>CP141127.1:42918000-45659666 GCA_035236585.1 Warburgia ugandensis | reverse complement strand
ACTCTCGACAGATTCAATCTTGACTAAGAAGAAGGGGCATCCTTGAGCAATGTGTTTCACTGCTTTCATGGCAGAAATAACACACGCTCCAGAATAATCCTTTCTTCCTTGGAGGGTGAAAGTGTTTCTATTAGGTAGGGTAAAAGTGACACGCTTCTGACGACAATCAACAAAGGCTTGATGAAAGGCTAGCTAGTCCATACCTAGGATGATGTCGAAGTCATTCATATCTAAGTGGATAAGGTTGGCATGTAACAAATGGTCCTTAATCAAAATGGGGACATCCTGGAGATAAGAATAAGTGGGGAGTGCCTGGCCTATAGGAGTCATGACTTCTAGAGTGAAGTCTAGGTCCTGTGGTATAATGTCCAAGGATGATGCAAATTCCTGGGATATGAAAGAATGAGTGGAGCCTGTATCAAATAGAACTTTAGCAGGTGTATCATAGATAGAAAGAATACCTTCAACGACTGCATTTAATGCTTGGGCTTGACTGGAAGTGAGGGCAGAGACACGTCCTTGGCTTTTTGGAACTTGATCTTCTTTACGCTCTTGTACTTTCCTTTTTGGACAGTTACTAGAAAAATGTCCTAATTCTCCACAACTATAGCAAGTGATGTTGAAAGTGGGACATGGTTTACCTGGATGATTTCTATTACACCTAGGGCATGCCTTCCAGTCTGGTCTTCTTCCTTTGTTTTCAAACGGCTTCTTGAAAGGTAGCCTAGGTCCAGATGACTGAAAGGGTCTCTTTCCCTTGTTCTTCATGGTGTTGATGTTCTTAGTTTCTCTTATTGCCTGATTCCTTTGATAATCTTTTTCATATAGGGAGGCCATCTCTACGGCTTTGCCTACTGTGGAAGGTTGGAAACCTAGAACTCTGTTCCTGAGTCCTGGGTTGAGTCCATCTATAAATCTTTCGGCCGCATCTTCCTCATCAGCACAAGCACGGGGTGCAAATCTTCGGAGGCTGATGAATCTACTTTCATACTGTTGGACGGTCATATTTCCTTGTTCTAAGTCCATAAATTCCTTTTCCTTCTGTTTCCTTATATGTTTAGGATAATATTTGTCATTAAAGACCTTTTTAAACTCTTCTCATCCTATTGTTTCTTGCTGATCAAAATAAGTTCTTTCTGCTGTTTCCCACCAAAAGGTAGCCTCTCCTCTAAACAAAAATGTGGCCATGGGTACTTTTCTTTCTTCAGTTATGTTCATGGCCTTAAATATCTTTTCAATATCAATTAACCATTTTTCAGCTGTAGATGCTTCATCTTCTCCTGTGAATGAGGGAGCTAGTATCTGAAACCTTTCTAACTGAACCTCAGTCCTATCTATTGTTTTATCAGGGGAAGGATCTTGGGGGGTAGGAGTTTGGCTATGACTATTCATGTATTGTCCCATATTCTGTAAGAATTGCTGAAATAACTCAGCCATCCCGTTGCCCGACTCAGTGGAGTCCACTGGTGGGGCTTCAGGTCTTGGAGCATTGCTTCCCTTCTTCCTAGGCATCTGTAATCACAAGGCAATTCACCAAATCTCAGTTTTTGTGTTATCCTATTACCCCTTACTCTTTCATGGATCAAACTTGATTATAAGTTATTCTCCTCATAACTGGGCTGTGAGTAATGTTAAACCGTGCTTTGATACCAACTTTCACGACCCGGGTTTTTATATGATGCAATTTTGATAAAAAGGCGAGGTCTCTTGTTTTATAAATATGAGATGCATGAAAATCTTTCTCATTTGGAAAACAACCTTTCATAAAAACCCCGAGTGTTCAAACACATTCTCAATTTATTTAGCCATGGCAAAGTTTAAATCAATATTATTCCCAAGAAAGTGTTAGTCACAGCGCCAGCTATTAGAGAGTAACTACAATCAAGCAACATTGAAAGATAAGATAGGGGTTTACTTACTTGTACTTAGCCTGTATCTCCTAGTACAAACGTCCCTTGCCCTTAAGTATTTACTTTGTATCTGAAAAATGTTGAGGATTGGGTGAGTATATAATATACTCAGTAGGAGCCTATCACTACTAGTTTTATAAATGCATGAGATGTTTTAAAATCATATGCTCATTCAAAACATGTGTATGTTTGAATACTCGAGTTCAATATCAGTATAAGAATCCATTATCAAACCAAAATACTAATGACTTAAAAGATAACATAATCTAAAATTGAAAGTATCATATATATATGATAACATCATAATATGCAATAGATGCTTCATGGAGTCCAACTCATGGATCTCTAGTATGGTATGGTCGACCAACGTCATATCATGCTATATGAAATGCACATAAATCATCAAACCATAGGGTCCACTATGCCCACGACCTCCTCGCCGTGTGGTCCCTGGGTACCTGAGGACACTCGGTCATAGCCTCCACGAGGCCTATGACACGTCGACCTAGTGCCGCGACACCAGTGGTGGCCCCCTGTACCACATGCAGTCGACGTAGGGACTTGCCTCTTTTTGGGCGTGGTACCCATCCACCTAATAGTGGTAGAGGCCAGGTGCCCAACCCAGATCCCTCGGCATAGCACCCACGGGCTTACTTGCCCAAATCACATAAGATTAAGAAGCCAAAACCTCTTGTTAAAACTTGTCCTCTTTGGGTCCCTCACAACTGCCTAGCCCTCGGCACTCCAGCATCTTTTGGAAACCCTCAAGGACATGCAATCTTTACAAGTACATAAATCATGCAATGTATGCAGTTGTTTACAACACATATATGTGTATATGCAATCATTTCAAAACATGGCTATGTAAAAAGCATTTATCATGCATGCTGGCTTAAGCCATGTAAATCAAGTCATATATTTAAAACATATGTTCTCAAAATAATAATAGTTCTTTTAAAAGAATCTAATAGTGATAGAGCACCTACCTGGCTAGGTCGCGTTAACCCTTTTGCCCTCGTACACTCCTGAACATGGTTTGGGGACTCAAGGTTAGTTTAGCCTATCTTTTATGGGTTTAGAGTAGTTGGGTCTTATTACTTAGGCATTAGGGGTCCATCCCTATGCCTATGGGTGTCCTAAGGGTTATGCCCTCCTTTGATTGGGCCTTGATCAGGGATTTTATGGTTTGGATGTGCCCGCGTCGTCGACACGGATACAACGCCTTTTGCGGCGCCTCAATCGGAGCTCTAGATCTCTTAAAGACAAAAAAAGATGGAATGTTAGGGCGCTTTACGTTTGCGACGTGTGCCCAGCTTCCTTAAGTAACGAAAAATCGATGCACGTTAGCGCGCTGTGTGTCTGCGGCGTGCACCTCAGCGGGCACATCTGCAGATGTGCGGTATGCTCCGCCCATCTTTCTCTTTAGCGGGCGCGTCCCTGTACGCGCCCGTTTGGTTTTTCAAACGGAGGTCAACACAGGTCGACGTGGGACGTTCCTATTGGATCGTCCCGCTCGTTAGAGACCTGGGTCGTCCTCAGGTCACCCTAGTTCAACCCTGTCAAACCAGTGCGGCCCTGGGGACGTCCCAAGGTCCTTGGTGGCTCTCCTGGGCTCCGTTTTGCATGGTTTTTCATGCAAAAACTTAGGGGAATTGACCTTGGAACTATGGGGGAGATGGGTTTTGAGGGATCTCGGACGTACCTGTGTCACGACCCGGGTTTTTATATGATGCAATGTTGATAAAAAGGTGAGATCTCTTGTTTTATAAATATGAAATGCATGAAATTCTTTTTCATTTGGAAAACAACCTTTCATAAAAATCCCGAGTGTGAAAACTCATTCTCAATCTATTTAGTCATGGCAAAGTTTTAAATCAATAATGTTCCCAAGAAAGTGTTAGTCGCAGCCCCAGCTATTAAAGAGTAACTACAATCAAGTAACATTGAAAGATAAGATAGGGGTTTACTTACTTGTGCTTGGCCTGTGTCTTCTAATACAAATGTCCCTTGCCCTTAGGTATTTACTTTGTATCTGAAAATTGTTGAGGATTGGGTGAGTATATAATATATTCAGTAGGGCCTATCACTACTAGTTTTATAAATGCATGAGATGTTTTGAAATCATGTGCTCATTCATTCAAAACATGCATATGTTTGAATACTCGATTTCAATATTAGTATAAGAATCCATAATCAATTTCAAAATATGCGTATGTTGAATACTCGAGTTCGATATCAGTATAAGAATCCTTAATCAAATGAAATTCTCATAACTTAAAAGATCAAATAATTCCAAAAGTGAAAGTATCATATATATGATGACATCATGATATGCAATAGATGCCTCATGGAGTCCAACTCATGGACCCCTAGTATGGTATGGTCGACCAACCTCATATCATGCTACATGAAATGCACATCAAACCATAGGGTCCACTATGCCCACGGCCTCCTCGCCGTGTGGTCCCCGGGTACCTGAGGACACTTGGTCATAGCCTCCACGGGGCCTATGACACACCGACCCAGTGCCGTGACACCAGTGGTAGCCCCCTGTACCACATGTAGTCGACGTAGGGACTTGCCTCTTTTTGGGCATGGTACCCATCCACCTATTAGTGGTAGAGGCCGGGTGGCCAACCCAGACCCCTCGGCATAGCACCCACGGGCTTACTTGCCCAAATCACATAAGATAAGTCAAAACCTTTTGTTAAAACTTGTCCTCTTTGGGTCCCTCACAACTGCCTGGCCCTCGGCACTCCAGCGTCTTTTGGCAACCCTCAAGGACATGCAATCTTTGCAAGTACGTAAATCATGCAATGCATGCACTTGTTTGCAACACATGTATGTGCATAATGTATATGCAGTCATTCCAAAACATGGTTATTTACAAAGCATTTAACATGCATGCTGAATTTATTCATACAAATCACATGCAAATCAAGTCATATATCCAAAACATATGTTCTCAAATAACAATAGTTCTTTTAAAAGAATCTAATAGTGATAGAGCACCTACCTGACTAGGTCGCGTTCACCCTCTTGTCCTCGTACACTCCTGAACATGGTTTGGGGACTTAAGGTTAGTTTAACCTATCTTTGATGGGTTTAGAGCGGTTGGGTCTTATTACTTAGGCATTAGGGGTCCATCCCCATGCCTATGGGTGTCCTAAGGTCCTAATTAGGCCTTGGTATTCTCAGTTTTCTAGAGTCCTAGTGGTCACGCGCCACCACCCTATTCTAAGGGTCATGCCCTACTTTTATTGGGCTTTGGTTAGGGATTTTATGCTTTGTATGTGTCCGAGTCGTCGATACGGACACAATGCCTTTTGCGGTGTCTGCGACGTGCGCCCAGCATCCTTAAGAACCAAAAAAAAACGACGCACGCTAGCGCGTGCCTCTGCGGACGCCTCTGCAGGCGCGTCTGAAGACGCGCGAGACAAAGCCGCTCGTCGTCTCTTTAGCCGGCGCGTCCAGGGATGCGCCCGTTTGGTTTTTCAAACGGCGTCAACCTGCGTTGACGTGGGACGGCCCTATTGGATCGTCCTGCTTGTTAGTGACCTGGGTCGTCCTCAGGTCACCCTGGTTCTACCCTGTCGAACCAGTGCGGCCTGGGGACGTCCCAGGGGTCTTTGTGGCTCTCCTGGAGGCCTATTCTCCATGGTTTTTCATGGAAAAACCTAGGGAAACTGAGCCTAGGACTATGGGTGAGATGGGTTTGGGGAGTTTTGGAGCATACTTGCTTCGTGGGTGGTTTTCTTTCCACGTTTTCCCCCCTTAGTCACTGCTTCACGACTGGTTTTTTCCAAGGCTTTTGGGCTGCCATTAGAGGCACCCAAGAGCTCTATTTATAGAGCTTTTACAGAGGGTTCTAGAGGGGTTCTAACCGCCTTTGAATGGCAGTGGTTTCTTCTTGAAACACCGCCATTCTAGAAACCTCTAGGAGGTTGAAGACAACGGGGTGCCCGTATCAAAACGGGCACCTGTGTTTTTCAGGTTAAGTTGTTTTGTGAAATTTATAATTTTGCCCCTGAACTTTGAAGGGCCATATCTTGCTCATTTTAACTCCGTTTTGGGTGATTTTGGTCTTGTTGGATTCCTTCTTCCGAGACGCATCTAATGGCACCACTTTTAGGACTAAATTCCTGGGTTTAGTTAAGGCAACTAGTGAAATGACCAAAATGCCCTTTTCTTTAAAATTGAACTTTTCATTGCTAAACTTGGAATTTCAATATTACAAAATTGGAGTCATTACAACCTGGCTCGTTGCTGGGTTTTTCTCCTCATTTTTCCCTCTAAGTTACTGCTTCACGACTGGTTTTCTCCAAGGTTTTTGGCTACCATTAGAGGCACCCAAGAGCTCTATTTATAGAGCTAAGAGAGGGTTCTGGAGGGGGCGCTCACCGCCTTTGAATGGCGGTGGAGAAACCTCTAGAATGGCGATGATTTCTCCTCCAATCACCGCCATTCTAGAACTCTCTAGAGGTTGAAGATGACGGGGTGCCCGTATCAAAACAGGCACCTGTGTTTTTCAGGTTAAGTCGTTTTTGTGAAATTTAGAGTTTTGCCCCTTAACTTCAAAGGGCCATATCTTGCTCATTTTAACTCCGTTTTGGGTGATTTTGGTCTCGTTGGATTCCTTTTTCTGAGATGCATCTAATGGAACCACTTTTAAGACCAAATTTCTGGGTTCATTCAAGGTAAATGATGAAATGACTAAAATGCCCTTTTCTTTAAAAACTGCACTTTTCATTGCTAAACTTGGAATTTCAATATTACAAAATTGGAGTCATTACACCTAGTGTAATAACCGCAATTTTTGTAATTGATTGAGAACATCAATAAAGTTTGAGTTTCAGATATTTCGGGCTGAGATATTAGAGTTATTTAGAATATACTTCTTATAAGACTATAATCAAAGAATAAGGCATGTACAATTGAAATTAAACTTAGCAAACCCTTCAAAATGACTGTAAGCATGACAAATTCTAAATTCGAATGAAAAATCCATAATTTTCTTCATTTCTTGGACAAAAGGGTAAATAGTAATTTTACCCAAAAATCAAAATATGAGACATGAGAATTTAGAATGTACTGAGAAAGATGAATCCAACGCCACTAAGTACACTCAAATCCGAGATCATGGGAATAAAACCCAAAATTTTATATATAAATTGCAAAACGGTCTTTTTACACCATGTGGGGCCCATATGGGGCCCACAAGGGACCCAAAAATGAATCTTATGAGCAGCCCACATGAATTCATGGGTCAAGAAACACTGGCTGGTCTTGGGGAAGAAAAATGGAGCATGGGAGACTTTCATGCCATTTAATAATAAAAAAATTAAATATTATAATCATGAATGAAGACCAAAATGCCTATAAATACAACCCCAAAAATCATCCAAAAATTCTTATAAAATTTCCACAAAATTTTCTTCACTCTCCCTAAAATATTACACCTAGATCCCTCCCCAAAAACCCAAAAATCCCAAGAGATCTCTCTCTTTTCAATTTCTTTTTCTTTATAGATTGGAACAAGAGACCTAAAATCAATTACGCACTTTGTTCCAAATCTAATATCATCAATTCCACTGTCCAAAACTTCCCACCATATCTTAGCTACAAAACCCCCAAATCAATTTCAAGATCCACCGGTTCAAACAACAGTAATTTGCAAGAAAGGTAGATCTTGGGCCATATCTTCATCAAAGGGTATTTCTTTTAAATTGGACACATAAACAATGTCTTTTTCTCCAATCAGGTAGGTGGGAATACTTTCTATAGATGTTTACTACTAGTTTATGTAATTTTTTTTGGTAATAAAAAGGTAAAAATAAAGTAAACACCAGAACCCTTAATTCAAGATGATGGAGTGCTCAAATAAAATTCTGACTGCACCAATCGATCCAGAAGGGTCCAAACCCCTAGGTTAGAAGTTTCACAATGATCGGAGACATTTTGGGCCCTCAATTGAGAGAGGATTGATTCGACGGTCTAGAATGGACTGTCCGATCTTTGGATCTAACAGCGCCCAAGACGCACATGTGACGCAGCATCAAAAATGGCAAACGCGAAAATGTTCCATGCGCGTGCTGTGCATGGGACGTTGTCCCAAGCATGAAGACGGAGGGTCCGTAAAGCTGACAAGCATCCCATTTACGGGTGTGCGAATGACGAGCGTCCCGCTCGTCCCGTTAGCGTCGGTGGACGTCTCATGCGGGCGCTTCCGCATCTTGTCATGACGGATGCATCCAATGAGCGGGAGCATTCTGCCCGAAAGATCTAGGCCATCCATTAGGGTGGGCCCAGATCAAATCTAGGCCCTAAGAAGGACTGTGAACTTCCAGATCTAATTCCAAAGCCATTTGAACTCCAAATTGAGATTGGAAAGAAGCTATGGAAAGCTTGAAACCTCTATTTTCTGATGAAATGATAAAATCTAGAAATTATGTAATACAACTTTTTGTATTAAAGAAACAAGTTTCCAATATGATCAGATCTTGGAAATATGTTTTACTAATGATACACTATTTAAATAAAGTAATATCTATGGTTTATTTGGACATATTTGAGATATATTAAGAGATCTACCCATTATGGTAGAAAAACCCTAAAAATACAAAGGGACCCACTTGATTAATGAGATCAAGTGTGATTAGATCCTTGGGATGGATAAAATGAATGTTGATATAATGAAATCCAAGAAATGATGGATGGATTATGACAAAAATGGATCAATATGATCTTTGTACTTTAATAAAGAAAATCCCCTAAATATAACTAATACCCTAAATCAGAGGAAAAGATCTAAGATCTAATGGTTGGATCATAAGTTAAGGTTCCTAAAAATGTTAATGTAATTAGTTTTATTTTATATAATAGCATTTTAAATATGATTATGTTATAAAGCATGCTAGTATAACATTTAAACTTTAGCATGATATGTGATTTCATTGTTATCATAAGGTGCTAGATTTAATTATCTTAGGGACACTTTAGTATGATTTCATGCCGTTCTAACTTAGGACAATGCTAGAATTTGATATAAGTTTATACTATAGTATGAGATTATACCTTAAGTCCACATTAGTTTAAATTGAGTTATTAAGGTATATTAGTTGGAAATCATGTTAGAGTAATTTTAAGTACCTTGCCTCATTATCATTAAGTGTTAAATTATGTAGTTTTATGCTTTGAATTTATAATTTTTTTTATGGTTAAATTTTATTAGTAGATCTACTTGTTATGAAATAAAGAGCATAAAACATCAAAAATGTAATCTAATGAGAGAGTAGAGTTTCATGACACAAATAAGAATGGAGTACTTTGGACTTAATTAGTAAGGACTATAGTTACTAGGACAATATAAGGATTATCAAATCTTTGGCCCAAACTAGGAGAAGAATAATAAACCCCATGAATGACATTATAAACATTCATGGACTTAATTAAAATCCATTAGAAAGAGTACTTAGGGTAAACATGCTTATAGGAACCTTATGAAAGGTTGAGCTATGGTCATTCTAGCGAATGATGAACATAGTGGTTAAGGGGGTTATCTAATTCAGCTAGTAAGCCTTAGCCAATTGGAAATAAGAGGAGTAGTCTAGATTTAGGCTTGAATAAGTTACCTTCAACCAGCACATTAACTGGTTGAATAATAATAATAAGAGCATAAAAGGTTAGTAAATTACCTAACCCTAATAAAAAATAGTAAGTAAGATAAGGATGATCAAACAAGATCCATTAGATCTTGGATGATCAAGACCAATAAGAATAAGAATATTATATTGTACTTAGTATGCATGTTTATTAGTATGCTTGTTATAGTTCATTAGATTAGATAATCCAAACCCTTGATCAAAGATGATTCAGGGAAGAAAACTAAGATCATCCTCCATAGGGATGATCCAATAACTGAACTTAGATCAAAGAAAAACTAGATGATAGAAGATCTAGGACCTTGATCTTTATCAACATGTGTAGATTGTCAATCAATGGATCTATGACAGATCAAGATCAAGGAGATGGACATACAAAGACTTAGAGATAGGAAAATACTTTGATATGAATGATCTAAAGATTATTCTAAACATCAGATCTAGTGATCAATAAGATTGTTCATAATTTATATATTGACAATATGCATGGATGTATAGATCACATACATCAATCAGGATCATGGAAGATTTGGGAAAAGAGATCACTCCTTAAAGGTAGGAGGATTTGATGAATGCATTTACATGAGATGTGCATGATTGTACTCATGATCTTATGTTGACAAGAGTAATGATAATACTTGTATTAAATCTCTTGAAAACCTTATGATCCAACCAAACACATATAAGATGGTTAAGGACTAAACTATAAGTGAATAGGGAACTAGAAAATATTTTAGCCCTAAGTAAACGGACATATGGTTTGATGCATATGAAATCTATTTTACATATAAGCTTGGAGGCTTGTGAGTTTGTTTTAATAGGCATAATCCTAGGGGGATGCTATTGCTAGAGGAGTTATGAGGGTTTGGCCACCCGCTCCTTAAAATTTGATGATACCTTGCCCAAAGAGAGGCTAAAAGTCGGGTGGTGGCAATTATGGGAAGGCCACCACTGTGAAAGTCTTGCCCCCCATACAGGCAATGACATAATATTTTCCACCGTGGTATCAGTGGTGAACAGGGCAGTTATCCGAGCGCGTTAGTATGGATCAGACTGCAGCATGGCAACCTTTTGATTATTTTGCACTATGATGAATATGAGAATAGGCATAGTGAAATGCCTTATGTTGTAGCATAATGAAATGCTAGGTAATTGTATATTACCAATATTTCCCAAGAAGGGAAATTCCCAGTATAAGATTAGCTGTAATACTAAATTCTCAAAATGAAGAGAATTGATCAGCTTAGTTGGGAATGATATTTGACTACTTTCACAAATTTGACTGGTTTACCCATGAAGGGTATGTATGTATATAGATATACATAACTTACAAAGTAAAGAGTATGTTTAAGGATAATGAGATTATGAAGTATTGGAATTACCTTGTCAATTATTATGCTTCTCGAATCTCCTACCAAGCATTGCTTGCTGAGATATTGTACTTGTTGCAATATCTCAGATACAGGGAAGGAGAGTTAGGAGCTCAAGATGATAGAAGACTTGAAGAGAATAATCTTCAAGGTATACCCTTGAAGAAATGTATTTTTCCTTGTTGAGAGTTTTATTGTATGCTAAGCTTGAGTTTTAGATTATGTAATTTGGACAAGTGCTGTAATAGATTTGGCTGTACTGTGAACCACTAGATGGATCTTGAAATTTAATAAAAGTATATTCCTTCAATGGAATTTTATTTTGTACACAAATTGTACTTATGTTATGTATGAAGTGGTGACTTGGGTTTTCAAAACAAGTTTTAAAGAAAAGAATTTCCGCTGCTTTGTTTCGCAAAAAGATTTTACACTCTTAAGGGCCCTGCCTTTCAAAATACATTACAAAATGTGTTACAAAAACCCGGGTCGTCACACCTAGTTTGGGCCAAGGACTTAATAATCCTTATATTGTCCTACAAACTATAGCCCTTACTATGATTATACTTTATGATGTATATGTATTTAGTGAAGTCTATCTATATGTCATCAATTAGAATGTATTGACTTAAATTTAAATTTGCTATTTAAAAGAAATTAACTAATAATATTACAACATCTTATTCTAGGAAATTAAAGATAATTACACTAAAATTGGAAAATAGACATGGATTATTATTAAATCAAATTTATGGTAAAGGAAAATTAAATAAGCATGTGATCAAGCTGTACTTATGATCCAACCATCCAATTTGTCCGTCTTTTAGATCTAAGGTTGATATTCCATTAAGAATGCAACCCCTGATCCTTTATGTTTTTGTTTGATCCAACATCATAATAATATGATCTTAACCTTAAATCATTCAATTTATAGGTCCAATTGTCCTGATCATTCATGATCCATCTGTTCAAGGAGATCCATTGAGATTTTCCATGATCATTTTCTCATATAAGGGCCTACATCTGTTCAAGGATCTAGATTTTCAATTTTGATCATCCTAGATCTACTTGATTAAGGGTGGAAGTAAGAGTATTTTTAATTAACAGGAATTTTTTATGCTTATAATCTTATTTTTATGGGTTCAGTATGTTCCCCTCATCAAGATCTATTCATAGCACCTTACAAATTGAAAATCGGATTTCAATTGAGTGAGTATTTGCATTTTTTAATTTTTAGTTGTTTTTAATGGCTGATTTTAGTCTATACTATTTTGATCAAATAAAATTTTATAGAGGATTATAAATCCTACTATTCATAAATCTTTTTGACACCTTTTGGATCCATCCATCGGATTAGATTTTTAATTTGACATATTTTTAATCATGATCCATTACTGTTGGAACTGATTTTAGTGATTATCATATGTAAATACAATGAAAAATATAAATCTAACATCTCCATTAGATTCTACACACCATTAGAAATTCATAGTAACTTTCCGATCTAAAATTGGAGCTAAAATGAGCTCTTAATTGAAGAAACAAGATTTCAGTTAAAAAAATCAACGACCCAGATTTGATCTTGCCATTAGAACGTGTTTTAGATGATCTGGAATGTAACTAGACAATCCTAGAATGTGGATAAATGATCTGAGCAAGGTCAGGCTCAGATCAACTCTTGATTTGGGAGATTGGTTGAGACGGTCTGATCTAGACCGTGGGATCAACCCATATAAGCCCTTTGTCATCCAGAATTGAAGGGTCCTTATCCTTACTTGATTTTTATTATTTTTAACATAAAAATAATTTTAAAAAATAAAAATTATATAAACTAACATGAAATGAGTGTTGAAAGAGTTTCCACCTACTTGATTGGAAAAAAATGTCTGTTTTGTAGTCCAATTCCAAAACACCCAAAAATCTCTCTTGTTCTAATTTAGAGAGAGGAGAGAGAAAATGAAAGAAGAGAGATTTTTAGGTGTTTTGGAAATTTGGGAATGAATCTAGATCTTTTTTTGTAGGGGAAGCAAGATAATTTCATGGTAAATTTTATGAAGATTTTTGGGGTGTATTTATAGATGTTTTTGAAATTTTCATGATTACTTATAATAATTATGCTTCTAATTTTTTTGGATATTAAATTAACATTGGATCCTCCACTACCACCTCCTTCTCCACTATCAACTGGTAGTGGTTTCACCACTCATTACATGTTTTTTGGCCTTTGGATCCATTTGTGGGCCCCACAGAGGTGTGAAAGGACCATTTTGCTCTTCTATGAAAAAACTCTGTTTTATTCTCCCAAACTCGAAATTGAGTGTACTTAGTGGCATTGGAATCGTATTTTTGAGTACATTCTAAATATTGATGTCTTAGATCTCGATTATGGGAAAAAATACCATTTTACCCTTTTATTCGTAAAAATGAAGAAAATTATGGGTTTTTCATTTTAACTTGGAATTGAACATACTTAGTGCTATTTCAATCAATTTTTCATGTACATTCATAATTTGTAAGTTTTAAATTATGTTTTAATATCTATAAAAAGAGAATTTCCAATAACCTAATATTCCAACCCAAAATTTCTAAAAATTCAAACTAAATTAATTTTCTCAATCAATTTACAAAAATTGGGGTTATTACATATGACAATGGAATGGTACACATGATTCATGGGGTAGGAATTAGTCTAATTAAATAATTTAAAAAGCTAGAATATGCAATCTAACTCAAGTATTAACTAAGCAATCTAACACTGTAATTGGGTGTTTGAAAAAATCAAGAAATATATGGATTACAGGGTGCTGGAGATTAAACATAACAATCCATTCCAAAAATTCCAGCAGCATGCTATTTTTTATCATTCAATGAATGGGACATGTAAAACATTTAATTAAGCACTTCTCATGCAATCAAACACTCAAGAATTAAGATCATTAACTGATAGAAAAAAGTATGAACCAAAAATTCTTAATCACTTAATTGAATCAAAGAAAAAGCCCTCACATGGTAAGCATATTCATGTAATCCAAATATGAAATGGGTGTTCTATTACAATGAATGCTACTTGTTCTTAAACAAGCCAAAAGTATATGCTAAACCTTCTTCAATCATCTAACCTCAATCATGAATAAGTATGATTTGAAATCAATGGAAAATACACTAGAAAATAATGGTAAAGCTTGAGGAATACTAAGGAAATCAATGGAATCAAAGGGAAACCTAATGGCAATGAAAAGCAAAGAAAATAATAGCTGCAAAGTGACTTTCCCTTGAATGTCACTGTAAAGGGATAATAACACTGGATCTAAGCAAGAAGATACAAAAGAATGGAAAGGCAAGGCAACAATTCCCTAAGCATGAAACTGTGAAGAATTGAAAAGCAATGAAGTATAAAAGAGAAACAACTAACCTTTAATGTAGAACTAGAGGACAAGGGTTTGAAGTCATGCATGGAACACTAGGAGAAGATGGAAGCCACCTAGGGAGAAAATGTGGAGAGCTAGAAGGTAAGGGAAGAGGATAAGAAAAAGGACACAACCTCTCTCTTTGGAGTAGGCATTATTTTTCTTTCCACAAAGTGTTCCCCTCTTTCGATCTGTTTTAGCTCTTTTATACTATGTTTTGTATGTGTTTTAGGGTGACTAAAAGTAAAGTAGGGTGGGGATGAAAATGGAAGGGAATTGGATGGTTAGGATTAGATATAGGAGTGCACTGACATTTTTATCAAATAGGAAACAAGCGAGCTACTCTGGGTAAGAGTTCATCTGGGAGATGCCACTTTTTTAGGAGGGGGCATCTTCCCTTTGTAAAAATCATGGAAGAACCTTTAAATATGGTAAGTTAGTGGGGGTGACAAGGTGGAGGGTTAAAAGAATGGTGATAGGTTGGGCTAGAGAGAAATAATGAGGGTAGTGGAGAGGAAAGAGATGATTGGCTAGGTAGTTTCCTACAAAGTTGGAATTGGGTAGATGGTTTGAATAAAAGTGTAGGAAGGTGGGAGAGTCTTAGAAATATAGGACCCTTGAATGGAAAGTGAAATTCGTAGTGCCATTTACTGATGAGGTGGAAAACAAGAAAAAAGTAGAAAAAACAATAAAAATAGAGAGGTGTCTACCTATTGGTCCACATGCTACCTTGTGATAATATATTTTTCCTCAATTACCTTCAAAATATCCCCATAAATCCTAAGGATAATTCTTTGGAGTCTCTTCCAATCATGGCCTTCCATGTAGCTTGGCTCATGTGGCTTGATGGCTATCTTTGAGAGCTCCATTGTCTTGGCTTCATTAGTAGCTTAGATGGCTTTCTTGGCTTGGCTTGATGGATCAATTCCTTAGCTTTAATGACGAGCAAGGCTCCTTAACTTTTCACCTTGTTCATGACTTGAATATGGCTAAGTGGCTTAAGCAAAACCCATGTAAAGGTGGTGGACCT
The DNA here is from genome assembly GCA_035236585.1 of Warburgia ugandensis. Classification (NCBI taxonomy): domain Eukaryota; kingdom Viridiplantae; phylum Streptophyta; class Magnoliopsida; order Canellales; family Canellaceae; genus Warburgia; species Warburgia ugandensis. The sequence continues at coordinate 45,644,291 of CP141127.1, read as the reverse complement.
TGCATGGCTTGTGCATGGACCCACTTTGGCCACCTTTGACCCCTTCCATTCCATCTTCAAATAAAATTAGGATGATCTGGATCCTTGATATCATGTAGATATGATGAGTTTGAGTCTTTGACTCATTCTTTTGATTATTATCATCAATTTTCATCTCTATCAATCTCGACAATCAGATCCTCATCTCGTTTCCTACAAAAAGTGAAAAACTATATTTAAATCTTAAAAAACATTGAAGTTTCATGTACATACCTTGGATTAGCCTTTAGACCTAATGAATATCAAATTTTTGAGTCATTAGGTGAAAAAATGCATGTGTTACGAGTTTTGGACAAGAGCCCTATTTTACCCCTATTAGTTAGAACACGGGTAATTAATTGGGTAGTTTTTATCCAAAATTAAATAGTTACCACACCCCCAACCTACAATATGCTAGTCCCAAGAAAAACATGCAAAAAGTTATTTTACAAAAGTAACACAAAGTGCCACTTTCGTAGGTACTCACAATTTTGTTTAGCCACTTGAACTTCTAAGTTAACCCTTAGTAGATGAGTTAGGCTTTATGAGGGTTTGTAGTGAATACACCCACAAAATTCTCATAATTTTTATGAATGTCCTTTATTCATTTGAGAAAATTTTCTTTTATTCAACTTATATAAAGCACCTAACTTTAGTATGCTAATAAAGATGAAAAAAAAGGTTCAAAATCCTAGCCTATGCTAAAGATATCCCATTATTTCATTAAACTTTGAAAGGTGAGTGTTCACTATAATTGATTTATAATTATAGTTTTCAAGTCAAATATAACTAAATTATCATCCAAATATATGCTTTGACTTCAATTCTTACAGGATATACTTGTCACTAAATAAGAAATCACTCAAAAAGGTTTAAATCTCTCATCAAAATGAGAGTAGAATGCCGTTTATCAAGTCCAAAAGTCTCACATATTTGATACAAAAGAACAATAAATGATAATGATCTCATGAAAGGATACCAACTATTAAGAATGTTACACTCTACTTTCCTACTCATTCATAACTATATCCAATCCATACTTCTCCTAAGATCAAGTTAGAAATTCCATTAAGATGAAAAATAGGCTTAGGTAAGGATTATCAAAAGAATGGGTATAAAGGCAAACAAAGATTGCTTAAAAAAATATGTAAAGGTCTTCTCTCAGTCTATTAATAACTTTCCTAGTTTTCCTCACACGAGTGGAAAGTAAAAAAAAAGTGGGAAAATAATTAAAAAAATGAAAATTTGAAGGGTCTCATCCTATTGGTCGACATGCCTACTTATCCAAGTGAATTTACCATAATTATCATCAAAATATCCCCATAAAACCGAAGGATAATTCTTTAAATTATCCATCAATTGTGGCCTTCCATTTAGCATACCTTATGTGGCTTTAATTGCTAGCTTTGAGGGCTCTAATGGCTAGGCTTCATGGCTAGCTTAGATGGATCGTTTGACTTAGCTTGATGGTTCCTATCCTTGGCTTTAAAGGTTGGCTAGCCTCCTTAGCTTGTCCACTTCTTCATGTATTGAATATGGCTAAGTGGCTTAACTGAAACCCATGCAAAGGTGGTAGACTTTGCATGGGCCAACTTTGGCCACCTTTGACACCTTCCATTCCATCATCAAATAATCTTAAAATGATATGAACCCTTGATCTTATGTTAGTTTGATGACTTTGAGTCTTTGACTCGATCTTTTGATCATTATCATCAATTTTCATCTCAATCGATGTCGGTCGTCAAATCCTCATCTCGTTTCCTATAAAAAGTGAAAAACTCTAACTAAATCCTATAAAGCTATGAGTAATCATGTACCTACCTTATATTAGCCTCTAGCCAAACAAAATATGAAATTTTTTTAGTCATTAGGTCAAAAAATGCATGTGCTACTAATTTTGGTCAAAAACCCTATTTTACTCCTATAAGTTAGAACACATGGGTAACTAATTAGGTGATTTTTATGCAAAATTAAACACTAGTAACACCCTCCAACTAGTATTTTGCTAGTTATGGGAAAAATAATCAAAAAAATCATTTTACAAAACTAATATAAGTGCCACTTTTGCAAGTACTCACGATTGCATTTAGCATATGCATGTTTACCCTTAATGGATGAGTTGGCCTCATGAGGGCTTGCAGTAGACTACAAAATTCTCAAAATTTTTATGAAGTTATTTATGCATTTGAGAAAATTTTCTTTTATTTAGCATATATTAAGTACCTAATTCTAGCCTATTAATAAAGATGAACAAAAGGTTCAAAATCCTACACTTATGTTAAAGATATCCCATATGAGTATGTGATATGGGTGACATAAAAATATAGTTTTCAGGTCAAATATGAACTAAACTACCATCCAAATGTATGCTTTGACTTCAATTCCTATAGGATATACTTGTCACCTAGAAAGAAGTCACTCAAAAAGGTTTACATTTCTCATCAATATGTGAGCAAAATGTCATTTATCAAGTCCTAAAGTCTCACATATTTCATATAAAAGAATGATAAATGATAATGGTCTCATGAAAGGATATCAACTACTAGGAATGTTACACTTACCAAAATCCATACTCATTCATAACCGTATCCAAGTTATACTTCTCTTAAGATCAAGCTAGGATTTCTATTAAGATGAAACATAGGCATAGGTAACAATTATCAAAAGAATGGGTATAAAAGCAAACAAAGATTGTTTCAAAAATATGTAAAGGTCTTCTCTTTGCTAGCATAAACTTAAGAGATATATGGTATAGTCTTTTATGATTTCTCAATAGTTCACCATGGTGAAGAATAATGAGACCAGCTAAGAACTATTGTCCACTGAAAAAAATTAAGGAAGAATGGCTCAAAACTCACTTGGGTTATAAGTCTCCACAGATGTTCTTCAGGATCTCTAACTTGTATTTTCTCTTCCACTTAAACTATGTATAGCTATTTTGTGTAATTAATATTCCTAGTTTAATTTTTCAAGAGATACTGAAAAAAGATAAAATAGTAAAATAATTGTATACAACTCTATTAATAAGTCAAAGCTCAAAAAGATAATTGAATATTCAGAAATTTTAGATCTAATCCCATATCAATTTTTTTTAATTATCAAAAATGCAAGAAAAACTTGAAAAATCTTAGTTCTACACCTCTAACCTTGAACTAAACATTGCCCTCAATATTTTGAAACATAGGAATCTTAAATGATGAAAGGGTAATGCAAAATACTAAGACTTTGTTTAAAAAACCCTAGGTTTCCTCTTAGTAAGTGCTAATTTTAATGCCTTCATCTAGACATGGCCTATAACTAATCTAACCACCTAAACCTAGACTTACCTAGTTCAAGTAATTCTTCTAATCCTAACCTTAACAATACAAAGGCAAGATTTCTCACGCCAATTTAGAATCTCGCGATAGTTAATATACTTCCTCCACTTGAAAATTTTTGTAGTGGTAATAATAGGACACAATAGACCACTATGATTTTGAATGTTGTGGGACCATATTGATGATCTCCCATTTTTAGTATTTTAGGGTAGTCAATACAATTCCTCCACCTCAAAATTTTAGGTAGTGGTAATACAATGATAATGTGAACTGCTATGAAATTGCAATGTGGTGGACCACGTAGAAGTGATTGGTCCTCCTTTTTTACAAATTGAGGGATTACTATGATGATTGTTCTTGGTTCATCCTTTTTCTCCTCCCTTACTTTTTCTTGAAACTGGGGTATAAGATAAATCTACAGTTCCTTAAAAGGTAGTTCTTGTATGACTAGAGTCAGGGACATGATTTGGATTAAACCTTGATTATCTTCTAATGTGTACCCTAGATTGGTTGATGTAGGACTAGTACATCAATTGACCCTTCTTCTTTATGTTATTTAGCACATGTAAGGTTTCAATTGGGCCCAATCAAATATGTCTTCTACATTGTAATGCTCAATTAGTATTTCAGGATTTGTAAGGTTTTGTACTCTAGCTCGTCATTGAGAAGTATCCATCAAAGGCACTCTATCTAACAACTTATTGACCTCCTCAATGGATGTGTCTTCTTCATCAAATTCATAAAAATAAGAAGGAAACTATTCTAGATGATCTAGGTTGGATGTTTATATGGCTTCATTCTCTTCATCATAAGCATAACAAGGAGCATGAGATAGCTTAAGTAGATATGAGTTTTGAGGTTTCTATCAATGGTTGTGGACTTTGTCGCTCAGAATAAGATATTAGTATCCTATCATCAATATCAATGGTCAAGGTTGGTGAAAAACTCTGAGATTCAGCAGGAAATGGTAATTCCCACCTTGAAATTCTTTTAGGTGTTTCTTCACTCTTTTACCTAATTTGTTTCATTCCCTCAACCCAATTTGTAACGGCAGCAAGATTTTGATCCATTATTTCACTGAGTTGTTGCATATTCTTTTCTAATGATAGTTCTTTATGTTGTAGAGCAAACGACTCATAAGGTTAGAGTTGTTGTGGCATTGAGGTACTGAAAAAGTGGTGGGCAAGCTCAACCCATGATGGTTGACCTTAATATTCTTGGTAATCGTGGTAGGGTTGATCGTGGTGGGACCATTTTGGTTCTTCCTGGGATGGTAAATATTCCCAAGACCATGGTTGTTTACGATGCCTAGCCCATCCATTTTGATAATCTGTCTTAGGATAATAGTTATTGCTAGTGTATGTGAATGCAATGATATCATCCATTAGCTCCAGAATATAATCATTGTATTTGGAGCTTGATAGCCATGAAGAAGTGGGATGTTGATGTTTAGAAAAGGTATAGTTGCTATGATACTGAGGCAGTGTAGCAACTTGCTTAGAAACTATCATCCTCAGCAATTCTGTACCATCTATCCTATCCATCGATGTATCAAATGTATCTCCTTCTTGATAGGCCCTTTTTCTCAACTTTATATACAATGAAACAAATCAATGTATATAATGAATGAGTACTCTCTCTCTCTCTCTCTCTCTCTCTCTCTCTCTCTCTCTCTCCCTTTTTATGAAAAACTCTAACTATATGTTGCAACCAAAATGATAATCCTAAGCTAAATGATCCACTATCATTCCTACTAGTTTTATAAAGATCTAAACTGATGATATTTATAATGTATAGGATGGTAGCTTTTAGACAAAATCTAGATAGCTCCTTTAGTCTAAGCTAGATTACTACTTACTAGTTGGATTTTCCTCTAAAGTGGTTAATATAATCCTCGTGTCAAGATCTATTTAGATCTCAATAAATGTCAATGGGAGATGAGGGAAAATCACTTGAATTATAAAACACCCATTATAACCACGATGCTCAAAAGCTACTAGAGTGACAATAGATCTAACATTTCAAAAGGAATTCATATGAGCTCGAACCCCATTTCTCTTTCTACTTGATTTTAAATTGCATTCAAAGGCTGGGATGCCAAACATACTAGGATATGATTTAATTTCCTTGGTAGGCTAAGGAGTTGGAGATGCAATCCTATAATGACTCCAATTTTGTAATATTGAAATTCCAAGTTAAGTAATGAAAAGATCAGTTTTTGAAGATAAGGGCATTTTAGTCATTTCACTATTCACCTTGACTGAACCTAGAAATTTGGTCCTAAAAATGATACCATTAGGTGATCCTTGGAAAAAGGAATCCAACAAGACCAAAATCACCTAAAACGGAGTTAAAATGAGCAAGTTATGGTCCTTTGAAGTTCATGGGCAAAAATGTAATTTTTACAAAAAACAGATTTAGTCTGCAAAACATAGGGGCCCATTTTGATACGGGCACCCTTCATCTTCAACCTCCTAGAGGGTTGTAGAACGGCGGTGATTGGAGGAGAAATCACTGCCATTCTGGAGGTTTCTCCACCGCCATTCAAAGGTGGTGAGAGCCCCTCCAGAACCCTCTCATAACTCTATAAATAGAACTCTTGGGCGCCTCTAATGGAAGCCCAAAAGGTTGAAGAAAATTCATTGTGGAGGAGTGACCTAGAGGGAAAATAAGGAGAAAAACCCAGCAATGAGCCAGGTATGCCCAAGATCCCTGAAAACCCATCTTCACAGTAGTTCTAAGATCAATTTCCCTAGGATTTTGCATGAAAAATAATGCAAAATGGAGCCCTGGAGAGCCACCAAGGACCCAGGGACGTTCCCTGGGCTGCACTGGTTCGACAGGATAGAACCAGGGTGTCTTGAGGATGCCCCGGTTCCCCAACGAATAGGACATTCCAGTCGGAATGTAACACGTCGACCCGTTTGGAAAAAACCAAATGGGCGCGTTCAGGGACGCACCCGCAAAAGAGAGTCGGGCGGGAAAACCCGACGCGTCTGTAGACGCGCCCCTTGAGGCGCACACCATAGATGCGCAGCATGCTAGTGATACGGGGTTTTCTCATTGCTTAAGGAAGCCGGGGCGCATGACGCTAACGCGCAGCGCCCTAGCATTCTGCCTTTTCACTCTTAAGGCTCTTATGTACGCGTGACACTAAAACGCTTATAACTTGAGATCTAGAGCTCCGATTGAGGCATCGCAAAAGGCGTTGTGTCCGTGTCGATGACATGGACACACCTAGACTATAAAATCCCTGATCAAGGCCCAATCAAAGGGGTGCATGACCCTTAGAATAAGATGGTGGCGCGTGGCCGCTAGACCTTTGGAAAACTAATGATACCAAGGCCCAATTAGGACCTTAGGACACCCATAGGCATAGGGATGGACCCTTAATGCTTAAGTGATAAGACCAACTACTCTAAAACCCATAAAATATGGGCCAAACTAACCTTGATTCCCCAAACCATGTTTAGGAGCGTACGAGGACAAAAGGGTTAAGGCGACCTAGCCAGGTAGGTGCTCTATCACTACTAGATTCTTTTAGAAGAACTATTATTGTTTTGAGAATACATGTTTTAAGTATATGACTTGTTTAGCATGACTTAATTCAGCATGCATGTGATAAATGCTTTATGCATATACATGTTTTGTAAATAATTTCATATACATTATGCATAAATATGTTTTGCAAACTATTGCATACATTGCATGATTTGTGAGCATTAAGTTCTTGCAAAAAAATTGCATGTCCTTGAGGGTTGCCAAAAGACGCTGGAGTGCCGAGGGCCAGGTAGTTGTGAGGAACCCAAAGAGAACAGGTTTTGAAAAAGAGATTTTTCGCTTGTTTAATCTTATGTGATTTGGACTAGTAAGCTCGTGGGTGCTATGCCGAGGGGTCTGGGTTGGCCACCCAGCCTCTACCACTATTAGGTGGATGGGTACTACGCCCAAAAAGAGGCAACATCCCTACGTCATTGCATGTGGTACAGGGGGCTACCACTAGTGTCACGGCACTGGGTCGACGTGTCATAGGCCCCGTGTAGGCTATGACCGAGTGTCCTCAGGTACCCGGGGACCACACGGCGAGGAGGTCGTGGGCATAATTGGACCCTATGGTTTTGTGGAGTTATTTGCATTGCATATGGCATGGTATGAGGTTGGTCGACCATACTATGCTAGATATCCATGAGTTGGATTCAATGAAGCATCCTATGCATATCATGATGTTATGATATATATGTATATGATACTTTTGATTTTGGACTATGTGATCCTTTAAGTCGTTAGTATTTCAGTTTAACAATGGATTTTAATATTGATATTGAACTTGAGTATTTAGACATGCACATGTTTTGAATGAGCATATGAGTTTAAAACATCTCATGCATTATAAAACTAGTAGTGATAGGCTCCTACTGAGTATAGTATATACTCACCCAATCCTCAACATTTTTCAGACACAAAGTAAATACTTAAGGGCAAGGAACGCTTGTGATAGAGGACACCCAGACTAAGTGCAAGTAAGTAAACCCCTACCTTATCTTTCAATGTTACTTGATTGTAGTTACTCTCTAATAGCTGGGGCTGTGACTAACACTTTCTTGGGAATAATGTTGATTTAAAACTTTGCCATGGCTAGATAATTTGGGAATGTGTTTTGACACTCGGGGTTTTTATGAAAGATTGTTTTCCAAACGAAAAAGATTTTCATGCATTTCATACTTATAAAACAAGAGATCCCGCCTTTTTATCAAAATTGCATCATATAAAAACCCGGTTCGTCACAAATCCAGTCCTTATGTTATGAGGGTTCTTGTGTGACGACCTGGGTTTTCCCATGCATTTTTAAATGCAATATCTAATTCCTAAGGCGGGATGCATCCCTATTTGAAAACCATTTTATGAAAACCATGCAATGCAGCAGAAAATCTTTACTTTTAAACTCATTTTGAAAACCCTGAGTGTGATTTGCTTTCACAACAATCAAAGTAGTTTTTGAAAAACCTCAGAAATCATAAATGTTTTTCCCCAGGTCCATCCAGTCACAGCACACAGTCCAACTGTAAATAAATACAAATACATGTCCAAAGGGTTGAGAGTTTACTTACATGTATAATTGTCTCCTTTTTGATTCACTTGCTCGTAGCACTAATATCTCCTGAGGCATCTTCTATTTGTGAGTGGAACTATCCTGAAAAATGTTAAGGATAGGGTGAGTATATACTATACTCAGTAGGAGTCTATCACTATTAGTTTTGCAACGCATGTTATGTTTAAAATCATATGCTCTTAAAAACATGTGCATGTTCGAACAACCACGTTCAATGTCTATATTAAAAACCACTGTCGAATTGAAATATTGATGACTTAAAGAATAGCATAATCTAAGTCGAAAGTATCATATATCATAAACATAATGATATGCATAAGATGCTCCACTGAATCCAACTCATGGATATCTGGTATGGTCGACCAACCTCATGTCATGCCATATGCAATGCAAATAAATCCTCAAACCATAGGGTCCAACTATGCCCACGACCTCGCCACCATGTGGTCCCCGAGTACCTGAGGACACTCAGTCATAGCCTCAACGGGGCCTATGACACGTCAACCCAGTACCGTGACACCAGTGGTAGCCCCCTGTACCACATGCAATCGACGTAGGGATGTTGCCATTTTTGGGCGTGGTACCCATCCATCTAATAGTGGTGGAGGCTGAAAGCCAACCCAAACCTCTCGGCATAGCGCCCATGAGCTCATCAGCCCAAATCATATTAGATCAAACCAGCAAAAACCTCTTTTTGAAAACCCGTCCTCTTTGGGTCCGTCACAACTGCCTGGCCCTCACAACTGCCTACCTAGCGTCTTTTGGGCACTCCAGTGTCTTTTGGTAACCCTCAAGGACATGCTATCTTTTAAAAACTCAATGCTCACAAATTATGCAATATATGCATTTTTTTGCAAAACATATATATGCATTATGTATATGCAATCATTTGCAAAACATATCTATGCATAATGTATATGCAATTATTTGCAAAACATATCTATGCATAAAGCGATTATCATATGTATGCTGAATTAAGTCATGCTAAACAAGTTATATAATTTGTACTTAAAACATGCATAAAACAATCATGGCTCTTTAAAAAAAGTCTAGTAGCTATAGAGCACCTACCTCAAAGTCTCCTGGAGTCGCGTCCTTTAGCACTCAACCCATCCCTGGGTCTTATTTATAAACTCTTGGGTATGAATGGAAATAAGGAGTCCTTATTAATTTCAATCTATTTAGGCATTAGACTGCTAGCTCTGCCTATTGGGTCCAAGGTCCTTGCCTAATTCATTGCTAGGCTAGATCCTATGATACGGATCTACTTTCCAATAGTTAAACACTGTAGTTTATCCTTTAATCCTAATTTTTAAAGTCTCATTGGGCCTACGTGCCCTAGTTCCCAGGACACTCGTGCATCCTGGTTGGACCGCGACTGCCTCACCTGCATGCGCGCCTAAAGGCCGTGCTAGGGACCACATTTTTCACGTGCACATGCATGCTCAAGTGACACGCTATGACGTGCATCATCGCATGGACGCACCTTGTAGCATGGCGCGTCTCAGCTCCCATGGCACCTCGTGCACCCTCGTCAAGCCAGGACCCGTGCCCCATGTCGCGCGCGCACCTGAAGGCCGTACTTGGGGCAGTGTACGCACTGTCATACACCTGGAACCCGTCACAGGGACCCAGTCCTAGGTGCACGTGGTACTTGGCATCCTTGGGACGCCTGGCTGGTGCGGGTCTAGCCCAAGCCGTCGTGGGATGTTTTTCGGCTAGGATACCTGGCTGGAAAATGGCTGGTTGTTTTTCGACTGGAAAGACTAGCTGGAAGGAGACCAAATCCGGCATGGATCTGGCCTGGGGGAAGCAAAATGAAGAGAAATAGGGAAAAACGGCTTACCTGGGTTGCCTGGTGTGCCTGCTCGTCGGAAAACTCAAACAAGGTGGAAACCCTATTGCCCAGATTGGAAAAGAGAAGAGGGGGAAATGGGAACGGGATGGCCGCCCTAACTTGGTCCTGGCCATTGCCGGAAAATGCAGAAAGATGAAATTCCAGTTTTTTGCAGGAAACCCAGTAAAAAAACGCCGAAAAATCATGTTTTTTGGAGAGGGGGGTTGGGGCTTTTTATAGGGGGAGAAGGCGGTGCCCCTCAATGGCGGTGCCGCCCTTTCCCCTGGGATTTTCTAGAGAAATCATGAACAAGGGTTTTCTGGAGGGTTCATGAGGTTGAAGACGACAGGGGATGCCTTTAGCAAAATGGCCCTTTGCGTTTTTCGTCCTTTTTCGTTTTTCTGTTTAATTTGCAGAAATACCCCTATATTTAAACGGCTGTAACTTCTTCATACGAACTCCGTTTTGGGTGATTTTTGAGGCATTGGATTCCATTTTTCAAGTAGAATATAATGGTACTAAGTTTCCTCACAAATTCCTTTGTTTACTATTTTAAATAAAATCAAACATTCAACACAGTTCATGTCCTATAAAATGTCCAATTTTTGTCAAAATAGCGTAAATTGCTCGGGCATTACATCTTATGAGGCCCTTACTATCATTATGACACTCCATCATAAAGCAATTAAATATGAAATGCAATACAAAAATCAAGCAAATGCCTATCTATATGTTATTCAATAATGGGTCATGCACCTTAATAGATGGGACACTCTAACCATGCAACTTATGCTTTGGTTATAACTGAGCTCAAGAGAACCTTTGTTAAATAGTTGCACAACTAATGCAACAATCCTAACTAGTATCCAACAATCACAATGCATGCTCCTAATATATATGAGTTACACTATCATCACAAATGTTATTCTACACTAAATGCGCTTTATCCTAAAAAATTAAAATTTGGGTGCAGATTACTCATAGTAAGTGGTTCAATGATGATCAAGTGTGGGCCACCATACCCCATACTTGCCCTGTATTATTACATCCCACTTAAAAATTAAATAATCATCATCATCATGAAGACCTTATCCCAATTAGGGGCCGGCCACATGAATCTTATTCCTCCATTCCACTCTATTAAATACCATGGCTTCATTTAGCCCCAAAGTTTTTAAATCTTTCCTCACCACTTCTATCCACGTTCTTTTGGGCCTTCCCCTTGCCCTTTTAGAACCTTCTACTTGTATTGCCTCACTCCTTCTAACTAGTGCCATTGTTGGTCTCCTTTGAACATGTCCAAACCATCTAAGTCTGATCTCCCTCATCTTGTTACCTATTAGTGCTACCCCTAAATTTCTCCTAATATTTTCATTTCTAATTCTATCCTTTCTTGTCTTACCACTCATCCATCTCAACATCCTCATTTCTACGATGCTCATCCTATGAGTATGATGTTCCTTAGCTGCCCAACACTCTAATCCATAGAGCATGGTCGACCTTATAGCCATCCTAGCAACCCTTGCCTATTTTTCACTGCACCCAGGATCCGATGCAGTGTGTCACTTATGGTGAATACCCTAGCTTGAGCGAATGTTAGTTTTTTATTCATGTCATGTTGGGGTTCCCATAGTTTTAAAAAGCTAAAGATGATTTTCATTAAAATCATCTTTAGCTTCACCTTGCAGCTAGCTACTTGACGCAAGGGTGACCATATTTTAAGAAACTGGAGATGATTTTCATTTCTTCCTCACAAACTAATATGCAAATGCATATTCATTTGTAAGAAAGAAATAATAGAATCATCTTCAACTTCCCCCTTGCCGGTTGGCTACCTAATGCAAGGGTGGCCATATTTTAAGAATCTAGAGATGATTTTCATTTCTTCCTTACAAACTAATATACAAATGCATATTCATTTGTAAAAAAAATAATAATAGAATCATCTTCAACTTCCTCCTTGCCGTAGCACCTGATGTGAGACCCTCCTCCCTTTTTATCCAGGCTTGGGACCGGCATTGGCAGAGTTTAAAAATTAAATAATATATATGTATATATATATAACAATGGGCCTTAGTATAATTTCACTCAAATCCTAATCTAGGAAAGCAATGAAAACCTAACCTATGTTGATGAAGCCGTGCCCCACAGGATGACCACTGCTCCTTTGTCGATTTCTTTTAACAAAAATCTTATGGTCAATATGAGGAAAATACCAAAAAATAATGAAAATCCTAAACTAATGCACCTAAACCAAGACTAGTGGTAAATAATATACGGTATGGTCCACTACACAAACCGTTGTGATTCCCCAACAATGATGCTAAAAACTTGCTGTGATTTTACGTCTTAACTCACAAGCATATGAATCAGTTATCAAAATTCATGTGAGGAGGTTGATTCCATGAGGAATTGAATAAATATGATATTAGTGGTCCTTAGATTATTCACCTTAGCCTCCTAAGCTAAAAGTGGAAGATTAACACATATAGAATGCTAAAACTAAAACATGCTACATTTAACAACTTTGCTAAAGACACACTTTCTAAAAGTAAAACTTTTCTAAATTAATAACTTTCCTAGATTGACAACTTCCTAAAAAATGAAATGTAGTAACATTCTTAAATACTCTTTCTAAACATGAAATTTAGCAACTATTGTAAGGAAATAAATCATTTACTTTCCTTAACTAAAATTAGAAAATAAACTAAGATGAAAATTAGTAAACAATGGAATCTAGGCTAAACTACAACTACACAAGGAAACTAAGTGAAAACAATCACTAATCAAGCAAATAAAGGAGAACTACCCAAGTATCATGCATGTGACAATGCAATGGTACACATGATTCATGGGGTAGGAATTAGTCTAATTAACTAATTTAAAAACCTAGAATATGCAATATAACTCAAGCATTAACTAAGCAATCTAACACTTTAGTTGGGTGTTTAAAAAAATCAAGCAAACATGAATTAAAGGGTGCTAGAGATTGAACATAACAATCCATTCCAAAAATTCCAGCAGCATGCTATCTTGATCTTCAATAAATAGGACATGTAAAACATTTAATTACGCACTTCTCATGCAATAAAAAACTCAACAATTAAGATCATTAACTGCTGGACACAAGTATGAACCAGAAATTCCAAATCACTTCATTCAATCAAATAAAAATACATCAACAAAGTATGCATATGCATGTAATCTAAATCTGAAATTTGTGTTCTATTACAATGAATGCTACTTGTTCTTAAATTGCCCAAAAGTACATGCCAAACCTTCTTCAATCATCTAACATCAATCACAAAAAAGCATGAACTGAAATCAATGGAAAATCCATAAGAAAGTAAAGACAAACCTTGAGGAACACTAAGGAAAGCAAGAAAGAATCCAAAGGAATCAAAGGGAGAACTAATGGCAATGAAAAGAATAGATTCAAGGTGAATTTCCCTTATAGATGTCACTTCAATGGGACAATGACCTTGGATCTAAGCAAGAGGATTCAAAATAATGGAAAGGCAAGACAACAACTTCTTAACATGAAACTACAAAGGATTCAAAAGCAATGCATTTAAGAGATAAACAACTAACCTTTAATGGAGAACTAAAGGACATGTGATTGGAGTCATGCATGGAACACTAGGAAAAGATGGAAGCCACGTTTGAAGTAAACAGGGAAAGCTAGAAGGTAAGGGAAGATGATAAGAAAAAGGACACCTCCTCTCTTTGGAGTAGGCATTTTTTTTGCTCCACAAAGTGTTCTCCTCTTTCAATCCATTTTAGCTCTTTTATACTTTGTTTCATATGTTTTCTAGGGTGACTCAAAGTAAAGTAGGGTGTGAATGAAAATGAAAGGGAATTGGATGGCTAGGATTAGATATAGGAGTGTGTCTAGCATTTTTATCAAGCAGGAAACAAGTGAGCTACTTTGGGTAAGAGTTCATGTGGGAGACGCCACTTTTTTAGAAGGGGGCATCTTATCTTTGTAAAATTCATGGAAGCAACTTTGAATATGGTAATCTAGTGGGCATGATGAGGTAAGAGAGAGAGCATGAGGTGGAGGGTTAAAAAAATGGTGATTGGTTGGACTAGAGAGAAATAATGAGGGTAGTGAAGAGGAAAGAGATAATTGGCTAGGTAGTTTCATAAAAAGTGGGAATTGGGTGGATGGTTTGAATAAAAGTGTAGGAAGGTGGGAGACTCTTAGAAAGATAGGACTCTTAAATGGAAAGTGAAATTCGTAGTGCCATTTACTAGTGAGGTGGAAAGCAAGAAAAAAGTACAAAAAACAATAAAAATGGAGAAGTATCTACCTATTGGTCCACACACTACCTTATGATAATATATTTTTCCTTAATTATCTTCAAAATATCCCCATAAATCCTAAGGATAATTTTTTGGAGTCTCTTCCAGTCATGGCCTTCCATTTAGCTTGGCTCATGTGGCTTGATAGCTATCTTTGAGAGCTCCATTGTCATGACTTCATGGGTAGCTTAGATGGCTTTCTTGGCTTAGCTTGATGGCTCAATTCCTTATCTTTAATGGCTAGCAAGGCTCTTTAACTATTCACCTTGTTCATGGCTTGAATATGGCTAAGTGGCTTAAGTGAAACCCATGTAAAGGTGGTGGACTTTGCATGGCTTGTGCATGGACCCACTTGGGCCACCTTTGCCTCCTTCCATTCTATCTTCAAATAATACTAGGATGATCTGGATCCTTGATATCATGTATATATGATGAGTTTGAGTCTTTGACTCATTCTTTTGATTATTATCATCAATTATCATCTCTATCAATCTCGACAGTTGGATCCTCATCTCATTTCCTACAAAAAGTGAAAAACTATATTTAAATCTTAAAAAAAATTGAAGTTTCATGTACTTCCTTGGATTAGCCTTTAGACCTAATGAATATCAAATTTTTGAGTCATTAGGTGAAAAAATGCATGTGTTACGAGTTTTGGACAAGAACCCTATCTTACCCCTATAATTTAGAATACATGGGTAATTAATTGGGTTATTTTTATGCAAAATGAAATAGTTATCACACCCCAAACCAGCAATATGCTAGTCCTAAGAAAAATATGCAAAAAATTATTTTACAAAACTAACACAAAGTGCCACATTCATAGGTACTAACAATTTTGTTTAGGTGCTCAAACTCCTAAATTACACCTAGTGGACTAGTTAAGCCTTGTGAGGGTCTGTAGTGAGTATACCCATAAATTTCTCTTAATTTTTATGAATGTCCTTTATTTATTGTAAAAACTTTCTTTTATTCAACTTATATAAAGTACCTAACTTTAGTATGTTAATAAAGATGAACAAAAAGGTTCAAAATCCTACCCTTATGCTAAAGATATCCCATTATTTCATTAAACTTTGGAAGTTGAGTATGTCCTATTTTTGACATACAATTATAGTTTTAAGTCAAATATAACCTAAATTATCATCCAAATATATGCTTTGGCTTCCATTCTCATAGGATATCCTTGTCACTCAAAAAGAAGTCATTCGGAAAGGTTTAAATCTCTCATCAATATTTATCAAGTCCAAAAGTCTCACATATTTCACACAAAAGAATGATAAATGACAATGATCTAATGAAAGGATATCAACTACTAAGAATGTTACACTCTACCAAATTACCTACTCATTCATAACCATATCCAAGCCATACTTATCCTAAGATCAAGTTAGGACTTCTATTGAGATGAAACATAGGCTTAGGTAAGGATTATCAGGAGAATGGGTATAAAGGTAAACATTGATAGTTTGAAAAAATATGTAAAGGTCTTCTTTGAGTGTATTAACAACTTATCTCATTTTCCTAACATGAGTGAACATCTTCTTTTTCATTAGCTGTCCTTTTCTCTTCTTTTTTGCGTGATCTTATACATATAGCCTTTTTGAACATTTTTTCCTTTTTTTATATTCATCTCATCAATTGTATTGTTCATACTTTTTGAAAATATTATTCAATATTCTCTATATATTTCTAGAACAAATGGGTAATGGATATACTGTAGGGGGTTAACATTGGTAAAGGTTATTGGTTAACAAAGAGAAATCTCTATTATAGAAGCCTCAAGGAGCTAACTAGTGGAAAATAATATAGGGAAGGTTAAAACCTTCGGGGTAAACATGCATAGCCTCTACCATTTCTTGAGGTTTATATGATTTAAAAATGATTATTAACTTGAGAAATATATGTTATAGACTTTTGTGATTTCTCTATAGTTGAGCAAGATGAATAATAATAAGACCAACTAAGAATTAATATTAGTTGAAGAAAATTTTAAATTTATGTATAACCTTTAGGAAGGAATAATGGCTCAAAACTCACTTCGGTTATAAGTCTCCATATATCTTCTTCAAGATCTCAAAATTATATTTTCTCTTCCACTTAAACTATGTATAGTTATTTTGTGCAATTAATATTCCAAGTTTAATTTTTCATGAGACACTTTAGAAAAAAGATAAAATAGTGAACTAATTGTATAAAACTCTATTAATATGCTAAAGGTCAAAAGATAACTAAATATTTAGAAAACTTAATCTCATTTTTATAAAAGAACTCATCGTTTTTTCAAAAAATTTCAAAAATGAACAAAAAATGCAAGAACTAATGATCTTTATAACATGTAGGGTGGTAGCTTTTAGATCTAGATCTAGACAACTCCTTTAATCCAAGTTAGACTACTGCTTACTACTTGGGTTTTGCTCTAAAGTGGTTAATACAATCCTTGTGTTGGGAGGCATTTAAACCTCAACCAATGTCAACAAAAGGATTGGGAATATCACTTGGATTTTAAGATATGCACTATAACCATGATGTTCAAAAGCCATTGGAGTGACAATAGACCTAACCTTTTAAAAAAGGGTCCTACCAGCTGGAACCCTAAGTCTCTTTCTACTTGATTTTAAATTACATTCAATGGTTGGGATTCTAAACATACACATATGATTTAATTACCTAGGTGGGCCAAGGAGCTGGTGATGAAATTGTCCTTATGTTATGAGGGTTCTTGTGGGGCCTATACTATCATTGTGATACAACCACAATAAAGCAATTAAATATAAAATGCAATACAAAAATCAAACTAATGCCTACCTATATGCTATTTAACAAAGGGTTAGGCACCTTAACAAACATGACACTATAACCATACTGCCTATGCTTTATTTATTAGCAAGCTCAGGCTAACCTTTGTTAAATAGTTGTCCAACTAATACAACAATCATAATGCATGCTCCTAATATGTATGAATTATGTTACTATCACAAATGCAATTCTACAGTAAACATAGTTTATTCCAAAAAAATTAAAATTTCAGTGAAGATTGCTCACAATGAGGAGTTCAATGAAGATCAAGTGTGGGCGACCATTTACAAATAATTTAAAAAATAAATAAAATAAAAATTCCAATGGGGCTCACTATAATTTCACTCAAATCCTAATTTGACAAAGCATTGAAAACCTAATTTATGTTGATGAAGCCGTGGGCCATAGGATCAGTGCTACTCCTTTGCCAATTTCCCTTACATAAAAATAAAGCAATTTGATCAATATAAAGAAAATACCAACAAGCACAAAAGATGATGAAAATCCTAAAATAATGCACCCTAAACCTTAACAATTGGTACATAATCTAAGGTGTGGTCCACTACACAAACCATTGTGATTCCAAGGCAATGGCACCAAAAACTTGTAGGTTTTGTATCCTAAGCGAGGAAGTGGATTAATGTGGAAATATAACAAGCATGAATTAGAAACATGGAAGCATACAAAAGTAATGAAAATAAACATAGAAACTTCCCAACAACAAAACATTCTGAAATTAGAAACTACTAAAACTAAGCTAAGATGTAATAAACTTAGCAATGATTAACTCAATATCAACAAAACTTAACAAATTTGTCAAAATGTGCTAACTTAGAACAAAAAGTGTGCGCATGAACATAAGTATGAAATGCATGGATTTAAACTAAAATGGAATGCATGACTTATCCTAAACTAATACATGAAAGTCTAACCAAGCAATGATCATGAATTGAAAAAATTTTATAAGAAAATAACCATTTACAACCATGCACATGACCGTTAGAGTTGTGTGCATGATTTTACATGGAATGCATGAGATTCCTAAATACAAAACTCACCTAAAAGGATGCATATAATCTAAGTTAAATGGTTCATGGAATTGAGCATGACGAATTCAATTAAACATCCATGAAAAGCAAGATTTAATTCATCTAAAACATCCATGGAAAGAAGAATTCAAACATGAAGCAACTTTTAATCTTATTGAATAATAATTAAATACAAGTGTGGTTTGCATCATCTAAGGGTTGTGTGCACCATTCAATGATCCAAATACTTTGAAAGAAAAAACTTTTATCTTCTTCTATGCAATCCAACAATTTGAAACTCAATTAGCATGCATGTAATCTAAGAGATATCGAAGAAAAAAAGTGGGGCAAAATTAATAAAGATCGGCAAGGAACTTAAGGAGATTCAAGGGACAAGGAACTTGATCCAAGGGCTACAATCTCTTGGTTGTCACTACAAGAAATATGTAGTCCTCAAACATAAGGATCTAAGGAACAAAACTAAATGCAATTAACAACAAGGAACCAAAGCAACAAGGAAAAGAAATAAGGAAAGAAAGAACAAGGCACCAACCTGAAAATTAAGTGCAAACCCCAAAAGAAAGTGCAATAAACTTGAAAGAGGATTGGTGTACTTTGAAGAAGGATTGAAGGAGCAGCCCATACATGGAAACCAAGGATTCAACCAGCCCCGAAAATGGCATGGAACTCCTTTCTTTTTTCACTGATGGAATCCCTTTTGTTTTATATAATTCTCCTACTTCTAAAGAGTCCTCATGGGAAAGACAATGTGGGATATAGATTTAGAAAATGGATTATGGGTGAGGTAGGCAATACAGGAAGATTAGTGGAAATAGAAAAGTGTGAGGTGGAACTCTGGCCAATTAAGAGGGGGATAAGGTGGGAGGCACCACCTTTTTATTAGGGAGGTGTCCTCCCCTTTCTAATCTTGTTGAAGTGTGATGACTCAGGTTTTTATATGATGCAAATTTGATAAAAAGATGAGATCTCTTATTTTATAAGTATGAAATGCATGAAAATCTTTTTTGTTTTGGAAAACAATCTTTCATAAAAACCCCGAGTGTCAAAACACATTTTCAAATTATCTAGCCATGGCATAATTTTAAATCAACATTATTCCCAAGAAAGTGTTAGTCATAGCCTCAGCTATAGAGAGTAACTACAATCAAGTAACATTGAAAGATGAGGTAGGGGTTTACTTACTTGCACTTAGTCTGAGTGTCTTCTATCACAAGCGTTCCTTGCCCTTAAGTGTTTACTTTGTGTGTGAAAAATGTTGAGGATTGGGTGAGTATATACTATACTCAGTAGGAGTCTATCACTACTAGTTTTACAATGCATGCTATGTTTAAAATCATATGCTCTTTAAAACATGTGCATGTTTGAATACTCATGTTCAATATTGATATCAAAAACCATTGTCAGATTTGAATACTAACGACTTAAAGAATCACACAAACCAAGTCGAAAGTATCATATATCATAAACATAATGATATGCATGAGATGCTCAACTGAATCCAACTCATGGATATCTAGTATGGTATGGTCAACCAATCTCATATCATGCCATATGCAATGCAAGTAAGTCCACGAAACCATAGGTCCCAACTATGCCCACGACCTCGCCACCTTGTGGTCCCTGGGTACCTAGGGACACAGTGTCATAGCCTCCACGGGCCATATGACACATCGACCCAGTGTCGTGACACCAGTGGTAGCCCCTATACCACATGCAGTCGACGTAGGGACATGCCCTTTTTGGGCGTGGTACCCAATCCACCTAGTAGTGGTAGAGGCTGGGAGGCCAACCCAACCTCTCGGCATAGCGCCCACGAGCTTACTAGCCCAAATCATATGCGATCAAACAAGCAGAAACCTCTTTTTTCAAAACTATCCTCTTTGGGTCCCTCACAACTACCTGGCCCTCACAACTGCCTATCCAGCGTCTTTTGGGCACTCCAGCGTCTTTTGGTAACCCTCAAGGACATGCAATCTTTCAAAAACTCAATGCTCACAAATCATGCAATATATGCATTTGTTCGCAAAACATATCTATGCAATTATTTACAAAACATATCTATGCATAAAGCATTTATCCTATGTATGTTGAATTAAGTCATGCTAAACAAGTTATATAACTTATACTTAAAACATGCATAAAACAATCATAGCTCTTTTAAAAAGTCTAGTAGAGATAGAGCACCTACTTGGCTAGGTCGCGCTAATCCCCTCATCCTCGTATGCTCCTGAACATGGTTTGGAGAATCAAGGTTAGTTTGGCCTATCTTTTATATGTTTTAGAGTGGTTGGTCTTACTACTTAGGCATTAAGGGTTCATCCCCATGCCTATGGGTGTCCTAAGGTCCTAATTGGGCCTTGGTATCATCAGATTTCCAAAGGTCTAGTGGCCACGCGCTACCATCCTATTCTAAGGATCATGCCCACCTTAGATTGGGCCTTGATCAAGGATTTTATAGTTTAGGTGTGTCTGTGTCGTCGATACAGACACAACGCCTTTCACAGCGCCTCAATCGGAGCTCTAGATCTCAGGTTATAAGCTTTTTAGTGCCGCGTGTGCATAAAAGGGTCAAACGAAGCAAGGTGGAGGCCTGGGATGCTAGCGCATCTTGCGTTAGCGGCAGGCACCCCAGCGGGCACATCTGCAGATGCACCCCGGCTTCTGCCCGATTTCCTCATTTGCGGGCACGTCCACGGATGTGCCCGTCTGGTTTTCTCGACGCACAGCGTGCGTTTGGTTCATTGGGGGACCAGGGCGTCCTCGGGATGCCCTGGTTCGACCCTGTGGAACCAGTGCAGCCCAGGGATCGTCCCTAGGTCCTTTGTGACTCTCCAGGGTTCTATTTTGCATGATTTTTCATCCAAAAACTTAGGGAAACTTAGCCTAGGACTAATGGGAAGACGGGTTTGGAGGGATTTTGGGCATACCTGGCTCGTTGCTCGGTTTTTCTTCACATTTCTCCTCTTGGTTGCTTCTCTAAAACAGGTTTTTCCCAAGCTTTTGGGCTGCCATTAGAGGTGTCCAAGAGCTCTATTTATAGAGCTATAAGAGGGTTCTGGAGGGGGCTCTCACCACCCTTGAATGGCGGTGGAGAAACCTCAAGAATGGCGGTAATTTCTCCTTCAAACACTGCCATTCTAGAACCCTCTAGGAGGTTGAAGAAAGGGGGTGCCCGTATAAAAATAGGCCCTTGTGTTTTGCAGGCTAAATCCTTTTTTTGTAAAAATTACATTTTTGCCCCTGAACTTCAAAGGGCCATAACTTGCTCATTTTAACTCCGTTTCAGGTGATTTTGGTCTTGTTGGATTCATTTTTCTGAGACGCACCTAATGATACCATTTTCAGGACCAAATTTCTTGGTTCAGTGAGGGTGAATAGTGAAATGACCAAAATACCCTTATCTTCAAAAACTAAACTTTTCATTGCTAACTTGGGATTTTTAATGTTACAAAATTGGAGTCATTACATTCTTACTCCCTTAGGGGAATTTCCCCCCCGAAATTCTACAATATATAGTCAAAAGATCTCGGGGTACTTTTCTCGCATTTCTGACTCTAGTTCCCAAGTCTCTTCTTCCATGTGCGCATTTCTCCATAAAACTTTGACTAAGTGTATGTCCTTGTTCCACAACTTCTTACTCTTACGATCCCGAATCTCAACTGGTCTCGTCTCTAGCTTGAGATCCTCCGTCAACTCTATGGGTACCTGGTTGATGACATGAGCAGGGTCAGGCACGTACCTCCTTAGCATAGATATATGGAATACGTTATGCACTTGAGATAGGTGAGGGGGTAGTGTGATCCTGTAGGCCACTTTTCCCACTTTCTCCAGGATTTCAAAAGGTCCTATGTAACTCAGACTAAGCTTGCCTTTGATACCGAACCGCATAACTCCTTTAGTGGGAGATATCTTCAGGAAAACGTGCTCTTCTATGTCAAATTCTAATGGTCTCCTCCTTCGATCAGCATAGCTCTTTTGGCGGCTTTGAGCTGTGAGGAGGCGTCTTCTTATGAGTTTGACCTTCTCAGCGCATTGCTCCACCAGCTCAGATTGGAGCACCCTGGACTCTCCAACTTCACTCCAACTGGTGGGTGATCGACAGTGTCTCCCATAGAGCGCCTCGTATGGAACCATGCCAATGCTCAATTGAAAGCTGTTGTTGTACGCGAACTCTACTAGCGGTAGGTTTTCATCCCAGCTCTGCTTCCAATCGAGGGCACTGGTTCGCATCATGTCTTCGACTATCTGGATCATGCGCTCTAACTGTCCATCGGTCTGTGGATGGAAGGCTGTGCTATAGTTCAAGGAAGATCCTAAGGATTTTTGGACGGACTTCTAGAGTTGTGAAGTGAAGCGGCTATCCCTATCTGAAGTGATACTAAGGGGTATGCCATGTAGACTCACTATCTCTTTGATGTATAGCTGAGATAGGCTGTCAGTAGATTGGGTATGGCGTATAGGAAGGAAATGGGCTGTCTTAGTTAATCTATCAACAATTACCTAGATCATGTCATGACCCTTAGAGGTCCTGGGTAACCCTATGATGAAGTCCATGGTAATATGGTCCCATTTCCATTTGGGTAACTCAAGGGGTTGTAACAATCCCACAGGTCTTTGATGTTCAACCTTTACTTGTTAACATGTTAGACACTTTGCCACAAATTCCCGTATGTCTCTTTCCATACCATCCCACCAATATTGTCTCTTTAAGTCTTGATACATCTTAGTTCCTCCCGGGTGTATAGTATACTTAGACCGATGAGCCTCTTTTAAGATTTCTTGTTTTAACTCTTCATTAGTCGGTACCAATAATCTTCCTTGCATGTAGATGCTACCATCTTCCTCTTTAGTAAACCCTAGTTTTCCTATGGAAGCTTGTATATCCGGATCTCCTTTCTGTTCTTGCTTAACCTTTTCATTAACAGCCGACTTTATCATTAGTCCTGCCATAATGATCTTGTGCTTACTTATGTCTGGTTTCCACGTTATTACTTCTTGTAATAGGTTCCATCTCTTAGTCAATAAACTTGCACACATCCCTTGGGTTTTTCTACTTAATGCATCTGCTATCACATTAGCTTTTCCAGGGTGATAATGAATGGAGAAGTCATAGTCTTTTAAATATTCCATCCATCTTGTTTGTCGCATGTTTAAGTCTTGTTGGGAAAAGATATATTTGAGACTCTTATGATTTGTAAAAACTTCAAACTTTTCCCCATATAAATAATGTCTCCAAATTCGCAAGGCAAAGACTATGGTCCCTAATTCCAAGTCATGGGTCGGGTAATTGACTTCATGCTTCTTCAGTTGTCGACAAGCACAAGCAATTACCTTCCCATGTTGCATAAGTACACAGCCTAGTCCTTGTTGCGAGGCATCACTATATATCTCAAATTTGCCACTTCCTGAAGGTAAGGTAAGGACAGGTGTTGTAGTTAACCTTGTTTTTAGTTCCTGGAAGCTTTCCTCACATTTATCAGTCCATTCAAATCTTGTGCCTTTCTTGGTCAGCTTAGTTAGAGGTAAAGCAATTTGTGAAAAGCCCTCGATGAATCTCCTGTAATATCCGACAAGTCCTAAGAAGTTTCTTATTTCTGTGACTATCTTAGGTCTTTCCCATTTCTGTACTAATTCAACCTTAGCGGAGTCAACTGCTATGCCATCCTGAGAAATAATGTGTCCTAAGAAATTCACCTTTTCCAGCCAAAACTCACACTTACTGAATTTTGCATATAACTTGTGTGCTCGTAGGGTGCTTAATGTTATCCTTAGATGTACCTTATGGTGTTTAGAAGTTTCTGAATATATCAAGATATCATCCACAAACACTATGATGAATTTATCTAAGTACTCCTTAAACACCCTGTTCCTGAGCTCCATAAACGCGGCTAGAGCATTAGTTAAACCAAAGGACATCACTCTGAATTCATAATGGCCATATTGAGTCCTGAAGGCTGTCTTGAGGATATCTTCTTCTCTAACTCGAAGTTGATGGTACCCGGAGTGTAGATCATTCTTAGAGAAGACTCTGGCTGACTGAAGTTGATCGAAAAGGTCATCAATTTGGGGAAGGGGGTACTTAGTCTTAATGGTGACCCTATTTAGCATCTGATAGTCTACACACAATCTCATGGAGCCATCCTTTTTCTTAACAAAAAGGATTGGAGCGCCCCACGGAGATACGCTAGGTCATATGAACCCTTTATCAAGTAGTTCTTGTAACTGGGTCTTCAGTTATTTTAGTTCTGCAGGAGCCATTCGGTAAGGAGCTTTCGAAATGGGGGAAGTACCTGGTATAAGGTCAATGATAAACTCAATTTCCCTTGGTGGAGGTAGACCTGGTAAGTCCTCAGGGAATACGTCATGAAATTCTTGGACTACCTCGACATCCTCTAGCTTTGGTTGGGGACTCTCGACAGATTCAATCTTGGCTAGGAAGAAGGGGCATCCCTGAGCAATGTGCTTAACTACTTTTATGGAAGAAATAACACATGCTCTAGAATAATCCTTTCTTCCTTGGAGGGTGAAAGTGTCTCCATTAGGTAGGGTAAGAGTGACATGTTTCTGGCGGCAATCAACAAAGGCTTGATGAAAGGCTAGCTAGTCCATACCTAGGATGATGTCAAAGTCATTCATATCTAAGTGAATAAGATTAGCATGTAGCAAATGATCCTTGATCAAAATGGGGACATCCTGGAGATAAGAATAGGTGGGAAGTGCCTGGCCTACAGGAGTCATGACTTCTAGAGTGAAGTCCAGGTCCTGTGGTATAATGTCTAAGGACGATGCAAACTCTCAGGATATGAAAGAATAAGTGGAGCCTGTATCAAATAGAACTTTAGCAGGTGTATCATAGATAGAAAGAGTACCTTCAACTACTGCATTTGAAGCCTGGGCTTGACTGGAAGTGAGGGCAAAGACACATCCTTGGCTTTTTGGAACTTGATCTTCTTTACGCTCTTGTACTTTCCTTTTTGGACAATTACTAGCAAAATGTCCTAATTCTAGACAACTATAGCAAGTGATGTTGAAAGTGGGACATAGTTTTCCTGAATGATTTCTATTACACCTAGGGCATGCCTTCCAGTCTGGTCTTCTTCCTCTGTTTTCAAATGGTTTCTTGAAAGGTGGCCTGGGTCCAGGTGACTAAAATGGTCTCTTTCCTTTATTTCTCATGGTGTTGATGTTCTTAGTTTCCTTCATCGCCTGATTCCTTTGATAATATTTTTCGTATAAAGAGGCCATCTCTACTGCCTTGGCTACGATGGAAGGTTGGAAACCTAGAACTCTGCTCCTGAGTCCTAGGTTGAGCCCATCTACAAATCTTTCTACCGCATCTTCCTCATTAGCACAAGCACATGGTGCAAATCTTTAGAGGCTGATGAATCTATTTTCATACTATTGGACAGTCATATTTCCTTGTTCTAAGTCCATAAATTCCTTTTCCTTCTATTTTCTTATGTGTTTAGGATAATATTTGTCATTAAAGACCTTTTTAAACTCTTCCCATCATATTGTTTCTCGCTGGTCAAAATAAGTCCTTTCTGCTGTTTCCCACCAAAAGGTAGCCTCTCCTCTAAACAAAAATGTGGCTATGGGTACTTTTCTTTCTTCAGCTATGTTCATGGCTTTAAATATCTTTTCAATATCAATTAACCATTTTTCAGCCGTAGATGCTTCATCTTCTCCTGTGAATGAGGGAGCTAATCTTTTAAACCTTTCTAACTGAACCTCAGTCCTATCTATCACTTTATCAGGGGAAGGATCTCGTGTGGTAGGGGCTTGGCTTTGACTATTCATGTATTGTCCCATATTTTGTAGGAATTGCTGGAACAATTCAGCCATCCCATTGCCTAACTCAGTGGAGTCCACTGGTGGGGCTTTAGGTCTTGGAACATTGCTTCCTTTCTTTTTAGGCATCTGTAATGACAAGGTAGTTTACCAAACCTTAGTATGTGTTATCCTATTACCCCTTACTCTTTCATGGATGAAACTTGATTATAAGTTATTCTCCTCAAAACTGGGCTATGAGTAACATTAAATCGTGCTCTGATACCAACTGTGACGACCCGGGTTTTTATAAATATGAAATGCATGAAAATCTTTTTTATTTTAGAAAACAATCTTTCGTAAAAATCCCGAGTGTCAAAACACATTTTCAAATTATCTAGCCATGGAATAATTTTAAATCAACATTATTCCCAAGAAAGTGTTAGTCACAGCCTCATCTATAGAGAGTAACTACAATAAAGTAACATTGAAAGATGAGGTAGGGGTTTACTTACTTGCACTTAGTCTGGGTGTCTTCTATCACAAGCGTTCCTTGCTTTAAGTGTTTACTTTGTTTTTGAAAAATGTTGAGGATTGGGTGAGTATATACTATACTCACTAGGAGTCTATCACTACTAGTTTTACAGTGCATGCTATGTTCAAAATCATATGCTCTTTAAAACATGTGCATGTTTGAATACTCATATTCAATATCGATATCAAAAACCATTGTCAGATTAGAATACTAACGACTTAAAGAATCACACAAACCAAGTCGAAAGTATCATATATCATAAACATAATGATATGCATAAGATGCTTAACTGAATCCAACTCATGGATATCTAGTATGGTATGGTCGACCAACCTCATATCATGCCATATGCAATGCAAGTAAGTCCATGAAACCATAGGGCCCAACTATGCCCACGACCTCGCCGTCTGGTTTTCTCGACACACAGCATGCGTTTCATTTGTTGGGGGACCGAGGCATCCTCGGGACGCCTTGGTTTGACCCTGTTGAACCAGTGCGGCCCAGGGATCGTCCCTGGGTCCTTTGTGACTCTCCAGGGTTCTATTTTGCATGATTTTTCATGCAAAAACTTAGGGAAACTTAGCCTAGGACTAATGGGAAGACGGGTTTGGAGGGATTTTGGGCATACCTGGCTCGTTGCTGGGTTTTTCTCCACGTTTCTCCTCTTGGTTGCTTCTCTAAAACAGGTTTTTACCAAGCTTTTGGGCTGCCATTAGAGGCGCCCAAGAGCTCTATTTATAGAGCTATAAGAGGGTTCTGGAGGGGCCTCTCACCCCCTTGAATGGTGGTGATTTTTCCTCCAAACACCGCCATTCTAGAACCCTCTAGGAGGTTGAAGAAAGGGGGTGCCCGTATCAAAATGGGCCCCTGTATTTTACAGGCTAAATCCGTTTTTTTGTAAAAATTACATTTTTGCCCCTGAACTTCAAAGGGCCATAACTTGCTCATTTTAACTCCGTTTCAGGTGATTTTGGTCTTGTTGGATTCCGTTTTCTGAGATGCACCTAATGGTACCATTTTCAGGACCAAATTTCTGGGTTCAGTGAGGGTGAATAGTGAAATGACCAAAATACCCTTATCTTCAAAAACTAAACTTTTCATTGCTAACTTGGAATTTTTAATGTTATAAAATTGGAGTCATTATGTGAAGATTGATCCTAATGTGGAGAATATGAGATAGGATTTGAAGAATGAAAGTTAGACTTGGAAAGTGCAAATCATGAAACACTTTGGCAGTCAAAATTGTGAAACACTCATGGGTTGTTGATATGGAATTTTTTATGTCCTGAGATAGAGAGTGATTCTCTTGAGGAAGGAAATGGATAGGCTAAGAAATAGAATGAGGGATAAGATTAGAAGGTGGTAGGTGGCATGGAGAGATTGGTCACCTAAGGTGGAAACCCAAGACAACTAAGAGCAGGAGGCACCACCTTTTTAGCACGTTGGTATGGAACTCCCCCTTATAAAAATTGTGGAATGATTTTGGTAGGGGTGGAGAGAGATGAGATGGGAAAAATAGTAGAAAAGGAAAGATAGGTTCTCTCATTGATCCACATGTGCATGCTAACTTACCTTATTGATAAATCTTCTTAATTCCTTCTAATTATCCTCTTGAAAATTCTATTTTTGATTAGGATAATTGAGTAAAATTCTCCTCCAATAATGTCACTCTATGTAGCATTGGCTTAAGCAGGTTGAATGGCTCACTTTAAGGCTCATTTGGCTTGGCTTCATGGTTCACACCCTTGGCATTGATGGCTTGGCTTGACTTTCCTAACGTGTCACCTTCTCTCATGGCTCATATGGCTAAGGTCCCTTATATGATTCTTATGCAATGGTGGTGGAAATGCATGACTTATTAATTGGACCACTTTAATCGCCTTTAACTTCTCTACTTGCTTCTTTTCTTACCCTTGGATAATCTTGAAACTTGATCATACTTTGGATTGATGACACTTACGCCTTGGCTTGATCTTTTAATCTTAATCTTAAATTCTCATCTCGATCAATCTCATCCATTGGATGACCTTCTCTATACCTACAAAGATGAAAATTCCTAATTAAATCCTAAAACTTATGATAATTCATGTAATAACTTTGAATTAGCTTTTGAACCTATAAAATATCAAACTATTAAATTATTAGGCCAAAAATGCATGTGTTACCAATTTTCAAAAAGACCTTAAAAATAACATTATTTTATAATACATGGGCTATTAATTTGATACTTTTTATACAAAATTAAACACTTATCAAACCCCCCAACCAGCATTTTTCTAGTCCTAAGAAAATCATGGAAGCAAAAGTGTTTTCCATTTTTCTAAGCACTCATGATTGCATTTAGCATATGCAACAAGCCCTTAAACCCCTAGCTTACTCCTAGTAGACAAGTTAAGCCTCATGATGGTTTATAGTGAAATACCGACTAAATTCTAAAAACTTTAATGAAAGTCTTTTATTTATTTGAGAAACTTTTCTTTCATTCAAGTTGTATTAAAAAACTAACTTTAGCCTACTAACAAAGATGAAAAAAGGTTCAAAATCCTACTCTTATGCTAAAGATGTACCATTATTTCATTAAACTTCAGAAAGTTAGTGTGTGATATAGCTAATATAAGTATTAGTTTCCAAGTTATATATAACCTAAGTTACCATCCAAATGTATGCATTGACTTCAATTCTTATAGGATATACTTTTTACTTAGAAAGAAGTCACTCAGAAAAGTATAAATCTCTCTTAATATGTGAGTAGAAATGTTGTTCATCAAGTTAAAAAAATCTCACAAATTTCAACCAAAAGAATGATAGCTTAGAAAGAATGATTATGGTCTATGAAAAGATATCAACTACTAAGAATTTTTCCCTCTACCAAATTCCTTACTCATTCATGACTATATCCAAGTCATAGTAATCCTAAGATCAAGTTAGGACTTCTATTAGGATGAAACATAGGATTAGGTAATGGTTATAAAAAAGAATGCAATTATGAGCAAACAAATATTTTTTGAAAGGTATGTAAAGTTCTTCTATTAGTATATTCATAGCTTTCCATTTTCCTCACATGAGTGAACATTCTTATTTTCCATTGGCTATCTTTTTCTTCACTTAACTTTATGTATAGCCTTTTAGTATGTTTTATTTTTTTTATGTTCATCTCTTGAATTGTATAGTTCATATGTTTTTTTCAAGGTGTTCTTAAATCCTCTCTACATATTTCCAAAACAAATGGGTAATGGATATTATAGGGGTTCGATATAGGTAAAGGTTGTTTGGTTAACAAAGAAAAGGATTTTTTTAATGGCACAATGGGTTTAACTAGTGAAAAATAACTTTAGAAAGGTTAAAGGCTTTTAGTTAGACAAGAATGGCCTCTATCATTTCCAAAGTTTCAAATGACTTAAAACTGACCATAAACTTAAGAGATATATGGTATAGTCTTTTGTGATTTCCCAATGATTTATCAAGAAGAAGAATAATGAGACCAAGTAAGAACTAATGTCCACTGAAGAAAATTTTGAGTTTACGTATAGCCCTTACAGAGGAAGAATGGCTCTAAACTGACTTGTGGTATCAGTCTTTATAGATCTTCTATAGGATTTCAAAGTTATATGTTTAGTTTAACTTAAGCTATGTATATATATATATATATAGTTTAATTAATATTCTGTGTTTTAATTTTTCATGAAACACTTTAGAAAAAGGACAAAAAAGTGAACTACGTGTATGCAACTCTATTAATAAGCTAAAGTTCAAGGGGTAATTAAATATTCAAAAAATCTAAATTCTCGTCTTTGTAAAGGCACTTAAAAAAAGAGAAGAAATTTTGTAATTTTAAAAAATACAAAAAAAACTTAAAAATATCATGCATATCTACACCCCAAACTATACTAAACAGTGTCCTCGATGTTTCAAAATATAGGGCACCTATATCTTGAATGGGTAATGTAAACACTAAGACTCTAAAATCCTTGGTTGCCTCCTAGTGAGGGCTAAGTTTAACATCTTTAGCTAGACATATTATATAAGTACTCTACTCTACCCTAGTCCTAGACCTAACTAGTTAACCTAATTATTCCTATATTTAACAATGAAATGGGGAAATCTTTCGCTCCACTTTAGAATCTCGTAGTAGTCTATATACATTCTCCACCTTGAAAATTTTGAAGGTGAAAACTTTAGGAGATTGTAGATCAGCATGATTTTAAATTTTATGGGATCACTTTGATGATTCCCTAATTTCAATGTTTCATGGTAGTCCATATAATTCCTCCACCTCAAAATTTTTAATGGTTGTAGCACTGTAGCATGAAAGGCCATCGTGCATTTAAATTTCTTAGAACCACTTGAATTTTCCCTTGTTCTTTTTTTTTTTTTTTTTTTTATCAAATTTAGGGATAAAAGTGGTCATTGTACTCAATTCATATTTTTCCTCCCTTTCCCTTACATTTTCCTAAGATTGGGATATAAGCTATCTCTGCACTTTCCTAAAAGGTTTTTTTGGATGTAGCGACATAGTTAGGCTTAAACCCTTCATATCTTCTATTGTGTATCCTAGAGTTGGTTGATGTAGGACCACCACATCAGTTGACTCTTCTTCCTACTATTCTGCCTACACAAGTATGGTTTTAGATGGACCCACATTACTATATTGTGATTGGTCAAATAAAGTTTGTAGGTCACAATTTGGTATATCTTCCACACTACATGGCTCAATTTGAATTTCTAGAGTTATAGGGTGTCATACTATAACTTGCCATTGAGAAGTGTTACTGAAAGGTGTCGTATCTAATAAATCATTCACTTCATCAATGGATGTGCCTTCATCAAAATTATAAAAATGATTTAAACATGACTTGAATGGATCTGATTTGGAGGATAGCAAGGTTGGTTGGGGACTTTGTGGATCAGAAGGATCATATGATATTTCCATCCTATTATTTATAAGAATGGAGACCATAATTTTCCTCTTTTTTCCCATTCCTTAGCCTCTTTTATAATGTCAACAATTCTTTGAAGTTGTTCAAATATCAATTGCTCAAGTGATCATTGACTTTTAATATGGGTTCTTCTAATGATTGTTCCTCCAATTGTGGAGGAAACAACTTGAAAGGCACATAATATTGTGGCATTGAAGTATAGGGAAAGGGCTGAGCAAGTTGGAAGCATGATGGTTGTCCTTGATATTCATAATAATTATGATAGTGTTGATTAGGTCGGACCATGCTAGTTCTTCTTGATAGGCTTAATAATCCTGAGACCATGGTTGCTCATGATGCCTAGCCCATCCATTATAATCTATCTCTGGAAAATAATTGCTAGGGTGTTTGAACGCTATCGATGCAACCACTGACTCCTAGTAACATCCATTATAGGTGGTGCTTGATGACCATAGGTATAGGCATTGTTGTACTGAGGGTGTTGATATGACTTAGTATCCTGCCTAAAAGAATTGTACCTATTCATCAAACTTTTCATCCTTTTCGTTAGCTATTCTATTTAATGTATTAGATAGATCAGGAGTATTTCTTGTCTCTGTCTCATACAAATCCTCATAACTTAATGGCTTAGGAGTGAAATACTATATCAATGGTTGTAGACTATAAATTAGTATACAACAAATTAATACTTCTTTTTTTTCAAAAACTAAAGGAAAACCCTAATTATATGATCCAACCTAACTAAGTGCTACTCATAACTTTAAATGATGCACAATTAATCAATCCCTAATGATCAACTAATCAAGCTAATTTAATGATCTTCATTAATGTGTAAGGTGATAGTTTTAAACCTAAATCTAAATACCTCCTCCTCTTATCTAGTGTCAACTATTGCTTACCAATTAGGTTCTATTCTAAAGTGATTTATACAATTCTCATGTGAAGAGGCATTTAGACCTCAACCAATGTCAATGAAAGACATGGGAAAATCACTTATATTTTGCATACCCGCTATAACCACGATGCTTAGAAGCCATTGGAGTGATAATAGATCTCCTCCTTTTAAAAAGTTCCTGTGAGCTTAATACCATCAGTCTCTTGTCACTTGATTTTAAATTAATAGTTCATGGGATGGGATCGCAAGCATACAAGGAATTTGATTGATTACGTATGTGGGCTAAGGATCTGGTGATGAAATATAGTCCTTATCTTATGAGGGTTCCTGTGGGGCCCTTACTATCAATGTGATCTATTTCACCATAAAGTACTTCAACATGCAATGCAATACAATGATAGCAAACTTGTGCCTACCTATATACTATCTAACAAAGGGTTAAACACCTTAACAAATAGGACAATATAATCATGCAGCTTATGCCTTAATTATAGCTGAGCTCAGGATAACCTTTGTTAAATAAGTGCACAACTAATGCAACAACCCTAAATAAAACGTAGCAGGTATGATGAATGATCCTAAACTATATGAATCACACTACCAACCAATATGCAAATTATACTAAATGCAGCTACACTAAGAAAATAAAAGAGAGAGGGAGAAGCTTATAGTGTGGTTACTAATGAAGATCAAGTTTGGGCTACCATACTCCACATTTTCCATGTATTATTACAACCCATTAAAAAATGAATAAAGAAATTGCAAATTATAATGGCGCATCACTATAAATTCACTAAAAAACCTAACCTACGAAAGTAAGAAAATCCTATGTAGTTTATGAAGCTCATCTTGCCAATTTCCCATCAGACAAAAATAAGAAAGAGAGGTCAATTGTTCAAGAAATTAGCAATATATGCAATTATGACACAAAAATCCTAATCTAATGCAGCCTAAAACTAAAACGAAAGATGAACAATCTAAATAAACATTTGACCACAAATACAATGTGATTCCCTGGAAACAGTGCCAAAACATTGGTGTATGTTTTAATTTACTCGTAAGCATATGACTCAATTGTAGAAGATGTATGCAAGTGAGGTCAATTCCATGAGGAACCTCATGTTTTTGTAAGTTGGATGGATATTTACTTAAATTATCCAACCTAGCCAAAAAAGTTGGTTTTTATCCTAATCTAGGAATTGGATTAACTTAGAAACATAACATACATGAATTAGAAACATTGAAACATATTAAAGTAAACAAAATAAACTTAGAAATTTCCTAACAACAAAACATTCTAAAAAAAGATGAAATTGGAAACTACTAAAACTAACCTAAATATGCAATAAATTTAACAATGGTTAAGTCAATATCAACAACACTTAACAAATCTTTCAAAACTTGCTAAATTGGAACAGAAACTGTGTGCATGAATTTTGGTATGAAATGCATGGATGTAAACTAAAATGGAATGCATGACTTATCCTAAACTAATGCATGAAATTATAAGCAAGGAATGATCATGAATTGGACAAATTATCTAAGGAAACAACCATTCAAAACCATGCACACGACCATTGGAGTTGTGTGCATGATTTTACATGGAATGCATGAGATTCCTAAATGCAAAACTCACCTAAAAGGATGCATATAATCTAAGTTAAATGGTTCGTGGAATTAAGCATGAAGAATTCAATTAAACATCCTTGAAAAGCAAGATTTAATTCATCTAAAACTTCCATGGAAAGTAGAACTCAAACATGAACCTACTTTTAATATTTTTGAATAACAATTAAATACAAGTGTGGTATGCATCATCCAAGGGGTGTGTGCACCATTCAATGATCCAAATACATTCAATGAAAACACTTCTATCTTCTTCTATGCAATCCAACAGTACAAAACTCAAATAGCATTCATGTAATCCAAGAGATATCTAAGGAAAAAGGGTGGGGGGGTTGTTGGAGGAATGAGAAAGAAGGCAAAAGATAGGCAAGGAACTTGATCCAAGGGCTACAATCTTTTGACTATCACTATAAGAGATGTGTAGTCCTCGAATACAAGGAATTATGGAACAAAACTAAAGGCAATTAACAAGAAAACAAGGAACCAAAGCAACAAGGAAAAGACTTTAGAAAATAAACAAGGAAAGAAATAACAAGGTACCAACCTAGAAATTAAGTGCAAACCCCAAAAGAAAGTGCACTGAACTTGAAAGAGGATTGAACTACTTTGAAAAAGGCTTGAAGGAGGAAACCATACTTGGAAACCAAGTAGACAACCAGCCCAAAAATAAGGGCGTCGAACTCCTTTTTTCATGATTGGAATTCCTTTTTTTTATATTGTTTTTCAACTTCTAAAGAGTCCTCATGGGAAATGGAATGTGGCATAGCGACTTAGAAAATGGATTATTGGGTGAGGTAGGCAATCCACAAAGGTGAGTGGAAATAGGAAAGTGTGAGGTGGAACTCCAACTAACTAAGATAGGGATAAGGTGGGAGTTGCCTCCTTTTTAGGAGGTAGGCGTCCTCCCCCTTCTAATGTGTTCTTCAATATGAAACCTTAACTTTCTATGCTAAGTGGTTTTCCCTTTCTAATCTTGTTGAAGATTGATCCTAAGGTGGAGAATATGAGATAGGATTTGAAGGATGAAAGTTAGATTTGGAAAGTGCAAACCGTGAAACACTTTGAAAGTGAAAATGATGAAACACTCATGGGTTGTTGACATGGAATTTTGGATTGCACAGGATAGAAAATGATTATCTTGAGGAAGGAATGGGATAGGCTATGACTTAGAGGGATAAGATTAGAAGGTGGTAGGTGGCATGGAGAGATTGGTCACCCAAGGTGGAAACCTAATACAACTAAGAGCGGGAGACACCACCTTTTTAGGAGGATGGTGTGGAACTCCCCCTTGTAAAAATTGTGGAATGGTTTTTTTAGATGTGGAGAAAAATGAGATAGGAAAGATAATAGAAAAGGAAAGATGGGTTCTTCTCTCATTGGTCCACATGTTCTTGCTAACTTTCCTTATTGATAAATCTCCTTAGTGCCTTGTAATTATCCTCTTGAAAATTCAATTATAGATTAGGATAATTGAATGAAATTTTCCTCCAATAGTATTGCTCCATGGGTTGGCTTAAGTGGCTTGAATGGCTCAATTTGAAGGTTCATTTAGCTTGGCTTCATGGGTAACACCCTTAGCTTTAATGGATTAGCTTGACTTCCTTGGCTTTTCACCTTTTCTCATGGCTTATATGGCTAAGGTTGCTTGTATGGTTCTCATGTAAGGGTGGTAGAAGTGCATGCCTTGTTCATGGTATCATTTTTATCACATTTAGCTTCTCTAATTGCTTCTTTGCTTGCCCTAGGATAATTTTTAGCCTTGATCATACTTCAGATTGAAGACATTTAGGACTTGGCTTGATCTTTTGATCTTGGTCTTCAATTCTCATCTCGATCAATCTCGACTATTGGATTACATTCTCCACACCTACAAAAGATGACAAATCCTAATTGAATGCTAAAAATTATGATAATTCACATGCTTGGTCTAGATTAGCTTTTGAACTCATAAAATATAAACTTTTGAATTATTAGGTTGGAAATGCATGAGTTACAAATTTTCAAAAAAAAAAAACAAAACCTAGAAATGACACTATTTTACACCCATGGGTGACAAAGTTATCATAATCACTAAGATGGCTCTCGAGAGTAGAATTGGCCTACAGCCCCACTAAGTCTATTGGCATCATATCCAAATGGATAAGTTTCAATAGGAACATGAAGGATGAATGTAGCACCATCAACTCAAACATGCCTTCAAAACCTATTAGTCAAATACTAGTAGTAGGATTCTTTAGGGAATCGCCCCTTAAAAACAAGGATGTGAAGAAATGCTTGTTGATCACTTTCAAGAACCAAGGCCCCAACCACTCTCCCATTAGGCTCATACTAGTAGTTACTACTGCTAAAAGCATGAGGGTTAGTCTCTAGAATGAAGATTCTCCCAAACCAAGATCAAGATTATCCCTAACCAAGATCTCTAGATGACCTGGAAAGAAGAAAAAATTAATGAGTACAAATCAAGAAAAATGGACATGAATAAAGTTATTTCAGAATTTATGGGCTTAGTCTCAATCTCCTCCAACCTCACTTTCCACCCTCAAACTTCATCATACTTCTCAGACTTTGAAAGCCTCACCTACCCCTTCTTCTTCACAGAAAACTCAATATTGTCATCATCCTGGTCTATGATGAGCTTTGTCAAGTGAGAGGAATTCTACCCCTGCTAAGAAATCTAGAGTCAGATCTTGGCTAGTAGGGTTGAGAGCTCGGCAATGGTCATACATTTAAAACTACATAAAAATCACAAAGTTAGTTTAAAATCAAAATATTAAATTATTTGAAATTAAGAAAAGATAAAGAAGAAGACTAACCAACAGAGATAGAGGGTAGTGAAATAGGAGCTAGAAACGTCCTTCACCACTAGACCCTGATTATCATTATGGCAAAGTAGGCAATGGTCTATTTTGCATCTTTCCCATCACTAAGATATCCCTCAAAATCTGAACAAAGTTGCCTCCTCCTTGTTTGTGTTGTCAACAACCAAGGTCTACCTCAAAGTCATTACAAGGAAACACTAGGCTGATTGGGCACACTCCTCTACATTGCTCTCATCTATAACTCACAATTTAGTTAAACAAGATGGCTTATGGAGGTCATGAAAAATAGGAGCTAGTCGCATTACCCATCTCATGGCATAAGGCCAATCACAAGACTCACCATCAGTACATCACATGACCCTTTGCAGAAAGGAGCAGGTCTAGCCAAAAGACACAATGTCTATTGCATGACCTGACATCACGCCATGAAGGGTCGACAAACAACACTCCAAATCATAAGAAGTGAAAGGTTTTATGCACGAACCCATGTTACCATACAATCTAAGGTCATGTAGTAGAAATCCTCTTGCATGACTTGGCACATAATTTGAAGAATGAAGGGATATGTGTGCCAATAGTCTGAAAAAAAAAACAATGGGATGACTCAAGGTCATATGAGATGCCCTACTAGATCATGTGACAAACTCATACTAAAGGTGTGGCAGCATGACTGTCCTTGGAAATGCCCAAATTATAATGAAGTCTTTGAATAGCCATTTCATAAAAAGTAAAAGGTTTTATGCACGAATGTGACGACCCAGGTTTTTCCATGCATTTTTAAATGCAAGATCTAATTCTTAAGGCAGGATGCATCCCTATTTGAAAACCATTTTATGAAAACAATGCAATGCAGCGGAAAATCTTTTGTTTTAAACTCATTTTGAAAACCCCGAGTGTCATTTGCTTTCACAACAACCAAAGTGGTTTTTGAAAAACTTCAGAAATCATAAATGTTTTCCCAGGTCTATCCAGTCACAACTCACCACCTAACTGTAAATAAATACAAATACATGTCCAAAGGGTAGAGTCTTTACTTACATGTATACTTGTCTCCTTTTGACTTTTCTTGCTCGTAGCACTAACATTTCCTGAGGCGTCTTCTACTCATGAATGGAGCTATCCTAAAAAATGTTAAGGATTGGGTGAGTATATACTATACTCAATAGGAGCTTATCACTACTAGTTTTACAATGCATGCTATGTTTAAAATCATATGCTCTTTAAAACATGTGCATGTTTGAGCACTCATGTTCAATATCAATATTAAAAACCATTGTCGAATTGGAATACTAACGGCTTAAAAAATCGCATAATCCAAGTCGAAAGTATCATATATATATATATATATATCATAAACATAATGATATGCATAAGATGCTCAACTGAATCCAACTCATGGATATATGGTATGGACGACCAACCTCCTGTCATGCCATATGCAATGCAAGTAAATCCTCAAAACATAGGGCCCACTATGCCCACGACCTCACCATCGTGTGGTCCCCGGGTACCTGGGGACACTCAGTCATAACCTCCACGGGGCATATGACACATTGACTTAGTGCCGTGACACCAGTGGTAGCCCCCTGTACCACATGCAGTCAACGTAGGGACGTGCCCTTTTTGGGCGTGGTACCCATTCCACCTAATAGTGGTAGAGGTTGGGAGGCCACCCCAGACCTCTTGGCATAGTGCCCACGAGCTTACTAGCCCAAATCATATAGAATCAATCAAGCAAAAACCTCTTTTTCAAAACCTGTCCTCTTTGGGTCCCTCACAACTGCCTACCAAGCGTCTTTTGGTAACCCTCAAGGACATGCAATTTTTCAAAACTTAATAACCACAAATCATGCAATTTATGCAATCGTTTGCAAAACATGTCTATGCATAATGTATTTATCATATGCATGCTGAATTCATTTATATGCTAAACAAGTCATATATGAAATTAAGTCATGCTAAACAAGTCATATAATTTATACTTAAAACATGCATTCTCAAAACAATCATGGGCTCTTTTTAAAAGTCTAGTAGCGCTAGAGCACCTACCTCAAAGTTGCCTGGAGCCGCATCCTTCATCACTCAACCCGACCCTGGGTCTCATTTATAAATTCCTGGATATGAATGGATAACAAGGAGTCCTTATCAATTTCAATCTATTTAGACATTAGATCGCTAGATCTGCCTTTTAAGGTCCATGGTCCTTGCCTAATTCATTGTCAGGCTAGATCCTATGATGTGGATCTACTATTCAATGGTTAACTCTGTAAATTGTCCTCTGATCCTAACTTTATAGTCTCATTAGGTCCGCGTGTCCCAGTTCCCAGGACACCTGTGCATCCTGGTTGAACTGCGACCGCCTCACGTGCGTGCGCCCCCAAAGGTCATGCCAGGGATCGCATTTTGCACGTGCACATGCATGCTCAAGCGACGTGCTATGATGCGCGTCCTGGATGGCATCGCACAGACGCACCTTTGGTGTAGCATGGCGTGTCTCAGCTCCCAGGGCACCCCGTGCATCCTGGTCGAGGCAGGACCTGTGCCCCACGTCGCGTGCGCAACCGAAGGCCGCACCAGGGACAATGCACGCACTGTCGTACGCCTGGAACCCACCCCAGGGACCCTGTCCCAAGTGCACATGAAGCATGGCGTCCCTGGGACACCTTGATCGCACAGAGCCAGATGGAACTAGCTTGGGACGTTTTTTGGCTAGGAAAACCAGCTGGAAAAACCGGCTGGGAAAAGACCAGATCCGGCATGGATCTAGCCGGGGGAAGTAAAACAGAGAGAAAGGGAAAGAGGGGCTTACCTGGGTAGCCGGGGATGCCCTCCTTCGGGTGGTGCGGCTTCCTCTTTCTGTCTGAAAACCCTATGTCGCCAGAACCCATGAAGAAGGGGGAAAACCCCAACTTCCAATGAGGGCAGAGGAAGAAAAGGGGAGGTGGAGAGATGGAAATGGCCGGCCTGACTCGGGCCTAGCTGGAATGTGTAGGGAAGCTAGAGACGGGTTTCTGATTTTTTCCAGAAACCCCGGTCCAAAAATAGCCAAAAAAGTCGTGTTTTGAAGAGGGGGGAGATAGGGCTTTTTATAGCCTTGCTATGGCGGTGCTGCCATTGGTGGTGGCAGAAATCTTTGGAAACTAGGGTTTCTGGAGAAATCTAGAGGAAGAAGAAGATGGGGTGCCGTTATCAAAACAGCCCCTTGCATTTTCTGTCTTTTTCGTTTTTAATTTAAATTACAGAAATGCCCCTAATCTTTAAACGGTCATAATTTCTTCATATGAACTCCGTTTTCAGCATTCTTTGAGGCATTGGATTCCATTTTTTGAGTAGAATCTAATGGTACCAAGTTTCCTTACAAAGTCCTTCATTTACTATTTTAAATAAAGTAAAACATTCAACATAGTTCATTTCCTATAGAATGCCCAATTCAATAGCATAAATTGCTCGGGGCATTACAACGAACCCATGTTACCATACAATCTAAGGTCATGCAATAGAAATCCTCTTGCATGACTTGGAACATGATTTGAAGAATTAAGGGATATGTGTGCCAATAGTTTGAAACAAAAGCGACTGGATGACTCAAGGTCATAGGAGATGCCCTACTAGATCATGTGAGAAACTCATACTAGAGGTGTGGTAACATGACCCACCTTGGAAATTACCAAATTATAATGAAGTGTTTGAATAGCCATATCATGGTTATTTGATGTTTGATCGACATGATTTCTTAGTCATTGGGTTCTTTTTTCTACCTAGAACCTAGGTCTAGATATGAGACCTAGATGTTTAAAATAATAATAATTTGAAAGAAATAAAGAAGGTAAAAAACTTCATGTTTTGGTAGCTATGACTAGAATACCATAAGGACTTAAAATATACC
This sequence comes from Warburgia ugandensis, assembly GCA_035236585.1. Classification (NCBI taxonomy): domain Eukaryota; kingdom Viridiplantae; phylum Streptophyta; class Magnoliopsida; order Canellales; family Canellaceae; genus Warburgia; species Warburgia ugandensis. The sequence continues at coordinate 45,603,388 of CP141127.1, read as the reverse complement.
TCTAAGATGTGTTATCTTGTATTTTGGATGTGATAACTAGAATAACATGAGCTTATTTCAAGATCAGGTCTACTATTAGTTGAGATCAACAACTCCTTACTTGATCTTTTTCTTCTCCTAGACGTGCCCCTATGTTCCAACCTTTAGAACTAGAAGGGCAGAAGAGAGAAACTAGTATCTCAAAATCTTGAGGAGCACCCTATGGGAGGCGCTTTTTCTCTCTTGGTTCTGCAACAACTCTCTCTCTCTCTCTCTAAAATATCACAAATATATAGATAAGAAAAGTCCTTTACTCAAGCAATCTCCTAGTATAAGACAACTTCTAATCTACTAATATCTCTAATAATCTTATATGGTCTAACCTCCTAGGGAACTTTTCAAATGTAATCTTCTTTAATCTTTATAATAAGGAAACATTTTCCTAGCATGACATAGACACTCCCAAATCTCATAGGGGCATCTTTTTATCAATTGGATTAGATGATGTGGCATCTAGCATATTACTCACCAATAACCACATGTAGCTAGCATTAGATGATTAAACTACAAAGGTACTCTTTATATAGAATTATCATTTTACACTCATGGGTAGTTATCATTATACCCTCCCACTCAACTATATTTATTTGTGACACCAACATGATGCTTGTGGACCCACTTACCCCTAGGAATGTCATCTTATAATAAATATTATATACTTAACTTTATAGGGCATACATTTCTAAAACTTTTCCACTTGCACTCAAAGCTAATAATGTGTAATCTTGACTCTTATAGACTCTAATTGTCCAACAAAAGCTTCTCTGTGGCAATGGTTTTGTAAATGGGTTTGCCACATTATCCACCAACACAACTCTTGCTATAGTAATAGCTCCTCCATCTTTAATTTCACAGGTTACATGGTATTTTCTCTCAATGTGTTTTGACAGTTTCTGCGACCATAATTCCTTGCCTTATGCTATGGCTCCATTATTATAATATATAATGTGATGCCATTTATTTTGCTTCTACATATCTTGTAACAGTGATATCATTACTACCATAAACCAAACAGTAATGCTTAGTTCTCTTAAGGTACTTGAAAATATGTTTAACAGTTGTCTAGTATTCGTAGATGATATTCGAATCTACTGGCCACTTCCACTACATGACATATGTCTTGCCTGTAAATAGCATACCCCCATACATGAGACTTCTTACTATCAAAGCATATGGAACTATATTCATGTTTTCTATCTCATCCACAATTTTGAGAGAAATGGATTTAGATAGTTCAATTTAGGTCTAGAAGGAATCATCCCTTTCTTGAAATCTTGCATCTTGTGCTTAGCCATGATTTTATCGAAAGATGTGTCATGTATGACAATTCAATCTTTCTATCCTATGGTATGTAAACATTTTACTCCAATTTCATGACTTCTATTTCAACCCATAGATTGATCTACATATTTTGTGTACTTTACTTGGAAATTCTACAAAAACATACCCTTGAGGTTGTTCCATGTAGATTTCTTCCTAAAGATATCCATTTGAGAAGACTGTTTGACATCCATTTTCCAAATTCCATAATCAAAGTGGATGTCATTGCTAGTAATAATCTAATAGATTTTAGTATAGCTAATAATGAAAAAGATTCCTCATAATTAGTTGCTCCGTTTTTGTAAGATTTTTCCAGCAATCTAGCTTTATGGGCCTTTACCCTTCCTAATGAGTCTCTACTCTTCTTGGGGATCCATTTGTATTCAATGATTATGACTCCTGGTGGTGGATCTTCCAAAGTCCACACCTTATTAACTTATAATGGGTCAATTTCAAAATCTATAGTCATAGCCCACTTATCTGTATCGACACTCAATATTACTTCTCCAAAAGTAGCAAGATGGCCCTCATGATCATCTGCTTGCATAGGATTATGTTCCGCTAAATAGACAAGCCAATCTTGAACTGTAATAATCCTAGTGATGTAGCATGGAACTTGTGTTATATTTGTACCAGTGGGTTATTCATTAGTTTTTCATCCTAAGAAGTAAAACCTTTTGGCTCTTCATTTTCTTCTTTTAAATCAACTCTTATTCTGCTATCTTAATGAGATATGAACTATTCTTTTATAAATTGTTGTTTTTTTCTCATAAAACACTTTTGTTTGTTAGGAAAGTAGAAATTATACCTATTCCATTTTTTAGGTTTCACATGAAGAAATACTTCACTATTATACATTCTAGGTTCTTAATTTGGGCCTTTTTAACATGGGCAGAGCAACCCCACGCTGTTAAATGACTAAGCACTGGTTTCTTCCCAACCCACATTTCACGTGGTGTTTTAAACATAGATTTATAATGAATCTTTTTAAGTAAATATATTATTGTTTAATGTACATGCCCCCAAAGTAATAAACGAAGGCCAATAAACCTCATCATTGATCTCACCATTTGCATTAGATCACAATTTCTTCTTTCGGTATACTATTAATTGTGGCATAACCAAAGGTGATTAATGGTTTGCAATATTCTCCTCTCTTATCCATGTGAAGGACTTTGATGTTTCTTTCAATTTGATTCTCCACTTCATTTTTAAGATCTTTGAACTTTTCAACGACTCTAGCTTATGCTTTATCAAGTAGATATATCCATTTCTTGAACATTTGTTTATAAAAGTAATGAGGTACACAAATCCACTTTTTTTTAGATGACTCATCAGCCCATACACATCTGTATGTATCAATTCCATCAAATTTGCAACTCTTGTGACTTTACCTTTAAAAGTCAATTTGGTAATTTATCTTGTAGACAAGACTCCCAAGTTGTAAAAAGCTCCACTTTGAACAAATTTAAAGGACCATCTATGACGACCCGGGTTTTTCCATGCATTTTTAAATGCAATATCTAATTCCTAAGGCGGGATGCATCCCTATTTGAAAACCATTTTATGAAAACAATGCAATGCAGCGAAAAATCTTTTGTTTTAAACACATTTTGAAAACCTCGAGTGTCATTTGCTATCACAACAACCAAAGTAGTTTTCAAAAATTTCAAAAATCATAAATGTCTTCCCAGGTCTATCCAGTCATAGCTCACAGCCCAACTGTAAATAAATACAAATACATGTCCAAAGGGTAGAGTGTTTACTTACATGTATAATTGTCTCTTTTTTATTTACTTGCTTGTAGCACTAACATTTTCTGAGGCGTCTTCTACGCGTGAGTGGAATTGTCCTGAAAAATGATAATGATTGGGTGAGCATACACTATCCTCAGTAGGAGTCTACCACTACTAGTTTTATAATGCATGCAATGTTTTAAAACATATGTTCTTTAAACCATGTGCATGTTTGAACACTCATGTTCAATATCGATATTAAAAGCCATTGTAGAATTAGAATACTGACGACTTAAAGAATCGCATAATCCAAGTCAAAAGTATCATATATATCATAAACATAATGATATACATAAGATGCTCAACTGTATCCAACTCATGGATATATGGTATGGTCCACCAACCTCATGTCATGCCATATGCAATGCAAGTAAATCCTCAAAACATAGGGCCCACTATGCCCACGACCTCACCGCCGTGTGGTCCTCGGGTACTTAGGGACACAGGGTCAAAACCTCCATGGGGCATATGACACTTCGACCTAGTGCCATGACACTAGTGGTAGCCCCCTGTACCACACACAGTCGAAGCAGGGACATGCCTTTTTGGTGCTGTACCCTTTCCACCTAATAGTGGTAGAGGCTGGGAGGCCACCCTAGACCTCTCGGCATAGCACCCATGAGCTGACTAGCCCAAATCATATATAATCAATCAAGCAAAAACCTCTTCTTCAAAACCTGTCCTCTTTGGGTCCCTCACAACTGCCTGGCCCTCACAACTACCTACCCAACGTCTTTTGGGCACTCCAGCGTCTTTTGGTAACCCTCAAGGACATGCAATTTTTGAAAACTCAATACTCACAAATCATGCAATTTATGCAATCGTTTGTAAAACATGTCTATGCATAATGTATTTGTCATATGCATGCTGAATTCATTTATAAAATTAAGTCATGCTAAACAAGTCATATACATATACTTAAAACATGCATTCTCAAAACAATCATGGCTCTTTTTAAAAGTCTAGTAGCTATAGAGCACCTACTTCAAAACATCATGGGTTCTTTTAAAAAGGCTAGTAGCAATAGAGCACCTACATCAAAATATCATGGGTTCTTTTAAAAAAGTCTAGTAGCGATAGAGCACCTACCTGGTTTGATCACGCTAGTCCCCTTGTCCTCATACGCTCCTGAACACGGTTTAGGGAAAAAGGTTAGCTTGGCCTATTTTTCCTCACTACTTAGGCATTAGGGGTTCATTCCCATGCCTATGGGTCTCCTAAGGTCCTAACTGGGCCTTGGTATCGTGAGGTTTACTAAGGTTTAGTGGCCCCACACCACTATCATAGTTTAAGGGTCGTGCCCACCTTAGATAGGGCCTTGATCAGGTATTTTATAGCTTGGGTGTGTCCGCGTCGTCGATATGGACACAACACCTTTTGCGGCACCTCAATCGAAGTCCTAGAACTCAAGTTATGGGCGTTTTAGTATTCAGAATATATGGAAGGCCCATAGGGCACGTCCACAGACGCACTGGGCCTTCTGCCTATTTTCTCATTTGTAGGTGCATCCACAGATGCACCTAATTCCTTCCTGTCGAACCAGTACACCCAGGCACCGTCCCTGAGTTTTTTGTGGCTCCCTAGAGCCCCATTTTGCATGGCTTTTCATGTAAAAACTTGGGGGAACTCATCCTAAGACTAAGGGGGAGATGGGTTTGGAGGGGTTTTGGGCATACCTGGTTCGTGGCTGGGTTTTTCCCAAGCTTTTGGGCTGCCATTGGAGGTGCCCAAGAGCTCTATTTATAGAGCTCGAAGAGGGTTTTGGAGGGGCTTCTTACCGCCATGGAATGGTGGTGGAGAAATCTCCAGAATGGTAGTGGTTTCTCCCCTAAACACTGCCGTTCTAAAACCCTCTAGGGGGTTCAAGAAGAGGGGTGCCTGTATCAAAACGGGTCCCTGTGTTTCTCAGGCTAAATCCGTTTTTAATATAAATTACACTTTTGCCCTTGAACTTCAAAGGGCCATAACTTGCTCATTTTAACTCCGTTTTGAGTGATTTTGGTCTTGTTGGATTTCTTTTTCCGAGACGCACCTAAGGGTACTACTCTTAGGACCAAATTTTTGGGTCCAGTCAGGGTGAATAGTGAAATGACCAAAATACCCTTATCTCCAAAAAGGGAACTTTTCATTTCCTATAGAATGTCCAATTCATTTTTGTTAAAAATAGCCAAAATTGCTCGGGTATTACATTATTACCCCCTTAAAAGAATTTTGTCCTCAAAATTCCACAAATCCTCTTCTTGAAGTCAGCTGTCTTCTTGATAAGACATATTCAGGACTCCCTTGAACTAAAAAAATTCCCATACTTCTATTGTCGACGAATCTATTATTTCATTATCCAATACTCTAATTGGATTAATACTTGGAGTAATGTTGTCCTTAAAATGCTAATCATGCTATCTTGTACTCAATCCTAGGCATGTTCTCAATTTATCCTTGTTATAGTTCCTTCCATAAGGCCTTACACATATATATTGCGTCAATATATCTCATCCGTTTTCTTATATATGGGCCGCTTCCCTGCGTACTCTGATACATAGTCCCATGCGTGCCAGTTTATCATTACAGGTTTCTATTTGTATTACCCATCCATAGATGCTCATATTCCTTTTGATCATGTATAAGATAGTCTCCTTAGATGACCATACTCTCCTATTATTTCATACTTCTTTGAGATCATATGATCTTATTCCTCCTATTTCATTTTCGATATCATAGGATAATCCCTTTTTCTTCTTGTCTTTCATCTAGTGATCTCTTCATCATCCACATCTCCTTTTAATGGTTGGTTGTATGTCATTAGTAAGTGTCAAAAAAAAAATATTATTACATTCTTTCTATTGTGTCTAACTTTGCTTCTTATCTTTTATATTTGTCACCAAGATACTTCAATAACTGACATGGTAGCATGTGCTCTACAACCAAACCCTTAATTAACTTCGAATTTCAACCGTCTGTTGCTTTTGTACTATAACTTGTGTCCTCAACCCATATTATATCCAAAATAAAATAATTCAAGTAGCATCCTCCATCACTAATACTATCTCATATTACGATTAGGATATCCGAACTGTACATCAAGTTTCATAGATGTTGAAGTCATCAAATGCTTTTCTCCTTGAAGAGTTTATGCACACTCATGTCAAATATTTTATGGTTAATTCATCATCATGGTCAAATGTTCTCGTCTAGAGGCCTATCTCACTATTCACATCAATTTGTCATTAGGATTTTCAACAATGTTCCTATTTATGCAAAGCAAAAACTCTCTTATTCATAACCAAGTACCCTTACTAGGTCATGGTTGAATCCTTTGTCATCATCCCCTTTGTCCTTTCTTTGCTTGATGGTTTTCTTCATAATCTTTCAGTCCAAAAGTTCTATACTCAATCTAGTAGGGTTAGTCCTTAGGAAATTCCTTCAATTGATTTTTCGTACTTGGTATATGCACATAACAACTAACTTTTTGTCTAAAGGCAATGTAACATCAAATCTCACCTTATATTGTGCTGGCCACCTCAACTTTTCTCCTTCCATTCCCTATATCATTATGTTGTTCAATCTTTTATTAATGCCTTACTGTCAACCATTCAGTCTTAATTGTCAGGGGCTATCATCATCATAAGTAGTGGTTTTCTCAATTCCTCAAATTTTATCTTTCAAGTGCCTCCTCATACTTAGCTTATAATAGCAGTTCTCGTTCGATAGCGATTACATCAAGTTATGCTGAAGCTGTTAAATCATCAAATCTGAAAAACACTCAGGTAAGCATGGAAAATTTTCGTAGACATATAGAAAGAGAATTTATTCAATTACCTGTTGATCTCTGTCCAGATGTATAGGTTATGAGCTCAACGGTCTCTCTAAAGCTATCAGTGCTTATCCAAGTCAGCAGCATCTTTCAGACCCACAATGATTTCTATGGTTTGTCATGGAATCTATTCATGTTTGGAAAAATCTGTCTCATTGGTGGAGATCGCTCCTTATTTTTGCTTCTGTCTCAGTTGTTACTGTATTCATTATACTCGTAGCTCCTCCATGATGTGGCCTAATCAACTAACCTCATACCCTTAAATGACTTAGTCTGACAAGTAACTTCTTTTAGATAAAACTCATGTCCAAATACTTATAATATCCCTCTGAGTATATAACTTCAACTACTAACATATTTGATCAAATAGGGTGGGATGCCTTTATTTAGTCAATAGTACTCTAAAGGTAATGACTAAATAATGGTCTTAAGATATTTGCTCTTCCAATCTATGATAGCAAGGCCTCAATTCGATCTTTGATGGTACCCTAATTGTTGAAGAAAGACAAATGGACAAGTCACTGTCCTGGCTTAATTCCTTTTTTCAATATACTTTATTTACTCATGTAGTGGCAAGGTAGGATATCACCAAAATTTTCCTTTTTATGGACTATATCCATTGGTGTTCCCCATAAGTGAATGGATTTGATAAGAATCTAATTGTAATAATTGATATCAAACCATTTATATACTTTAATTTGTAGTGGATCACCATTCCTCTTCTAAAATTTCTTGTTGCATAATCGCCTGAAATTCGATACTCTACTCAAAGTCTTAAACCCCATATGCTTTCTCTCGTTTATACTCTTGTGCAATAAGATTACCAACTCAACTAGTATTATTCCTTTGCATTTGTTTGGTTTACCTCCCTATAGGATTCAAGATGAAAGAATTGTATGTATCTCCGTAAAGTCATGATCTTCTTCTTTTGAATATTCATTATTCATCGAATACTTATAGTTACATCTCTATCTCTTTCTCTCTTTACTTCAAAGTCCTCATTTTTGTCTACCTAGATCAATGCTTTCATTTGAGTGGTTGCATATATTTGATCTACGCGGCAGTCAAGAGAAACTTAATACTTTCAGGAAATGTTGAAGTTTTCTAATATCATCAAAATCCTTAATTGCCTATAGCCTCAATAAAATTCATACAATGTCTTAATGATGGCATTGACGTTTTGGTCATGCTACACTTCTCTTACAAGTTCATGTTAGGATTAATCTATTATCATCCTTAGTATTATCATCAAAATCTTTTGATAACTCAGTCGAATTCATTTCCCTATCATATTCGTGTTATGTTTCTCTTAATCACATAATATGTCAATTGCACACATCTTCTGATCTGCTCCATTATACTCAGGTTGTCATTATTCGATAGCACTTCACTCTTCATAAGACTCCAATGAAGATATAAAAAATTGAGCTAAGTCCTTCAGGATCCATACCTTTGTGATCTAGCACGAGTCACAGTTATCTCCTAATATCATCTTGCATTCTCATCCCTCTTAGATTATCATCAACATCTTCTCAAAGTTTGTCTTTTACATCCCCTATCATACTTATATCATATCCTTGTGATAGTGTACTCATATTCTGATATTCTTTATGATGGTAAGATAGCCATCTAGGTTCTTCAATTTTCTCACCTTTGATGAGATTACTTTATTGCAGGTCAGAACTATCTACTGACAAGTTCACTAACATCTCCCTTCATCATTCTTATCATAATCTAATTTATATATGAGTTTCCCTGTTTGCACCACTGCACAACAATCCTTATTGATAAGATTTAAGCCATCCAATATCAAAGTATATGCTAGACCCATCTCCTTTTTCACTTATTTGTTAATGGTGAAATGCCTTGAGCATTAATATGCTAGTCATCTCTACTACTTCTATTTCTACTATTTCTTCCTAATTTTCTTGATTGTCTATGACCCTTGGACATGTTAGACTGGCTGTGAAAGGATAAAACCTGGCTTTGATACCAACTGTGATGACCCGGGTTTTCCCATGCATTTTTAAATGCAATATCTAATTCCTAAGGCGGGATGCATCCCTATTTGAAAACCATTTTATGAAAACAATGCAATGTAGCGGAAAATATTTTGTTTTAAACTCATTTTGAAAACCCCGAGTGTCATTTGCGATCACAACAACCAAAGTAGTTTTTGAAAATTTCAGAAATCATAAATGTCTTCCCAGGTCTATCCAGTCACAGCTCACAGCCCAACTGTAAATAAATACAAATACATGTCCAAAGGGTAGAGTGTTTACTTACATGTATAATTGTCTCTTTTTTATTTACTTGCTCATAGCACTAATATTTCCTGAGGCGTCTTCTACGCATGAGTGGAATTGTCCTGAGAAATGATAAGGATTGGGTGAGTATACACTATACTCAGTAGGAGTCTATCACTACTAGTTGTATAATGCATGCAATGTTTTAAAACATATGTTCTTTAAACCATGTGCATGTTTGAACACTCATGTTCAATATTGATATTAAAAGCCATTGTCGAATTAGAATACTGACGACTTAAAGAATCACATAATCCAAGTCGAAAGTATCATATATATCATAAACATAATGATATGCATAAGATGTTCAACTGTATCCAATTCATGGATATATGGTATGGTCGACCAACCTCATGTCATGCCATATACAATGCAAGTAAATCCTTAAAACATAGGGCCCACTATGCCCATGACCTCACTGCCGTGTGATCCCCGGGTACCTAGGGACACAAGGTCATAACCTCCATGGGGCATATGACACTTCGACCCAGTGCCGTGACACCGGTGGTAGCCCCCTATACCACATGCAGTTGAAGCAGGGACATGCCTTTTTGGCATGGTACCCTTTCCACCTAATAGTGGTAGAGGCTGGGAGGCCACCCCAGACCTCTTGGCATAGCGCCCATGAGCTTACTAGCCCAAATCATATATGATCAATCGTGAAAAAACCTCTTTTTCAAAACCTATCCTCTTTGGGTCCCTCACAACTGCTTGGCCCTCACAATTGCTTAGCTAGCATCTTTTGGGAACTCCAGCATCTTTTGGTAACCCTCAAGGACATGCAATTTTTCAAAACTCAATACTCACAAATCATTCAATTTATGCAATCATTTGCAAAACATGTCTATGCATAATGTATTTGTCATATGCATGCTGAATTCATTTATAAAATTAAGTCATGCTAAGCAAGTCATATACTTATACTTAAAAAATGCATTCTCAAAATAATCATGGCTCTTTTTAAAAGTCTAGTAGCGATAGAGCACCTACTTCAAAACATCATGGGTTCTTTTAAAAAGGCTAGTAGCGATAGAGCACCTACATCAAAACATCATGGGTTCTTTTAAAAATGTCTAGTAGCGATAGAGCACCTACCTGGTTTGATCACACTAGTCCCCTTGTCCACGTACGCTCCTGAACATGGTTTAGGGAAAAAGGTTAGCTTGGCCTATTTTTTCTCACTAATTAGGCATTAGGGGTTCATTCCCATGCCTATGGGTCTCCTAAAGTCCTAAGTGGGCCTTGGTATCGTTAGGTTTACAATGGTTTAGTGGCCCGATGCCAGTATCATAGTTTAAGGGTCGTGCCCACCTTAGATAGGGCCTTGATTAGGTATTTTATGGTTTGGGTGTGTCCGCGTCATCGATACTGACACAACACCTTTTGCGGCGCCTCAATCGGAGTCCTAGAACTCAAGTTATGGGCGTTTTAGTATTCAGAATACATAGAAGGCCCATAGGGCACGTCCACAGACGCACCGGGACTTCTGCCTATTTTCTCGTCTGCGGGTGCATTTATGGACGTGCCTGGTTCGTTCCTGTCGAACCACTATGCCCAAGCACCATTCCTAGGTCCTTTGTGGCTCCCTAGAGCCCCGTTTTGCATGGTTTGTCATGCAAAAACTTGGGGGAACTCATCGTCAGACTAAGGAGGAGATGGGTTTGGAGGGGTTTTGGGCATATCTGGTTTGTGGCCGGGTTTCTCTCCACAATGGGTTTTTCCCAAGCTTTTGGGCTGCCATTGGAGGCGCCCAAGAGCTCTATTTATAGAGCTCGAAGAGGGTTCTGGAGGGGGTTCTGACCGCCATGGAATGGTGGTGGAGAAACCTCCAGAATGGTGGTGGTTTCTCCCCTATATACCACCGTTCTAGAACCCTCTAGGAGGTTGCAGAAAAGGGGTGCCCGTATCAAAACGGGTCCCTGTGTTTGTCAGGCTAAATCCGTTTTTAATGTAAATTACACTTTTGCCCTTGAACTTCAAAGGGCCATAACTTGCTCATTTTAACTCCGTTTTGAGTGATTTTGGTCTTGTTGGATTCCTTTTTCCGAGACACACCTAAGGGTACTACTCTCAGGACCACATTTCTGGGTCCAATCAGGGTGAATAGTAAAATGACCAAAATACCCTTATCTCCAAAAAGGGAACTTTTCATTTCCTATAGAATGTCCAATTCATTTTTGTTAAAAATAGCATAAATTGCTTGGATATTACTCTATCCCTTGTCAACCTTGTATTTAGAATGTGGAGTACATCTCATATGTACCTATAGTCAACACCTCACGACAAAATTTTATAACTACGTTATCATTAAACTTAGAATATGCAACATTATAAAGTTCAGATACAGAAATTAACTTTCTTTATATCTAATGTACATGTAAGCAACACATCATTTAATATTCTTTTTTCCTAAAATTCATACAATACATTACATATATTAGAGGTTGCAACAACATTAATGCACCATGAAGAATGTAAATCACCAATCATATTGGTTTTAATTATGAGTATTTGTGGCATACCTTTTAGAGGTTTGTTCTTCTTAATGGATTCTAAATAGGACTTGCAACTACACTTTCAATTTTGAGTTGTTGATTTTACTTCTTTTTGAAGAACCTTTCATCTTGAATTGTCCTTTCTCGCTTTTTCCTTTCGCTTTATCTTAATGTTTGAAGCCACATTTGCTTCAATGACTCTTGACTTGTATTTGTCCCTTCTATTCCTGCTAAATCATATTCGATAATTCTTGTAGAGTGTACTCAATATTATTCATTTGAAAGTTCATAACAAAGTTGGAAAATGAATCTACTAACAATGCTAATATCTTGTCAATTCAAATGACTATATCAATTTCCATTTCATGTTGAAGTGACTCATAAATATATCCCATGAGCTTTAAGACATGATTGTGAACCAAATTTTCATGTTCCATACAAGTAGAAGTTAAATTCTTCATCACAATTATTTGTACCAACCAATGATTCTTAGTAAACATCTCCTAAACATCATTATGTTCCTAGCATTCTCCATAAGAGTATACTAATTTTGGAGATTATTGGTTATCAATGATAAAATTAAGCATTTAGCTAGATTATCTTCATACCAATTTATCAAATTAATTTGGTAAGCAATAATTGCTTCATCATCAACACCATCATCGAAATGTAGAGGTATATTAGCATTGGACCCAGTTGCATGCTTTACCTTAATTGTTATCACCATAACTCTTAGATTTCCAAGCTATTGATCATAGTTCAAGATAATGAGTTTTCTCTCCAAGAATCTTATTCAAAGGGTTAAAGTTGTTGGTTTTTATCTACAACTAAGTAATATATATATATATATAAGTCAAAACACATTAATGTCAATCATACATTATCAACAACATTAGGGTTTTTCAACGTAATTGTACCATACCCTCAAAAGATAAAATGAATATTGAAAACCTTTCTCTTATAGCAATTGGCTTCTACTATAGCCTATGCCCAATCACTACACACAGGTAGCTTCTACATTGGCATGTGACTACCCATGCTTACAACAAGGTAGATCTTCTATCCCTTGTCATCATGCTATTCAACTCATTTGTTTCCAACATGTTAACTATAGCTTGTGTATAAGAACCATGGCTTCTACTGTAGGACGTGACCACATTCCATGATCAAAACATAATCATATTGGTTAAATGTGACCCATTGACAATTGAAAAACCTATTCCAGTAGTGCGACTAGAATGTGTCCTGTGGGTACTAGGTTCTAACATCATTTCTAAATGGATTTTTAATTACAGTGGAAGGCTATAAGATATAAAACTTCATTCCAAGTTTTCATGTCACTTAGTACATAACATTCTCAAACAAGGCTTATCCCTCAATATAAAGAACAATCTCCATCTAACGACTAAACCATTCATAACATATAAAATGAATGGATGATAATTATTAATAATTAAGATTTAGTAATGAATTTTATAAACTCTTTATATGAACTCATCCATAAATTCATTAAGATAATCATGAAATTTACAATAAAGCATTTGAGTCAATCTTTGATTACCACTATTTCAATGATTCTTCTTGTACGATCATTTCTTTGACTCCTAATAATTCACTAGATCTTCATCTATGATCAAAAACTTCTCTTGATCTTTTAAACAATATAAACTATTACTATTTTGAAAGAAAAGTAAAATTATATCTCTTTTGAATAAAAGCAAACTTGAGAAACTAGCTGTCATGAGCAACCACTAAAGTAGAATATATAATTTAAAAATAGATTGAATGAGAGAGAGGGAGGCAACACTGAGGAATAAGATACATTCATAACCATTCAATCATCATTCCATGATAACATTCTTCACACACACACACACACACACACACACACAATATGTCCATAATCGTCTATCCAACAAACATACACTAAAATAATCACAACTATCATGTTTTTGTGTCATACTAATATGATTTAAATAATCACTTGTAGAGAATCTTATGGACTATCCAACAGTATAGTTCAATGAAATGAACTACTTTATTGGACACTCAAAAATACAACAAATAATACCATCAAATTCTCATAGAATTATATTGTCATGCACATATTCATGAAATTAAAACAAACTAGTAACATAAAGATCTTTAAGAATTTGGTAGCTAAACATATCATCACATGATAATTCTAAATTACTAAATAATATCATTATGTCAAGCATTGATCATAATCATTGTTTCCACATAAATTTCTAGTACACACACATGAATCATATTCTATTGTATGCATCTATCATCATAATAAAATAATAATATCAAATTTTAAAGGAAAAATTCTAAGTCTAGCACCTAGGAAGTTAAAACCCCACTTTTCTATTCTTAGAAACTATGGTTTAATTATTCTTTCAAAATTAAAAGAAAAAGTTCATTAAAATTTTTGAGATATCTTAACTATGCCCAAAAACAAAACCCATAAATTAAAATTTTTATTTTTCTTAGAAAAATCAAAACCTACTTTTTACCAAAAAGATAATTTCTATATTTTCCTTTCAACAAATAAGTCAAAATATTAGAAATTAAAATAGCTTACATAGTTGGATGATTCTTGTGAAAATTTGTATTACATACTAAAGTTTCAAAATCAAATTCCGCTTACAATTCACCCAGAAAAAGAAAATACTATTAATGAAGTTACTTTCTAAAATTACAAATCCTATCAAATAAACTAAGAATTTAAGAAACCCTATCAAAGGTTGGAAATACCGAAGCATGAAATAAGTTACATGTTACAATGCACATACAAACTACATAACTTTGTCAAACTTTGATCTAATCAATTTTAATAAGATACAAAATAAATGAAGAACAAGTTGGTGTCTAATACCATTGTTGGATTATGAGTGGAAGATCAAAAAAATCTCTTCATATGAATGAAGAACATAAAACTTGATTTTACTCACACTTGTATCATGTGAAATCAGGAAAGAAACTTGTTAGGATAAGAAAAACAAACTCTCCATTTAGTCACCACTAGTTGAACTAAAAAACTCCATACTTGACCTTCTTCTCTCTAAGTAGTGGCTCTATGTTCTAACCCTTAAAAATAGAAGAGAGGAGCAGAGAAACTCAAAAACTTGGGGAGCACTCAACTGGAGACATTTTTCTCTCTTGCTTATGTATTAACTCTCTACCTAGTATACATACATACATACATACATACATACATACATACATACATACATACATACATACATACATATAAGAAAGAACTTAATTACTCTTCTAGTTTTCTTAAAATTATATTCTACTCATGACTCCAACTAGCATGTCTAGTGATACCTCCAAGAAATCTTCCAAAGTGGAATAGTATCCAAGCTTTCCAATTAGGAAACCCTTTCCTAATGTGACATGAACACTCTAAAATTCTATAGAGGCATTTTTTCTTAGTTGGATTAGATAGTATGGCATCTAGTATATACACTCACTGATAACTACACACAACCCACATCAAAAGATTAAATCACAAAGATGTGTTTTAAGTAGAACTACCATTTTACCCTTATGGGTAGTTATCATTAAACACTTTCACTCACCTATATTCATTTGTGATACTAACATCATGCATGGTGGACCTACTTAATCCTAGACATGTCATCTCAAGACAAATGTCATATAATTGGTTTTAGGGCATCCATTTGCAACAACAAGGACCTAGAGTTTGGCAATGCTCCATCCTCTCTTGTTCATAATCTTCTCCTAGTTCCATGTATTTTAGGTTATCTTCCTCCAAATTGTTAGACTAAACTTCAGGATTGTCACCATTGTCATCGCCATTGTCTATTATCTCTCTTTCTCGATGCCCTTGCCACTGAAGAGCAAGAACGAAGGGCAAGGAAGCACCACTAAAATTAGGTCTTTTAACAATGAAAAAAAAAAGATTCTTTTTAGTACACCATCTTGGTAGGAATAATCTAAGATAGTTTGAATAAATCATCTTTAAAAATCACACTTAAGAAGACAACTATACTCTAACCATCATCTTTACTTTTGTGGTAAGCATTTTTTATTTTTACTTTTTTGTGGGAAGCACTTTTAAAGATGTTAATATATTTATGTTTATTTTCATTATAAAATTAAATGTCTTCAATGAACAATATTGATTAAAAATTTGTGCAACTTCATAGTAAGCGTTCAGGATTGAATAGAAGTCCCACCTAACACATTGCTATCTTTGAGGAGCCTCTACACAATCATTAATAGGATAATCAAGCCCATCTGTCTCCAGGCCATATTGGTTGCCAATGACATAGTTGAAGTTCCACTTATGGATGAAAATAACATAAGAACTTGTGAAAGAGATCCACTCGAATACGCTCACATTACCTCATACTTGGTGTTTGTACAAATACCTGCTTCAATAATAGTACTTGATATTATGTGTTAATCAATAATTATAAGTAGTAATTATTTATTTTATGTAGTTTCATACACAATATAATGTGGTAATTAGAGGTTGAGGAAGTACTTTATCAATTCCTTAACCCTACTCTCATTTGTGGAGTAAAGGAACAATGACTAATGGAGAGGCAAGTTATAGATATTCTACCAAGGTTCTTTGCTAATTGAAGGAGTAAGCCAAAATCATTTCCCTCCTTAGTGGGTAAGTTTTAGTTTACGTACTATATTACCAAATTACATATGTTCTACACATAAGGATTGTAAACTTCAATGCAACTCATGTGATTGTATACATAGTTCTCATTGAATATTGCTAGTTTTGGATGTATGTGGTAGGCATGCACTATTTTTTTATTCTTGTGGATTGAACATTCATGCCCGGCTCATTAAAATGATACATAAGTAAGCTTTGCATATGTTCATGTATTATGTGTGTGTGTGTGTGTGTGTGTGTGTGTATGTGTGTGTCTATATATATATATATATATTAACTCATAACTATTCTTTTATTAATTTGCAATGCATTTGAATTATGACATTCATGGCTTAGATAGCCTGAACTAATCGATAACGCTCACCCAACAAAAGTCACTAGGAGGAAGGTCAAGGTAAGGAAAATAATTAATTACTCTATTTTATAAACTAAAGTTACAATTACACATGGTATTTATTGATCCTTTTTAGCATCTTTATTATGTGGTAAATATAGATATATTACATGCATATGCCTATATTTAGAATGTTTTAGTCCCAAAAATTAGTTAATTATCACTAATTAGGGTTATTCTATTGTTTTGTAGGTCCAAGGTACAAATGTAAAAATGCAGAAAACTACCAATTTTACCCCAAAAAGAGTAATTTCACATTCTCAGGTATGTAATTGGTAACACATGCCATAAATAAAGTCCTAAAGGTTCAAAAGGATCATTGGGTGTCACCATTGAAGTTAGAATGGCCAAAAACCCTATGTTCAACTCCAACTCAAATGAGGGTTAAATGGTGGCAATTTTAAAATTCAAGCATAACTGCACACAAGTCACCACCTTTGGAAGCTTATAGAAGTAGCTCAATTATGTACATTGGAATCATACACAATGAAAGCTTCTTAGAAGAAACAGAAGAATGGGACCACATGAAGACTTTTCACTTATTTTCTCTCTCACACTCAACTAAAATTATGAGGAATCAACCATTGAGAAGATGTCTTATTTAAAAAAGATATTGAAGCACAATTGGTCCACATCAACATATGATCTTCAAGAATCAAGGTCATTCATGTTAAGGCAATCCAATCCAATAGTGAAGAAGGAACGAAGTTTAAAGAAGGTTTACATGCTATAAATGGATCCCATCCATTCAAGTAAAGGTATGTATGATTGAAGAGAAGCAAACAAGGAAACCCTAGCCACCTTTTCCTTGTTGAAAAGTAAAAACAAAATCCAAAAGAAAGGAAGATCTTAGCCATCCATCTTATCCAAGGGTCCATACATCTAAGGGTTTCTAAATCACTCTCACGCACATCCATGTGAATTCCATGACCCACCCTCCTTACAACTTCCTAAATATGAAAAACCTTAGATTCCCCCACCAACTTTCTATTTCGTTCACTTTTCTCACCACCAATGTCTTTCCTACTTATTCATTATCTTTGCCTTCTTTTTTCCTTTTTATCTTTTCCCATTTTCTACCTCCACTTTCTTATAATGAAAATCATACCTCCTGTGGCGACCTAGGTTTTTGAAATACATTTCGTTATTTATTTTCAAATGGTGGTCGACTAATTTTGCAAACATTTTGAAAACTTAAGCAGCATAAATTTTTTCCTTTGAAATTCTTTTCAGAAAACCTGAATGCCACATTTCAGTCACATATACATACATAATTTTGAGTACAGCATATGTTTCCAAAGAAACTCATTTTATTAAAATTGCAAAATTGATCCAGTGGTTCACATACATAGCCCCTTTATTACATCTTATGTCCAAAATACACAAATCAAAATACAATCCAATCCTTTCCACAATAGCACATAATCTTGATCAACAGTATGGCCTTCATCTTCCCATGTCATATCCCTCCATTATTTCTTTTCTATATCTAAGATATTGTAAACATTCAAACATTTGCAATATCTCAGCAAGCTATGCTTTGTAAGGGATTCAAGAACATATGGAATCATATAATTCAAAAGTACAATATTCATAATCATCATATTTCATATGAATCACATAATTCAATTTCCATGAACCATACCATATATGATCATTCTATCATATAATTTATCATGTAACATCTACTATGATAATTCCAAACCACTCGCCACTATATCATACGTATATATATATATAGCCATAAACCATGAAAAAATATCAATATCTCAAACATTAAGAATTATACTTAGATATACTAAATTGATAAATCATCCAGACTTTTGCTGAGAAAATACTCTCTCATTAGAGTAGTATTGGCATCTCATTACGCCATGCATCATATGTAAAATACTCGAGGACTACCATACTGCAGTCTGATCCGTACTAGCTCGCTCAGATAACCATCCTATTCACCACTGATATCATAGTGGAAAATATTGTGTCACTACCCATATGGGGAGACAGGACTTTCATAGTGGGGCCTTCCCATAATTGCCCCACTGGGCTTTTAGCCTCTCTTTGGGCAAGTTATCATAATATCATCAAATTTTGGGAAGCAGGTGGCCAAACCCTCATAACTTTCCTAGCATAGCATTCCTAGGCTTATGCTTGTTTAAAACAAAACCACAAGCCTCCATGCTTGTCTCTAAAATACTTCTTGTACATTTCAAATGATCTGTCTGTTTATATTATCGTCCTTGTATTCCATATACTCATACTAAGGATATAATTTCATTTCTAGATTTAGGGATCCTCATTTACAATGAATGATATCCATATTCATATAAGTTTAGGGATTAATCATTTATTGTAAATGATCCCCATTTCCTTTAATTTGGTATTCATACACCAAATTTTATTAAGTGCAAGGATACTCATTTGATACAAATGATATCCATTATTATTATATTCTCATCTAAGTTTAGGGGTAATCATAAATGATACCCAAGTATTTATTATGTGCTCCATCTAATTTCAACAGTTATTTCTATCTCATATACATGAATTATGATTCAAAAGTAACTAAGCATATTATCATCCTTAAGCATTGTAATGTCTATCTATAACAACAATTCCATAGACCATAGGTCTTGTATTCTTAAAGTTCCACCTACCTTCATGTACTTATCCATCCCTTTATATCCTCCATGATTGACTTATGTAATCTATAAATACATACATATTGTCCTTATTTGTACAATTTTGGATAATCTCCTATCTATATTCCTTATCTAATCTTGTCCTTTGATATAAAGGATCTAGATCTGTCTTGTGTTCCTATAATTCATGCAATCTATCTTCCTCAGATATTGTTTATCATATTAATCAAAGATCTGATGGTTAGAATGATCTTCTAATCTTTTAAATCTAAGTATTTTCTACCTCTAAGTCTGTGTGTGTCCATCTCTTTGATCTTGATCTTTCAGAGATCCTTTGATCAACAATTTATACTTGTTGATAAAGATCAAAGGCCTAGATCTTCTATTTTCTAGTTCTTCTTTAATCTAAGTTCAGTTATTTGATCATCCCTGAGGAAATGATCCTGGTTCTCTTCCTTGAATCATATTTGATCAAGGGTTTGGATTATCTAATCTAATAATCTAAATTTGATCTATGACATACATACTAATAAACATGGATACTAAGTACAATACAATGTTATGATTCTTAATGTTCTTGATCATTCAAGATCTCCTTATAGATCTTGTTTGATCTTAATTATCTTAATTATCATTTTTATTAAGATTAAATATTTTGGTAACCTTTTATGATCTTATTCTTATTATTCAACCAGTTAATGTTTTACTAGTTGAAGATAGCTTATTTCATCCTATGTTTAGACTGCTCTGCTTATTTCCAATTGATTAAGGCTTACTAGTTGAATGGCTAAACACAAAGTGGTTACTTCAATCCTCATGTAAGGAGGCATTTAGACCTCACAAATGTCAATGAAAGGTAGGGGAAGAGCAAGGCTCTATTAGAAAAGCCCCTTAACTACCATGTTTAGCATTCACTAGAGTGACCTTAGCTCAACCTTTCATAAGGTTCCTATGCGCATTTTAACCCTAAGTACTCTTTCTAATTAATTTTAATTAAGTCCATGAACATTTAAAATGTCATTCATGGGGTTTATTATTCTCCTAGTTTGGGCCAAGGATTTGATAATCCTTATATTGTCCTACTAACTATGGCCCTTACTACCATTAAGTCCATGTCATTCATTCCATGTAAATGTCCTTCAACTCTATTTTTCATTTAATTACATATTCAATGTAATTTACATAACATAAACGTTAAAGCATAAATAAATAAATAAGTAAATCTAACAATTAAATCTACTAAGCAATAAAAGGAATTTACAATATCATTCGATAATTCAAATGAAAATTTAACATGCCATAACTGTTCATCATGATCCAACAGTCATATTTGATTTCTATTCATTTTTCATCCCATTTAGGGCTTAGATCTTGATCTTTCGTTTTCCTTTAGATCTAATATATTTTCTTAATGTGATTTTATCACTAGATCATTAATGCATCTCATCAAATGATCTGATGCTTCTTGATCCAACTGATTAAGAAGATCTTAAGCCATTTTAAGGGCATAGATCTTAATCTATCTGAAATTATCATCATAGAGCTCATCAATCCATACGATCATAACTTTATATCATTATCCAAATACATCCACACTATCCAAGGAGATTACCATTCACTTTTATGGATTTTACTACTTTTAAGGGTCAATAAATTACATCCAACCATTTAATTATTGTAATTATACATTTAGATCATCATATAAACTATTTTCAAATGTTTAATCATGCTTGATTAATCAGATCATGAAGATCCATTTTCATTTTTATGATTTTTCTTCTTTTAAGGTTAGGTTTCTTAATTAAACACAGATTAGTCACTTCCAACCATTGTTCCATGTTCTAGAATCACAAGATCATCACTGGATCAGAATAATAAAGTCTGATCATTCCAAGTTTCACTGATCAATTCATGAATTTAATTTATTATTTTATTGGTTTAGTGGGTTCTCCTCATCAATAGGAATCCAACCCAACTTTTTGGTTTCAATTTGGAGTTAAATTGAAATCAGAATTTGGATTTTAAAATTTTAGCTAGTTTTAACTATTGATATTGATCTTTACTATTTTTATTCAATTAATCAATTTAGGTATCCAAAATTTTTACTGTGATCATGGTCGCCCTCTTGAATCCATCAATTGATTTAGATTTCCATTTTAAGGTCATCTTGATCTTGATCCATTACTATTGGAATGAATTTTAATGATTATCATAAGTAAATATAATTAAAAACATAAATCTAATATCTCCATTAGATTCTACACAACATCAAAAATTTATAGAAACTTTCGATCTAAAATCAAAGCTAAAATGAGCTCTCAATTGAAGAAACAAGATTTTAGTTAAAAAAAATCAATAGCCCAGATTTGATCTGGCCATTAGAACATGTTTTAGACAATCTAGAATGTGGCCAGATGATCTAGAACATAACTAGGCAATCCCAAAATATGGGTAAATGATCTAAGTGGGGTTAGGCTCAGATCAATGCTTGATCTAGAAGATTGGTTGAGGCGGTCCGATTTGAACCGTCAAATCAACCCTTCTCTAGATCTCCCAAATCTGAATCATCCAAGGGCTAAGATTTCATACCCTGGGGTTTTTGGGCCTCAGGAATTCATCCAGTGGGTCAAAAGTTGCATCTGATTTGTCCATGGATGAGATCTCAACCCCTGTTGCTGGATCCATCGTTCCCGACAGATCAATGGATGGGGGAGCTCAGGGATGGCCTAAAAACCTTAAGGGAGTGCTGAAAAATAATAAAGGAAGGAGAGTGCACCTACTTGGCCTGGTCCGGTGAAGTAATTTCACTAGAAATGAGAGAAATCACACCAAAAAATAAGAAATCTACTTCAAAACCCTAGCTACGTCAAATTTTGCATACAAAGAGAGATTTCTCCTGTTTCGTTGCTAGAAAAGGAATAAAACCATAGGGGAAACATAGATTCCCACATTCTGGAGTGATTCATTAGTGTGAAATTGAATTATACTGGCTGGATTGGCTAGAATTTCATGAATAACTTTTCGGAGATGTTGTTAATACTGAATCTAACTTTCATTTTGCATTTTTCGAAGATCCAACTATTAGATCATCATGATTTCTTAGGGCTTTTGTTGATAATTCAAGCCTGAATCAATCCAACGGTGGAGATGTTGATTGGTTGGCTAAAATTTCATGTTTAATTGAATTAGTGATTTCTAAGAGAAACCTAGGTTCCATTGGGGATGACGCTTCCAAGGAAGCGCCTAAAGATTCTAATTGACTTGGATCGTCTAGTGCTTTTAGGGAAACGCCTAAGGCAAAATGAATAAAAGAGGGAGAGAGAGAGAGAGAGGGAGATTGGGGGAGATGGATAGGGATTTTTGATCTAGGATTTTAAAGCATTGTAGGGGACCTCATGAAGAATGTTAGGAAAAATTTTGGGAATTTTTATGGGGTATTTATAGGTGTTTTTGAATATTTTATAATTACATGTAATTATCATGTTTCAATTCTTTTTATTATTAAATTGGCATTGGATTCCCACTACCACCTTCTTCTCCACTAGAAGTTGGTAGTGGTTTAACTCATGATGGTGGTCTTCTAGACTGTTTGCCCACCTTGTGGGCCCCACATAGTTGTGGAAAGACTGATTTGCCCTTTTAATTCCAAAAATGGAGAAAAATGGCGTTTATTCCTATGAACTCAGAATTGAGCGTACTTAGTGTCGTTTCTATCAATTTTCTAAGTACATTTCAAATTTTGATGTCTTAGGTCTCGATTATGAGTAAAATTATTATTTTACCCTTTTATTCGTAAAAATAGAGAAAAATAAGGATTTTTCATCCAAACTCAGAATTTGACGTACTTACAGTCACTGATCGATTTTTTGAGTACATTACAAATATCCAAGTTTTAAGTCTTGATTTTATTTTTTATAAAAATGAATTTTCCTAGAAGTCAATGTTCCAGTTCCACTTTTAAAATTTCAACTTTTGATTTTTAATAATTCAATTATATTCATAAAAATTGAGTTTTTGCACCTCCCCCCTCCAATAGCCACTTTGCTATTTGATTTTACTTCCTCCCTTCATTCCTAAGCTACCTTCTTAGTCTCCCTTTCTAATTTTTTCTTTTTCCCAATTATTCCATTCTTCCCTTAGGATTTCTTATTCCTTTATCTTTCCCTTCCCATATTATTTCTTCCATTCTCACCTCCCATTCCTATATTTGAATACCACACCCCCTATCAAGCCTTTGGTTTGGTCCCCACCCTTAAATTCCCTTAACTCTTATGCTAGAAATCTATAAATAGATGTGTTATAATTAGGGTTTTCATCTTTTTACTTCCCTTAAGTGCAAAGCTAAATCAAAGCAAAAATAGAGGGAGGAAGATCACACTCACCCAAGCTCCCTTCAAGCTTCCATGATCAAATTCCTTGTAGATAAAGATAGGGTCTCAACCTAGTCCAATTCCTTTTCTTGCTCTTTGTTTTTTTTTTTTTTTTTTTCATTCTCTAGCATCTTCTATCTTTTCCATTTACCTTCTTCAAGAATGCATTCATCTAGATTTTGCTTATTTACATAACTAATGTAGCTGCATGTGTCATTCTTCATCTTACGTAGATTTGTAGGCATGAATTAGTTGTAGTTTTTCCTTAGTTTTGCATAATAATTTCTCATTTACTTGCTTTGTAGTTCATGTTTTTCATGGTAATCTTTTTCATCATAGGGTAGTATAGATGCATACCATGTCTCCCTTCCATTCTATTAGCATTTACGAGCATACATGCATAAGGTTTCCATCCAATTCCACTAACTTTTGGTGGATGCTTCGTTTTCATGTTCACTTGTATGGCATCTTTAGCAGCTTGCTTAGGTTGCATTCATGGTAGCTTTACATGATAATTTTATTTCCTTAGGTTAAGATTACTTCATAGATCTAGGTTGTATCATAGTTTCCCCTGAGCTTGCTTAGTTTGCATGGTTTTAAGAACTGTCCTATTTTAGAACTTAGATCATTTACTTTTTTTCTTTAGAAACTTTAATTTCTTTTCATTCATCTTAGGAATGTTTTAGGATTAGTCTAGGTCCATTTTGGAAAGTATTTGCATAGTAAATTCTTAAATCTAGCACTTTCCTAATTTAGAAACCCATGTTTGACGATGTTTGACTTCTTATTTTTCATTGCTTATTTTATAGGAGTGTAGAAACTTCACCCATATTAGATTATTAGATTTAGAAAGCATTCTTAGTTTAAAATAGTGATGCATATCATTGTAGAATTAGGAATTTTAGATACATGTAGTGTAACCATTCCACTTTCCATTTAGAAACACACACACTTTTCATTTTCTAAGTTGCACTCACGGATCCTTCCATGCTAGATTTGCATGCATCATATTTTATTTCCTATTCTATTCTCACTTTCCTTTATTCACACACTCTTTCCATGTTTCCTTATCTTTCCACTTTCTAATTTCATACAACTTCTAATTCCATGTTTACACACTAACTTTCTAATTTTAGGTTCATGAAAGGAAAATATTCTTGGAAATAAGGAAACTTTCTAATTTCTTAAGGTTAAGGAAACATGCAAATCCATCCAGAAGCCACC
This sequence comes from Warburgia ugandensis, assembly GCA_035236585.1. Taxonomy (NCBI): domain Eukaryota; kingdom Viridiplantae; phylum Streptophyta; class Magnoliopsida; order Canellales; family Canellaceae; genus Warburgia; species Warburgia ugandensis. The sequence goes on along the minus strand of CP141127.1, from coordinate 45,578,322 downwards.
TAGGTTCCTAACTAAAGGCCTTCATGTTGGAGGGTAGGAATGCACCATGTACCTTCTCACTTCATCTCCTAATACTAGGAATGAGTGAGTCCTAAAACATGGGCCACTATCTCCAATTTGTTTTCTTTTCTTCTATCTTATGTTTAAGGAAGGAAGCCACCTCTATGATTAACCTTCCCTAAAGATGAATGACCGCTAAACTCTAAAATTTCCCTCTTTCTTTTACGAGTCTCCAACTTTGGTAAAACACCGTAACTTTTTTTGTACTTCCTTTTCTATCATTCTTATTTCTTTCTTGGGTGATGATAGTTTAGGAAAAAGTGTTAGTACTCCTCTTTTCTTAGTTTCACTAATACTTTATTCCTAAGGATCATTGGATACAATTGGCCAATTTGTCGCATGTTGGGATACAAAAGATGAAAAGCTTGGTGGTAACTTAGCATATTTTGGGTTGAAGAGAATTTTACAAGCTCTTGTTGAGTGACACAACATGTAGGCCCTACACTGGAATTCAAATCCAAATGTGGAGGATTTTTTTATTTACATGCTTTCTTTCCCTTGTGTATGTAACAATTCCTTGTAATTTGGCCATTAATGAAATAGTTCTTGCTACCTTTTCTAGTTAATGGTAATTGCAAAAGGTTTCCTTTTTGTAGTTAGTTGTAGTTTTAGAAAGTTTTCTAGTCTATTTCCTTGCTCATTTAGATAATTTTTTGTGTTTCCTTAATTACTTGCTTTCTAATTTAGGATCTACTTTTTCGTAAGTTTAGATGTTTCTTCTTTAGTAGTTGTTTCTTTTTTTCATTAGTTACTTGTCTTTCTTTTTGCATATGTGTCTTTCACTTGAATGCTTGGCAAGGTTAAAGTAAGACAACGTACATTCCAATTAACTATTATTTATTAAAGTGTCTTTGTGGGATCAACCTGTCCTTGTTAATTCTACACTCTAATGGAGTCATGCACTTGTGGTATTATTTAAGACACACCAAGTTTTTGACACCTTTGCTAAGGATTTACGATGGAGTTCAATTAAATTTGGGTTGTAGTGCTTTACCACTAGTGCATATAGGATAGTTTATGTTTTAGCATACTTTCCATTTTTGCATAACTTTCCTTGTACAAGAAGAAGTTGATACTTTCCCATTTCCTTTTATGCAAGAATTTGGACATGAATAAAGCTTTGGAGAAAGATTTGACTAAATTGTAGTGAGGATGAAGTTGTATTTTATATATACACAATTCATTCATTTAATTTGAGGGTTGTAATAATATAGGTCAAGGAAAGGCCATCCCAACATGGAAAAGGGGGTGGGCTATACATGGACCCACCACTTACGTGAAGACTATTTTCAGGACCCCTCTATGAGGCTATTCTTCCCTTTTTTCCAATTCTTAGATTAGGTTACATTGTTAACTTAGTTGCATTTGAATGGTAGCATAGAGCAAATAGAAAGCATTCCTTAAATTGTTGCATTGTAAGGTTTACAATATATTTACAGCTTTCCTTACATAAATAGGATGCGTTTATTGCTTTAAGGTGCTTATATATTGATCGAATTGCATGGGATTATTTAAAATGTCAATGAGGGCACTTCACTCCCATAAGATCAAGTGTGAATTTCATCACGAATCCTTAGCCCACCTAGGTTAAATAGCACCTGAGGCAACCCAACCTTCTAGTTTTTAATTTAAAATCAATCTAGAAGAGACCATAGCAACCATTCGAGCTCATAGGGCCCTCTTAGAAGGAAGTGGCCTATTACCAATGTAGTGGCTGCTATCTAATCACTGGTATTTAAATGACTAGCTGTATTAGGACATTCTATGACTTAGATTAACTATGAGTAATTGAGGAGGATGTGAAGTGGTTGGTTAAGATTAGGATCTAACTAGTAAGCAATAGGGTTTGTCTAAAAGAGAGGAGGAGCTACCTAGGGTTAGAAATAATCTTAATGCTTCTCCCATAAAGAAATTCAAGAAAATAAGCCTTTCAAATGGTTGCCTAAGATTAGGCATTTTGTTGTCCTTCTTTGTTTATTTATTTTAGTATTTAGGTTGCAAATTCTAGTTTAGGTCTCCCCTAGACTAGAGAAAAAAATGCATCTTTCATTATATACAACAACTTAGTTTCCTTGTATACAAATATGTCATCTTTTAATGTATGCATGGTCATCGATCACTTATTCATCATCTAGTACCTTTAGATACAATGATCAAATGATCTGTGTGGCAAGGCTAAGAGACTCAAGAAGATCAAGAGATCCTTGACATAGAAATGGCCAATGAGGAAGTAGAAGTAAAATCATTGAGGGATTACTCTGCACTAGTACAATACAACTCACCTTCATGCATTACATGACCTAGAATAAATGCAGATCATTGTGAGTTGAAACCAGTGGTTATTCAACTTCTACTTACTTTTTATGGGTTGGACAAGGAAGACCCATACCATCATGTTAAGGAATTTTTAGGAATTTGTTCTAACTTTGAATACCACAACTTTTTAGATGAAGGCTATTCCCATTTTCTATTAAGGACAAAGCTAAGGTATGGCTCAACTCTCTACAAGTAGGGTCTATGACCACATGCGATCAATTATCCAAGAAATTCCTCAATAAGGTTTTCTCATTCCATAAAACCAATGCCCTTAGGGACGAAATTATAAATTTCTAACAAAAAGAAGGGGTGAAATTTCTATGAATGCTAGGAACATTGGAAGGACTTGCTTTTGAAATGTCCCTGCCATGGTTTTGAGAAGTGGAAGCAAGTTCAATATTTCTATGAAGGTTTAACACCACAAAATCGACATATGATAGATGTCTCTAATGGGGGAGCTTTCATGACTCAATTTCTTTGAAACACTTCTTGATAATTTTCAATAATGGAATTACTCTACTTGCATGGAAAGAAATTTATAGCCACATTACATATTCAATTTTGCATAAAAAATACCCAATTAGTAGTCCATGTGTTATAAATTAGAGTACAAAAGTCTAAATTTTTCTCCAAAATTCATAACATAAGCATTTCTAGCCTAATAATTCAAAAGTTTGGTATTTTGTAGGTTTAGAAGCAAATTCAGATGAAGTACATGAATCATCATAATTTTATACAATTTAAATAAGTTTTTTACTCTTTTATAGGAAGTGAGAAGATGATCCAATGGCCTATATTGTACTTTGTAGGGTTTTTTGTGTGTCAAGCTATGGAATAAAAAATGATTAAAATGGTCCATACAAAAAATCATTCATTTCTATCAGCCCATATTGTGCTTCACATAGTTTTTTGTAGAGTTTATAGGAAACCAAATGTGATTAAAATAATCAATGCAAAAAGTCATGCATTTTCACCACTTTGCATGAGAATTGGAGCTGATTGAGGGGGATTCCTCGATGGACCCCCTTAGTGATTATTCTTTGGCCATGAAAAGTTGCGATGCCTTGTCCATCTAGAGTTGTAGGTCTTAGAATATGGGTTATTGTTGTTAGGTTGGTGATATGTGTTCATAGCATTCACCTTCTCTGAAAAGAACTTAGGGAAACCAAGGTTAGAAGGACACTAAGGAGTAGAGTGATTAGGATTAGAATAGAAAGAACAAACCTTAGTTTGAGGTTGCATAGGTGGCTTATTCATTATGAAGACATCAAACCATTGTTTCAGATAATCTATTTTTACTCAACATATCAATTTTGCTATACAAATATAGAGCAACCCCTACTTCATATATTCAGCCTTTCATTTGTGGTCATGTAGCTTTAATATTACTCATAAGCACATGAATCAAAGTAGTATTGCATGTGAGAGAGGTTGATCCCATGAGGTGTGACGACTCGAGTTTTTGTAACACATTTTGTAATACCTTTTTCAAAGGCAGGGCCCTTAGTAGTAAAAAAATTTCAAAAAACAAAGCAGCAGAAATTCCATTCTTTAGAACTTGTTTTGAAAAACCCAAGTCATCACTTCATACATAAACATAAGTAGAATTTTGTACAAGATAAAATTCCATTAAAGGAATATACTTTTATTATATTTTAGAATCCATCCAGTGGTTCATAGTACAATTAAGGTATTAGTACAATACTTGTCCAAATTACAAAATCCAAATTTCAAAACTCATCATACACTAAAAATTCTCAATACGATATAATGCTCTCAAATAAAATACATGTCTTCGAGGGATATACCCTAATTGATTATTTTTCCAAGTCTTCTTGAGTCTTAAGCTCTTAATTCTCCTTCTCTATATCTAAGATATTGTAAACATTGAAACATTTACAATATCTCAGCAATCTATGCTTGGCAGGGGATTCAAGAAGCATAATAATTTAACAGTATAATCCTAATACTTCATAATCCCATTATTCATACTCATGGATCAATCTCTTTACTTGGTCATATATGTACATCCTTACACATAAGTATTGTATACTTTGTATATATATTGGTCAAAGTCGTGAAAATTAGTTAATATCTCAAAACATAATCATACCCAGTTTATATTGAGTTGATAGATCATCCAGACTTTGCTAGATATACTCCCTCATCTGGGCAGTATCAGTAATCCATGATTACCTCGCATCTCATCATGCTATATAATAAGGCATTTCACTATGCCATGCATCATAATGCAAAAATACTCAAAGGACTACTCTGCATGTAGTCATAATTTGTACCAGTGCACCTGGATAATTGCCTAATAATCCACCTATACCATCCTTGGTGGAAATCATAATATCAATGCCTGTATGGGGGGGAGACCATGGTTGTCATAGTAGTAGCCTTCCCATAATTGCCTCACCCGATGTTTAGCCTCACTTAGGCATTCTATTCATATCATAACAAGTTTCAGAGAGCAGGTGGCCAAACCCTACTAACTCTCCTAGCATAGCATCCCCAAGCATACACCTATTTAAAATAAAACCACAAGCCTCCATTCTTGTATGTAAAGTAATTCTCATATGGATCAGACAATCTATACGTTTACTTAGGGCTGGAATATCTTCTAGTTCCCTATTCACTTAGAGTTTTTTCCTCAATTCTAACTTAACCATTTCATATGTGTTTTAGTTGGATCATAAGGGTTTTCAAGGGATTTAATACAAGTATTTACATTACGCCTGTTAACATTTCTAGACATAAGATCATGTATTCAACACATATATCTCATGTAAATGCATTCATAAAATCTACCTACCTTCAAGTAGTGATCCATCTCTTCAGATCTTCCATGATCTTGACCGACATATGTAATTTGTAAATCCATACATACTGTCAATATTTATACAATCTTAATAATCCTATAGTTTTGATCCTATCTATATTCTTTGTTTAATCGTGTCTATTGATATAAAGGATCTAGATCTTTTGTCCTGTCGTGATCTATCTTCCTCAGATAGTGTCTATTCTATTGATCAATAGATTTGATGGTTAGAATGAACTTCTAATCTTTTAGATCTAAGTATTTTCTATTCTTAGTCTTTGTGTATTCCTTTCTTTGATTTTGATCTTTCATAGATCCTTTGATCAATAATTTATACTTGTTGATAAAGATCAAGGGCTTAGATCTTCTATCATCTAGTTCTTCTTTGATCTAAGTTCAGTTGTTTAATCATCCCTAAGGAGGAGGATCTTAGTTCTCTTCCTTGAATCATATTTGATCAAGGGTTTGGATTCTCTATCTAGATTTGTCTACAACATACATACATAGATACATAATAAAATACAACATTAGGATTCTTATTGTTCTTGATGATTCAAGATCCTATGGATCTTGTTTGATCATCCTTATCTTACTTACAATTTTTATTAAGATTAGATAATTTACTAACCTTTTATGCTATTATTATTATTATTATTCAACCAGTTAATGTTTTACTGGTTGAAGATAGCTTATTCCATCCTAAGTCTAGACAACTCCTCTTATTTCCAATTGACTAAGGTTTACTAATTGAATGGAAGAACACAAAGTGGTTACTTCAATCCTCATGTAAGGAGGCATTTAGACCTCACAAACATCAATGGAAGGTAAGGGAAGAGCGAGGCTCTATTAGAGAACCACCTTAGCCACCATATTCAGCATTTACTAAAGTGACCTTATGTAACACCCTGGGGTTCCAACAGTCAAAATATTGTCCGCTTTGGGGCGCCCATACACCCCTCACGGTTTTGTTCTTCCTATGTTTCCTAGGGAAAACACATTGTGACTGTTAGAGACACTCGAATTCTTATTAATGGTCCAGTTTCCTCTTCCCCGAGCAATGTGGGACTAAACTCCCTGTTCCTCACCTTGCCTAGAAGCTTGCCAGCTCTTTTTAGCCCGCCCTCATCGGCCAAGGCTTCACAACCTATCCCCCTTTAGGGACACACGTCCCCGCGTGTATTACCACACACGAGTGCCTGCGTGCGGCTTAGCCACCACACTAAGAGGGGAACTGGCTCTAATACCATTTATAACACCTTGGGGTTCCAACAGTCACAATATTGTCCGCTTTGAGATGCCCATACACCCCTCACGGTTTTGTTCTTCCCAAGTTTCCTAGGGAAAACGCGTTGTGATAGTTAGAGACACCCGAATTCTTATTAGTGGCCTTGGAATTGTATTTCTGAGTACATTCTAAATATTGAAGTATTAGATCTCGGTTATAGGTAAAATTACCATTTTACCCTTTTATTCATAAAAATGGAGAAAATTAGGGGTTTTTAATTTTAACTCGAAATTGAACATACTTAGTGTCATTTCGATCATTTTTTTCAAGTACATTCATAATTTGTCAGTTTTAAATCATGTTTTAATCTCTATAAAGAGAGAATTTCCAATAACCTAATATTCTAGCCCAGAATTTCTAAAAATTCAAACTAAATTGATTTTCTCAATCAATTTACAAAAATTGGGGTTATTACAATCGTCCCCCCTTATAATAATTTCATCCTTGAAATTCGCATTTCAACTTACTTATGAGTTTTCATTAACTCATTCATAGGTTTGTTCATGTGGCCTTGCCACTTAAGGAAACCTTCATTTCCTTTCATTCATAGTTCATGTTACCTTCTTCTCAAAGGTAAAAATCATATTTTGGGGTCATTTACTAATGTAAGCATGCACCTCACTAATAATGCTAATGCATTAATCACTTGTCCTATTTCTTTGCTAGACTTTCCAAGAGGATTAATCACTTGTCCTATTTCTTTTGACTTGTATACTAAATTTTTACTGCTCATTTTCACCAATCTTTCAATACTTATATTTTTCCATTCTAACTTCTATTGCTCGTCCTCATTCCTTTTCAACATATATAGTTTTGGAATATTTTCCCTAATATGTATAGTCATTAGACTATCTACCAAAATGACATATTGCTTGGTTCTACAATTTCAACTATTGTTCTTTGAAACAATCTTCCAATATTGGGGAGTAATTATCTCTGCTTGGTTCTTCCATTATCTAGAAGTACTTATCTCATTTCTCTTTTAGATAATCATACTCCTTTACTATTTCTTTCTACTGAAAATTTCTTTCCAAATCCTAATATTAATTAATAGTTTCCTTGTAATAACTTCTTCCTCAACTTTCATTACTATTCTTGTACTATAATTTCCTCTTTATTCATAGCACTTAACTTTCTTATTTCTTCTTTTTAAGATTATGTATGGATGGTGTCATAGTAATGTTTATATATACTCCATCCACTTTTGTTATCTCACATTCATAATACTATTCTTAAGGATCTCAAAATCAATGATAATATTTGTCTCTTTTACTTTCATATATATATATATATATATATCATTGGTTTTAAATTTTCAAGATCATGTATTTCCTCATGGTTCTTTCAAGCATACCTCAAAACTTTTCCATATCATACTAACCCTTTATTTAAAGTATTCTTGATAATTCCTATTAAAAGAGTCCATATTGACTTTGTAGTTATCCACTCTCAAGTCTTTAAAAACTCCCTAATTTACCATATATTATTCAAGTCTCAATAATCTATCATAAACTCTTTATGGTTTATGTAATCAATGGCAAGATTATACTAAAAGAATGTCCTTATAGTATGTTATACAATCAATAAAAGATAAATTACTCTAATTGTCATGGTCATTAGTATCATCTTCCGTCTTTGTTGGGTTAACTTCCATATCATTCTTAGAATTTATATGACCCTAAACATTGCTTTCTTCAATCAGCAGGTACACTTACCAGATAGTTGACAAGTTTTGTAAGTGTCTATCACATATTCTATAAATACTCTTGATTTTCTCAAATCAATTCCATATATCCTTACCAATTCATCTAATATATTTTATTCTCCTCAAATTCACGAATATCATTTATCCAACTCATTTAACTCAAAATTTGTTTTGATTTCATACTATTATGCTTCATTTTATATTCCCAATTGATGATAATAAATTTGGAAATCACCCATCCTTATAGAGTAAAAGGGGACTTAATTTCCTCAATAATATCATTTAGGTTCAAGGCATCCTAACATTGACATTCCTTTTTCTTTTCTCAAGAAAATTGTTAATTCTCAATGTAAACTTATTACTATAATCACTCCTTTGTCTACTAATCCTTAAAATTTGTTCTTTCCACTTATTCAGATCAGTTGATGTCCTTTTCCTCAACTACTATAGATATTTCCTCCTACAATCTTATGTTAGATTGAAAATCTCCAAAATATCTTGAAATTCCTAACCACATATTTCTCCAAAATCTGGATTCATACCTCATTCATAATCATCTCATTTGTCCAAAATTTACACTTAAGTTTAGATGCCTATATTTGTTTATAGGTCTTCATTTCTTATGATTATTTCACCATTCCTACAAAAATGTATTTTTCCTCACTATATTTCACAATTCTTTCAATATCACTAAATCTATCATATAAGTAGAATCAATATTCCCTAAATTCATCATATTAATATCCATATTCATTTATAGGTCTTCACTTTCCATTTTATCATCAATGCAAAATATACTTCTCTTTACTATAGTCCGTAATTATTTCCATATTTCTATTCTATCATATAGTTGAATCAATGTTCCTCTAAATTTTATCTCCTTATTTGTCTTTATTAAAACTCTTCTCTCATTCACCAATTTTGAAAATATTTACCTATCTCCTTAAATTCTTCTCAAGTAAGATCATTTCTATTTTATTGATTCAATCCTTTAGCTAATTGTCATAATACTACATCTATGTAGTAATTGTAACTCTTACAATTATATTTATTATTTATTATTATTATTTTCAAATTTTGTAATAATTCTAAGGTCTTATCTTTAATATCTTTTTCTTATAAATTTCTTGGGTCATGTAATTTTCAAGAATGGAATAGAAGTGGACCCCACCAAGATTGAAGTAGTAATGAATTGGAAGAAACCTAAAATAGTAACAGAAATACATAGTTTTCTTGGACTAGTAGGATACTACTATAGATTCATTCAAGGATTTTCTCGTATAGCTCTTCCCTTGACTTCCTTGACAAGAAAGGGGGTATAATTCACTTGGATAGGAGAATGTGAAAATAGTTTTCAAGAGCTAAAGAAGAGGTTAACTACAGCATCAGTATTGACTTTGCCATCTAGAAGTGGAGGATATGAAATATACTCTGATGCTTCAGGCAAAGGGTTAGGGTTTGTGTTGATGCAAAATGGGAAGGTCATTGCTTATGCATCTAGATAATTGAAGAAACATGAAATAAATTACCCAGTACATGACCTAGAATTGGCAGCTATAGTTTTTGCGCTGAAAATTTGGAGAGATTATTTGTATGGAGAAAAATTCAATGTATTCATAGATCATAAAAGTCTTAAATACATCTTCACTCAGGCTGATTTGAACATAAGACAAAGAAGATGGATAGAGTATATCAAAGACTATGATTTTGCCATCCAATACCATCCTGGAAAAGCAAATGTAGTAGCTGATGCATTAAGTAGACAGCCAAGAGCTTTACTCACAAACATCACAATTAAATCAGTTCTTGTAGAAAGAGTCCTTAAAGCCCAAGAAGAAGATACAACAACTTAGGAATTGTGTAAAAAGAAAGGATTTATTAAGGGTATAGATGGAGGTATACATTTTCAAGAGAGATTGGTGGTTTCTTTAAATACATACTTTAGAAAGGAACTGATATAAGAAGCCCATTAATCAAAATTTTCTATACACCCTGGGGGTACAAAGATGTATCAGGATTTAAAAAGAAAATTTTGGTGGGAAGGCATGAAAAGAGAAATAGGAGAATTTGTGGCTAAATGTCTAAATTGTCAACAAGTAAAAGCTAAACACCAAAGACCAGCTGAAATGTTACAAACATTGGAACTTCTAGAATGGAAATGGGACAATATCACTATGGATTTTGTAACAAGATTGCCAAGGACCCGAGTAGGCAATGACATGATTTGGGTGGTTGTGGATATGTTAACAAAGTCAGCATATTTCCTTCCAATTAGGTAGAACCAATCAATTGATAGTCTAACTAAGTTATACAACAAAGAAATAGTAAGTCTTCATGGGATTCCACTATCCATTATCTTTGATAGGGATGGAAGATTTACTTTAAGATGTTGGAAGAGTGTACAACAAGCCTTGGGGACGTCACTTAAGTTTAGTACAACATTTCACCCCCAAACAGATGGTCAATCAGAAAGGACTATTCAAACCTTAGAAGATATGTTGAGAGCATGTGCATTAGATTGGAAAGGGAGTTGGGATGAACATCTTCCATTAGTAGAATTTGCATATAACAACAGTTTTCAAACAAGTATTGGTATGACACCATATGAAGCAATGTATGGACGGCCAAGTCGATCACCAACCTACTGGACAGAACTAGTGGAATAGTGTATAAACAAGGTTAGATTGATATAGAAGAGGTTGTTAACAGCACATAGTCGACAGAAGAGTTACACAGATAAAAGACATAGAGACTTGGAATTTGATGTGGGGGAGCACGTATTCCTAAAAGCATCACCTGTCAAAGGAGTAATGAGGTTTGGAAGCGAAGGAAAACTTAGTCCTAGATTCATTGGTCCATTTGAAATCTTAGAAAGAGTTGGTTCAGTGGCCTACAAATTGGCCTTACCACCCCAACTCTCAGAAATACATAGTGTCTTTCACGTGTCTATGCTAAGGAAATACCTCCAAGATGACACACATGTACTTCAAAGGATACCAGAAGAGCTAAAGCCAGACCTAACCTTTGAAGAGAAGGCAATACAAATTTTGGACCGCAAGGAACAGAAGTTAAGGACCAAAAGCATTCCGTTAGTCAAATTCCTATGGCAACATCACTCTGTTGAGGAAGCCACCTGGGAAACAAAAGTAGAAATGAGCAAGACACACCCTAGTCTGTTTGATTAAGTATTGTATTACAAATTTCCAGGACGAAATTATTGCAAGGGGGGAAGGTTGTAATAATCCCAATTTTTATAATTGATTGAGAAAATCAATAAAGTTTGAGTTTTGAAATATTCTGGGCTGGAATATTAGGGCTATTTAGAATGTACTTCTTAAAGAACTATAATTAAGGGATAATACATTTATAATTGAAATTGAACTCAGCGAACCCTTTAGAATGACTATAAGCACGACAAATTCTGAATTCGGATGAAAAATCCTTAATTTTCATTATTTCATAGACAAAAGGTTAAAATAGTAATTTTACCCATATTAGAGATTTGAGACATCAAAATTTAGAATGTGCTAAGAAATACTAATCCAACGCCACTAGGTATGCTCAATTCTGAGATCATGGGAATAAACCCTAATTTTTATATATAAATGGCAAAATGGTCTTTTTACACTTGTGGGACCCATATGGGGCCCACAAGGGACCTAAAAAGGAATCCAATGACCATCCCACGTTAAATCATGGGTCAAACCCCTACCAGCTGGTAGTGGAGAAAAAGGTGAGGGTGGAGAATCCAATGCTAATTAAAAAATAAAAAATAAACCATAATCATTACACATAATCATGAAAAAAAAGACCCAAAATGCCTATAAATACACCCAAAAAAAAAATACTCTAAAAATATCCATAAAATTCATACAAAATTATCTTGATTTCCCCTACAAAACCAGACATAGTTCCATTCCCAAACTCCCAAAAGATCTCTCTCTTTCATTTTCTCTCTCCTCTATCTAGATTGGAACAAGAGACCTAAATTCAATTAGGCACTTTATTGCATATCAAATATCTTAGATCTCACCATATAAAATTTCCTACCATACCTTAGCTACAAAACACCCCAAGAAATTTCAAGATCCAACGGTTCAAACAATAGAAATCACAAGACAAGTGGATCTTGGGCTATCTTATCATCAAAACTGGCATTCTCTTAAATTGGACTATATAACAAACGTTTTTCTCCAATCAGATAGGTGGAACTATTTCCTAGACATAGTAATTGTTGTTTAATGAAAATTTTATTTTACTGTAATTTGTAAAAATAATGTAAAGATTAAAACCTTCAATTCATGATGATTGAGGGCTCAGATGGAAAATCTGACCCTACCAATCAATCTAGAAGGGTCCAAAAACACCTAGGGTAAAAGTTTCATGAAATAATATTAAGTTTTGGGTCCTCACTTAAGAGGAATTGATTGGATGGTCCAAAATGGATTGTCCGATCTTCCTAAAGAAGGTCTAGTGCTCGGAACGCTGCGTGAAACTTTGCATAGGAACACGCAGTGCGATAGCATTTCTGCGCATGCGACGTGGTCCAAACGGAACGACCGCGCTCGAGCACCAATCATCAAGTGAGCATGTCATGATTTTGTCTCGGTGACAGAGGCGCGCATGACTGGTTTTGCCTGAACAATCTCGGCCATCCATTCCGATGGGCCAGATAAAATCTAGATCCTAAGAAGGACTGTGAACTTCCAAACTCAATTCAGGAGTCATATGAACTCCAAATTGAGATCGAAAAGAAGTTATGGAAAGCTTACAACCTCTAGTTTCTTATGAAATGATAAAATAGAGAAAATATCTTATGAAACTTTCTATATTTAGGAAATAAGTTTCTAATTTCCAAGATCTTTAAGATCTGAGGTGATCAGATCTTGGTAATCTATTTTAATAATGATATACTATTGAAATAAAGTGATATCTATGGTTTGTTTGGACATATCTAAGATATATTAAGGGATCTACCCGTTATGCTAGAAAAACCCTAAAAATATAAAGGGACCCACTTGATCAATAAGATCAAGTGTGATCAGATCCTTGGGATGGATTGAATAATGTTAATATGATGAAATCCAGGGAGATCATTGATTGAATATGACAAAAACAAAGCAATATGATCTTTGGACCTTAATGAAGAAAAAACCCTAAATGTAATTAAAACCCTTGATTAAAAGGAAAAGATTTAAGATTTAATGGTTGGATCATAAGTAAAGGTTTCTAACAATATTAATGTAATTTATTTCATTTTATATTAATTGATAATAGCATTTTAAATGTGATTTATGTTATAAAGCATGCTAGTGCAACTTTTAGACTTTAGCATGATATGTGATTAGATTCTTATAATAGGTTGCTAGATTTAATTATCTTAGGGGCATGTTAGTCTGATTTTATGCAAGTGTAACTTAGGATCTAGTTAGTATGATTTCATGCCATTATAACATAGGACCATGCTAGGATTTCATGTAAGATTATAATATAGTATAAGATTGTACCTTAGGTCCATGTTAGTTTAAACTGAGTTATTAAGGTATGTTAGTTGAAAATCAAACTAGTGTAATTTTAAGTACCTTGTATCATTATCATTAAGTTGTTCAATTATGTAATTTTATGCTTTGAATTTATAATTCATTTATGGTTAAATTTCATTAGTAGATTTACTTGTTATGAGATAAAGAGCATAAAATACCAAAAATTGATTCTAATGAGAAAGTGGAGTTTCATTGCATAAATAAGAGTGGATTATTTTGGACTTAATTAGTAAGGGCTATAGTTAGTAGGACAGTATAAGGATTATCAAATCCTTGGCCCAAACTAGGAGAATAATAGACCCCATGAATGACATTGTAAATGTTCATAGACTTAATTACAATCAATTAGAAAGAGTACCTAGGGTCGACATGCTTACAAGAACCTTATGAATGGTTGGGCTAAGTTACTCTAGTGAAGGTTGAACATAGTGGTTAAGGGGGTTGTCTAATAGGGCCTCGCTCTCCCCCTACCTTCCGTTGATGTTTGTGAGGTCTAAGCGCCTCCTTACATGAGGATTGAAGTAACCACTTTGTGTTCACCCATTCAACTAGTAAGCCTTAGCAAATTGGAAACAAGAGGAGCAGTCTAGACTTAGGCTGAAATAAGTTACCTTCAACCAGCAAAACATTAACTGGTTGAATGATAATAGTAAGAGCATAAAAGGTTAGTAAATTATCTAACCCTAATAAAAACTGTAAGTGAGATAAGGATGATCTAATAAGATCCATTAGATCTTGAATGATCAAGAACAATAAGAATAAGAATAATGTATTGTATCTAGTATGCATGTCATGGATCAAATCTGGTTCATTAGATTAGATAATCAAAACCCTTGATCAAAGATGATTCAAGGAAGAAAACCAAGATCCTCTTCCATAAGGATGATCCAATAACTGAACTTAGATCAAAGAACTAGATGATAAAAGATCTAGGACCTTGATCTTTATCAACAAGTAATAGATTATCGATCAAAAGGATCTATGAAAGATCAAGATCAAGGAGATGGACGTATAAAGTCTTAGAGATAGAAAATACTTAGATACGAATGATTTAAAGATCATTCTAAACATTAGATCTAGTGATCAATAGGATTGTTCATAATTTATATATATTGACAATATGTATGGATGTACAGATTACATACATTAGTCAGGATCATGGAAGATCTGGGAAACGGGATCACTACTTAAAGGTAGGAGGACTTGATGAATGCATTTCTGTGGGATGTACATGATTGAACCCATGACCTTATGTTGATAAGAGTAATGTTAATGCTTGTATTAGATCCCCTGAAACCCTTATGATCCAACCAAACACATATAAAATGGTTAAGGACTAGACTCTAAGTGAATAAGGAACTATAAGATATTTCAACCCTAAGTAAACAGACAGATTGTTTGATATGGATGAAATCTATTTTACATGCAAGCTTGGAGGCTTGTAATTTTGTTTTAACGGGCATAATCCTAGGGGATGCTATGCTAGAGGAGTTATGAGGGTTTGGCTACCCACTTCTTGAAATTTGATGATTTAATGATACCTTGCCCTATGAGAGGCTAAAAGTCGGGTGGGGCAATTATGGGAAGGCCACCACTGTGAAAGTCCTGTCTCCCCATACGGGCAATGACATAATATTTTCTACTATGGTATCAGTGGTATACAGGGCTGTTATCTGAGCGCGCTAGTATGGATCAGACTACTGCATGGTAGCCCTTTAATTGTTTTGCACTATGATGCATATGAGAGTAGGCATAGTGAAATGCCTAATGTTTTAGCATAATGGAATGCTAGGTAATTGCATATTGCCAATATTTCCCAAGAAGGAAAATTTCCAATGTAGGATTATCTGAAATACTGAATTCTCATAATGAAGAGAATTGATCAGCTTAGTTGGGTCACAGCGGTATCCCAAGGGCGCAGTTTCGTGCAGTGTCCCACAGCGGTATCCCAAGAGCCTGGTCTTATAAAGAAGATCAGATCGTCCATTTTCGACTTTCCAATCAATTCTTCTTCAGTCAAGGGCTCAAAAGTTGATAAAATTTCTTGAAAATTCTACCCTAGAGGCTTTGGACACTTCTAGAACGATTGCATAGCTTCAATTTTTCATCTGAGCCCTCCATCATCCAAAATTGAAGGGTTCTTATCCATACTCGATCTTTATTAATTTTAACCTAAAACTAATTTTAGAAAAATAAAAATTATATAAACTAACATGAAATAAATGTGGAAAGAGTTTCTACCTACCTGATTGGAGAAAAATGTAGGTTTTGTAGCCCAATTTAAAAGTAATATCTACTTGATGATAACATCACCCAACAACTACTTGTTTTGTGATTTTTCATTGATTACATCATTGGATCTTGTGTGACGACCTGGGTTTTCCCATGCATTTTTAAATGCCATATCTAATTCCTAAGGTGGGATGCATCCCTATTTGAAAACCATTTTATAAAAACCATGCAATGCAGCGGAAAATCTTTAGTTTTAAACTCATTTTGAAAACCCCGAGTGTCATTTGCTTTCACAATACTCAAAGTAGTTTTTGAAAAACATCAGAACTCATAAATGTTTTTCCCCAGGTCTATCCAGTCACAACACACAGCCCAACTGTAAATAAATACATATCCAAAGGGTTTAGAGTTTACTTACATATATAATTGTCTCCTTTTTAATTCACTTGCTCGTAGCACTAATATCTCCTGAGGCGTCTTCTATTTGTGAGTGGAACTATCCTGAAAAATGTTAAGGATAGGGTGTGTATATACTATACTCAGTAGGAGTCTATCACTACTAGTTTTACAATGCATGCTATGTTTAAAATCATATGCTCTTTAAAACATGTGCATGTTCGAACAATCATGTTCAATATCAATATTAAAAACTATTGTCGAATCGGAATACTGACGACTTAAAGAATAGCATAATCCAAGTCGAAAGTATCATATATCATAAACATAATGATATGCATAAGATGCTCAATTGGATCCAACTCATGGATATCTGGTATGGTATGGTCAACCAACCTCATGTCATGCCATATGCGATGCAAGTAAATCCATGAAACCGTAGGGTCCGACTATGCCCACTACCTCAACGCCATGTGGTCCTAGGGTACTTGAGGACACTCAGTCATAGCCTCAACGGGGCATATGACACGTCTTCCTTGTAAATCAAGCAATTTATGAAATCAGATGCAAAACATGCATACAATGCATAAAATCTCCTCATGCTAGTATTGCATTCAAAGTCATAACCCTGCCTAGAAGCCTGACAGCCTAGAAGCCTGCTAGCCTAGAAGCCTTGTCAGCTATCTCTAGCCCGCCCTCATCTGCCCACCCTCGTTGGCTTGCCCTCATCAACCCTCCCTCATCGGTCAAGGCTACACTTATCATGCAATCTATGCATGTAGCACATGTCTTAGCAATATATGCGCAATGTATTTTTCAAAACCTGTCCTCTTTGGATCCCTCACAACTGCCTGGCCCTCACAACTGCCTACCCAGCGTCTTTTGGGCACTCCAGTGTCTTTTGGTAACCCTCAAGGACATGCAATTTTTCAAGAACACAATGCTCACAAATCATGCAATATCTGCAATTATTTGCAAAACATGTGTATGCATAACATATTTATCATATGCATGTTGAACTCATTTATATGCTAAACAAGCCATAAATAAGCCATGCTAAACAAGTCATATATGTATACTTAAAACATGCAATTTCAAAATAATCATGGCTCTTTTTTAAAAAGTCTAGTAGCGATAGAGCACCTACATCAAAGTCTCTTGGAGTCACATCCTTTATCACTCAACCCGTCCCTGGGTCTCATTTATAAACTCCTGAGTATGAATGGATACAAGGAGTCCTTATTAATTTCAATCCATTTAGACATTAGATCGCTAGCTCTGTCTATTGGGTCCTTGGTCCTTGCCTAATTCATTTGTTAGGCTAGATCCTATAATATGGATCTACTTTCCAATAGTTAAACTCTGTAATTTATCCTCTAATCCTAACTTTATAGTCTTATTAGGTCTGCGTGTCCCAATTCCCAAGACACCCGTGCATCCTGGTTGAACCGCGACCACCTCACGTGTGTGCGCGCCCAAAGGTCGTGACACGGACCGCGTTTTGGACGCGCACATGCATACTCAGGTGACGCACTATGACGCGCATCATCGCACGGATGCACCTTGTAGCATGGCGCGTCTCAGCTCCCAGGGCACTCTGTGCATCCTAGTTAAGTCAGGACCCGTGCCCTATGTCACGTGCGTACTCGAAGGCCACACCTGGGATAGTGTACGCACTGTAGTACGCCCAGAACCCATCCCTGGGACCCTGTCCCAGGCGCACATGGAGCAAGGCGTCCTTGCGACGCCTGGCTCATGCAAGGTCGTCTGAGCTGGTTTGGGGACGTTTTCTGGCTAGGAAATCTGGCTGGAAAATGTCTGAGAACGCTAGATCCAGCATGGATCTAGCCTGAAAGGAGAAGAACCACGAGAGAGAGAGAAGAACAAGCTTACCTGGGCAGCTTAGGGACGCCCATCGCCGGTGGTGGAACCCATTTCCGTCTGAAACCCCATCTCGCTGGAATTCTTCGATGAAGGTGGAAACCCCGTTGCCAGTACTGGAAAGGAGAAAGGGGACATGGGAAATGGAAATGGTTGGCCTGACTTGGGCCTGGCCGTTGCTAGAAAGCACAGAGAGACGGGTTTCCGGTGTTTACCGGAAACCCCACTCCAAAACTTGCCAGAAAATCGTGTTTTTGAGAGGGGGTGATGGGGCTTTTTATAGACCTGCTATGGAGGTGCCGCCCTTGGCGGTGGCAGATCCCTCTAGAAAAATTGGGATTTGAGGGTTTCTGGAAAAATCTGGGGAGGAAGATGACAGGGGGTGCCATTATCAAAACGGCCCCTTGTGTTTTTCATTTTTTCGTTTTTCTGTTTAAATTCCAGATCTGCCCCTGATCTTTAAATGGCCGTAACTTCTTCATACGAACTCCATTTTGTGTGATTTTTGAGGCGTTGGATTCCATTTTTCGAGTCATTTACTATTTTAAATAAAATCAAGCATTCAACATAGTCCATTTCCCATAGAATGTCCAATTTTTGTTAAAAATAGTGTAAATTGCTTGGGCATTAGATTATTACCCCCTTAAAAGAATTTTGTCCTCAAAATTCCATAAATTATCATCTTCAAGGTATTTTGTCTCTTTGATATCTTCTTGGTGAATGCATTCTCCCCTTAGGAATCCAATCTAGGCTCAACCTCAATTTATCATTTTTATTGTTCCTCTTACAAGGCCTTACCTATAAGGGCCGCCTTCGCTGTGTACTCTGATGCATACTCTCATACGTGCCAGTTTAACAATACCAATTTCTAGCTGCAACTCATCCTTCTCGAAATCCTTAGATGCCCATACTTTTCTCATCATGTATAGGATAGTCTCCTCGTAGGATTATGCTTCTTTATTCATGTATAAATTACTCCATACTTCTTTGAGATCATATGATCTTATTTCTCCTATTTCATAGGATAATCCTTTTTCTTCTTGACTTCCATCTAGTGATTTCTTCATCATCCACATCTCCTTTTAATGGTTGGTAAGAATCCAAAATTTTTACCTTCTTTCTATTGTGTCTAACTTTGCTTCTTATCTTTTACCTTTGTCCCCAAGATACTTCAATAACTGACATGGTATCATGTGCTCTACAGCCAAACCCTTGATTAACTTTGAATTTTAACTGTCTGTCATTTTCCATATGTGACTTGATTCCTCGACTAAGGTTACATTCAAAATAAGATCATGAAAGCCAATCAGTAGCTTCTTCCATCGAGGACCTTACCATATACTAAAAGTAAAATGTCCTAACTCTATATCCATTTTCATAATTATTGAATTCATTAAACGCCTTTCTCCATGAAGATTTTATCCAAACTCATGTTGATTCATCATCATGGGTCAAATGTTCTTGTCCAGAGGTCTATCTCACTATTCACATCAATTTGTCATTAGGATTTTCAATAATGTTCCTATTTATGCAAAGCAAAAAGTCTCTTATTCATCACTGAGTACCCTTACTAGGTCATGGTTGAATCCTTTGTCATCATCCTCTTTGTCCTTTCTTTACTTGATAGTTTTCTTCGTAACCTTTCAATCCAACAGTTCTATACTCAATCCAGTAGGGTTAGTTCTTAGGAAATTCCTTCAATTGATTTTTCGTACTTGGTATATGCTCATAACAACTAACTATTTGTCTTAAAGGCAGCCTATCATTAAATCTTCGCCTTATATTGTGCTAGCCATCTCACCTTTTCTATTCCCTATGTCAATATATTGTTCAATCTTTTATCAGGGCTTTATTGTCAATCATGCATAAGTAGTGATTTTCTCAATTCCTCAAATTTTATCCTTCAAGTGCCTCCTCATACCTAGCTTATTTGAAAAACACTCAGGTAAGCATGAAACATTTTCGTAGACAAAGAAAGACTTTATTTGATTACATATTGATCTCTTTCCAGATATATCTATGTCATAAGCTCAAGGGCCTCTAAAGTGATCGATACTTATCTACCTTTCTTTTCAATCCAAGTCAGCAGCATCTTTCAGAGCCACAATGATTTCTATGGTTTGTCATGGTATCTATTCAGGTTTGGAAAATCTTTCACATTGGTTTAGATCACTTCTTATTTTTGCTCCTATCTCTGTTGCTCCTGTCCTCATCGTACTCATAGCTCCTCTACGATGTGGCCTAATCAACTCCATGATGTGGCCTATTCAACTGACTTCATGCCCTTAAATGACTTAGTCTAACAAGTACTTCTTTCCGAGAAAACTCAAGTCTAGAGACTTATAACATCCCTTTGAGTATATAACTTTGACTACTAACTCATAGATACTAACATACTTGATTAATTAGGTGGGATACCTTTATTTAGTCAACAGTACTCTAGAGGTAATGACTAAATAATGGTCTTAAGATTTTTGGTCTTCCAATCTATGATAGTAAGACCTCAGTTTGATCCTTGATGGTACCCTTCTTGCTAAATGGACAACTCATTGTTCGCGGCTTAATTCCTTTTTCGATATACTTTATTGGCAAGGTGGGGTATCACCAAATTTTCCTTTTTATCGATTATATCCATTGGTGTTCCCCATAAGCTAATGAATCCGATAAGAATCTAATTGTAATAATTGATATCAAACCATTTGTAGAATTTAATTTCTAATTGGTCACCATTCCTCTTCCAAAATTTCTTGTCGCTTAATCTCCTGAAATTCGATACTTTACTCAAAGTCTTAAATCCCATCTGCTTTATCTCTATTATACTCTTTTACTTTGACACGCAAATTACCAACTCAACTAGTATTATTGCGTTGCATTTGCTTGATCTACCTCCTTATTGGATTCAAGATGAAAGAATTGTATGTATCTTCATAGAGTCATGATCTTCTTCTTTTGACTATTCAATATTCATTGAATACTTATAGTTACATCTCTATCTCTTTCTCTCTTTTCTTCAAAATCCTCATTTGGTCTACCTGGATCAATGTCTCTATATGCTTTGTTGCATATAATTGATACTTCATCTATTCCTTTACGTAACATATATGATAAACTGAATGCTTCTCAGAAATTCTAAACTGTCTTAAGATCATTGAAATCCTCAATTGCTTATAGCCTCAATAAAATTCATATAATGTCTTAATATTGACATTTTGATCATGCTATGTTAGGATCAATCTATTATCATCCTTAGTATTATCATCAAAATCTTTTGATAACTCGGTCGAATTCATTTCCTTATCATATTCATGTTATGTTTCACTTAATCACATAATATGTCACTTGTATACATCTTCTGATTTGCTCCATAATACTCAGGTAGTTATTATTCGACAGCACTTCACTTTCCATAAGACTCCAATTATGGTATCCAAAATTGAGCTAAGTCTTTTAGGCTCCATACCTTTGTGACCTAGTTCGAGTCATAGTCATTTCCTAATATTATCTTGCTTTCTCATCCCTCTTAGATTATCATCAAGATCTTCTCAAAGTCTGTCTTTTACATCCCTTATCACACTCATATCACATCCCTTGTGATAGTGTGCTCATATTTTGATATTCTTTATGATGGTAAGATAGTCATCTAGGTTCTTCAATGTTCTCATCTTGGGTGAGATTGATCCCTTATAGGTCAAAACTATCTACCAACAAGTCCACTAACATCTTCCCTCATCATTCTTATCATAATATAATCCATATATGAGTTTTCGTATTTGCACCACACAACAATCCTTAATCCTTAAGTCGTCTTAGACTAGATTTTGGATAAGGGTTGCACTATCCTCTTCCTAATTATTTGTTAAACCAAGCTGTGTTTCACCTATTTATTTATGGTGAACTGCCTTGTGCATTAATATTGTAATCCTCAAATAGAAGTAGTCATCTCTACTTCTTCTTTTTATACAACTTCTTGATTTTCTCTATTGTCTATGACCCTTGGACATGCTGGACTGGCTGTGAAAGGATAAAACAAGGGCTCTGATACCAACTGTGACGACCCAGGTTTTCTCATGCATTTTTTAATGCAATATATAATTCCTAAGGCAGGATGCATCCCCATTTGAAAACCATTTTATAAAAACCATGCAATGCAGTAGAAAATCTTTAGTTTTAAACCCATTTTGAAAACCCCGAGTGTCATTTTCTTTCACAATAGTCAAAGTAGTTTTTGAAAAACTTCAGAAATCATAAATGTTTTTCCCTAGGTCTATCTAGTCACAACACACAACCCAATTGTAAATAAATACGTATCCAAAGGGTTAAGAGTTTACTTACATGTATAATTGTCTCCTTTTTAATTCACTTGCTCGTAGCACTAATATCTCCTGAGGCGTCTTCTATTTGTGAGTAGAACTATCCTGAAAAATGTTAAGGATAGGGTGAGTATATACTATACTCAGTAGGAGTCTATCACTACTAGTTTTACAATGCATGCTATGTTTAAAATCATATACTCTTTAAAACATGTGCATGTTCAAGCAATCATGTTCAATATCAATATTAAAAACTACTGTCAATTCGGAATACTGACGACTTAAAGAATAGCATAATCCAAGTTGAAAGTATCATATATCATAAACATAATGATATGCATAAGATGCTCAACTGGATCCAACTCATGGATATCTGGTATGGTATGGTCAACCAACCTCATGTCATGCCATATGCGATGCAAGTAAATCCACGAAACCATAGGGTCCGACTATGCCCACGACCTCGCCGTCGTGTGGTCCCCAGGTACTTGACAACACTCGGTCATAGCCTCAACAGGGCATATGACACATCTTCGTCGTAAATCATGCAATTTATGAAATCGGTTGCAAAACATGCATGCAATTCATAAAATCTCCTCATGCTAGTATTGCATTCAAAGTCATAACCCTGCCTAGAAGCCTGATAGCCTAGAAGCCCTGTCAGCACTCTCTAGCCCGCCCTCATCAGCCCGCCCTCATCGGTCAAGGCTACACTTATCATGCAATCTATGCATGTAGCACATGTCTTGGCAATATATGCGCAATGTATTTTTCAAAACCTGTCCTCCTTGGGTCCCTCACAACTGCGTAGCCCTCACAACTGCCTACCCAGCATCTTTTGGGCACTCCAACGTCTTTTGGTAACCTTCAAGGACATGCAATTTTTCAAGAACTCAATGCTCATAAATCATGCAATATATGCAATTATTTGCAAAACATGTGTATGCATAACGTATTTATCATATGCATGTTGAATTCATTTATATGCTAAACAAGTCATAAAATAAGTCATGCTAAACAAGTCATATATGTATACTTAAAACATGTAATTTCAAAGCAATCAAGGCTCTTTTTAAAAGAGTCTAGTAGCGATAGAGCACCTACATCAAAGTCTCTTGGTGTCGCGTCCTTTATCACTCAACCCATCCCTGAGTCTCATTTATAAACTCCTGGGTATGAATGGATACAAGGAGTCCTTATTAATTTCAATCCATTTAGACATTAGATCGCTAGCTCTGTCTATTGGGTCCTTAGTCCTTGCCTAATTCATTTGTTAGGCTAGATCCTATAATATGGATCTACTTTCCAATAGTTAAACTCTGTAATTTGTCCTCTAATCCTAACTTTATAGTCTTATTAGGTCCATGTGTCCCAGTTCCCAAGACACCCGTGCATCCTGGTTGAACCGCGACCGCCTCACGTGCGTGCGCGCCCAAAGGTCGTGCCAGGGACCATGTTTTGCATGCGCACATGCATGCTCAAGTGACGCGCTATGACGCGCAACATCGCACGGATGCACCTGTAGCATGGCACGTCTCATCTCCCAGGGCACTCCGTGCATCCTGGTCGAGCCAGGACCCGTGCCCTATGTCATGTGCGCACCCGAAGGCCGCACCTAGGATAGCGTACGCACTATCGTACGCCCGGAACCCATCCCTGGGACCCTGTCCCAGGCGCACATGGGGCAAGGCGTCCCTGGGATACCTGGCTCATGCAAGGTCGTCTGAGCCGGTTTGGGGACATTTTTTGGCTAGGAAATCCGGCTGGAAAATGTCTAAGAACACTAGATCCATCATGGATCTAGCCTGAAAGGGGAAGAACCATGAGAGAGAGATAAGAACAGGCTTACTTGGGCAGCTTGGGGATGCCCATCGCCGGTGGTGGAACCCCATTTCCGTCTAAAACCCCATCTCGCCATATGAAATCTAAATTGAGATTGGAAAGAAGCTATGGAAATCTTATTTCATCTATTTTCTTCTAAAATCATAAAATATAGCAAATTCCTTATGAAACCTTTTGTATTTATGAAATAAGTTTCCAACATTCAAGATCTTTGAGATCTGAGATGATCAAATCTTGGGGATCTATTTTAATGATGATATAATATTGAAATTAAGTAATATCCACTATTTATTTTTATAGATCCAGCATAAAATGAGGGATCTACCTTTATGGTAGAAAAACAGTAAAAATGCAAAGGGACCCACTTGACCAAGAGGATCAAGTGTGATCAGACCTTTGGCATGGAACGAATGAGGGATAATATGATGTAATCCATGGATATCATGGATTTACTATGATAAAAACATAGGAATATGATCTTTGTACTTTAATGAAGCAAACCCTTGATTAAAAGGAAAAGTTCTAAGATCTATTGGTTGGATCATAAATAAAGGTTTCTAAAAATATTAATGTAATTAATATCATTTTCTTTTATTTGATAATAGCAGTTTAAAAGTGAATTATGTTATAAAGCATGCTAGTGTAACTTTTAGATTTTAGGATGCTATGTGATTAGATTGTTATATTAGGTTGATAGATTTAATTATCTTAGGGTCATGTTAGTTTACATTTGAAGTTTAAGCATGATTCCATTAGGTTAGTAGTAAATTTTTATGTATTTTATAACTTAGGGGCATTTTAGTTTTAAGTACAGTTTCATTTCATTAAGTTACATAGGAAGCATGTTAGTGTAAAATGTTGTTAAAATTATTAGATTTCTACTTTAAAGTCATGATTTAAATTTTATTAGTGGATATAATTGCTTAATTAGTGTTTGTATCTTAATGTTCATAAATTACAAAGAAAATGAAATCTAATGAGAAAGTTGAGTTTCATGACACAAATAAGAGTGAGACTTAATTAGTATGGGCTATAGTTAGTAGGACAATATAAGGATTATCAAATCCTTGGCCCAAACAAGGAGAATAATGAACCCGATGAATGACATTGTAAATATTCATGGACTTAATTAAAATCAATTAGAAAGAGTACTTAGGGTTAACATGCTTATAGGAACCTTATGAAAGGTTGAGCTAAGGTCACTATAGTGAATGTTGAACATAGTGGTTAAGGGGGTTGCCTAATAGAGCCTCGCTCTTCCCCTACCTTTCATTGATGTTTGTGAGGTCTAAATGCCTCCTTACATGAGGATTGAAGTAACCACTTTGTGTTCACCCATTCAGCTAGTAAGACTTAGCCAATTAGAAATAAGAGGAGCAGTTTAGACTTAGGCTAAAATAAGTTATCTTCAACTAGTAAAACATTAATTACTTGAATAATGATAATAAGGGCATAAAAGGTTAGTAAATTATCTAATCCTAATAAAAACTGTAACTATGATAAGGATGATCAAACTAGATGCATTAGATCTTGAATGATCAAGAATAATAAGAATAAGGATATTATATTGTACTTAGTATGCATGCTATTGATCAAATCTAGATCATTAGATTAGATAATCCAAACCCTTGATCAAAGATGATTCAAGAAAGAGAGCTAGGGTCATCCTCTTTAGGGATGATCAAATAACTGAACTTAGATCAAAGAAGAATTAGATGATAGAAGATCTAGGCCCTTGATCTTTATCAATAAGTATAGATTGTTGATCAAAGTATTTATGAAAGATCAAGATCAAGGAGATGGACACACAAAGACTTAGAGATAGAAAATACTTAGATATGAAAGATTTAAAGATCATTCTAACCATCAAATCTAGTGATCAATAGGATTGTTTAGATTTTATATATATTGACAATATGTATGGATGTACAGATTACATGCATCAGTCAGGATCATGGAAGATTTGGAGAGATGGATCACTACTTGAAGGTAGGAAGGTTTGATGAATGCATTTACATGGGATGTATATGATTGAACCCATGACCTTATGTTGACAACTGTAATGTTAATACCTGTATTAAATCCCCTGAAACCCTTATCATCCAACCAAACACATATGAAATGGTTAAGTTAGGATTGAAGACTAGACTCTAAGTGAATAGGGAACTAGAAGATATTCCAGCCCTAAGTAAATAGACAGATTGTCTGATGGGTATGAAACCTATTTTACATACAAGCATCGAGGCTTGTGGTTTTGTTTTAACAGGCATAATCCTAGGGGATGTTATGCTGGGGAGATCTGCAGGTTTGGCCACCCACTTCTCTAAATTTGATGATACCTTGCCCTATGAGAGGCTAAAAGTCAGGCGGGACAATTATGGGAAGGCCACCACTGTAAAAGTCCATCTCCCCATGTGGGTAGTGATACAATATTTTCCACCGCGGTATTAATGGTGAACAGGGCAGTTATCAGAGCTTGCTAGTATGGATTAGACTGCATCATGGTAGTCCTTTGATTATTTTGAACTATGATGCATACGAGATAGGCATAGTGAAATGCCTTATGTATTGGCATGACGAAATGCCAGGTAATTGTATATTACTAGTATTTCCCAAGAAGGGAAATTCCCATTATAGGACTAGCTGAAATACTGATTTCTCATGGTGGAGAGAATTGATTAGCTTAGTTGGGAATTATATTGACTACTTTCATAAATTTTATGAAATTATCCATGTATAATATGTATGTATATGGATGTACATATATTACAATGTAAAGAGTTTGACACATGAGTATGTTTATGGACAATGGGATTATGCAGTATTAGAATTATATTGTCAAGTATTATGCTTCTTGAATCCCCTACCATGCAAAACTTGCTGAGATACTGTAAATGTTTCAATGTTTACAATATCTCAGATACAGGGAAGGAGAGTTAGGAGCTCAAGACTGTAGAAAACTTAAAGAGACTAATCATCAGGGTATACCCCTTGAAGACATGTATTTTGTTTTGTTTGAGAGTATTGTATTGAAATGAGAGTTTCATTGTATGGTGAGCTTTGAGTTTTGGATTATGTAATTTGGACAAGTATTGTAATGGATTTGGCTGTACCGTGAACCACTAGATGGATTCTGGAATTTAATAAAAATAAATTCCTGGAATGGAATTTTATCTTGTACATAAATTCTACTTATGTTATGTATCAAGTGATGACTTGGGTTTTTCAAAACAAGTCCTAAAGAAAAGAATTTTTGGTTTATGAGTAGATGCCACTAAAGAGAGTCACGAGGCAGACATCTCAAAATACTCCAGAAGACAATATGGAGAGAGTAACCATGAACAATGTGGAAGAGATGGTAATAGGGGTATTGAGGAACCTCCTTCCTCACCTTCAAAAAACCCAAAGTTCATCACCTCTCGTAGAGATACCAAGTACGCAAGCTCAAGCTCAGCTTGAAGTGAGACATAATATACTAACACCAATGTTAGCTACTCCCACACTAATACAAGGGCAATCTTCCCTTTACCAAGTGAAGAAGTTTGAAAATCTCCATTAGCACTAGAAAGAGTTGACAACATGATGGAGAGATTTCAAAAGATGGTTATAGTGTATAATGGTAATGGTGAAGTTGAGAAGGCTGAGGAATGGATGTATGAAGTAGAAAGGATTTCAGTGCACTACGTACTCCTCCAGAGTTGAGGGTGAAATTTGCCACCTACTTATTAAAACAAGAAGTTGCATTTTGGTGGAGATTAGTTAACAACACCTTCTTCTCAAATTCTGAAGATACTACATGGGAGGAATTTAAGGAAATATTTAACCACAAATATTTCCCTTCTCATGTACAAGAAAGAAAGTTGATAGAGTTTTTAGATCTAAGATAAGGAAACATGTTAGTGGTGGAGTATGATAACAAGTTCATGCAATTAAGGAGATTTGTGACTCACGTTGTAACTCTGAAACACACATCGTGAATCGATTCATTGAAGTGCTGCACCCAGGGTTGAAAATAAAGGTACTAGGTACTAAACCCACGACCTTTGCAGAATGTGTGGAAATGGCTTCCAAGTTTGAAGAAGAATACTAGAAGAGTCAAATTACCAAGTTTAGTGGAAGAGGAAATAATAACCCAAAGCCCTTCTAGAAGAATAAAAGACCTTGGAACAATTTTAAGCCTTAAAGAAATTAGAGGAGCAATGTACCAAGGCAGAATAGACAACCATGTCCAAGATGCAGAAAATTTCACGAAGGCAGTATCTACCCTAGACCTGTTCAGCAGCAACCACAACAGTTTCCAATCAAGTGCCATAATTGTGGGGAGTATGGACACATCACCACCTACTGTACCAAACCACTGGTAGTCAAGGAGGCAAAACTAGAAACTGCCCCTCAACACCAAGGAAGGGTCTTTGCCATCACTGATAGTTAGGCTAGACCATCTAATGCGGTGATTGAAGGTACATTACATGTAGCTGACAACTATGCCAAAGTACTGTTTGATTTTGGATCTACGCATTCCCTTATATCGTGCGTATTTGCATCTAGTATACAACTGCTAGTGAAAAACTTGGGATTTAATCTAGATGTAACAACTCCAGTTGGAAAAACAGTTAAATTAAAAGAATACATGCATAATGTACTTATAGAAGTATTGGACAAAAGAATGGACATAGACCTCATTTTACTAAACATGGTGGACTTTGACATCATACTAGGTATGGACTAGTTAGCAAAATACTAGGTAGTTATGGACTATCATAAGAAGAAAATCACATTGAGCATACTGGGTGAGGAAGTATTAGTAATGTATGGGAAACACGATGACTTAGACAAATCCATTATCTCAGCTATGAAGGCAGTCAAACATATGTCCAATGGGTGTCAGGCATTTCTAGCAATAGTAATTTCTTTAGATGTTGAATAGCCTAGGATAACAAAAATTATAGTCAAGGAATTCTAAGATGTTTTTCCTGAAGAACTACTAGGATTACCCCCACATGGAGAAATTGAGTTTACCATTGAAGTAATTCTTGGTACAACTCCAATTTATAAAGCACCTTATAGGATGGACCTAGTAGAGTTGAAAGGTTAGTTACAAGAATTGTTAGACAAAAGGTTTATTAGACCAAGTAGTTCGCCATGGGGAGCACCAGTAATATTTGTGAAGAAGAAGGAGAGGTCTATGAGATTGTGCATTGATTATAGAATGCTGAATAGTGCCACAATGAAAAATAGGTATCCCTTACCTTGCATTGATGATCTCTTTGATCAACTCCAATATGCTAAGGTCTTTTCCAAAATTGACCTTAGATCAAGATATCATCACTTGGTATTAAGGATGAAGACATAACCAAGTTAGCATTCCGAACTTGGTATGGGCATTATGAGTTTCTAGTCATATCTTTTGGGCTGACCAATGCACCAGCAGTGTTTATGGATCTGATGAACAGAATCTTCTAGTATTTATTGATGATATACTGATTTACTCTACTAGTATCAAGGAACATCAAGAACACTTACAAATTATACTAAATACCCTCAGAATGCATAAACTATTTGGTAAATTTAATAAGTGTGAATTTTGGTTAGAGAAGGTCGATTTCTAGGGTCATGTAATTTCCAAGAATGGAGTAGAAGTGGACCCTACCAAGAATGAATTAAGAGAAACTTAAAACAGTAACAAAAATACATAGTTTTCTTGGACTAATAGGATACTACTGTAGATTCATTCAAAGGATTTTCCCGTATAGCTCTTCCTTTGACTTCCCTGATGAGAAAGGGGGTACAATTCACTTGTACAGAAGAATGTGAAAATAGTTTCCAAGAGCTAAAGAAGAGGTTAACTACAACACCAGTATTGACTTTGTCATCTGAAAGTGGAGGATATGAAATATACTGTGATGCTTTAGGCAAAGGGTTAGGGGGTGTGTTGATGCAAAATGGGCAGGTCATTGCTTATGCATCTAGACAATTGAAGAAACATGAAATAAAATACCCAGTACATGACTTAGAATTGGCAGCTGTAGTTTTTGCATTGAAAATTTGGAGACTTAATTTGTATGGAGAAAAATTCAGGGTATTCATAGATCATAAAAGTCTTAAATACATCTTCACACAGGCTGATTTAAACATGAGACAAAGAAGATGGATAGAGTATATCAAAGACTACGATTTGGCCATCCAATACCATCCTAGAAAAGTGAACATAGTAGCTAATGCATTAAGTAGATAGCTAAGAGGTGTACTCACAAACATCACCATTAAATCATCTTTTGTATTTAAAGCCTAAGAAGAAGATATAGTAACTCAGGAATTGTGTAAAAAAAAAGGATTTTGTAAGGGTATAGATGGGGGTATATGTTTTTAAGGGCATAAACTTGAGACAAGAACTGTTACAAGAAGCCCATCAGTCAAAAATTTCCATACACCCTGGGGGTACAAAGATGTGTCAGGATTTAAAAAGATATTGTTGGTGGGAAGGCATGAAAAGAGAAATAGGAGAATTTATGGCTAAATGTCTAAATTGTGAACAAGTAAAAGCTAAACACCAAAAGCCACCTAGAATGTTACAAACATTGGAACTTCTAGAATGGAAATGGGACAATATCACTATGGATATTGTAGTAGGATTGCCAAGGACCCGGGTAGGCCATGACATGATTTGGGTGGTTGTGGATAGGTTAACAAAGTCAACACATTTCCTTCCAATTAGGCAGAACCAATCACTTGACAACCTAGCTAAGTTATACATCAAAGAAATAATAAGTCTTCATGGGATTCCACTATCCATCATCTCTGATAGGGATGGAATATTTACTTCAAGATGTTGGAAGAGTGTACAACAAGCCTTAGGAACCTCACTTAAATTTAGTATAGCATTTCACCCCCAAATAGAAGGTCAATCAGAAAGGACTATTCAGACCTTAGAAGATATGTTGAGAGCATGTGCATTAGATTGGAATGGGAATTGGGATGAACATCTTATGTTAATAGAATTCGTGTATAACAATAGTTTTCAAGCAAGTATTGGTATGACACCATATGATGCATTGTATGGCTAGCCATGTCAATCACCAACCTGTTGGAGTGAAGTTGGAGAAAGAAAGCTAATAAAGTCAGAACTAGTGGAACAATGTATAGACAAGGTTAGATTGATACAAAAGAGGTTGTTAACAGCACATAGTCGGTAGAAGAGTTACGCAGAAAAAGATAGAAACCTAGAATTTGATGTGGGGGAGCATGTATTTTTGAAAGCATCACAGTCAAAGGAGTAATGAGGTTTGGAAGCAAAGGAAAACTTAGTCCTAGATTCATCAGTCCATTTGAAATCCTAGAAAGAGTTGGTCCAGTGGCCTACAAGTTAGCCTTACCACCCCAACTCTCAGAAATACATAGTGTCTTTCACGTATCCATGCTACGAAAATACCTACAAGATGACATGCATGTACTTCAAAGGGTACCAAAAGAGCTAAAGCCAGACCTAACCTTCGAAGAGAAGGCGATATGGAGCTTGGACTGTAAGGAATAGATGTTAAGGACCAAAATCATTCTGCTAGACAAAGTCCTGTGGCAACATCACTTTGCTGAGGAAGCCACGTGGGAAACACAAGTAGAAATGAGGAAGACACATCCTAGTCTATTTGATTAAGTTATTGTATTACAAATTTTGAGAACGAAATTATTTTAAGGGGGGAAGATTATAATAACCCCAATTTTTGTAAATTGATTGAGAAAATCAATAAAATTTGAGTTTTCAAAAATTCTGGGCTGGAATATTTGGTTTGTTGAAAATTTACTTCTCATAGAAGTACAATCCAAGTATAAGACATGTATAATTAAAAACATACTGGATGAACCCTTCAGAATGATTATGAGCATGACAAATTCTAAATTCGGATGAAAAATTCTTATTTTTTTCCATTTTTATGAATAAAAGGGTAATATGATAATTTTACCCATAACCAAGACCTAAGACCTCAATATTTAGAATGCACTTGAAAATACGATTCCAACGCCACTAAGTAAACTCAATTCCGAGTTCGGGGGAATAAAATGGAATTTTCTCTATAAAGGGTAAAATGGTCTTTTCACACCTCGTGGGGGTCCCTTGTGGGCCCCACAAAGGAATCCAATAGCCAGAGCACGTGTAATCATGAGTCAAACCACTACCACCTATTAGTGGAGAAGGAGGTGGTAGTGGGAATCCAATGAACATTAAATAATAAAAAGAATAAAACATAATAATTACACATAATCATGAAAAACACCCAAAATGCCTATAGATACACCCCCAAAAATCCTCTAAAATTGTTCATAAAATTTATCATGAAATTATCTTATTGCCCCTACAAAACTAGACATAGATCTCTTCCCAAAATTCCTTTCGTTCATTTTTTTCTCCTCTCTCTAAATTGGAACAAGAGACCTAAATTCAATTAGGCACTCTGTGTCAAATCAAATCTCAATAATCTCACCATAAAATTTGTCCTAGACTGGCTTATCTACAAAACCCTAAAGAAATTTCAAGATCCAATGGTTCAAATAACAGACAATCATAAGACAAGCAGATATTGGGCTATCTTATCATCAAGACAGTATTCTCTTAATTTGGACTTATAAACCGATGTTTTTCTTCTATCAAGTAGGTGGAAACCCTTTCCACACTTATTTCATGTTAAATTATTTTTACCTAAATTATGTTTAGGATACAAATAATAAAAATCAAGAAAGGGTAAGAAAGCCTTCAATTATGGATTATGGATGGTTTAGATGGAAAATCTGAGCTGTCCAATCTATCCAAAAGGGTCCAGAACCCCTAGGTTAGAAATTTCATAGCAGCTACGGCCCTCAATTGTAGAAGGATTGATTGGACAGTCCAAATGGATTGTCCCATCTCTCGATCAGATTGGGTTCTTGAGACGTAGTGCGAAACCCCATATGGAAACACGCCATACAACAGCGTTTTCACGAGTGCAGCACGCATGCAACGTCATCCCGGAAGGATGACTATGAGACAGCGATGGTCCTAGGAGGACGTGTCAGGCCAATGTCCTGGTGATAGGTGCGCGCCAGACCAAATTGACTGTAATTGTCTGCCTGATTACTGCCTGACTAAATCATTTTGCCCCAAAGAATCTGGGCCATCCGTTCCAATGGGCCCGACTCAAATCTAGACCCTAGAATGACTGTGAATTTCAAATCTCAATTAAGGACTCATATGAACTTCAAATTGAGATTGAAAAGAAGCTATGAAAATCTTATTTCATCTATTTTCTTCTAAAATCATAAAATATAGAAAATTCCATATAAAACTTTCTGTATTTATGAAATAAGTTTCCAGCTTTCAAGATCTTCAAGATCTAAGATGATGAAATCTTGAGGATCTATTTTAATGATGATATAATAGTGAAATTAAGTAATATCCACTATTTATTTTTACAAATCTAGCATAAAATGAGGGATCTACCTTTGTGGTAGAAAAATGCTAAAAATGCAAAGGGACCCACTTGATCAATAAGATCAAGTGTGATTAGACCTTTGGGATGGATCGAATGAGGGATAATATGATGTAATCCATGGATATCATGGATTTACTATGATAACAATAAAGGAATATGATCTTTGGACTTTAATGAAGTAAAATCCCTAAATGTAATTAAAACCCTTGATTAAAAGGAAAAGATCTATTGTCTAATGGTTGGATCATAAGTAAAGGTTTCTAAAAATATTAATGTAGTTAGTATCATTTTCTTTTATTTGATAATAGCAGTTTAAATGTGAATTATGTTATAAAGTATGCTAGTGTAACTTTTAGATTTTAGCATGCTATGTGATTAGATTATTATATTAGGTTGATAGATTTAATTATCCTAGGGTCATGTTAGTTTAGATTTGAAGTTTAAGCGTGATTCCATTAGATCAGTAGTAAATTTTATGTATTTTATAACTTATGGGCATGCTAGTTTTAAGTATAGTTTCATTTCATTAAGTAAGTTACATAGGAAGCATGTTAGTGTAAAATGTTGTTAAAATAATTAGATTTCCACTTTAAAGTTATGATTTAAATTTTATTAGTAGATATAATTGTTTAATTAGTGTTTAGATCTTAATGTTCATAAATTACAAAGAAAATAAAATCTAATGAGAAAGTAGAGTTTCATGACACAAATAAGAGTGAGACTTAATTAGTAAGGGCTACAATTAGTAGGACAATATAAGAATTATTAAATCCTTGGCCCAAATAAGGAGAATAATAAATCCCATGAATGACATTATAAATGTTCATGGACTTAATTAAAATCAATTAGAAAGAGTACTTAGGGTTAACATGCTCATAGGAACCTTATGAAAGGTTGAGCTAAGGTCACTCTAGTGAATGTTGAACATAGTGGTGAAGGGGGTTGCCTATGAGAGCTTCGCTCTTCCCCTACCTTCTATTGATGTTTGTGAGGTCTAAATGCCTCCTTAGATGAGGATTGAACCACTTTGTGTTCACCCATTCAGCTAGTAAGCCTTAGCCAATTACAAATAAGAGGAGTAGTCTAGACTTAGGCTGTAATAAGTTATCTTCAACCAATATAACATTAACTGGTTGAATAATGATGATAAGAGAATAAAAGGTTAGTAAATTATCTAACCCTAATAAAAACTGTAAGTAAGATAAGGATGATCAAATAGGATCCATTAGATCTTAAATGACCAAGAACAATAAGAATAATAACATTGTATTGTACATAGTATGCATATTTATTAGTATGTATGCCTTAGATGAAATCTAGATCATTGGATTAGATAATCCAAACCCTTGATCAAAGATGATTCAAGGAAGAGAGCTAGGGTCATCCTCTTTAGGGATGATCAAATAACTGAACTTAGATCAAAGAAGAACTAAATCATAAAAGATCTAGGCCCTTGATCTTTATCAATAAGTATAGATTGTTGATCAAAGGATCTATGAAAGATCAAGACTAAGGAGATAACACACAAAGAGTTAGAGATAGAAAATACTTATATATGAAAGATTTAAAGATCATTCTAACCATCAGATCTAGTGATCAATAGGATTGTTCAGATTATATATATATATATATATTGACAGTATGTATGGATGTACATATTACGTACATCAGTCAAGATCATGGAAGATCTGGAGAGATGGATCACTACTTGAAGGTAGGAGGGTTTGATGAATTCATTTACATGGGATGCACATGATTGAACCCATGACCTTATGTTGACAAGTGTAATGTTAATACCTATATTAAATCCCCTGAAACCTTTATGATCCAACCAAACACATATGAAATGGTTAAGTTAGAATTGAGGACTAGAGTCCAAGTGAATAGGGAATTAGAAGATATTCTAGCCCTAAGTAAACAGACAGATTGTCTGATACATATGAAACCTATTTTACATATAAGCATGGAGGCTTGTGGTTTTGTTTTAATAGGCATAAGCTTAAGGGATGCTATGCTAAGGGAGTCATGAGGGTTTGGCCACCCACTTCTCAAAATTTGATGATTTGATGATACCTTGCCCTATGAGAGGCTAAAAGTAGGGTGGGGCAATTATGGGAAGGCCACCACTGTGAAAGTCCTATCTCCCCATATGGGCTGTGACACAATATTTTTCGCTGTGGTATCAATGGTGAACAGGGCAGTTATCCAAGCACAATAGTACGGATCAGACAGTAGCATGGTAGTCCTTTGATTATTTTGCACCATGATGCGTATGAGATAGGCATAGTGAAATGCCAGGTAATTGTATATTACCAGTATTTCCCAAGAAGGGAAATTCCCAGCATAGGAGTAGCGAAAATACTGATTTCTCATAGTGGAGAGAATTAATTAGCTTAGTTGGGAATGATATTGACCATTTTCATAAATTTGACGGATTTATCCATGTAAAATATGTATGTATATGGATGTACATATATTACAAAGTAAAGAGTTAGATACATGAGTATGTTTATGGATAATGGGATTATGAAGTATTAGAATTATACTGTCAAGTATTATGCTTCTTGAATCCCCTACCAAGTATAGCTTGTCGAGATATTGTAAATGTTTCAATGCTTACAATATCTCAGATACAAGGAAGGAGAGTTAGGAGCTCAAGACCGTAGAAGACTTAAGAGAATAATCATTAGGGTATACCCCTTGAAGATATGTATTTTGTTTTAGTTGAGAGTATTTGTATTGAAATGAGAGTTTCATTGTATGGTGAGCTTTGAGTTTTAAATTATGTAATTTGGACAAATATTGTAATGGATTTGGCTATATTGTGAACCACTAGATGGATTCTGGAATTTAATAAAAATAAATTCCTTCAATGGAATTTTTTCTTGTGCATAAATTCTACTTATCTTATGTATCAAGTGATGACTTGGATTTCTCAAAACAAGTCCTAAAGAAAATAATTTCTCTACTTTGTTTTGCACAAATTTTTTACTACTAAGAGCCCTGCCTTTGAAAATGTATTGCAAAATGTGTTACAAAAACCTGGGTCATCACATCTTGAAAGAGCGCAGCCAAGAAGGAGGAATATGTTGTAAACCGCAAAGGAGCTTGAAGGTGATCGACACAGGGAGAGGGTGGGAAGGGGGGCTTTGGGGGTACTCGTTACAAGTAGGGGGACTTCAGGCGGTGGTCATCATTGGGCTGGGAAGGAAGGCTTCATAGGGGAGGTGAATAGAGGCTTGGGGCAGTCATAGGAAGGGGGTAGGGGGAGGGGATAGTAAAGAGGAGGTAAGGTGAGGGGAAGAGGGGTTCGAAGGGTGGAGGTATGGGGAGGGGAGATGTACCTTAATTAACTAACATGAAGTTTTTGATGGGCCGGGGCATGGTCGATTGAAGGAGATACTGACACAACTATAGATGATAGAGGTTAAGAAGCAAATGGTGGGATGAAATTTGTTTTATCCTATATACATTGGATTTTTGAAGTCATTATTTTCAAATGATTTCAAATACAGTGCTTTAAAAGTCCTTTGAAAAAAAAAAAAAAAAACCTCAAATATGGTGATTTTCAAAGTCATTTGAAAAAAAGCTTTAAGCAATACCATTTCTAAAGTCATTTTCTTGTAACCACTTTATAAAACATTGTATTTAAAGTCAATTTGGAAACAAAGACTTCAAAAAACAGAGTTTTAAAATATTTTTTTTAGTGATTTTTAAAAAAGCACTAAAATTTAATATATTTTTCACTTGAAATATATTTTGTTTCACTTTACAATCTCTCACTTAAATACCATGAATTTGATTTTTTATGATAGTCAATGTTGATTCACGCACTTTGTACATAATAAATACAAGAATATGAAAAATAATTTACTTTTCAAATAAGTCTTTAATTACATATTATATATATATATGTAATGTCACACATATAACATTCATCTCACTTCAATCCATATAGCGCATGATGAAAGAGCTAGTTATAAATATGGAATTGTTGTAACTCACTAATATAATCTATATAGCTCCCTCATATATTGTTTTCAATCCAAGCACCCTCCTGACCATTATCACGCACATAACCCTCATTCTTGAGGCAAACAAAGAGATACTAACAAACACTCAAAAATTAATATCGATAGCAAATATGTGAACCTAGTTCCAATTCATAATTGTGATTTGGTTGAGCATAGCCACTGTGAAAATCAACATATATGAGCTTCAGTTTGTATATAGATGAGGCAAGTCAAAAAAGCAAAGTGAAAGTCAATGAAATAAATCTTAAAATATACTAGTAATTTTAATTCATTTTCAACTTGAAAATTCATTTCGCACAAAATAAAAACACCACATGCCAAATTAAAGCTACCATTTTTAAAGTAACTTTCTTCAAATGAGTTTAAAAGTCATTGTTTCAAACGATTTTAAAAACTAATATATTTTTCACTTCAAAAATACTTTATTTTAGTACTTTACAATATGTTACATAAATACATAATCAAATCAAATTTTTATGATAGTTAGCATTGATTCATGCATTCTTTGAACACTCACATAAACAAACAAAAGAACAGGGACAACGAAGTATTTTTTGGAATAACTTATCATTTATCATCCTTTTATTACATATATCAAATGTTGCATATTATTAGCTATTATTAATACAAGATCATGATCAAAGAGCCAATCTAAAATGATTTCATCAAAATCTGGTCTCCTAATATTCGACTAACACCACTCTAGGGGGAGAGAGAGGGTAAAGCTTGAAGCTGCAAGTTAGTCAACTAACATGGTACCCTTTTTCTTCATCAAACCATAATTTTTTATGAGGAACACAATTTGCAATATTCATCCTTTCTCCAATAGTGAGGGTTATAGAGAAAAGCAGTTGTTGTTTGTAATGAAATCATGTAATTTTTCTTGAAATCACGGTGATATAACACACTTCTTAACTATAAATTCACTAATTAATGTGACACCAAATAATTTTTCACACAAATTAGTGTTGAATCATGCATTTTATGTGTAATAAATATAAAAATATGTAAAAGGCCTAGGTAGCATGCAAAAATTCTTACATCCATATATAATATATGAGACAAACAAAAGAGATACTAACCAAGACTCAAAAATCGATATTGACTGAGATTAAATGAATGTAATTCTAAGTCACAATTGGGATTTGGTTGACGATACCCAAAACAAAAATCAACCTATATATATGAGCTTTAGTTTATGTATAGATGAAGATAGTTGAAAAAAAAAAAAACGAAAGGCGATATGAAATTATTAAAATAAAGTATTACTTTTAAAGTTATTTGTTGAAAAGGACTTTAAAACTATAGAATTTTAATTTCATTTGACTAAAAATTACTTCAAAAGAATAGAGTTCTAAAGACATTTTTCCTAAACAACTTTAAAACTTCTAACTTTTAATGTCATTTAGGAAAAATGATTTTAAAACTCCATTCTTTTGAAATTGTTTTCATTCAAGTTGCTTTAGAAGTTTGAACCTATAAATGTTTAGGGAAAATGACTTTAAAACTCCATTATTTTGAAGTCATTTTTTGTCAAATGACTTTAAAGTCCTTTCCCATGAAAAAGTTGTCCTTTGAACTAGACTAAAGAAGTCATTTTTCTATTAAACAACTTCTTAAATGTGAGTTTTAATGTCATTTTTTTTCTAAATGACTTGCAAAGTATTTACAAATTTAGTGTTTGAAATAACAACTTCCTTATACTAATTTTTCAAATCGTCATATGTGGTCGTGAAAGCTACAACAACAAATTCCTCAATAATTTCCATAACAAACAAAGAAATGATCCATTGTGGAAATCTTAAATTTGTTTTGGTAGAGTTCCCTCAAATTTCATAATGACATGAAGCAAACTCTACCAACCAACTTGCAATCCATTGCCAAGTTGGAATATCAAATAGGTCAATTGTTTATTGCATTAAGTGAAATGGAG
This sequence comes from Warburgia ugandensis, assembly GCA_035236585.1. Taxonomy (NCBI): domain Eukaryota; kingdom Viridiplantae; phylum Streptophyta; class Magnoliopsida; order Canellales; family Canellaceae; genus Warburgia; species Warburgia ugandensis. The sequence goes on along the minus strand of CP141127.1, from coordinate 45,538,500 downwards.
AAAAGAAAATTCCTTAGTCTACCAGTACCTAACCCTAAGGGTCTATTTGAGATTAGCAATTCCTTTAAGGACCAAAAATTTCATGAAGAAGCCAAATCAATTAGTATCCTTGGTGGGAAAGACATATAAATAACAAGGTAGGACTGACTAAGGATTCCCTAGTTATTGAGGAAAAAGAGACATCTACAAAAGCTCATAATTTTGGAGAGAAGGTTCAACCATCTCCTTCTACCTCTAAAACTATTCTTGATGCAAAAAATATTCCCATGTCTCCCTATCTTCAAAGACTTAACTTGGCAAAAAAGGGTGGCAATTTTCATGAAGTAATGGATGTGTTCATAAAAGGGAATATTAACATTCAATTACTTAATGTCATTAATGAAATACCTTTATTTGTCAAGTTTCTAATGGATCATTGCACACAAAAGTGAAGGATAAATGTGTAAAAGAAAGCTTTTATCACTAAACAGGTAAGCTTGATTATCTAGTACAACATGCATTTGAAGTGTAGGGATCCTGGATGCCCTATTATATCATGCATGATAGGGGAACACACCATTGGTAGGGGACTGCTCGACTTAAAGACTAATGTCAACACATTGCCATACTCAGTCTATGTGCAAGTTGGTTTAAGTGAGAAGAAATGTACCACCATCACAATGTAATTAGCAAATAGATTTATGAAAATTCCCAATGGTGTGGTAGAAGATTTTCCACTGTAAGTTGAATTTTTTTTATTCTCTATAGATTTTCTAGCTTTGGAGATAAAACTTTAGCCAATCCTGGTAGTCATATACCAATTATTTTGGAATGGCCTTTCTTAACCACTTTTGACGTAATTATTAACTATAGGAATGGCATCATGAAATTGTCACACAACATGAAAATCAAACTAAATTTCTGTAATGCTAGACAACATCTAGACATTATAGATTCTTTTGAAGTCAATATGATTAAGAGTCTAGTCCATGATACTTTCCCTACATCCTCCAATTGTGATCCACTTAAAGCATGTACATCTCATTTATTGGGGATTTTGATATACACCATTAACCATCAATGAAGTAAATGCACTATTTGATAAAATATCCTCGTTAGGTTCTTCTAAATGGAAACCTAAAGTTGAACCTCTTATACTTCCTTAGTCAGCCAAAGTACCATCTACAAAGAAACCCCCTATTGCAGACTTAAAACCAATGCCTAACAACCCATCTGAGACCCTGCCTATAATCATTGCTTCAAATTTAGATAAATAATAGGAGGGTAATCTAGTTAATTTTCTTAAAAAATATAAGACAGCTATAGGGTGGTACATAGGAAATATCAAAGGTATAAGCCCAACCATTTGCATGCATCAAAATTTCCTTACGCATAATGTCAAACTATCTAGGAAAATGCAAATGAGGCTAAACTTTAATATGAAGAAAGTAGTAAGAGTAGAGGTCCTTAAGTTACTAGATGTAGAAATCATGTATCTCATCTTTGCTAATTCTTAGGTTAGCCTATTCAAGTTGTACCCAAGAAATTTGGCAACATCATAGTTAAGAATGCATATACTAAATTAGTCCTATCCCCATGACCACGAGGTCGACAATGTGCATAGACTACCAGAAATTGAATGTAGTTATAAGGAAAGATAACTTTCCTCTTGATATTATTGACCAAATATTAAAAGGTTAGCTGAACAAGAATACTCTTATTTTTTAAGGGTATTCAAGTTATAACTAGATTCCTATGGTACTAGAAGACCAAGAGAAGACCACCTTTAGTTGTCATTTTGGAACATTAGCTTACAAATGCATGCCTTTTGGGCTATACAATGCATCTACAACCTCAAAGGTGCATGTAACAAGCTTTAATTTTTATTTATTTTTTGTGTAATTACAAATATTTTAATTGAATTAAATCAGAACTTCAATTCCTTAGAAGTTGAAATCCAAGGAAATGACCCCTTTGAAAACTCAAAATTTGGATTTCAAACTATTAAAAATAGAAAGCACACATCTAGGTGATTCCAATGACACTAATTTTGTATGAAACTGAGATTAGTGTGGAAAACCCAAATTTTTTTACTAATCTAGGGTGGTCCAAATTGAGAATGATACCCCCAAACTCATTTGGTTTTTGAAGTAGCAAATTGACCCACGATGTATGGGGCTAGGCTAGACATGTCGTGGGTGATTCAGCCTTACTTACTCCCTTGACTAATGACCCAAAATGCAACAAAAATGAGGAGATGCTGAAAATAAGGAAGAAAAACAAGTGTCCACCTCCCCAATCCGTTGAATCACCTACCAACACTAGTGCCACTATCAAATTTTCACTAGAGGACAACTGAATTGAGATGGATAACTAGCTATCGAAAACCATCCTTTCCCATCTCTTCACCCCTCTCTCCCTCACACAATCTCTATCACTAGTGACACAAAAAAATGCCCTCTTTGATTTCTTCTTCAGCACCAGCACAAGACCCCTACCTTCCTTTCTCTCGCTTCCCATCTTCCTTCCTAATGTAGCACCTCACCATCAACACAAATGTGTCCTATACGAGAAAATTGCCTACCATTCCTCCTTCTTTCTTGGATCTAGTCTTAGGCGATGACTGAGCTACAGCCACTAGCCCCCACCAGAACCCTTCTCTCATCATCCTTTTTCTTCTTGTCACCTGCATGATTTGAACCACCCTCTCCTCTCCTCTTTTTCTTCCTTTTCCTTGACCCACTGGAACCACTACAGCTAATCGGTCATGCTAATCTACGTGGCGAATGAGTAAGGGTTGCATCCCTCTCTTTTCCTCACACTCTATCTCCCTCCATTATTCTCGAACCAATGCAGCCCGACTACCAGGCTGTGCTAGTCCCCATCCTTTCTTTCTTTCACTCTCATTGGGATGGCAAAGCCACCAATGTGCCAACCCTGTCTCTCGCTCTCTATTTCACTCTCTTCCAGCTAGCACAACCTGACTAGCTAGCTAGTCGCTCCTCTCCTCCATCCATTGTTTCCCTCTTCCTTTCTTCTAGCATGTTTAGCCAAGATGATTGGACCATGTCACATGCTCTTGGCTTGCCTTACTAAGCTGAGCTGACATAGTGAGCCACACTATATCCCCTTAGACTTAGACATCTTCTACCATCCAATCCAAGAAGGATTCCATAGATCTGCGATAACCACTATGATCCTTGCAAACAATGAATAAGAACCATCTTTATGTTCATTGATGAGAGAAGATTCAGACATTGATCCTGATCAGGCTCTTGATCAGACCAGATTGCAAGATCTATGACTGGCAAGACCATTCATCATGATCTAGTCATAATCTATCTTTGCATGATGGATGTGTGACTAATTTTGTAGATCCTTTCATGATCCAACTATTGATCTGTATCCTAATGGGAGACCTAAAATTATTCCAACCATTCATCACAATCTGACTGTCAATTAGCCTCCAAAAGTTAGATCTGTGATTGATCCATGAATCCTCATGTGATCTAGCAATTGATCAATCTCCTGCATTTGGATCAATGCCTAATATAATCCATTCATCACGAATCAACCGTCGATAGGTTGCCATAAACTAGATATATGTTTGATCTAATCCACTCATCACAATATAACCATAGATTAGTCACTAAGACTATCCAACCATTAATCAACTAATTAATACCTAGATCTATGATTAATATGAGCTCCAATTAGATATAAATGTAGATTTCACACTAGATGATCTGCTGTGTGATCAGATCCAACCCTTCATCTTGACCTAATCATATATTAGTGAAACATACTACTAGATTCATATTTGATTCACATATTCATTCTGATCTAACTTCAGATCTTTCACAAAAACCATAGCACAATAACATGGCTAGCCCATTCTTAAGATCAAATCATCGATTGACCATCTAATGCCGAATATGTGAGATGAGGCACTACATCTCTCTCTAACTTATAATGGTTCAATGGTTGGAGCTATAGACTAGCATATCTTCACATTCCCTATAGACTAATCTGCAACATAAACATGATCAGAGCTAAAGGAGGTAAACATGTGAAATGAGGATAAATGCCATATGAGGTAGGTAGGCTAAGATTTTCTATTTTGAAAAGTTTAATAATTGCAATGTGTTTATATGAATGATTTAATGCATATGATGATTTACAAAGTATTGTCTTTCATTACTAAAAATTATAAAAACATTTGATAAATTTAGTGGTTATTTAGTGACACACTTCACTTTATCAAATCAGAAAGGAATGACTAAATTAAAATCAAAATTGTTAATGTAACGCAAGTTGTATCATCGAAACAAAAGAATGGAGGTAATATTCTTTGACTAAAAATTATTAATATGTGTGTGTGTGTGTGTGTGTGTGTGTGTGTGTGTGTTTAGTTGACATTGATGTTGGAAATACTTAGAAAACATGATTTACATTGGACTAACTACAAAGGCAAATTGAAAATACATGATTTACCTAAATTATAACATTAGGATAAAAGAATAATCAAAATGATCACCAAGGTTGAAATCAACACTTATAATGACAAATATAAAAGATATTTACAAGCCATGACCTTGAGTTGTAGCATGTTTGTCTTTACTAATAAAGGCTTTATCACCAATTTGACTGTGGTTTGCTGATGAACATGCATTTTTATGATATTCTTTAAAGATTTATCTTTTATAATCATTACATTGGCTGAAAAAGGAGGAGGGTCTAACATCAAGTGCCAGCTAGCAAGTGAGAAGTTGAAGATGATTTTGTTATTTCTTTCCTTATTGGAAATGAATCTGCATTTGTATATTAGTTTGAAAGGAGGAAATGAAAATCATCTTCAGCTTCTTAAAAGTATGCCAACCCTTGTGTCAAGTGCCAACCAGCAAGTGAGAAATTGAAGTTCTTTTTGTTATTTCTTTCTTACTTACAAATGAATATGCATTTGTATATTACTTTGTAAGGGAGAAATGAAAATCATCTAGAGCTTCTTAAAGTATGGCAACCCTAACATGACATGAATCAAAAATTGACTTTCCCTCAAGCTTGGGCATTCCTCATAAGTGACATGAAGCATTAGATCCTAGGTGTAGTGAAAAATGGGCAAGGGCTACTAGAGCATCCCCTCAAAAGCGACATCCTGCATCAAATCCTATGGTATAGTGAAAAGTGAACATGGATTCATGCCATGGAAAGTAAAAAGGGTGTTGATAAATAGGTTATCTCCAGAGCATCAGATTCATATTGCCGCATCAAATATAAGGACATTAATAAGAAAGAGTTTGAAGTTAGTAGGCACAATGAAATGTAGGAGAGTCAACATCACTTGTATCCATGAAACAAGTTGAAAGGGGCTAAAGCTAGAGAAATCGATGGGTATAAATTATGGTATGTAGGAAAGGATAATAACAGAAATGGCATAGAAATAATAGTGGACAAATAATTATAGGATAAATTTGTGGACGTTAAAAGAATTAGTGATAGAATTATAATAATAAAACTTGTTCTAAGAGAGTAGAACATAAATGTTATAAGTGCATACACACCACAAAGTAGGGTTAGAAGATATAATCTAGGGATAGTTTTGGGAAGATATAGAGGGAGTCATTCAAGAAATTCCCAACACTAAGGGGATATTTATAGGAGCAGGCATAAATGCCCATGTAGGAAAAGAAAAGGAAGGATTTTATAGAATACATGGAGGGTATGGTATAAGTGAACAAAATCAAATGGGGGAAACTATCCTCCATTTTGCTTTGTCATATAACCTACCCATTGCAAATACACTCTTTAAAAAGCGGGATGAACACTCAATAACCTTAAAAGTGGACTTCATAAAAGCCAAATAGACTTTTTTTCTACTTAAGAATACTGAACGATCAATGTGTAAGGATTCTAAGGTGATACCTAGTGAGAGTTTAACCTCACAGCATAGGTTAATGGTTATGGATATCTGTATCAAAGAATCGAAGAAAGGATATGAACTTAATAGAAAATAACCTCATTCACAAATAAGTTCATGGTAGAAGGAAATTGGAACTATAAAACAAAAGTGAACACCATGCATATTAATATTGTTGAGTCCATTAAGAAAGTGGCAAAAGATGTTTTAGGAGTATCTAAAGGTAAAATGCAATTAGTAAAGGAAACATGGTGGTGAAGTGAAACAGTGTAAAAAGTTATTAAAGAAAAATAGATGTGTTTTAAAGCATGGAAAAAGACTAGAAATAATGAAAATTATAATCAATATAACGATGCTAAAAAGGTTGCGAAGAGAATAGTAGGTGAGGCTAAACTTAAGGCATATGATAAGCTCTATAATGGACTAGGAATAAGAGAAGGTGACAAAGATGTCTTTAAACTTCCAAAAGTAAGAGAACAGAAGGGTAAGGACTTAGATCATGTTAAGTGCATTAGAAGTGATGATCAAAAGCAATTAGTAAAAATTAATGAGATCAAACAAAGGTGTGACACATACTTTCAAAAAATGTTAAATGACAATGGCTCTAAGAATATAGGGATTGAAAAAACTATAAATCTAAATAACATTGGATACTATAGATATGAACGTAGGATTAGAATAGCTTAAGTGAAAGAGGTCTTGAAAAAGATGAAATCAGGAAAGGCCATGGGCCCTGATGGTATACCAATAGAGGTTTATAAGCATATGGGAGATATTCAGGTAGTTTGGTTGACTAAGTTGTTTAACTAGATTATAAAATAAAATAAAAAATTCTTAATGAGTGGAGGAAAAGCTCTACTATATCAATTTATAAGACTAAAAGAGACATACAGAGCTGCACTAATTATCGAGGGATCAAACATATGCGTCACACCATGAAACTTTTTGAATGAGTGATTGAGAAGAGGCTATAACATGAGACAAGTGTATCAGAAAATAAGTTTGGTTTAGTGCCTGAGAGTCTACCATGGTAGCTATTTTCTTACTAAGACAATTGGTAGAGAAATAAAGAGAGAGAGGAGGAAAGACCTCCACATGGTCTTTATCGACGTAGATCAAGCTTATGATAAGGTACCTGAGGGTTAATATGGAGGGTGTTGCCGAGAAAGGGGTTTCGTAGGGGTATATAGACATAATTAAAGATATGTATGAGGGAGTGAAAACAAAAGTTAAGATCACTAGCAACAAGATTGGTGATTTTTCTATCACTGTAGGATTGCACCACGGATCGGCATTGAGCCCATACCTTTTCATGTTGGTTATGGATGAATTAACAAAGCATCTGCATTCCTAGTGCATGCTATTTGCAAATGATATAATCTTACTTGATGAGACAATGGAGGGTATAAACAAAAAGCTAGAGTTATGGAGAGAAGCATTAGAATCTAGAGGATTTAAAATCAGGCCAACTAAGATAGAATATATGGAATGTAATTTTAGCAATAGGAGGAGTAGGAGTGGAACACCAGTCAAGATTGAGAACCAAGAAGTCCTTGTAAAAGACCACTTTCGATTCTTAGGATCAATGATTCATGAGAGTGGAGAGATTGAGATGGAGGTTACCCAGAGAATCTAAGTAGGTTGGAACAAATGGAGATGTGCATCTGGAATTTTCTGTGATTGGCAGTTGACACTTAAGCTAAAAGGAAAATTCTATAGAATGGTCATATGGCCAGCCCTGCTCTATGGATCAAGTGTTGGATAGTTAAAGAGCATCATGCTCATAGGATGAGTGTCGCATAAATGAGGATGCAGTAATGGATGAGTGGTAAGACAAGAAAGGATAGAATTAGGAATGAAAATATTGGAGCAAATTTAGGGGTAGCACCAATAGGTAATAAGATGAGGGAGATTAGACTTAGATGGTTTAGACATGTCCAAAGGAGACCGAGAACGATACCAGTTAGAAGGAGTAAGGCAATGCAAGTAGAAGGTTCTAAAAGGGCAAGGGAAAAACCAAACCAACATGGATAGAAGTGGTGAGGAAAGATTTAAAAACTTTGGAACTAAATAAAGCCATGGTACTTAATAGAGAGGAATAGAGAAATAAGATTCATGTGGCGAAACCCTAATTGGGATAAGGTCTTGATGATGATGATGAGTCATTGCATTGGATGCACACTTTTGGGAACTAAAAAGGCATTATCTAATATATCAATAAAGAATGCATGTTTTGAATGCTCATGAAGATATGTTCTTATAGCTTGTAAGAGTATGGGTTGAAAATGAAGAGATTTGAATGTTTTCTCATGAAATATTAAAATAGTGGTTTCATTTTTGTGAAATATTTTTACATATATGATTTATGATTCAGGTGAGCACTCAAACAGTAGCTGTAAGTCTTGAAGGATGTGGATTTGTTGATATTTAGACAAGCATTCCATGAGCAGTTGTAAGCTTTGAAGGTTTATGGGTTCATCGATGCTTTTGGGAGTTAGCATAGAAGTAGCAATAAGTCCTTGTGGATATGGATTTCACTGATGTTTGATGAGTGTTTAATTTTGCATAAAAACCACCAATTAGTTACCCACATGTTACAACTTATAAGGCTAAATTAAGGTTTTTAGACCAAAATTCATAGCACATGCATTTTTTTACTTAGTGAAGTGAAAGTTTCCTATTTTGTTGGTCCAGAAGCTAATCCAAGCTACATATGTCATTCAGCATGTTTTTCTAGGATTTAATTAGGGTTTTTCACTTTTTGTAGGAAGTAAGATAATGATCCGATGGTTGAGATTGATCGAGATGAACAATGAAGATCAAGATCAAAAGATGAGCCAAAACCTAAGAATCGTCAATCCAACATGAAACCAAAGGGTAAGATCATCTTGTGGACCAGCAATGGATGTGATTAAAAGAGCTAAAGATGATCAAAGCGGGCCCATGGATGCTACTTAAGCAACCTTAGACATATAATCCATGGGAGAAGGTGGTAAGCTAAAGTGTTCAAGCCAAACCATTTAAGCCACTTGGGCCAATAGATTGAGCCAGAAAGTCAAGCCAAGAAAGCTTCCTATAATGACACCAATTTTGTAACATTAAAATCCCAAGATAGCAATGAAAAGTTCACTTTTTGGAAATAAGGGTATTTTGGTAATTTCACTAGTCACCTTGACTGAACACAGAAATTTGGTCCTAAAACTAGTACCATTAGGTGCGTCTCAGAAAAATGAATCCAACAAGACCAAAATCACCCAAAACGGAGTTAAAATGAGCAAGTTATGGCCCTTTGAAGTTCAGGGGCAAAAATGTAATTTTTATAAAAAATGGATTTAGCCTACAAAATACAGGGGCCCATTTTGATACGGGTGCCCTTCATCTTCAACCTTCTAGAGGGTTCTAGAATGGCGGTGATTGGAGGAGAAATCACCACCATTCTGGAGGTTTCTCCACTGCCATTCAAGGGCGGTGAGAGCCCCCTCCAGAACCCTCTTATAGCTCTATAAATAGAGCTCTTGGGCACCTCTAATGGCAGCCCAAAAGCTGGAAGAAAACATGTTGTGGAGGAGCAACCTAGAGGGGAAACAAGGAGAAAAACCCAGCAACGAGCCAAGTATGCCCAAGATCCCTCAAAACCCATCTTCACAGTAGTTCTAAGGTCAATTTCCCTAAGTTTTTGCATGAAAAATCATGCAAAATGGAGCCCTGGAGAGTCACCAAGGACCCAGGGACGTTCCCTGGGCTGCACTAGTTTGATAGGGTCGAACCAGGGTGTCCTGGGGACTCCCCAGTCCCCCAAACGAACGAAACATCCCACAGGGATGAGATGCATCGGCCGCATCTGAGAAAAACCAAACGGGCGCGTCCATGGACGCGCCAGCAAAAGAGAGAGATGGGAGGGAAAACCCGGTGCGTCTGCGGACGCGCCTGCTGAGGCGCACTCTGCAGACGCACTAGCTAGATGGGATTTCTTTGTTCCTTAAGAAAAAGTGAGCGCATGACACTAACGCCCAGCGCGCTAGCATTCTGTCTTTTCACTCTTAAAGCCCTTATGTACGTGTGACACTAAAACGCTTATAACTTGAGATCTAGAGCTCCAACTGAGGTGCCGCAAAAGGCGTTCTGTTTGTGTCGACGACGCGGACACACCCAAACTATAAAATCCATGATCAAGGCCCAATCAAAGGTAGGCATGACCCTTAGAATAGGATAGTGGCGCATGGCCACTAGGCCTTAGGAAAACTGATAATACCAAGGCCCAATTAGGATCTTAGGACACCCATAGGCATAGGGATGGACCCTTAATGCCTAAGTTATAAGACCAACTACTCTAAAACCCATAAGAGATGGGCCAAACTAACCTTGATTCCCCAAACCATGTTCAGGAGCGTACGAGGACAAAGGGGTTAGCGCGACCTAGTCAGGTAGGTGCTCTATCACTACTAGATTCTTGTAAAAGAGCTGTTATTGTTTTGAGAACACATGTTTTAAGTATAATACTTGTTTAGCATGACTTAATTCAGCATGCATGTGATAAATGCTTTATGCATAGACATGTTTTGTAAATAATTGCATATGCATTATGCATAGATATGTTTTGCAAACTATTGTATACATTGCATGATTTGTAAGCATTAAGTTCTTGAAAAATTACATGTCCTTGAGGGTTGCCAAAAGACGCTGGAGTGCCGAGGGCCAGGCAGTTGTGAGGGACCCAAAGAGGACATGTTTTGGAAAAGAGATTTTTAGCTTGTTTGATCTAATTATGATTTGGGCTGATAAGCTCGTGGGTGCTATGCCGAGAGGTTTGGGTTGGCCTCCAGCCTCTACCACTATTAGGTGGATGGGTACCACGCCCAAAAAGAGGCAATGTCCCTACATCGACTACATGTGGTACACGGGGCTACCACTGGTCTCACGGCACTGGGTCGACGTGTCATAGGCCCCGTGGAGGCTATGACCGAGTGTCCTCAAGTACTCGGGGACCACACGGCGAGGAGGTCGTGGGCATAGTTGGACCCTATGGTTTTGTGGACTTATTTGCATTGCATATGGCATGATATGAGGTTGGTCGACCATACCATACTAGATATCCATGAGTTGGATTCAATGAAGCATCTTATGCATATCATAATTTATATGTATATCATACTTTCGATTTTGGATTATGTGATCCTTTAAGTCGTTAGTATTTCAGTTTGACAATGGATTTTAATATCGATATTGAACTTGAGTATTTAGACATGCACATGTTTTGAAAGAGCATATGATTTTAAAACATCTCATGCATTATAAAACTAGTAGTGATAGACTCCTACTAAGTATAGTATATGCTCACCTTATCCTTAACATTTTTAAGGATAGCTCCACTCACAAATAGAAGACGTCTCAGGAGATATTAGTGCTACGAGCAAGTGAATCAAATAGGAGACAATTATATATGTAAGTAAACTCTCTACCCTTTGGACATGTATTTATTTACAACTAGACTGTGTGCTGTGACTGGATAGACTTGGGGAAAAATATTTATGATTTCTGAAGTTTTCCAAAAAACTACTTTGGTGGTTGTGAAAGCAAATAACACTTGGGGTTTTCAAAATGAGTTTAAAACAAAAGATTTTGCGCTGTATTGCATGGTTTTTATCAAATGGTTTTCAAATAGGGATGCATCCCGCCTTAGGAAATTAGATATTGCATTTAAAAATGAATGAGAAAACCCGGGTCGTCACACTTCCAAAGCCATCCATGAAGCCTAGCCAATGGAGCCTTGAAAGTTAGCCATGCAAAGCTAGGATTGTATGAAATTCAAGATGATTATTCATGACAAATTAAGGGATATTTTGAAAATATTTAAGGAAAATCTTAATAGGATATGGACCAATAGGATGAGAGCCTTCCATGATTTTCTTATTTTTTTATCACTATCCACCTCACCACAAAGTATCACCACGAATTTGACATTCCACTCAAGAGTAATACCATTCTATAACTCCACCACCTTCCTAAACTCCCATCCTAATCACCCAACCAATCCCAAGTCCTTAGGAAATCCATTAGCCAATCAAAAACCTCCATCTCACCTCACTTTTCTATCCGTCCTACATCCCACTTTCCTGCCACCTTCTTTTCTACCCTATCACCTCACCCACCTTCCTAATTAGTAGGACCTTCAATGATTTTTGAAGGGGGAGATGCCCCTTCCTAAAATGGTGGCGTCTCCCACCTACTCCTCTTCCTAAAGGCAGCCAGTCCTTTACCTTTGTTTCCTATTTCAAAACCCTAGTCTTCCCACTATCCTAGCCATCTAAATTAAGGTATTTTCATCACCATAACACCTTAGTATTAGGGTACCCTAGAAAAAAAGGGAGAACAAACATAAAAACCCCCTCCCTAAGTTATACTATTCTACTCTTTTGCTTTAGATTTCAACTCTTTGGTTTCTGCTACTATCTTCCTAAGGTGTGAGGCATCTCTAAAAGAAATTCCGCATCTGGTTTTAGGTTGTTTGATCCCAGTTCAAGGTTGGTTCTCTTCACTTATTCTCTCTTGTTTGATCTTAGACTTTCATGCTAACTTTTACTTGATTTGCTTTGTTCTTTCCTTGCCTTAAAGACATAGATTCATGGATATTTTTCCCTTGAAGTGACAACCATGGGAAGTCATCTTGAGTCTAGTTTTTTCCTTTACATTTCATTGTCTTTTAGTTCTTTTTTAGCCTGCATCTCCAGCTGTGTCTTCTTTAGTTTCCACTAGTTATTGCTCATATGCCATTAGTTTTCTCCTTGAATATTAAGATTGTAAGAGGAGGATTAGTGAGTGTTTCTGATCTTGTATGGTGCATACAACTCCTTGGAGGATGCTCACCCAAATTGTATTTAGAAATATTTAATCAATGCAATTCTTACTTCTATGTTCATGGCAAAAAGTTTCCATTATGTTTGAATTAAATCTTATGTTCATTGCCACTTGATATAGATCTTTCATGTTCAATTCCAGCATTTATCTATTGACTTACATCAAAGAAACATCTTTGAAATTCATGAGCACAATTCATTGGATTACACACATGATTTTGATGGTGATTTCCTTAGGAAACAACTTGTTTGATTAAGGTTGCATTGCTGTAACTTCATATAGTACATGATAGTTTAGTTCATTCATGAGTTTATGATCCTTGTCCGTGCTTCATACGTGCAATTTTCATAGTTGTATTCATGCATAAAGATCAAGTTCCATACACAACATGCTGTCCATGTTTTGCATGTTTCAATTAGTTTGTTCAATTCATGTTAAGTTTAGTTCTCCATGTGTGGCAATTATTTTCATATTACAATACTTTAGTTGTTTCTAATTTTAGGTTAGAAAATCATGATTTTAGAAAGTTTCACTTTTTAGTTTAGGAAATTCATAATATTAGAATGTTTTCAATTAGAAAATTATTAATTTTAAAAAGTTCATGTCTTAGGAAAGTTTTCAATTTTAGTATTTTTCTAATTTTAACATAATTTTCCATTCCTTGTGTTAATTTCCAATTTTAAATTAGGTTCAATATCTGTTGAATTTTGGCTACGTTAGACAGTTTAATGTAGGGACCATAAGCATCCCATTTATTTAGGTCCTAGCAGGATCCACCTCCCTAGCATGCTATATTACAAATGATTTTTGTGCTTGAGCGTTAACTTAAAATACACAACAAATTTTTGGCATCATTTTTGGGGAGTCACAACATTTTGTATAGTGTTCCATACTTTAGATTATTTTCCTCTAGTTTAGGTTTAGGGTGCATTAGATTAGTATTTTGCATAGCTTTTGCATATTTTTTGCATTTCTTGATATTTTTCTCATATTGACTATATTTCTTTGACTTTTGTGTGAGAAAAATTGACAAAGGAGCAACAACAATCCTCTAGGCCATGGCTTCATCATCCTAGATTAGGGTTTTTATTGCTCTTCTTGATTAGGATTTAATGAAATTGTAGTGAGGCCCATTTGTAATTTTAAATTATTTATTATGCAATTTTTAAATGGGTTGTAATAATGCAAGGCATGTGTGGGATATGGTGGCCCACATTTGACCATCATCTGAACCCTCACTATGAGCAATCCTCATCAAAATTTTAATTTCCTAAGAAAAATTGCATTAAGTATAATTTTGCATTTTGATAGTTGTATAATTCATATGGATTAAGGTCATACATTGATAATTGTTGCATAATACTTGGGATTGTTACATTAATTGTGCACCTATTTAACAAAGGTTAGCGTAAGCTTGACTAGAACCAAAGTATAGGCAGCATGGTTATAGTGTCTCATCTATTAAGGTGCTTGAGCCTTTGTTAAATAGCATATAGGTAGGCATTAGTTTGCTTTTGTTTTGCACTACATGTTTATAGCTTTATCGAAATGAAATTAATGCTAGTAAGGGCCCCATGGGAACACTTATAAGGTAAGGCCTAGATTTCTTCACCAAATACTTGGCCCACCTAGGAATCAATCAACATCCTTATAAGTTGTGATCCTAGCCCTTGAACATTATTTAAAATGAAGAGAAAGAGACTTAGGGTATCGAGCTCATATGACTCTTTTTGAAGGACACGATCTATTGTTACTCTAGTGGCTTCTAAGAACTATGGTTAAAGTGGGTGTCATAGAATCCAAGTGATTTTCCCATGCCTTCCATTGACATTAGTCGAGGTCTAAACACCTCATAACATGAGGATTGCATTAACCACTTTCGAGAAGAACTTAACTAGTAAGCATTAGTCAAATTTGGATAAGAGGAGGAGCTACCAAGATTTAGATCTAAGAAACTACCACCTACACACTAAGCAAAGATAATCAAGACATCGATCAATTAGTGGATACTAGGATTTGATTGCACATCACATAGAGTTAGACTCAAAATTTAGATGAGCACATTTTATGATATTTTATGCAAAGACATCAATCTTAGAACTTAGATTTAGCATCTTTCAACCTAGAGAATCAATGCAACCTTGGACAAGGGTAAAGAAACCCAGTTCCTATCCCAATGGTGAACCTCCAGAAAAAGTCGAGCACAAAGCTATTAGAGATTTCTATGCACCATTACAACGTAACACCCCATCCTTCATAACTTTACGTCCTATGAAAGGAACCCACTTCAAGTTAAATCTAGGAGTCATCTAGCAACTTCCCACTTTTTATGGTCAACATCAAGAAGACCCCCACTTACATATCAAGCAGTTCCTTGATATTTGCACTATGTTTTGGTTCTAAAATTTTTCAGATGATACCATTAGGCTTAGGCTATTCCCATTCTCATGAAGGATAAATCCAAATCATGGCTTAATTCCTTGGAGTAGGTTCCAAAAACAAATGGGATGAACTATCTAGAAAGTTTTGAACAAATTCTTCCTTGTTGACAAAACAAATGCCCTTCATCATGAAATTATCAATTTTCAACAAAGGGATAATGAACAATATTATGAGTGTTGGGAATGGTATAATGAAATGCTATAGAAATGCCCTCATCATGGATTTTAGAAATGGTAGTAGTTTCAATACTTCTATGAGGCATCGATGCCTCATAATAGGCAAATGGTAGACAAAGCGAGTGGAGCCCTCATGTTAAAAGATGATAGTGAGGCTTGGGAGTGCTTTCAAACACTAGCAAATAATTCCCAACAATGGGATTATTCAAATAGAAGAGAGAGGAATAACAAGCCTACCAAAATAGGGGATCTCTATGAGATAGGAGTGCATATTGATACATCCCATAAACTTAAGTCTTTACTAGCTACAATGGACAAGTACAAAGGTAGATTGGACAAGCTTGAAACTATGTTTTGATACTTTATGGTTGCCACATCTCTTAAACCTCCACAAGAGTTTTGTGCTCTCTGCTCTAGTCCATCCCACATCACCACGGCCTGCCCATCAAATAGAGTACTAAATGACTAACATTTTAACGAAGCAAATGCATTGAATGCATATCTCCAGCCTAGCCCCAACCCATATTCAGAGACCTACAACCCTAGATGGGTTAGGCATCACAACTTTTCCTAGTCAAAGAATAACTTCCAACGGTGACTATCTATGAACCACCTAACCAAAAATTTCCTCCTATAGCTATCATTCCTCAATAGCCACCTAGCTTCTAACAACCTTAGTGACCAAAGAAACCATCTGTAGAGAATATGATTTAGAGCATGTTTGAAAAACAAAATGAAGAAACAAAAAAGTTCTCTGAATCAAATTCAAAATATCAATTCTCAAGCTCTAACGAAGCTAGAGATGCAGGTTAGCCAATTATAAACTAACCTACGAAATAGAGGAAGGGATCAGTTCCATAGTCAACCCCTCCCTAGCCCTAAGGTTAAATTTGAGATAGGGTTATGTTCTCAAAATCAGAATCCTCATGAGCATGCCAAGTCTATAACCACCCTTAGGAGTGATCGTCAAATCAATAACAATATACAACAGGCTAAGGAAACTATAGAGGAGAAAGAGGCAACTAAAACACATGAGGAAAAGAAAAGACAAAGAACCCCTATAGAACTTATATTGGAGGCATTCTATGCGCCTAAATCCCCTTTCCCTCGTTAGTAAACATGGCTAAAAAGGTAACAAACTTCAATGAGTTAATGGGTGTATTTAAACATGGCCAAATTAATATTCAATTGCTCAATGCAATCAAAGATGTCCCCGCCTATGCCAAGTTCTGGTAAGAGCTTCATATTAGAAAAGAAAGCTAAATGTTTAGAAAAAGGCTTTCATCATTAAGCAAGTAAGCTCTTTGATACAACATAAGACCCCACCAATTTTTGGAGATCTAAGATGTCCTACCATTTCTTTTATCATTAGAGACCATGTCATAAATAGGGCCTACTAGACTTAGGGGCCACTGTTAAGTTGTTGCCATATTTTGTCTATGAGAAACTAAGACTCAGTGAGTTAAAACCTACCACTACCATGCTATAATTAACTGATACTTCTATCAAAATTCCCCATGGTTTGGTTGAAGATGTGTTGATATAGGTGGACTGGTTATAGTACCCTATTGATTTCATTGTATTAGACACCCAACTTGTATTTGATTCGAGTAGTCAGACTCTAGTCAGCCTTGGATGTCCGTTCATGGTGACGTCCAATGCCATTATTAGCTACAAGAATGGTGTAATGAAATTGTCATTCGGCAACATGTAAGTTAAGCTAAATGTTTTTAGTGTTGATCAACAACATTTAGACCTCAATGATTCTTGCAATGTCAACTTGATCGAGAGTCTAATTAACAACATTCATCCACCATTGTCCATCTCTGACCCATCGAAAGCTTGTCTAATGAACTTTAATTGAGATTTTGATCTAAACAAGTCCACTAAGGTGGTAAACAATCTCTTAGAGACTACTCCAATCATGGATACCTTTAAGTGAGGCTCTTATATGGAACTGTTCTCACCTTCAAAGATTGTCTTCGTACCCTCGATAGAGCAACCAACTTCTTTGGCCCTAAAACCCTTGTTTAATAATCTCAAATATTCATACTTAGATCCAGATGTAACCTTACCTGTTATAATCACATTAGATTTAGATAATGAATAGGAGGCTAAGCTTTTAGATGTTCTTAAGGAACATAAAACTACTCTAGGATGGACCATGGTAGACATAAAAGAGATTAGTCCAACCATACACATGCATAGTATACACCTATAAGAAAATACAAAACCTTTTAGGGAAACCCAAAGGCATTAGAATCCTTACATGAAGGATGTGGTCAGAGATGAAGTCCTAAAGCTTCCAGAAGTTGTCGTAATATACCCTTTCTTTAGCAACACTTGGGTCTACCTCATTCAGATTATACCTAAAAAATCCAGGGTCACAGTAGTTTAAAATGATTAGAATGAATTAGTACCCACTTGCATGACCACTGCATGAAGAGTTTGCATTGATTACCATAAATTGAATACAGTCAGGCGGAAAGATCATTCTCCACTACCTTTTATTGGCCAAATGCTAGAAAGGTTGACAGGACATAGTTAGTACTATTTTCTATATGGATGCTCCTGTTACAATCAAATCCCTACAGCACGTGAGGATCAAGAGAAGACCACCTTCACCTACCATTCTAGAACCTTCATATGACGACCCGGGTTTTTGAAAACATGATTTGTAAAGTATTTTGAAAGGCAGGGCCCTTAAGAGTGTAAAAATTTTTCACAAAACAAAACAGCAGAAATTCTTTTCTTTAGAACTTGTTTTGAAAACCCAAGTCACCACTTCATACATAACATAAGTACAATTTGTGTACAAAATAAAATTCCATTGAAGGAATATACTTTTATTAAACTCCAGGATCCATCCAGTGGTTCACAAGATCTGACCAAATTTAGTACAATACTTGTCCAAATTACATAATCCAAAACTCAAGCGCACCATACAATAAAACTCTCAACAAAGAAAAATACATGTCTTCAAGGGTATACCTTGAAGATTATTCTCTTCAAGTCTTCTATAGTCTTCAGCTCCTAACTCTCCTTCCCTGGATCTGAGATATTGCAACAAGTACAATATCTCAGCAAGCAATGCTTGGTAGGGGATTCAAGAAACATAATAATTGACAATGTAAATCCAATCCTTCATAATCTCATTATCCTCAAACATACTCTTTACTTTGTAAGTTATGTATATCTATATACATACATACCCTTCATGGGTAAACCAGTTAAATTCGTGAAAATAGTCAAATATCATTCCCAACTAAGCTGATCAATTCTCTTTATTTTGAGAATTTAGTATTACAGCTAATCTCATATTGGGAATTTCCCTTCATGGGAAACATTGGTAATATACAATTACCTAGCATTTCATTATGCTATAACATAAGGCATTTCACTATGCCTGTTCCCATATGCATCATAGTGCAAAATAATCAGAAAGGTTGCTATGCTGCAGTCTGATCCGTACTAGCGCGCTCGGATAACTGCCCTGTTCACCACTGATACCACGGTGGAAAATATTATGTCACTGCTCGTATGGGGAGGGCAAGACTTTCACAGTGGTGGCCTTCCCATAATTGCCACCACCCGACTTTTAGCCTCTCATTGGGCAAGGTATCATCATATCATCAAATTTCAAGGAGCGGGTGGCCAAACCCTCATAACCCCTCTAGCAATAGCATCCCCTAGGCTCATGCCTATTAAAACAAACTCACAAGCCTCCAAGCTTGTATGTAAAATAGATTTCATATATATCAGACCATATGTCTGTTTACTTAGGGCTGAAATATTTTCTAGTTCCCTATTCACTTATAGTTTAGTCCTTAACCATCTTATAGGTTTTTTTTTTTTTTTTGTTGGATCATAAGGTTTTCAAGAGATTTACTCCAAGTATTATCATTACTCTTGTCAACATAAGATCATGAGTACAATAATGAATATCTCATGTAAATGCACTCATCAAATCCTCCTACCTTTAAGGATTGATCTCTTTTTCCCAATCTTCCATGATGTTGACCGATGTATGTAATCTGTACATCCATACATATTGTCAATATATAAATTATGAACAATCCTATTGATCACTAGATCTGATGTTTAGAATGATCTTTAGATCATTCATATCTAAGTATTTTTCTATCTCTAAGTCTTTGTATGTTCATCTCCTTGATCTTGATCTTTCATAGATCCTTTGATTGACAATCTACTCATGTTGATAAAGATCAAGGTCCTAGATCTTCTATCATCTAGTTCTTCTTTGATCTAAGTTCAGTTCTTGGATCATCCCTATGGAGGATGATCTTGGTTTTCTTCCTTGAATCACCTTTGATCAAGGGTTTGGATTATCTAATCTAATGAACTATAACAAGTATACTACTAAACATTCATACTAAGTACAATATAGTGTTCTTATTCTTATTGTTCTTGATCATCCAAGATCTAATGGATCTTGTTTGATCATCCTTATCTTACTTACTGTTTTTATTAGGGTTAGGTAATTTACTAACCTTTTATGCTCTTATGATTATTATTCAACCAGTTAATGTGCATGGTTGAAGGTAGCTTATTCAAGCCTAAATCTAGACTGCTCCTCTTATTTCCAATTGGCTAAGGCTTATTAGTTGAATGGGTGAACACAAAGTGATTACTTCAATCCTCATGTAAGGAGGCGTTTAGACCTCACAAACGTCAACAGAAGGTAGGGGAAGAGCGAGGCTCTATTAGATAACCCCCTTAACCACTATGTTCATCATTCACTAGAAGGACCATAGCTCAACCTTTCATAAGGTTCCTATAAGCATGTTTACCCTAAGTACTCTTTCTAATGGATTTTAATTAAGTCCATGAATATTTATAATGTCATTCATGGGGTTTATTATTCTTTTCCTAATTTGGGCCAAGGATTTGATGATCCTTATATTGTCCTACTAACTATAGCCCTTACTAATTAAGTCCAAAGTACTTCATTCTTATTTGTGTCATGAAACTCTACTTTCTCATTAGAATACATTTTTGATGTTTTATGCTCTTTATCTCATAACAAGTAAATCTACTACTAACATTCAACCATAAATGAATTATAAATTTAAAGCATAAAACTACCTAATTTAACATTTAATGAAAATGAGGCAAGGTACTTAAATTAAATCTAGCACCTTATGATAAGAATGAACACATATCATACTAAACTCTAAATGTTATACTAGCATGCTTTATAACATAATAACATAAAATGAAACTAATTATATTTACATTTTTAGAAACCTTTACTTATGATCCAACCATTTGATCTTAGATCTTTTCCTTTGATTAAGGACTTTAGTTATATTTAGAGAATTTTCTCTATTAAGGTCAAAAGATCACATTGATCTATTTTTATCATAATCCATCCATGATTTCCTTGGATTTCATCATATATTCTTTCCATCCCAAGGATCTGATCACACTTGATCTCATTGATCAAGTGGGTCCCTTTGTATTTGTTTTTGGGTTTTTCTACCATAAAGGGTAGATCCCTTAATATATCTCATATATATCCAATTTAAACATAGATATAACTTTATTTAAGTATTAGATCATTATTAAAACATGTTTCTAAGATACCGATCATCTCAGATCTTGAAAATCTATGTAATTGGAAACTTAATTCTTAAATACAGAAAGTTTTTATTGAATAAAATGTCATTTTTATTATTCCATAAGAAAATAGAGGTCTCAAGCTTTCCATAGCTTCTTTCCGATCTCAATTTGGAGTTCAGATGACTCTGCACTGATCCTGGAAGTTCACAGTCCTTCTTAGGGCCTAGATTTGATCTGGGCCCAAGGAAGGGACGGCCCAGATTAGTCGGGCGGAACGGCAGGCGGAACGAACCGAGCGGACGAACCAGGGGTCATCGGGCGCGTCCGCTGGGAAGAAACGCCTAAGCGTGACTGCGGGACGTCCACAGACGCGGACGGGACGAGCGGAACGCCCGTCGTCCGCGCGCCCGCAAACCGGGCTGTCGCTGGGCGCGTCCGCTCGTCATTTTTATGAACGCGCCTTCGTCGCACTTGAGCCGACGCCCCACGCGTATCGCACGCGCCGTTCCGACGGTGCGTCACGCGGGCGTCTTGGGCGTCGTCTGATCTGGAGATCGGACAGTCCCTTCTGGACTGTCCAATCAATCCTCTTGCAATTGAGGGCCCAAAAGGTCTCTGATTTTGATGAAACTTCTACCCTAGGGGTTTTGGACCCTTCTGGATCGATTTGTACAGTGAGATTTCTCATCTGAGCACGCCATCATCCCTAATTAAGGGTTCTGTTGTTTACTTTATTTTTATCTTTTTATTACCAAAATTAATTACAGTAAAATAAAATTTACATAAAACAATACTAAAAATATATGAAAAGGATTTCCACTTACTTGATTGGGGAGAAAACCTGATTTACATGCCCAATTAAAAAAATACCTTGTTGATGAAGATATAGCCTAAAATCCACCTTTCGCGTAAATACCGTTGTTTGAACCGTTGGATCTTGAAATTCCTTTGGGGGTTTTGTAGAATAGATGTGCTGGGATGTTTTGGACGGTGGAATTGATCAAATTAGATCTAGAACAGAGTGCCTAATTGAATTTAGGTCTCTTGTTCTAATCTAAAAAGAAAAACAAATTGGAAAGAGATTTAGCTCTTGGAAATTTTGGGGTTTTGAGAGGGATTCTAGATCTAATTTTTCAAGGAGATTGAAGATAATTTCGTGGGGATTGTATGAGGATTTTTGGAAGATTTTTGGGGTTGTATTTATAGGCATTTTGGGTCTTTTTCATGATTATAATATGTTATTTTTTAATATAAAATGGCATGAAAGTCTTTAATGCTCCCATGCCTAACTTTTCTTCCCCATGACTAGCTGATCTTTGTTGACCCATGTTTCACATGGGCTGCTAATCAAATTGGTTGTTGGGGACGTGGTGGTCCCCATGTGGGCCCCATGTGGGCCCCACATGGTGTAAAAATCCGTTTGCCCTTTATGCATAAAACTTTGGGTTTTATTCCCATGATCTCGGATTTGAGTGTACTTAGTGGCGTTGGATTCGTATTTCTCAATACATTCTAAATTTTGATGTTTCATAATTTGATTTTTGGAATATTTTGATTTTTGGGTAAAATTACTATTTTACCCCTTTTGTCCAAAAAATGAAAAACTTAAGGATTTCTCATCCGAATTCGAAATTTGTCGTGCTTGCAGTCATTTTGAAGGGTTTGCTAAGTTTAAATTTCAATTTTACATATCTTATTATTTGATTATACTTTTATAACAGTATATTTTAAATAACCCTAATATTTCAGCCCAAAATATCTGAAATTCAAACTTTATTGATTTTTCTCAATCAATTTACAAAAATTGGGGTTATTACACTTCACTTACCGATGTATGCCTTTTGGGCTTTGTAATGCTCCTACAACATTTCAAGGGTGTATGTTGAGTATTTTCTTTGATATGGCAGAAATATTTCTTAAGGTGTTTATGGATGACTTCTTAGTATTTGGGTCATCTTTCGATGAGTGCCTACACCACTTAAAGTTAGTTCTAGCAAGGTGTCATGAGAAGAATCTTGTGTTAAACTAGGAAAAGTGCCATTTTATGGTACAAAGTGGGATAGTTCTAGGTCACATAATATCACCCAATGAGATAGAAGTCGATAAGGCAAAAGTGGTTTCAATAGCAAACCTTCCTCCACCAAGGATGGTGAAAGAAACCTTCTCCTTTCCAAGACATTTTGGTTTTTACAGACAATTCATCAAACATTTTAACAAAATTATTATGCCCTTGAGTAATTTACTTACAAAGGAGGCCATTTTAACTGTGATGAGGAATGTAAGAAAGCATTTGTACAATCTAGGAGTGACTGGTCAAAACATTGTTGTATGTTTTAAGTTAACTTGTAAGTGCACGAATGATTTGCAATATAACACGCTAGTGAGGTCGATCCCATGAGGAGTTCAATGAATGTGATTCTAGTGGTCCCTACTTTAAACTATCTAGCCTAGCCAAAATTCAAGAGATATTTAACCTAATCTCACATTTGAAATTAACACAATGCATGGGACATTATGCTAAATTTGAAAGCTTTTGCAAAACATGAACTTTTTACAATTAAGACTTTCCTAATTGAATACTTTCTAATTTTATGTCTTTCCTAAACTAAACTTTCTTAAAGTGAAACTTTCTAAAATCATGACTTTCTAAGTTAAAATTAGAAACAACTAAACTTAACATGTGGAGAACTAAACACAAATTCAACAAAATAATTGAAATATGCAAAATATGGGCAATAAGTTGTGTATGGAACTTGATCTTTATGCATGAATATAACTATGAAAATTGCATGTACAAAGCATGGACAACGATCGTAAACTCATGAATGAACTAAACCATCATGTACTATTTGAAATTACATCAATGCAATCTTCATCAAATAAGCTACTTCCTAAGGAAGTCGCCATCAAAACCATGCACTTAATCCCATGGATTGTGTGCATGAATTTTAAAGGTGCTTCTTTGATGCAAATCAATGGATAAATTCTGGAATTGAGCATAAAAGATCTATATTAAGCAGCCACGAATATAAGATTTAATTGAAATAACATAATGAAAATTTTTCACCATGACTGTGAGATTAGGTTAAATATCTCTTCAATTTTGGAACGGAGTAGCTTTGGGAGAGGGCATCTCCTTCCAATAGGCATATTTTTCTTAAGTGGAGAGAGATCCCCCACCTTAGGTTTGTGATGGGTTTTTCTATTTGTTCTCATATTTTTTCAAGTGTACCCTAATACTATGGTGTGGTGGGGATAATAATACCCTAATTTGGATGGCTAGGATAGT
This sequence comes from Warburgia ugandensis, assembly GCA_035236585.1. Lineage (NCBI taxonomy): Eukaryota > Viridiplantae > Streptophyta > Magnoliopsida > Canellales > Canellaceae > Warburgia > Warburgia ugandensis. The sequence continues at coordinate 45,514,259 of CP141127.1, read as the reverse complement.
GGGAAAAGTAGGGTTTTCAAATAGGAAACACGGGTGAAGGAGTGGCTGCCTTTAGGATGAGGAGTAGGTAGGTGATGCCACATTTTTAGGAAGGGACATCTCCCCTTCAAAAATCATTGGTCCTACTAATTAGCAAGGTGGGTGAGGTGATAGATTTGGAAAGAGATGGGAAGATGAAAGGAAGGTAGAAGGAAAGTAAGGTCAGGTGGAGGTTTTTCATTGGCTAATTTTTTTCCTAAGGATAGGGGATTGGTTGTGTGGTTGGGATGGGATATTATTAATGTGAGAGTGTTATGGAATGGTAGGACTCCTACATTGAAAGTCAAATTCGTGGTGATATTTTGTGGTTAGGTGGAAAGTGAGTAAAAATTAGGAAAAAGTGGAGAAAACAACAAAAGTGGAAGGCTCTCATTCTATTGATCCATATTCTAATAAGTTTTCCTTTAATTTTTTTTCAAAATGTCCCTTAAGACTTGTGGATAATCCTCTTGAATGTCATCCAATCATAGCCTTCCATTTAGCTGACCATGATGTCTTAGATGGCTAGCTTTGAAGGCTCCATTGTCATGGCTTCATGGCTGGCTTTGTAAGCTTTCTTTCCTTAACTTGCCACCTTCTCTCATGGCTTATATGGCTAAGTTAGGTTAAGTAGCTTCCATGCAAAGTTGGTGGGAATACATGACTTACTTCATGGGCCCATTTTTTCCATCTTTAGCTCCTTTCATTTCATCCATTGTTGGTCCACAAGAAGATCTTGTTCTTTGGTTTCATGTTGGATTGAGGATTGTTAGGCAATGTTCATCTTGATCAATCATGGATGTTGAATCATCATCTTACTTCCTACAAAAAGTGAAAAAATCTAAATAAATCCTAGAAGAATATGGCTAATCACATACATACCTTAAATTTGATCCTAGACATCTAAAATAGAAACTTTTGTTTTTTTAGGTCAAAAACACATGTATTACCAATTTTGGTCTAAAATCCCTAATTTACCCCTACAAGTTGTAACACGTGGGTAACTAATTGGTGGTTTTTATCTAAAATTTAAAAATTATCACACCCCAACCAACATTTTACTAGTTCCCAGTAAAACATATAAAAAATCATTTTACAAATACTACTGCAAAGTGCCACTTTCACAAGTAGTCACAATTGTATTTAGCACATGCAGCAAGCCGTTAAACCCTTATGTTACCCTTAACTCATGCAACAAGCCCTTAAACCATTATGTTACCCTAAGTGGAGGAGTCATAGCTTGTGAGGATTTGAAATGAATATACCCACAAAATTCTCCAATGTTAAGTCCCCTGCTTTATCTTAGAGAATCCGCATTCATTAGTACTCCACTAGTTTTTCACAACTTAATGGAAAGAGTTGATAATTTTACAAATGATTGCCGTACTAAAGACATTTCATTCTAGTTATTTCTTAGAGTGCATGTGTGTGTACAGCCACATAAGTTTTGACTTCTAACTGAATATGCTTAAATTCCATTGGAAATATGTCTTCACCTCAAATCCTTGCAAGTATACTCTCAGAATTGTAGAATTGGAATACTGATGACTTAAAGAATCGCATAATCCAAGTCAAAAGTATCATATATATATATATATATATCATAAACATAATGATATGCATAAGATGCTCAACTGAATCCAACTCATGGATATATGGTATGGTCGACCAACCTCCTGTCATGCCATATGCAATGCAAGTAAATCCTCAAAAAATAGGGTCCACTATGCCCACGACCTCCTCACCGTGTAGTCCCCAGGTACCTGAGGACACTCGGTCATAGCTTCCACGGGGCATATGACACTTATTCATCGTAAATCATGCAATTTATGCAATCGGTTGCAAAACATGCATACAAGGCATAAAATCTGCTCATGCTAGTCTCGAATTCAAAGTCATAACCCTGCCTAGAAGCCTGTCAGCTCTCTCTGGCCTGCCCTCATCGGCCTATCCTCATCATCCCACCCTCATCGGCCAAGGCTGTACTTATCATGCAGACAAGAATCTTTTTTTTCAAAACATGTCTATGCATAATGTATTTGTCATATGCATGCTAAATTCATTTATGAAATTAAGTCATGCTAAACAAGTCATATAACTTATACTTAAAACATGTATTCTGAAAACAATCATGGGCTCTTTTTAAAAGTCTAGTAGCGATAGAGCACCTACCTTGAAGTCTCCTGGAGTCGCATCCTTCATCACTCAACCCAACCCTGGGTCTCATTTATAAACTCCTGGATATGAATGGATAACAAGGAGTCCTTATCAATTTCGATCTATTTAGAAATTAGATCACTAGATCTGCCTTTTAGGGTCCATGGGTCCTTGCCTAATTCATTGTCAGGCTAGATCCTATGATATGGATCTACTATTCAATGGTTAAACTATGTAAATTGTCCTCTAATCCTAACTTTATAGTCTCATTAGGTCCGCGCATCATGGTTTCCAAGTCGTGTGCACACCCTGGTCGAACCAGGACCCATGCCTGCATGTCATGCGCCCAAAGGCCTTGCCAGGGACCATGTTTGCACACGCATATGCATGCCTAAGCGACGTGCTATGACGCACGTCCTGGATGGCACCGCACGGACGCACCTTTGGTGTAGCATGGCGTGTCTCAGCTCCCAGGGCACCCTATGCATCCTGGTTGAGCCAGGACCCATGTCCCACATTGCGTGTGCACCCAAAGGCCGCACCAGGGATAGTGTACGAACTGTCGTACGCCTGGAACCCATCCCAAGGACCCTGTCCCAGGCGCATGTGAAGCATGGCGTCACTGGGACGCCTTGTTCACACAGAGCCAGATGAAACCGGCTGGGATGTTTTCCGGCTAGGAAAATCGGCTAGAAAAACCAGATCCTACATGGATCTAGCCTGGGGGAAGTAAAACGGACAGAAAAGGGAGAGAGAAGCTTACCTGGGTAGCTGGGGAGGCCCTTCTTCTGGCGGTGCATTTCCCTCTACGCCTGCAGGAAACCCCTGCTGTCCAAAACCCACGAAGAAGGGGAAAACCACAACTTTCGATGAGGCTAGAGGAAGAAGAGGGGCGGTGGAGAGATGGGAATGGCCAGCCTAAGTCGGGCTTGGCCGGAATGTGTAGGGAAAACCGTTGTGGGGGTTTTTCGAATTTTTTGCCAGAAACCCCAACCTCAAATAGTTGGAAAAATTGTGATTCAAAGAGGAGGGAGATACGGCTTTTTATAGCCTTGCTATGGCGGTGCAGCAATTGGCGATGGCAGAATCCTCTGAAAACTAGGGTTTCTGGAGAAATCTAGAGGAAGAAGAAGATGGGGTGCCATTATCAAAACAGCCCCCTACGTTTTCTGTCTTTTTCTTTTTTAATTTAAATTACATAAATGCCCCTAATCTTTAAACGGCCGTAACTTCTTCATACGAACTCCGTTTTCGGCGTTCTTTGAGGCGTTGGATTCCATTTTTCAAGTAAAATCTAATGGTACCAAGTTTTCTTACAAATTTATTCATTTACTATTTTAAATAAAGTAAAACATTTAACACAGTTCATTTCCTTTATAATGCCCAATTCAATAGCGTAAATTGCTCGGAGAATTACAATTTTACTAGTTTTTCTAGGTTAAGGTGAGTGAGGCTTTGAATGAAAGGCTTAATGACAAAGGGCTTAGTAGTGGTATGAAATATACTAGGTAGTGTTTATGTCTTTGGGCTGAACAAAGGTGGACTATATCATTTCATAGGTTTTCTAAAGCTTATCAGATCGAATGAATTTTCTAAAAATAAAGCTATTACTCTTATTTATTCTTCATAGTTAACCAAAACAAGGATAATAGGATCACTTTAAATTACTTATGCTATAAAAATCATGGATTTACTTATAACTCTTTGAAGGAAGATAGTCTCTAAACTCACAAGGTTATAGGTCACAACTAATTTTTCTCAAGATCTCTAAGTCATATCTCTCTATTAATCTTGACTACGTGCTATGTGTAAATATTTTCCAAAAATTACCTTTCATAAAATGCTTCAATAGATTAATAATATGCAAAACTAATCACATATACTCCCATTACAAAGGGAAAATAGTAAAATTACTAAATAATGAACATCCAATTCTCACCATAGTAAGGAACTCTTCCAAAAATGTTTTTTTTTAAAAAAGCTCAAGAAAATCAAAATATCTATATACATCTACACCCCCAACCTGAATGAATCATTTTTCCTAATGTTTGAAAACCCAGGACTTTATATGGAAAGTTGTAGAAGATGGAGATTTTAAAAACATCTGGGTTGCCTCCTAGGTAGCACTAAGTTTTACATCTTAACCAAACATACTAATGAGTGCTAGGATGATAAGCAACAAGGATTCCTAGAAAATGTTTTAACCTCTAAACATTAACATTTTGGGTCTCCCCATTCTTCTCAATCTCGATGGCCCCATGAGGATAGACTGTGCGCACTATGTAAGGTCCGGTCCATCTAGAATTATGTTTATCTAGGAAGAGATGCAATCTAGAGTTATACAGTATGACATTTTGTCTAGGTGTGAAGGATTTTCTTAACCTTTGGTGATCATATGTAACTTTTAATCGGTCTTTGTATAATTGTGCAGAGTTATGTGCATCTTTCCTCAATTCATCTAACTCATTGAGTTGAAGTTTTTAGTGGGTCCTAATATAATCTAAGTCAACACTGAGGCTTTTGGTGGCTCAATATGCCTTGTGCTCTAGCCCTACTAGTAACTGGAAAGTCTTACCATAAACCAGGTGATAGGGTGACATTTCTATAGGAGTTTCATAAGCTATATGATAAGCTCACAAAGCATTGTTAAGTTTCATAGACTAGTCCTTACTACTTGGATTGACTGTCTTTCTAGAATCCACTTGATCTCCTTATTGGATATCCCTACTTGGCCACTAGTCAGATAGTGGTATGGGGTGCTATCCTATGGTTGACACCATACTTTTACATTAAATTCTCAAACACTTTATTATAAGTGTTTTTCTCCATCACTTATTATGACTTTTAGGGTACTAAACCTTGCATAGATATTTTCTTTTAAGAATTTTATCACAACTTTTTGGTCATTGGTTTTGCAAGGTATAGCATCTACCCACTTCAACACATAGTTCACTCCCACTAGGATGCAAAAATTCCCAAAAGAATTAGGAATGGGTCCCATGAAATCTATGCCCCAAATATTGAATGGTTCTATGACAAGGATTGGGTTTAAGGGCATCATATGTCTCCTCCCTAGACTACCTAATCTTTAACACCTCACGCATGTTGTGTAGTAAGCATGTGGATTCTTAAATTTGATAGGCCAATAAAAACCACATTGCAAAAATTTGTAGCTATCTTTCTCGAACTAAAGTGCCCCTCACATGCAAGATCATGACAGAAGGTGTAACAACCCCAATTTTTAGGAATATAATTGAATTATTAAAAATTAAAAGTTAAAATTGTAAAAGTGGAACTAGAACTTTGAGTTCCAGGAAAATTCATTTTTTTAAAAATAAAATCAAGACTTAAAACTTGGATATTTGTAATGTACTAGAAAAATCAATCAGAATGATTGTAAGTACATCAAATTCTGAGTTCAGATGAAGAATCCTTATTTTTCTTCATTTTTAAGAATAAAAGGGTAAAATGGTAATTTTCCTAATAACCAAGACCTGAGACATCAAAATTTGGAACGACCCAAAAATATGAATCCAACGCCACTAAGTACGCTCAATTCCAACTCGGGAGAATACAATAGATTTTTCTTGATGAAAGGGTAAAATGGTCTTTTTACACCTCTGTGGGGCCCACAAGGGACCCACAATGGGATCCAACAGCCAGAAAACATGTCATCATGAGTCAAACCACTATCAACTACTAGAGATAGAGATAAGAACATAATAATAATGGACATCATATGAGATAGAGATAATTGTTGAAATTAGATGAACACATAATAAATACCTGGGTATCATTTGTGATTACCCCTAAACTTAGATAAGAACATAATAATAAAGGATATCATTTGTATCAAATGAGTATCCTTAAACTTAATAACATTTGGTATATGACTACCAAATTAAAGGAAATGGGGATCATTTACAATAAATGTTCAATCCCTAAACTTATAAGAATATGGGTATCGCTAAATCTAGAAATAAAATCATATCCTTAGTATGAGGGTATTGAATATGAGAATGGTGATATAAATAGACATATTGTCTGAGATGTACAAGAAGTATTTTAGATACAAGCATGAAGGCTTGTGGTTTTGTTTTAAACAAGCATAAGCCTGGGGATGCTATGCTAGGGAAGTTATGAGGGTTTGGCCACCCGCTTCCCGAAATTCGATGATATTATGATACCTTGCCCAAAGAGAGGCTAAAAGTCAGGTGAGGCAATTATGGGAAGACCCCACTATGAAAGTCCTGTCTCCCCATACAGGCAATGATATAATATTTTTCGCCATGGTATCAGTGGTGAACAGGGCAGTTATCTGAGCGCACTAGTATGGATTAGATTGCAACATGGTAGTCCTTGAGTATTTTGCATATGATGCATAGCATAGTGAGATGCCAATACTGCCTTAATGAGGGAGTATTTTCCTAGCAAAAGTCTAGATGATTTCTCAACTCAGGATATCTGAGTATGGTTATTGATATTAGAGATATTGACTATTTTTCATAGTTTTTGACCATATATATACATACGATGTAGTGGTTATGGTTTGGAATTATCATAGTGGATGTTAGATGATAAATTTGTGATTGAATGATCATATATGGTATGGTTCATGGAAATTGAAGTATGTGATTAATATGGAATATGATGATTATGAATATTGTACTTGTGAATTATACAATTCCATATGTTCTTGAATCCCCTACCAAGCATAGCTTGTCGAGATATTGTAAATATTTGAATGTTTACAATATCTTATATACAGAAAGAATAGATGGAGGGATACGACATGGGAAGATGAAGACCATACTGTTGATCAAGACAATGTACATTTGTGAAAGGATTGGATTGTATTTTGATTTGTGTATTTTGGACATAAGATGTAATAAAGGGGTTGTGTATGTCAACCACTGAATAGATCCTACAATTTTAATAAAATGAGTTTCTTTGAAAACATATGTTGTACAAAAATTATGTATGCATATGTAAGTGAAATGTGGCATTCAAGTTTTCTGAAAAGAATTTCAAAAAAAAAAAATTCGCTGTTTAAGTTTTCAAAATGTTTACAAAATTGGTCAACCACCATTTGAAAAGGATTAACAAAAATGTATTTGAAAAACCAAGGTCGCCACAGAAGGAGATGATCTTATTATGCACACTATCAAGTATGCATCTCATAATCACCTGGTAGGGGCAATACTTGAATAAGTGTGGGTTGTCCCAAGTAAAATAACTAACCTGGGTCAAGAATCATTTCTTATCCTATTTTGTCCAATGAATAGATATTTGTCCTGTAAGAAGATAATTTGCAATATCACCATACCAAGGTAACTGGGAAATATGCAATAACTGCTCATCTAAAAATGGTTCAGTTATAGGCATGCGATCACTAGTACGCTCCATTACCAATTTGAATAAGTAGTTTGCGATGACATTTTCAGAACCTTTCTTATACTGAGCTTCTATGTCAAACTCTTATAGTAGTAGTATCCAATGGATCAACCTAAGTTTCACATCCTTTTTAGAAAGGAGGTACTTTAAAGATGCATGATCTGAGTACACTATAACTTTAGACTCTAACAAATAGGATCTAAACTTATTCAGAACAAAAACTATAGCTAACAACTCTTTCTTAGTGGTAGAATAGTGGAGTTCCATGTCACTCGGTGTTTTATTAGTGTAATATATCACATGGCGAAGTATATCAATGCATTGGCCTAAAACAACTCCAATCACATAATTCGATGTGTTCCAATCTGGCAGTTGGATAATGGGTTCATAGGTCAAATGCTCTAAAGAGGCTGGCAAATCATAGTTATTATTGCTTTCTAAATGGATACTTTGATTATAACCAAATTCTTGTAGCACTTGAGGATTAGGAGAAGACCACCTTCACCTTCCCTTTTGGAACCTCCATTTACTGAACTTTTGTGCTTTGTAACGCTCCTGCTACATTTCAAAGGCATATATTGAGCATTTTCTCTGATACAATAGAAAGGTTTCTTGAGATGTTTATGGATGACTTCTTACTATTCAGGTCATCTTTTGATGAGTGTTTGCAACACTTCAAGTTAGTTCTTACAAGGTACCAAGAGAATAATTTGTGTAAAACTAGGAAAAGTGCTATTTTATAGTACAAAATGGTATAGATCTTGGCCTCATGATATCACCCAATGGGATTAAAGTCAATAAGGTAAAAGTGGATTTGATAGCCAACCTTCCTCCACCAACTATGGTGAAAGAAATCCACTCCTTTATAAGACAAGCTGGCTTTATAGACAATTCATCAAGGGTTTCAACAAAATTGCTAAGCCCTTGTGTAATTTACTTACAAAGGAGGCCATTTTTTACTTCGATGAGGATTGTAAGAAAGCATTTGAACACTAAATGACACACAATAATGTTTTGGGCAGTCACTTCTTAAATCTCTTGACTCCCAGATCTCTACTTGGTAGGTGCTCTTAGACTAAAGCAAGGCCAAAGGCATGCATGCCTACGATGGTAGTAATACCTAGAGGCAAGTACGTTATGTGCCACTATAAAGACCCTACATTAGGAGTTACAATTGGCCATTGACTTTTGTGATAAGATTGATACCAATCCTGTGATGGAGATAGTGGGCAGTAGGAGTACCTTCTCATGGGAAAGTTCTCTAAGTAGTAGCTAGATAGTCCCCATGAGGTCGAGTGAGTCATGCTTTGTGAGAGTATCAACTAACAAACATAGAGGCTGCGGCAGTTGCAAATGGGTGATGGTAGGCAAGTACAAGCATAAGTGTTTGCATGTTTTTAGCATGCCAATCATTTTTGAGAGTTGAGACCATTGTTTCTTAGTGGTAGGAGTGTATACCACTGATGCGTCCCTGGTAGTAGGATTGTATACCACTGTGAAATGTAGTGATCTTTTTTCCACAACAATGTGGATTTAGATTTTTACGTTATGGACTAATGAGCCGTCGTCGTCATCATCATCAAGACCTTATCATATTAGGGGTCAGCGACATGAATCTTATTCCTCGATTACACTCTATTAAATACCATGGCTTCATTTAGTCCCAAAGTTTTTAAATCTTTCTCACCACTTCTATCCACACTCTTTTGCTCCTTCCCCTTGCCCTTTTAGAACCTTCTACTTGTATTACCTCAGTCCTTCTAACTGGTGGCATTGTTGGTCTCCTTTGAACATGCCCAAACCATCTAAGTCTAATCTCCCTCATCTTGTTACCTATTGGTGCTACCCCTAAATTTTCTATAATATTTTCATTTCTAATTCTATCCTTTCTTGTCTTACCACTCATCCATCTCAACATCCTCATTTCTACAACGCTCATCCTATGAGTATGATGTTCCTTAACTGCCCAACATTCTGATCCATACAGCATTGCAAGCCTTATGGGCATCCTATAGAATTTTTCTTTTTGTTTGAGTGGCACCCACAAAACTCTAGATGCACATCTCCATTTGTTCCAACCTACTTGGATTCTCTGAGTAACCTCCCTCTCAATCTCTCCACTCTCATGGAATGATGGGTACAAGCCTCAATTTTTGTTCTTACTAATTATCTAGCATACTGGATTGATTGATTTATCATTTTCTTTTCGATATTGCATAAGACTTAAGTTACTAGTTTTTCTTCTTGAATATTTGCCTCACAACTAGAGATCAATTTTGATAGTTATGGTTTCCAATTTGATTTGATTTGATGTGAAAAAAACTATTTTGCATACAAAGTAATGATTATGCTATTGAAAACCTTGAGCAGCTTTTGGTTTTGATAGATTGAAAATTTATCATACATTGGGTTACTAATGATCAAACTATGAGCACATATTATACTATTTTACCTTATTGATTGAATTTAATTTTATCGATATCATCATTAGGTGTTTATACCTAGCTAGTGGCTTTTCCAGTAGTATTATAAAATATGTTGATTTTCTTATACTGATGCCTTTACCATGGTCACCTTACTAATGTGTTAGATTCCTTAAGCATTATGAGTGATTCTACATGATCATGTACTAATTTATTCTTGCATCTGAAAATGCATTGTGTTCATGAAGACTAAGATGTTAGATAACTACCTTTACACATGATAATGAGAATGTTAGATACCTCACTCTTCATAAGTTAATATAACTATTAAATGACAAACTACTTAGACATTTAAAGGGTTAACTTGAATGATCATGTATGGTGAATGATATTCATTCACTATTATGTCATGAATGAATTTACAATGCTTATGTTTCTAATCATGGAAGGTAGTCATAGTACAGATAAATGTCAATGAGATGATAAAAGCTTATGATTCTCTAATCTTTAGGAAAATAAAAGGCAATAATATTTTTAAAAATCATGTTAGATTATGATTCATCAACGCTATCAGCATTAGTACCTACTTTTAAACATCATGTGTTTTGTTTAAGTATTATAAATTCTCAAAATGTGTTGATTATGTAAATCATATAATGCATGACAAAATAACAAATTATTCCACCTACACAAGTGCAAGTTTGCTAAGACATTGTAATTGTTTACAATGTCTTAGATTTGAAGAATTAGAATAGAAGGATTAACAGGTCAAAATGAAAGCAGATATGGATTTGAAATTTCAAAAGATTGAGATTTTCTAGTATCTGAAGGGTGATCTTTACAACTTTAGGTTAGTTTTATGGTTTATTGGAAAATGCAAATCTATATTTACTTTCATGATTGTGGGATAATTTGTATTTAGTGGAATATGTTGTGATATGGCGGCAATTGCAGGTTCAAGGATGTGGTAAGTTTTTGCATATTCGTTTTCAAAATGATGAAAATTATTTGTATAGTTTATTAGGTATTTTGCACGCACGCATTAAATGCACACATGTCCGAAAAACGGAGAAAACTTTGTTGAATTGTTTGTAGAAGTGAAACATTCATTTCACCATAAAATCCTTGTATCTGTGTAAGAAATGACTATCGGGATCTTCAAAATTACTTTTAAAAGTAAAAATTCTACTATTTTGTTTTTTAGTTGAATTTAAGATAAGGGATATCCAAAATTTGAAATAGTATTTAAAATGTATTTTGAAAACCCGGTGGCTCATAGTTTTGCTATCAGAGCTCAAATTCAATCTAGTCACAGCCAGTCACAACAAAAAATCATATTAAAACTCTAGAAAACAAGGAGAGTAGTCATTTGAATGTAAGAAGAAGAGAGAGTATCTTATGGAATAGTATGGTTTTTGAAGGAAACTATCATAATATGAGAGTGCAAGAGTTAGTATCATCAAGTGAAAGCATTGGTATGTGATGGAGGATCCATTTTCATTGACAATCTCTTGAGTGCAAGTTTCAACTGGGATGGTGAGTATAGAGCTTTGGAGAGTACAATAAGGATAGTAAACACTAAGTTGAGAATCATTATATAAAGGATTAGGAGATGGTTATAGTGGAAAATATCCCTTAGCAAATTAGAATCACAGGATTAATCTCAATACATAGTGGACTTTTACTACTAGTAATTGAGTTGTTATGCAAGATCAGTAGTAAAAATTTTAGCTATGAAATGGGTTAAGGTTTATGTAGAAGAGATAAATGATTTGTACTAGTAACCTGAGTTTAAATAATGAATTTAGTCCAACTTAGTTAAATACACATACTTCATTAAGTAAAATATAAATAGATAAGAATGGAAATGGGGTAGAGAATAACCTTTGTGAAGAGGAAATGAAAAAAAGTAAAAGTAAATAAAATAAGTAAGATAGGATGACTATTCAAATATAAATCTTAAAAATAATTGAAGTTGGAATTGATAATGACTTTCAATCAAGTTCTTTCTAAGTGGATAAACATGAAAATTACCAAATCTCTACAATAAACTTCATTAAACTAACAAATCTGGTAATTCAATGGAACTTTGATGAGAAACAAGATTGATAGAAAAAGGGTTTGAAAGAAAAGAATAGGAAATCATAGGATTTTGTAAGGAAACTTGATCAAAAGATCATATTAAGACACTTATATAAACATAATCAGAAAATAAACATATAAGTAAAAGGGGCAGAAGTAAAGTAAGAAATTTTGATTCCAACATGTAGGTGAGAAATAGTTATAGTTAAAAATTTCAAATATTAGTAACCTAATATATATATATATATAATATAAAGGGAGAGAGACTGAGAAATAAGAATGAAATCCCTTGATTCCACTAAATCATGAAATCATTCTAGCTTAGGTAATAACTTAAAACTGAGTTCAAAAAATAGATGAGAAGAATATCCAATCTAGACTCGTTTGGTGAATGGTATAAAGAAACTTGAGGAATGACATCGAACATGCGCATGATAGTTAATATTTTGAGAACTTTACCCTATCTAAAATTGGTCCTTCAAGTTAGAGATGAGTTGACTTGGGAATTGACCCTTCACTCTATTATGTAGTTCAACTGACAAATTGGCTTACCTATAGTGGCTTGAGAGTTCACATGGGCTGAATGTCTACTATCATTTTGCAAATGGTGTAAGGCCCTTTTAGTATCATCATTATTTTATAAAAAATTTCAAGAATGGTCTAAATGTTTTCCTCCAAAGATGATTTCTTTTGTTTCTGAGGTTGTGGGTCTCAGAATACAGGTTGTTGCTAGGTTGGTGATATGCATTTAATGCATTCACTTGGACAATAAGATAGTCGTTCAACACTATATTTGATGGACAAGACGTGGTGGTGTGGGCTGAGCTAGAACATATGGCACAAACCTCTTATAGAGGTTTGAGGGATGTGGCAACCATAAGGAATTGAAGCATAGTTTGAAGCTTGTCTATTCTACCATCATACTTGCCCATTCTTGCTAGTACAAAGTCGAGTTTATGGAATAGATCAGTATGCACTCCTATCTCATAGAGACTCCCCCTCTTAGTGGGCTAGTTGTTCCTCTTTCTTCTATTTGAACAATCCCATTGCTAGTAATTATCTACTAGAGTCTAAAAGAACTCGCAAGCCTCACTCTCATCCTTTAGCATGAGGGTCCCTCCACTCACTGCATCTACCATTTATCTATTTTGCAGCTTCAATGTCTCATAAAAGTATTGAACTTGATGCCATTTTTTTAATACATGATGTGGGTATTTCTACACCAGTTCATTCCACCATTCCCAACATTCATGGTATTATTCATCATACCATTGATGGAAATTAATAATTTCAAGATCAAGGGCATTTGTTTTGTGAATAGGGAAGAACTTGTTTAAAAACTTTCTACGCAATTAATCCCATGTATTGATGGAAGCTACCATCAAGGAATTCAGCCATGACTTAGCTTTGTCCTTGATAGAGAACAGGAATAGCCAAAGTCTCATAGAATCATCGAAAAGAATTTCATAACCTAAATCTGGCACAAATATCAAGGAACTCCTCAATATGTAGGTAGGGATCTTCTCACTCTCGACCATAAAAGTGGGTAGCAATTTTATGACTCGTGGTTTTAACTCATAGTGGTCTACGTTTGTAGGAGGTAAAGCCATGCAGGATGGGGTGTTGAGTTGCAGTGGCTCTTAGAAATCTCTGATGGCCTTGCACTAGACTCCAATTAGTGGTTTAGCCATGAGGACAGGAACTTGGTTTCTTTCCCCTTGTCTTAGGTTGTGTTGAATGGGTTGAACGATGTTAGCTATGGGTTTTGAGATCAATGTCATTCGATAAACTATCCTACACTAAATGACATAATATAAATGCTGACTCTAACTCTATGTGATGTGCAATCAATTCCTAGTAAGTGCTAATCAAGCAGTGTTTTGATTATCTTTACTTAGTACATAGGTGGTAGCTTCTTAGACCTAAATCTAGACATATCCCACTTTTGTCCAAATTTGACTACTACATACCAGTTAGGTTTTGCTCAAAAGTGGCTAATACAATCCTTATGTTAGGAGGCGTTTAGACTTCAACTAACATTAATAGAAGGCATGAAAAAATACTTGGATTTTAAGACACCCACTATAACCAAAGTGCTTAAACGCCACTAGAGTGACAATAGATTGCATCCTTCTAAAAGCGTCCTATTAGCTCGATACCCTAAGTCTCTTTCTACTTGATTTTAAATTAATATTCAAGAGTTGGGATCATGGAAAATAAAGATATTAATTGATTCTTAGGTGGGCTAAGGAGCTGGTGATGAAATCCAATCCTTATCTTATAAGGGTTCTTGTGGGGCCCTTACTAGCATTAATTCCATTCCACCATAAGGCACTTACATCTGTAATGCAAAACAAAAGAAAATTAATGCAACCTATATGCTATCCAACTATGGTTAGGTAGGTGCTCTAATGCAACAATTATCAATGAATGACCCTAATCTATATGAGATATACTAATATTCAAATGCAAATTATACTAAATGCAAATTGTCCTAATAATTAAAATTTGTGTGAGATATACTGACAATGAGGGGTCCAATGATGACCAAGTGTAGGCCACCACAACACATACTTGCCTTGAATTATTACAACCCATTTAACATTAAATAATAAAGCAATTGTAATTTATAATGGGCCTCACTACATGTTTAAGTGAAATCGTAATCTATGAAAGCAATAAAACCTAATCTAAGATGTTGAAACCATGGCACATAGGATCACTGATGCTCCTTCACCAATTTCCCTCACACAAAAATCAAAGAAATATGGTCAATATGAGGAAAATAGCAACAAATGCAAAAAGTATGCAATATTATGCAAAAAACCCTAATCTAATCCACCCAAAACCTAGAATAGAGGAAAATAACTTAAAGTAGGGCACACTACACAATTTATTGTAACTCACCAACAATAACATAAAAAACTTATTGTTGTTTTAATTAAAACTCACAAGTGTATGAACCATTTCCAATATAGGGTACTAGTGACATCTATCCTAGAAGGAGTTGAACTAATGTGATGCTGGTGGTCCCTACTTTAAACTATCTAACCGAGCCAAAATTCAAGTTATTTTTTACGTAAACTAATAAAGGAAATTAACTCATGAAAATGCAATTATAAACTTCTAATTTTATGACTTTCCTAATTATAAACTTTCCTAAAATGTAATTTATCAACTTTCCCAAACTAACATTCCTAAACATGAAATTAACAACTAATCTAAGCAAAACATACTTTAACAAACTATTTTCCTAATCATGCAAAGTAAACTAAGCAACCAAATCAACTATTTTAACAAGTGTGACAAAATCAGCTACTTTACAACTAACTAAAGTGCAAACTAATGGAATCTAACTACAACTAAGAAATAGAAATAAATGAAACAAATCACTAACAACAATGAAAGGAAAACTACCCAAATAACATACATGTAAACTTTGAACAATATACATGATTCATTGGATAGGAGTAGATTTAATCAACTACTTTGGAAACCTAAGCATGCAATCTATTTCTAGCATTAACTAAGCTATCTAACAATCTAATTAGGCTCTTGAAAAATCAAATGAACATGATTGTATAGTTTTGGAAATTAACATACACCATTCATGCAAAGAAATTCCAGTAGTAAGGTAATTGAAACATCAATGAATAGAACATATAAAACATGGAATTAATCACTTCTAATGCATTTAAACATTCAATAACAAAGATAATTGACTACTAGAAACAAACATCAATTGAAAATTCCAACTAACTTCATTGAATCAAATCCAAAAAGTCATCAACATAATAAGCCATATATGTAATCTAAATCTCAAATTTAAATGTTATAACATAGATGTTCACTTAATCTTAATCACTCCTTAATTACAAGCCAATTTCCTCTTCAATTGTTCTAAACTTTACTCATGAATAGGTATGCTTGAATCAAAGGAAAAGTCAATGGAAAACTAAGGCAACAACCAATGGAACTTAAGGAATCAAAGCTAGAAAATGAAGAAGGCTGAAAGAGAACAAAGATGCAATGAAAGGTAAAGAACAAAACTGGAGTCAAAATGACTTCCCTTGGCTGTCACTCTAGGGAAAAACCAGCCTTGAATCATAGTTTAAAAGCAAGGAAAGATAAAGGAAAACAAGGCAAACTAACATGAAAAAAATTAAATTTCAACAAAGAGAATAAGGAAGCTAACCAACTTTCAAAGATGAATCAAAACCCCAAAATTCCTAGGTTGAACACTTGATGAAGAGGCATAGACCTTGGAAAGAAGTGATAGAACCATAGAGACTCCACAAAAAAACATGCAAAAGAAGAAAAGTCGGCAGAAGGAAGTGGCCATCTCCTTCCAATGGAGGAGACGTCTTTCTCTAAGTTGAAAAGTGTGTCCTTTTGCTTGAGTTTGGATTGGTTTTATAAGTCTTCTCCTAATTTTCCTAGGGTACGCTAATAATAGGGTACTGTGTGGATTAAAGTATGTTAAATTGAAGGAATAGGATTAGGGAAAAGGGTAGACATCAAATAGGAAAGTGTGGAAGGGGGTGGCAACCATAAGAAGGGGAGTAGGTGGGAGAAACCACCTTTTTAGGAAGGGGCATCTCCCCCCTTCCAAAGTCATTGAAACCTCTTTGTTTTAGGAAAGTGGGTGGGGAATGGTTGAGAAAGAGGTGGAGGTTGTTAGGTGGAGAGATTTGGTTGGTTAAGAAGTTTCCTAAGAAGTGGAATGAGATGGAGTTTTAGAAATTCGTAGTGCATCTTAAGGGTGAGGTAGAAATTAAGCAAAAGGTGGGGAAAAGTGAGCAAAACACTAAAAATTGAATGCTCTTATCCCATTGGTCCACATTCCATCCTATTCTAATAGATTTTCCCTTAATTATATTCAAACTATCTCATGGATAACTCTCTTGAATCTCTTCCAATATTAGCCTTCCATTTAACTCAGTTTGATTACTTAGATGGCTAACTTTGAAGGCTCCATTGGGTAAGCTTCATAGCTAGCTATTGAAATTTTCTTAGCTTAAACCCTTGGCTTGAGTGGCTTGAATTTCTTAGCTTGCTACCTTCCTTCATGGCTTGTCATCCACTAGTGGTCCAAGAGATGATCTTGGACTTTGGTTTATGTTGATGTGATGATTTTGAGGCTTTGACTCGATCTTTTGATCTTCATCTTCAATTTCATTCTGGTCACTTTTGGCTATTAGATCACCATCTTAGTTCCTATAGAAAGCAAAAAATCATAATTAAATTTAGAAAAATATGATTAATCACATGCATACCTTGAACTAGCTTCTAGACCTAAAAAGTATCAAACTTTTGCCTTATTAAGTCAAAAATATATGTGTTATGAATTTTTGTCTAAAAACCTAATTTAGCCCTATAAGTTGTAACATATAGGTAACTAATTGAGTGGTTTTTATGAAAATTTAACACATCAATATTTTTTTTTTCCTCATAGTTACCATATTTCCTTGATTTTTGTGGAAGGAAAAGCAGCAAAGGAGCGAGACTGCTTCATTCGTCTTAAATTAGATTTTATTGATTTCCTAGATTAGGATTTGTGTGAAATTGTAGTGTGGCCCATTTGTAATTTTAATTTCTTTATTATTCAATTTTAAATTGGTTGTAATAATATAGGCAAGTATGGAGTATGGTGGCCAACACTTGATCATCATCAGATCCCTCATTGTGAGCAATCCTCACCCAATTTTTAATTTTTTGGGATTAATTACATTTGGATGGCAGTATAATTCATATAGATGCGGGTCCTGCATTGATAATTATTGCATAATACTTAGAATTGTTGCATTAGTGGTGCACCTATTTAATAAAGGTTAGATTGATCTTGCTATAACAAAAGCATAGGCTGCATGCCTACGTTCCGATCTATTAAGGTACTTGACTCTTTGTTAAGTAACATATAGGTAGGCATCAGTTTGCTTTTGTTTGTCATTACATGCTTATAGATTTATGGTGAAATGAAATTAATATTAATAAGGGCCTCACAGGAACCCTTACAATATAAGGACTAGATTTCATTACCAGCTCCTTGGCCAATCTAGAAATTAATCAACATCCTTATATGTCATGATTCCAACCCTTGCACTGTAACGATTTGGGTTTTTTGTAACACATTTTGTAATACATTTTTCAAATGCAGGGCCCTTAGTAGTAAATTTTTTTTGCAAAACAAAGCAGTGGAAATTCTTTTCTTTAGAACTTGTTTTGAAAAACCCAAGTCATCACTTCATACACAACATAAGTAGAATTTTTTGTGCAAGATAAAATTCCATTGAAGGAATATGCTTTTATTAAATTCTAGAATCCATCCAGTGGTTCATAGTATAACTTAAGTACCATTACAATACTTGTTCAAATAACATAATCCAAATTTCAAGGCTCACCATACAATAAAACTCTTAATACAATACAATACTCTCAAATAAAAATACATGTCTTCAATGGTACACCCTGATGATTATTCTTCTAAGTCTTCTTAAGTCTTGAGCTCCTAATTCTCCTTCTTTGTACATGAGATATTGTAAACATTGAAACATTTACAATATCTCAGCAAGCTATGGTTGGTAGGGGATTTAAGAAGCATATAATTAGACAGTATAATCCTAATACTTCATAGTCCCATTATTCATACTCATGGATCAATCTTTTTACTTGGTCATATATGTACATCCTTACACATACATTACTGTTGGAATGGATTTTAGTGATTATCATATATATATATATATATATACAATTAAAAGCATAAATATAACATCTCCATTAGATTCTACACACCATTAGAAATTCATAGCAACTTTTCCATCTAAAATAGAAGCTAAAATGAGCTCTCAATTGAAGAAACAAGATTTGAGTTAAAAAAATCAATGACCCATATTTGATCTGCCCATTAGAACATGTTTTAGACGATCTGGAACATGGCAAGATGATTTGGAATGTAACTAGACAATCCCAAAATGTGGCTAAATGATCTGAGCAGGGTTAGGCTCAAATTAACGCTTGATCTGGGAGATTGGTTGAAACGGTTCAATCTAGACCGTCGGATCAACCCTTCTCTAGATCTCCCAAATCTGAAACATCCAAGGGCTAATATTTCTTACCCTGGGGTTATGGACCCTTCTGGATCGATTGGATGGCTCAGATTTTCCATCTTAGCCCACCATCATCCAAAATTTAAGGGTCCTTATCCTTACTTGATTTTTATTATTTTTAACCTAAAACTAATTTAAAAAAAATAAAATTTATATAAATCAACATGAAATAAGTTTGGAAAGAATCACCTACCTGATTGGAGAAAAACAAAGGTTTTGCAGCCCAATTTAAAAGAATATCCACTTGATGATAAGATCGCCCAAGAACCATTTGTCTTGTGATTTCCTATTGTGTGAACCGTTAGATTTTGTTTTGTGGTTTTGTTGATAAGGTAGTCTAAGACAATCTAAATGGTGCTATATGCAAGATTTGATTTGGAACAGAGTGCCTAATTGAATTTAGGTCTCTTGTTCCAATTAAAAAGAGGAGAGAGAAAATGAAAGAAAAGAGATTTTTGGGATTTTGGAAATTTGGATTGAATCTAGATCTGGTTCATCAGGGGAAGCAAGATAATTTCATGGTCAATTTTATGAACATTTTTCGAGGATTTTTGGGGGGTATTTATATGCGTTTTGCATTTTTCATAATTACTTGTAATAATTATGTTTTAATTCTTTTGAATATTAAATTAACATTGGATTCTCCACTACCACCTCCTTCTCCACTATTAGCTGGTAGTGATTTGACCACTCATTACATGTTTTTTGGGCATTAGATTCATTTGTGGGCCCCATAGAGGTGTGAAAAGACCATTTTTCCATTTTATGGAGAAAAATTCATTTTATTCTCCTGAACTCGGAATTGAGCATACTTAGTGGCGCTGGAATTGTATTTCCAAGTACATTCTAAATATTAAAGTCTTAGATCTCGATTATAGGTAAAATTATCATTTTACCCTTTTATTCATAAAAATAGAGAAAATTAGGGAATTTTCATTTTAACTCAAAATTTCTAAAAATTCAAATTAAATTGATTTTCTCAATGAATTTACAAAAATTGGGGTTATTGCAATCTTCCTCTCTTATAATAATTTCATCCTCAAAATTTTTATTTTAGCTTACTTATGAGTTTTCATTAAATTAGTCATAAGTTTGCTCATGTGGCCTTGCCACTTAAGGAACCCTTCATTTCCTTTTGTTCATAGTTCATGTTACCTTCTCCTCAAAGGTAAGAAGCAAATTTTGAGGTCATAAACACACATCTCACTAATAATGCTAATGCATTAATCACTTATCCTAATTCTTTGCTAGACTTTCCAAAAGGATTAATAACTCTTAGTTGAGTTATCCTTTTGTTTAAAACATCCTATAAATTCTACTAATCTTTCACTATAATACTTCATTTTTCGCTATTCCATCTTTTATTGCTCATTCTTATCCTCGTCCAATTTATATAAGCTTTAGCATATCTTTCTTTGTATGAGTAATCCTATCACCTTGAGTCGATTCTTAATTTCAAACTAATGTTCTTATAACTCTTCCAATATTGGTTTATAGACATTTATTTCTCATGATTATTTCAAAATCAATGTATTCTATATTCCATATGTAATTCAACATTACTAAATCTATCATACAAATAGAATCAATATCTCAAATTTCATGATATTAATATCCTCATTCATATATAGGTCTTCACTTTCCATTCTATCATCAATGTCAATTATAGTCCATAATTATTTCCATATTCTATCATATTGTTGAATCAATATTCCTCTAAATTTTATCTCCTTATTTATCTTTATTAAAAATATTTTTATTCACCAATTTTGACTATATTTACCTATCTCCTTAAATTCTTCTCAAGTAAGATCACCTCTATTTTGATGATTAAATCCTTTAACTAATTGTCATTATATTGTAGCAATTGTAATTCTTACATTTATATTTATTATTATTATTTTCAAAATTTGTAATAATTCTAAGGTTTTATCTTTAGTATCTATTTCCTTTCCTATAAAGGTTGAAATTAATCCCTCCTATTTATTTATATCATATTTACCAAATTATCTTCTATTTCTCTTAAATTCCACTTTTCTACATAGTATAAGTGAATAATGATTTTATACTAGTGTTGATGTATTTTATTTCTACACATGTATATTTGTTTCAAATATCAGGCTAAACCTAAATATCACATATTACACGATTATATGATGTGCTTGTTTTTATTATTTGTTTCTATAACTCACTATTCATATATTGGAATTATTAATTTACTAAGCAATACTCCTAGTTATTTCACTAAGTAGTATTTACATGTACTTCACTAATCCTTCATACTTTAATTCTTTCTATACTCATAATCAACTACAATTATTCTATTCTTATATCAAAAATACTTTGCCAAGTAATGTACCTTCTATCTTTGCATTGGATGGTTTAGCCTGGCCATCGGTGATAGTGAATACCCTTCCTTGATGCAGAGGGATATTCTTCGGATTTGCCTCCTTAACATCTAAAGGTTTGCTGCAGTTGTTAGCAATGTGCCCAATATCCCTGCAATTATAACATTTGATTGGGGGCCTTTGCTGTATTGGAGTAGGACACATATGTCTAGGAACCTTCTACATTTGGGACATTGCCTTCTTTTTGTATGATTTCTTTGATTTCATTGATGTCCAAAATTGTCTAAGGGACTCTTGCCCCTTTGAAAAGACCATTGATTATAGTTCCCTCCTTCACCAAATTTAATGATTTAGTTCTTTTGTAATTCTTCTTCAAACTTTGAAGCCATCCCCACACAATCTACCAAAGTTGTTGGTTTAGTACACATTACCTTCACCTTCAGCTCTGGGTGCAATCCTTCCACGAATCGATTCATTGTGTGTGTTTCAATGTTATACACATGCGTCGTAAATCTCCTTAATTGCGTGAATTTATTATCGTACTCTACCACTGACATTTTTCCTTATCTAAATTCTAGAAACTCAATCAGCTTTCTTGCTTGTACATGAGTAGGGAAATATTTGTGGTTTAAGACTTCCTTAAATTCCTCCCATGTAGTATTTTCAGAATTTGAGAAGAAGCTATTGTTAGCTAATCTCCACCAAAATGCAACTTCTTATTTTAATAGATAGGTGGCAAATTTAACCTTCAACTCTGGAGGAGTAAGTAATGCACTGAAAGTCCTTTCTATTTCACATATTCATTCCTCACCCTTCCTAGCATCACCCTTTCCATTATACCCTGAAGCCATCTTTTGAAGTCTCTCCATCATTTTGTCAACCTTTTTTGGGGCTAATGGAGAATTTCTAGCTTCTCCACTTGGTACAAGGGAAGATTGACCCTATATCAGTGGGAGTATCTGGTGTTTGTGTATTATGCCTCACTTCAAGTTGAGCCTGAGTACTTGGTATCTCTATTGGAGGTGATGAACTTTTGGGGTTGTTGAATGTGAGGAAGAAGGTTCCTCAATACTCTTGTTACCATCTCTTCCACATTATCCATTGTTAATCTCTCCATATTATCTTCTGGAGTATTTTGAGCTGTTAGCCTTGTAACTCTCTTTGGTGGCATCTGCTCATAAACCAAAATTTCTATCAGTATTCTACACAACTATTTCTATGCTAATCTAAAATTGGATTATCATATTCATATTGGATATAAGGGTACTATACTGGGACTAGATGAATGGCTCTAATACTAATTGTGATGACCTAGGTTTTTTGCAACACATTTTGTAATATATTTTTCAAATGCAGGGCCCTTAGTAGTAAAAAATATTTGCAAAACAAAGCAGTGGAAATTCTTTCCTTTAAAACTTTTTTTGAAAAACCTAAGCCATCACTACATATACAACATAAGTAGAATTTTTTGTACAAAATAAAATTCCATTAAAGGAATATGCTTTTATTAAATTTTAGAATCCATCCAATGGTTCTTAGTACAGCCCGAGTATCATTACAATACTTGTCCAAATTACATAATCCAAATTTCATGGCTCACCATACAATAAAAACTCACCATATAATACAATACTCTCAAATAAAAATACATGTCTTCAAGGGTATACCCTGATGATTATTCTTCCAAGCCTTCCTAAGTCTTGAGCTCCTAATTCTCCTTCTCTGCATTTGGGATATTGTAAACATTGAAACACTTACAATATCTTAGCAAGCTATGCTTAGTAGGGGATTTAAGAAGCATATAATTTGATAGTATAATCATAATTCTCCATAATCCCATTAGTCATCCTCATGGATCAATCTCTGTACTTGGTCATATATGCACATCTTTACACATACATACTGTATACTTTGCACAGATATAAATATAAATTAGGTCAAAATTGTGAAAAATAGTTAATATCTCAAAACATAATCATACCCAATTTTTACTGAGTTGATAGATCATCCAAACTCTATTGGACATGCTCCCTCATTTGGGTAGTGTCGGTAATCCACAATTACCTGGCATCTCATCATGCCATATCATAAAGTATTTCACTATTGCTATACATCATAATGCAAAAATACTCAAAGGACTACTATGCATGTAGTCAGAATCCGTACAAGTGCGCCCGAATAACTACCCAATAATCTACCTATACCATCGTTGGTAGAAATCACAATATCCATGTCTGTTTGGGGAGGACCATGGTTTTTATAGTGGCAGCCTTCCCATAATTGCCCCACCCAACATTTAGCCTCATTTACGCTTTGTATCCATATAATAATATGTTTAAGGCTCTCTTGCCCTTTTGAAAAGACCTATGATTATAGTTCCCTCCTTCACCGAATTTAGTGATTTGGTTCTTTTGTAATTCTTCTTCAAACTTTGAATCTATCTCCACACAATCTGCCAAAGTTGTGGGTTTAGTACACATTACCTTCACCTTCAGCTCTGGGTGCAATCCTTCCATGAATCGATTCACTGTGTGCATTTTAGTGTTACACACATGAGTCACAAATCTCCTTAACTGTGTGAATTTATTATCGTACTCTACCACTGACATGTTTCCTCGTCTAAAATCCTGAAACTTAATTAGCTTTCTTGCTTATACATGCGTAGGGAAATATTTGTGGTTGAAGACTTCCTCAAATTCCTCCCATGTAGTATTTTTAGAATTTAAGAAGAAGGTATTGTTAGCTGATCTCCACCAAAATGCAGCTTCTTGTTTTAATAGATAGGTGGCAAATTTAACCTTCAACTATGGAGGAGTATGTAGTGCATCGAAAGTCCCTTCTATTTCATATATCCATTTCTCATCCTTCATAGCTTCACCCTTTCCATTATTCCCTATAGCCATCTTTCAAAATCTCTCCATCATTTTGTCAACCTTTTCTAGGTGAATAGAGAATTTCTAGCTTCTCCACTTGGTACGAGGGAAGATTGACACTGTACCACTGGGAGTATATGGTGTTTGTGTATTATGTCTCACTTCAAGCTGGGCCTGAGTACATGGTATCTCTACTGGAGGTCATGAACTTTGGGGTTGTTGAATGTGAGGAAGAAGGTTTCTCAATACTCTTGTTACCATCTCTTCCACATAATCCATTGTTAATCTCTCCATATTATCTTTTGGAGTATTTTGAGCTGTTAACCTTGTAACTCTCTTTGGTGGCATATGCTCGTAAACCAAAATTTCTATCAGTATGCTACACAACTATTTCTATCCTAATCTAAAATTGGATTATCATCTTCATATTGGACATAAGGGTACTATACTGTGATTGGATGAATGGCTCTGATAACAACTGTGACGACTTAGGTTTTTTGTAACACATTTTGTAATACATTTTTCAAAGGCAGGGCTCTTAGTAGTGAAAATTTTTTGTAGAACAAAGCAGTGAAAATTCTTTTCTTTAGAACTTGTTTTGAAAAACCCAATTCATCGCTTCATACACAACATACGTAGAATTTTTTGTACATGATAAAATTCCATTGAAGGAATATGCTTTTATTAAATTCCAGAATCCATTTAGTGGTTCACTATATAGCTTGGGTATCATTACAATATTTGTCTAAATTACATAATCTAAATTTCAAGGCTCACCATACAATAAAAACTCTTAATACAATACAATAATCTCAAATAAAAATATGTCTTCAAGGGTATACCCTAATTATTATTCTTCCACGTCTTCTTAAGTCTTGAGCTCCTAATTCTGCTTCTCTGTATCTGAGATATTATAAATATTGAAACATTTGCAATATCTCAATAAACTATGCCTGGTAGGGGATTCAAGAAGCATATAATTTGATAGCATATTCCTAATACTTCATAATCCCATTATTCATACTCATTGATCAATCTCTTTACTTGGTCGTATATGTACATCCTTACACATACATACTGTATACTTTGCATAGATATATATACTGAGTTGATAGATCATCCCGACTCTGCTGGACATAATCCCTCATTTGGGTAGTATCGATAATCCACAATTACCTGGCATCTCATCATGCCATATCATAAGGTATTTCACTATGCCATGCATCATAATGCTAAAATACTCAAAAGAATACTATGCATGCAGTCAGAATCTATACTAACGCTCCTGCATAACTGCCAAATAATCCACCTATACTATCCTTCGTGGAAATTACAATATCCATGTCCATATGGGGACGACCATGGTTGTCACAGTAGTGGCCTTCCCATAATTGCCCCACCCAATTTTAGCCTCATTTAGGGTTGGTATCCATTTAATAAAAAGTCTTGGAGGGTAGGTGGCCAAACCCTACTAACTCTCCTAGCATAGCATCCCCAAACCTATGTTTATTTAAAACAAAACCACAAGCCTCCATGCTTGTATATAAAGTAATTATCATATGTATTAGACAATCTGTCTGTTTACTTAGGGCTAGAACATCTTCTAGTTCCATATTCACTTAGAGTTTATTCCTCAATTCTAACTTAACCATTTCATATGTGTTTGGTTGGATCATAAGGGTGTCAGGGGATTTAATACAAGTATTAACATTACACTTGTCAACATTTTTAGACATAAGATCATGTATTCAACATGTACATCCCATGTATATGCATTCATAAAGGATCTGAATAAGCCTATATTTTTTATCCTATCTATATTCTTTGTCTAATCTTGTCCTTTGATATAAAGGATCTAGATTTTGCATCCTATCATGATCTATCTTTCTCAAATAGTGTTTATCCTATTGATCAACAGATCTGACGGTTAGAATGATCTTCTAATCTTTCAGATCTAAGTATTGTCTATTCTAAGTCTTTGTGTATTCCTTTCATTGATCTTGATATTTCATAGATCCTTTGATCAACAATTTATACTTGTGGATAAAGATCAAAAGCTTAGATCTTCTATCATCTAATTCTTCTTTGATCTAAGTTTAGTTGTTTGATCATCCCTAAAGAGGAGGATCTTGGTTCTCTTCTTTAAATCATATTTTCTTGTATGTGGGTAGGGAAATATTCATGGTTGAAAACTTCCTTAAATTCCTCCCATGTAGTATTTTCAGAATTTGAGAAGAATGTATTATTAGCTGATCTCCACCAAAATGCGACTTCTTGTTTTAATAGATAGGTGGCAAATTTAACCTTCAACTGTGGAGGAGTATGTGGTGCACTGAAAGTCCTTTCTATTTCATATATCCATTCCTCAGCCTTTATAGCTTCACCCTTTCCATTATTCCCCGTAGCCATCTTTTGAAATAGTTCCATCATTTTGTCAACCTTTTCTGGGGCTAATGGAGAATTTCTAACTTCTCCACTTGGTACAAGGGAAGATTGACCCTATATCAGTGGGAGTATCTGGTGTTTGTGTATTATGCCTCACTTCAAGCTGAGCCTGAGTACTTGGTATCTCTATTGGAGGTGATGAACTTTGGGGTTGTTTAATGTGAGGAAGAAGGTTCCTCAATACTCTTATTACCATCTCTTCCACATTATCCATTCTTAATCTCTCCATATTATCTTCTGGAGTATTTTGAGTTGTTAGCCTTGTAACTCTCTTTGGTGGTATCTGCTCATAAACCTAAATTTTTATCAGTATTCTACACAGCTATTTCAATCCTAATCTAAAATTGGATTATCATCTTCATATTGGACATAATGGTACTGTATTGTGATTGGATGAATGGCTCTGATACTAACTGTGATGACCTAGGTTTTTTTAAAACATTTTGTAATTTATTTTTCATAGGCAAGGCCCTTAGTAGTAAATTTTTTTTTTTACAAAACAAAGTAGTGAAAATTCTTTTTTTTAGAACTTGTTTTCAAAAAACCAAGTCATCACTTCATATACAACATAAGTTGAATTTTTTGTATAAAGTAATCCAAAATCCATCCAGTGGTTCACAGTACAACCCGGGTATCATTACAATACTTGTCCAAATTACATAATCCAAATTTCAAGGCTCACCATACAATAAAAATTCTCAATACAATACAATACTCTCAAATAAAAGTACATGTCTTCAAGGGTATACCTTGATGATTATTTTTCCAAGTCTTCTTAAGTCTTGAGCTTTTAATTCACCTTCTCTGTATCTGAGATATTGTAAATAATGAAACATTTGCAATATCTCACCAAGTTATGCTTGGTAGGGGATTCAAGAAGCATATAATTTGACAGCATAATCCTAATACTAAATAATCTCATTATTAATACTCATGGATCAATCTCTTTACTTAGTTATATATGTACATCCTTACACATACATACTGTATACTTTGCATAGATATATATACATTCAGTCAAAACCATGAAAAATCTTTAATATCTCAAAACATATTGATACCCAATTTATACTGAGTTGATAGATCATCCAAACTCAGCTAGACATACTCCCTCATTTGTGCAGTATCAGTAATCCACGATTACCTGGCATCTCATCATGCCATATCATAAGGTATTTCACTATGCCATACATCATAATGCAAAAATACTCAAAAGAATACTATGCATGCATATAACTGCCTAATAATCCACCTATACCATCCTTGGTGGAAATCACAATATCCATGTCCGTATGGTGGGGACCAAGGCTGTCACAGTGGTGGCCTTCCCATAATTGCCCCACCCAACATTTAGCCTCATTTACGCTTGGTATCCATATAATAATAAGTTTTGGAGAGCTAGTGGCCAAACCCTACTAACTCTCCTAGCATAGTATCCTCGGTCCTATGCCTATTTAAAACAAAACAACAAGCCTCCATGCTTGTATATAAAGTAAGTCTCATACGTATTAGACAATCTGTTTGTTTACTTTAGGCTGGAAAATCTTCTAGTTCCATATTCACTTGTAGTTTTATCCTCAATTCTAACTTAACTATTTCATATTTGTTTGGTTGGATCATAAGGGTTTCAAGGGATTTAATACAAGTATTAACATTACACTTGTCAACATTTCTAGCATAAGATCATGTATTCAACATGTACATCCCATATACATGAATTCATAAAATCGTCCTACCTTCAAGTAGTGATTCATCTCTTCAAATCTTCCATGATCCTGATTGACGTATGAAATTCGTAAATCCCTACATACTATTAATATTTATAAAATCTGAATAATCCTATGTTTTTTATCCTATCTATATTTTTTGTCTAATCTTGTCCTTTGATGTAAAGGATCAAGACCTTGTGTCCTACCATGATCTATCTTCCTCATATAGTGTTTATCCAATTGATCAATTGATCTGGCAGTTAGAATGATCTTCTAATCTTTTAGATCTAAGGATTTTCTATTCTAAGTCTTTGTCTGTTCCTTTCTTTGATCTTGATCTTTCATAGATTCTTTGATCAATAATTTATACTTGTTGATAAAGATCAAGAGCTTAGATCTTCTATCATCTAGTTCTTCTTTGATCTAAGTTTAGTTGTTTGATCATCCCTAAGGAGGATGATCTTAGTTCTCTTCCTTGAATCATATTTGATCAAAGGTTTGGATTCTCTATCTAGATTTTTCTACAACATACATGCATACATACATAATAAAATACTACATTAGGATTCTTATTGTTCTTGATCATTAAAGATCTTATGGATCTTGTTTGATCATGTTTATCTTACTTACAATTTTTATTAGGATTAGATAATTTACTGACCTTTTATGCTCTTATTATTATTATTCAACCATTTAATCTTTTTGTATTGACTCCAATTTTGTAATATTGAAATTCCAAGTTTAGCAATGAAAAGTCCAATTTTAAAGATAAGGGCATTTTGGTCATTTCACTAGTTTCCTTGACTAAACCCAAAAATTTGGTCCTAAAAGTGGTTCCATTAGATGCGTCTCAGAAAAAGGAATCCAACGAGGCCAAAATCACCCAAAACGGAGTTAAAATGAGGAAGATATGGCCCTATGAAGTTCAGGGGCAAAATTGTAAATTTCACAAAAACGACTTAACCTGAAAAACACAGGTGCCCGTTTTGATACGGACACCCTTCATCTTCAACCTCCTAGAGGTTTCTGGAACGGCGGTGTTTCAAGAAGAAACCACCGCCATTCTGGAGGTTTCTCCACCGCCATTCAAAGGCAGTTAGAACCCCTCCAGAACCCTCTTTAAAAGCCCTATAAATAGAGCTCTTGGGTGCCTCTAATGGCAGCCCAAAACCTTGGAGAAAACCAGTCTTGAAGCAGTGACCTAAAGGGGAAAATGAGGAGAAAAACCCAGCAACGAGCCAGGTACGTCCGAGATCGCTCAAAACCCATCTCCCCCATAGTTCCAAGGTCAATTCCCCTAAGTTTTTGCATGAAAAACCATGCAAAACGGAGCCTTGGAGAGCCACCAAGGACCCTGGGACATCCCCAGGGCCGCACTGGTTTGACAAGGTCAAACCAGGGTGACCTGAGGACGACCCAGGTCTCTAACGGGCGGGACGATCCAATAGGAACGTCCCACGTGGACCTCCGCTTGAAAAACCAAATTGGACGCGCCCGCTAAAGAGAAGGACGGGCAGAGAAGTCGCGCGCGTCTGTAGATGAGCAATGCACTAGCAGAGGCATCATTTTTTTGGTTGTTAAGGAAGCCAGGGTGCATGACGCTGACGCGCAGCGCCCTAGCATTCCGTATTTTAATACTTAAGGGTCTTGTGTACATACAACACTAAAACACTTATAACTTGAGATCTAGAGCTCCGATTGAGGTACCGCAAAAGGCATTGTGTCCGTGTTGACGACGCAGACACATCCAAACTATAAAATACTTGATCAAGGCCCAATCAAAGGAGGGCATGACCCTTAGAATAGGATGGTGGTGCGTGGCCACTAGAACTTTGGAAAACTGAGGATACCAAGGCCCAATTAGGACCTTAGGACACCCATAGGCATAGGGATGTACCCCTAATGCCTAAGTAATAAGACCCAACTACTCTAAACCCATAAAAGATAGGCTAAACTAACCTTGAGTCCCCAAACCATGTTCAGGAGCATACGAGGACAAAAGGGTTAACGCGACCTAGCCAGGTAGGTGCTCTATCACTATTAGATTCTTTTAAAAGAACTATTATTATTTTGAGAACATATGTTTTAAATATATGACTTGATTTGCATGAATTAATTCAGCATGCATGATAAATGCTTTGTACATAGCCATGTTTTCAAATGACTGCATATACATTATGCACATATATGTGTTGCAAACAAGTGCATACATTGCATGATTTAAGTACTTGCGAAGATTACATGTCCTTGAGGGTTGCCAAAAGACGTTGGAGTGCCGAGGGCCAAGCAGTTGTGAGGGACCCAAAGAGGACAAGTTTTAATAAGAGGTTTTGGCTTCTTTAATCTTATGTGATTTGGGCAAGTAAGCCCATGGGTGCTATGCTGAGGGGTCTGGGTTGGCCACCCGGCCTCTACCACTAATAGGTGGATGGGTACCACGCCCAAAAAGAGGCAAGTCTCTACATCGACTGCATGTGGTACAGGGGGCTACCACTAGTGTCACGGCACTGGGTCGACGTGTCATAGGCCCCGTGGAGGCTATGACCGAGTTTCCTCAGGTACCCGGGGACCACACGGCGAGGAGGTCGTGAGCATATTGGACCCTACAGTTTGATGAGTTATGTGCATTTCATATAGCATGATATGAGGTTGGTCGACCATACCATACTAGAGGTCCATGAGTTGGACTCCATGAAGCATCTATTGCATATCATGATGTCTTCATATATATATATATGATACTTTCAATTTTGGATTATGTGATCTTTTAAGTCATGAGTATTTCAGTTTGATTATGGATTCTTATACTGATATTGAACTTGAGTATTCAAACATACGCATATTTTGAATGAGCATATGATGTTAAAACATCTCATGCATTTATAAAACTAGTAATGATAGGCTCCTACTGAGTATATTATATACTCACCCAATCCTCAACATTTTTCAGATACAAAGTAAATACTTAAGGGCAAGGGACGTTTGTACTAGGAGACACAGGCTAAGTACAAGTAAGTAAACCCCTATCTTATCTTTCAATGTTACTTGATTGTAGTTACTCTCTAATAGCTGGGGCTGTGACTAACACTTTCTTGGGAATAATATTGATTTAAACTTTGCCATGACTAAATAAATTGAGAATGTGTTTGAACACTCGGGGTTTTTATGAAAGGTTGTTTTCCAGATAAGAAAGATTTTCATGCATTTCATATTTATAAAACAAGAGATCTCGCCTTTTTATCAAAATTGCATCATATAAAAACCCGGATCGTGACTGTTGGTATCAGAGCACAGTTTAACGTTACTCACAGCCCAGTTATGAGGAGAATAACTTATACTCAAGTTTCATCCATGAAAGAGCAAGGGGTAATAGGATAACACAAAACTGAGATTTGGTGAATTGCCTTGTGATTACTGATGCCTAGGAAGAAGGGAAGCAATGCTCCAAGACCTGAAGCCCCACCAATGGACTCCACTGGGTCGGGCAACGGGATGGCTGAGTTATTTCAGCAATTCTTACAGAACATGGGGCAATACATGAATAGTCATAGCCAAACTCCTACCCCCCGAGATCCTTCCCCTGATAAAACAATAGATAGGACTGAGGTTCAGTTAGAAAGGTTTCAGAAACTAGCTCCCTCATTCACAGGAGAAGATGAAGCATCTACAGCTGAAAAATGGTTAATTGATATTGAAAAGATATTTAAGGCCATGAACATAGCTGAAGAAAGAAAAGTACCCATGGCCACGTTTGTGTTTAGAGGAGAGGCTACCTTTTGGTGGGAAACAGCAAAAAGAACTTATTTTGATCAGCAAGAAACAATAGCTTGGGAAGAGTTTAAAAAGGTCTTTAATGACAAATATTACCCTAAACATATAAGGAAACAGTAGGAAAAGGAATTTATGGACTTAGAACAAGGAAATATGACCGTCCAACAGTATGAAAGTAGATTCATCATCCTCCGAAGATTTGCACCCCGTGCTTGTGCTGATGAAGATGATGCAGCTGAAGGATTTGTAGATGGACTCAACCCAGGACTTAGGAACAGAGTTCTAGGTTTCCAACCTTCCACAGTAGCCAAAGCAGTAGAGATGGCCTCCCTATATGAAAAAGATTATCAAAGGAACCAAGCAATAAGAGAAACTAAGAACATCAACACCATGAAGAACAAAGGAAAGAGACCCTTTCAGTCATCTGGACCTAGGCCACCTTTCAAGAAGCCGTTTGAAAACAAAGGAAGAAGACCAAACTGGAAGGCATGCCCTAGGTGTAACAGAAATCATCCAGGCAAACCATGTCCCAGTTTCAACATCACTTGCTATAGTTGTGGAGAATTAGGACATTTTTCTAGTAACTGTCCAAAAAGGAAAGTACAAGAGCGTAAAGAAGATCAAGTTCCAAAAAGCCAAGGATGTGTCTTTGCCCTTGCTTCCAATCAAGCCCAAGCATCAAATGCAGTCGTTGAAGGTATTCTTTCTATCTATGATACACCTGCTAAAGTTCTATTTGATACAGGCTCCACTCATTCTTTCATATCCCGAGAATTTGCATCATCCTTGGACATTATACCACAGGACCTAGACTTCACTCTAATAGTCATGACTCCTGTAGGCCAGGCACTCCCCACATATTCTTACCTCCAGGATGTCCCCATTTTGATTAAGGACCATTTGTTACATGCCAACCTTATCCACTTAGATATGAATGACTTCGACATCATCCTAGGTATGGACTGGCTAGCCTTTCATCAAGCCTTTGTTGATTGTCGTCAGAAGCGTGTCACTTTTACCCTACCTAATAGCGACACTTTCACCCTCCAAGGAAGAAAGGATTATTCTGGAGCGTGTGTTATTTCTGCCATGAAAGCAGTTAAACACATTGCTCAAGGATGCCCCTTCTTCTTAGCCAAGATTGAATCTATCAAGAGTCCCCAACCAAAGCTAAAGGATGTCAAGGTTGTCCAAGAATTCCCTGAAGTATTCCCTGAGGACTTACCAGGTCTACCTCCACCAAGGGAAATTGAGTTCATCATTGACCTTATACCCGGTACTTCCCCCATTTCCAAATCTCCTTACCGAATGGCTCCATGAGATTGTGCATAGACTATCGGATGCTGAATAGGGTCACCATTAAAAATAAATACCCTCTTCCCCGAAATGATGATCTTTTTGATCAACTTCAGTCAGCTAGAGTCTTCTCTAAGATTGATCTACGATCAGGGTACCATCAACTTCGAGTTAGAGAAGAAGATATCCCCAAGACAGCCTTCAGGACTCGATACGGCCATTATGAATTCAGAGTGATGTCCTTTGGTTTGACTAATGCTCCAGCCGCGTTTATGGACCTCATGAATAAGGTGTTCGAGGAGTACTTAGATAAATTCATCATAGTGTTTGTGGATGATATCTTAATATATTCTGAAACTCCTGAAGACCATATGGAACATCTAAGGATAACATTAAGCACCCTACGAGCACACAAGCTATATGCAAAATTCAGTAAGTGTGAGTTTTGGCTGGAAAAGGTTAATTTCTTAGGACACATTATTTCTCAAGATGGCATAGCAATTGACCCTACTAAGGTTGAAATAGTACAGAACTGGGAAATACTTAAGACAGTCACAGAAATAAGAAGCTTCTTAGGACTTGCCGGATATTACAGGAGATTCATCGAAGGGTTTTCACAAATGGCTTTACCTCTAACTAAGCTAACCAGGAAAGACACAGATTTGAATGGACTGATAAATGTGAGGAAAGCTTCCAAGAACTAAAAAGAAGGTTGACTACCACACCTGTCCTTACCTTACCTTCAGGAAGTGGCGGATTTGAGATATACAGCGATGCCTCGTAACAAGGGCTAGGCTGCGTACTTATGCAACATGGGAAGGTAATTACTTATGCTTCTCAACAACTCAAGAAGCATGAAGTCAATTACCCAACCCATGACTTGGAATTAGCAGCCATAGTCTTTGCCTTGCGAATATGGAGACATTATTTATATGGGGAAAAGTTTGAAGTTTTTACAGATCACAAGAGTCTTAAATATATCTTTTCCCAACAAGACCAAAACATGTGACAAAGAAGATGGATGGAATACTTAAAAGACTATGACTTCTCCATTCATTATCACCCTGGAAAAGCTAATGTGGTAGCTGATGCATTAAGCAGAAAAACCCAAGGGATGTGTGCAAGTTTATTAACTAAGAGATGGAAGCTACTACAAGAAGTAATCACATGGAAACCAGACATAAGTAAGTACAAGATCATTATGGCAGGTCTAACAATCAAATTGGCTATTAATGAAAAAGTTAAGCAAGAATAGAAAGGAGATCCAGATATACAAGCTTTCATAGGAAAACCAGGGTTTACAAAAAGGGAAGATGGTAGTGTTTACATGCAAGGAAGATTAGTAGTACCAGCTAATGAAGAGTTAAGACAAGAAATCTTAAAAGAGGCTCATCGGTCCAAGTATACAATACACCCAAGAGGGACTAAGATGTATCAAGACTTAAAGAAACAATATTGGTGGGATGGTATGAAAAGAGACATAGGGGAATTTGTGGCAAAGTGTTTAACATGTCAACAAGTAAAAGTTGAACATCAAAGACCTGCGGGATTGTTACAACCCCTTGAGTTACCCGAATGGAAATGGGACCATATCACAATGGACTTCATCGTAGGGCTACCCAAGACCTCTAAGGGTCATGACATGATCTAGGTAATTGTTGATAGATTAACTAAGATAGCCCATTTCCTTCCAATACGTCATACCCAATCCAGTGACAGCCTATCTCAACTATACATCAAAGAGATAGTAACTCTACATGGTATACCCCTTAGTATCACTTCAAATAGGGATAGCCGCTTCACTTCGCAACTCTGGAAGTCTGTCCAAAAATCTTTAGGATCTTCCTTGAACTATAGCACAGCCTTCCATCCATAGACCGATGGACAGTCAAAGCGCACAATCCAGATAGTCGAAGATATGTTGCGAACTTGTGCCCTTGATTGGAAGCAGAGTTGGGATGAAAACCTACAGCTAGTCGAGTTTGCGTACAACAATAGCTTTCAGTCAAGCATTGGCATGGCTCCATATGAGGCGCCCTATGGGAGACCCTGTCGATCACCCACCAGTTGGAGTGAAGTTGGAGAATCCAGGGTGCTCCAGTCTGAGCTAGTAGAGCAATGTGCCGAGAAGGTCAGACTCATAAGAAGCCGCCTCCTCACAGTTCAAAGCCGCCAAAAGAGCTATGCTGATCGAAGGAGGAGACCATTGGAATTCGACATAGGAGAGCACGTTTTCCTGAAGATATCTCCCACTAAAGGAGTTATGAGGTTCGGTATCAAAGGCAAGCTTAGTCCGCTTTACATAGGACCTTTTGAAATCCTGGAGAAAGTGGGAAAAGTGGCCTACAGGATCGCGCTACCCCCTCAGCTATCCGAAGTGCATAACGTATTCCATGTGTCTATGCTAAGGAGGTACGTGCCTGACCCCGCTCATGTCATCGACCAGGTACCCATAGAGATGACGGAGGATCTCAGACTAGAGACAAGACCAGTTGAGATTCGGGATCGTAAGAATAAGAAGCTGCGAAACAAGGACATACCCTTAGTCAAAGTTTTGTGGAGAAATGCGCACATGGAAGAAGAAACTTGGGAACCAGAGTAAAAGATGCGAGAAAAGTACCCCGAGATCTTTTGATTGTATATAGTAGAATTTCGACAGCGAAATTCCCCTAAGGGGGTAAGAATGTAATGACTCCAATTTTGTAATATTGAAATTCCAAGTTTAGCAATGAAAAGTTCAGTTTTAAAGATAAGGGCATTTTGGTCATTTCACTAGTTTCCTTGAATAAACCCAGAAATTTGGTCCTAAAAGTGGTTCCATTAGATGTGTCTCGGAAAAATGAATCCAACGAGACCAAAATCACCCAAAACGGAGTTAAAATGAGCAAGATATGGCCCTTTGAAGTTCAAGGGCAAAATTATAAATTTCACAAAAACGACTTAACCTGAAAAACACAGGTGCCCGTTTTGATATGGGCACCCTTCATCTTCAACCTCCTAGAGGTTTCTAGAACGGAGGTGTTTCAAGAAGAAACCACCGCCATTCTGGAGGTTTCTCCACTGCCATTCAAAGGCAGTTAGAACTCCTCCAGAACCCTCTTTAAAAGCCCTATAAATAGAGCTCTTGGGTGCCTCTAATGGCAGCCCAAAACCTTGGAGAAAACCAGTTGTGAAACAGTGACCTAAAGGGGAAAACGAGGAGAAAAACCCAGCAACGAGCCAGGTACGTCCGAGATCGCTCAAAACCCATCTCCCCCATAGTTCCAAGGTCAATTCCCCTAAGGTTTTGCATGAAAAACCATGCAAAACGGAGCCTGGGAGAGCCACCAAGGACCCTGGGACGTCCCCAGGGCCGCACTGGTTCGATAGGGTCGAACCAGGGTGACTTGAGGACGACCCAAGTCTCTAACGGGCTGGAAGATCCAATAGGGACATCCCACGTCAACCTACGTCGACCTCCATTTGAAAAACCAAATGGGCGCGTCCAAGGACGAGCCCGCTAAAGAGAAGGATGGGCGGAGAAGTCACACGCGTCTGCAGACGCGCCCGCTGAGGCGCACGCCGCAGACACTCAACGCGCTAGCAGAGGCATCATTTTTTTGGTTGTTAAGGAAGCCAGGGTGCATGACACTGACGCGCAGCACCCTAGCATTCCCTATTTTAATACTTAAGGGTCTTGTGTACATACAACACTAAAACGCTTATAGCTTGAGATCTAGAGCGCCGATTAAGGTGCCACAAAAGGCATTGTGTCCGTGTTGACGATGCAGACACATCCAAATTATAAAATCCTTGATCAAAGCCCAATAAAAAGAAGGCATGACCCTTAGAATAGGATGGTGGTGCGTGGCCACTAGAACTTTGAAAAACTGAGGATACCAAGGCCCAATTAGGACCTTAGGACACCCATAGGCATAGGGATGGACCCTTAATGCCTAAGTAATAAGACCCAACTATTTTAAACCCATAAAAGATAGGCTAAACTAACCTTGAGTCCCCAAACCATGTTCAGGAGGGTACGAGGACAAAAGGGTTAACGCGACCTAGCCAGGTAGGTGCTCTATCACTATTAGATTCTTTTAAAAGAACTATTGTTATTTTGAGAACATATGTTTTAAATATATAACTTGATTTGCATGAATTAATTCAGCATGCATGATAAATGCTTTGTACATAGGCATGTTTTGAAATGATTGCATATACATTATGCACATATATGTGTTGCAAACAAGTGCATACATTGCATGATTTAAGTACTTGCAAAGATTGCATGTCCTTGAGGGTTGCCAAAAGTCGTTGGAGTACCAAGGGCCAGGCAGTTGTGAGGGACCCAAAGAGGACAAGTTTTAATAAGAGGTTTTGGCATCTTTAATCTTATGTGATTTGAGCAAGTAAGCCCGTGGGTGCTATGCTGAGGGGTCTGGGTTGGCCACCCGGCCTCTACCACTAATAGGTGGATGGGTACCACGCCCAAAAAGAGGCATGTCCCTACGTCGACTGCATGTGGTACAGGGGGCTACCACTAGTGTCACGGCACTGGGTCGACGTGTCATAGGCCCCGTGGAGGCTATGACCGAGTGTCCTCAGGTACCCAGGGACCACACGGCGAGGAGGTCGTGAGCATAGTGGACCCTACGGTTTGATGAGTTATGTGCATTTCATATAGCATGATATGAGGTTGGTCGACCATACCATACTAGAGGTCCATGAGTTGGACTCCATGAAGCATCTATTGCATATCATGATGTCTTCATATATATATATATGATACTTTCAATTTTGGATTATGTGATCTTTTAAGTCATGAGTATTTCAGTTTGATTATGGATTCTTATACTGATATTGAACTTGAGTATTCAAACATACGCATATTTTGAATGAGCATATGATGTTAAAACATCTCATGCATTTATAAAACTAGTAATGATAGGCTCCTACTGAGTATATTATATACTCACCCAATCCTCAACATTTTTCAGATACAAAGTAAATACTTAAGGGCAAGGGACGTTTGTACTAGGAGACACAGGCTAAGTACAAGTAAGTAAACCCCTATCTTATCTTTCAATGTTACTTGATTGTAGTTACTCTCTAATAGCTGGGGCTGTGACTAACACTTTCTTGGGAATAATATTGATTTAAACTTTGCCATGACTAAATAAATTGAGAATGTGTTTGAACACTCGGGGTTTTTATGAAAGGTTGTTTTCCAGATAAGAAACATTTTCATGCATTTCATATTTATAAAACAAGAGATCTCACCTTTTTATCAAAATTGCATCATATAAAAACCCGAGTCGTGACAGTTTTAGTGGTTGAAGATAGCTTATTCCATCCTAGTCTAGATAGCTCCTCTTATTTCCAATTGGCTAAGGTTTACTAGTTGAATGGTTGAACACAAAGTGGTTACTTCAATCCTCATGTAAGGAGGCATTTAGACCTCACAAACGTCAACGGAAGGTAGGCTCTATTAGAGAAGAGCGAGGCTCTATTAGAGAACCCCCTCAACCACCATGTTCAGCATTCACTAGAGTGACCTTAGCTCAACCTTTCATAAGGTTCCTATGAGCATTTTAACCCTAAGTACTCTTTCTAATTGATTTTAATTAAATTCTCATAGTTTGGGCCAAGCATTTGATAATCCTTATATTGTCCTACTAATTATTGCCCTTGCTATGATTATACTTCATGATGTATATGAATTTAATGAAGTCCATCTATATGTCATCAATTACCTCTTTTAAGGTATTTTTCATAATTCTACAATTAAAAAAAATTACAACAATAATTCTAAGGAATTTAAAGATAATCATGCTAAAATTGAAAGTATTGACCTAAATTTAAATTTGTTATTTAAAAGAAATGACCTAATAATATTACAACATCTTATTCTAGGAAATTAAAGGTAATTATATTAGTATTGGAAAATAGACATGGATCATAATTAAATCAAATTTATTGTAAAAGATAATTAATTAAGCATGTGATCAAGTTTCCTTATGATCTAACCATCTGATTTGTCCGTCTTTTAGATCTATGGTTGATATTCCATCAAGAATGCAATCCTTGATCATTTATTTTCTTGTTTGATCCAACATCATAATAACATGATCCTAACCTTAGATCATTCAATTTATAGGTCCAATTGTGCTGATGATTCTTGATCCATCCGATCAAGGAGATCCATTGAGATTTTCTATGATCATTTTCTCATTTAAGGGCCTACAAGTGGATTTATTGTATATCAATCCAATCCAACAATCGCCATGCTATTTTATCATCATTAGATCCTTAGTGGATCTAGATTTTCAATTCTGATCACCCTAGATCTACTTGATCAAGGATGTAAGTAAGTGTATGTTTAATTTACAGAAATGTTTGATGCTTAAAATCATGTTTTTGTGAATTTAGTATGTTTTCCTCATCGAGATCTATTCATAGCATCTTACAAATTGAAAATTGGACTTAAATTGAGTGAGTAATTGCTTTTTTAAATTTTTAGCTGTTTTCAACAGCTAATTTTAGTCTGTACTATTTTTTATCAAATAAACCTATATATAGGATTAAGAATCCTAATGTGATCATCAATCTTAGGGTTTTGATACCTTTTGGATCCATCCATTTGATTAGATTTTCAACTTGACATCATTTTGATCATGATCCATTACTGGTGGAATGGATTTTAGTGATTATCATATGTATATACAATTAAAAACATAAATCTAATATCTCCATTAAATTCTATACACCATTAGAAATTCATAGCTACTTTCCAATATAAAATCAAAGCTAAAATGAGCTCTCAATTGAAGAAACAAGATTTCAATTAAAAAAATCAATGGCCCAGATTTGATCAGGCCATTAGAACATGTTTTACACTATCTGGAACATGGCAAGATGATTTTGAATGTAATTAGACAATTCCAAAATGTGAGTAAATGATCTAAGCAAGGTCAGGCTAAGATCAACACTTGATTTGAGAGATTGGTTGAGATAGTCCAATATGGACTATCGGATCAACCCTTCACCAGATGTCCCAAATCTGAAACATCTGAGGGCTAATATTTCATACTGTGGGGTTTTCTGGATCGATTGGATGGCTCAAATTTTCCATCTGAGTCCGCCATCATACAAAATTTAAAGATTCTTATCCTTACTTGATTTTTATTAATTTTAACTTAAAACTAATATTAGAAAAATAAAATTTATATAAATCAACATGAAATAAGTTTGGAAAGAATTTTCACCTACCTGATTGGAGAAGAACATAGGTTTTGTAGCCAATTTAAAAGAATATCCACTTGATGATAAGATCGTCCAAGAACTGCTTGTCTTGAGATTTTCTGTTGTTTGAACCATTGGATCTTGAAATTTCTTTTGTGGTTTTGTTGATAAGGTAGTCTAGGACAATCTAAATGGTGAGATATTGCAATTTTGATTTGAAATAGAGTGCCTAATTGAATTTAGGTTTCTTGTTCCAATTAGAAAGAGGAGATAGAAAATGAAAGAAAAGAGATTTTTGGGAGTTTTGGAAATTTAGGAATGAATCTAGATCTAGCTTTTCAGGGGAAGCAAGATTTCATGGTAAATTTTATGAACATTTTTGGAGGATTTTTGGGGGGTATTTATAGGTGTTTTACATTTTTCATAATTACTTGTAATAATTATGCTCTAATTCTTCTGAATATTATATCAACATTGGATCCCCCACTACCACCTCCCTCTCCACTATCATTTGGTAGTGATTTGACCACTCATTACAAAAATTGGGGTTATTACATGAGCATTAATTTAAAATCAAGTAGAAAGAGACTTAGGGTATTGATCCATAAGACCCTTTTAGAAGGAAGAGATCTATTGTCACTACAATAGCTTCTGAGCAGTGTGTTTATATTAGGTGTCTTAGAATTCAAGTGATTTTTCCCACATCTTCCATTTGACATTATTTGAGGTCTAAATTATTACTAACATGAGAACTATATTAACCACTTTTAAGAAGAACCTAATTAATAAGCAGTAGTCAACCTTAGAAAAAAAATGTAGAGCTATCTAGATTTAGGTCTAAGAAGCTAACACCTGTGCACTAAGAAAAGATAAAAAGACACTACTTAATTAATGCTTACTTGCACATCATGTAGAGTTAGAGTCAACATTTAGATTAGGGTAGTTTATGCAAGGGATTTGATCTCATAACCTAGACTTAAAACATTTCAACCCATAGATTTAATGGAACATTGGACAAGGGGAAAGAAATGAAATTCCTATCCCCATGGAAAAATCACCAGGAAAAGTCGAGTGCAAGGCCATTAGAGATTTTTATTCACCTTTACAACTTAACATCCCAAACTGCATAGCTTTACCTCCTATAAATGCATACCACTTTGAGTTAAAGCTAGGAGTCATACAATTGCTCCCCACTTTTTATTGTTAAGACCGAGAAGACCCCTACCTACATATCAAGGAGTTTCTTGATATTTGTTCCACATTTAGGTTCTGAATTTTTTTGAACGATTCTATTAGGTTTAAGCTATTCCCATTCTCACTCAAGAATAATGCCAAGTCATGGCTTAATTCTTTAGAGGTAGGTTCCATCAACACATGGGACCAATTTCCTAGGAAGTTTTTGAACATGTTCTTCCCTGTTCACAAAACAACTGCCCTTCATCATGAAATTATCAATTTTCAACAAAGGGATGATGCGCAATTTTATGAATGTTGGGAATGTGAAATGAACTGGTGCAAAAATACCCACATCATGGATTCAAAAAATGGTAGCAAGTTCAATACTTCTACGACGCATTGACACCTCAAAATAGACAAATGGGTTGATGCAGCAAGTGGAGGGACCCTCCCATTAAAAGATGCAAATGAGGTTAGTTCTTTGAAACTCTAGCATATAATTTTAGCAATGAGATTATTCAAATAGAAGAGAGAGAAACAACCAGCCCACTAAGAGAGGAGATCTCTATGAGATAGGAGTGCATACTAATCTATCCCATAAACTCAACTATGTATTTGCACGAATGGACAAGTACAATGG
This sequence comes from Warburgia ugandensis, assembly GCA_035236585.1. Lineage (NCBI taxonomy): Eukaryota > Viridiplantae > Streptophyta > Magnoliopsida > Canellales > Canellaceae > Warburgia > Warburgia ugandensis. The sequence continues at coordinate 45,471,594 of CP141127.1, read as the reverse complement.
TAGAGCGGACAAGCATGAAACTGTGTTTTAATCCTTTTTGGTGGCCACATCTCTTAAACCTCCACAAGAGGTTTGCGCCAAATGTTCTAGCCTAGTCCACATCGCCACATCTTGTCCATCAAATATAATGTTGAATGATTATCTTGTTGACCAAGTGAATGCATACAATTGCATATCACTAACCTAATAACAACCCGTATTCTAAGACCTACAACCCTCGATGGGCTAGGCATACCAACTTTTCCTAGTAGAAGAATAATTACCAAAGGGGACCATCTATGAACCCCCTACCCAAAACTTTCCTCCTAGAGCTATAGTTCCTCAGCAACCACATGGCTTCCAACAACCTATGCAACCAAAGAAACCATCTTTAGAGGATAGGATTCAGAGCATGTTTGAAAAACAAAGTGAAGAAACAAAATGGTTTCTAAACTATTTTTGTTTCAATTAAAACTCGTAAGTGCAAGAATCAATATGGTATTCTCACGCAAGTGTGGTTGATCCCATAAAGAGTGAACTATTGTGATGTTAGTGGTTTATACTTTAAACTATCTAACAGCCAAAATTCAAGTGATTTTGTTTTCTTCCTAAATTAAGAATAGAAATTAAAACATGAAATTATAAACTAATTAAAAATAAGAAATGGAAACTAAGCAAAAACAAGAAACATACAAAATGAAAAACTTTCCTAAAACATGCACTTTCTAAAATTAAAACTTTCCTAAATTAAAATTTTCCTAAACTAGAATTAGAAACTTTCTAAAACTAATTTAGTAAACTTTATAACAATAAAATAACATGAAAAAGCAAAAAAATAATGAGATCTAACTAACTTTAATAAGAAATTAGAAACATGCATGTGAATGAAAACTACAATTAAATAGATTTTCACTTCTTAAATCCTAAAACTTCCTAAAGATGGAACTTTCTAAAATTTAAAAAGGAAACTTTATAAGCATAAAAGAAGATGCAAAAACTGAATTAAATACTTATAAAACTAAATTAAGTAACTAAATTAACCAAGAATCTAAAAGGAATAGGATTTAGACCATTGTGCATGGTTTATGGACTTTGTGCATGATTTTGGAGCCCTAAAGATGGTCAAATTTAATGTACCTACAGTGAGTTAATATGAAAAATAACTATAAAATATAATAAACAACATGAAAATATAAATGGGTATTAAGGATTCAGGAAAATAATATGTTTTGATGGCTGGAATCAAAGCAGAAATTTGAGGAAAAATCAATTTCCAGATTTTGGTACTTAAAAATAGTTAATAAATCTTGCATTAGAAAGCTAATGAAACCACAAATTTTATGTAATAAAACAACCCATATCTTAAGTACTTTGATGAAATAAACAATCCACAACAAGAATTCCCAAAGAACTTTATTGAACCATATCAATTTACATCAAATTTATGAGCATAAAATTGTCCAAAATTTCTAGAAATTGTGCACTTTTCTAAATCCTAAAATGCTATCTAAACAACAAGAAAATTCCAATATAATTACTACACTCTAAAGTATAATGACATGCAAACAAAAACTAGAAAGGGCATTGAGAAAAACAGAGGCTAAGTGGATGAACTAACTATGGGAGAATAGCCTAAAACTAAGAGAGAAAGTGGGTAAAAAAACATGGAATTCAAGTGGGAAAATCAAGGATTTAAGCTACCTCTTCTCTTGGTTGTCACTACCAGAGAATAAATAACATGAGTATTGATGGAATAAAAAATAAAAACTTATGGAATGGAGTTGAGAAGAAAGAGATTAAGGCTGGAAAGTCAATGAAAAGTTAAAGCAATGGAACAAAAGTAAGACATCTAAGTTAATAACTTGAATTGGATAGTAAATAAGCAAGCGAATAACAAGAAGGCCAAAGGAAGAAAAGCACCAATAGTATTCCAAAACCCAGTAGCAAATAAAACCAAAGGAAAGCTTGATTTCAAGGTGTGTCACCCACCTCTACTTAGAAAATTCGTTTGGATTATGAGGCTATATATAGATGAGTGGTTTCCTTAGGAAGGGGTGAAAACATAAGGAAAGTGTCCTTAGGGATAAGTTATTGAGTGGGGAAGGTTAGGTGAAAGATAAATTAATAAGATGATGTCATAAACATGACATAAGAGAAAGAAGAGAAGTATGGGCTGGCTGGTTTCCAATTTTGACAAGGATATATGTGTCTTTTCTTTTAGAAGGAAATGGGGTGACATGGTGAAAATTGATTAGCTAAGTGGTTTTCTAGGAAGTGGGGATTGGTTGGATGGTCAGGAAGGGAGTTTAGGAAGGTGGAAGTGTTATGTGTAATGCTAGGACTCTTGAATAGAAAGTCAAACTCGTGGTGGTCTTTGGTGATGAGGTGAAAAGTGATAAAAAGGTGGAGAAAAGTGGGAAAAAACATCAAAATTTGAAGGTTCTTATCCTATTGGTCCATATGATAACTTATCCTAATAAGATTTTCCTTAATTATCTTCAAAATATCCCTTAGAATCTCATGGTTAATTCTCTTTAATCTCCTCCAATCGTAACCTTCCATTTAGCTTAGCTTGATGGCTTAGATGACTTTCTTTGAAAGCTTCATTGGCTAAGCTTCATGAATGGCATGCATGGCTTGTATAATTTGGCTTGAATTCCTTAGCTTGCCACTTCTTTCATGGCTTATATGGCAAAGGTGGCTTAAGTGGCTTCCATGCAAGGTGGTGGAAATACATGGCTTACTTCATGGGCTTGATTTTACTATCTTTAGCTACTTTAATCTCATCCATTGCTGGTCCATAAGATGATCTTGGATTTTGGTTTACACCGAAGTGAGAAGTTTGATGTTTTAACTCTATCTTTCAATCTTGATTTTCAATTTCATCCCAATCTATCTTGGCCACTGGATCAAAATTTTACTTCCAACAAAAAGTGAAAAATCATAATTAAATCCTAAAAAAATTTGATTAATCACACACTTACCTTGGATTAGCTTCTAGAGCTACAAAAGAACAAACTTTTGCTTCAGTAGGTCAAAAATGCATGTGTTTTGAATTTGTTATAAATGTCTTGATTTAATGCTATAAGTTGTAACACATAGGTACTAATTGGGTGGTTTTTATGAAAAATTAAACACTTATCATAAACCAATTCCAAAATATCAATTAGCCAAGCTATAAATGCATGTGAGCCAATTATTTATTGAACTACAAAATAGAGGGCAGAGTTAGTTCCTAAGCCAACCCATCCATAAACCTAAGGGTCAATTTAAGATAAGGTCAATTTCCCAAAGTTAGAACCCGCATAAGCATGCCAAGTCTATAACCAACCTTAGGGGTAGTTGTTAGATTGATAACAAAGTAGGGTAGGTTGAGAAAACTATAGAGGAAAAGGAGGCAACCAAGACATAGAAAACTCATGTAGAACCTATAGTGGAGGTACCCTATGTCCTTAAAGCCCCATTTCCTAAGCTACTAAACAAGGCTAGGAAGGGAATAGCTACGAATATATTTAAGCATGTCTAAATCAATATTCTATTGCTCAATGCAATTACAGACATTCCCACCTACTCCAAATTCTTAATAAAGTGTTTGAGAATTTAATGAAAAAGTATGGTGTCAACCATATCATAGCCACCCCATACCACTCTCAGACTAGTGGTCAAGTAGAGGTATCCAATTGGGAGACCAAGGAGATTCTAGATAAGATAATCAATCCAAGTAGGAAAGATTGTTATATGAGACCTAGTGATGCTTTGCAAGCTTATCATATCACATATAAAACTACTATAGGAATGTCATCCTACTGCCTAGTCTATGGTAAGGCCTACCAACTAGTATAGTTAGAGCACAAGGCATATTAGGCTATAAAAATGCTCAATTTTGACTTGGATTCTGCTGGGAACCCCATAATCTCGAACTCAATGGGCTATAGGAATTGAGGAAAGATGCATATGACTCTACACCACTATACAAAGATCCAATGGATGTTACCCATGATCACCAAATTTTTAGAAAATCCTTTACTCCTAGCAAAAGGTCTTATTATATAACTTTAGACTGCATCTCTTCCAATGAAAACTCAGATCTAGAAGGATTGGACCTTATATAGTATATGTAATCTATCCTCATGGGGCCATCAAGATTGAGACAAATGGAGAAATAAAAAACGTCAATGGTCATAGGTTAAAACCTTTCCTAGAGGTGTCTAATCCTAAAAGTGTTGAGATACTATTAGAGGCACCTCATTATCAGCCCACCTTAGATTATAACTCCAGGATTCCATGTAGATTACCATAATTACACTCATTGTTGTGTCTAGATGAAGACATAAAACTTAGCACTCATTGGGAGGTAACCCAGATGTTTTTTTCTTTTTTTAATCTCCATCTTCCACATCTTTCCATTATCATATAGGATCCTATGTTTGCAAACATTGGGGATAATGTTTCATTTAGGTTGGGGGATGTAGATGTATATAGTGATTTTGAATTTTCTTAAGACTTTTTGAAAAAAAAAAAAACATTTTTGGAAGAGCTCCCTTATTGTCATGAGAATTGGATGCTCAAAATTTAGTAATTCTATTCTTTTCCCCTCTCAGTGGGCACATGTCTGACTAGTTTTTCATATTATTCATGTGTTGAAGCATTTGATGAAAGTTAGTTCTTGAAAACTATTTACACACAGAACATAGTCAAGACTAATAGAGAGATATGACTTAGAGACACTAAGGAAAACCAGTAGAGACCTATAACCTAGTAAATTTAAAGACTATCTTCTTTTAAAGAGTTATAAGTAATTCCATGGGTTTCTTCAACTTACATAACTTAGTGTGATCTTATTATCCTCATTTTAGTTCACTATCAAGAATAACTAGGAGTGATAGCTTTATTTTCAAGAAAATTTAACAAATCTGATAGGCTTTAGGAAACCTAGGAAATGATATAGGCCTCCTTTGTTCAACCTAGAGACAAAGCCTACCTAGTATATTGCCAACCACTAGTTATCCCTTTGAACCTTTTATTAAGCCTTTTTTTTCTTCTTAACCTCATTTATCTTAACCTAGAAAAACTAGTAAAATAAATAACCATTAACCATTTTCAAAATGCGTGTTAGTAGAAAAGTTTAAAAGAGGATAAAAAGTCAAAGAAGTAAGAAAATTAGCAGTCTTTCTTCCAAAGAAGCTAAAAGGAAAGTGAAAAGAAAGAAGAATTAAAAAAAGAGTAGAAAAAGTGAAAGACAAGAATGCAAAGGAAGCTCACCTCAATATAGTCAAAGTGTTGTCCAACAATTAAAAAAAAGCAAAACAAAACAAAGATCTCTACTCAATTTTGAACTTTTGAAATCCTTATATTCTTCTTTTCAGAATCCTATCCAAGCTTACATTTCATCCTAGTTAAAGACCTATGGATCATAGGTGGAAAATAGCCTTAAAGAGGAGATAAAAAGAAGGAATTAAGGTAAAATACACGTACTATTCTTGGTAATGACAACCACTCGTATAGTTCACTTTCCTTTGTCTCTTTAGCACTCCAAAATTAATGCGAACCATTAGTTTTATTGAATGTGGTCACATAACAAGAGAAATATGATTAAACCCTTATCTGAGAGCTTCATTGCTAAGAATATACCTATGAGAATTTAAGGTTAAGACATATTTCCAATGAAATTTAAGCATATCCAAATAGAAGTCATGACTTATATGGCTCCACACACATGCATTCTGAAAAATAACTATAGTGAAATGTCTTTAGTATGTGTATAATTTGCAAAATTGTCAATCTTCCCCATCAAGTTATGAAAAACTAGTAGTGTTAATGAATGAATATTCTCTAAGATGAAATAGGAGACTCAACCATAAGGAATTTTGTAAGAACATTCATTGCAAACCCTCAGGAGACCTAACTCATATACTAGGGGTTACTTAGGGGTTTAAGGTGTAGGTTCAAGTGCTAAATGCAATCATGAGTACCTAACAAAGTGGTGCTTTATACCAATTTTTGAGCCATGATTTTTTGAATGTTTTATCTGAGATTAGCAAAATACTGGTTGGGGTGTGATAAGTTTCTAATTTGGCATAAAATGTACCCAACTAGTTACCCATAGGGGTAAATTAGGGTTTTTAGACAAAATTTTATAACGCATGCATGTTTGACCTAATGAAGAAAAATTTGTTAATTTGTAGGTCCAAAAGCTAATCCATGGTAAGTATGTGATAAATCATATTTTTCTAGGATTTAATTAGGGGCTTTTTCACTTCCTGTAGGAATTAAGATGGTAAACCGATCGCCGAGATCGATTTGTATGAAATTGAAGATCAAGATTAGAAGACCAAGTCAAAACCTCAAAATCATCACTTCAACATGAAACCAAAGATCAATATCATCTTTTGGATTAGCAATGGATGAAATCAAAAGAGCTAAAGGTGGCCAAAGTGGGCCCATGAAGTAAGCCATGTATTCCCACCAACTTTCTATGGGAAGCTAAAGAATTCAAGCCAAACCATATAAGCCATCCAAGCCAAGGGATGGAGGTAAGAAAGCTTCCAAAGCTAGTCATGAAGCCTTCAAAGTTAGCCATCTAAACCATCAAGCTAAGGTAAATGGAAGGATAGGATTGGACAAACTTCAAGAGGATTATCCCTGAGATTACAATGGATATTTTGAAGATAATTAAGGGAAATCTTATTAGAACTTCCACTCTAAGATAGAAACAAGAAAATTACAATCTCAAATATAAGAAAAAGAAACATGTAATGCTTGGAATTGGAATCATATAGTGTAAAGAACTAAAAACATGGATACAACCAATTAGCATAACAAAATTCATCCATGATTAAATCTATCTATGTATAACATCAATACAAGTAAAATCACTAAATATCCCTGTGATAGATAATCCATACTATTAGTATGCATAAATCAGAGATAATTCGATGAAAGAATTGAATCACTTTTTGATTCGATCATGGACAAATACATGTCGAATCAAATTCGAGCATATCAGCTCACAAAATGACAAATCCAAGTCAAATACACATCTAAGCATACTAGCTCACCATAGCCAATTTTGTGACAATAACATATCTAAGCATATTTCCTCATCATAGACAACTAGATGCCAAAAACAAAATTTCAAATCAAATCATTGATGTAAGAACATATTGAAATTCATCTTAGCCTAAACCATGACCATTAACATGAGCACCTATAAGCTTGCCACCTAGAAGCCTATCAACACCACTTGCATCTTCCCTCATCAACAACCTTCACTATGCCCCAGAACTTAGATCTATGTTTTTAAGCATTTCATCTTCTTAATCAGCGATCGAAGCATTTGATTTGAGCCATCCGTTCTTAGTTTTTTTTTACCAAAGGCATAATCGGTTATATTTTAACTCTTATATTTATGTAATTAGCCAATTATATTACTAAAATGAATATAATGACCTACAATAATGGATTTGTAGTAATTATAGTTTTAAAGATCAATCTAACAATTCAAATTGAGATTGAAGTAGATCTACAATTGGATGACTCGATGAGATCACTAATCCACAAGATTGACGATCAGATCATCAGATCAATGACAACAAATTATAAACATATATAAAATTGGAAACAAATAGGGAATTAGAAACTAGTCCTAAATTGGATAAAGAATGTAACATCCTTAAATTTCTATTAGTTAGTATGTGAATATAAGATGCTATATGGTAACTCTAAGTTAAGATAGTGATTTATGGTTGTCAAAGAGATAGACATAAGTATAAGATATAAGATATATTTAGGGTGAGACAATCATCAAAGCATGTAAATTTGTAGCACTATGGGTTTAGATAAACATAAGTTAGCATACGATGACCTAAAATAGGATTTTGTTAACTGGGGAGAGTTGATGAACTATATGAAGAGATTAAGAGCAAGGATTAAAACTTAAGGAAATAACCTAGCTTACCAAGTAATGGGAGTATAAGATTGGTTTGAACACATGGCCCACAAGTGCTTAGAGTATTAGGGCTACACATTAGAACTATAAGACATCTTTTATGGAGGACTACAAATGTGGAATGGAGAGATGCACCCTATTTTTAAGAGGGGTTGGGTGCCTACTTCTTAGGAGAATAAGAGTAAAAACATGGGATATGAGGATGACTTGGAGCGGAATCTATTTCCAAGGTAGCGAGGAAAGAACTCTAAGAGATTAAGCTCATATTTGAAGAAGGAAAACTAATAAGAGAAGAGATATAAAGTGGGATGTCTAGCCTAGAAAAGATAGAAAAAGGACTAAGACTACAATAAGGAAAAGACATTCAAGGAAGATAGGAACATCTAGATGTGAAGTAGAGGAAAAAATGTGGTAAACCGAAAGGAAAAGGAGAAGAGAAAGAAGCAGTAGGAGAAGGAAAAGAGGAGAAAATAAGTATGGAGTGTCAAAACCTTAGATTAGGAGTCATTTTCACATACCTTATTAGTTTTTAATAGTATTTCGTATCATTAAAATCTGCACTAATTTTGTAAGGAGAACCTTATGTTTTCGTACCATGTATTCTACTACCTGATTGACTACCCTTGCTAAGTTCTTGAATGTTTTAGCATGTTCACCAAATGTTTCTTGCTATGAAAACTATAACAATCCCAAATTTTGTAAATACTATTCTAGGGGTTGTTTTGTGAAATTGGGAAATTTGATCCAAAGAAAATAATTCTATATAGAGATGGAATTTTGAGTGTAAATATGAATGCTTGGAATGTACTTGAAAAGTTTAGTTCAACGACATCAAGAACACTGAAAATGGATTATGGATGAATTTCACCCCAAAAATTTTACTATTCTATGATCGAGTTATAAGTTTTCAAGGGGTATATCCTTTTATAGAAGTATAATTTGGAACTAAAACTAAAACCATTAGATAGTTCTCAAAAAATGGAATCCAATGAGCCAAAGAGTGCTAAAAATAGAGTCTGTTTGAAGAAGTTATGGGCCTTTGAAGTCAGAGGCAATAAGGTAATTAAAATATTTAAAAAAAAAACACTAAACACACAACTTAAAGGGAGGGGGCCAAATTGATATTGGCACACCCCCCCCCCAATGCAAACCCGATGACATGTAAGGTCTCTCTCTCTCTCTCTCTCTCTCTCTTCCCCACCTCTCGCTGTGAACCAAATAGAGAAAACAAGGGGAGGGTGTTGGAAACATGTAGAATCTAGCGATCCCAAACCACCTTGCTTAATGATTTTCCAAAAACAGATCGTATGATCTATTCTTAAACACAAAAAACCTTCTCCAACCTCCCCATGCACAGAGCTTCCTCTTTCCCCATTCTTTTCTTCCCCATTCAGGTTTCTACAGGTACAACGACCATCGCAAATCCCCCATTCCTATCCCTTGGTTTTCCTCTATTGGGTTTTGTTCCAAGAATCCCCAAGCGAAGGCCAAACTAGGGTTGTTGACCACTAGTGTCAAGTTTCAAATCTGTGGATCTTGATGCAGATGAATGATCGAGATTACAGTATGTGTATGGCATGTAGTAGCATCAGCATTCGCTCGTGGCAAAGTCAAGAAAAAGATCTTGCTAGCTGGGGCCGAGATCTAGCAAGCAGGTTGGACAGAGGTGTCCATGGATGTGGGATCATGATTCCTGTAACATGGGAATTCAAGAAGCTGTAGCAATGATCAAAATGAAGGGCAAGGTAATAGGCAACTAAGGCATTGAAAGTAGAACTAAGGAGGAAGCATAGAGAGACGGTGAGAGGGTTTCGGCGATGGAAGAAATTTTTAGGTAATGGTCGAAGAAAATTGGAGTGTTTTCATTGTTGGATTAGCAAGCAGAGAGAACGCTTTCCATTTTGATCATGGGCTTGAATGAAAGGTTTGAAATATGTGAAGTTCTGCTTGTTGATTCATGTAAGAGCAGTAAACCATATTTAGTTCATGAAGAAAATTATATATGTTTTTCCTATCCATTTTACATGAACGAGCCTTGGCCTCATTGTTAAATGGTAAAGTTTTGTTGTGGTGATGCTTATTATGTTGTTTTCGGTATGTAGATTCGATTCTGGTTATGAGAAGGCAAACATTAGTTAGGAGTGAAATAAAGAACATAAAGAAAGGTCAGTACTTATAGGATATGGCAATGGGAAAGGTGAAAATAGAGAAGGGTAAAAAATACTATGGTTGAAGAAAGCATTACTGGTACTATATGTTTTGTTAAGATAAAGCACTCAAGGAAATAATCGATACCCATTAAACAAGAAAAATCTCCTTATTGGTGGGATATGTATCGAGGATGATTGAGTGCTAGCATTTCGTACATATGTTGCACTATAATCTCCCACCAAAGTAGCAGCCATGGAGATTGGATTCTTGATATATGAAGGCCAACATTTGCAAGAAGTGATGAAGAGCAGAAAGCAAGCCTCCTACTTATATGATATGGAAATAGGAAAAGTACAATAGAGAAGTGTTCCATAGGATTGTACCTTATTCAACACGATGATGAGATTGAGGTGGACACTAATAGTTTTGATGCTGAGACACTGTGGGAGCTTGATAGGTTCGTGACCAATTACAAGAAGAGTTTTAGCAAGAATAAGAGGAAGGCTAAGCTTCCAATTCAAGCTAGAGGTGAAACTAGGCAGAATTTGCAAGCATCGAATAGAGTTACAATCGCTGTTGAGGCACCAAAAGAAAGCAAACAAGATGAGAAGAATGTGTATTCCTCATCACCAGTTTAAGGAGAAAAACATGGATCTTAGATACTGCGAACATTGTCAATCAACTAGTGGACAATGGATGAGCTTGCTACACGAGGTAGGTGGAGAATTAAGAAAGCATGTCTTAATATTAAGATGCATGTTTTAAACATGATCTTATTTCTTATGATAAATATTATGTTATTCAAATTGTGCATTTCATACATATGTGATGATTACTTGTGAATGATAAAGATTGGTAACTTGAAATGCTATATGAATGACATGCTTATAATTGATACCTACTTGTGACATTATTGGATACACATGATCTGTTCTTAAAATATATATATATATATATTTCATAACGGTTATTGTGATAAAAGATATTTATGGTACATGGGTACCATTACATTATATGTGATGTATGAGTATAGGAATTTACATTACATCCTTGGTGGACAATCACCTAATAAGTGAGGATGTTATTATTATTATTATGATATATATATATATTATGGACAGGCAAGAAGCTTGTATATTCGTATTTTACATATAAGCATGGTGGCTTGTGATTTTGTTTTCCACAGCCTTAGGATTGGGGATGCTATGCTCGAGAAGTTATGAGGGTTTGGCCACCCGCTTCCTGAAATTTATATGATGGATACCAAGCCCAAAGAGAGACTAAACGTCGGGTGGGGCAATAATGAGAAGGTCGACATTGTGACAGCCATGCTCCACCCCACGAGGACATGGATTTGTTATTTCCATAGTTGGTATTAGTGGATTATTATGCAGTTATCTAGGCGCACTGTATGGATTGAGACTGCATCATAGTAATCCTTGTGTATTTTGCATTATTATGCTCATATGATAGGTAGTGTACTGCCATGGCATGATGAGATACCTTATATGATAAGGGCATGATGAGATGCCTTATATGATGATGTCATGATGAGATGCCTTATGTGATGGCAAGATGAAATGCCTTTTATGATGTTAGCAGTAGTGACTGGAGTTTTATGAACCCTGTATGGTAAGGGGTATATGTATGAGACCCAATATAGTTTGGAAATGGAAGTTATACAACCTATGGACTATGTTCATAACTTTGTATGACTTTTAACGATTTCAATATATATGATATAGTCCTGTATATATGTATTTGGAGGGCGTAGTTTTATAAAAGTTTTCATGTGGGATAGGGAAGGGGTAGATTTATTATGTGGAGTATGGTATCATATGGAAAATGATAATGATAAATATTTAAAAGACCAGTGGATTATATATATCATGTGAAGTGTAATCTCTAAAGTAGGATTATTACATTCATATGATGAAAAAGAAATATAAATAGCTACTTTATCAATGGCTTGTAGATAATTGAATATTCTAATTGCTGTAAAATGCTTAATTCATATATAATTAACATGTTTTCTTAAATCTCCCCTACCAAGCATAGCTTGCTGAGATATTGTAAATGTTTTATGTTTACAATATCTCAGATACAGACAGATAGGAGAAGACATACACAAGCAAGAGGAGTTCAACAGCCATACTTCTGCGCTTAGGTATAAATTTTGTTAAATTTTTTGTATTGTGTAGTTAGTTATTTGGATTATGCTACTTGGACATTTAATATAATGATTATAGGGGCTGTGTATGTGAATCACTGGATGGGTCCTAGTTGTTTCATAAAATGTATGTTTATCTTCTGTAAAAACTATATAATATTACAATACGAGAGTTGAGGTGATATCCGGGATTTTTGGAAAACTGAATTTCAAAGAAAACTATCTTCCACTATTTTTGAATTTTAAAATTAGAAGCATGCCATCTTTTGGAAAAAAAAATGCAAAAAATTTTCATGAAAAACTCAAGGTATCACAAAAACTATAATCTTGTGTTTCTAATTTCATTTGTAACATTATCATCAATGCCAAAATTAGGGATTTGGATGACAAAAGGGGGGAATTAGAGATTTAGTTGTTAAGATATTTAGGGGGTTTTAGATCTACTCCCTATGGGTAAAGATGCTATTGGTTTGGATATCAAACAATGACATTTTTTAACAAAATTTTAACCAAATGTATAAAAATAGTGAGTTAGAGACTACAATATTGCTAATTGTCTAAAAACCCTATGACAAATCTATCAATGATTAAAGTATCAAAACTTAGAATTTCTTAAGAAAATATTTATTGTAGTTCCTCAGCATGTTGATGATCTAACAATTAAAATTTGTGAAATTTTGACTAGAATTGAATTAGGAAAAGGGTCAACATATAAGGTAGATTACTGATTGCCTGACAAAGATTTCTACTAAAAGTTGACAAAGAAGTTTTATAATCTGGCATAAACTAGACCTTAGTTATGATTAAAACCTATAAGGATGCAAATATTATTTTATAATGAATAACATGAAAGAAACTAATTTCAAAAATAAGTTGCCTACGTCATCGGGTTGATAGTAGGAAGTTAGACTTATTGATGGCTCTTGGTTGGATAGTGGACAATAGCAGGTGAAGAACTAAGAACTAATTATTTCCTCCACTTAAAAAAATTTATTGATGGATTAAATAATTAAATAATTTATAGGATTTTGAGCGTAATAGTATAGAAAAAATGAAACAAGTAGCTAACCTAAATGGAATTATCAAACACACGACATTGAATGTAAATTACCTTAGGCATACATGAGTTGTATGGGTTAAAAAGGTTGTAAAAGTATATAGAAACTTAAGATGAAGTTTGGACAAGCTAAAACATACTTTAGTAAGACTTTGGAAAGTTATAAGACTTTCATAATCAAATTTTATTTATTATGGCACTAAGCAAGAAGATTGAACATTGATTTAGATTTGAACTTTTTGTAGTAGATCTCTTCTTCTTAAGTAAAGGCACATATGACAAGATTATGAGAAGTTATTAGGATTGTGAATGTTGATATATAAACATTCATGAATTGTGCTTTATGTGTGATGGATCCCATCTATGATGTCTCTATGATATGATTTTTAGAATACGTTAGGCTTATTCTACAAGGACATGTACGTTGATGAAAATGTGATATAAGAATTCATGTGGATGAATTATATGATGTGGCACAAATTTACTGAGTTATTGGATGACTAGAATTAGTCATGAGAGGGGGTTGTGATATCCTATGATACTATGCTATGAGAGTTTAGATTGGCCGCTAATCTCCGAATAGGATAACTGTTGAGGTATATGACCTTAGTTTTAGGAAAGCTTGTGTCATGGGCAGGCAACATCTGATCTGATCTACCTCTACATGAGTGTTGATATAGGCTATTGTTATTTGGGATAGAATGTGGATGGAAGATGTTTTCCATTGTGTACATGATAGCCATCGTTTGAGTTTGGACATAGTATGCATGTCGGTCATCCTCTTGGGTTTGGTCCATTACGTATCACACTTGCAGCAGGACATGGTCACTAGATCTATGTTTTGATAGTTATCTAAATTTGAGAGCTTATTTGATATTACCATTCATTTATGAGACTATATCCTGAGAATTGTTATAGTTGGATGTTATTCTATTTAAAATACTGATCATTAGATGCCACTTGAATGTTGAGGTTTTCAAACCTGACATAGGGATTTTTTCACATAGTATTTGTACTCACTCCTATAACATTTTTTAGGTAAGGATTCTAGAGTTGCACATAGTTTGGACATACAAAACTTGCAACAAATTAGATAAATTTGAGAAATGTAAGATGGAGTGAATCTAATATTTCTTTGATTAGTAGAACTTAGACACTTGAACATTTATTTAAGTTTACTATTGATGGACATGTACTACTATTGATTATTATGTGTGAAAATTTTATGCAATTATTAGTTAGATTATGGTTGTGGCAGTGGATCATGAATATGCTCTTATTATATAGTTTACTTTGAAAGTATGAGATGTTTCTTATTAGAGGTGCCTGGTCTTGAAGAAATGGTTTTGGAAAACAAGCATATGACACATTTATCTTTTCAAAAATATCTTAGAAAAAAATAAAAGTATTGAAGGGTGCCTTGACATTATCAAAAGATATTTTTTTTAAAAACTATTTTAGAAAACTTGGGATGTCGTAAAGAAGCTATATCATAAACTAGAAATATGAAATGGGGGAAATATTGAAATTGTATTACAACTAGATGATAGAAATTTTTAGAAACATGCCTACAACTAAGTGAAGGCTACAACATGACATGGACATTCAAACATGATTACAACTAGAAATTGGACAACTAGATGCTGTAAATTAGAAATAGCCTAAAACTAAAAGATGAAGATGGTGAGTTGGAAACTGCATACAATGGATGCTAGAAGTTCAATATACAACGTGGAAAAATGTGTAGTAGATCAAGAATTTTTTCCATTTGAATAAAAACTTAAAACTTGATTTTGATTATGCTTATATCATGTGATTTAGAGTTTCAAAACTAGAGTTTGATGCAAATAACATCCCATATCAAGATGAAAAATACAAATGTCTATTTAGTCCACCATTAGTTGAGATAAAAAAACTCCTTATTTGATCATCTTCTTCTGTGGGGGATGATACTAAGTTCCAACTATTAGAACTAGAAGAGAGGAAGAGGGAAACTAGAAACTCAAAATATTGGGGAGCACTCATTGGGATGTGTTTGCTTCTCTTTTGCTTATGCATCAACTTTCTCTCCAATATATCAGATATATAGATGAGAAAGTCCCTTACTCAAAAAATCTGTAGCTTAAGACAACTTCTACACTTCTACTCTAGACATGACTCCAACTAACGTATTTGTATATTCAAGTATAATGGGCATTGTCATCTTTTTACATTCAAGTACAATAGACCTATTTTCATGAACTTCGATAGGCTAGCAATGAATATCTTAATCTATATAGGATCATACATCTCATGCTAGACATCCTATAAACTTCATGAGTTTAAAAATTTCTTAGCATACTAAAATCCAGGCCTAATTAGATCTCATCATATAATACACCTAAGGGAAGTATTGTATCTCATAAGGAATATAGATTCCTTAAGTCTAAGGGTAATAATGTTTATGTATATATGTAACACTCATTGCTTTGGATAGGTGAGGCCATGAATGTCCTATGTTCAAAACACTTTCAATAACTATATACATGTTCTAGGTCTCCATGATAGATAACCTAAGATAGGATCATCTCCATCATATGAAAGCATCCCATTTGACAAGTATTCAAGAATCATGTTTCCCATTCCCATTATTACTTGAGGACAATTTTAGGCTTACACAGAGTAGGAATTCCATTTCTCATTCCTATGGTTCTCAACCAACATGTTATGAACTCTTACTATGCTAGCTAAGGTTGAATAGATCATCTCATGATTCTCTAGTTATGAAAGATTACCTTTAATTGTACAATCGCATACCATGATAAAATAAAATTACATTTATTCATATCATCAAAGAATAAGTATCATATAATTGGCTTTATAGGGCATACATTTCTCACGATCTGTCATAACTCCTCAAAGCCAATAATATACAATTTTGACTCACATAGCCTCCAAGTGTCTACCAAATGATTTTTTTGGCAATGGTTTAATTAATGAGCCTACCACATTATCCATTGGCATTAGACTTGATATAGTAACTTGTCCTCTATCTGTAATTTCATAGATTTCATATTATCTTCGTTTGATGTGTTTTAATGTTTTGCTTAACTAAGGTTCCTTTACTTGTGCTATAGTGCCATTATAAGCACATAATAATGTAATGGCATCATTCACAGTTTCCAATATGCTAAGTCTCTATAAGAACATTCTAATTCAACTACTTCCTTGGCCACTTCATTAACCATAACATATTTGCTTTTGTATGTCATGTGGCAATGATCTCATTACTACCATAAACCTAACAATAATGTTTAGTTCTTTTGAGGTACTTGATAATATGTATAATAACTATCTAATGTTTAGCACCAAGATTAATTGAAATCTACTAACCATACCCATTGCAGATTTATATTTAGTCATATATAGCATGACTTCTTACTGTCGAAGCATAAAGAATCGTCTTCATTTTTTTTCTCTCATCCATAGTTGTGGGAGACATGGATTTGCATAGCTTAATTTTAGGTTTAAAAGAAAACATTCCTTTAATGGAAACTTACAAGTTGTACTTGGATAGGATCTCATCCAAATATGCTACACATGACAATAAGTTCTTTCTAATATTCTAGTCTTCGAACACTTTAAGAATATAAGATGTTTCTCTAAACTCTTTCATGGAGAATTGGCTTGATATCTATGCCATTATAGTAGATAACACGCATACATAATTCCCAATGAGTAGAATGTTATCAACATACAATACCAGGAATGTCATTGCACACCATCTACACTTCCTTCAACACATGCTTCCTCTAGATTCTTCAAGAGTCAAATTCTTTGGTGATTTGATCACATCTTTTACTCCAACTACATGATGCATATTTCAATTCATAGATTGATCTACATAGTGTGCACACATTATTTACAAATTATACAAAAAATACTCTTGAGGCTGTGCCATGTAAATTTCTTCCACAAAATATCTATTCACGAAAACTGTTTTCAACTTGCATCTACCAAATTTCACAATCAAAGTGTTCTTCCATAGTTAGTAGTTGTCTAATAGACTTGAACATAACCACAGGTGAAAAAGTTTCTTCGTAATCATTTCCTTCCTTTTGATTATAGATTTTATCACCAATCTAGCTTCATGAGTCTTTGCCATTTCCAATAAGTCTCTCTTCCTCTTAAAAAACCATTTTCATATAATGGGTATGACTCCTAGTGGTGGATTTTCCAACATCTACACCTTATTAATTGTGACGACCCAGGTTTTTCAATGCCATTTTTTTTGTAAAAACACAGCGAGATCGATCTCTAGTTTTAAAATAATTTATGCAAAAGAATGCAAGAAAATTTTCTTCTTTTTCAAAAACATTGTATAAAGAGCCCGAGTGTCAAAATGAATGCTCAATGCATAGTGCCATGGCAATTTATAAACCAAATCAAAACAAGTAATTACTCCCAGGATTATTAGTCACAGCCACAACCACGACAAATACTTACAATCAAGATTATAGTAATTACGAAAGAAAATCACTAATTAAATCGTACCTTTGCCTACTTGACTTTGGTTCTAACGCCCCTGGTGTTTCTTCTATTTGTCTTTTGTTTGTTTTGAAATATAATGGATTGGGTTGAGTATTTACCATATAGAGTAGGTAACCTAACACTACCCTTTTTGAAAACATAGCAATGCATCATACAGAGTTCAAAGTGGTTGCATGAAAGGCATGCTAAATTTGCAATAGGTTCGCATATGTGTGCATAAAGTGTAAGTAATGCCATCTATTGAAATTCTTTATCAATCACAAGTTAGTATGCAATACTAACAGTATGTCTGAGTTTAGAAAGTCAAAATCAATAGATTCACTATATCCCGGTTATGAGATCTACACCATATGTCAAAACCATGTGTAGTATATAATGATCAGAAAATACTTAAAGTAGTCTTCGTATGAGGTAAATGATAGCATCATGAAGTAACATGCACTAGTCTCAAGTCATCTGGTCACGAGTACTCATTTATGACCATTTAAATGCTATATACATATCCATACTACTAAAATCATAGGGTCACCATGCTTGCAACAAGAACCACTTTGGATCGCATGTCTCTAGTATCTAGAGACCAGTCCACCATAACCTCCATGGCAACTATGGATATGTCCCCGAAAGGGTGCCGTGAACACCTTCAGTGGTCATCCCTGTTGACCACAATAGTCAGGGAAGGGGCAATGCTATTTTTGACAGCGATACCATCCACCTTTTTGGTGGTAGAGGCCGGGAGGCCAAACCCGTACCCCTCAGCATAGTGCTCACTGGGCTTAATAGCCCAAAACCATACATAGCCCAAACCTCAAATCAACATAAACTATTCAATTCAAAGTATGCAAGCATTGCGTAAAATTCCATGAATCCGTAACGTGTATAAAAACAGTATTTCTCAACAGCATTCTTCATTTAATGCAAGATTTTTCAAATACATAAATCATGAAAGCAGTCTCGCATACTTGTATAAGAACAACATAGTTTAAATCACATGCTCAATACAGTATTAAAAACAAGTAACTTAAAGAAAGTTTGGGATGTATTTTGAAAACAGAGTAGGATCAGCCTACCTACCTCGTGCGTTGTTACGTCGCTTGTGCATGTCTTCATTTCGAGTCTGAGCATATCCTGGTAAGGTCTTGAGTGATGTTCAAACATAAGATCTAGGTGTTATTCTATGAAATTTTATTGTATAGGCTCTGAATTTGGATTTTAAAAGGTCGTGCCTTAACGAACGACCCAAATGTAGCGCCTAGGGTCTTGCGCGCTCTACGGTTTCTGGTATATGCGTGCGTCCTGGTCGCACAGCAACCAGGTTGGGTCATGTGAGCACGTCCGAATGGTGTTCCAGGGTGTGCACTCTGGACAGTGTTGTGGAGACGCATCTTAGGTGTAGCCACAGCTTGCTTTGGCTACTAGGACATCGAATGAGTCCTGGTCAAGCCAAGAAAACTATTCGCACACGACGCATGTGCAATGACAGCCCCCAGGGAGCTTGGCACGGGTGTGTGTCAAGCCAAGTGCCCCCTAGGCAGCACTGTGGACCACTGGGAGGCGCTGTCTCTCTCTCTCTCTCTCTCTCTCTCTCGATGGGTTTTCACTCGTCTGGTTCTCTTCCCAGAAGACCGGTGATTTCCGATCAAAAATATTCCCAGATCCAACGAGGATCTGGGCTGGGAAGGAGGGGAAAAAGGGCGATCATTCAGGGTAGCTAGAATGGCGCCCTTGTCAGTGGTTTTGGCTCCCTGCCAGAACCATAGTTGGCAGGTTGAGGGTTCTGGAATGAACCCTACTTACCAAGGCATTCTCCAGCTGGGAAAATGCTAGATCCGACCGAACTCTAGGGCTAAACAAAAGGAAAAGGAGAGAGGAATAGGGTGGGGATGAGGAGGTACCGGGCCATTCACTGTGAAGGCATTGTACGCCTGGAATCGTTTTCTCCAAACCCTTTTTCCCGGAGATTTGAACCCAAAAATACCTGGAGGAGAAGGGGGTTATTTATAGGAGAGGGAAGGTGGTGCCATCCTTTCCCATGGCACCGCCTCTGCAAGGCGGTGCTGGTGTTTTCAGAAAACTCAGGAGAGGGCGTTTTTAGAGAAATCGGGAGGAGGAAGAAGACATGGGGTGCCGTTATCAAAACGGCCCCTGCTGTTTTTGGCCTTTTTGTTTTTAGGTACATTTTACCAAAATGCCCTCAATCTTCTAACGCCTATAACTTCGTCATACAAGGTCCGTTTTCGGCATTCTTTGAGCCGTTGGATTCCATTTGGAGAGTAGAATCTAGTGGCACTGAGTTTCTTCACAAATTCCTAAGTTTCCCATGTGAATAAAGATTAAACATCTCAATCATCTAATAAGACCCTTAAACATATAATAAACGTATATTTATTCCAAAATAGTCAAGTTACAAGATCATTAGCAATCACACTATGTTTGTTCTTTATACAAAATGTCTCCAAAATGTTGGGTTATTACATTAATTTCCATTGAGTCTATTGTAGACTCCATAGTTATAGTCCTCTTATTCATGTTGACACGTGACATTGCTTCCTCATGATCAATTGATTACATAGGATTATGTTCCTCCAAATTGACAAATCTATCTAGAGCTTTAATAATTCTAGTGGCAAGACGTGAAATTGGTGTAACAATTATATCAGTGGGTTCTTTAGTTGTTTGTTCATCCCAAGGAATAAAACTTTGTAGCTATTCATGTTATTATTCAACATCTTTTTCTACAACCTCCACTAGATAAAAAAAATATACTTTTAATTATTGTGCATTTCTACTCACAAAAAACTTTTCTTGACTAAGCATGTAGAATTGATAACCTATTCCATTTTTGGGTATCCTCTAAAGAAACACTTTACTATTTTTTATTCTAACTTTTAAACTTATTTCTTCCTATCATGAGTAGAACAACCCCATATTTTTAAATGACTAAGCACATAATTCTTCCCAACCCACATGTTATGTGGTCTTTTAGACATAATTTTAGAAGGAAAATTATTTGGCAAATATATTGTTATTTCAAACACAATGCCCCTAGAAAAATAAATGTTGGTTGATAAACTCATCATGGATCTCGTCGATTCCATTAGAGTAAGATTCTTTCTTTCTGCGGCACTATTTAATTATGGTGTAACAAATGGAGACCATTGGTTCACAATGCCATTTCCTTTAAGTAAATATTTAAACTCATTTTGCATATATTCTTATCATTTATTCAAGTGAAGGACTTTGATCTTTCTTATAGTTTGACTTTCTAGTTTATTTTGAAATCTTTGCACTTTTCAAAAGACTCCAACATGTGTTTGATTAAGTGGATATATCTATATCAATAAAAGTTGTCTATAAAGGTAACGGATTAGATAAATTCATCTCTTACTAGATGACTCATTGGCCCACAAGCATCTATATATTCCAACTCCAATAAATTTATAGCTCTTGTGACTTTATGGTTCATAGGCAACTTGACCATTTTATGTTGTAGTCAAGATTGAAAAATTATCTCGGGCTCCACTTTGAGTGAACTCAAAGGTCCATCCCTTACCAACCTCAAAATTCTTTCAACATTTATATAACCGAGTATCGATTGTCACTAACATGTTGAACATGCCATTTCTCTAACTCTTTTAAGGGTAAAAAAAAAAAGGTGAAATTTTAGCATTATGATTACTGTAATTTAAAGATTTTAAACTATAGAATCTATTCTCATATGTATTTAAAGTAAACACTTTACCACAATTGACTATCATATATTAAAATTTAAAGAATATCCAGTATCTTAAAATTTAAATGAAGAAATTGAGCATATCCTCATCTTAGGTAATTATAAGCAAACCTCTAATTTAAAAATCCTCCCATGATTAAATACAAATTAAAAATGTCTTTATTGTCATCATGGTTGCTCATGAGAGCAGAAATATTAGTGGGCCATTTGGCATTATGATTACTTTAATTTAAATATTTTAGACTATATAATTTATTCTCAAATGTACTAATAGTAAACACCTGACCACAAACAACTACTTTCTCTTAAACTTTAACGAATCTCAAGTATCATAAAGTTTAGACATAGAAATTAAGTATATTCTCATCTTAGGTAATTATAAGTAATACTCTAATTTCAAAATTCTCCCATGAGTCCAATACAAATTTAAAAATTCCTTATTGTCATTAGTGTTACTTTTATGAGTAGAAATATTAGTGGGCCATTTAACATTATGACTACTATAATTTAAAGATTTTAAACTATATAATCCACTCCCATATGTGCTAATAGAAAACACTTTGCCACAATCTACTACCTTATATTAAATTTTTGAAGAATATAAAGTATCACAAAGTCTAGACATAGAAATTAAGTATATTCTCATCTTAGGTAATTATAAGAAATCCTCTAATTTCAAAATCCTCCCATGACTCAATTACAATTAAAAAATTCCTTGTTATCATTGATGTAGCTTTTATATCAATTTCAATCATGTAATGGCTTGAATTTTGGCATAATAAAAATGCATTATTTTGTAAAGATTTTGAAACAAAACCAAGTTTCCTTGATGGTTTGACCATTAACCTATTAACTCTTGGTCAGACTTTCAAGTCTCCAAGTTGACACAATTTCAATAAAATTTTAAAATATCTTGCACATTATTTTGGACATCCCAAATTTGTTGATGATCTTGGATTAATGAAACAATGAAAACTTGTGAGTAGGTTGAGTAATGTAAAGAGCTACATGGAAATTGAGCAAAAGATGGGAATGTACATATGGACAAATACAATAGAGAAAGATTAATGATAACTCGATGATCTAGAATTGAAGAATGAGCTAAAATGAATGAATAGTAAGAAAACATATTAGATGTTTCAGAAGATGCATTTGATAGATCTAACTTGATGGAAGCTCTAAAGCACCCAAATAAAATATGTTTTGTTCTAGAGCTAAGCAAGGATATCCTATGTGCCTAAACGAGAGAAAAGAAAGGAAAGGAGAAAAGACAAGAGGAAGAAAGAGGAAGAAAAGGGAGAAAACCAATGGCCAGAGCAAAAGTGTGAATTGCTAGAAGTTTGGGAGAAGAAGAAAGTAGAAAGAATAACAAATCAAATACTAGGTAGGAGATTTTGTCTAAAGTGCTCCACGGTTGGTTTTCAATGATTAGGTTCTTTGCCAACAAATAATTCTTTTTGACTTTTGGCTCATCGAATAAGAAAAGATGCAATAAGATGGAGAAAGGGTTCCTTTCTACAAACACAAGGATGAACCTAATCAAATTTAGTATTGAGTCCTAACAAGAATTGAAAAATTCTCTCCATCTTGAATATGTGTGTCAATTTTATTTTATTTTATTTGTCCATAATAGATTCCATTTCAACATGTCAGTACATATCTAATTCTATATACAACCCTCTCAATTTGTTATAGAACTTTGCAACACAAAAATCCCTTGTTTTATCTTAATAACTTGTCTTTTAATCTAAAAAATCTAACAAGTAAAGCCTATCTCAGCGTAGGTTTTATGCACTACAAGCCAAATGTGTGCAGTTGTAGGAAGTAATAAATATGTCCCACTAAACTAAATTAAAAGGAGTGTATTAGTCATGACATAAATATGGCATTGTTAATCTCCCTTGTTTCATAGGATTTACATATATTTGTTGGTGCATTAGCAACTCCATTAACATATTTAAATTTTCATCTACTCATCAAAAATTTTGCAAATTATGACAACTTCATAAATTTCCACCCATTCAATTTAATAGCTGAAATATGAAGACTAGTATTTTTAGATTGAATGGGAATTTGAGGGTGGCCCCAAGTAAATATAGAAGACTCACCAATTTGAAACATAATATGAAGTGCCAAAAGAAAAAAAAAAAAAAAAAGGAATAGACTGAAAGATTGTATACTGTTCACGGCAGTGCCACTATCAATTTTAAGAGGTGGTATTTCTAGTCCCTATGAGTAGCCTTATCATTTGTAGGGGGTGTCACAAAATGAGTTTCACACACACACACACATAGACATATATTTAAGCATAAACCCCCTTACCTCTTTTGGTTGATTCTTTTTGTTGCTTCCTTCATGTATGATATCAAAAATGAGGTAGACTACAACACTAATTTTGGAGATGATATTAAGAGATTTCACTCATAGTTTAATGAATATTATAAGTATTTCAATTCACATCATAGATCTATTGCAGTAGAGAAGTTGAAAACTCCTTTGATAAGCAAACTGAAGGGAATCCGAAAAATGTTGGACTAGGTTTATAGGTAGAGAACTAGCAAGTGTTGCTATTTGTTGTTCATGTCATACAACCTATAACAATGATGCCAAAGGCTAAGAAGAAACTAATGGAGAAAAGCCTACCTTAGAGAAATCTTCAAAGAAGAACAAGTTTGTCACTGAAAAAAAACAAGAAACCCCTTGCCAAGAAATTCCTAAGGCTGAAAAAAAAAATGATACCAAGATAGATCATCCAAGGCATCTACCTTTCTATGATCATTAGTGTGACGACCCGAGTTTTTGTAACACATTTGTAATACATTTTTCAAAGGCAGGGCACCCTTAGTAGTGAAATTTTTTCGCAAAACAAAGTAGCAAAAATTATTTTGTTTAGAACTTATTTTGTAAAACCCAAGTCATCACTTCATACATAATATAAGTAGAATTTTCTACAAGATAAAATTCCATTGAAGGAATATACTTTTAAATACCAAAATCCATCAAGTGGTTCATAGTATAGCTCGAGTATCAGTACAATACTTGTCCAAATTACATAATCCAAATGTCAAAGCTCACCATACAATGAAACCTCTCAATACAATACAATGCTCTCAAATAAAATACATGTCTTCAAGGGATATACCTTGATTGATTATTCATCCAAGTGTTCTTAAGTCTTGAGCTACTAATTCTCCTTCTTTATATCTGAGATATTGTAAACATTGAAACATTTACAATATCTCAGCAAGCTATGCTTGGTAGGGGATTCAAGAAACATGATAATTTGACAATATAATCCTAATACTTCATAATCCCATTATTCATACTCATGGATCAATCTCTTTACTTGGTGTAACGCCCAGAGCAATTTACGCTATTGAATTGGGCAATCTATAGGAAATGAACTGTGTTCAATGTTTTACGTTATTTAAAATAGTAAATGAAGGTATGAGGTCATTTGGGCGTGAGTTTTAAGTATTTAGGCGTGATTTTTACCTAAAAGAAGTTACTTGTTAGACTAAGTCATTTGAGGGTATGAGGTCAAATGATTAGGCCACATCATGAAGGAGCTACGAGTACAATGAGTACAGTAGCAACTGAGATAGGAGTAAAAAGGAAGAAGTAATCTAAACTGATGCGAAAGATTTTTCAAACCTTAATGGCTACCATGACAAGGTGAAGAAATTACTTTGGGTCTAAAAAATACTACTGACTTGTATAGAAAAGAAAGGCAAATAAGTACCGATCACTTTAAGAGACTCTTGAGCTTATGACATAGATATATCTGGAAAGAGATCAATAGGTAATCAAATAAAGTCTTTCTATGTCTAAGAAAATATTCTATGCTTACCTGAGTGTTTTTCAAATTTGATGATTTAACAGCTTTAGCATAATTGATGTAGTAGCTATTGAACGAGAATTGCTATTATAAGCTAAGTATGAGGAAGCACTTGAAAGATAAAATTTGAGGAATTGAGAAAACCACTACTTATGATGATGATACCCCCTGACAATTAAGACAGAATGGTTGATGGTAAAGCATTAATAAAAGATTGAACAACATATTGATATAGGGAATGGAAGGAGAAAAGTTGAGGTGGCCAGCACAATATAAGGTGAGATTTGATGTTACATTGCCTTTAGACAAAAAGTTAGTTGTTATGTGCATATACCAATTACCAAAAACAAATTGAAGGAATTTCCTAAGGACTAGCCTTACTAGATCAAGTATAAAACTTTTGGTCTAAAAGGTTACAAAGAAAACCATCAAGCAAAGAAAGGATAAAGAAGATAATGACAAAGGATTCAACCATGACCTAGTAAGGGTACTCGGTTATGAATAAGAGATTTTTTGCATAAATGGGAACATTGTTGGAAATCCTAATGACAAATTGATGTGAATAGTGATATAGACCTCTAGACGAGAACATTTGACCATGATGATGAATTAATCATAAAATATTTGACATGAGTGTGCATAAACTCTTCAAGGAGAAAAGCATTTGATGACTTCAACATCTATGAAACTTGATGTATAGCTCAGATATCCTAAATCATACTATGAGATAGTATTAGAGGATGCTACTTGAATTATTTTATTTCGAATATAATATGGGTTGAGGACACAAGTTATAGTAGAAAAGCGATAGACAGGTGAAATTCAAAGTTAATCAAGGGTTGGCTTTATCATTAATATAATTGGAGGACACATGGTACCATATGAGCTATTGAAGTATCTTGGGGAAAGAAAAATATAAAGCAAAGAAGATAAGAAGCAAAGTTAGACACAATAGAAAGAATGTAACCTTTTTTGTTGGACACTTACTAATGACATACAACCAACCATTAAAAGGAGATGTGGATGATGAAGAAGATCACTAGATGGAAGACAAGAGGAAAAACGAGACTATCATTGCTATTCAAAAGGGACTATGAGAAATAAGATAATATGATCTCAAAAGAAGTATGGAGTAATTTATACATGAATAAAGAAGCATGATCCTACGAGGAGACTATCCTATACATGATGAGAAAAGTATAGGCATCTAAGGATTTCGAGATAGATGAATTACAGCTGGAAACCGATATTGTTAAACTGGCACGTATAGGAGTATACATCAGAGTACACAGCGAAAGTGGCCCTTATAAGTAAGGCCTTGTAGAAGGAGCAATAAAAATGATAAATTGAGGTTGAGCTTAGATTTGATTCCTAAGGGGGGAATGCATTCACCAAGAAGTTATCTAAGAGATAAAATACCTTGAAGATGATAATTTATGGAATTTCGAGGATGAAATTCTTTTAAGGGGGTAATAATGTAATGCCTGAGCAATTTATGCTATTTTTAACAAAAATGAATTGGACATTTTATAGGAAATGAAAAGTTCCCTTTTTGGAGATAAGGGTATTTTGGTCATTTCACTATTCACCCGAACAGGACCCAAAAATTTGGACCTGATAATGGTATCATTAGGTGCATCTTAGAAAAAGGAATCCAACAAGACTAAAATCACTCAAAACGGAGTTAAAATGAGCAAGTTATGGCCCTTTGAAGTGCAAGGGCAAAAGTGTAATTTACATTAAAAACAGATTTAGCCTGAGAAACACAGGGACCCGTTTTGATATAGGCACCCCTCTTCTTCAACCTCCTAGAGGGTTCTTGAACGGCGGTGTTTAGGGGTAAAACCACCGCCATTCTAGAGGTTTCTCCACTGCCATTCCATGGTGGTAAGAACCCCCTCCAAAACCCTCTTCAAGCTCTATAAATAGAGCTCTTGGGCGCCTCCAATGGCAGCCCGAAAGCTTGGGAAAAACACATTGTGGAGAGGCAAACAAGAGGAGAAAACATGGAGAAAAACCCGGCCACAAACCAAGTATGCCCAAAACCCCTCCAAACCCATCTCCCCCTTAGTCTTAGGATGAGTTCCCCCAAGTTTTTGCATGAAAAACCATGCAAAAACGGGGCTCTAGGGAGCCACAAAGGACCCAGGGACGGTGCCTGGGCATACTGGCTCGACAGGAATGAACCAGGCGCGTCTGTTGATGCACCCGCAAAAGAGAAAACGGGCAGAAGGCCCAGTGCGGTGCGTTTGTGGACGTGCCCTGTGGGCCTTCCATGTATTCTGAATACTAAAACGCCCATAACTTGAGTTCTAGGACTCCGATTGAGGCGCTGCAAAAGGCATTGTGTTTGTATCGATGACGCAGATACACCCAAACCATAAAATATATGAGCAAGGCCCTATCTAAGGTGGGCATGAACCTTAAACTACGGTAGTGGCAGGGGGCCACTAAACCTTTATAAACCTGACGATACCAAGGCCTAGTTAGGACCTTAGGAGACCCATAGGCATGGGAATGAACCCTTAATGCATAAGTAGTGAGATCAACTATTCTAAAACCTATAGAAATAGGCCAAGCTAACCTTGTTTCCCTAAACCATGTTCAGGAGCATACGAGGACAAGCATGATCAAACCAGGTAGATGCTCTATCGCTACTAGACTTTTAAAAAGAGCTCATGATTGTTTTGAGAATGCATGTTTTAAGTATAAATTATATGGCTTGTTTAGCATGACTTAATTTTATAAATGAATTCAGCATGCATATGAAAAATATATTATGCATAGACATGTTTTACGAACGATTGCATAAATTGCATGATTTGTGAGTATAGAGTTTTGAAAAATTGCATGTCCTTGAGGGTTACTAAAAGATGCTGGAGTGCCCAAAAGATGCTGGGTAGGTAGTTGTGAGGGCCAGGCAGTTGTGAGGGACCCAAAGAGGATAGGTTTCAAAAAAGGGGTTTTTGCTTGATTGATCGTATATGATTTGGGATAGTAAGCTCATGGGCGCTATGCTGAGAGGTCTGGGGTGGCCTCCCACCCTCTACCACTATTAGGTGGAAAGGGTACCACGTCGAAAAGGCATGTCCCTGCTTCGACTGCATGTGGTAC
This sequence comes from Warburgia ugandensis, assembly GCA_035236585.1. Classification (NCBI taxonomy): domain Eukaryota; kingdom Viridiplantae; phylum Streptophyta; class Magnoliopsida; order Canellales; family Canellaceae; genus Warburgia; species Warburgia ugandensis. The sequence goes on along the minus strand of CP141127.1, from coordinate 45,443,074 downwards.
AGGGGGCTACCACTAGTGTCACGGCACTGGGTTGAAGTGTCATATGCCCCGTGGAGGCTATGACCCTATGTCCCTAGGTACCTGGGGAACCACACGGCGGTGAGGTCGTGGGCTTCGTGGGCCCTATGTTTTGAGGATTTACTTGCATTACACATGGCATGACATGAGGTTGGTCGACCATACCATATATCCATGAGTTGGATTCAGTTGAGCATCTTATGCATATCATTATGTTTATGATATATATGATACTTTCGACTTGGATTATGCGATTCTTTAAGTCGTCAGTATTCCAATTCGATAATGATTTTTAATATCGATATTGAACATGAGTGTTCAAACATGCACATGTTTTAAAGAGCATATGATTTTAAACATAGCATGCATTGTAAAACTAGTAGTGATCGACTCCTACTGAGTATAGTATATACTCACCCAATCCTTAACATTTTTCAAACACAAGTAATCACTTAAGGATAGGATACGTGCGTGACAGAAGACACCCAAATATATCATTTTTCGGGACAGCTCCACTCACGAGTAGAAGACGCCTCAGGAAATGTTAGTGCTATGAGCAAGTAAATCAAAAGGAGTCAATTATACATGTAAGTAAACACTCTACCCTTTGGACATGTATTTGTATTTATTTATAGTTGGGTTGTGAGCTGTGACTGGATAGACCTGGGAAAAACATTTACGATTTCTGAAGTTTTTCAAAACTACTTTGATTGTTGTGAAAGCAAATGACACTCGGGGTTTTCAAAATGAGTTTAAAACAAAAAAAATTCCACTGCATTGCATGGTTTTTATAAAATGGTTTTCAAATAGGGATGCATCCCACCTTAGGAATTAGATCTTGCATTTAAAAATGCATGGGAAAACCCAGATCGTCACAGGGAGTCCTGGGACTTGGGACACGCGGACCTAATGAGACTATAAAGTTAGGATCAAAGGACAATTTATAGAGTTAACCATTGAATAGTAGATCCACGTCATAGGATCTAGCCTGACAATGAATTAGGCAAGGACCCATGGACCCTAAAAGGCAAATCTAGTGATCTAATTTCTAAAAATAGATTGAAATTGATAAGGACTCCTTGTATCCATTCATATCCAGGAGTTGATAAATGAGACCCAGGGATAGGTTGAGTGATGAAGGACGCGACTCCAAGAGACTCCGAGGTAGGTGCTCTATCGTTATTAGACTTTTAAAAAAGAGCCCATTATTGTTTTGAGAATGCATGTTTTAAGTATAAATTATATGACTTGTTTAGCATATAAATGAATTCAGCATGCATATGATAAATATGTTATGCATAGACATGTTTTGCAAACAATTGCACAAATTGCATGATTTGTGGCTATTGAGTTTTGAAAAAAATTGCATGTCCATGAGGGTGACCAAAAGATGCTGGAGTGCCCAAAAGATTCTGGGTAGGCAGTTGTGGGGCCAGGTAGTTGTGAGGGACCCAAAGAGGACAGGTTTTGAAAAAGCAGTTTTTGCTTGTTTGATCATATATGATTTGGGCTAATAAGCTCGTGGGCGCTATGCCGAGAGGTCTAGGGTGGCCTCCCAGTCTCTACCACTATTAGGTGGAATCGGTACCACTCCCAAAAAGGGCATGTCCCTGCTTCGACTACACATCAGTATTCCAATTCAACAATGGTTTTTAATATCGATATTGAACATGATTTTTCAAACATGAACATGTTTTAAAGAGCATATGATTTTAAATGTAGCATGCATTCTAAAACTAGTAGTGATAGACTCCTACTGAGTATAGTATATACTCACCCAATCCTTAACATTTTTCAGGATAGCTCCATTCACGAGTAGAAGACTCCTTAGGAAATGTTAGTGCTACGAGCAAGAAAAATCAAAAGAGACAATTATACATGTAAGTAAACGCTCTACCCTTTGGACATGTATTTGTATTTATTTACAGTTGGGCTGTCAGCTGTAACTGGATAGACCTGGGAAAACATTTATGATTTCTGGAGTTTTTCAAAAACTACTTTGGTTGTTGTGAAAGCAAATGACACTCGGGGTTTTCAAAATGAGTTTCCACTGCATTGCATGGTTTTTATAAAATAATTTTCAACTAGGGATGCATCCCACCTTAGGGATTAGATATTGCATTTAAAAATGCATGGGAAAACCCCGGTCATCACACTTTGTCATATATGTACATCCTTACACATACATTCTATATACTTTATGTGTATATATATATACACGGTCAAAACCATGAAAAATAGTTAATATCTCAAAACATAATCATACCTAGTTTATACTGAGTTGATAGATCATCCAGACTCTACTGGACATACTCCCTCATTTGGGTAGCATTAGCAATCCATGATTACCTGGCATCTTATCATGCCATATCATAAGGCATTTCACTATGCCATGCATCATAATGCAAAAATACTCAAAGGACTACTATGCATGCAGTCAGAATCCATACCAGCATGCCTGGATAACTGCCCAATAATCCACCTACGACAATATGAATGGTAGAATTTGTGATATTTGATTTGGAATAGAGTGCCTAATTGAATTTAGGGCTATTGTTCCAATCTAGAGAGAGGAGAGAGAAAGTGAAAGAAAAGAGATTTTTGGGAGTTTTGGAAATTTGGGAATTTGGGAATGAATCTAGATCTGGTTTTTTAAGGAAAGCAAGATAATGTTATGGGAATTTTAATAAACATTTTTAGAGGATTTTTGGAGGTGTATTTATAGATGTTTCTGAATTTTTTATACTTACTTGTAATAATTATGTTTTAATTCTTTTGAAGATTAAATTAACATTGGATCCTCCACTACCACCTCCTTCTCCACTATCTGTTGGTAGTGGTTTGATGAGTCATTACTTATTTTCTAGCCATTGGATTCATTTGTAGGCCCCACAGAGGTGCGAAAGGACCATTTTGCCCTTTTATGGAGAAAAATCTGTTTTATTCTCCTGAACTCAGAATTGAGCATAATTAGTGGCATTGGAATCATATTTTTGAGTGCATTCTAAATATTGAAGTCTTAAATCTCAGTTATGGGGTAAAATTATCATTTTACCCTTTCATTTATAAAAATGGAGAAAATTAGGGTTTTTTCATTTTAACTCAGAATTGAACGTACTTAGTGTCATTTGGATCAGTTTTTGGAGTACATTCATAATTTATAAATTTTAAATAATATTTTAATCTCTATTAAAAGAGAATTTTCAATAACTTAATATTCCAGCTTGGAATTTCTAAAAATTCAAACTAAATTAATTTTCTCAATCAATTTACAAAAATTGGATGGTTCCCAAGCAAGTGAGATAAGTTTTGTCTGGATTCAAGTTACATCAATGGTTGAGTCTTAAGGATCAACATCATTTGAGGTAGATGGTAATGTTGGTGCCATTGCTAGACAATCAAAAAGAAAATTGTGGCAATGAAGGCTAAGAAAAGATATGGTAATATATACTTATGAAAACATAGGGTTTTAAAACTCAGCTCTGATGCCGTAAAAACATATGTCAAAGAGAAGAAAACCCATTCATAATTCATTGATTTGTACAGGTATGTACAATTTACAATGATTCAAGAGACACAAAAATTGACGTATTCGTAGCACTAAATTAGGCACAATGTTGGGAGAAAATTACAGTTACAATCTTGGAATATATAATATAAAATATATTCCTCAGATAGAAATTAGTTTAGAATGAATCTGGACATATTTAAATTGATTTCATACCTTAAATCTTTAGTATAGGTGCATGATCTTAATATGGTTTCAAATTTTATTTTGAATGCATCAAAATTTGATTCCATTCTCATGAAAATTGGATTGTATTTTGGTTAAAATTTGATGCCCTGCATTTTGGATGTTTTGGTCGTGAATTATTCTGAACTCAAGAATGACTAATGGCATGAAGCTAACTTACAAAATGTTAGGTTATTGATTTTTGGATGGATCAAGTGGCACATAATGCACTGGTCAATGCCTTGGCATGCAATGCACCTGCTAGTGCCTTAGTGCACAGTGCTGCAAAGTATTGTGATTTTTAAGTTAAAAGTCATAAGTGCATGAATTAGTTGTAATAATTCATGCGAGGAGGTCAATCCCATGAGTAATAAAATGAAAGTTATAACCTAGTCAAAATTAAGAAGATCTTTCCCTACACTATAAATGGAAATTTAACACATGAAAGATTGAATTATCCCAAAACAAAAAATATACTAAAATTAACAAATTCAAAGCCACACTTTGTAGAAATGAAACTTTCATAAATGAAAAGTTTCTAAATTTATGATATTCCTAATCTGAAAACTTCTTAAAATTGAAATTTAGCAACCTTCCTAAATCATGCAAATCTAAGGAAACATGCAACGAATGAACTTCTTAAACATGCAACTTCTAAAGAATGTAAATATACTCATGGCAATGAAAACTTTACTAATTAACAAGCTAATCAAGCAACATGCTACACAATCTAATCAAGACTAACATTCAAACACTAATTAAACTAACTTTTACTAATATGATTGGATTCAACTAACTTGTAATTCAACAGTACCAATTCACTCAAAACCATGCACACCACTCATGAATTGTAGGCATGGCATCAATGTGATTTGGGGAGAGAATTTCATGCTTGTTGAGATGAGCAATTAAAATAATGAACTATAAACAACTAAGGAAAGTTTCAATTACTATCCTACCATTAGCCTAAAGAAACTTCAAAATCATGCATTCAACATTAGAGCTGTACACATAGCTTCAAGAGGACTTTGGTTGAATTGGTTGGAAATTTAAAACAAGGAATTTTGCTAATCATCACTCCATGAAATCATCATGCAACAAGCAGTGAGAAAACATCATCAACCATCAATCAAAAGAGATCCATAAATCATCACTTGCGCTAAAATGAAAGTAACACTATAAAAGATAGTGCATTTTATTTATGAAATAGGTGCACCATGCTGTATAACATATATCCAAAAGTTAATCCTCAATACACTTTAATCACTATACAAATTTCTAGAAAGTTGCATGTGAACCATTGAAGATAACTATTGGAAAGAAATGTGAGAATGGAAGCACCAACAAATGATTTACGCAAAGAAGAGATCACATACAAAGTTACTTTCCCTTGGCTATCACTTCAAGGGAAAAATAATTTTCAATCATGAGTCAATAAGTGAAAAGAACTAAGGCAATGGAAAAGTATTCAACTAGAATAATGAAATATTAAGAGTAACAAAGAGAAGGAGATTTAAAAGAGAACCAGAAAACCTTTGAAGGAAGACTTAAAAGACCAAGCCCTAAGCATGGAGCACTTGGAGAAGAGCATCCCACTTGGAAAAAACATTGAATGCTAAAGTGGGAAAGAGAGAAGTGATGAAGGAAAAGATTAAGAAAAGGATGCCCCTCCCTTGGAGTTGGCGTTATTTCTTTCTCTAAAAGTTCTCATCTTATTTTCTCTTCAAGGTTATTTTATAGGTTGTTTCCTCAATTTTCTATGGTATCCTAGGATTAAGATATGGGGGGATGAAAGATAAAGAGAATTGGATGGCTAAGATGGGTGGTTAGCTAGGGTTTTTAAGAGATAACGAGTGGCTGCTCCTTTTATTGTTTTAAGGTGGGGTGATAGCATTTTTTTAGGAAAAGACATCTCCCAATTCAAAATTTATTGAGTCCCTTGAAAATAGCAAGTGGTTTGGATGGTGATGAGATAAGAGACAGAAAAGGATATGGGAGGAAAGAAAGTGATAACAAAAGATAAGAAAGAGAGACGAGCTGGGAAAAATGATGGGCTAGGTGGTTTCCTTGGAAATGGGGATTGGTTGGATGGTTGGAATAGAATTTTGGGAAGGTGGGAAAGTCTTAGAAATATAAAAAAACTTGAATGGAAGGTGAAATTCGTAGTGCATCTTATTGGTGAGGAGGAAAGTGAGAAAAATGGAAAAAACATAAAAAATGGAGAGGTTTCTTCCTATTGGTCCACATTATACCATGTCATAGTGAATTTTCCCTTAAGTATTTTCAAAATATCCCAAAAAATCCTAAGGATAATTGTTTGGATTCTCCTCCAATCACAGCCATCCATTTAGCTTGATTTATGTTACTTTGATGGCTCAGTTTGAGAGTTCCATTGGTTTGGCTTTATGGCAGGCTTAGATGGCTTTCTTGGCTTAGCTTGATGGTTCAAATCCTTGGATTTGGTAGTTGGCTTGGATCCTTAGCTTGTCACCTTGTTCATAGCTGGAATATGGCTAAGAGGTTTAAGTGAAACCATGCAAAGGTGATGAACTTTGCATGGCTTGTACATGGGCCCACTTTGGCCACCTTTGGCTCTTTTAATTTTATCCATTGCTTGTCCAAAAATTGATATTGATCCTTTATCTCATGTTAGATTGATGAATTTTAGGCTTTGACTTGATCTTTTTATCTTGATCTTCCATTTTCATCCCAATCGATCTCGACCTTCAGATCATCATCTTGCTTCCTACAAAAAGTTAAAAACTCTAATTAAATCATAGAAAAATATGATTAAACATATAATTACTTCAAATAGGCTCATGACCTACAAAATATCAAATTCTTAATTCATTAGGTCAAAAATGCATGTGTTACAAATTTTAGTTAAAAACCCTTATTTACCCCAACTAACATTTTGCTTGTCCTAAGAAAAATATGCAAAAAATTATATTACAAAAACTAATTCAAAATTTCACTTTTATAGACACTCATGATTGCATTTAACATATGCAACAAGCCCTTAAACCCCTATGTTACCCCTAGTGGATGAGTTAGCCCTCGTAAGGGTTTGTAGTGAATATACCCACAAAATTCCCTATTATTGAGTTTGTCTTTTATCTTAGACAATCCTCATTCATTATCATTATATAAGTTTTCACAATTTAATGGAGATGACTGAAAATTCTACAAATTATACTTCTCGAGGTGCATGTGTCTGTACGGCCACATAAGTCACGACTTCTAATTAGATATGCTTAAATTCCATTGGAAATATGTTTCGAATTCAAAAGGTTATAGGCATACTCTTAAAAATGAAGCTCTCAGAAAAGGGGTTGAGCATATTTTTCTCATTATGTGATAGTATCCAACAAGGCTAATGGTTCACATAAATTTTTAAGTGCCAAAGAGACAATGGAAAGTGATCTTAAGAATGGATGTCATCACCAATAATAGTAGGGGTAGTTTATCTTAATTCCTTATTTTTATGTCCTCTTTAAGGTTATGTTCCACTTAAGATCTATAGGTCTCGGAATGGGACAAAATGTAGGCTCAGAATAAGTTCAGAAAGAAGGGTATAAGGATTTCAAAGGTTCGAAATTGAGTAGAGGTCTCCTTTTAATTGTTGGACAATTGATCGTTGACTATACTAAAGTGAATTTCATCTGTATTCTTGTCTCTCAATTTTACTCTTCTATTTTTTATATTTGAGAGAAAGACTTTTGGTGTTTCACTTCTTTAACTTTTTGGCCCTTTAGAACTTTTCTACTAACTCTACTCATTTTGAAAAATGTGTAATGGATATTTAATCCTTGGTTATTCTAGGTTAAGGCAAGTGAGGTTAAGAAATAAAAGGCTAGACAATAGGCTCAAGGGGTGGTTAACTAGAGATATACTATATTGAGTAAATTTTATGTCTCTAGGCTGAACATGGATGGCCTAAGCTATTAGTCCTATTAATTATTAGTAGTTAACCAAAGCAAGGATAACATGGTCACACTAAATTTTGTATGTTGAAGAAAATATGGAATTACTTATAACTATATAAAAGAAGATAGTCTCTAAACCACACTAGGTTATAGGTCTCTACTGAATTTCTTCAGGGTCTATCAGTCTTTATTATGGATTGTGTGTAAATATCTTTTGAGAATTAACCATCATAAAATGCTTGAACACACTAATAATATGCAAAACCAGCCATGTATAATTCCATTAAGAGTCGAAAGGAGTAGAATTATTAAGTTTCTAAAAATCCAGTTCTCATCACAGTGTGGGAACTCTACATCAAAAATGTTTTTTTTTTTTTTTCAAAATAAAAAAAAAATTCAAAATTTCTATGTACAACTATACCATCCTAAATGAAACATTGTGCCCAATGTTTTAAAACATATGACCACAAATGAACATTGAATGATGTAGAAGGCTGAGATTTGAAAAAATCCTCCCAAGGAGCTAAGTTTTACATCTTTAGTAAGACATAGGAGGAGTGCAAGGGCTATAATCTACAATGTTCCCTAGAAGATTCTATAGTGGGTCATGGTAATGAGGTGCCTCTAATAGTATTTATTCATTTTCAAGGTTAGGTAGTTCTAGGAAAAGTTTCAATTGTCAACCATTTACATTTTCAATCTCATCATCCTTCTCAATCTCAATGGTCCCACAAGATATACTATGCGTACAATGTAAGGTCTAGAGATTTGAGTTCACATGGAAAGGGATGCAATCATGAATTATACAAAAGACCTTTTGTTTAGGTGTGAAAGATTTCTTTAATATTTGACCATCGTGGAGTACCAAACCTTGCAAAAATATATTTCCTTAAAAAATTTGACCACTAGTCTGTGGACATTGGTTTTTTATGGTATAGCCTCCACCCATTCGGACACCTAAGTCCACTCCCATTAGGATGTACAAATTCCCAAAAGAATTAGGAAAGGGTCCCATGAGATCTACACTCCAAACATGGAAAGGCTATACTACAAGGATTGGGTTTAAGAGCATCATGTGCCTCCTCCCTAGACTTTCTAACCATTGACACCTCGCACATGATGTGCAGTAAGTATGTGAATCTTTAAAAATGGTTGGCCAATAAAAAATATAATGCAAAATTTTCATAACTGTCTTTCTACAACTAAAATGGACCCCACACACATTATCTTATTCTGGTCACTTATAGGTATACAACTTCTTATCACCTAATAAGGATAATATTGAACAAGTATAGTCATCCAAGTAAAGTATTTAACCTCAGTTAAAAATCTCTTCCTATATTATTTGGTCCAATGATTGGGAATTTTCATGTAACAAGATAATTCATTATATCTCCATACCAAGGTAAATGGGAAATGTGCAATAACTGTTCATCGGGAAAGGATTCAGTTACAGGCACATTAATCCTATTGTGCTCCACCACTAGATTGGATAAATGGTTTGTTATGACATTTTTTGGAGCCTTTCTTGTCTCAAATTCTCATAGTAGGAGTATGCATCATATAAGCCTACGTTTTGTTTCCTTTTTAGTAGGTAGGCGCTTTAAAGCCTCATCAACCAAGTACACTATGACATTAGACCCTAACAAGTAAGATCTAAACTTATCCAAAGAAAACACTATAGTTAACAACTCTTTTTTTGTGGTCGAATAGTTGAGTTGTGCATCATTTAATGTTTTACCAGAGTAATATATCACATGGGGAAGTTTATAGATGTACTACCCTAAAACAACTCCAATTGCATAATTCGACACGTAACACATTATCTCAAATGGTACACTCTAATTAGGTGGTCTGTTAATGGGTGCAAAGGTCAACTTGGCCTTTAGCCACTCAAATGCTTTCCTATAGTCCTCATCAAAGTCAAAAGTGGTGTCCTTTGTTAGTAAATTACAAAAGGACTTCAATTTTGTAGAAATCCTTGATGAATCTTTTGTAGAAGCCAGCATGACCTAGAAAAGAGCAATTTTCTTTCATCATCCTTGGTGAGAAAGGTTGGCTATTAAAATCACTTCAGCATTATCTACCTCTATCCAATTCTATGATATTATGTGGCCTAAAATATCCCACTTTGTACCATAAAATGACACTTTTTCTAGGTTAATATTAGATTCTTCTCCTGCCACCTTATGAGAACTAACTTTAAATGGTTTAAGAACTCATCCAAATATTGAGAAGTCATCCATGAACACCTTGAGAAACCTTTCTACCATATCAGAAAAGATGCTCAACATACACCTTTGAACTATAACAGGAGCATTGCAAAGCCCAAAAGGCATATGTTGGTAAGCAAAGGTCCCAAAAGGGTAGGTGAAGGTGGTCTTCTCCTAATCCTTGGGTGCTATAGGAATCTGGCTATAACTAGAATACCCATCTAGAAAACAATAATAAGTATGTCCGACTAACCTCTCAAGCATTTAGTCAATAAAAGGTAAAGTGGTCTTTAATCATGACTACATTCAATTTTCGATAATCAATACAAACTCTTCGCCCAGTCATCATATAGGAGGAACTAACTCGTTTTCTTCATTCTTGACTACCATGACCTCAGATTTCTTAGGTACAACTTGAACGAGGCTGACCCAAGTGCTACCATAGATGGGTTATATGATGCTAACATTTAAAAGCTTAAGGACTTCATCTTTGACCACGTCCTTCATGTGGGGATTCAGTCATCTTTGAGTTTCCCTGGAGGGTTTTTGCATTTTCTTCCAGGTGTATCATGTGCATACATGCGGTTAGACTAATCCCTTTTATGTCTACTATGGTTCATCCTAGATCAGTCTAATGTTCCTTAAGAACATTAAGGAATTTGCCTTCCTATTTCTCTTCTAAATCTGATGCTACTATCATAGGTAAGGTTTCATTTGGTCCTAGGTAAGAGTACTTGAGGTTATCAAGCAAGCATTTTAGGGCTAAAGAAGGTAGTTGCTCTATGAAAGGTATGGTAACAGGCTCTGAAGGAGGGTGTGGCTCCACATAAGGGCCCCACATGGAGGCATCCATGATTGGAGTATCCTCTAAAATGTTGTTTACCTTCTCAATAGACTTGTCTAAATCAAAATCTCCATTAAAATGCATGAGACAAGCCTCTAATGGGTCAAAGATGGAAGATGGTAGATGAATGTCTATAATTAAGCTCTCAATCAAATTCATTTCATAAGAATCGTCGAGCTCTAAATGTTGTAGGTCGGCATTAAAGACATTAAACCTAACTTTCATATTGTTGAACGAGAATTTGATTAGCAACATTCCTAGAGTTAATAATGGCATTGGACATTGTCAAGAATGGACGTCAAAGTATAAGCAAGCTCTGACTATTAATATCAGATATAGGCTGGGTGTCCTATACAATAAAATCAACCAAGTAATAAAACTAGTCCACTTATTTCAACACATCTTCAACCAAACCATGCAAGTATCTTCCTTGATCTATCTACTAATTGCACCATGGTAGTGGTTGGTTTTAGCTCATCGAGCCGTAGTTGCTCATGGAAAGAGTATGGTAACAAGTTAACACTCACGCCTAGGTAAAGTAATGCCCTATCTATGCCATAGTCTCCAATAATATAAGACATTGTACGATACCCTAGGTGTCTAAACTATGTGGGGTCATGTATTGTATCAAAGAGCTCACTTGCTTGGTGAGGAAAGCCTTCTTTTGTACATTTAGCTTTCTCTTTCTAGTTAAGATCTATTTCAAGATCTTGGCATAGGTGGGGACATCTTTAATTGCATTGAGCAATAGAATGTTATTTTGGACATGTTAAAATAAATCCACAAGCTCCTTATAGTTTGGTCCCTTTCTAGCCTTGTTCAGTAACTAAGGAAATGGGGCTTTGTGCACATAGGGTACCTCCACTATAAGTTCTATAGGGGATTTCTATCTCTTCTCTTTCTCCTATGTCTTGGTTGCCATATTTTCCTCTTCAGTTTCCTTAGCCTACCCAACTTTATTATCAACTTGGCAGTTGTTACTAAGGGTGGTTATAGGCTTAGCATACTCATGAGGGTTATGGTTTTGAGAACTTGACCCTATCTCAAATTGTCCATTAGGGTTAGGGATGGGTTGACTATGGAATTGTCCCTTTCCTCTATCTTGTAATGTAGCTAACAACTGGCTAACTTGCATCTCTAATTTGGCTATGGCTTGAGAATTGACATTTTACAACTGGTTTAAAGCCTTTTTAATGTCTTCATTTTGTTTAAAAGATCTTTCAATAAGCATTTAAATGTTTTCATCAAAGGATGGTTTCTTTGGTTGCTGAAGTTGTTTGAAGCTAGGTGGCTGCTGAGGAACTATAGCTTTAGGAATGTCTTGGTTAGCGGGTTCACCAATGGTCTCCCTTAGTGGTTATTCTTCGACTAGGAAAAATGGATGCCAAAGAATCTAGGGTTATAGGTCTCAAAATATGGGTCGTTGCTTAGATTGCAATAAGCATTTAATGCATTGACTTGTTCAACTAGATAGTCATTAAGTGCTTGATTTGATGGACTAGATTCCATGACGTGGGTTTGGCTACAATAGGGAGCACAAACCTCTTGCAAAGGTTAATAGATCAGGTAGCCATGAGGGATTGAAACATAGTTTCAAGTTTACCTGCTCTCTCACAAGTATAGAGTCGAGCTTATGGGCTAGATCATTGGAGGCTTGTTATTTCTATCTCTTCTATTAGGGTAATCCCAGTGTTGGGAATTATCTACCAATGTCTACAAGAACTCCTAAGCCTCTCTCTAATCTTTTAGCATGAGGGCCCCTCTGTGACGACCCGGGTTTTTGAAAACATGATTTGTAAAGTATTTTGAAAGGCAGGGCCCTTAAGAGTGTAAAATTTTTTCGCAAAACAAAACAGCGGAAATTCTTTTCTTTAGAACTTGTTTTGAAAACCCAAGTCACCACTTCATACATAATATAAGTACAATTTGTGTACAAAATAAAATTCCATTGAAGGAATATACTTTTATTAAACTCCAGGATCCATCCAGTGGTTCACAAGATGTACCAAATTTTAGTACAATACCTGTCCAAATTACATAATCCAAAACTCAAGCTCACCATACAATAAAATTCTCAACAAAGAAAAATACATGTCTTCAAGGGTATACCTTGAAGATTATTCTCTTCAAGTCTTCTATAGTCTTCAGCTCCTAACTCTCCTTCCCTGGATCGAGATATTGCAACATGTACAATATCTCGAAATGCAATGGTAGGGATTCAAGAAACATAATAATTGACAATGTAATTCCAATCCTTCATAATCTCATTATCCTCAAACATACTCTTTACTTTGTAAGTTATGTATATCTATATACATACATACCCTTCATGGGTAAACCAGTTAAATTCGTGAAAATAGTCAAATATCATTCCCAACTAAGTGATCAATTCTCTTCATTTTGAGAATTTAGTATTACTGACTAATCTCATACTTGGGAATTTCCCTTCTTGGGAAACATTGGTAATATACAATTACCTAGCATTTCATTATGCTATAACATAAGGCATTTCACTATGCCTATTCCATATGCATCATAGTGCAAACTAATCGAGAAGGTTGCTATGTCATCGATCCGTACTAGCGCTCGGATAAGCGCCTGTTCACCACCGATACCACGGTGGAAAATATTATGTCACTGCCCGTATGGGGGCAAGACTTTCACGGTGGTGGCCTTCCCATAATTGCCACCACCCTGACTTTTAGCCTCTCATTGGGCAAGGTATCATCATATCATCAAATTTCAAGGAGCGGGTGGCCAAACCCTCATAACTCCTCTAGGAATAGCATCCCCTAGGCTCATGCCTATTAAAACAAACTCACAAGCCTCCAAGCTTGTATGTAAAATAGATTTCATATATATATCGACCATATGTCTTTTACTTAGAGGCTGAAATATTTTCTAGTTCCCTATTCACTTATAGTTTAGTCCTTAACCATCTTATAGGTGTTTGGTTGGATCATAAGGTTTTCAAGAGATTTACTACAAGTATTATCATTACTCTTGTCAACATAAGATCATGAGTACAATCATGAATATCTCATGTAAATGCATTAATCAAATCCTCCTACCTTTAAGGATTGATCTCTTTTCCCCAATCTTCCATGATCTTAGCTGATGTATGTAATCTGTACATCCATACATATTGTCAATATATAAATTATGAACAATCCTATTGTTCACTAGATCTGATGTTTAGAATGATCTTTAGATCATTCATATCTAAGTATTTTTCTATCTCTAAGTCTTTGTATGTTCATCTCCTTGATCTTGATCTTTCATAGATCCTTTGATTGACAATCTACTCATGTTGATAAAGATCAAGGTCCTAGATCTTCTATCATCTAGTTCTTCTTTGATCTAAGTTCGGTTCTTGGATCATCCCTATGGAGGATGATCTTGGTTTTCTTCCTTGAATCACCTTTGATCAAGGGTTTGGATTATCTAATCTAATGAACTATAACAAGTATACTACTAAACATTCATACTAAGTACAATATAGTGTTCTTATTCTTATTGTTCTTGGTCATCCAAGATCTAATGGATCTTGTTTGATCATCCTTATCTTACTTACTGTTTTTATTAGGGTTAGGTAATTTACTAACCTTTTATGCTCTTATGATTATTATTCAACCAGTTAATGTACATGGTTGAAGGTAGCTTATTCAAGCCTAAATCTAGACTGCTCCTCTTATTTCCAATTGGCTAAGGCTTACTAGTTGAATGGGTGAACACAAAGTGGTTACTTCAATCCTCATGTAAGGAGGCGTTTAGACCTCACAAACCTCACCAGAAAGGTAGGGGAAGAGAGCGAGGCTCTATTAGATAACCCCCTTAACCACTATGTTCATCATTCACTAGAATGACCATAGCTCAACCTTTCATAAGGTTCCTATAAGCATGTTTACCCTAAGTACTCTTTCTAATGGATTTTAATTAAGTCCATGAATATTTATAATGTCATTCATGGGGTTCATTATTCTTTTCCTAATTTGGGCCAAGGATTTGATAATCCTTATATTGTCCTACTAACTATAGCCCTTACTAATTAAGTCCAAGGTACTCCATTCTTATTAGTGTCATGAAACTCTACTTTCTCATTAGAATACATTTTTGATGTTTTATGCTCTTTATCACATAACAAGTAAATCTACTACTAACATTCAACTATAAATGAATTATAAATTTAAAGCATAAAACTACTTAATTTAACATTCAATGAAAATGAGGCAAGGTACTTAAATTAACTCTAGCACCTTATGATAAGAATGAACACATAAACTCTAAATGTTATACTAGCATGCTTTATAACATAATAACATAAAATGAAACTAATTAGATTTACATTTTTAGAAACCTTTACTTATGATCCAACCATTTGATCTTAGATCTTTGCCTTTGATTAAGGACTTTTAGTTATATTTAGAGAATTTTCTCTATTAAGGTCAAAAGATCACATTGATCTATTTTTATCATAATCCATCCATGATTTCCTTTGGATTTCATCATATAAGCAGTTATTCTTTCCATCCCAAGGGATCGATCACACTTGATCTCATTGATCAAGTGGGCCCCTTTGTATTTTTTTTGGGTTTTTCTATCATAAAGGGTAGATCCCTTAATATATCTCATATATATCCAATTTAAACATAGATATAACTTTATTTAAGTATTATATCATTATTAAAACATGTTTCTAAGATCTGATCATCTCAGATCTTGAAAATCTATGTAATTGGAAACTTAATTCTTAAATACAGAAATTTTTTATTGAATAACATGTCATTTTTATTATTCCATAAGAAAATAGAGGTCTCAATCTTTCCATAGCTTCTTTCCGATCTCAATTTGGAGTTCAGATGACTCCAGAATTGATCCTGGAAGTTCACAGTCCTTCCTAGGGCCTAGATTTGATCTGGGCCCAAGGAAGGAACGGCCCAGATTAGTCGGGCGGAACGAACCGAGCGGAACGAACCAGGCGTCGTCGGGCGCGTCCGCTGGGACGAAATCCCGACGCGCGCCTGCGGGACGTCCACAGGCGCGGACGGGACGGGCGGAACGCCCGTCGTCCGCGCGCCCGCAAACCGGGCATCGGCGGGCGCGTCCGCTCGTCCTTTGGACGGACGCGCCTTCCGTGCGCTTGAACAGACGCTCCACGCGTATCGCACGCGCCGTTCCGACGGTGCGTCACGTGGGCGTCGTCTGATCTGGAGATCGGACAGTCCATTCTCCGCCGTGCAATCAATCCTCTTGCAATTGAGGGCCCAAAAGGTCTCGATTTTGATGAAACTTCTACCCTAGGGGTTTTGGACCCATACGGGATCGATTGGCAGTCAGGATTTCTCATCTGAGCACTCCATCATCCCTAATTAAGGGTTCTGTTGTTTACTTTATTTTTATCTTTTTATTATCAAAATTAATTACAGTAAAATAAAAATTACATAAAACATTACTAAAAATATAGGAAAAGGATTTCCACTTACTTGATTGAGGAGAAAACTTGATTTACATGCCCAATTAAAAATATACCTCGTTGATGATGATATAGCCTAAAATCCACCTTTCACGTAAATACCGTTGTTTGAACCGTTGGATCTTGAAATTTCTTTGGGGGTTTTGTAGAATAGATGTGTTGGGATGTTTTGGACGGTGGAATTGATGAAATTAGATCTAGAACAGAGTGCCTAGATTTAGCTCTTGGAAAAAGATTTAGCTCTTGGAAATTTTGGGGTTTTGGGAGGGATCCTAGATCTAATTTTTTTAAGGGGATTGAAGATAATTTCGTGGGGATTGTATGAGGATTTTTGGAAGATTTTTGGGGGTTGTATTTATAGGCATTTTGGGTCTTTTTCATGATTATAATATGTATTTTTTTAATATAAAATGGCATGAAAGTCTTTAATGCTCCCATACCTAACCCATGACTAGCTGATCTTTGTTGACCCATGTTTCACATGGGCTGCTGATCAAAGTGGTTGTTGGGGACGTGGTGGTCCCCATGTGGGCCCCATGTGGGCCCCACATGGTGTAAAAAGTCCGTTTTGCCCTTTATGCATAAAACTTTGGGTTTTATTCCCATGATCTCGGATTTGAGTGTACTTAGTGGCGTTGGATTAAGTATTTCTCAGTACATTCTAAATTTTGATGTTTCATATTTTGATTTTTGGAATATTTTGATTTTTGGGTAAAATTACTATTTTACCCTTTTTGTCCAAAAAATGAAAAACTTAAGGATTTCTCATCCGAATTCGAAATTTGTCGTGCTTACAGTCATTTTGAAGGGTTTGCTAAGTTTAATTTCAATTTTACATGTCTTATGATTTGATTATACTTTTATAAAAAGTATATTTTAAATAACCCTAATATTTCAGCGCGAAATATCTAAAACTCAAACTTTATTGATTTTTCTCAATCAATTTACAAAAAAAATGGGGGTTATTACAATCTTCCCCCCTTACAATAATTTCGTCCTCGAAATTTGTAATACAACTCACTTAGGAGTTTTCACAATTCTTTCATATCCTTACACATGTGGCCTTGCCACTTATGGAAATTCTATTTCCTTTCATCCCTTTTTTTATACTATCTTTTCTCAAAGGTTAAAATGCTCCTCCATGACTAACCTTAATAATGCTCTATATAATAAAGCTGGTTATTGCTAGAATTTCCCAAAAAGATGATTAATAACTCTTATTGAGTTATCCCTTTTTGTTTCAAAAACCTTCCATTTCACTTGATTGGTAATTTTCACCAATCTTTCCATACTTCTCACAATTTTCCATTATGCCTTCTATTCCTCATTCTTTTTCAACTTATAAAGTTTTGACATAGCTTTCCTACTATGTATTAACATATAAAGTTTGGACATAGCTTTCCTACTATGTATAGTCCTTAGACTTCTTATAATACATATTGATAAGATTCTATAACTTCAACTATTGTTCTTTGTAACAACCTTCCAATCTTTGGAAGTAATTTTCTCTTTTCTTATTCTTCCATTATTTGGAAGGATATACTTTATTTCTTCTTCTGCTTCATACTTCTTTACTATTTCCTTCTATTGACAACTTCTTGTCAAATTAAATCTCCTTCAATAATAGTTTCCTTGTAATGAATCTTTCCTCATTTCCGTCCATTATTTTTGTAACACCCTTTGAGTACCATTTTATTCATAATACTTGAATTTTTACATTTTTCAATCCAAGATAGTGTCGTGTAACTCTGCATATATATTCCACGATCCTCTTTTGGTATTTCTTTCTCATATTTATTCACAATCTCTGATAATATTTATCTCTTTTCCTCTTATATATATATTTATATGTCATAGGCTTCAAAATTTCTTGATTTTGCATTTCCTCATGCTTCTTTCAAAGCATACCTCATAGCCTTTATCATATCATACTAACTCTTTATTTGCGATATTCTTGATAATTTCAATTAAAAGAGTCCATATTGACTTTGTAATCATCCCTTCTCAAATCTTTACAAACATCATAATTTATCAACTAGTCTTTAATTCTCAACAATTTATTATCAACTCATTTAGGATTTATGTAACCAATGGCAAAACTTCACCAAAAGAATGTCCTTATGTTATAAAATCAATAAGAGATATATTTCTCTAATTGTCATTGTCATTTCATATTTTGATCTCATATTCCACCTTTGTTGGGTCAAATTCCATACTATCCTTAAAATTTATATAACCTAAACTTTGCTTCCTTTAATCACATGTACACTTACAAGACAAGTTTTGTAAGTGTCATGCCCTGAATGCTCTTGATTTCTTGAAATCTCTTTCCATATATCATTACCACTTCATTCAATATATTTCATTCTTCTCAAATTCATGAACATCTCAAGTATCTAACTCATAGAACTTTTAAATTTTGTTTTTGATTTTATACTTTGATGTTGCATTTCCAATTCCCAATTAAAAATGATCATCCTTATAGAGAAAAAGGATACTTAATTTCCTCAACATCATTTATGCATCCTTATATTGATTCCTCCTTTTTATTTTCCTAAAAGAAATTTGTTACTCTCATAATGTAAATTGCTATAATCACTCCATATCCTTAAAAAGTTGTTCTTTCAACTCATTCATATAATTTGATGTTCTTTTCGTCAACTATTATAGATATTTTCTCATTCAATCTCATGTAAGATTGAAAATCTTCAAACTATCTTAAAATTTCTAGCCACTTATTTCTCCAACAATTTGGATTTATATCTCATTCACAATCATCTTTAAACTTAAATTTAACAACCAATATTTGTTTTCATTTCTCATGTTTTATTTCACCTTTCCTTCAAAAAATTATATTTCCCCTTACTATATTTCTTAAATCTTTCAATATCACCAACTCCATCATGTAATTGGAAGTAATATCTTTATTCATAGTTAGCTCTTCATTTGCCTTGATCAATAAGATGTACTCCTATTCATGATATTCAATGACTATATTTTTCTAATAAATATTTCTGTTTGTTTTCATGTTCCATGACCATGATAATCAATGACTTAATCAATGCTAATCAATGATAGTCCCAAAATTATTTTCAATAGCACCAAAGTTATTATATCAATAATTCTTTAATCCTTGAAAATCCTCTAGTGCTAATTTCCACAATGATTTGTCATACCTTTATAATTTCTAACTCGGTGATTTCATAATTGTTGTACCATATATAGAGCTATAATTTTTTATTTTTTTTTAACCATATATTCTCATGGTTTAATTGTCTTTCTTAATACTTATTTTTGTCCCTTTAACATATCTAACTCTCTTTTTCCTTTTCATTTTATTCTAATATCAAAGATCATCTCTTCATGTTCTAAAATTTTATCATTTCTCCACTAATTCCTTTGCCTCACTAATTTTGGAGAAAAATACTTGCTTCACTCCTTACTCATATTTATTTCAAACTATTCTCATTTACAAATTTTGCACTTTCTTACCTATCTCCTTAAATTTCTTTCAAGCCATATCCTCTCTATTTTGATGATTAATTTCATTTAACTAATTTTCATAATACTATGCATGTAGCAATTCTAATTCCTACATTTATATTTCTTTATATATGTAATGTTAACTTTGAATTTTACAATACTTCTAATGTTTTCATCTTTAACACCTATTTCTCATAAATCTCCATTTCATCTTTTCTATAAAGGTTAAATTTTTTTCTTCTTTTTTTTTTTTTTTTTTTTCATCTTTTTTAACAATTTATCGTTTTTTTACTCTTTATCTCCATTTCTTCACTTAGTAATGGTTATATACATACTTTACTTAATAATGGTTATATACATACTTGTATTTATGTTTACTCAGGACTTTAGGTTAGACCTGAACATCATACCTTACATTTATTGTAATGTTTTTCCTATGGATTTCTATATCTTATTATTCCCTTTATTGGAATTCTTATTTGCTAAGTAGTATTTCGAGTCCTTTCACTAAGTATATCGACTTTCCTTTCACTAAGTAATATCGACTTATACTATACTATTCCGTCATTACACTAACTCTTTCTATATTTATTCTTAATTAATGAGTTTAACTCTTTCTATACTCATCCTTCACAAATGAGTTACTCTTTCTTCACAAATGAGTCTACTCTTTCCATATTCCTCAAATAATGAGTTTAACTCTTTCCTCACTAATGAGTCAACTCTTTACATCCTCTTCAACAAATGAGGCTACTCTTTCAAGACTTATCCTTCACTAATGAGTTACCTCCTTTTATACTTATCTCTTAACTAATGAGTTTATCACATAACTCCTTCTCATCAACTGATAACTTATCTCTTATTCACTCACTTTAGGTTGAACCCGAGCACAAACGTACTTGGTATTTCTACAGGAGGTTATAAACCTTGGGTTTGTTGTTGGTGAGGAAGAAGGTTCTTCAACACCCTTGTCATCATCTCTTGTTATCATCTCTTCCACATTGCTCATTGTTACTCTTTCCATCATCATTAACCTGGAGTATTTTGAGTTGCCTATCTTGTGATTCTCTGTGGTGGCATATGTTCAAAATTTCTATCAATCCTCTATACAACTATTTCTATCTTAATCTAGACATGGATTATAATCTCTCTTTTGGACATATTTGTACTTGTCTTGTGACTGGATGAATCGCTTTGATACCAACCGTGACGACCCTGGGTTTTTGAAAACATGATTTGTAAAGTATTTTGAAAGCGTGGCCCTTAAGAGTGTAAAATTTTTTCGCAAAACAAAACAGCGGAAATTCTTTTCTTTAGAACTTGTTTTGAAAACCCAAGTCACCACTTCATACATAATATAAGTACAATTTGTGTACAAAATAAAATTCCATTGAAGGAATATACTTTTATTAAACTCCGTGGATCCATCCGAAGGTTCACAGTACAGCCAAATTTTAGTACAATACCTGTCCAAATTACATAATCCAAAACTCAAGCTCACCATACAATAAAATTCTCAACAAAGAAAAATACATGTCTTCAAGGGTATACCTTGAAGATTATTCTCTTCAAGTCTTCTATAGTCTTCTCCTAACTCTCCTTCCACTGGATCGAGATATTTGCAACAAGTACAATATCTCAAAGAAGCAAATGCTTGGTAGGGGGATTCAAGAAACATAATAATTGACAATGTAATTCCAATCCTTCATAATCTCATTATCCTCAAACATACTCTTTACTTTGTAAGTTATGTATATCTATATACATACATACCTTCATGGGTAAACCGATTAAATTCGTGAAAATAGTCAAATATCATTCCCAACTAAGTCGATCAATTCTCTTCATTTTTGAGAATTTAGTATTACAGCCTAATCTCATGCAGAATTTCCTTCTTAAACATTGGTAATATACAATTACCTAGCATTTCATTATGCTATAACATAAGGCATTTCACTATGCCTATTCCATATGCATCATAGTGCAAAATAATCAGAAAGGTTGCTATGTCTTGCCGGTCGATCCGTACTAGCGCGCCGGATAATCGCCACTCGTTCACCACTGATACCACGGTGGAAAATATTATGTCACTGCCCGTATGGGGGGGCAAGACTTTCACAGTGGTGGCCTTCCCATAATTGCCACCACCCGACTTTTAGCCTCTCATTGGGCAAGGTATCATCATATCATCAAATTTCAAGGAGCGGGTGGCCAAACCCTCATAACTCCTCTAGCAATAGCATCCCCTAGGCTCATGCCTATTAAAACAAACTCACAAGCCTCCAAGCTTGTATGTAAAATAGATTTCATATATATACCAGACCATATGTCTGTTTACTTAGGGCTGAAATATTTTCTAGTTCCCTATTCACTTATAGTTTAGTCTATAACCATCTTATAGGTGTTTGGTTGGATCATAAGGTTTTCAAGAGATTTACTACAAGTATTATCATTACTCTTGTCAACATAAGATCATGAGTACAATCATGAATATCTCATGTAAATGCATTAATCAAATCCTCCTACCTTTAAGGATTGATCTCTTTTCCCAATCTTCCATGATCTTGGCCGATGTATGTAATCTGTACATCCATACATATTGTCAATATATAAATTATGAACAATCCTATTGTTCACTAGATTTGATGTTTAGAATGATCTTTAGATCATTCATATCTAAGTATTTTTCTATCTCTAAGTCTTTGTATGTTCATCTCCTTGATCTTGATCTTTCATAGATCCTTTGATTGACAATCTACTCATGTTGATAAAGATCAAGGTCCTAGATCTTCTATCATCTAGTTCTTCTTTGATCTAAGTTCAGTTCTTGGATCATCCCTATGGAGGATGATCTTGGTTTTCTTCCTTGAATCACCTTTGATCAAGGGTTTGGATTATCTAATCTAATGAACTATAACAAGTATACTACTAAACATTCATACTAAGTACAATATAGTGTTCTTATTCTTATTGTTCTTGATCATCCAAGATCTAATGGATCTTGTTTGATCATCCTTATCTTACTTACTGTTTTTATTAGGGTTAGGTAATTTACTAACCTTTTATGCTCTTATGATTATTATTCAACCAGTTAATGTACATGGTTGAAGGTAGCTTATTCAAGCCTAAATCGGCTCCCCTTATTTCCAATTGGCTAAGGCTTACTAGTTGAATGGGTGAACACAAAGTGGTTACTTCAATCCTCATGTAAGGAGGCGTTTAGACCTCACAAACGTCACCGAGAAAGGTAGGGGAAGAAGCGAGGCTCTATTAGATAACCCCTTAACCACTATGTTCATCATTCACTAGAATGACCATAGCTCAACCTTTCATAAGGTTCCTATAAGCATGTTTACCCTAAGTACTCTTTCTAATGGATTTTAATTAAGTCCATGAATATTTATAATGTCATTCATGGGGTTCATTATTCTTTTCCTAATTTGGGCCAAGGATTTGATAATCCTTATATTGTCCTACTAACTATAGCCCTTACTAATTAAGTCCAAGGTACTCCATTCTTATTAGTGTCATGAAACTCTACTTTCTCATTAGAATACATTTTTGATGTTTTATGCTCTTTATCACATAACAAGTAAATCTACTACTAACATTCAACTATAAATGAATTATAAATTTAAAGCATAAAACTACTTAATTTAACATTCAATGAAAATGAGGCAAGGTACTTAAATTAACTCTAGCACCTTATGATAAGAATGAACACATAAACTCTAAATGTTATAAAGCATGCTTTATAACATAATAACATAAAATGAAACTAATTAGATTTACATTTTTAGAAACCTTTACTTATGATCCAACCATTTGATCTTAGATCTTTGCCTTTGATTAAGGACTTTTAGTTATATTTAGAGAATTTTCTCTATTAAGGTCAAAAGATCACATTGATCTATTTTTATCATAATCCATCCATGATTTCCTTGGATTTCATCATATAAACAGTTATTCTTTCCATCCCAAGGATCTGATCACACTTGATCTCATTGATCAAGTGGGCCCCTTTGTATTTTTTTTTGGGTTTTTCTATCATAAAGGGTAGATCCCTTAATATATCTCATATATATCCAATTTAAACATAGATATAACTTTATTTAAGTATTATATCATTATTAAAACATGTTTCTAAGATCTGATCATCTCAGATCTTGAAAATCTATGTAATTGGAAACTTAATTCTTAAATACAGAAATTTTTTTATTGAATAACATGTCATTTTTATTATTCCATAAGAAAATAGAGGTCTCAATCTTTCCATAGCTTCTTTCCGATCTCAATTTGGAGTTCAGATGACCTGAATTGATCCCTGAAGTTACGATCCTTCCTAGGGCCTAGATTTGATCCGGGGCCCAAGGAAGGAACGGCCAATTAGTCGGGAGGCGGAACGCAGACCGAGCGGAACGAACCAGGCTGCCGTCGGGCGCGTCCGCTGGGACGAAATCCCGGCGCGCGCCTGCGGGACGTCCACGGGCGCGGACGGACGGGCGGAACGCCCGTTGTCCGCGCGCGCCCGCAAACCGGCCGCGGCCCGGGCGCGTCCGTCCGTCGCACCTGGACGGACGCGCCTTCCGTGCGCTTGAACAGGCGCCTCCACGCGTATCGCACGCGCCGTTCCGACGGTGCGTCACGTGGGCGTCGTCTGATCCGGGAGATCGAACAGTCCATTCTCGGGACCGTCCAATCAATCCTCTTGCAATTGAGGGCCCAAAAGGTCTCTCGATTTTGATGAAACTTCTACCCTAGGGGTTTTTGGACCCTTCTGGATCGATTGGTACCAGTTTCTCATCCGAGCACTCCATCATCCCTAATTAAGGGTTCTGTTGTTTACTTTATTTTTATCTTTTTATTATCAAAATTAATTACAGTAAAATAAAAATTACATAAAACATTACTAAAAATATAGGAAAAGGATTTCCACTTACTTGATTGAGGAGAAAACTTGATTTACATGCCCAATTAAAAAAATACCTCGTTGATGATGATATAGCCTAAAATCCACCTTTCACGTAAATACCGTTGTTTGAACCGTTGGATCTTGAAATTTCTTTGGGGGTTTTGTAGAATAGATGTGTTGGGATGTTTTGGACGGTGGAATTGATGAAATTAGATCTAGAACAGAGTGCCTAGATTTAGCTCTTGGAAAAAGATTTAGCTCTTGGAAATTTTGGGGTTTTGGGAGGGATCCTAGATCTAATTTTTTTAAGGGGATTGAAGATAATTTCGTGGGGATTGTATGAGGATTTTTGGAAGATTTTTGGGGTTGTATTTATAGGCATTTTGGGTCTTTTTTCATGATTATAATATGTACTTTTTTAATATAAAATGGCATGAAAGTCTTTAATGCTCCCATACCTAACCCATGACTAGCTGATCTTTGTTGACCCATGTTTCACATGGGCTGCTGATCAAAGTGGTTGTTGGGGACGTGGTGGTCCCCATGTGGGCCCCATGTGGGCCCCACATGGTGTAAAAAGTCCGTTTTGCCCTTTATGCATAAAACTTTGGGTTTTATTCCCATGATCTCGGATTTGAGTGTACTTAGTGGCGTTGGATTCGTATTTCTCAGTACATTCTAAATTTTGATGTTTCATATTTTGATTTTTGGAATATTTTGATTTTTGGGTAAAATTACTATTTTACCCTTTTTGTCCAAAAAATGAAAAACTTAAGGATTTCTCATCCGAATTCGAAATTTGTCGTGCTTACAGTCATTTTGAAGGGTTTGCTAAGTTTAATTTCAATTTTACATGTCTTATGATTTGATTATACTTTTATAAAAAGTATATTTTAAATAACCCTAATATTTCAGCCCGAAATATCTAAAACTCAAACTTTATTGATTTTTCTCAATCAATTTACAAAAAAAATGGGGGTTATTACACCCTCCACTTGTGGCATCTACTATTTGTCTATTTTAAGGTGTAAATGCCTCATATATGCGTTGAACCTGCTTCCATTTCTCAAATCCATGATGAGGGTATTTTTTCAGTAGTTCATTCCACCATTTCCAGCATTCATAATATTGTTCATCATTCCTTTGTTGAAAATTTATAATTTTGGGATGAAGGGCATTTGTTTTGTGAATGGAAAAGAATTTGTTCAAAATTTTCTAGACAATTGGTTCCATGTATTTATGGAACCTACCTCCAAGGAATTGAGCCATGACTTGGCTTTATCCTTAAGTGAGAATGGGAATAACCTAAGCATAATAGCATTGTCCAAAAGTTTCAAAACTTAAATGTGATTCAAATGTCAAGGAATACCTTGATATGTAGGTAAGAGTCTTCTTGTTCTTGACCATAAAAAGTGGGGAGTAATTGTATGACTTCCAGCTTTAACTCAAAGTGGTTTACATTTGTTGGGGGTAGTGTTATGCAAGATGGCGTGTTGATATGGAGTGGCACATAAAAAACTCTAATCGATTTTTGTTTAAATTTTGCCAGTAGTTAGCCCATTGAGAGAGAAACTTGGTTTCTTTTCCCTTGCTTAAAATTGCATTGAATCGCTAGGTCAAAAGTTGCTAACTGACGCCCTTGCATAAACTATCCTAATTCCTAAATGTCCTAATTATATCTTGAATTTGACTCTCTAAATGACGTGCAATCAAATCCTAGTAAACGCCAATTGAGCATTGTCTTTAGTATGCTTTCTTACTTCATAGGTGGTAGCTACTTAGATCTAGATCTAGATAGCTCCTTTTATCCAAATTTGACTACTGCTTACTAGTTGGGTTCTACTCTAAAGTGGTTAATACAATCCTCATGTCAAGAGGGGTTTAGAACTCAACTAAAATCAACGAAAGGAAAGGAAAAATTACTTGAATTTTAAGACACCCACTATGACCACAGTACTCAAAAGCCACTGGGTTGATAATAAATTGCATGCTTTTGAAAGGGTCTTATGAACTCAATACTCTAAGTTTCTTTCTACTTAATTTTAAATTAATGTTCAAGGATTAGGATCATGACATAGAAGGATGTTGATGATTCCTAGGTGGGCCATGGAGCTGGTGATGAAATCTAGTCCTCATGGGGCCCTTACTAGCACTAAGTTCCATTCCATCATAAAGTTATAAACGTGCAATGCAGAACAAAAATCAAACTAATGCTTACCTATATTCAACTTAGCAAAGAGTTAAGCACCTTAACAAATAGGACACTATAACCATACAACCTATGCTTTGGTTATAGCTGAGCTTAGGGTAACCTTTGTTAAATAGGTGTTTGAACTAATCCAACAACTCTAGGTATTTAGCAACATTTATCAATGCATGATCCCAATCTATATGATTAAAACTACCATCACAAATGCAAAAGTACGCTAAATGCACTTTATCTTAAATATTAAAAATTGGGTGAGGATTGGTCATAGTGAGGGGTCTAATGATGATCCAGTGTAGGCCACCATACCGCACACTTGTCCTATATTATTATAACCAATTTAAAATTACAATGGGCGTCACTACAATTTCACTCATATCCTAATCTAGTAAAGCAATGAAAACGTAATCTATTTTGATGAAACAATGGAACACAAGATTGCTACTGCTTCTTTATCATTTTGCATGCACAAAAATGAAATAAATTGGTCAATATGAATAAAATAACAAATAAATGCAAAAATAACACAAAACCATAAACTAATGCATCCTAAACCTAGACTAGAGGAAAAATAATCTAAGATATGGTCCCTTCACAAAATGTAGTGACTCCTTGGTAATGCTACGAAAACTTGTTATGATTTTAGGTTAAAACTTGCAAGCACATGAGATGGTTGTAATAATTAATGTGAGGATGTCAATCTCACGAGGAATAGAATGGATGTGATACTATCAATCCCAACTTAAATTATCTAAGCTAACCAAAATCAAGGAGATCTTTTCCTACACTAAAAATGAAAATTTAATGCATGAAAGATGGAATTAATAAGCAAAAAGGAACATGAGATTGGAAGCACCAGCAAAAGATTTAAGCAAACAAGAGATTAGATTCCATGTGAAATTCCATTGATTGTCACTTTAAGGGAAAAACAACTTCAAATTTGGAATTAGCAAGCAAAAAGGAACTAAGGCAATGGAAAAGTATTCAACTAGCACAATGAAATTTTAGAAGCAACAAATAGAAGAAGATCTAAAAGAGAAATGACTAACCTTTGTAGGAAAAGGTTAAGAAAGGGATTCCTTTCCCTTGGAGCAGGCTTTATTTTCATTCTCTATAAGTTCTCCTCTCTTTTTCTATCTTCCGAGGTTTTTTTATAGGTTGTTTCCTAAGTTTTCTATTGGATGGGTGGTTAGCTAGGGTTTTTAAGAGATAACAAGTGGCTGCACTTTTTTATTGTATTTAGCTAGGGAGATGGTATTTTTCTAGGAGGAGGCATCTCTCGCCTTCAAAATTTGTTAAAACCCTTGAAAATAGTAAGTGGTTTGGATGGAGATGAGATAAGAAAGAGGAAAGAAAGTGACAGGAAATAATAAGAAAGAGAGATAAGTTGTGGAAAAGTGATTGGTTAGGTGGTTTCCTACAAAGTGGAAATTGGTTGGATGGTTGGAATAGAAGTTTGGGAAGGTAGGGAAGTTTTAGAAAGATAGGACTCATGAACGCAAAGTGAAATTTGTAGTGCATCATAGTTGTGAGATGGAAAGTGAGAAAAAATGGGAAAAACATATAAAATGGAGAGGCCTCTTCCTATTCGTTCACATGCTACCTTATCTTAGTAAAATTTTCCTTAATTCTCTTCAAAATATCCACATAAATATCGATGATAATTCTTTAGATTCTCCTCCAATCATAATCTTCCAGTTAGCTTGACTTATGTGACTTTGATACCTCACTTTGAGAGCTCCATTCGCTTTGCTTCATGATAGGCTTAGATGGATTTCTTCCCTTTGCTTGATGGCTCAAATCCTAGGCTTAGGTGTTTATCTTGGCTCCTTAGCTTGTCACGTTCTTCATGGCTAGAATAAGGCTATGGGGCTTAAGTGAAACCCATGCAAAGGTGGTGGACATTGCATGGCTTGTGCATCGGCCCACTTTGGCGACCTTTGGCTCTTTTAAATACATCTATTGCTTGTCCAAAAATTGATCTTAAACTTGGTCTCATGTTGGATTGTTGATTTTTAGGCTTTGACTTGATCTTTTGATCTTGATCTTCCATTTTCACCTCGATCATTTGCGACCATTGGAACATTATCTTGCTTACTAAAAAAAGTTAAAAACACTAATTAAATTTAAGAAAAATATGATTGATCTCATAATTACTTTGGATTAGCCTCTTGACCTACAAAATATCAAAATTTTGAGTCATTGGATAAAAAATGCATGCGTTACAAATTTTGGGTAAAGACCCTAGTTTACACCTATAAGTTGCAAGATATGCATAACTAATTGGGTGTTTTCTATGCAAAATTAGACACTTGTCACACCCCCTAACCGAGTGGTCCCAACATAAACTATATGACATTGCCAAAATTAAGGATATCCTTTACTACACTAAAAATGGAAATTTAATGCATGAAAGTTGGAATTATGCTAAAACTTAAAACATGCCAAAATTAACAATCCTAAAACACACTGTAAAAATGATAATTTTCTAAATGAAACCTTTCTAAATTTATGTTTTTTCCAATTTAAAAACATTCTAAAATTGAAATTTGGCAACCTTCCTCAATCATGCAATTCTAAGGAAACATGTAACCAATGAACTTCCTAAACATCCAATTTATAGAGTACACAAATATACTCATGGGAAAGAAAACATTACACACTATTGCACTAATCAAGTAACATGCTAAACAATCTAATCAAGACTAACATTCAAATGCTAATTAAATTAACTTAAAATTCAACAATAGCAAATCATTCAAAACAATGCACACCACTCATGGATTGTACGCGTGGTATTAATATGATTTGCAAAGTTCTTTTCATGCTTGTTGAGATGAGCATATAAAATGATGAACTACAAATAAGCAAAGAGAATTACCAATGTTATCCTAGCTTCAATCTAAAGAACCTTCAAAATCTTGTGTTCAACATTATAGTTGTACGTGTGACGACCCGGGTTTTTGTAACACATTTTGTAATACATTTTTGAAAGGCAGGGGTCTTAGTAATAAAAAAATTTCACAAAACAAAGCAATAAAAATTATTTTCTTTAGAACTTGTTTTGAAAACCCAAGTCATTACTTCATATATAACATAAGTAGAATTTTTGTACAAGATAAAATTCCATTAAAGGAATATACTTTTATTAAATCCTAGAATCCATTCAGTGGTTCATAGTACAACTTAGCTATTAGTACAATTCTTGTCCAAATTACATAATCCAAATTTCAAAGCTCATCATACACTAAAAATTCTCAATACAATACAATGCGCTCAAATACAATACATGTCTTCAAGGGATATACCATGATTGATTATTTTTCCAAGTCTTCTTGAGTCTTGAGCACCTCATTCTCCTTCTCTGTATCTAAGATATTGTAATCATTAAAACATTTACAATATCTCAGCAATCTATGCTTGGTAGGGGATGCAAGAAGCATAATAATTTGACAATATAATCCTAATACTTCATAATCCCATTATTCATACTCATGGATTAACCTCTTTACTTTGTCATATATGTACATCCTTGCACATACATACTGTATACTTTGTGTGTATATATATATAAAGTCAAAATCATTAAAATAGTTAATATCTCAAAAGATAATCATATCTAGTTTATACTGAGTTGATAGATCATCTAGACTCTGCTGTACATACTCCCTCATTTGGGCAATATCAGTTATCCATGATTACCTGGCACCTCATCATGCCATATCATAAGGCATTTCACTATGCCATGCAGCATAATGCTAAAATACTCAAAGGACTACTATGCATGCAGTCAGAATTCATACCAGCACACTTGGATAACTGCCCAATAATCCACCTATACCATCCTTGCTGGAAATCACAATATCCATGTTCGTATGGGGGGGACCATGGTTGTCACAGTGGTAGCCTTCCCATAATTGCCCCACCCAACTTTTAGTCTCATTTGGGCTTGGTGTCCATATCATAACAAGTTTGGAAGAGTGGGTGGCCAAACCCTACTAACTCTCCTCACATGGCATCCCAAGGCCTATGCCTGTTTAAAACATAACCACAAGCCTCCATGCTTATATGTAAACTAATTCTCATATGTATCAGACTTAGGGCTGGAATATCTTCTAGTTCCCTATTCACTTAGAGTTTTTTCCTTAATTCTAACTTAACCATTTCATATGTGTTTTGGTTGGATCTTGAGGGTTTTCAAGGGATTTAATACAAGTATTTACATTACACATGTCAGCATTTTTAAACATAAGATCATGTATTCAACATGTATATCTCATGTAGATGCATTCATAAAATCCTCCTACCATCAAGTAGTGATCCATCTCTTTAGATCTTCCATGATCTTGACTAACGTATGTAATCTGTAAATCCATATATATTGTCAATATGTATACAATCTAAATAATCCTATAGTTTTAATCCTATCTATATTCTTTGTTTAATGCTATCCTTTGATATAAAGGATATTGATCTTTTGTCATATCATGATCTATCTTCCTTAGATAATGATCTTCTAATCATTTAGATCTAAGTATTTTCTATTCTAAGCCTTTGTGTATTCCTTTCTTTGATCTTGATCTTTCATAGATCCTTTGATCAATAATTTATACTCATTGATAAAGATCAATGGCTCAGATCTTCTATCATCTAGTTCTTCTTCGATCTAAGTTCAATTGTTTGATCATCCCTAAGGAGGATGATCTGAGTTCTCTCCCTTGAATCATATTTGATCAAGGGTTCAGATTTTCTATTCTATTTGATCTAAGATCTTCTATTCTATTTAATCTAAAGTGCAAGCAATATATATCATCATTAAGAAGTATTTATTTCTTTTTATTGTTCTTAATCATTCAAGATCTCCTTATGGATCTTGTTTGATCATGATTATCTTACTTGCCATTTTTATTAAGATTAGATATTTTACTAACCTTTTATGCTCTTATTATTATTATTCAACTAGTTAATGTTTTACTAGTGGAAGATAATTTATTTCATCCTAAGTCTAGACAGCTTCTCTTATTTCCAATTGACTGAGGCTTGCTAGTTGAATGGCTGAACACAAAATGGTTACTTCAATCCTCATGTAAGGAGGCATTTGGACCTCATAAACAGCAATGAAAGATACGGAAAGAGAGAGGCTCTATTAGAAAACCCCCTTAACCACCATGTTGAGCATTCACTAGAGTGACCATAGCTCAACCTTTCATAAGGTTCTTATGAGCATTTTAACCCTAAGTACTCTTTCTAATTGATTTTAATTAAATCCATGAGCATTTAAAATGCCATTCATGAGGTTTATTATTCTCCTAGTTTGGGCCAAGTATTTGATAATCCTTATATTGTCCTATTAACTATAGCCCTTACTAATATTAAGTCAAAGTCATTCACTAATCTTAATGGTCCATGAATCTCTATATTCCGTTAGTTTACATTTTTGGGATTTATGATTATTATATCTTAAACTACTTAACATTTGAATCTACTAATAAAATTTGACAACAATTAAATCATAAATTTAAAGCCTAAATCCAATACAAGTTTAACAACCATTTATACTAACTTGCTTCCTATGAATGTAACTTAACCTAATGAAATAAAACTATACTTAAACTAGCGTGATCCTAAGTTATGAAATACATGAAATTTTTCTTGTAATCTAATGGAATCATGCTAAAATCTTAAATGTAAACTAACATGACCCTAAGATAATTAAATTACCAACCTATTATAACAATCTAATAACATATAGAGCATAGCATGCTAAAATTTAAGAATTACACTATCATGCTTCCTAAATTATAACATAAATTACATTTACAATTCTATTATCAAATAAAAGACAAGTAAACTAATTAGATTAATATTATTAGAAACTTTTACTTATGATCCAACCATTAGATTTTAAATATTTTCCTTTAGATCAAGGGTTTTAATTGCATTTAGAGATTTTACTTCATTAAGGTCTAAAGATCATATCCATTTTTTATTTTGTCACATTTAATCCATGATCTCACTAGATACCATCATAATCCCATTCATACAACCCATCCAAAGGGTCTAATCATGCTTGATCTTATTGATCAAGAGGGTATCTTTGTATTATTAGGTTATTTCTACCATAAAGGGTAGATTCCTTAATTTATGTTAGATCTGTAAAAATAAATCATAGATATCACTTTATTTCAACATTATTTCATCATTACCTTCAATCCCCAAGAGCCGATCATCTCAGATCTTAAAGATCATTAAAATTAGATCTTAATTCCTCAAAATAGAATGAAGAGTTTTATCAATTTTATGATTTCAAAAGAAAATAGACATTACAAGCTTTCCATAGCTTCTTCCCGATCTTAATTTGGAGTTCAAATGACTCCACAATTGAAGATTGAAGTTCACAGTTGTTCCGAGGGTCTAGATTTGATCTAGGCCCATTGGAACAGAAGGCTCGGATTGTTCAAGCGAAGCAGGTCCTATCGGGCTGAGCTATCGTCACTCTCTCGTTATCGGGATGCAAGTCGAAACATGCTCCCTTGAGACTGCTACTATTGCGCAAATGGTCTGTCGGAACATTGTCACATGTGGAACACGTGCTCAGAGACACTCCCACAGGGCACATTTTCGTGCAACATTCTGCTGCAATGTCCCGAGAGCTAGTCTTATTAGGAAGATTGGACAGTTTGTTTTGGACCATCTAATCAATTCCTCTTCAATCAAAGGCTCAAAATTTGATTAAATTTCATGAAAAATCTACCCTATGGGTTTTTGGTCCTTCTGGATCAATTGGATGGCTTGGATTTTCCATTTGAGCCCTCCATCATACATTAAGGGTTCTTGTCCTTGATTTTTATAATTTTTAACCTAAAACTAATTTTAGAAAAATAAAAATTATATAAACTAACATGAAATAAGTATGGGAAGATTTTTCACCTACTTGATTGGAGAAAACTTAGGTTTTGAAGCCCAATTTAAAAGAAATATCCACTTGATGATAAGATTGCCCAATAACAGCTTATTTTCTGACTTCCCGTTGATTGCACCGTTAGATCTTGAAATTTCTTTTGGTTTTTTGTAGATAATATAGTCTAGGAAAATATCAATGGTGGACTCTATGAGTTTTTATTTGGGATAGAGTTCCTAATTGAATTTAGTCTCTTATTCCAATTTAGAGAGAGGAGAGAGAAAGTGAAAGAAGAGAGATTTTTTGGGAGTTTTGAAAGTTTGGGAATAATTCTAGGGCTGATTTTGTAGGGGAAGCAAGATAATTTTGTGATAAATTTTATGAACATTTTTGGAGGATTTTTGGGGGTGTATTTATAGATGTTTTTGAATTTTTCATAATTACTTGTAATAATTATGTTTTAATTCTTTTGAATATTAAATTAACATTGGATCCTCCACTACCACCTCCTTCTCCACTATTAGCTGGTAGTGGTTTGATCACTCATTACATGTTTTCTGGCCGGTGGATCCATTTGTGGGCCCCTTGTGGGCCCCATGAAGGTGTGTAAGGACCATTTTTCCTTTTATGGAGAAAAATTCGTGTTATTCTCTCGAACTCAGAATTGTGTGTACTTAAAGGCGTTGAAATCATATTTCTAAGTACATTCTAAATATTAAAGTCTTAGATCTTGATTAGAGGCGAGATCTCTTGTTTTATAAATATGAGATGCATGAAAATCTTTCTCATTTGGAAAACAACCTTTCATAAAAACCCCGAGTGTTCAAACACATTCTCAATTTATTTAGCCATGGCAAAGTTTAAATCAATATTATTCCCAAGAAAGTGTTAGTCACAGCCCCAGCTATTAGA
This sequence comes from Warburgia ugandensis, assembly GCA_035236585.1. Taxonomy (NCBI): domain Eukaryota; kingdom Viridiplantae; phylum Streptophyta; class Magnoliopsida; order Canellales; family Canellaceae; genus Warburgia; species Warburgia ugandensis. The sequence goes on along the minus strand of CP141127.1, from coordinate 45,408,453 downwards.
GAGTAACTACAATCAAGTAACATTGAAAGATAAGATAGGGGTTTACTTACTTATACTTAGCCTGTGTCTCCTAGTACAAACGTCCCTTGCCCTTAAGTATTTACTTTGTATCTGAAAAATGTTGAGGATTGGGTGAGTATATAATATACTTAGTAGGAGCCTACCACTACTAGTTTTATAAATGCATGAGATGTTTTAAAATCATATGCTCATTCAGTATATCTAAGTATCTGAGATGTTGTAAACATTCAAACATTTACAATATCTCAGCAAGCTATGCTTGTAGGGGATTCAAGAACATATGGAATCGTATCATTCAAAAGTACAGTATTCATAATCATCATATTCCATATGAATTGCATAATTCAATTTCCATGAACCATACCATATATGATCATTCTATCATATAATTTATCATGTAACATCTATTATGATAATTCCGAACCACTCACCACTATATATATGGTCAAAAATCGTGAAAAATAGCCAATATCTCAAACATCAATGATCATACTTAGATATACTGAGATGATAAATCATCTAGACTTTTGTTGGAAAAAGACTCCCTCATTAGGGCAGTATTGGCATCTCACTACACCATGCATCATATGCAAAATACTTAAGGACTACCATGCTATAGTATGATCTGTACTAGCACTCTCGGATAACTACCTTGTTCACCACTGATACCATGGTGGAAAATATTGTGACACTGCCCGTATGGGGAGACAGGACTTTCATAGTGGGGCCTTCTCATAATTGCCCTACTTGACTTTTAGCCTCTTTTTGGTCAAGGTATCATAATATCATCAAACTTCGGGAAGCGAGTGGCCAAACCCTCATAACTTCCCTAGCATAGCATCCCCAGGCTTTTGCCTATTTAAAATAAAACCACAAGCCTCCATGCTTGTATCTAAAATACTTCTTGTAAATCTGAGATGATCTATCTATTTATATTATCATCCTCGTATTCAATATCCTCATACTGAGGATATAATCTCATTTCTTGATTTAGGGATCCTCATTTACAATGAATGATACCCATGTTCATATAAGTTTAGGGATTAATCATTTATTGTAAATGATCCCTATTTCCTTTAATTTGGTATTCATATACCAAATGTTATTAAGTGTAAGGATACTCATTTGATAGAAATGATATCGATTATTATTATATTCTTATTTAAGTTTAAGGGTAATCATAAATGATACCCAGGTATTTATTATGTATTCCATCTAATTTCAACAGTTATTTCTGTCTCATATACATGAATTATGATTCAAATATAACTAAGCATATTATCATCCTTAAGCATTATAATGCCTACATATAATAACAATTCTATAGACCATAGGTCTTGTATTCTTAAAGTTCCCCCTACCTTCTTGTAGTGATCCATCCCTTCACATCCTCCATGATTAACGTATGTAATCTGTAAATACATACATACTGTCATTATTTGTACAATTTTGGTTAATCTCCAATTTATATTCCTTATCTAATCTAGTCCATTTATATAAAGGATCTAGATTTGTCTTGTGTTCCTATCATCCATACAATCTATCTTCCTCAGATAGTGTTTATCCCATTGATCAATAGATCTGATGGTTATAATGATCTTCTAATCTTTTAGATCTAAGTATTTTCTATTCTAAGTCTTTGTGTATTCTTTTCTTTGATCTTGATCTTTCATAGATCCTTTGATCATCAAATTATACTTGTTGATAAAGATCAAGTGCTTAGATATTCAATCATCTAGTTCTTCTTTGATCTAAGTTCAGTTATTTGATCATCCCTAAGGAGGAGGATCCTGGTTCTCTTCCTTGAATCATATTTGATCAAGGGTTTGGATTATCTAATCTAATGATCTAGATTTGATCTACAACATACATACTAAGTACAATACAATGTTATGATTCTTATTGTTCTTCATCATTTAAGATCTCCTTATGGATCTTGTTTGATCTTGACTATCTTACTTACCATTTTTATTAAGATTAGATATTTTACTAAACTTTTATGCTCTTATTATTATTATTCAACCAGTTAATGTTTTACTAGTGGAAGATAGCTAATTTTATCCTAAGTCTAAACAGCTCCTCTTATTTCTAATTGACTAAGGCTTACTAGTTGAATGGCTGAACACAAAGTGGTTACTTCAATCCTCATACAAGGAGGCTTTTAGACCTCACAAACATCAACGGAAGGTGGAGGAAGGGCAAGGCTCTATTAGAAAACCCCCTTAACCACCATGTTCAGCATTTACTAGAGTGACCTTAGCTCAACCTGTCATAAGGATTCTATGAGCATTTTAACCCTAAGTACTCTTTCTAATTGATTTAAATTAAATCCATGAACATTTAAAATGTCAATCATGGGGTTTATTATTCTCCTAGTTTGGGCCAAGGATTTGATAATCCATATATTGTCCTACTAAATATAGCTCTTACTATCATTAAGTCCATGCCATTCATTCCATGTGATGTCCTTCAACTCTATTTTTCATTTAATTACATTTTCAATGTAATTTACATAACATAAGCATTAAAGCATAAATAAATAAATAAGTAAATTTAATAATTAAATCTACTATGAAATAAAATAAATTTACAATAATATTAATAATTCAAATAAATACATTTAACATATCATCATGATCCAATGATCATCCTTCATTTCTAATCATCTTTCATCCTATTTAGGGTTTTAAATCTTGATCTTTTATTTTTATCAGATCTACTCATTTTCTCAAAGTGATCTCATCACTAGATCATTGATATCATCTTATCACATGATCTGATCCTTCTTGATCTAATTGATCAAGAAGATCTTAAGCCATTTTATCCAATTCAAGGGCATAGATCTTAATCTATCCCAAATTATCATCATCAAGCCCATCAATTCATATGATCTTAACATTATATCAACATTCAAATACATCCACATTGTCCAATCATCCTTGATGAAACTGATCAAGGAGATTACCATTCACTTTTATGGATTTTATTATTAAGGGTCAAGATCTTAAGATCTGGAAAATAAATTACATCCAACCATTTAATTATTATAATTATACATTTAGATCATCATATAAACTATTTTAAAAGGTCTGATCATGCTTGATTAATTAGATCATGAAGATCCATGCTCATTTTTATGATTTTTCTTCTTTTAAGGCTGGGTTTCTTAATTAAACACAGATCAGTCACTTCTAACCATTGATTCCATGTTCCAAAATCATAAGATCATCAATGGATCAAAATTATAAAGTCTGATCATTCCAAATTTCACTGATCATAGGAATTAGTAATACTTTTCTTTATTAACAGAATTTTACATGCATCAAAATATAAAATATCTAATTTTAGTACCTTATACAAGTAATAAGGAATCTATAGAAACTTTCAGAGCTAAATTGAGCTCTTAATTAAATAAACAAGGTTTCAATTCAAGAAATGGATGACTAAGATCACTCCAACAAAAAATGACAAAACAGAGAGCAGCCCGCACTTGTTATCGCCTTTTACTAGTGATCTAAGATGGGTGACCGGCTATGGGCGAGATGGTCCAATCTAGAGCATCAGATCCCTACCATGGATCACCATCCATCTCTCTATATCAAGGGCTGAGATCTCATCTATTGGGTTTTCTATGCCCCAGGAAATCATCCAACAGCTTAGAATTCCAATATGAGTCGTCCATCATTAGATCTCTACCATCCAAGCTGGATTCACCGTCTCTAATGGATCAATGGTGGGGGTAGACCTTCTGGTGGCCGAAAAATACCCAAGTAATGTTGAAATGAACAGAGTGAAGGGTGCACCTACCTCTGTCTATTCGATGAAGAGAAGTTCACCAGAGATTAATAAATAATGCCATGAAATCCTAGGTCGCCAAAATTACATACAACAAAGAAATTCTCTGTCACCGTTGTTGGAGAAGACTAGAAAATATGGGGGAAACATATGTTCCCATGTGCTTAACATATACAACAATCCAAGATTTGAGTTTAACGATGGGATTTGTAGAAAAAATGTGAAAAATATGTTGAAGACAGTGACCTTGCTAGAGGTTGTTCTTTGTTTTGAGTTTTCTGGCAATCCAAGAGGTAAATCATCGTAGGATCTTAGGTCTTTTGTAGATTTTCTTTGCTCGAACAGATCCAACGATGGAGATCTGAATCGTGGGCTAGAATTCCATGGCTAATTGAATTAGGGTTTCCTAGGCAGAAACCTTAGCTCACCGGGGACGACGCGTCCCTAGATGCTACCAATGAAGACATGGTGTCGTCTACCAGGGTGCGTCTGGGGACATGCCCACAAAGATAGAGAGAGAGAGAGAGAGAAAGAGGACGAAATTGGGAGAGATTGAGGGGGATTTTTGACCTGCAATTCTGGGGGAGTCTAGGGCACCTTGTGGGGTATTTTTAGGAATTTTTTTGTGAAATTTGGAGGACTATTTATAGGAATTTTTGAATTTTCTATGATTACATGTCATAATTATGTTTCATTTCTTTTTATTATTAAATTGTCATTGGATTCCCACTACCACCTCCTTCTCCACTAGCAGCTGGTAGTGGTTTAACTCATGATGGTGGTCTTCCAAACCGTTGGCCCACTTGTGGGCCCCACATAGTTGTGAAAAGAATGATTTGCCCTTTTAATTCTAAAGATGTAGAAAAATAGGGTTTATTCCTATGAACTTGGAATTGAGCATACTTAGTGTCGTTTCTATTGATTTTCTAAATACATTCCAAATTTTGATGTCTTACGTCTTGGTTATGAGGAAAAATACCATTTTACCCTTTTATTCATAAAAATAGAGAAAAATAAGGATTTTTCATCCAAACTAGGAATTTGATGTACTTATAGTCATTTTGATAGGCTTTTCAAGTACATTACAAATATCCAAGTTTTAATTCTTGATTTTACTTTTATAAAAATGAATTCTCCTAGAACTCAAAGTTCCAGTTCCACTTTTGGAATTTCCATTTTTAATTTTTAATACTTCAAATATATTCATAAAAATTGGGTTATTACACGCCCACCTAGGTAAACATGTTGAATGCTAAACTCAAAAAGTGCAAAGTAATAAAGGAAAAGGTTAAGAAAAAGACTTGCCCTTACTCAAAGTAGGTGTTCAAAAGTTCTCCTCATTTTTTCTCTTCCTAGGTTATTTCATAGGTTGTCTCCTAAGTTTTCTTTCGTATCCTAAATTTATGGTATGGTGGAGATGAAAGATGAAGAGAATTGGCTAGCCAGGATGGGCAATTTGCCAGGGTTTTTAGGAGATAGCAAGTGGCCACCTTTTTTATTATATTTAGGTAAGGAGATGGTATTTTTTTAGGAGGCAGCATCTCTCCCCTTCAATATTTGTTGAGGTCCTTGAAACTAGCATGTGGTTTGGATGGTGATGAGATGAGAAAGAGTAAAGAAGATCAGAGGAAAGAAAGTGATTGGAAAAGATAAGAAAGTGAGATAAGTTGGGGAAAATTGATTGACTAGTTTGATGGTTGGAATAGAAGTTTGGGAGGGTAGAGAAGTTTTTGAAAGATAGGAGTCAAGAATGAAAAGTGAAATTCATAGTGCATCATAGTGGTGAGGTGGAAAGTGAGAAAAATCGGAAAAACACATAAAATAGAGAGGCCTCATTCTAGTGGTTCACATGCTAGCTTATCTTATGAATTTTCCTTTAATTCTCTTCAAAATATCCCCATAAATACTGAGGATAATTCTTTAGATTCTCATCCAATCATAACCTTTCATTTAGCTTAACTTATGTGATTTTGATATCTCACTTTGAGAGCTCCATTGACTTGGATTTATGGCTGGCATAGATGGATTTCTTCCCTTAACTTGATGGCTCAAATCCTAGGCTTTGGCATTTTCTTTGGCTCCTTAACTTGTCACATTCTTCATGGCTAGAATATGGCTAAGTGGCTTTAGTGAAACCCATGCAATAGTGGTGGACTTTGCATGGCTTACGCATCGGTCCACTTTAGCCACCTTTAGCTCTTTTAAATGCATTTGTTGCTTGTCCAAAAAATAATCTTGAACCGGGTCTCATGTTGGATTGTTGAGTTTTAGGCTTTGATTCTATCTTAAGATATTAATCTTCTATTTTCATCCCGATTGTTCTCGACTGTAGGAACATTACCTTGCTTGCTAAAAAAACAATTAAAAATTCTTTATAAATTGAGGGAAAATATGATTAATCACATAATTACTTTGGATTAGCTTCTTGTCCTGCAAAATATCAAAATTTTGAGTCATTAGATAAAAAATGCAAGGAAAGTAAATTTTCATACCCTTGTTAGGATGACTAACATGTCATCACATGGCCAAATTACACAATTCCACATTACTGGAGCTACGCATGTAGAGAACACACAATACCAATTACGTTCGCCTATGGATTCCACATCGACTATGTCTATCCTCATAAGGGAATCAAATTAGGGGGGTTAGTGGCTAGCTACGCACTTCTTGCATAGCTACCATACGGATCCCATATATCACCCCAAAGGCTCAGCTACAAAAATGGCCTTTCATTTTCAACCAATCAAACATTTGAGCAATTTATACATACCATCCCTAACGTAAAAAATCCAAATTGATAAATATGATAACTCATTTAAATTAGAGACTATTAAAATATATCATGTAGATAATTCACATTGAAAAATCAAATCATGAATCAAATCCTAGATATTATAAACAGGTATCAATTTTGCATTGATATACAAATCATACATAAAAAAAATGTCCATCTATGAAATCTGTATTTGATATAAAATCAATGTAATACATTTACAAATATAGGTTTTTGACACTAAAATAGACCCCTTATTTCTATTAAAAATCCAGTAGAGTCTCTTTCACTTTATGGTGTTGCGCATATTACGCATACAATAGAATTCACCTAATAAGCTAGCATTTTAGATTCCAAATATAAATGGAGACTCAGTCTATCCACCATTTCATTTTAACATAGATTCTAATTGTGTTCATGCAATATACTAATAACTTGAAACTATCATTAGGATAATCATATACATTAATCTTCTCATAAGAATAAAGCACTATGCACTTTAAGTTTGTAAGCATACCATTTACAAATTCTAATAGAGTTTATAATTCCAGGTGAAATCCAATATAATCAAGAATTTGATTAACTAAAATCAATAATATAATCATAATCCAACAAGGAATACTTGGTAACCTCAGAATCGCCTAAATATTGTGGCCTATTCTCAAATTTATTCATGTCTCTCCTTAACTTTTGATAATTGGATAAGTTGCATATCAACATATATCGTGCATCAAACGCCTAAATCAAACCGCCTTTCATAGATTAGGCATCAAATCTTATCTTTGACTCATAATTCAAATGTAAATCTAAAGTCCAATGTGTGCATACTCTTTGGATCAAGTATAAATGCAGCTTGTAAACCATAAATAGAGATCATGATTTGAATTTGAATGTGATCGGATGAGTCCAATCAACTAAAACCAAGATCAATTGTTGTTCAGTCCTCTGCCACTTATTGGTAAATAGCATTGCAAGATTTTGACTATCAGAAACATTGATCTGATTTTTCAAATTTAGATTTACATTTGGAACCCCAATATAGTCATTAAAAACTTGGATCCCTTTCATTGGTTTTTGGTCCACTATCAAGATTGGAAAATGTGAATAAAAAATCACCAATCCGAGAGATAGGATGGAAAGATTCATTGATCAAATTAACCAACTATAGATCATCATTTTGACGTAGTTGTTGAATGACTGGATGAGTTCATTATGTGCCACCAACCATAGATCATATTCTGATCTAATTTTTTGGCCACTCAATTGTGAGTAACAGTTATCAAAAGTGATTAGATCTCATATTTTGTTTTTCAATCATAGATCGATGAGAAAAATTAATAAATAACATAGATATGGTCTTATTCCTTTGTAAATCATAAATTAAGCAACACAATCAAGTAAAATAGTAGGAAACTAACCTCAATTATGATGTTTGACTAGAGAATGTTCCTGAAGAACATAGGTTGGAGAGGGTGGTTCTGGTGCCTAACTGGTCACAATCATTAAGACATCTTTTCCTACTAAATCTTAACAAACAAACCCTATGGAGAGGGCTTCAAGTCAGCTTCACCAAAGGAGACGATGTTAGTCATCCCTAAGAATTTTAGCTCAAGATTCATTGTCAGTTCTATTTCTTCGATGATTATTAGTTCATTTCTTCTCAGCTCACCAATGAAAGTTGATTCTTGGAGTAGGAGCCTGGTTAGTGTGCTAACATCGTTCTTTAGCCACCATCAAGATAAAGCAATCCAAAAGAGAGATGGGAGAAATAGAAGATGGGGAAGTGGCCTCTTGGTTCGCTTGTTTATTGTTTCCCCTTAATAGTCGATTCTTCTCTTTTTTTCTCTTTTTCTTCTTATATGTAACCTATAGTCTCCCTAGTCCCAACATATCTTCTACTATTCAAGTATGTTTCTTAATTCCATATTTGAACTAACCACAAACTTTCCTAATTGCTTAATATCTCCATCTGTCCAAAAATGTCTTCTGCATGTTTCCAATGATTTTATTTTCACTATTTCTTGGTTGACTTGGCTACCAAATCTTAACTTCTTTCTTAGTCATATCAATCCAATGTTCCAACCACTAGTTTAGAAAAGGGTGATATTAAGTGTGCTTATCTCATTCTTACTTGAGGCCATTCTTGGTTTACATAGAACCAAAATTCCATTTCTCATCCCCATGGCTCTCAACCAAGATGTTGTGAAACTTCTCTTATGTTACATAAGCACCATCAAATCATCTCATGATTCTCATATTATAATAAATCATGTAAAATATAACCTTTAATTGTATAACTAGAATACCATGATAACAAAAGGCTACATTTATTCAACTAATATTAAGACAAAATATTGCATAATTGGTACTCTAGGGTATACATTTCAAACAAGAGGAAACCTAAAACAAGAAAGAGAATGTGTGTGTGTGTGTGTGTGTGTGTGTGTGATTGGCAAAGTTGGTAATTTCATGCACAATCAAAAGCAAGTTCAAAAATTGATCTTTTTATGTTTTACTTTATGAGGTTCATGATCTTAATGTTCTATGATCTAGAACTTCACAAACCTAAGGTCCTATCTTGTGATCACTATACAATGGATCAAAATTTCATGACTGTGAACTACGTGACCTTAGAGTACACAATCAGGAAGTTTAGGAGGTTTTCTTTCTAAAGAATCCTAAAGAATGCATTTGAAGTTCCAAATATCATAAAGAGTGAATGGTTTAGATATTCTTTGGTTGAATTTCACTACTGTGAAGTCCAATAGGTTTAAACTTTATGATACTAAACTCAACAACTTATTTTTTTCAAAAACTTAATTTTTCAAGGTTTTGACTCATTATTAGGGGATTGTTGTGTCATTTTATTTAACTGTTCTTTAAAATGATTCTATGAAATCTATTCTTGATGTGAAAATTAAAATGTGATCCCTTGAAAATGATAAAGCGATACAAATTTTGGTGTCAACTACTACTTCTTGATTTGAAGACCATAGCTTGAAGGTCGAGGGCAATAAAACCCAATTTATCATTGCCAATGATTTTCAAGGGCTCATAGATATCCCTCTTTGATTGAGAACACTTGGTCTATGAAAGTAAAAGTTAAAGCCAGTGATTGTGAGATGATATAATAACCCCTAAATTTTGTACCTACTTTTACCATTAATGCAAAATAGGGTTCTTCATAAACATTGAAAATTCAATCATTTATAGCATGATAATTGAATGATATGACTACAATATATGGATGGAGTTAGAATAGAGTTTCTCAATGATAGAAGGATGTTGTAAATCCAACCATTAGAAGTATGTATCGTAAGCATATTGACTATCAAGGTTGATAATGACACCCCTTTCTATTTAGCTTGGAAATTTTGTAGTAGGAGAGGGCCCACAATTGGTCTAGATATTTCTAATAAGATGGGGTCATACTAGATTTCATATTTCCTATCTAAAACATCTTTTACTAAAGACTTATAATATATGTAGGAAGTCTTAACTTGGAAGCCTAGGACGTCCAAGAGTAAAATCCTTGCACATCTCCTAGGACTCTAAAACTTGATTTAGGAAAGCAAAAGGATAATTAGTTTAGGAAGCATGTTTAGAAAGAGAAGTAAGAAACATTCTAAGAAGGAATCTAGGATAATGAAATGAAGTGGAAAGATGACTTGTATTTAGAAATTGTACGCTGCCTTGGGCAATAAGGAATTTTAATTGGAAAATGTTAATAAGGAAGATGTTAAAGGATGGGAAAAGGAAATAGAAGAAAGAAAAGAAAAAAATTGGGGGAGAGAGATGAAGAAGAGAAGAAGGAAGCAATGTCTATTCTCTATGCTTTGAACAGATGTTGAAGGAGGGAAAAGCTAGGAGAAAATGTGAAAATTTCAAAGAGGTATGTGTTTCTAAAACTACTAAGTTTTTGACAAGTTTTCAAAAGTTTTAGAGATTTGAAAAATATGCATTTTACTCGATGATCTTAAATAGATAAAACATACTAATCTCAGGTAATTTTGAATGAACAATGTTCATAACGAATATACTCACATATATAAGGTAGTTATAGAACCCATTACATTCTAAATTAGATGCTTAATGACATGTTTTTATGATCTAATTATATGGATTTTTTGGATATAGTTTCGTACTTCAATAGAAACATTTTCTAGAAAGATCTTTGATCATGTTATAGACATCTTATCTTAACAGGGTTCATGGTCTATTAGAGATGTTTTCTAATAATGCATTTTGAGTTCTATTATGGTCATCTTTCTAACATGCTTTCGTGCCCTATTGTAAACACATTCTTGTATGTTTTTCATGTCATATAGAGAACACAGAGTGTATGGTATAGGTGAATGAAATGAGATGGGGGCAGAATATCCTCAATTTTTCTTTGTCATATAACCTGTCCATTGCAAATACACTCTTTAAGAAGAGGGATGAACACTTAATAACCTTTAAAAGTGGACTTCATAAATGCCAAATAGACTTTTTTCTACTTAGGAATAATGAACGATCTATATGTAAGGATTGTAAGGTGATACACAGTAAGAGTTTAACCTCACAACACAGGTTAATGGTTATGGATATCCATATTAAAAGATGGAGTAAAAGAATTGAACTTAATACACATCCAAAAACTAAGTGGTGGGATTTAAAAGGAGAGAAAATAACCTCATTCAAAAATAAGTTGATAGTAGACGAAAATTGGAACTAGGAAACAGAAGTAAATACCATGTGGACTAATATGGCTAAGTCCATTAAGAAAGTGGCAAAAGATGTCTTAGGAGTATCTAAAGGTAAAAGGCTATTAACAAAGGAAACATGGTGGTGGAGTGAAATAATGCAAAAACTTACTAAAGAAAAGCGAATGCATTTTAAAGCATGGAAAAAGATTAGAAATAATGAAAACTATGAACAATATTAGAATGTAAAAAACATTGCTAAGAGAATAGTAAGTGAGGCTAAACTTAAAGCATATGATGAGCTCTATAATAGACTAGGAATAAGAGAAGGTGAGAAAGATGTGTTTAAACTTGCAAAAGTAAGAGCATAGAAGGGTAAGGACTTAGATCATGTTAGGTGTATTAAAAGCAATAATCAAAAGGTATTATCTAAAGATGAGGAGATCAAACAAAGGTGGGTAACATACTTTCAAAAATTATTAAATGACATTAGCTCTGAGAATATAAGGATTGAAAATAATATAAATCTAAATAACATTGGATATTATAGATATGAATGTAGGATTAGAATACCTAAAGTAAAAGAAGCCTTGAAAAAGATGAAACAAGAAAGGCCATGGGGCCTGATGGTGTACCAAGAGAGGTTTGGAAGCATATGGGAGATGTTGGGGTAGGTTGGTTGACCAAGTTGTTTAACAAGATTATAAAATCAAAGAAAATACTTGATGAGTGGAGGAAAAGCTCTATTATACCAATCTATAAGAATAAAGGAGACATTTAGAGTTGCACTAATTATCTAAGGATCAAACTTATGAGCCACACCATGAAACTTTTTGAAAGAGTGATTGAGAAGAGGCTATGACATGAAACAACTGTATCGGAGAATTAGTTTGGTTTCATGCTTGGGAGGTCTACCATGGAAGCTATTTTCTTACTAAGACAATTAGTAGAGAAATATAGGGAGAGGTACACATAGTCTTTATCGACTTAGAGAAAGCTTATGATAGAGTCCCTAGAGAGTTAATATGGAGGTGTTGGGTGGTAAAGGGGTTTCTCAGGGGTATATAGACATAATTAAATATATGTATGAGGGAGCGGAGACAAATGTTAAGACCACTAATGGCATGATTGGTGATTTTCTTGTCATTGTAGGATTGCACCAAGGATCGGCATTGAGTCCATACCTCTTCACATCAGTTATGAATGAGTTAACAAAACATCTACACAAGGAGATTCCTTGGTGCATGCTATTTGCAGATGATATAGTCCTACTTGATGAGACAAGGGAAGGTGTAAACATAAAGCTAGAGTTATGGAGAGAAGCATTAGAATCTGAAGGATTTAAAATTAATCGAAATAAGACAGAATATATTGAATGTAATTTTAGCAAGGAGAGTAGGAGTGTGTAATAACCCCAATTTTTGTAATTGATTGAGAAAATCAATAAAGTTTGAGTTTTAGAAATTTCGGGCTAAAATATTATGGTTATTTAGAATATACTTCTTATAAAAGTATAATAAAATAATAAGACATCTACAATTGAAATTAAACTTAGCAAACCCTTCAGAATGACTATAAGCACGACAAATTCTAAATTCGGATGAAAAATCCTTAATTTTCTTCATTTCTTGGACAAAAGGGTAAAATAGTAATTTTACCAAAAAATCAAAATCTGAGACATCAAAATTTAGAATGTACTAAGAAATATGAATCCAACGCCATTAAGTACGCTCAATTCTGAGATCATGGGAATAAATCCTAATTTTTTTATATATAAAAGGCAAAATGGTCTTTTTACACCATGTGGGGCCCACAAGGGACCCAAAAATGAATCCTATGGCTAGCCCACGTGAAATGATGGGTCAAACCATACCAGTTGGTCTTGGGGAAGTAGGTGGAGGATGGGAGAATCCAATGCTCATTTAATAATAAAAAATTTACCATCATTAATGCATATCATCGTGAAAGAAGACCAAAATGCCTGTAAATACAACCCCAAAAATACTACAAAAATTCCCACAAAATTGTTTTCACTCTCCCTGAAAAATTAGACCTAGATCCCTCCCCAAAAATCCTAAGAGATCTCTCTCTTTTCAATTTCTTTTTCTTTTTAGATTGGAACAAGAGACCTAAAATCAATTAGGCACTCTGTTCCAGATCTAATATAATCAAATCCACCATCCAAAACATCCCACAATATCTTAGTAACAAAACCTCCAAATCAATTTCAAGATCCAACGGTTCAAACAACAGTAATTTGCAAGAAAGGTGGATCTTGGGCCATATCTTCATCCAAGGGTGTTTCTTTTAAATTGGACACATAAACAATGTTTTTCTCCAATTAGGTAGGTGGGAATACTTTCTATAGATGTTTACTACTGGTTTATGTAATTTTTAATTTACTGTAATTTATTTTGGTAATAAAAAGGTAAAAATAAAGTAAACACTAGAACCCTTAATTTAGGATGATGGAGTGCTCATATGAAAATTTTGACTACACCAATCAATCCAGAAGGGTTCAACAGCCTAGGGTAGTAGTTTCACAATGATCGGAGATGTTTTGGGCCCTCAATTGAGAGAGGATTGATTGGACGGTCCAGAATGGACTGTCCGATCTCCAGATCTAACAGTGCCTAAGACGCACACGTGACGCAGTGTCAAAAATGGAGGACGTGGAAACGTTCCACGTGCGCTGCGTATGGGACGTCGTCCCAAGCGGGACAATAGCGCGTCCGTCAAACCAATAAGAGGACGCGCCTAACCAACATCCGCGTCGATGGAATTTCCAGACAGGCGCTTCCATCGTGCCTCTATGGCAGACGCGCCCGACGAGTGGGAGCATTCTGCCCAGCTTGGTTTTTTGCCCGAAAGATCTGGGCCGTTCGTTCCTTGGGCCTAGATCAAATCTAAGCCCTAGAAAGGGCTGTGAACTTCCAGATCAAATTTTGGAGCCATCTGAACTCCAAATTGAGATCGAAAAGAAGCTATGGAAAGCTTGAAACCTCTATTTTCTGATGAAATGATAAAATAGACATAATATTCAGTAAAACTTTCTGTATTAAAGAAACAATTTTCCAATTACCTAGATCTTCAAGATCTGAGATGATCAGATCTTGAAAATATGTTTTAATAATGATATACTATTGAAATAAAGTGATATCTATGGTTTATTTGGACATATCTGAGATATATTAAGGGATCTACCCATTATGGTAGAAAAACTCTAAAAATACAAAGGGACCCACTTGATCAATGAGATCAAGTGTGATCAGATCCTTGGGATGGATAAAATGAATGTTGATATAATGAAATCGAAAAAATCATGGATGGATTATGACAAAAATGGATCAATATGATCTTTGGACCTTAATAAAGAAAATCCCCTAAATATAACTAATACCCTTAATCAAAGGAAAAGATCTAAGATCTAATGGTTGGATCATAAGTAAAGGTTTCTAAAAATGTTAATGTAATTAGTTTCATTTGATATAATAGCATTTTAAATATGATTATGTTATAAAGCATGCTAGTATAACATTTAGCATGATATCTGATTTCATTGTTATCATATGGTGCTAGATTTAATTATCTTAGGTGCACTTTAGTATGATTTCATGCCATTCTAACTTAGGATCATGCTAGAATTTCATATAAGTTTATACTATAGTATGAGATTATACCTTAAGTCCATGTTAGTTTAAATTGAGTTATTAAGGTATATTAGTTGGAAATCATGTTAGAGTAATTTTAAGTACCTTGCCTCATTATCATTAAGTGTAAATTATGTAGTTTTATGCTTTGAATTTATAATTCATTTATGGTTAAATGTTATTAGTAGATCTACTTGTTATGAGATAAAGAGCATAAAACATAAAAAATGTAATCTAATGAGAAAGTACAGTTTCATGACACAAATAAGAATGGAATACTTTGGACTTAATTAGTAAGGGCTATAATTAGTAGGACAATATAAGGATTATCAAATCCTTAGCCCAAACTCGGAGAAGAATAATAAACCCCATGAATGACATTATAAATATTCATGGACTTAATTAAAATCCATTAGAAAGAGTACTTAAGGTAAACATGTTTATAGGAACCTTATGAAAGGTTGAGCTGTGGTCATTCTAGTGAATGACGAACATACTGGTTAAGGGGGTTATCTAATAGAGCCTCACTCTCCCCTACCTTCCATTGACCTTTGTGAGGTCTAAATGCATCCTTACATGAGGATTGAAGTAACCACTTTGTGTTCACCCATTCAGCTAGTAAGCCTTAGCCAATTGGAAATAAGAGGAGCAGTCTAGGTTTAGGCTTAAATAAGTTACCTTCAACCAGCACGCTAACTGGTTGAATAATAATAATAATAATAAGAGCATAAAAGGTCAATAAATTACCTAACCCTAATAAGAACAGTAAGTAAGATAAGGATGATCAAACAATATCCATTAGATCATGGATGATCAAGAACAATAAGAATAGGAATACTATATTGTACTTAGTATGCATGTTTATTAGTATGCTTGTTATAGTTCATTAGATTAGATAATCCAAACTCTTGATCAAAGATGATTCAAAGAAGAAAACCAAGATCATTCTCCTTATGGATGATCTAATAACTGAACTTAGATCAAAGAAGAACTAGATGATAGAAGATCTAGGACCTTGATCTTTATCAACATGTGTAGATTGTTAATCAATGGATCTATGAAAGATCAAGATCAAGGAGACGGACACACAAAGACTTAGAGATAGAAACATACTTAGATATGAATGATCTAAAAATCATTCTAAACATTAGATCTAGTGATAAATAGGATTGTTCAAATTTATATATTGACAATATGTATGGATGTACAGATCACATACATCAATCAGGATCATGGAAGATTTGGGAAAAGAGATGACTCCTTGAAGGTAGGAGGATTTGATGAATGCATTTACATGGGATATGCATGATTGAACTCATGATCTTATGTTGACAAGAGTAATGTTAATACTTGTATTAAATCCCTTGAAAATCTTATGATCCAACCAAACACATATAAGATGGTTAAGGACTAGACTATAAGTGAATAGGGAACTAGAAAATATTTTAGCCTTAAGTAAACAGACAAATGGTCTGATATATATGAAATCTATTTTACATACAAACTTGGAGGCTTGTGAGTTTGTTATAATAGGCATAAGCCTAGGGTGATGCTATTGCTAGAGGAGTTATAAGTGTTTGGCCACCCGCTCCTTGAAATTTGATGATATGATGATACCTTGCCCAATGAGAGGCTAAAAGTGAGTGGTGGCAATTATGGGATGGCCACCACTATGAAAGTTCTGTCCCCCCATATGGGCAGTGACATAATATTTTCCACAGTGGTATTAGTGGTGAACAAGGCAGTTATCCGAGCACGCTAGTACGGATCAGACTGCAGCATGGCAACCTTTTGATTATTTTGCACTATGATGCATATGAGAATAGGCATAGTGAAATGCCTTATGTTGTAGTATAATGAAATGCTTGGTAATTGTATATTGCCAATATTTTCTAAGAAGGGAAATTCCCAGTATAAGATTAGCTGTAATACTAAATTCTCAAAATGAAGAGAATTGATTAGCTTAGTTGGGAATGATATTTGACTACTTTCACAAATTTAATTGGTTTACCCATGAAGGGTATGTATGTATATAGATATACATAACTTATAAAGTAAAGAGTATGTTTAAGGATAATGAGATTATGAATTATTGGAAGTACCTTGACAATTATTATGCTTCTTGAATCCCCTACCAAGCATTGCTTACTAAGATATTGTACTTGTTGCAATATCTCAGATGCAGGGAAGGAGAGTTAGGACTTGAAGACAATAGAAGACTTGAAGAGAATAATCTTCAAGGTATACCCTTAAAGGCATGTAATTTTCTTTGTTGAGAGTTTTATTGTATGGTAAACTTGAGTTTCGGATTATGTAATTTGGACAAGTATTGTAATAGACTTGGCTGTACTGTGAACCACTGGATGGGTTCTGGAATTTAATAAAAGTATATTCCTTTAATGGAATTTTATTTTGTACACAAATTGTACTTATGTTATGTATGAAATATGACTTGGGTTTTACAAAACAAGGTCAAAAGAAAAGAATTTCCGTTGCTTTGTTTTACTAAATTTTTTTACACTATTAAGGGCCCTGCCTTTCAAAATACATTACAAAACGTGTTACAAAAACTTGGGTCGTCACAGAGTGTAACACCAGTCAAGATTGATAACCAAGAAGTTCCCATGAAAGACCACTTTTAGTACTTAGGATCATTGATCCATGAGAGTGGAGAGATTGAGAGGGAGATTACCTAGAGAATCCGAGCGAGTTGGAACAAATGGAGATGTGCATTTGGAGTGTTATGTGATCGGCAGGTGCCACTCAAACTAAAAGGAAAATTCTATAGGATGGCTATAAGGCTGGCCATGCTCTATGGATCAGAGTGTTGGGCAGTTAAGGAACACCATACTCATAGGATGAGCATCACAGAAATGAGAATGTTGAGATGGATGAGTAGTAAGACAAGAAAGGATAGAATTAGAAATGAAAATATTAGAGGAAATTTAGGGGTGGCACCAATAGGTAACAAGATGAGGGAGATTAAACTTAGATGGTTTGGACATGTTTATAGGAGACCAACAATGGCACCGGTTAGGAGTGAGGCAATACAAGTAGAAGGTTATAAAAGGGTAAGGGGAAGGCCCAAAAGAACGTGGATAGAAGCGGTGAGGAAAGATTTAAAAACTTTGGGACTAAATGAAGCCATGGTATTTAATAGAGTGGAATGGAGTAATAAGATTCATGTGGCTGACCCCTAATTGGGATAAGGTTTTGATGATGATGATATTAGATGTTCCGAACATGACTTAATTTCTAATTAGGATGATTTTACTAAGTTTAAAAAAGCACATGTTTGAAATTGTTTTAGCATGTTGAAACTCTTAAGTAATTAGATTGTTTTTCCAATAGCTTCGGGTGAAGCATGTTAACTATTGTTTTTTCATGTTAACATGTATTGCTAAATTTGAGTTTTCATTCAAATAAAGATCCAAAAGATTGATATTTTTAAAATGCTATACCTGCATCAAAACTAACAATTTGATGCACTATAGAGGATAGTTTTTAGGATGTAAAACATGACTTATAAATTACAATATTTGAACAAGAACCATGTTTTTAAATTATGGTTTTGAAATCATAAATTTGTACTTTTTAGGTTTGTGTTTAGCATGCTAACTTTTGAATGAATTGTATGTCTTTTTGAAGATGTCTTTTGAGTTGTATACCATAGTTGTAGAATACGATTTTGGGTTGTAAAATGCACCTATTGAAACCTTGGTTTGAAGTCAAAGTGGAATTTGATAAGTCCATTCTTAGCATGTTACTAAATCATTACAAATCATGGTTTATGATAGCCCAAACAATATGGTTATTACCATGTTGGTACACTTAAAAATAGTAAGTCTTGAAATATGGGTTGATGCTAAGTTATGCACAATTTTATTCATGGAATTATCCCTTGAATTTGATGTTTTGAATGAGTTTTCAAAATAGTGCAACAAGTTTTATTTGGTTTGAAAGTAATCTCTTATGTAAATCATGTTTAGATATTCATTTAGTTTGAGAAAGAGATTTTGTGCAATGTATGTCTTGAATTGCATCATGGGCTTTCCCTGAGATTTTGCGAAACATACAAGGGTATAGTGATACCTAGGATTTAAGAGTTGAGATAGGCAGATGAGTCTCATGAGATCTGTGCTATGAGATTATTAGAAGTTGGCCCCTCCTCTCCAACTACAAGAGGTGGTAAGTACCCACACCCAAATAGTATTTTTGTTTTTATTGTGGTGGTTGCAACGCACTTTAGATGAACATTTGTAGGCCCATGAAGGATCCAGTGGAGTCCTTGTGTACTGGCAACACATGATTCAATTGGTCAGTTTGTGAGTGTATTTGAATCCCATGAGATTTTGTTTTTATGGTCTAAGGGAGTAGGATGAGGGTTGAACAACTAGATTATGGTTGCTTGATGAGCATTCATGACCAAATTAGTTGATGTTGCCAGTGAGAGTTAAAAGCTCTATGGACACAAGAGAATGTTTGGATGAATATTTTAATATCTATATTTGAATAATATTCAATGCATCATGATTTTACTTGAAATTATCAAGTTGTCCTGTGCATGATAGAAAAGTGTTTTGATGGATTGCATGGAAAAAATATTGAGAAGTTAATCATGTGATTTTTCTTGCACTAGAAACATGTTTTCAAATCATCAAATTGTAGTGCCATAAATTTTGAGTTTCTAGTTTTAGTTCTATCTACTAAGTAGACCCCATATACTCACCCCATCCACACCTCAGATTAGCATGATAAGGAGACATCTTAGAAACGAGGATTAAAAGATTTTAGGGTCAATAAGGAGGAAAAATGGTGAGACACAAGATGCATTGGAGTTAACCTTTCTTATTTTTATTTTGTTGATTATGGATGTACTCAAGCACTAAGTGTTGGATATGTCCATTGAACTTTACATTTATAATTGGGTCATGATTGATAAATGTAGAGATTGTTTTGAAATTAAATGGAATGCTATATGACTTATTTGTGAGGCTAGTTTTGAATGACTAACACTCATATATTTTGGATACAGTTTTCAAAGGAAAAGAATCTTCTATATGATTTCTTTTACAAAAGAGATTTTGAAAATAGGGATCCTACATTTAAAAATGTGTTTAAATATTAAAATTGCTTTTAAACCCTGGAGTGTTATAATTGGTATCAAAGCCTAGGTTTATGTCATTCACAACCAATTATTTAATGGAAGGCCATGACTAGTGAACAAAATAAGAAACTTTTAGTTCTTGTGTTAATAGAATAACCTTAGGACTAATGTTGGTAGAAGTGAACTCACACAAGATTACTCTTTGGAGATAGATTCCACCCTAGCACCTACTATCACCCCCATTGGGTCATTGGGAAATATGATGATCAAAGATGTCCAACTTTTGGTGCAATATCTACGATAATATTTATAAAATCAACTGCAAGTAGCACTAAATGGAGGGGTAGGTTCTTTAGGTGGAAATGCCAATAGGAAAGGCATCATGTATACATATTTAAGAAGATGGAACTACCAACTTATAAGTGTTCAATTTGTATAAGAAGAACCCAATTATTAATCCATGTGTTATAAATTATAGTCACTATTCTAGGGTTTTCCTAAAATTTTATAAAACATGCATTTCTGACTAAGAATTCAAAATTTTAATATTTTATAGGTTCAAGAGTTAATATATAGTAAGTATAAGAATCATCATAATTTTCTAGAATTTAATTAGGATTTTTCATCTTTTGTAGGTGTTGAGAAGATGATCCAAAGGTCGAGATCAAGAAAGATAAGATCAAGATCAAGATCAAAAGAGGAAAAAATACCTAAATTTTGTCATTTTAATAAATCAAGGCCTAAGTTCATCTTAAGGAAAACAAATGGAGTCCAACAAAACAATTGCAGGGATCATAGGTGACTAAGCAAAAAACCATGCAATTCTAACAACTTTGCATGATAATTGGAGACATATAAGAAGTTTCCTAGTCTAACAAGATAACCTAAGTAAGCCAAGTCATTCAAGCATTGAAACCAAGGGGCTTAGACACTCAATCCATCAAAGTGAGACATTGATCCTCATGAGAGCCATGTCATATGAAGTCACACTATTGGAGGATATTTAAAAGCAATTATCCTATGATAAATAGTAAATTTCAAGAGATAATTAAAAAGGAACTTGGGTGATAATCAACATGGCAAGATATGTATGCATAGGTGGGCCAAACAAGAGAGAGACCAAGTATATTTTCCTTATTTTTCCCACTCTTTTCCCCCTTCTTTTCTCTCTCTTTCCTACCCACCACATCACACATTTAGATACGGAGGAGTTCCATGCCACCTTCATTGAAAGGTGAAGCATCCCCCCTTTTAATTTCAACCACGCCACCTACTTCTTTATAAATCCATTCCCCAATCAACTACCACTTTCCTCCATCTTTCTCACACTTTTTCCCTTTCTTTCTATACCAACATGTGATATACCTAAAGGAAAGGGATTCCACACTGCATCCTAGGCTAGAATTCAATGCCTCTCCCCTTTCCTTTTCTCATAATTAGAAAGTTCACTCACCCACCTCACCTAACCTTCTCGTCTTCTGTCTCCAATCAACCACTTAATTTTCCTACCTGTATTCCTAATTCTAGCTCTCCATTTTATTCCTAAGGTAAGACCTTATCAAATTGGAAAGTAAAACTATACAAATATCCCATGGATTTCATGCCTATTTTTAAGTAAGGAAGTTGATTCTAACTCCTTGAAATCAAATGCATTAACTTAGAGGTACTCTTAGTGCATTGGTCTTCAACATCTTGGATACTTTTCCTTGTCTTCCACACCTTTTTCTTGCTTTGTTTTTTTAGTTTTTTGCACTTTAATTCTAGGCCGGTATCTTGCTTTAATTCCTTCCTTTCATTGCTTGTTTATTGCTTTCTTAGTTGTTTACATTTCTTATAGTTAAGTCCACCTTGTTCTCCTTTCACTCTTGTTTCCACTTCTCTTACCTTTCTTATTTAATTATTCAAGACCAAAGTTACCTTTTCTCTTATAGTGATGACAAGAGGATAGTAGCATTGAATCTTATTGCTCCCATTCATCTTTTCCTTGTTTCCCACTTAGATTTAGGACTTGTTCATGTTGATTTCTTTCCAATCTTCTTGCTCTTACTCTTTTAATTTCTTTTTGGGTTTCACATGCATGATATCAAGGATTAGTTTAGGATTTTTTTAGTGTGTTTAAGTCAAGTTATAGAAATTAGAATAGTGCACAATTTTTAGCTTTGTTCTTATTGAGTTTTTCACAAGTGCACAGGCTATTGTAGTATAGCCAATGCAAGTAAGAGTCAAACCCACAGGGACTCGCTTTACTAAATTGGAGTTTTAATAAAATTTAATTCTTCAAAAATTATAAATAAATAACTCAAAATTATTGAAAATGGAATAAAGGTTTAGATCTACTCAACTGCCAAAAGTTATAAAATTTTCAGTTTAAAAAGAAAGAAAATCAAACTACATAGCATTAAAAATCTACTTTCCTAGATTAATCATTATCAATTTCTTCAAATTTGGCCTTTTGGGGGTTGATCAGGCTTCATCAACATCTTAAGCATGTTCTTGATTAAAGATTTGATGGTTGGATTTTTTAGATTCCTCAAAATCTTAAATATCTTGAGTAAATGGTGATTTTGGGATTTGGACAGTTTATATCACTTTCTAAAATTCATATTAATGATCAAAGACATTAATAAAACTCAGGGATGTCCTAAGAATGAAATCTAAAAGTTAATTAAAAATCTAAGAAGAAATAGAGGAGAAATTAAGAAATTTTGGTTTTTAAGGCTAACCCATTGATTGGGTTAAGCCTTAATCAACTGGCTCGGATTGTGTGGTTTCCAAATAACAAAGCATAGATAAGATAAAATGGGAATAATAGCAGGGATATAGATGTAATAAAAAAGAGGATACACATGTAATTAAATAAAAATTGTAAATGGTAGAAATGGAATTTAAAGGAATTTTTTTTTTCAGAAATAGAAAACCGATGGAGGAGGAGATGGAAGCTTGAGGAGATTTTTGGAGAAGATGGAGGGCTAGTGTCTGGAGGTGGAGCAGATCGGCATGGTGGAGCTTGGGGAGATGATGCGCTGTTGGTGGAACGGGATGGTGGAGGTGAGTTGGGCAGTGGAGCTTGGGGCAATAGGTGGTGAATGCTTAGATAAGTGTAGCTTGCCTGGACAGGGGAATTCAATTGGTGATGGGTGGAGGTCGCCTAATGTAGCCATCAAAAGCAAACGACTGGTGCTTGGCTGGTTCATGGTGCTCGTGTGTGACAAAGGGGACTGTGACGACCCGGGTTTTCTTATGCATTTTTAAATGCAATATCTAATTCCTAAGGAGGGATGCATCCCTATTTGAAAACCATTTTATAAAAACCATGCAATGCAGCGGAGAATCTTTGGTTTTACACTCATTTTGAAAACCTCGAGTGTCATTTGCTTTCACAATACTCAAAGTAGTTTTTAAAAAACTTCAGAAATCATAAATGTTTTCCCCCAGGTCTATCTAGTCACAACACACAGCCCAACTGTAAATAAATACATGTCCAAAGGGTTGAGAGTTTACTTACATGTATAATTGTCTCCTTTTTAATTCACTTGCTCGTAGCACTAATATCTCCTGAGGCATCTTCTATGTGTGAGTGGAACTATCCTGAAAAATGTTAAGGATAGGGTGAGTATATACTATACTCAGTAGGAGTCTATCACTACTAGTTTTGCAATGCATGCTATGTTTAAAATCATATGCTCTTAAAAACATGTGCATGTTCGAACAATCATGGTCAATATCGATATTAAAAACCACTGTATAATTTGGAAATACTGACGACTTAAAGAAATAGCATAATCCAAGTTGAAAGTATCATATATCATAAACATAATGATATGCATACAATGCTCCACTGAATCCAACTCATGGATATATGGTATGGTCGACCAACCTCATGTCATGTCATATGCAATGCACATAAATCCTCAAACCATAAGGTCCAACTGTGCCCACGACATCGCCGTCGTGTGGTCCCTGGGTACCTGAGGACGCAGGGTCATATGCCTCCATGGGACATATGACACTTTGACCCAGTGCCGTGACACTAGTGGTAGCCCCCTGTACCACATGCAGTCGAAGCAGGGATGTTGTCCTTTTTGGGCATGGTACCCATCCACCTAATAGTGGTAGAGGATGGAGGCCAACCCAAACCTCTCAGCATAGTGCCCACAAGCTTATCAGCCCAAATCATATCAGATCAAACAAGCAAAAACCTCTTTTTCAAAACCTGTCCTCTTTGGGTCGCTCACAACTGTCTACCCAGCGTCTTTTGGGCACTCCAGCATCTTTTAGTAACCCTCAAGGACATGCAATCCTTCAAAAACTCAATCCTCACAAATCATGCAATATATGCATTTGTTTGCAAAACATATCTATGCATAATGTATATGCAATTATTTGCAAAACATATCTATGCATAATGTATATGCAATTATTTGCAAAACATATCTATTCATAAAGCATTTATCATATGTATGCTGAATTAAGTCATGCTAAACAAGTTATATAACTTATACTTAAAACATGCATAAAACAATCATGGCTCTTTTAAAAAGTCTAGTAGCGATAGAGCACCTACCTCAAAGTCATCTGGAGTCGCGTCCTTTATCACTCAACCCGTCCCTGAGTCTCATTTATAAACTCTTGGGTATGAATGGATATAAGGAGTCCTTATTAATTTCATTCTATTTAGACATTAGATCGCTAGATCTGCCTATTAGGTCCATGGTCCTTACCTAATTCATTCGTCAGGCTAAATCCTATGGTGTGGATCTACCTTCCAATAGTTAAACTCTGTAATTTATCCTCTAATCCCAACTTTAAAGTCTCATTAGGTCCGTGTGCCCCAGTTCCCAGGACACCCGTGTATCCTGGTTGAACTATGACCGCCTTACGTGCGCGCCCAAAGGCCGTGCCACGGACTGTATTTTGCACGCACACATGCCTGCTCAAGTGACGTGCTATGTCACATATCATCGCATGGACGCACCTTGTAGAATGGCATGTCTTAGGTCCCAGGGCACCCCGTGCATCCTGGTTGAGCCAGGACCTGTGCCCCATGTCGCGCGCGCACCCGAAGGCCGCACCTGGGACAGTGTCCGCCCTGTCATACACCTGGAACCCATCCCAGGGACCCAGTCCTAGGTGCAAGTGAAGCATGGTGTCCTTGGTATGCCTTGTTCATGCAGGGCCATCTGAATGGCTTGGGAACGTCTGCTATCTAGGAATTCCAGCTAGAAAAACTGGCTGGTTCGTACAAGGCCAGCTGAACTGGCTTGAGAGCGTTTTTCGACCAAGAACCCGGCTGGAAAATGACTAGAAAAGACCAGATCCGGCATGGATCTGGCCCTGGGGAAGAAAAAGAGAGAGGAAAAGTGGAGGAACGGCTTACCTGTAGCCTGGAATGCCCTTTTTCCTCGGTGGGTGTGCCTGCTCTTCGAAAAACTTGAACAAGGGGGAAAACCCTATTGCCAGACTGGAAAGGAGAAAGGGCATGGAGAAAAATGGCAATGGCCAGCCTGACTTGGGCATGGCCATTGCCAAAAAATGCAGAAAGATGGGTTTTTGGTTTTTTCCAGAAACCTACTCCAAAAACGCCGAAAAACTTGTGTTTTTGAGAGGGAGAGATGGGGCTTTTTATGGAGGGGAGAAGGTGGTGCCCCTCAATGGCGGTGCCGCCCTTTCCCCTAGGGTGTTCTAGAGAAATCAGGAAAAATGGGTTTCTGGAGGGGTCTAGAGGTTGAAGACGACAGGAGGTGCCGGTATCAAAACGGCCCCTTGCGTTTTTCGTCTTTTTCGTTTTTTTGTTTAAATTCCAGAAATACCCCTAATCTTTAAATGGCCATAACTTCTTCATACGAACTCCGTTTTGGGTGATTTTTGAGGCGTTGGATTCCATTTTTTGAGTAGAATCTAATAGTACCAAGTTTTCTCACAAATTCCTTCGTTTACTATTTTAAATAAAGTGAAACATTTAACTCAGTTTATTTCCTATAGAATGTTCAATTTTCGTTAAAAATAGTGTAAATTGTTCGGCATTACAGGGACAGATCCCAATGCAGGATTGAAGAACAATGGAGATGTCTGGTGATTGAGGAGTACTAGCCACTTGATGCATGTCGGATGAGTAGGGAAGGGGAAATTAACAATTAGAGGGTGAAGTGGAGCAGTGAGGGGTTGATGTTGCGAGATGGAGAAAACCGATACTGGGGGACAGATGTGATGTTAGTTAAATAGAGGAGAATAGAGGTTGGGTGCATGAGCGGGATAAGGGAAAAAGATGCAGAGAAGAAGAAAGGAACGGGAGCAGGGGTGGGGAGGAACAAAGAGAAAGAGAGAGAGGGAGAGATAGGAAGTGAGTTGGGATTAGGTAAGCAGTGGTGCAGTAAGTAGATGAGGAGTTGAAGGAGGTTGCGGTGAAGGGAAGTGCTCGGCTGGAGTGGAAAAAAGACTGGCTTGGGCAAAGAGAGTAGGTGACTGTGATGGATGACTGGGGCCGATGGAGAAGGTAGCTGGGTACAACGAGAACATAGGGAAGATGGGCAGTGCTAGACCAGACTGGGTTGAGGAGAACCCAGGCGTGATGGAGACGAAGCTTGGTGAACAAAGGGGGAAGAAATTAGTGCAGACAAGGAAGCCTAGAATGGAAGGTAGTGATGCTTAAAGGAAAAACAAAAGATTCATAGAATGAGAACTAAAAAAGGAATGCAAAGCTAAAGAAAAAGCAAAAATAAAACTTCAAAACTCCCTCAATAGTCCCACAGTTCACTCTTTATAAGACTTTCCCTCCTTCTAATTCTCTTCTCCCCCTCTTTTGTTATCCTTAGGAGTTAGTTTCCTCCTTGGAAACTTCATTTTTATTCCCATTCTTATGCATAGTCTCCTCTCCTTATTAGAACTCTTCTTTCGTTAGGAAACCTTCCAATTATGCTTTGTTAATGATCTGGTCCATCAATGCTCTCTTAGGATAATTTGCACTGTTGAATATCAATCTGAGCCATCCAGTCCTCCTTTAGTTGATCTGTAAGACATTAGACTAGATCAAAATCATCTAATTGTACATTAACCATCTGATTATCTTAGATGATTATCTGACTCTTAATTTTGATAAATTAATGATTGGATGGTCAATTGGAGCTAAATTCAAAATCAAGCTAAAATTTGTAAATTTGAACTATTAGATGATCTAATTGAATGCTAAGTTAAGGGTATTTGGACTAAAATTTAATAGTTAATACACCCCCCAACTATCATTTTGCTAGTTCCAAGCAAAACATGTAGAAAATCATCTTACAAAAACTGGTACAAGATGCCACTTTTGTAGTTACTTATGATTGCATTTAGTACATGTAACAAGCCCTTGAACCCTTTGGTTACTCCTACTGGACGAGTTAGGCCTCGTGAGGGTTTGTAGTGAATATACCCACAAAATTTAATAAGGTGGAGTTCCTCATTTTATCTTAGAGAATCCTCATTCATTAGCAATCTACTAGTTTTTCACAACTTAATAGAGAAGATTTGACCATTTTACACATCATACACATACTAAAGACATTTACTTGAGTTATTTCTTGAAGTGCATGTGTGTACAGCCACATAAATCTTGACTTCTAATTGGATATGCTTAAATTCCTTTAGAAATATGTCTTGACCTCAAATCCTCACAGGTATAC
Organism: Warburgia ugandensis; assembly: GCA_035236585.1. NCBI lineage: Eukaryota > Viridiplantae > Streptophyta > Magnoliopsida > Canellales > Canellaceae > Warburgia > Warburgia ugandensis. The sequence continues at coordinate 45,380,761 of CP141127.1, read as the reverse complement.
TTGCAAAAATGAAACTCTCAAATAATGGTTTAAGCATATTTTTCTCATTATGTGACCGATTCCAACAAGCTCATGGTTCACATAAATTTTTTAATGCTCATGAGACAAAAGAAAGTGATCCCTAAGAGTGGATGTTATCATCAAGAATATTAGGGGGAGTTTACCTTAATTCCTTCTTTTTATCTCCTTTGTAAGGCTATGTTCAACCTAAGATCAATAAGTCTTTAACTAGGATGAAACATAGGCTTAGGGCATGTTTAGAAAAGAAGGGTATAAGGATTTTAAAAGTTCAAAATTGAGTAGAGGTCTTCAATGAATATCTATTAGGACAACTTTTATTTTAGGTTGTACATGAAGTGAATGTCTCTTTCATATTTTTCTCTTTCTCTTTCTCTTTTTTTTTTGGCCTCTTTAGAAGTTCTTTGGAAGAGTGACTACTCATTTTTCTCACTTCTTTGACTTTTTTTCCTATTTTTAAATTTTCTCTGCTAACTCTACTCATTTTGAAAATGGGTAATGGTTTTTTACTTTTTTTTGTTCATTTTGGGTTAAGGTGAGTGGGGTTAAGAAAGAAAAGGCTTACAAATAGGCTCAAAGGGGCTAACTAGTGGTATGATATATTGAGTAGGATTTATATCCCTAGCCTGATCAAGGATGGTCTGTATCATTTTCTAGGTTTCCTAAACCCTATTAGATTCAATAATTTTTTATGAAATAAAGCTATTACTCCTATTTATTGTTAACATTTAACCAAAATAAGGATAATAGGATTGTTAACATTTAACCAAAGTAAGGATAATAGGATCATACTAAGTTATGTACACTAAAGAAATTGGGGAATTACTTATAACTCTCTGAAAGAAGATAGTCTCTAAACTCACTGAGTTACAGGTCTACACTGATTTTCCTCAGGGTCTCTGAATCATACCTCTCTATTAGTCTTGACCATGTCCTGTGTGTAAATAGTTTTTGAGAATTAACTTTCATAAAACGCTTCAACACATGAATGATGTGCAAAACTAATCATATGCATTCCCATTAAGAGGTACAAATAGTGGAATTGCTAAATTTTGAACATCTAGTTTTCATCACAGTTAGGGAACTCTACCTTATATTTTTATTTATTTTTTATTTTTTCATTTCATTTTCATTTATTTTAACTTTTCCTTTTTTTTTCAAAATAAAACTCAAGAAAATTCAAAATCCCTATATGCGTCTACAACGTCCAACTTGGATGAAACATTGTGCTCAATGTTTGGGAAAACATAGGATCCTATATGATAATGGAAGGATGTAGAAGATGAAGATTTGAAAAACATTTGAGTTGCCTCCCAGGAAGCGCTAAGTTTTATGTCTTCAACTAGACAAAATGATGAGTACGATGATGGCACATTGCACGACTCTTGGATTTATAATCTAGGGTGGGTCATAATGTTGAGGTGTCTATAAAAGTGTCTCTTCAATTTCATGGTTAGGAAATTCTATGAAAGGTTTTGACCTTTGACCATTGACATTTTGGATCTCCCCATCCTTCTTAATCTTGATGGCCCCATGAGGATAGATTGTGCATACTATATAAGGTCCACTCCATCAAGATCTAAGTATTCCTAAGAATAGATGCAATCTAGAGTTATACAGTAAGACCTTCTAACTAGGTGTGAAGGATTTTCTTAAGATATGTCTATCATGTATATCATTCATTCAGTCTTTGTACAATCATGCAAAGTCATATGCATCTTTCCTCAACTCTTCCAAATCATTGAGTTGGAGTTTTCTATGGGTGTTGATAGAATTTATAACAAAATTAAGCTTTTTGATAGCCCAATATGCCTTGTGTTCCAACTCTAATGGTACATGGCAGGCCTTTTCACAGACTAGGCAATAGGGTGACATTCTTATAGAGGTTTTATATTACATAGTGTTATAAGACAATTTTTTAAAAACCATCCTATAATATCCAAGATTTATGACATAGTTTTGGAAAAATCATCCTATATTACTGTGGCGACCCGGGTTTTATATGATGCAAATTTGATAAAAAGGCGAGATCTCTTGTTTTATAAATATGAAATGCATGAAAATCTTTTTCATTTTGGAAAGCAAGCTTTTGTATAAAACCCCGAGTGTTAAAACATATTTTCAAATTGTCTAGCCACGGCAAAGTTTTAAATCAACATTATTCCCAAGAAAGTGTTAGTCACAGCCTCAGCTATAGAGAGTAACTACAATCAAGTAACATTGAAAGATCAGGTAAGGGTTTACTTACTTGCACTTAGTCTGGGTGTCTTTTGTCACAAGCGTTCCTTGCCTTTAAGTGTTTACTTTGTGTCTAAAAAATGTTGAGGATTGGGTGAGTATATACTATACTCAGTAGGAGTCTATCACTACTAGTTTTATAATTCATGCGATGTTTAAAATCATGTGCTTCTTTCGAAACATGTGCATGTCTGAATACTCAAGTTCCTTATAGAGATTAAAAACCATCATCGAATTGGAATATTGACGACTTAAGGAAATCACATAATCCAAGTCGAAAGTATCATATATATATCATAACATGATGATATGCATAAGATGCTTCATTTAATCCAACTCATGGATATCTAGTATGGTATGGTCGACCAACCTCATATCATGCCATATGCAATGCAAATAAGTCCACGAAACCATAGGGTCCAACTATGCGCACAACCTCACCGTCGTGTGGTCCTCGGGTACCTAGGGACACAGGATCATATACCTCCACGGGGCATATGACACTTCTTCGTCGTAAATCGTGCAATTTATGAAATCGGTTGCACAACATGCATGCAATGCATAAAATTTCCTCATGCTAGTATTGCATTCAAAGTCATAACCCTGCCTAGAAGCCTGCTAGCCTAGAAGCCTTGTTAACTCTCTCTGGCCCGCCCTCATTGGTCAAGGCTACACTTATCATGCAATCTATGCATGTAGCACATGTCATGGCAATATATGCGCAATGTATTTTTCAAAACCTGTCCTCTTCAGGTCCCTCAGAACTGCCTACCCAGTGTCTTTTGGGCACTCCAACGTCTTTTGCTAGCCCTCAAGGACATGCAATTTTCAAGAACTCAATGCTCACAAATCATACAATGTATGCAATTGTTTTCAAAACATATCTATGCATAATGTATATGCAATTATTTGCAAAACATATCTATGCATAAAGCATTTATCATATGTACACTGAATTTGCCTATAAGATTAAGTTATGCTAAATAAATCATATAACTTATACTTAAAACATGCATTCAAAACAATCATGGCTCTTTTTTAAAAGTCTAGTAGCGATAGAGCACCTACCTGGCTAGGTCGCATTAACCCCTTTGTTCTTGTGCGATCCTGAACATGGTTTGGGAAATCAAGGTTAGTTTGGCCTATCTTTTATAGGTTTTAGAGTGATTGGTCTTACTACTTAGGCATTAAGGGTTTATCCCCATGCCTATGGGTGTCCTAAGGTCCTAATTGGGCCTTGGTATCATTAGTTTTCCAAAGGTCTAGTGGTCACGCACCACCGTCCTATTCTAAGGGTCATGTCAACCTCATATTGGGCCTTGATCAGGGATTTTACAGTTTGGGTGTGTCTGCGTCATTGACATGAACACAACGCCTTTCGCGGAGCCTTAATCGGAGCTCTAGATCTCAAGTTATAAGCTTTTTAGTATCACTTGTACACAAAGGCTTTTAAGAGGTGGAATTCCAAAACACTAGCTCGTTGCGCGTCAACGGGATGTGCCCCAGCGGGCGCGTTTGCAGACGTGCTGGATTCCCACTCACCTTTTTCATTTGAGTGGACGCACCCACTGGTTTCTCTCGAATGCGGACGACGTGTTTCATCCAGGGTGAAGCATCTTGTTCGTTGGGGGACCGGGGCGTCCTTAGGACGCCCTGGTTTGACCCTGTCGAACCAGTGCAGCCCAGGGATCATCCCTGGGTCCTTTGTGACTCTCCAGGGCCCGTTTTTGCATGATTTTTCATGCAAAAACTTAAGAAAACTGAGCCTAGGACTAATGTGAAGACAGGTTTTAAGGGATCTTGGGCATACCTGGCTCCTTGCTGGGTTTTTCTCCACGTTTCTCCTCTTGGTTGCTTCTCCAAAACGGGTTTTTCTCAAGCTTTTGGGCTGCCATTAGAGGCGCCCAAAAGCTCTATTTATAGAGCTATAAGATGGTTCTGGAGGGGGCTCTCACAGTCCTTGAATGGCGGTGGAGAAACCTCCAGAATGGTGGTGATTTCTCCTCCAATCACCGCCGTTCTAGAACCCTCTAGGAGGTTGAAGATGAGGGGTGCCCGTATCATAACGGGCCCCTGTGTTTTGCAGGCTAAATCCGTTTTTAGTGAAAATTACATTTTTGCCCCTGAACTTCAAAGGGCCATAACTTGCTCATTTTAACTCCGTTTTGGGTGATTTTGGACTTGTTGGATTCCTTTTTCTAAGACGCACCTAATAGTACCATTTTTAGGAGCAAATTTCTGGGTTCAGTTAAGGTGAATAGTGAAATGACCAAAATACCCTTATCTTCAAAAACTGAACTTTTCATTGCTAACTTGGGATTTTAATGTTACAAAATTGGAGTCATTACATTCTTACCCCCTTAGGGGAATTTCACCCCCAAAATTCTACAATATATGCAATCAAAAGATCTCGGGGTACTTTTCTCGCATTTCTGACTCCGATTCCTAAGTCTCTTCTTCCATGTGCTCATTTCTCCACAAAACTTTGACTAAGTGTATGTCCTTGTTCCGCAGCTTCTTACTCTTACGATCCCGGATCTCAACTGGTCTCATCTCTAGCTTGAGATCCTCCGTCAACTCTATGGGTACCTGGTTGATGACATGCGCAGGGTCAGGCACGTACCTCCTTAGCATAGATATATGGAATACGTTATGTACTTCCAATAGCTGAGGGGGTAGTGCGATCCTGTAGGCCACTTTTCCCACTTTCTCCAAGATTTTGAAAGGTCCTATATAATGCGGACTAAGCTTGCCTTTGATACCGAACTGCATAACTCCTTTAGTGGGAGATATCTTCAGGAAAACGTGCTCTCCTATGTCAAATTATAATGGTCTCCTCCTTCGATCAACATAGCTCTTTTGGAAACTTTGAGCTGTGAGGAGGTGTCTTCTTATGAGTTTGACCTTCTCGGCGCATTGTTCCACCAGCTTGGACTGGAGCACCTTGGACTCTCCAACTTCACTCCAACTGGTGGGTGATCGACAGGGTCTCCCATAGAGCGCCTTGTACAGAGCCATGCCAATGCTCGACTAAAAGCTGTTGTTATACGCGAACTTTACTAGGGGTAGGTTTTCATCCTAGCTCTGCTTCCAATCGAGGGCACAGGTTCACAACATATCTTTGATTATCTGGATCGTGTGCTCTGACTGTCCATCGGTCTGTGGATGGAAGGCTCTGCTATAGTTCAAGGAAGATCCTCAGGATTTTTGGACGAACTTCTAGAGTTGTGAAGTGAAGCGGCTATCCCTATCTGAAGTGATACTAAGGGGTATGCCATGTAGACTCACTATCTCTTTGATGTATAGCTGGGATAGGCTGTCAGTGGATTGGGTATGGCGTATAGGAAGGAAATGGGCTGTCTTAGTTAATCTATCAACAAGTACCCAGATCATGTCATGACCCTTAGAGGTCCTGGGTAACCCTACGATGAAGTCCATTGTAATATGGTCCCATTTCCATTCGAGTAACTCAAGGGGTTGTAACAATCATGCAGGTCTTTGATGTTCAGCCTTTACTTGTTGACATTTTAAACACTTTGCCACAAACTCCCCTATGTCTCTTTTCATGCCATCCCACCAATATTGTCTCTTTAAGTCTTGATACATCTTAGTTCCTCTCGGGTGTATAGTATACTTAGACCGATGAGCCTCTTTTAAGATTTCTTGTCTTAACTCTTCATTAGTCGGTACCACTAATCTTCCTTGCATGTAGACGCTACCATCTTCCCCTTTAGTAAACCTTGGTTTTCCTATGAAAGCTTGTATATCCGGATCTCCCTTCTGTTCCTGCTTAACCTTTTCATTAACAGCCAACTTTATTGTTAGACCTGCCATAACGATCTTGTGCTTACTTATGTCCGGTTTCCACGTTATTACTTCTTGTAATAGCTTCCATCTCTTAGTTAATAAACTTACACACATCCCTTGGTTTTTTCTACTTAATGCATCAGCTACCACATTAGCTTTTCCAAGGTAATAATGAATGGAGAAATCATAGTCTTTTAAGTATTCCATCCATCTTCTTTGTCGCATGTTTAAGTCTTGTTGGGAAAAGATATATTTAAGACTCTTATGATCTGTAAAAACTTCAAAATTTTCCCCATATAAATAATGTCTCCAGATTCGCAAGGCAAAGACTATGGCCACTAATTCCAAGTCATGGGTCAGATAATTGACTTCATGCTTCTTGACTTGCCGACAAGCATAAGCAATTACCTTCCCATGTTGCATAAGTACGCAGCCTAGTCCTTGTTGTGAGGCATCGCTGTATATCTCAAATCCGCCACTTCTTGAAGGTAAGGTAAGGACAGGTGCTGTAGTTAGCCTTCTCTTTAGTTCCTGAAAGCTTTCCTCACATTTATCAGTCCATTCAAATATTGTGTCTTTCCTAGTCAGTTTAGTTAAAGGTAAAGCAATTTGTGAAAAACCCTCGATGAATCTCCTGTAATATCCGGCAAGACCTAAGAAGCTTCTTATTTCTGTGACTGCCTTAGGTCTTTCCCAGTTTTGTACTAATTCAACCTTAGCAGGGTCAACTGCTATGCCATCTTGAGAAATAATGTGTCCTAAGAAATTAACCCTTTCCAGCCAAAACTCACACCTATTGAATTTTGCATATAACTTGTGTGCTCGTAGGGTGCTTAATGTTATCCTTAGATGTTCCTTATGGTCGTCAGGAGTTTCAGAATATATTAAGATATCATCCACAAACACTATGATGAATTTATCTAAGTACTCCTTGAACACCCTATTCATGAGGTCCATAAACGCGGGTGGAGCATTAGTTAAACCAAAGGACATCACTCTGAATTCATAATGGCCGTATCGAGTCTTGAAGGCTGTCTTGGGAATATCTTCTTCTCTAACTCGAAGTTGATGGTCCCCGGATCGTAGATCAATCTTAGAGAAGACTCTGGCTGACTGAAGTTGATCGAAAAGATCATCAATTCAGGGAAGGGGGTACTTATTCTTAATGGTGACCCTATTTAGCATCCGATAGTCTACACACAATCTCCTGGAGCCATCCTTTTTCTTAACAAAAAGGACTGCAGCTCCCCACGGAGAGACGCTAGGTCGTATGAACCCTTTATCAAGTAGTTCCTGTAATTGGGTCTTCAGTTCTTTTAGTTCTGTAGGAGCCATTCGGTAAGGAGCTTTGGAAATGGGGGAAATACTGGGTATAAGGTCAATGATAAACACAATTTCTCTTAGTGGAGGTAGACCTGGTAATTTGCTCAGGGAATATGTCAGGAAATTCTCGGACTACCTCGACATCCTCTACCTTTGGTTGGGGACTCTCGACAGATTCAATCTTGGCTAAGAAGAAGGGGCATCCCTAAGCAATGTGCTTAACTGCTTTCATGGCAGAAATAACACATGCTCCAGAATAATCCTTTCTTCCTTGGAGGGTGAAAGTGTCTCCATTAGGTAGGGTAAAAGTGACACGTTTCTGGCAGCAATCAACAAAGGCTTGATGAAAGGCTAGCCAGTCCATACCTAGGATGATGTCGAAGTCATTCATATCTAAGTAGGTAAGATTGGCATGCAGCAAATGGTCCTTGATCAAAATGGGGACATCCTAGAGATAAGAATAGGTGGGAAGTGCTTGGCCTACAGGAGTCATGACTTCTAGAGTGAAGTCCAGGTCCTGTGGTATAATGTCCAAGGATGATGCAAACTTCCAGGATATGAAAGAATGAGTGGAGCCTATATCAAATAGAACTCTAGCAGGTGTATCATAGATAGAAAGAATAGCTTCAACTACCACATTTGAAGCCTGGGCTTGACTAGAAGTGAGAGCAAAGACACATCCTTGGCTTTTTGGAACTTGATCTCCTTTATGCTCTTCAACTTTCTTTTTAGGACAATTACTAGCAAAATGTCCTAATTCTCCACAAAGATAGCAAGTGATGTTGGAAATGGGGCATGGTTTGCTTGAATTATACCTGTTACACTTAGGGCATGTCTTCCAGTCTGGTCTTCTTCCTTTGTTTTCAAACGGCTTCTTGAAAGGTGGCCTGGGTCCAGATGACTGAAATGATCTCTTTCCTTTATTTTCCATGGTGTTGATGTTCTTAGTTTCTTTTATTGCCTGGTTCCTTTGATAATCTTTTTCGTATAGGGAGGCCATCTCTATGGCTTTGGCTACTGTGGAAGGTTGGAAACCTAGAAGTTTGTTTCTGAGTCCTGGTTTAAGCCCATTTACAAATCGTTCTGCCACATCTTCCTCATCAGCACAAGCACGTGGTGCAAATCTTCGGAGGCTGATGAATCTATTTTCATACTATTGGACAGTCATATTTCCTTGTTCTAAGTCCATAAATTCTTTTTCCTTTTGTTTTCTTATGTGCTTAGGATAATATTAGTCATTAAAGACCTTTTTAAACTCTTCCCATCCTATTGTTTCTCGCTGGTCAAAATAAGTCCTTTCTGCTGTTTCCCACCAAAAGGTAGCCTCTCCCCTAAACACAAATGTGACCATGGGTACCTTTCTTTCTTCAGCTATGTTCATGGCTTTAAATATCTTTTCAATATCAATTAACCATTTTTCAGATATAGATGCTTCATCTTCTCCTGTGAATGAGGGAGCTATTTTCTGAAACCTTTCTAACTGAACCTCAGTCCTATCTATTACTTTATCAGGGGAAGGATCTCGGGTGGTAGGAGTTTGGCTTTGACTATTCATGTATTGTCCCATATTCTGTAGGAATTGCTGGAACAATTCAGCCATCCCATTGCCCGACCCAACGGAGTCCACTGGTGGGGCTTTAGGTCTTGGAACATTGCTTCCTTTCTTCTTAGGCATCTGTAATCACAAGGTAATTTACCAAACCTTAGTATGTGTTATCCTACTACCCCTTACTCTTTCATGGATGAAACTTGATTATAAGTTATTCTCCTCATAACTGGGCTGTGAGTAACGTTAAACCGTGCTCTGATACCAACTGTGACGACCCGGGTTTTATATGATGCAAATTTGATAAAAAGGCGAGATCTCTTGTTTTATAAATATGAAATGCATGAAAATCTTTTTTGTTTTGGAAAGCAAGCTTTTGTATAAAACCCCGAGTGTCAAAACACATTTTCAAATTGTCTAGCCATGGCAAAGTTTTAAATCAACATTATTCCCAAGAAACTGTTAGTCACAGCCTCAGCTATAGAGAGTAACTACAATCAAGTAACATTGAAAGATCAGGTAGGGGTTTACTTACTTGAACTTAGTCTGGGTGTCATTTGTCACAAGTGTTCCTTGCCCTTAAGTGTTTACTTTGTGTCTGAAAAATGTTGAGGATTGGGTGAGTATATACTATACTCAGTAGGAGTCTATCACTACTAGTTTTATAATGCATGCGATGTTTAAAATCATATGCTTCTTTCAAAACATGTGCATGTCTGAATACTCAAGTTCCTTATCGAGATTAAAAACCATCATCGAATTGGAATATTAACGACTTAAGGAAATCACATAATCCAAGTCGAAAGTAGCATATATATATATATATATCATAACATGATGATATGCATAAGATGCTTCATTTAATCAAACTCATGGATATCTAGTATGGTATGGTCGACCAACCTCATATCATGCCATATGCAATGCAAATAAGTCCACGAAACCATAAGGTCCAACTATGCGCACGACCTCACCGCCATGTGGTCCTCGGGTACCTAGGGACACAGGATCATATACCTCCATGGGGCATATGCCACTTCTTCGTCGTAAATCGTGCAATTTATGAAATCGGTTGCAAAACATGCATGCAATGCATAAAATCTGCTCATGCTAGTATTGCATTCAAAGTCATAACCCTGCCTAGAAGCCTTGTTAGCTCTCTCTGGCTCGCCCTCATCAGCCTGCCCTCGTCGGCCCACCCTCATCAGCCTGCCCTCATCGGTCAAGGCTACACTTATCATGCAATCTATGCATGTGGCACATGTCTTGGCAATATATGTGCAATGTATTTTTCAAAACCTATCCTCTTTGAGTCCCTCATAACTGCCTACCCAGAGTCTTTTGGGCGCTCCAGCGTCTTTTGTTAACCCTCAAGGACATGCAATTTTTCAAGAACTCAATGCTTACAAATCATAGAATGTATGCAATTGTTTTCAAAACATATCTATGCATAAAGCATTTATCATATGTATGCTGAATTCATTTATAAGATTAAGTTATGCTAAATAAATCTTATAACTTATACTTAAAACATGCATTCAAAACAATCATGGCACTTTTTTAAAAGTCTAGTAGCGATAGAGCACCTACCTGGCAAGGTCGCGCTAACCCCTTTGTCCTCGTATGCTCCTGAACATGGTTTGGGGAATCAAGGTTAGTTTGGCCTATCTTTTATAGGTTTTAGAGTGGTTGGTCTTACTACTTAGGTATTAAGGGTTTATCTCCATGCCTATGGGCGTCCTAAGGTCCTAATTGGGAGTTGGTATCATTAGTTTTCCAAAGGTCTAGTGGCCACGCGCCACCATCCTATTCTAAGGGTCATACTCACCTTATATTGGGCCTTGATTATGGATTTTATAGTTTGGGTGTGTCCATGTCGTCGACACAAACAAAGCCTTTCGTGGCGCCTCAATCGGAGCTCTAGATGTCAAGTTATAAGCTTTTTAGTATCACATGTACATAAAGGCTTTTAAGAGGTGGAATTCCAGAACGCTAGTGCGTTGCGCGTCAGCGGCATGCACCCCAGTGGGTGCTTTTGCAGACGCGTTGGATTCCCGCCCGCCTTTTTCATTTGCGGGCGCGTCCACTGACGCGCCTGCTGGTTTCTCTCGAATGCAGACGATGTGTTTCGTCCAGGGTGAAGCATCTTATTCGTTGGGGGACCGGGGCGTCCTTGGGACGCCCTGGTTCGACCCTGTCAAACTAGTGCGGCCCAAGGATCGTCCCTGGGTCCTTTATGACTCTCCAGGGCCCATTTTTGCATGATTTTTCATGCAAAAACTTAGGAAAACTGAGCCTAGGACTAATGTGAAGATGGGTTTTGAGGGATCTTGGGCATACCTGGCTCCTTGCAAGGTTTTTCTCCACGTTTCTCCTCTTGGTTGCTTCTCCAAAACGGTTTTTTCTCAAGCTTTTGGGCTGCCATTAGAGGTGCCCAAGAGCTCTATTTATAGAGCTATAAGATGGTTCTGGAGGGGGCTCTCACTGCCCTGGAATGGCGGTGGAGAAACCTCCAGAATGGTGGTGATTTCTCCTCCAATCACCTCCGTTCTAGAACCCTCTAGGAGGTTGAAGATGAGGGGTGCCCGTATCAAAACGGGTCCCTATGTTTTGCAGGCTAAATCCCTTTTATAGTACAAATTACATTTTTGCCCCTGAACTTCAAAGGGCGATAACTTGCTCATTTTAACTCCATTTTGGGTGATTTTGGTCTTGTTGGATTCCTTTTTCTGAGACGCACCTAATGGTACTATTTTCAGGACCAAATTTCTGGGTTCAATCAAGGTGAATAGTGAAATGGCCAAAATACCCTTATCTTCAAAAACTGAACTTTTCATTGCTAACTTGGGATTTTAATGTTACAAAATTGGAGTCATTACAATTACACAGCTTTATAAGATGGTTTTTGAAAAATCGTTCTGTAATATTCTAGATTTATAAGATAGCTTCCAAAAAAACATCCTTTATTACATAGCTTTATAAGATGGTTTTTGAAAAACCATTCATCCTTTATTACATAGCTTAAACAACTTTATTAGATGGTTTTTCAAAAACCATCCTCTATTACATAGCTTTATAATATGGTTTTTGAAGAACCATCCTATATTACATGGCTTACAAAGATTTATAAGATGGTTTTTCTAACATCGTCCTATATTACATAGATTTATAAGACAATTTTTCAAAAACTTCCCTATATTTCTCATCTTTATAACATGATTTTTGAAAAAAAGACTTATATGAATTCAACTTTATAAGTTGATTTTTGAAAACTATCTTATAATACTTTTAATATAAGACGGTTTAAGAACCATCTTATATTTGGTTGTTGTAAAAGATGTAAAAAAGTTTTAGCTAAATAATATAATATTAATCTATGAAGACGGCCTAATTTATAATGAAAGAAAAACTGAAGACATATACAAGTACCCGTTCCATTGGTGCAGTAGCTAAAGGTGACACTGGAATGGCGGCCATTCTCGGTGCCTCATTTTGTTGCTGATTAATTGTATAGAATTATTAAATAATTATGTGAGGTCTTTAGCTAAAAAATATTAATGAGAAAGGTACGTAGTATGATAAGATACATACCGTAGACTCTATGGGAATGACTAGTGCCTCTAGTCAAGCAATGTGATATGCAACTGCCTCCCCAACAATTATAATATTTTCCATTTCTAATGGGAATGGTAGGCAAGCATTAACATTCAAAGCCATGGTAATGGAGACTTGCTTAGTATGAGGTGGCATACTAATTCCATGCAAAACGTTTGATTCATGCTCATTGCATGAACCAACTTCCATGATATTTTGATGGGAATCCAAGACCAACAGGCATTGACCCACTTGCAAATCAAATATGCAATAGAGACATTGAGATATAGAATTATTACAAATGGACAATGAAAATTTATAGCCTTGTCAATGTATATACCTCCTAGGCAGGAATTTCCTTTTTGAGGAGAGGTAGATGTCCTTCACTATCTTCTTTAGATGAGGAATTGCAGCTCACATGTGATGGAGGTACAGTAAGGTCTGATTGCTGAGTAGGGGGTTTAGAAACAATCATCATACCTTCCTCACGCAGCTATCTAAATAAATCACACTTTATTTTCTCAATGAGCTCATTGTAGGCCTTCTTATCATCTTGAAGTCTAGGTATATGTCCTCCACCAAAGAATTTAGAAGGAACAACACCTCGACCTATGCCCCTAACTTGACTAAAGTGGTCCTACGTATTGCCCATATCCCTATACAGGATGTCATCCTTGGCAGCAGTGTTACTTAAAGTTCCTATAGTAGCACTTTCTTGGGTAAGAATGTCTTGCAAAATTTAATTAGAAAGACATGATCATTTCATCTAATTAATTGCAAAAAATTTATAAACAGGTGGAATCACTTACTATGCACAAAGCAATTTGTACAATAGCTTCATCTACAAACTTGTTTCCAATACAGCCCACTGAATGCCATCTTCCAAAGAAACTCATTTTATTCAAATTACAGGACCAATCTAGTGGTTCATGTACACAGCCCCTTTATTACATCTTATGTCCAATATACACAGATCAAAATACAATCCCTTCCACAATAGTACATAGTCTTGATCAGTAGTATGGTCTTCGTCTTCCCATGTTGTATCCCTCCATTTCTTTTCTTTCTGTATCTGAGATATTGTAAACATTCAAACATTTACAATATCTCAGCAAGCTACACTTGGTAGGGGATTCAAGAACGTATGGAATCATATAATGCAGAAGTACAGTATTCATAATCATCATATTCCATATGAATCACATAATTCAATTTCCATGAACCATACCAAGTACGATCATTCTATCATATAATTTATCATGTAACATCCACAATGTTAATTCCGAACCACTCACCACTATATCGTATGTATATATATATATGGTCAAAAACTGCGAAAAATAGTCAATATCTCAAACATCAATAATCATACTCAGATATACTGAGTTGATAAATCATCCAAAATTTTGTAAGAAAAATACTCCCCCATTAGGGTAGTATTGGCATCTCATTACACCATTCATCATATGCAAAATACTCAAGGACTACCATGCTATAGTCTAATCCATACTAGTGTGCTTGGATAACTACCCTATTTACCACTGATACCATGGTGGAAAATATTGTGACACTGCCCATATGGGGAGACAGGACTTTCACAGTGGGGCCTTCCCATAATTGTCCCACCCAACTTTTAGCCTCTCTTTGGGCAAGTAATCATAATATCATCAAATTTCAGGAAGCGAGTGGCCAAACCCTCATAACTTCCCTAGCATAGCATCCCCAGGCGAATGCTTATTTAAAACAAAATCACAAGCCTCCATGCTTGTATCTAAAATACTTCTTGTACATCTTAGATGATCTGTCTGCTCATATTATCATCCTTGTATTCAATATCCTCATACCAAGGATATAATTTCATTTCTAGAGTAAGGGATCCTCATTCGCAATGAATGATACCCATGTTCATATAAGTTTAGGGATTAATCATTTATTGTAAATGATCCCCATTTCCTTTAATTTCGTATTCACGTACCAAATGCAATTAAGTGCAAGGATACTCCTTTGATACAAATGATATCCATTATTATTATGTCCTTATCTAAGTTTGTGGGTAATCATAAATGATACCCATGTATGTATTATGTATTACATCTAATTTCAACAGTTATCTCTATCTCATATACATGAATTATGATTCAAATGTATCTAAGCATTTTATCATTCTTAAGCATTATAATGTCTATGTATAACAACAATTCCATAGACCATAGGTCTTGTATTCTTAAAGTTCCACCTACCTTCATGTTGTGATCCATCCCTTCAAATCCTCTATGATTGACGTATGTAATCTGTAAATACATACATACTTTCATTATTTGTACAATTTTGGATAATCTCCTATCTATATTCATTATTTAATCTTATCATTTGATATAAAGGATCTAGATCTGTCATGTGTTCCTATCATCCATACAATCTATCTTCCTCAGATAGCATTTTATCCTATTGATCAATAGATCTAATGATTAGAATGATCTTCTAATCTTTTAGATCTAAGTATTTTCTATCTCTAAGTCTTTGTGTGTCCACCTCCTTGATCTTGATCTTTCATAGATCCTATGATCAACAATCTATACTTGTTGATAAAGATTAAGGGCTTAGATCTTCTATCATCTAGTTCTTCGTTAAATCATATTTGATGAAGGGTTTGGATTATCTAATCCAATGATCTAGATTTGCCTACAACATACATACATGGATACATAATAAAATACAACATTAGGATTCTTATTGTTCTTAATCATTCAAGATCCTATTGATCTTGTTTGACATCCTTATCTTACTTACAATTTTTATTAGGATTAGATAATTTACTAACCTTTTATGCTCTTGTTATTATTCAACCAATTAATGTTTTACTAGTTGAAGATAGCTTATTTCATCCTAAGTCTAAACTGCTCCTCTTATTTCCAATTGACTAAGGCTTGCTAGTTGAATGGCTGAACACAAAGATATTTCTTCAATCCTCATTAAGGAGCGTTTAGACCTCACAAATGTCAACAGAAGGTAGGAGAAGAGCTAGGATCTATTAGAAAACCCCATTAACCACCATGTTTAGCATTTACTAGAGTGACCTTGGCTCAACCTATCATAAGGTTCCTATGAGCATTTTAACCCTAAGTACTCTTTCTAATTGATTTTAATTAAGTCCATGAACATTTTAAATATCATTCACAGGGTTTATTATTCTTGTAGTTTGGGCCAAGGATTTGATAATCCTTATATTCTCCAACTAACTATAACCCTTACTATCATTAAGTCTATGTCATTCATTCCATATAAATGTCCTTCAACTCTATTTTTCATTTAATTACATTTCAATGTAATTTACATAACATGAGCATTAAAGCATAAATAAATAAATCTAACAATTATATCTATTGAGCAATAAAATGCATTTACAATATCATTCAATAATTCAAATGAAAATTTAACATGCCATAACTATTCATTATGATCCAATGGTCATATTTGATTTCTATTCATTTTTCATCCCATTTAGGGTTTAGATCTTGATCTTTCATTTTCCTATAGATCTAATACATTTTTTAATGTGATTTTATCACTAGATCATTGATGCATCTCATCAAATGATCTGATCCTTCTTGATCCAACCGTTCAAGAAGATCTTAAGCCATTTTATCCAATTTAAGGGCATAGATCTGCATCTATCCCAAATTATCATCATCAAGTCCATCAATCCATATGAGCTTAACTTCATATCATCATCCAGATACATCCACACTATCCAATCATCCTTGATCAAACTATTCAAGGAGATTACCATTCACTTTTATGGATTTTACTACTTTTAAGGGTCAAGATCTTAAGATTTGGAAAATAAATTATATTTAACCATTTAATTATTGTAATTATACATTTAGATCATCATATAAACTATTTTGAAAGGGCTAATCATGATTGATTAATCAGATCATGAAGATCCATATTCATTTTTATGATTTTTCTTCTTTTAAGGCCAGGTTTCTTAATTAAACATAGACCAGTCACTTCTAACCATTAATTCCTTGTTTCAAAATCACAAGATCATCGTTGGATCAAAATTATAAAGTCTAATCATTCCAAATTTCACTGATCAAGGATGTTAGTACCATTATCTCTTTAAAAACAAAAATTTTCATGAATTTAATTTACGATTTTATTGGTTCAGCTCATCAATAGAAATCCAACCCAAATTTTGGAATAATTTGGAGTTAAATTGAGATCAGAATTTGGATTTTAATATTTCAGCCAATTTTAACAGTTGATATTGATCTTTACTATTTTTATTCAATTAATTGATCTTGGTATCCAAAATTTTTACTATGATTATGGTCCTTAGGGTTTTGCGACCTCCTAAATCCATCCATCAATTTAGATTTCCATTTTAAGGTCATCTTGATTATGATGCATTACTGTTGGAATGGATTTTAGTGATTATCGCAAATAAATACAATAAAAACATAAATCTAATATCTCCATTAGATTCTAAACAATGTTAGAAATTTATAGCAACTTTTTAATCGAAAATCAGAGTTAAAAGGAGCTCTCAATTAAAGAAACAAGATTTCAGTTAAAAAAATCAATGGCTCAGATTTGATCTGGCCATTAGAACGTGTTTTAGACGATCTGGAATGTAACTATACAATCCCAAAATGTGGTTAAATGATATGATTGGGGTTAGGCTCAGATCATTGCTTAATCTGGAAGATTGGTTGAGACGATCCGATTTGGATTGTCGGATCAACCCTTCTCTAGATCTCCCAAATCTGGAACATCCAAGGGCTAAGATTTCTTACCCTGAGGTTTTTGGCCCCCAATCATTCATCCAACAGGTTAGAGGTTGCATCTGATCTATCCATGGATGAGATCTCACCCCCTGTTGCAAGATCCATTTTTCCTGATGGATCAATGACTAGGGGAGAGCTCAGGGATGGCTAGAAAACCTCAAGGGAGTGCCAAAAAATAACAAGGGAAGGAGAGTGCACCTACCTGGTCTAGTCCAATGAAGTAATTTCACTGAAAATGATAGAAATCACACCAAAAAATAATAAATCCACTTCAAAACCCTAGCTGCGTACAGAGAGAGATTACCCTGGTTTCGTTGGCAGAGAAGGAATAAAACCATAGGGGAAACATAGATCCCTACATTCTGAAGTGATTCATCAGTGTGAGATTAAATTATACTGGCAGGATTGGCTGAAATTTCATGAAGAACTTGTGGGAGACATTGTCAATATCGGATTTGACTTTCAATTTGCATTTTCGATGATCCAACCATTAGATCATCATGATTTCATGGGGCTTTTGTAGATAATTCGAGCCCGAATCAATCCAATGGTGGAGATGGTGATTGGTTGGTTGGAATTTCATGGCTAATCAAATTAGTGATTTCTAGGTGAAACCTAGGTTCCATTGGGGATGATGCTTCCAGGGAAGCGCCCTACGATTCCAATGGACTTGGATCGTCTAGTGCTTTTAGGGAAACGCCTAAGGCAAAATGAATAAAAGAGAAAGAGAGAGAGAGTGATTGGGGGATATAGAGGGGAATTTTTGATTTGGGATTTTTGCACATTGTAAGGGACCTCATGAAGAATGTTAGAAAAAATTTTGGGAATTTTTATCGGGTATTTATAAGTGTTTTTGAATTTTTTATGATTACGTGTGATTATCAGGTTTCAATTCTTTTTATTATTAAATTAGCATTGGATTCCCACTACCACCTCCTTCTCCAGTAGCAACTGGTAGTGGTTTGACTCATGATGGTGTTCTTTCAGACCGTTGGGTAACCTTGTGAGCCCCACATAGTTGTGAAAAGACCAATTTGCCCTTTTAATTTCAAAAATGGAGAAAAGTAAGGTTTATTCCTATGAACTCAGAATTGAGTGTACTTAGTGTCGTTTCAATCGGTTTTTTGAGTACATTCCAAATTTTGATGTCTTAGGTCTTGGTTATGAGTAAAATTACTATTTTACCCTTTTATTCATAAAAATAGAGAAAAATAAGGATTTTTCATCAAGACTCAGAATTTGACGTACTTACAGTCATTCTGGATCGATTTTTCAAGTACATTACAAGTATCCAAGTTTTAAGTCATGATTTTATTTTTATAAAAATGAATTTTCCTGGAACTCAAAGTTCCAATTCCACTTTTAAAAAATTGAATTTTAATTTTAATAATTCAATTATATTCATAAAAAATTGGGGTTATTACAAACTTCCCCCTTATAATAATTTTGTCCTCGAAATTTGCATATCCATTCACTCAGGAATTTTCATAGATCTTTCATATCTTTACACATGTAGCCTTGCCACTTAGGAAAATCTCTATTTCCTTTTATTCATTTCTCATACTACCTTCTCCTCAAAGGTATAAATCACATGATTGGTTCACCTATTGACATATTAAAATGCTCATACATGCACTATTCACTTATCTAGATCCTCACTAGACTTTTAAAAGGATTAAAAGCTCTTAACTGAGTTATCCTCCTATTTCAAAACCTTCTATTTCACATCTTGATTTGATTCACTAATATTCTTTGTAACAATCTTCCAAAATATTGGAAGTAATCATCTCTTTCCTTGTTCTTCCATTTTTTGGAAGTGATTACCTCTTTTCTGTTCTAATTT
This sequence comes from Warburgia ugandensis, assembly GCA_035236585.1. Classification (NCBI taxonomy): domain Eukaryota; kingdom Viridiplantae; phylum Streptophyta; class Magnoliopsida; order Canellales; family Canellaceae; genus Warburgia; species Warburgia ugandensis. The sequence goes on along the minus strand of CP141127.1, from coordinate 45,361,599 downwards.
CTTTTTATTGACAATTTCTTTTCAAATTCTGTCATTGAATAATATTTTCTTGTAATGATTCTTCCCTCATTCTCATCCCATCTATTGTTTTTGTAACACTCTTTGTGTGCCATTTTATTTATAATACTTGACTTTCTACATTTTTCCTTCTAAGATAGTGTCATTTAAATCTTCATATATATTCCTTATCCTCTTTTGTCATCTTTGTCTCATATTCAGAACAATACTCTGAAAATTCTTACAACCAATGATAATATTTATTTCTTTCACAGATATATTTATATATCTCTAAATTTTTAGATTGAAATTTTACTTCATGCTTCCTTAAAGCGCACTACACAACTTTTTCATATTCTTTATAATCCTCTATTCTCATAATTTCTACTAGAAGAGTTTGTGGTTAGCCTCTTCTTAACTCTTAAAATCTCTGTAATTTACCATATATTCTTCATGGTTTATGTACTAAATGGTAAGAGTATACTAAAAGCATGTCCTTATAGTATATTATACAATCAATAAGAGATAAATTTCTCAAACTATCAAAGTCATTTAACAATTTAATTTAATCGCCAATCTTTGTGGGGTCAACTTCCATATCATCCTTAGAATTTATATGACCCTAAACCTTACTCCCTTTAGTCAATACCTACCAGATAGTTGATAAGTTTTGTAAATGTTTAGAAGATACTCTATAATTGCTCATCATTTTCTTATATCAATTCCATATATCATTACCAATTCATTTAATACATTTCATTCTCCTCAAATTCATGAATATCATTTATCCAACTCATATAACTCAAAATTTGTTTTCATTTCATACTATGACGTTTCATTTCCAATTCCCAATTGATGATAATAAATTTGGAAATGCTCATCCTTATAGAGTAAAAGGGTACTTAATTTCCTCAATAATATCATTTATTTTCAATGCATCCTCACATTAATCCTTCCTTTTTCTTTTTCCAAGGAAATTTGTTACTTTCCTAATGTAAATTTCTATAATCACTCCTAATCCTTAAAATTTGTTCTTTCAACTCATTCAAATAATATGATGTCATTTTCAATTACTATAGATATTTTCTCATTCAATCTCATGTTAGATTGAAATCTTCAAAATATCTTAAAACTTCTAACCACATATTTCTCCCAAAATCTGGATTCATACCTCATTCATAATCATTTCAGTTTTCCAAACTTTAAACTTAAGTTTAGCTACCAATATTTGTTTATAGGTCTTCATTTCTCATATTTATTTCACCATTCCTTCAAAATATATTTCTCCTTACTATATTTCTTAAATCTTTCAATATTACTAAATCAATCATATAAGTAAAATCAATATCTCTATTCTTTATATAGCTCTTTATTTGCCATGACCAATAAGATGTACTCCTCTTTATGATAATCAATAACTATATTTTCCCAAATCATGATGTCAATAGTTCTCTTTGTTTTAATTTTCCATGATCATTTCACCATCAATGCCAAATGTACTTCTCTTTACTATAGTCCTAAAATTATTTTCAATATCACCAAAGTTATCATATCAATATGCCCCTAATTCTTGATAATCCTTTTGTGCTAATTTCCACCATTGACTTATCATACCAATATGATTTCTAACTTAGTGATTTCATATTTGTTGTACCATATGTATGGACTATAATTTCTTTGTTAACAATATATTATCTTTCTTAATAAGTTTGGGATTATATATATATATATATATTTTTCCATTTCAACATATCTAACTTTCTCCTTTCTTATCATTTTATTCTAATTTTAAAGATCACCTCTTCATGCTCTAAAATTTTATCATCTCTTTATTAAACCCTTCTCCTTTACTAATTTTGGAGAGAAAATATTTACTTATCTCCTTAGTCATCTTTATTTAAAACTATTCTCATTTGCTAATTTTGAAATTTCTCACTTCTCTCCTTAAATTCCTTTCAAGTAATATCATCTCTATCTTGATGATTAAATCTATTTAACTAATTGCCATAATACTATATATGTAGCAATTGTAACTCTTAAATTTATATTTATTATTATAAATTTTGAATTTTGTAATAATTCTAAGGTTTCATCTTAAGTACCTATTGCTTCTTCAAATTCTATTTCACCTTTCTTATTAAGGTTGAAGTTTTTCCTCCTACACCATTTCCATCATATTTTCCAATTTACCCATTCTTTCTCTTAATCTCATTTACTTTATTGTGCTTATATTTGTACTAATATTGGTGTATTTTATTTCTACATATATATGTTTACTTAACTATTGTAATGTTTTCCTTATTGATTTCTATAACTTACTATTCCCTCTATTGGGATACTTACTAAGTAGTATTCCTAATCCTTTCACTAAATAATATCTACTTGTACTATACTATTCCTTTGTTACACTAACTCTTTCAATACTCATCCTTCACTAATGTGTCAACTCTTTCTATACTCATTCTCAACTAAGACTTCCCTATTTCTCAATTCACTCACTATTTCTCATATTCAACTTCGATTGTCATAATCATATTGGACATAAGGGGCTGCAAGTGACTGGATGAACTTGCTTTGATACCAACTGTGGCGACCTGGGTTTTTGAAATACATTTTTGTTATATATTTTCAAATGGTGGTTGACCAATTTTGCAAACATTTTAAAAACTTAAGCAGCAAATTTTTTTCTCTATGAAATTCTTTTCAGAAAACCCGAATGCCACATTTCACTCACATATATATACATAATTTTGTATACAATATATGTTTCCAAAGAAACTCATTTTATTAAAATTGTAGGGTCAATCCAGTGGTTCACATACACAGCCCCTTTATTACATCTTATGTCCAAAATACACAAATCAAAATACAATCCAATCCTTTCTACAATAGTACATAGTCTTGATCAGTACTATGGTCTTTGTCTTCCCATGTCGTATCCCTCCATTTCTTTTCTTTCTGTATCTGAGATATTGTAAATATTCAAACATTTACCATATCTGAGCAAGCTATGCTTAGTAGGGGATTCAAGAACATATGGAATCATATAATTCAAAAGTAAAGTATTCATAATCATCATATTCCATATGAATCACATAATTCAATTTCCATGAACCATACCATATATGATCATTCTATCATATAATTTATCATGTAACATCTACTATGATAATTCCAAACCACTCACCACTATATATGGTCAAAAACTATGAAAAATAGTCAATATCTCAAACATCAATAATCATACTTAGATATACTAAGTTGATAAATCATCTAGACTTTTGCTGAAAAAATACTCCCCCATTAGGGTAGTATCGGCATCCCACTACACCATTTATCATATGCAAATACTCAAGGAATACCATGCTATAGTCTAATCCATACTAGTGCGCTCGGAAACTACCCTGTTCACCACTGATACCATGGTGGAAAATATTGTGACACTGCCTATATGGGGAGATAGGACTTTCATAGTTGGGCCTTCCCACAATTGCCCCACCCAACTTTTAGCCTCCCTTCAGGCAAGGTATCATAATATCATCAAATTTCTAGAAGCGGGTGGCCAAACCCTCATAACTTCCCTAGCATAGCATCTCTGGGCTTATGCCTATTTAAAACAAAGCCACAAGCCTCCATGCTTGTATCTAAAATACTTCTTGTACATCTTAGACAATCTGTCTGCTCATATTATCATCCTTGTATTCAATATCCTCACACTAAGGATATAATTTCATTTCTAGATTTAGGGATCCTCATTCGCAATGAATGATACCCATGTTCATATAAGTTTAGGGATTAATCATTTATTGTAAATGATCCCCATTTCCTTTAATTTGGTATTCATATACCAAATGTAATTAAGTGCAAGGATACTCATTTGATACAAATGATATCCATCATTATTATGTTCTTATCTAAGTTTAGGGGTAATCATAAATGATACCCATGTATTTATTATGTATTCCATTTAATTTGAACAGTTATCTCTATCTCATATACATGAATTATGATTCAAAGTAACTAAGCATTTTATCATTCCTAAACATTATGATGTCTATGTATAACAACAATTCCATAGACCATAGGTCTTGTATTCTTAAAGTTCCACCTACCTTCATGTTGTGATCAATCCCTTCAGATCCTCTATGATTGATGCATGTAATCTATAAATACATACATACTTTCATTATTTGTACAATTTTGGATAATCTCCTATCTATATTCCTTATCTAATCTTATCATTTGATATAAAGGATCTAGATCTATCTTGTGTTCCTATCATCCATACAATTTATCTTCCTTTGATAGCATTTTATCCTATTGATCAATAGATCTAATGATTAGAATGATCTTCTAATCTTTTAGATCTAAGTATTTTCTATCTCTAAGTCTTTGTGTGTCCATCTCCTTGATCTTAATCTTTCATAGATCTTATGATCAACAATCTATACCTGTTGATAAAGATCAAGGGCCTAGATCTTCTATCATCTAGTTCTTCTTTGATTTAAGTTTAGTTATTCAATCATCCCTAAGGAGGATGATCCTGGTTCTTTTCCTTGAATCATATTTAATGAAGGGTTTGGATTATCTAATCTAATGATCTAGATTTGTCTACAACATAAATACATGGATACATAATAAAATACAACATTAGGATTCTTATTGTTCTTGATCATTCAAGATCCTATGGATCTTGTTTGATCATCCTTATCTTACTTACAATTTTTATTAGTATTAGATAATTTACAAACATTTTATGCTCTTATTATTATTCAACCAATTAATGCTTTGCTGGTTAAAGATAGCTTATTTCATCCTAAGTCTAGACTACCCTTCTTATTTCCAATTGACTAAGGCTTACTAGTTGAATGGCTAAACACAAAGTGATTACTTCAATCCTCATATAAGGAGGTGCTTAGACCTCACCAAAATCAATGGAAGGTAGGGGAAGAGCTAGGCTCTATTAGAAAACCCCATTAACCACTATGTTCAGCATTCACTACAGTGACCTTAACTCCACCTTTCCTAAGGTTCCTATGAGCATTTTAACCCTATGTACTCTTTCTAATTGATTTTAATTAAGTCTATGAATATTTTAAATGTTGAGCCAAGGATTTTATAATCCTTATATTGTCCTACTAACTATAGCCCTTACTATCATTAACTCCATGTCATTCATTCCATGTAAATGCCCTTCAACTCTATTTTTCATTTAATTACATTTTCAATGTAATTATAACATAAGCATTAGAGCATAAATAAATAAATCTAACAATTATATCTATTAAGAAATGAAAGACATTTACAATATAATTTAATAATTCAAATGAAAATTTAACATGCCATAACTGTTCATCGTGATCCAACAATCATATTTGATTTCTATTCACTTTTCATCCCATTTAGGGTTTAGATCTTAATCTTTCATTTTCCTATAGATCTAATAGATTTTCTTAATGTGATTTGATCACTAGGTCATTTATGCATCTCATCAAATGATCTGATCCTTCTTTATCCAACCGATTAAGAAGATCTTAAGCCATTTTATCCAATTTAAGGGCATAGATCTTAATATATCCCAAATTATCATCATCAAGTCTATCAATCCATATGATCTTAATTTCATATCATCATCCAGATACATCCACACTATCCAATCATCCTTGATCAAACTATTCAAGGAGATTACCATTCACTTTTATGGATTTTACTACTTTTAAGGGTCAATATCTTAAGATCTGGAAAATAAATTATATCTAACCATTTAATTATTGTAATTATATATTTAGATCATCATATAAACTATTTTGAAAGGTCTAATCATGCTTGATTAATTAGATCATGAAGATCCATGTTCATTATTACGATTTTTCTTCTTTTAAGGCTAGGTTTCTTAATTAAACATAGATCAGTCACTTCTAACCATTGATTCCATGTTCCAGAATCACAAGATCATCATTGGATCAAAATTATAAAGTCTAATCATTCCAAATTTCACTGATCAAGGATGTTAGTACCATTATCTCTTTAAAAATAGAAATTTTCATGAATTTAATTTATGATTTTATTGGTTCAGATCATGGTCCTTAAGGTTTTTGGACCTCCTGAATCCATACATCCATTCATATTTCCATTTTAATGTCATCTTGATCATGATCCATTACTATTGGAACGGATTTTAGTGATTATCACAAGTAAATACAATTAAAAACATAAATCTAATATCTCCATTAGATTCAAAACAATGTTAGAAATTCATAGCTAAAAGGAGCTCTCAATTCAAGAAAAAATATTTCAGTTAAAAAAATCAACGACTTAGATTTGATCTTGCCATTAGAATGTGTTTTAGATGATCTGGAACATGGCAAGATGATTTGGAATGAACTAGACAATTCCAAAACGTGACTAAATGATCTGGGTGGGGTCAGGCTCAGATCAATGCTTGATTTAGGAGATTGGTTGAGACGGTCCGATCTAGACCATCGGATCAACCCTTCTCCAAATCTCCCAAATTCGAAACATCAAAGGGCCAAGATTTCTTACCCTAGGGTTTTTGGGCCCCAAGAATTCATCCAACAAGTTAGAGGTTGCATCTGATCCGTCCATGGATGAGATCTCAGCCCTTATTGCCAGATCCATCGCTCTTGATGGATCAATGGCTAGGGGAGCTTAGGGATGGCCAGAAAACTTCAAGGGAGTGCTAGAAAATAACAAGGGAAGGAGAGTGCACCTACCTAGTCTGGTCTGGTGAAGTAATTTCACCAGAAATGAGAGAAATCACACTAAAAAATAAGAAATCCACTTCAAAACCCTAGCTACATCAGATTTTGAATACAGACAGAGATTTCTCCGGTTTCGTTGTCGGAGAAGGAATAAAACCATTGGGGAAACATAGATCCCCATGTTCTAGAGTGATTCATTGGGATGAGATTGAATTATACTAGCTAGATTAGATAGAATTTCATGAAGAACTTGCTAGACACATTGTCAATACTAGATCTGACTTTCATTTTGCATTTTCTAACAATCCAACTGTTAGGTCATCATGATTTCTTGGGGTTTTTGTAGATAATTTGAGCCCGAATCAATCAAATAGTGGAGATGGTGATTGGTTGGCTGGAATTTCATGGCTAATTGAATTAGTGATTTCTAGACGGAACCTAGGTTCCATTAGGGACGATGCATCCAAGGAAGCACCCGACAGTTCTAATTGACTTGGATCGTCTGGTGCTTTGGGGAAATGCCTAAGGCAAAATGAATAAAAGAGGGAAAGAGGGAGAGATTTGGGGAGCTTTGATTTGGATTTTAGGGCATTGTAGGGGACCTCGTGACGAATGTTAGAAAAAAATTTGGAAATTTTTATGGGATATTTATAGGTGTTTTTTGAATTTTTTATGATTACATGTAATTATCATGTTTCAATTCTTTTTATTATTAAATTAGCATTGGATTCCCACTACTACCTCCTTCTCCAATAGCAGTTGGTAGTGGTTTGACGCATGATGGTGGTCTTCCAGAACATTGGCCCACCTTGTGGGCCCCACATAGTTGTGAAAAGACCCATTTGCCCCTTTAATTTCAAAAATGGAGAAAAGTAGGGTTTATTCCTATGAACTCAGAATTGAGTGTACTTAGTGTAATTTTGATCGATTTTTTGAGTACATTCCAAATTTTGATGTCTTAGGTCTTGGTTATGAGTAAAATTACTATTTTATCCTTTTATTCATAAAAATAGAAAAAAAAAAATAAGCATTTTTCATTAGGACTCAAAATTTGACGTACTTACAGTCATTCTAGATCAGTTTTTCAAGTACATTACAAATATCCAAGTTTTAAGTCTTGATTTTATTTTTATAAAAATGAATTTTCTTGGAACTCAATGTTCTAGCTCCACTTTTAAAATTTCAACTTTTGACTTTTAATAAGTCAATTATATTCATAAAAATTAGGGTTATTACAGACAGCATGTTGACATTTGGAGCTATGTAATTGCAAACAAGGTAGTTCTTCCATTTTCTCCACTACTTACCTACCCCTTGTAAAGCAGGCATCTTCTTGTCACCCAGCAGATCATAGGTAGATTGCAAATTGAACACATTAAATCACTATATTTGAAAAATAAGGAAAGTTATACTATAAATAATACAAGTATTTAATGTTTACATAGCTTCACCATTTTCCATATTGAATCTTTTGTTGAGGATGGCACATGTCTCCAATCCTCAAATGTGATAGGAACCATGCTACATATTGTAAGGCAGAGAAAGTTACTATAAGCAGGAGCATTCTCACCAATCTCTTGCCCTCTACCATTGTATTGGATAGTTTCTTTAATTCCCTTCAAATTTCTCTTGATAACCTTTTCCATTGTTGTTCACCTCTGCCCTTTCTTTTTGGAGTAGTTCTCATGTTGGCCTCTTGTTCATGCCCTTCAATGTGGCCTAAATCTTTGGTTTGATGTTCTTCTCATTCCATCATTACTACAAAGAAACACTTAATGATATAAGAACAAAACAGGCTATGTATTGAATTTAAAGAAACAAAATTCCATCCAATAATTGAATTGCTAAGTACATAGGACCTATGGATATTGATCATTAAAGTACCATAGAGAGAACAAGTATATGGCTTAGGAAAATGACAATTGACATAGTACTTAAATAAAGAGAAATGCTATAAGGTGATGTACATAGACTATGAATGTGACAGGGAGATGAATATGATATAAGCCATGGAAATTCCATAACAAACTATATGCAATGAGTATGTCATGGAAATTGACATGTGCTAATCTATGGAAATGCTATCAAAGAAACGCAACAATTAATGAGACAAGCCATGGCATGATGTGATAATACTTAGGTTATAAATTAGTGACCAAAGTATTAAACATCAAACATTGTGACAATTAATGATTTATCAAGATGGATGCTAAATGAACATGGATGGTTGAACAATTATCATAAGACATGAACTTGAACTAGTAAGATGTGATAATACTTAGGTTATAAATTAGTGACCAAAGTATTAAACATCAAACATTGTGACAATTAATGATTATCAAGGTGGAAGTTAAATGAACATTTATGGTTGAACAATTATCATAAGACATGAACTTGAACTAGTATGAAAACACATTCATGAAGTAGCTGGCATGATTAACTAAGATTGATAGATCCATGATGTGAAAACTAAATTGAAACTATACTTCCAAGTAGTTTGTTATACATGCCTTCGAAAAGAATTACATGAAAGAAGATGGAAAATCAAATCTATAAAAGGCAAATGCTTAGAAAAACATTCAAAAGCAATGCAAGAAAAATTCAAGGAAATGGGAGGATCTAGAATGCACCAGTTTTGGGATAAAAGGAAATATGAAAGGCAATATAACATGTATTAACCTAGTGTTGGCATGAACATGTTAACCAAGTAAATGGATATATATTAGTGCCTTTTTAAGGTTTAAAACCTTAAAATGGACTACATTGTGTAATTAACCACTTCATAAACTCTATAAATATGAAGCATACAATTGTTGTTAATTAATTCCATCATGCATTTGAAAAGGTTCAAGTAGAATCACAAAGATTGGTACTTAATGCCATTGTTGAACTTTATAAATTCTACTATGTGATGATTTGCATGTGTCATGCTTTTGCTTATGGATACTTTAGAAATGGAATTTCCAGGCCAAGCACCATGTTTTCTATTTATGTATGAGATTTATCTTCTTCTTCTTCTTTTTCTTCTGCCTAAAGCTGGGCCATGTGTTCCATATTATGAAATAAATAAGAATCACTTTCATAGTCCTGGATTGCCTATAGGTTGTCCCAAAATTCTTTGGATGATGTGTAGGTTGACAATGGATTGAATTCATTAACATCTAAAGTACAAACTCATGGTTTTGGAATTGAGGGTAATTTGAAAGCTACAACACCTATCCTAAGAGAGATTGGTCTTGATTTAACTAGGAAAGCAAATTAGAAAAAAATGAAAACATGCATTGGAATTACTAGATGTTATTACAAGAAATCTTAACAAAATAAAAGAGGAAACAATCAAGCAGACCTATAAGATCACACTTGTTGGTTTTGATTCATTTGAATGATTACCTCCAAAGCTAGGATTTGCACCAATCACTTAATTCTCCATAGAAAATGATGAAAAATAATCATTAAGAATAAATTAATCTACAGCAGTACATGGACACCCCCCTGCTCAGATCCCCCCTCACCTTCTCCGCACCTCTCCCCCCCTCCTCGCCCCCCACCTCCCCGCTCTTTGGTACCCCACACAAACCTCCTCCTTGCTCGCCAACTGCCCCCTCATTTTTTCCAAACTTTAAATTGAAGTTTAGCTACCAATATTTGTTTATAGGTCTTCATTTTTCATTTTTATTTCACCACTCCTTCAAAATATATTTCTCCTTACTATATTTCTTAAATCTTTCAATATCACCAAGTCTATCATATAAGTGGAATTAATATCTCTATTATATATAGCATTTTATTTGCCATGATCAATAAGATGTACTCCTCTTTATGATAATCAATAACTATATTTTCCCAAATCATCATATCAATATTTCTGATTGTTTTTATTTTCCATCATTTCACTATCCATGTCAAATGTACTTCTCTTTACTATAGTCCCAAAATTAGTTTCAATATCACCAAAGTTATTATATCAATATCCCTCTAATTCTTAATAATTCTTTTGTGCCAATTTCCACCATTGATTTATCATACCAATATAATTTCTAACTTAGTGATTTCATATGTGTTGTACCATATGCATGGACTATAATTTCTTCATTAACAATATATTTTAATTATCTTTCTTAGTAAGTTTGGGATTATATATATATATATATTTCCATTTCAACATATCTAACTTTCTCCTTTCTTATCATTTAATTTTAAAGATCACTTCTTCATGCTCTAAAATTTTATCATCTCTTTATTAGACCCTTTTTCTTTTACTAATTTTGGGGAGAAAATACTTACTTATCTCCTTATTCATCTTTATTTAAAACTATTCTCTATTTTGATGATTAAATTCATTTACTGATTGCCATAATACTATATATGTAGCAATTGTAACTCTAACATTTATATTTATTATTTATTATTTATTAATTTTGAATTTTGTAATAACTATAAGGTTTTATCTTTAGTACCTATTGCTTCTTCAAATTATACTTCCCCTTTCCTATAAAGGTTGAAGTTTTTCCTCCTACACCATTTCCATCATATTTTTCAATTTACCACTTCTTTCTTTTAATCTCATTTATTTTGCTTAATAATGGTTATATTTGTATTAATATTGGTGTATTTTATTTCTACATATATATGTTTACTTAAGACTTCAGGTTAGACCTGAATATCATACATTACATCTTTATCTATTGTAATGTTTTCCTTACTGATTTTTATAACTTACTATTCTCTCTATTGGGATTCTTACTTACTAAGTAGTATTCCTAGTCCTTTCACTAAGTAATAACTACTTGTACTATATTATTCCTTCATGAGTTAATTACATTAACTCTTTCTATACTCATCCTCAACTAATGAGTTAACTCTTTCTACACTCATCCTTAACTAATGAGTCAACTCTTTCTATACTCATCCTTAACTACTGAGTCAACTCTTTCTATGCTCATTCTCAACTAAGACTTTCCTGTTGCTCATCTTCAACTTGGATTATCATAATCATATTGGATATAAGGGTACTATACTGCAACTGGGTGAATGGCTCTAATATCGACTATGACGACCTAGGTTTTTAGTACAAGGCCCTTAGTGGTAAAAAAATTTCACAAACAATGCAAAGGAAATTCTTTTCTTTTAAATTCATTTACAAGAAGACCCAAGTCTCACCTCAATGTACATAATACACAGACATTTTGTATAAAATAAATTTTTATTGAATACCAAGAATCATCTAGTAGTTCACTTTTACATAGCCCCTGTACTACAATTACAATCTAAATTACAAAGTACAGAGCATGATTACACAATCCTTAAGAGAAATACCATGATCAGTCTTACAGCTTTTGATTCTTCAAGCTTTACATCCTTATGTCACCTTCCCTGTATGTGAGATATTGTAAACATTCAAACATTTACAATATCTCAACAAGCTATGCTTGGTAGGGGATACAAAATATATACTACTTCAATAATATAAGAATAAATACCTTAGTCATCATTCTATCATGTTTATCCACTCATGGATCATCTCATCATAGAGTATATACATCATTTATGTAGTATAGGGTAACCCCATTAAAATAGTGAAAATACTCAAAACTTGTTCCTTCCCCAGGCTATACTCCTACTTAGGAGATCAATAATCAGCCAAATATCATATGGGGATATTCTCTCAAGGAACTCAAGTATTTCATTGTACTTGCCATTTTATCATGCCATGGCATCTCACTATGCCTATTATACAAGCATCATAATGCAAAATACTCAATGACTACTATGTCGCAGTTTAAATTTGTGTAGTACGCCCAGATATCTACATAATAATCCACTGATACCAACTGTGAAAATAACAAAATCCATGTCCGAATGGGTGAGGACCATGGCTGTCACAATGGCAGCCTTCCCATGGTTGCCCCACCTGACTTTTAGCCTCTCTTTGGGCATTGTATCCATCATATCATACATTTCAGGAAACGAGTGGCCAAACCCTCATAACTTCCCTAGCATAGCATCCTGAAGCATAGGACTATGTAAAACAAAATCACAAGCCACCATGCTTGTATGTAAAATACATTATACATATCATACGATGTGTTTGTTTAACTAAAGCTAGAATATTTTCTATGCCCTATTCTTAGGGTTTTCTTAGTCCACACATCTCACTAATTTCTCATCGTTTGATTGGATCATGGGGTTGGATTACTTGATTGGATCATTATTGTTCTAAGGTACTAGTTATACTTATATCATGAAGGTTTATAATTCTAGACAAAAGATCATATATATATACACATGAATCTTTAATACATTTTTGTACATCCACCTACCTCAAAGTGGTATTCACTCTATATTGTCCATCATGGTCTTGATTTATGCATCTATCAAACCATACATATAAAGTTATTCCTTTATACAAGTATTCTTTCTACATGTATTTGGGTTATCCTATGAAGGATGCCTTAATTTTACTTGAATCATATATGATCAAGGTTTCAAACCTTCTAAGCTAACAAATCTATACTATAAGTAAAATCACACAATAATAATATACTCTACATTGTATTTCTTTTCTTTTATTGTTTTTGATCATTCAAGATCTCTCTTGGATTTTGCCAGATCATCCTTATCTTACTTATAATTTTTATTAGGGTTATATAATTTGCTAACCTTTTATACTCTTATTATTATTTCTCAACCAGTTAGTATTTTACTGGATTGAGGGTAACTTATTCATTCTTAATTTTATACAGCTCCTCTTATTTCCAATTGACCATGGTTTACCAGTTACATGCCATTCCCAACGCAATTAATTCAATCCTCATGTAAGGAGGCATTTAGACCTCAACAAATGTCAATAGAAGGTGGAGGGACAACGAGGCTCATTAGAAACCCACTTAAGCACGTTGAATAACATGCAAGGGCATAGCCTTAGCTCATCCTTTAATAAGGTCCTATGAGCTCATAATTCTAAGTTTTATTTCTATTTGATTTTAATTAATTCCATGAACATATACTATGTCATTCATGGATGTTTATTATGCTCCTATTTTGGCCCAAGGAAATGGAAAATCCACCCCTTATATTGTCCTACTAATAATAATCCTTACTATGATTATTTCTCATGATGTACATGTGCATTTTGTGAAGTCCAACTATATTTCATTAATTACCCATTTTAAGGTATTTTTCATAACTCTACTAATGTAAAGGAAATTAAAAGAAATTACACTAATAAATCTAACTCAAAGGAATTTAAAGACAAACATGCTAGAATTGAAAATTTGACATGAATTAAATTTGCTAATAAAACAAATAACTAGAATATTAACAACATTTTAATATAAGAAATTAAAGAAAATTATACTGAAATTTAAAACTTGACATGGATCATAATTAAATCAAATCTACTATTAAATACCATTAACTAAGTATATGGTCAATTTATCCTTATGATCCAACCATCCCATTTGTCCATCTTTTAGATCTAGGGTTAATATTGCATTAAGAGTAAAACCCTTGATCTTTCATGTTTTTTATTGATCCAACATCTCTAATAAGATAATATTAGCCTTAGATCATTACTTTTATAGGTCCATCTGGTCTGATCATTCTTGATCTACCAGATCAAGAGGATTCATTGGGATTTTCCATGATCATTTTTACTTTCAATGGTCTAAACTTTAATTTAGTTTATGTTAGTCCAATCCAACCATCCCTATGATGATTTATCATCATTACATCCTTAATGGATCTAAACCCTCACTTCTAATCACCCCCAGATCTACTTGATCAAGGGTGTTAGTAGGTGTATTTTTAATTAACAAATTTTTTTAATGATCAACATATTGTTTTTATGGGTTTAGTAGGTTCCCCTCATCAAGATCTATTCATAGAATCTTCCTCATAAAAATTGAACTTATAATGAGTGAGGAATTTCATTTTAAGTTTCCAACTATTTTCAATGATTGATCTTAATCTATAATGTTTTGATCAATTTAACTGATCTAGATGCTTGGAAATTCTATTGTGATCATTGATGTTAAGGTTTTGACATGTCTTGAATTTATCCATCTGATCAGATTTCCATTTTAACATCAATTTGATCATGATCCACTATTGTTGGAAATAACTTTAAAATTTATTTCATATAAATCAAATTAAAAACCTCAATATCATTATTTCATTATATTCTACACAATACAAGGAATCTATAGCTTCTTTCCGATCTAAAATTTGAGCTAAATTGAGTTCTCAATTGAAGAAACAAGATTTAAGTACATAAATAAATGATTCAAATCATGTATGAGGAATGTGACAAAATAGAGGGTGGCCCACATTGCGTTACCGCTGTTTACCAGTGAATTGGGAGCGGTGATTGGTGATAGGAGACACGGTGCAGATCTAGACCATTGGATCACCCATCATCCGATCTTCCTTTTCTCTTAAGATCAAGAGCCCAAATTTCATCTCCTAAGGTTCCTGGGGCCTAAGAATCCATCAAGTAGCTTAGAAGTTGCATCTAATCTATGAATGGATGGGATCTCAACCCTTCATATCGGATCAGCAACAGCCGGGGAGATCCAAAGGAGTCCTAAAAACACCATGGGAGAGTCGGAATGTAAAGAGGAGAGGGATTTATGCTTACCTGGGCTAGTCCGATGAGGAGAAGTTCTTCGGAGAGGGAGAAATAACACCAGAGAAGGAGAAGAAGATAGAAAAGAAAACCTAGCTTTTGAAAACATATACAGACACCAAAATCTCCGGTGTCGTTGCTGGAGAAGAAGGGGAACCATGTCATTGCTGAAGATCTTTAATGGATTCAAATCACAATTTAATAGCTAGATTGGATGAAATAACTTGAAAATCCCATCGGAGACGGTGATTCACTTATGCTTGAATTTCGTTTGCAATTACCAAAGATCCAGATGGTGGATCATCATGGAACATTAGGCCTTTTGTAGATCACATCATTCCAAACCAATCTAATTGAACCAGGGTTTCCTAGGTGGAAACCCTAGTTCATCAGGGGTAAGGCATCAATTAATATGCCTGATGTCTCCAATGAACTTAGAGTGTCGGGTACGTCTATAGACCCTTGTACAGAGAAAAAAAACAAGAGGAGAAAGAAGAGAGAATTGGGGGAGATGGGGAAGGATTTTGGAGCTAGTGTTTGTGGGGATTCTAGGGCACCTTATGGGGGATTTTTTTAGAAAAATTTTTGGGAAATTTTATGGGCTATATATAGAGATTTTTGAATTTTTCATGATTACATGTCATAATTATGTTTCATTTCTTTTTATTATTAAATTGCCATTGGATTCCCACTACCACCTCCTTCTCCACTAGTAATTGGTAGTGGTTTGACTCATGATGGTGGTCTTCCAGACCATTGGCCCACCATGTGGGCCCCACATAGTTGTGAAAAGATCGATTTGCCCTTTTAATTCTAGAAATAGAGAAAAATAGGGTTTATTCTTATAAACTCGGAATTGAGCGTACCTAGTGGAGTTGGAATTGTATTTCTTAATACATTTTAAATATTGATATTTTAGATGCCGGTTATGGGTAAAATTACCATTTTACCCTTTTACTCATAAAAATGGAGAAAATTAGGGATTTTTCATTTTAACTCGGAATTGAATCTACTTAGTGTCATTTTGATCAATTTTTTGAATACATTCATAATTACTAAGTTTCAAATCATGTTTTAATTTATATAAAAAGAGAATTTCCAATAACCTAATATTCAAGCTTAGAATTTCTAAAAATTCAAACTAAATTGATTTTCTCAATCAATTTACACAAATTGGGGTTATTACATCCCCCCTCTCCAGTCCCCCCCTGAACCCCCTCCCTACTCCCCACCTCCCCCCTCTCTAATCCCCACTCGAACCCACTCCCTATCCCCACCTCCCCTCTCCCTGGTACACCACCCCAACCCCTCTCTGGTACCCCACCCAGCCCCCACTCCAGTACCCATGCAAACACACTCCCCTCCCCTATTAGAAGCCTCCCCAAGCTAGGTATGTACTACCTTCTCTGTCCTTGATCTTCTTCTTCTCTAACTTCTTTCTTCTCCCTCATTTTTTGTCTAGGGCAGGAAGTCTATTAATTCATGGTTTAAATATGGATGAATAAGGAAGTCGTTTATATAAAAAATGACTTTAAATGTGTAGACTTTTAAACTCATCTTTATATAAAATGGCTTTAAAATGTTAGACTTTTAAATATAATTATATATATGTATTTGATTGACACTATAAGCTTCCAAAGTTACACCACAAAATACGGTGATAAAAAAAATTAAGAAATAAAAATATGTGATAACCAAAGAAGTACAAAAACTATAGTAATAAAAGAACATAAGCAAAATAAGATGGTAGATTAATTTTGAGGTGGGAATGTGTGTGTGTTAGCTTAAATTTTCTTATCCATTTCATGAGCTATATATGCATGTTTGTGAGTCAGAGAGAGAGAGAGAGAGAGAGAGATAGTGGTTCTTATACATATATATATATATATTAAAGTTTCCTTGATAGTAAATTCACATAAGTTAAACTTTTATAAATTGTCATTTGATGTACATACACTAAAAGTATACACTTTTGAAGTCAACATAGGTTCATGCATATAGTCTTTGTGTGTGTGTGTGTGTGTGCATATAACTCATAATAAAAAAGCTAATTAAAATTATAAATATGGAATTAGGGCTCAGGGTTTAGGGTTAAGTTATGGTTAAGGTTCTATATACTTAATTTTAAATGAATATATATATATATATATATGTACGTATTTGATTAACACTGAGCTTACAAAGTTTCCTTGCATCACAAAATATTGCTAAAAGACTGTTGAAGAAATAAAAATATGTGATAACCACAGAAGTACAAAAAACTATAGTAATAAAAGAACATAAGCAAAATAGGATGGTAAATTAATTTTGAGATGAGAATGTGGGTGTGTACGTTAGCTTAAATTTCTTTGTCCATTTCATGAACTATATATATGAATGTGTGTATGTGAGAGAGAGATCGTGGTTCTACTTATATATATATATATATATATATATGAAAGTTTTCTTGACACTAAATTCACATAAGTTAAAATTTTATAAATTGTTATTTGATGTACATACTTTAAAAGTGTACACTTTTGAAGTCAACATATATAGTAGTTTCATGCATATATTCTCAGGGTTAGGGTTTGAGTTTAGGGTTCGGGGTTAAATATGTATGTATTTGATTAGCACTAAGCTTCCAAAGTTTACTTGCATCATAGAATATTGTCGAAAGAATATGTGATAACCAAAGAAGTACAAAAACTATGGTAATAAATGAACATTAAGCAAAAAAGGATGAACAATTAATTACAATGTGTGTTATATTTTGAAAGTCACTTTTAAAAGAACATCTTTAAAAGTCTTAACTTCTAAAGTCGGTTCATTGAAAATGACTTTAAATGTCTTAGCTTTTAAAGTCATTTTTCTTAAAATAACTTTAAATGTCTTAACTTTTAAAGTCATTTTATTGAAAATGACTTTAAAAGACTTAACTTTTAAAGTCGTTTTATTATAAACAACTTGAAAATATACAATATTTTGTACTTTTTTTTATTGTTTTTTAATTCAAAATATATAAACCTGTTGTGCTAGTACTTCACAATATCTAATAAGTAATATACAATGAAATGACCTTTTTATGATAGTGAACATTGATTCATGCATCCTTTTTATGCACATATATATAGCTCACTATTAATATTGATCCATACAGCTCATGACAAAAGTAGAGCTAGAAATTATAAACACAAACCCAAGCACCTTCCTCACCATTGTCATGCACATAATCCTAATTCACCAAGTAGTGTTTCAATTGATGGGATTGTTTTGGTAATAGAAGTGTAATTGATTTCAACATCTCCTCAGTCGTCTTCGTCATGTAAAAATCCCTCAGACAGGATGATAAGGCTATTGACCGTCTCTTATCATGTTCTTTTTGTATGTAAAATACTTGTTTTTTTTTAGAGGCCAAAATAAATTCATCATTTTTATAGCCAATCCTATTGAGGTCAATCCTAGGGCATCAGTTTTGATGCTGTTGTGTTCCACCCAGTCACACTTAAACATAACCACAATTCTGAAAGCATAATCCAAGGCCCATATCTCTCTTATAACCTTGTAATAAATATCATCCGCCATTATTGGCATGTTATCCTTTGAACTTGAAAAGAATGTAGCATTGAAAATTAAGCTAACTCCACTATTCTCTTGAAATCTTGAATTATCATGATCTTTTGTGTAAAAGCAATAACCATTGATGGCATATCCGGCATATTTTATTACTTCTGGTCATGGTCTCATTGCCATCCAACCCAAGGTTTCCAATATACCGTTGCCTGCTACTTCTACCTGATCTTGAATTTGTGTATATTAAGTAGGCTTAAGTATGTAATATTAATATATACATACATATATATATACAGAATGTTTTAACATAAGTGGGCTTTCTTTCATTTTACCTTCTTACGTAACCAATTCTTGAAATTTCAACAATGCTCATATTGTAGCCACTTCTATTTCTTTGCGTAATTTGGATTCTTTAACTTGAGTACATCCATGTGTTCACTGCTTACACACACACAAATTAATAGAATAATCATGGAAAACATAATTAACCATCAACAATTAAATTTTACATAAGTGCATGCATGCATGATCAACTTACTCACTGTAAGGTTGGACTTCATTAACATTTTACATCACATAAAGATGAGCATGGTGTGAAAAACTCCACTACTTCCTCTGCAATATAACACTCAGCTATCTACCCCTCTGGTAGGGTGTGTAATCACACACATATCCTTTTAAAATTTTCATGTATCTCTCAAACAGATACATCCATCACAAGTAAACTAACCCACAGAGTCTAACCACATCAATGAGGTGCACTCTTAAGTGTATCATGATGTCAAAGAAGGATGGTGGGAAGATTATCTCAAGCTCACATAAAGTTGTTGCCAGATGACCCTGAATTTCATGTAACTTTGAAACATCAACCACCTTCTTGCATAAAGCATTAAAGAAGTAATAGAATTTTGTAGTAGCTCCCCTGACTTTGTCTAGTAACACAGAATGTATTGATACAGGTAGTAGTTGTTGCATTAATGCATGGCAAATGTGGGACTTCATCCCCAACAATTTTAGCTCTTCCATGGAAACAATGTTTTTAAAGTTTGAATAGTAGCTGTCTAGGACTTTGAGCTTGAACAAGGTTTTACACATTATTCTCCTCTCCTCTCTATCGAGAGTATAATTTTTCTTAGGCAGGTATGCTCCTTGATTGCCCCGATCCTCAAGGTGCAACTTCCTCTTCAAACCCATATTCATAAGATCCATTCGAGCTGCAAGTCCATCCTTTATTTTTCCTGGGATATTAAGCAACGTACTGGTCAAGCTTTCACACACATTCTTCTCAATATGCATGACATCAATCACATGGCACATAAGTAGTGATTGCTAGTATGGCAGACGAAAAAATATTGATTTCTTCTTCCAACAACTTCTACAATTACTTTCACCCGCACATTTACTTGATTTCTTAGTATTCTTTCCCCACAAGACATTAATATTTTTAACCTGCTCCAATACCTAATGTCCTATCAGCATCTTTGGAGGCGTCCTTGCCCTACACTCCCAGTAAATTCTCCCTTCTTAGAAAGTTATGGATGGTCTCTATGTGACCATCTTCTTTGCCCAAGGAATGCCATTTTCCTACCATGTTTAAGTCATACAACACATGTTTGATCACTATAGATAGGACAAACATTGTATCCCTTCACAGTGCATGCAGACAAATTACTGTATACAAGGAAGTTGCTTATTGTCCACAACAATATAGCCTTTAGGGTGAATGACTCTTGCTTGTATGCATTGTATGCTTCAATGACTACATCCCATAATGTCTCAAGATCACCTATCACATCAATGTCATTCCTTAACTGCTTTAGGCTTAATATCAATGTAGTTAGCATCATGAACTTCGCCTTCATACATAGATATGGTGGAAGGTTGTAACAAACTAATATACAGGCCAACAACTATAACTACTACTCATAGAAACATGAGGATTAATCCCATTTGTAGATAATGCTAGACGTAGGTTTCTAGGTTATTCAACAAAATTAGGCCACATGAAGTCTACAAGTTTCCATGTTGAGCAGTCTACTAGATGGCTTGAAAAGTTATCAGCTACTCTATCATTAGCATGCCACACTAATTTCTTCACTATTTCTATTATACAAAACATTATTTTGAACCTTGGAATAGGGGGAAGTACCATAGAACCTTTGTAGGAGTGCCTATAACGATCTCAGTTGAATTCTTCTTTAACTTCCATCTTGACTGTCCACAAGTTGGGCACGTAGTTTTATGAATGTGTTCCTTCCTATACAAGATGCAATCATTGGGACATGCATGTTCTTCTCATACTTCAACCCTAGTGCAGCCATGGTTTTCTTTTGGTCCCATGTGGACCCAATTTATTATCCTTGGTAGCATCTTACCCACTACTTTTAAGACTTCTGTAAAACCTTAATCTGAAAAACCAAATCATGATTTCACATTCTAAAGTTCTACCACTATGAACAACTTAGTATAATCTTTACACTCAAGGTACAATAGTTGATTGCTTCCTCTAATGTAGCATGAAATTGTTTAGGGTCATCCTGGAAGTCATAGTGTACATCTCAAAATATTGGTACAGTCGTACTACTATGTCCAACACTTCCTATAGTGCCTTGATCAAGCCTTGTCAAGGGATTATGTGGAAGTTCTCCTTGTCAAATCCATGGGTGGTAGCTTTCATCGATTCCATTAAAGCATAAGTGTTCTCTCAACACCCCTACAAATACTTTTTTCAAGTTTCTACATTTTGAGCATGGACAACGAATGTGATTACGATCAACACCTGCCCTAAGTGCAAACTATATGAAATTTTCTATACCCTCCTCATATTCTTTCAATGTTCTTATCCCAGACTTCCAAGCATATTTATTCATTATCATAAGAAATTGAAGCAAATTTGCATGGACACTTGTAAGACATGAAAATATTAGGTTAGGTACATTAACAAACATTAGATATACATGAATTAGAAGTATTAAAAATAACAACATTTCATGCAAATTTTCCATTAACAACAAAAAAAGGCAAATAACGACAAACACATTCACAAATAAAATCAACTTTTAAGAACAATTTCTAACCCACAACCTTGTAAAAACTCTTCAAATAAGCATAATACTTATGAGACAAACATAGAGATACTAACCAACACTCAAAAATCGATATTGACCACAATTTTGTTAATGTAATTCCAATTTGCACAGGTAGGATTTGGTTTGGAGTAGGGAAACAGAAGTCTGGTTTAGTTTTTGTGCACAAATAATAAATAGAGAGCGCAAGGTGGAAGTCGATGAAATAATTCTTAATACGAAAGAACAATTGAAGTCATTTTCAAAAAAATGACTTTAAAAGTCTACATTTTTAAAGTCCTTTTTCTTAAAATGACTTCAAAAGTATATACTTTTATTGTCATTTTAAACAAAATGACTTTAATAGTATAGACATTTAAAATTGTTTTATAGAACATGGCTTTAAAAGTGTATACTATTAAGGCCATTTTGTTTAAAATGATTTTAATAATCTTTATATTTTCCCTTGAAATTTTTATTTATTTACCTTTTGTACATTACATATTTACATAAATACACAATGAAACTAATTTTACAACACAATCATAGGCATATATATAAACAAACATGCCAATAAGGAAATCAAATTATTTTTTTATTACATCTAATGTTACATATATATCAAAATGTTACATATTATTAGATTTTGGCAGCTAAGATCAAACAACGAATCTGCTCTTTTTCATCAAAATCTGGCCTAGTATTCTGGCTACACCACTCCTTTTCTTAAAAATAGGCCAAAAGTTGATGTTACAGTCACCATCTTCATCAAACCCTAATTTTGGGTGAGAGCCACAAATAGTATTTTTCTCCATTTCTTCAACACTGAGGCTTGAGAAGTAGTTGTCATTTTCAAATAGATTCTTTAATCCCGTGATATGTAGTGTGAAAAGCCACATGCTCTAGAAAATAAAAACACAAAAAAGTTAGTAATAAGAAAAGAATATTCGTGTGATTGAAAAGAAGTTGGTTTACTTACAATTTTTTCCATGACATAAATAGTCAAAATATAAAAATGAAAAGTAAGAACAAAAAAAGAGAGCAGCACAAGCCCAAAGATGAAGTCATCATGCCAAAACCATGAGAAGAAGAAGGTAAAGGAAAAAACATACTTTGACAGCTATTTATAAATTATGGAAGACTTTAGAAGTTTTTTAGTGATAAATGACTCTGAAAATATCTAAACTTTTGAAGTTGCTTAGAACTAAATGACTTTAAAGTAAGGGGATTTTAAAGTCATTTATATAAAAATGACTTTAAAAATCTATTTTGCTAAATAAAATATTTTTGCAAAATTTATTGAGATACTTTTCAAGTTGCTTCCTTAAAATGAGTTCAAAAGTTATGCATTTTTAAAGTCATTTTTCTAAAAATGACTCCAAATAAATTTTAAATTTTCAAATGAAAAATTTATTTATTTAGCTTCTCTACATTATAAATTTACATAAATACACAATGAAACTAATTTTACAACGCATTCATATGTATATATATAAACAAACACATCAACAAGAAAAACAAATTATTTTTTTATTACATCCAATGTTACATATACATCAAAATGTTACATATTTTTAGATCTTGTCAGCCAAGATCAAATAAAGAATTTTCTCTTTTCATCAAAATCTGGCCAACTGTTTAGCTAACACCACTCCTTTTCGTCAAAATAGGCCAAAAGTTGATGTTATATATAACCACCACTCTTCATCAAACTCTAATTTTGGGTGAGAACCACAAATCATATTGTTCTCCCTTTCTTCAATTGTGAGGCTTTAGAGAGAGAAGTAGTTGTTATTTTTAATGAAATTACATGATTTTAGTGAAATCAGGATGCTCAAAATGTAGTGTGAAATCCACATGATCTACAAAATAAAAAAAAAACAAAATACTTAGTAATAAGAAAAGAAATATAAAAATGGAAAGTAAGAAGGGAAAAAGAGAGTAGCATAAGGCCTAAAAACAAAGCCATCATGCCAAAACCATGAGAAGAAGAAGATAAAGGAAAAAATGTACTTTGACAGCTTATTTATAAACCATTGAAGACTTTAGAAGTCATTTAGTGCTAAATGGCTTTGAAAATATCTAACTTTCCAAGTTGCTTAGCACTAAATGACTTTAAAAGTCCATTCCTGTTAAATAAAATATTCACGCCAAATTTATCACGATGCTTTTGAAGTCACTCCCTTAAAATGACTTCAAAATTTGTGCATTTTTAAAGTTGTTTTTACAAAAACGACTCATTTTCATAAAAACCATAAAAACAACTTTAAAAGTTCTTCCCTCATCGTGCTAATTTTTTTAAGCTGCTTAGGCCTATATGACTTCTTAAGTATATATTTTTAAAGTCATTTATTTTTAAATGACTTCTAAAATATTTATAGAGTCCGCAATCATATAAGCAACTTCTTTATGTCGACTTTAAAACCCTCTTGTGTAGTAGCATAAACAAACAACTTTAAAGGTCACCAACTTTTAAAGTCGTTTACTCTAAGCAACTTCAAATGTATTTGAGTTTTGAAGTCATGATTATATAAACACGACTTCAAAAGTCACCAACTTTATAAGTCTTTTTTAAATAACAACTTCAAAAGTCCAACCTTTTTCATAGACTTTTACAAAATTTGATGACTTTTGAAGTCATTTTTAATTAAGCAACTTCAAGAGCCCAACCTTTATGATGGACTTTTGATGATGCTTACACTAAACAACTTCAAAAGATCAAACTTTTGAAGTCTTTTAACTTTTGAAGTCACTTAGCCCTAAACGACTTCAAAAGACTAGACTTTTGAAGTTGCACATCCCTAAATGACTTCAAGAGTTTATAATTTTGGAATCATTTAGGGCTAAACAAGTTTAAAAGTCTATACTTTTAAAGTCATTTAGCCCTAAATGACTTCAAAAGTGTTTTTTTTTTCAATTTCATATCCAAGTTTTGCCACATGTATACAATTGAATAACAAACATCCTATGTGCATCTGATATGCAAACAGTCTTTATAAATATTAAAAACCTGTTCCAATACAAATCATGAACTTCTTGATACAATACCACCTATATACATTGGATAACAAACTTTATACACACTTAATACTTCAATCACCAAAAACATGACAAACCAACATCCATTACAATGCATCCACATATTTTTTGGTACATTACCACAATGTATATAATGAATGGCAAACATTCCATACACCTGATACTTGAAACAATCTCTATAAACATGAAAAACCAAACATCCAATACAACATGCATTTGCACTTTTCTTGATACCCCAAATCTTTCTTACAATATAACATTGAATGCATCCATAATGGATACAAAACATCCAAACTTATCATTATCCATTCACTTCCATCTTGAAAATAATTTATAAAAGAAACTACAACACATGCATTCTTTATAACATACACATTCACTTCATGTGTAAATCCATACACATTCGCATTTACTTTCACACTATAACTAACCCTCTCATTCTTCATCTCATAAAAGACATATAATTCAATGAATATATTGAAAACCAACTATCACATATTCACTTCATATATAAGCTCCAAATTCACTTCATCCATACTCATTTATTCCCACACTCCAAATTTCTACTCATTTATTGCTTAAAAAACATATATATATATATATATATACACAGATATTTTTCAAGAAAATAATAAAATCTAAAGGAACACAAACAAGTGAATGAAAAATTACTTTATTATGTATTTCATGTTCATGTAGTTACTTCAAGTGATATAATTGAAACTCATTACATACTTACCCTATTTAGTTCGTATTTCACTGAGATTTAGTTTGGAGTAACTCTTCTTGTTTGCACACTCAAAAAGTATAGCAGCTTGAAATGCAACATATTTAATTACCAATTTTTTAGCTAGATCCAAAAAAAAATGTAGAAAAATATAAGATTATGAAAAGTAAAAAGTGTTCTACCTTTCTTAAATGGGAAACAAGAATACTATTGAATATGAGCATCCTCATGTAGCTTAGGACATAATACCCACACTCCTAATTCGACTATTGTTTAGGGCACCATGCAACAAGGACAACAAAAAAGAACCGATAAATGTAATTTGTAATAATGTAGGTTTAACTAGAGGTAACTTAGAGTAATTAACTATTTCATGTACCTTGACATTCTTTCAAGTTATTTTTGGTGGTTGTACAATCTTGTTGATATTAGCCCATTCAAACCAAATTCTATAAATTTAAATTTCAAATGCATTACAGACAAATAACAAATTACTTATTTACACATAACACATGAAAAACATAAATGCTTACTTATTTATAATTTGTATGAGGGTGGGATGGATGTGTGATCCACAAGAATAAAAAAAGAAAGGATGCCCACCATGCACATCCAAAACTAGTAGCATCTAATGTGATCTGCATAGATAGTCATATGAATTGTGATGGAAGTTGACATCGCTAAGTATAGAATAAGTTGGCATGAAAATAAGAAAATTAAAACTTACCCACTGATGTAAGGAATCATTAAGCCCTATCCTTGAGAGCAATGAAAGAAGCCTTATAAAATATCCTGAACATGCCTCTCTATCGGCCACTGCTTAGCAACTTTAAAAATTATACTATGGTCAAGGAATTGGTAAATTATGCCATCACCCTCAAAAATGCTAGTCACATCATTGAAGAAGATGCATAAAAGAAATAATTATTACCTATACATGAAAATATAACATGTAAATGTCAAATAATTTATAAACAAGTATGTGCATATACCCCATGTAGGTGATCCAATGGATAAACTGTAATAGGTCCTCTGCCATAAGTGGCACTTCAACAATGTCCTTGGCAAGCATTCCCTTGCTTGATTCATACATGATTGATTGCCATATCGTCATTGATGAGACCCTAAATTAACCTTGGGGGTTGAGGCATGTTAGGTGGGACTTCCACACACTACTTGGATTGTTGCTGTAGAAGATGTAAAAATTTTCTACTAAATAATATTAATCAATGAAGAGGACTTAATTTATGATATAAAAAAATCAAAGATATATACAAGTACCTGTTCTATTAGTGAAGTAGGAATAGGTGACACTGAAAAGGCAGCCAATCCTATTGCCTGATGTTGTTGCTGATTAACCATATATAGTTATTCAACAATTAAGTGAGGCCCCTAGCTAATTTTTTTATATTTGGAATGGAGTATGTTGAGATACATACAGTGGACTCTATGGGAATGGCTAGTGCCTCTGGCCATGTGATGTGCTATGCAACTGCTTACCCAACAGTTATAATATTTTCCAATTCTAATGGGAGTGGTAGGTAGGCATTAGCATTCAAAGTCATGGTAATGGATACCAACTTAGTAGGTGGTGGCATACTAATTCAGTGCAAAACATTTGTTTCATGCTCATAACATGAACCAGCTATCATGATGTTTTTACGGGAATCCAAGGCTAACATGCATTGACCCACGTGCAAATCAAATTTACAATAGAGAGGTTGAAATAGAGAATTATTATAGAAGGACAATGAAAATTTACATCTCGGGCAGGAATTTCCTTTTCGAGTGGTGCTGAATGTCCTTCATTATCTTCTTCAGTTTAGAATATGCATCTCGCATTTGATGGATGTACAAGGGTGCTGCAGGAATTATGAGCAGAGGATGCAGTAATAATCATCAAAGCTCCCTCATATATCAGTCTTTATTTTCTCAAAGAGCTCATTGTGAGCCTCCTCATCTTCTTGAACTTTAGGTAAATGTCCTTTACCAAATAATTTAGAAGGAACAACACCGCACCCTAAATGGACTAGGGTGGTCCTTCTTATTGCCCATAGCCCTATATAGGATGTCCTCATTGGTAGTAGTGCTGCTCAGAGTTCTTATAATAGTGCTTTCTTAGGTAAGAATGTCCTTTAATTTAATTAGAAAGACATGATCATGTCATCTAATTAATTGTATAAAATTTATAGACAGGTGGAACCACTTACTATGCCAGAAGCAATTTGTGTAGTACTTTCATCTAAGAAATTGTTGCTAGTATAACCCACTTAATGCACCATCTTCGAGAGGATGGAGTGATCAATGGGTTCTGTGCTCCCTAGCTTTCTTTTGTTGTGAAGCAAAGACACTATAATTAAAGAACAACATGTGTATAACTATAGTAGCATTAAATTGAAAGGAATGAATTATAACAAAAACTTACTTTGGGCTCTTCTAAATGAGCATAGCCCAACCAAGACAGGTGGAGCTACATATTTGTTTCATGCACCTTTCTTTCTGGTGCACTCTTCCCCTACACATTTGTACATGCTTGATCAAGTGCAATAATTTGATGTTACATGTAATTAATTAAATGAAGCAATGGTTCTACACATACATCAAATTCGGTGAGGTGCAGTTCTGTACAATTGCATTCCAAACCTCTTAGACAATGACATCAGATTAAATGGAAGGCATTGTATATAGCCTTGATGGATCACTAACATTTGGAGCTATGTAATTGAAAGCAAGGTAGTTCTTCCATTTTGTTCATTGCCCACCAGCCCCTTGTAAAAGCATACATATTTTTGTCATCCGACATCTCAAATGCATTCCGCAAATTGTACACATCAAATTATTATATTTGAAAAAAGGAAAAGGTAAGTTATAATGTAAATAACACATGTACTTAATGTTTACATACCTTCACCATTTCTCATATTGAATATTTTTTTGAGTATGGCACATGTCTACAATCCTCAAATGTGATAGGAACCATGCTTCCTATTGTAGAGCTGAGTAAACTATTATAAGCAGGTGCAGTCTCACCAATCTCTTACCCTCTGCTATTGTATTGAAGAGTTTCTTTAATTCCCTTCGACTTTCTCTTTATAACCTTTTCTATTGTTGTTTGCCCTTTACCCTTTCTTTTTTGAAGTAATGTTCATGTTGGCCTCCTAATCATGCTCTTCATTGTGGTTGTAATCTTTAGTTTGATGTTCTTTCTCGTTCTATCATTACTACCAAAAAGCACACAATGATATTAGAACAATGACATAAAAAAAGGCCATGTAATTCATTCAATGAAACCAAACTGGCATGACATATATAGCAAACAAACTGAAAGCAAATCAAATAAGAAATGCATGAAAAGAGAAACTTATTAAAGAATAGATATTTCTAAAGTTAAACTTTCCTAAAAGTAGACTTACAAATTAATTTGCATGATTGTAAGTAAAGAAATGTTAACTTGCATGATTCTAAGTAAACCAAGTTATAAGTAAAGCAATGTTAACTTGCATGATTCTAGTCATCACATAGCACATCTATATACACATTCATTTGTACTCATATAGACATGACTGAAACAATCTAGCTTTAAGTAAGCAATTACGACTGCCATTTGACAATCAAGAGATGCATCTTAAAGCATTTCCTAGCAAGCTTCCATGTATGTCTTGTTGTGTCTTGTTCATGCCCATTTCTGAAAATACATTTTAAGTTATTCTTATCAAAATTCCAAGTGTCATTTCTATAACAAACATAAGGATTATATAGTAGAATCAGTGTCTCATTGCTACCAAAAATCTGACAAAGTTTCCTCTATTTTTTAAACATATGTACATTTAATGCATGCATGTAGAACACCTAATAGACAATACAAATAAATTTTCATTGTTTTCAAAACAAATACATACAACTTATCACATCCCAAAACCTCCTATCACAACCAGATCACAATACATTCCACTAAATAAAAATGAGTCCACTACTTCAAAGTAAATATACATACAACTTCTCTAATAACTCATAAATTAAATCTCAAGATGTGAGGCTCATTCTTCAGACATTAAAATCCCAATCTGTTAGCTTTAAACACACACTCAAGTTAAACTTGCATGTGTGTCTAGTTGCATCTTGTTCATACTCATTTCTAGAAACACATTATAACTCATTCTTATCAAGGTGATCAAGTGTGTACTTGGACCACCTATTCATTAGTTTTGAGAGTTTTAAGTAGGTTGGCAGATGCTTTTGGTTTGCTCTAGGCCAAGTGTAACATGCCTTCTAGTGGGGTTTATATTCACTTAAGTATAGTATTATTTCACTCATTTTCTTTAGCGTGTAATGCTTTTAGCCTAAGGGTGTAAAGTCATTTACTAGTTCTCCTCATGAAGTTACCTTTAGATGACTTTTCCTTAGAATTTGTATTGCTTGGTTAGCTAGGTCATGTCACCATTGTTTACATTTTTCTCATGGCCAAACACAACTGAAATGGGGCATGATCCTAGGCATCAAATTCATGTTTTATTTACCAGAATTTGTGATCCAAGTTAGTCCTCCACTTCTCTGACATTGCATGTGTTTTATCTCTTGAAAGATGGCTTACTGTATTCTTGATTTAAGCCTAAAGCAACTAGCATTTGCCTGTCCATTTTTTAGTATACACGCATCATTGTTTACTCATTTCTCATACTTTAAAGTGCATCCATTTTAGTCCCTCTATATGCTTGAGAACTTAGTTACCACTTTTCCTTAAGCACATACATGCACCCATATCATCACTATGCTTACATCTAGAATCAAAGGGTGACATAAGTCATCTATAGTGGTTGCTCCCACTAGTTGAGAAAATTACCAATGTTAGGCATTGGACACCATTCCACTCTCATAATGGTCATGGGACTTGTGGTCAATCCATACTACCCCTTAGCATAGGCCCAACAAGCACTTTAGAATGTCAAAATCATGCATCCTCGATGCCATCATACCCAATAGTATGATTTGAGCTCCAATAATGATTAAGTTATTAAAACATTCCTTTTCATAACCTAGCCATATTATTAGGCATAACAAAGTTTCGAAAAATGCAATTTTAGAATAGCAATATTTTATTTTTAGAAACTTTCCAAAATTCTATATTTAGTAGGTATCTCAACTTGCCAATTTATCATATCAATTCATGAAATCATATACTTCTAATTGTGCAAGATGTCATCATACATTCTTATAATCAAAAGAAAGTATACTAACTTTCCAAATAAATGAAGCACTCAAAATTCACAAGATACTAAATACACATGATTTCTAAGATTGTTAAAGCTTACAACTAACAAAAATCAAAGGAAGTATACATATTTACAAAAATTAGGATAATCATGCTAAATCTCAAATGTTCATGCATATTGAAGAGATAACAAACATAAAATAAAACACATATAAGATCAAATCACAAATCCAATCCAAAACAACCATGCAAATG
The DNA here is from genome assembly GCA_035236585.1 of Warburgia ugandensis. NCBI lineage: Eukaryota > Viridiplantae > Streptophyta > Magnoliopsida > Canellales > Canellaceae > Warburgia > Warburgia ugandensis. Next base: position 45,330,407 of record CP141127.1, on the reverse strand, counting down.
GAGTCTTATGCGAGGAATAGTAAATATCAACTTTCCTACTTGAAATAAAGAAATAGGTGGCCAGTGGTTGGGCAAAATTGGTGGTGTCAAAGGGAAAACCAAAGCCTTCTACATAGTTGTCAATGGGAGATTAGGGTGATCGAGCACAATTGGCTGGTGGGTGGTGGTCGGGCATGATTGGCTAGATCAGAGGGAAAGTGAAGGGCTTTTATGCATTATCAGTGGGAGATAGTAGTGATCGGGTGCGGTTGGCCTATGGTCGAGCATGATTGGCTGTGTCAAAGGGAAAGCCAGGGGCTTTTGTCTTCTATTAGTGGGAGATAGTGGGGATTGGGCACAATTAACAGGTGGGAGGTGGTGCGGCATGATTAATAGTGCTAGAGGGAAAGCCAGGGGCTTTTGTGTATTGCTGGTGGGAGATAGTGGTGATTGAGTGTGATTGGACAATGGCCAATGGTCGGGCACGATTGGCTAGATCAAAGGAAAAGCCAGGGGCTTTAGTGCATTGCCGGTGGGAGATTAGGGTGCATTGAGACTGGTTGTCGATAGTAGGGAAGATGGACATGACAATTAGAGGGATGGAGTGGTCAATCAGGTTTTAGGTTATTAGGAAAGGGGGTGCTAATATCAAATTGGCCCCGTTATTTTAGGCTTTTCTTTTCTTTTTTCTTTTTTTTTTTTAAATATCCTCCACAAGAAAAATATCCTAACTTCGTTGTTTGAACTCTGTTTCTAGCAAAATTAGTGTCGTTGGGATCTTCTCGACATGTACATTCCAAATATAATGGTTTTAAGTATAAAATAAGTATCTTTCAAAAGTTCAATTATGCAAAATTCCTAATTCATATTTCATTCAAAATAAAATTGAAAAATTTTATGGAGTGGAATTTAGAAGTTGGGGTTGGTACAATGTGTATTTGGATTCTTTCATTAATGATTATTGGTAGGGAGTGTTAAGAAATGTGAGATCAATATCAAAATAAAAGAAAAAATTGCCCTATTGTTTGTAATTGTGATTTATTTATTCACTATGAACGAATATTTACATATATTACATTTTTGGACTTATGCATTTTATGCATGTGAATGCGATGTCCCTAATAAATGTAGTTGAAGTAAAAAAATTATAAGTAAATCCATTCACATGCATAAACATGCAATATCTAACATATGTGACAAACAAACCACAAACAAAACAGATAGAGAATGCATGAAAATATAAGCCTGCTTAGTATAGATATTTGTAAGAGGGGGACAAATCCCATAAACTTTTCACTAGTCATTAATTAAGTCCACTGTTAGAGTTCACAACTCTTAGTTGGAAAGATGCATCCCACACTGAGTTTGATCACATAGCTAGGTTGTAATGGTCATTCATACGATTTCTTAAGGACTAAACTTCTTAATTCTAAATGACTCTATATATTTGATTGACACTATGTGTCCAAAGTTTACTTGGGCCACAAAATATTGTAGGAACACTCCTATAGAACTAAAGAAATGTGAAAAACAAGAAAGTACAAAGACTGTAGCAATAGAAGAACTTTAAGAAAAATAAGATGATTAAATTATGAGGTGGAAAGTGTGTGTGTGTGTGTGTGTGTGTGTGTGTTAGCTTAAATTTCCCCATCCATTTCATGAGGTGGGAAGTGTGTGTGTGTGTGTGTGTGTGTGAGAGAGAGAGAGAGAGAGAGAGAGAGAGAGAGAGAGAGAGAGCGTCGTTCTTAAATTAAAGTTTACTTGACACTTATTTCACATAGTTCAAAACTTTCGTAAATTTTTATTTAAAAATCAAAGATGTTACATAATGATTAATGTAAATTTGGTAGATTGCTTTTGAGCTAAATTTGAATGTACCAAGAGAAGTTGTTTAGTGTAAAGAACTTTGAAAGTGTACACTTTTGAAGTCATTAAATGATAAACGACTTTAAAAGTAACATTTTTAAAAATCATTTATACTAAACAACTTTATAAATTATGTTTAATTCAAAATATATGTACCACTACTTCGAGTTCACATCTCTTAGTGAGAAAGTTGCATCCCACAGTAAGTCTGATCACATAGTTAGGATGCTAATGGTCATTCAAAAGATGTCGTAAGGGTTAAACTTTTTAATTATAAATGACTATATGTATTTGATTAACATTAAGCTTCTAAAGTTTGCTTGCACCGTAAAATATTATAGAAACAATCCTATAGAACTAAAGAAATGTGATAACTAAAGAAGTACAAAAACTATAGTAATAAAAGAATTTTAAGCAAAATAAGATTATTAAATTATGTGGGAAGTGTGTGTGTGTGTGTGTGTGTGTGTGTGAGAGAGAGAGAGAGAGAGAGAGAGAGAGCATAGTTCTTAAATTAAAGTTTACTTGACACTGATTTGACATAATTGAGAACTTTTGTAAATTATTATTTAAAAAATCAAAGATGTTACATAATGATTAGTCTAAATTTGGTAGATTAGTTTTTGGTACTAAATTTGATTGTACATAAAGAAGTCGTTTATAATAAAGGACATTATAAATTATTTTTAATTCAAAAAATATATATACATTTTATATTAGTACTTTACAATATCTAACAATTAATACACAACGAAACCAATTTTGTATGATAGTCAACATTGATTCATGCATTCCTTGTACAAACATATAGCTCACTTATCAATCTATATAGCTCATGACAAAATAGATAATAATTATAAATATGGAAACACACACACACACACACACACACACACGTATAAGTATATTACTAACTAATACATTCCATATACCCCCAAATATATATTTTTCTCAAACCCAAGCACCCTCCTCACCATTGTCATGCACATAATCCTCATTCTCACTAAGTACTACTTTGATTGATGGAATTGTTTTATTAATAGAAGGGTAATTTATTTCAGTATCTCCTAATTAATCTTCATCATAAAAATTCCTAGAACAAGATGATAAAACAATTGACCATCTCCTTATCATGATCATCTTGCATGTAAAATACTTATTTTCCTTGAGATGCCAAAATAAATTGATCATTTTTATAGTCGATCGTATTCAGTCAACCAATGTGAATCCAATGGCATCAATTTTCATGTTGTCTTTGTTGTGTTCCACCCAGTCACCCTTAAACACAACCACAGTCCTAAAGTATAATCTAAGGCACAAATCTCTCTTATAATCCTGTAATAAATATCATCCACCACTATTGGCCTACTATCCTATGAATTGGAAAAGAATGTAGCATTGGCAGCTAAGCTAACTTCACTATTCTGTTGTACTCTTAAGTTATCATAGTCTTTCATGTAAAAGTGATAACCATTGATGGTAGATCTAGCATATTTTATTACTTCTAGTCATGGTCCCATTGCCATTCAGCCTAAGGTTTTTGATATACCATTGCCTGTTATTCTCGCTGATCTTGAATCTATGTATATTCATATTAAGTAGGCTTAAGTAAGATTACATATATACATAGATACAGAATGTAGTCTTTTAGGTAATATTAGGTGAGAATTCTTTTATTTTACCTTTTTAAGTAGTCAATTACTGAAAGTGTGACAATGCTTAAATTATAGCCACTTCTATTTCTTTGTGCAATTTGGATTATCTGCCTTGAGTACATCCATGTGTTCACTACTTACACACACAAATTGATACAGTAATTAAAGAAAATGTAACCATCAACAATTACAGTTTACATAAGTGCATGCATGATCAACTTACTCAATGTATGGTTGGAGTTCATCAATATTTTGCAACAATAAAGATGTGCCTGGTCGTGTTCTTTATACTCAATAGTCGATACACGACCACTCAATAGAGGTTCACAATCCTTAGGATCATGAAAATGCTACTAATTGTTTCTTTCATAGGATTCTAATTGCATCCACTCCTGCTAAGTAGTCTGTGCAAAACTCCACTACTTCCTCTATAATTTAACATTTAGTTATGCACCCCTCTAGCCGGTTGTGATCATGTACATAACCTATGAAAATTTTCATTTATCTTTCAAATGGGTGCCTCCATTGCAAGTAAACTGGCCCACAAAGTCTGACCTCATCAATAAGGTGCACTGTTAAGAGTACCATGATGTCAAAGAATGATGGTGGGAAGATTGTCTCAAGTTGACATAAAGTTGTCACTAGATGACCTTGAATTTTTTGTAATGTTGAAACATCCACCACCTTTTGACACAAAGCATTAAAGAAGTAGTAGAATTTGGTAATAGTTCCCCTAACTTTGTCTGATAACACCAAATGTATTGCTATAAGTAGTAGCTATTTCATTAATGCATGGAAATCATGAGACTTCATCCCCAACAATTTCATCCCTTCCATGGAGACAATGTTTTTAATGTTTGAAGAGAAGTTGTGTGGGACTTTGAGCTCGAACAAGGTTTTATACATTATTCTCCTCTCCTCTCTATTGAGCGTATAATTTTCCTTAGGCAAGTATGTTCCTTGACTACCCCTATCATCTGGGTGCAACATCCTCTTCAAACCCATATTCATAATATCCATTCAAGCTACAAGTCCATCATTTGTTTTTCCTAGGATATTAAGCAAAGTACTAGTCATGCTTTCACACACATTCTTCTCAATGGGTATGACATCAAGCACATGGAGTAGATGTAGTGATTTCCAGTATGCCAGATCAAAGAATATTGCTTTCTTGTCCAACAACTTATAAAATTACTTTCACCTGCATATTTACTTGATTTCTTCTTTCCCCATAAGACATTAATGTTTTCAACCTACTCCAATACTTGTCATCCTATCAACATCTTTGAAGGTGTCCTTGTCTTTGCACTCTGGTCAAATTCTTCCTTCTTAAAATGATATAGATCGTCTCTGTGCAGCCATCTTCTGGGCCTAAGGAAGGTCATTTTCGTACCATATTTAGGTCATGTAGCACATGTTTGATCACTATAGATAGATCAAGCATTGTATCCCTTCACTGTGCATCTAGATAAATTAAAGTATGCAGTGAAGTCGCTTATTATCCACAACAGTATAGCCTATAGTGTGAATGACTCTTTCTTGTATTCATCGTATGCTTCAATGCCTACATCCCATAATGTCTCAAGATCATCAATCAAAGAAAACAAGTACACATCAATGTCATTTCTTGGTTACTTTGGACCTGATATCAACATAGTTAGCATCATGAACTTCCTCTTCATTCATAGAGATGGTGGGAGGTTGTGACAAACTAATATAACAGGCCAACAACTATACTTACTGCTCATAGAACTAGGAGGATTAATCCCATTTGCAGATAAAGCAAGTCATAAATTTCTAGGTTCTTCATAAAAATTAGGCGACATGGAGTCTATAGGCTTCCATGCTAGGCTATCTGGTGGATGGAATGAAAAGCTATTAGCTACTCTCTCTTTAGCATGCCACACTAATTTCTTTTATGTTTCTGCTATATAGAACATTCTTTTGAACCTTGGAATAGGGGCGAAGTACCATAGAAGCTTTGTTAGAATGCATGTAATTGTCTCGGTTGAATTCTTCTTTAGCTTCCATATTGGCTATCCACAAGTTGGCATGTGTTTTATCCTTGTTCTCCTTCTTATACAAGATGCAATCATTGGGACACATATGTTATCTTCCCATACTTCAACCACAGTGCAGCCAGGGTTTTCTTTGCCTCCCATGTGGATGTCACCAATTTATTATCCTTCAGTAGCATCTTACCCACTACTTTCAAGACTTCTATAAAACCTTGATTTGAAAAACCAAATATTGATTTCACATTGAAAAACCAAATATTGATTTCACATTGTAAAGTTCTACCACTGTGGATAACCACCACTCTTCATCAAACCCTAATTTTGGTGAGAACCACAAATCGTAATGTTCTCCCTTTCTTCAATAGTGAGGGTTAGATAGAGAAGTAGTTGTCATTTGCAATAAAATCATATGATTTTTGCAAAATCAGGATGATCTAGCAGGCTTCTTAACCCTATCATCTATAGTGAGAAAACCCACATGATCTACAAAATGAAAATTGAGAGAGTTAGTAACAAGAAAGTAATTCATGATCAAAAGAAATTATGGTTTACTTATAGTCTTTTTCATGATAGAAATAGTCCAAATATCCAAAATGGAAAGCAAGAAAGGAAAAACGGAGAAGAATAAGGACCAAGGAGGAAGCCATCATGCCACCTATAGACTCAAAGACGATATAGGAAAAAATGATATGTGGTCAGCTATTTATAAATGAACAAGGACTCTAAAAGTCATTTAGTACTAAACAACTTTAAAAAACATATTCTTCTGAAGTCCTTTAGTAATGAATGACTTCAAAAGCATATGCATGAATGTATTTTAAAGTAATTTTACTCAAGTGACTTCAAAAGTGATTGACTTTTAAAGTCATTTATGACTAAACAACTTCAAAAGTGATTGACATTTGAAGTTGTTAAGACTGAAACAACTCTAAAGAGCATTCCTCGTAATATAATCTTCCGACCAAATTTATTGGCATACTTTTGAAGTTTCTTATGATAAATGACATTAAAAGTTGTTCACTTTTCATGTTGTTTAGGTCTAAACGGCTTTAAAAGTAATCAACATTTGAAGTCATTTGGAGTCAAACAACTTTAAAAGTCCTTTTTAGCTTAATATAATCTTCCAAAAAAATTTATTGGCATACTTTTGAAGTCGCTTATGATAAACGACTTTAACAAAGTTATCAACTTTTGAAGTCATTTAATTGTAAACGACTTTAAAAGTCCATCTTATGAAAAATTCCCTCTTCACGCCAGTTTTTTTAAAGTCATTTATAGTTAAACAAATTCTTAACTCTATATTTTTAAAGTCGTTTATTTTTAACCAACTCATAAAATATTTACAATGTTGGTAGTCAAATAAGCAACTTCTTTATGCTGATTTTAAAACTCTCATGTGTAGTAGTGAGGGTTGAGATATTCCTATTCCACCTCCTTTGACATTGCAATGTTTGATAGGGTCTCTTTTCCATCCACATTGTATTGGGTTAGACTTGCCAACTAAAACCACCCCAACTACACATAGCAAAATTTCAAAACTATGTATATTATATATATATATATGTATGTATGAATGGATGGATACATGATGGTAATATTTTGTGGATCTAAGCTAGTCATTCAAATTGGCTTAAGTAGGCTAGATATCAAATATAATGCCTATTGGATGATCTTAGCCTATTTTTCTTTTGGTACCATCTAATATTTGTTATATTTTCATTGACCTAAAACATGTAAGTATAATCATGGGATTGGCTCATTTCATTAAGCTAAGCATGATGAACAACTTAGATCTCCAAAAAGGGGTCTCAAGGGCAATAGCTACCGAGTATCTACTCCAACCAAGATGCATATGTTTTTGTGGCACCCACTTTATTTGTATATATACAACTAAAGCCTCTTCCACAACCACCCTATCTCAAAATTCAATGCCTATAAATTATTGTAGAAAGCTCCAATTGTTAATGCTTGGTCGAAGTTACACTTCAGTATCGATAGTGCCATAGAGATGATACTTCAAAGTTGCATGTTCAATGCCTTTCAACATAGAAACTATCATATAGTATGAAAATCTATTTTATTCTCTTGTTATAGTGTTGTTCATGCTAGTAGAGAAAACAGTTGAGCCAATGACGGATATTTGGTGTCTTTATTTGATATCATAATTACATGGGTCCAACTCTTAACCAACGTTATATATGAATTGAAAATGAGTTTTCTTGCCACGTGTGGTACTAGTAAAACTGGCATGTATGAGATGAAAAATAAGCTAGCACCATTAGTTACAGACATGAATGCCCTTATCATGGTTATGCTTGGTTGGGGTTCGGGGTGACTTTTTCCCCTTCTTGTGAAAATATCAAGCAAACTTATGAATTAGGATAATGGGTTCAAGACTACTAGTAGTTTGCTTCATAATTCTTACATAAAGTCTTAAAAAGGATAAAAATAAATAAATAAATACTAGCATTTATGAGCTTAATGCCACACCTCACTTCTTTGAAACATTTGGAAAGGTGGATCTCAATTTCATCAACATGAGTGGTCTCTTCACCACTAGTTGAAATATCAATATGATAATCTATTATCAAAACTCAATAAACTAATAACATATGAGGCAAAAAATTCCTATCAATTCAGTCATGTATTAGTTTATTGAACCTTTTGTACATTAGTAGATATGAGATTGTATATTTCTTAACTAATTCAATTATGTGAAAATGAATAACCCTTCTTTTATGCTATATTCGTTTTTCATATGAGTGCTTAGAATATTAATTGAGTCCCAATAATAGTTCTTGTACTAAGGCAAGCAAAGAAATTAGCTCTCTATTTTGTGATGAAGGTTGGCTACTTTTGAATGATCTAAGCTATTTATATTATTTGGAATGGCTTGGATAGGTTGGATTCAAATTTTCACAATCATTAGATGCTTACACCCATTTTATGCAAACTTAAAATTAAAAACACTAATATTTTATGTTTTTTAAATACAAAAAATAATAGCTTAAAATTATCCAAATGTATCTATTTTTCATGAGACCCCTAATTTTAATAATCCAAACATGATGAATGATAGCATTTGATAATCAACCACTCAAATATCTTGTCCTCTAACAAATCAAGTCACTAATTGTGTTAGCTTATAGCATGACTAAAGTACTTTTCTTATGTTAGGATTTGATTTGAAGACCCATAAAATGATAGTAGAAGGTCTTAACCAACTCACATAGCCTTTATTTGTGCATATAGTCAAAGTTTCATATATAACCCAAACTGAAGAAATATTTTTGAAATCTCATCAACATATTTTTAAGTAAGCTATGAGTTGCTTTTAATTCTACTTGGCTCACTTTCAAGTTTAATCAAGCTCTCAAACTATTCTAAAAAGACACATCTTATATCAGTGTTGAATGTTTTCTGCAAATGCATAGGTAGTCAATTGTAGCATTGTAGGGTTTTCAAATGCATAGTTAGTCAATTGTAGCACTGTAGGGTTGAATTCGCCGAGAGGATATAGTACAAGTTTAAAGCACCAAGTTATTCTACTCTAATGATCCTAAAAGATTTACATTAGAAAGATTACAAGATGAGGTGATGAATGATCAAATATATTAGATTTTTTTAATCAAGAAAATAAACCATGAGTGAAGGTTAGGATTAGAGATCACTAATACTAGCATTAGTGTCCACCACTAATTATTGCTCCTTATAATTCAAGAAGTTGATCTAAACTATGATCAATTTCACAGGATGTAGTTTCTTTGAAAATTTAACTTGAAAATAATTGATAGTTAGAATCTAGATAGATTATAGTATCCTAAGTATTCTATGTAAAACATAACTATAGTGAATCAAGGATTAGTTCCAAGTATTCACTATGAAAGGTAATAACATTGAATCAAAGAATTGTACTAAGGGTAATTCTATCTTTCCTAAATTAAGATAAATTTAAATTTTATTATGAATTAAGGACTGGTGTTTAGTAATGTTATTCTAGGATCACTCTAATATAAATATAAAAAAAATAAAATAAAAAAACTTCCCTAACATAATTTAAAATTTAAAATAAATTAATTGCATGTAAATTAAAATAATAAAATTTTAATAAATTAAATTAAGTGACAAGCAAAGAAGAGAACTATCTTAAAAAGATGCAAAAATATCTACTTTCCACTATTTTTTTACTTTCTTTCTTATTACAAAGATTGAGAAAGAGAAAATTTATTAGGAAAGATAAAAGAAAAAATAGAACTAAATATTTCTAATTTTTGAGATGATTCTTCAACATGTACTAATCTCATCATGTTGCAACTGTCCCCATGAACTTCCATCTCAAAATTTACTCAAATCCAATAAGAATTCAAAGAGAAACCTATGCATGTAGTGTGGGTTTATAACTTTAGAGCCTATCACTAGCATTTCATTTAAGAAAAATTTAATACTAGTGATTATCAATGACATTTTTGCATATCAAATTGTTCCCTATTAATTACCTTTAAATGAAGTTATTACAAGCTAAAAAATTTAGCTTAGAATTTAATTAAATATAAAAGTACAAAATTATAGGAGAGTGTCACTACAAATCAGGAGTTGTAGGTTGTTCCTGTATACACCCAATGAGCATGGTTAACAGGGGTATTTCAGCCAAGTAGTTCACAACCTTAAAGATTGAATTTTACTTTGAAATTTCGTATGTAGTACAAGTGAATGCCAAAGAACCCAATGGTATAATTATATTTTCAATAAAACTTATAGATATAAAGCTATTTAATCATAAATGTGGCCAATTCATTGCACATTGGAATGGTCTCTATTATTGCCTATGATGAAGTTGGTCACTTCAACCATTATATTCTCCAACTTTTGAATTGAATTTTTTAGTAAAATTTCTTATATTACCTAATTGAATGTCAAGGAATCTATCAGCATGGTTAGATCATGAAGAAAACTAACCAAAACAGAGATATTTGATACATAATATGACTTATTCACATATAGTAACATTGCAAATCAGTACATGCTATTGTTGTCTCATAAAATCTCGTTCACTTGTTCATCATAGATAGTAACAGTGCAAAACAGTACCTGTTATGGTTATCTTATAGAAATCCCATTCAAAACTCAATAAAATAGTTGGAAACCAATGGAAAATTCTTCCTATGGCTTATGAGAACATTTCCAATGATTTAAATCATTAAAATATAAACACGAACCTAATTAACATAAGGAAAATCTGACCCTCTATTTTCTCCCGTTAAGAAAGAAAAGGGAGTGATGAAGATACCATACTGTACTCTTATCCTCCTTAGGAAAAATTCATTTCACTTATTTCTTTGTGATATGAAAGCATTATGAATGGTTTAGATCGTTGATCAAGAACAAGATAAATACTAGCAGGGGAGAAATCCGAAGCTCTATTATAGTGCACCTACAGGGTAGCAAATAGAATTGGAAAAACATATATTTCGCCCTACTTTCTTACCCTCTTCTAAGGAAAATCTTTCAAGGAGATTCTAGAGAACTTAGTTCTAACTTCTCCTTTATTAAATTTAACTTATATCTCACTATCATTAGTTGAACTTCGAAGCTAAAACATTAGTAGTAGTACGTGGAACAAAGCAATAACACTTCCATGTTATCCTATGGTTGAAACTTCAAAACAAATGAGAGAGAAAGAGAGAGACTTTCAATGAAAACTTTCTTTCTTTACTTCAATTACAAATGAAAAATTACATGAAAATACAAGATAAACAATGAAGTAAAATGCTTATTATACTGGTAGATTAAGAAGAGAAAGGAATTTTTCTCCTCTCCAACTTTACCACCTCTTCTTCTTCCTACTTTCTACCTGCTTCTCTCTACTTTCTTCTCGTTTTTCTTCCTTGGTTCTCTTTATATAGAGTGAGGAGTAGCTAATGCTAGTGGATACTCCCTATCAACTTGAGCCACCCATTCACCTACCATTGACTCTTCCCTCCAATGACCATCTTTTGATGAAAGTGGAATGGTTCTAGGTGTTTTCTTTTCATAGCATTAGTAGCTCCATCTTGTTTGCAAAAAGTCAAGCCACTAGCTTGCTTATAACAATCAACTCTCTTTGTCACACATGACAGTAACATCGAGCTATCATCCTTAAGATCACAACCCTTCCTCCGTCCATCTAATTCCAATTACTTATTTTGACTTAATCTTCACTTGAGAAGACCATCAAGTGTCATCCCACATCATCACATGATATCCCATATGCTCTCGTATCATTCATATTCTATACATATACATTCCCAACCTTGTGGGTCCTTGATGTATGAAAGAATGAAGGACTGAGTGAGACCCATGTATGATCTTTCATTTTCATAACATAGTATGAGTGATCTAGGCTTGCATGAGCTTGGTGGTGGAATAGATGGATTGATCCTCAAAGACTTAGGATTTTACTTCTTTAATTGATCTGGTTCATCAAAATTAGATTGATCTAACCATCCATTTATATTTCAGCTTGATTGGCAAAATAAAATGTTGATCGACTTGACATCTCCACTTGGATCTTAACATATAACCTATAAAATATAGAAACATCCTAATTAGTAGTATTTTACCAATGGTTTTAAAGATAATTTCCTTCGGATGATGATCTAACCCTAAAAATGTACTGAATTATGGTTAGTTGGAGATTAATCAATTTAGTAAAAATCAATCATATTAATGTAAAAATGAAAAATATTACGCACTAAACTAATACAAAATTTAGGGTTTTGTATAAAAAAAATTTAGCACTCAACATATCCCCTAACTAGTATTTTGTTATTCCTGTGAAAAAACTACAAAAACTATTTTATTGAAAATTTTTCATTTTTGTAGGTAATCACAGTGATATTTAGCTTATGGAACAAGCCCTTGAACCCCTAAGTTATCCTTAGTGGATGAGTTATGCCTCATGAGAGTTTGCACTCAATTTACCCACAAAATTCAAAATGAGGTCAATTCCTAAGTTTATCTCAAAGAATTCTCATCTCTTAAGTTCAATAACTTTAGGGAGATAATAAGAATATATTAAATGCTCATAGCCCTACTCATATGTTGAAGATATTCATTTAAACTTGTATCTCAAAGTGTAGTGTGTGTATAGTCAACGTATAAATAACTATTGACTTCTAAGTAGACTATGACTCATAATTTTGTCAAACATACATTTGCACCTCAAATCTCGTAGTTTAAATGTACACTTAGGAATAAAAATCTCAAAGAAAGGGTCAAAAGTATTTTTCAATTATATGATAAGAGTTTTGGAATTCTAATAGCTCATATGTTATCTAAAAGAAGGAAGGTACTCTGGAATTATACTAGTCCCTTTAAAAATTGATGTCATTAGAAAAAGAAATTTAAAGAATATCACACCTTAATCCCTATATGTTTATACCCCTGTCAAGGCCATATACAACCTAAGATAAATATGTCTTTATCTGGAGTGAAACATAGGCTTAGCAAGGGGAGATGAAAAGAACAGATAGGGTATTTAAAGTCTCCAAAAATATGTAGAGGTCTACTACTAAAGATTGACAATTCTTCTTCATTGTATTAAAGTGAAATTCCTTGTACGCCTTTCTATTTTTCTTCTTTTCTTTCTTCTTTCTTTTACATCTTTTGAACTTCTTTGGATATCTTTGAAGAACTTCCTTATTCAATATTTACTTTCTTTATTGAATTGCAATTTAAAGACATTCCTTCAACCATCTCTAACTTATTTTTGAAGAAAATAGGTAATGCATAATCAAACCTTAATAAAAATTATCTAACCTTAATAAAAATTGTAAGTAAGATAAGGATGATCAAACATGATCCATAGGATCTTGAATGATTAAGAACAATAAGAATCCTAATGTCGTATTTTATTATGTATCTAAGTATGTATGTTGTACAATAATCTAGATAGATAATCCAAACCCTTGATCAAATATGATTCAAGGAAGAGAACCATGATCATCCTCCTTAGGGATGATCAAACAACTAAACTTAGATAAAAGAAGAACTAGATGATAGAAGATCTAAGCCCTTGATCTTTATCAACAAGTATAAATTGTTGATCAAAGGATTTATGAAGATCAAGATCAAAGGAAGGAATACACAAAGACTTAGAATAGAAAATACTTAGATCTGAAAGTTTAGAAGATCATTCTAATCATCAAATATATTGATCAATAAGATAAACACTATCTAAGGAAGATAGATCATGATAGGGCACAAGATCTAATCCCTTATATCAAAGGACAAGATTAGACAAAGAATATAGATAGGATAAAAAATATAGGATTATACAAATTGTATAAATATTGACAGTATGTATGAATTTACAGATTTCATATGTCAATCAGGATTATGGAAGATTTGAGGAGATGAACCACTACTTGAAGGTAGGAGGATTTTATGAATCCATCTACATGAGAAATACATGTTGGATACGTGATCTTATGTTTGGAAATGTTGACAAGTATAATGTAAATACTTGTATTAAATCCATTGAAAACCCTTATGATCCAACTAAAACACGTATGAAATGGTTAAGTTAGAATTGAGGAAGACTCTAAGTGAATCGGGAACTAGAAGGTATTCCAGCCTTAGATAAATAGACAAATTGTCTGATAAGTATAAAATCAATGCATGGGAATCATTCATATAGTATGGTGATCCCTTAACTTATATGAACATGGGTATCATTCATTGTAATTGATGATCCCTTAGTTTGAAGTGAAATCCTATCCTCGGTATAAGAATACGAAAATATGAGGATGATGATATAAAAAAACAAAATTTCTAATAAGTAAAAGAATACTTTATATACAAGCAAGAAGGCTTGTGGTTTTTGTTTTAAACAAGCACAGGCATGGGGATGCTATGCTAGGAGGGTTACGAGAATTTGGCCGCCTGCTGTCCAAAATGTGATATATATGTTGACAACGTGACCAAAGAGAGGCAAAATGTCAAGTGGAGCAATTATGGGAAGGCCACCACTATGACGGTCTATCTCACCATATAGACATGACATAGATGATATTCCACACTTGGTATCCATGGAGTATGAAAGCAGTTATCTGAGCACCGTGGTATAGATCAGATTGTGGCACAGTAGTCCTTTGAGTATTTTGCATTACAATGCATGGCATAATGAGATGTCGATACTGCCCAAATAAGGGAGTATTTTTCCACCAGAGTCTGGATGTTTTATCAACTCAGTATTGCTGAGTGTGATGATACTGGCCCAATGAGGAAGTATTTTTCAGCAAAGTCTGGATGATTGATCAACTCAGTGTGTCTGAGTGTGACTATTGATGTCTGAGATATTAACTATTTTTCATGGTTTTAACCGTATATATATATATATCTACACAAAGTATACAGTATGTGTAATAACCCCAATTTTTGTAATTGATTGAGAAAATCAATAAAGTTTGAGTTTCAGAAATTTTGGGCTAAAATATTAGGGTTATTTAGAATATACTTCTTATAAAATTATAATCAAAGAACAAGACATGTACAATTGAAAATAAACTTAGCAAACCCTTCAGAATGACTGTAAGCATGACAAATTCTGAATTCAGATGAAAAATCCTTAATTTTCTTCATTTCTTAGACAAAAGGGTAAAATAGTAATTTTACCCAAAAATCAAAATCTAAGACATCAAAATTTAGAATGTACTAAGAAATACAAATCCAACGCCACTAAGTATGCTCAATTCCGAGATCATGGGAATAAATCCTAATTTTTTATATATAAAGGGCAAAATGGTCTTTTTACACCATGTGGGGCCCACAAGGGACCCAAAAACGAATCCTATGGGCTACCCATGTGAAATCATGGCTCAAACCATACCAGTTGGTCTTGGGGAAGTAGGTGGAGAATGGGAGAATCCTATGCTTATTTAATAATAAAAAATTTACCATCATTAATGCATATCATCATGAAAGAAGACCAAAATGGCTATAAATACAACCCCAAAAATCCTCCAAAAATACTCCTAAAATTCCCACAAAATTGTTTTCACTCTCCCTGAAAAATTAGACCTAGATCCCTCCCCAAAAATCCCAAGAGATCTCTCTCTTTTCAATTTCTTTTTCTTTTTAGATTGGAGCAAGAGACCCAAAATCAATTAGGCACTCTATTCCAGATCTAATATCATCAATTTGATCGTTCAAAACTTCCCACCATTCCTTAGCTACAAAACCCCCAAAGTAATTTCAAGATCTAACAGTTCAAACAACGAAAATTTGCAAGAAAGGTGGATCTTGGGCCATATCTTCATCAAAAGGGTATTTCTTTTAAATTGGACATATAACCAATATTTTTTCTCCAATCAGGTAGGTGGAAAGGTTTCTTGAACATGTTTACTACTGGTTTATGAAATTTTTATTTTACTGTAATTGAACTTTGGTAATAAAAAGGTAAAAATAAAGTAAACCACAGAACCTTTAATTCAGGATGATGGAGTGCTCTGATGAAAATTCTGACCATACCAATTGATCTAGAAGGGTCCAAAACCCCTAGGGTAGAATTTTCACAAAAATTGGATAAGGATTGGGGCCTCAATTGATAGAGGATTGATTGGACGGTCTAGAATGGACTGTCTGATCTCCTGATCAAACGGGGCCCAAGACGCTTGGGGTGACGCAGTGCAGAAAATGGTGCACGTGGAAGCATTTCGTGTGCGCTGTGTGTGGGCGCTTTTGAAAAACTGACGAGCGGATGCGCCCACCTCACGTCCAGATTACGGGCGTGCGACCGACGATCGTTCTGCTGGTCCTGTCCACGTCTGTGGACGCCCCGAAAGGGATCATTCATAGCACCTCTGTGGCAGACGTGCGCAACGAGTGGGAGCGTTCCGCCCAGCTTGTTTCCACCCAAAAGATCTGGGCTATCCATTCCTTTGGGTCCAGATCAAATCTAGGCCCTAGGAAGGACTGTGAACTTCCAGATCTAATTCTAGAGCCATTTGAACTCCAAATTGAGATCGGAAAGAAGCTATAGAAATCTTGAAACCTCTATTTTCGGATGAAATGATGAAATCTAAAAATTATGCTATAAAACTTTCTATATTAAAGAAACAAGTTTCCAATTACCTAGATCTTTAAGATCTAAGATGATCATATCTTAGAAATATGTTTTAATAATGATATAAAATTGAAATGAAGTTATCTAAATGAATTATTTGGACAGATCTAAGAGATATTAAGGGATCTACCCACTATGGTAGAAAAACCCTAAAAATTTCAAAGGGACCCACTTGATCAATAAGATCAAGTGTGATCAGATCCTTGAAATGGATGGGATGGATGTTGATATGATGAAATCTAAGGAGATCATGGATGGATTATGAAAAAAACAAAACAATATGACCTTTGGACCTTAATAAAGAAAACCCTCTAAATATAATTAAAACCCTTAAGAAAAAGGAAAAGATCTAAGATCTAATGGTTGGATGATAAGTAAAGATTTCTAAAACTGTTAATATAATTAGTTTCATTTTCTATTAATTAAAAATAGCATTTTAAATATGATTTATGTTATAAAGCATGCTAGTGTAACTTTTAGACTTTAGCATGATATGTGATTATATTGTTATCATAGGGTGCTAGATTTAATTATCTTAGGGGCACTTTAGTATGATTTCATTATCATTAAGTACCTTGCTTCATTATCATTAAGTGTTCAATTATGTAGTTTTATGCTTTGCATTTATAATTCATTTATGGTTAAATTTTATTAGTAGATTTACTTGTTATGAGATAAAGAGCATAAAACATAAAAAATGGGATCTAATGAGAAAGTAGAGTTTCATGACACAAATAAGAATGGAGTACTTTGGACTTAATTAGTAAGGGCTATAGTTAGTAGGACAATATAAGGATTATCAAATCCTTGGCCCAAACTAGGAGAATAATAAATCCCATGAATGACATTGTAAATATTCATGGACTTAATTAAAATCAATTACAAAGAGTACTTAGGGTCAACATGCTTATAGGAACCTTATGAAAGGTTGAGCTATGGTCACTCTAGTGAATGTGCAACATAGTGGTTAAGGGGGTTATCTAATAGAGCCTCGCTCTTCCCCTACTTTCTATTGACGTTTGTGAGGTCTAAACGCTTCCTTACATAAGGATTGAAGTAACCACTTTGTGTTCACCCATTCAGCTAGTAAGCCTTAACCAATTGGAAATAAGAGGAGCAGTCTAGACTTAGGCTTAAATAAGTTACCTTCAACCAGCTAAACATTAACTGGTTGAATAATAATAGTAAGAGCATAAAAGGTTAGTAAATTACCTAACCCTAATAAAAACTATAAGTAAGATAAGGATGATCAAACAAGATCCATCAGATCTTGAGTGATCAAGAATAATAAGAATAAGAATATTATATTGTACTTAGTATGCATGTTTATTAGTATGCTTGTTCTAGTTCATTAGATTAGATAATCCAAACCCTTGATCAAAGATGATTCAAGGAAGAAAACCAAGATCATCCTCCTTAGGGATGATCCAATAACTAAACTTAGATCAAAGAAGAACTAGATGATAGAAGATCTAGGGCCTTGATCTTTATTAACATGTGTAGATTGTCAATCAATGGATCTATGAAAGATCAAGATCAAGGAGATGGACACACTAAGACTTAGAGATAGAAAAATACTTAGATATGTATGGATGAACAGATTACATACATCAGTCAGGATCATGGAAGATTTGGGAAAAGAGATCACTCCTTAAAGGTAGGAGGATTTGATGAATGCATTTACATGGGATATACGTGATTGAACTCATGATCTTATGTTGGCAAGAGTAATGTTAATACTTGTATTAAATCTCTTGAAAATCTTATGATCTAACCAAACATATATAAGATGGTTAAGGGCTAGACTATAAGTGAATAGGGAACTAGAAAATATTTCAGCCCTAAGTAAACAGACAAATGGTCTGATATATATGAAATATATTTTACATACAAGCTTGGAGGCTTGTGAGTTTGTTTTAATAGGCATAAGCCTAGGGGGGTGCTATTGCTGGAGGTGTTATAAGGGTTTGGCCACCCGCTCCTTGAAATTTGATGATATGATGATACCTTGCCCAATGAGAGGTTAAAAGTCGAGTGGTGACAATTATGGGAAGGCCACCACTGTGAAAGTCCAGTCCCCCCATACGGGCAGTGACATAATATTTTCACCGCGGTATCAGTGGTGAACAGGGCAGTTATCCGAGCGTGCTAGTATGGATCATACTGCAGCATGGCAACCTTTTTGATTATTTTGCACTATAATGCATATGAGAATAGGCATAGTGAAATTCCTTATGTTTTAGCATAATGAAATGCTAGGTAATTGTATATTACCAATATTTTCCAAGAAGGGAAATTCCCAATGTAAGATTAGCTGAAATAGTAAATTCTCATAATGGAGAGAATTGATCAGCTTAGTTGGGAATGATATTTGACTACTTTCATAAACTTAACTGGTTTACTCATGAAGAGTATGTTGTATATAGATATACATAAATTAAAAAGTAAAGAGTAGAGATATGAATATGTTGAGGGATAATGGGATTATAAAGTATTGGAATTACATTGTCAATTATTATGCTTCTTGAATCCCCTACTAAGCATTGCTTGCTGAGATATTGTACTTGCTGCAATATCTCAGATACAGGGAAGGAGAGTTAGGAGTTGAAGATGATAGAAGACTTGAAGAGAATAATCTTCAAGGTATACTCTTGAAGACATGTATTTTGCTTTGTTGAGAGATTTATTGTATGGTGAGCTTGAGTTTTGGATTATGTAATTTAGAAAAGTATTGTAAGAGATTTGGCTATACTATGAACCACTAGATGGATCTTGGAATTTAATAAAATTATATTCCTTCAATGGAAATTTATTTTGTACACAAATTGTACTTATGTTATGTATGAAGTGGTGACTTGGGTTTTCAAAATAAGTTCTAAAGAAAAGAATTTCCGCTACTTTCTTTTGCAAAATTTTTTTACACTATTAAGGGCCCTGCCTTTCAAAATACATTACAAAACATGTTGCAAAAACTCGGGTCATCACAGTATGTATGTGTAAGGATGTACATATATGACAAAGTATAGAGATTGATCCATGAGTATGAATAATAGGATGAAGAAGTATTAGGATTATATTGTCAAATTATTATGCTTCTTGAATCCCCTACCAAGCATAGGTTGCTGAGATATTTTAAATGTTTGAATGTTTACAATATCTCAGATATAGAGAAAGAGAATGAGAAGCTCAACGCTTAAGAAGATTTGGAAGAATAATCAATGAGGATATATCCCTTGAAGACATGTATTTTTATTAGAGAGCGTTGTATTGTATTGAGAGTTTTTAATGTATGGTGAGGTTTGAAATTTGGATTATGTAATTTGGACAAGTATTGTACTGATACCCGGGCTGTACTATGAGCCACTGGATGGATTCTAGAATTTAATAAATGTATATTCCTTCAATGAAATTTTATCTTGTACAAAATTCTACTCATGTTATGTATGAAGTCATGACTTGGGTTTTACAAAACAAGTTCTATAGAAAAGAATTTTTACTACTTTGTTTTGCGAAAATTTTTACTACTAAGGGTGCCCTGCCTTTGAAAAATGTATTATAAAATGTGTTACAAAAACCCAGGTCACAACAGTTGATATCTTAGAGCCATTCATCCAGTAAGAATATAGTACCCTTATGTCCAATATGAAGATGACAATCCAATTAGAGGATGAGATATAGTAAGTGAATAAGAAATAAGATAGTATTTGATGAGAATGAGTAGAGAATGAGTTATGTGATTAACTCATTAGTTAAGAATGAGTATAGGATGAAGAAGGATAAAATCCAACCCTTATAGGAAAGGTGAAATAGATACTAAAGACCTTAGAATTATTACAAATTTTGAAATTAATAATAATAAATATAAATGTAAGAGTTACAATTACTACATAGATGTAGTGTTATGACAATTAGCTAAAGGATTTAGCCATCAAAATAGAGATGATCTTACTATAGAAGATTATAAGAAGGTAGGTAAATATTTTCAAAATTGATGAATGAAAAGAATTTTAATAAAGATAAATAAGGAGATAGAATTTAGAGGAATATTGATTCAACTTAATGATAGAATTGAAATATGGAAATAATTATATACTATAATTTGCATTGATGTTATAATGGAAAGTGAAGACCTACGATAAATTTAGTGATATTGAAAGAATTATGGAATATAATGAGGAAAAAATACATTGTGAAGGAATGGTGAAATAATCATGAGGAATGAAGACCTATAAACAAATATAGGCAACTAAACTTAAGTGCAAATTTTGGACAAATGAGATGATTATGAATAAGGTATGAATCCATATTTTCGAGAAATATGTGGTTAGAAATTTCAAGATATTTTGGATATTTTCAATTTAACATAATATTGAATGAGGAAATATCTATAGTAGTTGAGGAAAATGACATCAACTGATTTGATTAAGTGGAAAGAACAAATTTTAAGGATTAGTAGATAAAGAAGCGATTATATAAGTTTACACTCGAGAGCACCATGTTTCCTTAGAAAAAGAAGAATGAAGGATCAATGAGATTATGCATAAATGATATTAAGTACCTTTTTATTCTATGAGGATGAGTAATTCCCAAATTTATTATCATCAATTGGGAATTTGAATGAAACCTAATAATATGAAATCAAAACAAATTTTGAGTTATATGAGTTGGATAAATGGTATTTATGAATTTGTAATGATATATGGAATTGATTTAAGAAAATCAAGAGCATTTATAGAATATATGGCAGACATTTACAAAACATGTCAACTATCTGGCAAGTGTATATGTTGATTGAAGAAAGCAAAGTTTAGGGTCATATAAATTCCAAGAATGATATGGAAGTTGAACCAACAAAGATTAGAGATGAAACTTAATTGTGACATAACTTTGACAGTTAGAGAAATTTATCTCTTTTTGATTGTATAACATACGATAAGGACATTATTTTAGTATAATCTTGCCATTGATTACATAAACCATAAAGAGTTTATGGTAGATTATTGAGGCTTGAAGAATATATGGTAATTTATGGAGTTTTTAAAGGCTTGAGAGTAGATGACTACAAAGTCAATATGGACTCTTTTAATAGAAATTGTCAAAAATACTTTAAAAAAAGGGTGAGTATGATATGGAAAAGTTTTGAGGTATGCTTGAAAGAAGCATGAGGAAATACATAATCTTAAAAAGGAGGAATAAGAAAATCAAGTGCTATGAATAAAGAGGAAATCATAGTACAAGAATAGTAATGAAAGTTGAGGAAGAAGTTATTACAAGGAAACTAACAGTTAATATTAGGAGTATGATTATCTAGAAAAGAAATGAGATAAGTACTTCTAGATAATGGAAGAACCAAGAAGGGATAATTGCTTCCAAATATTGAAAGATTGTTATAAAGAATAATAGTTAAAATTATAGAATCCAATCAATATGTCATTTTGGTAGATAGTCTAAGGACTATACATATTATAAAAGATATGTCAAAACTTGTATAAGTTGAAGAGGAATGAGGATGAGCAATAGAAGTTAGAATGGCAAATTATGAAGTATTGAAAGATTGGTGAAAATGAGGAGTAGAAATTTAGTATACTAGTCAAGAGAAATAGGAAGTTCTGAACAACAAGATAACTCAGTTTAAGAGTTATTAATCCTTTTGGAAACTCTAGCAAAGAATTAGGATAAGTGATTAATGCATTATCATTATTAGTGAGATGTGTGTTTATGACCTCAAAATATGCTTCTTACCTTTGAGGAGAAGGTAACATGAACTATGAATGAAAGGAAATGGAGGTTTCCTTAAGTGGCAAGGCCACATGAGCAAACTTATGAATGAGTTAATGAAAACCCATAAGTAAGTTGAAATGCAAATTTTGAGGATGAAATTATTATAAGGGGGGAAGATTGTAATAACCCCAATTTTTGTAAATTGATTGAGAAAATCAATTTAGTTTGCATTTTCAGAAATTTCAGGCCAGCATATTAGGTTATTGGAAATTCTTTTTTTTTTTTAAGATTAAACCATGATTTAAAACTTAAAAATTATGAATGTACTTGAAAAATCGATTGAAATGACACGAAGTATGTTAAATTCCAAGTTAAAATGGAAAGTCCCTAATTTTCTGCATTTTTATGAATAAAAGGATAAAATGATAATTTTACCTATAATTGAGACCTAAGACTTCAATATTTAGAATGTATTCAGAAATACAATTCCAATGCCACTACGTACGCTCAATTACGAGTTTGGGAGAATAAAATGAATTTTTCTCCATAAAAGGGCAAAATGGTCCTTTCACACCTTTGTGGGGCCCAAAGGGGCCCACAAATGGATCCAACGACTAGAAAACATGTAATGAGTGGTCAAACCACTAGCATCTACTAGTGGAGAAGGAGGTGATAGTGGGAATCCAATGACAATTTAATAATAAAAAGAAATAAAACATAATTATGACATGTAATCATAGAAAAATTAAAAAATCCCTACAAATTTTCTTCCTAATGTTCTTCACGAGGTCTCCTACAATACCCTAAAATCCTAGCTCAAAAGTCCACCTCCATCTTCCCCATTTCTCTCTTCTTTCCTCTCTCTCTTCTTTCTCTGTGGGCGTGTCCCCAGATGCACCCAGGCAGACGACCCGATGTATGAAATTCTCGTGTCTAGGGTTTCTTATATTTCTTTTTCTGGTGAAATATCTCTCTCTTCGGTGAAGCTTTATTCATTGGACCAGACCAGGTAAGTCACCCTCACCCTCTATTTTCATTTCTGGCACATCCTTTAGGTTCTCTGGCCTCCATGTGATCTCCCCAACCATTGATCCGTCGGGAATGATGGATCTAGAAATGGGCCTAAGATCTCCATCTTGGATTGCTCAAATGAAATTGTTGAGCCATTGGTTGATTTCTTAGGGCCAAACACCTCAAGAGATGTAATCTTAGCCCTTAATGTTGAGAGATGGATGGTGATCCATGGCAGGGTGATCTGATGGTCCAGATTGGACCGTCATGCCCATAGCTAGTCACCCCTCTCAGATCACCTGTATACAATGATAAAGGGGGTGGGTCACTCTCCATTTTTTCATTTTCTATTGGAGTGATCCTAGCCGTCCATCTATTGAATTGAGATCTTAATTCTTCAATTAGGAGCTCATTTTAGCTCTGATTTTAGATCTGAAAGTTGCTATAAATTTTTAATGGTATGTAGAATCTAATGGAGATGTTAGATTTATATTTTTAATTGTATTTATGTATGATAATCACTAAAATCCATTCCAACAGTAATGGATCAAAGTAATGGATCAAGTCAAAATGATGTCAAATTAAAAATCTAATCCGATGGATGGATCCAAAAGGTGTGAAAACCCTAAGATTGATGATCATGGTAGGATTTCTAATCCTCTATATAGGTTTATTTGATAAAAAATAGTACAAACTTAAATCAACTGTTGAAAATGGCTGAAATTTTAAAAATGCAATTACTCAATCAATTTAGGTCCGATTTTCAATCTGTAAGATGATTGAATAGATCTTGATGAGGGGAACATACTGAACCCATAAAAATAATATTTTAAGCATCAAACATTTCTATTAATTAAAAATACTTTTACTTACACTCACGATCAAGTAGATCTAAGGTGATCAGAATTGAAAATTTAAATACACTAAGGATCTAATGATGATAAAACAGCATGGGGATGGTTGGATTGGTTTGATATGAAATAAATCAAAGTGTGGGCCCTTAAATGAGAAAATAATCATGGAAAATCTCAATGGATCTTCTTGATCAGATGCATCAAGAATGATTGGCACAATTGGACCTATAAATTGAATGATCTAAGGTTAGGATCATGTTATTATGATTTGGATCAAACAGTAACATAAAGGATCAAGGGTTGTATTCTTAATGGAATATCAACCCTAGATCTAAATGATGGACAAATCAGATGGTTGGATCATAAGGATAGCTTGATCACATGCTTAATTAATTATCTTTTACAGTAAATTTGATTTAATTATGATCCATGTATATTTTCCAATTTTAGTGTAATTGTCTTTAATTTCCTAGAATAAGATGTTGTAATATTATTAGTTAATTTCTTTTAATTCGCAAATTTAAATTCAGATCAATACTTTCAATTTTAGCATGATTGTCTTTAAATTCCTTAGAATTATTGGTGTAATTTCTTTTAATCGTAGAATTATGAAAAATACCTTAAAAGAGGTAATTGATGACATATAGATGGACTTCATTAAATACATATATATCACGAAGTATAATCGTAATAAGGGCTAGGATAATATAAGGATTATTAAATCCTTAGCCCAAACTAGGAGAATAATAAATGTTCATACATGACATATACATCGCAAATTAAAATCAATTAGAAAGAGTACTTAGGGTTAAAATGCTCATAGGAACCTTATGAAAGGTTGAGCTAAGGTCACTTTAATGAATGCTAAACATGGTGGTTGAAAGGGTTCTCTAATAGAGCCTCGATCTTCCCTACCTTCTGTTGATGTTTATGAGGTCTAAATGCCTCCTTGCATGAGGATTGAAGTAACCACTTTGTGTTCAACCATTCTGCTAGTAAGCCTTAGCCAATTGGAAATAAGAGGAGCAGTCTAGACTTAGGATGAAATAAGTTATCTTCAACCAGTAAAATATTAATTGGATGAATAGTAATAATAAGAGCATAAAAGGTTAGTAAATTATCTAACCCTCATAAAAATTGTAAGTACGATATGCATGATCAAATAAGATCCACAGGATCTTGAATGATCATCCATATCTTACTTGTATCTTAAGTATGTATGTTGTACAATAATCTAGATAGAGAATCCAAACCCTTGATCAAATATGATTCAGGGAAGAGAACCAAGATCATCCTCCTTAGGGATGATCAAACAACTGAACTTAGATAAAAGAAGAAATAGATGATAGAAGATCTAAGCCCTTCATCTTTATCAACAAGTATAAATTGTTGATCAAAGGATCTATGAAAGATCAAGATCAAAGAAAGGAATACACAAAGACATAGAGTAGAAAATACTTAGATCTATAAGATTAGAAGATCATTCTAACTGTCAGATTATTAATCAATAGATTAAACACTATTTGAGGAAGATAGAACATGATAGGGCACAAGATCTAATCCTTTATATCAAAGGACAAGATTATCCAAAGAATATAGATAAGATAAAAAATATCGGATTATTCAGATTGTATAAATATTGATAGTATATATGGATTTACAGATTTCATACGTCAATTAGGACCATGGAAGATTTGAAGAGATGAACCACTACTTGAAGGTAGGAGGATTTTATGAATGCATCTACATGAGAAATACATGTTGAATACATGATCTTATGTCTAGAAATGTTGACAAGTATAATGTAAATACTTGTATTAAATCCATTGAAAGCCCTTATGATCCAACCAAAACACATAAGAAATGGTTAAGTTAGAATTGAGGAAAACCCTAACTGAATAGGGAACTAGAAGGTATTCTAGCCCTAGATAAATAGACAAATTGTCTAACAAGTATAAAATCAATACATGGGAATCATTCATATAGAATGGTGATCCCTTAACTTATATGAACATGGGTATCATTCATTGTAAATGATGATCCCTAAGTTTGAAGTGAAATCCTATCCTCAATATAAGAATACCAAAATACAAGGATGATAATATAAACAGACAAGACTTCTGATGAGTAAAAGAATACTTTATATACAAGCAAGGAGGCTTGTGGTTTTTGTTTTAAACAGGCATAGGCCTGGGGATGCTATGCTAGGAGGGTTACAAGGGTTTGGCCACCCACTCTCCAAAATGTATATATGATGATACCGTGCCCAAAGAGAGGTAGAATGTTGAGTGGGGAAATTATGAGAAGGCCACCACTGTGACAGTCTATCTCCCCATATAAATATGACATAGGTGATTTTTCACACTTAGTATCTATGGAGTATGAAAGCAGTTATCCGAGTCAGCTAGTACAGATTAGATTGTAGCATAGTAGTCCTTTGAGTATTTTGCATTATGATGCATGGCATAGTGGGATGCCGATGCTGCCCAAATAAGGGAGTATTTTTCCAACAGAGTCTGGATGTTTTATCAACTTAGTATTGTTGAGTGTGATGAAATTGCCCAAATGAGGAGGTATTTTCCAGCAGAGTCTAAATGATTGATCAACTCAGTCTGTCTGAGCGTGACTATTGATGTTTGAGATATTAACTATTTTTCATATATATATATATATATATACAAAGTATACATTATGTATAACGATGTACATATATGACAAAATAAAGAGATTGATCCATGAGCATGAATAATGGGATTATGAAGTATTAGGATTATACTATCAAATTATTATGCTTCTTGAATCCCCTACCAAGCATAGCTTGCTGAGATATTGTAAATGTTTGAATGTTTACAGTATCTTAGATACAGAGAAGGAGAATTAGGAGCTTAAGTCTTAAGAAGATTTGGAAGAATAACGTAATGCCCAAGCAATTTACACTATTTTTAACGAAAATTGAACATTCTATAGGAAATAAACTAAGTTGAATGTTCACTTTATTTAAAATAGTACCATTAGATTCTACTCAAAAAATGAAATCCAATGCCTCAAAAATCACCCAAAATGGATTTCGTATGAAGAAGTTACAGCCATTTAAAGATAGGGGTATTTCTGGAAATTAAACAGAAAAACGAGAAAACGAAAAGGGATGAAAAACTCAGGGGGCCATTTTGATAATGGTACCCCTGTCGTCTTCAACCTCTAGACCCTCCCAAAAACCCATTTTTTCATGATTTCTCTAGAATACACCAGGGGAAATGGCGGCATCGCCATTGAGGGGCACCGCCTTTCACTCCTCTATAAAAACCCCATCTTCCCCCCTCTTCAAATTGCGTTTTTCTAGTCGTTTGAGACAGAGGTTTCCGAAAAAAACTGGAAACCCATCTTTCTGCATTTTTCGGCAATGGCCAGGCCCAAGTCAGGCCAACCATTGGCATTTTTCTCCATGCCCTTCTTCGTTCCGGTCTGGCAATAGGAGTTTCCACCTTCATCGAGTTTTTTCCTGCAACAAGGGTTTGGACAGGCGGGAAGAGCACCATCTTTGGTTGCAAGGTAAGCCATCCCTCCTTCTTTTCCTTTCCATTTGCTTCCGCCAGGCCAGATCCATGCCGAATCTGGTCCTTTCTGGTCATTTTCAGCCGGGTTCTTGGCTGGAAAAAAACCCCATGATGGCTTGGGCCAGACCTGCATGAGCCAGGTGTCCCAAGGACGCCAAGCACCATGTGCACCTGGGACTGGGTCCCTGGGACGGGTTCCAGGTGTACGACAGTGTGTACACTGCCCCAGGTATGGCCTTCAGGTGCGCGTGCGACATGGGGCACGGGTCCTGGCTTGACCAGGGTGCACGGCGTGCCCTGGGAGCTGAGACGTGCCATGCTACAAGCTGCGTCCGTGTGATGATGCGCGTCATAGCGCGTTGCTTAGGCATGCTTGTGCACGTGCGGACACTATCCGAGGTGCAGCCTTCGGGTACGTGTGCGACATGGGGCACGGGTCCTGGCTCAACCAGGATACACGGGGTGCCCTGGGAGTTGAGACGTACCATGCTACAAGGTGCGTCCATGTGATGATGCATGTGATAGCGCGTCACTTGAGCATGCATGTGCTTGTGCAAAACGCGGTCTCTAGCACAGCCTTTAGGCGCACACGCTCGTCAGGCAGTTGCGGTTCAACCAGGATGCACGGGTGTCCTGGGAACTAGGACATGTAGACCTAATGAGACTTTAAAATTAGGATCATAGGACCATTCATAGAATTTAACTATTGAATAAGTAGGTTCATATTATAGGAGCTAGCCTGGCAATGAATTAGGCAAGGACCCTTGACCCTAAACAGCAGATTTAGCTATCTAATGTCTAAATAGATTAAAACTAATAAGGACTCCTTGTACCCAAGAGTTTATAAATGAGACCTAAGGACGGGTTGAGTGCTAAAGGACGCGACTCCAAGAGACTTTGAGGTAGGTGCTCTATCGCTACAAGACTTTTTAAGAGCCATGATTGTTTTATGCATGTTTTAAGTATAAGTTATACAACTTGTTTAGCATGACTTAATTCAGCATACATATGATAAATCCTTTATACATAGATATGTTTTGCAAATAATTGCATATACATTATGCACAGATATGTTTTGCAAATAATTGCATATACATTATGCATAGATATGTTTTGCAAACAAATGCATATATTGCATGATTTGCGGGCATTGAGTTTTTAAGAGATTGCATGTCCTTGAGGGTTACCAAAAGATGCTGGAGTACCCAAAAGACGCTGGGTAGGCAGTTGTGAGGGACCCAAAGAGGACAGGTTTAGAAAAAGAGGTTTTCTCTTGTTTGACCTGATATGATTTGGGCTGATAAGCTCGTGGGCGCTATGCCGAGAGGTTTGAGGTGGCCTCCCAGCCTCTACCACTATTAGGTGGATGGGTACCATGCCCAAAAAGGGCATGTCCCTGCTTCGACTGCATGTGCTACAGGGGGCTACCACTGGTGTCACGGTACTGAGTCGAAGTGTCATATGCCGCGTGGAGGTATATGATCCTGTGTCCCTAGGTATCCGGGGACCACACGACGGTGAGGTCGTGGGCATAGTTGGACCCTATGGTTTGAGGATTTCTGTGCATTGCATGTGGCATGACATGAGGTTGGTCGACCATACCATATATCCATGAGTTGGATTCAGTGGACCATCTTGTGCACACCATTATGTTATGATATACATATGATACTTTTGACCTGGATTATGTGATTTCCTTAAGTCGTCAATATTCCAATTCGATGATGGTTTTTAATCTCGATATTGAACTTCATTGTTCAGACATGCACATGTTTTTTTGAAAGAGCATATGATTTTAAACATAGCATGCATTGCAAAACTAGTAGTGATAGACTCCTACTGAGTATAGTATGTACTCACCCTATCCTTAACATTTTTCAAGATAGTTTCACTCACAAATAGGAGACGTCTCAGGAGATATTAGTGCTATGAGCAAGTGAATCAAATAGGAGACAATTATACATGTAAGTAAACTCTCTACCCTTTGGACATGTATTTGTATTTAATTACAGTTGGGCTATGTGCTGTGACTGGATAGACCTGGGGAAAAACATTTATGATTTCTGAAGTTTTTCAAAAACAACTTTGATTGTTGTGAAAGAAAATGACACTCGGGGTTTTCAAAATGAGTTTAAAACCAAAGATTTTCGGCTGCATTGCATGGTTTTTATCAAATGGTTTTCAAATAGGGATGCATCCCGCTTTAGGAATTAGATATTGCATTAGAAATGCATGAGAAAACCCAGGTCGTCACAGTTGGTATCAGAGCCCAAGTTTTATCCTTTCACAGCTAGTCCAGCATGTCCAAGGGTCATAGACAATAGAGAAAATCAAGAAGAAGAAGAAAAAATTGAAGTAGTAGAGATGACTACTTCTATTTGAAGATTACAATATTAATGCTCAAGGCATTTCACCATAAACACATAGGTGAAAAAGGAGATAGTCCTAGCAAATACTTAGATATTGGATTGCTTGAATCCTATCAAAATCATAGGAAATAAGAATTGTTGTGCAGTGGTGCAAAGATGAAATCTCATATAAGGATCATATTATGATGAGAATGAATGAATGAAGATGATTAATGGACTTGTTAGTAGATAGTGTTGACTTGCAATGAAGTAATCTCATCAAAGGTGAGAAAATTGAAGAACCTAGGTGGTGATCTTTCCATCATAAAGAATATCAGAATATGAGTACACTATCATAAGGGATTTGATATGAGTATGGTAAGGGATTTAAAAGACAGACTTTGAGATGATTTTGATGATAATCTAAGAGGGATGAGAATGCAAGATGATATTAGGAAATAACAGTGACTCGAACTAGGTCACAAAGGTATGGATCTTGAAGGACTTAGCTCAATTTTGGATACTATTCAGGAGAGTAAAATGCTATTGAAAAATAATTACCTAAGAATTATGGAGCAAATTAGAAGGGGGATACAAGTGATAGATTATGTGAATAAGAGGAACATAACACGAATATGATAAGGAAATGAATTTGACCAAGTTATCAAAAGATTTTTTATGATAATATTGGGGATGATAGATCTATGATAATAGATTGATCCTAACATGAACTTGTAAGAAAAGTATAGCATGACCAAAACATCAATACCATTATTAAGCCATTGTATGAATTTCATTGAGGCTATAGGCAATTGAGGATCTCAATGATCTTAAGACGGTTTAGAATTTCTGAGAAGCATTTAGTTTATGATGAAGTATCAATTATATGCAACAAAGCATATGGAGACATTGATCTAGGTAGACCAAATGAGGATGTTGAAGAAAAGAGAGAAAGAGATAGAGATGTAACTATAAGTATTCGATGAATATTGAATAATCAAAAGAAGAAGATCATGACTCTATGAAGATACATACAATTCTAACATCTTGAATCCTATAGGAAGGAAGATCAAACAAATGCAAAGGAATAATACTAGGTGAGTTGATGATCTTATTGTAAAAGAGTATAAAAGAGAGGAAGCATATGGGGTTTAAGACTTTGAGTAGAGTATCGAATTTTAGGAGATTATGTGACAAGAAATTTTCAAAGAAGAATGGTGACCAATTAAAAATTAAATTCTACAAATGGTTTAATATCAATTATTACAATTAGATTCTTATCGGATTCATTAGCTTATGGGGAACGCCAATGGATATAATCCATAAAAAAGGAAAAATTGGTGATATTCCACCTGGCCAATAAAGTATATTGAAAAAGGAATTAAGCTGGGACAGGGACTTGTCCATTTAGCAAGTAGGTTACCATCAAGGATCAAATTGAGATCTTACTATCATAGATTGGAAGAGCAATATCTTAAGACTATAATTTAGCCGTTACCTTTAGAGCACTATTGACTAAAGGTATCCCACCCTATTTGATCAAATATGTTAGTAGTCAAAGTTATATACTCAGAGGGATGTTATAAGTCTTTAGACTTGCGTTTTCCTTGAAAAGAAAAGTACTTGTTAGACTAAGTCAATTGAGGGTATGAGGTCAGTTGAGGAGGACAGTAACGACTGAGATAAGAGCAAAAATAAGAAGTAATCTAAACCACTGTAAAGGATTTTTTTTAGACCTTAATGGCTACCATGACAAGGTGAAGAAATTACTTTGAGTCTGAAAAATACTGCTGACTTGGATTGAAAAGGAAGGCAAATAAGTATTGATCACTTTAGAGACCCTTGAGCTTATGACAAAGATATATTTGAAAAGAGATCAATAGGTAATCAAATAAAGTCTTTCTATATGTCTACAAAAATGTTCCATGCTTACCTGAGTGTTTTTCAAATTTGATGAGTTAATGGCTTCAGCATAACTTGATGAAGTAGTTATTAAACGAGAACTGCTATTATAAGCTAAGTATGAGGAGGCACTTGAAGGATAAAATTTAAGGAATTGAGAAAATCACTACTTATACCTCCTGACAATACAGACTGCATGGTTGACGATAAAGCCTTGATACAAGATTGAACAACATATTGATATAGGGAATGGAAGGAGAAAGTTAAGGTGGTCAGCACATTATAAGGTAAGATTCGTTGTTACATGGCCTTTAGACAAAAAGATAATTGTTATGTGCATATACTAAGTATGAAAAATCAATTGAAGGAATTTTCTAAGGACTAACCCTACTAGATTAAGTATAGAACTTTTGGATTGAATGGTTACGAAGAAAAGCATCAAGCAAAGAAAGGACAAAGAGGATGATGACAAAGGATTCAACCATGACCTAGTAAGGGTACTCGGTTATGAATAAGAGACTTTTTGTGTTTACATAAATGGGAACATTATTGAAAATCCTAATGACAAATTGATGTGAATAGTGAGACAGGCTTCTGGAAGAGAACATGTGACCCATGATAATGAATCGACCATTAACATTTGACATGAGAAAAGCGTTTAATGAATTCGATTGGATATAGAGTTAGGACATTTTACTTTCAGTATATGATAAGGTCCTCGATGGAAGATGCTACTAATTGGCTTTCATGATTTTATTTTGAATATAATTGTGGTCGAGGAATCAAGTCATTTGAAGTTAATTAAGGGTTTGGCTGTAGAGCACATAATACCACAATTGCTAGTGGAGCATCTTGGGGACAAAGGTAAAAGATAAGAAGCAAAGTTAGACACAATAGAATGACATATAACCAACCATTAGAAGGAGATGTGGATGATGAAGAGATCATTAGATGAAAGTCAAGCAAAAAATGGATTATCCTATGATATTCAAAATAAAATAGGAGAAACAAGATCATCCGATCTCAAAGAAGTATGGAGTAATTTATACATGAATATAGAAGCATGATCCTACAAGGAGACTATCCTATACACGATGAGAAAAGTATGGGCATCTAAGGATTTAAAGATAGATGAATTGCAGCTAGAAACCACTATGGTTAAACTGGCACGTATAAGAGTGTGCATCACAGCACGCAGCGAAAGCGGCCCTTATAGGTAAGGCCTTGTAGAAGGAACAATAAAAATGGTAAATTGAGGTTGAGCCTAGATTTGATTCCTACAGGGAGAATGCATTCACCAAGAAGTTATCTAACAAACAAAATACCTTGAAGATGATAATTTATGGAATTTCGAGGACGAAATTCTTTTAAGGGGGTAATAACGTAATGCCTAAGCAATTTACACTATTTTTAACGAAAATTGAACATTCTATAGGAAACAAACTGAGTTCAATGTTTCACTTTATTTAAAATAGTAAATGAAGTAATTTGTGAGGGAACTTAGTACCATTAGATTCTACTCAAAAAATGGAATCCAACGCCTCAAAAATCACCCAAAACGGACTTCGTATGAAGAAGTTACAGCCATTTAAAGATAAGGGTATTTCTGAAAATTAAACAGAAAAACGAAAAAGGACGAAAAACGCAGGGGGGCCATTTTGATAACGGAACCCCCTGTCGTCTTCAACCTCTAGACCCTCCTAGAAACCCATTTTTTTATGATTTCTCTAGAATAGACCAGGGGAAATGGCGGCATCGCCATTGAGGGGCACCGCCTTTCACTCCTTTATAAAAATCCCATCTTCCCCCCTCTTCAAATCACGTTTTTCCAGTCGTTTGAGACTGAGGTTTCTGGCAAAAACCGGAAACCCATCTTTCTGCATTTTCTGGCAATGGCCAGGCCCAAGTCAGGCCAGCTATTACCATTTTTCTCCATGCCCTTCTCTGTTCTGGTCTGGCAATAGGAGTTTCCACCTTCATCGAGTTTTTTCCAGCAACAAGGGTTTGGACAAGCGGGAAGAGCACCATCTCCAGCTGCAAGTTAAGCCATCCCTCCTTCTCTTCCTTTCTGTTTGCTTCCCCTAGGCCAAATCCATGCCGGATTTGGTCCTTTCTGGTCATTTTCAGCAGGGTTCTTGGCTGAAAAAACACCCCACGACGGCTTGGGCCAGACCTGCACGAGCTAGGCATCCCAAGGACGCCACGCACCATGTGCACATGGGACTGGGTCCCTGGGACAGGTTCCAGGTGTATGACAGTGCGTACACTACCTCAAGTATGGCTTTTAGGTGCACGCGCGACATGGGGCACCGGTCCTGGCTCGACCAAGGTGCACGGGGTACCCTGGGAGCTGAGACGTGCCATGCTATAAGGTGCATCCGTGCGATGATGCACGTCATAGCGTGTCACTTGGGCATGCATGTGCGTGGGCAAAACAGGTGTCCTAGGAACTGGGACACGCGGACCTAATTAGACTTTAAAATTAGGATCATAGGACCATTCATAGAATTTAACTATTGAATAAGTAGGTCCATATTATAGGAGCTAGCCTTGCAATGAATTAGGCAAGGACCCTCGACCCTAAATAGCAAATTTAGTGGTCTAATGTCTAAATAGATTAAAATTAATAAGGACTCCTTGTACCCAGGAGTTTATAAATGAGACCTAGGGACGGGTTGAGTGCTAAAGGATGCGACTCTAGGAGACTTTGAGGTAGGTGCTCTATCGCTACAAGACTTTTTAAGAGCCATGATTGTTTTATGCATGTTTTAAGTATAAGTTATGCAACTTGTTTAGCACGACTTAATTCAGCATACATATGATAAATCCTTTATGCATAGATATGTTTTGCAAATAATTGCATATACATTATGCACAGATATGTTTTGCAAATAATTGCATATACACAATGCATATATATGTTTTGCAAACAAATGCATATATTGCATGATTTGTGAGCATTGAGTTTTTAAGAGATTGCATGTCCTTGAGGGTTATCAAAAGACGCTGGAGTGCCCAAAAGACACTGGGTAGGCAGTTGTGAGGGCCAGGCAGTTGTGAGGGACCCAAAGAGGACAGGTTTTGAGAAAGAGGTTTTTGCTTGTTTGACCTGATATGATTTGGGCTGATAAGCTCGTGGGTGCTATGCCGAGAGGTTTGGGGTGGCTTCCCAGTCTCTACCACTATTAGGTGGATGGGTACCACGCCCAAAAAGGGCATGTCCCTGCTTCGACTGCATGTGCTACAGGGGGCTACCATTGGTGTCACGGCACTGGGTTGAAGTATCATATGCCCGTGGAGGTATATGATCCTGTGTCCCTAGGTACCTGGGGACCACACGGCGGTGAGGTCGTGGGCATAGTTGAACCCTATGGTTTGAGGATTTATGTGCATTGCATGTGGAATGACATGAGGTTGGTCGACCATACCATATATCCATGAGTTGGATCCAGTGGAGCATCTTGTGCACACCATTATGTTATGATATATATATGATACTTTCGACTTGGATTATGTGATTTCCTTAAGTCGTCAATATTCCAATTCGATGATGGTTTTTAATCTTGATATTGAACTTGAGTGTTCAGACATGCACATGTTTTTGAAAGAGCATATGAATTGAAACATAGCATGCATTGCAAAACTAGTAGTGATAGACTCCTACTGAGTATAGTATGTACTCGCCCTATCCTTAACATTTTTCAAGATAGTTCCACTCACAAATAGAAGACGTCTCAGGAGATATTAATGCTACGAGCAAGTGAATCAAATAGGAGATAATTATACATGTAAGTAAACTCTCTACCCTTTGGACATGTATTTGTATTTAATTACAGTTGGGCTGTGTGCTATGACTGGATAGACCTGGGGAAACACATTTATGATTTCTGAAGTTTTTCAAAAACTACTTCGATTGTTGTGAAAGCAAATGACACTCGGGGTTTTCAAAATGAGTTTAAAACCAAAGATTTTCCGCTGCATTGCATGGTTTTTATCAAATGGTTTTCAAATAGGGATGCATCCCGCTTTAGGAATTAGATATTGCATTAAAAATGCATGAGAAAACCCGAGTCGTCACAAATAATCAATCAAGGTATATCCCTTGAAGATATGTATTTTTATTTGAGGGTATTGTATTGTATTGAGAGTTTTTAATGTATTATGAGGTTTGAAATTTGGATTATGTAATTTGGATAAGTATTGTACTGATACCTGGTCTATACTATGAATCATTGGATGGATTCTAGAATTTAATAAGCGTATATTCCTGCAATGGAATTTTATCTTGTACAAAATTCTACTTATGTTATGTATGAAGTGATGAATTGGGTTTGACAAAACAAGTTTTAAAGAAAAGAATTTTTGCTGCTTTGTTTTGTGAAATTTTTTTACTACTAAGGGCGCCCTGCCTTTGAAAAATGTATTACAAAATGTGTTACAAAAACCCAAGTCACAACACAGGATGCCTACTGCGAAGCTATTTTTAACATATTCAGCTAGATGGAAACATAAGATGGATGAATTAGAAACATGGAATAAGGAAATATACTAAAACTAAACAAGCTAAACTTAGAACCCTTCCACAAAACATGCATTATATAATATCAATTAATGCAAAACTAAGATGAATTACTCAAGGAAGCTTCTATTAATGGAAACTTTTTTAAAACTCACCTTCTAAAAATAACATTTTTCTAAAACTAGAATTTAGAACTTCCTAAAACTATTCAAAAATATTAACAACTAAACTAATGAAATCTAATAATAACGAAATAATCAAACTTAAGAAAATTGACTTGATTACCATGCACATGACCCCAAGGGGTGGTGCACAGGGATCATGGATTGCAAAGGAAGATGGGATGCATGAATTGAAAGATAGTGAACATGTAATCCTAACATAACCATGAACAATTACCTAAATACAAAATGGTTCTTACAAACTAAGTAATATAGAAGAGAGTAGCTCCATGGAAGATGCAAATAGAATATAACTATGGAGGGTATATCTTAACAACCAAGAAAAAAGAAAGATTTAAAGCAATTAAACCATCCATGAACATTGGGCATCATACATGAAGTAAGATGGATTTTATTGAATTGAAAAGATTTCAAAAGTATGTTGTGCATCATTCACAAACCAATTACAACCAAAGTAAAGACTTTCAGTCAACTTCTATGCAGTCTACCAATCCAATTCTAATCTAGCTTGTGTGAAAAGCCAAGGAATAGCCACGGAGAAAAGGATGGGAATGAGAGCAAGGAAAACAAGGAATTCAAGGAACTTTAGGAACTTAATAACTTAATCAAAAGATCACTAACTCTTGGTTGTCATTATAAGAGATTAGTGATCCCTGGATACAAGGATTAAATCAAGACAAAAATAACAAAGAAACTCAAGGAATTAAGTAAGGAAAGAAAACATAGAATCAAGGAATCAAATAAAGCAAGGAAAGAAAGGAACAAGCAATGAACTAAGAAGGGAAAATCAACCTTGACTTAGAGTGCAAAAACCAAAGGAAACAAGCAAGCGGTAATCATGAACTTCAGGAAAGAGCATCCCTTGAAGGCTATGATAAGAGGAGAAACACGTTGAGGACCTTTGGAAGAAGAAAGATGGGATGCTCCACCTTTTTAGGAGATAGGCATCTCTCTCTCTCTCTCTCTCCAAGACGCGTTCCATGTTGAAAACCCTAGAGATATTTATATATGTGGGTGGTTTGATCTTTCTAAAATTGTTGAGATCTTATCCTAAGGAGATGTGAAAGAAAGACATAGGATTTCACTTGAACTTAGGAAGTGTATTAAGATTGGAAAGTGCAAATCATGGAGCTCCCAAGTGTTTTTTATGTGGAATTTTGGAGTTAATTGGATAAGTTTAGAAGGTAGGACACTTAAGGAAAGTGTAGGATGAGATGAGACTGAGAAAAAGGGATGAGATAGGAAACTGTGAGTTGGATCTAGAAAGTGGAGGTGTCATTAGGATATTGGGTATCCAAGGTAGGAGGTATGGAATGCAAAGATGGGATAACAAGGCGAAAATCATGGTAAACTTATAGGACATGGGATGTGTTACTGTAGAAAATTTAAAAATGTATGAGAGAGACATTAGATGAAGAAATAAAAGGTGGGATAATAAGCCTAAAGGAAAGTGGGATATGCCACCTTTTTTAGGAAGGATGTGTCTAAACCCCCCCATGAGGAATGCTTAGGTGGGGAGAGTTGGAGAGAGATGGGAAATGGAATATCTCTTGATTGGTCCACCTGGCATGCTTTCTTACCAATTTATAATATCCTTAATTTACTTGGTAACTATCCCTTGAAAATCCAAATTTTGGCATGGATATTGCTTGAAAATCTTCCTTCAATCATGGCACTCCATGTGTATGGCTCATTTGGCTTAGTGGCTCACTTTGATGGCTTGTTAGTTGATGGGGCTTGAATGATTAATTCCCTTCGCTTCAAGGATTACTTAGCTTATCACCTTCTAGCATGGAGTCTATGGATAAGGTGGCTTGCATTGCTCCCATGCAAAGGTGGCAGAAATAGCATGGCTTGTAGATGGACCCATTTTAGCCACCTTTGGCTCTTCCAATTGCCTCCTTGGATCCGTCATCTTGCCGTGAGATGATCTTGACATTTTATTGAACTCTAGATGACTAAAATATAGGCCTTGGCTCAATCATGATCTTCAATCTCATCTAATTCTATGTTAGCCATTGGATCTATTGATGTTTTTTGCAAGTGCACGGGCTATTGTGGTATAGCTAATGCAAGTACTGTTCGATCCCACAGGGACGCGCTTTAAGAATTTGGAGTTTTTAATAAAATATAATTATTTAAAATTAAAATTAATTGACAAAAATTAATAAAAATAAATCAGACTTCATCTTCAGGTTAACAATGAAATTCCAGAAAGAACAGAAAAAGAAACAACAAAACCTTAACTAAAGCTAAAACTAGAAAAAATTAAGAAATTTCTAATTCCCTACCTTAAGTACTATCTAATTCTTTAATTCTGGTCTCACAAACCTTGATCAGACTCCATCAATATATTCAACATGTCTTGGATTAATGATCTGATGGATGAATTTGTTAGATTCGTCAAATTTTTAGAGATCTAATCTCATTACGGAATTTTAGAATTAATGGCTTAAATCTGTTTTCAAAATTCAAATTGAAGATTAGGAATAGTAATTACATAGGAAACTATCCTAAAAACATGTTATAAAATTTAATTAAAATTCTGAATTAAAGTAGACAAGAAATAAGAGTTTTCCCGTGGGTAAACCAGAACCCATGATTTGGTTAAACAGGAATAGATAAGATAGTTCTTAGATTAACTACGAAATAACATAGAATGTGAATAACCAAAACAGGAATAACATAAAACATGAATAGTAACAGTAATAGGATAGAACATGTAAATTGAAATATTCTAATAAGGGCAAAACTAGAATTTTCTTCCCAAACTTGCTTAAAAATTTCATAAAACAGAGTTTGCTGGAGAAGATGGGGATGATTGCCAGAGATCATGGAGAAGCCGATGATGGTGCTGGCCTGGGTGGAGGGCTGTGGTGTCGTACGATTTTGGATGTCGCCTGGGCCATTAGGTGCTTGTCCAATGGGGCCTAGATCTGGTGTTTTTGACTAGCAGGGGAGGAGTAGAAGTGAAACTAAAAAATGACGCTTGGTATGGTGAACAAAAGAGGATGTCCTAGGAGTAGTTTTTTTCTGATCTGGGCGTGCAGCTGGTGGAAAAGGAGGTGCGATGAAGGTAGGGCCTGAGGGAGTGCTGGAGTGTGGTGGGTAAAAGAGGGAGAGAGAGGGCAAGTTGAGAGAGGGAACTGATGTCTGAGTTTTTCGATCAGAACAAACAGAAGAGAGAGAGGGATTGGGAATGAGAAGGTAGATTGGAGGAAAACCCAACATGGGTTTTCTCCTAGAATGAAGAAGACAATACTAGGAATAGAGGAACTTTGGCCAGCAAAATGGAGGATGCAATGGAGTGACATAAACGATGAAGGAGATGGGGTATGGTGATGAAAGAATGGTGCCATCACACAGTTTTGAAAGTTGCCTCCTAGGCTGTGTGCTAGAGCAAAAAGGATCAAGGAAGACAATTGGTGGAGCACTGGAATGAAGCTTAGTGTGGTGAATAGAGGAGTTGACATGAGGAGGACGACACCTGTTGAGCAGGTCAGCCTAGGATTTGGGTGTTGGCTGAGAGCTTGGAAGGGTGAAGATAACTAGGATTAGAGGAATTGAGAAAAGGGGCAAATAAGCCTGGGTAGAAAAAAATTGAGATGGGTGCATGAGATGGGATGGCTAGTGAATTGGGTCTGATGGGAGCAGAGTGATTTAAATGGTGATTGAGAGGAGGTAGGCTGAGTAGAAAACAAGAGAAAAACAATGGTTGATGGGTGGGTGGTGATGGAGATCGACAACGAGAATGTGGATAAGAGAGAGGGATAGTGAGAAAATATAGATGGCATGGGAGATGTGGTGAATGTAAACAAGAGAGATGGAGATTAAGAGAGAAAGGAGAGATGGGAAACTAGAAACACAATAATTAGTATAACAAGGACTTAGGAAAGTATGAAAAATAACTTTGAATAAGGAAAACAATGTAATACCAAGACCCCAACAACTCCAAAAAATTTCCCCAAACTCCTTATGGTTCTCCCCCTTTATAAACTTTCCACTTCCTAATTTTCCTCCAACTCTTTCCTTTAAGAGTTAGTTTCCTATTAGGAAACTTCCCCTTATTCCAATTTAGGAGTCCTCTTTTATTCAAAAAACTTCTTCTTTTAGGAACCCTTCATCCCTTGCCTTATTGATCCTCAAACTGATCTGTCCCATTGAAATTAAATCTAAGCCATCCAACCCTTCTTTAGTTGATCTACAAGTGCAAAGACTAAATTAGGGTCATCTAAACCATACATTAAGCATCCACTTAGCTCAATTGATTATCTTACCATTAATTTTGACAATTTATAGTTGGATGATCAATTTGAGCTAATTTTTATATTTTATCCAAAAATTACCAAATTAATGAGTTATATGGTCTAATTAAATGCTAAACTAGGGGCCTTTTAGCCAAAATTAAACACTTAACACACCCCCAACCAGCATTTTGCTAGTCCTGAGCAAAACATGCATAAAACTATTTTACAAAAACTTGTATAATGTGTCACTTTCGTAGGTACTCACAATTGTATTTAGCACATGCAACAAGCCCTTGAACTCCTAGGTTACCCCTAGTAGACGAGTTAGGCCTCGTGAGGGTTTACAATGAATTTACCCACAAAATTCAATAAGGCTAAGTCCCCTATTTTATCTCACAAAATCCTCATTCATTAGCAATTTTACTAGTTTTTCACAACTTAATGAAGAAGATTTGACAATTTTACAGATCATACATATATTAAAGATATTTTATTTCAGCTATTTTTTAGAGTGCATATGTGTGTGTACAGCTACATAAATCTTGACTTCTAATTGGATATGCTTAAATTCCATTGGAAATATGCCTTCACCTCAAATCCTCACAGGTATATGCTCAGAAATAAAACTCTCAAATAAGGGATTTTAACATATTTCTCTCATTATGTGACTAAATCCAATAAGCTAATGCTTTACATAATCCTTTTAAATGCTCATGAGACAAAGGAAAGTGATCCTTACGAGTGGATGTTAACACCAAGAATATTAAGGGTCTTTTACCTTAATTCTTTCTTTTTATCTCCTCTTTAAGGCTATGTCCACCTAAGATCAATAGGTCTTTAACTAGGATGAAATGAAGGCTTAGGATAGGTTTAGAAAAGAAAGGTATAAAGATTTCAAAGGTTCCAAATTGAGTAGATGTCTTCAATGAATATCTGCTAAGACAACTTTTCTTTTCGGTTTGTACTTGAAGTGAATTTCTCTTTCAAATTTTGGTCTCTCTATTTTTTTTTTCCTTTTTTTAAAAGAAGATAGTCTCAAACTCCTTTTTTTTTCACTTTTCTTTTTCTTCTTTGGAAGAAAGACAGCTAATTTTTCTTACTTCTTTGACTTTTTGCCCTATTTTTGAACTTTTTCTACTCTACTCATTTTGAAGATGGGTAGTGGTTATTTATTTTACTATTATTCTGGGTCAAGGTGAATGGGGAACAGGCTCAAAAAGGCTAACTAGTGGTATATTATATTGGGTAGGCTTTATGTCTTTAGGCTGAGCAAGGATGGCCTATATCATTTCCTAAGTTTCGTAAAGCCTATCAAATTCAATAAATTTTTGGAATTAAAGCTATTACTCATATTTATTCATGATGTTAAACCAAAATAATGATAACAGGATCACACTAATGTATGTACACCAAAGAATTTATGGAATTACTCATAACTCTCTAAAAGAAGATAGCCTCAAACTCTCATTAGGTTATAGGTCTCCACTAATTTTCCTCAGGGTCTCTAAGTCATACCTCTATATTAGTCTTGATTATGTGCTGTGTGTAAATGGTTTTCGAGGATTAACTTTCGTAAAATGCTTCAACACATGACTAATATGCAAAACTAATCATATGCATTCCCATTAAGAGGTGAAAACATTATATGTACTAAATTCTGAACATCCGGTTCTCATCATAATAAGGGAACTCTACTTTAAATATATATATATATTTTTAAAACTCAAGAAAATTCAAAATCTCTATGTGCATCTACAGCCCCCAACCTGAATGAAACATTATCCCCAATGTTTGAAAAGATAGGATTTTATATGGAAGTTGAGTGATGTAGACTCTAAACACTTGGGTTGCCTCCCAATAAGCGCTAAGTTTAACGTCTTCAGCTAGACATAATGGTGAGTACAATGATTATATGCTGCAAGGCTCCTAGAGTGGTCATCTAAGGTGGATCATGATACTCATGTGTCTCTAAAAGTGCCTTGTCTATTTCAAGGTTAGGCAGTTTTAGGAAAGGTTTTAACCTTTGACCATTGACCTTTTGAATTTCTCCATCCTTTTCAATCTCAATGGCTCCATGAGGATAGATTGTGCATACTATATAAGGTCTAGTCCATCTAGATCTAAGTTTTCCTAGGGATAGATGCAATCTAGAATTATACAATAAGACTTTTTGACTTGGTGTGAGGATTTTCTTAAAATATGTCTATCATGTACAGCCTTCATTCGGTCTTTGTACAAACGTGTAGACTCATATGCATCTTTCCTCAAATCTTTCAACTCATTGAGTTGCAGTTTTCTATGGGTTCCAGTAGAATCTAAGTCAAAATTTAGCTTTTTGATAGCCCAATATGCCTTGTCCTCTAACTCTACTGGTAAGTGGTAAGCCCTTCCATAGACCAAGTGGTAGGGTGACATTTCTATTGTAACGACTCCAATTTTGTAACATTGAAATCCCAAGTTAGCAATGAAAAGTTCACTTTTTGGAAATAAGGGTATTTTGGTCATTTCACTATTCACCTTGACTAAACCCAGAAATTTGGTCCTGAAAATGGTACCATTCGTCTCAGAAAAAGGAATCCAACTAGACCAAAATCACCCAAAACGGAGTTAAAATGAGCAAGTTATGGCCCTTTGAAGTTCAGGGGCAAAAATGTAATTTTCACTAAAAAACGGATTTAGCCTACAAAACACAGGGGCCCGTTTTGATACGGGCACCCCTCTTCTTCAACCTCCTAGAGGGTTTTAGAACGGCGGTGATTGGACGAGAAATCACCACCATTCTGGAGGTTTCTCCACCGCCATTCAAGGGTAGTGAGAGCCCCCTCCAGAACCCTCTTATAGCTCTATAAACAGAGCCCTTGGGCACCTCTAATGGCAGCCCAAAAGCTTGGGAAAAACCTATTTTGGAGAAGCAAACAATAGGAGAAATGTGGAGAAAAACCTAGCAACGAGCCAGGTATGCCCAAAATCCCTCCAAACTCGTCCTCCCATTATTAGGTGGATGGGTACCATGAGCCGAGAGTGTTGGGTTGGCCTCCAACCTCTACCACTATTAGGTGGATGGGTACCACGCCCAAAAAGGACAACGTCACTACATCGACTGCATGTGGTACAGGGGGCTACCACTGGTGTCACGACACTGGGTCGATGTGTCATATGCCCCGGTGAGGCTATGACCGAGTGTCATCAGGTACCCGGGGACCACACGGTGGCGAGGTCATGGGCATAGTTAGACCCTATGGTTTTGTGGATATACTTACATTGCATATGGCATGACATGAGGTTGGTCGACCATACCAGATATCCATGAGTTGGATTCAGTTGAGCATCTTATGCATAACATTATGTTTATGATATATGATACTTTCGACTTGGATTATGCTATTCTTTAAGTCGTCAGTATTTCAATTCGATAGTGGTTTTTAATATCGATATTGAACGTGATTGTTCGAACATGCACAAGTTTTTAAGAGCATATGATTTTAAACATAGCATGCATTGTAATACTAGTAATGACAGACTCCTACTAAGTATAGTATATACTCATCCTATTCTTAACATTTTTCAAGATAGTTCCACTCACAAATAGAAG
Organism: Warburgia ugandensis; assembly: GCA_035236585.1. Classification (NCBI taxonomy): domain Eukaryota; kingdom Viridiplantae; phylum Streptophyta; class Magnoliopsida; order Canellales; family Canellaceae; genus Warburgia; species Warburgia ugandensis. The sequence continues at coordinate 45,285,855 of CP141127.1, read as the reverse complement.
TCGTCTCAGGAGATATTAGTGCTACAAGCAATTAAATAAACAAAGGAGACAATTATACACGTAAGTAAACTCTCAACCCTTTCAACATGTATTTATTTACAGTTGGGCTGTGTGTTGTGATTGGATAGACCTGGGGAAAAACATTTATGATTTCTAAAGATTTTCAAAAACTACTTTGATTATTGTGAAAGCAAATGACACTCGAGGTTTTCAAAATGAGTTTAAAACAAAATATTTTTCACTGCATTGCATTGTTTTCAAATCGGGATCCCACCTTAGGAATTTAGATTTTTCATTTAAAAATGCATGAGAAAACCCGAGTCGTCACAATTGGTATCAGAGCCCAGGTTTTATCCGCCAGTCCAGCATGTCCAAGGGTCATGGACAATAGAGAAAATCAAGAAGAAGTAGGATAAATAGGAGTAGTAGAGATGACTACTTCTATTTGAGGATTACAATATTAATGCTCAAGGCATTTCACCATAAATAAATAGGTGAAACACAGCTTGGTTTCACAAAAAATTAGGCAGAGGATAATGCAACCCTTATCCAAAATCTAGTCTAAGATGACTTGAGGATTAAGGATTGTTGTGTGGTGCAAATATGAAAACTCATATATGGATCATATTATGATGAGAATGATGAATGAAGATATTAGTGAACTTGTTAATAGATAGTTCTGACCTGCAATAAAGTAATCTTATCAAAGGTGAGAAAATCAAAGAACCTAGATGGCTATCTTACCATCTTAAAGAATATCAGAATATGAGTACACTATCACGAGGATATAATATGAATGTAAAAGACAGACTTTGAGAAGAATTTTGATGATAATCTAAGAGGGATGAGAATGTAAGATAATATTAGGAGATGACTGTGACCCGAACTAGGTCACAAAGGTATGGATCTTGAAGAACTTAGCTCAATTTTGGATATCTTAATTGGAGTCTTATGAAGAGTGAAGTGCTATCGACTAATAACTACCTGAGTATTATGGAGCAAATCAGAAGATGTATACAAGTGACATATTAAGTGATTAAGAGAAACATAACACGAATATGATAGGGAAAATGAATTCGACCGAGCTATCAAAAGATTTTTGACGATAATATTGGGGATGATAGATCTGTGATAATAGAGTGATCCTAACATGAACTTGTAAAGTATAGCATGACCAAAACGTCAATGTCATTATTAAGACATTGTATGGATTTTATTGAGGCTATAGGCAATTGAAGATTTCAATGATCGTAAGACAGTTTAGAATTTCTTAGAAGCATTCAGTATATCATATATGTTACTTAAAGGAATAGATGAAGTATCGATTGTATGCAACAAAGCATGTGGAGACAACGATCCAGCTAGACCAAATGAGGATTTTGAAGAAAAGAAAAAAAGAGATAGAGATGTAAATGAAATATTGAATATTCAAAAGAAGAAGATCATGACTTCATGGAGATACATAGAATTCTATCATCTTGGGTCCCATAAGAAGGTAAATCAAACAAATGCAAAGGAATAATACTAGGTGAGTTGGTGATCTTATTGTAAAAGAGTATAAAAGAGAGAAAGCATATGGGATTTAAGACTTTGAGTAGAGTATCGAATTTCAGAAGATTTTACACCAAGAAATTTTCGAAGAGGAATGGCGACCAACTAGAAATTAAAATGGTTTGATATCAATTATTACAATTAGATTCTTATTAGATCCATTAGCTTATAGGGACACACCAATGGATATAATAAAAAGGAAAATTTGGTGATATCTCACCTTGCCACTACATGAGTAAATAAAGTTATATTGAAAAAAGAATTAGGCCAGGACAGTGACTTGTCCATCTATCTTTAGCAAGAAGGGTACCATCAAAGATCAAATGAAGGTCTTGCTATCATAAATTGGAAGACCAAATATCTTAAGACCATTATTTAGTACTGTTGACTAAAATAAGGGTATCCCACCATATTTAATCAAGTATGCTAGTATCTATAAGTTAGTAGTCGAAGTTATATACTCAAAGGGATGTTATAAGTCTTTAGACTTGAGTTTTCCTTGAAAACAAAAGTACTTATTAGACTAAGTCATTTGGTCAGTTGATTAGGCCACATCATGGAGTTGATTAGGCCACATCATAAAGGAACAAAAATAAGGAGCGATCTCCACCAGTGAGACAGAATTTTCCAAACCTGAATAGATACCATGACAAACCATAGAAATCACTAGGGGTCTGAAAGACACTGCTGACTTGGATAAGTATCGATCGCTTTAAGAGAACCTTGAGCTTATGACAAAGATATATCTGGAAAGAGATCAATAGGTAATCAAATAAAGTCTTTCTATATGACTACGAAAATGTCCCATGCTTACCTAAGTATTTTTCAAATTTGATGATTTAACAGCTTCAGCATAACTTTATGTACTAGCTAGTGAACGAGAACTGCTATTATAAGCTAAGTATGAGGAGGCACTTGAAGGAAAAAATTTAAGGAATTGAGAAAATCACTACTTATGAGGATACCTCCTGACAATACAGACTGCATGATTGACAATAAAGCCTTGATAAAAAAATTGAACAATATATTCATAAGGGAAAAAAAAAAAAAAAAAGTGAGATGGCTAGCACACTATAAGGTGAAGATTTAATGTTACGTTGCCTTTAGACAAAAAGATAGTTGTTATGTGCATATACCAAGTACGAAAAATCAATTGAAGGAATTTCCTAAGGACTAACCCTACTGGATTGAGTATAGAACTTTTGGACTGAAAGGTTACGAAGAAAACCATCAAGCAAAAAAAAGACAAAGAGGATGATGACAAAGGATTCAATCATGACCTAAGGGTACTCGGTTATGAATAAGAGATTTTTTTTGCTTTGCATGAATAGGAACATTATTGAAAATCCTAATGACAAATTGATGAGAATAGTGAAATAGGCCTCTGGACGAGGACATTTGGCCCATGATGATGAATCAACTTGAGTTTGTCTAAAATCTTCACAGAGGAAAGCGCTTAATGAATTCAATTATTATGAAACTGGAGATAGAGTTAGGACATTTTACTTTCAGTATATAATAAGGTCTTCAATAGAAGATGTTACTAATTGGCTTTCATGATTTTATTTTGAATATAACTTTGGTCAAGGAATAAAGTCACATATGGAAAACGACAGATAGTTGAAATTCAAAGTTAATCAAGGGTTTGGCTGTAGAGCACATGATACCATGTCAGTTATTGAAGTATCTTGGGGACAAATATAAAAAGAAGCCAAGTTAGACACAATAGAAGAAGGTAATTTTTGGACTTGTGGATGATGAAAGAGATCACTAGATGAAAGACAAGAAGAAAAAGGGATCATCCTATGATATTCAAAAAGGACTATAAGAAAATATGATCTTGAAAGAAGTATGGAGTAATTTATACATGAATAAAGAAGCATGGTCTTACAAGGAGACTATCCTATACATGATGAGATAGGTATAGGAATCTAAGGATTTTGAGGGAGATGAGTTACGGCTAGAAACCGGTACTGATAAAACTGGTACGTATGGGAGTATGCATCAGAGTACGCAGCGAGAGTGGCCCTTATAAGTAAGGCCTTGTAAAAGGAACAATAAAAATGATAAATTGAGGATGAGCCTAAATTAGATTCTTAAGGGGAGAATGCATTCACCAAGAAGTTATTTAAGAGACAAATACCTGGAAGATAATAATTTATGGAATTTCGGGGGAAAAATTCCCCTAAGGGGGTAAGAATGTAACGACTCCAATTTTGTAACATTGAAATCCCAAGTTAGCAATGAAAAGTTCACTTTTTGGAAATAAGGGTATTTTGGTCATTTCACTATTCACCTTAACTGAACCCAGAAATTTGGTCCTAAAAATGGTACCATTAGGTGCGTCTCGGAAAAAGGAATCCAACAAGACCAAAATCACCCAAAACGGAGTTAAAATGAGCAAGTTATGGCCCTTTGAATTTCAGGGGCAAAAATATAAGTTTTACTAAAAAACGGATTTAGCCTGCAAAACACAGGGGCCTGTTTTGATATGGGCACCCCTCTTCTTCAACCTCCTAGAGGGTTCTAGAACGGCGGTGATTGGAGGAGAAATCACCACCATTCTGGAGGTTTCTCCACCGCCATTAAAGGGCGGTGAGAGCCCCCTCCAGAACCCTATTATAGCTCCATAAATAGAGCTCTTGGGCGCCTCTAATGGCAGCCCAAAAGCTTGGGAAAAACCCTTTCTGGAGAAGCAACCAAGAGGAGAAACGTGGAGAAAAACCCAGCAACGAGCCAAGTATGCCCAAAATCCCTCCAAACCCATCTTCTCATTAGTCCAAGGCTAAGTTTTCCTAAGTTTTTTCATGAAAAATCATGCAAAAATGGGCCCTGGAGAGTCAAAAGGACCCAGGGACGATCCCTGGGGTGCAGTGGTTCGACAGGGTGTCCCAAGGACGCCCCGGTCCCCCAACAAACGAAACGCATGCTGTGCGTCAAGAAAACCAGACGGACGCGTCCGTGGACGTGCCCACAAAAGAGAATGTCGGGTGGAAGCCGGGTGCGTTTGCAAACGCGCCCGCTAAGGCGCCTGCCGCCGACGCGGGATGCGCTAGCGTCCCAGGCTTCCACCTTGCTTAGTTTGGCCCTTTTATGTACACGCGGCACTAAAAATGCTATAACTTGAGATCTAGGGCTTCGATTGAGGTGCCGTGAAAGGCGTTGTATCCGTGTCGACGACACGGACACACCCAAACTATAAAATTCTTGATCAAGCCCCAATATAAGGTGGGCACGACCCTTAGACTATGGTAGTGGCGCGGGGCCAGTAAATCCTTGAAAACTTGATGATACCAAGGCCCAATTAGGACCTTAGGACACCCATAGGCATGGGGATGAACACTTAATGCCTAAGTAGTAAGACCAACCACTCTAAAACCTATAAAAGATAGGCCAGACTAACCTTGATTCCCCAAACCATGTTCAAGAGCGTACGAGGACAAAGGGGTTAGCGCGACCTAGCCAGGTAGGTGCTATATCGCTACTAGACTTTTAAATAGAGCCATGATTGTTTTGAATGCATGTTTTAAGTATAAGTTATATGATTTCTTTAGCATAACTTAACCTTATAAACGAATTCAGCATACATATGATAAATGCTTTATGCATAGATATGTTTTGCAAATAATTGCATATACATTATGCATAGATATGTTTTCCAAACAATTGCATATATTGTATGATTTGTGAGCATTGAGTTTTTGAAAGATTGCATGTCCTTGAGGGTTACCAAAAGATGCTGGAGTGCCCAAAAGATGATGGGTAGGCAGTTGTGAGGGCCAGGCAGTTGTGAGGGACCCAAAGAGGACAGGTTTTGAAAAAAGAGGTTTTCGCTTGTTTGGTCTGATATGATTTGGGCTGATACGCTTGTGGGCGTTATGCCGAGAGGTTTGGGTTGGCCTCCAGCCTCTACCACTATTAGGTGGATGGGTACCACGCCCAAAAAGGACAACGTCCCTACGTCAACTACATGTGGTACAGGGGGCTACCACTGGTGTCAACGGACTGGGTCGACGTGTCATATGCCCCGGTGAGGCTATGAACGAGTGTCCTTAGGTACCCGGGGGCCACATGACTGCGAGGTCGTAGGCATAGTTAGACCCTATGGTTTAGTGGATTTACTTGCATTGCATATGGCATGACATGAGGTTGGTCGACCATACTAGATATCCATGAGTTGGATTTAGTTGAGCATCTTATGCATAACATTATGTTTATGATATATGATACTTTCGACTTGGATTATGCTATTCTTTAAGTCGTCAGTATTGCAATTCGATAGTGGTTTTTAATATCGATATTGAACGTGATTGTTCGAACATGCACAAGTTTTTAAGAGCATATGATTTTAAACATAGCATGCATTGTAATACTAGTAATGATAGACTCCTACTGAGTATAGTATATACTCATCCTATTCTTAACATTTTTCAGGATAGTTCCACTCACAAATAGAAGACGTCTCAAGAGATATTAGTGCTACAAGCAAGTAAATAAACAAAGGAGACAATTATACACGTAAGTAATCTCTCAACCCTTTGGACATGTATTTATATACAGGTGAGCTGTGTGTTGTGACTGGATAGACCTGGGGAAAAACATTTATGATTTCTAAAGATTTTCAAAAACTACTTTGATTGTTGTGAAAGCAAATGACACTCGGGGTTTTCAAAATGAGTTTAAAACAAAAGATTTTTTGCTGCATTGCATTGTTTTCAAATCGGGATCCCACCTTAGGAATTTAGATTTTTCATTTAAAAATGCATGAGAAAACCCGGGTCGTCACACCTATAGGGGTTTTATATGCTATACGATAAGCCTATAAAGCATCAATAAGTCTTAAAGACCAGTCCTTCCTATTTGGATTGACTGTCTTTTCTAGAATCTGCTTTATTTTCCTATTGGATACCTCTACTTGACCACTAGTTTGAGGTAGTATGGGGTAGGTATCCTATGGTTGACACCATACTATTTCATTAAGTTCTCAAACACTTTATTACAAAAGTGTTTCCCCCCAACACTCATTATGGCTCTTGGAATACCAAACCATGCAAAAATATTTTCTTTTAAACTTTTTACCCCAACCTTGTGGTCATTGGTTTTGCAGGGTATAGCCTTCGCCCACTTGGACACGCAGTCCACTCCCACTAAGATGTACATATTTCTAAAAGAATTATGAAAAGGTCCCATAAAATCTATGCCCCAAACATCAAAAGGTTCTATGACAAGGATTGGATTTAAGGGCATCATATGTCTCCTTCCTAAACTTCCTAACCTTTAACACCTTACACATGCTTTGTAGTAAGCATGTGCATCCTTAAATATGGTAGGCCAATAAAATCCACACTGCAAAATTTTTGCAGTCATCTTTCTAGAGCTAAAATGGCCCCCACATGCATGATCATGACGAAAGGAGATGATTTGATTATGTTCACTATCTAGTATGCATCTCCTAATTACTTAGTCAAGATAGTACTTGAATAAGTACGAGTCATCCCATGTAAAATATCTAACCTCAGTTAAAAATCTCTTTTTATATTGTTTGGTCCAATGATTAGGCATTTCTCCTATAACAAGACAATTAACAATATCTCCATACCAAGGTAACTAGGAAACATGCAATAACTATTCATCTGGGAATGACTCAGTTATAGGCCCCTGATCGCTAATGTGCTCCACCACCAATCTGGATAAGTGATCTGCTACTACATATTTTAAACCTTTCTTATCCCTAATTTCTAAGTCAAACTCTTATAGCAGTAGTATCCAATGGATCAACCTAGGTTTTGTATCCTTTTTAGAAAGGAGGTACTTTAAGGCCGCATGATTCGAGTATACTATAACTTTAAACCCTAATAGGTAAGATCTAAACTTATCCAAAGCAAACACTATAGCTAACAACACTTTCTTAGTAGTGGAATAGTTGAGTTGCGCATCATTTAGTGTTTTATTAGCGTAATATATCACATGAGGAAGTTTATCAATGCATTGCCCCAAAACAGCAATGGCATAATCCGACACGTCACACATTATTTCGAATGGTGTGCTTCAATCTGGTGGTCGAATAATAGGTGCAGAATTCAATTGAGCCTTAGGTTGCTCAAATGCTTTCTTATAGTCTTCATCAAAGTCAAAAGTGGCCTCCTTTGTAAGTAAATTACATTGGAGCTTGGCAATTTTGCTAAGATCATTGATGAATCATCTGTAAAAGCCAGCATGTCCTAAAAAGGAGCAAATTTCTATTACTGTCTTTGGTGGAGGAAGGTTGGCTATTAAATCCACTTTTGCCTTATCAATTTATATCCCATTGGGTGATATTATGTGGCCTAATACTATGCCATTCCGTACCATAAAATGACACTTTTCCCAATTTAAGACAAGATTCTTCTCCTGACACCTTACTAGGACTAACTTCAAGTGGTGCAGGCACTCATCAAATGATGCCCCAAATACTGAGAAGTCATCCATAAACACCTCAAGGAATCTTTCTACCATGTCTGAGAAAATGCTTAACGTACACTTTTGAAATGTAGTTAGAGCGTTACAAAGCCCGAAAGGCATATGTCTATAGGTGAAGGTAGTCTTCTACTGATCCTCTGGTGCTATAGGAATTTGGTTGTTACCAGAATATCCATCCAAAAAATAGTAATAGTTATGTCCGACTAACCTCTCTAGCATTTGGTCAATGAAAGGTAGAGGAAAATGATCTTTCCTCGTGACCGCAGTCAACTTTTAATAGACAATACAAACTCTCCACCCAGTGGTCATGTGGGTGGGGACTCGCTCGTTGTCGTCACTTTTTACTATCGTGACCCCAGATTTCTTAAGTACAACCTGAATGTGGCTGACCCAAGTACTATCAGAGATAGGGTATATGACGCCAACATCTAAGAGCTTTAGGACTTCATCTCCAACCACGTCCTTCATGTGGGGGTTCAGTCACCTTTGAATTTCCTTAGAAGGTTTTGCATTTTCTTCTACATGCATCCTATCCCTGCATACGGCAAGACTTATCCCTTTTATGTCTGCTATTGTCCACCCTAGATCAGTTTTATGTTCCTTAAGAATATCTAAAAGCTTACCTTCCTATTCTTTATCTAAGTCTAATGCTATTATTACAAGTAAGGTTTCATCTAGGCCTAGGTATGAATATTTCAAGTTATCAAGTAAGGGTTTTAGGTCCAAAGACGATGGTTGCTCTATTGAGGGTATGGGGACAGATTTAGATAGTGGGAGTGGTTCCACATAAGGACCCCACTTAGAGGTATCCATGATTGCTGCAACATCTAAAAGATTGTTTATCTCCTCAATATACTTGTCTATATCAAATTCTCCATTAAAGTGCATCAGACAAGCCTCTAGTGGATCTGAGATGGACAATGGTGAATGAATCTCATTAATTGTACTCTCTATCAAGTTTACATCATACGAATCATCGAGGTTTAAATGTTGTTGATCGGCATTAAAAACATTAAGCTTAACCTTCATGTTGTCGAATGAGAGTTTCATTACACCATTCCTATAGTTAATAATGGTGTTGGACGTTCCCAAGAATGGATGTCCAAGGATGATCGGGATTTGACTACCAAGATCAGATACAGGTTGGGTGTTTAGCACAATGAAATCAATAGGGTAATAAAACTTATCCACCTGTATCAAGACATCTTCAACCAAACCATGAGGTATCTTGATAAATCTATCAGGTAATTGCAACTTGGTAGTCGTTGGTTTTAACTCACTGAGTTTTAGTTGCTCATAGACAGAGTATGGCAACAAGTTAACACTAGCCCCCAAGTCAAGAAGTGCCCTATCTATGACATAATCTCCAATGACACAAGTGATTGTAGGACATCCTAGGTCTCTAAACTTTGCTGGGGTCTTATGTTAAATCAAAGAGCTCACCTGTTCGGTGAGGAAGGCTTTCTTTTGCACATTAAGCTTTCGTTTTGTTGTGCAGAGCTCTTTTAAGAATTTGGCATAGGAAGGGATGCCTTTAATTGCATTGAGCAATGGTATATTGATGTGTACATGTTTAAATACATCCATTAACTCATTGAAGTTTGATCCCTTCCTAGCTTTATTCAATAATTGGGAAAAAGGGGCTTTAAGCATATAGGGTGCCTCCACTATAGGTTCTACAGGGTTATTCTGTCTTTTCTCTTTTTCCTATATTTTTGTTGCCTCTTTTTCCTCTATAGTTTCCTTGGCCTGCCCTTCTTCATTATGGATCTGACGACCACTCTTAAGGATGGTTATGGACTTGGCATACTCATGAGGGTTAAGGTTTTGAGAACTTGACCCTATCTCAAATTGACCCTTAAGGTTAGGGATGGGTTGACTAGGAAACTAACTTTTTCCTCTATTATATAATTTAGCAAACAATTGGCTTACTTGCGTCTCTAACTTGGCTATGGCTTGAAAGTTGACATTGGCTATCTGTCTACTCTCATTTTGCAATTGGTGTAAGGCCTTTTTAGTGTAATCATTACCTTTTACAATTTTTTCCAGATGTTTTCCTCTGAATATGGTTTCTTTTGTTGTAGAGGTTGTTGAAAGCCAGGAGGCTGATGGGGAACTATAGTTCTAAGATGAAAGTTTTGGGTAGGGGGATTTACAAATGGCCCCCCTTGGTTTTTATTCTTTGACCAAGACAAATTAGGATGCCTAGCCAATCTAGGGTTGTAGGTCTCAGAATATGGGTTGTTGCTAGGTTGGCGATATGCATTCAATGCATTCACTTGGTCTACAAGATATTCAGAGAATACTTTATTAGATGGACATGCTGAGGTTAAATGGGCTGGACTAGAACAAGTAGCACATACCTCTTGTGGAGGTTTTTGGGATAATGTAGCAGCTATGAAAGATTGAAACATAGTTTCAAGCTTGTCCATTCTTCCACCTAATTTTTCAGTGACAGGGCCGAGCTTATAGGATAGATCAGTATGCGCTCCTATCTCATAGATACCTCCTTTCTTAGTGGGTTGGTTAGTTCTTTCTCTCCTATTTGAATAATCCCATTGTTAAGAATTATCGACTACAGTTTGAAAGAATTCCTATGCCTCACTTTCATCTTTTAACATGAGGATCCCTTTACTTGCTACATCTATCATTTGCCTATTTTGAGGCGTCCATTCCTCATAGAAGTATTGAACTTGTTGTCATTTCTCAAATCCATGATGAGGGCATTTTTGTAACAATTAATTCCACCATTCTCAACATTCGTAATATTGTTCATCATCCCTTTGTTGGAAATTTATAATTTCATGACACAGGTTATTTGTTTTGTGAACAAGGAAGAACTTGCTCAAAAACTTCTTGGACAATTGGTCCCATGTATGTATGGAACCTACCTCCAAGGAATTAAGCCATGACTTGGCTTCATGCTTAATGAAAATGGGAATAACCTAAGCCTAATCAAATCATCCTAAAAATTTTGGAACCTAAATGTGGCACAAATATCAAGGAACTCCTTGATATGTAGGTATGGGTCTTCTCGGTCTTAACCATAAAAAGTAGGGAGTAATTGAATTACTCCTGGCTTTAACTCAAAGTGGTGGACATTAGTGGGAGGTAAAGTTATGCAGGATGGGGTATTAAGTTGGAGCAGCGCATAAAAATTTTAATCATCTTGCGCTCAATCTCTGCTGGTGGTTCAACCATAGGGATAGGAACTATGTTTCTTTCCCCTTGGTGTTGGATGCATTGAATCTCTGGGTTTAAAGGTAGTAGCTCAGGGTTCTGAGATTGACACACTTGCATGAACTATTCTTAATCTAAAATATCCTACTCTAAATGCTAACTCTAACTCTATGTGATGCAAGCAAAAGGCACAATCAAACACCTCAAGCTACTAGACAATATATTGATTTTCTTGAATTTGTGTGGGGACAATGCTTTTAATTAGCCTAATCTAGTACTCCTCCTCTCCTTTAGATTTGACTATTGCTTACCAGTTAGGTTCTACACAAGGTGGTTAATACAACCCTCATGTAAGGAGGCGTTTAGACATCACAAATGTCAACAGGAGGCGAGGGAAGAACGAGGCTCTATTAAACAACCCACAATAACAATAGTGCTCAAAAGCCACTGGAGTGACAATAAATCGTGTCTTAGTAAGAGGGTCCTACGAGCATGTAATGGCCTTATAAGTCTCTTCTAATTGATTTTAATTTGAGTTGAAGGGTATGGTAGCACGCTTGAGGTGATTATCCTAAGTGGGCCAAGGAATGGTGATGAAATCCACCCTTGATCTTATGGGGGTAGGGTGCCCTTACCAATTAAATTCCACACTCCATAGTAGTTCAATCAGCATATATATCACCTTGAAGCATTAATTGTGTCCCTGAGAATGCAATTAAAATGGTAAACTAATCCAAAACCCTTAAAAATGCAACAATTATAAAAGATGCTTTCTGTATGAGTTATACTATCAAACAATGCAAATTTACTCTAAATGCAAGCCATAATCTAGGAAATAAATGAGTGAGGAAACTTACAATAGGGTTTCTAATGAAGATCAAGTGTGGGCCATCTTACCCCACACTTGCCCTGCATTATACAACCCTTTAAAATTAAAATGGAAATTGCAATTTACAAGGATCCTCACTACAAGATTCACTCAAAAGAAAAAGAAAAATCCTATTCTAGGAAAGCAGGGAAATTTCCATTTTGATGAAGATTTCCTTGCCAATTTCCTCCACTTTTCTATTTCCTTGAAAAAGAAAATTAGAAATAAGTACCAATTTTAGAAAATTAGGTGGTTATGCATTAAAAAAAATTGAAAAATGTACCTAAAATGGTGAAACTCTACAATTCCTACAAATTTTTTTTTGGATTTTTCTATTTTTTTAATTTTGGAATTTTAATTACATTTTATAAAAACTCCATTGCGGGTCCCCGACAATGGCACAAAAAACTTATTGATGTTTTTTGCAAGTGCACGGGCTATTGTGGTATAGCTAATGCAAGTGCGAGTCGATCCCACATGGACGCGCTTTAAGAATTTGGATTTTTTAATAAAATTTAATTATTTAAACTTAAAATTAATTGACAAAAATTAACAAAAATAAATCAGACTTCATCTTCAATTTAACAGTGAAATTCCAGAGGTCTAATTCTAGGAAGAATAGAAAAAGAAACAACAAAACCTTAACTAAAACTAAAACTAGAAAAAATTAAAAAAAATCTAATTCCGTATCTTAAGTACTATCCAATTCTTCAATTGTAGTCTTACAAACCTTGATCAGACTCCACCAATATATTCAACATATCCTGGATTAATGATCTAACGGATGAATTTGTTAGATTCGCCAAATTTTTAGAGATCTAATCTAATTAAGCAATTTAAGAATTAATGGCTTAGATCTATTTTCAAAACTCAAATTGAAGATCAGGAATAGTAATTACATAGGAAACTATCCTAAAAACATGTTATAAAATTTAATTGAAATTCTAAATTAAAACAAACAAGAAATAAGAGTTTTTCCATGGGTAAACCAGAACCCTAGATTTGGTTAAATAGGAACATATAAGATAGTTCCTGGATTAACAATGGAATAACACAAAACGAGAACAATCAAAATAGGAATAACATAAAATTTGAATAGTAATAGTAATAGTAACAGGACAAAACATGTAAATTGAAATCTTCAAATAAGTGCAAAATTGGAATTTTCTTCCCAAACTTTCGTAAAACGAAGTTTGTCGGAGAAGATGGGGATGATTGCTAAAGATCGTGGAGAAGCTGATGATGGTGTTGGCCTTGGAGGAGGACTATGACATCACATGATTCTGGATGTCACCTGGGCCATTGGGTGTCGGTGAGGCCTAGATCTGGCGTCTTTGACTAGCAGGGGAGGAACAGAAGTGAAACGAAAAAATGATGCCTAGTGCAATGAACAGAAGAAGATGTCCTGGGAGTAGTTTTTGTCCAATCTAGGTGTGTGGTCGGTGGAAAAGGAGGCGTGATGAGGGTAGGGGCCGAGGGAGTTCTGAAGCGTGGTAGGTAAAAGAGGGAGAGAAAGGGCAAGTTCAGAGAGGGAACTGGTGTCTGAGTTTTTCTGTCAGAACAAATAGAAGAGAGAGAGATTAGGAGTGAGAAGGAAGACCAGAGGAAAACCTTACATGGGTTTTCTCTTGGAACAAAGAAGACAATACCAGTAAATAGAGGAACTTTGGCTGGCAAAATGGAGAATACAATGGAATGACAGAAACAATGAAGGAGATGGGGTATGGTGATGAAAGAATGGTGCTGTCGCACAGTTCTAAAAGTAGTCTCCTGGGCTATGTGTTAGAGCAAAAGGGATCAAGGAAGACAACTAGTGGAGCGCTAGAATGAAGCTTGGTGTGGTGAATAGAGGAGTAGACATGACGAGGACGACACCTACTGAGCAAGCTGGCCTAGGATTTCGGTGTCAGGTGAGAGCTTGGAACTATGAAGACAACTAAGAATAGAGGAATTGAGAATAGAGGCAAACGAGCCTGTGCAGAAAAAAAAAACAAAAAAAAAACCAAAAAAAAAAAGAAAAAAAAGGATGGGTGCGAGAAAAAAAAGGATGGGTGCGTGAGATGGGATGGCTGGTGAATTGGGTCTGATGGGAGCATAGTGATTTAGATGGTGATCAAAAGGGGGATTGGGAGTGAGAGAAGGAGGCAGGCTGGGTAGAGAAGAAGGGATAGTGAGAAAACAAAGATGGCATGGGAGATGCGATGAATGTAAACGAGAGAGATGGACATTAAGAGAGAAAGGAGAGATGGGAAATTAGAAACACAATAATCAGTATAACAAGGACTTAGGAAAGTAAGAAAAAAAAAACTCTGAACATGGAAAACAACGTAATACCAAAACCCCAACAACTCCAAAACTCCAAAAACCTCCCCCAAACTCCCTATGGTTTCCCCTCTTTATAAACTTTTCACTTCCTAATTTTCCTCCAACTCTTTTCTTTAAGAGTTAGTTTCCTATTAGGAAACTTCCTCTTATTCTAATTTAGGACTCTTCTTCTATTAAAAATACTTCTTCTTTTAAGAACCCTTCATCCCATGCCTTATTGACCTTCAAATTGATCTACCTCATTGAAATTAAATCTAACTCATTCAACCCTTCTTTAGTTGATCTACAAGACCAAAGACTCGATTAGGGTCATCTAAAGCATACATTAAGCATCCACTTAGCTCAATTGATCATCTGACCATTAATTTTGACAATTTATGGTTGGATGGTCAATTTGAGCTAATTTTTGTATTTTATCCAAAAATTAACAAATTAATGAGTTAGATGGTCTAACTAAAAGCTAAAGTAGGGGTCTTTTAGCAAAAATTAAACACTTAACAGGATCATCACCTTGCTTCCTACAAAAGAATAAATACCCTATTTAAATCCTAAAAGTTTATGGCAATTTACATACTTACTTTGGATTAGCTTATGAACTTGCAAAATATCATTAGGTTAGAATCATTTGTCCTTTAAATTTTTGGAAATTTTTTTAGAAATAACACTACATTTTATAAGACATGGGCTACTAATTGGGTACCTTTTGTACAGAATTGAACACTTATTAGTGAAATTCTAGAAACATGGGATCAAGAAATTTAAATTAAATAGGGCATGGACTGATATGTTTCATGTGATTTAAGGCTTGCAACACGATCATAAAAATAGAAATTTAATAAACTTGAAGAATGGAAATAACTAAGAGAAACTTTACATGAATCATACACTTTATTGGACGGAATTTGGTACATGCGTTGTGCACGTGTACATGCAGAACAAAGCTACAAATTGTGCACTATTTTATTACCTAGAACTTGATCCAAAGAAAACTTTAAACACATTACAACAATTTTAAACTAATCATTGATATTACGCATGTGAAATCCAAAGAGAAATCAAGAGAGTAAGAGCTAGAAGATTGGAAAGAAATCAATAAGAAGAAGTTCCAAATCAAAGTGAGAAACAAGGAAAAGATAAAAGGGAAACAAAGAGATTCAAAGCTACTATCCTCTTGGATATCACTATAAGAGAAAAGATAACATTGATCCTAAAGGGTTAAGCAAGAAAAGTAAGAGAAGTGGAAGCAAGAGTGAAAGGAGAACAAAGAGGAACTATGTGTATGAAACTTAAACAACAAACAAAGAAATAAACAAGCAATGAAAGCAAGGTACTAAGCTGGAATTGAAGTACAAAACCAAAGAAACAAAGCAAGGAAGAAGTTGTGGAAGATAAGGAAAATCACCCAAAGTGTTGCTATCCAAAGCCCTATGAGTATCTCCAAGTAGATGTTCTTGATTTCAAAGAGTTAGAAACAACCCCTCTACTTTGATTTGGCTGGGAATCCCATGAGGCATTTATAGAGTTTTGATTTCAAATATGATAAAAATGGAGAATTAGAAATAAAACTCTAGGTAGTAAAGTTAGGTGGTTGATTGGAGATAGAAGAATTGAAGGTAAGGTGAGTGGGTGAGGTGGACTTCTAAATATAAGAAAAGGAAGGAGGAGGCATTGAATTCCACATTTCCCATCATTCATAATATTGTTCATCATATTTTTGCTGGAAATTGACAATCTCCCTACGAAGGGCATTGGTCTTATGGTCTTATAGAAGGAAAGAATTTATTCAAAAAGTTTCTAGACAACTTGTCTCATGTAGCAATGGAATTGGCCTGTAAGGAATTCAGTCATGATTTGGTCTTATCTTTTAATGAGAAAGGGAACAACCTAAGTCTAATGGAACCATTTGAAATATTTTAGAATCTAAATGTAGCACATATATCAAGGAATTCCTTGATATGTATGTATGGATCCTCTCTCTCTCTCTCAATCATAAGATGATAGGTGTAACTGTATGACTCTAGATTTAAGTTTAAAGTGGTCTACATTGGTGGGTAATATGGTAATGCATGATGGAGTATTTAGTTAGAGTGGCGCATGGAAATCTCTAATGGCTTTGTGCTCAATTATTATTATTGCA
The DNA here is from genome assembly GCA_035236585.1 of Warburgia ugandensis. Classification (NCBI taxonomy): domain Eukaryota; kingdom Viridiplantae; phylum Streptophyta; class Magnoliopsida; order Canellales; family Canellaceae; genus Warburgia; species Warburgia ugandensis. The sequence continues at coordinate 45,269,335 of CP141127.1, read as the reverse complement.
TGGGGTTAGGAATTTGATTTCTCACCCTCACCTATGGGTACATTCAATCCCATGATCTAATGGTACTAACTCAATGTTTTAAGATCGATGATAGTGTGCTCACTATATTGACAAACATATATAAATGATGAAATCTAACTCTAAATGTGACTCCCAACTCTATATGATGCACAATCAATCATAATGGTTTACTATCAAGATGTTTTGATAATCTTTGTTAATCTATAGGGTGGTATTAGATCTAGATCTAGACTACTCCTTTTATCCAAGCTTGACAATTGGTTACCAATTAGTTCTTGCTCAGGGTGGTTAATACAATTCTTATTGAAGGAGGTGTTTAGACCTCAACAACCATCCACAAAAGATGTGGGAAAATTACTTGGATTTTGGATATTCATTATAACCATAATGATCAAAAACCATTGGAGTGACAATAAATCTCCTCCTAAATGGGTCCTACAAGCTTGAAGCCCTAAGTTTTTGGGTACTTTATTTTAAATTAAGCTTTTAAAGGTTGGAATTGTGAACATACAATGAATTGATTTGAGTAACTAGGTGGGCCAAGGATCAAGCGATGAAATCCAATCCTTATCTCTTGAGGGTTCATTTGAAGCCCTAATGTCAATTTGTTCTAACCACCATACAATACTAAACATTCAATACAATACAAGGAAAGGAAAGGAAAATAATGCCTACCTATTGGAAATTATGCATGAATCATGAAAGGTAAAATTCCAAAAATATGATGCTCATGAAACTTAAATCAAACAATTTATGGACTGAAATGTTGCATGTGTTTAAAGGGATGAAACATAATCATAAAGCCACAAATTTAATGAACTTCAAGCATGAAAATAATGAAGAGAAACATAGCATGAATCACAAACTTTGTTGGAAGGCACTATTATGATTCCTAGAACATGATTCATAGTAAAACATAAACATGCTCCTACAATCTTAAACTAATATATGATATCATGCATGTGAAACCCAAAAAGAAATTAAGAGAGTACTTGCAGGAAGATTGGAAAGAAGCCAACAAGAATCAGTTCTAAATCTAAGTAAGAAATTAGGAAAATATGAAAGGAAGACAAAGAGATTCAAAGCTAATATCCTCTTGGATGTCACTACAAGAGAAAATATAACTTTGATCTTGAAGCATTAAGTGACAAAAGTAGTAAGAGTGAAAGTAGAATAAAGAGGAATTATTTTTAGAAAAACTAAACATCAAAGAAAGCAATCAATAGCCAATGAAAGCAAGGAATTAAAGCAAGGTATCAAGCTGGAATTTTGAAGCGAAAAGACCAAACAAGTAAGGGAAGAAGTTGTGGAATACAAGGAAAGGCATTCAAGGTGTTGCAGTCCAAAACCCTACAATATCTCCAAGTAGATGTGCCTGTTTGAAGGAGTTAGAAGAAACCCCTCTACTTGGATTAGGCAAGGAATTCCATGGGGCATTTATAGATTTTTTCTTTTTAATTTGATTATATCCTATTCTAGAAAGAAAAAGCAGAATTAGAACTAAAACTTTAGGTAGGAAAGTTAGGTGGTTGATTTAAGAAATAAGATTAGAAGTTAAGGTGAGGTGGGTGAGGTACTTGAGTGTTAAATGATTAGTGAAAACAAGGAGTTCCTTCTCTGTGGTGGAAAAATTTACTTGTGCACTAATAAGTGTCGTACTTGCATAGTTGAGTACATAGAGCTTCTTATCCTTTCTTTGTCCTAAGACTGTCCCAACAACATAGTCACTCATATCACGCATGATTTCAAAGGGTACTTTCCAAACAACTAGGTGCATGATAGGTGTGATTGTCAACTTGTCCTTTAGCTTAGTAAAAGCTTCTTGACAATCAACAGTCCATTTGAATGTGGTATCCTTACTTAGGAGGTTACACAATAGTTTAGATATTGCACTGAAATCTTTTATAAACCTCCTATAAAATCCTACATGTCCTTAGAAGGAGTGAATGTCTCTAACTGTTTGAGGGATGGATAGATTAGAAATTAGTTCAATTTTTTCTTTGTCTACATATATTTCTTTTGATGAGTCAATGTGGTCAAGAAAAATTCCATTGGGAAACATGAAATGGCACTTCTACTAATTTACGACTAGGTTTTTCTATTCATAACAACGTATGACTTTTCTCAAGTTTTCCAAACATGTATCAATTGAATCCACAAAAACTATGAAATCATCCATGAAGACCTCCAGAAAGCATTCTACCATGTTATTGAAGATACTTGGTATACATCTTTAAAAGGCTGCATGAGCATTACATAATCTAAATGGCATTATTTTATAAGCAAATGTACCAAAAGGATAAGGTAATGTAGCATTTTCTTATTCTTTAGGTATGATTTCTATTTGATTGTATCTTGAATAACCATCTAGAAAATAATATAACTTCTATCCTGCTACCCTTTCCAACATTTGATGGACAAAGGGCAATGGGAAGTGATATTTTCTTGTGATAGCATTTAACTTTATATAATTAATACACATATTCCAACTCTTCGTAACTCTAGTAGGAATGAGTTAGTTGTTGGCATTAGGTATAGTTATCACTCCAAATTTCTTGGGTAGTACTTGTGCTAGATTCACCCATTGGATGTCACTTATGGGGTAGATGATCCAAACATCTAGCAATTTAAGAACTTCTGCCCTAACCACCTCTTTCATATTTGGATTCATCTTACAATGCATTTGATGGGATATCTTGGCATCATCTTCCATGTAAATTATATGGATGCATATTAAAAGGTTATTGCCTTTAATAATTACAAGGGTCCAACCTATAGCTCCTTTGTAGTCCTTTAAAATTTGAATTAACTACTCCTCTTAGGATTTTTTTATTTAGGAGGACATAATGATAAGAAAAGTCTGTGTCTTCTAAGTATGCATACTTGATATCATCTGGTAGAGTTTTTAACTTTAGTTTGTTAAAAGGTTTCACTAAAGATGGAATGGGAGTGGATTCCTTGGGTGGCATGTTCTTGAACTGAGGTTGCCATTTTGCTATGTCCATAATAGGCATAGAATCAAAGAGGGCATTAACTTATTCTATTAATGCATCCTCAAGAAATTCATTAAAATGTTCCAAACAAGCCTCTAGTGGATCTAATAAGGAAGACTTAACAAACTGATCTTGCATAATTGGTTTATCATGTTGACATCGTGTAAGTCATTAATAGATTCTCTTGGCTACTAACAGATGTTAAAAATGTTTAGTTTCAATGTCATATTTCCAAAGGATAGGTACATCACATCATTTTGGCAATTGATTAAGGCATTGGATGTGGCTAAAAATGGTCATCCAAGAGTTACCAATATTTCGTTCCTTTCATTCAACCCAGGTTCTATGTCTAGAACTAAAATGTCTATTGGAAAGTAGAATTGTTCTACTTGGATAAGTATATCTTCTACTATTCCTCTTGGTATTTTGATAGATTTGTTGGCTTGTTTGGAGGCCAGTGGTAGTTGGTTTAAGTTCTCCTAGACCTAGCTTCTCATATATTGAATATAGTAATAGATTCACACTAGATCCTAAGTCAAGCAAAGATTGATTTATCTTGTAGTTTTTAATTATACAAGTGAGAGTTAATAAACTTGGTTACTTATATTTAAGTGATGTATGATGATGAAGGACCAAACTAACTTGTTCGGTCTAGAAATCCTTCTTGTGCACGTTCAACTTTCATTTGATACTGTAAAGGTCTTTCATAAACTTAGCATATGATGAGATCTATTTGATGGCATTCAAAATCAAAATGTTGATATTGACTAGTTTAAAAATATCAAAGATCTCATCATTGGAAGCTATCTTAGGAATTTGACGTAGCCGTTGTGGAAATGGAAGTGGGATGGTACATGGGTTAGTGGTAGGGTGAGCTTTCTCTGTAGTAACCTCAATGATAAGCTTTTCTTTAGCCTAAGGAGTCTTCTAAATTTTAGCAGGCTTAATTGGAACATTCTTTGGAAACACATTTCCATTTTGAGGAGTGGTGACTAAATTAGTTTGTTCCATGGTTAAGCTTGAAGAATCCCTTGTCCTAGTCACATGTGCACCCTTAGCATTTTCTTTTGGTTGGATAGGAAAATTTTCTTTTTCTAGGGTTTACATGAATTGTGTGAACATGTCTTTCTTGTCACTCATAGGTGCTTTGAGTTGGGCACTTTTCCTTTCCTTGTTTTGAATGAATTGATAAAGATTATCCTCCACTAACCACTTTGGTGCAGTTGGAGAGCCCTGGTGTGGGACGTTAGCATTTAGTCCATTTAGCTAACCAAAGTTGGGATGATTTCTCCAACTGGGGTTGTATATCTCATGAAGCACATCTTGGAATGATGGGATTGTAGGGCATTCCTGGGTAGAGGGTGCAGTACTTTCACAAATACCACATACCTATTTGACCTTCTTAGAGGGTAAATTTTATTTTTTTCTCAAATTCAAAAAAATCTAAAATCTCCATGCACATCTACACCCTTCAACCTGAATGAAGCATTGTCCTCAATGTTTGGAAACACATGATCTTATATGAACATGGAAAGATGTAGCAGACTAAGATTTGAAAAACATCTAGGTTGCTTCTTAGGGAGCGTTGAGTTTTACGTCTTTAGCCAGATGTAATGATGAGTGCAAGGACAATGATTTGCAAGGTTGCCTAGAGTATTCTAAGGTGAGTCATGATAATGTGGTGTCTCTAACCGTGTCTCTTCAATCCTAGGGTTAAGTAGTTCTAAGAAAGGCTTTAACCTCTGACCACTAACCTTTAGGACCTCACCATCCTTCTCAATCTCAATGGCCTGAAGAGAATATAGAGTGCATACTATGTAAAGTTAAGTCCATTGAGATTTGAGTTTCTCATGAAAGTGATGCAATATGGAATTATACAACAAGACATTTTGTCCAGGTGTGAAGGATTTCCTTAAGATTTGGCAATCATGTTTAACCTTCATCTAGTCTTTGTACAGTCATGTAGAGTCATATGCATCATTTCTCAATTCATCCAACTCATTCACTTGGCATATCTACTGGGTCCCTACAGCATCTAATTGAAAATTGAGCTTTTTGATAGCCCCATGTGCCTTATTTTCTAGTCTTTCCTATTGGGATTGACTATCTTCTATAGAATATGCTTAATCTCCATATTTGATACCTCCACTTGCCTGCTAGTTTGATGGTGGTATGGGGTAGCTATACTATGGTTGATACCATACTTTTTCATTGAATTTTCAAACATTTTATTACAAAAGATTTTCCCACCTTGCTGATTATGGCTTTCAAAGATCCAAACATTGCAAAAATATTTGCCTTTAAAAAAATTTCCACTACCTTATGGTCATTGGTTTTGAAGGGTATGGCCTCCATCCACTTAGACATGTAGCCCAATCCCACTAGAATGTATAAATTCCCAAAAGAATTAGGAAAGGGTTCTACAATAAGGATTCAGTTTAATGACATCACATGTCTCCTTATTAAGCTTCCTAACCATTAGCACCTCACACATGCTATGTAGTAAGCATGTAAATCCTTAAAAATTGGGAGCTAATAAAAATCACACTGCAAAATTTTTGTAACAATCATTTTAGAGCTAAGCTGGTCCCCACATGAATGATCATGATAGAAGGAGATGATCTTACCATGCTCACTATGTGTTATGCATCTCCTTATCATGTGATTGGGATAATACTTAAAGTATGTGTGGGTCATCCCACTTAAAGTACTTAATCTCAGTCAAAAACCTCTTTCTATCTTATTTGGTCCAATGATTAGGTATTTGTCCCATAATAAGATAATTCCCAATGTCTCCATACCAAGGTAACTAGGAAATGTGTGTTAATTGTTCTTCCAAAAAGGATTTAGTTATAGGCACATTATTGCTAGTGAGCTCCACCACAAATCTTGATAAGTGGTCTACTATAACATTTTTAGAACCTCTCTTATCCCAAATTTCTAAGTCAAATTCCTATAGTAGGAGTATCTAACATACCAGTATGGGTTTTGCATCCATTTTAGAAAGGAGGTACTTTAGAGCTACATGATATGAGTACACTATGAGTTTAGACCCTAGCAAGTAAGATCTAAATTTATCTTAAAGCAAACATGATAGCCAACAACTCTTTTTTATGGTGAAAGAGTTGAGTTGCTCATCACTTAGTATTTCACTAATGTAGTATATCATATGAGGAAGTTTATTGATGCACCACACCAAAACAGCTCCAATAACATAATTTGACGCAACACACATTATCTTGAATGGTGTGCACCAATCAGGTGGTCAGATAATGGGTGTAGATGTCAACTTAGCCTTTAGCCAATCAAATGCTTTCCTACAATGCTCATGAAAATCAAAAGTGGCATCCTTTATTAGTAAATACAAAGGGGCTTTGCAATTTTGCTGAAGTCCTTCACCAATCTTCTATAGAAGCCAACATGCCCTAGAAAGGGCATACTTCTTTTACCATCCTTAGTGGAGGAAGGTTGGCTATTAATTCTACCTTGGCCTCATCTACCTCAATCCCACTATGTGATATAATCTAGCTTAAAACTATACCACTTTGTACCATAAAATGACACTTTTCCCTATTTATTTGCTCCTGAAACCTTGCTAGAACTAACTTTAAATGGTGTGGGCACTCATTAAAAGAAAACCCAAACATCGGGAAGTCATCCATAAACACCTCGAGTAAATTTTTTACCATATCAGATAAGATGCTCAAATAAACCTATAAAAAGTGAGAGGAGCATTGCAATGCCCAAAAGACATACATTAGTAAGCAAAGATTCCAGAAGGACAAGTGAAGGTGGTCTTCTCCTAATCCCTGGGTGCTTACAAATCTACTTATAACCAAAATATCCATCTAGAAAATAATAAGAACTATGTTCAGTTAACATCTCAAGCATTTGGTCAATAAAAGGTAGAGGAAAGTGGTCTTTCCTTGTGATATCGGTCAATTTTTACTAATCAATGTAAACTCTCCATCCAATGGTCATGTGGGTGGGAACAAACTCATTCTCCTCTTTCTTGACTACTATGACCCCAGATATCATGGGTACAACCTAAACAAGTCTCACCCAAGTGGCTTTAGAGATGGGGTATATGATGCCAACATTTACAAGCTTAAGGACTTCATCTTCAATCATGTCCTTCATGTGAGGATTGAGTCAACTTTTATTTTTCCTGGAGGGTTTAGCATTTTCTTCTACGTGTATCTTATACATGCACACATCTAGACTATTTCCCTTTAATATGTGCTATGGTCTACCATAGAGTAATCTTATATTCTTTAAGAACATCAAGCAATTTTCTTTCTTATTCCTTACCAAAATCTGATGCTATTATTGCAAGTAAGGGTTTTAAGGCCAAAGATGGTGGTTGCTCTATAGAGGGTATGGGGAGAGATTCTAAAGGAAGGAGTGGCTCCACATGAGAACCCCACTTGGAGGTATCCATGATTGGAATAGCCTCTAAAAGGTTGTTCACCTCCTCCATAAACTTGTCTATATCAAAATCTCCACTAAAATGCATGATCAAGCCTTGAATGGGTCAGAGATGGGAGACCGTGGATGAATGTCATGAATTAGACTCTTTATCAAATTCACTTCACAAGAATCAGCGAGGTCTAAATGTTGTTGGTCAACACTAAAGACATTAAGCATAACTTTCATGTTGCCAAATAAATATTTCATCACACCATTCCTAGAGTTAATAATAGCATTGATGCTATTAGGAATGGACATCCGAGTATAACTGGAATTTGACTATGGGGATCAAATACAGGCTGGGTGTCTAGTACAATGAAATCGACTAGGTAATAAAATGGGTCTACCTATAACAACACATCTTCAACCGAACCACTGGTATCTTCATTGATCTATCTACTAATTGTAGCATGGTAATGGCTAGTTTTAGTTGATTGAGTGCTAGAGTATGGCAATAAGTTAACACTAACCCCTAGGTCAGGTAGTGTCCTATCTATGACATGGTCTCCAATAATGCAAGAAATTGTAGGGCACACTCAGCTGCTCAGTGAGGAAAGCTTTCTTCTACACATTTAGCTTTCTTTTTCTAGTGCAAAGCTCTTTTACAAACTTAGCATAGGCAAGGACATCATTTATTGCATTAAGCAATGGAATGTTAATTTGGACGTGTTTAATTACATACATAAGTTAGTTGAAGTTTTTTCCATTTCTAGCCTTGTTTAGCAACTGAGAAAACCATGCTTTGAGCATATAGGGTGCCTCCACTGTAGGTTCCGCAAGAGATTTATGTCTTTTCTCTTTCCCCTATGTTATGGTTGCCTCATTTTTCTCTCCAATTTCCTTAGCTTGCCTGACTTTGTTGTCAACTTGACAGCCTCTCATAAGGGTGGTTATAGACTTGGTATACGCATCAGGGTTATAACTTTTGAGAAATTGACCCTATCTCAACTGGCCCTTGAGGTTAGGGATGAACTGAATAGGGAATATACCCTTTCCTCTATATTGAATGTAGATAACAATTAGTTTACTTGCATCTCTAACTTGGCTGTGGCTTAAGAAATGACATGAGCTGAATGTCAACTATCATTATAGAATTGTCTTAAAGACTTATTAGTGTCTTCATTTTTCTTTAAAGATCTTTCAGTAAGGGCCTCAATGTTTTCCTCAAAGGATAGTTTATTTTGCTGTTGAGGTTGTTAGAAGCTAAGTGGTTGTTGAGGAACACTAGCTCTAAGAAATTTTTAGTTGGGGGTTCATAGAGGATTCCACTTGGTAATTATTCTTCGACTAGGAAAAATTTGGAGGCTTATCCCATCCTAGATTATAGGTCTTAGAATACGAGCTATTATTTGATTGCAATATCCATTTAATACATATGATTGTTCAACAAGATAATTGTTAAGCTCCATATTTTATGGACAAGATATAGTCATATGGACTGGGCTGGAATAGAGAGCATAAACCTCTTCTGTGGGATTAATAGATGTAGCAGCCATGAGGGACTAAAACATAGTTTTAAGTTTGTCTGCTCTCTCATCATACTTATCCATTCTTTCCAGTATAGAGTTGAGCTTATGGGCTTGATCCATATGCACTCCAATCTCATATAGATCTTGTTTCTTTAGAGATCGGTTGCTTCTCTCACTTCCATTTGAATAATCCCATTACTAGAAATTATCTGCCAATTTTTGAAAGAAGTCCCAGGCATCTCTCACATCTTTTAGCATAAAGGTCCCTCCACCCGAGACATCTACCATTTTCCTATTCTATGGCATCAACGGCTCATAAAAGCATCGTACCTACTGCCATCTCTCAAATTCATGATGTGGACATTTTTGTAGTAGTTCATTCCACTGGTCCCAACAATGATAATACTATTCATGATCCTTTACTTGGAAGTTTAGAATTGCTCGATGAAGGGCATGTTTTGTAAATGGGGAAGAATTTGTTTAAAAACTTGCTAGACAATTGGTCCCACGTATTTATGAAACCTACCTCTAAGGAATTTAGCCATGACTTGGCTTTATCCTTGAGTGTGAATAGCAATAACCTAAGCCTAATACCACCTTCACTTGAAGGGAAGGCTCTTTAGTTTCCACTGAAGAAAGAAGGTCAGGAAAATCAACCATTAAAGAGTCATCGGTCAATCGAGTAATTCAAGTAGCCTCTGAGAAGAGGAATGGGCCATTATCATTGTTGATCGGGGGATGACTGGCAAGGGGAGGGGCCTAGCCCCTAGTCAATTGTTTGAATGGGTAGTTTCTCAATTGGGTGTCTGAATTAGGCTCGCAACATATCTTGATACATACCTTGATGGTTCACTAATAGTTCTAATTAATAAGAAAGGTGAATAATCAACGGAGGTAACCTAAAATTTTGGAACTTAAATGTAGCACAAATATCAAGGAACTCCTTAATATGCAAGTAAAGGTCTTCTCACTCTTGACCATAAAAAGTATGGATTAACTATATGATTCTCAACTTTAACTGGAAGTGATTAGCATTTGTTGGGGGTAGAGCTATCTAGGATGGCGTGTTGAGCTGGAGTACTGCATAAAAATCTCTAATAGATTTGCACTCATCTTATGTTGGTAGTGCTTCCATGGGGATTGGAACTTAGTTTCTTTCCCCTTGCCTAAAGTTGTGTTTAATCTTTGGGTAGAAAGGTGCTAACTTTAAGTTTTGAGATCAACGCCCTTGCATAAACTATCCTAAGTCATAACTAAATGTTCTAACTATATAATGAGTCTAAATCTAAGTAATGCATAATCAAATCCAACTATTCACTAATCAAACAGTGTCTTGATTATCTTTCCTTGCTGCATAGGAGGTAGCTTCTTAGACCAAGATCTAGATAGCTCCTCCTTTTATCCAAATTTGACTACTGCTTGCTAGTTGGGTTTTGCTCTATAGTGGTTAATACAATCCTAGTTCCAGGAGGCATTTAGACCACAACTGATGCCAATGAAAGATGAGGGAAAATCACTTAGATTTTAGGAAACCCACTATAACTACAATGCTTAGAAGCCATTGGGGTGACAATAGATCACATTCTTCTAAAAGGGTCCTATGAGCTTGATACCCTAAGTCTCCTTCTACTTAACTTTAAATTAATGTTAATATGATGGGATCACAAAATATAAGTATGTTGTTTGATTCTTAGGTAGGCCAAAGAACTAGTGATGAAATCCAATCCTCATATTATAAGGGTTCCTATGAGGCCCTTACTAACATTAAATTCCAGTTCACCATAAAGGTGTAAACATGCAATGCAAAATAAAAATCAAAATAATACCTACCTATATGCTATTTAACAACATTTTCAGCACCTTAATTGACAAGACATTATAACCATGTAGCCTATGCTTTGGTTATAGCTGAGCTTAATCTAGCCTTTGTTGAACTAATGCGACAATCCTAAGTACAATGCAACATCTATCAATGTATGACCCTAATCTATATGAGTTATACAACCATCCACATATACAAAATTATGCTAAATGTGCTTTGTCCTAAAAATGAATATTTGTATGAAGATTGTTCATAGTGAGGGGTCCAATGATGATCAAATGTAGACCACCATATCTCACACTTGCCCTATAGCATTATAACCTAATTAAAAATTAAATAAGATTAAAATTAAAATTACAATGGGCCTCACTACAATTTTACTCAAATCCTAATCTAGGAAATCAATAAAAACTTAATCATGTTGATGAATCCATGGCCCATAAAATCGCCACCACTCCTTTACCCATTTTCCTCTCACAAAAATCAAACAAAAATGATCATTATGAGGAAAATATCAAATAAATGAAAAATTAATACAAAACCCTAAACTAATGCACCCTAAACCTAGACTAGAGGTAAATCATCTAAGGTACAGTCCACCATACAAACCGTTTAGACTACCTAGCAATAAGGCCAAAAAACTTGTTGTGATTTAAAGTCTTAAATTGCAAGCACACAAATAGGTTGTAGTACTTCATGCAAGGCATTTGATCCCACAAGGAATCGAATGGATGTGATATTAATGGTCCTTACATAAGTTATTTAACCTAGCCAAGGATAGTGAGATCTTTTTCTTAAACTAAAAATGGAAGATTAACACATAAAAGATGCTAAAACTAAAACATGCTAAACTTAATAACTTTCCTAGAAACAAATTTACAAAAGTAAAACATTCCTAAACTAAAAAAATTTTAAAATTAGAATTTTCATAAATTGAGAACTTCCTAAAATGAAATTTAGCAACTTTCTAATGACACTAAAAAAGTTAATGGAAACTAATATGCACAATCAAACCACATGCTAATCATTGAATAACCTTGCATCCAATTTAAGGAAAATACATCTAGAACAACATATATGACCCTAGAGTGGGGCACATAATTCTAGTGTGAATCATATGTATGAAAGCGTATAAATGTGATGCATGAATAACTTAACATAGCACATGACATGGAAGCAAATTCAAAGAATGATGCTCAATGTATATGACAATTAAGGCTAACAATAATCAATGTAATTGCATGAAATTATCCAAACATGATTGAACTTGACTAATTGATATTAAACAGTACTTTAAACATTCCTAAATCATCTACCAACTCTTTCATTTGATATCTAAATCCCCTCAAAACCATGCTTACAACCCATGGGAGAGCCGCGTGGTTCTAAGGTGATTTAGGTGTAACTTTAGCACTTAGTTAAGATGAAAAGATGATCTACTAACCAAATAATTAGAACAATACTAGGAAGAGAAATAAAGCTTATCTATGATCCCCACTTTCAACAAAAAAAGAAATGAAAGAACTATCAAAACTATGAATTCAACACTTAGAATGGTGTGCATGGTTTACTAATTTTTTAGATTGACTGTGGTTTTAAATCTTAAAGCAACAATCTCTATTAAACATCAACCATGGATTCAGTAATATGCAAATAAGCAAACATAAGATATCATTATCATGCATCAATCAAGAGGAATTCTGTTAACCATAAAATTTTATTGAAGTGAAAGGCAAGGTATAAGGATGGTGTATTCCAATCTTGGTGATTGTGCACCATGCATTACACTAAAAGAAATCCCAATAAAGATTATTCAACACTTTCTACTCCAACAATCTTGAAGGTCAAAGAGGAAATCCAATAGTAAATAAATGTAAACCTTAAGGATCCTAAGGAAGTCAAGATGGAATCAATGGAACCAAAGGCTAAGAAACAAAGTAAAAATATGGAAGGAAGCCTACCTCTCTTGAAGGAGTTTGCATGGAACACTTGGTGAAAAGAACAAATGGACAAGGTAAAAATTGTTGAATGCTAGAAGGAAAAGAAGAGAGGGGAAGGAAAAAGACACCTGTTTTTGATGTAATGCCCGAGCAATTTACGCTATTTTGACAAAAATTGGACATCTTATAGGATATGAACTGTGTTGAATGTTTGATTTTATTTAAAATAGTAAACGAAGGAATTTGTGAAGAAACTTAGTACCATTAGATTCTACTCAAAAAATGAAATCCAACGCCTCAAAAATCACCCAAAATGGAGTTCGTATGAAGAAGTTACAGCCATTTAAAGATAGGGGTATTTCTGGAAATTAAATAGAAAAACAAAAAAACGAAAAAGGACGAAAAACGCAGGGGGCTGTTTTGATAACAGCACCCCCTATCGTCTTCAACCTCTAGACCCCTCCAGAAACCAGTTTTTCCCGATTTCTCATACACCAGGGGAAATGGCAGCACTGCCATTGACGGGCACCGCCTTTCACTCTATAAAAACCCCATCTTCGCCCCTCTTCAAATCGTGTTTTTCCAGTCGTTTGAGACTGGGGTTTCCGAAAAAAATCAGAAAACCATCTTTCTGCATTTTTCGGCAATGGTCAGGCCCAAGTCAATCCGGCCATTTCCATTTTTCTCCATGCCCTTTCTCCTTTCCAGTCTGGCAATAGGGTTTTTCCCCTTTCTTCAAGTTTTCCGGTGAGCAGGAGGTTTGGAATGAAACGGGGTTCCACCACCGGCGATGGGCGTCCCCAAGTGTAATGACCCAACATTTTGGAGACATTTTATATAAAGAACAAACATAGTGGGATGTACTAATGATCTTGTAACTTGACTATTTTGGAATAAATATATGTTTATTACATGTTTCTCACATAAGGAACTTAGGAATTTGTAAATAAAATTAGTACCACTAGATACTACACACAAAATGGAATCCAACGCCTCGAAGAACGACAAAAACGGAACTCCTATGATGAAGTTATAGGCATTAGAAGATTGAAGGCATTTTGGTAAAATGTACCTAAAAACGAAAAAGTCAAAAACAGCAGGGGGCCGTTTTGATAATGGCACCCCCTGGCTTCTTCCTCCTCCAGCCCTCTCTTGATTTCTCTAAAAACCCCAGGTTTCCAGAGATTTCCACCACCGCCATTGGTAGCACCGCCTTCTTCCCTCTATAAATACCCTCCACCCCTTATGCCCAAATTGCGCTTCTCCTTTCCAATTTCTCCCAAAACCAAATCTTGCAATAGGGGTTTGGAGGCGAGTTCAAGGCCTCGTTGCGTCGCGTGGAGGGCTCCCCATGTACGTCTCTCTTCCCCACGTCATTCTCCTCTCTTCCCTCACTCTTTTCCCCAAGGTTTTGGGCTAGATCTAGCCATCTCCCGGCTGGAGAACGCCTTGGTAAGCAGGGTTCGTTCCAGAACCCTCAACCAGCCAACCATGGTTCCGGTGGGAGCCGTAACCACTGACCAAGGAGCCGTTCCATGCTGCCCAAACTAGCCCTCGATCCCCTTTCCTTCCCAGCCCAGATCCACGCCGAATTTGGGTGCTTTTCCGGCTGGACATCACCGGCTTTCTGTGACCCAAACCAGACGGGTGAAAACCCATCAAGAGAGAGAGAGAGAGAGAGAGAGAGAGAGAGAGAGAGAGAGAGAGAGAGAGAGAGAGAGAGCCTCCCAGGGGCGCACGAACATCCCAGGGTGCACGGCGCAGTCCAGGACGCCCGACTTGATGCACACCCGTGCCAAGCTCCCTGGGGACTGTCCTCGCGCACGTGTCACGTACGAATAGTTTTCTTGGCTCGACCAGGACTCATGGGATGTCCTAGGAGCCAAAGCACTCCATAGCTATGCCTAAGACGCGTCCGTGCAACATGCACACCTTGGCACACCATTCGAACGTGCGCACATGACCCAACTTGGTTGCGATGCAACCAGGACGCACGCATCTACTATAGAGCGTGCATTCTAGAACTATGGTGCGCAAGATCCTAGGCACTACATTTGGGTCATCCGTTAAGGCACGACCTTTTAAAATCCAAATTTGGAGCCTATACAATAAAATAGCATAGATTAATTCCTAGATCTTATGTTTGAACATCACTCAGGACCTTACCAAGATATTCTCGGACTCGAGGTGAAGACAGGCACGAGCGACATAACAACGCACGAGGTAGGTAGTCTGATCCTACTCTGTTTTCAAAATACATCCTAAACATTCATTAAGTTACTTGTTTTAATACTGTATTAAGCATATGTTTTAAACTATGCTGTTCTTATACAAGTATGCAGGACCTACTTGCATGATTTATGTACTTGAAAAATCTTGCATTAACTGAAGAATGCTGTTGAGAAATAATGTTTTTATACATGTTATGGATTCATGGAATTTTACGCAATGCTTGCATACTTTGAAAATAAAGCCATAAATTGCATGGTTTATGTTGATTTGAGTTTTGGACTATGTATGGTTTTGGGCTATTAAGCCCAGTGGGCACTATGCTGACGGGTACGGGTTTGGCCTCCCGGCCTCTACCACCAAAAAGGTGGATGGTATCGCTGCCAAAAATGGCATTGTCCCTTCCCTGACTGCTGTGGTCAACAGGGACAACCACTGGAGGTGTTCAGGGCACCCTTTCGGGGACATATCCATAGTCGCCATGGAGGCTATGGTGGACTGGTCTCTAGATACTGGAGACATGTGATCTAGAGTGGTTCTGGTCGCAAGCATGGTGACCTTATGATTTCAGTAGTATGGATATGCATATAACATTTAAATTGGTCGTAAACGAGTACTCGTGACCAGATGACTTGAGACCGGTGCATGTTACTTCGTGATGCTATTATAGACTACTTTAAGTATTTTCTGATCATTATATACTACACATGGCTTTGACATATGGTGTAGATCTCATAACCGGGATATGGTGAATCTATTGGTTTTGACTTTCTAAACTCAGACATACTGTTAGTATTGCATACTAACTCGTGATTGATAAAGAATTTCAATAGATGGCATTACTTACACTTTATGCATACATTTGTGCACCTATTACAAATATAGCATGCCTTTCATGCAACCACTTTGAACTGCATATGATGCATTGCTATGTTTTCAAAAAGGGTAGTGTCAGGTTACCTACTGAGCATGATAAATACTCAACCCAATCCATTATTTTTTAGATCAAATAAAAGACAAATAGAAGAAACAGCAGGAGGCGTTAGAACCAAAGTCAAGTAGGCAAAGGTACGATTTAATTCGTAATTACCTTTGGTAACTACTATAATCTTGATTGTAAGTATTTGTTGTAGCTGTGGCTGTGACTAGCAATCCTGGGAGTGATTACTTGCTTTGATTTGATTTATAAATTTCCATGGCACTATGCATTGATCGTTCATTTTGACACTCAGGCTCTTTATACAATGTTCTTTGAAAAAGAAGAAAATTTTCCTGCATTCTTTTGTATAAATTGTTTTAAAACTAGAGATCGATCTTGCTGTGTTTTTACCAAAAATGGCATTGAAAAACTGGGGTCGTCACAGTTGGCATCAGAACCCAGGTACATGTTATTCACATCCCAGTTATGAAAAAGGACTTATAATCAAGATATACTAATAGGCAAACAAATAGGGTAAGAGTCCCCTAAAGGTAGAGATTGACTTTAAACCAGATGCCACCAAGGAGAAGAGGAGGTGAAGCCCCAAGACCTGATAATTCTCCAGCCACCTCCGCTGGAGCTGGTAATGGAATGGCTGAAGCCTTTCAGCTATTCATGCAACACATAGGGCAGTTCATGCAAAACCAACAACAAGCACCTGCGGCAAGAGCCTCTTCTCCAAAAAGAATTGCCGATAGGACAGAGGCCTAGCTAGAATGATTTCAAAAGATGGCCCCATCATTCTCAGGGGAAGACGAGTCTACAACAGCAGAAAAATGGATCTTTGATGTTGAAAAATTATTCAAGGCTATGAAAATCCTAGAGGATAGGAAAGTTGCCATGGCTAGTTTCGTACTAAAAGGCTAGGTAGGCTTTTGGTGGGAAACGGCCGAGAGAACCTATTTTGAAGAGAATAATGTTATGCCTTGGGAAGACTTTAAAGTAGTATTTAATGAAAAATACTATCCCCGCCATATACGAAAACAGAAGGAAAAAGAATTCATGAACCTGGAGCAAAGTAACCTCTCCATACAACAGTATGAAAATAAGTTCATAAGTCTTTATAGATTTGCACCTAATGCTTGCTCCACAGAGGAAGACGCTGCAGAGAAGTTCGTTGATGGACTACATTCGGGCCTCAAAAACCGAGTGATAGGATTCCAACCAACCACTGTAGCAAAGGCAGTAGAAATAGCGTCTCTCTTTGAAAAAGATTATCAAAGAACACAAGCTACTAGAGATGCAAAGAACAATAATAAAGGGGAAAATGATAAAGGCAAAAGACCTATCCAATCTTTTGGACCTCAACACCCACCCAAAAGACCGTTCGATCCTAAAGGAAGAAGGTCAGACATCAAAAATTGTCCAAGATGCAACAGATATCACCCCGGTAGGCCATGTACCTTACCCCAATTCCCGTGTTACAACTGTGGAGAGATAGGACACATAGCCAGGACTTGCCCTAAGAAGAAGACGGAAGAAGATCCTAAGGAGAATCACATCCCTCGATGTCAAGGACGAGTCTTCGCCATTACATCAGGACAAGCACAAGCATCCAACGCCGTAGTAGAAGGTACACTTCATATCTGTGATAGATCTGCTAAAGTATTGTTCGACACTGGTTCCACTCGTTCCTTCATATCTGGTGAATTTGCCTCTTCCATGGATATGATAGTCTGGGACTTAGACTTCTCCTTAGAAGTCATGACATTTGTAGGAAATTCAATTTTCACTCACACCTACTTCCAGGATGTTCTTCTTGTAATCGAGGGCACTCTAATGAGTGTAGACCTCATCCACCTAGATATGACAGATTTTGACGTCATACTTGGTATGGACTGGTTAGCTGGGTATAATGCAACAGCTGATTGTCAGCAGAAGAAGATTATTTTTCACCTTCCTGAAGGGAGGATGGTCTCTTTACAAGGAAGGAGAGAGTATGCAGGAGCATGTGTTATTTCTGCTACAAAAGCGGCAAAGCACATTGCTCAGGGATGTTCGTTTTTTTTGGCTAAAATAGAAATCACGGAGGTCTTAAAGCCTAAATTAGAAGAGGTAGATGTCGTTAGAGAATTCCCAGAGGTTTTTCCTGAAGACTTACCAGGGTTACCACCAAAAAGAGAGAAAGATTTTACTATTGATCTGATCCCTGGCACAACCCCCATATCAAAGGCACCATATCGGATGGCCCCAGTAGAACTAAAGGAGCTGAAGATCCAATTACAGGAATTGCTAGACAAAGGATTTGTCAGGCCTAGTGTATCTCCTTGGGGAGCCCCAGTCCTTTTTGTTAAGAAAAAGGATGGGTCATTGAGACTCTGCGTCGACTACCGAATGCTAAATAGGGTTACAGTGAAAAATAAGTATCCTTTACCCCGTATCAATGACCTATTCGATTAGCTTCAGTCAGCCCGTGTCTTTTCTAAAATAGACTTACGATCTGGATATCATCAGCTTAGGGTCAGGGAATAAGATGTTCCAAAGACAGCCTTGAGAACTAGATACGGACATTATGAGTTTAGAGTGATGTCTTTTGGACTGACAAATGCACCAGCCGCATTCATGGATCTTATGAACTGAGTGTTCAAAGCCTATCTCGATAAATTTGTCATAGTATTTGGGGATGATATCTTAGTCTACTCAGAGACCCCTAAAAACCATAAAGAACATTTATGAATAGTACTGGATACATTTAAGGCACTCAAGTTATGCGCAAAGTTTAGCAAGTGCGACTTTTGGCTGGAAAATGTAAATTTTCTGGGTCATGTTATATCCAAAGATGGCATTGCTGTTGACCCAGCAAAGGTTGAGGCGGTGGAAAAATGGAATTAGCCTAAAACAGTGACAGAAGTAAAGAGTTTTCTAGGCCTTGCAGGATACTATCGGAGATTCATTGAAGGATTTTCACTCATTGCCTTGCCCCTAACTAAATTGACGAGAAAAGACAAGAAGTTTGAATGGGATCAGGCATGTGAGGAGAGTTTTCACGAACTAAAGAGGCGGCTAACCACTGCACCAGTACTTACCTTACCATCTAGCAGTGGAGGATTTGAGATCTATAGTGATGCCTCCCAACACGGCTTGGGTTGCGTACTTATGCAAAATAGGAAAGTAATTGCCTACGCTTCTAGACCGCTGAAAAAGCATGAGGTCAATTATCCTACCCACAACCTAGAGCTTGCTGCTATCGTCTTTGCCTTAAAAATTTGGAGACACTATCTCTATGGGGAACCATTTGAGGTTTTTACAGATCACAAAAGTCTCAAGTACATCTTTTCACAACAAGACTTAAACATCAGACAGCGGAGATGGATGGAGTATTTGAAAGATTATGACCTGACCATCCACTACCATCCAGGGAAAGCAAATGTTGTAGCAGATGCCTTAAGTAGAAAGACAGTAGGGGTATGTGCAAGTTTCCATTCTCGGAGATGGAAGTTACTGCAAGAGGTGATAGGATGCAGACCCGAAATAAGTCATGGGAAATCCGTTATAGCTCACCTAACTATGAAGCCCACTATTAATGAGAAATTTAAACAGATGCAAAAAGATGACACTGACACACAAGCATTAGTTGGAAAACCAGGATTTGTCAAAACAGCGAATGAGAGTGTCTGCCTGCAAGGGAGGTTAGTTGTAGCAGCCAATGATGAGATAAGACAAGAGATCTTAAGGGAAGCACACCAATCAAAGTACACTATTCATCCTGGTGGAACAAAGATGTATCAAGATTTGAAGCGACATTTCTGGTGGAATGGTATGAAAAGAGATATAGGAGAATTTGTCACAAGGTGTTTAACGTGTCAACAAGTTAAGGCTGAACATCAAAGACCGGCAGGATTACTACAACCACTTGAGCTACCAGAATGGAAGTGGGATCATATTACTATGGATTTCATCCTAGGGCTACCCAAGACACCAAAGGGACATGATATGATATGGGTGATCGTCGATCGGCTAACCAAGACAGCACATTTTCTCCCCATACGACAAAATCAATCCACTGACAGCCTATCTCAATTATATATTAAGGAAATAGTTAGTTTGCATGGGATACCACTCAATATCATTTCCGATAGAGACAGTCGTTTTACCTCGCAATTATGGAAGTCAGTATAAAAGTCCTTAGGATCCTCATTAAGTTTCAGTATGGCTTTTCACCCTCAAACTAATGGCCAATCTGAGCGAACAATTCAGGTATTGGAGGATATGTTAAGAGCGTGTGCAATTGACTGGAAGGAAAGATGGGATGAAAGTCTACCCTTAGTTGAATTTGCGTATAATAACAGCTTCCATTCAAGCATTGGAATGGCTCCTTACGAAGTGCTCTATGGAAGGTCCTGCCGATCACCTGTATGCTGGAATGAAGTTGGTGAAAACAGAATCATACAGTCAGAATTAGTCGAACAATGCACAAACAAGGTAAAGTTGATTAGAATCCGGCTTCTTGCAACTCACAGCAGACAAAAGAGTTACGCGGATAGGCAACGTAGATAGTTGGAATTTGAAGTTGGAGATCATGTCTTTGTGAAGATATCTCCGACTAAGGGCATCATGAGGTTTGGGATAAAGGGAAAACTTAGTCCTCAATTCATTGGACCATTTGAAATCCTGGAAAAAGTAGGAAAAACTGCCTACAGGATAGCGCTACCACCACGGTTATCAGAATTCCACAACATATTTCACATATCCATGTTGAGAAAATATGTGCCTGACCCTAAACATGTTCTTGAACAGGTACTAATCGAGCTACAACCGGATTTAACCTTAGAAACAAAACCAATACAGATTCTGGACAGAAAAATTAAGACACTGCGGCATAAGGATATCCCATTAGTCAGAGTTCTGGGGTGAAATACAACCATCGAAGAAGAAACTTGGGAGGTGGAATAGGAAATGATAAAGAAGTACCCCGAACTATTTTCTTGAAAGGAGTTGGAGAATTTCGAGGGCGAAATTCTTTTAAGGGGGTAATGATGTAATGACCCAACATTTTGGAGACATTTTGTATAAAGAACAAACATAGTGGGATGTACTAATGATCTTGTAACTTGACTATTTGGAATAAATATATGTTTATTACATGTTTAAGGGTCTTATTAGGTGGTTGAATGTTTGATCAAAATTCACATATGGAACTTAGGAATTTGTGAATAAAATTAGTACCACTAGATACTACACACAAAATGGAATCCAACGCCTCAAAGAACGACGAAAATGGAGCTCGTATGACGAAGTTATAGGCGTTAGAAGATTGAGGGAATTTTGGTAAAATGTACCTAAAAACAACAAAGTCAAAAACAGCAGGGGGTCGTTTTGATAATGGCACCCCCTGTCTTCTTCCTCCTCCAGCCCTCTCTCGATTTCTCCAGAAACCCCCGGTTTCTAGAGATTTCCACCACCGCCATTGGCAGCACCACCTTCTTCCCTCTATAAATACCCTCCATCCCTTCTGCCCAAATTGCGCTTCTCCTTTCCAATTTCTCCCAAAACTAGATCTTGCAATAGGGGTTTGGAGGCGAGTTCAAGGCCTCGTTGCGTCGCGTGGAGGGCTCCCCATGTACGTCTCTCTTCCCCACGTCATTCTCCTCTCTTCCCTCACTCTTTTCCCCAAGGTTTTGGGCTAGATCTGGCCATCTCCCGGCCGGAGAATGCCTTGGTAAGCAGGGTTCGTTCCAGAACCCTCAACTAGCCAACCATGGTTCCGACGGGAGCCGTAATCATTGACCAAGGCGCCATTCCAGGCTGCCGGCCGGACATCACCGGCTTTCCGTGACCCAAACCAGATGGGTGAAAACCCGTCGAGAGAGAGAGAGAGAGAGAGAGAGAGAGAGAGAGAGAGAGAGAGAGAGAGAGAGAGAGAGAGAGAGAGAGAGAGAGAGAGAGAGAGAGAGAGAGAGAGAGAGAGAGAGAGAGAGAGAGAGAGAGAGAGAGAGCCTCCCAAGGATTGGATGGCTAGGATTAGATATGGAGGCTACCTAGGGTTTTATTAAAGAACAAAGCGAGTGAGTTGTTTTTGTGGGAGACACCATTTTTTTAGGACGGGATGTCTCTCCCTTGTAAAAATCATGGAAGGCTATAGGATTTGGAAAGTTAGGAAGATAGGGATGGAGAGGGGATTGAATAGAGAGGGAAAGAGTTTAAGAAAAGAGGTTGACGTGGAGTGGTATGATTGGGTATTGATTTAGGACTTTATGAAAATCTTAGGGGAAGTGGTGAAGTGGATGAGCTTAGGAGGGGAGGGAAGCTCCTATTTTGTAGGAGTTTCATTTGGAACTTCCTACCTTGAGATTGTCCACATGGAATTTCATGGGAATGGAATGTGGGAGGAAAGGGATGGATTGGAAATGATAAGGAAAGGAGGTGAAGTGGAAATAAGTGATTGGTTAGGTAGTTTCCTAAGAAGTGGGAATTGGTTGGATGGTTGGAATGGAAGTTTAGGAAGGTGGAAAAGTCTTAAAAAGATAGGCCTCTTGGATGGAAAGTGATATTCATAGTGTGCCTTAGTGGTGAGGTGGAAAGTGAGAAAAAAGTTTTAAAAACCAATAAAAATGGAGGTATCTTCCTATTTGTGCACAAGCTACATTATCCTAGTGGATTTTTCCTCAATTATCTTCAAAATATCCCTAGAAATCCAGGGATAATTCTTTAGATTCTCCTCCTATCAAAGCCTTCTATGTAGCTTCACTTATGTGGCTTGCTAGCTAACTTTAAGAACTCCATTAGCTTTGCTTCATGGATGGCTTTTTTGGCCTAGCTTGATGGCTGTTGTGATTATGACTTAACTTATAAGTGCATGAATTAGTTATAGTAATTCATGCAAGGAGGTCGATACCATGAGGAAATGAATGGATGTGATATTTGTGGTCCATACTAAGATCATTCAACCTAGCCAAAGATCTTAATATTTTATCCTTAATTATGAAATAAAAATTTCATAAGTTAAAATGTAATTTGGACAAGTATTGTACTAATACCTGGGTTGTACTATGAACCATTGGATCGATTCTGAAATTTAATAAAAGTATATTCCTTCAATGGAATTTTATCTTGTACAAAATTCTACTTATATTATGTATGAAGTGATGACTTGAGTTTTTCAAAACAAGTTTTAAAGAAAAGGATTTTTGGTACTTTGTTTTGTGAAATTCTTTTACTAATGCCTTTGAAAAATGTATTACAAAATGTGTTACAGAAACCCAGGTCGTTACAGCTTGGGACCGAAAATTAACATAGTTAACATTATGAACTTCCTCTTTATGCACAACAACTGTGGGAGGTTGTAACAAGGTACCATAATATGCCAAGAACAATACTTGCTGCTCACAAAACTATGAGGATTAATCCCATTTACAGATATTACAAGTCATAGGTTTCTGGGTTCTTCTCCAAATTTGGGCCACATGAAGTCTACAAGCTTCCATGTAGGACTATCAATTGGATGACGTAAATAGTTATCATCCACTCTCTCCTCGGCATGCCATTCTAGTTTCTTTGTTGTTTCTTTAATACGAAACATTCTTTAGAATTGTAGAATAGTGGGAAAATACCATAGGACCTTTGTACAGACATCTTTCACTTGCCGCTCACTTGAATTCTTCCTCATCTTCCATCTTGAATGTCCACAAGTTAGACACATAATTTTGTCTTTGTGCTCCTTTCTATACAAGATGTAGTCATTGGGATAGACATGAATCATTTCATAATTCAAGCCCAGTGCAGCCATGGTTTTCTTTACCTCCCATATTAACCTAACCAATTTGATCTCCTTGGGCAACATTTTACTAATGACTTTCAATAATTCTATAAAACCATGATCTGAAATACTAAACCTTGATTTCATGTTATAAAGTTCTATTGCTGCAGACAAGTTGGTATAATTGGTACACCCAACATACAATGGTTCATCAACTTCCTCCAATGCAGTCTGAAATTGTGTTTAGGTCATCTTGGAAGTCATTGTATACATCTCGAAACATAGGTACAGCTGTACTACTATCTTCACCACTTCTTAGAGTGGCTTTCTTTTCATATACACATTCAGCCCTTACTGAGGGCCTATGAGGTATTTCCTCTCCATGCCACATCTAGAGTCGATAATTTTCGTCAACTCCATTGAATCACAAACGTTCTCTCAACTCACCAATGGTAACCTTGTTTAGGTTTCTATATCCCAAGCATGAACATCACATTTGATTACAATCACCACCTACCCCAAGTGCAAACTCAATTAACTTTTCTATTCCCTCCTCATATTCCCTTGATGATCTTTCTGCACACATCCAAACATATGTGTCCATTTTGTCCAAAAGTTGAAGTTCAAATGTGTGCAAAGACTTTGTAGACACGAAAACATTAATAACATGAGTTAGGCATTTAACCAAATACTTGATGTGAACATAAAATGTACATAGTAAAAACATATTAATCAATATATATATTAGAGGAGTCAACACTTTGCAAGTCTAGGATTCGAAAAAGTAAGAATGATGCAAGAACATGACTAATCCATACAGATAAATGTTCCACCCATTGATCCGTATATATGAATATATCACATAGATACAAGAAGAAAAAACAAAAGGAATTTTGTACCCATAAACATCAAATAAAGTAAACATATGACAAAGTACAAGAATGAATACTACCCAACTGGTATCAACTGAGAAAATACAAGTTTGAGATAAAGTACATGTATATCCAACCCAATGTTTGAGTTGTTGTCAAAGCCACCGAGAGTAAAAAAAAAACTAAAGGATGAACTTCAACTTATAAAACATGAAAAATATAAGATATTTTTTGAAAACCATCTTATATTGTTATTAATATAAGATGGTTATCAATAACCATCTTATCTAAATTTGATATAAGATGGTTATCTATAATAGCCTTTATTCTTTTAAAAATATAAGACAGTTTTGAAAAATCGTCATATATTATATTAGTAATTTAAGACAATTTTTGAGAACCATCTAATATAAAAATTTATAAGATGGTTGTTCCAAAACCATCTTATATAATTATAATATATAAGATGGTTTCTCATAATAGTCTTATAAAATTTTATATAAGACGGTTGTATTAAGACCATTTTATAAAACCAAAATTATTAGTGATGGCATAGCAGACTACCATGATTTTGAATGTTGTGGGACCATATTGAAGATCCTCTATTTTCAGTATTTAACGGTAATCAATGTAATTCTTTCACCTTATATTTTGAGGTGGTAGTTATATGATGACTTTATGTACTACTATGCATTTTTTTGGACCATAGGAAGACGAATGGTCCTCTTCTTGATCAAATTGAGGGATAACATTGACCATTGTATTCAATTTATCCTTTTCCTCCATTATCCTAAAATAGGTATATAAGCTTACTCTGCTATTCTCTAAAAGATTGTTCTTGCATTACTAGAGGTGGGGACATGGTTTGGCTGAAACCCTTATTCTCTTCTGATGTGTACCCTAAAGTAGGTTGATGTACATCAACTAACTCTATTTCTTCCTGTTTTATAGGCACAAGTATGGTGTTAACTGGACCTACATGACTATCTTGTGATTGTTTAAATAAGTTTGATAATTCCCAATCAGGTACATCTTCTACATTGCAAGGTTTAATAAGAATTTCAGGCTCTATAGGGGGATCTACTCTAACTTACAATTGATAAGTGTCCATTAAAGGCACAATATCCAATAGCTTGCTTACCTCCTTAATGGATGTGTCTTCATCAAAGTCATAAAAATAAGTGGGACATGAATTTAGAGGTTTTGGGTTGGATGTTTCGATAGTTTCATTTTCTTCATCAATGGAGGTCTCTTCATCATAATTGTAAGGAGCAGGACATGGCTCAAGTAGTTATAAGTTGGTGGGTTCTATGGATAGTTGTGGACTTTATGGCTCACAATGATCATAAGCGATTTCCATTCTAATATCAGTAACATTGTTTCTGTCAGTATTTTCCCACATTGGTTTCATTTCCTCAATCCATTCTGCCCTTTCTCATTTTACTTCCTCACTATCCTTTTCCATGGCAACCATGGTTTGTTCCATTCTATCAAAAAAATACTGCATATTCTCTTTTAATAGTTGCTCTTTATACTATAGAGGAAACGACTTGCAAGGTTGGTGTTGCTGCAACATTTGGGTACTAAAAGTAGGTTGAGGTATGTGAATCATTGCTAAGGTATGTGAATGTAGAAGGTGCATCTAGTGGCTTTTGATAATAACCATTGTATGTGGAGCTTGTTGGCCATGAAGGAGTGGGATGGGGAGCTCAAAATATGTATAATCATTATGGTACTAAGGTTGTAGTGCAGCTTGCATAGAAGTTATTATCCTAAGTACTTAACTTTCTATAATATCTAGCCTATCCATCAATGTATCTATGAAATTTATCCCCTTCTTAATAGGCCTATGTTCTCAACTTTGTATACAATGAAACAAATTGTTATATACAATGAATGAGTTTTTTTTTTTTCTTTTCTTTTTTTTAAGTATGAATTGAGAAATCCTAACATATGAAACCTAAATGCTAGTCCTAAGCTAAATGATGCACAATCAAATCCAAGTATCCACTAATCGAGAAGTGTCTTGGTTACCTTTGCTTAATGCATAGGTGGTAGCTTCTTAGACCTAGATCTAGACTGCTCCTCCTCTTAGCCAGATTTGAATACTACTTACCAATTATGTATTGCTCAAAAGTGATTAATACAATCCTTGTGTTGGCAGGCGTTTAGACCTCAACAAATAGCGTGGACAAATCACTTGGTTTTTAAGACACCCACTATAACCATAGTGCTTAGAAGCTACTAAAGTGACAATAGATTGCGTCCTTCTAAAAGGGTCCTATGAGCTCTTTCTACTTAATTTTAAATTTAAATTCAAGGGTCGGGATCGTAGCATACAAGGATATTGATTGATTCCTAGGTGGGCTAAGTAGCTGGTGATGAAATCCAGTCCTTCTCTTATAAGGGTTCCTACCGGGCCCTTACTAACATTAATTTCATTCCACCATAAGGTTGTAAATATACAATGCAATATAAAAGCAAACTAATGCAACCTATAAGCTATCCAACCAAGGTTAAATAGGTGCTCTAATGGAACAATCCTAAGTAAAGATGCAACAATTATCAATGAATGGTCGCAATCTATGTGAATTATACTAACATCCAAATACAAATTATTCTAAAAATTAAAAATTGAGTGAGAGATACAGTGAGAGGTTCTATGATGATCAAGTGTGGGCCACCTTACCCCACACTTACCTTGTATTATTACAACCCATTTAAGATTAAATAATACAGAATTTGCAATTTATAATGGGCCTCACTGCAAGTTTCACTCAAATCCTAATCTAGGGAAGCAATATTAACCTAATCTAAGATGATGAAGCCATGACCCACAAGATCACTGCTGCTCCTTTGTTGATTTTCCTTGCACAAAAATCAAAGAAATATCGTCAATATGAGGAAAATAGCAACAAATGTAAAAAGTATGCAAAATTATAAAAGAAACATTGATTCTAATGTCCCCTAAACGTAGACTAGTGAAAAATAACCTAAAGTATGGAACACCACAAATTGTTGCACTTTCTTGGCAACGGCACCAAAAACTTGTTGTTTTAAATAAAACTCGCAAGTGTGAAAATTGGTTATAATATAGTATGCTATTGAGGTCAATCCCATGATGAGTTGAACTAATGTGATGCTAATGGTCCCTACTTTAAACTATCTAACCTAGCCAATATTCAAGTGATTTTTGTCCTAAACTGAGGATGGAAATTAACACATGAAATTGGAAACTAACCAAAAACAAGAAACATGCTAAATTGAAAACTTTCCTAATATAAGTACTTTCTAAAATTAAAACTTCTAAATTTATGACTTTCCCAAGTAAAAATTTCCTAAATTGAAACTTTCCTAAAATGCAATTTTTCAATCTTCCTAAAGTAACTTTCCTAAACATGAAAATAACAACTAATCTGAGGAAAACATGCTTTAACAAACTACTTTCCTATTCATGAAAAACTAAGAAAACTAAGGAAGCAAATCAACAATTTTAACAAGTGTGACAAAGTTAATTACTATCCAACTAACTAAAATGCAAATTAATGAAATTTAACTACAATTAAATAAGAGAAATAAATGAAAGTAGTCACTAACAATCAAAGAAAGGGAAACTACCCAAATAACATACATGTAACCATGGAATGGTATGCATGATTCATTGGATAGGAGTGGATTTAATCAATTATGCATGATTCATTGGATAGGAGTGGATTTAATCAACTACTTTACAAACCTAAGCATGCAATCTATTTCTAACATTAACTAAGCTATCAAACAATCTAATTGGGCTCTTGAAAAATTAAGTGAATATGATTGTATGGTGCTAGAAATTAACACAAACCATTCACACAAAGAAATTCTAGCAGTAAGGTAATTGAAACATTTAATGAATAGATCATGTAAAACAAGGAATTAAACACTTCTAATGAAATCAAACATTCAATAACAAATATAATTAATTGCTAGATGCAAACATGAATTGAAAATTCCAACTAACTTTATTGATTCAAATAAAAAAAGTCATCAACATAATACCCCATACATGTAATTGAAATCCTAAATTTAAATACTATTACAATGATGTTCACATAATCTTAATCACTCCTTAATTACATGCCAATTTCTTCTTCAATTGGTCCAACAATCATCCATGAACTAACATGCTTGAAATCAAGGAAAAATCCTATGGAAAACTAATGCAACAACCAATGGAACTTAAGTAATCAAAGCTAGATTCAAGATGACTTCCCGTGGCTGTCACTCCAAGGGAAAACCAGCCTTAAATCTTATTTTTAAAAGCAAGGAATGATAAGGGAAAACATGGCAAACTAGCATGAAAAGAAGTAAATTCCAGTAAAAAGAACAAGGAAGTTAACCAACCTTCAAAGATGAAAAAAGGAAACCTAAAAAGACTAAGCCGAACACTTGAGGAAGAAGGATACACCTTAGAAGGAAGTGGAAGCACCCAAAGACTCCACAAATCAATAAGCAAAAGTGGTAAAAGAAGACTATAGGAAGAGGGCGTCCCCCCTCCCTAAAGGAGGCATCTTTTTCCTATGCGGGAAAAATTATTTTGTTGGATTTTTGCTAGGTTTTTATGCTTTTTCTACTACTTTTTTCTAGGATGCCCTAATGTTAAGGTATGGTGAGGATTAAAGTGTGCCAATTTGAATGGCTATGATGGGAGAAAGGGTAAGATATCAAATAGGAAGGTGTGGGGAAGGAGGTGGCTACCTTAAGGAGGGGAGGAGGTGGGAGATGCCACCTTTTTAGGAAGGGACATCTCTCCCCTTCCAAAGTTGTTGAAGCTCCTTTAAGTTAGGAATGTGGGAGGGGTTGGATGGAGGGTGTTAGGTGGAGAGTTTTGGCTGGCTAGGAAGTTTCTTAAGAGGTGGAATGTGATAGAGTTTTGGAAAGATGCAACTCTACAATGGAAATTGGCAGTGCATCTCAAGGGTGGGGTGGAAATTAAGGAAAAAGTGGAGAAAAGTGAGAACAATACTAAAAAAGGAATGCTCTTAGCCCATTGGCCCACATGCCATCTTATTCTAATAGATTTCCTTTAATTATCTTCAAAATATCTCATCGATAACTCTCTTGAATCTCCTCCAATCCTAGCCTTCCATTTAGCTTAGCTTCATGGCTTAGATGGTTAACTTAGAAGGCTCCATTGGCTAGGTTCATGGCTGGCTTTCGAAGCTTTCTTAGCTTGAATTCTTGGCTCCATCCCTTGGATTGAGTGGGTTGTATGGTTTGGCTTGAATTCCATAGCTTACCACCTTCTCTCATGGCTTATATAGCTAAGGTGACTTAAGTGGCTTCCATGCAAAGGTGGTGGGAATGCATGGCTTACTTCATGGGCCCACTTTGGCCATCTTTAGCTCCTTTAATCACATCCATTACTGGTTCATAAGATGATCTTGGCCTTTGGTTTATGTTGAAGTGATGATTTTGAGGCTTTGACTCGGTCTTTTGATCTTGATCTTCAATTTCATCCCAATCGATCTTGGCCATTAGATCACCATCTTACTCCCTACAAAATTGAAAAACCCTAATTAAATCTTAGAAAAACATGATTAATCACATACTTAGCTTGGATTAGCCTTTGAAATTACAAAATAATAACTTTTTCTTTATTAGGTAAAAAATGCATGTATAACAAATTTTGGTGTAAAAACATAATTTAATCGTATAAGCTGTAACACATGGGCAACTAATTTGGTGGTTTTTTATGCAAAATTAAATACTTATCAAAATTCCCTCCACTAATGGCATCTATAATATGCCAGTTTCGAGGTGTTAGGCATTCGTAAAAGTACTGAACCTACTATCACTTTTCAAATCCATGGTGACTTTTCAAAAGCAAGTCTTTCCATGCTCTTCTTTTTGTTGAAAATTTATGATTTCACACCTAAGGTCATTGGTTTTATAGACTAGGAAAAACTTATTTAGGAATGTCCTAGATAGCTTATCCCATGTGTTGGTGGACCTTACTTCTAAAGAGTTGAGCCATGCCTTGGCTTTACCATTAAGAGAAATGGTAGTAGTCTCAACCTATTAGAGTCATCTAAAAAGTTGTAGTATTTGAAAGTAGAATAGATCTCAAGGAATTCCTTAACATAGTGGTATGGTCCACCTTGTCCAACCCATATAAATTTGACAGGAGTTGAATGACTCTTGGTTTCAATTCAAAATGGTTTGCATTTGTTGTAGGTAAAGCTATGCATGAAGGTGAGTAGAATTAGATAGGTAAAGAGTAGTCTTTCAATGCTTTCACTTCTACTAATTCTTTGGCCATTTCTATGACAAGGATCTGTTGATATTCTAGAGTCCTTTGGCCTTACATCATAGATTGTTCTATCTCTGTACATAAAGATGCTAGATGAGGATTAAGTTATCGATGACCATGCATACACCAATGGATGGTGTATTGGAATTTTGTTTATATACAACAATCATTGTATACAACAAGAGAGATTTTTTTTCTTCTACCTATTCTATAGGAGACGTAAACTAGTTAATGCAACCTAATGAAGAAACAAATAAGCAAACAAGGACAACAAAGATTCTTAACCCTAAGTGACAATCTAAAGGCATATTTTCTTGAATTTCTTTATGGGAGAAGCTTTTAGATTATTTCTAATCCTAAGTAGCTCCTCTTTTCTTTTAGATTCACCCTACTACTTACTAGTTATATCCTAATCATAATCAACCACTTTGCACACCCTCCTTAGTCAATCATAGCTGATCTGAGTCATAGAATGTGCTAACAGAGTTAGCCATTTAAATACCAGTGCAGTTGATTAGATAAAGGCCACTGGAGTGGCAATTGGTTGCTTTATTCTAAGAGGGTCCTATGAGCTAAAAAAGCTACTAAGGTCTCTTCTAGACTGGCTTTAAATTGAAAGTTGAAAGGGCTAGGGTGCATCAAGTGCTATTTGAATTAGGTGGGATAAGGTGTGGTGATGAAATCCACCCTTGATCTTATGAGGATTGAGTGCCCTTACTAATGCTTTAAACAATCCGACGTAGTTTAATCAATATATAAGCATCTTAAAGTAATCAACATGTCCTATTTATGTAAGGAAATCAATGTTTAATGCAAACCCTAGAATGTAATAATTAAGAAAGTGCTTCCTATATGCTCTATATTACCATTCAAATGAAGCCAAGTTAAAAAAGTAACCTACTATAGGAATTAGAAAGAAGGGAAGAATAGTCTCACAATAGGGTCCTGGAGATAAGCTTCCCATACAAGGGTGGGTCCATGTATAGGCCACCTCTTCTTCCAGTTTAAGATGGCCCACCCTTGGCCTATATTATTACAACCCTTAATTTAAATGAATGAATTATGTTGAAAAATGATAATTTCGTCTTCACTAAAATTCACTCAAATAAAAAAAATGATTGAAAACTAACCTAAAGTCTTCCTCCAAAGCTTTATTAAAAATGTCCAAATTCCTACAAAAAAGAGAGAGAAAGCATCAAATTCATAGGAATAAGGAAAGTATGCAAATGTAACTATATCTAAGACTAGTGGTATAGCATTATAACCCAAATTTAATTAAATTCTATTGCCAGTCATCGACAACTACACCAAAAGCTTACAGTGTTTTAATAATTACTACAAGTACATGGCTTTATTGGAGTATAGAATTGGCAAATACGGGTTGATCATACGAAGACACTTTAATAAATAGATTTAATTAGAATTTAGGTCATCTTACTTCAACCTAGCCAAACATTCAAAAGAAGGACTATTTTTAACCAAAACTTAGATAAGGAAAGTAAAAACATAAACCAAGTAAAATAACTTAATAAACAAGGAACTAATTGAAAAGGAAACAACTAACATAAGAAGGAAACAACTAAGTTAATCAATTAAGCAACTAGAAAGTGTCCTCTAAATTAGAGAGAAAGCAATTAAAGAAACTAGGAAACTATCTAAAATTACAAGTAATTAAGAATTAAAGTAAAGAACAAATTAACAAAGAAAAGAAAAGAACTTTTTCATTTATGAAAAATGGAAAAATTATAAGGATTTGTTACATAAGCAATGGAAAGAAAGCAAGTAAAGAAAGCAAAAAAAGGTTCTTCAAATTGAAGCTTCAATTTTACTGTAGGGCCCAAATGTTATGTCACTCAACAGGAGTTTGTACACTTCTCTTCAACCCAAAATACACTAAAGTTACTACTAAGTTTTTCTCATCTCCATAACCCAACATGCCACAAATCCAAAACAAATCTCATCCAATGATCCTTCAGAAAGAAGTATTAGGGCATCCAAGAAAAGAGGAGCCCTAACACCTATCCTAAACAATCACTAGCCAAGGAAAGAAAGAAGAATGATGGAAATGGAAATAGAAAAAGTTACATCATTTTCCCTAAGCAAGTGTGAGGACCTAGGTTTTTAAAACAAATTTTCATAAATATTTGCAAAGGTAGGCCCTAATTTTGAAACTCTTTTAAAATGCAAATAGCAAAAACATATTTCCTTTAGAATTGATTTGTCAAAAACCCGAGTGCCACCTCAAATTACTAATCATACATAGATTTTTGTATAAAATTAAATTTTGATTGAATAACACTAGAATTCACTACTGATTATTACCCGTTTTGGCAAAAAAACATGGGGTTTTTTAAGGGGAGTTGAGATATACCTACCTGGATCTGATTTGGAGCAGAGAGATGAGCTGGAGAGAGGGTTTCTTCTCGAATTTTGAAGCCCTAGTCGGACGGCTAGGGTTTCTGTGATTTTTATGTCGCCAGGATGGTTGCAAGTGCCAAGAAAGAAAATGGGAGAGGGGAACGAGGGGAACTAGAATATGGGTCCCTGAGCCAGTGATTTTGTCGGAGGAGGAAGATCGGTGAAGATTTTTGCCAGGTTGGGGAAAAAACCTAGCCAGCAATTCGTCGGCTGAGTCGGGCTAGAAGGTGGATCCAAGGATGTGCCAGCCTAGGACAAGCTAGTTCCTGTGCCAGGCATGTGTGGGGACTGCCGCTCTGGCTAGAAAGAGAGGAGAGAGAAAAGAAAGGAAAAAGGAAGAAAAAAAAGAAAAAGAGACGAAAAGAGAGAGGGAAAGAGGGAGAGAGTCTTGGGGATCTGTACAATTTCTTGCAGTTTGTAGGACGGCTATTTATAGGGTTATTTGTGAATTATTTTAATTAAAATTTTAATTATTTTCATTTTAAATGCTTTTTCAATTTTCTTATAAAATTTAAAAGATATACCTCATCATGTTTATTCTTTCATCATTGATATTCCTTGTGCTAGTTGTCCCCCAGCTCACCTAACTTTTGTGGACCCCACACAAAAGTGAAATGACCATTTTACCCCAATGGATAAATATAAATTCACAAAATAAAGAAAAATAGGAATTTTTCACCCAAGCTCATATTTCAACGTACTTATAGTCATTTTGATTGGTTTCCCATGAATGATTCCAAATATCTATGTTTCAAGACTTGATTCTTTTTCTCAAAAAATAATATTATATTA
The DNA here is from genome assembly GCA_035236585.1 of Warburgia ugandensis. Lineage (NCBI taxonomy): Eukaryota > Viridiplantae > Streptophyta > Magnoliopsida > Canellales > Canellaceae > Warburgia > Warburgia ugandensis. The sequence goes on along the minus strand of CP141127.1, from coordinate 45,235,342 downwards.
AATATAATATTCCACCTCGATTTTCATAAAAATTACAATTAATTCCAAAAAAAATGGGGGTTTTCACAGTTAGAAACTCTAAAAAGTGGGCAACTTTAAGGAGTTTAGATAAAGAGGGAATTAAAGGTCATTTATCTTAAAAATATGACAGCCACAAAAGCAGTTTCTTGCTTTAAACATGAAATAGAAGAAAAAGAAAAAGAAGCAGAGATAGTGGCCCTTATTTTAAGACCCATCAGTTCTAGCCTTAGAAGATGAAATATGGAATAGGTATATTGTGTGATCCTACCCTTCAACATGAAGCTTTTAGCTAGGAATCTAGGTAGCTTTATGGATGGATTTGGATATTTCCTCAACCTTATCTAAGGAATTACAAATTTTCCTTAACATCATAAAAAGACATAAGAATCCTTTCCTGTTCTTTATTATAACTTCATAAAAAGAAATTAGAAAGAAGAGAAAGAGGAATGATGCATGAACTAACTTTCTAAAATTAAAAACTTGGTGTGTGGAACATGAAAATAGAAAGTGGATGGACTTAGAAATATGTAAGAAGATTTATGAGTGAAGGAAAGTGAGCGATGCAACCTACCTATGTAAATTAAAGTATGTGCATGCCCGTGAATCTAATTTAAGAAAGTGAAGTGCTTATGATCTAAATTCATGAACTAAAATGATGCAAATGAATTTCTAAATTAGGAATAAACTCTATTTCTAATAAACTAACATGCACGATGTTTCTAAACTAATTCTAGCATGTATGGAAAGGGAAATCGAAAGTCAAACTAAGTCAAACATGAGTTTCTAAATTAGGAAAGTGCATGTTTCTAAACTAGGAAAGTTCTAAATCTAAGAATCTACCATGCAATTAGTTTCTAAAATGAACTTTAAGTAATTGTAAAGCAATCCTACGACGTATGGAAAGAAAAATGGAAAGATTCTAAAACCAAAAAGCAAGAAATCTAAGATCTAAAATTAGAAACTATCCGACTTCTAAAACAAGAAAGTCTTAAAAATATGGAAATAAGAGAAACTAAATGGAAAGCTATACTACACTCTTGATCTATTAAGTGAAACCTAACTAAGGAAACATGATTTACTCCTAGAACTACCATGACGCTAGAAAATCTACAATGCCTGCAACTATGAAAAGATGCATTCATCCAATTTGGATTGATTATGTTTGAAACCTAAAGTCTTAATGCATGTAGTCCTAAGTTGAATGGAAGGGGAACATGATATACATTTATGGTACTCTATAATGAAGAAAACTACCTTGCAATACATGAACTACAAAGCGAGGAAAGAAGAGGATTTAACATGAAAAAATTAAAGCAAACCTAAGACAATACAATGCATATAACTAAGGGAATGTGAAGGATGATGCATGAGCTGTCTAAGTAAGACAGATTTAAGTGAATGCATGCTAAAAGAAGGTGAATGAAAAAGATAAAAGATGGAAGAGAAAATAAAAAGAAAATTAGCAAGAAAAGGATTTGGAATGGTTGAGACCCTACCTTTATCTCCAGAGGATTTGAACATGGAAGCTTGAAGAGAGCTTGGGTGAGGAAGATTTTTCTCCCTTTGTTTCTCCTAGATTTGGCCTTAAGTTGTAGGGAATGTAGAAGAATCCTAAACTCATTCATAACATCTCTATTTATAGATTTTTAATGTGGAAGTCAAGAGGAGTGAATGGTTGAGATTAAGCCACTTATTAAAATGTAATAGAGGGCTGGATTGGGGAGGAGGCATGATTTTCATATGTATATATGAATGAAAAGAAAAAGATGAAAAGAAAAATAAAAATAAACAGAAAAAATATAAGGAAAGGGAATAAGTAGGGAAGGAAAGAATACAAAAAGGAAAGGGAAAGAGGTAGCTTATGAGGGAAGGTAGGGAGTTGTGGTGGGATTTAGTAAGTGGATGGGGTGGGGGGGGAGGGGAACACATCTTTTTCATGTGGCACAGTGGGGTGGAAAATGGAAGGTGATAACAAGAAAAGAAAAGAAAATAGCCTAATGGGAAGGTAAGGAATAAATGAAAAGGAAAATAGATGGGAAGGAAAGGGACAGAAATAGAAAGTAGGTGAGGTAATCTAGTGGGGTTCAAAATTTAAAACTCCTAAAGGAGTGCAATACACATGGATGTATGTGTTTTGTGTTTTAGAAACCCCAAGATGTATGGACCATTGGATGAAGATGGGTGGTTGAGATATTTATTTTCTTAGGGTTCAGGATTGAATTTTCAACATAGAAAAAGGTGGCTTAGGTTTTGATCTTTTCAATGCTTCATTCCTAGCCCTTAGATCGTGCTTACCCTTACTTGAATGGATGGAATCTATTATGACATGTAGATCTTCCTTAAGCTTCAATTTCTCTCTACTATTGGATTGGATTGCCCTATAATGAATGACCTTGATTTCTTAGAGGTTTCTTCATGTATTTCATGTGGTACCAAGTAGATCTCACCACCCTTGCATGGATAAGACATCCTATTATTGGATAGTTTTCTTTTTTTGGTTGAGTAGGAGAGAGAAAATAAGCAAAAATTCTTTATATGGGTCCCATTCTTCTTTTATTTGTGAGATGCTTTTATTTAATATAACCTCATTGTATGTGAATTGAATTTCTTCCATAATTTTCCTATGGTGGTGAAATGTATGCAAGCATTCATGCATGGAGAATTTGCCACACTCATTTGAGTAGGAGTCATGCACAAGGTTTCTAACTTCGATAGTGATAACCAATGATTATCCTAAACCTCTAGGACTTTATTTTTGGTACTTGTGACCCATATTTATCTTGGAAGGTGAAATTGCTCTTTTAGGGGTAAAATTGAAATTTTTGTGCATTTTTCATTTGTAGCCTAGACATGCAAAATAGTATAATTAACCCTAATTAGTGATAATTAAGTGATTTTTGGGGCTAAAACTTTCTAAATAGAAAGGTATATATGTAATGTTTCTATATATGTCATTTTTCCGTGTCAATTTGAATGATTGTAGTTACTTGTATTGGGCCTTTTAGAAAAATTAATGAAAAATAGATGTCCATTATTTTCTACTCATTGAAACATAAGCTAAAAGCATCCATTGAACATTAAAAATCATATCTAACCTATCTAAGATATGTAAACATGATGAATGGATTCGACCTACAAAACAAAGTTTCACTATGCATAAAAAGTAGGACATCAACTTCTTCTCATGCTCAAAATGCGTTGGATAGCATGAATACCAAATTTCATGACCATCGAATGTCGATGCCCTACTTTTACATAGAGGGTAACTTCGTTTGAAATATCCAAACCATTCATCTTATTTAGAATGCCTAGCATAGGATGCATTAAATTTCAAGACCATTGGATGCTTATAGCCTATGTCATAGAAGTTGAAAATTAGAGCCATTGAATTTTTAAATTTTCTCAAAGATAACAAACAAGTGGTTAGGTTCATCCAAATGCATAAATTCTACATGAGTTATCCAATTCAGGGATTCTCAAAAGAACTTACCATCTACAAAAAATGTGGTAGCAACTTCTTTGTTTGCTTATGAACACCCAGCTAGGATTTTCAATGAGGCAATTTAGGAACTATTAGCTCTACTCGAGCTATGCCCTCTCTTGCTTTTGGGCTACTGCCACTCAATCCTTAACCTCTTCCATCGGTTGGAGATAGGGGTTCCCAGTTTACATCTTATAACCCAACATTGAGGTGATTGTATGGTTTTTAGCATCTCAAAAGTTAGCTTCTTATTTGTTATTCCCCATGTGCTATGATCAAAAGCACATTCTTTTATCCCAAGCTCATCCAATTCTCACTTTTTATTTTGTAGTAGTCATTCAAAGTTCAAAAAATCAAATGGACAAGTTTGATCAATTAAAGGTATTGCCATACTCTTCTAAGAAATAGTGGTAGTTTAGATATTTTGTTCCAGGCCCCACCATATGCTACTATCATGTTGATATCAATGTTTTATTGTGAGACCAACTACAAAGATTATCATTATCACAATTTAGGGCGAAACAAAACTTTCAGGTTGCATTGAGATATGTGTGGATCCGTACCTTTAGATTTATTGACATTAACATCTAATCACATGGTTTTGGGGTCATGCCAAATGGATATCCCATCAACATGATATGGATCCACTAATTGATGATTGACATATTGTGGGTACTCAAAACATGGAAGTTCCTAACACAACATGGCTCTTATGGTCATTGGTTATGCATTTTTTTGTTTTGAGATGTTTATTGGTAAATTTAGAGTTTCCACCTAAAGAAAATGCATTAGGACTTTCATATCAAGAGATTAGGTTCATAGTGTTGGAAAACATGCAAAAGGTTGATAACTATTCTTGATTTGAATGAAGAACTTTATAAAACTCAATTTGATCATACTTATACCATTTGAATTAGTATTTAAAACTAGAATCAATATCAAAAGAACATACCTTGTAAAGGATTGAAATTTTAAACCCTCTATTTGATCCACTACTAGTTGAGATTGGCACCTTGGCTGATTTTCGTCTTTTCATGTACATGAGGCTAAGTTTCAACTCTAAAACTAGAAGAGAGGAAGAGAGAAAACTAAAAAAATCCTAACTTGAGAAACACTTTTAAATGGGGCATTGTTTTTAGTTCCTTATTCCATTGACCTTCTTCCCCTAATATATCATGTGTAAATAGATTGAGAAAACTTATTCCCTAAAAAATCCATAGTTAAGACAACTTGTATTCTAGTTACGACTCCAACTAGTTTGTATGCTATGACCACCTAGGAATCTTGGTATCTTGTCCCATCTCCCCTTTTAGCAAATACTTTCCTAATATTGTTCAAGCTCTCATAAAAATCTACAATAAATGTCTTCTTATTCTAAAATTATAGCAATCACATTGGCCTATTGAAATACAGATGTGCAAGTATGGGTTGATCCTGCAAAAACTTAATGTAAAATTCAGAATTTTAATTGGATCCCAAATTAAACTATCATAACCTATCCAGGAAATGAGAAACAATTAAGAATATCTAATTAACTATTAATTATACTAAAAAGGAATAAACTCACCAAATTATAAAATGAAGGGTTTCATAATCAACCACATTATTAATTATGAACATTAATATATAAGCATCATTGATTTGATTATCACATGTTACTATAACAACAGTGGAATATCAACACTGAAGATATGTGGATTAAAAGTTTAAATTCTCATATTTTCTCAATTCTAAGGATTTGCCTAGTTTAATTATTAAGAATCCAAAGCATAGCTTGTATTTTTTATGACAAACTATCTAAGAATTATACTAATTATCATTCAAACATAAATAAGTCTTTAAACTATTTAAAATACATCATAATTTCCACAAAAAGAGTACTACAGATATATATATATATATTCAATTGTATGCCATACCATTGAAATTGATAGTTAAAATTCCTAAATCTAACAATCACTTAAACATGAATAATATTACTCACCCTCACCCTAGATGGATGATCTAGCTACTCATACTTAAGCTGAAAAACACACCCAAATCTAATGAGCAAAATATCCTAAAACTATCACTAATTTCTAACCATGTTTACCATGAGTGGAAAACTACTAAGCTGGTTTCAATCTTAGCTTAATCATCAGCTAAACTTAGCATAAACACTAATCCTAAACTATGCTAAAACAAACATGTAAACTAAACTAAAACATGGAATCACATGCTAATCTAAACAAGTAGAACAAAACATGAAATCTAGTTATTGAAACTAAGCTAAAAGATTGAGAACATTATTGAAATTGAACTTTACATAATTACTATACATGATGAAGAAAAGAAAGACAAGACTTCCTCAAGTCAAATTGATTGCCTAAGATCTCCTCGATGTGTCATGCATTAAAGTAACCTCAGATGTGATCTAATCCAATAAATACTTGAGATATCATCCATCCATGGTGTGTCACCCACCATAAAAGAGAATAGCCAAGAAAACAATAGCATCCAGCCAAGAAGATTACATCCAAGAGCGATAGAGAGAGAGAGCCAAGAAGATTACATCCAAGAGTGATAGAGAGAGAGAGAGACGTCCCAAATAGCCACTCTCAAAATAAAAACAAAAACAAAAAGAACTCCAAGAACCAGACAAAACTACTTGAAAAGGTTAAACTAGTAGTAGCTCACTTCCTTGATTCCCTGCCTTCTAAGATAAGTTCATCTTGCTACTCCCAAGGGAAACAAGCATGAACGTTTTTCACCTCCCTAAAGATGTCTTCCCTCCTAAGTATTTTCCCCACAAAAAGTGGTGTTGCTACCTTGAAAGAGAAGCAACCAAAAGAAGTCTTCCAGTACCTACTCTCTATCCTAATTACCTAAAAAATATCCTACTCAAGATGTCACACTAGTACTTGTTGCCAACAAAATCAACAGACACTCTCCTCCAACTTGCTGCTGACCCTCATGAACAAAAAAAGACCAGCAACCTTTCCAACATGTAGCAACCAATCCCTAAGAGAGTGTGTGTAAAGAATCTAGCCAAGGAGAAGGGGCACACCTTCAATGTCTATATCCTGCATTTATAATAGAGACACTTCCTAAACTTGTGGAAGTTCCCCTAGTTAAAAAACCAACCTTATTACCTTCTATTATGCAGCCCAACCTAAACACTTAAGAACACTTCACCAAAATAGCTTGCTCCTATAGCAATTGTCTTCCAAAATTTGGTTTCCAATTTAAGAAAATTGTGCTCCACTTTGTTAGGAAACCTACTTCTCTTTTAAAAACTATCCTCTCCTCTGAAAAATACATGCATGCATCCTTCCTAAAATAGAAACCAGCCACATCTCTTTAGGAAACCATCACCAACCTAAGACTTCAATGTGCATTGCAGCCCACCTTCTCTTTTGGAAACTCCCCAAGCAGCCTCCTTTCCACCTTCTTATAAAACGCATCCTGCAGAACATGTCTTACTTTAGGAAACTTCTAAAACTCCTCTTTACACTCCCTTTCCCCATATATCTCCTTTCTAGTGCAACACGTTATGCACTCCAATCAAAACACACTTTCTATCAAACCATCATTGTATGCTATCCTTAAGTGGTGGGCCCTCTATGTATATGAGAATGAGAGAGTGTGGGACTCAGGTGCATGGTCTTTTCAAATTAAGTGCATAGGGTGCAAAATGTGTTGACTTCTTTGTGTAGCTTGGAATGTGATGAAGATGATACAAACACCCTTTGTACTTAAACAATGTTGGAACTTAAGCCACTACTAGAATTGATCTCAATCATTCAAAGTTCATCTTGGATTGATTTGAGCCATCTGTTTCAATCTAAGCTTGATTAATGATCCAAAATGTTGACCAACTTGATTTGACTACTTATTCTCTTTAAATTTTATCACACCCTTGTAATCTTTGAAATTTAGATCAGCAAAATTTCTTGGATGATGGAGTAGCTTTTTTTAGATTCTCAAATTACAAAAAATTGCATGAATTGCTCAATTCTATCCTAATCCTACAAAATATAAAATAAACCCTAACTAATGTTAAATTAAGTGATTTCAAGGTTAAAAATGTCATTTCTAGGCGTATTAATTGTAATAATTATGTGTCTATCAAATACCCCCAAATTTACCTTTTGATAGTCCTCCAGAAAAAAATACAAAAGAAAAAAAATAAATAAAAGAAAAAAATCCTAAAAACCTTAAACACTTTTGCAAGTTCTTTTGTATGTAGAAACCCTTTAAACCCCTAGTGTACAGGTTCTCCTGCTATGATACATATAGATTTCAAAACATGCATACACTACTAAAATTGAGGTTTTATATGACCACAAAAAAAAAAAAAGATGGTTTAAACGCAACCATCTTATAAAAGACAGTTTTTGAGAATATTTTATACAATGTTACATTTTAAGATTGTTTTAATAAAACCATCTTATAAAATAAATTTATAAGATGGTTCTTGAAAACCATTTTATATTCTTTATGATATTATAAGACGGATTTTAGAAACCATCTTATAAACTTTCATTATAAGATGGCTTCTAAAAACCATCTTATATTCTATGTGACAGTATAAGATAGTTTTTTGGAAACTGTCTTATAAAACATACATCATAAGATAGTTTTGAAAAATTGTCTTATATTCTTTGTGACATTATAACACAATTTTCAAAAACCATCTTATAATGTCATATTTTATGAGACAAATTTTCAAAACCTTCCTTTCAATCTTCTTTTTAACACATTGTTATGTTCAACTTGTAATTTTTCACTCTTGGCTACTTTAACAAAAAACTTGAAGATTCAGTTTGATTTACATACACTTTATCCCAAACTTGTATTTCTAGGTTGATGTTGGTTTGGTACGTATTCTTTCATGCTTTTGTCATATGTTTAATTTATTTGGTATTTGTGGGTATAAAATTCCTTTTCTAAAGCTTTTCCTTCCTGTGTGTGGGTCATTCATGTGTATGAATATGTGTATGGATCATTCATGTGTATGGATTAGTCATGTTTTTGCATCATTCTTTCTTGATGCAATATTAGATTTGAAAATTTGAGTTTTTCTTGTGTGTGTGTGTGTGTGTGTGTGTGTGTGTGTGTGTGTGTGTGTGTGTGTGTGTGTGTGTGTGTGTGTGTGTTTACCAACTATATGTACATTTTCTGTGCACACCAAGTATTTGGTTAAATGCCTAACCCAATATTTTTAATCTTTTCATGTTTAAAAAGTCTTCGTACATATCTGAACTTCAAATTTTGGACAAAATGGTCAAATATGATTGGATGACTGTAGAAAGATCATCAGAGAATATGAGGAGGAAATATAAAAGTTCATAGAGTTTGCACCTAGGTAGGCAGTGATTGTAATTGGACATGATGTCCATGCTTGAGATGTAAAAAATTAAAAGAGGTTATAATAGGTGAGTTGAGAGAACATTTGTGCTTCAATAGAGTTGATGAAAGCTACCACCCCTAGATGCGGCATGGAGAGGAAATTCCCCATAGGTCCTCGGTAAGGGTGGAATGTGTATCTAATCATGAAGCTACTCTAGGAAGTGTTATAGATAGTACAATTACATTGATATTTCGAGATGTATACAATGACTTCGAGGGCAACTCTGAACAATTTTAAACTACATTGGAGGAAGATAATGAGCCATTGTATGTTGGGTATACAAATTATACCAAGTTGTTTACATGGATAGAAATTTATAACACGAAATCAAGGTTTGGTTTGTTAGATTATGGTTTTACGAAATTGTTGAAAGTGATTGATAAAATGTTGCTAAAGGAGAACAAACAACATAGGCTGACATGGGAGCAAAGAAAACCCCAGTTGCACTAGGGTTGAAGTATGAAAAGATGCATGCCTATCAAAATAACTACATGTTATACCAGAAGGAGCACAAAGAAAAAACTACATGTCCAACTTGTGGACATTCAAGATGGAAGTTAAAGAAGAATTCAAGTGATCAATAAGTGAAACGTATTCCTTCAAAGGTCCTATAGCATTTCCCCAAGGTTCTAAAGAATGTTTCGTATTAAAGCAACATTGAAGAAACTAGTATGGCATGTCGAGGAGAGAGTGGGTGATAACTATTTATGCCATCCAATAGATAGCCTAACATTGAAGCTTGTAGATTTCATGTGGCCTGATTTCAAATAAGAACCAAGAAACCTATGACTTGTGATATATATAGATGGGATTAATCCTTGTGGTTCTATGAGTAGCAGGTATACTTGCTAGCATGTTATAACAGTTTGTTATAACCTTTTTCCATTGTTGTGCGTGAAGAGAAAGTTCATGATGTTAACTATGTTAATATTAAGTCCAAAACAACCTGGGAATGACATTGTTGAGCACTTAGTTCCATTGATCGATGGTCCTAGGACATTGTGGTAAGTAGGAGTTGAAGCTTTTGAAGCTTATAAGAAGGAGGCGTTCACGCTTAAGGCTGTACTACTATGGACAATAAGAAACTTTTCTGCACACAATAATTTGATGGGATGCATAGTGAAGAGATACAATGCTTGTCCTATTTGTAGTGACCAAACGTGTGTTATATGGCTCCAACATGGAAGAAAGATGACATCCACAGGCCATTGAAGATGGTTGCACAGAAAGCATTTATACTATTTTAAAAGGGGGAATTTAATGGTAGTGTGATGACTAGGACACCTCCAAAGAGGGGACTGTATAAACTAATAAATGAAGATAAGGAAATCACCCTATAAGGATAGAGGCCGGTGTACTTGGTAACGACATAGTTGAGGTTCCAATTATGAAAGAAGACCTCTTAGTTATATGTAATATGGTTCAACTGGAATACATGCACATCATTATTTATATTGGATGTGTTGTGCAACTATTATATTGAGAATTAGATTGACATTACTAGTTAATAGGACATAAGTATTTGACATTAAGTTTCTCTAGGTCTTTCCGTGATAAATTGCAAAGATTAAAGGTTAAGGACATTTATAGATTTCTTGACCTAGCCATCATCTTCACACTAAAGGAGCGTTTGCCCAGGATAAACAAATAGAATATATCATACATGGGTCCTTGTGTTGTGAGAAGGGGTAGGCCTTATGGGTTCCCTACAATAGTGGGTAAGTTATCATATGTCTTGCTAAATTATATTATTTAATAAGCATGAATGTCTATATAAGTTAAGTTTTGTAAATTTCATTTGAATGATTGTGTATAAAGGTCTCATTCGATGCACTAGCTTTGGATATACATGGTGGGCATGCATTATTTTTTATTTTTTGTGAAGCATACATTTGAGGACTACTATTGGAAATGATCAACAAGTAAGTCTTTATTATTTCGTTCATTATAGTAGCTAGACAACTGATAACTATTTTTGTTATTGATATTTAATTCTTTCTACTTATATATGTGTAGTACTTGGTATAAATGGGCTAAGTTAGAAGATGTAAACCACCTAGTACAACTCTTTTGGGAAAGGTTCACTGTAAGGTTTACTAATTCTTTAGTATAATTTTAACCTAAAGTTACAATTAGACATGAAATTTGGAACTTCTTTGTTCTCTTGTTGTGTAGTGCCTTAACAATAATTCGATTCTTTGATGGGTATTGTGTTCTATGATATATGAGAATCCTCATTCACAAAGGACTTACGATCACATAGTTTAGAAAGGTAAGATAATTTATTGATCCTCATTCTCATAGTTTTCTACATTTTGTGAATAAGTCCAAGAAATGTCTCAACTAATCTAATATGTGTTATCTTGCAAGGTTGATTTGGGAACCAAGAGTTACTCCAAACTAGCTCTAGAGGACATAAAAAAGTAATGGACTTAATATTTTTTGACTTTCAATTTGTAGATCACTAATGTTATTGAATGTGAACATTTTTATCAATGAAATATAAAATAGTAGTTCATTTATATAGATGCCTTCCTTTCTACTTTTGATTGAAGTCCATATGTGCTTTTTATATTTAAATGAGATGTATCGAGAAGTTCAATGTGGAATGTTGAAAGTGAATATACGTCGTAATGATTGTAGCCTACAGAAATGAAGTGAATGTCTTCTTTTTGTTGGGTGATAATGACTATTGAATGTATTTTGACTACAAGAAGAAGGTACAAATAGAAACCAATTAAAAATATAGAAACTATGTAGGAAATTTTACATGCTATATAGAATGGTTTTTGGAAAACTATCCCATATTATATGGTAATATAGAATGGTTTTTTAAACTATCTTATGTTTGTCATTATTTTATAAGATGGTTTTTTAAACAAAATGTGTTGACTAATATGTAAATGTCTTCTAATGAAGTATTACAATATTCTTTTGACACATGAGAGTGAACATTCTTCTTTTCAATAGCTTTCCATTTTTCTTTCTCTTATTTTTATCTTTTTTTCTCCCTTAATTTTGAGAATAGCCTTGTCTCCACTTTTGATGTATTCCATTTTAAACCATGCTCGTCTCATAAACATCATCAATATATTTCTAACCATGTGATGGCTCGGGTTTTTGTAATACATTTTATAATGCATTTTTCAAAGGCAAGGCACTCTTAGTAAAAAAAAATCGCAAACAAAACCTCAAAAATTCTTTTCTTTAAAACTTGTTTTGAAAAAACTAAGTCATCACCCCATACATAACATAGGTAGAATTTTTATACAAGATAAAATTCCATTGAAGGAATATATTTTTATCAAATTCTAGAATCCATCCAGTGGTTCACAGTACAACCCAGTATCAGTACAATACTTGTCCAAATTACATAATCCAAAGTTCAAACCTCACTATAAAGTAAAAACTCGCAATACAATACAATGGTCCCAAATAAAAATACATGTTTTCAAGGGATATACCCTGATTGATTATCCTTCCAAATCTTCTTAAGTTTTCTACAGTCTTGAGCTCCTAACCCTCCTCTGTATCTGAGATATTGTAAACATTAAAACATTTACAATATCTTAGCAAGCTATGCTTGATAAGGGATACAAAAATATACTACTTCACTAATATAAGAATACATACCTCAGTCATTATTCCATCATGGTTACCCACTCATGAGTTTTCTCAACATAAAGTATATATGTTATGTATGCAATATAAGATAAATTAGTTAAAATAGTGAAGATTGCTCAAAACTTGTTCCTTCCCCTAGCTATACTTCCACTTAGGAGATTAATATTCAGCCAATTCTCATACGGGGATTTTCTTTCTAGGAACTCATGTAGTGGCATTTTATCATGCCGTGGCATTACACTATGCCTATCATATGTGCATCATAATGCAAAATACATTAGGACTACTATGCCACAGTCTCAATCCATATAACGCGCCTGAATAACTGTATAATAATCCGCTAATACCAACTGTGGAAATAACAAATCCATGTCCTCATGGGGTTGACCATGGCAATCACAGTGGCAGCCTTACCATTATTGCCCCACCCAACATTTAGCCTCCCTTTAGGTATGATATCCATCATATAAATTTTAGAAAGAGGGTGGCCAAACCCTCATAACTTCCCTAGCATAGCATCCCCAGTCCTAGCACTATATAAAACAAAATCACAAGCCACAATGCTTGTATGTAAAATACATTGTACATATCAAACTATGTGTCTGTTTAACTAAGGCTGGAATATTTTCTATGCCCTATTCTTAGGGTTCCTTAGTCTTCACATCCCATTACCTTCACCTCATTTGATTTGATCATTAGATTGGATCAATTGAAATTAGATTATGAGGTTAGATCACTTAATTTGATCATATGGTTGGATCACTTAGTTAGATCATATGGTTGGAGCACTTAGTTGGATCACATGGTTGGATCATTATCATGCTAAGGTATCAAGTATACTTATATCATGAAGGTCTATAATTCTAGACAAAAGATCATGTATGTATACACATGAATCCTTAATACATTCTTATGCATCTACCTACCTCAAAGTAGTATCTTGATTCAAACATCTCAAGTGGTATTCTTCCACATTGCCCATCATAGTCTAGATTCATACATCTGTTAAACCATACGCATAAAGTTATTTCTTTATACAAGTATGTATTCCTATAAGGGATGCCCTAATTTTTTCTTGAATCATGTTTGATCAAGGGTTTGGGTTCTTTATCTACATTTTTCTACATATACATACATAATTTCCACCTACACATAATACAATATGACATTAGTATTCTTATTATTTTTGATCATTCAAGATCCTCTAGATCTTGTCCAATCATCCTTATCTTGATTACAATTTTTATTTGGATTAGATAATTTACTAACCTTTTATGCTTTTATTATTATTACTCAACTAGTTAATGTTTTACTGGTTGAGGGTAGTTTATTTCATCCTAAGTCTAGACAACTCCTCTTATGTCAAATTGGCTAAGGCTTACTAGTTGAATAGTTGAACACAAAGTGATTACTTCAATCCTCATGTAAGGAGGCATTTAGACCTCACAAATGTCAACAAAAGGTGGGGGAAGAGCGTAGCTCTATTAGAGAACCCCCTTAACCATCATGTTCATCATCCTCTAGGGTGACCTTAATTCAACTTTTCATAAGGTTCCTATGAGCATGTTAACCCTAAGTACTCTTTTTAATTGATTTTAATCAAATCCATGAACCTTAAAATGTCATTTATGGAGTTTCATTATTCTCTTAATTTGGACCAAGGAATTTATATTCCTTATATTATCCTACTAACTATGGCCCTTACTATCACTAAGTCTGTGTCATACATTCCATGTAAATGTCCTTCTATTCTAATTTCATTTAATTACATTTTCAATGTAATTTCCATTACATAAGCATTAAAGCATAAATAAATAAATCCACAATTAAATCTACTAAGCAATAAAAGACAATTATAATAACATTCAACAATTTAAATGAAAATCTAACATGCCATAACTATCCATCATGATCCAACGGTCTTAGTTGATTCTTATTCATTTTTCATCTCTTTTAGGGTTCAAATCTTGATCTTTCATTTTCCTTTAGATCTAACACATCTTCTTGATGTGATTTCATTATTAGATCATTGATGCTTCTCATCAAATGATATGATCTTCCTTGATCTAGCCGATCAAGGAGATCTTAAGTTATTTTATCCAATTTAAGGGCATTGATCTTGATCTATCTCAAATCATCATTATCTAGTCCATAATTCCATATGATATTAACTTCACATCTTCACTAAAACACATCCATACTATCCAATCATCCTTGATCAACTTGATAAAGGAGATTTTCATGCATCTTTATGGATCTTTCTACTTTTTAAGGCTAGATATCTTAATTAATCATAGATCAATCACTCATAACCATTGATTTCATGTCTTATAGTCACAAGATCATCAATGGATTAGAATTATAGAGTTTGATCGTTCCAAATTTCACTAATCATAAGAATTAGTAACACATTTCTTTATTAACAGAATTTTACATGCATCAAAATATAAATTTTCTAAGTTCAGTAGGTTCTATTCATAACAAGGAATCCATCCCAACTTTTCAATCTCAATTTAGAGTTAAATTGAGATCAGAATTGGGATTTTAAGATTTCAGGATCATCTTGATCATGATCCAATACTGTTACTATGGATTTTTGTGATTATAACCAATAAATATAATTTAAAACATACATTTCATGAGTTCAGTACCTAAAGCAAGTGATAAGGAATCTACAGAAGCTTTTTGATCTAAAATCAGAGCTATATTGAGCTCTTAATTGAAGATCTAAGATCTCAGTTCAAAATTGAATGCCTGAGATCAAATCTAAGCGTACTGGGCTCAGTTGTAATCAATTCACGCCACCTAGCAGTTAGCACATTGGCACACGCAAGGGGCACCCCCACAAGGGGCGCCCCCACAGGGGGTCTCCAACATGTTGGAACCCGATCTGTTGAGATCGGTTGAGATGGTCCCATCTAGACCGTCGGATCAACCTTTCTCTAGATCTCTTAAATTAGACAACATCAAGGGCTAAGATTTCTTGCCCTAAAGGTTTTGGGTCCCATGAATTCATCCAATGCCTCTGAATTGGTATTTGAGCTAAAAAATGAGGAGATCTCAACCCTTTATGCAGGATCCGTCATTCCCGATGGATCAATGGCCAGGGAGATTTCCAAGTGGCCGAAAAATACAGCCTAATTACTGGAATGAACTTAAGGAGGGAGGAGCACTTACCTGGGCCAGACAGTGAAGAAAACTTCACTAGAGATTAGGAATATTATTAGAAAGAAGATAGAAAACCCTAGATGCATATAGTCATAAAATTTGCCATTGCCATTGCCGGAGAAGGTGGGGGACCATGGGGTTTTTGAAGAACACCCCATGCTAAAGACATCCAACGGTACAAGATCACCGTTTACCGCTAGATAGGTTGGAAAAAGGCACAAAACTTCTAGAGATGGAATGAGTATCTTGCTTGAGTTTCATTTTGATTTTGTCGGAGATCCAAGCGTTGGATCATCATGAAATCTTAGGGGTTTTGTAAATCGCCTCATTCTGAATAGATCCACTAGTGGAGATTGGGTTCTAATAAGTATAATTTGATGGCTAATTCAAATAGGGTTTCCAGGCAGAAACCCTGGCTCATCGGGGACGACTCGTCCCTAGATGCGCCCGACGCAAACATGGAGTTGTCTACCTAGGTGCATCTGTGAACACGCCCATAGAGAATAAAAGAGAAGGAGAGAGAAAAGAAAATTGGGGGAGATAGGGGAGGATTCTAGCTGAGATTTTGGAGCATTTTAGGGGACCTCGTGAAGAACATTAAGAGAATTTTTGGGAGTTTTATGAGCTCTTGATAGAGGTGTTTTGAATTTTTCATGATTACTTGTAATTATCATCTTGATTTCTTTTAATTATTAAATTGTCTTAGGATTCCCACTGCCACCTCCTTCTCCACTAGTAGGTGGTAGTGGTTTGACTCATGATGACCTGTTTTCTGGCCGTTGGATCCCTTTGTGGGTCCCTTGTGGGCCCCATGGAGGTATGAAAAGACCATTTTGCCCTTTCATGGAGAAAAATCAGTTTTATTCTCTCGGGCTCAGAATTGAGCATACTTAGTGGCGTTGGATTTGTATTTATGAGTACATTCTAAATTTTGATGTCTTAGGTCTCGGTTATTTGTAAAATTACCATTTTTCCCTTTGGTTCATAAAAATAAAAAACATAAGGATCTTTCATCCGAATTCAGAATTTATCGTGCTTATAGTCATTCTAAAGGGTTCGTTGAGTATGTTTTCAATTATACTAGTCTTATATATTGATTCAACTTCTATAAGATGTGCATTTTTAATAACCTTAATATTCCAACCTGAATTTCCTTGAAATTTTTAATTTCATTATTTATTCAATCTCCTTACAAAAATTAGGAGTGTTACAAACCATCTCTACATATTTCCAAAAAAAAAAGGTAATGAATACATTGTAATATGTGTAATTTTGTAAATCCATCTATAAATCATAAGTGTTTATTAAAAAAAAAAGGATTTTTCCCCTTCTCTCTCTCATCAACATACCCTAAACAAAGTAGTAGCTTATGTATATTATGTGATTACTAGCCTAAGAAGAAAAAGGTATTTAGGAGTGGAAATACTCTTGGGTAGGATCGGCTAGAGAATATATCATGGGTTGCTTAAGTGAAGTAGGGTTGAAGGAAACCTAAGTGAGAAATCATTAAGTAATTATGTGCGAAGAGTGTAGTTTCCTAGGTGAATTATGCATGATTCTTTAAAGATACATGATTTAGTAAAGTATAGAAACCTAAGTGATTATATAACAAATGCACAACATGCCCCACATGCACACCTTAGTGTATATAACACATATAGTGTGTGTGTGTGTGTGTGTGTGTGTGTGTGTGTGTGTGTGTGTGTGTGTGTGTGTGTGTGTGTGTAGTTATGGGGGCAGGAGTTAGTAAGTATGAAAACCTAATGCCTTCACTTATTAACACCTAAATAGTTAATAGAATGAGTGAACTAATGGTGCATGAAAGTGATCATAATGACATTATGCACATGAGGGTGGCAGGTCTTGACGACCACCCTATATGCGAAACATAACACATATGGAATAATGACACATAGTATAATGCATGGAAGAAAGAAAGCTTGAATTGATGGCAAGATCTCTCTTGCATGAAGGACAAAGCTTCACATGTGATATTTAGGGAGGTGGCAGCTGGTCTTGTTCAGCAAGGTAGCTACCCTCATGCATGAGAGGTGGAGTAAAGAGTGAGTTAAGTGATGGAGTGAAAGGAAAGAAGAAATAATGTCTTATCCTACACTTGGACGACCAAACTAAGAGAGGGTGAAGAGCTAAGTGTAAAACCAGATAAGGAGAGGAAGAATGGAGGGAGATCTAATAAATAAAATCTAAGAAGAAATCAATGAAGAAAGGAGAGTTGATTTGGGGATAGAAGGAGCAACTTGCAAGAGAAAAAGCCCAACTAAATGGAGTGGAAAACTTACTTTCAGGAGCTGATTTTTAGTAGAGGAACTTCCAAATTTTGAGGGAATCTTCACCAAGGAGGGTCTTTAGGAAAGCCTTAATTCATCCTATGGTTGGATACTCAAAAATTGCATGTTTTAGAAAATAGATCAAGCCTTCTTCATGCATTTTTCAGCTTGACTATGTGTTGAATGACTTGGAAATTTGGTTTGAAATTTGATGCTGTTGCTTTTTTATCATCTTGCATACTTACATATGTGTTCTACATGAAATCAAGAGTTGATTTAGTTGAAAATGGATAGAAATTGGTTGAAGGCGTTCATGCTTTCTCGGGGTGAAAATGCAACATGTGTATATGGAGTGTGAGACCACGTGAGCTAGGGTGTTGCTCTAGAAGTGAAACTACCTTGGATTGCTATTGCTTTGGGTTGATTTAGGCTTATCTTGACCTTGCCTTATATTTTGCTATCTCACCTTAAAATTACAAGAAGAAACTAAAGTTTAACATGCTAAAAAACGTTGTCATTACCAAAAGATAAGGTGGCCAACTTCTCATACATGTATAAAAACCACCACCTTGGGGATCTTCTAAGAGAAGTTAGAATGCTATACAATGAGTCACACATGCATTGTTTGTTGAAGTGATATTTCATAGAAAGTGAGCCCTGCATGCAGATTTTCTTTCTTCATTCACTCACTCACTACAACCAAGAGAGGGACCCACCTATGGTTTCCACTTTTCTCCTAAGGAGGGAGATGTTACAATCGCTCTCATGTGTGTAATTAATGAGGAAAAAGTTGAGAAAATGAAGAAGAAAAAGAAGAATGGAAAATGTTGAAATGAAGTTGAGAATAAATGAGAAATCAACAACTCTCTTTCATCCATCCTTTAAGAAATCAATGACCAAGATTAATCTTCAATAAGGGATATCCTAGTAACATCCAATGAGAAATGTTTCTAAGGAAGTTCTAGGGTGAACTAATGGGAATTCAACATGCAAGAGAGAGAGAGAGAGAGAGAGAGAGAGAGAGAGAGAGAGAGAGAGAGAGAGAGAGAGAGAGAGAGAGAGAGAGAGGTAACTGGAGGAAAAACATTTAGTGGGTTGCCCACCATTTTTTAAGGAGTATCTAATGTGTTTACAATGGAGCTTAAAGTATACTTTCTAGAGAAAATAATGGTGGCCTACATGTGGAGCATGGATGCTATTATTGGAGAAAATAAAGGTGAGATTAGGAGAGATTTTAGGAAGCTAAAAAACATGTTTTTAAGAAGAGGAATAAATAGGAGTTTCAACATGTTTTTAAAGAGGTAAAGGAAATAAAACAATCTCAACTATTCAACCTAGGGTTATGCATGATCCAAAGAATAGAAAGAAAGAGAGGAAGTTTTCTTGGTCGACAAATTATGAACTTTTAGGGTGTTGGAATGGTTTGATTGGAGAAGGAAAGTAGAATAAGTGAAAGGAGAAACAACACATCATTCCTTGAAGAGGAGGCAGAGGCATGGAGATAAGTAGGGGAGGAAAGGGACACATAACTCATTCCCCATTCCTAATTCTACACCAAAATACTTATTGGGAGAAATGGGTTAGAAATTAAATTCATGAAGAAAGGTAAAACAAAGCTAATAAAGAGACTTTCTTGAAGTGGCAACTATAAGAGTCCTTCATTATGTCACCCAACAAGGCTCTTTACATGTTCTCTTCTTCATCTGGGCTTGAATTTAGCTTTACACCTTCTGTTGTTGTGTCACTCAACAAGTGCTCATCCATTTCTCTTGAACCATATGGACACTAAAGCTATAACCTAGATTTTCTCAAATCCTCAACCCAATATGCCACAAACCCAATGAAATTCACAAACCATATTTTAGGATTGGAAAGAGTCCTTGGCTACCATCAAAGGGCACAAGGTTATTCTTCCATATCATTTATTCCCTAATCCTAAAAGAAGAAATCAAAACAAAGATAGAAGAGAAAGATTCATGGAAGATAAGGATGAGAGAAGGGGGTTGCATGTAAATCTAAGAGTGGAAGGGGAGTATATTAGACTGGTGAGTGTGTAAACCTAAAATGAGGATTGAAGGGTGTAAGGTTGAATGCAAAATGGAAGAAGGAGGTGGAGTGTGTGTGATAGAAGGTGGTGGAGGCATGTAATCTAGAGGTGATGGGGGAAGCGTGTAAGGAAAATGGAGGGGAAGATGCCTGTAATATAATGGGAGGATAGACGATGGAAGATAAGTGATGCATGCTTATGCTAGAGTGCTATCCTTGATCTGATGCGTGTAACTCTAAAAGAAGAAGGGAGAAAAAGGAAGATGAAATGAAATCACAAGTGAGTAAGAAGAGAGCTATGCATGCAAACTAATGGTGCTAATGCATGAAAGGAAGGAAGAATAAGAAGGGAAGAGAAAGAAGAAAGGAAAAAGAAGGGAAGTGGAGATGGAGATGGTTGAGCTTCCTTCCTTCTTCTCCAATCAATTTAACTCATGATCTTAGGAGAGCTTTGGCAAGGCTAATCTTCTATGTTTCTCCTGCATTGGGCTGCATTGCTTACAGAAAAGGTGAAAGATCACTTTCTTCCTATCCTTCACCTCTTATTTATAAGTTTTCAAAGGAAGAAGCCCTTAGAATGCATGCTTAGGATCTACAGAGAAGAAAAATGATGTAGCTTTAAAATTACTTGCAAGTGCATAAATCAATTGTAGTAGATGTACGTAAGGGAGGTCAATCCCATGAAGAATCTCATAGATTTTCAATAGTTTAGATCTTATTTAAATTGATCAACTTTAGCCAGAGAGATAAAGATATGATTAAACTAAGGAATTAAAACAAACTAAGAAGGAAACATGCACAAAATTAGAAACTAGAATTAAAATAAAGCTTCTAAAAACTAATTCTAAGCAAATAGAATGGAAAGTTACCTAAGTAACATACAAGAAAATAAAGAAAACTAATGCTAAATTAGAATGAATAAAAGTAAGCAATTAATCTCAATGAAACTACTTAAATTAGCAACTTTCCTAAATTAACACTTACCTGACCTAGAACTTACGAAATAAAACTTTCTAAAATTTAAGAAAGAAACTTTCTAAACCTAAACTAAGATGCCAAAACTAATTTACATCTTCCAAATTAAGATTATAAAACTAAACTAAGCAAAAATCAAAGATGAATTTGACCTAGTACCATTCACATGATCCATGGACTATGTGCATGGTTCTAGGGTCCCAAAAATGTACATAATTGATGGATTT
Organism: Warburgia ugandensis; assembly: GCA_035236585.1. Taxonomy (NCBI): domain Eukaryota; kingdom Viridiplantae; phylum Streptophyta; class Magnoliopsida; order Canellales; family Canellaceae; genus Warburgia; species Warburgia ugandensis. Next base: position 45,214,120 of record CP141127.1, on the reverse strand, counting down.
AAAGTAAGTTATCATGAAAAATAACGAATGGATCTAATAAACAACATGGAAACATAAATGGGTTCATAAGGATTCAGTCAAGTAAAGTATTTTGATGGCTGGAATTTTAGCACAAAGGTAAGGAGAGAAAATTTCCATATTTCAACTATTTAAGAACATTAAACAATTCAAGCACAAGGAAGCAATTGGAACCACAATTTTTATACAAGGAAACAAACTAGATCTAAAGTAAATAGATGAAATAAATATTCCATAAAAAGAAACTCCAAAGAACTTTATTAAATCAACACCAAATTACACCCAAAACTTGGTGCATAATACTTGTTCAAAATCTAAAAAAAGCACCCAATTCCTAAGCATAAAATTCTATCTAAACAACATCAACAATGCAATCTGATGCTCATAAACTAAAATATGATGACATGCAAAGAAAATTCAGAAAGGAATTCAAGAGAAAAGAAGGCTAAGTGGGTGAACTAAGGCTAGGAAAGAGACCTAAGACTAAGGTGGGAATAAGTTGAAAAATGTGAATTTCAAGGGAGGAATTCGAGGTTCTAAGCTAGCTTTTGTCTTGGATATTACTACTAGAGAAGAGTTAACATAAATCTTGAATGAATAACAAAGAAACACTAATGGAATTGAGGTAAAGAAGAAAGGGAGAGCTAGATGGAAAGAAGGGTGTAAAAAAAGTGAAATTAAAGTGGTGAGAACTAAACCAAAGCAAGCAAACTACTAACCTAAATTTGAGAGCCAATACCAACAAGAAGAACTAAAGTCCAAAGGAAGAAAAGAACCAAAGAAGTCCTAAAGAATCAAAGGAGAGCTTGATTTCAAATTTGTCTCACACAACTTCTACCTAGAAAAAAATGTTGGAAGCCTCAAGGTATATATAGATGTTTTAGCTTCCAATTTGATGAATGTTTAATCTAGGAAAGAGATAGACATCAAAATCAAGGGTTGTAATGCCCGAGCAATTTACGCTATTGAATTGGACATTCTATAGGAAATGAACTATGTTAAATGTTTTACTTTATTTAAAATAGTAAACGAAGAAATTTGTAAGAAAACTTGGTACCATTAGATTCTACTTGAAAAATGGAATCCAACGCCTCAAAGAACGCCGAAAACGGAGTTCGTATGAAGAAGTTACGGCCATTTAAAGATTAGGGAAATTTCTGTAATTTAAATTAAAAACAAAAAAGACAGAAAACGAAGGGGGCCGTTTTGATAACGGCACCCCATCTTCTTCTTCCTCTAGATTTCTCCAAAAACCCTAGTTTCCAGAGGTTTCCACCGCCGCCAATGGCGGCACCGCCATAGTAAGGCTATAAAAGATCCCTATTCCCTCCTCTTCGAATCGAGATTTTTTCGGCTATTTGAGGCTGGGGTTTCAGGCAAAAATCGAAAAACCCCCACAACGGTTTCCCCTGCACACCCTGGCCGGCCAGGCCAGCCATTCCCATCTCTCCACCTCCCCTCTTCTTCCTCTTGCCTCATTGGAAGTTGGGGTTTTCCCCCTTCGTCGTGGGTTCCAGACAATAGGGATTTCCGGCAGGCATAGAGGGAAACGCACCACCGGAAGAGGGCACCGTGTTGGGGCTGCCCAGGTAGGTTTTCTCCCCCTCTATCTCTGTTTTTCCTTCTTCCAGGCTAGATCCATGCCGGATCTAGCGTTTCCGGCCAAAAAACACGCCGGGGAAAGTCGGTTCCATCCAGCTCTGTGCAAACAAGGCGTCCTAGGGACGCCATGCTTCACGTGCGCCTGGGATAGGGTCCCTAGGACAGGTTCCAGGCATGCGACAATGCGTACACGGTCCCTGGTGCTGCCTTCGGGTGCGAGTGCGACGTGGGGCATGGGTCTTGGCTCGACCAGGATGCACAGGGTGCCTGGGAGCTGAGACGCATCATGCTACGCCAAAGACGCATCCGCGCGATGCCATCCGAGACGCGCGTCATAGAGCGTTGCTTGTGCATGCATGTGCGTGTGCGAATGCGATCCCTGGCATAGCCTTTGGGCATGCATGACATGCAGGCATGGGTCCTGGTTAGACCAAGGCGCGCACACGTCTTGGAAACCATAATGCGAAGACCTAATGAGACTAAAAAATTAGGATCATAAGACAATTTATAGAGTCTAACCATTGAATAGTAGATCCATATCACAGGATCTAGCCTGACACTGAATTAGGCAAGGACCCATGAACCCTAATAGGCAGATCTAGCGATCTAATTTCTAAATAGATCGAAATTGATAAGGACTCCTTGTTATCCATTCATATCCAGGATTTTATAAATGAGACTAGGGTCGGGTTGAGTAATGAAGGACGCGACTCTAGGAAACTTTGAGGTAGGTGCTCTATCGCTACTAGGCTTTTAAAAAGAGCCCATGATTGTTTTGAGAATGCATGTTTTAAGTATAAGTTATATGACTTGTTTAGCATGACTTGATTTCATAAATGAACTTAGCATGCATATGAGAAATACATTGCGCATCTATTGCCAAGACATGTGCTACATGCATAGATTGCATGATAAGTGTGGCCTTGGCCAATGAGAGCGAGCTGATGAGGGCGGGCCAACGAGGGCGGGCCAGAGAGAGCTAACAAGCTTCTAGGCTGACAAGTTTCTAGGGTGTCAAGCTTCTAGGCAGGGTTATGACTTTGAATGCGATACTAGCATGAGCAGATTTTATGCATTGCATGCATGTTTTGCAACCGATTTCATAAATTGCATGATTTACGACGAATAAGTGTCATATGCCCCGTGGAGGCTATGACCAAGTGTCCCCAGGTACCTGGGGACCACACGGCGAGGAGGTCGTGGGCATAGTGGGCCCTATGTTTTTGAGGATTTACTTGCATTGCATATGGCATAACATGAGGATGGTCGACCATACCATATATCCATGAGTTGGATTCAGTTGAGCATCTTATGCATATCATTATGTTTATGATATATATGATACTTTCAACTTGGATTATGAGATTATTTAAGTCATCAGTATTCTATTTCGACAATGGTTTTTAATATCGACATTGAACATGAGTGTTCAAACATGCACGTGTTTTAAAGAGCATATGATTTTAAAAAAATGGCATGCATTGTAAAACTAGTAGTGATAAACTCCTACTGAGTATAGTATATACTCACCCAATCCTTAACATTTTTCAGACACAAGTAAGCACTTAAGGACAGGATACGCCCATGACAGAAGATACCCAATTATATCACTTTTCAGGACAGCTCCACTCATGAATAGAAGACGCATCAGGAAATTTTAATGATACGAGCAAGTAAATCAAAAGGAGACAATTATACATGTAAGTAAACACTCTACCCTTTGGACATGTATTTGTATTTATTTATTGTTGGGCTGTGAGCTATGACTGGATAGACCTAGGAAAACATTTATGATTTCTGAAGTTTTTCAAAAACTACTTTGGTTGTTGTGAAAGCAAATGACACTTGGGGTTTTCAAAATAAGTTTAAATGAAAAGATTTTCCGCTGCATTGCATTGTTTTTATAAAAATAGTTTTCAAATAGGGATGCATCCCGCCTTAGGAATTAGATATTGCATTTAAAAATGCATGGGAAACCCAGGTCGTCACAAGGGTTGAGGTGGGGTTTGAAGGAGAAACATTAGGTGGAGAGTGAGGGAATAAGAAAGAAATAAAGATTGGACAATTTGGAAGAAAACCTATGGTTTTTGCATGTACTTAGTTATGTGGTTTCCTAATTAGGAAACCACTTGAATTTTGCCAACTAAGTAAGGGCGTCCTCTTCTACGAAGGTGGTTCCCTCCTTGAGTAAAAAACTTAGAACTCTAGGGTGAATGGTGGATTAGGGTTAGGAAATAGATTATGAATGTGGGGTTTTCTCTCTTGTTGGGTCCCTGAATGCATGATTACCTTACCTTTTACATTAATCTCAAAATCCCTTAAAAATCACACTTTTAACATAGGAAAGTTACTTGAATTGATGCTCCAACCATGTGGCTCCATGAGGCACTCCTTCTTGGCTTGATGGCTCATTCCTTTGTGTCATAAGTGGGTCTAGTGTTTGGATGCAAGGCTTAAGTAGCTCATATGACTTATCACCCTTTTTCATGGTTAAATGACTTAGGTAGCTTAAATGACTCTCATGCAAAGGTGGTGGAAATGAATGGCTTAGGCTTGGGTCCATTTCTAGTCTCATTTTTCTTCTCCCATTGTTTCTTTGCTTTTCGTAGGATGATCTTGATCCTTGATTAAGCTTTAGATGATGACAATTGGTCTTTAATTTGATCTTTTACTCTTGTTCTTTAATTCTCATCCCGATGAATCTCAACCTTTGGGTCATCTCTCTGATACCTACAAAAAGTGAAATACACTAATTAAATTCTATAAAATTATGATCATTCACATACTCTGGATTAGCTACTAAACCTATAAAATATCACATTTTTTAATTATTAAGTCATAAATGCATGTGTTATAAATTTTAGCCAAAAAACCTAATTTAACACTATAAGTTATAACACATAAGCTACTAATTGGGTACTTTTTATGGGAACTGAATACTTATCAAAAAGAAGGATTAAGATGTGGTGGATGAGAGGACGATAAGAAGAAGGGAAGTCAAGGATAGGATTTGCATGGAATCCACTTTAGAAAGTGGGTTTGACATGAAATCAAAGTGGAAGGTGAAATGGAATACAAAGTGGGAGAAGAGAGGAGATAATAGAAGGTAGGAAAGTTGATTTTCTATGATGGAGAAGTGGTTGGCTACGAGAGAAGGAATAGAGAAAGGATAGGAGAGAATCTAGGAAGTTTGGTTTGATTTAGAAAGTGACTTAGGTGGGATGCATGGAAACCATGTAAGTGTAAGTGAAGTCGCTAAATTTGTAATTGGTTTGGACCATTGGATGATAAAAAATGGTAGAGATGTTTTGGGACTTGAATTTTCTACCAGGGCAAGGTGGCTAGCAGTTTTATCTTTTTAATGCTTCATTCTTGGCCATTAGATCGTCGTCATCATATTTTGAGCGGCTGGGATTTGGTTGGAGTAATCATATCCAAAAAGATCTTCTTTTGAGGCTTCATTAATCTCCACCATTAATATTTTCTTATTCACTTTATGTTTTCCCATGTTTTTCTCCTAACCCATTGTATTTTTCTCTAGCCAGTAGCATTGTACCATGGTTGGGCATCTTTTTCCTTAAAAATAGGAGTGAATCTTCTTGAAAATAGGTAGGCAATCCACCATAAAACTCTCCACCAATAGGATTTCTATTTAGTCTTCATTATAATCTAGCTTTTTATTGGTATATTCTAGCTTGAATGTGTCTTCTTTGGCATTAGGATATGTATCTCCACCGTAAATTATTTCTCTTTTCTCTTCTGTCTTTCTCCACCAAACATACTTTTTTCTTCATGTATTCCATGTGAAACTAACAGAGATTAACCATCTTTACATGGAAATTTTAGGCTCCCCCTTACGTGGTCCATTCCTATGGTTGAGTAGGAGAGAGAAACTAATGAAAAAGTCTTCTATAGTCCTGGTCTTCAAAATTATTTTATTTTAGAAGCTCTCATTGTATGTGATCTTATTATATTTACTTTGGGCTTCCTTTGGAAGCTTCTTAAGGTGGTAATATACATATATGCATGCATGGAAAGTTCTACCATTTTACTTTTGATACAAGCACCCTATTTTAAATGGATAAGGCTTTATATTCTATATAGGGTTTCTAATTGCTCTGACTTCATAGTTGACATCTAATTTCTAGTCTAAACTCCTAAACTTCATGATTGGCATGTGCAAGTCCAAAATGTAGCTTGGAAGGTAAAATTACTCTTTAAGGGTAAAATTGTTAATATTGTGCATTTTTCATTTGTACCATATACCTGCAAAATTATAAAATTAATGCTAATTAGTGATCACTAACGGAGTTTTTGGGGTTAAAATGTGCTAAATATAGAGATATGTATGGAATATTTCTTTATACATATATTAGTTAGGATGAAACCACACTAGTTTTAGATATTTTTACGCGTAAGTAATTTTTTATTTAAAAAGTGCCAAAATATCCCTCATCAGATTAGCAAGATAATTCACATATAAGACTCCAAATGCATGTAATTGACACTACACTACATAAAAAGTAGTAAAAATGTAAACCATGTATGGCTTCTTATCAAAAGAAAACATGACACATTTGTTTATGAATTAAACAATTGTATACTTCATTAGTCCAATCCTTTGTAGGAACTAACCATAATAACGAACTTGCAAAATGGATCTGTTTATCATAAAGAGATTGGTCATTATTGAACCTACTTCACCTTTTTTGTTATTTGACCAAAAAGTTATTCTAGAGGCCTCCAAGAAGATGAAAAAATATGGAATCGTATCAAGAACTATGTACAAAAACATATGAGATCCATGTACAGAATATAGTTATGTTCTATGGAAAAAGACATCAAAGAACGAAATGATACATTTGTATACCTTAAACAAAGGTAGTTCTTAAAAGATGCAAAACATTTGATGGAATGATTTACTGCTTAACATAAGCAACTTGATAATTGGTTAGTTTATGTATGTACAAGAACCGAAACCTTGAGACTATGAATACTTCGTTTATGGATGACATGGATTTTAAGTTACTATATAATGAGCATGTATCTTTTATAGTATTGCCATGACAGCCACACTACATAATGTACTCAAGTGTATGATACCATAGGATCTATACCCCAACAGTTAGATGATTGTATGACATTATAAAATTGTTATCTTATAAAAAGTTACAAAAATTATTATTGATGAATATGGATGCTTACTTGTTTAAAGAATGTACTTTTGCTTAATATATATATATATATATATATATGTGTATATGTATATATGTATATGTATATATGTATGTATGTATGCTTACAATTTGATTTTGTAGAGAAATGAAACATAATGCTTAATGCATTTTATTTCAATTGAACCAAGAGGCTATGTTTATGATAATGCTTTTGTTATATGATTATTATTGTCACATTTGATTGTGAATAATGTTAGAAAATGATCTTTTATGATGTTGTAATTTAAACACATAAGAAGCTTAATGTCTATGATTATATGTAAACACCAAATTAAAAATGAGATAGAAGAACTACAGATTTTGAAAATCAAACGACTCAATGAGTTGGTTTTGGAAAACTTGGGTATTTCAAACTTAAGCAACACAATAAGTTGGCTATGGTTCAGTAAAACAAATGTGGATTATTCCACCAATTGCTATGCTAGGAAGTTCAGTCGGCCACTAACATCTAAAATAGTAGTTAGTTTGTGATAGACAAATTTGACGAGAGTAATGTCATATGTGTGGACTTCTCTTGGATAGCATTGATTTGCCTCTCCCATGTAGACAATGTAGTGGGTGTGGTACTCATTGATGAGCATAGTTAGGAACTTGGAGTTTCACTGTGTGCATACTGTACCTTCTGTTCTATTTGACATGGGCTAACATGTCGGTTGTTCTCAAAATATTGACCTATACCTTGTGATGAGATATTAAATGTCACTCAGCATCTCACCAACTTTATTTGATTACAATGATTGAGCAACAAGTTAATCAATAGATATTTGATTAAACCCTTTATAGATTATTGATTTGACATAGATAATTGAAACAAAATGAGTATTTGGTTTATCTGAATTATTGATCTATTTAAGTTAGATAGATCATTGATATGTGTGAATATGATAAGACTACTTATGCTATTGATCATGGATTGATATGTTTGAATGGATATGTGGATGTGATTGATATGCCACTATTTGATGGTAGCTTATTTGATAACTATCAAGCATATGAAGTTTTCAAAATGTACATCGTAGACTTTGCTGTTTTGGCTAGTTTTGTATTTCCTACGGAGTAATTCAAATTACTCACCAACCACCATACGAGTCAAGTGCAGGAAGAGTAGCTTTGGACTTGGAGTGCTGCGAACCTAGAAGATCTGAATTATCAAAGTACAAAGAATTAGGATTTATTTCTTTTATTTAAGTTTCAATATCAAAGGAACTGTTGCTAATTTGACATTATAATACTTTGGATTTGGAATAAAACTGAGTAGGTTGGGGTTGTAATTGATTAATTCTGTTGGTTTTATGACTTAATTATTATTTTAATATTGATGGGTTTTGCTTTATGCATCCTGGCTTAAGAAGCAGTTTTGTATCTATTTAGTATCAATTAGTATTTTTTAACTGTTTAAAAGAAATTAAAGATTGATCCTAACCAGTTTGGAAGAATTTGATGAAAATCTATTTTTAAAAGTGCCAAAGGAATAACAAGCTGTACAGGCTAGCGGGAAACGAAAAAAATGTGTTGTCAAGTGATAGGTAGGAGGGATTTAATGCACCACCGCCTCTCTCTGACTCTTCGTTATATTGAATTGTTTTTTGCACCAATCTGTTACCATAGCCCTCAGATTTGACTTGGCCTAGGTTTCCCAGCCGTTGGATTCAGCCTGTAGCTCTGTTGTCGGTGAGTAGGGTTTCGAAGAGCAACAACATGGTAATGCGTGACAGATACAGAATCCTCTTTTCCTCTTTATCACTTCCTTGCTGGATTTTGTAGGAGTAAAGGGGTTGAAACCTTTCTTAGTAGATTTTGCAGCAAAAAATTATTTTCGTGCTGCAAAATGCAGTTCGAAATCTGATGAGAGAGAGAGAGAGAGAGGCAATGTGAAGAAGGCCGCGACCCCTTTGAATGTCAACTTTAGTAGAGATATCTTAAAAATCAGCTTGGTTTTGCGGAATCCGTTTATGATTGTGGGGAGAATGATGTTCACGGATCAGAAGTGGAAGAATCCCATGAGAAAGAGGGGTTTCTATTGGCATGAAGTTGTCGTGTTATAGATTGAAGAAACTAATATTTTCTGTTTCTGCGTTCTCTTCTTTCTCTTTGTCGCATATTGGTTGTTTAATTTTGAATTGGAGGTCTGTAGATCGAAGTGATGGGATGGGAGAAACTGTAAAATGTGGGTTCTATTTCATGTTATACATGTTAAGATCATGAATATGATTATGTGCAGACAAAGCATTGAGATTTATAGTTGTGATGAAGATCGGTACATTTTTAAGATAGGAAATTGAGAAGCTTTTTCTGTGTATCAGATAGAGAGAGAGAGAGAGAGAGAGAGAGAGAGAGAGAGCAAGTGTGTTCTTGTCAGGTTTTGTAGCAGAAAAAAGGCCCTTTTTTGTGCAATAAAATCCAGGGACAACTCCAGTGAATCATACCTGTCACATATCCGTTGGATGGGACCAGGACGATGATATCGTGGTTTTCCGAAGCGTCAAGCCTCCCTCTCTTGCTGATCTAAATCAAGATTAGAGCTATGGCAATTCTGCGCATGCTTCAACGTCGAGATCACTGTCGATGAGGCGGAGCTCTTCGCATCGAATTTGCCAATTTTCTTAGGAGTTGAAGCCAGAAGTAGTAGCAAGGGCAAAGCAATTCTCACGCGAGTTAAAAAGTTGAGGTTTTCGTGGAGCCATGGTCACTCGTCGCAGACGCTTGACTCATCAGCAGTGACGGATGGAGCATTGGCAGCTCGTGCACTACAGCGGCAGCGTGCGCAGCTAGATCAGAGTCGATCCGGTGCTCAGATGGCCCTTCGAGGATTGAAATTCATGAGCACAACCCTCTAACAGCATGTATGCCTGGAACTAGTAGAGCTGGTTTTGGTCCGGATCGAGTTTGGTCGGTCTTCACCCGGCACATGTCAGTCCAATCCAGTCTCGGTTCGTACGGCAGGAGAGTGAAAAAATTCGGTCCGGTCCACTTTGAACCCTGAAACCGAACCAGACCGGACTAATACGCTCACTCCTAATCTTGAGCGCTCTGGTTTAGTACAATTGTAATAGTAACAACTTATGCCCTCCAATGTTTGTCAGCTACATAGGAGGAAGAGGCTAAGGTCTTTATCTTTTATCAAATGCATTTTCATACCATTCAAAAATTTAGCGCAACGTTAATGGCTTGGCTAGACTTAGGTCGATTGGAAAAGGATTTACTAAGAATCGGCTAAATCCTCGTAATTGGTAATTGATCGGGCCCTAGTTGGAAAAGGTGTTTTATCAGAAATATCCCCAACCAATCCACTAAGAGATAGAGGGTTTAGATCACCAGAAAGTACCCAAATTGATCATTGAAGACACTACACATCCAAAACCATATAGAGGGTGGAATCACCCAACACGTTCTGGCAAGATTATACTAAAAGAATGTCCTTATAGTATGCTATACAATCAATAAGAGATAAATTTCTCTAACTGTCAAAGTGATCTCACAGTTCAGTTTCATCTCCAATCTTTGTTGGTTTAACTTCCATATCATTCTTAGAATTTATATGACCCTAAACTTTGCTTTCTTCAATCAACATGTACACTTACCAAATAGTTGACAAGTTTTGTAAGTGTATCATATATTCTATAAATGCTCTTGATTTTCTTAAATAAATTCCATATATCATTACCAATTCATCTAATATATTTCATTCTCTTCAAATTCATGAATATCATTTATCCAACTCATATAACTCAAAATTTGTTTTGATTTCATACTATTATGTTTCATTTTAGATTCCCATTTGATGATAATAAATTTGGGGATTACTCATTCGTATAAAGTAAAAGGGTACTTAATTTCCTCAATAATATCATTTATGTTCAAGGCATCCTCACATTGACCTTCCTTTTTCTTTTCTCAAGAAAATTGTTAATTCCCAATGTAAACTTATTACTATAATCACTCCTTTGTCTACAAATCCTTAAAATTTGTTCTTTCCACTTATTTAGATCAGTTGATGTCATTTTCCTCAACTATTATAGATTTCCACATTGAATCTTATGTTAGATTGAAAATCTCCAAAATATCTTGAAATTTCTAACCACTTACTTCTCTAAAATATGTATTCATTCATCATTCACAATCATCTCATTTTTTCAAAGTTTAAACTTAAGTTTAGCTACCTATATTTGTTTATAGTTCTTCATTTCTCATGATTATTTCACCATTCCTGCAAAATGTATTTTTCCTCACTGTATTCCACAATTCTTTCAATATCACTAAATCTTTCATATAAGTAGAATCAATATCCCTAAATTCATCATATTAATATCCATATTCATTTATAGGTCTTCTCTTTCCATTTTATCATCAAATCAAAATATACTTCTCTTTACTATAGTCCATAATTATTTTCATATTTCTATTCTATCATATAGTTGAATTAATGTTCCTCTAAATTTTATCTCCTTATTTGTCTTTATTAAAACTCTTTTCTCATTCACCAATTTTGAAAATATTTACCTAGCTCCTTAAATTCTTCTCAAGTAAGATCATCTCTATTTTGATGATTAAATCCTTTAACTAATTGTCATAATACTATATATATATATATATATATGTAGCAATTGTAACTCTTACATTTATATTTATTATTTATTATTATTGATTTTGAATTTTGTACTAATTTTAAGGTTTTTTCTTTAATATCTATTTCTCATAAATTTCTATTTCACCTTTCCTATAAAGGTTGGATTTTATCCTTCTTCATTCTTTCCATCATGTTTTTCCAATTTATCATATTTTTCTCTTAATCTCCATTATTTCACCTAATAATAGTTATACACACACACACACACACACTAGAATTAATGTATTTTGTTTCTACAGGTATCTTTACTTAAAATTTCAAGTTTTACCTGAATATTACATCTTCCTCTATTGTAATGTTTTCTTTACTTGTTTCTATACTTACTATTCCCTATATTGATATCATTAACTTACTAAATAGTACTCCTAGTTATTTCACTAAGTAATATCTACTTATACTCCACTAGTACTTCATCACTTAATCACATTAACTCATTCTCACCTAATGAGATAATCACATAACTCTTCCTATACTCATTTTCAACTAATGAGTTAATCACACAACTCATTCTCATCAAATACTTTCTTATTTCCCTATTCACTCACTATTTCCCATCCTCTAATTGGATTGTCATCTTCATATTGGACATAAGGGTACTGTACTGTGACTGGATGAATGGCTCTGATACCAACTATGACAATTTAGGTTTTTGTAACACATTTTGTAATACATTTTTGAAAGGCAAGGCCCTTAGTAGTAAAAATTTTCGCAAAACAAAGCAGTAGAAATTCTTTTCTTTAGAACTTATTTTGAAAAACCCAAGTCATCACTTCATACATAACATAAGTAGAATTTTTGGACAAGATAAAATTCCATTGAAGGAATATACTTTTATTAAATTCTAGAATCCATCAAGTGGTCCACAGTATAGCTTAGGTATCATTACAATACTTGTCCAAATTACGTAATCCAAATTTCAAAGCTCACCATATCATAAAAACTCTCAATACAATGCAATGCTATCAAATAAAAATGCATGTCTTCAAGGGGTATACCCTGATGATTATTCTCCCAAATCTTCTTCAGTCTTGAGCTCCTAACTATCCTTCTCTATATTTGAGATATTGTAAACATTCAAATATTTACAATATCTTAGCAAGCTATGCTTGGTAGGGGATTTAAAAAGCATAATAATTTGATAGTATAATCCTAATATTTCATAATCCTATTATTCATACTCATAGATCAATCTCTTTACTTGGTCATATATGTACATCCTTACACACACATACTGTATACTTTGTATATATATATATATATATATATATATGGCCAAAACCATAAAAAATAGTTAATATCTCAAAGCATAATCAAACCCAGTATATATTGAGTTGATAGATCATCTAAACTTTACTGGACATACTCCCTCATTTGGGCAATATCGGTAATCCACTATTACCCAGCATCTCATCATGCCATATCATAAGGCATTTCACTATGCCACACATCATAATGCAAAATTACTCAAAGGACTACTATGCATGCAGTTAGAATTCGTACCAATGTGCCCGTATAACTGCCCAATAATCCACCTATACCATCCTTAGTGGAAATAAAAATATGCATGTCCGTATGGGGAGGGACCATGGCTGTCATAGTGGTGGTCTTTCCATAATGACCCCCACCAGACTTTTAGCCTCACATAGGCTTGGTATCCATATCATAACAAGTTTTGGAGAGTGGGTGGCCAAACCTTACTAACTCTCCTAGCATAGCATCCCCAAGCATATGCTTATTTAAAACAAAACCACAAGCCTCTATGCTTGTATGTAAAGTAATTCTCACACGTATCAGACAATCTATCTATTTACTTAGGGTTGGAATATCTTCTAGTTCCCTATTCACTTAGAGTTTTTCCCTCAATTCTAACTTAACCATTTCATATGTGTTTTGGTTGGATCATAAGGGTTTTCAAGGGATTTAATACAAGTATTTACATTAATACTTATCAACATTTGCAAACATAAGATCATATATTCAACATGTATATCTCATGTAAACGCATTCATAAAATCCTCCTACCTTCAAGTAGTCATCCATTTCTTTAGATCTTCCCTGATCCTGACTGATGTATGTAATCTATAAATCCATACATATTGTCAATCTATATATACAAATTGAATAATCCTATATTTTTTATCCTATATATATTCCTTGTCTAATCTTGTCCTTTGATATAAAGTATTAGATCTTGTGTCCTATCATGATCTATCTTCCTAAAATAGTGTTTATTCTATTGATGAATGGATCTAATGGTTAGAATGATCTTCTAATCTTTTAGATCTAAGTATTTTCTATTCTAAGTCTTTGTGTATTCTTTTCTTTGATCTTGATCTTTCATAGATCCTCTGATCAACAATTTATACTTGTTGATAAAGATCAAGGGCTTAAATATTCTATCATCTAGTTCTTCTTTTATCTAAGTTCAGTTGTTTGATCATCCCCAAGAAGAATGATCTTGGTTCTCTTCCTTGAATCATATTTGATCAAGAGTTCAGATCTTCTATTCTATTTGATCTAAATTACAAACAATATATATCATCAAAAAGTATTTATTTCTTTTTATTTTTCTTGATCATTCAAGATCCCATGGATCTTGTTTGATAGTCCTTATCTTACTTACAATTTTTATTATCGTTAGATAATTTACTAACCTTTTATGCTCTTTATTATTAGTATTCAACTAGTTAATGTTTTACAGGTTGAAGATGGTTTATTTCATCCTAAGTCTAGACAGCTCCTCTTATTTCCAATTGACTAAGGCTTACTAGCTGAATGGTTGAATACAAAGTGGTTACTTCAATCCTCATGTAAGGAGGCGTTTAGACCTCACAAACATCAACAGAAGGTAGGGGAAGAGCGAGACTTTATTAGAGAACCCCCTTAACCACCATGTTCAACTTGCACTAGAGTGACCTTAGCTCAACCTTTCATAAGGTTCTTATGAGCATTTTAACCCTAAGTACTCTTTCTAATTGATTTTAATTAAATCCATGAACATTTAAAATGTCATTCATGAGGTTTATTATTCTTCTAGTTTGAACCAAGGATTTGATAATCCTTATATTGTCATACTAACTATAGCCCTTACTAATATTAAGTCAAAGTCATTCACTCATCTTAATTGTCCATGAATCTCTATATTCCATTAGTTTACATTTTTGATGATTTATGCTCACCATATCTTAACAACTACTTAACAATTGAATCTACTAATAAAATTTGACAACAATTAAATTATAACTTTAAAGCATAAATCTAGTATAAGTTTAACAAACATTTATACTAACATGCTTCCTATGAATGTAACTTAACCTAATGGAATAAAACTATACTTAAACTAGCATGATCCTAGATTATGAAATACATGAAATTTTACTACTAATCTAATAGAATCATGCTAAAATCTCAAATTTAAACCAACATGGCCCTAAGATAATTAAATCTACCAAACTAATAACAAAATAATAACATTTAGAGCATAACATGCTAAAATTTAAGAATTATACTATCATGCTTCCTAGTTTATAACATAAATCACATTTACAATTCTATTATCAAATAAAAGACAATTAAGCTAATTAGATTAAGATTATTAGAAACTTTTACTTATGATCCAACTATTAGATCTTAGATATTTTCCTTTAGATCAAGGATTTTAATTACATTTAGGGCTTTTACTCCATTAAGATCCAAAGATCATATCCACTTGTTTTTGTCACATTTAATCTATGATCTAACTGGATTTCATCATAATCCCATTCATACAACTCATCCAAAGGGTCTGATCATGTGACGACCCAGGTTTTCACATGCATTTTTAAATGAAAAATCTAAATTCCTAAGGAGGGATCCCGATTTGAAAAAATCATTTTTATAAAAACCATGCAATGCAGTGGAAACTTTTACTTATGATCCAACTATTAGATCTTAGATATTTTCCTTTAGATCAAGGATTTTAATTACATTTAGGGCTTTTACTCCATTAAGATCCAAAGATCATATCCACTTGTTTTTGTCACATTTAATCTATGATCTAACTGGATTTCATCATAATCCCATTCATACAACTCATCCAAAGGGTCTGATCATGTGACGACCCGGGTTTTCACATGCATTTTTAAATGAAAAATCTAAATTCCTAAGGAGGGATCCCGATTTGAAAAAATCATTTTTATAAAAACCATGCAATGCAGTGGAAAATCTTTAGTTTTAAACTCATTTTGAAAACCCCGAGTGTCATTTGCTTTCACAACAACAAAGTAGTTTTTGAAAAACTTCAGAATTCATAAATGTTTTTCCCCAGGTCTATCCAGTCACAACACATAGCCAAACTGTAAATAAATACATGTCCAAAGGGTTGAGAGTTTACTTACGTGTATAATTGTCTCATTTGTTTATTCACTTGCTTATAGCACTAATATCTCCTGAGGCGTCTCCTATTTGTAAGTGGAACTATCCTGAAAAATGTTAAGGATAGGGTGAGTATATACTATACTCAGTAGGAGTCTATCACTACTAGTTTTGCAATGCATGAGATGTTTTAAAATCATATGCTCATTCAAAACATGTGCAAGTCTGAATACTCAAGTTCAATATCGATATTAAAATCCATTGTCAAACAGAAATACTAACGACTTAAAAGATCACATAATCCAAAATCGAAAGTATCATATACATATATATCATAACATTATGATATGCATAAGATGCCTCATTGAATCCAACTCATGGATATCTAATATGGTATGGTCGACCAACCCTTTATCATGCCATATGCAATGCACATAAGTCCACGAAACCATAGGATCCCACTATGCCCATGACCTCCTCGTCGTGTGGTCCCCGGGTACCTGAGGACACTCGGTCATAGCCTCCACGGGGCCTATGACACGTCTTCGTCGTAAATCATGCAATTTATGCAATCGGTTGCAAAATGTGCATGCAATGCATAAAATCTGCTCATGCTAGTATTGCATTCAAAGTCATAACCTAACCTAGAAGCCTTGTCAGCTCTCTCTAGCCCGCCCTCATCGGTCAAGGCTACACTTATCATGCAATCTATGCATGTAGCACATGTCTTGGCAATATATGCACAATGTATATTTCAAAACCTATCCTCTTTGGGTCCCTCACAACTGCCTGGTCCTCACAACTGCCTACCCAGCGTCTTTTAGGCACTCCAGCGTCTTTTGGTAACCCTCAAGGACATGCAATTTCTACAAGAACTTAATGCTCACAAATCATGCAATGTATGCAATAGTTTGCAAACATATCCATGCATAATGTATATGCAATTATTTACAAAACATGTCCATGCATAAAGAATTTATCACATGCATGCTGGATTAAGTCATGCTAAACAAGTCATATACTTAAAACATGTATTCTCAAAACAATCATAGTTCTTTTAAAAGAATCTAGTAACGATAGAGCACCTACCTGACTAGGTCGCGCTAACCCCTTTGTCCTCGTACACTCCTGAACATGGTTTGGGGAATCAAGGTTAGTTTGGCCCATCTTTTATGGGTTTTAGAGTAGTTGGTCTTATTACTTAGGCATTAGGGGTCCATCCCTATGCCTATGGGTGTCCTAAGGTCCTAATTGGGCCTTGGTATCTTCAGTTTTCCAAAGGTCTAACGGCCACGCGTCACCATCCTATTCTAAGGTTCATGTACACCTTTTATTGGGCCTTGATAAGGGATTTTATAGTTTGGGTGTGTCCGCATCGTCGACACAGACACAACACCTTTTACGGCGCCTCAATCGGAGCTCTAGATCTCAAGTTATAAGCATTTTAGTGTCACATGTACATAAGGGTCTTAAGAGTGAAAAGGCGGAATGCTAGGGCACTGCGCGTCAGCGGCATGCGCCCGCCTTTTCTAAAGGAGCGAAAAATCCCAAAATGCTAGCGCACTACGTGTCTACGGTGTGCGCCTCAGTGGGCGCGTCTGTAGATGCTCCGAGTTTTCCTGCCCATCTCTCTCTTTTGCGAGCGCGTCCCAGGACGCGCTCGTTGGTTTTTCTTAGACGCGATCGACGTGTCACGTTCTGGCTGGAACATTTTGTCGTCTGGGGGACCGAGGCATCCTCAGGACACCCTGGTTCGACCCTGTCCAACCAGTGCAGCCCAGGGAACGTCCCTGGGTCCTTGGTGGCTCTCCAGGGCTCCATTTTGCATGGTTTTTCATGCAAAAACCTAGGAAAATTGATCTTAGAACTACTGTGAAGATGGGTTTTGAGGGATCTTGGGCATACCTGTCTCGTTGCTGGGTTTTTCTCCTTGTTTCCCCTCTAGGTCACTCCTCCACAACGGGTTTTCTCCAACCTTTTGGGTTGCCATTAGAGGCGCCTAAGAGCTCTATTTATAAAGCTATGAGAGGGTTCTAGAGGGGGCTCTCACCGCCTTTGAATGGTGGTGGAGAAACCTCCAGAATGGCGTGATTTCTCCTCCAATCACCGCCGTTCTAGAACCCTCTAGGGGGTTGAAGATGAAGGGTGCCTGTATCAAAACGGGCCCCTGTGTTTTGCAGGCTAAATCCGTGTTTTGTAAAATTTACATTTTTGCCCCTGAACTTCAAAGGGCCATAACTTGCTCATTTTAACTCCGTTTTAGGTGATTTTGGTCTTGCTTGATTCCTTTTTCCGAGACACACCTAATGGTACCATTTTTAGGACCAAATTTCTGGGTTCAGTTAAGGTGAATAGTGAAATGACTAAAATGCCCTTATCTTCAAAAACTGAACTTTTCATTGCTATCTTGGGATTTTAATATTATAAAATTGGAGTCATTACAGATCATGCTTGATCTTATTAATCAAGTGGGTCCTTTGTATTTTTAGAATTTTTCTACCATAAAGGGTAAATTCCTCATTTTATGTTAGATCTATTAAAATAAATTATGGATATTACTTGATTTCAACATTATATCATTATTGCATTGGATCCCTAAGATCTAATCATCTGAGATCTTGAAGATCATGAAAATTAGAAGCTTAATTCCTAAAAACAAAAAGTTTCTTGATTATTTTTTTTTTTATATCAATTTTATGATTTAAGAACAAAATAGACATTACAAGCTTTCCATAACTTCTTTCCGGTCTTAATTTGGAGTTTAGATGACTCCATAATTGAACTTTGAAGTTCACAGTCATTTCGAGGGTCCAAATTTGATCTGGGCCCAGTAGAACGGACGGCTTGGATTGCTAGGGCAGAGCAGGTGCTGTTGGATGGAGCGATCGCTGTGCTCTCGTCACTGAGATGCACCTGGTAATGCGCTCCCTAGGACCTACATTGTCACGCGGTCATTCTGATAGGACGGCGTTGCTCCTGTAGGGCGAGTTTCCATGCAACGTCCTGGGAGGCCAATCTTATAAAGAAGATCAGATAGTCCGTTTTGGACCGTCCAATCAATTCCTCTTCAATCAAGGGACCAGAACTTAATAAAATTTCTTGAAAATTCTACCCTAGGGGTTTTGGACCCTTCTAGATCAATTGGACAACTCATATTTTTCATCTAAGAGCTCCATCGTATAGAATTAAAGGGTTCTTATCCTTACTTATTTTTTATAATTTTTAACCTAAACTTAATTTCAAAAATATAAAAATTATATAAAATAACCTGAAATTAGTATTGGAAGAGTTTTCACCTACCTGATTAGAGAAAAATGTGGGTTTTGCAGCCTAATTTAAAAGAAATATCCACTTGATGATAAGATCGCCCAATAACCGCTTGTTTTGTTATTTTTTGTTGATTGCACTGTTGGATCTTAAAATTTCATTTGGGTTTTTGTAGATAAGGTAGTCTAGGACAATAGGAATGGTGGGATTTTTGAGATTTGAATTGGAATAGAGTGCCTAATTGAATTTAGGTCTCTTATTCCAATGTAGAAAGAGTGAAAGAAGAGAGATTTTTGGGAGTTTTAGAAATTTGGGAATGAATCTAAATCTGGTTTTTTAGGGGAAGCAAGATAATTTCGTGGGAATTTTAATGAACATTTTTGAAGGATTTACGGCGGTGTGTTTATGGATGTTTTTGAATTTTTCATAATTACTTGTAATAATTATGTTTCAATTCTTTTGAATATTAAATTAACATTGGATCCTCCACTACCAACTCCTTCTCCACTATCAGCTCATAGTGGTTTGACCACTCATTACATGTTTTCTGGCCATTGGATTCATTTGTGGGCCCCACGGAGGTGTAAAAGGATCATTTTGCCCTTTTATGGAGAAAAATCTGTTTTATTCTCCCGAACTTGACATTGAGGGTATTTAGTGGCATTGGAATCGTATTTCCTAGTACATTCTAAATATTGATGTCTTAGATCTCAGTTATGGGTAAAATTATCATCTTACCCTTTTATTCATAAAAATAGAGAAAATTAGAGATTTTTCATTTTAACTCGAAATTGAACTTACTTAGTTTCATTTTGATCTATTTTTTGAGTACATTCATAATTTATAAGTTTTAAATCATGTTTTAATCTATATAAAAATATAATTTCCAATAACTTAATATTCTAGCCTTAAATTTCTGAAAATTCAAACTAAATTGATTTTCTCAATCAATTTTCAAAAATTGTGGTTATTATAATAGGTCTTTTGTGATCAGTTTAAATCCTATCAAGGATTGGAAACCAAGGATGAAAGACACATAATTCATCAGATCTCATGTGGAGCAACCTAATTGGGATGTTTAGTTTATGACCCATGTTTTGAAAGAGGATTGGCTCCACTCAAAGTGTTGCTAGATGATGATCTAATGGAATTCACCACGTGTCTTCAATATAAGCTCTATCTTAATAGTCAAATTATTGAATATGTGACCAAAATAATAAACTTGAGACTACACACACACACACACACACACACACACACATAAATACCAAGTCAGAGAATTATATATTTACTTACTACTATTAGTTATGTGTAAATAAAAATTATTAGATAACTTATTTTTGCTTAATTTTTATGGTAGCTATTAGTGTACTTAATAATGCAGTTATTCATCACAATTTTTTTAAAGAAAGAAACATTCCTTCTATCTCTCTCTACCTACAATTGGATGTGCATGAGCATCTGTGGATTACATGCTCAAAATGGCTTAGATAAGCTAAATATGATATTTTATTCCCTTTCATTGTTTTGAACCTATATTTCTTTGAATGAAAGATCTTGACTATAAATTTTTCTTCAAAATTTCAAACCAACATAAAAATTGGTTAGGATCATCCAAACTTATTGAGTTCTCATGGATAACCTAGCTTTTGTACTTCAAACATGGTGAATGACTTAAAACTTATGAAAGTAAGAATTAATAGGTAGTATATACTCCTTCCATGCTCTTGAGCATCGAACACACACACACACACACATATTTGAGAAGTTATATTCCTACCCCTTGTTATCACCTTAGTCCACCCCCTAGTTCTTAGCCATTTACACTTATAAAATGTTGAATTTTCCATTACAAAAAAATCATCAAACAAATGAAAAGAGCATCCCCTATACTTGAAGCTCATGCGTGTGTAGGGTCCATGGAAGGGGCGAACCACAAAGGTCAATAGGACACAATATTACTTGCATTTTGCAAGAGGCAGTTTCTAAGCCTTGAACCCGTGACCTCAAGGTAACACAACAAGAACTCTACCATTGCGCCAAGGCTCCCCTTCAAGTGATGGCGGAACTAAGGAGAAAACAAGGGGGTGGGGATATAATTTTCACCCACACTGACACACACAACTATATACCGATACACACAGATATATATATATATATATATTATGCTATCCTATTCTTTTTTCATTTCCAAAATAGCCATAGACTCCCACTTTATTGACAAAAAAAAATCATATTCTCTCCCTTGTTTGCTGCTTCTAGAGGCATGAGTAGGCATCGTGCCAAATTTAAGTGCATGCCCACTTGTATGTTAAAAACAAAAAATTATTGGTTATCTGCAAGGCCTTTATTTCTCAATTAATTGTGATTATAAAATGAATGGTGTTTGATTATAAAATGAATGGTGTTTCTCATTCTACAAACACCATCCATTTTATAGTCACAATTGCTCAAGAAATAAAGGCCTTGGAGGTATCCAATAATTTTGGATTTTTTCACCTAGTCTATCTGGACAATGCAAAAAGATGAACATCTTGAATCCGTCAAAATGCACTTAGAAGTGGACCTGTGTGATGACATAGGTTTTTGAAATAAATTTTCATTATTTATTTTCAAATGGTGGTTGACCAATTTTGCAAACATTTTGAAAACTTAAGCAATGAAATTTTTTTTCTTTGAAATTCCTTTTAGAAAACCCGAATGCCACATTTCACTCACATATACAAACATAATTTTGTATACATCATATGTTTCCAAAGAAACTCATTTTATTAAAATTGTAGGATCGATCTAATGGTTCACATACACAGCCCCTTTATTAAATCTTATGTCCAAAATACACAAATCAAAATACAATCCAATCCTTTCCACAATAGTACATAGTCTTGATGAATAGTATAGTGTTCGTCTTCCCATGTCATATCCCTCCATTCTTTTCTTTCTGTATATGAGATATTGTAATCATTCAAACATTTGTAATATCTCAGTAAGCTATGCTTGGTAGGGGATTCAAGAATATATGGAATCGTATAATTTAGAAGTACAATATTCATAATCATCATATTTCATATGAATCACATAATTCAATTTCCATGAACCATACCATATATGGTCATTTTATCATATAATTTATCATGTAACATCTACTATGATAATTCCAAACCACTCACCACTATATTGTATGTATGTGTATATATATATATATAGTTAAAAATCATGAAAAATAATCAATATCTCAAACATCAATAATCATACTAAGATATACTGAGTTGATAAATCATCTAGACTTTTGCTGGGAAAATACTCCCTCATTAGGGCAGTATTAGCATCTCACTATGCCATGCATCATAATGCAAATTACTTAAGGACTACTATGCTACAGTCTGATCCATACAAGTGCGCTCGAATAACTGCCCTGTTCACCACTAATACCATGGTGAAAACTATTGTGTCATTGCTTGTATGGGGAGACAAGACTTTCACAGTGGGGCCTTTCCATAATTGCTCCACTCGATTTTTAGCCTTTCTTGGGGTAAGGTATCATAATATCATCAAATTTTGGGAAGCAGGTGCCCAAACGCTCATAACTTCCCTAACATAGTATCCCCAGGCTTATGCCTGTTTAAAACAAAACCACAAGCCTCCATGCTTGTATCTAAAATACTTATTGTACATCTCAGACAATCTATATGTTTATATTATCATCCTCGTATTCAATATCCTTATACTAAGGATATAATTTCATTTTTAGATTTAGGGATCCTCATTTACAATGAATGATACCCATGTTCATATAAGTTTAAGAATTAAAAATTTATTGTAAATGATCCCCATTTCCTTTAATTTAGTATTCATATACCAAATGTTATTAAGTGTAAGGATACTCATTGATACAAATGATATCCATTGTTATTATGTTCTTATCTAAGTTTAGGGGCAATCATAACTGATACCCAGGTATTTATTATGTATTCCATCAAATTTCAACAGTTATTTCTAGCTCATATACATGAATTATGATTCAAATGTAACTAAGCATATTATCATCCTTAAGCATTATAATGTCTATGTATAATAGCAATTCCATAGACCATAGGTCCTGTATTCTTAAAGTTCCACCTACCTTCATGTAGTGATTCATCCCTTCAGATCTTCCATAATTGATGTATGTAATATGTAAATACATACATACTATCATTATCTATAAAATTTTGGATAATCTCCTATCTGTATTCCTTATATAATCTTGTCCTTTGATAAAGGATCTAGATCTGTCTTGTGTTCCTATCATCTATATAATCTATCTTCCTCAAATAGTATTTATCGTATTGATCAATAGATCGACAGTTAGAATGATCTTCTAATCTTTCATATCTAAGTAATTTCTATCTCTAAGTCTTTTTGTATCCATCTCTTTGATCTTGATCTTTCATAGATCCTTTGATCAACAATCTATACTTGTTGATAAAGACCAAGGCCTAGATCTTCTATCATCTAGTTCTTCTTTGATCTAAGCTCAGTTATTTGATCATCTCTAAGGAGGATGATCTTGGTTTTCTTCCTTGAATAATATTTTATCAAGGGTTTGGATTATCTAATCTAATTATCTAGATTTGTCTATAACATACATACATGGATACATAATAAAATACAACATTAGGATTCTTATTGTTCTTGATCATTCAAGATCTCCTTATGGATCTTGTTTGATCTTGATTATCTTACTTACCATTTTTATTAAGATTAAATATTTTATTAACCTTTTATGATCTTATTATTATTATTCAACCAGTTAATGTTTTACTGATTGAAGATAGTTTATTTCATCTAAGTCTAAACTACTCCTCTTATTTTCAATTGACTAAGGCTTACTAGTTGAATAGCTGAACACAAAGTGGTTACTTCAATCCTCATGTAAAGAGGTGTTTAGACCTCACAAACATCAACAGAATGAAGGGGAAGAGTGAGGCTCTATTAAAACACCTCCTTAACCACCATGTTTAGCATTCACTAGAGTGACCTTAGCTCAACCTTCCATAAGGTTCCTATGATCATTTTAATCATAAGTACTCTTTCTAATTGATTTTAATTAAGTCCATGAACATTTAAAATGTCATTCATGGGGTTTATTATTCTTCTAGTTTGGGCTAAGGATTTGATAATCCTTATATTGTTCTACTACCTATAGCCCTTGCTATCATTAAGTCCATGTCATTCATTCCATGTAAATGTCCTTCAACTCTATTTTTCATTTAATTACATTTTCAATGTAATTTACATAACATAAGCATTAAAGTATAAATAAATAAATAAGTAAATCTAACAATTATATCTACTAAGCAATAAAAGACATTTACAATATCATTCAATAATTCAAATGAAAGTTTAACATGCCATAATTGTTCATCATGATCCAATGATCATATTTGATTTCTATTCGTTTTTCATCCCATTTAGGGTTTAGATCTTAATCTTTCATTTTCCATTAGATCTAATACATTTTCTTAATGTGATTTTATCACTAGATCATTGATGCATCTCATCAAATGATCTGATCCTTCTTGATCCAATAAATCAAGAAGATCTTAAGCCATTTTATCTAATTTAAGGGCATAGATCTTAATCTATCCCAAATTATCAGCATCAAGTCCATCAATCCATATGAACTTAACTTTATATCATCATCCAAATACATCCACACTATCCAATCATCCATGATCAAATTGATTAAGGAGATTACCATTCACGTTTATGGATTTTACTACTTTTAAGGGTCAAGATCTTAAGATCTGGAAAATAAATTACATCCAATCATTTAATTATTGTAATTATACGTTTAAATCATCATATAAACTATTTTGAAAGGTCTGATCAAGCTTGATTAATCAGATCATGAAGATCCATGCTCATTTTTATGATTTTTTTTTCTTTTAAGGCTAGATTTTTTAATTAAACATAGATCAATCACTTCTAACCATTGATTCAATATTCTAGAATTACAAGATCATTGGTGGATCAGAATTATAAAATTTGATCATTCCAAATTTCACTGATCATAGGAATTAGTAATACTTTTCTTTAATAACAAAATTTTACATGCATCAAAACATAAATTTTCTGAGTTCAAAACCTTATACAAGTAATAAGGAATCTATAGCAAATTTCAGATCTAAAATCAAAGCTAAATTGAGCCCTCAATTGAAGAAACAAGGTTTCAGTACAAATATTGGTCGGCTCAAATCTAATTGGGGCGTATCGGGTGCAGGGACGACCAGCGACCGACACTTGTTACCACCTTTTACAGATGATCTGAGAGGGGTGACCGGATATGGGTAAGATGGTCCAATCTGGACCGTCAGATCACCTTGCCATGGATCACCATCCATCTCTCAACATCAACGGCTGAGATCTCATCTCTTGGAGTTTCTAGGCCCCAAGAAATCATCCAACTGCTTAGAAGTGTCATTTGAGCTGTCCAAGATGGGGATCTCAACCCTATTGTCGGATTTGTTGTTCCTGACAGATCAACGGCTGGGGAGATCACCTGAAGGCCAGAAAACCTAAGGGAGGTGCCAGAATGGAAGGGAAATGAAGTGGGTGGCCTACTTGTGTTGGTTTGGTGAAGGAATTTTACTGGAAGAGCTGTGTACCAGAGAAATAAAAACCTAGATGCTAGAAACACATACAATAAACAAATTCTCCATCCCCGTTGCCATAGAAGATGGAAAATATGGGGGAAACATAGATCCCCATGTTCTTAACATATTCAACGGTCCAAGATTTGAGTTTAACGGTAGGATATGTTAGAAAAATGTGAAAAATATGCTGGAGACGATGATCTTGTCGAAGGTTGTTCTTTGTTTTGAGTTTTCCAGCGATCCAAGAGGTGGATCATCATAGGACCTTAGGGCTTTTGTAGATTTCCTTAGCCCGAACAGATCCAACAGTGGAGATATGTATCTATGGGCTAGAATTCCATGGCTAATTGAATTAGGGTTTCCTAAGCGGAAACCCTGGTTCATCGGGAACGACGTGTCCCTGGACGCTCCCGATGTAAACATGGGGTCATCTACCCAGGCATGTCTAGGACACGCCCACAGAGAAAGAGAGAAAGAAGGAGGAAATGGGGGATATGGGGGAGGATTCTGGAGCTGAGATTTCAGGGCATTGTAAGGGACCTTGTGAGAGACATTAGAAAAAATTTGGGAATTTTTATGGGGCATTTATAGGTGTTTTTGAATTTTTTTATGATTACATGTAATTATCATGTTTCAATTCCTTTTATTATTCAATTGGCAATGGATTCCCACTACCACCTCCTTCTCCACTAGCAGTTGGTAATGGTTTGACTCATGATAGTGGTCTTCTAGACCGTTGGCCCACCTTGTGGGCTCCACATAGTTGTGAAAAGACTGATTTGCCCTTTTAATTCCAAAAATGGAGAAAAATAGGGTTTATTCCTATGAACTTGAAATTGAGCGTACTTAATGTTTTTTTTATTGGGTTTTTTAGTACATTCCAAATTTTGATGTCTTAGGTCTCAATTATAAGTAAAAATACCAATTTACCCTTTGATTCATAAAAGTAGAGAAAAATAAGGATTTTTCATCCAGACTTGGAATTTGATGTACTTACAGTCATTCTAATCTATTTTTTGAGTACATTACAAATATCCAAGTTTTAAATCTTGATTTTATTTTATAAAAATAAATTTTCCTAGAACTCAAGGTTCTAGTTCCACTTTTAAAAGTTTAACTTTTAATTTTTAATAATTCAATTATATTCATAAAAATCGGGGTTATTACAACCTGCACCTTGAATGTGGAATGGTGCCTACTGATGCCTAGGGAAGCACCAAGTAAAAACTCCTCTGTGTGTGTGTGTGTGTGTCTCCTAATCTATCCTCCTATTATGTTAGCGTCTACAACCCCACAGTAACCCTTCCCTTTCCTCCATGAAGTGAACTAACACTATTCCTACATGAATCCCACAATCATCATGATAGATCTCCTTGTTTGTCCTATCCCCTAAATCTAGTAATGCTTAAACATGACCTATTCCTTCCTTTCTCACCATAATAGTGGGTAGGTGAGGAAAAATGACCTTGCTTCTTTAACGTAAAATTGTTGACTACTTCGATGGGAGAAAATGCAAACGTTAAAAACTAATTTAAACCCAAAACATATCTCCCTTCATTTCTTGACATGTGGTTTCATGAAAAATTTTCTAATGCAAATACTAGGACAAAGAGAGATTGTACACAAATGACAATAGCTAACATCCCCAAGGCTTGAACAATAGCCATTTGCCTATGTATAAAGAGCAAGTTGCAGTTGAAATCCAAGCCTTTCGTTTATTATAGGGGCATTTGAAAATTAAAAATAGTCTCTTGGCTTTTCTATATTGGAAGGGTTAATAAGTCTTTGTTTCTCCTATTTAGAGATTTGGCATTTGTAGCTACCACATATAAGGATATCCGTGTGACTGTTATGCCTAATTGGTTCCAAGTTGTACCCCAATCCAATCCTTCTCCACATAACTCTTTCAAAGCTTAGTTTTGATGTTAATTTATTGAATCTCCATACATGCTTTGGAATTTGACAAGCATCTTATAAACTTAAACTTGTTTGTTTTTTAAAATTAGCCATTATTTAGATGTTAGAGTATATATGGGGGTAGGGGTGTGTACAGTCTAGTTCCGATTTGGTTTCACCTAAACTTAGCATTGGACTAGAAAAAGTTTAGCAAGATTGGAACCGGATCATTTTGAAGTTCGGTTCTAGCTTGTAGGACTGGAACCAAACTATTTGGTTTTGATTCTTGGTCTTCATCAGTTTTTCACCCTAAACTAATTTTACAATGTTTCTTTATACTAAATGAAATGCTCATGGTAACACTTACTACCACGAAAACATAGTCTACTTCTATGAACTCATTCAAAGTGTCACATGCCAAAAAGAAAAGTGTGTCCTCATCTACGATAATTATTCAAGAACTTATATATCTCATAGGCATACCCATTTGATATATTCAACAACCTAGTTCTACATAATTTGTCACCTTAAGCTAGCACTTTTGTTAGGAAACAACTTACATGAGGTTCATCATTTTAACTAGTTCATATGCAAAGTAGAAATCAATAACAGGGATAAGCGAAGAGTGAAAACTAAAAGATGGGTCATTGATTTGATTAAATATAAGCTTATTATCTAATGATTCAGTTTTTGGTTCCCATCCATTTCTTCTAAAATGATATTGGAACTAGACCAAATTTGTTCACAATGAATTAGAACCTGACCACACTTCCTAATTTTTTTATTTGATTCTCTTTGGCATTTTAGTTATGCGATTTTCATACACGTGAAGTGATAATGGTGTTTCCTCTCTCACCATAACTTTGGCTCTTTTTATATTGTAGCTTTATATTTGAGAAAAAACAAGTGATAATGACTAAAGTACCTTACATGTGGATCTTAAGGTAAAAAATAAGAGTAACATAAAAGAATTTAAAATTTTATAACAATAACAACATCCCAAACCTCCTCAAGGAGCTTAAAAGACAACAAGTGCTTAAGATACATTATTAATATCTCATTACATAATCATCCCTACATCAACTAAAATTAAACAATCCAAAGATCCCCAACCCTTATGCAATGATATTCTCACATGAAGCAAATACGATGAATGTTAGTTAATAAATGTTACCAAGTCTCCCATGGTCTTACACTCAATCTTAGGAGGTGAGTTGATTGGAGAGGAGAGAGGTTTGAGCTTTTTCTTTTCTTTTCTTTTTTTCTAAGGAAAACAAGCCCTATGATAGATCCCTTGAAGATAAGAGTCTAGGAACTCTTAAAAGAGCCAATAGAAGATAACTTTAAAAGATTTAAGATAGAATTAAAAGTTCAAACTTCATGCAGGGTTTAACTAATAGCAAAGTTTTGACAACAGTGAAAAGAGAGCAAGAATGTTGTTCACAAGATCATTGAAACTACATCAAATGCAATACATGATTTACACTCAACATACAAAACCATACTTTTCAATGATTTCATCAGCATGTCTAATTTATAAATATATCTTATCAAGAAATCAATTAGTCTCATGTAATAAGATACATAAGTGTTCGACAAGAAGAAATAGTACAACATATCAATATATCAAATACAAAGGAGAATTGCAGACCAACCATCAATGTCAATCTTCTATCTATAGTTCACCACTTTGTAGTCCTTCTTTAGAGACAAGTGTCCATTGGAGTCGTACAAGGACTATGAATATATATGAGCTCATATTTGATCACCCAAGCATCTAGGCTCATAGTCAATCATTTGGGCATCCGCACTTGTAGTCGATTACCTAGGTATCAATCAAGTAGTCGATCACCCAAGGAAAATCAATATGCTTGCTAGGCTCTACTCTCGGACTAAGAATATTCTCATGTCTTGTATGAGGCATCTTAGTGTCATCACTTCTATTATTCCTGTCACCAGAATAACAAATTATTCTCACATCACTCATGAGATTTGCACCTCATTCCATTGAATCACATAGTACCAAATGAAATGCTAAAAACATCATGCTACAACTAAGATGCAACATGTATGTCATGTGATACAATCTTACAATCATAGTCACACATCGTTAGTAAGAAGAAACATAGAGATTCATTCTTTCAAGTCATGTTCCTAGAAATGAAAATGTTCTCGTAAGGCATATAACATTAAACTAACTTACAAAGCATAGCACCACTACTATTACAATATTATCAAGTAATTTTCACTCAATCCAATAATTCTATAACAATTTCATGGATAAGACTATTCCATTACATTCAAGATCATGAAGATGTCTATCCAATCACATTCAATATCACTTATAAGATTATCCAACTACATTTAAGATCATAGGTAAGGCTATCTAATTGTCACTAGGTCGTGGAGAAAACTATCCAACTACAATGAATTTATGAGTAAAGCTATCCAACTACGCAAATGCATGCATTTACCTTGGCTGAGAATTTGAATATCTCACAGCTCCATTGAGGCCCAAAATCAAAGCCAAGGGCATTAAACCACTTCAACTACTAAATCCAACCAAAAGTGGTCTGACTTGGATGCCATCATTTCAAGTACTCAAATTAGAGGGGGGGATGGTATAACATAAAAGTGGACAAGATTAACATAGATCACACAAATTTAATACATCAGGACATACATTCACCCATAAGAAAAACTAAAATCATTGGGTATTTAATCCATTTTAGAAGAATTTGTATAGAATGCCTAAAACAAACTAGCACTATGGGTGAATTTAGCATCCAAAATTGATTAATAAATTTTCTATGGAAAGTTCTAAGTGGAATGGAGTCTTGCTATCCAACAAGTCAAACACTATACATTTGGTGGGCATAGGTCTATGGTAGGAAGCAACGTCGAGGTTTCTTTTCATTTGGCCCATAAATCAAATACTTGAAGGATCTGGTTCAGAGTGAAATTGTTCAAGAAAGGCCTTGGTTAAAATTGAATATTAAAGAGGAGATATAAGGCCATAAGAAACATTCATACTTCTAAGAGTATGAAGTGAACTTAAAGTCGCCAAAATTTGACTCTTTTGAAACCATAATTCCACCTCAAAATACCATTCTCTCAGCAATCAAATTTCCATATCAAGGTCTCCAAGGGAAAAGAAACAAATTTAGGCAGAATAAAGTTACCCAAAGTCTACTTTAATTAATGGCATAATGACCATTAATTCTAGTAGAAAATAGCTAATATTTCAAAACACAAAATCTACATAAATTACCAAAATCCAACAATTAATGGTCCCAAATGAGGAAAGATCTAAAGAAAAACATGCAAAATCAACTTTTCATATTTGTATCTACCATGCCTATTCATTTATAAGTAAAAACACATCAAATTCTTGAATTATCAAGAATAAAAATCCCATATAAAAGCGAAAAACATGATTATTATTCTTTCCTTCAAAAACTTGCCACTAATCATGTCAAAATCATACAGAAATGATAAAAACATGAATTGCACTCATCAAACTAATAAATCATAATATCCACTTGATTTATTAGTGAAATTTAATCAAAATTATGCTTTTTGGGGCTTACAAATCCTAAAGTAAAAGAAAAATGAGGACAAAACAATTTAGCATAAAAACCCATCTAATTCAAATTTCTACCTCAAGTAAAGATAAATTTCTAACCCTTTTTCAAGAATTCTAGCATCAAGATTTCAAGAAAAAACTTACCTAGGTCTTCAACTCCATCTTTGAGTTTTTATCCCAAAATTCTCCTACAAATATTCAATCCAAGCTTCTCCCACTTGAATCTTCACAAATCCCTAGTGGGTTTTAAGTAGGAAGGGAAAATAAAAAGAAATAAGTGGGAAGAGAAGAGAGATTAGGAAGGAAGAGTAGAGAAGTGGGTTTTCTAACAGAATGGTTGGGAGCTCCTCTTGATTTTTCCAAGAAAAATGAACTACAATGAGTGACAGCCCCCTTACATCCTTATGCCATTGGCTTTTGATGCTTTTTCCCATATTCACTTAAATTTTCAAAAATAATTTCCATATCCCTTTAGGTGATAAAAACCATGAACTTTCTCCATATCCTTATCCCACTTCAACACAATTTCTCATCTTTCAAGAATGCCAACCCACTTCAAAAGCTGTGGAATTTCATGAATTCTTCCTAGAGTTCAACCCATATCCTTGTTTTGATCAGACCCATTCATGCACATACAAGAAATAAAGAATCTAAGAAAAAAATTTAGGGTGGTTCCAACACGTACCCACCTTGGGCTCATCGCTTTCCTCTCTCTCTCTCTCTCTCTCTCTCTCTCAAGTGGTATACTATATTCTGCACCCTTAGAATCACTACTAAACATGAGGCTTCTAGAGTCGGTATAAAAAAGTCGTTATTAGCATTGTTGACTTCATAAATATTTTACAAGTTGTTTAGAAAAAATAACTTTAAAAGTCTACACTTAAGAAGTTGTTTAATAGAAAAATGACTTCTTTAGTCTAGTGCAAAGAGAAAATTTTAAGTGGAAAAGGACTTTTAAAGTTGTTTACATTAATCAACTTCAAAAGTGAAGACTTTTAAAGTCTTAAATTTTAAAATCATTTAGAACAAAATGACTTTAAAAGTTTTAGAATTTTAAAGTTGTTTGAACCAAAAGAAATTGTTTTTCAATTAAACAAATTTAAAAGTTATAAAAGTAATATTTTGTTTTAATAAATTTTTATCGACTATCTTTATCTATACACAAAATGAAGCTTATATATATATATAGGTTGATTTTCATTGTAGGTGGACCAAATCCCAACAATGAATTGGAATTATATTTATATATTCTCAGTCAATATCAATTTTTGAGTCATAGTTAGTATCTCTTTTATTTGTCTCATATATTATATATATGTGTATCTTTGAAGGATTTTTGCATGGTACCTAGGTCTCTTGCATAATCTTATATCTATTATGTATAGAATGAGTGATTCAATAGTCATTTGTGAGAAATATTATTTGTTGTCACATTAATTACTGAATTTAAAGTTATGAAAAAATGAGTTTAAGGACTTTATAGTCATTTTCCAAGAAAGGATTTCAATAGTTTCAACTTTTAAAGTTGTTCTTCTTCTATAAAAGGCTGAAGTCATCTCATTTTCTCATGTATCCCCTATTCATATTCTTCATCTCATAGGTAGCACGACGGCCTCGCCCTTTGGTAATTTTGTCTCTCTCTGTCCTATTTCCCTTCTTGCTTTCTATTTTGGATATTTTGATTATTTGTGGTAGGAAAAACACTATAAGTAAACCAAAACATCTTTTTATCAAGCACAATTTTCTTTTTACCAACTCTCTTTGTTTGCATTTTGTAGATTAAATGGGTTTCATCACTACAAATGATGGGAGTAAGAAGTGTGCTAGATTGTCATGATTTTGACAAAAATATATGATTTCATTGCAAACAACAACTGCTTCTCTCTCTAACTCTCATTATTGGAGAAAGGGAGATCATTATACTTTGCGGCTCTCATCTAATATTAGGGTTTAATGAAGAGAAATACAAGTTGGCAGAGAAAGTTGCAGCATAAAGCTTTACCCTCTCTCACCCTAAAGTGGTGTCAGCTGAATAGTAGGGAGCTAAATTTTGATGAAATTGTTTCATATTAGCTCTTTGATCATGATCTTGTATTAATAAGATCTAATAAAATGTAAAATTTGATATATGTATTAAAATGATGATAAATGAGGAGTTATTCCAAAAAATACTTTCATTTCCTTGTTCACGTGCCTGTATATATATGTGTGTGTGTGTGTGTGTGTGTGTGTGTGTGTGTATATGTGTGCGCAAAGAATACATGAATCAATACTGACTATCATAAAAAATTGATTTCATTATGAATTTATATAAGATATTGTAGAGCAATAATATATATATAATATTTCTTATGGAAAAATATATTAGTTTTTAAAGTCGTTTGAAAAATGACATTAAAAATTTTGACATTTAAAGTCTCTTAGTGTAAATGACTTTAAATGTTATTAGTTTTAAAGTCATTTACACTAAACAAATTTAAATGTAATGACATTTAAAGTCTTTTACACTAAACAACTTTAAAAGTAACTAACATTTAAAGTTGTTTACACTAAACAACTTTAAAATTTATACTCTTTATTATATATGTGTGTGTGTGTGTGTGTGTATCTATATATATATATATATATATATATGCATGTTTGAAGATTTTTTGCATGAAAATGTTGATGAACTCCAACCATACATTAAGTTGATCATGCACTTAGGTAAAAATTAATTATTAATTATTATATTTTCTTTGATCTCTTCATTAATTTATGTGTGAGTAGTGAACACATGGAGTCCTCAAAGCAAAATTGATGCCCTTGGATTGACATTGGTTGACCTCAATAAGATTAGCTATAAAAAAGATCAATTTATTTTGGCATCTCAAGCAAAACAAGCATTTCACATGCAAGATGGACATGATAAGAGATGATGTCTTATTTATCATCCTATCTGAGGGATTTTTATGATGAAGGTGACCTATAAATACTGAAATAGATTACCCTTGTATTACTAAAACAATCCCATCAATCGAAGTACTTGGTGAGAATGAGGTTTATATGGGTGATAATGGTGAGGAGGGTGCTTGGGATGGAAACAATATATGAGAGGGCAATATGGATTTTATTAGTGAGGAGTTATTCCATAAAATATTATGACTTCCTTGTTCACATTTTGTTTATATGTGTGTGTGCATGCAAAGAATGCATGAATCAATACTGATTATCATAAAAAATTATTTTCATTATGTGTTATTGTAGGATATTGTAAAGTTATAAAATAATATATATATATATATAAAGTGAAAAATATATTAGTTTTTAAAGTTGT
Organism: Warburgia ugandensis; assembly: GCA_035236585.1. Taxonomy (NCBI): domain Eukaryota; kingdom Viridiplantae; phylum Streptophyta; class Magnoliopsida; order Canellales; family Canellaceae; genus Warburgia; species Warburgia ugandensis. The sequence goes on along the minus strand of CP141127.1, from coordinate 45,179,580 downwards.
ATGAAAAAACAACTTTAAAAAATGTGACTTTCAAAGTTGTTTAGTGTAAATGATTTTAAATGTCTACACTTTTAAAATCATCTACACTAAACGAGTTTAAAATTTCCACTCTAAATTGTGGCTATCCTCACCCAAATCCCAACTATAAATTGGAACTACATTCACATATTCGTGGTTGATATAGATTTTTGAGTGTTAGTTAGTATCTCTTTGTTTGTCTCATATATATATATATATGCATATTTGAAAAAAAAATCATGGTTATGGTGATGCAGAAATTGTGGAAATAGTACTAGTGATGCCTGATTAATGATCAAATGCTACCACCAAGAACGATTAACCAACATTACATTAATCATAATGTAACATCTCTGATTTTTAAATAGTAATTTATAAAAAATTTAAATTATGTAAAATCAAAGTCAACAGAGAATATTGAAATTTTTAATTTTTGAAGTTCTAGAATGTTAAAATTTTATAAACATAAAATCAAGGGTTGAAACCCAATATTGGGATTATACTCAAAAAAATGATTCCAACAACACAGTTTGTTGAAATTAGGATTAGGATGACTAAGTTTTGACTTTTCTAGGAAATGGCAATTTGATAATTTCATTGAATGGCTCCACTTGTTGAAATTCCAGATTTGAGTAGCATTGATCTCCTTTTTATTGTAATTATGGTGCACAAAATAGTAAAAACATTATAATTGTAATTTTAAAATTTTATTAAAAGAAACCATTAAATAACTAAAGAAGGGGGCCATTTGGATAATGGCGCCCCCCATCTCCCACTTAAGTGAATCAAAGAACAGACCTAGGTTTGTTCTCAAACCCTATAGAAGGAGAGAAACTCGACATGTACAGAAGAAAGGAGAGAAGAAAGAGGAGAAGAAAAAGAGGAAGAAGAAGGAGGAGAAGGAGATGAAGAGAAAGGAGGACAAAGAGGGGAGGAGGACAGGCTATTGGAGAGAACTTGTCACGTCAACGAAGATGCCAAAGTGGGTTTGGTTGCTGGAGTTGTAGGCCGTCATTGAAGATGGTGCCAACTTAGATCACTAATCTAAGCCGATCATCTCACTCAGCACATCAGCACTAATCAAAACCCCAAGGTATTGGAGCAATTCATGCCCTTCTTGAATACAAATAAAAGAGGTGTTATATGCACTATAAAGCTCTAAGCCTGGACCTCCAACAAGAATTTGGAAAATTTGGAAGATTCATTTCAAGTATGGGTATGAGGAATTTATTCCATACTACAGGTTTCCCGAAAAATCTAGTAATCAATTATGAGTTTGCAAAGATTTTTTGTAAACTATATGATGTTTTCCGCAAGTGCAGGGCTATTGTAGTATAGTAATGCAAATATGGGTCGATCCCACAGGGACTCGCTTTAGAATTTTGAAGTTTTAAATAAAATTTAATTATTTAAAATTCAAATTTAATGGACAAAAATTAACAAAAAATTTCAGCCTTCATCTTTAGTTTATCAATGAAATTTCAGAAGTCTAATTATAGGAAGAACAACAAAAGAAACTATAAAACCTTAATTAAAACTAAAACTAGAAAAAATAAGAAAATCCAAATTCCCTATCTTAAGTGCTATTCAATTTCTTCACTTTAGGTTTCCAAAACTTTGATCAACATCCATCACTATACTCAAGATATCTTGGATTAGTTATTTGACGGAGGAATTTGTTAGATTCTTCAAATTGTTAGAGATCTAATCAATTTAAGAAATTTGATGATTAATGGCTTAGATCTATTTTTAGAACCTAATTTGAAGATCAAGAATAACAATTCAATAGGAAACTACCCTAAATTTTTTTTATAAAAATTAATTGAAATTATGAATTAACAGACAAGAAATTAAAGGGTTTCCGTGATTAAATCAGCACCTTTGATTGAGTTAAATAATAATGGAATAACACAGAATACGAATAACTCAAAACAGAGTAACATAAACCAGGAATAAGAACAGGACAGTAAATGTAAATTGAATTATTCTTCAAAGGGAAAATTTGGCATTTTGTTTCAAACTTCCCAAAAACTCCCGTAGAAGAGAAATAGCCATAGAAGATGGGTGATGCCGGAGAAGATCGCCAGAGGAGATGTGCAGACACCTGGGCTGATGTTTGTGGCATTTAAAGCATAGGTGGACCAGTGCTGGACGCGCTCCTCCGGAGCAGATGCGTCTGGCAGGGACCAGTGGAGGATCGAGTGCATGAGAGGGAGAGTGTGGTGATCTAGCCATACGCATTGGATTAGGGGAGTAGATTTGGTGAAGAGTAGAAGATGGGAAGAAAGTCTGGTTTGTGGATTGACTCTGGGCAGTGCTGGTATAGGTGGGGTGCCCGAATAAAGGGACCCCAAAAGAGAAAGTGGGATTGAGAGAGTGTGAACGAGAGAGAGATGAAGAGAAGAGTGTGGTGCGGTTGAAAAAGATTAGATGGAAAGTGGGAAAGAAAAGGTGTGGGTTTTGCATGAGATGGGGATGATAAGGCTGAGAGGAGAGAATGGAGAGCGACATGAGAGAGGAATAGAAGTAAGAGCATGGGAGACAGTATGAGAGAAATGGAAGGTGCGATGGAATGATGCGGTGAAGCAGATGGAAAGTAGGAATGGACTGGGTTGGGCGGTGAATGTTTTATTCTGATCTGGGTTTGAGGAATTGGGGTGGTGCGTTAAGGACTACAAGTAGAAAGTTTGACGATGAAGGTGAAGATGGAGAAGAAGAAAAAAATTACGCCCTTGGCCTAAGCGTCGTCTAGAATAGAGGAGCCTGGGCAAGGATGCCTGGCTTCTATTGGGCTGGCTGGGAGTTGGATAAAGGGTGAGAGCTTGGAATGGTGCACGTGGAAGAGAGAGGGAAAACATGAAAGAGCTTGTTCGGTGATGGAAGAGCTTGGGTTGAGGATCTGGTGTAGTGGAAACCAAACAGGGAATGTACAGTGAACAAAAACAAACTAAGAGGAGAATGTGTATTAGCTATGGAAATAGAAAACTAGAACTAGGAAAACAAAAAGAGAGAGTAGGGAGAGAGAAAAAAAACCATGGGAAAAAGAGATGGGAAGCCCTTTTATAAGAGATGAAGAGGGTATGCTTTAAAGAAGATGGGAAGTGGGAGAGAGAAAGGAAGGAGGGGGTGGTTATGGTTTTAAAGAAGGGGGTTAAGAATAGCAGGGAGAATATAGGAGAAGGGGGTTAAGAATAGCAGTAAGTTTATTAATGCGCTACCCCAAAACAGCTCCAATGGCATAATTTGACGCGTCACACATTATTTTGAATGGTGTGTTTCAATCTTGTGGTTGAATAATAGGTGCAGAAGTCAATTCAGCCTTGAGTTGCTCAAATGCTTTCTTATAGTCTTCATCAAAGTCAAAAGTGGCCTCCTTCATAAGTAAATTACATAGGGGCTTGGCAATTTTGCTAAAATCTTTAATAAATCGTCTGTAAAAGCCAGCATGTCCTAAAAAGAAGTGAATTTCTTTTACCATCCTTTGTGGAGGAAGGTTGGCTATTAAATCCACATTTGCCTTATCGACTTCTATCCTATTGGGTGATATTATGTGGCCTAATACTATCCCACTCCATACCATAAAATGGCACTTTTCCCAATTTAAGACCAGATTCTTCTCCTGACACCTTACAAGGACTAACTTTAAGTGGTGCAGGCACTCATCAAATGATGACCCAAATACTGAGAAGTCATCCATAAACACCTCAAGGAATCTTTCTACCATGTTTGAGAAAATGCTCAACATACACCTTTGAAATGTAGCTAGAGCATTATAAAGCCCAAAAGGCATACATTTGTAGGCGAAGGTTCCAAAAGGGTAGGTGAATGTGGTCTTCTCCTAATCATCTAATGCTATAGGAATTTGGTTATAACTGGAATATCCATCTAGAAAACAGTAATAGCTATGTCTAGCTAACCTGTTTAGCATTTGGTCAATGAAAGGTAGAGGAAAATGATCTTTCCTCGTGACCACATTCAACTTTCAATAGTCAATAAAACTCTCCACCCAGTGGTCATGTGGGTAGGGACTAGCTCATTATCTTCATTTTTGACTATCATGATCCCAGATTTCTTAGGTACAACTTGTACGGGGCTGATCCAAGTACTATTAGAGATAGGGTATATGACGTCAACATCTAAGAGCTTTAGGACTTCATCTCTAACCACGCCCTTCATGTGGGGGTTCAGTTGCCTTTGAGTTGCCCTAGAAGGTTTTGCATTTTCTTCTAGATGTATCCTATGCATGCATACGGTTGGACTTATCCCTTTAATGTCTGCTATTGTCTACCCTATAGCAGTTTTATGTTCCTTAAGGACATCTAAAAGCTTTCCCTCCTATTCTTTATCTAAGTCTGATGCTATTATTATAGGTAAGGTTTCATCTAGGCCTAAGTATGAATATTTCAAGTTATCAGGCAAGGGTTTTAGGTCCAAAGATGGTGGTTGCTCTATTGAGGGTATGGGGACAGATTTAGACAATGGGAGTAGTTCCACATAAGGACCCCACTTAAAGGTATCCATTATTGGTGCAACATCTAAGAGATTGTTGACCTCTTCAATAGACTTGTCTATATCAAATTCTCCATTAAAGTGCATCAGACAAGCCTTTAGTGGGTCCGAGATGGACAATGGTGAATGAATCTCATTAATTAGACTCTCTATCAAGTTGACATCGTAGGGATAATCGAGGTCTAAATGTTGTTGATCGGCATTAAAGACATTAAGCTTAACCTTCATGTTGCCAAATGGGAGTTTCATTACACCATTCCTATAGTTAATAATGGCGTTTGATGTTGCCAAGAATGGGTGTCCAAGGATGGCTGGGATTTGACTACTAAGGTCGGATACAGGTTGGGTGTCTAGCATAATGAAATCAACAGGGTAAAAAAACTTATCCACCTATATCAAGACATCTTCAATCAAACCATAAGGATCTTGATAGATCTATCAACTAATTATAGTGTGGTAGTAAGTGGTTTTAACTCATTGAGTTTTAGTTGCTCATAGACAGAGTATGGCGACAAGTTAACACTAGCCCCTAAGTCAAGAAGTGCCCTATCTATGGCATGATCTCCAATGACGCAAGTGATTGTAGGACATTCTGGGTCTCTAAAATTTGGTGGGGTCTTGTGTTGAATCAAAGAGCCCACCTATTCAATGAGGAAGGCTTTCTTTTGCACATTAAGCTTTTGCTTTGTTGTGTAGAGCTCTTTTAAGAATTTGGCATAGGCAGGGATGTCTTTAATTGCATTGAGCAAGGGTATATTGATTTGTACATGTTTAAACACTTCCATTAACTCATTGAAGTTTGATCCCTTCCTAGCTTTATTCAGTAATTGGGGAAAAGGTGCTTTAGGCACATAGGGTGCCCCCACTATAGGTTCTACAGGGTTATTCTGTCTTTTCTTTTTTTCTTATATTTTTGTTGCCTCTTTTTCCTCTATAGTTTCCTTAGTCTTCCCTTCTTTGTTATCGATTTGATGACTGTTCTTAAGGGTGATTATGGACCTGGCATGCTCATGAGGGTTAAGGTTTTGGGAACTTGACCCTATCTCAAATTGACCCTTAGGGTTAGGGATGGGTTGACTAGGAAACTGACCCTTTCCTCTATTATGTAATTCAGTAGACAACTGGCTTACTTGCATCTCTAGCTTGGCTATGGCTTGAGAGTTGACATTGACTGAATATCTACTATCATTTTACAATTGGTGTAAGGCCTTTTTACTGTAATCATTATCTTTTACAATTTGTTCCAACATGGTGTGGATATTTTTCTCTGAATATGGTTTCTTTTGTTGTAGAGGTTGTTGAAAGCCAGGTAGCTTATGGGGAACTATATTTTTAAGAGGAAAGTTTTGGATAGGGGGATTTACAAATGGCCCCCCTTTGTGGTTATTCTTTGACCAAGACAAATTGGGATGCCTGGCCCATCTAGGGTTGTGGGTCTCAGAATATGGGTTATTGCTAGGTTGGTGATATGCATTGAATGCATTCGCTTGGTCTACAAGATATTTAGGGAATACTTTATTAGATGGACATGTTGAGGTTAAATGGGCTAGACTAGGACAAGTAGTGGAGGTTTTTGGGATAATGTAACAGCCAAAAAAGATTGAAACATAGTTTCAAAGTTGTCCATTCTTCCATCTAATTTTTCAACGACAGAGTCACACTTATCGGATAGATTAGTATGTGCTCCTATCTCATAGATACCTCCTTTCTTAGTGGGCTAGTTAGTTCTTTCTGTCCTATTTAAATAATCCCATTGCTGAGAATTATTGGCTATAGTTTGAAAGAATTCCCATGCTTTACTTTCATCTTTTAACATGAGGGTTCCTCCACTCGTTGCATCTATCATTTATCTATTTTGAGGTGTCAATGCCTCATAGAAGTATTGAACTTGCTACCATTTCTCAAATCCATGGTGAGGACATTTTTGCAGTAGTTCATTCCACCGTTCTCAACATTCGTAATAATCCCTTTGTTGGAAATTTATAATTTCATGATGTAGGGCATTTGTTTTGTGAATGGGGAAGAACTTGTTTAGGAACTTCTCAGACAATTGGTCCCATGTATGTATGGAACCTACCTCCAAGGAATTAAGCCATGACTTAGCTTTGTCCTTAAGTGAGAATGGTAATAACCTTAGCCTAATCGAATCATCCAAAAAAATTTGGAACCTAAATGTGGCACAAATATCAAGGAACTCCTTGATATGTAGGTATGGGTCTTCTCGATCTCGACCATAAAAAGTAGGGAGTAATTGAATTACTCTCGGCTTTAACTTGAAGTGGTTGGCATTAGTGGGAGGTAAAGCTATGCAGGAGGAAGTATTAAGTTGGAGCAGTGCATAAAAATCTCTAATAGTCTTGCGCTCAATTTCTGTTGGTGGTTCAGCTATAGGGATAGGAACTATGTTTCTTTCCCCTTGGTGTTGGATGCGTTGAATCTCTAGGTTTAATAGTAGTAGCTCAGGGTTATGAGATCGATGCCCTTGCATGAACTATTCCTAATCTAATATGTCCTACTCTAAATGCTAACTCTAAATCTTTGTGATGCAAATAAAAGGCACAATCAAACACCTAAGGCTAATATGCAATATATTGATTTTCTTGAATTTGTGTGGGGACAATGCTTTTAATTAGCCTAATCTAGCGTTCCTCCTGTCCTTTAGATTTGATTATTGCTTAGTAGTTAGGTTCTGTATGTAATGCCCGAGCAATTTATGCTATTTTTAACAAAAATGAATTGGACATTCTATAAGAAATGAAAAGTTTTCTTTTTGTAGATAAGGGTATTTTGGTCATTTCACCATTCACCCTAGCTAGACCCAGAAATTTGGTCCTGAGAATAGTACCCTTAGTTGCATCTCGAAAAAAGGAATCCAACAAGACCAAAATCACTTAAAACGGAGTTAAAATGAGCAAGTTATGGCCCTTTGAAGTTCAAGGGCAAAAGTGTAATTTAAATTAAAAAACGGATTTGGCCTGAGAAAAACAGGGACCCGTTTTGATATGGGCACCCCTCTTCTTCAACCTCCTAGAGGGTTCTAGAATGGTGGTGTGTAGGGGAGAAACCACAGCCATTCTGGAGGTTTCTCCACTGCCATTCCATGGCAGTAAGAACCCCCTCCAGAACCCTCTTTGAGCTCTGTAAATAGAGCTCTTGGGCGCCTCCATTGGCAGCCCAAAAGCCTAGGAAAAACCCATTGTGGAGAGGTAGGCAAGAGGAGAAAACGTGGGAAAAACCCGGCCACAAACCAGGTATGCCCAAAACCCCTTCAAACCCATCTCCCCCTTAGACTTAAGGTGGGTTTCCCCAAGTTTCTACATGAAAAACCATGCAAAACAGGCCTCTAAAGAGCCACAAAGGACCCAGGGACGGTACTTGGGGCGCACTGGTTCGACAGGGTCGAACTAGGGTGTCCCAAGGACGCCCCAGTCCCCACAGGATGAAAACGTGTCAACTGCGTTAGAGAGAAACGTGGACGCGCCCGCAAATAAAAAAGTTGGGCTGAAGCCCGTTGCATCTGCAGACACGCCCGCTGGGGCGCGCACCATTGACGTGTCCCGGGCTTCCACCTCGTATGGCCTTCTATGTACACTTGATATTAAAATGCCCATAACTTGGGTTCTAGGGCTCCAATTGAGGCGCCGCGAAAGGCGTTATGTCCATATCGACGACGCGGACACACCTAGACCATAAAATACCTGATCGAAGCCCTATCTAAGGTGAGAATGACCCTTAAACTATGATAGTGGTGCAGGGCCACTAAACCTTTGTAAACCTGACGATACCAAGGCCCAGTTAGGACCTTAGGAGACCCATAGGCATGGGAATGAACCCTTAATGCCTAAGTAGTGAGATCAACCATTCTAAAACCTATAGAAATAGGCCAAGCTAACCTTGTTCCCCTAAACTATGAGCAGGAGAATACGAGGACAAGGGGGCTAGCGTGACCAAACCAGGTAGGTGCTCTATCGCTGCTAAACTTTTAAAAAGAGCCCAAGATTGTTTTGAGAATGCATGTTTTAAGTATAAATTATATGACTTGTTTAGCATGACTTAATTTTATAAATGAATTCAGCATGCATATGATAAATACATTATGCATAGACATGTTTTGCAAACGATGGCATAAATTGCATGATTTGTGGTTATTGAGTTTTGAAAAATTGCATGTCCTTGAGGGTTCCCAAAAGATTCTGGAGTGCCCAAAAGATGTTGGGTAGACATTTGTGAGGGCCAGGCAGTTGTGAGGGACCCAAAGAGGATAGGTTTTGAAAAAGAGGTTTTTGCTTGATTGATTGTATATGATTTGGGCTAGTAAGCTTGTGGGCGCTATGTCGAGAGGTCTGGGGTGGCCTCCCAGCCTCTACCACTATTAGGTGGAAAGGGTACCACGCCAAAAAAGGCATATCCCTAAGTCGACTGCATGTGGTACAGGGGACTACCACTGGTGTCACGGCACTGGGTAGATGTGTCATATGCCCCGCGGAGGCTATGACCAAGTGTCCCCAAGTACCTGGGGACCACACGGCAAGGAGGTTGTGGGCATAGTGGGCCCTATGTTTTTGAGGATTTACTTGCATTGCATATGGCATGACATGAGGTTGGTCGACCATACCATATATCCATGAGTTGGATTCAGTTGAGCATCTTATGCATATCATTATGTTTATGATATCTATGATACTTTCGACTTGGATTATGCGATTCTTTAAGTCGTCAGTATTCCAATTCAACAATGATTTTTAATATCGATATTGAACATGAGTGTTCAAACATCACATGTTTTAAAGAGCATATGATTTTAAACATAGCATGAATTGTAAAACTAGTAGTGATAGACTCCTACTGAGTATAGTATATACTCACCCAATCCTTAACATTTTTCAGACACAAGTAAGCACTTCAGAACAGGATACACGTGTGACAGAAGACACCCAAATATATCATTTTTCAGGACAGGTCCACTCATGAGTAGAAGACACCTCAGGAAATGTTAGTGCTACGAGCAAGTAAATCAAAAGGAGACAATTATACATGTAAGTAAACACTCTATCCTTTGGACATGTATTTGTATTTATTCTGATTGGCCATGAGTCATGGATTTGGATAGACCTAGGAAAAACATTTATGATTTCTGAAGTTTTTCAAAAACTACTTTGGTTGTTGTGAAAGCAAATGACACTCGTGGTTTTCAAAATGAGTTTAAAACTAAAGATTTTCTGCTGCATTGCATTGTTTTTATAAAAATGGTTTTCAAATAGGGATGCATCCTGCCTTAGGAATTAGATATTGCATTTAAAAATGCATGGGAAAACCCGGGTCGTCACACTATGCAAGGTTGTTAAGCCAACCCTTGTGTAAGGAAGCATTTAGACCTCACAAATGTCAACAGGAGGCGAGGGTAGAGCGAGGCTCTATTAGACAACCCTCAATAACCACAATGCTCAAAAGCCACTGGAGTGACAATAAATCACGTCTTAATCTTACGAGCATGTGATGGCCCTATAGGTCTCTTCTGATTGATTTTAATTTGATTTAAAGGTTAGGGTAGTGCGCTTGAGGTGATTATCCTAAGTGGGCCAAGGTGTAGTAACCCCAATTTTTGTAATTGATTGAGAAAATCAATAAAGTTTGAGTTTTAGAAATTTTGGGCTGAAATATTAGGGTTATTTAGAATATACTTCTTATAAAAGTATAATAAAAGAATAAGACATGTACAATTGAAATTAAACTTAGCAAACCCTTTAGAATGACTATAAGCATGACAAATTCTGAATTTGGATGAAAAATCCTTAATTTTCTTCATTTCTTGGACAAAAGGGTAAAATAGTAATTTTACCCAAAAATCAAAATCTAAGACATCAAAATTTAGAATGTAATAAGAAATATGAATCCAACTCCACTAAGTGTGCTCAATTCCGAGATCATGGGAATAAATCTTAATTTTTATATATATAAAGGGCAAAATGGTCTTTTTACACCATGTGGGGCCCAAAAATGAATTATATGGCTAGCCCACGTGAAATCATGGGTCAAACCATACCAGCTAGTCTTGGGAAAGTAGGTGGAGAATGGGAGAATCCAATGCTTATTTAATAATAAAAAAATTTACCATCATTAATGCATATCATCATGAAAGAAGACCAAAATGCCTATAAATTCAACCCCAAAAATCCTCCAAAAATACTCCTAAAATTTCCACAAAATTGTTTTCACTCTCCTTGAAAAATTAGACCTAGATTCCTCCCCAAACATCCAAAAAAATTTCCAAGAGATCTCTCTCTTTTCAATTTGTTTTTCTTTTTAGATTGGAACAAGAGACCTAAAATCAATTAGGCACTCTGTTCTAGATCTAATATCATCAATTCCACTATCCAAAACTTCCCACCATACCTTAGCTACAAAACCCCCAAAGCAATTTCAAGATCCAACGGTTCAAACAATGGTAATTTGCAAGAAAGGTGGATCTTGGGCTATATCTTCATCAAAAGTGTATTTCTTTTAAATTGGACACATAAACAATGTTTTTTCTCCAATCAGGTAGGTGAGAATACTTTCTATACATGTTTAATAATGTTTAATGAAAATTTTATTTTACTGTAATTTATTTTGGTCATAAAAAAGGTAAAAATAAAGTAACAATAGCACCTTCAATTCAAGATGATAGAGGACTCAGATGGAAAATTGGACCATACCAATCTATCCAGAAGGGTCTAAAACCCCTAGGGTACAATTTTCACTAAATTTCATGAAGGTTTGGTCCCTCAATTTAGAAGGGATTGATTGGACGGTCCAAAAGGACTATCCGATCTCCCGATCGGACGGACGATGCACAAGACGCCACACGAGCGCCTGTGCAAGCACGTACAACATCGTCCCGCATGGGCAGAGTGCGTGTGAAGTCGTCCCGCGCGCATCGGTGGACGTCCCGTGTGGGTGCTTCCACATCTCGTACAGACGCGCCTGACGAGCGGGAGTGTTCTGCTCGGCTCGTTTTTGCCCGAAAAATCTGAGCTGTCCATAGCTTTCGGCTCAGATCAAAGCTAGGCCCTAGGAAAGACTATGAACTTCCAGATCTAATTTCAGAGCCATCTCAACTCCAAATTGAGATCAGAAAGAAGCTATGGAAAGCTTGAAACCTCTATTTTTTGATGAAATGATGAAATCTCAAAATTATGTAGTAAAAATTTCTGTATTAAAGAAACAAGTTTCCAATTGCCAAGATCTTCAAGATCTGGGATGATCAGATCTGGGAGATATGTTTTAATAATGATAAAATATTAGAATGAAGTTATATAAATGGTTTATTTGGAGAGATCTAAGAGATATTAAGGGATTTGCCCACTGGTAGAAAAATCCTAAAAATTACAAAGGGACCCACTTGTCAATAAGATCAAGTGTAATCAAATCCTTGAGATGGATGGAATGGATGTTGATATGATGAAATCCAAGAAAATCATGGATGAATTATAACAGAAATAGATCAATATGATCTTTGGACCTTAATAAAGAAAACTCCCTAAATATAACTAATACCCTTAATCTAAGGAAAAGATCTAAGATCTAATGGTTGGATCATAAGTGAAGGTTTCTAAAAATGTTAATATAAGTAGTTTCATTTTCTATTAATTGAAAATAGCATTTTAAATATGATTTATGTTATAAAGCATGCTAATGTAACTTTTAGACTTTAGCATGATATGTGATTATATTGTTATCATAGGGTGCTAGATTTAATTATCTTAGGGGCACTTTAGTATGATATCATGCCATTGTAACTTAGGACCATGCTAGAATTTCATATAAGATTATACTATAGTATGAGATTCTACCTTAGGTCCATGTTAGTTTAAATTGAGTTATTAAAGTATATTAGTTAGAAATCATGCTAGTGCAATTTTAAGTACCTTGCCTCATTATCATTAAGTGTTCAATTATGTAGTTTTATGCTTTGAATTTATAATTCATTTATGGTTAAATTTTATTAGTAGATCTACTTGTTATGAGATAAAGAGCATAAAACACTAAAAATGGGATCTAATGAGAAAGTAGAGTTTCATGACATAAATAAGAATGGAGTACTTTGGACTTAATTAGTAAGGGCTATAGTTAGTAGGACAATATAGGGATTATCAAATCCTTGGCCCAAACTAGGAGAATAATAAACCCCATGAATGACATTGTAAATATTCATGGACTTAATTAAAATCAATTACAAAGAGTACTTAGGGTCAACATGCTTATAGGAAACTTATGAAAGGTTGAGCTATGGCACTCTAGTGAATGTGGAACATAGTGGTTAAGGGGGTTATCTAATAGAGCCTCGCTCTTCCCCTTGTGAGGTCTAAACGCCTCCTTACATGAGGATTGAAGTAACCACTTTGTGTTCACCCATTCAGCTAGTAAGCCTTAGCCAATTGGAAATAAGAGGAGCAACCTAGACTTAGGCTTAAATAAGTTACCTTCAACCAGCAAAACATTAACTGGTTGAATAATAATAGTAAGAGCATAAAAGGTTAGTAAATTACCTAACCCTAATAAAAACTGTAAGTAAGATAAGGATGATCAAACAAGATCCATTAGATCTTGGATGATCAAGAACAATAAGAATAAGAATATTATATTGTACTTAGTATGCATGTTTATTAGTATGCTTGTTCTAGTTCATTAGATTAGATAATCGAAACCCTTGATCAAAGATGATTCAAGGAAGAAAACCAAGATCATCCTCCTTAGGGATGATCCAATAACTGAACTTAGATCAAAGAAGAACTAGATGATAGAAGATTTAGGACCTTGATCTTTATCAACATGTGTAGATTGTCAATCAATGGATCTATGAGAGATTAAGATCAAGGAGATGGACACAATAAGACTTAGAGATAGAAAAATACTTAGATATGAATGATCTAAAGATCATTCTAAACCTCAGATCTAGTGATCAATAGGATTGTTCATAATTTATATATTGACAATATGTATGGATGTAGAGATTACATACATCAGTCAAGATCATGGAAGATTTGGGAAAAGAGCTCACTCCTTAAAGGCAGGAGGATTTGATGAATGCATTTACATGGGATATACATGATTTAACTCATGACCTTATGTTGACAAGAGTAATGTTAATACTTGTATTAAATCCCTTGAAAACCTTATGATCCAACCAAACACATATAAGATGGTTAAGGACTAGACTATAAGTGAATAGGGAACTAGAAAATATTTCAGCCCTAAGTAAAGAGACAGATGGTCTGATATATATGAAATCTATTTTACATACAAGCTTGGAGGCTTGTGAGTTTGTTTTAATAGGCATAAGCCTAGGGGGATGCTATTACTAGAAGAGTTATAAGGGTTTGGCCATTCGCTCCTTGAAATTTGATGATTTGATGATACCTTGCCCTATGAGAGGCTAAAAGTTGGGTGGGACAATTATGGGAAGGCCTCCACTATGAAAGTCCTATCCTCCCATACGGGCAGTGACATAATATTTTCCACCATGGTATTAGTGGTGAACAGGGTAGTTATCCTAGCGTGCTAGTACGGATCAGACTGCATCATGGCAACCTTTTTGATTATTTTGCACTATGATGCATATGAGAATAGGCATAGTGAAGTGCCTTATGTTTTAGCATAATGAAATGCAAGGTAATTGTATATTACCAATATTTCCTAAGAAGGGAAATTCCCAGCGTAAGATTAGCTGAAATATTGAATTCTCATAATGGAGAGAATTGATCAGCTTAGTTAGGAATGATATTTGGCTACTTTCATAAATTTAACTGATTTACCCATATATAGTATGTACGTATATGGATGTACATAACTTACAAAGTAAAGAGTAGAGACATGAATATATTGAGGAATAATGAGATTATGAAGTATTGGAATTACATTGTCAATTATTATGCTGCTTGAATCCCCTACCAAGCATTGCTTGTTGAGATATTGTACTTGTTGCAATATCTCAGATACAGGGAAGGAGAGTTAGGAGTTGAAGACGATAGAAGACTTGAAGAGAATAATCTTCAAGGTATACCCTTGAAGATGTGTATTTTGCTTTGTTGAGAGTTTTATTGTATGGTGAGCTTGAGTTTTGGATTATGTAATTTGGACAAGTATTGTAATAGATTTGGCTGTACTATGAACCACTGGATGGATCCTGGAATTTAATAAAAGTATATTCCTTCAATGGAATTTTATTTTGTACGCAAATTGCACTTATGTTATGTATGAAGTGGTGACTTGGGTTTTCAAAACAAGTTCTAAAGAAAAGAATTTTTGCTGCTTTGTTTTGCGAAATTTTTTTACACTCTTAAGGGCCCTGCCTTTCAAAATACATTACAAAACGTGTTACAAAAACCCGGGTTGTCACACAAGGAGTGGTGATGAAATCCACCCTTGAGTTATAGGGGCAGGGTGCCCTTACTAATTAATTCCGCACGTCATGGTAGTTTGATCAGCATATATATCACCTTAAAGCATTAGATGTGTCCTAAGATGCAAATAAAAGCATTAAACTAATGCAAACCCTAAAATGCAATAAATATAAAGGATGCTTTCTGTATGAGTTACACTACCAAACAATGCAAATTTGGTATAAATGCAAACCCTAATCTAGAAAATAAATGAGTGAGAAGACTTATAGTGAGGTTTTTAATGAAGATCAAGTGTGGGCCACCTTATCCCACACTTGCCCTATATTATTACGACCCTTTAAAAATTGAAATTAAAAGTACAAATTACAAAGGGGCCTCACTACAAGATTCACTAAAGAAAAGAAAAAATCTATTCTAGGAAAGCAGGAAAATTTCTATGTTGATGAAGATTTTCTTGCCAATTTCCTTCACTTTCTTATTTTCTTGAATAAGAAAATTAGAAATAAGTACCAATTTTAGGAAATTAGGTGGTTATGCACTAAAAAAAATTGAAAAATGCATCTAAAAATACCAAAAATGTTGAAACTCTACAATTGCTACAATTTTTGTATTTTTTATGATTTTTTCAAATTTATTAATTTTTTGGATTTTTAATTAAATTTTATAAAACCTCCTTTGCAAGTCTCCAGCAAAGGCGCAAAAAAAACTTGCTGATGTTTTTTGCAAGTGCATGAGCTATTGTAGTATAGCTATGCAAATATAGGTCAATTCCATAGGGACTCACTTTAGAATTTTAGAGTTTTTAATAAAATTTAATTATTTAAAATTCAAATTTAATGGAAAAAATTAATAAAATTTTTTCAGACTTCATCTTTAGTTTATCAATGAAATTTTAGAAGTCTAATTATAGGAAGAATAGCAAAAGAAACTATAAAACCTTAATTAAAACTAAAACTAGAAAAATTAAGAAAATCCTAATTCCCTATCGTAAGTGCTATTCAATTTCTTCACTTCAAGTTTCCAAAACTTTGATCAACCTCCATCACTATATTCAACATTTCTTGGATTAGTAATCTGAGGGAGGAATTTGTCAGATTCTTCAAATTGTTAGAGATCTAATCAATTTAAGAAATTTGATGATTAATGGCTTAGATCTATTTTTAGAACCTAATTTGAAGATCAAGAATAACAATTCAGTAGGAAACTACCCTAAAAACAATTTATAAAAATTATTTGAAATTATGAACTAAAACAGACAAAAAATTAAAGGGTTTCTGTGATTAAATGAGCACCTTTGATTGAGTTAAACAGTAATGGAATAACATAGAATGCAAATAGCTTAAAATGGAATAACATAAACCAGGAATAAGAATAGGACAATAAATGTAAATTGAATTATTCTTCAAAGGGAAAATCTGGCATTTTGTTTCAAACTTCCCAAAAACTCCCGTAGAAGAGAAATAGCTGTAGAAGATGGGGGATGCCGAAGAAGATCGCTGGAGGAGATGTGCAGATGCCTGGGCTGATGGCTGTGGCATCTGAAGTAGAGGTGGACTAGTACTGGGCATGCTTGTCTAGAGCAGATGCTTTTGGCAGGGGCTAGTGGAGGATTTGGGTGCATGAGAGGGAGAGCATGGTGATCTGGCGGTACGTACTAGATTAGGGGAGCATCTGGTGAAGAGCAGAAGATGGGAAGAAAGTTTGGTTTGTGAATTAACTCTGGGCAATGTTGGTATAAGTGGGGTGCCCGGATAAAGGGTGCCTGAAAGAGAAAGTGGGATTGAGAGAGCGTGAAAGAGAGAGAGAGAGAGAGATGAAGAGAAGAGTGCGGTGTGGTTGAAAAAGATTAGATGGAAAGTGGGATAGAGAAGATGTGGGTTTTGCATGAGATGGGGATGATAAGGCTAAGAGGAGAGAATGGAGAGAGATGTGAGAGAGGAAAGAAGTGAGAGTGTGGGAGAGAGTATAAGAGAAATGGAAGGTGCGATGGAATGATGCGGTGAAGCAAATGGAAAGTAGGAATGGATTGGGTTGTGCAGTGAATGTTTTCTTCTGATCTGGGCTTGTGAGTGGTGGGGAAAGAGTGCACTAGAGGAATTGGGGTGGTGCATTAAGGATTAGAAGTAGAAAGTTTGACGGTGAAGGTGAAGATGGAGAAAAAAAATAAAAAAATGACGCCTTTGGCTTGGGCATCGTCTGGAATAGAGGAGCCTAGGCAAGGATGCCTGGCTTCTATTGGGCTGGTCTGGGAGTTGGATAAAGGGTGAGAGCTTGGAACAGTGAATGTGGAAGAGAGAGGGAAAGCATGAAAGAGCTTGTGCGGTGATGGAAGAGCTTGGGTTGAGGATCTGGTGCAGTGGAAAGCAAACAGGGAACGTACGGTGAACAAAAACAAACTAAGAGGAGAACGTGAATTAGCTATGGAAATAGAAAACTAGAACTAGGAAAACAAAAGAGAGAGCAGGGAGAGAAAAAAATAATGTGGGAAAAAGAGATGGGAAGACCTTTCATAAGAGATAAAGAGGGTATGGTTGAAAGAAGATGGGAAGTGGGAGAGAAAAAGGGAGGGGTTGGTCATGGTTTTAAAGAAGGGGGTTAAGAATAGAAGGGAGAATATAGGAGAATAGGAAGGTGGAGGGAATTGGAAGAAGTGGGTGAGATGGGGATGGCCCAGCTGGGAAAGGAAAGAGAGAATGAGGAAAGAGAGTGGAAGAGGAAAGTGGAATGGAAGAAGGAAAGTGAAATGGGTTTGCATGCCCCTTTCTTCTTGCTCTTTGCTAATTTGGGTCCCCTCCTTTTCCTTTTCGAAACTCCTCTAAAATTGCAGGTTGCCTTCTCCATATGGTTAATCTGACCCATCCAATCCTCTTTAGAATGATCTGCATTGTTACTCTTTGATGGATGATCTATAACATTGATCCATAGTCATCCATGACTCTTTTAGTTGATCTGCAAAATAAAAGACTAAATTAAAATCATCTGAACCGCACATTAATCATCTAATAAGCTCTAATGATCATCTGACCGTTGATTTTGAAAAATTAAGTTTTGGATGGTCAATTTGTAATGACTCCAATTTTGTAATATTGAAATTCTAAGTTTAGCAATGAAAAGTTCAGTTTTAAAGAAAAGGGCATTTTGGTCATTTCACTAGTCGCCTTGCCTAAACCAAGGAATTTGGTCATAAAAGTGGTGCCATTAGTTGCGTCTCGGAAAAAAGAATCCAATAAGACCAAAATCACCCAAAACGGAGTTCAAATGAGCAAGATATGGCCCTTTGAAGTTCAGGGGCAAAACTGTAAATTTCACAAAACGACTTAACTTGAAAAACCACAGGTGCCCGTTTTGATACGGGCACCCCGTCGTCTTCAACCTCCTAGAGGTTTCTGGAACGGCGGTGTTTCAAGAAGAAACCACCGCCATTTTGGAGGTTTCTCCACCGCCATTCAAAGGCGGTTAGAACCCCTCCAGAACCCTCTTTAAAAGCTCTATAAATAGAGCTCTTGGGTGCCTCTAATGGCAGCCCAAAACCTTGGAGAAAACCCATCATGGAGCAGTGACCAAGAGGGGAAAACGTGGAGAGAAAACCAGCCACGAAGCAGGTACGCTCAAAAAGTCCCCAAACCCATCTCACCCATAGTCCTAGGCTCAGTTTCCCTAGGTTTTTGCATGAAAAACCATTGAGAATAGGCCTCTAGGGAGCCTCCAAGGACCCTGGGACATCCCCAGGGCCACACTGGTTCCTCAGGGATGAACTAGGGCATCCCAAGGACACCTCGGTCCCCCAAAGACGGAAACGGCCTATTTAGACGAGACGCGTCGAACGCGTCTGAGAAGAAAACCAACGGGCGCGTCCAGGGACGCGCCCGCTAAAGAGGAAGACGGCTGAGAAGTCGAGCGCGTCTGCAGACGTGCCAGCTGAGGCGCATGCCGTATTCGCACAGTGCACTAGCAGAGCGTCGTTTTTTTGGTTGTTAAGGAAGCCAGGGCGCATGACGCTGACGCGCAGCGCCCAAGCATTCCGACTTTTTGTCTTTAAAGACTCTATGTACATAGGACACTAAAACGCTTATAACTTGAGATCTAGAGCTCCAATTGAGGCGTCGCAAAAGGCGTTGTGTCCATATCGACGACACGGACACATCCAAACCATAAAATCCCTGATCAAGACCCAATCAAAGTAGGGCATGACCCTTAGAATAGGATGGTGGCGCGTGGCCACTAGAACTTCGGAAAACTAAGGATACCAAGGCCCAAGTAGGACCTTAGGACACCCATAGGCATAGGGATGGACCCCTAATGCCTAAGTAATAAGACCCAACTGCTCTAAACCCATCAAAGATAGGTTAAACTAACCTTGAGTCCCCAAACCATGTTCAGGAGCGTACGAGGACAGGAAGGTTAACGCGACTTAGTCAGGTAGGTGCTCTATCACTATTAGATTCTTTTAAAAAGAACTATTGTTATTTGAGAACATATGTTTTAGATATATGACTTGATTTGCATGAATTAATTCAGCATGCATGTTAAATGCTTTGTACATAGCCATGTTTTGAAATGACTGCATATACATTATGCACATATATGTGTTGCAAACAAGTGCATGCATTGCATGATTTAAGTACTTGCAAAGATTGCATGTCCTTGAGTGTTGCCAAAAGATCTTTGGAGTGCCGAGGGCCAGGCAGCTGTGAGGGACCCAAAAGAGGATAAGTTTTAACAAAAGGTTTTGACTTATCTTAAGTGATTTGGGCAAGTAAGCCCGTGGGTGCTATGCCGAGGGGTCTGGGTTGGTCACCCGGCCTCGACTACTAATAGGTGGATGGGTACCATGCCCAAAAAGAGGCAAGTCCCTACGTCGACTGCATGTGGTACAGGGGGCTACCACTGGTGTCACCAAGACTGGGTCGGCGTGTCATAGGCCCCGTGGAGGCTATGACCAAGTGTCCTCAGGTACCCGGGGACCACACGGCGAGGAGGTCGTGGGCATAGTGGACCCTATGGTTTGATGAGTTATGTTCATTTGATATAGCATGATATGAGGTTGGTCGACCATACCATACTAGAGGTCCATGAGTTGGACTCCATGAAGCATCTAGTGCATATCATGATGTCATCATATATATATATATGATACTTTCAGTTTTGGATTATGTGATCTTTTAAGTTATGAGAATTTCAGTTGATTATGGATTCTTATATTGATATTGAACTCGAGTATTCAAACATACGCATGTTTTGAATGAGCATATGATTTTGAAACATCTCATGCATTTATAAAACTAGTAGTGATAGGCTCCTACTGAGTATATTATATACTCACCCAATCCTCAACATTTTTCAGATACAAAGTAAATACTTAAGGGCAAGGGACATATGTACTAGGAGACGCAGGCTAAGTACAAGTAAGTAAACCCCTATCTTATCTTTCAATGTTACTTGATTGTAGTTACTCTCTAATAGCTGGGGCTGTGACTAACACTTCCTTGGGAATGATATTGATTTAAACTTTGCCATGGCTAAATTATTAGAGAATGTGTTTTCACGCTCGGGGTTTTTATGAAAGATTGTGTTCCAAATGAAAAAGATTTTCATGCATTTCATATTTATAAAACAAGAGATCTCACCTTTTTATCAACATTGCATCATATAAAAACCCGGGTCGTGACAGTTGGTATCAGAGCACGGTTTAACGTTACTCACAGCCCAGTTATGAGGAGAATAACTTATAATCAAGTTTCATCCATGAAAGAGAAAGGGGTAATAGGATAACACAAACTAAGATTTGGTGAATTGCCTCGTGATTACAGATGCCTAGAAAGAAGGGAAGCAATGCTCCAGGATCTGAAGCCCCACCAGTGGACCCCACTGGGTCGGGCAACGAGATGGCTGAGTTATTTCAGCAATTCTTACAGAACATGGGACAATACATGAATAGTCATAGCCAAACTCCTACCCGCTGAGATCCTTCCCCTAATAAAACAATAGATAGGACTGAGGTTCAGTTAGAAAGGTTTCAGAAACTAGCTCCCTCATTCACAGGAGAAGATGAAGCATCCACAGCTGAAAAATGGTTAATTGATATTGAAAAGATATTTAAGGCCATGAACATAGCTGAAGAAAGAAAAGTACCCATGGCCACATTTGTGTTTAGAGGAGAGGCTACCTTTTGGTGGGAAACAGCACAAAGAACTTATTTTGATCAGCAAGAAAAAATAGGATGGGAAGAGTTTAAAAAGGTCTTTAATGACAAATATTATCCTAAACATATAAGGAAACAGAAGGAAAAGGAATTTATGGACTTAGAACAAGGAAGTATGACCGTCCAACAGTATGAAAGTAGATTCATTAGCCTTCGACGATTTGCACCCCGTGCTTGTGCTGATGAAGAAGATGCAGCTGAAAGATTTGTAGACGGATTCAACCCAGGACTCAGGAACAGAGTTCTAGGTTTCCAACCTTCCACAGTAGCCAAATCAGTAGAGATGGCCTCCCTATATGAAAAAGATTATCAAAGGAACCAGGCAATAAGAGAAACTAAGAACATCAACACTATGAAGAACAAAGGAAAGCGACCCTTTCAGTCATCTGGACCTAGGCCACCTTTCAAGAAGCCGTTTGAAAACAAAGGAAGAAGACCAGACTGGAAGGCATGCCCTAGGTGTAACAGAAATCATCCAGGCAAACCATGTCCCACTTCCAACATCACTTGCTATAGTTGTGGAGAATTAGGACATTTTTCTAGCAACTGTCCAAAAAGGAAAGTGCAGGAGCGTAAAGAAGATCAAGTTCCAAAAAGCCAAGGACGTGTCTTTGCCTTGACTTCTAGTCAAGCCCAAGCATCAAACGCAGTCATTGAAGGTATTCTTTCTATCTATGATACACCTGCAAAAGTTCTATTTGATACAGGCTCCACTCATTCTTTCATATCCCGGGAATTTGCATCATCCTTGGACATTATACCACAGGACCTAGACTTCACTTTAGAAGTCATGACTCCTGTAGGCCAGGCACTCCCCACTTATTCTTATCTCCAGGATGTCCCCATATTGATTAAGGACCATTTGTTGCATGCCAACCTTATCCACTTAGATATGAATGACTTTGACATCATCCTAGGTATGGACTGGCTAGCCTTTCATCAAGCCTTTGTTGATTGTCGTCAGAAGCGTGTCACTTTTACCCTACCTAATAGAGACACTTTCACCCTCCAAGGAAGAAAGGATTATTCTGGAGCGTGTGTTATCTCTGCCATGTAAGCAGTTAAACACATTGCTCAAGGATGCCCCTTCTTCTTAGCTAAGATTGAATCTGTCGAGAGTCTCCAACCCAAGCTAAAGGATGTCGAGGTTGTCCGAGAATTTCCTGACGTGTTCCCTGAGGACTTACCAGGTCTACCTCCACCAAGGGAAATTGAGTTCATCATTGACCTTATACCCAGTACTTCCCCCATTTCCAAAGCTCCTTACCGAATGGCTCCTGCAGAACTAAGAGAACTGAAGACCCAGTTACAGGAACTACTTGACAAAGGGTTCATACGACCTAGCGTGTCTCAGTGGGGAGCTCCAGTCCTTTTTGTTAAGAAAAAGGATGGCTCCATGAGATTGTGCGTAGACTATCAGATGCTGAATAGGGTCACCATTAAAAATAAGTACCCTCTTCCTCGAATTGATGATCTTTTTGATCAACTTTAGTCAGCTAGAGTCTTCTTTAAGATTGATCTACGATCAGGGTACCATCAACTCCGAGTTAGAGAAGAAGATATCCCCAAGACAGCCTTCAGGACTTGATACGGCCATTATGAATTCAGAGTGATGTCCTTTGGTTTGACTAATGCTCCAGCCGCGTTTATGGATCTCATGAATAGGGTGTTCAAGGAGTACTTAGACAAATTCATCATAGTATTTGTGGATGATATCTTAATATATTCTGAAACTCCTGAAGACCATATGGAACATCTAAGGATAACATTAAGCACCCTACAAGCACACAAGCTATATGCAAAATTCAGTAAGTGTGAGTTTTGGCTGGAAAAGGTTAATTTCTTAGGACACATTATTTCTCAAGATGGCATAGCAGTTGACCCTACTAAGGTGGAAACAGTACAGAACTGGGAAAGACCTAAGACAGTCACAGAAATAAGAAGCTTCCTAGGACTTGCCGGATATTACAGGAGATTCATTGAAGGTTTTTCACAAATGGCTTTACCTCTAACTAAGCTAACCAGGAAAGACACAAGATTTGAATGGACTGATAAATGTGAGGAAAGTTTCCAAGAACTAAAAAGAAGGTTGACTACCGCACCTGTCCTTACCTTACCTTCAGGAAGTGGCGGATTTGAGATATACAGTGATGCCTCGCAACAAGGGCTAGGCTGCGTACTTATGCAATATGGGAAGGTAATCGCTTATGCTTCTCAACAACTCAAGAAGCATGAAGTCAATTACCCAACCCATGACTTGGAATTAGCAGCCATAGTCTTTGCCTTGCGAATATGGAGACATTATTTATATGGGGAAAAGTTTGAAGTTTTTACAGATCACAAGAGTCTTAAATATATCTTTTCCCAACAAGACTTAAACATGCAACAAAGAAGATGGATGGAATACTTAAAAGACTATGACTTCTCCATTCATTATCACCTTGGAAAAGCTAATGTGGTAGCTGATGCATTAAGCAGAAAAACCCAAGGAATGTGTGCAAGTTTATTAACCAAGAAATGGAAGCTACTACAAGAAGTAATCACATGGAAACCAGACATAAGTAAGCATAAGATCATTATGGCAGGTCTAACAATAAAATCGTCTGTTAATGAAAAAGTTAAGCAAGAACAGAAAGGAGATCCAGATATACAAGCTTTCATAGGAAAACCAGGATTTACAAAAAGGGAAGATGGTAGCGTTTATATGCAAGGAAGATTAGTGGTACCGGCTAATGGAGAGTTAAGACAAGAAATCTTTAAAGAGGCTCATCGGTCCAAGTATACAATACACCCAAGAGGGACTAAGATGTATCAAGACTTAAAGAAACAATATTGGTGGGATGGTATGAAAAGAGACATAGGGGAATTTTTGGCAAAGTGTTTAACATGTCAACAAGTAAAGGCTGAACATCAAAGACCTGCGGGATTGTTACAACCTCTTGAGTTACCCGAATGGAAATGGGACCATATCACAATGGACTTCATTGTAGGGCTACCCAAGACCTCTAAGGGTCATGACATGATCTAGGTAATTGTTAATAGATTAACTAAGACAGCCCATTTCCTTCCTATACGTCATACCCAATCCACTGACAGCTTATCTCAGCTATACATCAAAGAGATAGTAAGTCTACATGGTATACCCCTTAGTATCACTTCAGATAGGGATAGCTGCTTCACTTCGCAACTCTGGAAGTTTGTCAAAAAATCCTTAGGATCTTCCTTGAGCTATAGCACAGCCTTCCATCCACAGACCGATGGACAGTCAGAGCGCACAATCCAGATAGTCGAAGATATGTTACGGACTTGTGCCCTTGATTGGAAGCAGAGTTGGGATGAAAACCTACCGCTAGTCGAGTTTGCGTACAACAATAGCTTTCAGTCAAGCATTGGCATGGCTCCATATGAGGCGCTCTATGGGAGACCCTGTCAATCACCCACCAATTGGAGTGAAGTTGGAGAATCCAGGGTGCTCCAGTCCGAGCTGGTAGAGCAATGTGCCGAGAAGGTTAGACTCATAAGAAGCCGCCTCTCACAACTCAAAGCCGCCAAAAGAGCTATGCTGATCGAAGGAGGAGACCATTGGAATTCGACATAGGAGAGCACGTTTTCCTGAAGATATCTCCCACTAAAGGAGTTATGAGGTTCGGTATCAAAGGCAAGCTTAGTCCGCGTTACATAGGACCTTTCGAAATCCTGGAAAAAGTGGGAAAAGTGGCCTACAGGATCGCGCTACCCCCTCAGCTATCCGAAGTGCATAACGTATTCCATGTGTCTATGCTAAGGAGGTACGTGCCTGACCCCGCTCATGTCATCGACCAGGTACCCATAGAGATGACAGAGGATCTCAGATTAGAGACAAGACCAGTTGAGATTCGGGATCGTAAGAATAAGAAGCTACAGAACAAGGTCATACCCTTAGTCAAAGTTTTGTGGAGAAATGCGCACATGGAAGAAGAAACTTGGGAACCGGAGTCAGAAATGCGAGAAAAGTACCCCGAGATCTTTTGACTGTATATAGTAGAATTTTGGGGGAGAAATTCCTCGAAGGGGGTAAGAATGTAATGACTCCAATTTTGTAATATTGAAATTCCAAGTTTAGCAATGAAAAGTTCAGTTTTAAAGAAAAGGGCATTTTGGTCATTTCACTAGTCTCCTTGACTAAACCCAGGAATTTGGTCCTAAAAGTGGTTCCATTAGATGCGTCTCAGAAAAAGGAATCCAACAAGACCAAAATCACCCAAAACAGAGTTAAAATGAGCAAGATATGGCCCTTTGAAGTTCAAGGGCAAAACTGTAAATTTCACAAAACGACTTAACTTGAAAAGCACAGGTGCTTGTTTTGATACGGGCACCCTGTCGTCTTCAACCTCCTAGAGGTTTCTGGAACGGCGGTGTTTCAAGAAGAAACCACCGCCATTCTGGAGGTTTCTCCACCGCCATTCAAAGGCGGTTAGAACCCCTCCAGAACCCTCTTTAAAAGCTCTATAAATAGAGCTCTTGGGTGCCTCTAATGGCAGCCCAAAACCTTGGAGAAAACCCATTGTGGAGCAGTGACTAAGAGGGAAAAACGTGGAGAGAAAACCAGCCACGAAGCAGGTACGCTCAAAAAGTCCCCAAACCCATCTCACCCATAGTCCTAGGCTCAGTTTCCCTAGGTTTTTGCATGAAAAACCATGGAGAATAGGCCTCTAGGGAGCCACCAAGGACCCTGGGACATCCCCAGGGCCGTACTGGTTCCTCAGGGATGAACCAGGGCATCCCAAGGATACCCCGGTCCCCCAAAGACGGAAACGGCCTATCCAGACGAGACGCGTCGAACGCGTTTGAGAAGAAAACAAACGGGCGCGTCCGGGGACGCGCCCGCTAAAGAAGAAGACGGCTGAGAAGTCGCGCGCATCTGCAGACGCGCCCGCTGAGGTGCATGCCACAGATGTGCAGTGCACTAGCAGAGCATCATTTTTTTGGTTCTTAAGGAAGCCAGGGCGCATGACGCTGACGCGCAGCGCCCTAGCATTTCGACTTTTTGTCTTTAAAGACTCTATGTACATAGGACACTAAAACGCTTATAACTTGAGATCTAGAGGTCCGATTGAGGCGCCGCAAAAGGCGTTGTGTCCATATAGACGACTCAGACACATCCAAATCATAAAATTCCTGATCAAGACCCAATCAAAGTAGGGAATGACCCTTAGAATAGGATGGTGGTGCGTGGCCACTAGAACTTCGGAAAACTAAGGATACCAAGGCCCAAGTAGGACCTTAGGACACCCATAGGCATAGGGATGGACCCCTAATGCCTAAGTAATAAGACCCAACTGCTCTAAACCCATCAAAGATAGGTTAAACTAACCTTGAGTCCCCAAACCATGTTCAGGAGCATACGAGGACAGGAAGGTTAACGCGACTTAGTCAGGTAGGTGCTCTATCACTATTAGATTCTTTTAAAAAGAACTATTGTTATTTGAGAACATATGTTTTAGATATATGACTTGATTTGCATGAATTAATTCAGCATGCATGTTAAATGCTTTGTACATAGCCATGTTTTGAAATGACTGCATATACATTATGCACATATATGTGTTGCAAACAAGTGCATGCATTGCATGATTTAAGTACTTGCAAAGATTGCATGTCCTTGAGTGTTGCCAAAAGATGCTGGAGTGCCGAGGGCCAGGCAGCTGTGAGGGACCCAAAAGAGGATAAGTTTTAACAAAAGGTTTTGACTTATCTTAAGTGATTTGGGCAAGTAAGCCCGTGGGTGCTATGCCGAGGGGTCTGGGTTGGTCACCCGGCCTCGACTACTAATAGGTGGATGGGTACCATGCCCAAAAAGAGGCAAGTCCCTACGTCGACTGCATGTGGTACAGGGGGCTACCACTGGTGTCACGGCACTGGGTCGGCGTGTCATAGGCCCCGTGGAGGCTATGACCAAGTGTCCTCAGGTACCCGGGGACCACACGGCGAGGAGGTCGTGGGCATAGTGGACCCTATGGTTTGATGAGTTATGTTCATTTCATATAGCATGATGTGAGGTTGGTCGACCATACCATACTAGAGGTCCATGAGTTGGACTCCATGAAGCATCTATTGCATATCATGATGTCATCATATATATATATATATATATATATATATGATACTTTCAGTTTTGGATTATGTGATCTTTTAAGTTATGAGAATTTCAGTTGATTATGGATTCTTATACTGATATTGAACTCGTGTATTCAAACATATGCATGTTTTGAATGAGCATATGATTTTGAAACATCTCATGCATTTATAAAACTAGTAGTGATAGGCTCCTACTGAGTATATTATATACTCACCCAATCCTCAACATTTTTCAGATACAAAGTAAATACTTAAGGGCAAGGGACATTTGTACTAGGAGATGCAGGCTAAGTACAAGTAAGTAAACCCCTATCTTATCTTTCAATGTTACTTGATTGTAGTTACTCTCTAATAGCTGGGGCTGTGACTAACACTTTCTTGGGAATGATATTGATTTAAACTTTCCCATGGCTAAATTATTGGAGAATGTGTTTTCACACTCAGGGTTTTTATGAAAGATTGTTTTCCAAATGAAAAAGATTTTCATGCATTTCATATTTATAAAACAAGAGATCTCGCCTTTTTATCAACATTGCATCATATAAAAACCCGGGTCGTGACACAATTTGAGCTAAATTTTCAATCAAGCCAAATTTTGGGAATTTGAACAGTTAGATGATCTAATTGAATGATAAACTTGGGGTCTTTTAGCCAATATTAAATACTTAACACTATACATGATTTATGCACCTAACACCAAAGTTGGATTTGGAACTTCAATTTTTATAATTTTTGCTTCTGATTGAAATGCATGATAGATCATGCTACAAGAGAACAATGAATGAGTTATTATTATTCTAAAAATTTGGTAGAATTGATGATGGGATTATGCTTGCATGTGGGTTTTTAACTAGAGCTTCGTTTGTTTTCAATGCTTAGCTTAGGAAAGCAAATATCTTCCTATATTGGGGTTGAAGGGATAGGTATTTGTGAGCTTTGTTATTGTTGTCAAATGCTTAGCTTACTTTCAGAGCCTATAGCTTCTATTCTTTATGCATTATTAACCACTAGAATAAATGTATCTTGAGGATGTCTCAGTTAACAAACCTACCTTGAAAAGTGACTGATGGAGTATTTCTTTCTTACTCTTGTGCCTCTTATGACTTTGAAGGTCTATGGATCAAACATCAAGTTTGTCTCTAATGAATTTACTCAGAGTGTTTGAAGAGACAACAATAAATCAACTTGATTCAAGCAACTATCAAGGAATTACTGCCTTCTTAACCCATTTAGTAAACAAGAGATGAAATGTCCTTAATTAAGATTCTTCCACCTAATTGTTTATCATTTCTCATTCTATGTCTTCATTGGTAAATAGTGATAATTCTTTTGCCTACTTAGCCACTAGCTTCGAAGATTCCAAGGATGAGGAAGCATATTCTTTGTTATTTATCTCTGAATGATGTTTGAGAAATATAATAAAGATAGGAGAAACTTAAAAATTGGCTATCATTGGCTATCAGATACACAACATATCCTTGATGATTGGAAGTTTTCCAATTGTTCTATACCCAACCCCTTGTCATGAAGTCTTGGCTTTCTCATCCATATCTTGAAATCTGGTTTGTGAGATTGTTCATATCTGAAAGCCCCTCATGAGGCATTCCTGCAGAAGTACTTCTAGTGCTATTCTATTTCTTTCTTATTTGAATATTATTCATGTTGATTAGTTCCTCAAATTCACTATGTTTGATAAATAGTCTATCCAAGCTTGTCCAGTAAATCTCTTGCTGATTGTTTTTGCAACCTTCTTGTCATGAATCTAAACTGCATTTGAGCCATTTTGGCATATTTTTTGTTTTGGCTCACTTGAAAATTGAAAATCATCTCGATCCTCTTCTAAACACTAATTTACATAATCTGACATGAAATCCATCCATTTATCTACAAATAATCTCTTAAATGATTAATGTGTAGGGAAAGTGCATTACCAACTACAAAAAATCTATAGGATAGCACCCTTTTTAGTTAAGGTTAAATGCCATTTTTTAGTGAAAAAACCTAGGATTTTGGATGATTTAATCCTAAGTTAATTCCTTAACATAAGTCGCAAATGGTGCCTTGATCGCACTAATTTATCATTGAAATGCAAAGGTTTAATTTGGATGCCTAGTTCTAGCTACCTATGGTATAAACTAGTAAATGTAATTTCTATCTTATGACTGAATGCACATCACTTGATCAAGAATTTGGGTAAATGAACTTGAAACTAAATTTCTAAAGTTTTCCTAACTTATAATGTCATAAAAGAAGAATGGTAAAATCATTACCTTCCATGGAGAATTGCACTCTATTGGTAGATGTTTTGTATAACCTAACACATAAATAAACCCTTAAACTTGTTACTAAAAGAAGAAGTTTATAATTATAATATTTTCAATGTTTAGAGGGTCCAAATAACAAAGAATACCAACAAAAGCATGTTTGATAAAACATAGATTGTAGCATAGTTTCAATGGCTTAAACTACAGAAAAGCAATTCCACCTTCAACTTTTACAAGAATAAAAAAAAGGATAGCATGGTGTGCGAAGCTCTCACATATGTAGGATTTGGGGAGCTTTAACAAAAATAATGAAGGTAATTCCAATTTACCACTTTTCATTTTCTAAGGAATCATATTTAGAATTGGAATTAGATTTTATTTTTGCTATTAATCATTTAGCTTCCAATTAAAAAAGAAGAAGATTTTCACATATAAAATTTATTGATATTGACCATGACCTAGCTAACTAAGTAGTACAAATATTAGGGGAAAGTGACCTAAAGGTAACTTCATAATGACTTTTAAAGTTGTTTAGCTAAACAACTTCAAGATTCATAGACGTTTAAAGCTGTTTAGCTAAATGATTTTAAAAGTCAAGGACTTTTAAAGTCGGTTTGATAGAATTCATTTTTTATACTACTTCTAGTAGAATTTTTACTAACTTTAAAAGCCCCCTATGTAGTATTGAATCTCTCTCTTGTTCCTTGAAAAGGTGGGTAACTAGCAAACAAAAGGCACAACCCTCTCATTAAGAGTGGACTTCCTCAATTTTGATAAATTTCAAACCTTAACCATCGATTGTAGCCTTCTTGAACTTTAAAGCATCCAAAATTCAGATTCATCCAATGGTTAAATTGTGACATATATGCCTATGAATGGACACCCACATTTGTTTAACAATTGTTTGCATCAATTCTATACGTGATGTTATGTAACATCCTTGATTTTTAAATCTTAATTTAAGTAAAATTTTGGAGTTGTAGAAAATGAAAATTTTATGGACATCAAATCAAGTTCTAAACCTTCATATTTGGATTGTACTCAAAAAGACAATTCCAACGACACTAAGCTTGCTAAAAGCAGAGTTTGGATGAATAAGTTGTGATTTTTCTCATGAAGGGTAATTTGATAATTTCACCAGCGAACCCACTTGCAAAAATCAAAATTTGACAATCAATGGAGTTCAAAAACCATCATTAGTATGACTCACCTTTTTCTTTAACATAGATTATGATGTTTAGAATAATGAAAATATCATCATTAAACCTTTTAAATAATTAAAATACTTGAAGGAGGGGCCAGAATGGATACTGTCACCCTTCCCCACTTAAGTGAGAAAGGAAACAAACTGTAGGTCTTTTTTTGAACCCAACACACAAAAGGAAAACCTGATAAAGAGAGAAAACAAGGAAGAATAACAAAGGGAAAGAAGAAAGGGAAGAAGAGAAGAGGGAGAAGAGAGGGAGAGAAAGAAAGGAGAAAAAAAGAGAAGGGAAGAAGCCAGCTCGCCAGGGAAAGCCATAGCACGCCGGCAAGAAGAGAAAAGAAAGGTTGTGGGTTTGTCGGAATTGCTGAGGTTTACTAGAGAAGACAACATCTCAGATTATCCAATTCGAGCCGATCATTCTCTTCAGCACACAAGTAAGAACCAAAGCTTCATAACTATTAGACATTCAAAGGAGTTATCACTGGATTTTGGCTGAAAAGTGTGGTGTGCTGATGACTATCTCAACTTTTATTGATGATAAATCTTGGAAAACTCTTATATAGTCATTATAGATCAATTTGAAGAGTTTGGCATTGGATTTTTGGGTGGAACACCAACAGTGAGGAGAAATTCATCGGGTCCGAGGTTGACCAATGAAGTAGACAACTCGAATTTAGAGATCCAAACATTCACCTTGCTCCTCCCAAAGTCTAGAGCAAAACCCCTTTGGTTAAATTGTGATCCAAAGGAATTTCAATGGAGATCCACATGGATAGGAACAAACAATCACAATCGGAGACCAACGCAGTGAAGGATAAAGATAAAAACACCCCTTTGAGGTAAAGATCTTCACCAATCTTCTTAGATTTCAATTCTAGTGAAGAATGTGTCCTAGATTTAAGGATTTTGTGTGATTTTACCTATGAAATTACATCTAGGCTAGTGATCAAAGGATTATTTCATTGTATTCACCCCTATCACCTAAGATCGATGATCAATCAGAACCCCCACAATTCTGTTATAGCTCTGATCATCAATGTATGTACTATTACACTCATATCAAACTACTTAACATTGTTGGATTCCTAATTTTTCAATAATTGAAACCTTGTAACCCTTTCTATGATGATGGATGACTGATTGAAGCCTTAGTCATTCCATTAGCATTTCCAATCATCAATCCATGTCTTGTCATACACTGATCGGATCATATTCAAAGGTCAGTAGTCTATCAACCATAGATCTGACCACTATAGATTTATATTTATACTTGTAAACAAATCTTAACTATCAGATGATCTATTTATTGATGATCTATGGCTGATTGGAACTCTAACTACTTAGTTAGAGTTCCAATCGCCGATCAGTTTGTTGGAGTATATGAAAAAGTGCAATTAGACCTAGCAAACCTTCATTATGTGGATGATTAACTATTGGTTAGAATTTGAATCACTTCATTCGAGCTCTGATCGTGGACTTGAAATGAGAAACTAATAAATTGAAAGACCAAAACATGATTCATTGGCTAACAAGATTCGATGATGAGAGAAATCAAGATCCCACAAGTTTCAATAGTGGAATCAATAGTCTAAAGGGTGAATATCATATCATAATGGTGATCTGAGTTATATGAAATAATATTTGATATTAAAGAAACAAATTTTTAATGTGAGAACTAAAAATTAAACATGTTTTATATTGATTGGCTATTTAGATGTTACTCGATACCAAATAAGAAGATTGATTCAAGATGAGTAGCCATCCAAGTTAAAGTTGACACAATCAAAATCAGAGAGAATCGTAAGAGGTAGGTAATTTGATACTACCAAGCTTCAAATGAATTTCAAAATGAGAAAATAGTTGTGAACCATTTTTGGGTTAGAATGGTTTGATTATACCGATGATGGATGCATATGTATGTTATTTGGGCATATTGGATTTTCATGTAGATTCATGATTTATCATCTATTCCTTATCCGACATTCTTATATATGATGCATGTAAATTTATATATGATTTTAAACATGTTGTGTACCTAATTTTGAAAGAATAATGAATCATTCAGTTTAAAGTATTCAAATGTCTACTTTACTTTTGAGACATGAGGAAGAATTTGAAGGAATGCTTGAAAATGCAGGGTTTTGTGTGTAGTATACACATCATATGATATTATTTGAGATGTATGAATATGAATATGAATTGTTTTGTCTATTGAGCCATGCTTTGGAATGAATACTTTAGATACATGGCTTTGCATAAAGTACATGTACTATTTTATATGATTTAAGATGTATGATGTTGATCTATTGGTTGTGATTATCAATTGGTTAGTCTACCTACATGTGTTGCAAATGGACCATTGGTTAGTCCGCTTGCATGTTTCAAATGGACCATTGGTTAGTCTGCTTGCATGTGTTTCAAATGGACCAT
The DNA here is from genome assembly GCA_035236585.1 of Warburgia ugandensis. NCBI lineage: Eukaryota > Viridiplantae > Streptophyta > Magnoliopsida > Canellales > Canellaceae > Warburgia > Warburgia ugandensis. The sequence goes on along the minus strand of CP141127.1, from coordinate 45,146,451 downwards.
TAGTTAGTCCTCCTACATGTGTTGCAAAAAGACCGTTGGTTAGTCCACCTGCATGTGTTGCAAAGGGACCCTTAGTTAGGTATCAATTCATTCTCACTTAAGTGGGGAGGGGTGTCTGTATCAATTCTAGCCACCCCCTTTAAGTGTTTTAAATCTTTTTTTAATTATTTGAAAGGTTTACTTATGATGTTTTCATTATTCTAAACATTACAATTGTAGTCAAAGAAAAAGGTGAGCCATACTAATGATGTTTGGGGCCCGCTGGTGAAATTATCAAATTACCCATCATGATAAAAATTACAACTTATTCATTCGAACTCCTATTTCAGTAAACTTAGCGTCGTTGGAATCGTCTTTTTGAGAATAATCCAAATATAAAGGTTTAGAACTTGATTTGATGCCCATGAAATTTTCATTTTCTAGAACTCCAAAAACAAAAGAAGAAAGGGACGAAGAGAAGATGGAGAAGAGAGGGAGAGAAAGAAAGGAGGAAAAAAGAGAAGGGAAGAGGCCAACTCGCCGAGGAAAGCCATATGACACCTGCAAGAAGAGAAAGGAAAGGTTGTGGGTTTGTCGGATTAGCTGAGGTTTGCTAGAGAAGACAACTGCTCAGATTGTCCAATTGGAGCCAATCATTCCATTTACCACACAAGTAAGAACCAAAGCCTCATAACTATTTGACGATCAAAGGAGATTTCATTGGATCATGGTTGAAAAGTGCACTGCGTCAATGACTATCTCAATTCTTTCTAATGAGAAATCTTGGAAGACTCTCATACAGTCACTATAGATCAATTTGGACAGTTTGGCGTCGGATTTTTAGGTGGAACACTGATGGTGAGGATAAATCTATTGGGTCTAGGGTTGACTAGTTAAGTAGACAACTTGAATTTAAAGATTTGAGGGTTCATCTTGTTCCCCCCAAAGTCCAAAGAAAAACCCCTTTGGCTGAATTGTGATCCAAGGGAATTTCAATGGAGATCCACAAGGATAGGAGCGCACAGTCACAATCAGAGACCATCACAGGAACATGAGGCTCAATCCGACCTATCTAGTGAAGGACAAAGATAAAAACATCCCCTTGAGGTAAAGATCTTCACTAATCTTCTTAAATTTCAATTCTCGTGAAGAATGTGTACTAGATTTAAGGATTTTGTGTGATTCTTCCTGTGAAATTACATCTAGGCCGTTGATTAGAGGATTATTTTGTTGTATTCACCCCTGTCACCTAAGATTGATGATCAATCAGAACCCCCAGAATTCTTTGTTACAACTCTGATCATCGATCTATGTACTATTACACTCAAATCAGACTATTTAACCTTGTTGGATTCCAAATTTTTCAATAAATGAAACCTTGTTACCCCTTTCTATGATGATGAGCAACTAATTGGATCCTTGGTTGTTCCATTAGCATTTCCAATCATTAATCCATTTCTTATTATACACTGATCCAACCATATTCAAATGTCTATAGTCTGTCAACCACAGATTCGACAACTATAAAAATATATTTATACCTGTAAACAAATCTTAACTATCAAATGATCTATTTATTGATGATCTGTGGCTAATTAGAACTCTAACTGCTTTGTTGGAGTTCTAATCATCGATTAGTTTGTTGGAGTATTGAAAAAGTGCAATTAGACCTAGTAAACCGTCATTATGTGGATGACTAATGGATGGTTGGAATTTGAATCACTTCATTTGAGTTCTGATCACTGACTAAAAATAAGAAAATAACAAATTGAAAGTCCAGAACATGATTCATTGGCTAACAAGATTCAATGATGAGACAAATCAAGATCTCACAAGTTCCAATAGTGAGATCACTAGTCTAGAGAGTGAATATCAGATCATAATGGTGATCTAAGTTATATGAAGTGATATTTGATATTAAACAAACAAAGTTTAAATGTGAGAACAGAAAATAATACGAGTTTTATATTGATTGGGTATTTAGATGTTACTCAATATCAAATAAGGATTGCTTACCTAATTTTGAAAGAACAATGAATTATCCAGTTTCAAGTATTCAAATGTCTACTTTACTTTTGAGACATGATGAAGAATTTGATTTGTATATGCATGATTTCCATACTTTAAAAGGAATGCTTGAAAATACAGGGTTTTGTGTATAGTATGCACGTCATATGATATGATTTGAGATGTATGAATATAAATTGATTTGGCTATTGAGCCATGCTTTGAAATGAATACTTTAGATAAACAACTGACTAAAAATGAGAAAATAACAAATTGAAAGTCCATAACATGATTCATTGGCTAACAAGATTCAATGATGAGACAAATCAATATCTCACAAGTTCCAATAGTGAGATCACTAGTCTAGAGGGTGAATATCAGATCATAATGGTGATCTAAGTTATATGAAATGATATTTGATATTAAACAAACAAAGTTTAAATGTGAGAACAGAAAATAATATGAGTTTTATATTGATTGGCTATTTAGATGTTACTTGATATCAAATAAGGATTGCTTACCTAATTTTGAAAGAACAATGAATTATCCAGTTTCAAGTATTCAAATGTCTACTTTACTTTTGAGACATGATAAAGAATTTGATTTGTATATGCATGATTTCCATACTTTAAAAGGAATGCCTGAAAATATAGGGTTTTGTGTACTGTATGCACATCATATGATATGATTTGAGATGTATGAATATGAATTGATTTACTATTGAGCCATGCTTTGAAATGAATACTTTAGATACACAGCTTTGCATAAAGGATGCATACTATTTTATATGATTTAAGATGTATGATGTTGATCTTTTAGTAGTGATTACTGGTTAGTTAGTCCGCCTACATGTATTGCAAATTGACCATTGGTTAGTTCGCTTGCATGTGTTTCAAATGGACCATTTGTTTGTCCACCTGCACATGTTGTGAAGGGATCGTTGGTTTGTTTACCTGCATGTGTTGCAAAGGAACCATTGGTTAATCTGCCTACATGTGTTGCAAAGGGACATTTGGGTAGTTTGCCTTGCTGTGTGCACAAGGACTTTGGTTAGTGTGATGACTTGGGTTTTCCCATGCATTTTTAAATGCAATATCTAATTCCTAAGGCGGGATGCATCCCTATTTGAAAACCATATTATAAAAACCATGCAATGCAGCAAAAAATCTTTTGTTTCCAACTCATTTTGAAAACCCCGAGTGTCATTTGCTTTCACAACAACCAAAGTAGTTTTTGAAAAACTTCAGGAATCATAAATGTTTTTCCAGGTCTATCCAGTCATAGCTCACAGCCCAACTGTAAATAAATACAAATACATGTCCAAAGGGTAGAGTGTTTACTTACATATATAATTGTCTCCTTTTGATTTTTCTTACTCATGGCACTAACATAGGTGTCCTCTACTCGTAGATGGAACTATCCTGAAAAATGTTAAGGATAGGGTGAGTATATACTATACTCAGTAGGAGTCGATTACTACTAGTTTTACAGTGCATGCTATGTTTTAAAATCATATGCTCTTTAAAACATGTGCATGTTTGAACAATCATGTTCAATATGGATAGTAAAAACCCTTGTAGAATTGGAATACTGACGACTTAAAAAATCGCATAATCCAAGTTGAAAGTATCATATATATATCATAAACATAATGATATGCATAAGATGCTCCACTGAATCCAACTCATGGATATATGGTATGGTCGACCAACCTCATGTCATGCCATATGCAATGCAAGTAAATCCTCAAACCATAGGGCCCAACTATGCCCACGACCTCGTCGCTGTGTGGTCCCCGGGTACCTAGGGACATAGGGTCATATGTCTCCACGGGGCATATGACACTTATTCGTCGTACATCATGCAATTTATGAAATCGGTTGCAAAACATGCATGCAATGCATAAAATCTGCTCATGCTAGTATCGCATTCAAAGTCATAACCCTGCCTAGAAGCCTGTTAGCCTAGAAGCCTGCCAGCTCTCTTTGGCCCTCCCTCGTAGGCCCCCCCTCATCCGCCCGCCCTTATCGGCCAAGGCCACACTTATCATGCAATCTATGCATGTAGCACATGTCTTGGCAATATATGCACAATGTATTTTTCAAAACCTATCCTCTTTGGGTCCCTCACAACTACCTACCCAGCATCTTTTGGACACTCCAGCGTCTTTTGGTAACCCTCAAGGACATGCAAATTTTCAAAACTCAATACTCACAAATCATGCAATTTATGCAATCGTTCGCAAAACATGTCTATGCATAATATATTTGTCATATGCATGCTGAATTCATTTATAAAATTAAGTCATGCTAAACAAGTCATATACATATACTTAAAACATGCATTCTCAAAACAATAATGACTCTTTTTAAAAGTCTAGTAGCGATAGAGCACCTACCTCGAAGTCTCCTGAAGTCGCATCCTTCATCACTCAACCCGTCCCTGGGTCTCATTTATAAACTCTTGGGCATGAATGGATACAAGGAATCCTTATCAATTTTGATCTATTTTTAGACATTAGATTGCTAGATCTGCCTTTTAGGGTCCATGGGTCCTTGCCTAATTCATTGTCAGGCTAGATCCTATGATATGGATCTACTATTCAATAGTTAAACTCTATAAATTGTCCTTTGATCCTAACTTTAAAGTCTCATTTGGTTTGTGTGTCCTAGTTCCCAGGACACCCGTTCATCTTGGTTGAACCGTGACCGCCTCAAGGGCGTGCGCGCCCAAAGGCCGTGCCAGGGACTGCGTTTTACACTCGTACATGCATGCTCAAGTGACGCACTATGACGCGCGTCCTGGATGGTATCACACGGACGCACCTTTGGTGTAGCATGGCGTGTCTCAGCTCCCAGGGCACCTTGTGCATCCTGTTCGAGCCAGGACCCGTGCCCTACGTCGCGCGCGCACCCGAAGGCTGCACCAGGGACAGTGTATGCACTGTCGTACGCCTGGAACCCATCCCTAGGACCCTGTCCAAGGCATACATTTAGCATGGCATCCCTGGGATGCCTTGTTCATACAAGGTCGTTTGGAATCGGCTTGGGACGTTTTTCGGCCAAGAAATTCGGCTGGAAGAATCGGTTGGAAACGCTAGATCCAGCACGGATCTAGCCTAAAAGGAGGAAGAGCTAAGAGATAGGGAAAGACGTCTTACTTGGGCAGCCATGGAGCTCCTATCGCCGGTGGTAGAACCCCGTTCTGGTTTTGAAACTTCCTGCCACCAGAAAACTCAATTAAGGGAAAAACCCCAATGCCAAGACCGGAAAGGAGAAGAGAGGGGAATGGGGAGAATGGCCGGCCTGACTATGGCCTGGCCGTTGCTGGAAAACACAGGGATACTGGATTTCCAATTTTTTCCAAAAATCCCAGCCCCAAATGACTAGAAAAAACCGTGTTTTGGAGAGGTGGAGATAGGGTATTTATAGAGGGAAGAAGGCAGTGCCCCTGAATGGCGGTGCCGCCATTTTCCTCGGTGTTTTCTGGAAAAATCAGGAGAGGAGGGTTTCTGGAGAAATTTGGAGGAGGAAGATGACAAGGGGTGTCGTTATCAAAACGGCCCCCTGCGTTTTCGTTCTTTTTCGTTTTTTAGTTTAAATTACATAACTGCCCCTGATCTTTAAACGGCCGTAACTTCTTCATACGAACTCCGTTTTCGGCGTTCTTTGAGGCGTTGGATTCCATTTTTTGAGTAGAATCTAATGGTAGCAAGTTTTCATTACAAATTCCTTTGTTTACTATTTTAAATAAGGTAAAACATTCAACATAGTTCTTTTCTTATAGAATGTCCAAAATAGCGTAAATTTCTCGGGCATTACATTATTACCCCCTTAAAAGAATTTCGTCCTCGAAATTCCATAAATTATCATCTTCAAGGTATTTTGTCTCTTAGATAACTTCTTGGTGAATGCATTCTCCCCTTAGGAATCAAATCTAGGCTCAACCTCAATTTATCATTTTTATTGTTCCTTCTACAAGGCCTTACCTATAAGAGCCGCTTTCGCTGTGTACTCTGATGTATACTCCCATACGTGCCAGTTTAACAATACCGGTTTATAGCTGTAATTCATCTATCTTGAAATCCTTAGATGCCTATACTTTTCTCATCATGTATAGGATAGTCTCCTTATAGGATCATGCTTCTTTATTCATGTATAAATTACTCCATACTTCTTTCGAGATCATATTATCTTATATCTCATAGTCTTTTTTGAATATCATAGGATAATCCCTTTTTTTTCTTGTCTTTCATCTAGTGATCTCTTCATCATTCACATCTCCTTCTAATGGTTGGTTATATGTCATTAGTAAGTGTCCAACAAAAAAGGTTACATTCTTTTTATTGTGTTTAACTTGTATCTTAATTTCTTTGCTTCATGTTTTCCCCCAAGATACCTCAACACCTAATATGGTACCATGTGTCATCCAATTATATCAATGATAAAAGCCAAATCCTTAATTAACTTCGAATTTCAACTATCCGTTGCTTTCCATATGTGACTTGATTCCTCAACCAAAGTTATATTCAAAATAAAACCATGAAAGCCAATTAGTTTCCATCGAGGACCTTATCATATACTGAAAGTAAAATGTCCTAACTCTTTATCCAGTTTCATAATTATTGAATTCATTAAACGCTTTTCTCATGTCAAATGTTAATGGTCGATTCATCATCATGGGTCAAATGTTCTCGTCCAGAGGCCTTATCTCACTTTTCACATCAATTTTTCATTAGGATTTTCAATAATGTTCCCATTTATGCAAAGCAAAAAGTCTCTTATTCATAACTAAGTACCCTTACTAGGTCATGGTTGAATCCTTTGTCATCATTCTCTTTGTCCTTTCTTTGCTTGATGGTTTTCTTCGTAACCGTTCAGTTCAAAATTTCTATACTCAATCCAGTAGGGTTAGTGTAATGACTCCAATTTTGTAATATTAAAATCCCAAGTTAGCAATAAAAAGTTCGGTTTTTGAAAATAAGGGCATTTTGGTCATTTCACTATTCGCCTTGATTGAACCCAAAAAATTGGTCCTAAAAATGGTACCATTAGGTGCGTCTCAGAAAAAGAAATCCAACAAGACCAAAATCACCTAAAACGGAGTTAAATTGGGCAAGTTATGGCCCTTTGAAGATCAGCGGCAAAAATGTAATTTTTACAAAAAATGGATTTAGCCTGCAAAACACAAGGGCCAGTTTTGATATGGGCACCCTTCATCTTCAACCTCTAGAGGGTTCTAGAACGGCGGTGATTGGAGGAGAAATCACTGCCATTCTGGAGGTTTCTCCACCGCCATTCAAAGGTGGTGAGAGCCCCCTCCAGAACCCTCTCATAGCTCTATAAATAGAGCTCTTGGGCGCCTCTAATGGCAGCCCAAAAGGCTGAAGAAAACCCGTTGTGGAGGAGTGACCTAGAGGAAAAACAAGGAGAAAAACCCAGCAACGAGCCAGGTATGCCCAAGATCCCTCAAAACCCATCTTCATAGTAGTTCTAAGATCAATTTCCCTAGGTTTTTGCGTGAAAAACCATGCAAAATGGAGCCCTGGAGACCCACCAAGGACCCAGGGATGTTCCCTGGGTTGCACTGGTTTGATAGGGTCGAACCAGGGTGTCCTGAGGACTCCCCGGTCCCCCAAACGACAAAAACATTCCAGTCGGAACGTAACGCGTCGTTTCCATTTGAAAAACCAAACAGGCATGTCCAGGGACGCACCCGCAAAAGAGAGAGACGGGCGGGAAGTTCAGCACGTCTGCAGACGTACCTGCTGAGGCGTACGCCGCAGACGCGTAGCGTGCTAGTGACAGAGAGTTTTCTTGTTTCTTAAGGAAGCTGGTGCGCAGCACACTAGCATTCCATATTTTTATCCTTAAAGGCTTATGTACGTGTGACACTAAAATGCTTATAACTTGAGATCTAAAGCTCCAATTGAGGCACCGCAAAAGGTGTTGTGTCCGTATCGACGACGTAGACACACCCAAACTATAAAATCCTTGACCAAGGCCCAATCAAAGGTGGGCATGACCCTTAGAATAGGATGGTGGTGTATGGCTGCTAGACCTTTGGGAAACTGATAATACCAAGGCCCAATTAGGACCTCAGGTCACCCATAGGCGTAAGGATGGACCCCTAATGCTTAAGTAATAAGACCAACCACTCTAAAACCCATAAAAGATAGGCCAAACTAACCTTGATTCCCCAAACCATGTTCAGGAGCGTACGAGGACAAAGGGGTTAGCGCGACCTAGCCAGGTAGGTGCTCTATCGCTACTAGATTCTTTTAAAAGAACTATGATTGTTTTGCAAATACATGATTTAAGTATATGACTTGTTTAGCATGCATGTGACAAATGCTTTATGCATAAACATGTTTTGTATATACATTATGCATAGATATGTTTTGCAAACTATTGCATACATTGCATGATCTATGAGCATTAAGTTATTACAAAGATTGCATGTCCTTGAGGGTTGCCAAAAGACACTGGAGTGCCGAGGGCCAGGCAGTTGTGAGGGACCCAAAGAGGACAAGTTTTGAAAAGAGGTTTTTGGCTTATTTGATCTTATGTGATTTGGGTTAGTAAGCCCGTGGGTGCTATGCCGAGGGGTCTGGGTTGGCCACCCAACCTCTACCACTACTAGGTGGAATGGGTACCATGCCCAAAAAAGGGCATGTCCCTACGTCGACTGCATGTGGTACAAGGGGCTACCACTGGTGTCACGGCACTGGGTCGATGTGTCATATGCCCCATGGAGGCTATGACGCTGTGTCCTCAGGTACCTGAGGACCACACGGTGGCGAGGTCGTGGGCATAGTTGGACCCTATGGTTTATGGACTTATTTGCATTGCATATGGCATGATATGAAGTTGGTCGACCATACCGTACTAGACATCCATGAGTTGAATTCAATGAAGCATCTTATGCATATCATAATGTTATGATATATATATATATATATGATACTTTCAATTTTGGATTATGTGATCCTTTAAATCGTTAGTGTTTCAGTTTGACAACGGATTTTTATATCGATATTAAACTTGAGTATTCGGACATGCACATATTTTGAAAGAGCACATGATTTTAAAACATCTCATGCATTATAAAACTAGTAGTGATAGACTCCTACTGAGTATAGTATATACTCACCCAATCCTCAACATTTTTCAAGATAATTCCATCCACGAGTAGAGGACATCTGTATTAGTGCTACGAGCAAGTGAATAAACAAAGGAGACAACTATACATGTGAGTAAACTCTCTACTCTTTGGACATGTATATGTATTTATTTACAGTTGGGCTGTGTGTTGTGACTGGATAGACCTGGGGAAAAACATTTATGATTTATGAAGTTTTTCAAAATCTACCTTAGTTGTTGTGAACGCAAATGACAATTGGGGTTTTCAAAAATGAGTTTAAAACTAAAAAGTTTTTCGTTGCATATGCATTGTTTTTTATAAAATGGTTTTTAAATAAGGATGCATCCTGCCTTAGGAAATTAGATATTGCATTTAAAAATGCATGAGAAAACCCGAGTCGTCACAGTTAGTCCTTAGGAAATTCCTTCAATTGATTTCGTACTTGGTATATGCACATAACAACTAACTTTTTGTCTAAAGGCAATGTAACATCAAATCTCACCTTATATTGTGTTGGCCACCTCAACTTTTTCTCCTTCTATTCCTTATATCAATATGTTGTTCAATCTTTTATTAATGCTTTACCATCAACCATTCAGTCTTAATTGTCAGGGGGTATCATCATCATAAGTAGTGGTTTTCTCAATTCCTCAAATTTTATCTTTCAAGTGCCTCCTCATACTTAGCTTGTAATAGCAATTCTCGTTCAATAGCTATTACATCAAGTTATGCTGAAGATGTTAATTCATCAAATTTAAAAAATACTCAGGTAAGCATGGAACATTTTTGTAGACATAAAGAAAGAGAATTTATTTGATTACCTATTGATCTCTTTCCAGATATATCTTTGTCATAAGCTCAAGGGTCTCCAATTTGATTAGTACTTATCTACCTTTCTTTTCAATCCAAGTTAGCAACATCTTTTAGACCCACAGTGATTTCTATGGTTTGTCATGGTATCTATTCAGGTTTGGAAAAATCTGTCTCACTGGTGGAGATCGCTCCTTATTTTTGCTTCTATCTCAGTTGTTACTGTATTTATTGTACTTGTAGCTCCTCCATGATGTGGCCTAATCAACTCCATGATGTGGTCTAATCCAATGACCTCATACCCTCAAATGACTTAGTCTAATAAGTAACTTCTTTTAGGTAGAACTCATGTCCAAATACTTATAATATCCCTCTGAGTATATAACTTCGAGTACTAACTCATAGATACTAACATACTTGATTAATTAGGGTGGGATACCTTTATTTAGTCAATAGTACTCTAAAGGTAATGACTAAATAATGGTCTTAAGATTTTTGGTCTTCCAATCTATAATAGTAAGACCTCCATTTTGATCCTTGATGGTACCCTACTTGCTAAATGGACAAGTCACTGTCCTGGCTTAATTCCTTTTTCAATATATTTTATTGGCAAGGTGGGATATCACTAAATTTTTCCTTTTTATGGACTATATCTATTGGTGTTCCGGTAAGATTCTAATTGCAATAATTGATATAGACATCAAACCATTTGTAGACTTTAATTTCTAGTTGGTCACCATTCCTCTTCGGAAATTTCTTGTGGCATAATCTCCTGATATTCGATACTCTACTCAAAGTCTTAAACCCCATATGCTTTCTCTCTTTTATACTCTTTTACAGTAAGATCACCAACTCATCTAGTATTATTCCGTTGCATTTGTTTGATCTAGCTTCCTATCGGATTCAAGATGATAGAATTGTATGTATCTCTAGAAAGTCATGATCTTCTTCTTTTGAATATTCAATATTCATCGAATACTTATAGTTACATCTCTATCTCTCTCTCTTTTCTTCAAAATCGGCATTTTTTTCCACCTAGATCAATGCTTTCATTTGAGTGGTTGCATATATTTGATCTATGCGGTAGTCAAGAGAAACTTAATACTTCCAGGAAATGTTGAAGTTTTCTAATATCATCGAAATCCTTAATTGCCTATAGCCTCAATAAAATTCATACAATGTCTTAATGATGGCATTGACATTTTGGTCATGCTACACTTCTCTTACAAGTTCACGTTAGGATCAATCTATTATCATCCTTAGTATTATCATCAAAATCTTTTGATAACTCGGTCGAATTCATATCCCTATCATATTCGTGTTATGTTTCTCTTAATCACATAATATGTCAATTGCACACATCTTCTGATCTGCTCCATTATACTCAAATTGTCATTATTAGATAGCACTTCACTCTTCATATGATTCCAATGAAGTTATCAAAAATTGAGCTAAGTCCTTCAGGATCCATACCTTTGTGATCTGGTATGACTCATAGTTATCCCCTAGTATCATCTTGTATGCTCATCCTTATCATCAAAATCTTCTCAAAGTCTGTCTTTTACATCCCCTATCATACTCATATGATATCCATGTGATAGTGTACTCATATTCTGATATTCTTTATGATGGTAAGATAGCCATCTAGGTTCTTCAATTTTCTCACCTTTGAAGAGATTACTTTATTGCAGGTCAGAACTATCTACTAACAAGTTCACTAACATCTTTCTTCACTATTCTCATCATAATATAATCCATATATGAGTTTTCATATTTGCACCACTGCACAACAATCCTTATTGATAAGATTTAAGCCATCCAATGTCTAAGTATTTGCTAGACTCATTTCCTTTTTCACCTATTGGTTTATGGTGAAATGCCTTGAGCATTAATATTGTAATCCTCAAATAGAAGTAGTCCTCTCTACTACTTCTATTTATACTACTTCTTCTTGATTTGCTCTATTGTCTATGACCCTTGGACATGCTGGACTGGCTGTGAAAGGATAAAACCTGGGCTCTGATACCAACTGTGACGACCCAGGTTTTTCCATGCATTTTTAAATGCAATATCTAATTCCTAAGGAGGGATGCATCCCTATTTGAAAACCATTTTATAAAAACCATGCAATGCAGTGGAAAATCTTTTGTTTTAAACTCATTTTGAAAACCCGAGTGTCATTTGCTTTCACAACAACCAAAGTACTTTTTGAAAAACTTCAGGAATCATAAATGTTTTCCCAAGTCTATCCAATCACAGCTCACAGCCCAAATGTAAATAAATACAAATACATGTCCAAAGGGTAGAGTGTTTACTTACATGTATAATTGTCTTCTTTTGATTTTCCTTGCTCGTAGCACTAACATAGGTGTCCTCTACTCATGGATGGAACTATCCTGAAAAATGTTAAGGATAGGGTGAGTATATACTATACTCAGTAGGAGTCTATCACTACTAGTTTTACAATACATGCTATGTTTTAAAATCATATGCTCTTTAAAACATGTGCATGTTCGAACAATCATGTTCAATATGGATACTAAAAACCCTTATAGAATTGGAATGCTGACGACTTAAAGAATCGCATAATCCAAGTTGAAAGTATCGTATATATATCATAAACATAATGATATGCATAAGATGCTCCACTGAATCTAACTCATGGATATATGGTATGGTCGACCAACCTCATGTCATGCCATATGCAATGCAAGTAAATCCTCAAACCATAGGGCCCAACTATGCCCACGACCTCGCCGCCGTGTGGTCACCAGGTACCTAGGGACACAGGCTCATATGTCTCCACGGGGCATATGACACTTGTTCATCATAAATCATGCAATTTATGAAATCGGTTGCAAAACATGCATGCAATGCATAAAATCTGCTCGTGCTAGTATCACATTCAAAGTCATAACCCTGCCTAGAAGCCTGCCAGCCTGCCAGCTCTCTCTAGCCTGCCCTCATCGGCCCGCCCTCATCGACCCCCCCTCATCAGCCCGCCCTCATCTGCCAAGGCCACACTTATCATGCAATCTATGCATGTAACACATGTCTTGGCAATATATGCGCAATATATTTTTCAAAACCTGTCGTATTTGGGTGCCTCACAACTGCCTAGCCCTCACAATTGCCTACCCAGAGTCTTTTGGGCACTCTAGTGTCTTTTGGTAACCTTCAAGGACATGCAATTTTTGAAAACTCAATACTCACAAATCATGCAATTTATGCAATCGTTTTGCAAAACATGTTTATGCATAATGTATTTGTCATATGCATGCTGAATTCATTTATAAAATTAAGTCATGCTAAACAAGTCATATACTTATACTTAAAACATGCATTCTGAAAACAATCATGGCTCTTTTTAAAAGTCTAGTAGCGATAGAGCACCTACCTCGAAGTCTCCTGGTGTCGCATCCTTCATCAATCAACCCGTCCCTGGGTCTCATTTATAAACTCTTGGGCATGAATGGATACAAGGAATCCTTATCAATTTTGATCTATTTTTAGACATTAGATTGCTAGATCTGCCTTTTAGGGTGCATGGGTCCTTGCCTAATTCATTTCAGGCTAGATCCTATGATATGGATCTACTATTCAATAGTTAAACTCTGTAAATTGTCCTCTGATCCTAACTTTAAAGTCTTATTAGGTCCGCGTGTCCCAGTTCCTAGGACACCTGTTCATCCTGGTTGAACCGCAACCACCTCACGTGCGTGCGCGCCCAAAGGTCGTGCCAGGGGCAGCGTTTTACACCCGCACATGCATGCTCAAGCGACGCACTATGATGCGCGTCCTGGATGGCATTGCACGGATGCACCTTTGGTGTAGCATGGCACGTCTCAGCTCCCAAGGCACCCCGTGCATCCTGGTCGAGCCAGGACCCGTGCCCTACGTCGCGCATGCACCCGAAGGCAACACCAGGGATAGTGTACGCACTGTCGTATGCCTCGAACCCATCCCAGGGACCCTGTCCCAGGCGTAAGTGGAGCATGGCGTCCCTGGGACGCCTTGTTCGTGCAGGGCCGTCTAGAACCGGCTTGGGACATTTTTCGGCCAGGAAATCCGGCTGGAAACGCTAGATCCAGCGTGGATCTAGCCTGAAAGGAGGAAGAGCCAAGAGCGAGGGAAAGACGGTTTACCTGGGCAGCCATGGAGCGCCTATCACCAGTGGTACAACCCCATTCTGGTTCTGAAACTTCATGCCACTGGAAAACTTGATTAAGGGAAAAACCCCAATGCCAAGACCGAAAAAGAGAAGAAAGGGGAATGGGGAGAATGGCCAGCCTGACAAGGGCCTGGCCGTTGCTGGAAAACGTAGGGATACTGGGTTTCCGATTTTTGCCGGAAACCCCAACCCCAAATGACCAGAAAAAACCATGTTTTGGAGAGGGGGAGATAGGGTATTTATAGAGGGAAGAAGAATTACCCTATCATTTTTACGACAAGTAAGCTCGAAAAAGAATTAGAAAGGAGATTAAGATTCTAAGATGAGCATTTGTTGATTAAAGAAGATAAGTAACAAGGTAATCTAGGGTTTCATTAAGAAACTCAAGTTATGTTGACAATTAGGTAATATTTCAATCTTATATGTGATTTGAATTGTAATTGGGCTATGTCTCATAAGTCCTGGGAATGTTGAATGTCAAATGTATTTGAAAAGGAGACAGAGTCTCCAATCATGTTTTAAATTTCAAATGATTATTTATCAGGCACTTCACATCACGTGCACTGAATATCTTATGTCTGAAAATAGTGGAAACTTTGTTGGATTTTCAATAGAAATGTAGGGCTCATTTCACCCAAAATCCTCATCTTGAGAAAATAAAAAATGACACTTGGGGTTTTTATGAATGAATTTAAAAGAAAAATATTTTTCACTATTGTTTGATTTTCTAAAATGGTTGTCAATAGAGATCAATCTTGCTATGTAAATGTCTTTTATATTTAAAAAGTGCTATAAAAACCTAGGGCATAATAGTTGGTATTAGAGCCCAGATTTATGTCATTCATAGCCAATTACAAATTGAAAAATCACTAGTAGTCAACAGTGTTAAAAGAAGTTTGTGGTCTAGTGTAAGTAATTGGAGAGAATACTTACATAACATTAGCATAATTTGAAAGTAGATGTCACATTGAAGACATGGGTAGCTAAAGTATAAGTACTCACTTAGAGTTGTGTACATGTGAAATTGTAGAAATGCCAAATACGCAGAGTAGACGCTTAGCTTCTAGGAATGTGAATAAAGATGATGAAAGAAAAGAAGCTCAATTGGAAAGATTCAAAAAGCTGGCCCAACATTCTCTAATGAATCTTACTCAGCAAAAAAGTGGATATTTGGAGTAGAAAAGGTCATGAAACAATGAAAATTTCAGAGAATAGAAAGGTAGCGATGGCTACCTTTATCTTGACAAGAGAAGTGGAATTTTGGTGGAAACCAACCAAACAAGTAAATTTTGAAGAAAAGGATGTTATTCCTTTGGAAGAGTTTAAGCTATCTTTTATGAAAAGTATTTCCCAAGACATGTGCAAAAGGAAAAGGAGAAAGAATTCATGAATTTGGAGTAAGGAAATTCTACGATAACACAATATTTGAACAAATTTACTTATCTTAGTAGATTTGCATCCACAGTATGTACCATAGAGACCAAGGCTGCAGAGAAATTTGTTGAAGGATTAAACCCTGGTTTGAGAAATAGAGTTATCGAGTTTCTGAGAAGGATTATCAAAGGACATTGGAAGACCAACCAAAATGGAAAAAGGATACAAGCACAAGTGAGCATTTCAACAAAGGAAAATGACCAATACAGTCCTCAAGATCCCATCATCCATAGAAGTGGTAATTTGACAACAGGAATAGGGTACTAGTACATGAAACATGTCCATAGTGCATGTATCATCATCCAGGTAAACATTATAGTAGCATCAAGTGCTACATTTGTAGAGAGATGGGACACATTGCCATGAACTGCCTAAAGAAAGAAAAGAAAAAGAAAAAGAAACACAAAAGAATCAGATTGCTCAAAGACAAGGCTGTGTACTTGTTCCCACCTTAGGGCAAGCATAGACAATAGATACATATATAAAATGGTAAACTTAATATACATATAACATACCTGTTAAGATGCCATTTGATACAAATTCTAACTTTCTTTCATATCATATGGGCTTGCTTAAGGTGTAGATAGTATATGTATAATTTAGTATTTTGTATAGAATTTTGACATGGTTGTGGTAACTAAATTACACAACGATATTTACAACAAGTTTTAGTTATTATTGGAGAGACAAATAGAGGCCAACTTAATCTTTCTGAAACATTTTGGAAACCTCTATATTATTTCAGGAATGGATTGATTAATTATATAGTTAGTAACCACATTGGGGATATAAAAGTTGCTTTTGATGATATGCAGAAGTAGTGATGTATTTTAGACTGAGTTAAGGCTTTAAAATGAGTACGTGTTACCTTTATTGAGAAGGTGGGTACACTCTTTATTAAGGAATGTGAGATTTTATCTACTTGAGTAGAAATTTTGTAATTTGTATTATTTCTTTAAGGAAAGGAACAAGAATGATGCATATGCAACGATGTTCTTAAAAAGCAAAAGTTACTACAAGAAATGGAGTACAACTATAGATACGTTAGAGGAAACTATTTATTAAAAATCTACATTTGAAAATTTTCATCATTGATGGAAAGAGATGATAAGTGATATTGTTAAACTTAATTTGTTAGTTTTGAAAATTCCTTGAAAAATGTGAAACTATGAGTCCATAAAGTGAAAAGTGACATGGTTGGATGGCTTTAATTATGAGCTTGATTACTTTCGAAACTTTTGGCTGCATAGAACAGGTTGATCATATAATAAAAATTATGTTGACGGATATTATTGAGGTTGACAAGGGAATAGGAGATTATCTTAGAGGGTGAATAGAGAATGAAATACAAAAAATAAAGAAATTATATTGAAAAGTAAAGTAATTTACTATGCCTAACAATAATTTAGAAAGCAAGAAGTAAGTTATATTAATGACTGTTGTAATCTTCACTTTAAAAAGTTGGAGATATTAACTATATGAACAAAAATTATATAACAATGTTGATATGCTGGCAAGTAAAGGCTGAGTATCAAAGTGCACAGCTAAAGTGGCTCTTTATTGGTTAAAGCAAGAAGAGAAGTTATACTAATAATTAACATAAATGTTTAGAGTTTGAAGTTTGAAGATATATGAATGTTAAGGAGTTATGAGAACTTAATTTTAAGATGAGATGATGATACATTTAGAGTTGTTTAAAAGATAATTGGAAAAGAATCTTAAGTATGAAATTCCTTTTAGGAGAAAAGAATGTAACGTCCCTGCATTTTAAATCTTAATGTAAGTGAAATTTTGGAGTTCTAGAAAATGGAAATTTTATGGACCTCAAATCAAGTGCTAAAACCTTTATATATTGGATTGTACTAAAAAAGATGATTCTAATTACATTAAGTTTATTGAAATTGGATTTTGGATGAATATGTTATGATTTTTCTCAAGAAAGGTAATTTGATAATTTCAACAGTAGGCCCCACTTGCGAAAATCAAAATTTGATAGCCAATGGAGTTCAAAAACCATCATTAGTATAACTCACATTTTTCTTTGACTGAAATTATGATGATTAGAATAATGAAAACATCATAATTAAACATTTTTAAATAATTAAAAAAGAATTAAAATACGTAAAGGAAGGGCCAGAATTGATACTAACACTCCTCCCCACTTAAGTGAGAATGAAAACAGATAGTAGGTCTATTCCTGAACCCAACACATAGAAGGAAGACCCAACGAAGAGAGAAAACAAGGAAGAAGAAGAAAAGAGAAAGGAGAAAGGAGAAAGGGAAGAAGAGAAGAAGGAGAAGAGAGGGAGAGAGAAAGGATGAAAAAAGAGAGGGGAAGAGGCCAGTTTGCTAAGGAAAGCCATAGCACAATAGCAAGTAGAGAAAGGAAAGGTTGTGGGTTAGCTAGAGTTGCAGAGGTTTGCTGGAGTCCAATCCAAGCCGATCATTCTCTTTAGCGCATAAGTAAGAACCAAAGCCCCATAACTATCCAACAATTGCAGGAGATTTCATTGGATTTTGGCTAGATAGTGAGGTGCACCAGTGATTGTCACCATTCTTTCTGATAAGATATCTTGGAAAACTCTCATATATCATTATAGATCAATTTGAAGAGTTTGGCATCGGATTTTTGGGTGGAACGTCGAAGGTGAGGAGAAATCCGTCGAGTCTAGGGTGGGGCAATGAAGCAAACAACTTGAATTTAGAGATCCAAACCGCTAATCTTATTCATTGCAAAATCTAGAGCAAAACCCCTTCAGTTAAATTGTGATAGTGGAGATCCAAATGGATAGGAGCGCACAGTCGTGATCGAAGACCATTGTAGAAAACAACTCTCAATCTGACCTATCCAATGAAGGACAAAGATCGAAAACACCACCTTTGAGGTAAAGATCTTCACCAGTCTTCTTAGATTTCAATTCTTGTGAATAATGTGTATTGGATTTAAGGATTTTGTGTGATTCTATCTACGAAATTACATCTAGGCCATTGATGAAAGGATTATTTCATTGTATTCACCCTTGTCACCTAAGATCGATGATCAATTAGAACCCCCACAATTTTATTACCACTCTAATCACAATTTGTGTACTATTACACTCAAATCAAACTATTTAACCTTGTTAGATTCCTGATTTTTCAACAATTGAAACCTTTTTACACTTTTCTATAATGATGAGGGACTGATCGGATCCTTAGTTGTCCATTGACATTTCCAATCACCAATCCATGTCTTGTTATACATTGATTCGACAATATTAAAAGGTTGGAAATCCGTGAACCATACATCTAACCACTATAGAATTATATTTATACCTATAAACAAATCTTAACTATCAAATGATTTGTTTATTAATGATCTATGGCTGATTGGAACTGTAACTGCTTTGTTTGAGTTCTAATTGCTGATAAGTTTTTTGGACTATATGAAAAAGTGTAGTTAAACCTAGTAAACCTTCATTATGTGGATGATTAATAGTTGGTTGGAACTTGAATCACTTCATTTGAGTTTTGTTCACTGATTAGAAATGAGAAACAACAAATTGAAAGACTAGAACATGATTGATTGGCTAACAAGATTCGATGATGACAGAAATCAAGATCCCACAAGTTCTAATAGTGGGATCACTAGTCTCGAGTCACAATATCATATCATAATGGTAATCCGAGTTATATGAAATGATATTTGATATTAAACAAACAAAGTATAAATGGGAGAACTAAAAATAATACAAGTTTTATATTGATTGACTATTTAGATGTTACTCATACCAAATAAGAAGATTGATTCTAGATGAGTTGCCATCCGAGCTAAGGTTGACACAATCAAAATCAAAGAGCATCATAAGAGGTAGGTAATCTGATACTACTAAGTTTCAAATGAATTTCAAAATGAGAAAATAGTTGTGAACCATTTTCGGATCAGAATGTTTGGATTATATCGATGATTGATACATATGTATGTTATTTGGGTCTATATGATTTATCATATGTTCCTTATCCGACATTCTTATATATGATGCATGTAAATTTATATATAATTCTAAATTCATGTTAAGTTACTAATTTTGAAAGAACAATGATTTTTCAGTTTAAAGTATTCAAATGTTTACTTTTGAGACATGAGAAAGAATTTGATTTGTATATGCATGATTTCCATACTTTAAGAGGAATGCTTGGAAATGTAGGGTTTTGCATCCGGTATGCATGTCATATGATACAATTTCAGATGTATGAATATGAATATGAATTGAATTGGCTATTGAGCCATGCTTTGGAATGAATACTTTAGATACATGATTTTGCATGTAGTACACATACTATTTTATATGATTTAAGATGTATGATGTTGATCTTTTGATAGTGATTATCAGTTGGTTAGTCTACCTGCATGTGTTGCAAATGGACCATTGGTTAGTTCACCTGCATGTGTTACAAAAGGACCATTGGTTAGTCCACTTGCATGTGTTATAAAGGGACGATTGGTTAGTTTCCCTGCATGTGGTTTTGTGATGACCCGGGTTTTCTCATGCATTTTTTAAATAAAAAATCTAAATTCCTAAGGCGGGATCCCTATTAAAATAAAACAATGCAGTGCAGCGGAAAAATCTTTTGTTTGAAATTCAATTTGAAAACCCCAAGTGTCATTTGCTTTCACAACAACCAAGGTAGTTTTTTGAAAAGCTTTAGAAATCATAAGTGTTTTCCCCCAGATCTATCCAGTCACAGCACACAACCCAACTGTAAATAAATACAAATACATGTCCAAAGGGTTGAGAATTTACTTACATGTATAATTGTTTCCTTTTTGAGTCACTTGCTTGTAGCACTAACATAGATGTCCTCTACTCGTGGATGGAATTATCCTCAAAAATGTTAAGGATAGGGTGAGTATATACTATACTCAGTAGGAGTCTATCACTACTAGTTTTGCAATGCATGCCATGTTTAAAATCATGTGCTCATAATAACATATGCATGTTCGAATAATCACGTTCAATATCGATATTAAAAACTACTGTCAAACCGGAATACTGACGAGTTAAAGAAATATCATAATCCAAGTTGAAAGTATCATATATCATAAACATAAAAATATGCATCAGATGCTCAACTGAATCCAACTCATGGATATCTGGTATGGTATGGTCGACCAACCTTATATCATGCCATATGCAATGCACATAAGTCTATGAAATCATAGGGTCCCACTATGCCCACGATCTCACCGCCGTGTGGTCCCCGGGTACCTAGGAACACAGGATCATATACCTCCACGGGGCATATGACACTTCGAGCCAGTGCCGTGACACCAATGGTAGTCCCCTGTACTACATGCAGTCGAAGCAGGGACATGCCCTTTTTGGGCGTGGTACGCATCCACCTAATAGTGGTAGAGGCTGGGTGGCCAACCCAAACCCCTCGGCATAGCACCCACGAGCTTACTAGCCCAAATCATTTACGATCAAATAAGCCAAAAGCCTCTTTACAAAACCTATCCTCTTTGGGTCCCTCACAACTACGTGGCCCTCGGCACTCCAGTGTCTTTTGGCAACCCTCAAGCATATGCAATCTTTGCAAGAACTTAATGCTCATAGATCATGCAATGTATGCAATAGTTTGCAAAACATATCTATGCATAATGTATATACAAATCATGTCTATGCATAAAGCATTTGTCACATGCATGCTAAATAAGTCATATACTTAAATCATGTATTTGCAAAACAATCATAGTTCTTTTAAAAGAATTTAGTAGCGATAGAGCACCTACCTGGCTAGGTCGCGTTAACCCTTTTGTTCTCGTACGCTCCTGAACATGGTTTGGGGAATCAAGGTTAGTTTGGCCCATCTTTTATGGGTTTTAGAGTAGTTGGTCTTATCACTTAGGCATTAAGGGCCCATCCCTATGCTTATGGGTGTCCTAAGGTCCTAATTGGACCTTGGTATTATCAATTTTCCAAAGGTCTAGCGGCCACGCGCCACCATCCTATTCTAAGGTTCATGCCCACCTTTTATTGGGCCTTGATCAGGGATTTTATAGTTTGGGTGTGTCCGCATCATCAACATGGACACAACGCCTTTTGCGGCACCTTAATCGGAGCTCTAGATCTCAAGTTATAAGCGTTTTAGTGTCACACGTACATAAGGGCCTGAAGAGTGAAAAGGCAGAATGCTAGGGCGCTGCGCGTCAGCGGCATGTGCCCGCCTTTTCTAAAGAAAATGGAAAATCTCGGCTTGCTAGCACGCCTGTAGCATGTGTCTCAGTGGGCGCATCTGTAGATGCGCAGGGGTTTTCACACCGTCTCTCTTTTGCGGGCGTGTCCACGGACGCACTCGTTTGGTTTTTTCCAAACGCGGTCGATGCATTACGTTCCAACTGGAACGTTTTCGTTCATTGGGGGACTGGGGCATCCTCAGGACACCCTGGTTCGACCCTGTTGAACCAGTGCAGCCCAGGGGACGTCCTTGGGTCCTTGGTGGCTCTCCAGGGCTCCATTTTGCATGGTTTTTCATGCAAAAACCTAGGGAAATTGATCCTAGGACTACTGTGTAGACGGGTTTTGAGGGATCTTGGGCATACCTGGCTCGTTGCTGGGTTTTTCTTCTCGTTTTCCCTCTAGGTTACTCCTCCACAACGGGTTTTCTTCAAGCTTTTGGGCTGCCATTAGAGGCACCCAAGAGCTCTATTTATAGAGCTATAAGAGGGTTTTAGAGGGGGCTCTCACCGCCTTTGAATGGCGGTGGAGAAACCTCCAGAATGGTAGTGATTTCTCCTCCAATCACCGCCGTTCTAGAACCCTCTAGGGGGTTGAAGATGAAGGGTGCCTGTATCAAAACGGGCCCCTGTGTTTTCCAGGCTAAATCCTTTTTTTTTAAAATTACATTTTTGCCCCTAAACTTCAAAGGGCCATAACTTGCTCATTTTAACTCCGTTTTGGGTGATTTTGTCTTGTTGGATTCCTTTTTCCGAGACGCACCTAATGGTATCATTTTCAGGACCAAATTTCTGGGTTTAGTCAAGGTGGATAGTGAAATGACTAAAATGCCCTTATCTTCAAAAATTGAACTTTTCATTGCTATCTTGGGATTTTAACATTACAAAATTGGAGTCATTACAGGTTCAAAGGGACTGTTGGTTAGTCTAACTACATGTATTGCAAAGGGAAATTTGGCTGAGTTGGCTTTGTTGTGTGCACAAGGACTATTGGTTAGTCACCTTGCATAAGTGCAAAATAGCTTGGTGATTTGCCTGATATGTTTCATTTACCTAACATGTGTTTTCAAAAGTGATTTTATGAATTTTATTTTATGATGCATGATTTGTTTTTACATAGCGAGCTGGTTATTTGAAATATAATACATTTTGTTGACAGTGGTTTGAACTGACCGGCATGCAACTTAACTAATTACTCTTTGAATTTTAAAGTAATCATATATTACTTGATCTGTCAAGTATTATGCATATTTTGTGGATGATATACATACATATATGTACATGCATATGAGTGCTTATGATGCCTTCCATGTAATGGCTTGTGGCCATGCAATTTTGTCATTCAGAAAAACCTTTCCTCAATCATTGTATGTGTATGCCATGATTTTGGTTTTGTAGTATTGGATCACCTATTGAGTATGTTGTATACTCACGCCATCAATTTTACCACAAGTTAGCTAAAAAAGAATTAGCAAGGAGATTAAGATTCTAAGAAAACCACTTGTTGATTAAAGAAGATAAGTAATGAGGAAATCTAGAGTTTCATTAAGAAACTCACATTATGTTGACTATTGGTTAATATTTTGATCTTATATGTGATTTGAATTATAATTGGGCTGTGTTTGATAAGTCCTGGGAATGTTGGACGTCAAATGTATTTGAAAAGGTGACGGAGTCTCCAATCATTTTTTAAAATTCAAACAAATGTTTATCAAGTACTTTGCATCACATGCACTAAATGTCTTATATTTGAAAAATAGAGAAAATTCTATCGAATTCTAGATAGAAAAGTAGCACTCATTTCACCAAAAATCCTCATTTAGAGAAAAGAAAAAATGATAATTGAGGTTTTTGTGAATGAATTTAAAAGAGAGATTTTTTCACTATTATTTGATTTTCTAAAATGGTTTGCAATAGAGATCGATCTCACTATGTAAATGTCTTTTGCATTTAAAAAGTGATATAAAAACTTGAGTCATAACATGTTGATAAGTGTTCAATTTTGTATAAAAAGTACCCAATTAGTGGTCAATGTGTTATAAAATATAGGATATTATCCTAAGTTTTTGCCAAAATTCATAACACATGTATTTCTGACCTAATAATTCAAAAGTTTGATATTTTGTAAGTTCAAAAGCTTATCTAGACTTTGTGAATTTTCATAAATTTTAGAATTTAATTATGATTTTTTTATCATTTGTAGGTATTGAGATGATGATCCAATAGCCAAGATTGATCAAGATCATATCGAAGAGCCAGGACCTAAAATTTATTATTCCAAAACTTATAAAGGTTCAAGATCATCTTCGAGAAAATAAGAAATCAATTGGAAGTATTGAAGGTGACTAAATGGGCCTATGCAAAAATCCATGCTATTCATCACCTTTGCATGAGGGCCACCAGAGCCACCTAAGCTATCAAGGATTTATCTAGAAGAATCCTAAGGAACCAAGCCATTGAAGTCAAATATATGAACCATGAGGCCAACCTATTTAAGCCATCAAAGTGAGCCACCAAGCCAAAGAAGCTGTGCCACATAGAGTTGCGCGATTGTAGGAGAGTTTTCAAGCAATTATGCATGCTAAAAACGTGATTTTCTAAGGGGTGATTAGAAGGATTTGAAGGAGATCATATTATGGTAAGATAGCATGCAAGGTAGACCAATGAAGTGAGGACCCATCTTTTCTTTCCATTTTTTTCCCCCCTTTTCCCTTCTTTTCCCCACTTACTAATTGTGGAATCCCACACATGAACTAGAGAAAGGTGGCGATGCCCTTTTTCTTAGAAAATGGCCCTCTCCCATTTTGACTTCCCTTTAAGATTCTACCATCCCACATTCCACTTCATAAGGAATTCTATGATTTACTTTCTAATTCCCTTTCCCATCCTAGGATGCCCCATGATCCATTCTCATTCCTTAATTAGAGTCTCACTTTCCCACCTCACTAAGTCTTCCATGCAAGACTCCTTCTGTTGCCCCACTTTATCTTCGCCTCTATCTTTCTCTCCAAGTCATCTCCATGCCTCCCACCTTACCTTCCTAGCACTTTCCTAGTTTCCCACTTCTTGTCCCACTCTTGGAGTCCTACCTTCTACCTTCCACCAACCTTCCTTAAGTCCTACTTATAATTCCCATCCTAAGTTACCTATCTCATACAACTACCCTTCCCTACTTCCTTTTCCCCTCTCTCTTATCTCTTAGGATAGAATTCTAGCAACCTTAGAATATTGAACTCATATATAAAAGCCATTTAGGGCATCCATGCCTCCCCATAAGGAGTTCCATGCCTCCTTTTTGTCTGGTTCTCCAATGCATGGTTCTCTCCTTTTTCAAGCTTGAATGCATTATCCATTATAGCAACATTCAAAGCCTCCATTGTTGCTGAAGTTCCACCTCTCTTTTCTTGTCTATCTTCTTTGTTTTGTACTTAATTTTCCAGGTTGGTCACTTCTTTTCATTTCTTATTCTTTGCTTTGATTTCTAGTTTCATGCTTTAAGTTCTTTCCCTGTTTTCCTTGCTTGTTTGTTCTAGTTGTGTGGTTTAGATCCTTGCATCCAAGGCTATTAAACTCTTGTAGTGACAGCCAAGAGATGGTAACCTTAGGATCAAGTTAGTTGTTCTTTATTGTCCTTTGAATTCCTTGCTTCCTATTTCTCTTCTTCTCATTTATTTCACTATGTTGCACCTTGGTTCTTCTTTGGGTTTATATGCATACAACATTGGAGTGAATGATGAATATTGGATCTAGTTTTAGGCTAGTTTCTTATCTTTGAAGTTGGTGCAATTTTATTTTCTAGATTCAATGTAATGAGAGTGCTTTGATTAATAATTTCAATTCAAGACATTCAAGAATTAATGCTTACTTTTCCTTACTTGTTTTGAATGCTTTAGAGCCTTTGAATCTTAATTATCATACCATGTTTGTGCTTATTTTCCATGCTCTTCCATTCAAGTTTTCATTCGCACCTTTTTATGTCCCATTTGTGCATCATAATTAATTTGAATGATGCACACTTCACCTCGTCTCATGCACACTAATCTTGTTGTTGTTCATTTAGTTTTGCATGCTTTAGATTAAGGTAGTTAATGTCTAGGGTTTCTTTAATCGTACTCTAAGTTTATTGCATTTTAAGGTTATTTTTAAATAGTTTCTAATTCTAGTTTTAGATAGTTCTAAATTTTATTTTTAGAAAGCTTTTTTTTAAACAAGTTTCATTGACTATATTTTTCAATTCCATGCATTTTTATCTTCCTTGTGATTTAAATTCCTAGTTTAATCAAAACCTTCTTTCTTTGGCTAAGATAAGAAATTTTAATAAGATCCAATCAATTGAAAATTTCATAAGATTCCTCATGGGATCGACCTCTCTCATTTGCAGTTTCTACTTTGATTTGTGCTCTTACAAGTAATTTTAAAGCTATAACAAGTTTTTGGTGTCGTGTCCTGAAAATCACAATGGATTGGTTGGATTGTTGTTTAGATTGTTTATCTCTAGTCATTTTTTTAGGTTGTATTAGATTAAGGTTTTTGCAGTAATTATTGTATTTTTTTCTATTCCTCAAAAATTTACATATTTCTTTGTTTTGTGTGGGGAGAATTAGGCAAAAGGAGTGATAGTGATCCTATGGGCCAAAGCTTCATTGGATTAAATAGGATTTCTTAACTTTCTTAGATTGGGGTTTTTCTATTTTTGAGAGGATTTGTAGAGAGGCCCCATTATAATCTTAATTGTAATTATTTATTTTAAATGAATTGTAATAATACAAGGCAAGTATGGTGTATGGTGGCTCACACTTAATCTTTATAAAGAACCTTATTGTAAGCATCCCTCACTCTCTTTTATTTTTCTAATGTGGTTGCATTTAGTGTAAATTGCATTATGGATGGAAGTATAATTCATATAATTTAAGGTCATTTATTATAACTTTTTGCATCTTATTTAGGGATGTTGCATTAGATTGCACCTATTCAACAAATGTTAGCTTAAGCTCAGCTATAACTAAGGCATAAGCTGTCTAGTTATAGTGTCTTGTCTGTTAAGGTGTGGACCCTTTGTTTGATAGCATATATGTAGGAATTAGTTTCCTTTCCTTGTAATTACATTGCATGTTTAATGACTTTATGGTGTATGTTCACATTGATAACAAGGGCCCCACAGGAACCCTTGTAAGATAAGGACTAGATTTCATCACTAGATCCTTGGCCAACCTAGGTAATCAAATCAATTCCTTGTATGTTTGTGATCCCAACCCTTAAAGCTTAATTTAAAATCAAGTAGCAAGACACTTAGGTTTTCAAGCTCGTAGGACCCATTTAGAAGGAGGAGATCAATTGTCACTCCAGTGACTTTTAAGCGTCATGGTTATAGTGGCTATGCAAAATCCAAGTGATTTTCTCACACCTTTTATTGATGTTGGTTGAGGTTTAAACGCCTCTCTGTATGATAATTGTACTAACCACTTTAGAGAAGAACCTAATTGGTAAGCAATAGTCGATCCTAGATAAAAGGATGATCTGTTTAGATTTAAGTTTAAAAGCTACCACCCTATACATTATCAAATATTATTAATTCAGCTCATTAGTGAACCATTAAGGATTAGTTGTACATCATTTAGAGTTAGGAGTCAGTTTAGTTAGAATGCATTATATAGTTAGGGTTTTCATTTTAATTCACATAAAAAAATTAATAAAAAAGAAATCATTAGTTGTACATAATGATTTGTTTTCATTGTATATAAAGTTGAGTACAATGGCCTACTAAACAAGGGATGGAAAACTGCCACTTTCATACTATTTCACTCTTAAGCCATTACATTGTGAGAATAGGTATGAGATAGAGACAAGGTATACTCTTGATTTGTCTAATACATTTAATAGTCAATTGGATAGGATGACTAGTATGTAGAATGTATTTGAAGTTAAGATGGATCGGATTGATATCTTAATGAATAGGATAAATGCCTATGTGCAAGATACTGAGTTAATTCAACAATCCCATTATAATAATTCGAATAATAAGTCATATCTACAACCTCATTACAATAATGATTATGCCTATTATGTATCTCCATATCCCTTTACTTTATGGTCATTAAGCTCTACCTACAATGGATATTATCAAGAGCAAGTGGATGCACCCATTACATTCATAAAATCAAGGTATAATTATTATGTTGAAATAGATTATCAGGATTATAATAGATGGGCTAAGTATCATGAACAACTATGGTCTTAGAATTATCAAGAATATTAGGAACCATCATGGTTCCAACCTACTCAGCCTCATTTTAGAACCCCAATGCCATAGCAATATGACCCATACACGTGTAAAGAATCATTAGAAGAGATCTAATTTAGTGAAGAGACTCAACAATTACCTAAGCAGAATGAATTCAATACAATCAATTTATGGCTGAATTTTATGAAAGGGAAGAGGAAATAAACAAATAAAGGAGAATACTAATAAAAACATTGAAAGAATTATAAGGATGGGAATTTTATATGATCCTCCTAAGCCATAGAGTTTTCAACCATCCTTGACCATTGATACCAATAATAGGATGGAAATATGATATAATCATTCTGAGCTACAAAGTTTCCAACCATCCATGAAAACCTCTGATATAAATATTATAAAAGCATATCTATATCAATTTCATGATTTTGATGAAAAGGCATCCATTGATGAAGAAAGTGAGTTTTTAGATATTAAGCCATTAATGGACACTTCTCAATGGCAAGACCAAGTAGAAACCCCTACAACTCTTGAAATTCAAAATGAGCCTTGCAATGTAGAAGAAGTACCCAATTGGGACTTACAGACTTTATTTGATCAAAATCCAAGTAGTAAAGTAGGACCAACCAAAATCTTACCTGTGCTTGCAAGACATGAAGAAGAAGAGTCAATTGATGTTTTGGCCCAACATCAACCAACTCTAAGGTACACATTAGAAGTCAATAAGAATTTAAGCCCCACCATTACTCTACCCCGAAAAAACAAGACCAACCTTTTAGGGAAATAGAGAGTCAGCTTAATCCCCAATTTTAGAAAAACATAAGGAAGAAGGAGGAAAAATATGTACTAATTTCAATGGTCATTATGATCCCTCAATTTGGTAAAAACTAGGGCCATTCATCTTAAATTTGTCTTAAGAAATTTAAATTCATGGGGGTCTTGCATGCTATATTGTTACCACGACCAGAAATTTCAAGGTGGAGAATGTACATTGACTATCGTGAAATTCTTACATGGTGTGGGAAATTTTTCCATTGATAGAGTTAGGATTAGGTTAATCAGGTTATCTAGTATGGATGAAGATGTTAAACTTAACACTTACTAGGAGGCATCCCAGGGTTTTTTAAAAGTTCTATTATTCGACATTACCATTCATCATATATGAGTCCCATGTTTTAAAAAACTAAGGACAATGTTTGGTTCAAGTTGGGGGTGTAGGCATGCATGAGATTTTTGAGATTTTCTTTAAAAAAAGAGAGTGAGAGAGATTTTTTGAGTTTAAGGTCAAAGTTCCTTTACTGTGATGAGAATTGGATTGTTTTTTCTGCTACTTTATGTTCTTAATAGAAATGCATATGGTTAATTTTTCATTTTATTCATATCTTAACATGTTTTATGAAAGTTAAATTTTAGAACACACTCACACACAATACATAGTCTAGACTAATAGATGGTTATGACTTATAGACCTTGAAGAAAATTAGTGGAGACCTATATGCAGTGAGTATTAAAGACTATCATCTTTCAAGGGTTATATATAATTTCCTATTTTCTTCAGCATATATAACTTTGAAAGATCCCAGTTCTTTTGTTTTGGTCAATAGCCAAGAATCAAGTAAGGAGTACTCATCTAATAGGCCTTAAAAAACCTAA
This sequence comes from Warburgia ugandensis, assembly GCA_035236585.1. NCBI lineage: Eukaryota > Viridiplantae > Streptophyta > Magnoliopsida > Canellales > Canellaceae > Warburgia > Warburgia ugandensis. The sequence continues at coordinate 45,116,799 of CP141127.1, read as the reverse complement.
GAAATTATATAGGCCATCCTTGTTTCAGCCTAGATATATAAAGCCTACCTAGTATATTAATACCACTAGTTAGACCCTTTGAGCTTCTTGGTAAGCCTTTTCTTTTCAGAAACCCCATTTACCTTAACCCAAGACTTAAATAAATATCCATTACCTATCTTTCAAAAATGAGTAAAGATGGTTGAAAAATTCAAGAGGAACAAAAGTCTAAGAAGTGAAAAATATTGAAAGTGTCTACATAGAGAAAGCCTTTCTTTAAAGAAACATAAAGAAAGAAGAGAAAGAAAATATAGAAAATATATTCACTTCAATGCAATCAAAGTAAGAAAGTGTCTAATTATTGATGACCTCTACTCAGGTTGGAAATTTTGAATCCTTTTTACACTTTCTTTCAAACCCATTCCCAAGCCTACGTTTCATCTTATCTAAAGACCTGTTGATCTTAAGGTAAAAGATAGCTTTGATGAGGAAATAAATGTGAAGGAATTAAGGTGACCTATTTTTACTAGTCTTGGTAATGGCATCCATTCTTAGGGATCACATTCCTTTGTCTCATTTCTATTTAAAATTATGTGAACCATTAGTCTTGTTGGATTTGATCACATATTAAGAGAATTTTGTTTAACCCATTTTCTTTGAAAGCTTTAATTCTGAGTGTATACCAGTGGGAATTTGAGGTAAAAACATCATTCCAACAGACTATAAGCATATCTATTTAGAATTTATATTATGTAGCTTGTACACAGACTACACTCTGAGATATAACTAGAATGAATTGGCTTTGATGTATGGGTAACTTGTAGGATTTGTCTTTCTTTTTTGTTAAGTTGTTAAAGCCAAAAGAGTGCTAATAAATAAAAATTCTTTGAGATAAAGAAAAATAACTTAGCCTTATTGAATTTTATAGGTATATTCATTGTCAAATTTCACAAGGCTTAACTGGTTCATTAAAGGTAACCAAGGGGTTTAAGCGCTTGTTGCATATATTAAATGCAATCGTGAGCACCTAGGAAAATAGTAACCATTTTGCTTTCATATTTTTTTTGCATGTTTTTCTTGGGACTAGAAAAATGATGGTTGGGTGGTGAGATAAGTGCTCAAATTTGTGTAAAAAAGTACTTAATTAGTAGTCTATGAGTTATAAAATATAGGGTATTATCCTAGCTTTTTGCCAAAATTCATAACACATGCATTTTTCACCTAATAATTCAAAATTTTAATATCTTATAAATTGAGAAGCTAATATAGAGTAAGTATGTGAATTTTCATATTTTTTAGGATTTAATCAATATTTTTTAAATTTTGTAGGTGTTGAGATGGTGATTCAACCGCAGACATTGATCAAGATGAGAATTAAAGATTAAGATCAAATTGGAGAGCTAGGACCTAAAATTCATTATTTCAAAACTTAGTCAAGGGTCAAGATCATACTAGGGCAAACAAGAAAGCAATTGGAAGTAATACATCAATAACTTATACTTGTTAAATTAAACTAATCAAAATTTAGTCAATTGAAGTAATAACAACCTGTATTCAATATGTTTATCCTAAACTTGGAAATTTTAATCTATAAATATATATTTATAAATTGAACCTACAAAATCATTTTTATTATTGAAATTTAAAATATTATATAACTACTCAAGTAGTTTCAAGTTGATACCTAAGTGTTTTTGAGTTTTTTTGTCGAGTTTACGATTTAATGCAGCCTACTTTCTAGTCAATTTGAGTTTTCAAGTTCTATGTTATATATATATATATATATATATATATATAGATATATAGATATATAGGTGAGTGATATCTAAACAAAACTTTTTAGGAAATTTGCTTTCTTTTACTAATAAAAAGGAAATTTTTTTTTTAACTATTCTTAAGAGTAGGAGGGGGAATTCTCTTAATAAATAATATGAATATAATTAGAAATAACCCTTAAATTACAATTGCCTCCTATTTATTGTGATTCTATTCAAGTTAGGGGGTCATTTAACTTACAAACTAAAGTTACTTCATAACCATTCAATGAACCTAAATACTACTAGCCAAGTGACACAATATATGTCAAGCTCAATCCTTCATCTTACATCGTCCTCTACAAAAAATTCCCATACCCCATGTTTCTTCTTAAAATCACTCATTCTCTTTGCAAAACTAACATCAGTGAGAACCAACTCACTAAAGTGAATAATAATTAACCAAAATAAGAAGACAGGTTGAAGTGCTTTGACTATAATAGTATAGAAGTAAGCTTAGGTGTTTTACTTGTGGGTTATGTTAGGTATGCCACAAACAAAGGAATATTGTCCGTGAGTGAGCCATAGGACGAAATTGTTGTCTAAAAGTGTAGTTTGCATGGGTATAGCTTTATAGGTGGCTTACAATCTTTCTAGAGCTGACTATTATCATATTATGAATTTATGTCCCATTGCTTGGTCAAAGAATGATGAATAGGTAAATTAAATTTTCTAACTTAAACTAATCTTACTAGCAATTAGTAGGCCATGCATCACCAATTCTTAGTTGAAGGATCCTAAATTATCAATAGCTATCATTATGAAGTGAGCAAGGGAGAGTTAAGAATTCCACAGCTTACATTTTTTTTTTTAGGTTCAATTACTTAAAGTTGACTTTTCTCATTGAAATATTTTGGCTCAGATATACTATAATCATAATTCCTTTGAAAGCTTATTGCTTGGATGCATTTACTTACATGTCAACCCTGACTACAATTACCTATAAAACCAGGTCTAGACTGCATAGTAGTAAGATGATTGTTAATTAATGGCCTTCATCACCTTTGATCAATCTAAGATAGCAAAGATTGATTCCACTCTCTCTTGACTTTAATGCATCTAAAAATAAACTTCATCCAACTATTGATTGTGATGTATGTGCCTATGAACAAAACCTCATTTTGAAGCCTATATTTACTGTGTTTGTCTTCTTTTTTTAGTATGATATTATGTATTAAAAGAATTTGTTAAATCAATAAATTATTAAAGATATGAAACTAATATTTTAATGACTTATACTAATTAAATCAAACTAATCAAAATTTGGTCAATTGAAGTAATAACAACTTGTATTCAATATGCTTATTCTAAAATTGGAAATTTTAATTTATAAATATATATTTATAAATTGAACCTACAAAATAATTTTTATTACTTAAATTTAAAATATTATATAACTGCTCAAGTAGTTTCGAGTTTATACCTAAGTGTTTTTGACTTTTTGTCGAGTTTTCGATTTAATGCAACCTACTTTCTAGTCCATTTGAGTTTTCAAGTTCTATGCTATCTAGTTATTTTCAGATATATGGGGGAATGATATCTAAACAAAACTTTTTAGGAAATTTACTTTCTTTTACTAATAAAAAGGAAACTTAGTGGGTTTTTTTAACTATTCTTAAGAGTAGGAGGGGAAATTCTCTTAATAAATAATATGAATATAATTAAAAATAACCTTTAAATTAAAATTACCTCCTATTTATTGTGATTCCATTCAAGTTAGGGGGTTATTTAGCTTACAAACTGAAGTTACTTCATAACCATTTCAATGAACCTAAATACTACTAGCCAAGCGACATGATATATGTCAAGCTCAATCCTTCATCTTACATCGTCCTCCACAAGAAATTCCCATACCCCATGTTTCTTCTTAAAATCACTCATTTTCTTTGCAAAACTAGGATCAGTGAGAACCAACTCACTAAAGTGAATAACAATCGACCAAAATAAGAAGACAGGTTGAAGTGCTTCGACTATAATACTATAGAAGGAAGCTTGGGTGCTTTACTTTTGGGTCAGGTTAGGTATGCCATAGACGGAGGGATACTGTCTGCGAGTGAGCTGGCCGACGAAATCGCTTTCTAAAAGTGTAGTTTACATGGGTATCGCACCGAAATTGTGCAAGTGTCCACTCAAAAATGATCATTAAAGAAACAAATACTTTATTACAATTTACATACAGCGGCAGAGTGAGGATACTTCTATACTTAGCATATAAATTTTGATTTGCAAATTATTACTTTGCAGTCTACACTATCGAAGTCCAGAAACATGTCCAGAGAGAGAGAGAGAGAGAGAGAGAGAGAGAGAACTTCCTTGTAAACGTGTAATTATGTGCACAAAACAGTCAAACCCATAGAGCAAGCACAGACATTGAAGCAGAACCAAGGACTAGGCAGATGTAAGCAGCCTTCTTCATCCAAGTGATGGAACCCATCATTTTGTTGTAGAAGAAATCAACGGCTATAAGATCAACAAGGGCCATGTATATTAGGATTCCTGAAGAGAGAGATCCCAAAATCCCTTCTAATATCAGGGCTTTTGGGCTGCTGTCATCATAACCTGTTATGTAGAAATCCCCCATCCCCAGCATTATTCCCATTGGAGTCGTCACGGCGAACATCACGCACATGTATGCCGTCGTCCCAAAGTTCAAACCAGCCTATCATCATCAGTAAGAACTGAGAAATTGAAATCTTTGTTAAATGTGTTGGCATTAGTCTGTAAGCGAGCTCTACAACTCTGCCGCAATGGGGATTAATTTGATTAGTTTTATTTGTAAGATCAGGAAATGTGATTAGATGTCATAAGACAGGAATAGAGTGCGACCTCATTGCGATGTAATGAGGCAGCCACTTTCCAAATAATGATCTCCACATGTGATTGATCCAGACTCCATCTAATAGCATACATGTGTTAGATCTCCTAAATGAAACAAATATGATGACACTTGGACAATCCTCACTGCCAAAGAAATGGATTTCAGTCATGATTATCGATGGCAAAAATCATTTGACAACCACCAAAAAAAATTTAAGTGGAAATAAGACTGCGGATTGCATGATTTTCAACCCATAGGAATTTCAAAGCAGGTCCTATCAGATGGACCATTTCGATCATTCGCATCAGCGGGTGCCCACTGCACGCTGTGTTCATGCGCGATGGCACTGCGATGATCTTGGGCCTACTAAGTAACTCATAATCGTAAAGTGCTCCTCAAAGTGCCAATGGCATGCGAGTCCCTTGATAAATACGGAAGTTGCGGTCGATTCCATGTTGAAGTTACTGTTTCAATCAATGTTGAAGTATATAGGGGACTGATTATGCTGGCGAATGGAAGAATTTAGAATGGATTGTTACCTGTGCAATGCATCCGCCAAGTCCCATCCCCTCAAACATCTGGTGGAAAGCCAAGGCAGCGACCAAAGGTCTTATGGTACACTTGTCTTGTGGCATGCCCAACGTGACCCCAATTATAACAGAGTGAAAGATAATCCCAATTTCAAGAACTTGAGAAACCAACCTCTGTTTCAACTTGGCGATTTCACCGGCCTGTGAATCATGGCAAGTAACCAACACATTGGATTCCAATTGAGCCCCAACATTCTTAGTAACATTGAAAGAGTCTTCGCATCCGATGGGGGTGTAATGAGACTGGTCGGCGTGGGAACTGGCTGCAATATCGACAAGCAAAGCTAAGAGGGCTCCAATCATGGCTATTGAACCGGAGAAGGGGAAGTCCTTCCCCGGGTACTGGGATGCTACTTGGCAGTCGGCAAGGGCATCGAAAGCATCAGGGAGGACATGGACAAGGGATGTGGAGAGAATTACACCGGCAGCAAAGCATTTGATGAGTAGGACAACGTTGGAGTAGGTAGGCTTTCCGTGGAAGATCCAGGCGAGAATGACCGGAGGAGAGATGCCAATTACACTGGTCCTAAAGATCACGACGATGGCTATGAGCTTTTGGTGGAAGGCGGCTCGACCATCTCGGCACAGCAGGCCTCTAGTTGTGTCACTGGTGCACCCCGTAGTCATGGTAGTGAGTGTCTCTTTGGCTCTCTGTGCAATGTGCCAAGAAGGAGATATGGAGAAATAAAGTAGAAAAGGGACGGGAGACTTTGGGGTTCTTTGTGTACGTTCCACTCGCGCATATCGTGGAAAAAAACAAAAGATAACGGGAACTGTCCGCTTTACTCTGCATTTTGGTCTTGAGTGACGGTAGACGTACGCGCTGTTACCGTGAGAAGATATCCACGCCCTTGTCTTTCATACATGTTCATATTTTTCTTTATATCTAAACCGTTTATTATGTTCGTCATACAAAAGTTCGGTAGCCCAAGAAAAGTCAAAGCACTTGTAACACAGGAGTGTCTAAAATTCTAAGACCGAAGGTAGACCAAAGGATATCAAGGGAGATCTAACATTGGACAGTCGAGATCTTTCTCAAACTCTCTTGGGTAATGAGCACAATTGATCAAGGATGGATGGGGATTATTAACATGAAGTGTTTGCACGGCATCTTGGGTCATGGATAAAAGATGGCTAAAATTTCCATCAATTGGATGTCTAAGATTAAATCTTGAGGATAGCATGGGTCATGATAAGCTAAACATTTTGGATTGGTTTCTTGGAGATAATATCTTGACAAGTCAAAGTCCCCTAACTTAAAAAGGGGGGCAGCCCCAGTGCATGAAGCTCTCGCCTATGCAGGGTCCGGAGAAGGGGTGGACCACAGGGGCCTATAGTAGGCAGCCTTACCTTGTATTTTGCAAGAGGCTGATTCACGCCTTGAACCCGTGACCTCAAGGTCACATGACAACAACTTTTACCGTTGCGCAAAGTCCTCTAACTTAAAGAGCCAAAAAACACTCCTACAAGTCTTTGTTGGTCAAGGGATTAAGATGTTGACTAAAACTACCACTGCTTAGAAAGTTCTTGCTTGGGAAGTTTACAAGTTTAGGAGCTTGCTAATTTGTAATGTATGAGTTTAGGAGTTGCTAGATTATAATTAGTAACTACCCAATGTTTAACAAGTGAACATTTAACAATAACCAAGATTAGAAAAGTCTTAGAGGTTAAGTGTTACATATTTAGATAATCTTCTCAGACGAAGCAATTCTTATAATAAGATAATTTCTTTATTTGTGCATTGCTTATTTTGTACCCTAGGTATGAATAAAAGAGTAGAGGTTAGTTTGCATTAATCAAAGTGACTTTTTTTTTCCAGGTTGGAGGAATAGCTATTGGATGTGTTTTTTTCCATTAAGCTAAGAGCGAGTTTTGCATCTTAGTTCTAGCATATCTGTAGCAGTTGGAGGAGTTAAGGGTGGAAAGGCACCTTAACTTTGTATCCTTAAGGTGGTGAGTGAATTTCCAACCTTAAGTTCTATACCTCTTAGTGGTGGTTCTATATCCAAGAGTGGTGAGCTAATTGTTATATAAATCATATGGTGGTGATTATTCTATATATATATATATGTATGTAGAAGAATCAATCTCAATTGAATGCTGAGGTGGTGAACATTCTCTAACCAAAGAAAACTTGGATTTTTTTTATTATCTAAATGCAACTTTTATTCAACAAATTACATTATCTATCTTTTTGCACCAATTTATCTAGTATGTCTTAATAATTACGTGCACTCCATTGGAGTCTAGAATTGGCAAATATAGGTCAATCCCACGGGGAATGCCACAGAAACATATGTTGGATGGATCTCATTTAAACTATTTAACCTAGCTAAAAGAATTGAATTTGACCTAGATTAAGGTGTTAAACTAACATGAAAACTAACGAAGAATACTTTACATACCTAATTTTGTTAAGAGTCATCAAGTCTACCCATCCAAGCTCGAGGAAAACCTAGCAGGTAGAGAAAAGCTTCACATTTTCAGAAGGTAAGATATAGAAAAACTGAAGTGAATTCCTCCATATGTCAACCCCTCAAATCAATAAATAAGTTTGAAATTTGTGGCGCAATTCAATATCGAGTTAAAGAGAGACATCATATTTCAAAGACCATGTTTTATTTTTTCAATTTTGTATATTACTTAGAGGTTTTAGGCTGGGATTTTGGGTGTTACCTACCTACTTAGGTGTAGGAATAAAACAGGGGTGCCCAATCCCTATTTTGACTTCCACCACCAAAACATGATGAAAGATTCTCCATAAATGGTTCTTTGATGAACTATTACCAAATTTAACTAACTAAGAGGAAAAACCAAAAAGGATTCTCGTAGAATGATAGTTCATATGGAGGTTTCAACTATGGAAGCTACCCTTTGACCTCTACCTTTACATGTCATCAGGAAGAGCAAAGTATGATTTAAATCAACATGCAATCAAGAAAACCAGTAAGAATCAGTTCTAAATCAAGCATGGATAATGCACTAGCAAGAAATCATCTCTTGCTATTGATAAGAAGTAAAATCATGCCATCCATTGACATAGTAAAACAAAATTTTCTAGAAACATAATTACTAGTTTAGTTGTAAAAAAACCAGGATTTTGGAAGTTGAACATGGAGAAATCACAAGGTTTTTAGTGTTGCTAAACAAAGCTTGCATTAACAACTCATAGGAACTAAATCCCTTTACCTTGTAGAGCTTAGAATGGCTAGGCTCAAACTTGATTTTCTAGAGTCGTGGGAGCCTGTTCTTTCTTGGGTGGAGCTCAACCTAATAGAGTTTCCCCTATCTGACACACCTCTAAATCAAAGCTGACTTCCTCCTTCAACTTCCTAGTTCTCCACTACCCTTTCTTCCTTCCCAACTAACTTCCTCCCTCCCAATGTCTTCTCCTTCTTCCCATAGTTTCTCTTCTTCTCTAGTTTGTTAATGCTGAAAAAAAAATTTCAGCCCATACTTGTTTATCAGTTTATACTTTAGTTATATTTTATGAATGTGAGAAATAGTCAACACGTAGGGAACCAGCTGCCCATGGCTTGGGCCCCCACGTGGATAGTCCAAATCCAATGGATAAAAATATAGGTCCAATTGAATTTTAAATTTAATTAAATCTTGTATTTAACTAACTTGTTTTCAATTATATCCTACTTAGGGTACATTTTACAATTGTACTCTAGACAACAATTGACCAATTTTACAATTCCAGCTAATTATTTGGAATTTCACCCTAGGATTTGGATGGTGTTTAGGTTAGTGTCTTCAACTATTTGTGGTCTATATAATTCCTTAATTTAGCATCAATTTATATTTTAGTTTTTATTTCCTTTTGTATAGTTGCTTAAGGTTAATTTAATGTAATTATCAAATCTCCATATTCCCTTATGATCCTTGGTTCCAAATATCCTAATTAACCTAATTTCTTAACACACTTATTCTATTCTTTATTTTTGACTTTAAAACATTCCCTTATTCAAAAATTTTAAGTAAAAAATTATATCCTATTTTTATAATTGTATGAATTTATTTACTAGAATCTTTAAACTACTTGTATTTCATATTGTAAGTTGCAATTTCTTTATTTCAATTTTAGATGCATTGTAATAAAATAGGGCAAGTGTGTGGCATGGAGGCCCACACTTGATCTTCATAAAAAACCCCATTATAAGTTTCCCTCACCTTCTTTTTATTTTTTAGTATAGTTGCATTACGTATAACTTTGCATTTGGTTGGTAGAATAATTCATATAGTTTAGGCTAATTCATCTTATTTGTTACATCTTTAACTAGGGTTGTTGCATTAGAGAGCACCTATCTAGACCTTGGTTGGATAGCATGTAGTTTGCATTAATTTGCTTACTTATACTTGCATTGCACTTTTATTGCTTTATGGTGGATGCAACTTAATGTTAGTAAGGATCCCATAGGAACCCTCATAAGATAAGGACTGGATTCATCACCAAATCCTTCACTCACCTAGGAAATCAAATCAATTTCTTGTATGCTTGCCATCGAGCCATTAATCTTAATTTAAAACAAAGTAGCAAGAGGGCTAGGGTTTTGAGCTCATATAACCCTTTTTGAAAGAGACGATCTATTATCACTCTCGTGGCCATTGAACTTTGCTGTTTTGGAGGGTATAAAAAATCTAAGTAATTTTCCCATGCCTTTTGTTGACCGTTGTTGAGGTCCGTGTGTATCCTTCCAATAGAATTGTATTAACCACCTTGGGTAGGACCTAATTAGTAAGCAATAGTAAGTTTGGATTGAAGGAGGAGTTGTCTAGGTTTACCTCTCAAATTAACAAAGATCATCATATTAAGTTTGCTAGCATTAGGGATTGCTTGTGCATCATTTAGATTTAGGAGTCACATTTAGTTAGGTAGCATCATATAGTTAGGGCTTCTCAGTAGTTAAAAAAACAAAAAACAAAAAGCACTCATTTATTGTACACAACGGTTCGTGTTGGTTGTATGTAAATTTGATTGCACTAGCCTACCAAACATGGGATGGAAAACCACCACTTTCATATTATTTCACTCCTAAGACATTACCTTATATGTATTAGATAGAAACAAGGTATACTCATATTCAACTCAATGCAATTGATTGTCGATTGGATAGTATGGAAAGTTTGATTAATAGGTTCAATGCTCTTAGGTAAGATAATGAGTCATATCTGCCATATGGAAAACCTCAGTACAAGAATTCGTACACTTATTCTGAACACACAAATCCCAATATTTCATGGTCATCGAGATCCACTTACAATGGATATTATCAGGAGCTAATGGATGCACACACTACATTCCTTGAACCTAGCATTCATTTATATAGTGAGATGGACTAGCAGGACTATAATGGGTGTGCTCGGAATCATAAATGACCATGGTCTTAAGAATATCAACCATATCAAGGACAATCATCATGGTTTTAAGCTGATCAATCCTTTCCCAATATCTCAATGCCATGCAAGTTGTTTCTTCCACACACAAGAAACAATCATTTGAAGAAACCTTTATGATATGTATGGAATCAACTCAAAAAATAATTGAGGAAATGAAACAAATGATGGAGGAGAATGAGAAAAACCTTGAAAGAATTTCTAGGTGGGAATTACCTTCTATTCCTATTAAGCTTCAAAGTTTTCAACCATCCCTACCCATAATTATAGACATTAGGATGGACATGTCTTATGATTCTTCTAAGCCACACAATCCACAACCAACCTTGCAAACCTTTGACTTATATCCACTCAAGTCATGTCTTGATCCTTTTTCTGATTACGATGATGAGACATCTATTAACAAAGAAAATGAATATTTAGACACTTCTTAATGGCAAGACAGCATAGAACCCTTTACAAAGCTTGAAATTCAAATTGAGCCTTGTAGTGTAGAAAATGAACCCAATTGGGACCTGTAGACTTTACTTGATCAAACAACAGGTATGAATATAGTTTCTCCTAGAATATTACCTGTGTCTGAAGAATAAGAAGAAGAGTCAATTGATGTTTTGGATAAACATCAACCAACTCTAGGGTACATATTAGAAGACACTATGGGTTTAGGCTCCACCTTGCCTCCATTAAATCATGAACAACTTGCAGAGTTAGCTTATACCCTAATTTCAGGAAAATGTAAGGGGCAAGGACGAAAAATATGTACTAATTTTTACGGGCCCCATTATCTATCAATTTGATGAACAAGGGTACCATTCATTTCAACAAGGTCTAGCAAACTTTGTTGTTGCCTTTTATGATATCAAGTTGCCACCGCCTCATATGTTAAGGTGGAGGATATTTATTTACTATGAAATTTTAAAAATGGAAGATCATCAATTTCAATGTGGTCCTGCCAAAACCAAATTTGTGGTTGTCATCAATGTTAAAGGAAAAATATGTATATAGATGCACAAGATTCTAAGGTTTAGAAAATTAGGATAGTTATGGGTTGTCTAGTTGAAGACGTTAAGCTTAGCACTCACTCGGAGGCAACCCAAGGTTTTGATAGTTTTATTATTCTACATTACTCATTTATCATTTAGTGTCCCATATTTCAAAACATAGAAGATAATGTTTAGTTTAGGTTCAGGGGTGTAGACATGCATGAGATTTCTGAGTTTTTCTTCATGTTCTTATTGAAAAAAATAGTTTAAATGTATCTAAGCTTTTGAGGTCAAAGTTCTTTAACTACGATGAGAATTGGATTGTTTGAAGTTTAGTATTTCCACTACTTTAACTTCTTAATATAAATGTGTATGGTTAATTATACATTTTATTCATATCTTGAAGTGTTTTATGAAAGTTAAATCTCAAAATACTCTTACACACAGTATATAAGTCTAAACTAATAGATGGTGCTGACTTAGAGACCTTGAGAAAAATTAGTGGAGACTTTCGTACCCATGTGAGTATTAGAGACTGTAATCTTTCTAAGGGTTACAAGGAATTCCATATTTCCTTCTTTAGACATTACTTTGAAAGATCCTAGTATCTTTGTTTTGGTCAAAAATGCCAAGATTTAAAAAGGAGTAGTAACTTTGTTTCCCAAATATATACTAACTCAAATGGACTTAAGAAATCTAGGAAATGACATAAGCCACCATTATTTTAGCGTAGAGTCATAAAATCCTTTGTAGATACTATACCATTAGTTATACCATTAAGCCTTTTTAAAAAGTTGTTCTTTTATAAAACTGATTTATCTTCACCCAAAGAAACCCTAGTCAAAATATCCATTACCTATCATTCAAAATGGAATAGAGATGGTAGAAAAAGTTCAAAAAAGGACAAGAGTCAAAGTATTGAAAAATATCAAAAGTGTTTACATTGTATAGCATGTCTGGCTAAAGATGTTAAACATAGCACTTACTAGAAGGCATCCTAGGGTTTTAGAGAGTCTCATTATTCTACATTACCCATTTATCATATAGGAGCCCTATGTTCTGAAAACATTGGGGGACAATGTTTAGTTTAGGTTGAGTGGTGTAGACACATATGAGATTTTTGTGTTTTTCAAAAATCAAAATTTTTTGAGTTTTCAGAGTTTTAAGGTCAAGTTCCTTTACTGATGAGAATTGGGTTGTTAGAATCTTATTTTTCCACTACATTAAGTTCTTAATAGAAATGCATATGATTAATTCTGCATGTTATTCATGTTTTGAAGAATTTTATAAAAGTTAAATATCAAAACACACTTTTACATTGTGCATACTCTATACTAATGGATGCTTATGACTTAGAGACCTTGAGGAAATCAATGGAGATCTATACCCAGTGAGTATTAGAGACTACCATCTTTTTTAGGGTTATATGTAATTCCATACATTCTTCAGTGCACAATACTTTGAAAGATCCCAGTAATTTGGTCAATTTCCAAGAACTAAAAGGAGTACTAACTTAGTTTCCTGAACATTTATTGAATTTGATAGGTTTTCAAGCTCTTAGATGTTGGCGTCGTATACCCTATCTTTGATAGTACTTGGGTCAGCCCCATTTTGGTTGTACTTAAGAAATCCAGGGTCATGGTAGTCAAAAATGATGATAACGAGTTAGTACTCACCCACATGACCATCAAGTGGAGAGTTTGCATTGACTATTGAAAGTTGAACGTGGTCACAGGAAAAGATCATTTTCCTCTACCCTTCATTGACCAAATACTAGAGAGGTTGGCTGAACATAGCTATTACTATTTTTTGGATGGATATTCTGGTTAAAACTAGATTCCAATAGCACTAGAGGATTAGGAGAAGACTACCTTCACCTACCCTTTTGGAACCTTTGCTTACAGACATATGCCTTTTAGGCTTTGTAACACTCCAACTACATTTCAAAGGTGTATGTAGAGCATTTTCTTTGACATGGTAGAAAGATTGCTTGAGGTGTTTATGGATGACTTCTCAGTATTTGGGTCATCATGTGATGACTGCTTGCACCACAAAGTTAGTTGTTGCAAGGTGTTAAGAAAAGAATCTTTTCTTAAGCTAGGAAAAGTGTCATTTTATGGTATAGGGTGGTATAGTATTAGGCCACATAATATCACCCAATGAGATAGAAGTTAATAAGGCAAAAGTAGATTTAATATGTAGCCTTCCTCCACCAAGAACAGTGAAATAATCTGCTCCTTTTTAGGACATGCAGTCTTTAAGAGACGAGTCATCAAGGATTTTAACAAAATTGCCAAGCCCCTTTTTTAATTTACTTACCAAGGAGACCATATATGACTTTGATGATGACTTTAAGAAATCATTTGAACGAATCAAGGCCGAGTTGACTTTGCACCTATTATTTGACCACCAAATTGGAGTGCACCATTCGAGATAATGTGGGACGCATTTGATCATGCCATTGGAGCTGTTTTGGGGCAATGCATTGATAAACTTCACCATGTGATATATTACACTAGTAAAACACTAATTGACACGCAACTCAACTATTCTACACTAACAAAGAGTTGTTAGCCATAGTGTTCGCTCTGGATAAGTTTATATCTTACCTATTGGGGTCTAAAGTTGTAATATATTCGGATCACACGACCTTAAAGTACCTCCCTTCTAGCTAGGACGCAAAACCTAGGTTGATCCATTGGATACTACTACTATAAGAGTTTGACATAGAAATTAGGGACAACAAAGGTTCATAAAATGTAGTAGCAGACCACTTGTCCAGATTGGTGGTGAAGTGTAATAACCCCAATTTTTGTAAATTGATTGAGAAAATCAATTTAGTTTGAATTTTTAGAAATTCTGGGCTGGAATATTAAGTTAGTAGAAATTCCCTTTTTATAAAGATTAAAACATGATTTAAAACTTACAAGTTATGAATGTACTCGAAAAACAGATAGAAATAATAGTAAGTACGTTCAATTCCGAGTTAAAATAAAAGATCCCTAATTTTCTCCATTTTTATGAATAAAAGGATAAAATGGTAATTTTATGCATAATTGATATCTAAGACTTCAATATTTAGAATGTACTCAGAAATATGATTCCAACGCCACTAAGTACGTTCAATTCCAATTCGGGAGAATAAAATAAAAAAAATTTCCATAAAAGGGTAAAATGGTCCTTTCACATTGTAATGCCCGAGCAATTTACACTATTTTTAATGAAAATTGAACATTCTATAGGAAATAAACTGAGTTAAATGTTTCACTTTATTTAAAATAGTAAATGAAGGAATTTGTGAGGATCTTAGCACCATTAGATTCTACTCGAAAAATGGAATCCAACGCCTCAAAAATCACCCAAAACGAAGTTCGTATGAAGAAGTTATAACCGTTTAAAGATAGGGGTATTTAGGGAAATCGAACAGAAAACGTTTAAAACGAAAAAGGACGAAAAACGCAGGGGGCCATTTTGATAACGGCACCCCCTATCGTCTTCAACCTCTAGACCCCTCCAGAAACCCTCGATCCTGATTTTTCTAGAGGATTCTGCCACCGCCATAAGCAGGGCTATAAAAACCCCATCTCCCCTCTCCAAAAACACAAGTTTTTCGGCATTTTTCCAGCCGTTTGAGACTTGGGTTTCTGGAAAAATCGAAAACCCATCTCCTTTGCATTTTTCAGCAACGGCCAGGCCAAAGTCAGGCCGGCCATGCCGTTCCCGTCTCCCCATGCCCCTTTCTTCTCTTGTTCCGGCCTTGCATGAATTCCCCCCTTTGTTCAAGTTTTTTGGCGAGCAGGCACACCCACTGGGAAAAAGGGCGTCCCCAGTCTACAGGTAAATCGTTCTTCCCTTTTCCGTTTTGCTTTCCCTAGGCCAGATCCATGCCGGATCTAGACCTTCCCCAGCCATTTCCAGCCAAGTTTCCTGGCCGGGAAACACTCCAAGCCGGCTTGGGCTAGCCTTGCATGAACCAGGCGTCCCAAGGACGCCATGCACCACGTGCACTTGGGGACTGGGTCCCTGGGACATGTTCCAAGTGTACGACAGTGCGTACACTATCCCAGGTGCGGCCTTCATGTGCGTGTGCAACATGGGGCACGGGTCCTGGCTCGACCAGGGTGCACGGGGTGCCTTGGGAGTTGAGACGCGCCATACTACAAGGTGCGTTCGTGCAATGATGTGCGCCATAGCGCATCACTTGAGCATGCATGTGCGAGTGCAAAACGCAGTCCCTGGCACGGCCTTTAGGCGCACATGCACGTGAGGCGGTCACGGTTCAACCAGGATGCATGGGTGTACTAGGAACTGGGACACGCGGACCTAATGTGACTTTAAAATTAGGATCATATGACCATTTATAGAATTTAACTATTGAATAAGTAGGTCCATATTATAGGATCTAGCCTGACGAATGAATTAGGCAAGGACCATGGACCCAATAGGCAGAGCTAGCGGTTTAATGCCTAAATAGATTGAAATTAATAAGGACTCCTTGTATCCATTCATACCTAGGAGTTTATAAATGAGACCAAGGAACGGGTTGAATTGATAAAGGACGCGACTCCAGGAGACTTTGAGGTAGGTGCTCTATCGCTACTAGACTTTTTCAAAGAGCCATGATTGTTTTATGCATGTTTTAAGTATAAATTATATAACTTATTTAGCATGACTTAATTCAATATAAATATGATAAATGCTTTATGCATAAATATGTTTTGCAAATAATTGCATATACATTATGTATAGATATGTTTTGCAAATGATTGCATATACATTATGCATAGATATGTTTAGCAAACTAATGCATGTATTGCATGATTTGTGAGCATTGAGTTTTTGAAAGATTGCATGTCCTTGAGGGTTACCAAAAGACGCTGAGTAGGCAGTTGTGAGGGCCAGGAAGTTGTGAGGGACCCAAAGAGGACAAGTTTTGAAAAATAGGTTTTCACTGGTTTGATCTGATATGATTTGGGCTGATAAGCTCGTGGGCACTATGTCGAGAGGTTTGGGTTGGCCTTCAGCCTCTACCACTATTAGGTGGATGGGTACCAAGCCCAAAAAAAGGGCAACGTCCGTACTTCGATTGCATGTGGTACAGGGGGCTACCACTAGTGTCACGGCACTGGGTCAAAGTGTCATATGTCCCGTGGAGGCATATGACCCTGTGTCCTCTGTACCTGGGGACCACATGGCGGCTAGGTTGTGGGCATAGTTGGACCCTATGGTTTGAGGATTTATTTGCATTGCATATGGCATGACATGAGGTTGGTCGACCATACCAAATATCCATGAGTTGGATTCAGTTGAGCATCTTAAGCATATCATTATGTTTATGATATACGATACTTTCGACTTGGATTATGCTATTCTTTAAGTCGTCAGTATTTCAATTCGACAGTGGTTTTTAATATCGATATTGAACGTGATTGTTCGAACATGCACATGTTTTTAAGAGCATATGATTTTAAACATAGCTTGCATTGCAAAACTAGTAGTGATAGACTCCTACTGAGTATAGTATATACTCACCCTATCCTTAATACTTTTCAGGATAATTCCACTCACAAATAGAAGACGTCTCAGGAGATATTAGTGCTACGAGCAAGTGAATAAACAAAGGAGACAACTATACATGTGAGTAAACTCTTTACCCTTTGGACATGTATTTGTATTTATTTACAGTTGAAATTTGTGTCTTTATGCTTGGATAGACCTGGGGAAAAACAATTATGATTTCTATAGTTTTTCAAAAACTACTTTGGTTGTTGTGAAAGCAAATGACACTCGGGGTTTTCAAAATGAATTTAAAATAAAAGATTTTCCACTGCATTGCATGGTTTTTATAAAATGGTTTTCAAATAGGGATGCATCCTGCCTTAGGAATTTAGATCTTGCATTTAAAAATGCATGGGAAAACCCGGGTCGTCACACACATCCCCGTGGGGCCCTCAAAGAAATCCAATGGCCAGAAAATATGTAATGAGTGGTCAAACCACTACTAGCTACTAGTGGAAAAGGAGGTGTTAGTGGAGGATCCAATGTTAATTTAATATTCAAAAGAATTAAAGCATAATTATTACAAGTAATTATGAAAAATTCAAAAACATCTATAAATACACCCCCAAAAATCCTACAAAAAATGTTCATTAAATTTTCCATGAAATAATCTTAGTTCCCATGAAAAAAGGATCTAGATTCATTTCCAAATTTCCAAAACTCCCAAAAAATTTCCCTTCTTTCACTTTCTCTCTCCTCTCTCTAGATTGGAATAAGAGACCTAAATTCAATTTGGCACTCTATTGCAAATCAAATCTCAACAATTACCCATTCATATTGTCCTATACTACCTTATCCGTAAAACCCCCAACTCACTTGCAAGATCTAATAGTGCAATCAATGAAAAATCACAAAACAAGTGGTTATCGAGCTATCTTATCATCAAGAGGATAATTCTTTAAATTGGCCTGCAAAACTTATGTTTTTCTCAATCAGGAAGGTGGAAACTCTTTTCACACTTATTTCATATCAGTTTATGTAATTTTTATTTATCTAAAATTAGTTTTAGGTTAAAAATTATAAAAATCAAGTAAGGATAAGAACCCTTAATTTTTGGACAATGGAGGGTTCAGATGGAAAATTTGAGCCATCCAAACAATCCAGAAGGATCCAAAACTCCATGTTAAGAAATATTAGCCCTTGGATGTTTTAGATTTGAGAGATCTGGAGAAGGGTTGATTCGATGGTCCAGATCAGACCGTCTTAACCAGTCTCCCAAATCAAGCATTGATCTGAGCCTGACCCCACTCAGATCATTGAGCCACTTTTTGGGATTTTCAAGATACATTTTAGATCATCTTTTCATGTTCCAGATCATCTAAAACACCTTCTAATGGCTAGATCAAATCTGGGGCGTTGATTTTTTTAACTGAAATCTTGTTTCTTCAATTAAGAGCTCATTTTAACTCTGATTTTAGATCAAAAGTTGCTATGAATTTCTAATGGTGTGTTGAATCTAATGGAGATGTTAGATTTATGTTTTTAATTGTATTTACGCATGATAATCACTAAAATCCGTTCCAACGGTAATGGATCATGATCAAAATGAGGTCAAATTGAAAATCTCTTCCGATGGATGGATCTAAAAGGTTTAAAAACCCTAAGATTGATGATCACAGTAGTATTTCTAATCCTCTATATAAGTTTATTCGATCAAAACAGTACAGACTAAAATTAGCCTTTGAAAATTTAAAAATGCAATTACTTACTTAATTTAAGTCCGATTTTCAATCTGTAAGACGCTATAAATAGATCTTGATGAGGGAAACATACTAAACCCATAAATACAAGATTTGAAGCATAAAATATTTCTATTAATTATAAATACTCTTGCTTACACCCTTGATCAAGTAGATCTAGGGTGATTAGAATTGAAAATTTAGAACGACTAAGGATCTAATGATGATAAAATAGCATGGGGATGGTTGGATTGGATTGATATGAAATAAAGCAAGGTGTAGGCCCTTAAATGAGAAAATGATCATGCAAAATCTCAATGGATCTCCTTAATCGAATGTATCAAGAATGATCAGGACAATTGGACCTATAAAATTGAATGTTCTAAGGTTAGGATCATGTTATTATCATATTGGATCAAACAAAAACATAAAAGATCAAGGGTTGCGTTCTTAATGGTGTATCAACCCTAGATCTAAAAGATGGACAAATAGGATGGTTGGATCATAAGCACAGCTTGATCACATGCTTAATTAATTCTCTTTCACAGTAAATTAGATTTAATTATGATCCATGTCTAATTTCCAATTTTAGGTGGACTTCACTAAATACATATACATCATGAAGTATAATCGCAGTAAGGGCTACAATTAGTGGGACAATATAAGGATTATCAAATCCTTGGCCCAAACTAAGAAAATAATAAATCCCATGAATGACATTTTAAATGTTTGTGGTTTTAATTAAAATCAATTAAAAAGAGTACTTAGGGATAAAATGCTCATAGGAACCTTATGAAAGGTTGAACTAAGGTCAGTCTAGTGAATGCTGAATATCGTGGTTGAGGGGGTTCTCTAACAGAGCCCCGCTCTTCCCCTACCTTCCATTGACATTTGTAATGTCTAAATGCCTCCTTACATGAGGATTGAAGTAACCACTTTGTGTTCAACCATTCAGCTGGTAAGCCTTGACCAATTGGAAATAAGAGGAGCTGTCTAGACTTAGGATGGAATAAGCTATCTTCAATTAGTAAAACATTAGCTGGTTGAATAATAATAGTAAGAGCATAAAAGATTACTAAATTATCTAATTCTAATAAAAATTGTAAGTAAGATAAGGATGATCAAACAAGATCCATAGGATCTTGAATGATCAAGAGCAATAAGAATCTGAATGTTGTATTTTATTTATGTATCTAAGCATGTATATTCTAGACCAATCTAGATAGAGAATCCAAACCCTTGATCAAATTTGATACAACGAAGAGAACCAAGATCATCCTCCTTAGGGATGATCAAACAATTGAAGTTTGATCAAAGAAGAACTAGATGATAGATGATCTAAACTCTTGATCTTTATCAAAAAGTATAAATTGTTGATCAAAGGATCTATGAAAGATCAGGATAAAAAAAAAAAAAGAGTACACAAAGACTTAGAATAGAAAATACTTAGATATGAAAGATTAGAAGATCATTCTAATCGTCATATCTATTGATCAATAGGATAAACACTATCTGAGAAAGATAGATCATGATAGGACATAAGATTTAAATCCTTTATATCAAAAGACAAAGAATATAGATAGGATAAAAAATATAGGATTATTTAGATTGTATAAGCATTGAAAGTATGTATGGATTTTTAGATTTCATACGTCCATCAGGATCATGGAAGATTTGATGTAATATCCTTAATTTTTTTATATAAATTAAGAATTTATTAAATAAATAAAAATAAAAATTTATAGATGGAATTTGATCCTAAAAACTAAGAATTTGAAAGTGCTCATCGATAGGATTCCAACGCCATAAAGAACACAGAAAACGGAACTCAAACGAGGGAGTTAGGAGCTGTTGAAGTTATAGGGGTATTTTAGTCATTTGGCAGAAACGTAAACACAAGGGCACGAATTGATAACAGCACCCCCCTTCTTCTACACGTCTCTACCGGATTTGGCAAAATTGCTGAAGAAACTAGTAGAAAGAGGCATGAAGGGAAGAGTTTCTCTTCCCCTTGGACTCTAAGGCATATATCTTTGCCCCTTAGGCACCAAAATACTCCACCTTTCCTCATTTTTCACTGAGTTTTACTCAGAAACCCTAGCTCCAAAAAATTCAAGTTTTCTGGCAAGTGGAACTCCGGCAACGTCCATCAACGCCTAGCCAGACGAGGTAAGTCCTAATTCCTTAAATATTTATTTATTAAATAGGATGTATAAATAGAAATACATTAAAAATCAGGAAAAATCAAATTTTTCCTAGGAACCCTGTGCACGCTACTATTGGAGTGTGATTTCATGGATGAAACCACATCTTCTTGCAAATCGGATAGTCCATCTAGTGCATGATAAACCCTTTAAATTTGGTAGAGATCCAACGGTTGGTTTTTATAGAAAACATGAAAACCAGTACCTAGGAAAGTTTTTAGGAACTTGGGAAAAATCGCATAAAGGACATGGTTTTTGGAAAAATCAAAGAAAATGGAGGGTATAAATGAAATCTAGAGGAAATTCTGAGAAAAATGGAGCAAAGTCGTAAGATTTGGACCCATGTGGGCTTGCCGGAGAAGACAGGAATCTGGTCGTCTTCTCCAGTAGTGGCGACCGCGTCGGTGCCCTGGTGTTGATGCCAAGATGGCCAGCAGGACACCCCAATGATGATGCCCAATGGGAGTTCGATGTCGCACGTGTACGCAACGTCCACGCGCGCGAGGGAGACGGCGTGCGCTGTCTTGGTGGGGTCGGGAAGTGCGGCGTCCTGGTGACTGAGACGCACGCGGCGCATCTCCGCTGCACTTCTCAGTGGTGGGCATCTTTATGACACCAGTTTACGTTGGTATAAACCAGTGTAAACCAGCACCGGGGTACAGACCCCCTTACGGTGGTCGGTCAACCCCATTTTGTGAGTATTTTCGCAAAAAATTGATTTTTGGGAGCTAGAGGAGTGCAAATCACAATCTGAAAGAGGCGTTGTGACCATATTAATGACGCATACCTAGTTTTAACTTAAAAACTTATAAATGAAAATTTTTAATTTAGAAAAATTTTATGTTGGCATGTTTTAACTCCATGAAATGCATGTTTTAGCATATGGAATAAATTGGCATTTATGTTGGCATGACTTATGATACTGCTATCTTCATAGATGATAGACGTTTTATTTTATCAGTATTGTTATTCATTTATTTTATTTTATTACATTACTTGTCTATGTACCTACACAAGTGATAGCTTGTTGAGGCATTGCTTTCTTTTGCAATGCCTTAGATCTCAAGCGTGATAACAGGAAAGGCAAGGCTATTGAGAAATCGTGAGAGCTGCGGAAGATCCTTTTTTCCTAGAATTTTAGACAGTGATGTGAGTCAATAAACAGGATTATCATTTGAATTTAATTATGGACTGTATACTTTATATTTTGGATTTGATTGAGATGTTTAGACATATGTTGGACATTTATATGGGATGTTATGATGGATAAACCCTGGGCCATATTATTATTGTGTTTTGGACATCTATTTGACTCAAAATAAAGGCGCCGATTCATTTGACGTTGATTGATACGCGGATTGTTTTAAATCTATTATCATAAAAATTTATTTATGTTTTAAATTATATATGCCATTTTGAGAAAGGAAAACTAATACCCAGAGTTTTAAGAGCTGTTTTCGTAAAATGATTAATAAAAATTTTCTCATGGGATCCCAAATGCTATTATTATTATAAAAAAAAAATGTCTTAAAAATTTGGGGTGTTACATTTGAAGATATGAATCACTACTTGAAGGTAGGAGGATTTTCTGAATGCATCCACATGAGAAATACATGTTGAATACACGATCTTATGTCTAAAAATGTTGACAAGCATAATGTCAATACTTGTATAAAATCCATTAAAAACCCTTATGATCCAACCAAAACACATATGAAATGGTTAAGTTAGAAATGAGGAAAACCCTAAGTGAATAAGGAACTAAAAGGTATTCCAGCCCTAGATAAACAAATAAATTGTCTAATAGGTATAAGATAAATACATGGGAATCATTCAAAGAAGGAGAATTAGGAGCTCAAGACTTAAGAAGACTTAGAAGAATAATCATTCAGGATATATCCCTTGAAGACATGTATTTTTATTTGAGAGCATTGTATTGTATTGAGAGTTTTTATTGTATGGTGAGCTTTGAAATTTGGATTATATAATTTGGAAAAGTATTGTACTGATACTTGGGTTGTGCTGTGAACCATTGGATGGATTCTTGAATTTAATAAAAGTATATTCCTTCAATGGAATTTTATCTTGTACAAATGTGACGACCTGGGTTTTCTCATGCATTTTTAAATGCAATATCTAATTCCAAAGGCGGGATGCATCCCTATTTGAAAAAGCATTTTATAAAAACCATGCAATGCAGTGGAAAATCATTTATTTTAAACTCATTTTTGAAAACCCCAAGTGTCATTTACTTGCACGACCTGGGTTTTCTCATGCATTTTTAAATGCAATATCTAATTCCTAAGGCGGGATGCATTCCTATTTGAAAAACCATTTTATAAAAACCATGCAATGTAGCGAAAAATCATTTGTTTTAAACTCATTTTTGAAAACCCCGAGTGTCATTTGCTTGCACAACAACCAAAGTTGTTTTTGAAAAACTTCAGAAATCATAAATGTTTTCCCAGGTCTATCCAGTCACAGCTCACAGCCCAACTATAATTAAATACAAATACATGTCCAAAGGGTAGAGTATTTACTTACATGTATAATTGTCTCCTTTTGATTTTTCTTGCTCGTAGCACTAACATAGGTGTCCTCTACTCGTGGATGGAATTATCCTGAAAAATGTTAAGGATAGGGTGAGTATATACTATTCTCAGTAGGAGTCTATCACTATTAGTTTTACAATGCATGCTATGTTTAAAATCATAAGCTCTTTAAAACATGTGCATGTTTGAACAATCATGTTCAATATCGATATTAAAAACCACTGTCAAATTGGAATACTGATGACTTAAAGAAATAGCATAATCCAAGTCGAAAGTATCATATATCATAAACATAATCATATGCTTAAGATGCTCAACTGAATCCAACTCATGGATATTTGGTATGGTCGACCAACCTCATGTCATGCCATATGCAATGCAAGCAAATCCTCAAACCATAGGGTCCAACTATGCCCACGACCTCACCGCTGTGTGGTGCCCGGGTACCTAGGGACACAGGGTCATATGCCTCCACGGGACATATGACACTTCGACCCAGTGCCGTGACACCAGTGGTAGCCCCCTGTACCATATGCAATCGAAGCAGGGACATGCCCTTTTTGGGCGTGGTACCCATCCACCTAATAGTGGTATAGGGTGGAGGGCAACCCAAACCTCTCGGCATAGCGTCCATGAGCTTACCAACCCAAATCATATACAATCAAACAAGAAAAAACCTCATTTTCAAAACCTGTCCTCTTTGGGTCCCTCACAATTGCCTGGCCCTCACAACTGCCTACCCAGCGTCTTTTGGCACTCCAGCGTCTTTTGGTAACCCTCAAGGACATGAAATTTTTTAAGAACTCAATGCTCACAAATCATGCAATATATGCAATTGTTTGCACACACATGTCTATGCATAATGTATTTAATCATATGCATGCTGAATTCATTTATATGCTAAACCAGCCATAAAATAAGTCATGCTAAACAAGTCATATAATTTATACTTAAAACATTCATTCAAAACAATCATGGCTCTTTTTAAAAGTATAGTAGTGATACAACAACTACCTCAAAGTCTCCTGGAGTCGCGTCCTTTATCATTCAACCCATCCCTGAGTCTCATTTATAAACTCCTGGGTATGAATGGATGCAAGGAGTCCTCATTAATTTCAGTCTATTTAGACATTAGATTGCTAGATCTGCCTTTTAGGGTCCATGGTCCTTGCCTAATTCATTGTTAGGCTACATCCTATGATATGGATCTACTATTCAATAGTTAAATTCTATAAATGGTCCTAATTTTAAAGTCTCATTAGGTCCACGTGCCCCAGTTCCCAGGACACCCGTGCATCCTGGTTGAACCGCAACTGCCTCACATGCATGCGCACCTGAAGGCCGTGCCAAGGACCACTTTTTGCATGCGCACATGCATGCTCAAGCGACGCGCTATGGCGCGCATCCTAGATGGCGCCTCACGGACGCTCCTTTGGTGTAGCATGGCGCGTCTCAGCTCCCAGGGCACCTCATGCATCCTGGTCGAGCCAGGACCCGTGCCCCATGTCATACGCACACCCAAGGCCGCACTTAGGACAGTGTACGCACTGTCGTACGCCCAGAACCCATCCCAGGGACCCTGTCCCAGGCATACGTGGAGCATGGTGTCCCTAGGACGCCTTGTTCGTGCAGGGCCGGCCCAAGATGGCTTGTAGCATGGTGCGTCTCAGCTCCCAGGGCACCTCGTGCATCCTGGTCGAGCTAGGACCCGTGCCCATGTCGCGCGAGCACCCGAAGGCCGCACCTGGGACAGTGTACGCACTATCGTACGCCCGGAGCCAATCCCAGGGACCCTCTCCAAAGTGTACATGGAGCATGGCATCCTTGGGACGCCTTGTTCGTGCAGGGCCGGCCCAAGCCAGCTTGGAGCATTTTCCAGCCAGGAAACCTGGCTGGAAAATGGCTGGGAAAAGAACCCGATTCGGCATGAATCTGGCCTGGGGGAAGCAAAACAGAGAGACAAGGTAAGGAGGGGCTTACCTGGGTAGCCTGGGGATGCCCATCGCCGGTGGTGGAACCCCATTTCACTCTGAACCTCCCACTCGCCGAAAAACTCAAAGAAAGGGGAAAACCCCATTGCCAAGACCGGAGAGAAGAGATGGGAAATGGGGAGATGGGTATGGCCGGCCTAACTTAGGCCTGGCCATCACCAGAATCAGAGAGAACTAGGTTTCTGATTTTTGTCGGAAAACCCCAGACCCAAACGTCTGGAAAATGTGATTTTGAAGAGGGGGGAGATGGGGTATTTATAGGGGGAAGAAGGCAGTGCCCCTCAATGGCAATGCCGCCATTTCCCTGCTGTTTTCTGAGGAAATCATGAAAAGAGGGTTTTTCGGAGAAATCTGGAGGTGGAAGACGACAGGGGGTGCCGTTATGAAAATGGCCCCCTGCATTTTTCGTCTTTTTCGTTTTTTTGTTTAAATTACAAAATTGCCCTTGATCTTTAAACGGTCGTAACTTCTTCATACAAACTCTGTTTTTGGCGTTCTTTGAGGCGTTGGATTCCATTTTTCGAGTAGAATCTAATGGTATGATGTTTCCTCACAAATTAATTCATTTAATATTTTAAATAAGGTAAAACATTCAACACAATTCATTTCTTATAGAGTGTCCAAAGTAGCATAAATTGCTCGGGCGTTACATTATTACCCCCTTCAAAGAATTTCGTCCTCGAAATTCCATAAATTATCATCTTCAAGGTATTTTGTCTCTTAGATAACTCCTTGGTGAATGCATTCTCCCCTTAGGAATGAAATCCAGGCTCAACCTCAATTTATCATTTCTATTGTTCCTTCTACAAGGCCTTACCTATAAGGGCCGCTTTCGCTGCGTACTCTGATGCATACTCTCATACGTGCTAGTTTAACAACTCTAGTTTTCTAGCAGTAATTCATCTATATCAAAATCCTTAGATGCCTATACTTTTCTCATCATGTATAGGATAGTCTCCAAGTAGAATCATGCTTCTTTATTCATGTATAAATTACTCCATACTTCTTTGAGATCATATGATCTTATTTCTCCTATTTCATAGGATAATCTTTTTTCTTCTTGACTTCCATCTAGTGATCTCTTCATCATCTACATCTCCTTCTAATGGTTGGTAAGAATCCAATTTTTTTACCTTCTTTCTATTGTGTCTAACTTTGCTTCTTATCTTTTACCTTTGTCCCCAAGATACGCCACTAGCTAATATGGTATCATGTGCTCTACAGCCAAACCCTTGATTAACTTCAAATTTCAACTGTCTGTTGTTTTCCATATGTGTCTTGATTCCTCGACCAAAGTTACATTCAAAATAAAATCATGAAAGCCAATTAGTAGCATCTTCCATCGAGGACCTTATCATATACTGAAAGTAAAATGTCCTAACTCTATATCCAGTTTCATAGTTATTGAATTCATTAAACACTTTTCCCATGTCAAATGTTAATGGTCGATTCATCATCATGGGTCAAATGTTCTCATCCAGAGGCCTTATCTCACTATTCACATCAATTTATCATTAGCATTTTTCAATAATGTTCCCATTTATGCAAGGCAAAAAATCTCTTATAACCGAGTACCCTTACTAGGTCATGGTTGAATCCTTTGTCATCATCCTCTTTGTCCTTTCTTTGCTTGATGGTTTCCTTCATAACCTTTCAATCCAAAAGTTCTATCCTCAATCCAGTAGGGTTAGTCCTTAGGAAATTCCTTCACTTGATTTTTCATACTTGGTATATGGTTATAACAACTAACTTTTGTCTAAAGGCAACGTAACATCAAATCTCACCTTATAATGTATTGGCCATCTCAACTTTTCTACTTCCATTCCCTATGTCCATATATTGTGCAATCTTTTATCAAGGCTTTATTGTCAACTATTCTATCTTAACTGTCAGGGGTTATCATCCTCATAAGTAGTGGTTTTCTCAATTCCTCAAAATTTGTCTTCCAAGTGCCTCCTCATACTTAGCAGTTCTCGTTCAATAGCTACTACATCGAGTTATGCTGAAGCTATTAAATCATCAAATTTGAAAAACACTTAGGTAAGTATGGAACATTTTCATAGACATATAGAAAGAATTTATTTGATTACCTATTGATCTCTTTCCAGATATATCTTTGTCATAAGCTCATGGGTCTCTAAAGTGATCGGTAGTTATCTTCCTTTTTTTTCAATCCAAGTCAGCAGCATCTTTCAGACTCAACATAATTTCTTCACCTTGTCATGGTATTTATTCAGGTTTGGAAAAATCTGTCTCCCTGGTGGAGATCGCTCCTTATTTTTGCTTCTATCTCAGTTGTTACTATATTTATTGTACTTGTAGCTCCTCCATGATGTTGCCTAATCAACTTACCTCATACCCTCAAATGACTTAGTCTAACAAGTAACTCTTTTAGGTAAAACTCGTGTCCAAATACTTATAATATTCTTCTGAGTATATAACTTCGATTACTAACTCATAGATACTAACATACTTGATTAATTAGGGTGGGACACCTTTATTTAGTTAACAATACTGTAAAGGTAATGACTAAATAATGGTCTTAAGATATTTGCTCTTCCAATTTATGATAGCAAGATCTTCATTTGATCCTTGATGGTACCCTTCCTGCTGAAGATAGATAGATGGACAAGTCACTGTCCTGGCCTAATAACTTTATTTACTCATGTAGTGGCAAGGTGAGATATCACCAAATTTTCCTTTTTTATTATATCCATTGGTGTTCCCCATAAGCTAATGGATCTGATAAGAATCTAATTGTAATAATTGATATCAAACCATTTGTAGAATTTAATTTCTAGTTGGTCGCCATTCTTCTTTGAAAATTTCTTATCACATAATCTCCTGAAATTCGATACTCTACTCAAAGTCTTAAACCCCATATGCTTTCTCTCTTTTATACTCTTTTACAATAAGATCACCAACTCACCCAGTATTATTCCTTTGCATTTGTTTGATCTACCTTTCTATAGGATTCAAGATGATAGAATTGTATGTATCTGCATAGAGCCATGATCTTCTTCTTTTGACTATTCAATATTCATCGAATACTTATAGTTACATCTCTATCTCTTTCTCTCTTTTCTTCAAAATCCTCATTTGGTCTACCTGGATCAATGTCTTCATGTGCTTTGTTGCATATAATCGATACTACATCTACTCTTTTACTTAACAGATATGATAAACTGAATGCTTCTCAGAAATTCTAAACTATCTTAAGATCATTGAAATCCTCAATTGCCTAGAGCCTCAATAAAATTCATACAATGTCTTAATAATGGCATTGATGTTTTGATCATGCTATACTTTTCTCACAAGTTCATGTTAGGATCAATCTATTATCATCCTTAGTATTATCATCAAAATCTTTTGATAACTCGGTCGAATTCATTTTCCTATCATATTCGTGTTATGTTTCTCTTATTCACATGATATGTCACTTGTATACATCTTCTAATTTGCTCCATAATACTTAGGTAGTTATTATTTGATAACACTTCACTCTTCATAAGACTCTAATTAAGGTATCCAAAATTGAGCTAAGTCCTTCAAGATCCACACCTTTGTGATTCTAGTACGAGTCTTAGTTATCAGCTTGCATTCTCATCCCTCTTAGATTATCATCAAAATCTTTTCAAAGTCTGTCTTTTACATTCCCTATTATGCTCATATCATATCCTTGTGATGGTGTACTCATATTTTGATATTCTTTATGATGGTAAGATAGCCATCTAGGTTCTTTGATGTTCTCATTTTTGGTGAGATTGATCTCTTATAGGTCAAAACTATCTACCAATAAGTTCACTAACATCTTCCTTCATCATTCTTGTCATAATATGATCCATATATGATTTTTCATATTTGCACCACACAACAATCCTTAATCCTTCAGTCGTCTTAGACTAGTTTTTGGATAAGGGCTATACTATCCTCTACATAATTATTTGTTAAACCAAGCTGTGTTTCACCTATTTATTTATGGTGAACTGCCTTGTGCATTAATATTGTAATCCTCAAATAGAAGTAGTCATCTCTACTACTTCCATTTATACTACTCCTTCTGAATTCCCTCGATTGTCTATGACCCTTGGACATGCTGGACTGGCTCTGAAAGGATAAAACCTGGGCACTGATACCAACTGTGACGACCTGGGTTTTCTCATGCATTTTTAAATGCAATATCTAATTCCTAAGGCGGGATGCATTCCTATTTGAAAAACCATTTTATAAAAACCATGCAATGCAACGAAAAATCATTTGTTTTAAACTCATTTTTGAAAACCCCGAGTGTCATTTGCTTCCACAACAACCAAAGTTGTTTTTGAAAAGCTTCAGAAATCATAAATGTTTTCCTAGGTCTATCCAGTCACAGCTCACAGCCCAATTGTAATTAAATACAAATACATGTCCAAAGGGTAGAGTGTTTACTTACATGTATAATTGTCTCCTTTTGATTTTTCTTGCTCGTAGCACTAACATAGGTGTCCTCTACTCGTGGATGGAACTATCCTAAAAAATGTTAAGGATAGGGTGAGTATATACTATTCTCAGTAGGAGTCTATCACTACTAGATTTACAATGCATGCTATGTTTAAAATCATATGCTCTTTAAAACATGTGCATGTTCGAACAATCATGTTCAATATCGATATTAAAAACCACTGTCAATTTGGAATACTGACGACTTAAAGAAATAGCATAATCCAAGTCGAAAGTATCATATATCATAAACATAATGATATGCATAAGATGCTCAACTGAATCCAACTCATGGATATCTGGTATGGTCAACCAACCTCATGTCATGCCATATGCAATGCAAGTAAATACTCAAACCATAGGGTCCAACTATACCCACGACCTCGCCGCCATGTGGTGCCCGGGTACCTAGGGACACAGGGTCATATGCCTCCACAGGACATATGACACTTCGACCCAGTGCCGTGACACCAGTGGTAGCCCCCTGTACCATATGCAGTCGAAGCAGGGACATGCCCTTTTTGGGCATGGTACCCATCCACCTAATAGTGGTAGAGGCTGGAGGCCAACCCAAACCTGTCGGCATAGCGCCCATGAGCTTACCAGCCCAAATCATATACGATCAAACAAACAAAAACCTCTTTTTCAAAACCTGTCCTTTTTGGGTCCCTCACAATTGCCTACCCAGCGTCTTTTGGGCACTCCAACGTCTTTTGGTAACCCTTAAGGACATGCAATTTTTCAAGAACTCAATGCTCACAAATCATGCAATATATGCAATTGTTTGCAAAACATGTCTATGCATAATGTATTTAATCATATGCATGCTGAATTCATTTATATGCTAAACCAGCGATACAATAAGTCATGCTAAACAAGTCATGTAATTTATACTTAAAACATGCATTCAAAACAATCATGGCTCTTTTTAAAAGTCTAGTAGCGATAGAGCACCTACCTCAAAGTCTCCTCAAGTCGCATCCTTTATCATTCAATCTGTCCTTGGGTCTCATTTATAAACTCCTGGGTATGAATGGATACAAGGAGTCCTTATTAATTTTAGTCTATTTAGACATTAGATTGTTAGATATGCCTTTTAGGGTCCATGATCCTTGCCTAATTCATTGTTAGGCTAGATCCTATGATATGGATCTACTATTCACTAGTTAAATTCTATAAATGGTCCTATGATCCTAATTTTAAAGTCTCATTAGGTCCACGTGTCCCATTTCCCAGGACACCCATGCATCCTTGTTGAACTGCGACCGCCTCACGTGCGTGCGGGCCTAAAGGCCATGCCAGGGACCGCATTTTGCACGCGCACATGCATGCTCAAGCGATGCGCTATGGCGTGCATCCTGGATGGCGCCTCACGGATGCACCTTTTGGTGTAGCATGGCGCGTCTCAGCTCCCAGGGCACCTTGTGCATCCTGGTCGAGCCAGGACCTGTGCCCCATGTCACACGCGCACCCGAAGGCCGCACCTAGGATAGTGTACGCACTGTCGTACGCCCAGAACCCATCCCAGGCATATGTGGAGCATGGCGTCCCTAGGATGCCTTGTTCGTGCAGGGCCAACCCAAGCCAGCTTGGATTGTTTTCCGGCTAGGAAACCTGGCTGGGAAAAGAACCAGATCCGGCATGGATCTGGCCTGGGGGAAGCAAAACGGAGAGACAAGGTAAGGAGTGGCTTACCTGGGTAGCCTAGGGACACCCATCGCTAGTGGTGGAACCCCATTTCACTCTGAACCTCCTGCTCGTGGAAAAAATCGAAGAAAGGGGAAAACCCCATTGCCAAGACCAGAAAGAAGGGAGGGGAAATGGGGAGACGGGTATGGCCGACCTGACTTGGGCCTGGCCGTCGCAGAAATCGGAGAGAACTGGGTTTTCAATTTTTGCCGAAAACCCCAGTCCCAAACATTTGGAAAACGTGATTTTGAAGAGGGGGAGATGAGGTATTTATAGGGGGAAGAAGGCGGTGCCCCTCAATGGCGGTGCCGCCATTTTCTTAGTGTTTCCTGGAGAAATCATGAAAGGAGGGTTTTCTGGAGAAATCTGGAGGTGGAAGACTACAGGGGGTGCCGGTATCAAAATGGCCCCCTGCGTTTTTCATCTTTTTTGTTTTTTTGTTAAAATTACAAAACTGCCCCTGATCTTTAAACGGCCGTAACTTCTTCATACGAACTCTGTTTTTTGGTGTTCTTTGAGGCGTTGGATTCCATTTTTCTAGTAGAATCTAATGGTACCAAGTTTTCTCACAAATTCCTTTGTTTACTATTTTAAATAAGGTAAAACATTTGACACAGTTCATTTCTTATAGAGTGTCCAAAATAGCGTAAATTGCTTGGGCGTTACATCAAAGTTCTACTTATGTTATGTATGAAGTGATGACTTAGGTTTTAGAAAACAAGTTCTAATGAAAAGAATTTTTGTTGCTTTGTTTTGCGAATTTTTTTTACTACTTAGGGTGCCCTGCCTTTAATAATGTATTGCAAAATATGTTACAAAAACCTGGGTCGTCACATGGAGCAAAGTAGTGATCGAGCGCCTATAACTGAGTCACTCCTGGATGACTAGTTATTGCATGTTTCCCCTGTTACCTTGGTATGGAGATATTATCAATTATCTTGTCATAATTAGGAGATGCATCCAGATAATGAACATAATCAAATCAGCTCCTTTTGTCATGATCATGCATGTGGGGGCCATTTTAGTTCTAGAAAGAGGCCTACTATATTTAAGGATGCACATGCTTACTGCAAAGCATGTGTAAGGTGTTAAAGGTCAGGAAGTTTAGGAAGGAGATATATGATTTCCTTAAACCTAATCCATGTTATAGAACCTTTTGATGTTTGGGGCATAGATTTTATGGGACCTTTTCCTAATTCTTTTGGAAATCTATACATCCTAGTAGGAGTGGACTACATGTCCAAGTGGGTGGAGGCTATACCCTACAAAACCAATGACCACAAAGTTGTGGTAAAATTTTTAAAAGAAAATATTTTTGCATAGTTTGGTACTCCAAGTGCCATAATAAATGATGGGGCAAAACACTTTTATAATAAAGTGTTTGAAAACTTAATGAAAAGGTATGGCGTTAACCATAGGATAGCGACCCCATATTACCCTCAAACTAGTGGCCAAGTATAGGTATCCAATAGGGTGATAAAGTAGATTTTATAAAAGATAGTCAATCCAAGCAGGAAAGATTGGTCTCTAAGTCAATGACGCTTTATGGGCTTATTGTACAACATATAAAACCCCTACAGGAATATCACCCTACCACCTAGTTGATGGAAAGGCCTACCTCTTACTAATAAATTTAGAAACAGAAAGCATTTTAGGCTATCAAAAAGCTCAATTTTGACTTAGATTTTGCACAGACCCACCAAAAACTCCAACTCAATGAGCTGGAAGAATTGAGGAAAGATGCATATGATTCTACATGATTGTACAAGGATCGAATGAAGGCTATCCATGATAGGCATATTTTAAGGAAATCCGTCACACTTGTACAAAAAGTCTTACTATATAACTCTAGATTGCACCTATTCCAAGGAAAACTTAGATCGAGAAACCCAGAAAGTCAATGGTCAAAGGTTAAAACCTTTCCTAGAAATGCCTGACCCTGAAATTGAAGAGACACTTTTATAGGCACCTCAATATCATGACCCACATTAGATTACCACTCCAGGAGCCTTGCAATGTACCATCATCACACACATCATTACGTCTGGCTGAAGATGTAAAACTTAGCACTTCCTAAGAGGCAACCTAGATGTTTTTCAAATCTCCATCTTCTACATCCTTCCATTATCATATAGGATCTTATGTTTTTCAAACATTGAAGACAATGTTTCATTCAAGTTGGGGGGTGTAGATGCATATAGAAAATTTGAATTTTCGTGATTGTTTTGAAATTAATTAATTAATTAATTAAAAAAAAATTTTCAGGCAAAGTTCCCTTACTGTGATGAGAACTGGATGTTAATAATTTAGTAATTCCATAGTTTTCACCTCTTAATGGGAAGGCATATGATTATTTTGCATGTCATTCATGTGTTGAAGCATTTTATGAAAGTTAATTCTTGAAAACTATTTACGCACAACACATAGTCAAGATTAATAGAGAGGTGTGACTTAGAGACCTTAAGGAAAATCAGTGGAGACCTATAACTTAGTGAGATTTAGAGACTATTTTCTTTCAGAGAGTTATAAGTAATCCCACAACATCTTCAATGGTATAAATGAGTGTGATCCTATTATTTTTGTTTTGGTTAAACATCTATAATAATTAGGAGTAATAGCTTTATTTCTAAAAAAATTATTGAATCTGATAGGCTTTAGGAAACCTAGGAAATGATATAGGTCATCCATACTTATCCTAGAGATATAAAGCCTACCTAGTATATCATATGACTAGTTAGTCCCTTTGGGCCTATTATTAAGCTTTTCGTTCTTAACCCCAATTACCTTAACCTAGAACACACCAATAAAAATAAATATCCATTACCCATTGTCAAAATGAGTAGAGTTAGTAGAAAAAGTTCAAAAATAGGACAAAAAGTCAAAGAAGTGAGAAAAATTAGTTATCTTTCTTCCAAAGAAGCTAAAGAAAAAGAAGTGAAAAAGAAAATTTTGAAGGAGAAAGATAAAAATATGACTGAGATATTCACTTCAAGTACAACCTAAAAGAAACGTTGTCCTATCAGACCTTCACTCAATTTTGAACCTTTGAAATCCTTATATCCTTCTTTTCTGTCCTAAGCCTACATTTTGTCTTAGTTAGAGACCTATTGAACTTAGGTGGAATGTAGCCTAAAAGATGAGATTAAAAAAAAAATAATAATAAAGGAAAATTACCCCTAATATTCTTGGTGACAACATCCACTCTTAGGGATCACTCTCCTTTTGTAATAACTTTAATTTTTATAAATTGATTGAGAAAATCAATTTATTTTGAATTTTTAAAAATTCTGGGTTGGAATATTAGGTTAGTGAAAAATCTTTTTTTTCTAAAGATAAAACCATGATTTAAAACTTATAAATTATGAATGTACTCGAAAAACCAATCAAAATGACACCAAGTATGTTCAATTCCTAGTTAAAATAAAAAATCCATAATTTCCTTTACTTTTATGAATAAAAGGGTAAAATGGTAATTTTACCCATAACCAAGATCGAAGACATTAATATTTAGAATGTACTCAGAAATATATTCCATTGCCACTAAATAAAATAGATTTTTTCCATAAAAGGGAAAAATGATCATGTCACACCCCTGTGGGGCCCACAAGGGGCCTACAAATGAATCCAAGGGCCAAAAAACATGTAATGAGTGGTCAAACCACTACCAATTGACAGTGGAGAAGGAGGTGGTAGTGGAGGATCTAATGTTAATTTAATATTGAAAAGAATTAAAAGATAATTATTACAAGTAATTATGAAAAATTCAAAACATCTATAAATACAACCCCAAAAATCATCCAAAAATGTTCATAAAATTTACACAAAATTATCTTGCTTCTCTTTCAAAACCAGATCTAGATTCATTCCCAAATTTTCAAAACCCCAAAAATCTCTCTTCTTTCATTTTCTCTCTGCTCTCTCTAAATTGGAACAAGAGACCTAAATTCAATTAGACACTCTATTCAAAATCAAATTTCACAAATCTTACCATTCAAATTGTCATAGACTACCTTATCTACAAAATTCCCAAAAAAATTTCAAGATCCAAGAGTGCAATCAACAGTAAATCACAAAATAAGTAGTTATTGAGCTATCTTATCATCAAGAGGATAATTCTTTAAATTGGACTGCAAAACTTATGTTTTTCTCAATCAGGAATGTGGAAACTCTTTTCACACTTATTTCATATCAGTTTATGTAATTTTTATTTATCTAAAATTAGTTATAGGTTAAAAATTATAAAAATCAAGTAAGGATAAGAACCCTTCATTTCTAGATGATGGAGGGCTTAGATGGAAGTGCATCGATCTCAGAACATTGAGTTAGTACTATTAGATCCTGAGATTGAATGTACCCATAGGCAAGGCATGAGAAATCAAGTTCCTAATCCCATGACAGAACCACTTGCAGAAGTTGAACACAAGCCTATTAGAGATTTCTTTGCACCACTTTAGTTAAATATTCCATCATTCATCACCTAACCACCCACCAATGTAAATCACTTTGAACTTAAACCTAAAGGCAGTCAGTTACTCCCCACATTTTACAGTCATCAGAGAGAGGATCCGCACCTACATATAAAGGAATTCCTTGTTATTTAAGCTACATTTAAATTTTAAAATGTCTCACGTGATTCTATTAGACTTAGGTTGTTCCCTTTCTCATTGAATGATAAGGACAAATCTTGTTTGAATTCTTTAGTGGTGAATTCCATTGCCACATGGAACTAGTTGTGTAAAAATTTTCTAAACAAATTCTTCCCTATCAATAAGACTAATTCCCTTTGTAGAGTGATCATTAATTTGTAGAAAAAAATATAATGTAACAATATTAGGAATGCTAGGAAAGGTAGAATAGGTTATTGCAAGTATCCCTACCATTGTGTCAAAAAATGGAAGCAAGTTTAGTACTTCTATGAGGCATTAACACCTCAAAATAGAAAAATGGTAGATGCAACTAGTGGAGGGGCCTTGATTTAAAAAATGAAATAGAGGCTTGGGAATTTTTCTAAACCTTAGCTGACAATTCCCAGCAATGGGACTATTCCAATAAGAGAGAAAGAAATACCTAGCCTCAAAAGAAAGGAGGCTTTTATGCAATAGGAGTGGCCTTAGATATATCCCATAAGGTTGACTCTATGATTAATTGAATGGATAAGTTTGACTCCTTTGGTGGAAGAGTGGATAAGCTTGAAAATATGTTCCAAACCTTCATGGCTGTCCAAGCATCCATGAGCCTTTATAAGAGATTTTTCTATTTGTTTCCAGCCCAGCACATTTAACCCTTACTTGTCCACCCAATAGTATGTATATAGAAAATCTTATAGAAAAGGTGAATGCTATGAATACATATTGCAATCCTATAAATAATCCATATTCTAAGATCTATAATCCAGGATGGGTTAGGCATTCCAACTTATCATGGTCAAAGAACAATTACTAGGGAGGTACATCTTTGAACCCCCTTGCTCATAACTTTCTTAGAGCTTTAGTTCCCCTACATCCACCTTGTTTTCAATTTTTAAAGAAAACATTTGATGATACATAGTCACTCTCAAATAAAATTGATGAATTGACCAAAGCCTTATACCAATCACATAATGAGATTCAATAAAATATAAATAGAAATTCTCAAGCTATTTTCAAGATAGATATGCAAATAAGCCAGATGGTGGCTGCCCTAAATGAAAGAGGAAAAGCACAATTCCCTAGTCATCTAGTCCCAAACCCTAAGGGTCGTCTTCAATCTCACAAAGACACCAAGAGTAAATTGATGAGTAAAGCAATACAACTTTTTTGTTAGTAGATTGATGAATAAAAATTCCACGTGGTATGCTAGAGGATATTTTAATATAGGTGGACTAATTTTAGTTTCATGTATATTTTATTATCTAAGAATACCTAGCCTGCATTAGATCCTAGTAGTCAAATATCAATAATTCTTGAACATCCATTTTTGGTAATGTACAATGCCATCATCAGCTGTAGAAATGGTGTGATGAAATTATCCTTCGGCAATAAAAAAATTAAACTCATTATCTTTAATGCTAATCATCAGCATCTCAACGTAGATGATGCTTTTGTAGTCAATTTAATTAAAGGTCTACTTCAAGAGGCTAATTCACCATTGTCTTTCCTAGACCCACTTGAGGCTTGTGTAGCAAACTTTAACTATGATTTTGACATAAACAAGTCCAATGATAAGGCAAATAGTCTTTTGGATGCTACACCTATAAAGGATACCTCCAAATGGGGACCTCTAGTGGAAGCTCTTCTTCATTCAAATTCTATCCCTGTACCATCAATAGAGAAACCACTAACCTTGGTCCATATGCCATTATCTGATAATTAAAAATACTCTTGCTTTGGGTTAGATGAATCCTCACCTATAATCATAGCCATAAATCTCTATCAGAAATAGGAAGGTAAGCTTCTTGATGCTCTTAGAGAACTTAAGATAGCTTTACAATGGACAATAGCTGAAATTAGAGGTATCAGTCCTACTATGTGTATGCATAGAATCCATGTGGAGGAAAATGATAAACTATTTAGAGAAACAAAGAGGTGACTAAACCCTAATATAAAAGAGGTTGTGAGATACAAAGTACTCAAACTCCAAGATGTTAGTGTTATCTACCCTATATCTGACAATACTTGGGTTAGCGCAATTGAGGTTGTTCCCAAGAAGTTGGGAGTCATAAGAATACAAAATGAGGATAATGAGTTAGTTCCCACTAGCACAACCACTAGGTAGAGAGTCTGTATAGATTAAAAAAAATTGAACTCGATCACATGGAAAGACAATTTTCCTCTTCCACTTAAAGATCAAGAGCATAAATCTTCTATTATCTAGTTCTTCTTTGATCTAAGTTCTGTTATTTGATCATCCTTAAGGAGGATGATCTTGGTTCTCTTCCTTGAATCATATTTGATCAAGGGTTTGGATTCTCTATCTAGATTTTTCTACAATATACATACATAGATACATAATAAAATATGACATTATGGTTCTTATTGTTCTTGATCATTCAAGATCCTATGGATCTTTTTTATCATCCTTATCTTACTTACAATTTTTATTAAGATTAGATAATTTACTAACCTTTTATGCTCTTATTATTATTAATCAACCAGTTAATGTTTTACTGATTGAAAATAGCTTATTCCATCCTAAGTCTAGACAGCTCCTCTCATTTCCAATTGGCAAAGGCTTACTAGCTGAATGGTTGAACACAAAGTGGTTACTTCAATCCTCATGTAAGGAGGTGTTTAGACCTCACAAACATCAATAAAAGGTAGGGGAAGAGCAAGGCTCTATTAGAGAACCCCCTTATCCACCATATTCAACATTCACTAGAGTGACCTTAGCTCAACCTTTCATAAGGTTCCTATGAGCATTTTAACCCTAAGTACACTTTAAAATTGATTTTAATTACATCCATGAACGTTTAAAATGTCATTCATGAGATTTATTATTTTTCTAGTTTCGGCCAAGTATTTGATAATCCCTATATTATCCTACTAACTAAAGTCCTTATTATGATTATACTTCATGATGTATGTGTATTTAGTGAAGTCCATCTATATGTCACCAATTACCTTTTTTAAGGTATTTTTCATAATTCTATGATTAAAAGAAATTATACTAATAATTCTAAGAAATTTAAAGATAATCATGCCAAAATTGAAAGTATTGACCTGAATTTAAATTTCCTATTTAAAAGAAATTAAATAATAATATTACAACATCTTATTCTAGGAAATTGAAGATAATCACACTAAAATTAGAAAATAGACATGGATCATAATTAAATCAAATTTACTATAAAATACAATTAATTGCATGTGATCAAGCTGTCCTTATGATCCAACCATTCGATTTGTCCATCCTTTAAATCTAGGGTTGATATTCCATTAAGAATGCAACCCTTGATCCTTTATGTTTTTGTTTGATCCAACATCATAATAACATGATCCTAACCTTAGATCATTCAATTAATAGGTCCAATTGCCCTGATCATTCTTGATCCATCCGATCAAGGAGATCCATTGAGATTTTTCATGATCATTTCTCATTTAAGGGCCTACACCTCAATTTATTTCATATCAATCCAATCCAACCATCCCCAAGCTATTTTATCATCATTAGGTCCTTAGTGGATCAATTTTGATTACCCTAGATCTACTTGATCAAGCATGTAAGTAAGATTATTTTTAATTAATAGAAATTTTTATGCTTAAAATCTTATTTTTATGGGTTCAGTATATTCTCCTCATCAAGTTATATTCATAGCATCTTACATATTGAAAATTGGACTTAAATTTAGTGAGTAATTGCATTTTTAAATTTTCAGCCATTTTCAACAACTGATTTTAGTCTGTATTGTTTTTTATCAAATAAACCTATATAGAGAATTAGAAATTATATTGTTATCATAAATATAGGGTTTTGAAACCTTCTGGATCCATCCATCAGATTATATTTTCAATTTGACATCATTTTGATCATGATCCATTACTGTTGGAACGGATTTTAGTGATTATCATACGTAGATACAGTTGAAAACATAAATATAACATCTCTATTAGATTCTACACACCATTATAAATTAACAACAACTTTTTTTTATCTAAAATTGGAGTTAAAATGAGCTCTCAATTGAATAAATAAGATTTCAGTTAAAAAATGAACGACCCAGATTTGATCTGGCCATTAAAACGTGTTTTAGACGATATGGAGCATGGAACGATGATCTGGAATGCAACTAGACAATCACAAAATGTGGCTAATGATCTGAGCAAGGTTGGGCTCAGATCAATGCTTGATCTGGGAGATTGGTTGTGATAGTCCGATTTGGACCGTCGGATCAACCCTTCTCTAGATCTCCCAAATCTAAAACATCAAAGGGCTAATATTTCTTACCCTAAGGTTTTGGATCCTTTTGGATTGATTGAATGCCTCAAATTTTCCATCTAAGCCCTCCATCATTCAGAATTGAAGGGTTCTTATCCTTACTTGATTTGTATTATTTCTAAAATAAAACTAATTTTAGAAAAATAAAAATTATATAAACTAACATGAAATGAGTTTGGAAAGAGTTTCCACCTACCTGATTGGAGAAAAATGTTAGTTTTGTAGTCCAATTTAAAAGAATACCCACTTGATGATACAATCGCCCAAGAACCGCTTCTTTTGTGATTTGCCTTTGATGGCACTGTTGGATTTTGAAATTTCTTTTGGGGTTTTGTTGATAAGGTAGTCTAAGACAATCTGAATGGTGGGATTTTTGAGATTTTATTTGAAATAGAGTGCCTAATTCAATTTAGGTCTCTTGTTCTAATTTAAAGAGGAGAGAAAATGAAAGGAGAGATTTTTGGGAGTTTTGGAAATTCGATCATGAATCTATATATATTTTTGTAGGGGAGAAAGATAATTTTGTGTAAATTTTATGAACATTTTTGGAGGATTTTTGGGGATGTATTTATAGATGGTTTTAAAAATTTCATAATTACTTGCAATAATTATGTTTTAATTCCTTTGAATATTAAATTAACATTGGATCCTCCACTAGTACCTCCTTCTCCACTATCAGCTGTTAGTGGTTTGACCACTCATTACATGTTTTCCAGCTGTTGGATCCATTTGTGGGCCCCATGAAGGTGTGAAAGGACCATTTTGCCCTTTTATGGAAATTTTTTTTGTTTTATTCTCCCAAACTTGGAATTGAGTGTACTTAGTGATGTTGGAATTATATTTCTAAGTACATTCTAAATATTGATGTCTTAGATCTCAGTTAGCAATAAAATTACCATTTACCCTTTTATTTATAAAAAAATGGGAGAAGGTGGGAGACTTCAATCCAGAACCTTTTAAGAAAAACAAAGGACGCATGAACAATTTCAGGCCACAAAGAAATCAAGGAAATCCTGCATTTGGACAAAATAAAAAAACATGCTTTAGATGCAAAAGATTTCATCTTGGAAGGCCATGTTACAATCAATGGCCACAACAATAAAGACCCCCAATCAAATGTTATAAGTGTGGAGAGTTGGGGCATATGGCTAATCACTACAACAAACCTTTGGCAATCAAGGATGAAAAACTAGAAAATGTCCCTCAACACCAAGGGAGGGTATTTGCTATTACAGAGGGTCAATTGTCCAAAGGAATGATTGAAGGTACTTTGTTTATGCCTTATAGTGATGCAAAAGTATTATTTGATTGAGGATATAAGAACAACAATTTTTCCTTACTATGAATTTACATAAATCTATCATTGGAAGGTTTGAGATTTGAAATAGATGAAATAACTTCAATCTTCATAGGAAAAATAAAACGTAAATCTCTAAGGAAATAGATATTAGAAACAAAGAATTTTGAACAAAAGGGATAACTCAATTGAGAGTTATTAATCCTATTAGAAAGTCTAGCAAAGAATTAGCTTAAGTGATTAATGCATTAACATTGAGTAAGATGTGTCTTTATGACCCAAAAATGTGATTTTGCTTTTGAAAGAGAAGGTTATATGAACTATGAATGATTGGAAATAGAGGGTTCATTAAGTGGCAAGGCCACATGAGCAAACTTATGAATGGGTTAATGAAAACTCATAAGTAAGTTGAAATGCGAATTTCAAGGATGAAATTATTATAAGGGGAGAAGATTGTAATAACCCCAATTTTTGTAAATTGATTGAGAAAATCAATTTAGTTTGAATTTTTAAAAAAATTTGAGCTGGAATAATAGGATATTGGAAATTCTCTTTTTATAGAGATTAAAACATGATTTAAAACTTACAAATTATGAATGTACTAAAAAAGCTAATAAAAAAGACACTAAGTACGTTCAATTTCAAGTTGAAATGAAAAACCCCTAATTTTCTCTATTTTTATGAATAAAAGGGTAAAATGGTAATTTTAACCATAACAGAGATCTAAGACATTAATATTTAGAATGTACTTAGAAATACGATTCCAACACCACTCAATATGCTCAATTCCAAGTTTGGGAGAATAAAACAAATTTTTTTCCATAAAAGGGTAAAATGGTCCTTCCACACCTTTGTGGGGCCAGCAAGGGGCCCACAAATGGATCCAATGGTGTAATGAGTGGTCAAACCACTACCAGCTGATAGTGGATAAGGAGGTGTTGTGGAGGATGCAATGTTAATTTAATATCCAAAAAAATTAGAACTTAATTATTACAAGCAATTATGAAAAATTCAAAAACATCTATAAATACACCTCCAAAAATCCTCCAAAAATGTTCATAAAATTTATCCCTAAATTATATTTCTTCCCTTGAAAAACCAAATCAAATTTCATTCCCAAATTTCCAAAAATCCCAAAAACCTATCTTCTTTCACTTTGTCTCCCCTCTCTCTAAATTGGAACAAGAGAGCTAAATTCAATTAGGCACTCTGTTCCAAATGAAAACACATAGATCCCACCATTCATATTGTCCTAGACTACCTTATCTAAAACCCCTAAAATAAATTTCAAGATCCAACGGTGTAATCAACTGGAAATCACTAAAGAAGCAGTTATTGGGCAATTTTATCATCAAGTGGAGATTTCTCTTAAATTGGGCTGCGAAACCTATGTTTTTCTCCAATCATGTAGGTGGAAACCCTTTCCAAACTTATTTCATGTTAGTTTATATGGTTTTTATTTTTTCTAAAATTAGTTTTAGGTTAAAAATAATAAAAATCAAGTAAGGATAAGAACCCTTCAATTCTAGATGATGGAGGGATCAGATGGAAAATATGAGCTGTCCAATCGATCTAGAAGGGTCCAAAACCCCTAGGATAGATTTTTCATAAAATTTAATCAAGTTTTGAGCCTTTAATTGAAGACGAATTGATTGGATGGTCCAAAACAGATTGTCCACTCTTCCTACTAAGATCGGGCTC
Source organism: Warburgia ugandensis (assembly GCA_035236585.1). Lineage (NCBI taxonomy): Eukaryota > Viridiplantae > Streptophyta > Magnoliopsida > Canellales > Canellaceae > Warburgia > Warburgia ugandensis. The sequence continues at coordinate 45,073,151 of CP141127.1, read as the reverse complement.
CCAGGATGCCGCATGAAAATGTGCCACGCGGGAGCATCTCCGCACGCGTGCTCTGTGTGCGACGTTGTCCTGACAGAACAATTGCGTTATAGCTCTGGTCCTTTGAAGCATGTTATCCCATGCGTCTTGGTGATAAGAGCACGGTGATCGTTTCCCCGACTAGACCTGCTCTGCCCGATTGATTAGAGCTGTCCATTCTAATGGGGCCAGATCAAATCTGGACCCTCAAAATGACTGTGAACTTCAGTCTTTAATTGTGGAGTCATCTGAACTCCAAATTAAGATCAGAAAGAAGCTATGGAATGCTTGTAATATCTATTTTCTTATGAAATTATAAAATTGATAAAAATCTTCAAGAAACTTTCTGTTTTTAGGAATTAAGTTTTTAATTTTTGTGATCTTCAAGATTTAAGATGATCAGATCTTGGGGATCTAATGCAATGATGTTATAATGTTGAAATCAAGTAATATTCAAGATTTATTTTGATAGATCTAACATAAAATGAGGAATCTACCTTTATGGTAGAAAAACCCCAAAATATAAAGGGACCCACTTGACCAATAAGATCAAGCATGATTAGACACTTTGGATGGGTTGTATGAATGGGATTATGATGAAATCTAATTAGATCATAGATTAAATATGACAAAAAAAAGTGGATATGTTATTTCAATCTTAATGGAGCAAAAGCCCTAAACATAATTAAAACCACCCTTGATTTAAAGGAAAAGATCTAAAATCTAATGGTTGGATCATAAGTAAAAGTTTCTAATAATCTTAATCTAATTAGTTTAATTATCTTTTATTTGATAATAGAATTGTAAATGTGATTTATGTTATAAATTAGGAAGCATGATAGTGTAATTCTTAAATTTTAACATGCTATGCTCTAAATGTTATTAGTTTGTTATTAGGTTGGTAGATTTAATTATCTTAGGGCCATGTTAGTTTAAATTTGAGATTTTAGCATTATTCCATTAGATTATTAGTAAAATTTCATGTATTTCATAACTTAGGATAATGTTGGATTAAGTACAATTTTATTCCATTAAGTTGAGTTACATTCATAGGAAGCATGTTAGCATAAATGGTTGTTAAACTTATATTAGATTTATGCTTCAAAGTTTATGATTTAATTGTTATCAAATTTTATTAGTAGATTCAATTGTTAAGTACTTGTTAAGATATGATGAGCATAAATCACCAAAAATGAAAACTAAGGGAATATAGAGATTCATGGACAATTAAGATGAGTGAATGACTTTGACTTAAAGGGCTATAGTTAGTAGGACAATATAAGGATTATCAAATCCTTGGCCCATACTAGGAGAATAATAAACCCCGTGAATGACATTTTCAATGTTCATGGATTTAATTAAAATCAATTAGAAAGATACTTAGAGTTAAAATGCTCATAGGAACCTTATAAAAGGTTGAGCTAAGGTCACTCTAGTGAATGCTAAACATGGTGGTTAAGGAGGTTAAGGGGGTTTATTTAATAGAGCCTCGCTCTTCTCCTACCTTCTGTTGATGTTTATGAGGTCTAAACACCTCCTTACAATAACAATCCTAATGTCGTATTTTATTATGTATCTATATATGTATGTTGTAGACAAATCTAGATAGAGAATCCAAACCCTTGATCAAATATGATTCAAGGAAGAAAACCAAGATCATCTTGCTTAGGGATAAGGAAACAACTAAACTTAGATCAAAGAAGAACTAGATGATAGAAGATCTAAGCCATTGATCTTTATCAACAAGTATAAATTGTTGATCAAAGGATCTATGAAAGATCAAGATCAAAGAAAGGAATACACAAAGACTTAGAATAGAAAATACTTAGATCTGAAAGATTAGAAGATCATTCTAACTATCAGATCTATTGATCAATACTATTTGAGGAAGATAGATCATGATAGGATATACGATCTCGATCCTTTATATCAAAGGACAAGATTAGACGAAGAATATAGGATTACTCAGATTGTATAAATATTGACAATATGTATGCATTTACAGATTTCATACGTCAATCACGATCATGGAAGATTTGAAGGGATGAATCACTACTTGAAGGTAGGAGGATTTTATGAATGCATCTACATGAGAAATACATGTTGAATACATGATCTTTTGTCTAAAAATGTTGACAAGTATAATGTAAATACTTGTATTAAATCCATTGAAAACCCTTATGATCTAACCAAAACACAAATGAAATGGTTAAGTTAGAATTGAGGAAAACCCTAAATGAATAGGGAACTAGAAGGTATTCTAGCCTTAGATAAACAGACAAATTGTCTGATAGGTATAAAATCAATACATGGAAATCATTCATATAGAATTGTGATCCCTAAACTTATATGAACATGGGCATCATTGATCCCTAAGTTTGAAGTGAATTCCTATCCTCGGTATAAGAATACCAAAATATAAGGATGATGATATAAAGAGACATAATGTTTGATAAGTAAAAGTATTACTTTATATACAAGCATGGTGGCATGCGGTTTTGTTTTAAACATGCATATTCCTAGGGATGCTATGCTAGGATGGTTACAAGGGTTTGGCCACCCGCTCTCTGAAATGTGATATGTATGATGATATCGTGCCCAAAGAGAGGCAAAATGTTGGGTGAGGCAATTATGGGAAGGGCACCACTGTGATGGCCTGTCTCCCCATATTGACATGACATAGATGATTTTCCACACTTGGTATCTATGGAGTATGAAAGTAGTTATCCGAGCGCACTGCCATAGATCAAACTACAGCATAATAGTCCTTTGAGTATTTTGCATTATGATGCATGGCATAATGAGATGCTGATACTACCCAAATAAGGGAGTATTTTTCCAGTTGAGTCTGGATGTTTTATCAACACATTATGGCTGAGTGTGACGATACTTCCCAAATGAGGGAGTATTTTCCAATAGAGTCTGGATGATTAATCAACTCGATGCGTATGAGTTTGACTATTGATGCTTGAGATATTAACTATTTTTTACAGTTTTGACTGTATATATATCTATACAACATACACAGTATGTATGAGTAAGGATATACACATATGACAAAGTAAAGAGATTGATCCATGAATATGAATAATGGGATTATAAGTATTAGGATTATACTGTCAAATTATTTTGCTTCTTGAATCCCCTACCAAGCATAGCTTGCTGTGATATTGTAAATATTTGAATGCTTACAATATCTTAGATATAGAGAAGGAGAATTAGGAGCTCAAGACATAAGAAGACTTGGAAGAATAATCAATTAGGTATATCCCTTGAAGACGTGTATTTTTATTTGAGAGCATTATATTGTATTGAGAGTTTTTATTGTATGGTGAGCTTTGAAATTTGGACAAGTATTGTACTAATACTCGGGCTGTATTGTGAACCACTGGATGGATTTTGGAATTTAATAAAAGTATATTCCTTCAATGGAATTTTATCTTGTAGAAAATTCTACTTATGTTATGCATGAAGTGATGACTTGGGTTTTACAAAAAAAGTTCTAAAAATAAGAATTTTCACTGCTTTGTTTTGGGAAATTTTTTTACTGCTAAGAGTGCCCTACCTTTGAAAAATGTATTACAAATGTGTTATAAAAACTTGGGTCTACAGAGTTGGTATCAGAGCCATTCATCCAATCACAGTACGGTACCCTTATGTCCAATATGAAGATGACAATCCAATTTAGAGGATGCGAAATAGTGAGTGAATAAGAAATAAGATAGTATTTGATGAGAATGACTTACATGATTAAGTCATTAGTTAAGAATGAGAATAGGAAGAGTTATGTTATTGAGTCATTAGGTGAGGAGTTAATGTAATTAACTCATGAAGTATTAGTGGAGTATAAGTAGATATTACTTAGTGAAATAACTAGGAGTACTACTTAGTAAGTTAATGATATGAATATAAGGAATAATAAGTTATGGAAACAAGAAAGGAAAACATTACAATAGAGGAAGATGAGTTGTATGATATTCAAGTATAACTTGAAATCTTAAGTAAAGATACTTGTAGAAATAAAATAAATTAATATTTCTATTATTAGGTGAAGTAATGGAAATTGAGAGAAAGAGATGATAAATTGGAAAAATATGATGGAAAGGATGAAGAAGGATAAAATCCAACCCATATAGGAAAGATGAAATAGATACTAAAGATAAAACCTTAGAATTATTACAAAATTCAAAATTAATAATAATAAATAATAAATATAAATGTAAGAGTTACAATTACTATATAGATGTAGTATTATGACAATTAGCTAAAGGATTTAATTATCAAAATAGAGAAGATCTTACTTGAGAAGAACTTATGGAGATAGGTAAATATTTTCAAAATTAGCAAATGAAAAGAATTTTAATAAAGATGAATAAGGAGATAAAATTTAGAGGAATATTGACTCAACTATATGATAGAATTGAAATATGGAAATAATTATGGACTATAATTTGCATTGATGATATAATAGAAAGTGAAGACCTATAAATGAATAGGGATATTAATAAGATGAATTTAGGAATATTGATTCTACTTATATGATAAAAATAGTTCTATGGAATACTGATAGGAATTTGGTTTATGAGCAAATGCTGCCAGAGAGAGTCACAAGGCAGACAACTCAAAATACACCAGGAGATAATATGGAGAGAGTAACAATGGTTAATGTGGAAGAGATGGTAACAAGAGTATTGAGGAACCTTTTTCCTCACATTCAACAGCCCCAAAGTTCATCACCTCTAGTAGAGGCACCAAGTACTCAGGCTCAAGCTCATCCTGAAGGGAGACACAATACACCAACACCAACACCAAATACTCCCACACTAGGACAGGGTCAATCTACCCTTGTACCAAGGGAAGAAGCTAGAAATTCTCCATTAGCCCTAGAAAAGGTTCACAAAATGATGGAAAGGTTTCAAAAGATGGCTACAAGGTATAATGGCAAGGGAGAAGCTGAGAAGGTTGAGGAATGGATATATGAACTAGAAAGGACTTTCAGTGCACTACGTACTCCTCCAAAGTTGAAAGTTAAATTTGCCACCTATCTATTAAAACAAGAAGCTGCATTTTGGTGGAGATGAGCTAACAATACCTTCTTCTTAATTCTAAAAGTGCTACATGGGAGGAATTTAAGAAAGTATTCAACCACAAATATTTCCCATCTCATGTACAAGCAAGAAAGCTGATAGAGTTTCTAGAACTTAGATAAGGAAACATGTCAGTGGTAGAGTATGATAACAAATTTATGCAGTTAAGGAGATTTGCGACTCACGTGTGTAACACTGAAACACACATAGTGAATCGATTCACAGAAGGGTTGCACCCAGGGTTGAAAGTAAAGGTACTTTGTCCTAAACCCACGACTTTGGCAGAATGTGTGAAAATGGCCTCAAAATTTGAAGAGGAGTTCAAGAAAAACCAAACGTAGAAAAGAGGAGAAGTGGGAGACTTCAATCCACGACCTTTTAAGAAAAACAAAGGATGCATGAGCAATTTCAAGCCACAAAGAAATCAAGGAAATCCACGACCCTCTAATTGAAATACTTTGGAAAGATAGGGAGAAATTAGAGAGAGAAAGAGAGAAATTTAGAATCTAAACTCTTCTCCTATTGGTCCACCTTGAATGCATGCCTTCCCATGTGATATTCACCATGTTTCTTTCTAATAATCCTCTTCGATTTATCAATTTTTGCATGGAATAATTGCATCAAAACTTCTCCAATCATGTGGTCCCATGTGGCAATGGCTTAAGTGGCTTGATTAGCTTCCTTTGATGGCTTCAATAGTTTGGTGGCTTGTTGGCTTAATCCCTTAGCTTCATGGCTCGAATGGCTTGTCTTCCTCTAGCATGGCTTATGTGGCTCAGTTGGCTTACATGGCTCCAATTCTCATGTAAAGGTGGTGGAATTGCATGAATTTTGCATGGATCCATTCTAGTCACCTTTGATTCTTCCAATTGTCTCTAAAACTCATATGCTCTCCTCGAAATGATCTTGACCCTTGCTTGAACTTTGAAATTGATGTAAAATTGGGTCCTAGTTCTATAATTTGATATGGATAATTAATTCTCATCTAAAGAAATCTTGGCCATTGGATCATCCTTTCAATACCTATAAAGGATCATAAACCCTAATTAATTCCTTCAAAATTATGATAATTCACATAGTTGTTCTAGATTACCTTCTGAACATGCAAAATATGAAAATTTTTAATTATTAGTTTAAAAATACAGGTGTCATGAATTTTGGAAATTTTCTAGCATGATGCCCTTAATTTATAACACTTGAGCTACTAATTGGGTACTCTGTATGCAAACTTGACTACTTATCATAGCTCTGTGGAAACTTTTCCATGAATAGACTTCCACCTTAGTAGTCATTGAATCTAGCTTCTTATTAGTCCATCCTTGCTTGAAAAAATTTTCATTGGCTATTTGGGATATGCATCTACAAGGGTAGATCTTGACTTTAAGTGCTTAAAGTATAAGATGACTTTCAACTGTAGATTTCCCATAAATAGTCTCTCTTCTTCTCCTTTTTTTTTTTTTTCCACCAATCACTTTATTTCTTCATGTTTTTCACTTGTAATTGATTAAGAATCACCATCTTTTCATGTAAATTTTGTGCTCCCCCTTTAGTGGTCCATTTTCTGGGTTGAGTAGGAGATAAAAGGTAAGGAACAATTCTGCCATGGGCCCCAATCATCTACTTGTTTTATTTAAAAAGCTCCCATTGTATATGATCTCATTGTATATGATTTGAGCTTCCTTTAAAATATTCTCAAGGTGGCGGTTGGCTTGAATGGTTGCTTGGGAAGGTTTGTCACCTTACTTTTAATATGATCCCTCTATTTCGAATGGATAAGGCTCAGTATTCCATTTATGACTTCTGACTATTCTAGTGTTGGTTTTGAGATCCAATTCACTTCATGAATAATATGTACAGGTCCACAATGTAGCTTGGTTAGTGAAGTTTCACTTTCAAGGTTAAAATGATCAAATTTGTCATTTTATTCATTTGCACCCTAGACCTACAAAATTGTAGAATTTACCCTAATTTGTGATGATTAATTATGGGGTTATAAGATGCTAAACATAGAGGTATGTATGTTATATTTCTATATATATATATAATATTCCTAGATTTAGATTTTGCTAATCCTTAAGCAAAACTACAAAATATAGAAAAGAAAAGGTCTAAAAGCAAATCGTAACCAATTTCGTAGGTGGTGTTGTGTATACTTGGTGTATGTAAAAAAATTTAAACCCCTAGTGGATGAGTTGCAATTTTTTAAGGGTTTCCAGAAATGCTAACCATAAACATTTTCAAATATCTAAAGAAAGTCCTTCGTGTGTCTTGGAGAATCATCTTATATTGAACTTATATTAACTCTTAAATATATCATGCTAATAGAAATTGTCAAAATTTCAAAATCCTACCTTTATTCCGAAGATGTCCCATTAATTCATTAAACCTCAAAATATGAGTATCAGGAAATAGCCAATACACACACACACACACACACACAATTATAAGACTCCAAGGAATTATAAACTAAATTACTGTCCAAATGTATGTTTTGACTTTAAATCTCACAAGATATAGTTTGACACTGAGAAAGAAGTCTCTTAGAAGAGGTGTATGTTTATCATTAATATGTGAGAATTATGTTCATCAAGTTCAAAATTTTCATCTTTTCCATACAGAAAAAATGTTAACTTAGAAAGAATTGTAATGGTCTCATGAAAGGATATCAACTATTAGGAGTGTTATACTCTACAAATAATCTCTACTCATTCATAACCATATCCAAGTCATACTCCTATGGTCAGGTTAGGACTTCTATTAGGATGAAACATAAGCTTAAGATTGGGTTACAAAAAATGTGGTATAGGGATAAATAAAGGTTGTTTGGAAGACATGTAAAGGTCTTCTAATAGTGTATTCAGAATTTTCCTTTCTATCATAAGAGTGAAGATTTCATTTTCATTGGCTATTTTTTCTTGAATTTTTCATCATTTTCTCTTCTTCTTTTTTTTTTTTTTTTTTTTTTTTTCACTTTTCACTTTTCCTTTTGGTATAGCCTTTCTTTGTTTTTTGTTGTTGTCCTTTTTATTCATCTCATGACTTGTACAAATCATCCTTTTCTTCAAGATAATCTTCAACCATCTCCACATATTTCTAGAATAACTTGATAATATATATTATAGGGTTTCGATAGGTAATGGTTGTTTGGCTAACAAAGAAAATGTTTACATTTTAAAGGCTCAAGGGGTTAACTAGTGGAAAAGTAATATAGGAAGGCTAAAGGCTATGGGTTTACCAAGTATGGCCTCTATTATTTTCTAGGTTTCATATGACTTAAACATAACAATAAACTTAAGAGATAAATGGTATAGTCTTTTACGAATTCCTAATAGTTGACGAAGATAAAGGATAACGTGACCAACTAGGAATTATGTTTGCTAAAGAAAATTTTGTATTTATATATAACCTTCAAAAAGGAAGATTGTGGATTAATAGTCTCAAAAAATCTTCTTCAGGATCTCTAATTTATATTTTCTTCAACTTAAATTATATATACATGACTATTTTGTGCAATAAATACTTCGACTTTAACTTTTCGGAGAACACTTTAGAAAAAGGATATAATAGTGAACTAATTGTATACAAATTTATTAATAATCTAAATTTCAAAAGATAGCTTGAATAGTTAGAAATTCCAAATTCTTATCCTTGTAAAGTAACATTTCTCAAATTTTTATAAAAAATAAAGTTATTTATTTATTTTTGTCAAAAGAACTCCAAAAGTAACAAAAAAAACTTATACTTAAATTAAACATTGTACTCATTGTTTAGAACTATATAACATGGACAAATGGAATAATAAACTTGAGAGGAAAGGGTGAGAAAGATATTACCTATATGTTGTGATTTTAAATTTAACTCGCAAGTGCACTAATTGTTTCCAATATAGCACATTAGTGACTTCAATCTATCAAGGAGTAGATCTAATGTGATGTTAGTGGTCGCTGCTTTAAACTATCTAACCTAGCCAAAATTAAAGAAATATTTCTTTTAATCTAAGTACGAAAATCAAACCTGGAAATGGAAACCAAGCAAAAAACATGTTAAAATTGAAAATTTTCTAAATTGATGACTATCCTAAACTAAAAACGTTCTAAAAATGCATATAAGCAACTTTCTTAAGTGCAATTTTAACAACTTTCTTAACTTAACTTTGCTAAGCATGAAATTAACAATTGGCCCAAGGAAACATGTATTAAACAACTAATTTCCTAGCCATTCAATATTCTAAATAAAGACCTTAAACTTATCAACAAGGAAACTTTGACAACTAGACTCTAAGCACAAGATGCAAAGAAATTAATTAAGATCAACACTATTAAAATACTTTCTTATCATGAATGAAAGTGACAAATTGAATCTTAATTAATCAACAACTTTGCATTTCCTTAAGCGTGCAATATTACTTTAACATTAACTAAGAAATATAAAGAACTACATGAGTTCTTGAAAATTCAAGTGACCATGAAGTGCATGATTTTGGAAACTAAACAACCATGAAAAGAAATTCCAGCGTTCTAGTAGTTGAATCATTCATTCAATAGAAATTGTAAAACATGGAACTAATCAACTCTAATGCAAGCAAACATTCAAGGATGTAAACTATTAGTTGTTGGACATCAACATGAATTGAAAACTCTAATAAACTTTATTAAATTACATCACAATTCATTAACATAAAGCTCCTGTACATGTAATCCAAATCTAAAATTAAAATCCTATTATAATGGATTTCTTGATCTTAACCCACCCATAATTACTAGTTAATACTTTATCAATCACGAATAAACATGCTTGGAATTCTAGGAAACTTTAAAGGAACATCAATGCAAAACTCAAGGGAAACTAAAAGAATATGGCTGGAATTCAAGGAAACTAAAAAGAGAACTTAAGGTAATGAAAAGCAAGGGGAAATCTAGATTCAAGATGACTTCCCTTGGTTGTCACTTCAAGGGAAAACCAGCCTGATCTTAGATTCTAAAGTAAGGAACAACAAAAGAAAGCAAGCAAAACAAACTAGCATGAAAGGATCATGGAACTAAGGTAAATAGGAGAAGAAGTGAAATGACTAACCTTGAGAAGCATAAAAATCAGATGTGGAGCACTAAAATGGATGTCTCACACCTTAGGAAAGGAATAGTATCCAAAGAAATCTAGGAAAAACTGAGCAAAAGAGTGAGAAGAATCAGCTAGGAAGAGGACATCTCCTTCCACTATGGAGGAGGCATCTTTTTCCTTATGGTATATGTTCCCCTTTTTCTTAGGTTTTTATGGAGTTTTATAGTTTTTTTCTTATATTTTCTAGGGTACCCTAATACTAAGGTGTGGTGGAGATGAAAATTTCTCAATTTGCATGGCTAGGATAGTGTAATTCTTGGGACTTGTAGATAGTAAAGTGGGTGGGATGGTGGCTGCCTTAAGGAGGTGGAGTAAGTGGGACATGCCACCATTTTAGGAAGGGGCATCCCCCCCTTCAAAAATAGTTGGAAGTCCCCACAAAATAGGAAAGTGGGTAAGGCAATGAGATAGGAAAGGGATGGAGAGGGAGAGGGAGAGGTGGAAAATTATGGTTGGTTGGTTAGTTTCCTAATAGGTGGAGAGTGGTTGGGTAGTTAGAATGGAATCTTCACCAAGTGATAGAGTTTTAGAAAGATGCAACTCTAGAATAGAATTTGAAATTCATATTACATCTTAGGGCTGAATTGGAAAGTGAGGAAAATGTGATAAAACACAAAAAATATAAGGTTCTCATCTTATTGGTGCACATTCCATCTTATCCTAATAAGATTTCCCTTAATTATCTTCAAAATATCCCTTAAATCTCATGGATAACCCTCTTAAATTTCATCAAATCCTAGCCTTCCATTTAGCCTAGTTTGATGGCTAATTTTGAAGACTTCATTAGCTTAGCTTCATAGCTCCATCCCTTGGCTTAAGTGGCTTGAATAGTGTTGCTTGTATTCCTTAGCTTGTCACCTTCTCCCATGGCTTATATGGTTAAGGTTGCTTGAATGGCCCCCATGCAAAGGTGATGGAAATGCATGGCTTACTTCATGATCTCACTTTGGCCATCTTTAGCTCCTTTAATTGCATCAATTGTTGGTCCACAAGATGATCATGACCTTTGTCTTCATGTTGGATTGATGATTTTGAGGCTTTGACTCAATCATTCAAGGCTCGACCCATGAAAAACTCTACGAAGCACAATATAGGTTGTGGGGCATTCATTCCACTTCCTACAAAAGGGTGAAAAAAAAGTAATTAAATTCTAAAAAAAATATTATTAATCACATGCTTACCTTGGATTAGCTTCTAGAGCTACATAATATCAAATTTTTGATTCATTAGGTCAAACAAGCATGCGTTACGAATTTTGGCCTGTAATTTCTAACTTACCCTTATAAGTTGTAACACATGGGTAACTAATTTAGTCGATTTTATGCAAAATTAAACACTTATCACAAGCTGAACTAGATTTTTGCTAGAGCTAAGAAAAACATGTGAAAATTTATTTTTCAAAACAAAGATACAAAGTGCCACTTTCATAGGTACTTACGATTGCATTTATCACATGCAACAAGCCCTTAAACTCCTAAGTTACCCCTAATGGATGAGTTAAACCTTGTAAGGGTTTGCAATTAATACACCCACAAAATTTCATATGGTGGAGTACCCTATTTTATCTTAGAGAATCCTCATTCATTAGCACTATACTAGTTTTTCACAACTTAATGGAGACAATTGACAATTTTACAAATTATACACATACTAGAGGCATTTCGCTCTATTTATTTCTTAGAGTGCATGTGTGTGTAACCATATAAGTCATAAATTCTAACTAGACATGCTTAAATTCAATTGAAAATATGTCTTAACCTCAAATCCTCAGGGGTATACTTTCATAAATGAAGCTCTCAGATAAGGGTTTAAACATATTTCTCTCATTATGTAACTAGGTCCAACATGCTGATGGTTCACATAAATTTTTAGGTGCTAAAGAGACAAAGGAAAGTGATCCTTAAGAGTAGATGTTATTAACAAGAATAGTAGGAGTATTTTACCTTAATTCCTTCTTTTGATATACTCTTTAAGTGTAATGCCCGAGCAATTTACACTATTTTTAAAGAAAATTGAACATTCTATAGGAAATAAACTGAGTTAAATGTTTCACTTTATTTAAAATAGTAAGCAAAATAATTTGTGAGGGAACTTAGTACCATTAGATTCTACTCAAAAAATGGAATCCAACGCCTCAAAAATCACCTAAAACGGAGTTCGTATGAAGAAGTTACAGTCATTTAAAGATAGGGGTATTTCTGGAAATTAAACAGAAAAACGAAAAAAATGAAAAAGGACGAAAAACGCAGGGGGCCGTTTTGATAACGGCACCCCCTATCATCTTCAACCTCTAGACCCCTCCAGAAACCCGTTTTTATCGATTTCTCTAAAATACACCACGGGAAATGGCGGCACTGCCATTGAGGGGCACCGCCTTCACCCCTCTATAAAAACCCCATCACCCCGCTCTTCAAAATCGCATTTTTTTCAGCCGTTTGAGACTGGGGTTTCCGGCAAAATCGGAAACCCGTCTCAACCCATCTCTCTGCCTTTTTCCTACAATGGCTAGGCCCTAGTCAGGCCAGCCATTCCGTTCCCGTCTCCCCATTTCCCCTCTCTTCTCTGTTCCGATCTAGGCATTGGGGTTTTTCCCCTTCTTCACGGTTTCCGGTGAGTAGGAGCTTTAGGGTGAAGAATAGGTGCCCCCATCTGTGATGGGTACTCTCCCAGACCACCCAGGTAAGCCCCCCACCCCTTCCTATTTGATTTTGCTTCTTCCCTGCCCAGATCCATGCCGGATCTGGGTGTTTTCCGGCTGGGGAGACAGTGTGGAAACCAGAGAAGACGGGTTTCCTCTGAAACCCGTCCAAAACCAGTTGTCACAGGACGCACCCCATGACGCACACGAGTGATGCGTCCCGTGGGGGCCAGCATCGCGCGCACGCAAGCGTGCGGCGGGCTTTTGACTAGTCCAAGATGCGCGGGGCGTCCTGGGCACCAAGATGTGGCTTGCCTGCGTCGAAGACACATTCCCAGGACGTTGACTAGGACGCGTGCTATAGCGCTACTTGGGCATGCATGTACGATAGTGCATACACTGTCCCAGGTGTGGCCTTCAGGTACGCGCGCGACATGGGGCACGGGTCCTGGCTCGACCAGGGTGCCCTAGGAGCTGAGACGAGCCATGCTACAAGGTGCGTCCATGCGATGATGCGTGTCATAGTGCGTCACTTGAGCATGCATGTACGCGTGCAAAATGCGATCCCTGGCGCGGCCTTTGGGCGCGCACGCACGTAAGGCAGTCGCGGTTCAACTAGGATACACGAGTGTCCTGGGAACTGGGGCACGCGGACCTAATGAGACTTTAAAGTTTAGATCAAAGGACAAATTACAGAGTTTAACTAGTGAATAGTAGATCCAGGTCATAGGATCTAGCCTGACAATGAATTAGGCAAGGTCCAAGGACCCAATAGGCATAGCTAGCGATCTAATGTCTAAATGGATTGAAATTAATAAAGACTCCTTGTATCCATTCATACTCAGGAGTTTATAAATGAGACCTAGGGACAGGTTGAGTGATAAAGGATGCGATTCCAGGAGACTTTGAGGTAGGTGCTCTATCGCTACTAGACTTTTTAAAAGAGCCATGATTGTTTTGAGAATGCATGTTTTCAGTATAAGTATATGACTTGTTTAGCATGACTTAATTCAGCGTACATACGATAAATGTTTTATGCATAGATATATTTTGTAAATAGTTGCATATACATTATGCATAGATATGTTTTGCAAATAATTGCATGTACATTATGCATAGATATGTTTTGCAAACAAATGCATATATTGCATGATTTGTGAGCATTGAGTTTTTGAAAGATTGCATGTCCTTGAGGGTTACCAAAAGACACTGGAGTGCCCAAAAGATGCTGCGTAGGTAGTTGTGAGGGCCAGGCAGTTGTGAGGGATCCAAAGAGGACAGGTTTTGAAAAGGAGGTTTTAGCTTGTTTGATCTGATATGATTTGGGCTGATAAGCTCGTGGGTGCTATGCCGAGAGGTTTGGGTTGGCCTCCATCCTCTACCACTATTAGGTGGATGGGTACCATGCCCATAAAGGGCAACGTCCCTATTTCAATTGCATGTGGTACAAGGGGCTACCACTGGCGTCACGGCACTGGGTTGAAGTGTCATATGTCCCGTGGAGGCATATGACCCTGTGTCCTCAGGTACCCGAGGACCACACGACGGCGAGGTCGTGGGCATAGTTGGACCCTATGCTTTGAGGATTTATTTGCATTACATGTGGCATGACATGAGGTTGGTCGACCATACCAGATATCCATGAGTTGGATTCAGTTGAGCATATTATGCACATCATTATGTTTATGATATATATATATGATACTTTCGACTTGGATTATGCGATTCTTTAGTCGTCAGTATTCCAATTCGACAATGGTTTTTAATATCAATATTGAACATGGTTGTTCGAACATGCGCATGTTTTAAAGAGCATATGATTTTAAACATAGCATGCATTGCAAAATTAGTAGTGATAGACTCCTACTAAGTATAGTATACACTCACCTATCCTTAACATTTTTCAGGATAGTTCCACTCACAAATAGAAGACGTCTCAGGAGATATTAGTGCTACGAGCAAGTGAATAAACAAAGGAAATAATTATACATGTAAGTAAACTCTCAACCCTTTGGACATGTGTTTGTATTTATTTACAGTTGGGCTGTGTGTCGGATCGGATAGACCTGGGGAAAAACATTTATGATTTCTGAAGTTTTTCAAAAACTACTTTGATTGTTGTGAAAGCAAATGACACTCGGGGTTTTCAAAATGAGTTTAAAACTAAAGGTTTTCCGCTGCATTGCATGGTTTTTATAAAATGGTTTTCAAATAGGGATGCATCTCACCTTTGGAATTTAGATATTGCATTTAAAAGTGCATAAGAAAACCCGGGTCGTCACATTTAGGCTATGTTACACCTAGGATCCATAGGTCATTAGATAGGATGAAACATAGGCTTGGGTAATGTTTAGAAAAGAAGGGTATAAGGATTTGAGGTCTTCTTTTTGAATATTGGACAATTCTTCTTTGACTGTGTAGAAGTAAATTTCCTTTGTAGTCTTTCAATTTTTCTCCTTTTTTTTATTTTTAGTGATACTTCTTTCTTTTCACTTTTCTTTTTTCTTTTGACTTCTTTGAAAGAAAGACCACTAATTTTTCTCACTTCTTTAACTTTTTGTCCTTTTTTGAACTTCTCCTACTAACTCTACTCATTTTTTACAATGGGTAATGGATGTTTATTTTACTACTTTATTTTGGGTTAAGGTAAACTGGACTAAAGAAGAAAAAAGCTTAATAATAGGCTTAAGTAATTACTCCTATTTATTCATAATAGTTAACCAATATAAGGATAATAGGATCACAATAAGTTATGTGTGCTAAAAAAACTATGGAATTACTTTGACGGAAGATAAACTCTAAAGTCATTGGGTTATAGGTCTCCATTGATTTTCCTCAGGGTTGCTAAGTCATGCCTCTATTAGTCTTCACTATGTGCTATGTGTAAATATTTTCTAAGAATTAAGTTTCATAAAATTCTTCAACATATGAATAATGTGCAAAACTAATCATATACACTCCCATTAAGAGGTAAAAATAGTAGAATTATTAATTTTGAACATCCAGCTCTCATCACAATAAGGGAACTCTTCCACAAGTTGAATGAAACATTGTCCCCAAAGTTGGAAAACATAGGACTTTATATGGAAAGATGTAGAAGGTGTAGATTTTAAGAACATCTTGGTTGCCTCCCAGGTAGTACTAAGTTTTAATTCTTTAGTTAGACATAATGATGAGTGGCAGGATGAATTTGCAAGGGTCCTGAAAAAGTTTAAGGTGGGTCATGATAATGAGGAACTTCTAACAGTATCTCATCAATTCCAGGGTTAGGAATTTCTAGGAAAGGTTTCAACCTCTGACCATTAACTTTTTGGATCTCCTCATCCTTCTCAATCTCTATGGCCCCATGAGGATATACTGTGTGCTCTATGTAAGGTTCGGTCCATCAAGATCTAAGTTTGCCTAGGAAGAGATGCAATCTGGAGCTATATAATAAGACCTTTGTCCAGGTGTGAATAATTTCCTTAAAATATGTCAATCATGAGTAATCATCATTCGGTCTTTATATAGTCGTGCAGAGTCATATGCATCTTTCCTTATCTCCAACTCATTGAGTTGGAGTTTCTAGTAGGTCTCAGTAGAATCTAAGTTGAAATTGAGTTTTTCGATAGCCCAATATGCGTTGTGTTCTAACTCTACTTATAAGTAGCAAGGCTTACCATAGACCAGGTGGTAGGCTAACATTCCTATAGGGGTTTTATATGTTATACAATAAGCTCACAAAGTATCATTAAATCTCATAGACTAGTCTTTCCTACTTGGATTGTCTATCTTCTATAGAATTCGCATGATCTCCCTACTGGATACCTCTAGTTGGCCACTGGTATGCGGGTGGTATGGGGTAGCTATCCTATGGTTGACACCATACTTTTTCATTAAATTCTCAAACACTTTATTACAAAAGTGTTTCCCCCATCACTTATTATGTCTCTTGGAGTACCAAACCATACAATGATATTTTCTTTTAAGAATTTTACCACAACTTTGTGGTCATTGGTTTTGTAGGGTATATAGCTTCCATCAACTTGGACATGTAGTCCACTTCCACTAGAATGTAAAGATTTCTAAAAGAATTAGGAAAGGGTCCCAAGAAATCTATGCTCTAAACATCAAATGGTTCTACAATGAGGATTGGGATCAATGGGATCATATGTCTCCTTCCTAGATTACTTAAGCTTTGACATCTCACACATGTTGTGCAGTATGCATGTGCATTCTTAAATATGTTAGGGCAATAAAAACAACACTCCAGAATTTTTTTAGCTATCTTTTTGAAGCTAAAATGGCCCCCACATGATTGATCATGACAAAAGAAGATGATCTTATTATGCTCACTATCAGGTACGCTTCTCCTAATCACCTAATTAGGGTAGTACTTGAATAAGTTTGGGTTGTCCCAAGTAAAATATCTAACCTTAGTCAAGAATCTTTTCATACCCTATTTTGTCCAATGAATAGGCATTTGTCCTGTAACAAGTTAATTTACAATATCACTATATTAAGATAATAGGGAAATATATAATAACTATTCATCTAGAAAGGATTCAGTTATACACAAGTGATTGCTAGCATGCTCCACCACTGATCTTGATAAATGGTCTACTATGACATTTTTTGGACCTTTCCTATCTCAAATTTCTATGTTAAACTCTTGTAGCAATATTATCCAATGGATCAATGTAGGTTCTATATCCTTTTTAGAAAGGAGGTACTTTAAAGTAGTGTAATCAAAGTACACTATCACTTTAGACCTTAACAAGTAAGATCTAAACTTATCCCAAGCAAATATTACAGCTAACAACTCTTTGTCTGTGGTCGAATAATTGAGTTGCATGTGATTTTAAAGTTAACTTATGTGATGACCTAGGTTTTTGTAACACATTTTGTAATACATTTTTCAAAGGTAGGGCGCACTTAGTAGTAAATTTTATTTTTTTTCACAAAAGGAAACAGTGAAAATTCTTTTCTTTGAAACTTGTTTTGAAAAACCCAAGTCATCACCTCATGCATAACATAAGTAGAATTTTTATACAGGATAAAATTTCATTGAAGGAATATATTTTTATTAAATTCCAAAATCCATCTAGTGGTTCACAGTACAGATGGTATCAGTACAGTATTTGTCCAAATTACTTAATCTAAATTTCAAACCTCACCATACCTTAAAACTCTCAATACAATATAATTCTCTCAAATAAAAACACATGTTTTCAAAGAATATACTCTGATTGATTATTCTTCCAAATCTTCTTATGTCTTCTACAGTCTTGAGCTTCTAACCCTCCCTCTTTGTATCTGAGATATTGTAAACATTAAAACATTTACAATATCTCAGCAAGTTATGCTTGGTAGGGGATACAAAAATATACTACTTCACCAGTATAAGAATACATGCCTCATTCATTGTTCCATCATAGTTATCTACTCATGAGTTATCTCAACATAAATTATATATGTTATTTATGTAGTATAGGATAAATTAGTTAAAATAATGAAGATTGCTCAAAACCTGTTCCTTCTCCTAGCTATACTTCCAATTTAGAATTCAATATTCAGCCAATCCTCATACTGGGATTTTCTTTCGAAGAGCACATGTAGTGGCATCTCATCATGCCATGGCATTACACTATGCCTATCATATGTGCATCATAATAAAAAAATACATTAGGACTACTATGCCACAGTCTCAATTCGTATAGTGCCCAGATAATTGTATAATCCTCCACTGATACCAACTGTAGAAATAACAAATCCATGTCCTGATGGGGTGGACCATGGCTATCACAGTGGCGGCCTTCCCATTATTGTGCCACCTAACATTTAGCCTCTCTTTGGGCATGGTATCCATCATATAAATTTCAGGAAGTAGGTGGCCAAACCATCATAACTTCCCTAGCATAGCATCCCTAGTCCTAGCACTGTGTAAAACAAAATCACAAGCCACCATGCTTGTATGTAAAATACATTGTACATATCAGATGATGTGTCTGTTTAACTAAGGCTGAAATATTTTCTATGACCTATTCGTAGGATTTCCTTAGTCTTCACATCCCATTATCTTCACCTCATTTGATTTGATCATTAGATTGGATCAATTGAATTATATTATAGGTTGGACCACTTAATGAGATCATATGGTTGAATCACTTAGTTGGATCATATGGTTGGATCACTTAGTTAGATCATATGGTTGGATCGCTTAGTTAGATCATATGGTTGGATCACTTAGTTGGATCATGTGATTGGATCATTATCATGCTAAGGTACTAAGTATACTTATCTCATGATGGTATATAATTCTAGACAAAAGATCATGAATGTATACACAAGAATCCTTAATACATTCTTGTACATCCACCTACCTCAAAGTAGTATCTTGATTCATACATCTCAAGTGGCATTCTTCCACATTGCCCATCATGGTCTAGATTCATACATCTGTCAAACCATACGTATAAAGTTATTTCTTTATACAAGTATGTATCCCTATAAGAGATGCCCTAATTTTTCCTTGAATCATGTTTGATCAAGGGTTTGGGCTCTCTATCTACATTTTTCTACATATACATAATACAATACGACATTAGCATTCTTATTATTTTTTATCATTCAAGATCCTCTGGATCTTGTCTGATCATCCTTATTTTGATTACAATTTTTATTAGGATTACATGATTTACTAACCTTTTATGCTCTTATTATTATTACTCAACCAGTTAATG
The DNA here is from genome assembly GCA_035236585.1 of Warburgia ugandensis. Classification (NCBI taxonomy): domain Eukaryota; kingdom Viridiplantae; phylum Streptophyta; class Magnoliopsida; order Canellales; family Canellaceae; genus Warburgia; species Warburgia ugandensis. Next base: position 45,053,568 of record CP141127.1, on the reverse strand, counting down.
TTTTACTGGTTGAGGGTAGCTTATTTCATCCTAAGTCTAGACAGCTCCTCTTATGTCAAATTGGCTAAGGCTTACTAGTTGAATGGTTTAACACAAAGTGGTTACTTCAATCCTCATGCAAGGAGTCCTTTGAACCTCACAAACGTCAACAGAAGGTGGGGGAAGAGCATGGCTATATTAGAGAACCCCCTTAACCACCATGTTCATCATCTACTAGGGTGACCTTAAATCAACCTTTCATAAGGTTCTTGTGAGCATGTTAACCCTAAGTACTCTTTCTAATTGATTTTAATTAAATCCATGAACATTAAAATGTCATTTATGGAGTTTCATTATTCTCCTTATTTTGACCAAGGAATTTATATTCCTTATATTATCCTACTAACTATGGTCCTTACTATCATTAAGTCCATGTCATTCATTCCATGTAAATGTTCTTCTATTCTAATTTCATTTAATTACATTTTCAATGTAATTTTCATTACATAAGCATTAAATCATAAATAAATCTACAATTAAATCTACCAAGCAATAAAAGACATTTATAATAACATTCAACAATTTAAATGAAAATCTAATATGCCATAACTATCCATCATGATCCAATGGTCTTAGTTGATCCTTATTCATTTTTCATCTCTTTTAGGGTTTAGATCTTGATCTTTTATTTTCCTTTAGATCTAACACATCTTCTGGAGTAATTTTATTATTAGATTATTGATGCATCTCATCAAATGATTTGATCCTTCTTGATCGAACCGATCAAGAAGATCTTAAGTCCTTTTATCGAATTTGAGGGCTTAGATCTTAATCTAACCCAAATCATTATCATCCTTGATCAACTTGATCAAAGAGATTTCCATTCATTTTTATGGTTTTAACTGCTTTAAGGCTAAATCTCTTAATTAATCATAGATTAGTCACTTATAACCATTGATTCTATGTCTTACAATCACAAGATCATCAATGGACCAGAATTATATAGTTTGATCATTCCAAATTTCACTAATCATAAGAATTAGTAACACTTTTCTTTATTAACAGAATTTTACATGGATCAAAATATAATTTTTCTAAGTTCAGTAGGTTCTACTCATCACAAGGAATCCATCCCAACACTCCGATCTCAATTTGGAGTTAAATTGAGATCAAAATTGGGATTTTAAGATTTCAGTGTGTTTTAAGGGCTGAAATTTGATCTTATTGTTTTTGGTTTATTTACTTGATCTAGAAACTTATAAATTCTATTGTGATCATGATCTTTAGGGTTTTCGGACCCTCTAAACACATCCATTGGTTCAAATTTCTATTTTGGGATCATTTTGATCACGATCCAATACTGTTACTATGGATTTTTGTGATTATAACCAATAAATACAATTTAAAACATGCATTTCATGAGTTTAGTACCTAAAGCAAGTGATAAGAAATATACAAAAGCTTTCAGATCTAAAATCATAGCTACATCATGCTCTTATTTAAGGATCTAAGATTTCAGTTAAAAAACTAGCCAACTCAGATCATAGTAATAGAAAACGATAAACGAAGGTCGGCCCACGCCTATTACCTAGGATTACCTGTCACTAGGGATGCGTAACCAGTGACAGGCGAGACGGTCGAGATCTAGACAGTCGGATCACCCATCACTAGATCTCCCTCATCTTACAAGATCAAGGACCTATATTTCATCTCCTAGGGTTTTTGGGCCTCAAGAATCCATCCAATAGCTTAGAAGTTGCATCTAAGCTGTGGATGGTTGAGATCTCAACCCTTCATGCTGGATCCATTGTTCCCAACGAATCAACAGCTGGGGAGATCTCCACGTGGTCGATAAACAACATTAAACTGCCAAAAATGGAAAAGGAGAGTGGGGTGCACCTACTTATGCTAGTCCGGTGAGGAGAAGGTCACCAGAGGAGAAGAATTCAAGTTGGAGAAGAAGAAGAAATCCAAAAATAAACCCCAGACACTGGCAACATATACAGTCATGAAATTATCCTTTGATGTTGCAAGAGAAGGTGGAGGACTATGGGGCTTTTGAAGAACACCCCATGCAGAAGACATCCAACGGTGCAAGATCACTGTTTACTAGCCAGATTGGCAAAATAGCTTGAAAAACATGCCGGAGATGGTGATTCACCAATGCTTGTTCTTCGTTTGGGATTTCTCGATGATCCATGAAGTGGACCATCATGGAACCAAAGGGCTTTTGTAGATCACCTTAGCTCGAACACATCTAACGGTGAAAATCTGGTTCCAACAGTTGGAATGTGATGGCTAATTCAAATAGGGTTTCCAGGAAAAAAACCCTGTCTCATGGGGCATGATGCGTCCCTGGATGCCCTGAATGCAGACATGGGGTCGTCTGCCTGGGAGCGTCCGTGGACACACCCACAAAGAATAAGAGAGAAGGAGAGAAAGAAAAGAGAATTGGGGGAGATTGGGGAGGATTCTAGAGCTGGGATTTTGGGGCGTTCTAGGAACTTCATGAAGAATAGTAGGAGAATTTTTTGGAATTTTATGAGCAATCTATAAGGGGTTTTGGAATTTTCCATGATTACTTGTAATTATCATGTTTGATTTCTTTTGATTATTAAATTGTCTTACGATTCCCACTACCACCTCCTTCTTCACTAGAAGGTGGTAGTGATTTGACTCATAATGACTTGTTTTTTGGCCATTGGATCCTTTACGGACCCCACAATGGTGTGAAAAGACCAAATTGACCTTTTATGGAGAAAAATCCATTTTATTCTCCCAGGCTCGGAATTGAGCGTACTTAGTGGTGTTGGATTTGTATTTCTGAGTACATTCCAAATTTTGATGTCTTAGGTCTCGATTACTTGTAAAATTACCATTTTACCCTTTTATTCTTAAAAATGGAGGAAAAAAAAGGGTTTCTCATACGAATTCAGAATTTGTCATGCTTATAGTCATTCTGAAGGGTTCGTCAAGTATGTTTTCAATTATACATGTCTTATCTCTTGATTCCATTTCTATGAGAAGTGCATTTTTAGTAACCCTAATATTCTAGCCTAATTTTCCTTGAAATTTTCAACTTCATTATTTATTCAATCTCCTTACAAAAGTTAGGGGTGTTACAACTTGCAAGTGCATGAATCGATTATAATATAGCACACTGGTGAGGTTGATCCCACAAGAAGTTAAATGAATGTGATGCTAGAGGTTCCTACTTTAAACTATCTAACCTAGCCAAAATTCAAGAGATTTTTAGCCTAAATTAAGAATGGAAATTAGCACATGGAAATGAAAATTATACAAAAACTAGAAACATGTTAAAAAGAAAAATTTTCCTAAATTGAAATTTTCTAAAAATAAAATTAAGTAACTTTCCTAATTCATGCAAATCAAAGTAAGGAACCAAATAAACTACTTAAGCAATTATAAGAAAATTAATTACTTTACTAACTACAAGTTAGAAATTAACTAAGATGCAAACTAATGGAATCTAACTAGAATCAAATGAGATGAATAAACTAAAACTACCAACGTATTATGCATGTGACCATGAAATGGTACACAATTCATTGGGTGAGAATGGATCTAATCTACTAATTTGGAAACCTAAAGCATGTAATCTTATCCAAAGATTAACTAAGCCATCTAAAAATCTAGTTGGTATTTAAAAATTCAAGAAAGCATAAAGTGTATGGTGTTGGAAACTAACATAAAAATTCCATCCACACCAATTCCAGCACAATGTTATTTGAATCAATCACTTAAAGGAACATGGAAAACATGTAATTAATCAATTATAATACAAATAAATATTCATTAATGGAGATCATTAATTTTTGGACAAAAGGATGAACTATAGACTTCAAATAACTTCATTGAATCACATTAAAAATTCATCAACATAATGCCCAATACATGTAACAAATTTTGAAAATTAAATTCTATTATAATGAGGTTCACTTGCACTTAATCAACCCACAACTATAAGATAATCCTTCTTCAATTGTTCCACCAATTAATTATGAATAGGCATGCCTAAAATCAAGGGAAAATTCCACTAGAAACTAAAGGCAAGCTTGAAGAATATTAAGGAAAGCAAGAAGGGATTGCAAAAAAAAAAAAACCACTAGAGAGATCCACAAGAGATGGAAAGAAGGACAAAGATTAGATTAAAATGACTTCCCTTGGATGTGACTTCAACCTTAGATCTTAATCAATAAGTAATTAAGAACAATGGAATTGAAAAACATTAACTAAGAATAGCATAAGCAAAGTTCAAACAAAGAAAAGAAAATTTAAAAGGGAATCAACCAAACTTTGCAAGAAGAATTGAAAGACTAAAGCTAGTTGTGGAACACTTGGAGAAGATGAAGCCTCACCTTGGAAAGAACAACAACACCCAAAGGAAAATAATGGTTAAGGAAAAAAGTAGGAGGAGAATGAGAGGAAGAGGATGCCCTCCTCCAAAGTGAAGGAGGCATCTCTTTCTCCTGAGGGAGATATGTCTCAAAACTACTTTTTTTTTTTTTTTTAATGATGCTTTATACTTTTTGTCCAACAGTTTTTTGTGTGACCTAAGTTAAATGTGTGGTGGGGATGAAAAACAAGTCATTTTGATAGTCAACATGGTAGGAAAGCTAGGTTTCGAAAGAGGAAACAAGGTGAGAGGTGGTTGCCATTTTACAAGTGGAGTAGGTAAGAGATGCCACCTTTTTAGGAAGGGATGTCTTCCCTATCAAGAAATCATGAAATTTCCTTAAAGATAGGAAAGTGGGTGGTTGATTGAGGTAGGAATGCGATAAGAAGAAGAAAAGAAGGTGAGAGGAAAGTGATGTGTGGGAAAAACTTAGGAAATGGAGGTGAGATGGAAAATTTTGATTGGCTAAGGGATTTCCTAAGAGGTGGGGATTGGTTGGGTGGTTGGGATGGGAGTTTAAAAAGGTGGAGGAGTCTTGGAATGATAGGACTCTTAAATGGAAAGTCAAATTCATGGTGCTACTTGGTGATGAGATGGAAAGCAATAAAAAGGTTGGAAAAACATGAAAAATAGAAGGTTCTCATCCTATTGTTCCATGTGCCAACTTATCCTAATGAATTTTTTCTTAATTATCTTCAAAATATCCCTAGAATCTCATGGATAATCCTCTTGATTTTTCTCCAATCATAGCCTTCCATTTAACTTAACTTAATGGATTTGATGGCTAACTTTGAGGATTCCATTGGTCAGGCTTAGATGACTCTCTTAGCTTGCTTCATAGCTCAATCCCTTGGCTTGATTAGCTTGAATAGTTTGGCTTAAATTCCTTTGCTTGTGACCTTCTCTCATGGCTTATATGGCTATGGTGGCTTGAATGGCTCCCATGCAAAGGTGGAGGAAATGCATGGCTTACTTCATGAGCCCACTTTGGCCACTTTTAACTCTATTAATTACATCCATTTTTGGTCCTAAAGATGATCTTCATCCATGATCCCATGTTTGATTTATGGTTCTTAGGCTGTAATTTCATCTTTTGATCTTGATCTTCAATGTTCATCCAATCGATCTTAGCCTTTGGATCACTATCTCACTTCCTACAAAAAGAAAAAACCTCTAATTAAATCCTAGAAAAATATGATTAATCACATACTTACCTGAAATTAGCCTTTGGAACTACAAAATATAAAAAAATTCTTCATTAGGTCAAAATTGCATGTGTTACAAAATTTAGTCAAAAACCCTAATTTACTTTTATAAGTTGTGACACATGGCTAACTAATTGGGTGGTTTTTATACAAAATTAGCCACTTATCATTATGTTAGCATAATGATCTGTTGATATATACAAAATGTAAAATGTACAATTGAATTGCAACAATATAACACCTAACCTAAACCTAAACTTACTATGAAGGTGATTTTAGAATACTCACTCCATTTGTAGAATTTTACAATAGTCAATATACATTTTCTAGCCAGAGATGTATGGTCATGATACCAATATAGCATGAGTGACCACCATAAATTTAAATTTAATGGGACCAATCGAGTTGACTTGTCCCAAGTTTTGTCAAATTGAGGATAAAATAGGCCAACTTTAAAGAATTGATAATATTTCTCCTCCCTTACTTTGCCCTAATAGCTAGGGTTAAGCTATCTTTTCATTTCCTATAAGGTTGGTTCATTTTGCTCTTGATGCAAAGAAATAGGAGGGCTTAAACATTTAGTATCCTTTAATGTACACCATAGAGCTAATTGAAGCTTAGCTAGAACATCATTTGACTCTTCTTCCTATTACGCAGTCATAGGTTAATTTTCAGATGAACCTAAATTGTCATAGTGTGGTTCTTTTAGTAAAGATTGTGGATTTCAATGAGGTGTTTCTTCACTATATATCTAAAATTGTGTCTCAAAATATGGTAGGGATCATGCTAGGGTTGTTCATTGGGAAGTGTCCATTAATGTCTCAACATCTAATAGTTTTTTTTTTTTTACTTCATCAATGGAGATGTCTATAAAAAATTGGAATGACTGAGACATGCCTTGAGTGGACCATTATTAGTAGCTGGTAGGGATAGTGTAAACATTTGACTCTTTGTGGCAGAATAATCTTCATAGGCAGATATTTTTGCTATTCATAAATAGTCATTGATGGGCTTATCACAGTACTCAACTTGTTCTTTCTCCTTATCCCTTTCTTTAAATGCAATAGTTATTTGACTGCTTTGGGATTTCATCTTTGGAATAGATCATTGAGTCATTTATATATGTAACCTAAGGGTCTCTTTCAATGACTGTTCCCTTTGTAGTAGAGGAAATGACTAGTACAGCTCATACCATTATGGCATTCGGGTACTTTCAAGGCATTGAATAGGGTGAAACCATGACAATCCACCCTGATAATCTTGAAACCATGTTTGCTTAGGATGCCTAGCCCATCTAGGTTAGTTGGTCTCATCATAGGAATAATTTCTAGGGTTTGGAAATACATTGAGTGTATTCACTTACTTTGAATAACATGCAATGCTGGTGGAGCTTGATGGTCATGAAGTAATGGGATATGTTGGGCTAGCATAGGTATAATAATTCTTGTACCAAACTTGCCTAAATGAATCACTATCCATCCCACTGGCTACTCTATCAAATGCATTGGGCAAATTAGGGTTACGTGATGTCTTTAAATCATACATTTCTTCCTAGTGTATAGGCCAAGGAGTGAAATTGTATGAAAGTGGTTTTTTTATCCCTTACTTCATGAGCCATTACTTCGGCAAGATCTTTGTGGGTATGTAACCCTTGCCTAAGTTGACACAAATTTGTATATAAAGAAAGATATTTGTTATATTTAATGAAAGAGTACTTCATTCTCTATCTTTTTTTTCTACCTAGTCCAGGAAAACCGAAACTAGATAATGTGATCTATATGCTGATGCAAACAAAAAAGCACACAATAGATCCTAACCGTATGGAAAACAAGCGAAAAGGTTGATTTTTTATTTATTTTCTTTGGAGGAATGACTTTTAGGTTACGTCTAACCGAGGTAGCTCTTCCTCTCTTTCAAACTTGCACTATTGCTTACTAGTTATATCCTATCTTGATCAACCACTTCGCACCCTCCTTAGTTAACCATAGTTTATTCGAGTCATCAAACGTGCTAGCAAAGCTAGTCGTTTAAATACTAACATAGTTGTTGACTCAACCAAGCATTCAAGTGAAGGACAATTGGCAATTAAACTAAATTAGAAAGTAACACTAAATTAGAAAGCAAGTATTAAATAAAGTAAGGAACTATCAAAATAAGCTAGGAATTAAACTAGGAAACTTTCTAAAATTAAAACTAACTAAGGAAGAGGAAACCTCTTAAAATTACCATTAACTAGAAAAAGAAACTATCTAAAACTACAATTAACTAAGATTCAAGGAAAGTATCTAAACTACAACTAACTACACATTAAATTAATATTCTAAAATTACAGCAACTAGGGAAAGGAATGTAAGGAACAATTTAACTAAGAAAAAAAAGTATGACATAAATGGCTAAATTATAAGGAATTGTTACAAAAGTAAGGAAAAGAAAGCATGTAAATAAAGCAAGTAAATGTTCTTCAAATTTGGGCTTGAATTTTGCTATAGGCCCCACATGTTGTGTCACTTAATAGGAGCTTTTACACTTTTCTTCAACCCAAACTACACTAAATTACCACCAAGCTTTTCATCCTCTGTATCCTAACTTGGCACGAACTAGCAATTCCTATGCAGTGATTCTTAAGAATAAAGTGTTAGTACAATAAAGGAAAGAGGAGTCCTAGCACTTTTTTTCCTAAATAATCACCGCCAATGAAAGAAAGAAGAATGATGCAAAAGAAAATTAAAAAAAAGTTACTACATTTTCCATAACTTGGAAACTCTTAAAAGAAAGAGAGAAACATTAGAGAGTTATGATAAATATGGGATTAGAGGTCATTCATCTTTAAAGAAGCTGAATCATAGAGGAGGCTTCCTTCCTTAAGCATGAAATAGAATAAAATAAAACAAATTAAAGAGAGTGGGCCTTGTTTTAGGACTCACCCATTCATAGCCTTAGGAGATGAAGCGATAACTAGGTACATGGTATATCCCTACACTCCAACATGAAGGCCTTTAGCTAGGAACCTGATGGCTTACAAATGGATTTGCATGTTTCCTTGAACCTTAATTAAGAAATTAGAAAGTTTCCTTATTTCTAATAATCCTTTCCTTTTTCTTAGTCTAACTCCATAGGAAGAAATTAGAAAGAGAGAAATATTGAATGATACATGAATACTAACTAACATGGAGTATGCATGAAATCTGCAATTAGAAAGTGGGTGTGTGAAACATAGAATTAGAAGGTGTTTGGAATTAGAAAGTGGAAAGATAAGGAAACATGGAAAGAGTTTGTCAATAAAGGAAAGTGATAATGTTATGGAAATAATGTGAGATGCATGCAAATTTGGCATGGAAGGATCCATACTTGTGACTAAGAAAATAGAAAGTGTGTGTTTCTTAATGAAAAGTGATATGCTTAAACTATATACAACTAAGATGCCTAATTCTACAATGACGTGCATGACTTTTTTAAACTAAGAATTCTTTCTAAATCTAATGAACTACTATGGAAGAAGTTTCTAAACCTAGAAAGTAATGAAAGGGAATTAGAAAGTTAAAACATGGTTTCCAAATTAGGAAAGTTCTACTTCTAAGAATGCATCATTCAACTACTTTCGAAAATGGATTTAAACTAATACTAAAACATCCATAACACACATGGAAAGCAAATTAGAAAGTTTCTAAAGCTAAAAATTAAGGAAATCTAAGATCTAAACATGGAATCCAAAATTAGAAACTATCCTACTTCTAAAATAAGAAAGTTCTTAAAAACCTTAAAACCAAGCAAGCTAAATGGAAAACTATGGTATGACCTTATCTGTAAGTATACCTAACTTAAAGAAAGAATACTAACTCATTATACTACAATGTATGTAATTGAAACATGATTCTAAATCTTCCATGCATGTGAACTTGAAAATGATACATCCACCAAAAATTGGTGCCATGTATTGAAAATCATACTCCTATATGCATGCGACCTAATTGAATGGAAGGAAACATGATATGCATCTAAATTACTTTAAGATGAATGGAATTGCTATTCAATACATGAACTACAAAGCTAGTAAAGATGAGAAATTAACATGCAAAACTAAAGGAAACTACAAAATAACTATGAATGTAATATAAGGAAGCATGAAAGACGAAGAATGATCAATCTAATCCCAACAAAACCTAAATGAATGCATGCTAGAAGAAGGTGAATGGAAGAGAAAAATAAGAAAAAAAGAAATTGGAACTTAGGTTGAGACCCTACCTTTATCTCCAAGGAAATTGATCATGGAATCTTGAAGGAAGCTTGGGGGAGGGTGATCTTCCTCCCTCTATTTCCCCCTTCGTTTGGCTATGCACTCTAGGGAAAGTCAAAAGTGGGGTTTTCCTTCTCTTTAATGTCATACCTATAAAGTTTTATGAGAAGGAAGGCCTATGAATGGAAGGTTAGGATTGAAAGGAAGAAATAATGGAAGGTTGAGATGGTTTGGATGATAAGGAGGGGAGGAGAGAGGGGGAGGTGTGAAAATCACGTGGGAGGTGGTATTTGACTTGAAATCGAAGTGTAAAGTGAATTTGACTAGAAAAGTAAGGAAGGGAAAGGGATAATGGTGGTTAGAAAGGTAGTTTTGGTGGGATAGGAAACTAGCTTGTTTAGGAGGGAAGGAATGGAGTAAAATTAGGAGAAAATTTAGGAAGTTAGGTGGGTTCAGAGATTGGACAAGGTGAGAGGCATGGAAACCATAGAAATGTGTTGGTGTTTCTAATTTTTTAAGTGACCATGATCCATTGGATGTTAATCAATTGTTAAGATCTTAGGAATTTGATTTGAATTTTCAACAAGGGCTAACTGGGTAGGGTTTTTTCCTTTTCAATGTTTCTTTCTTGGCCCTTGGATCTTTATCGTCCCCTCTTGTATGACTGAATTTTTGTTGGAGTAATGCTATCCAAATAGATCTTCTTATAAGACTTCTTACTCTCCACTATTGGATTGGACTATCCTAGAGAGGATAGCATAGATTCCTTAGAGATTTCCTTATGCCCTCTTGGTTTTGCATATTTTTCTTCCAGAAAATGGTATTCCACATAAGTGATATGTCGTTTTCCACATTTTAAGAGATCTCCTTTCCTTGAATTTAGGTTGGTAGCTCTATGGACACTCTTCCACCCTTAGACTTCCATTTTGGTCTTTATTGCTATCTATATTCTTATTGGTCCATTCTTGCTTGAAAGAATCTTCATTGGCTGCTTAGGATATGTATCGACAAGGGTAGATCTTGACCTTTAAGTTCTTAAAGTGTAAGATCACTTTCAACTGTAGATTTCCCATAAATAGTCTCTCTCTCTCTCTCTCTCTTCTTCTCCTTAATTTTCTCCACCAATCACTATATTTCTTCATATTTTCACTTATAATTGATTAGAAATCACCACCTATTCATGTAAATTTCATGATCTCCCTTTATTTGTCTATTCCTCTGGTTGGGTAGGAGAAAGAAAGTAAGGAATAAATCTCCCATGGGCCCTAGTCTTCTACTTGTATTATTTCAGAAGCTCCCATTGTATATGATCTCATTCTATGAGATTTGGGCTTCCTTTAGAAGTTCTCAAGGCAGTGATTGGCTTGAATGCTTGCTTGGGAAGTTCTATCCCCTTACTTTTAATATGAACACCTTATTTTGAACAAATAAGGCTCAGTCTTCCATTTATGGTTTTTGATTGATTTGACTTTGATTTTGGCATCCATTGATCATTTTGAACTCTCTAACTTCATGAATGGCATGTATGGGTAATGTAACTCAGTTAGTGAAGTTTCCCTTTCAAGGATGAAATGGTCAATTTTATCATTTTTTCATTTGTACCCTGGAACTACAAAATTGTAAAATTAACCATAAATATTGATGATGGAGTAATTTTTGGAGCTAAAATATGCTAAATATAGAGGTATATATGTAACATATTTATGTACATATATATATATGTCATGGACCATAGTCAAACCAATGATAAACTTTTTATCAATAACGAGAAACATATTATGGCCCTAGGTAATAACATGTAGATATCTATTGTTTTTATCCATGCATTAAGAGATCATTTCTAAGCTTGAATGTGAGGCATTTCATATGAATATGATCATTCAAAGTTATATATATAATTAGCTTAGCCATTTCAACAAATAGTAACAAAACTAGTTTAAAATAAACCTAGTTAATGGCAACTGATAACATAATTGTTATTTTGTCTCTTGGTTATGAAGACCTTAGGAATCTTTCTTTCAACTTCCAATCATGACTACGTGTATGCATTTAACATATTAAACTTTCTTAAATCCTAAAACCAATCATTAAATCATTCTTAAAATATTAATTTACAAGTATGACATCTTCTAGTTAGCTACTTAGGTCTCTCTATAGTTCAAAAACCTCAAGAGCTACACTACCATCTTTACATTGTTACTGCTGCACTTATTAGCATTTCATACAATTTAGGAATTCCAAATGTTGTAGTATCACATTTACAAGTTCTTATGTGTCAATAAAATGTGTATGGCCAAACCATGTTTAAGGGATTGCAATTTCCAATAGTGTTTCAACCTAAGTGAGCAATCCTATTACTATTTTGTTCTAAAATTATTATTAGGATAAATAAATCACGTTAAGTTCATTTCACATTTGTAGCTAGTCCAAAAGTAAATAACGTTTCTAAGTTTTCAACTTCATCTAGATGTATATGCAGCAAGTTTTAGTCAAAGAGTGTTGTGATATATATAAATATTAATTTAAAATAAATAAAAATTTACAATTACAAAAATTAGGGTAAACGTGATATATGCAAATATTCATTTACAATGACTAAACAATTACAATTACAAAAAATAAGGTAAATTTTTATTTATTTTCTTATACCCCTCATTCATTATCTTGAATGAAATTTATTAAAAATTGAATGAAAGTGTGAGGAAAATGAGCTAGGTTGAAGCTTAGGTTTAGTGTATGATCTAAGGATTGATGCTTAGTAAAGGATGGATAGATGGCCTATCCATGGGATTGTAAGAATATTTTTCTAGCTAAGGGAAGAGACCCTCATCTTTTAGTTTTGCCTAATTGACTTATTGAAAAACACTTAGTTGACCCTCAAAACCTTAATATTTAGAATGTACACATTGAGACAATTCCAACACACTAATTTTGTGCAAAATAGAGATAAGGTGTAAAAGACTCCAAATTTTCACTTATTTGGGATGGGGGTCCAAATTGATAATAGCTCCCCACACCTTCATTTGGTTTCCAGCTGTCCCACATCAAGTAGCAACCCAAAGTAGGAAAAAGATGAGAGATGTTGGAGAAAATGCAGAAAACTAGTGTCCCACCTACCCCTCTACTCAGATTTCCACTGGACAACGGTGGACTGATGCGAATAGTTGACCACTAGGAACCCTCCTTATTCATCCCTATGTATCCCTCTTCCTCCCATGATCTCTCACTAACATATACAAGCTTCCTCCATTTACACCCTCTCTTCTGCTTGGATTTCCATGGACATCCTCATCACTGGTGCAGGCAGTCAATAGACCCAAAAGCCTGCTCCCCACCATCATCTTTTCTAACAATCATGCCCCTCTTTTTGTACCTTTTTCATTGTGAAACCCTCCTCTAACGGGTGAAAGAAAACCCAAAAAAACCAGTGTCTACCTTCTTCTCCAACTCTCATGCTTGGGCACGAATGCCCAATCTGGCTGGAACTTGCCTTTCAAAATGAGTAGATTTAGGTCCTGGTAATGTAATAATTGTACATAAGAGAGGTTTATCCCATGAGGAATCTCATGGATTTTTAATTGATTGGATCTTGTTTAAATCACTTATCTTTACCCAAAGAGAGATTATTTTGATTAAACTAGGATTTTAAACAACATGGAATTTGACACATGCATCAAATTAGAAACTACAACTAAAGGAAACTATCTAAAACTAAAGATATTCAATGAAATTAAAATTTTTGTAATTAACATGCACTCAATAAAATAAACTAATGTAAAACTAGAATGAATGAATTTTTGAAACTTTCTTAAGGAAACTTGCTAAAAATGGAACTTTCCTAATCCTAAATCTTTTTAAATAGAAACTTTCTAAAACTAAATTATAAACCTCTTAAACTAGCATAAGATGTAAAACAAGTAACTACTAGAATTTAAACTAACCTAAACAAAGATAAAAAAGTACCTAAGAGAATTCAACTTCAATCACCATAGGCATGACTGATGGAGGTGTGTGTATGGTTCATGGGTTGGGAATAATACTAGAAAAAATAAATTAAGAGATAACTAACATGTAAACTAATCAAACAAATCACTAAACTAAGTAAAAATTTAAATGAGTTCCTAAGATTTCAAGAAAACAAGGTGTATGGACTGCTAGACATTGCACATGAAACACAAGATGAAAAATTCTAGCAACATGGTCCATATGAAACTCAAATCAAGTAAGGCATGGGAAGAAAACTAGAAAGCACTTTCCATGGACAACAACACTCAAAATAAAAAGTACTTCACTCTAGGAATTAAATAGGAATAGTGCTATTCACACTAATTCATTCACTGACTTGAATTTACATCCAACAATGGAGCACATGTACTTAGATAATAAAGCTCAGAATTGTGCACTTTTCTTAAGCAAGATTTCACATTTAAATCAAAGACTAAGCATATTCCAATGATCGCAATCTAAACTTAGATATCATGCATGTGAATTCAAAGAAAAAATGGAGGAAAGAAACAAAGAACAAGAAAATAGTTAAGAGAAAAACAAGGTGCAAGAGCAGTATGAGATGGAAACAAAAGAGATTTAAGCTACTATTTCTCTTGTCTACCACTACTAGAGAAAAAGTAACTTGGACCATGATGGATTGAAGGAAGCGAATGAAACAAAACAACAAAGCAAGGAGTTAAAGGAAGCAACTAACCTGGAATGGAAGTGCAAGAAACAAGGAAAGGATGCTTGAAAAATTTCATGGAACACCTCCACAGAAAAGTAGTAAAAGAGTCGTAGATCTCCTTTGAATGAACTTCATTTTTCAAGGAGTTGAAAACCAACCCCCCCCCCCCCCCCCCACTTGATTTTTGTGTGAAACTCCTTAGGTATTTATAGAGTGTTTGTTTCTAATTGGAAAACATCCTATCCTAGGATGAGAAAGGAGAATTAGACATAATATTTTAAGTAGGAAAGTAGGTGGTTTAGTGCATATAAGAAGGTGGAAAGTGTAGGCTTAAGGAAGTAAGCTAGATGACAAGGTGGGTAAGGTGGCAAGGCAAAGTGGGAGGCACCACCTTTTTAGGATGGTGTGTCTCTATTTTGTAAAAATCATGGGATTCATATTTAGGTTTGATGGAGGTAAGATAGAGAGTGAAACAGGTCGAAAAGAGAGATCGACAAGCAAATAAGAAAGAGAAAAGAGGGCAGAAAGAGAGAAGGTGGAGTGGTTGACTTTAGAAGGGGGAGGCGCCCCATTTTTAGGAAAATGTCCCCTCCCTTCTATGTGGTTCACTTGGAGTGGTGGAAAGGAAAGATGAAGGAAAAAGATAAAAGAGAGGGAAGAGAGAGAAAGAGTGGGAAAAGAGATGGGTTCTCTTGATTGGTGCAACTATGCATGAATATCTTACCATATATAAATCTTCCTCAAAATCTTCTAACTATCCCATAAAAATCACACTTTTAGCATAGAATAATTGCTAGAAATAATTCTCCAATAGTGTGACTCCATGTGGCATGGCTCACATGGCTTAAATGGCTCACTTGGTGACTCCTTGCTTGATGGCTTGAGTGGCTAATTCACTTAGCATCAAATCTTGAATGGCTTGACTTCTTTAGGTTTCCTTGTTACATTAGGAAACCTCATGCATGGATCCATTTCTCATGCAAAAGTGGTGCAATTGCATGGCTTTTTGCATGGACCCATTTTAATTACCTTCCACTACCTTCTTGCTTGCCTTCAGATAAATTTTAAGATTACTACAACACAATAGGATATGAATTTTGGTGGATCTTTCTAGTGCTCTACCGTAATCCTCGGCAGTGGCATGGCACCTCTGGTTGTAATAAACCCAATTTTTGTAAATTGATTAAGAAAATCAAATTAGTTTGAATTTTTAGAAATTCTAGGCTAGAATATTAGGTTAGCAAAAATTCTCTTTTCATAGAGATAAAAACATGATTTAAAACTAACAAATTATGAATGTACTTGAAGAATTGATCAAAATGACACCAAGTACATTCAATTCCGAGTTAAAATGAAAAATCCCTAATTTTCTTTTTTTTTTTTATGAATAAAAGGGTAAAATGATAATTTTACCCACAACCTAGATCTAAGACTTTGATATTTAGAATGCAATTAGAAACACAATTCCAACACCGCTAAGCATGCACAATTATGAGTTGAGGAGAATAAAATGAATTTTTTTCTAGAAAAGGACAAAAGGGTCCTTTCACATCGCCATGGGGCCCACAAAGGAATCCAACGGCCAAAAAGCATGTAATGAGTGGTCAAACCACCACCAGCTACTACTGGAGAAGGAGGTGCTAGTGGAGGATCCAATGTTAATTTAATATTCAAAAGAATTGAAACATAATTATTACAACTAATTATGAAAAATTCAAAAACGTCTATAAATACAACCCTAAAAGTCCTCCAAAAATATTCATTAAATCCCGCACAAAATTATCTTGCTCTCCTAAAAAGCCAGATCTAGATTCACTCCCAAAACTCCCAAAAATCTCTCTTCTTTCACTTTCTCTTTCCTCTCTCTAGATTGGAACAAGAGACCTAAATTCAATTAGGTACTCTATTCCAAATCAAATCTCCCAAATCTTACCATTCATATTGCCTATACTAACCCCCAAATCAATATCAAGATCCAACTGTGAAATCAATAGAAAATCACAAAACAAGCAGTTATTGGGCTATCTTAACATCAAGAGGATAAATCTTTAAATTGGGCTACAAAACCTACGTTTTTCTCTAATTAGGTAGGTGGAAACTCTTTTCACACTTATTTCATGTCAATTTATGTAGTTTTTATTTATCTAAAATTAGTTTTAGATTAAAAATTATAAAAATCAAGTAAGGATAAGAACCCTTCATTTCTAGATGATGGAGGGCCTAGATGGAAAATCTAAGCCATCCAATCAATCTAGAAGGGACAAAAACCCAAGGGTAAGAAATATAAGCTCTTGGATGTTTTAGATTTGGGAGATATGGAGAAGGGTTAATCCAACAGCATAGATCAAACTGTCTCAACCAATCTCCCAAATCAAGCGTTGATTTGAGCATGGCCCCACTTAGATAGTTTAGCCACATTCTGGGATTGTTTAATTATGCTCCAAATAATCTTCCCATGTGTCAGATCATCTAAAACAGATTCTAATGGCCAGATCAAATCCACGCCATTGATTTTTTTAACTGAAATCTTGTTTCTTCAATTGAGAGCTCATTTTAGTTTAGATTTTATATTGGAAAGTTGATATGAATTTATAATGGTGTGTATAAGCTAATGGAGATGTTAGATTTATGTTTTTAATTGTATTTATGTATAATAATCACTAAAATCTATTCCTATCGCAAGGGATCATGATCAAAATCATGTCAAATAAAAAATCTAATCCGACAGATGAATCCAGAAGGTCTCATAAACCTAAGATTGCTAATCATAGTAGGAATTCCAATCATTTGTATATGTTTATTTGATAAAAAAAAATAGTACAGACTAAAATCAACCGTTGAAAATGGCTAAAATTTTAAAAATGTAATTACTCACTCAATTTAAGTTTGACTTTCAATTTGTAAGATGATATGAATAGACCTTGATGAGGGTAACATACTGAACAAATAAAAACAAGATTTTAAGTATCAAACA
This sequence comes from Warburgia ugandensis, assembly GCA_035236585.1. Lineage (NCBI taxonomy): Eukaryota > Viridiplantae > Streptophyta > Magnoliopsida > Canellales > Canellaceae > Warburgia > Warburgia ugandensis. Next base: position 45,036,084 of record CP141127.1, on the reverse strand, counting down.
TTTCTGTTAATAAAAAATACTCTTACTTACACCTTTTATCAAGTAGATTTAGGGTGATCAAAATTGAAAATCTAGATCCACTAAGTATCAAATGATGATAAAACATCATAGGGATGATTGGATTGAATTGATATGACATAAATTAGGGTGTAGGCCCATAAATGAGAAAGTGATCATGGAAAATCTCAATGGATATCCTTGATTGGATGGATCAAGAATGATCGGGACAATTCGACCTATAAATTCAATGATATAAGGTTATGATCGTGTTATTATGATGTTGGATCAAATAGAAACATAAAGGATCAAGGGTTGCATTCTTAATGGAATATCTACCCTAGATCTAATAGATGGACAAATCAGATGGTTGGATCATAAGGGCAGCTTGATCACATCCTTAATTAATTATCTTTTATAGTAAATTTGATTTAATTATGATCCATGTCTATTTTCCAATTTTAGTGTAATTATCTTTAAATTTCTAGAATAAGTTGTTGTAATATTATTGGTTAATTTCTTTTAAATAGTAAATTTAAATTCAGGTCAATACTTTCAATTTTAGCATGATTGCCTTTAAAATTCTTAGAATTATTGGTGTAATTTATTTTCATCATAGAATTATGGAAAATACCTTAAAAGAGGTAATTGATGACATATAGATGGACTTCACTAAATACATATACATCATGAAGTATAATCATAGTAAGGGCTATAGTTAGTAGGACAATATAAGGATTATCAAATCCTTGGCCCAAACTAGGAGAATAACAAATCCCATGAATGATATTTTAAATGCTCATGAATTTAATTAAAATCAATTAGAAAGAGTACTTAGGGTTAAAATACATGTTGAATATATGATCTTATGTTTGGAAATGTTGACAAGTGTAATGTAAATACTTGTATTAAACCCCTTGAAAACCCTTATGATTCGAGCAAAATACATATGAAATGGTTAAATTAGAATTGAGGAAAACCCTAAGTGAATAGGGAACTAGAAGGTATTGCATCCCTAGATAAACAGACAAATTGTCTAATAAGTATAAAATAAATACATGGGAATCATTCACATAGAATGGTGATCCCTTGACTTATATGAACATGGGTATCATCCATTGTAAACGATAAACCCTATGTTTGAAGTGAAATCCTATCCTAGATATAAGAATGCTAAAATATGAGGATGATGATATAAATAGACAAGATGTCTGATAAGTAAAACAATTCTTTATTTACAAGCAAGGAGGCTTGTGGTTTTTGTTTTAAACAGGCATAGGCCTGGGGATGCTATGCTTGGAGGGTTACGAGGATTTGGCCATCCGCTCTCCAAAATGTGATATATATGATGATGTCGTGTCCAAAGAGAGGCAAAATGTTAGGTGGGGCAATTATGGGAAGGCCACCACTGTCACAGTCTGTCTCCCCATATAGACATGACATCGATGATTTTCCACATTTGGTATTCGTGGAGTATGATAGTTATCTTAGCACGCCAGTAGGGATCGAAATGCAGCATAGTAGTCCTTTGAGTATTTTGTATTATGATGCATGGCATAATGAGAGGCCGATGCTACCCAAATAAGGGAGTATTTTCCCAGCAGAGTCTAGATGTTTTATCAACTCAGCATGGCTGAGTGTGATGATACTGCCCAAATGAGGGAGTATTCTTCGGCAGAGTCTAGATGATTGATCAACTAAGTGTGTTTGAGTGTGACTATTGATGTTTGAGATATTAACTAATTTTTATGGTTTTGACCGTATATATATCTATACGACATATATAGTATGTATGTGTAAGGATGTACATATATGACAATGTAAAGAGATTGATCCAGGAGTATGAATAATGGGATTATGAAGTATTAGGATTGTACTATCAAATTATTATGTTTCTTGAATCCCCTACCAATATAGCTTGCTGAGATATTGTAAATGCAGATACAGAGAAGGAGAATTAGGAGCTCAAGACTTAAGAAGATTTGGAAGAATAATCATTCGTGGTATATCCCATGAAGGCATGTATTTTTATTCGAGAGCATTGTGTTGTATTGAGAGGTTTTAATGTATGGTGAGGTTTGAAATTTAGATTATGTAATTTGGACAAGTATTGTATTGATACCCAGGCTGTACTGTGAACCACTAAATGGATTCTGGAATTTAATAAAACTATATTCCTTCAATTGAATTTTATCTTGGACAAAATTCTACTTATGCTATGTATGAAGTGAATACTTGGGTTTTACAAAACAAGTTTTAAAGAAAAGAATTTTTGCTGCTTTGTTTTGCGAAATTTTTTTACTACTAAGGGTGCCTTGCCTTTGAAAAATGTATTACAAAATGTGTTACAAAAACTTGGGTCGTCATAGTTGGTATCAAAGCCACTCATCCAATCATAGTACAGTACCCTTATGTTCAATATGAAGTTGAGAATCTCATTAGAGGATGAGATATAATGAGTGAATAATTTGATGAGAATGAGTAGAGAATGAGTTATGTGATTAACTCATTAGTTAAGAATGAGTATAGGAAGAGTTATGTGATTGACTCATTAGGTGAGGAGTTAATGTAATTAACTCATGAAGTACCAATGGAGTATAAGTAGATATTACTTAGTGAAATAACTAGGAGTACTACTTAGTAAGTCATTATAGGGAATAGTAGTTGTAGAAACAAGTAAGGAAAACATTACAATAGAGGAAGATGTACTGTATGATATTCAGGTATAACCTGAAATCTTAAGTAAAGATACTTGTAGAAATAAAATACATTAATATTACTATTATTAGGTGAAGTAATGGAGATTAAGAGAAAGAAATGATAAATTGGAAAAATATGATGGAAAGGATGAAGAAGGATAAAATCCAACCCTTAGAGGAAAGGTGAAAGATAACACCTTAGAATTATTACAAAATTCAAAATTAATGATAATAAATGATAAATATAAATGCAAGGGTTACAATTACTACATAGATGTAGTATTATGACAAATAGCTAAAGGATTTAATCATCAAAATAGGGATGATCTTACTTGAGAAGAATTTAAGGAGATAGTTCAAAATTGGTAAAAAAAAAAAAGGAGTCTTAATAAAGATAAATAAGGAGATAAAATTTAGAGGAATATTGATTCAACTATACGATAGAATTGAAATATGAAAATAATTATGGACTATGATTTGCATTGACGATAGAATGGAAAGTGAAGACCTATAATGAATATGGATATGATGAATTTAGGGAATATTGATTCTATTTATATGATAGATTTAGTGATATTGAAAGAAGTATAGAATATAATGAGGAAAATTACATTTTGAAGGAATGGTGAAATAATCATGAGGAATGAAGACCTATAAACAAATATAGGAAACTAAACTTAAGTGTAAATTTTGGACAAATGAGATGATTATGAATAAGTTATGAATCCAGATTTTGGAGAAATATGTGGCTAGAAATTTCAAGATATTTTGGATATTTTAAATTTAACATAATATTGAATGAAGAAATATCTATAGTAGTTGAGGAAAATGACATCAATTGATTTGAATAAGTGGAAAGAACAAATTTTAAGGATTGGTAGACAAAGAAGTGATTATATAAGTTTACATTGGAGAGCAACAAGTTTCCTTAGAAAAAGAAGAATGGAGGATCAATGAGATTACACATAAATGATATTAAGTACCCTTTTATGCTACAAGGATCTGTAATTCCCAAATTTATTATCATCAATTGGGAATTTGAATGAAACTTAATAGTATGAAATCAAAAAAAAATTTGAGTTATATGAGTTGGATAAATGGTATTCATGAATTGGTAATGATATATGGAATTGATTTAAGAAAATCAAGAGCATTTATAGAATATATGGTAGTCACTTACAAAACTTGTCAACTATCTGGTAAGTGTTTATGTTGATTGAAGAAAGCAAAGTTTAGGGTCATATAAATTCTAAGAAGGATATGGAAGTTGAACCAACAAAGATTGGAGATGAAATTGAATTGTGAGATAACTTTGACAGTTAGAGAAATTTATCTCTTATTGATTGTATAGCATACTATAAGGACATTCTTTTAGTATAATCTTACCGTTGATTACATAAACCATAAAGAGTTTATGACAGATTATTGAGACTTGAAGAATATATGGTAAATTATAGAGTTTTTAAAGGCTTGAGAGTGGATGACTACAAAGTCAATATGGACTCTTTTAATAGGAATTATCAAGAATACATCAAATAAAGGGTTGGTATGATATGGAAAAGTTATGAGGTATTCTTGAAAGAAGCATGAGGAAATACCTAATTTTAAAAAGGAGAAATAAGAAAGTCAAGTGCAATGAATAAAGAGGAAATCATAGTACAAGAATAGTAATGAAAGTTGAGGAAGAAGCTACTACAAGGAAACTATTAGGATTGGAAAAGAATTTTCAATAGAAAGAAATAGTAAAAGAGTATGATTATCTAGAACAGAAATGAGATAAGTACTTCCAGATAATGGAAGAACCAAGAAGAGATAATTACTTCCAAATATTGGAAGATTGTTACAAAAAACAATAGTTTAAATTGTAGAATCAAAGAAATATATCATTTTGGTAGATAGGACTATACATATTAGGGAAGATATGCCAAAACTATATATGTTGAAAAGGAATGAGGATGAGAAATAGAAGTTAGAATAGAAAAGTATGAAGTATTGAAAGATTGGTGAAAATAAGGAATTGAAATTTAGTATACTAGTCAAGAGAAATAGAAGATTTTGAAACAAAAGGATAACTCATTTAAGAGTTATTAATCATTTTGGAAAGTCTAGCAGGAATCAGCTTAAGTGATTAATGCATTAGCATTATTAGTGAGATGTGTGTTTATGACCCAAAAATGTGATTTTGCCTTCGAAAGAGAAGCTGATATGAACTATGAATGAAAGGAAATAGAGGTTTTCTTAAGTGGTAAGGCCACATGAGCAAACTTAAGAATGAGTTAATGAAAACTAATAAGTAAGTTGAAATGCAAATTTCGAGGACAAAATTACTATAAGGGGGGAAGATTGTAATAACCCCAATTTTTGTAAATTGATTGAGAAAATCAATTTAGTTTGAATTTTTAGAAATTTTGGGTTGGAATATTAGGTTAGTGGAAATTCTTTTTTTTATAAAGATCAAAACATGATTTAAGACTTACAAATTATGAATGTACTTGAAAAAATGATCTAAATAACATTAACTACATTCAATTTCGAGTTAAAATGAAAAATCCCTAAATTTCTCCATTTTTATGAATAAAAGGGTAAAATAGTAATTTTACCTTTAATCAAGATCTAAAACTTCAATATTTAGAATGTACTCAGATCGGGAGAATAAAATGGATTTTTTTCCACAAAAGGGAAAAATGGTCCTTTCACACCCCTATGGGCCCGACAAGGGGAACACAAAGGAATCCAACGACTAGAAAACATGTAATGAGTGGTCAAACCACCACCAGCTACTAGTGGAGAAGGAGGTGGTAGTGGAGGATCCAATGTTAATTTAATATTCAAATGAATTGGAACATACTTATTACAAGTAATTATGAAAAATTCAAAAACATCTATAAATACACCCCAAAAAATCCTCAAAAAATGTTCATTAAATTTTCCACAAAATTATCTTGCTTCCCCTAAAAAACCAGGTTTAGATTCATTCCCAAATTCCCAAAACTCCCAAAAGTCTCTCTTCTTTTACTTTCTCTCTCCTCTCTCTAGATTGGAACAAGAGATCTAAATTCAATTAGGCACTCTATTCTGAATCAAATCTCCCAAATCTTACCATTCATATTGTCTTATGCTACCTTATCCACAAAACTCCCAAATCAATTTCACGATCCAACAGTGCAATCAATGGGAAATCATAAAAACAAGCAGTTATCAGGATATCTTATCATCAAGAGGATAATTCTTTAAATTGGGTTGCAAAAGCTACATTTTTCTCCAATCATGTAGGTGGAAACCCTTTCCACACTTATTTCATGTTAGTTTATGTAATTTTGTTTTATCTAAAATTAGTTACAGGTTAAAAATTATAAAAATCCAGTAAGGATAAGAACCCTTCATTTCTTGATGATGGAGTGCTCAGATGGAACATCTGAGCTATCCAATAGATCCAGAAGGGTCCAAAACCATTGGTTAAGAAATATTATAACTTGGATATTTTAGATTTGGGAGATCTTGAAAGGGTTGTTCCGATGGTCTAGATCAGATAGTCTCAACCAATCTCCCAAATCAAGCGGTGATCTAAGCCGGACCCTACACAGATCATTTAGCCACATTCTAAGATTGTCTAGTTACATTCTAGAATATATTTCCATGTTCCAAATCGTTTGAAACATGTTCTAATGGCCAGATTAAATCTGGGCTATTTATTTTTTTAAACTGAAATCTTATTTCTTCACTTGAGAGCTCATTTTGGCTTCAATTTTATATTAGAAAGTTACTATGAATTTATAATGATGTGTAGAAACTAATGGAGATGTTAGATTTATGTTTTTAATTGTATTTATGTATGATAATCACTAAAATCCATTCCAACAGTAATGGATCATGATCAAAATGATGTCAAATTAAAATCTAATCCGATGGATGGATTAAAAGGATATCAAAACCTTAATATTTATGATCATAATAGGATTTATAATCCTATAAATATATTTATTTGAGAAGAAATAGTACAAACTAAAATTAGCCGTTGAAAACGGTTGAAAATTTAAAAATGCAATTACTCACTCAATTTTAGTCTAATTTTCAATCTATAAGATGGTATGAATAGATCTTGATGAGGGGCACATATTGAATCCATAAAAACAAGATTTTAAGCATCAAACATTTCTATTAATTAAAAATACTCTTACTTACACCCTTGATCAAGTAGATCTAGGGTGATCAGAATTGAAAATCTAGGTCCACTAAGGATCTAATGATGATAAAACATCATGGGGATGGTTGGATTGAATTGATATGAAATAAATCAGGGTGTAGGCCCATAAATGAGAAAGTGATCATTGAAAATCTTAATGGATATCCTTGATCGGATGGATCAAGAATGATCGGGACAATTGGGCCTATAAATTCAATGATATAAGGTTATGATCGTGTTATTATGATGTTGGATCAAACAGAAACATAAAGGATCAAGGGTTGCATTTTTAATGGAATATCAACCCTAGATCTAAAAGATGGACAAATCAGATGGTTAGATCATAAGGACATCTTGATTACATACTTAATTAATTGTCTTTTATAGTAAATTTGATTTAATTATGATCCAAGTTTATTTTCTAATTTTCGTGTAATTATCTTTAATTTTGTAGAATAAGATGTTGTAATATTATTAGTTAATTTCTTTTAAATAGCAAATTTAAATTCAAGTCAATACTTTCAATTTTAGGATGATTGTCTTTAAATTTCTTAGAATTATTGGTGTAATTTCTTTTAATGGTAGAATTATGGAAAATACCTTAAAAGAGGTAATTGATGACATATAGATGGAGTTCACTAAACATATAGACATCATGAAGTATAATCATAGTAAGGGCTATAGTTAGCAGGACAACATATAGATTATCAAATCCATGGCCCAAACTAGGTGAATAATAAATCCCATGAATGTCATTTAAATGTTCATAGATTTAATTAAAATCAATTAGAAAGAGTACTTAGGGTTAAAATGCTCAAAGAAACTTTATGAAAGGTTGAGCTAAGGTCACTTTAGTAAATGCTGAATATGGTGGTTAAGGAGGTTCTCTAATGGAGCTTTACTTTTTCCCTACCTTCCATTGACATTTGTTAGATCTAAACACCTCCTGATATGAGGATTGAAGTAACCACTTTGTGTTCAACCATTTAGCTAGTAAGCCTTAGCCAATTAGAAATAAGAGGAGCTGTGTTAGACTTAGGATGGAATAAGTTATCTTCAACCAGAAAAACATTAACTAGTTGAATAATAATAATAAGAGCATAAAAGGTTTGTAAATTATCTAATCCTAATAAAAATTGTAAGTAAGATAAGGATGAACAAACAAGATTCATAGGATCTTGAATGATCAAGAACAATAAGAATCCTAATGTCATATTATATTATGTATCGATGTATGTATGTTGTAGAAAAATCTAGAGAGAGAATCCATACCCTTGATAAAATATAATTCAAGGAAGAGAACCAAGATCATCTTCCTTAGAGATGATCAAACAACTGAACTTAGATCAAAGAAGAATTAGAGGATACAAGATCTAAGCTCTTAATCATTATCAGCAGGTATAAATTATTAATCAATGGATCTATGAAAGATCAAGATCAAAGAAAGAAATACACAAAGACTTAAAATAGAAAATACTTAGATATGAAAGATTAGAAGATCATTCTAATCATTTCATCTATTGATCAATAGGATATACACTATCCGAGGAAGATAGATCATGATAGGACACTAGATCTGAATCCTTTATATCAAAGGACAAGATTAGACAAAGAATATAGATAGGATAAAAAATATAGAATTGTTTAGATTGTATAAATATTGACAGTATGTATAGATTTATAGATTTCATACGTCAATCAGGATCATGGAAGATTTGAAGAGATGAATCACTACTTGAAGGTTGGAGGATTTTATGAATGCATCTATATGAGAAATACATGTTGAATATATGATCTTATGTTTGGAAGTGTTGACAAGTGTAATGTAAATATTTGTATTGAACCCCTAGAAAGCCCTTATGATCCAACCAAAATGCATATGAAATGGTTAAGTTAGAATTGAGGAAAACCTTAAGTGAATAGGGAACTAGAAGGTATTCCAGCCTTAGATAAACAGGCAAATTGCTTGATAAGTATAAAATCAATACATAGGAATCATTCATATAGAATGGTGATCCCTTAATTTATATGAACATGGGTATCATTCATTGTAAATAATAATCCCTAAGTTTGCAGTGAAATCCTATCCTCATTATAAGAATACCAAAATACTAGGATGATGATATAAATAGACAAGACGCCTGATAAGTAAAAGAATACTTTATTTACAAGCAAGGAGGCTTGTGGTTTCTGTTTTAAATAGGCATAGGCCTGGGGATGCTATGCTTGGAGGGTTGCAAGGGTTTAGCCACCTGGTCTTCAAAATGTGATATATATATATATATATATGATGATACTGTGTCTAAGGAGAAGCAAAATGTTAGGTGGGGCATTTATGAGAAGGCCACCACTGTGACGGTTTGTCTCCCCATATAGACATGACATAGATGAATTTTCACAATTCATATCCATGGAGTATGAAATTAGTTATCTAAGCATGCTGGTACAGATCAGAATGTAGGACAGTAGTCCTTTGAGTATTTTGCATTATGATGCATGGCATAATGAGATGCCGATACTACCCAAATAAGGGAGTATTTTCCCACCAAAGCCTGGATGTTTTATCAACTCAGTGTGGTTGAGTATGATGATACTGTCCAAATGAGGGAGTATTCTCCAGCAGAGTTTGGATGATTGATCAACTTAGTGTGTTTGTGTGTGACTATTGATGTTTGAGATATTAACTATTTTTCATGATTTTGACTGTATATATATCTATACGACATATATAGTATGTATGTGTGAGGATGTACATATATGACAAAGTAAAGAGATTGATCCATGAGTATGAATATTGGGATAATGTAGAATTAGGATTATACTATCAAATTATTATGCTTCTTGAATTCCCTACCAAACATAGCTTGTTGGGATATTGTAAATGTTTGAATCTTTACAATATCTTAAATACAGAGAAGGGAAATTAGGAGCCAAGACTTAAGAAGATTTGAAAGAATAATCAATCAGGGTATATCCCTTAAAGATATGTATTTTTATTTGAGAGCAATATATTGTAGTGAGTGCTTTTAATGTATGGTAAGGTTTGAAATTTGCATTATGTAATTTGGACAAGTATTGTACTGATACCCAGGCTATACTATGAATCATTGGATGGATTCTGGAATTTAATAAAACAATATTCCTTCAATGGAATTTTATCTTGTACAAAATTCTATTTATGTTATGTATGAAGTTATAACTTGGGTTTTACAAAACAAGTTCTAAAGAAAAGAATTTTCGATGCTTTGTTTTGAAATTTTTTTTTACTACTAAGGGTCCCTTGCCTTTGAAAAATGTGTTACAAAAACCTAGGTCATCACACTGGCGGGCTAACTGCATAGCACAACCTTTGAAAAACTCTATGAAGTGCAATGATGGTTGTTGTATCATCTTCTCACTTTTTACAAACGAGTAAAAACCTAAATAAATCTAGAAAATTATGGTAATTCACATAATTGCATTGGATTAGCCTTTTAACCTTAAAAATATCAAGCTTTGGAATTATTAGGTTAGCAATACACATGTCATGAATTTTGGAAAATAATCTAGACTTTTTATACTCTAATTTATAACACATGGACTACTAATTGGGTATTTTTTTTATACAAAATTAAATAATTATGAATGGACAATACCAAAATCCTATAAAAATGGTAAATTTGAGCAAAGATCAGTCTAAGATAAATAATGCTAAGCTAATTCACATGAATCAAGGATTGTTTAAGCCTTGATCGACTATGAATAGTAATTTTGAAGATGGACAACCAAGATCAACCCTAAATTTTGGTTGATCTCTCTCTAAGACAATAAAATGATGACTATCAAAGAAGGGAAAGACTTTATTGCCATCTGATTTTCAGATCAGATCCTAACACACTAGATCAAAATATGCGATCATTTGATCATGACTTCAAACAATAGATTAAACCATCATCCAAACTACTATAATGCAATGAGAATATATCTAACCATTATTTAGTGATTGGGATTACTGGTTCATAAAACTAGTTATCTAAAAAGATATAGATGACTAAATCTATATATATGTAGGTCGATCTAAACTTTTCATCAATAATCAATGGCATGGAACAAATGATTCAATGCTTGATGGATGTATGATCAATGATCCATGGTTGACAATATAGGCTAGCAGTCTAAATAGCTGGCATCATGAGATATAAGGATGTATTAAAGGTGAAACTATGACAATCTAATGTTTTGATGGTCAGGACATTAGATCCTAATTAGATTTTAAAATATAAATGCATGCATGTGTATTAAAAATAGAATTTTTTATATGCTGTATAGATTAAGGCCCAAGTGGATTGACTTGGAAGTGTGTCTATAGTAAAAGCCAAAGAGGTACACATGTGAATTGATGATTAGCACCACATGAGGCAGGTGGATTAAGATAGATATCTTAGAAAGTCTAATATTTGCATGTGTTAAAATGAATATGTAGATGATGAGCTTATTTGAATATTGTCTTTAATTACTAAAATTATGAAAGCATGTAAAAATATTAGTGGTTACTTCATGACACATTTTAACTTTAACACATCGGAAATGGTATGATTAAATTTGAATTGAAAATGCTAATATTGAAGACTACACTCTTTGACTGGAACTTTCCATTGCTACTCGTAGGTGATGTAGAAATACTTAGAAACAAATGATTTACTTTGGACTAGCTACATATGTGAAAAGAATTAGAAATACTTAATTGTGCTAATTATAACATTAGAACAAAAGAACGATAGGACTGCATGCTTTGATGGAAACATACACTTAAATTTAGTGGACATTGCAAATACCTTAAACATGGTTGGACTTTATATATATATATATATATATATATATATATATATATATACACACACTTTATATACATACATACATGCATGCATGCATATATATATATATATATATATGCCAATGACACCTAAGAAATTAGAAACTGGATACTACAACATGTGGAACACCAAAAATAGGATGAAATGCAAATGAGTGCACCAGAAATGATTTGTAGTATAGCTCATTAGGTTTTTAAACTATAGGGAGACCCACACAACATGCTAAAAGTTGCTATACTTGTACAACTAGTATCTTAAGAATGATTTAATGATTGGTCTCAAGTTAGAAGAAAGCTTAATATGTTAAATTCACAAGTATACTCAAGACTAAAAGTCAAAGGAAAGAATCCTAAGGTCTTCATAAATAAGAGATAGAATAACAATTGCATTTTCAATAGCCATTAACTAAGTTTATCTTAACCTAATTTTATTACTATTAGTTAAAAATTTTTGAATATGGATTTGTATGACTTCAAATGATTATATTCATATGAACTACTTCATGTTCATGCATAGAAAGAATATCTTAATACCATGGACCAAAAGCAACATATGCATATGTCTTATTATCTTAATCCAATTAGTTTGATATGGTCTACTTAACTAAATGCAATTGATAATTGTTTAAAAGGTCCATCCTTCATAATCATTGCTTGAAATGCATTGGTGATTGATTGAAAGCATGAGAAAGTTGCATTATCTTTTATAAGATTACTATTTTTTGTGAGCCATAACTAAGCATGTTTTGGTTAGACACTAGTTGTTTTGATGTGGATATTGAATGCATGCCTTTGGGGATTTGATGTGCATTATTAAATGAATGATGAATGCATGTTATGAAAGCTCATGGAAAACATGTTTCTATAATTTGTTAAGGATACGGGTTTGAAAGGTTCTCATACTTTGGAAATGATTAGATTGAATGGTTTCTCTTAAGGCTCTGAAAAATGGTCTTGTCATCATGCTACAATTTTGTGATTGATGTTTTAGGTAAGTTCTTCATGTGTAAGTGTAAGTCCTAAGGATACTACTTTTATCAATGTATAAGTCAAGCGCCCTACGAGCAGCTGTAAGGCTTGGATGTGTGGTTTTCATTGATGATTTAGCATGTACTCTATGAGTAGCTATAAGCTCTAGTGGATATGGATTTGTTGATGTTTTAGGCTACCTCTCTATGTGTAGTTCTAAACCCTGATGATTATGGTTTCACCAATGTACTAAGCAAGCACTCTATGAGTAGCTATAAGATCTGGTGGATATGGATTTCATTAAGAGTTTTTGGTAGTCACTCCTGGAGTGTCCTAAGTCCCAGATCGCTATTTGGAAGGTGCTCTACAAGTATTGTAAGACTTGGAAGCATGCACATATGAAGCAATAGTAAGACTTGGAGGCAAGCGTGTTATGCACCACTATAAGTAGGAGGTGCAATTGGCCACTAACCTCTAAGATGATATTGATACCAGCCCTACAGTGGATATGGCAAGCAGTAAGAGTAGCTTCTCATGGGGAAGTCCTTTGAGTGGTAGTCGAGTAGGCCCCATGAGGTCAGGTGAGTCATGGGTTGGTATCCATGAGCTGACATAGAGGCTATGGTAGTCGCCACTTGGTGATGAAAGGTCCGTATGAACATAGGTGCCTATATGGTTTTAGCATGTTGGGCATGCCTATCATTTCTCAAGAGTTTAGACCAATCCTTGATGGTAGGACCATATCCAATTGTGATTTAGAGTGATTAGTTTTCCATGATGATATGGGTTTAGATTTTGCATTATGGATTGAGTGCTACCTGCCTCGGCTTTTGCTCTTAGCTATTATCAAGCATACTAGATTGATTGACTTATCCTTTATTTACTAGTTTTTCTCGTGGATCTTTGCCTCACATGTCGTGAGATCTATCTTCACAATTATTGTTTTCATTTTTATTTGATGTGAAAAGATTTATTGTGCATACTAATTGATGAGTTTTCTTTTCATACAATGAATAGCTTTTGGTTTTGCTAGATTGAAGATTTATCGAACGTTGGTTTACCACATTGAGCTTGCTAAGGCATTGGATTAATTGAGCATTATGAGTGATTTTGCATGATCGAGTACTGAATCATACTTGCTTTTGAAAATGAAATGTGTTCACAAAGGAAAATATGTTAGATGGCTAGACTTACACACAATAATGAGAATGTTAGGCACATAAATCTTCATAAGTTGATTCAACTATCAAATAACAAACAACTTAAGCATTTAAAATGATATCTTGAATGATCATGTGTGGTGAATGATCCTAAAGAACTATATGTTATGACTAAATTTGGGAATGCTTATGTGTTTATTCATGGAAAATTATCTTAGTGTAATTAAATGTTCATGAAATGTTAAAAGCTTAGAATGCTTAAATCCTCAAGAAAAGATATGGAAATGATATTTTCAAAACTCATGAAATTCTTATGATTAATCAACTACACATGTAAATTGATTTCATGGATGGATGAATTGAGAACTTTTAAATTTCTACATGAAGAATTTATCTTGAAACAACATGAGTTTTGTTTAGATATGATAAATTATCAGTATACAATGATTTTATAAATCATGAATTGTACGCCAAAGTAGCAACTTTTTCCACCTACACAAGTGCAAGCTTTCTTAGGCATTGTAATTTGTTTTAATGTCTTAGACTCAAAGAATTAGAATAGAAATATGTGCATATCAATTTTTGGACATGAATGCATATAGTGGACTTTGAAATTTCAAGAGATTGTGATTTTCAACATCTGAAGGAAGAGCCTCGTCACTTGAGATTTGGTTTATGGATTATTAGAGAATGTGAATGTATATTAGCTTGATGTAGTAAACTTGTTTCTATTTAGGAGAATTGGGTTGTGATGTGGTGGTGACTCGAGGTTCTGGGGTTATGGTTAACTTTTGTTAATTATTTTTAAAATATAAAAATCGATTTGTGTCTATCAAGTGTTCAGCATGCATGCATTAAATGCACATATGTCTGAAAAATAGAGGAAACTATCAGATTTTCAATATGAATGAGGCACTCAATCTACTATATAATCCTTGTGTCTATTATTGAAATGACACTTAGGATTTTTAGAAAAAATATTAAAAGAAGAAAAAAATTTTGTTTTGGTTTTCTAAAAAAAATTTAAACAAGGGTATCCTAAATTTTGAAAGAGTATTTACATAGTATTTTGAAAACCCAGGGTGTCACAATCTTGGTATCAGAGCCTAGATCCAATCCACTCACAACCAATCACAATGAACAAAGTTCTTGGGAGTCTACAAAATAAGGGAATTTTATCTTTGTAAAAGTAAAATGAAGAGTAATTTTATGGATTAATATGACTTCTTGGAGTAAATGATTAGAATATGAGAGCATATGAGTTAGTCTTTAGGTGGAGACATTAGCATGTGATGAAAAATCCATTGACATGGACAACATGTTGAGAGTACAAGTTTTAGATCAATGATGAGTATATTGTTTAAACCATTCTTAGAAACACATAAATACAGTCTTAGATTAGCTCAGATCTAACCAAGACCAAAGATCTAGACCTGAGGCTTGTCCGACAATCTCAATTGTCTATCATGTGGTGTAGCTTTAATATTATCTGCAAGCACATGAATTTATTAGTATCTAATTTTACATAAAAAACTTCTTATTAGTTACCCACGTGTTACAACTTATAAGGGTAAATTAGGATTTTTTACCAAAATTTGTAACACATGCATTTTGACCACATGACTCAAAACATTTAATATTTTGTAGGTCAAGAGGCTAATCCAAGGTAAGTATATATATTTTTTAGGATTTAATTATATTTTTCACATATTGTAGGAAACGAGATGGTGAACTGATAACCAAGATTGATTATGATGAAAATGGAAGATCAAGATCAACAAATCAAGTCAAAGTCTAAAAATCATGAATCCAACATGAGATCAAGGTCAAGATCATCTTTATGACAAGTGATGGATGCAATTGGAGGAGCCAAAGGTGGCCAAAGTGGGCCCATGCATAAGTCACACAAAGTCCACCACCTTTGCATGGGTTGCACTCAAGCCACTTAGCCATATTCAAGCCATGAAGAAGAGGACAAGCTAAGGAGCTAAGCCAACCACTAAAAGGAAGGATAGGGACCACTAAGCTACGCTAATAAAACCATCTAAGCCAGCCATGAAGCCAAGTCAATGGGACCTCAAAGTTAGACATCAAAGCCACATGAGCTAAGCTAAATGGAAGGTTAGGAATGGAGGAAAATCAAGAGGATTATCCATGAGATTCTAAGGGATATTTTGAAGATAATTAAGGGAAAATTCATTAGGATAAGTTGGCATGTAGACCAATAGGATGAGACCAATTTATTTTTTATGTTTCTTCATTATTTTCCCATTATTTTCTCACTTTGCACCTCACAACCAAATATCACTAATTTAACTTTTCATTCAAGGTTCCTACCATTCCAACGCTCCTCCACCTTTCCAATGGAAGCCATGCTTTGTTCTTATGATCATTCTAAGCCACAAAGTCCACTTAGATCTACTTAAGCCATGTCCTACCCCTTATTATGATTATGATGGAGAGACTTCCATTGATGAAGAGAATGAAGCTATAGAAACCTCCAACCCAAATCCTCTACAATTGTGTCCTTATTTTTTATGAAGGCACATCCATTAAGGAGGTAAATGAGTTGTTGGATACTTTGTCGTTGATGGGCACTTCTCAATGGCAAGCTAGAGTAGATCACCCAATAAAGTTTGAAATTCATAATGAACATTGCAATGTCGAATATATACCTAATTGGGACCTATTGACCTTATTGGAACAAATATTAAATAGTAACATAGTTCCATTTGAAACCTTATCTATGCCAACTAAATTGGAAGAAAAAGAGTCAATTGTTGTACTAAACCTACACCAACCTACTTCAAGGTACTCATTAGAAGATAATCAAGGTTTAAGCCAAAACATGTCCCTGCCTCTAGTAATAGAAAAACTACCTTTTAAGGACGTGCAGAGTTAGCTTATGCCCTAGTTTCAAGATAATGGAAGGGATAAATGGAATACAATGGTCAATGTTATCCTTTAATTTGATCAAGAAGAGGGCCATTCATATCTATATGTCCAACAAAATGCATGGTAGTACACAAATCATCAGGTTACCACCATCTCAAAATACAAGATGGAGGAATTATATTAAATACTATGAAATTTTGAAGGTGTGGGATCAACAATGTGATCCCATTAAGTTTAAAGTCAAGGAGGTCTACGGTGTCTTATTATTACCACGAAAAATTTCAAGGTGGAGGAATTATATAGAATACGGTGAGGTTCTGAAGTGGAATGAGAAATCTTGCTAGTTCGTTGTTAAAGGTAGGATTAGGAAAAAAATTAGTTGAACTAGCTAGGTCCAAGTTTAGATTGTTAGCTTAGTTATAGGCCATGTCTGGCTGAAGATGTTAAACTTGACAATCATTGGGAGGCAACCCAAGAATCTCTTTTTAAAAAGTCTCACTATTCTACATTACCCTTTCATCATTTAGGTATTGCATATTTCAAAACATTGAGCATAATATTTTTGTTTAGGTTGCTGGTGAAGAAATGAGATTTCTACATTTTTTAGCAATCTTGAAAAAAGAAGAAGACAAGTCCTTTATAAAGATGAGAATTTAATTTTTCTGCATATTCAACTATCTTACTAACTTAGCGTATTAATAGAGTTGTATACATTTGATTTATTACTTTATTCATTTTCTAAAAGTGTTTCATGAAAAATTAAACTCAGAATATTAATTGTACAAAATAGCTATATATAGTTTAAGTGAAGAGCAAAATATAACTTAGAGACCTTGAGGAAGATTTGTGGAGACTTATAACCCATGTGAGTTTTAAGCCATTGTTTCTTTTCTAAGGGTTATGCATAAATTCAAACTTTTCTTTAGTGGCCATTAATTCATAGTTGGTCTCAATATTTTTCATCTTGGTCAACTATTGAGAAATCACAAAAGGACTATACAATATATATCTTAAGGCATATGTCACCTGAGAAATGATAGGGGTCATCCTTGTTAAACCTAAAGCCTTTAGCCTTTCCTATATCATTTTTTGTTAGTTAGCCAATTGAGCCTTTAAAATATAAGCCTTTTCCATTGTTAGCCAAACAACCTTTACATCTATTGAATCCCTATGATATATCCATTATCCATTTGTTTTGGAAATGTGCAGAGAATATTGAAGAATATCTTAGAAAAAGTATGAAGAATACAATTTAAGAGATGAACATTAAAATGGTAAAAGAGTTCGAAAAGGCTATACAAGTGAAAAAGTAAAAGAAAAAGATAGCTATTGAAAAAGAAGAATCTTCACTCGTGTGAAGGAAAAATGGAAAAGTTGTGAGTACATTGATACAAGACCTTTACATATTTTCTAGACAACCTTTGTTTACCTTCATATCCACTCCTTCGATTACCCTTACCTAAGCCTACGTTTCATCCTAATAGAAGTCCTAACTTGATCATAGGAGAAGTACGGTTGGATATGGTTATAAATGAATGGAAGTTTGGTAGAGTATAACATTCTTAGTAGTTGATATCCTTTCTTGAGACCATTATCATTCTTTTGTATAGAATATGTGAGATTATGGATTTGCTGAACAATATTTTAGTCACATATTAGTGAGAGATTTACACCTTTTTGAGTGACGTCTTTCTAAGTGACAAGTATATCCTATGAGAGTTAAGGTCAAAGGATATATTTGGATGATAATATAGGTTATATTTGATGTAGAGACTATAATTATATATCAACTATAGCACACACTCACCTTTCAAAGTTTAATGAAATAATGGGATATGTTTAGCTTAAAGGTAAGACTTTGAACCTTTTTGTTCATCTTTTCTAACAAGCTAAATTTAGAAATTAATATAAGCTGAATAGGAGAAAATTTTCATAGATGAACAAAGGATTGTCATAAAAATTTTGAGAATTTTGTGGGTATACTCATTGCAACCCCTCACGAGGCCTAACACATCCACTAGGGGTGACCTTGGTGTTTAAGAGCTTGTTGCATGTGCTAAATGCAATCATGAGTACCTACTCAAGTGGCACTTTGTATCTTATTTTGTAGAATGATTTTTGGTGCATTTTTTTGGGGCTTTATTGGCTGTGGGTGTGATGATTGCCTAATTTTGTATAAAAAACACCCAATTAGTTGTCCATGCATTATAACTTATAGGGGCAAAGCAGGGTTTTTGACCATAATTTGTAACGCATGCATTTTTTACCAAATGACTTAAAATTTTGACATTTTGTAGATTTAAAACCTTATCCAAGATAAGTAAATGATTAATCATATTTGTTAGGGTTTAATTATAGCTTTTCACTTTTGTTAGAAAAAGGGATGTTGATTTGATGGCCGAGATCGATCAGGATGAAAGTGGAAGATCAAAATTAAAAGTTCTAGTCAAAGCTTAAAAGTCATTAATCCAACATGAGATCAAGAAAGATCATATTAATACAAGAAATTGATGCAATTAGAGGAGCCAAAGGTGGCCAAAGTGGGACCATGCATAAGCCATGTAAAGTCCACCACCTTTATGTGGTTTGTACTTATGCCACTTAGCCATATTCAAGTGATGAAGACAAGGCTTACTAAGAGGCTCAAAGGGTCAAACTAGTACTATAATATATTAGGTAGGCTTTATATCTCTTGGCTAAAAGCAAGGATGGCATAGCTCATTTTCTTAGTTTCCTAAAGTCTATCAAATTCAATAAATGTTCAAGAAAGAAAGTTAGTACTCCTACTGTGGTTCTTGGCAAATGACAAAAATAAGGTTACTAAGATCTTTCAAAAGTCATAAATATCTATTTGTCTAAACTATATAGTATGTGTGTGTTCTGAGATTTAACTTCCGTACTTCAAGACATGAATAGGATGCGGAATTAATCATATGCATCTCTATTAAGAAGTTGAAGTATGAGAAATATTAAGATTTGGAAAATCCAATTCTAATCATGGTAAAGGAAATTTGACCTTAAAAACATGAATTTTGTTTTTTTGTAGAGTACTTTAGAAAAAGTCAAAAATTTCATCTATACCTACCGCCCAACCTAATTGATCATTGTCCCCACTGTTTTAAAACACATGACTCCCATATGATAAATGGGTAATGTTGAACAATGAGATTCTAAAAAGAATCCCTGGGTTGCCTCTCATTAATCGCTAGGTCTAGTCTCTTTAGCTAGACATATAATGATATGATGTATGCAATGATAAATGCATATCTTAAGATTGGTGCAGCTATCATAGGACATGTTATTGTCCCAGCAGACTAGGTCATCTAGCAAGATTTCTTTTATTTCATTGTTTACCAACTCTAGATAGGTTTCAACCTTTGCCCATCGACTTTGGAAATCTCTCCAACCTTTTCTATCTCAATGACCCATGTAGTAGGTACTATATAGGGTCTAATCCATCGAGATCAAAGGTTTCTAAGAAAGAGATGCAATCATGAATTATATAAAAGGACCTTTTGTCTTAGGATAAAGGAATTTTGTATAATGTGTTTATTAAGATGGCTTCAATCATTGTATATCTTGGTAGACTCATATGCATCTTTCCTTAGTTCATCCGACACATTGAGTTGGAGCTTCTAGTTGGTCCTAGTACTATCTAAGTCAAAATTAGCCTTTTCAATGGGCTAATTGCTTTCTACTCATGTTCCACTAGTTAGTGGTAGGCCTTTTCATAGATCAAGCAACAGGTGACATGCCTATAGGGGTCTTGTATGTAGTCAGGTAGGCCCATAAAGCATCACTAAGTCTTAAAGACTAGTCTTTCCTATTATGATTGACTATCCCTTCTAATATTTGATTTATTTTCCTATTTGACCCTTCTACCTATCCACTAGTGTGGGGGTGATATGGGGTAGCAATGGGTAATACCATATTTCTTCATTATGTTCTCAATTACATTGCTACAAAAGTGTTTCCCCATCCCTAATTATGGCCCTGTGGTACCAAAATGTGCAAATGTATTCTCCTTTAAAAAGTTAACCACTACCTTGTGGTCATTGGTCTTGCACGATATGACTTCCATCCATTTGGACACATAGTTCACACCCACAAGAATGTACAAATAAACAAAGTAGTTGGGAAAAAGTCACATAGTATCCAGTACATGTTATGCAGTAAGTAAGAGAATCAATGAAAATGGTTAGCCAATAAAAACCACATTGCAAAATCTCTGTGGCTGTCTTTCTTGAAATGAAATTCCCCCCACATGCATGGCCATGAAAAAATGAAATGATTTTGTAATGTTCATTATCTGGTATGCATCTACAGATGCCCTTATTAGGATAGTACTTTAATAAGTATGGATCATCTATGTAAAATGCTTAACCTTGGCAATGAATCTTCTCCTCTCCTGTGTTTGTCCAATGATTAGGCATTTGACATGTGATAAGATAATTTACAATATTTGCATACCAAGGCCACTAGGAAATGTGCAACAATTTTTCATCTAGAAATGTTTATATTATAGGAACATTCTCACTAGTAGATTCTGCAACTAACTTAGACAAATGGTCTACTACAACATTATTGGAACCTTTCGTATCCCAAATTTCTAAGTCAAACTCTTATGGCAATAGTATCCATCAAATCAACTTAGGTTTAGAATATTTTTTAGAAAGAAGATATTTTAATGCTACGTGGTCTAAATAAACAATGACCTTGGACCTTAGCAAGTAATATCTAAACTTATCCAAGGCAAAAAATAATTGCCAACAACTATTTTCCTATAGTGGAAAATTTGAGTTGGGAATCGTTGATTCTCTTACTAGCATAATAGATCACGTGGGGGAATTTGTCAATACACTCCCCAATATAAATCCGATTGCATTGTCTGAAGCATTACACATTATTTCAAATGAGGCACTCTAATCTAGTGGTCAAATAATAGGCATAGAAATTAATTCAGCCTTTAATAGTTCAAATGCTTCTAGGCAATCATTATCAAAGTCAAATTTGCCTCCTTTGTAGCTAAATTACATAGGGGCTTAGTAATTTTACTAAAATCCTTGATGAATCATTTATAAAAACCAGCATGGCTTATAAATGAGTGGATTTCCTTCACTGACCTTAGAGGAGGAAGGTTAGAGATTAAATCCAGTTCTCATTTGTCTACTTCTATGCCATTAAGAGATATGATGTAGCCTAAAACAATGTCATTTTGAACCATGAAATGACATTTTTTCCAATTTAATAGCAAATTCTTTTCTTGGCACCTAGCAAGGACAAGTTTTAAATGGTGTGAGCATTCACTAAATAAAGAACCAAACACTAAGAAATTAACCATAAACACTTCTAAGAATCACTCCACCATGTCAAAAAATATGCTTAATATACACCTTTGGAAAGTAGTTAGAGCATTGCGAAGTCCAAAAGGCATATGATGGTAGATGATGGTCCCAAAAGGGCAAGTGAAGGTAGTCTTCTCTAGGCCCTTAATTGCTATGGGGATTTAGTTATAGCCAGAGTATCCATTAAGAAGGCAATAATAACAATGACCAACTAACTTTCCTAGCATTTGATCAATAAGGGAAAGTGGAAAGTGGTCTTTCCTCACAATGAAGCTTAGTTTTTAGTAATCTATACAAACTTTCAACCTGGTGGTCATGTGAGTGAGGACTAAGTCACTATCCTCATTTCAAATTATTATGACTCTAGACTTTTTGTGTGCAACTTGAATTGCCTGACCCAAGTGCTATCAGATATAGGGTAGATGACACCAACATATAAGAGTTCTAACACTTTGTCACTTGCCAAGTCTTTCATTTAGAGTTTAGTCTCCTCTGAGTTTCCCTATATAGTTAACATTTTCCTCTAAATGGATTTTATGTATGCATAAAGCAGGGCTAATCCCTTTGATGTCCACTATGATCCATCCTAAGGATGTCTTATGTTCTTTCTAAACATTAAGAAGCTTACCTTCTTATTCTATATCTAGATCTAAAGCTATGATTACAAGCAACAATTCATCTAGTTCAAAGTAAAAATATTTTAAAGTTTTTAGGAGTGGCTTAAGCACCAAGGTAGGTCATTTTTCTACTAAAGGCACATGAACAAAATTGGGAGGAGGAAGAGGTTCTAGTAGTGGTCCCCATTTAGATGTATCCATTATAGATTCAACATTCAAAAGATTATTTACCTCATCAATGGATTGGTTTATATCAAAGTCACCATTAAAGAGTTCTGGACATGCCTCAAGTGGGTTTAAAATAGATGATGGTTTATTAGCATCTTAAATTAGGCCTTCAATTAAATTTACTGCACATGAACCATCTAGGTCTAGATGCTAATGATTAGCATTAAAAATGTTGAGCTTGACTTCCACATTGCTGGAGGATAATTTCATCGCATCATTTCTATAGTTGATGATGGCATTGGACATCACCAAAAATGGATGACCAAGAATTATTTGTATCTAACTATTAAGGTCTGACATAGGTCTGGTATCCATGACAATGAAATCTATAAGAAATTAAAACTAGTCCACCCGTATTAGAACTTCTTCCATACCATGAGGAATCTTTAGTAATTTAACTACTAATTGTAAATTGGTATTGGTTGCCTTAAGGTCACCGATTCCTAGTTGTTCATAGACATAATATAGCACTAAATTTACACTAGCCCCTAAATTTACTTGTGCCCCTATCAATGACATGATCTCTAATAACACAAGAAACGGTAGGACAACCTGTATCTCTAAGCATAGGAGGGTCTGGTTCTAGATTAAAGAGCTCACCTACTCGATGATGAAGGCTTCTTATGTACATCAAGCTTGTGCTTTTATGTGTAGAGCTCTTTGAGAAATTTGGGATAAGCAAGAATGTCTTTAATAGCATTGAGTAATGGGATATTTGTTTGAACATGTTTAAATGCATCCATTTTCTCATTGAAATTAGTTCCTTTCTTAGCCTTGCTTAGTAACTAAGGGAATGGCACATGAGGTGCCTCCACTATAGGCTCAAATGGAGTAGGAGGCCTCTTATCTCTTTCTCCTATGTTTGAGCTGGGCTATTCTCCTCTAGTATTTCCTCAGTTTTCCCTACATTATTATCACCTTGATGGCCACTCTTAAGGGTAGTTATGGACTATCTTGATCATGTGGTCTACTTGCACTTGACCCTATTTCAAATTGGCCCCTAGCATTTGGAATTATCTAAATAGGAAACTATCCTTTTCCTTTATCATTAGTTGTAACCAACAATTGGCTCAATTTTATTTCTAATTTGGCAATAGCTTGGGAATTTATTGCTGATTTCTATCTACTCTGATTTTGAATATTGTGCAAGGCCTTGTTAGACTCATCATGTTTTTTAAGGGGCAACTCTATATTGTCCTCAACTTAGTTGTTGAGGAAGCTAAAAACTATATAGCTACAAGGTAACTAAAGCTTTAGGAAAGTTTTGTGCAAGGAGGTTCATAAATGGAGCTCCTTGGTAACTATTCTTTAACCATGACAAGTTAAGATGCCCAACCCATCTTGGATTATAGGTCTCAAGCATTGATTATTGCTAAGATTACGATATGCATTCAAAGCATTTGCTTGTTCTAAAAGATGTTTAATGTACACACTATTAGATGAACAAGTTGAAATTAAGTATGCTGGCCAGAACAAATAGAACAAACCTCTTGTGGAGATTTTGTGGATGCATTGGCAGTCATGATGGAATTTAGTTGCGTAGTAATTGTCTAGATCATATTTCCTATGTTGTGCACTCATCTTGCCAAGGAGTTAATTTATAAGACATATATCTAGTCATTCCTATTTCATATAGGCCTCCTTTCTTTTGAGGCTGGGTATTTCTCTCTCACCAATTAGAAAAATCCCATGGTTGGAAATTCTCAACTAAGGTCTCAAAAAAATCTTAGCGCTTGATCTCATTTTTTAATGAGGGCCCCTCCACTATCTGAATCTACCATTTGTCTATTTTGAGGTGTAAGTGCCTCATAGAAGAAATGAACTTGCTACCATTTTTCAAATCCATGGTGAGGACACTTTTGCAGCAATTCATTCCACCTTTCCTAGCATTCATAATATTGTTCATCCTCTCTTTGGTGGAAATTAATAATCTCCATATGAAGGCCATTAGTCTTATGGATAGAGGAAAATTTGTTTAAAAACTTTTAAGACAACTGGTCCCATGTAGCAATGGAGCCAGCCTAAGCCTAATAGAATCATCCAAAACATTTTGGAATTTGAATGTAGAACAAACATAAAGAAATTCCTTGATCTGTAGGTATATGTCCTCTCTCTTGACCAGAAGAGCATGGGAGTCACTATATGACTCCAGGTTTAAGTTCAAAGTGGTCTGCCTTGGTGGGTGGTAAGGAGATGCATGATGGAGTATGTATTTGGAGTGGTGCATAGAAATCTATTATGGCCTTGTACACAACTACTATTAATGGGTCCACCATGGAGTTAAGAACTTGATTTCCTACCCCTTGCCTATGGGTTCGTTCAATCTCAGGATCAAACGGTACTAACTCTATGTTTTGAGATTGACAACCTTGCATGAACTAAAATGAAATCCTATCTAAATGATGCAACCTAACTATATGTTATTCCTAATATAAATTATGCACACTCAATCCTAATGTTTTTAACTAATGAGCTATTTGGATAATCTTTATTAATGTATAGGATGGTAGCTTTTAGACCAAGATCTAGATAGTTCCCCCTTTTATCTAGGCTCGACTATTATTGACCAGTTAGGTTCTACTCTGAATTGGTTAATATAATTCTCATCTATGAAAGCATTTATTGCTCAAAAAATGCCAATGAAAGGCATGGGAAAATCACTAGGATTTTGGATAGCCACCATTACCATGATTCTCAAAAGCCACTAGAGTGACAATAGATCTCCTTCTTCCAAAACGGTTCTACGAGCTTGGTTTCCTACTACTTGATTTTAAATTAAGCTTTAAGGACTGGGATGCAAACATACAAGGAATTGATTTGATTACCTAGGTAAGCCAAGGATCTAATTATGAAATCTTGTACTTATCTTATGAGGGTTCCTGTAAGGGCCTTACTGTCAATGTGTTACATCCACCATAAAGCGATAAATGTGTAATGCAATAGAAGGAAATGAAAGGAATGCCTACCTATATGCTATCTAGTAAAGGGTCTACACCTTAATAATAAGACACTATAACTAGACAATCTATGTCTTAATTATAGATGAGCTTAGGCTAACCTTTGTTAAATAAGTGCAATCAAATGCAACAACCCTAAATAAGATGCAACAAGTATAGTCAATTACCCTAAACTGTATTAAATATACTACCATCCAAAATGAAAATTACACTTAATGCAACTATACTACGAAAATAAAAGAGAGTAAGGGAAACTTATAGTGATGTTTTTGATGAAGATAAAGTGTGGGCCACTATACCCCACACTTGCCCTATATTATTACAACCCATTAAAAATGAAAGAAATAATTACAAATTACATTAAGATTTCACTAGAAATGCTCTAAAAAAGAAAAGAAAAGAAAACCATAATCTAGGAAAGTTAGGAAATCCTAATTAAGTTGATGAAGCTTTGGCCCATAGGATCGATGCTACTCCTTTCACCAAATTCCCCTCGCATAGGAATAAAGATGGTTAATTTGGGTGGAATTAGCAAATTTTGCAAGAATGATGCAAAAACCCTAATCTCATGCAACTTAAAGCTATGACTAGAGATAAACAATCTAAACAAAGATCCATCTATAAATCCATTGTGGTTCCCTAGCAATGGTGCCAAAAACTTGGTGTAACTTTAAAATTACTCACAAGCGCACAAATCATTGTAGCAATTTGCATGCAGAAGAGGTCAATCCCATGAGAAATCTCACAAATTTAGATATTGATTGGATTTTATTTATGTTTCTTAGCCTAGCCAAAGAGACATGGATTTTGATTAAACTAGGAATTTAAACAATATTGAATGGGGAACATGCATAAAGTTAGAAACATGAACTAATGGAAACCTTCTAAAAATAAAGATTTTCAATTCAATAGAAACGTTTCTCACTAATATTCATTCAATAAAAGAAACTAATTCAAAACTAGAATGAATGAATCTAGGAAACTTGTTAAAAGTGAAACCTTTTCAAACTACCACTTTCCTAATCCAAAAACATTCTAAAAAATAAAACATTCCAAAACTAAACAAAGAAATTTTTTAAACATAAACTAAGATTCAAAAGTAATAAACAACTAACTTAAACAAAACATTAACAAACATACTAAGGAAACTCAAATCAATCACTATGCACATGACCCGTGGAGCTGTACCCATGGTTCATGATGTGGAAATTTGGCTAAAATGCATGAACTAAAAGCTTATTGACATGGGATCTAACTAGAAAAGTGACTAAACTATTTTAAATGTTGAATGGGTTCCTAAGGAAACAAGTAAAAAATGTGTATGGACTGCTGAAAATTGAGCATTAATATATGTCTTTAATTTATCGTAAAAACCACTTAATTAGTTACTCATGTGTTACAATATATAAGGGTAAAATAGGGTTTTGGACCAAAATTTGTATCACATGCATTTTTGACCTAATGACAAAGTTTAATATTTTGTAGGTCTAGAGGCTACTCCAAGGTAAGTATGCAATTAATCATATTTGTTTAGAATTTAACTAGAATTTTTAACTTTTTGTAGGAAGCAAGATGGTGATTTGAGACCGAGATCGATAGAGATGATCATTGAAGATCAAGATCAAAAGATTGAGTCAAAACCTAATAATCATTAATCTAACATGAGGTTAAGGATGAAAATAATCTTTAAGAACAGCAATGTATGCTATCAAAGGAGTTAAAGGTGGCCAAAGTGGGGTCATGAAGTAAGCCATGCACTTTCACCACCTTTGCATGGGTTGCTTGTAAGACACCTTAGCCATATAAGCCATGGGAGAAGGTGACAAGCTGAGAAATTCAAGCCACTCAATCCACAATATGGAGCCATGAAGGTAAGATAAGAGAGCCATCTAAGCCAGCCGTGAAGCTTAGCCAATAGAGTCCTCAAAGTAAGCAATTAAAGGCATTAAGCAAAGCCAAATGGAAGGCTAGGGATGGAGGAAAATCAAGAGGATTATCCATGAGATTCTATGATGACCTGAGTTTTTGTAACACATTTTGTAATACATTTTCAAAGGCAGGGCCCTTAGTAGTAATTTTTTTTTGTAAAACAAAGCAGCAAAAATTCTTTTCTTTACAACTTGTTTTGAAAAACCCAAGCCATCACTTTATACATAACATAAGTAGAATTTTTGTACAAGATAAAATTCCATTGAAGGAATAGACATTTATTAAATTCCAGAATCCATCCATGGTTCATAGTACATCATAGGTATCAGTACAATACTTGTCCAAATTACATAATCCAAATTTCAGAGCTCACCATACAATAAAAACTCTCAATACAATACAATATAATACAATAAAGATTACTAATTGATTGTTTGATTTGGAGGGTCTAGGTGAAAAGGAGGAGTCGATCGGCTAATGGAAAATGGATGAACTCGCCACATGAGGTAGGTGGAGAATTAAAAAAGAATGTCTTAATATTAAGATGTATGTTTTAAACATGATCTTATTACTTATGATAAACATTATGTCATTTAAACTATGCATTTTATGCATATGTGATTATGAGAATGATTGCTGGTGAATGATAAAAATTAGTTACTTGGAATGCTATATGAATGACATGCTTATAGTTGATACTTACTAGTGACAGTATTGGATACACACAATCTATTCTTAAAAATATCATAATTGTTATTGTAATAAAAAGACATTTATGGTACATGGGTACCATTACATCATATGCGATGTATGAGTTTAGGATTTACATTACATCCTTGGTGGGTGATCACCTAATATATGAGGATGTTATTATTATTATGAGACATTCATATATATATTATGGACAGGCAAGACTCTTGTATATTAGTATTTTACTTACAAGCATGGTGGCTTGTGATTCTATTTTCCATAGCCTAGATGCTAGGGAAGTTATCAGGGTTTGGCCACCTGCTTCTTAAAATTTATATGATGGATACCATGTCCAATGAGAGCCTAAACATCGGGTGAGGCAATCATGGGAAGGCCACCATTGTGACAGCCATGGTCCCCCCATGCCATCATGGATTTTGTTATTTACACAGTTGGTATCAGTGGATTATTATGCAGTTATCCAGGCACACTATACGGATTTAGACTACGGCATAGTAGTCCTTGTGTATTTTGGATTATTATGCACATATGATAAGCATAGTATAATGTCATGGCATGATGAGATGCCTTATATGATGATGGCATGATGAGATGCCTTATGTGATGGCATGATGAGATTCCATGGATGATGTTACCAACAGTGGCTGGAGTTTTATAAACCCCTTATGGTAAGGGGTATAAGTATGAGACCCAGTATAGTTTGGGAATGAAAGTTACAAAACCTATGAATTATGTTCATAACTTTGTATGACTTTTTACGATTTCAATATATATGATATTGTCCTATATGTATGTATTTGGAGGGCGTATTTTTATAAAAGTTTTCATATGGGGAAGTGAATGGGTATATATATTATGCAGAGTATGGTTCATAAAATTGGAGTATGGCATCATATGGAAAATGATAATGATAAATATTTAAAATTCTAGTGGATTATATATATCATGTAAAGTCTAATCTCTAAAGTGGGGTTATTATATTCATATGATGAAAAAGAATTATAAATAGCTACTTTATCAATGGCTTGCAGACAATTGAAAATTTTAATTGATGTAAAATTCTTAATTCATATGTAATTAACATGTTTTCTTAACTCTCCCCTACCAAGCATAGCTTGTTGAGATCTTGTAAATGTTTTATGTTTACAATATCTTAGATATAGACAGATAGGAGAAGACATACACAACCAAGAGGAGTTCAATAGCCATACTTTTGTGCTTAGGTATATATTTTGTTAAAGATTTTGTATGGTGTAGATAGTTATTTGGATTATGTTGCTTGGACATTTAATATAATGATTATATGGGCTGTGTATGTGAACCACTTGATGGGTCTTGTTGTTTCATAAAATGTATGTCTATCTTCTATAAAAACTATATTATGTATAGAATGGGAGTTGAGGTGACATCCGAGTTTCTGGAAAAATGAATTTCAAAGAAAAGTATCTTTTGATATTTTTAAAATTTAAAATTAGAGGCACTCCACCTTTTGAAAATAAATGCAAAAAATTTTCATGAAAAAATTAGGGTGTCACACCTACGGACATTGCCACCCTTTGGGACAAGTGCTTAATCATATCATCATACAGTCAAACAACAACACCCATCATAAAATAGCAAAACATGCTATAAATCATGGAAAAATCCCATATGAAATAAACCTCAATAAGCTCAAATCAAAATCCATGACAAAGTGTAATCCATCGCATATCAAAACATGGATAATCATATAATGAAATGAAGTACTAAACAAATTTCAATAGAACATGGTAGGGCATTAAACACATGCCTCAAGATTTCTAGATAACAAGTCATGATCAATGTAATCATGGAAAAATGCCAAATGTAATCACCAACCTCAAAAATGTTGTACTCCAGTTAGGCGCTTAACAAAATCAAGTCATGCAATCTTGAACTGGCTGTTGGTTTTTCTAACATCTAGACCATTAACTGGCATCTTCGATCATTAGTCTATGCCATGATTCATTCAATTAATGTTCTTTAATCAATAAAAGGTCAATCTCTTTCATCTTATGAAGTATGGAGACAATCTAATCGTTGGATTGCTCTTTATCAATTATAATCAACATCTAATAATCAATTATGATCATTTTCATCATGATTCATCAAATTTCTATGTTTGATTAGTGATTTAGATGTATGTCCTTAATTACACATCGATCTAATGGTCAGATTACTCTCTGATCAGCCAATCCTAAGGCACTTGATTAGATCAATAGTTAAGATCACTTTTCTTGATAATCATATGAGATCTATTCTTCTAATCCCCTAAATCATCTCATATTTGATACATATAATCAATTTCCAAGGTCTGATCATCCATTGATCAGCCTTATCTAGGTTATTTAATACTATTTTATGATTTGACTAATTTAAAAGTGGTCAAATCGAAGCTTTCATATCAATTCTGAGTCCGTGTCGTTGAGACGAACACAACAGTTGTCTCGGATCATGATTTGGACCTCTATAGCTCCCATAATTGAGCTTTTAGTGAATGGATGGTCCACATTTATCAATTTAAAATTAAATATATCAACTAAATGTCACGAGAACATGCACTGCATGACGTGCATACGGAACATGCACACACATCTTGTGTCATGCTGGAGATGTAGCACGGGTCGCATGTTGTATCGTGCATCTCTGGTAATGTCCAAGGCACAACCCGATTGGTTTGCCGCCGGCGATGCCCATATTATTTGAACGTCACAATTTTTACACAATTTTGACTGGATTTTTGCATACATTAACATTCCCATTAATTGGTTTTTCTTAAATCTAAGGTTTTTTCTTGATTTTTATCATGTTCACAAAATTTCTCCCTAGCCATTGGATTCCCATGAGATTTCATGGGTTTGTTCCTTATTTCATCATGCACAAGATGAATGGTTTAGATAATCAATCTATCATCGTTTCATCAGTTTTTCCCAAAAATAATAGAGTATACACAGTCACCAAAAACATACAATCCACACCATTTTCTGGCATTAACAAGTGGTAAAAGCTTTACATCATGCCGGAACTAGGGAAAGGGGAGAAAGAATAGCCTACCTTAAGTCAGGCTGGTCGAGGGAGAGGAAACTCCATCGCACACATGAGGAGGGGGTACTGTGTCATCGTTGCTGGCGTTGAAGTCACCATTGCTGTTGTCATGGGAAATAGAGGGTGAGTAATGGCGAGGAGAAATTGAGGTAAGCCATTAATGGGTGGGGGGGGAGGCACATTTAAAGCCCCCCATTAATATGATTTTTAAACTTTCATTTTTAATATAAAAATATGATTTCACTTAATGTTGAAATGATTATCAGCCATAAATGTTAGTAATCATCACATGTTTATTTAATGCTCGTCAAATCATGGATCTCAGTGCCTAATTTCGTGGGCCCCACCTATGAAATTACAATTGTACCCCTTTTTTTTATTTAATTGAATAAGAAAATTAAAATAATTAGTAATTTTTCATCCGGTCACTGATTTTAACATTCTTAGTAGCTTTGAATTCCATTCACTACTACACACGAGGATTTTAAAGTTGGTTAAGACTAATAATAGAAGTCACTTAATAAGTGACTTCTACTGACCCCACTTGAAAAGTCTTTAATTTAGAAGTTGTTTAAATAAACGACTTCTAAAATACTAAACTTTAGAAGTCATTTATTTTTAACCAATTTCTAAAGTTATAGACTTTAGAAGTCGTTCAAATATAAATGACTTCTAAAGTTTAGGATTTTAGAAGTCATTTATTTTATTTAAACGACTTCTAAAATTAAGGACTTTAGAAGTCATTTATATTTAAATGACTTCTATAGTTTAGGAATTTTGAGGACCTTTAGAAGTTGTTTATTTTTAAACGACTTCTAAAGCCTGTAATTTTAGAAGTCATTTATTTTTAAACAACTTCTAAACTATACAACTTTAGATGTCATTTAAAAATAAACTACTTCTAAAGTTATAAAAAAAAAATTTCAATTTTCTTTTCTAGATCCACCACCTGTATACATTGAACCTGATACTCAAATAATGTTTATAAACATTAAAAACCTATTAACATTAACATTCATCCACTTCTTTCTTGTAGTAGAGTAATGCGTAAGGTACAATAATGGCTTTTAGCAAAGAAAATACAAGACATTCTAATAGCATTAGCAATATCTCTCACAACATCAAAAATTATACTAGGAATATAGAATATTAGAAATGAATGAAGGATACAAATTGATAGTAAGTATAGAATAACAAAAATGAAAAATGAAGTTGTTCATAATGGAAAGGACAGTCGTAGTTAACATAAATCGAGGATTTGCATTTGAAGCATGCATGAAACATAGTTTGAATCTAAGAAAAGAGAACCACATAGCACCACAAACTATGCATCTATGTCATTGTATTAGAACCCCCTTAATTAAGGGTCTTGATAGGAACACTCACTTAAAGTAGGGTGACCACCCCGCATCCATTCTATTTCTATTCCATTTGTTCTTTCTTTCTGGTAATTCATTTAAAAAAATATGAATAAGCATGTCACCCATTACTACTTACAAGTCCATGGAGGCACTAACTTGACAATTGAAATGTAATTAGCTGTAAACGAAGACAATTGAATTCAGCTAATTGGAGTAGCCATATAGAATAACTAATTCAGTTGAGTTAGGTGATATAGTTGGGAAAAACTCATACATAGATCAAACATTATTGGAAAGCACACTAGGAAATAAAACCAACATAATAAAGAATGCTCGAACGGTTTCACATTGAAAGACCAAGAAATGTAGTGTGCCTGCCATCCAAACCAGGATAGGAGGTGTCTTTAGATTAGTAATGTAGACAGAGAAGATCATGAGGCTAATATTAACCGCAAGTTCAACTTTATTTCACTTGAGAAATTCAAGAACATGAAAGATGCAGAAGTGGTAATAGAAATGGCAACATTATAAATATTCAACTATGACAGAAATTCCTATGGCCCCAATAAAAATATAAATTCTCATACTTAGAGCAAGCTTCAAATATGCCAAAAAACATAATGGTCTATGGCCCACTAGTATAGCACATTAAAAAAATTGTAATTATTAAATTTTAAATCTTGGCAATAAGGAACATGGTTTAACACCCTCAACCTATGAAATACAAGAGTTGAAGACATTCCCAACCATATAAAAAGATCTGCAAGCTATGAATAATCTATTTCTACTTATCCTTGATCTTTTTATTATATTACTAGTCTAATTCAACCCTTCTTGTGTTTAAAAATTTTGGAAAGTGACACCAATAGCATAATTTTTACTGTTTAATGCCCAAAGCAAAAGCCCTACAAAGAATAATATCTAGAACCCAGTAATCTCTAAAGTTTATATCGAGAGTATTCAAGAGCAAAAACTAACATTAAGAACTATCTAATAGATGGAATGGAACTGACTATAGCTAGAACCCTTTAACTCAAAGTACAATTCTAGATTAAATTAGTGATGCAAACACCAATCTGTATCTACTAAAACAGAACAAAAAAACCTTGTAGCCTGTGAAAAAAATAAAGAGATTAGGAAGTGAAATAGAATAGAAAAGTGCAAAAATGGAGTGATAGGACTTAGTCATTCATGGCAGGAGTCTTATGCCCTCTTGTTCGGTTATAAATAAAGCATTAACAATTTAAAATAAAAATAAAGAAAAAAAAATATTGAGTTTAAGTAGTTCATGTGCAAAGCATGAGCACTAATTAGTTCGATAAAAAGGAATTACATGCAAGGAAAAAGATCAAAATTTTTGTAGGTAAAAATTTTCAGGTTCCACTAGTACTATAATATTTCCTAAACTTTACCATTTCCATTTCTTTCAGATTTGGGACTGAGAACCTAGTCAAACTATTGACAAGATAGTCTATAGGGAGCATAAGAAATAGGAGCCTACTCCATGAAGCATGACCTGCTCCATAGAAGTATGCTACAAAGGCAATGAAAAAAATTACTAGACATTCAAAGGCAATAATTTTTAGCAAAAGCCCTTCCATCTACCAAACATTTATGACAGGACTATACTAAGGATAAATATGATAGCAATAACAAAAGATAGTTAGCAACTTGTTGATTTTATACATTTGGAATGAAGCACTAGTTAGTTGTATGACATGCAACTTGATGGATGAAAAGTCCACAGAATGTGCTTGCAAAAACTTTGAATAAACTGAAAGATTAGCATTTTTTTTAAAGTGCATCACCAATTTCCATTTCCAACCAGTCAGAATAGTGTGGGCTCTTGTTTGCTACTGCCAGAAAGAAGGAATCATTGACACACCATTACTATAACTAGGACATCCAAACAATTGAAGAAACTAAGAGTTACAAACAAGATGGCACCAAATTCTCCAAAGATTCATAACCTATAGTATATGAAAAATCATAAAAATTCATATCCTATATTCTTTACTTGCAACACTTCTTGAGGGTGGGAAACAAATATGGATAGAGTTGAAAGTCATTCTTTAATCCAAAAACTAATTAAAAGTCATTACATAGTTAGCCCATTTAGATCTTATTTCATTAAGAATTATCCTGGAGTATGCCTTCTTGGATGCCCACTCTGAAAGCACAGCAATTTGAAATACAACATATTTAATTAAGCTAAATTTTTTTAGCTAAACCTATAAAAACTATAGAGATTAAATGGGAGACTGGGGTACCATCGATTGCGAGGGTCCTCATGTACTTCAGGACATAATACCCACACTCCCAATCTAACTATTGTCTAGGGCAAAACAAGAACAACAAAACAATTAATAAATATCATTTGCAATAATGTAGGTTTAATTAGTGATAACTTAGAGCAATTAATTGTTTTGTATACCTTGATATTCTTCCAGGTGAATTTAGGTGGTTGTATAGTATTGGTTTCATCAGCCCAATAAAACCAAACCCTACAAATTTATATCTCAAATGCATTATAGATAAATAACAATTTATGTACTTATATACACATAACACATGAAAAAATAAATTCTTACTTATTTATAATATCTACAAGGCCAGGATAGATGTGTGGTCCACAAGAATAAAAAAAGAAAGCATGCCCATTGTGCACATCTAAAATGAGCAAGATCCAATGAGACCTACATACATAGTCATATGGATTGTAATGGAAGTTAACAATCCCTAGGTATAGAATAATTTGACAAGAAAATAAGAAAATTAAAACTTACCTGCTATTGTAGGGAATCATGAAGCCCTATCCCTTAGAGCATCGTAATAGGCCTACTAAAATATCTTGATTATGATGCTCGATCACCCATTGTGGTGAAGCACTAAAAATGATGCCAGGGTCAAGGAATTGGTAAAGTACTATACCCTCACCCTCACCCTAAAAAAAAGCTAGTAACATCATTCAAGAACTTACATAGAAGAAATAATTAGTACATATACCATTAAAATGTAACATGTAATTAAATATCAAATGATTTATAAGCAAGCATATGCATATATACCCAATGCAGGAGACAATGTGAGGGTGCTCTAGTTGATCCCATTAGCAAATGTGTAATAGGTCCTCTGCCATAAGTGGCACTTCAACAATGCTATCAGCAAGCATTCCCCGCTTCATTTGTACAGGATTGATGCCCATATTGTTGTTGATGAGACCATAGAGTACGCTTAGGGATCGAGGCATGCTAGGTGGGACTTCCACATGCTCTTGGGTCAACTGCTGTAAAAGATGTAAAAATTCATAGCTAATTAATATTAACATATGAAGAGGGCCTAGTTTATGATGAAAGAAAAACCAAAGATATATACAAGTATCTATTCCATTGGTGCAGTAGCAATAGGTGCCACTAGAATGGCGACCGATCTTGGTGTCAAATGTTGTTTTTGATTAACCATATATAGTTATTAAATGACTTCTATGAGACCTTTAGCTAAAGAATGTTAATGAGAAAGGCAGTATGATGAGGTACATACTATGGACTAAATGGGAATGACTAGTTCCTCCGGGCAAGCGATGTGATCTGCAACTGCCTGCCCAACAATTATAATATTTTCCATTTCTAATGGGGATGGTAGGTAGGCATTAACATTTAACGTCATGGTAATGGAAACCCTCTAGTACCTTGTGGCATAATAAATCCATGCAAAATGTTTGATTCATGCTCATAGCATGAACCGACTGCCACGATATTTTGACAGGATTCCATGACTAATAGGCATTGACCCACCTGCAGCATAAATATGCAATATATAGGTTGAGATATATAAAAGATTATTACAAAATGACAATGAAAATTTATAGTTTTGTTTATGTACGTATACACCTCCTGAGTAGGAATTTCATGTTCATGGGGAGGCAGATGTCCTTCATCATCTTCTTCAGTTGTGGAATTACAACTTGCATGTGATGGAGGTATAGTGGGGCTAGGAGTATTATGAGTAAGGGGTGTAGCAACCACCATCAAACCTCCCTCTGGCATCTATCTAATTATATTCTACATTACTTTCGCAACGAACGCATTATAGGCTGCCTCATCATCTTGAACTTTAGGTATACATCCATTACCAAAGAATTTGGAAGGAACAATACAGTGACCCATGCCCCTAACTCGACTGGGTGGTCTTCCTTACTGCCCATAGCCCTATACAGGATGTCTTCCTTGGCAGCAGTGCTGCTTAAAGTTCCTATAGTAATGCTTTCTTGGGTAAGAGCATCCTACAAAATTTAATCAGAAAGACATGATCATTTGATCTAATTAGTTGTAAAAAATTTATAGATAAGTGGAACCACTTACTATGCACAAAGTAATTTGTGCATTAGTTTCATCTGAAAACTTCTTACCAGTATGGCCCACCGAGTGTGCCATCTTCTAGAGAATAGAGTGATCAACAGGTTCCGTTGTCCCATCCTTTTTCTTGTTGTCAAGCAAAGGCACTATAGTTAGTGAGCATGTAAATAATTATAGTAGTATTAAATTGAATGGGATAAATTATCATAGATGCTTACTTCACACTCTTTTAAAAGAGTGTAGCCCATCCTAGATAGATGGTGTTGTAAATTTGTTTTATGCACCTTTCTTCCCCTTGCACTCTTCACCTGCACATTTTTACATGCGTGATCAAGTACAATAAATTGAATGTTACTTGTAATTAAAAGAATGAAGTGTCATTTCTGCACATACCTCAAACTTGGCAGAGGTGTGGTTCTATACAAATGCATTCCAAGCCTCTTGATCGACGACATCAGAGTAAATGGAAGTCACCATGTACAACGTTGATGCATCGTTGACATTTGGAACTATCTACTTGCAAACAAGGTAGTTCTTCCATTTTCTCCATTGCTCATCAGCACCTTATACACGTCAAAGGAAGACTGCAAATGGAAGATATCAAATTACTATATTTGAAAAATAAGGAAAGTTATAATGTAAATAATACATGTACTTAATGTTTACATACCTTCGCCATTTCCCATAGTAAATCTTTGGTCGAGGATGGCACAAGTCTCAGATCCTCAAATGTGATAAGAACCATGCTTCTTACTGTAGAGCAGATGAAACTACTATAAGCAAGGGTACTCTCACCAATTTCTTGCCCTCTACTATTGCATTAGATAGTTTCTTTAATTCCCTTCAATTTTCTCATGATAACCTTTTCCAT
Source organism: Warburgia ugandensis (assembly GCA_035236585.1). Taxonomy (NCBI): domain Eukaryota; kingdom Viridiplantae; phylum Streptophyta; class Magnoliopsida; order Canellales; family Canellaceae; genus Warburgia; species Warburgia ugandensis. The sequence continues at coordinate 44,997,892 of CP141127.1, read as the reverse complement.
TGTTGTTCACCCTCTGCCCTTTCTTTTTGGAGTAGTACTGCTCATGTGAGCCTCTTATTCGTGCTCTTCATTAAAGCCGTGTTCTTCAGTTTGATGTTCTCCTGGTTCCATCATTACTACAAAGAAACATTCAATGATATTTGAATAATACTTTTAAACCACCTTTGAATAATTACATGTTAATTAAAACCCTCAACGTACTCCAATACCTAATGTCCTATCAACATCTTTGGAGCTGTCCTAGTCTTTACACACCCATTAAATTCTCCCTTCTTAAAATTATATGGATGGTCTTTGTGCAATCATCTTTTGTGCTCAAGGAATGCAAATAGCATAAGCATTGTATCCCTTCATAATGCATCCAGACAGATTACTGTAAGTAGGGAACTCACTTACTGTCCCCAAAAGTATAGCCTTTAGGGAAAATGACACTTTCCTGTATGCGTCATATGCTTCAATGCCTACATCCCATAATGTCCCAAGATCATCGATCAAGGGAGACAAGTACACATCAATGCCATTTCTTGGCTGCTTTGAACTCCATATCCACATAGTTAGCATCATGTACTTCCTCTTCATGCATAGACATGGTGGAAGGTTGTAATAAACTAATATAACAGGCCTGTAATAATCCCAATTTTTGTAATTGATTGAGAAAATCAATAAAGTTTGAGTTTCAGATATTTTGGGCTGAAATATTAGGGTTATTTAGAATATACTTTTTTATAAAAGTGTAATAAAATAATAAGACATGTAAAATTGAAATTAAACTTAGCAAACCCTTCAAAATGACTATAAATATGACAAATTTTGAATTCGGATGAAAAATCCTTAAGTTTCTTTATTTCTTGGACAAAAGGGTAAAATAGTAATTTTACCCTCAAAACATGAGACATCAAAATTTAGAATATATTTAGAAATACGAATCCAACGCCACTAAGTACACTCAAACCCGAGATCATGGGAATAAAACCCAAAATTTTATGCATAAATGGCAAAACGGTCTTTTTACACCATGTGGGGCCCACAAGGGACCCAACAACCAATCTTATCAGCAACCCACGTGAAGTCATGGGTGAACAAACATTATCTGGTCTTGGGGAAGAAAAATGGGGCATGGGGAAGAAAAAATGGAGCATGGGAGACTTTCATGCCATTTAATAATAAAAAGTAAAATATTATAATCATAAAAAAAGACCCAAAATGCCTATAAATACAACCCCAAAAATCCTCATAAAATCCCCAAAAAATTCTCTTCACTCTCCCTAAAAAATTAGATCTAAATCCCTCCCCAAAAACCCAAAATTTCCAAGAGACATCTCTCTTGTCAATTTGTTTTTCCTTTTAGATTGGAACAAGAGACCTAAAATCAATTAGGCACTTTGTTCCAGATCTAATTTGATCAATTCCACCATCCAAAACTTCCCAACATATCTATTCTACAAAAACCCCAAAGAAATTTCAAGATCCAACGGTTCAAACAACAGAAATTTGCAAGAAAGGTGGATCTTAGGCCATATCTACATCAACAAGGTATTCTTTTTAAATTGGGCATATAACCGAGGTTTCTTCTCCAATCAGATAGGTGAAAATACTTTATATAGATGTTTACTACTGATTTATGTAATTTTTATTTTACTGTAATTTACTTTGGTTATAAAAAAGGTAAAAATAAAGTAAACAACAGAACCATTAATTCTGGATGATAGAGTGCTCAGATGAAAATTCTAAATGCACCAATAGATCCAGAAGGGTCCAAAATCCCTAGGGTAGAATTTTCACAAAGATCAGAAAGTTTTGGACCCTCAATTGAGAGAAGATTGATTGGACGGTCCAGAATGGACTGTTCGATCTGCGAATCGAACGGCGCCCAAGACGCACACGTGATGCACCGTCGGAACAGCGCGTGCATTGCGCGTGGAGCGTCGTTCCAAGCGATACGATGGCGTGTCAGTCAATTCCACGAGCAGACGACAAGCGTTCCGCTCGTCCCGTCCGCGTCTGTGGACGCCCCTGCAAGCCCACTTCTTCCATTCATTCCAGTGAACGCGCCCGACGAACCGCACGCGTCCGCCCGCTTTGGCTTTTTGCCTAAAAAATCGAAGCTGTCCGTTCCTTGGGCCCAGATCAAATCTAAGCCTTAGGAAAGACTATGAACTTCCAAATCCAATTTCGGAGTCATTTGAACTCCAAATTGAGATCGGAAAGAAGCTATGGAAAGCTTGAAACCTCTATTTTCTTATGAAATGATAAAATGGACATACTATTCAGCAAAAACTTTCTGTATTAAGGAAATAAGTTTCCAATTATCTAGATCTTCAAGATCTGAGATGATCAGATCTTAAAAATATGTTTTAATAATGATATACTATTGAAATAAAGTGAGATCTATGGTTTAATTGGATATATATGAGATATATTAAGGGATCTATCCATTATGGTAGAAAAACCCTAAAAATACAAAGGGACCCACTTGATCAATGAGATCAAGTGTGATCAGATCCTTGGGATGGAAAGAATAAATGTTGATATGATGAAATCCAAGGAAATCATGGATGGATTATGACTAAACTAGATCAATATGATCTTTTGACCTTAATAAAGAAAATTCTCTAAATATAACTAATACCCTTAATCAAAGGAAAAAATCTAAGATTAAATGGTTGGATCATAAGTAAAGGTTTCTAAAAATGATAATGTAATTAGTTTCATTTTATATAATAGCATTTTAAATATGATTATGTTATAAAGCATGCTAGTATAACATTTATACTTTAGCATGATATGTGTTTCATTGTTATCATAAGGTGCTAGATTTAATTATTTTAAGTAACTTGCCTCATTATCATTAAATGTTAAATTATGTAGTTTTATGCTTTGAATTTATAATTCATTTATGGTTAAATGTTATTAGTATATCTACTTGTTATGAGATAAAGAGCATAAAACATCAAAAATGTATTCTAATGAGAAAGTAGAGTTTCATTACGCAAATAAGAATGGAGTACTTTGGACTTAATTAGTAAGGGTTATAGTTAGTAGGACAATATAAGGACCAAATTAGGAAGAGAATAATAAACCCCATGAATGGCATTATAAATATTCATGGACTTAATTAAAATCCATTAGAAAGAGTACTTAGGGTAAACATGCTTATAGGAACCTTATGAGAGGTTGAGCTATGGTCATTTTAGTGAATGATGAACATAGTGGTTAAGGGGGTTATCTAATAGAGCCTCGCTCTTCCCCTACCTTCCGTTGACATTTGTGAGGTCTAAATGCCTCCTTACATGGGGATTGAAGTAACCACTTTGTGTTCACCCATTCAGCTAGTAAGTCTTAGCCAATTGGAAATAAGAGGAGTAGTCTAGATTTAAGCTTGAATAAACTACCTTCAACCAGCACATTAATTGGTTGAATAATAATAATAAGAGCATAAAAGGTTAGTAAATTACCAAACCCTAATAAAAACAGTAAGTACGATAAGGATGATCAAACAAGATCCATTAAATCTTGGATGGTCAAGAACAATAAGAATAAGAACACTATATTGTACTTAGTATATTATACTTGTTATAGTTCATTAGATTAGATAATCCAAACCCTTGATCAAAGATGATTCAAGGAAGACAACCAAGATCATCCTCCATAGGGATGATCCAATAACTGAACTTAGATCAAAGAAGAACTAGATGATAGAAGATCTAAGACCTTGATCTTTATCAACATGTGTAGATTGTCAATCAATGGATCTATGAAAGATCAAGATCAAGGAGATAGACATACAAAGACTTAGAGATAGAAAAATACTTAGATATGAATGATCTAAAGATCATTCTAAACATCAGATCTAGTGATCAATAGGTTCATAATTTATATATTGACAATACGTATGGATGTACAGATCATATACATCAGTCAGGATCATGGAAGATTTGGGGAAAAGAGATCACTCCTTAAAGGTAGGAGGATTTGATGAATGCATTTACCTGAGATATACATGATTGTACTCATGATCTTACGTTGAAAAGAGTAATGATAATACTTGTACTAAATCTCTTGAAAACCTTATGATCCAACCAAACACATATAAGATGGTTAAGGACTAAACTCTAAGTGAATAGGGAACTAGAAAATATTTTAGCCCTAAGTAAACAGACACATGGTCTGATATATATGAAATCTATTTTACATACAAGCTTGGAGGCTTGTGAGTTTGTTTTACTAGGCATAAGCCTAGGGGAATGCTACTGCTAGAGGAGTTATGAGGGTTTGGCCACCCGCTCCTTGAAATTTGATGATATGATGATACCTTGCCCAATGAGAGGCTAAAAGTCAGGTGGTGGCAATTATGGGAAGGCCACCACTGTGAAAGTCTCGCCCCCCCATACGGGCAGTGGCATAATATTTTCCACCGTGGTATCAGTTGTGAACAGGGCAGTTATCTGAGCGCACTAGTACGGATCAAACTGCAGCATAGCAACCTTTGTAATTATTTTGCGTTATGATACATATGAGAATAGGCATAGTAAAATTCCTTATGTTATAGCATAATGAAATGCTAGGTAATTGTATATTACCAATATTTCCCAAGAAGGGAAATTCCTAGTATAAGATTAGCTGTAATACTCAATTCTCGAAATGAAGAGAAATGATTAACTTAGTTGGGAATGATATTTGACTATTTTCACAAATTTAACTGGTTTACCCATGAAGGGTATGTATGTATATAGATATACATAGCTTAAAAAGTAAAGAGTATGTTTAAGGATAATGAGATTATAAAGTATTGGAATTACATTGTCAATGTTATGTTTCTTAAATCCCCTACCATGCATTGCCTGCTGAGATATTGTAATTGTTGCAATATCTCAGATACAGGGAAGGAGAGTTAGGAGCTAAAGACTATAGAAGGCTTGAAGAGAATAATCTTCAAGGTATACCCTTGAAGACATGTATTTTCTTTGTTGAGAGTTTTATTTTATGATGAGCTTGAGTTTTGGATTATGTAATTTGGACAAGTATTGTACTAGATTTGGCTGTACTATGAACCACTGGATGGATGCTACAGATTTAATAAAAGTATATTTCTTCAATGGAATTTTATTTTGTACACAAATTGTACTTATGTTATGTATGAAGTGGTGACTTGGGTTTTCAAAACAAGTTCTAAAGAAAATAATTTTCGCTGCTTTGTTTTGCGAAAATTTTTTACTCTTAAGGGCCCTGCCTTTCAAAATACTTTACAAATCATGTTTCAAAAACCCGGGTCACCACAGTTGGTATCAGAGCGATTCATCCAGTCACAGTACAGTACAAATATGTCCAAAGGAGAGATTATAATCCAAGTGTAGATTAAGATAGAAGTAGTTGTATAGAGGACTGATAGAATTTTGGTTTATGAGCGGATGCCACCAAAGAGAGTCACAAGGCAGACAGCTCAAAATACTCCAGAAGACAATATGGAGAGAGTAACCATGCGTAATATGGAAGGGATGATGACAAGGATGTTCAGGAACCTCCTTCCTCACCTACAACAACCCCAAGGTTCATCACCTCCTATAGAAATACCAAGTACGCAGGCTCAGGCTCAGCCTGAGGTGAGACATACTACACCAACACCACCACGAGCTACTCCCACACTAGGACAAGGGCAATCTTCCCTTGTACCAAGTGAAGAAGTGGGAAAATCCCCATTAGCTACAGAAAAAGTTAACAAAATGCTGGAAAGATTTCAAAAGAGGACTACAATGTATGATGGCAAGGGGGAAGCTGAAAAGGTTGAAGAATGGATATATGAAGTTGAAAAGACTTTTAGTGCACTACGTACTCCTTCAGAGTTGAAGGTGAAATTTGCCACATATTTATTCAAACAAGAAGCTGCATTTTGGTGGAGATCAGCTAACAACACCTTCTTGAATTCTGAAGATACTACATGGGAAGAATTTAAGGAAGTATTCAACCATAAATACTTTCCTTCTCATGTACAACAAAGGAAGTTGATAGAGTTTTTGAACCTAAAGCAAGGGGATATGTCAGTGGTGGACTATGATAACAAGTTCACACAACTAAGGAGATTCACAACTCATGTGTGTGACATAGAAAAACACACCGTGGATCGATTTATTGAAGGACTACACCCAGGGCTAAAAATAAAGGTGCTGGGTACTAAACCCACTACCTTAGCAAACTGTGTAGAAATGGCCTCCAAGTTTGAAGATGAGTACAAAAAGGGTCAAATTACCAAGTTTAGTGGAGGAGGAAACAATAACCCAAGGCCTTTCCAGAAGAATAAAAGACCTGGGAACAATTTTAAGCCTTAAAGAAATCAAAGGAACAATGCACCAAGGCCAAATAGACAACCATGTCCAAGATGTAGAAAATTTCACCAAGGCAATATCTGTCCATGACCTATACAACAACAACCACAACGATTTCCAATCAAGTGCCACAATTGTGGGGAGTATGGACATATCGCCGCCCACTATACCAAACCATTAACAGTCAGGGAAGCAAAACTAGAAATTGCTCCTCGACACCCAAGAAGGGTCTTCGCCATCACTAACGGCCAAGCTGGACTATCCAATGCGATAATTGAAGGTACACTACTTGTAGCAGACAACTACGCCAAAATACTATTTGATTCTGGATCTACACATTCCTTTATATCTTGTGAATTTGCATCTAGTATACAACTATCGGTGAAAAACTTGGGATTTGATCTAGATGTAATAACTCCAATTGGAAAAATAGTTAAACTACAAGAATACTTGCATAATGTACCTCTAAATGTATTGGGCAAAAGAATGGACATAGACCTCATTTTATTGAACATGGAGGATTTTGACATCATACTGGGTATGGACTGATTAGCAAAATACTGGGTAGTTATGGACTGTCACAAGAAGAAACTCACATTTAGTATACCAGGGGAGAAAGTATTAATACTGTATGGGAAACACAATGACTTAGACAAATTCATCATCTCAGCTATGAAGGCAGTCAAACATATGTCCAAGGGGTGTCAGGCATTTTTAGCAACAGTGGTTTCCTTAAATGTTGAACATCCCAGGATAATAGAAATTGAAGTGGTCAGGGATTTCCAAGATGTTTTTCCTAAAGAACTACCAGGGTTACCCCCACATCGAGAAATTGAGTTTACCATTAAAGTAATTCCTGGTACAACTCCAATTTCTAAAGCACCTTATAGGATGGCCCCAACAGAGTTGAAAGAGTTAAAAGGACAATTGCAAGAATTGTTAGAAAAAGGGTTTGTTAGACCAAGTAGTTCACCATGGGGAGCACCAGTAATATTTGTGAAGAAGAAGGATGGGTCAATGAGATTATGCATTGATTATAGAATGTTGAATAGTGTCACAGTGAAAAATAGGTATCCCTTACCTCGCATTGATGATCTCTTTGATCAACTCCAATTTTCTAAGGTCTTTTCTAAAATTGACCTTAGATCAGGATATCAGCAATTGCATATTAAGCATGAAGGCATACCCAAGTCAGCATTTAGAACTCGATATGGGCATTACGAGTTTCTAGTCATGTCTTTTGGGTTGACCAATGCACCAGCAGTGTTTATGGATTTGATGAATAGAATATTCAAAGAATTTTTGGATAAATTTGTGATTGTATTTATCAACGATATACTGATTTACTCTACCAGTATCAAAGAACATCAAGAACACTTACGAATTGTACTAAATACCCTCAGAACACATAAACTGTTTGGTAAATTTAGTAAGTGTGAATTCTGGTTAAACAAGGTCAATTTTTTAGGTCATGTAATTTCCAAGAATAGAGTAGAAGTGGACCCCACCAAGATTGAAGCAATAATGAATTGGGAGAAACCTAAAACAGTAACAGAAATACGTAGTTTTCTTGGACTAGCAGGATACTACCGTAGATTCATTCAAGGATTCTCTCGTCTAGCTCTTCCTATGACTTCCTTGACAAGAAAGGGGGTACAATTCACTTGGTCAGAAGAATGTGAAAATAGTTTTCAAGAGTTAAAGAAGAGGTTAACTATAGCACCAGTATTGACTTTGCCAACTGGGAGTGGGGGACATGAAATATACTGTGATGCTTCAGGCAAAGGGTTAGGAGGTGTGTTAATGCAAAATGGGAAGGTCATTGCTTATGCATCTAGAAAATTGAAGAAACATGAAATAAATTACCCAGTACATGACCTAGAATTGGCAGCTGTAGTTTTTGCATTGAAAATTTGGAGACATTAGTTGTATGGAGAAAAATTCAATGTATTTACAGATCATAAGAGTCTCAAATACATCTTCACTCAGGCTGATTTGAATATGAGACAAAGAAGATGGATAGAGTATATCAAAGACTACGATTTTGCCATCCAATACCATCCTAGAAAGGCAAATGTAATAGCTGATGCATTAAGTAGACAACCAAGAGCTCTACTCACAAACATCGCAATTAAATCAGCTTTTGTAGAAAGAGTCCTTAAAGCCCAAGAAGAAGATACAGCAACTTAGGAATTGTGTGAAAAGAAAGGATTTGTTAAGGGTATAGATGGGGGCATATGTTTTCAGGAGAGATTGGTGGTTCCTTCAAATACATGTCTGAGAAAGGAATTGATACAAGAAGCCCATCAGTCAAAGTTTTCTATACACCTTAGAGGTACAAAGATGTATCAAGATTTAAAAAGAAACTTTTTGTGGGAAGGCATGAAGAGAGAAATAGGAGAATTTGTGGCTAAATGTCTAAATTTTCAACAAGTAAAGGCTGAACACCAAAGACCAGCTGGAATGTTACAAACATTGGAACTTCCAGAATGGAAATGGGACAATATCACTATGGATTTTGTAGTGGGATTGCCAAGGACTCGGGCAGGCCATGACATGATTTGGGTGGTCGTGGATAGGCTAACAAAGTCAGCACATTTCCTTCCAATTAGACAAAACCAATCAATTGACAGTCTAGCTAAGTTATACATCAAAGAAATAGTAAGACTTCATGGGATTCCATTATTCATTATCTCGGATAGGGATGGAAGATTTACTTCGAGATGTTGGAAGAGTGTACAATAAGCCTTGGGAACCTCACTTAAACTCACTACAACATTTCACCCTCAAACAGATGGTCAATTAGAAAGGACTATTCAAACCTTAGAAGATATGTTGAGAGCATGTGCATTAGATTGGAAAGGGAGTTGGGATGAACATCTTCCTTTAGTAGAATTTGCATATAATAATATTTTTCAGGCAAGTATTGGTATGGCACCATATGAAGCATTGTATGGACGGCCATGTCGATCACCAACTTGTTGGAGTGAAGTTGGAGAAAGAAGGCTGATAAAGTCAGAACTAGTGGAACAAAATGTAGACAAGGTCAGATTGATACAGAAGAGGTTGTTAACAACACACAGTCGACAAAAGTGTTACGCAGATAAAAGACGTAGAAACCTGGAATTTGATGTGGCGGAGCACGTATTTCTAAAGGTATCACCTGTCAAAGGAGTAATGAGGTTTGGAAGCAAAGGAAAACTTAGTCCTAGATTCATTGGTTCATTTGAAATGTTAGAAAGAGTTGGTCCAATGGCCTACAAATTAGCCTTACCACCCCAACTCTCAGAAATACATAATGTCTTCCATGTGTCTATGCTAAGGAAATACCTCCAAGACGACACTCATGTACTTGAAAGGGTGCCAGAAGAGCTAAAGCCTGACCTAACCTTAGAAGAGAAGGCAATATGAATTCTGGACCACAAGGAACAGAAGTTAAGAACCAAAAGCATTCCGTTAGTCAAAGTCTTATTGCAACATTACTCTATTGAGGAAGCCATGTGGGAAACGGAAGTAGAAATGAGGAAGACACACCCTAGTTTGTTTGAGTAAGTAGTGTATTACAGGACAAAATTATTGTAAGGGGGGAAGATTGTAATAATCCTAATTTTTGTAATTGATTGAGAAAATCAATAAAGTTTGAGTTTCAAATATTTCGGGCTGAAATATTAGGGTTATTTAGAATATACTTTTTATAAAAGTGTAATCAAATAATAGGACATGTAAAATTGAAATTAAGCTTAGCAAACCCTTCAAAATGACTATAAACATAACAAATTTTGAATTCGAATGAAAAATCCTTAAGTTTCTTCATTTCTTAGCCAAAAGGGTAAAATAGTAATTTTACCCAAAAATCAAAACATGAGACATCAAAATTTAGAATGTATTGAGAAATACGAATCCAACGCCACTAAGTACACTCAAATCTGAGATCATGGGAATAAATCCCAAAATTTTATGCATAAATGGCAAAACGGTCTTTTTACACCATGTGGGGCCCACAAGGAACCCAACAACCAATCTTATCAGCAACCCATGTGAATTCATGGGTCAACAAACATCAGCTGGTCTTGGGGAACAAAAATGGGGCATGGGGAAGAAAAAATGGAGCATGGGAGACTTTCATGCCATTTAATAATAAAAAATAAAATATTATAATCATAAAAAAAGACCCAAAATGCCTATAAATACAACCCCAAAAATCCTCATAAAATTCCCACGAAATTCTCTTCACTCTCCCTAAAAAATTAGACCTAGATCCCTCCCGAAAAACCCAAAATTTCCAAGAGACATCTCTCTTGTCAATTTGTTTTTCTTTTTAGATTGGAACAAGAGACCTAAAATCAATTAGGCACTCTATTCCATATCTAATTTGATCAATTCCACCATCCAAAACTTCCCAACATATCTATTCTACAAAACCCCCAAAGAAATTTCAAGATCCAACAGTTCAAACAACGGAAATTTTCAAGAAAGGTGGATCTTAGGCCATATCTACATCAACAAGGTATTCATTTTAAATTGGGCATATAACCGAGGTGTTTTCTCCAATCAGGTAGGTGGAAATACTTAATATAGATGTTTACTATTGATTTATGTAAATTTTATTTTACTGTAATTTATTTTGGTAATAAAAAAGGTAAAAATAAAGTAACAACAGAACCATTAATTTTGGATGATAGAGTGCTCAGATGAAAATTCTGAATGGACCAATCGATATAGAAGGGTCCAAAACCCCTAGGGTAGAATTTTCACAAAGATCAAAGAAGTTTTGGGCCCTCAATTGAGAGAGGATTGATTGGACGGTCCAGAATGGACTGTCCGATCTCCGGATCGAACGGCGCCCAAGACACACACATGACACACCGTCGGAATGGTGCGTACCCTGCGCGTGGAGCATCGGTCCAAACGATACAATGGCGCATCCGTCAATTCCACGAGCGGATGCGCCAGGCGACAACCAAGCTTACAGGCGCGCGGACGACGAGCGTTCTGCTCGTCCCATCTATGTCTGTGGATGCCCCGCAAGCCCGCTTCTTCCATTCATTCTAGCGGACGTGCCCGACGAACTGAACGAGTCCGCCATCTTTGGTTTTCCTCCCGAAAAATCTAGGCCGTCTGTTCCTTGCGCCCAGACCAAGTCTAAGCCTTAGGAAAGACTATGAACTTCCAGATTCAATTCCGGAGTCATTTGAACTCCAAATTGAGATCGGCAAGAAGCTATGGAAAGCTTGAAACCTCTATTTTCTTATGAAATGATAAAATGGACATACTATTCAGTAAAATCTTTCTATATTAAGGAAATAAGTTTCCAATTATCTAGATCTTCAAGATCTGAGATGATCATATCTTAAAAATATGTTTTAATAATGATATACTATTGAAATAAAGTGAAATCTATGGTTTAATTGGATATATAACATATATTAAGGGATCTAACCATTATGGTAGAAAAACCCTAAAAATACAAAGGGACCCACTTAATCAATGAGATCAAGTGTGATCAGATCCTTAGGATGGAAAGAATAAATGTTGATATGTTGAAATCCAAGGAAATCGTGGATGGATTATGACAAAAGTAGATCAATATGATCTTTTAACCTTAATAAAGAAAATTCTCTAAATATAACTAATACCCTTAATCAAAGGGAAAAATCTAAGATCAAATGGTTGGATCATAAGTAAAGGTTTCTAAAAATGATAATGTAATTAGTTTGATTTTATATAATAGCATTTTAAATATGATTATGTTATAAAGCATGCTAGTATAACATTTAGACTTTAGCATGATATGTGTTTCATTGTTATAATAAGGTGCTAGATTTAATTATTTTAAGTACCTTGCCTCATTATCATTAAATGTTAAATTATGTAGTTTTATGCTTTGAATTTATAATTCATTTATGGTTAAATGTTATTAGTAGATCTACTTGTTATGAGATAAAGAGCATAAAACATCAAAAATGTATTCTAATGAGAAAGTAGAGTTTCATTACACAAATAAGAATGGAGTACTTTGGACTTAATTAGTAAGGGCTATAGTTAGTAGGACAATATAAAGATTATCAAATCCTTGGCCCAAATTAGGAAAATAATAATAAACCCCATGAATGGTATTGTAAATATTCATGGACTTAATTAAAATCCATTAGAAGGAGTACTTAGGGTAAACATGCTTATAGGAACCTTATGAGACAATATAAGGATGATATATGGATGATCAAACAAGATCCATTAGATCTTGGATGATCAAGAACAATAAGAATAAGAACACTATATTGTACTCAGTATGCATGTTTATTATTATACTTGTTATAGTTCATTAGATTAGATAATCCAAACCCTTGATCGAAGATGATTCAAGGAAGAAAACCAAGATCATCCTCCATAGAGATGATCCAATAACTGAACTTAGATCAAAGAAGAACTAGATGATAGAAGATCTTAGACCTTGATCTTTATCCACATGTGTAGATTGTTAATCAATGGATCTATGAAAGATCAAGATCAAGGAGATGGACATACAAAGACTTAGAGATAGAAAAATACTTAAATATGAATGATCTAAAGATCATTCTAAACATCAGATCTAGTGATCAATAGGATTATTCATAATTTATATATTGACAATACGTATGGATGTACAGATCATATACATCAATCAGGATCATGGAAGATTTGGAGAAAAGAGATCACTCCTTAAAGATAGGAGGATTTCATGAATGCATTTACATGAGATATACATGATTGCACTCATGATCTTATATTGACAAGAATAATGATAATACTTGTACTAAATCTCTTGAAAACCTTATGATCCACCCAAACACATATAAGATGGCTAAGGACTAAACTATAAGTGAATAGGGAACTAGAAAATATTTCAGCCCTAAGTAAATAGACATATGGTCTGTTATATATGAAATCTATTTTACATACAAGCTTGGAGGCTTGTGAGTTTGTTTTAATAGGCATAAGCCTAGGGAAATGCTATTGTTAGAGGAGTTATGAGGGTTTGGCCACCCGCTCGAAATTTGACGATATGATGATACCTTGCCCAATGAGAGGCTAAAAGTCGGGTGGTGGCAATTATGGGAAGGCCACTACTGTGAAAGTCTTGCTTCCCCCATACGAGCAATGACATAATATTTTCCACCGTGGTATCAGTGGTGAACAGGGCAGTTATCCGAGCGCGTTAGTACGGATCAGATTGCAGCATAGCAACCTTTGTAATTATTTTGCACTATGATGCATATGAGAATAGGCATAGTAAAATGCCTTATGTTATAGCATAATGAAATGCTAGGTAATTGGATATTACCAATATTTCCCAAGAAGGGAAATTCCCAGTATAAGATTAGCTGTAATACTAAATTCTCAAAATGAAGAGAATTGATCAGCTTAGTTGGGAATGATATTTAACTACTTTCACAAATTTAACTAGTTTAAAGGGTATGTATGTATATAGATATAGATAGCTTACAAAGTAAAGAGTATGTTTAAGAATAATGAGATTATGAAGTATTGAAATTACATTGTCAATGTTATGTTTCTTGAATCTCCTACCAAGCATTGCTTGCTGAGATATTGTAATTGTTGCAATATCTCATATACAGGGAAGGAGACTTAGGAGCTAAAGGCTATAGAAGACTTGAAGAGAATAATCTTCAAGGTATACCCTTGAAGACATGTATTTTCTTTGTTGAGTGTTTTATTGTATGGTGAGCTTGAGTTTTGGATTATGTAATTTGGACAAGTATTGTACTAGATTTGGCTGTACTGTGAACCACTGGATGGATGCTGCAGATTTAATAAAAGTATATTCCTTCAATGGAATTTTATTTTTTACACAAATTGTACTTATGTTATGTATGAAGTGGTGACTTGGGTTTTCAAAACAATTTCTAAAGAAAAGAATTTCCGCTACTTTGTTTTGCGAAAAAATTTTACACTCTTAAGGGCCCTGCCTTTCAAAATACTTTACAAATCATGTTTCAGAAACCCAGGTCTCCACAGGGCCAACAACTATAGTTGTTACTCACAGAACCATGAGGACTAATCCCAATGGCAGATAATGTTAGCCATAGGTTTCTAGGTTCTTCACCAAAATTAGGTCACATGAAGTCTACGAGTTTCCATGTTGGGTTATCTGCTGGATGGTGTGAAAAGCTATCAGCTACCCTGTCATTTGCTTGCCACACCAATTTCTTTACTATTTCTATTGTACAAAACATTCTTTTGAACCTTGGAATAGGGGGGAAATACCATAGAACCTTTGCAGGAATGCCTATAAATGTCTCAGTTGAATTCTTCTTTAACTTCCATCTTGACTGTTCATAAGTTGGGCATGTAGTTTTATCCTTGTGCTCCTTCCTATACAAGATGCAATCATCGGGACATGCATATATCTTATCATACATCAATCCTAGTGCAGCCATGGTTCTCTTTGCCTCCCATGTAGACCTCGCCAATTTATTATCCTTTGGTAGCATCTTACCCACTACTTTCAAGACTACTATAAAACCTCGATCTGAAAAACTAAATCTTGATTTCACGTTATAAAGTTCTACCACTATGGATAGCTTTGTATAATATTTACACTCAGGGTACAATGGCTCATCGGCTTCCTCTAATGTAGCATGAAATTGTTCAAGATCATCCTAGAAGTCACCATATGCATCTTGAAACATTAGTACAGCTATACTATTGTCTCCAACACTACTTCCTACAGTGTCTTGATCATATATTCTAAGCCTTGTTCAGGGATGCGAAAGTTCTTCTCCATGCCAGATCCATGGCTAATAGCTTTCGTTGATTCCATTAAAGCACAAGTGATCTCTCAACACCTCTATGGTTACTTTTTTCAAGTTTCCACATTTTGAGTATGGACAACAAATGCAATTACGATCAACACTTGCCTTAAGTGTAAAGTCTATGAAGTTTTTTGTACCCTCCTCATATTCTTTTGACATTCTTATCTCAGACATCCAAGCATATTTGTCCATTATCACACAAAATTGAACCAAATTTGTGTGGAGACTTGTAAGACATGAAAAGATTGGGTTAGGCATTTTACCAAACATTAGATATACATGAATTAAAAATGTTTAAAATAACTATATATAAATTTCAGGCATGGAAACTTTCAATTAACAACAAAATAGAAGAAAATGATGGCATACACATTCACAAATAAAATCATTTTTAAAAGAATTTCTAACCAACAGCCTTGTAAAAATTATTCAAATATGCATAATACAAATGAGACAAACATAGAGATACTATCCAACACTCAAAAATCAATATTGACTAGGAATTTGTGAATGCAATTCCAATTCACAAGTAGGATTTGGTTCAAAGTAGAGAAATAGAAGTCTGGTCTACCTTTTGCTCACAGATAATAAACATAGAGTGAAAAGGCACACCGGAAGTCAACGAAATAATAATTAAAATAGATATTCAATTGCAGTCGTTTGGTGAAAAATGACTTTAAAAGTCTATGATTTTAAAGTTGTTTGAATATAAACAACTTTAAATGTCCACACTTTTAAAGTTTTTTGTTTTTAAACAACATTAAAATTATGTACTTTTAAAGTTGTTTATTTCAAATGACTTTAAATGTTCATAAAAAAAAATTTATTTGCCATTTTTACATTCCACACTAACATAAATACACATTGAAACTAATGTTTCAAACACAATCACATATAATACATATATATAAACAAACACATCAACAAGGAAATCAAATTATTTTTTTATTACATCCATTGTTACATGTATATCAAATGTTACATACTAGCCATTAGATCCTGCTAAGCCAAGATCAAATAGAAAATTTGTTCTTTTCATCAAAATCTAGCCTAGTATTTGGTTGATACCACTCTTTTTCTTCAAAATAGGCCAAAAGTTGATGGTATAACCACCACTCTTCATCAAACACTATTTTTCGGTAAGATCCACAAATCCATATTGTTCTCCCTTTTTTTAACAGTAGGCTTGTGAGAGAAGTAGTTGTCATTTTTAATGAAATTATACGATTCTGGAGAAATTAAGATGATCAAACAAATTCTTTAGGCCCATGATATGTAGAGCAAAAACCCACATGATCTACAAAATAAAAATAAAGAAAAGTTAGTAAAAAGGAAAGAAATATTCGTGTGATTTTAAAGAAATTGTGGTTTACTTATAGTTTTTTCCATTATACCAACAGTCAAAATATAAAAAGGGAAAGTAAAAAGTGAAAAGAGAGATGCATAAGGACCAAAGACGAATCCGCCATGCCAAAACCTTGAGAAGAAGTGGATAAGGGAAAAAATGTTCCTTTAACGGCTATTTATAGATGATCAAAGACTTTAGAAATCATTTAGTTATAAACGACTTTAAAAGTCCATTCGCGCTAAATAAAAAAATTCTGCCAAATTTATCTAATACTTTTAAATTCGATTAATTAAACGACTTCAAAAAGTAATGAAGTTTTTAAGTCATTTATAAATAAACGACTTAAAAATTTTATCACTTTTTAAGTACTTAAAAAGTTATTCCTACAAAAAAATTTCAGCGCACTCTAGTTTTTTAAAGTCACTTACTCATAGATGACTTCGTAAGTCTCTATATTTAAAGTTGTTTATTTTCAAGTGACTTGTAAAATATTTACAAAGTCGGCAATAAAATAAGCGACTTCTTTATGACTACTTTAAAACCCTCATGTGTAGTAGTGATTTCTCGTGTATGTTTCATTGATAGAGGTTTTAGCTCATGATTTCATCTCTAAAAATTTCAAATCATCCATTTCTCAATTTTCACAAATTTCCAAAATCTCACACAATTATATGTTTAGTTCAAGTTAGGGAGTGAAGAAGTGACACTTCTAGGTTTTCTTGCATTTTAGAATGTTTTTAAAAATAATAATTGTGACAAGTTCCTTTATAAATAAGAGATTTTAAATTTTTTGAATATTCAGCTAAATTTTTGAACTTTAGCTTATTAATAGAGTTGTATACAATTAGTTCACTATTGTATTCTTTTTCTAAAGTATATCATGAAAATTTAAACATCAAATATTATTTGAATAAAATAGTTATATACAATTTATGTTTAGAAAATATAACTTAGAGATCCTAAGAAGATCTGTGGATACTTATAACTCAAGTGAGTTTTGAGTCATTCTTCTTTTCTATGGGTTATACATAAATTCAAAAAAAATAAAATTAGTGGATATTAATTCTTAGTTAGTCTCATTATTCCTCATATAGGTCAACTATTAGGAAATCAAAAAAGACTATGCCATATATCTCTTAAGTTTATAACCATTTTTATGTCATGTGAAACCTAGCAAATGATAGAGGCCATCCTTGGTAAAGCCAAAGCCTTTAGCCTTTTATATATTATTTTCTACTAGTTAGACCCTTGAACCTTTAAAATATCAGCCTTTTCTTTGTTAGCCAAGCAACATTTACCTATATTGAACCCCTATAATATATCCATCACACATTTGTTTTGGGAATATGTGGAAAAAATTGAAGAATATTGTGGGAAAAGTATGAACAATATAATTCAAGAGATGAACATCAAAAGGGTGAAAGGAAGAAAATTTCAAAAAATCTATATGTAAAGTCAAGTGAAAAAGTAAAGAAAAGAGATAGCCAGTGAAAAAAAAGAATGTTAACTTTTGTGAGGAAAAATGGAAGAGTCATGGATACACTAATAGAAAACCTTTACATATTTTTAAGACAACCCTTGTTTATCTTTATACTCATTCTTTTGATAACCCTTACTTAAGCCTACGTTACATCCTAATAGAAGTCCTAACTTAATCTTAAGAGAAGTATGGCTTGGCTATGGTTATGAATGAGCAAGGAATTCGGTAGAGTGTAACATTCTTAGTAGTTTATATTCTTTCATGGGATCATTACTATTCCCTCTATGTTATCATTTTTTTGTATGACCTACGTGATATTTTTGGAGTTTATGAACAACATTATACTAACACATTAATGATAGATTAACACTTTTCTAAGTGACTACTTTCTTAGTAGCAAGTATATCCTATGAGAATTGAAGTCAAAGCAAACATTTGGATGGTAATTTAGTTTATATTTTACTTGAAAACTATAATTATATATTAGCTATAACACAGACTCACCTTTCAAAGTTTAATGAAATAATGGGATATCTTTAGCATAAGGATAGGAATTTGAACCTATTTGTGTATCTTTAATAGCAGGCTAAAGTTTGGATGAGCCAAATAAGAGAGAATTTTCTTAGATGAATTAAGGACTTTCACAAAAAAAATTTGAGAATCTTGTGGGTATATTCACTACAAATCCTCACAAGGCATAACTTGTCCACTAAGGGTAACCCATGGGTTTAAGGGTCTATTGCATGTGCTAAATGCAATCGTGAGTACCGATGAAAGTAGTACTTTGTATCAGCTTTTGAAAAATAATTTCTTAAACACTTTGCTAGTAGCAAAATTCTGATTTGGTGTAAGATAAGTGTTCAATTTTGCATGAAAACCACCAAATTAGCTACCCATATGTTACAATTTATAACGGTGAAATAGAGTTTTTGACCAAAATTCATAACACATGCTTTTTTTACCTAATGTCTAAAAAATTTGACATTTTGTAGTATAAAGGCTAATCCTATGCAAGTTTATGACTAATCATATTTTTTTAGGATTTAATTAGATTTTTTAACTTATTGTAAGAAACGAGATGGTGATCCGATGATCAAGATTGATTGAGATGAAGATTGAAGATCAAGATAAAAAAATAGAGCCAAAACCTAAGAATTATCAATGCAACATGAGATCAAGGATGAAGATCATCTTTAAGACCAGTAATGGATGCGATCAAAGGAGTTAGAGGTGGCCAAAGTGAGCCAATGAAGTAAGTCATGCGCTTTCACCACCTTTGCATGGGTTGCATGTAAGCCACCTTAGTCATATAAGCCATGAGATATGGTGAAAAGCTATGGAATTCAAGCCAAATAATTGAAGCCACTCAAGGCAACAAATGGAACCATGAAATCATGCTAAGAGAGCCATCTATGCCAGCCATGATGCCTATCCAATCGAGCCTTCAAAGTTAGCCATCAAGCTAAACTAAATGGAAGGCTAGGATTGGAGGAAAATCAAGATGGTTACCCATGAGATTCTAAAGAATATTTTAAAAAGAATTAAAGGAAAATTCATAATCATAAGTTAGCATGTGGACGAATAGGATGAGACGCTTCTATTTTTCATATTTTTTGCACTATTTTATCACTTTCCACTAATCACCACATAGCACCACGAATTTCACTTTCCATTGAAGAGTCCTACTATTCCAAGACTCCTCCACATTCCTAAACTTCAATCCCAAGCACCCAACCAATTCAGAACTCTTAAGAAACCCCTTAGCCAATCAAATTTATCCATCTTACCTCACTTTCCTCTTTCTTTTTCTTTGTTTCTCTACTCATATCTTTTCTCCAGCTTTCCTCTCACCTTATTTTCTTCTTCTTATCTCTTTCCTACCTCAAACATACAACCAAATTCCATAGTTTTAGGGTATTCCATTATTTTGAAGGGGAGACACCCCCTTAGAAAAAAGTGGCATCACCCACCTACTCCACATCCGAAGGGCAGCCACTAAGCAACCTTGGTTCCTCTTAATAAATCCTAACTTATCCACCCATCCTAGCCATCCAAATGACTTGTTTTCATCCCCACCACACTTAATCATTAGGAAATCCTAAACAAAATAGGAGAAAAACTAAAAAAGTCTAGGAAAAACATAAGCCAATGGGCTCTTTCCCTCTTGGGAAAAAGACGCCTCCTACACGTGGAGGAGCGCGTCTTTTTTCTATCCTTCCTTCTTCCATTGTTTTTCTTGTATTTTCTCTCCTTGTGGGTGGATGCTACTCTTTCACAAGGTATCATCTCAAGTGTTTCACATCTGGTCCTTAGTATTTGATTTGTTCTTTAAAGGTTTGTTAATTTTTCTTTGCTAACTTTGTTTAATCTTAGTTTCCACTATGCTAGTTGATGCTTTGCTATCCTTTTGTTTTTCCTTGATTGAAGATTTCAATCCAAGGATGATTTTTTCCTTGATCTAATAGCCAAGGGAAGTCACCTTGAATCTAGTCTTTCACTTTTCTTTTCATTGCCTTCTAATTCTCTTTTAGTTTCCCTAATTCTAACATTGTTTTCCTTGAATGTTTCCATTGTATTTCATATGATTTTTCCTTGAATCCCAAGCCTATTAGAGGAGGAATCATTGGTAGGATTTGATTTTTGAATTAATGTTGGGAGAAAGAGTGGTTGATTACTCTTAAAAAGTGGAATGCATCCTTCATGTAATCAATTGTATGCAACAATCTTGATGATTAATGAATACTTTTAATTGATGAATGTTAGCAAGGTTGTTTTGTTTTCATGCTACTTCCATGGTTTGATGGTCAACATAAGAATGTTGTTGCAAATTTCCAATCAAGAAAAATCAAAAGACTTATGAAACCATGTGTCGCATACAAAAGTGTCACATATGGTTTTGAAAGACCTAAAGGTTGAAGCTTGAATGATATTATCAACTTGATTATTCCTTCATAGTTTGTTAGTTTCATTGTTAATTGAATCAAACATGGTTTTGAATAAGTTGTTGACTAAGTGAGATCTAAGTTGTGGCATTCATTCTTGTTAGGAAAAATAGTTAGTTAAGTTGATCTTGTTTAGTTTGTTCACATGTTGTTGATTTGTTGATTAGTTGTTAAAGTTCATTCCCTTGATTTCCATTGTATTCTTTAGAAGTAGCATGATTAGAAAAGTATTTGAGTAGTACATGTTTCTGTTGTTCTTTTCTGCAAGTGGACAGGCTATTGTGGTATAGCTAATGCAAGAATGGGTCGATCCCACAGGGATGTGGTTTTAGAAATTAGAGTTTTTAATAAAATTTAATTATTTAAAATTAAAATTAATTGAAAGAAATCAAACTTCAACTTCAGTTTAACAATGAAATTATAGAGGTCTAATTCCAAAAAGAAAAGCGGAACAAACAACATAACCTTGACTAAAACTAAAACTAGAAAAAAAGAAGAAGAAAAATCTACATCCCTAGCTTAAATGCTGCTCAATTCTTCAATTTTATTATCAAAATTTTTTATCAGACTTCATTAATATATTCAATATGTCCTTGTTTAATGATCTAACAAATGAATTTGTCAGATTCTTCAAATTTTTAGAGATCTAGTCTAATTAAGGAATTTAAGAATTAATGGCTTAGATCTAATTTTAGAACTCAAATGAAGATCAAGATTAGCAATTAAGCTAGAAACTATACTAAAATCAAGTTTTGAAAGTTAATTGAATTTCTCAATTAAAACAGACAAGAAATAAGAGTTTTCTTGTGGTTAAACCGAAACCCTTAATTTGGTTAAATAGGAATAAATAAGATAGTTCCAAGATTAACTATGGAATAATACTGAATGTGGATAACCAAAACTCAAATAACATAGAATGCGAATAGTAATAGTAACTGGACAGAAAATGTAATTTAAAATAATATCCTATGGTCAAAAGTGGAATTTTGCCTAAAACTTCCTCAAAACTTCCATAAAATAGATATAGCTGAAGAAGATGGGGATGGCCATGCTGTGGTGTCGCCTAGTGTAGTGGGAGCAGGGGCACTCAATCTGTGTTGGCCATGCGGTTCTCTACAAGGAAGATACTGATAGTCTGAATCTAGAACAGAGGTTGGAGTGGAGATGACGCTTGGGTTGTGCGGTGAGCAAATTGGCTAAAGAGGACATCTGGGTGTTGTCGGCACGATGCAAAGATGGGGCATCGTCTAACTAAGATGTCATAGAACTAGTTGATGGAGCATGTCTTGGCTGGTGCTTTGGTGGGCAATGGAAATGGCTGGGCCAATGATGATGATGCGAGCAGGGTAGTATGTAGTGTGAAGAAAAAAGGGATAGGTAGGGAAGCCCATAGCTAATTAGGTGTGGCTGAGAGGGAGACAACCACCAGGCTTGGCCATCGAGCTCAAGAAGCAGCAAAAAAAAAATAGAAACAAGAGGGAGAGATGCGGGATGGAAACAGAGATTAGTGTGGTGTTGGGGAATTGGATAAATAGAGGGGCATTTGGTAGTAGTTGAGAATAAGGGGAGACAGTGAGAACAAACAAAAACTGGAACTCAGTTTCTAACAAGAAATAGAGAAAGGGAAACAAAAGAGGTACTAGAAGAAATGAAGAGGAAGAGGGTGAGAGAGAGAGAGATGTGCTGGATGAGACAGAATAGAGGGGGACTTGGGTGTTGGTTTTGGGTGGAGGAGAAACTTTGGTGGGTTGTTCGACTAAGCACAAGGGAGAGAGTGGGTGTTGCATGGTTTCTGGAGTAGGACCAATGCGATGGAAGATTGGGAGGGTGCCAGTTCATGTGACAAAGATTAGGCTGGCTTGGTGAAGAGCAAAAGATGGGAAGAAGGTTTGGTTGTGGGTGACGGTGCAAGAAGGAAATTGGAAGACAAGAGGATGAGAGATAGAGATGAAATATGGTAAAAGACAGTGAAAAAGATAAAGCACCAATGGAAGGGACGATGAAAAACTGGAAAACTGAAAGAAAAACTAAAGAAACTCTGAAACTCCCAATACTCTAAACTTCCAAAAAAAACTCCTCTCAATACTCACATGGTTCCCTCTTTATAACTTTCCCTCCTTCCTAATTCTCCTCCCCCTCTTTCCTTATCCTCTAGTAGTTGGTTTCATCTCAGGAACTTTCTCTTACTTGCAAATCTCATCCATAATCTCCTCTTCATTTAGAATTCTTCTTCCTTTAAGAAGCCTTCATCCCTTGCCTTGTTGATCTTCAAGATGATCTACACCACTGAATATCAATCTGAGCCATCCATCCCTCCTTTAGTTGATCTGCAAGACCAAAGACTAGATTAGAGTCATCTAAATCATACATTAAGCATTCGATTAGCTTCAATGATCATCTGACCGTTAATTTTTGACAATTTACGAATGGGTGATCAATTTGACCTAAATTTTATATTTCATCCAAAAATTACCAAATAATGTGTTAGATGGTCTAATTAAATGCTAAACTAGGGGTCTTTTGGCCAAAATTACACACTTAATAGTTTCCCTACATTAATTGCTTAGCTTCATTCTTAGGAAAGTTAATATAAGAAAATTGTTAAAATTGCATTTTACGAAAGTTTTTAGTTTAGGAATGTCATAGATTTAGAATGATTCATTTAGGAAATTTTTTAATTTTAACATGTTTCTAGTTTTTGAATTATTTATGTTTCCCTATGTTTACTTCCATAGTTTAGAAGAAAAATCTCTTGAATTTTGGCTAGGTTAGATAGTTTAAATTAGGGCCCACTATCATCACATTCATTCAATTACTTGTGGGATTAACCTCCTCCCATGAGAATACTACAAATGATTTGTGTGCTTACGAGTTTATTTTAAAATCACAACATGAATCATGAAGTGCAACAATCTATAAATATGGTGCCATGAATCTTAAATCAAACAAAGGCTAGGTGAGACATGGTGCGTGTGATTCAAGGCATGAAACATGAGCATAAAACTAAAAATTGCAAGTATTTCAAGCATCAAAATAACTAAGATAAACTTGATATGATTTATAAGCTTTATTCGATTGAATTTGATACATGAATTATGCCATTTACATTGATGAATAAACTTAAAAATTGAGCACGTTTCCAATGACTATAACTTGATACAAATCAAGGCTTAAACATACTCCAATAATCTTTAACTAATCTTACATATGAAGCATGTGAAACCCAAAAGGAAATGAAGAGAATAAGAGCATGAAGATAGGAAAACAAGCAACAAGAACTTACTAAAGATCTAAGTGAGAAACAAGGAAAATATGAAGGGAACAAAAAGAGTCAAAGCTACTATTCCCTGGGCTGTCATTACTAGGGAAAAGATAACTTTGATCTTAAAGAATTAAGCAAAAAATTAAGAGAAGTGGAAGTAAGAGTGAAAGCAAGAGTGAAAGGAGATCAAAGAGGAGTTATACATAAGGAACTTAAATAATAAAGAAAGCAATACACAAGAATTGAATTAAGGAAATTAATGTAATGTACTTACCTGAACATAGAATACAAAATAGAAAGAAACAAAGCAAGGAAAAAGTGTGGAAGACAAGGAAAAGCAACCAAGAAGTTGAAGTCCAATGCTCTAAGAGTGCTGCATGTTGATGTGCTTGATTTCAAGGAGTTAGAAGCAACCCCATACTTGAATTATGGATGGGATTTCATGGGGTTAGATAGCATTTTCACTGTTGAATTTGATAATATCCTATCATAGGAAGAAAGATGAGAATTAGAATAAGATCTCTTGGTAAGAAAGTTAGGTGGTTGATTGGAGAAGGAATAATAGAATGTAGAATGAGATGGACTTTTTAAATATAAGCAAATGAAGGGGGACAAGCCATCATTCAGGGGATGTCTATTGATGGTCCAATTTTGTATAAAAGGTACCCAATTAAATGCTCATGTTGTAATAACCCCAATTTTTGTAAATTGATTGAGAAAGTCGATTTAGTTTGAATTTTTAGAAATTCTGGGCTGGAATATTAGGTTAGTAGAAATTCCCTTTTCAAAGAGATTAAAACATGATTTAAAATTGCAAATTATGAATGTACTCGAAAAACTGATTGAAATGACACTAAGTACGTTCAATTTCGAGTTAAAATAAACAAAATTCCTAATTTTCTCCATTTTTATAAATAAAAGGGTAAAATGGTAATTTTACCCATAACTGAGATCTAAGACATCAATATTTAGAATGTAATTGAAAATATAATTCCAACGCTACTAAGTACGCTCAATTATGAAATAGAATTTTTTCATAAAAGGACAAAATGGTCCTTTCACAACCCATGGGGCCCACAAATGAATCCAACAACCAGAAAATATGTAATGAGTGGTCAAACCACTACCAGATGCTAGTGGAGAAGGAGGTGGTAGTGGAGGATCTAATGTTAATTTAATATTCAAAAGAATTGAAACATAATTATTACAAGTACTTATGAAAAATTAAAAAACATCTATAAATACACCCCCAAAAATCCTCCAAAAATGTTCACTAAATTTTCCATGAAATTATCTTACTTTCCCTAAAAATTTAGATCTAGATTCATCTCCAAATTTCCAAAACTCCCAAAAATCTCTCTTCTTTCACTTCTCTCTCCACTCTCTATATTGGGACAAGTGACCTAAATTCAATTAGGCACTCTGTTCTAAATCAAATCTCTCAAATCACACCATTCATATTGTCCTAGACTATCTTATCAGCAAACCCCAAGATGAAATTTCAAGATCCAACTGCGCAATCAATGAGAAATCACAAAAAAAATAGTTCTTGGCTAATCATATCATCAAGTGGGTATTCTTTTATATTGGACTACAAAACCCATGTTTTTCTCCAGTCAGGTAGGTGGAAACTCTTTCCACACTCATTTCATGTTAGTTTATATAATTTTTATTTTTCTAAAATTAGTTTTATGTTAAAAATAATAAAAATCAAGTAAGAATAAGAACCCTTCAATTTTGGATGATGGAGGGCTCAGATGGAAAATATGAGCCATCTAATCAATCCAAGAGTGTCCAAAACCCCATGGTAAGAAATATTAGCCATTGAATGTTTCAGATTTGGGAGATCTAGAGAAGGGTTGATCCAACAGTCCAGATCGGACCGTCTCAACCAATCTCCCAGATCAAGCATTGATTTGAGCCTGACCCTGCTCAGATCATTTAGCCATGTTCTGAGATTTTCTAGTTACGTTCTAGATCATCTTTCCATGTTTCAAATCTTCTAAAACACATTTTTATGGCCTGATCAAATCTGGGCTGTTGATTTTTTTCACTTCAATCTTGTTTCTTCAATTAAGAGCTCATTTTAGCTCCGATTTTAGATTGGAAAGTTACTATGAATTTCTAATGGTATGTAGAATCTAATGGAGATGTTAGATTTATGTTTTCAATTTTATTTACATGTGATAATCACTAAAATCCGTTCCAATAATAATGGATCATAATCAAAATGATGTCAAATTGAAAATCTAATCAGAAGGTTGGATCCAAAAGGTGTCAAAACCTTAATATTGGTGATCACAATAGGATTTCTAATCCTCTATATAAGTTTATTTGATCAAAACAATCAAACTAAAATTAGCCATTGAAAACAGCTAAAATTTAAAAAATGCAATTACTCACTCAATTTAAGTCCAATTTTCAATCAGTAAGATGCTATGAATATATGTCGATGAGGTGAACATATTGAACCCATATAACAAAGATTTTAAGCATAAAAAAATTCTGTTAATTAAAAATACTCTTACTTACACCCTTAATCAAGTAGATCTAAGGTGACCAGAATTGAAAATCTAGATCCACTAAGGATCTAATGATGATAAAATAGCATGGGGATGGTTGGATTGGATTGATATGAAATAAATTATGGTGTAAACCCTTAAATGAGAAAATGATCATGGAAAACCTCAATGGATTTCCTTAATTGGATGGATCAAGAATGATTGGGACAATTCGACCTATAAATTGAATGATCTAAGGTTAGGATCATTTCATTATGATGTTGGATCAAATAGAAACATAAAAGATTAATGGTTGCACACTTAATGGAATATCAACCCTATATCTAAAAGATGGACAAATTGGATGGTTGGATCATAAGGATAGCTTGATCACATGCTTAATTAATTGTCTTTTATAGTAAATTTGATTTAATTATGATCCATGTCTATTTTCCAATTTTAGTATAATTATCCTTAATTTCATAGAATAAGATGTTGTAATATTATTAGTTAATTTCTTTTAAATAGAAAATTTAAATTTAGGTCAATACTTTCAGTTTTAGCATGACTGTCTTTAAATTCCTTAGAATTATTGGTGTAATTTCTTTTCGTCGTAGAATTATGGAAAATACCTTAAAAGAGGTAATTGATGACATATAGGTGGACTTCACTAAATACATATACATCATGAAGTATAATCATAGTAAGGGCAATAATTAGTAGGACAATATAAGGATTATCAAATCCTTGGCTCAAACTAGGAGAATAATAAATCTCATGAAAGACATTGTAAATATTCATGGATTTAATTAAAATCAATTAGAAAGAGTACTTAGGGTTAAAATGGTCATTGGAACCTTATGAAAGGCTGCGCTAAGGTCACTCTAGTGAATGCTGAACATGGTGATTAAGGGGGTTCTCCGATAGAGCCTTGCTCTTCCCCTACCTTCCGTTGATGTTTGTGAGGTCTAAACTCCTCCTTAGATGAGGATTGAAGTAACCACTTTGTGTTCAACCATTCAACTAGTAAGCCTTAGCCAATTGGAAATAAGAGGAGCAGTCTAGATTTAGAATGAAATAAGTTATCTTCAACCAGTAAAACATTAACTGGTTGAATAATAATAATAATAAGAGCATAAAGGTTAGTAAATTATTTAACCCTAATAAAAATTAGAAGTAAGATAAGGATGATCAAATAAGATCCATAGGATCTTGAATGATCAAGAACAATAAGACTCCTAATGTCATATTTTATTATGTATCTAAGTATGTATGTTGTAGACAAATCTAGATAGAGAATCCAAACCCTTGATTAAATATGATTTAAGCAAGAGAACCAAGATCATCCTCCTTAGAGATGATCAAATAACTGAACTTAGATCAAAGAAGAACTAGATGATAGAAGATCTAAGCCTGTGATCTTTATCAACATGTATACATTGTTCATCAAAGGATCTATGAAAGAACAAGATCAAATAAAGGAATACACAAAGACTTAAAATAGAAAATACGTAAATTTAAAAGATTAGAAGATCATTCTAACCGTCAGGTCTATTGATCAATAGGATAAACACTACCCAAGGAAGATAGATCATGATAGGACACTAGATCTTGATCCTTTATATTAAAGGACAAGATTAGACAAAGAATATAGAAAGGATAAAAAATATAGGATTATTCAGATTGCATAAATATTGACAGTATATATGAATTTATAGATTTCATATGTCAATCAGGATCATGGAAGATTTGAAGAGATGAATCACTACTTGAAGGAAGGAGGACTTTATGAATGCATCTACATGAGAAATACATGTTGAATACATGATCTTATGTTTGGAAATGTTGACAAGTATAATGTAAATACTTGTATTAAATCCATTGAAAAACCTTATTATCTAACCAAAACACATATGAAATAGTTGAGTTAGAATTGAGGAAAACCCTAAGTGAATAGGGAACTAGAAGGTATTCCAGCCCTAGATAAACTGACAAATTGTCTAATAAGTAGAAAAATCAATATATGGGAATCATTCATATAGAATGATGATCCCTAAACTTATATTAACATGGGTATCATTCATTGTAAATGATGATCCCTAAGTTTGAAGTGAAATTATCCTCAATATAAGAATACCAAAATACGAGGATGATGATATAAACACACAAGACATTTGATAAGTAAAAAGATTACTTTATATACAAGCATGGAGGGTTGTGGCTTTGTTTTAAACAAGCGTATGCTTGGGAATGCTATGCTAGGAGGGTTACGAGGGTTTGGCTACCCACTCTCTAAAATGTGATATATATGATGATACCATGCCCAAAGAGAGGCAAAATCTCAAGTCGGGCAATTATGAGAAGGTCACCACTATGATGGTCTGTCTCCCCATATAGATATAAGATAGATGATTTTCCACACTTGGTATTCGTGGAGTATGAAAGTAGTTATCTGAGCATGCTGGTACAGATCAGATTGCAGCATAGTAGTCCTTTGAGTATTTTACATTATGATGCATGGCATAATGACATGCAGATACTACCCAAATAAGGGAGTATTTTCTCAGTAGAGTGTAGATGTTTTATCAACTCAGTATGGCTAAGTGTGATGATACTGTTCAAATGAGGAAGTATTTTCCAGCAGAGTTTGGATGATTGATCAACTCAGTGTGTTTGAGTGTGACTATTGATGTTTGAGATATTAATTATTTTTCATAGTTTTGACCATATATATATCTATACAACATATATAGTATGTATGTGTAAGGATGTACATATTTGACAAAGTAAAGAGATTGATCCATGAGTATGAATAATGGGATTGTGAAGTATTAGGATTATACTGTCAAATTATTATGCTTCTTAAATCCCCTACCAAGCATAGCTTGCTGAGATATTATAATTGTTTGAATGTTTATAATATCTTAGATACAGAAAAGGAGAATTAGGAGCTCAAGACTTAAGAACACTTAGAAGAATAATCAATCAGGATATATCCCTTGAAGACATGTATTTTTATTTGAGAGCATTGTATTGTATTGAGAGTTTTTAATGTATGGTGAGGTATAAAATTTGGATTATGTAATTTGGACAAGTATTGTACTAATAACTAGGTTGTACTGTGAAGCACTAGATGAATTCCAAAATTTAGTACAAGTATATTCCTTCAATGGAATTTTATCTTGTACAAAAATCTACATATGTTATGTATGAAGTGATGACTTAGTTTTTACAAAACAAGTTCTAAAGGAAAGAATTTCCACTACTTTGTTTTGCAAAAATATTTTACTACTAAGGAGGCCCTGCCTTTGAAAAATGTATTACAAAATGTGTTACAAAAATCTAGGTCGTCACACATGTGCTATAACTTATAGTGTTAATTTAGTGTTTTTGGAGAAAAAAGATAACACATGCATTTCTAACATAATAAGCCAAATATTTGATAATTTGCAATTTTAGAGGCTAATCTGAGGTGAGTATGTGAATAATCATAATTTTTTTAGAATTCAATTAGAGGTTTTCATATTTTGTATGAATTGAGATATTGATCTGATAGCTAAAGTCGACCAAAATGAAAATTAAAGATCAGTATCAAAACGATCGAGCCAAGGCTTAAACATCATCAATCCAAAATGAGATCAAGATCACTCTAAGAAAAGCAAAGGATGGAATTGGGGAAGTCAAAGGTGACTAAAGTAGCCCCATGCACAAGCCTTGCAAAGTTCACCACTTTTGTATGGGATTCACTCAAGTCACTTAAGGCATATAAGCCATGAAGAAGGTGACAAGCTAAGAAGCCTAGCTAGCCATCAAAACCAAGGGAGTTGAGCCACTAAACCAAGCCAAATGAACCCTAAACCCATCCATGATGTCAAGACAAATGAGCTCTCAAAGGAAGTTATCAAGCCACATGAGCTAAGCTATATAGAAGGCCATTATTGGAGGAGAATCTAAAGCAAATATCCATAGGAAGAAGATATTTGAGTGAAAATCCAATTGGGTAAATGTGCATGTGGACCAATAGGAAAATCCTACATCCCACCTTTCCTTTTTCATTTATTTTCCACTCTTTTCTCTCTCTCTCTCTCTCTCTTTCTCACCCGATATCTCGTTTGTAATCCATGATTTCCAAAGGTGGAGAAGCACCTTCCTAAGAAGTTATCACCTTCCACCTTCCTAAACTACCATTTCACCTAGCCAACCAATCCTAAATGATCACCTTACCTATCTATCCAATCACACCCTTTATTTCATTCTTCTATCCTTACCTTTTCACTCTCTCCAGCCCATACTTAAACCACTTTCTAATTACAAATTATCCAATGACTTTTTACAACGTAAAGTTATCCACATTCTCAAATCTTCCACCATCCTAGATCTACACAATCATCTCACTCCAACTCTTTATTATTATTTTTTCCTTCCTATCATATATCCACCTCTCTACAACCCTAATCCTCTCCCATTTTCTATCTTCATTAGGCCCCACCTAGCTTCCCAAAGATTGCACTCTTAAGCCAGAAGAAAATCATGATTTACTACCCCTTTGTAGTCTACAGTTTGTTCACTTTTTTAAGGAAAGAAATCTTGAGAATTTCCTAACATCTAGGCTCATCAATCCTTTCCATTCTCTAAGAATAGGACCTAATTCCCTTGGAAAGGAAAAAAAATTTGAAATTTACAACCTACCAAGGGCTTCCACGAATGATCTATCTTTTGGAGAGTAGAAGGCACCCCTAAGAAGGGGGCACCTCCCTCATCCTCAAGCAAGAAGCCTCTACATTTGTTTTCCCTTAGAACCATCTATGTTTACTTCTCTTAAAGCATTCATTTTCCAAGATCTCCACACCTCATGCATAGCTTGGAATTTCTTTATTTTTCAACATACTTAAGGTTAGTTTCCTCTCTTCTTTTACTTATCCTTTGATTGTGTTTGTTTTAATGCTATTTCTTCTTGCCTTGTTACCTATCATTCATTGTTTTTCTTCCCCTTCACTTTCAACCTTAAGTCCTTGATCCTAAAGGTCACAATCCCTAGTTGTGATAGCTAAGAGAAGGTGATGTTTAGATCTAGGGATGAGGGTACCTTTGATCTTTAGAAGTTTCATAGCTTTCTTGATTTCTTTCACTCTCTATCCCTTGGCTTTTTTCCTTCAGTCACACATGTTTTTCTTGGGAATTTGGTTGTAAGTTTTGTTTTTGTTTAAATTATTAGCATATTATGTACATTCCTAGAATGATGTACACCACTCTTGTATATATCTTGCAATCAATAAATTAATGTTTGAGAGAAGTTGTTATAGATGCTTAAGTATTTGAGTCTATCTTATACTTTTTTATTTAATTCCATGATACATGCTTAGTTATATATCCATTCCATTCAATATTTGAAGCAATCATTCTAGACATAATTTAACACACTTCACTATCAACATCATGCACACCAACCTTAGGGTTCATGTGCGTGATGTTGGGTATTACTACTTTTATTAGAGTTGTTATTTCATGTCAATGTTTGATCCATGCAACTTTACATTAAGAAATTAGCACTTTATTCATATTATTTTCATTCTCTAGGATCGTAATCCATGAGGTTTTGGATTAGGAATGACAAGTTCACACCTTAGAACCATGTGTGTCGACCTTGGATTAGTGAATGTTTAATCATACCTCTTGGATCATTACTTGTTTAGATAGCTAGCGTTGCTTTAGAATCACTGACTCACTATGCTACTAATTTTTGCAAGTTTCCATATCTTTAGTTTCCATTAATTGGTTTTGCATTATTCAAAAAAAATTAAATTTCATTTAAATTTTTTTTTTATTTAAGAAAGTATTAATTTCAGCAAGTGTGTTTTTAGGAAAGTTTCCACATCAGTTTAGGTTAAAACCACTTCTTTGGCAAGGCTTAGTAGTTTAAGTAAGGGTTCACTAATCACACAAACCATTAGATTCCTCATGGGATTGACCTCCACTACATGCTTATACTATAATTGATTCATGCACTTGCTGGTTAAGTAAAACATCATAACAATGTGGCATGGAATCCCTCTCCTTAAGGTGTCTCACTTGATGGGATGGAAAGAAGGTGGAAAGAGATAAGAAAGATGGATAAAAGAGACATGAAGGTGAGGTTGTTGAGTAGTGAATGGAATTAGCAAGTGGAGTTGGTGGAATAGATGGATTTAGAACGTGGGAGGTGCCACTTTTCAAGGAAGGTGGCAAGTAACTCTTTCCCTTTCTAAGTGTGTCATGTGGTTTGTAAGAAAGTGAATGAAAAGAGGGATGAAAATAGAGGCAAAGATAAGGAAATTGTATATTGTTTCTCTTTTGATTGGTCCACCTATGCATGCATATCTTACCATGTACTAATCTCCCTCAAACTCCTAATTATCCCTTGAATTTCACTTTTTTAACTTAAGATAATTGCTTCTAAAAGTCCTCCATTTGTGTAACTCTATGTGGCATGGTCTCTTGTGGCTTAGTGGGTCACTTTCATGGTTCATTGCTTGATGGCTTGAGTGGCTAAGTCATTTGGTTTCAAGGCTTGAATGGCTTGGCAATTTTAGTTTTCCTTGGTAGCTTAGGAAACATGCATGCATGGTTCCAATTGACATGCAAAGGTAGTGGAATTGCATGTCTTTTTGCATGGGTCCATTTTAGTTACCTTTTGATCTTCCAATTCCTTATTTGCTTGTCCTATGACAATCTTGACCTTGATTGAGCTTTGAAATGATAAAATTTAGGTCTTGGCTCTCTCTTTTGAACTTAATCTTCAAATTTTATCTTACTTGATCTCAACCATTGGATCATCTTTTCAACACCTACAAGGGAGTAAAAATCCTAATTAAATTATAGAAAATTATGATTATTCACATATTTACTATGGATTAGCTTCTGAACAAATGAAATATCAAACTTTTAAGCATTGGGTTAGAAATGCATGTGTTATGTAATTTCAAAAAAAACCTAGAATAATGCTTATAATTTATAACACATGGACTACTAATTGGATACCTTTTATAAAAAATTGAATACTTATTATCTACATTGACAAAGACCGTAGGATAGTTTCTATTTTTTTCAAGTGAATTGTAATGAGGTCAAAATTGTAATAATTTTATCCATTTGATTCATTTAAAAAAGGGTTGCTTATACAAGTCAATGGTAGGCCATCCTAACTTGCAAGAGGGGATGGCCCATACATGAACCCACCCATGTATGAGAAGACTAATTCTAGGACCCTGCAATGAGCTTTCCTAACTTCTTTCCAATTCCTAGAGTAAGGTTTATGTAGAACTTTAATTTCATGCCTTGTGGATGGTAGTATAGAGAATATGGAGAGATTTTTTTAAATTGTTGCATTCTAGGGTTTGTGTTCAACTTATTGCTTTTTGTACATATAGAACACATTTATTTCTTTAAGGTGCTATATATTTTGATCAAATTGCATAGAATTGTTCAAATGCAATAAGGCAATTACCCCTAAAGATTAAGGGTGGATTTCATCCCATTTCCTTGTCTCACCTAGATTAAATAGCACCTTAGCCTTCCATCATTTAATTAAAAATCAATTAGAAGAGACCTTTGTAGCTTTTCAAGCCCATGAGACCCTCTTAGAAGGAGGCAACCTATTGCAACTCCAATGGCCCCTATCTAATCGATTGCATTAGTACTTAAACAACTAGATCTACTAGCACATTCTATGACTAAGATCACCTACCAATGCTTGAGGAGGGTGTGATGTAATTAATCTAGATCAAGAACTAACAGGTAAGTAGTATGAATAATCTAAAAGAGATATGGAGCTACTTTGGATTAGAAACAATTTAAAAGCCCCTCCGTTACAGAAATTGAAGATAAAAAGGCCTTTCAAATTATTGCTTATGGTTTGAAATATTTATTGTCCTTGATTATGTGTCTTAACATTTAAGTTGCATTATCTAGTTTAGTCTCCCCTAGACTAGGTGGGAAAAAAAAAAATCTCTTTCACTGTTTTTAACAATTTAGTTTTGTTTTATATAAATGTAAAATAAGTATAGCATCAATTGGTGTATGCACAATTGCTAATCATTCAGTCCTAATATAGTACCTTTAGATATGAAGATCGAATGAATCATTAGGCAAGGGAAAAGGATTCCATAAGATCAAGAGATCCTTGTTGTAGAAATGGCCAATAGAAGTAGTAGGAGTGAAACCATTGAAAGATTAGTCTATGCCTATTCAATTCATCGCACCATGCTATATAGCTCTACCTACAATTAATGTAGACCATTTTGACTTAGAACTAGAAGCTGTTCAACTCTTGCCTAATTTCTATGGGTAGGACAAGGAGGACCCATACCACCACTTTAAGGAATTTTTTGACATTTGTTCAAGTACTATAATTTCTCAAATGGCTGTGTTAAGTTGAGATATTACCATTTTTTCTTAAGGATAAATCTAAGGCATAGCTCAACTCTCTAGATAAGTTTTTCCTAGTCCAAAAAACCAATGCCATTAGACACAAAATTACAATTTTTCAACCAAAAGAGGAACAACATTTCTATAAATGCTGGGAACTTTGGAAGTACTTGCTTCTAAAATGTCCCAACCATGAATTTGAAAACTGGCAGTAAGTTTAGTATTTTTATGAAGGTATGACACCACACAACAAATGTATGATATATGCCACTATTAGAGGGG
Source organism: Warburgia ugandensis (assembly GCA_035236585.1). Lineage (NCBI taxonomy): Eukaryota > Viridiplantae > Streptophyta > Magnoliopsida > Canellales > Canellaceae > Warburgia > Warburgia ugandensis. The sequence continues at coordinate 44,962,541 of CP141127.1, read as the reverse complement.
CTTTTAGGACTAAAAGTGATGTTGAAGACTAAAATTTCTTTGAAACACTTGCTAAGATTCCAAGCAATGGGATTACTCTACCGGACTAGAAAAAAAATTCATAACTGTAAAAGAAAGGCTATATATATGAGACAGGGGTCACTTTAGATTTGTATGGAAAAATTAACATGATGAACAGATCTTCTGTGCAACCTTAGTCTGAGCTATGTTCAAGCTATTCAAGTCTTAATCACTCTACTTCATCATGTCCAACTAGTTCTAATTTACCAAGTTCTTTACAGATTAGGCAAATTCTATAAATGCAATAAACCAACCTAGCAACATTAACATGTATTCTGGAACCTACAACCCAAGATGGGATGGGCATCCTAACTTCTCAAAGTGAAAAAATAACGACTAAGGGGATCCATCGAGGAATCCCCCTTGGCAACCTTTTATAATAAATAACATGCCTTAGCAATAGTAGCAACCACCTCCATAGTTTTCACCTCAATAAAGGAAATAATATTTGGAGGAAACTCTGAAAGTTTTCATGCAATAAAAAAAAACACACATTAAAACATAACTCCCACTCTATTGTGAAGTTGATTATGATGAAATGTAGGCTTCAGATAGTTCTAGCAAAGAAGGGTAGAAGGATTCAAAGCTTCAAAATTGAATAGAGGTCTTATTTTGATTGTTGGATAACATATTCTTTTACTAAAGTGAATATCTTTTGTATTCTCACCTTTCTAACCTTTCTTTCTTTTCATTTTTCTTTTGAATTCTCTTGAAAGAAAGTCTTTTTTATTATATGACTTTTTAGAACTTTTCACTTCTTTCACTTTTTGTCCATTTTTAACTTTCTTACCAGCCCTACTCATTTTTGAAAGTAGGTGATGGGTATTTGTTTTACGAGAAATGTAAATGGGGTTAAGAAAGAAAAGGCTTAATAATAGGCTCAGGGGCCTAACTAGTGGTATAATATATTGGGTAAGTTCTGCATCTCTTGGCTGAACAAGGATGACCAATATCCTTTCCTATGTTTCTTAAATCCTATAGATTCAATAAATTTTTTAGAAAGAAAGTTATTACTCCTACTTATTCTTAGTAGTTAACTAAAACAAGGATAACATGATCATGTTGAAACTATGTACACTAATGAAATTTGGAATTACTCATAACTCTCTAAAATAAGATAGTCTCTAAAACTCACTGGGTATAGGTTTTCACTAATTTTCCTTAGGGTCTCTAGGTCACACCTCTCTATTAGTCTAGACTACATGCTTTATGTAAATATTTTTGGAGAATTAACCTTCATAAGATATTTCAACACATGAATAATGTGCAAAACTAGCCATATGCACTTCTATTAAGAGGTTAAAATAGTAGAATTACTAAATTTTTTAAAATCCATTTATCATCATAGTAATGGAACTCTACCTCAGAAAAAGATTTTCTTTTTTAAATCATCAATTCAAAAAAATCTGAAATCTCAATGTACTACCACACCTTCCAACATGAATGAAGCATTGTCCCCAATGTTTGAAACATAGGACTCTATATAGAAATGGAAAGATGTAGAAGACTGAGGTTTGAAAATTATCTGAGTTATCCTAGGGAGTGATAAGTTTTACATCTTTAGCCAGACGTAGTGATGAGTACAAGGATGATGAAGTCTAAGGTTCCCAAGAGTATTCTAAGGTGGTTCGTAATAATGTGGTGTCTTTAATAGTGTCTCTTCTCTCTCAGGATTTTTCAATTCTAAGAAAGGTTTTAACTGTTGTCCATTAACCTTTAGGATTTCACCATCCTTCTCAACATTGATGGCCCCATGATGATACACTGTGCATACTATGTAAGGTCTAGTCCATCGACATTGGAGTTTGCCTAGGAAGTGATGAAATCTGGAATTATACAACAAGACTTTTTGTCCATGTGTGAAGGATTTCCTTAAGATTTGCAATCATGGTTAAACTTCATCTAGTCTTTGTATAAACATGCAGATTTATATACATCTTTTCTCAATTAATCCAACCATTGAGTTGGAGTTTCGGGTTCATCCCAGTAACATCTAACTTGAAATTGAGCTTTTTGATAACCCAATTTAATGATAAGTAGTACGCTTTTCTATAGACCGGGTTTTAGGGTGACGTGTCGTCAACGTTTTATAGGCAATGCAGTAGGCTCACAAAACATTGGTGAGTCTCATAGACGAGTCTTTCCTACTTGGATTGACTACCTTCTCTAGAATACATTCACTTTTCCTATTGGTCACCTCTACTTGCCCACTAGTTTAAGGGTGGTATGGGATAGCTATCCTATGGTTGACACCATACTTTATCATTAACTTTTCAAACACTTTATTATAAAAGTGTTTTCACCCATTGGGTTTAAAGGCATCATGTATCTCCTCCCTAGACTTCCTAATCTTTGGCACCTAGTACATGATGTGTAGTAAGCATGTGAATCTTTAAAAATATTTGACCAATAAAAACCACATTGCCAAACTTTTACAACTATCGTTCTAGAGTTGAAATGGCCCCCACATGCCTGATCATGATAGAAGGAGATGATCTTATTCTTCTCACTATCTAGTTTACACCTCCTTATCACCTGATCGGGACAGTACTTGAACAAGTATGGCTTATCCCAGGTAAAGTATTTAACCTCGCTAAAAAATCTCTTCTTATCTTATTTGCTCCAGTGATTGGGCATTTGTCATATAACAAGATAATTCATTATATCACCATACCAAGTTAATCGGGGAATGTGCATTAAATATTCATCCAGTAAAGATTCAGTTATAGGAACATTATCGCTAGTGTGCTCCATCACTAGTCTTGATAAGTGGTCTACTACCACATTTTTTAACCCTTTATTGTTCCAAATTTCCATGCCAAATTACTGTAGCCAAAGTATCCAATGGATTAGCTTGGGTTTTGCATTCTTTTTAGGAAGGATGTACTTTATAGCTACATCCTAAAGTGAATGCAATTGCAAAAAAAAATTCTATAAAAAATTGACTTTAAAAATAGCTTCTAAAAGCAACAATAAGACCATTAAATTTGATGTCCTCGGATTGACATTGTTAGTTGACCTCAACAAGATTTGTCATAAAAAAGATCACTTTATTTTGGCATCTCAGGTGATATAGTTGGTGCGAATAAGGACCATGTTTGTGATAATGGTGAGTAGCATGCTTGGGTTGCCAACAATAAACGATAGGTCCTACATTTTCATCTAATAATATATATATATATATTTCAATTAGCTTAGTTTCCTATAACTTGTATGAATGAGATGGATTGCAATGTGAAAATTTTAATTCATATATATCTTTGTAAATAAAGGATGATATTTGAGGAGTTATCTAAAAATTACTTGATTTACATATTCTTTATATATGTTAGTTATGTACAGAATGAGTAATTGATAGCCAATATGGGTTTTTTATCTTGGTTAGATCATTCTGATTCTAACAAAACTTGTAAGATTTCCTTGCAAACAACAACTGCTTCTCAATCTAACCCTCAATATTGGAGAAAGAGACAACCTCATGCATTCTCACCCAACATTAGTGTTTGATGATGAGAAGTATATATGCTTTCATCATGTTAGCTGAGGATGTCCACTTTCCAAGCTTTATCATCAATCCCCATTAGAGCGAGAGCAGTGTGACTTGAATACCACGAGGCGAGATCTTAATGAAATAGTTCAAGATTAGCTCTTTGATCATTTGCTATCTTGTATTAATGAGATGTAATAATATCTAACATTTGATATATGTAATAAAAACGATGATAAATGAAGATTTATTCAAGAAAACACTTGTATATCCTAGTTCTTTTGCTTATTTATGCTTGACTAAACTATAACTACCATAAAAAAAAATAGCTTCATTGTATTTGTGTAAAATATTGTAAAGTGAATTAAAAAATATTTGAAGTGAAAATTATATAAAATATATTAGATTTTAAAGTCATTTGGAAAAAATGACTTTAAAAACACTACTTTTTAAAGTCATTTGAAAAAAAAGGACTTTAAAGAGAGTGACTTTTAAAGTCGTTCCAAAAAAACAACTTTAGAAGTGATTTCTAAAGTCAATTTTAAAATGACTTCAAAAGTCCAACATATATATGATCAAATTTTGTTCATTTTTCCATTTTCTTCTCAATTTATATCATCTATAGTTGTGCCCTTCATAGTCTCTCCATCAATCGACCCTACCACTCCCCATTGAAAAATTTCACTCCAATGTAAGGTACATTCTCTTGTCCCTGCATCTCTCCCCCTCTTCCCTACTAGTGTTGATAGACATCCCATATAACATCCTAGGCTTTTCTAATATTTTTTTTTATAATAAATATAATATATATAGTTGGGATCCCTGGTATAAAAAGCTTCTACTTACTAATATATTTAAAACATTAATTTAGAAACCCATAGGTGTTATACGACTTCCAAAAACATCACAAAATTAATATACATATGCTACAATAAATTTAAACAAATGCCAATATCAAATACAAAGTCAAAAACCAAAGGTGCCTTTATTTTAAACAATAAGTATCCAGAAAACATAATAATGTGGCCTAGGGTCTATCCATCATAACATTCCACCATATTCAATAACGTATCTATAGTATATAAGTGTCATAATCAAACTCAATTATGAGTATATACAGCCCATAAAGTTAATCTGAAATGGAGGCTATCTAACCACTCACGTCGATCTATCTGTCAACAAGATAAAGATGGTCCCCACTACTATCACTATTCTTCCATGCTTTTGCCTTTCCTGCTATCGCCCTTAATATCTGAGGCATTGAAAAATAAAGCAATGCCTTAGCAAGCTATTGCTTGTGTAGGTATATAGACATTTAATTTAATAATAATTGTAGCATAAAAAAAAAATTCGAGAAACAAATGTTGATATAAATGTAGATCACAATATCCATGAAATATGAATGTCATAAACAATATCAATATGGTAGTAAAACATCATGTGCAATAAAACATGGATTTCATGGAAGTAAAGCATGATCTGGTAAAATCTTATATGAACAGAATGTCAATAAGCGAGGCACCCAATAAGTGGGTCCCATGAGCGTGCCATGTACTTACACAACAAGTCTTGAGTATTCGTACCAATCCTCTAAGTGTCATAACTCCCATGCACATAGGAATATATCAATGCTCATCATGCACACATACAAAACAAAAGTATGGATTGTCATGTTGCTCGTCATGCACACATACATCCCAAGTCTATCGACTACCACTCCCCGTTGACATCGTAACAAGAGACTCACTGTCCATCCACATTGGTGGGACTGGACCGGTAGTGTGGACTAGCCATGATACTAACCCTTATTGAGTGCCATTTGTAGGCAGGTGTCTATCTTCCCGTAAATTCAGATGGTGGTTGGCCTGCCCTAATCCCTCCTAGCATGACATCCATTAGGGTGAGAGCACCCGTCATAAATTACAAAAACACGAACATCATGTATCTCAAAAAATCAGGAGCTCGTGTGGCTAACCATCCTAAGGCATCCTCCTCATCTCGGGGTTAGCCTCTCAAGGATATGCCACCAAGGCTCCGCCATCTATTCTATGAAAATTATCTAATCTTAGTGATGCAATAATGAAGAGATATTTACAATTCATATATAAAATCCATAGGTATCCATACCAAAAATAGTTCGTTCATAAAAATCCATTCAATTCAGTATCAAAATCTCATATCCAATCATAGCATAATAAATTATAAATCACGTGTACACATAAGAAGCCATGTTGCAAATAGTCCTAGTCAATCAAAATGCTATGATCTATGAGATTTTAGAAAACAATTTGCAACATTAAATGTCATCACCTACCTCGGTAATGAAAAAACCAAATCAGGTGCGTAATCCTCTCAGCTCACACACTCTTATGTACATGTTAGTACCATAGTGCTATTTTGCATCATTTATTTTCCTCAATGAAATCCATTATAAGTTTTACTCTTAGGTTGTGTTCATTTATATATCAATTTGTATAATGATCCCCTAATTTAGCTTTCGATCTAGATCAATAGTCTTGATTGTCTGATTTATCTTTATTAAATCAGTTTCCATAATATTCAATACTCATCTACTTCAACTAATTATTTATTAGAGTTGTAATTTTCCAATTTAATGTCTCCTAATTAGAAAAGGTTTAATTCATTCCATATCAATGGAATTCGTGGTGATCCAACCATTGGATCGTTCTTTAAGGCCTCTATTTATGAAGGAATCATTAATTCTAGCTTTAATTATCACATATTAGTCCAATTTCATGTTCATCTACCAGTTCTAGTGTATATCCATGATTTATGTCTTGATTTAATGGTTAGATCACTCTTTGATCGATAAATTCCCAAATTCTAGTCAAATTAATTGTCCATACCAATTTCAGAGGGTGAATATATATGATCTGGTCCATGGATCCCTCAATTCATCCTTTGGATCATCTAATTGTCCAAGTTCTAGGGTTTGATTGCCCTCTGATAGGCCCGATGTAAGTAATTGATAACATTTCATGAATTTGATCTAATTAGATGTGATCAGATTAAGATTTTAATGCTAAAATCATGTTCGCGTCATTGAAACGATTCTAATGGGGATTTTGAATAAAAAATTGGGCTGATATAGCTCCCATGCAAAATGAACATTTCAATTCATTTTTGGATGGTCCAAATCAAAATCTGGATCAGATTCACTTTACACGAGAATATATCAGCGTGATTTGCTTCACACCAGACTAAAATAGCATCCCTATGATGCATTGCATCTAAGAATGCAGCAGAACGCACCACATGTGTTCCAGTCAGCAAGACTCTCCCAACGTGTGTCCCTAGTTCTAGGATGCTGGGTGACCTATTTGAATGCAATAGTGAACATGCATCATAGCTGTGCATGCGTGTCCACGCATGTCGCTGACTGAGCATCTCGTGGACGCATCCTGGGCTCAACGTCCATCAAGGGTGATGCACCCAGATTGTCCACACTATTTTTACTCAATCAGAGTCCTAGATGATGTGATTTTTTAAATCAATTTTTACCATTTATAAGGTTTTGAGCGTCTCTGAATCCAATGGACAATTCAAATCATTCATCTGAGTTGTCTTTGAGATGGGTTTTCTACTATGCCATTGTTTTTCCTAAATTCAAACCCTACCCACATGCAATCTCTGTTCTAGTAGTTAGGAACAATAAAAGCCTATGAATTAAAGCCAATGGAAGGGAAGGAAATTGAATCATACCTCTTACATTGATTAAAAATCTAATCTTGATGGTTTTAACCATGAATGAGAGATGGATGGCAAAAGGCACGATTGTGATGCTCTTTAGGCAACCAATTGCTACAACTCCATGGAAGAAGGTGAGATCTATCTATGATGTTGAATATAGTTAGATCTGATCACGTTTGATTATGGAAAAAGGGGAGAATTAGAGGAGAAGACGAAGGTGAATAGTGTTATGGAAAAGAGTCTTTTACCTTAAATACAGTTATGGTGAGATAACCACGATTAATCGTGTAATTAGTAGGTTTCTTAATCTGGATTGTTCTATCTAAATTCTAGGACCATCATCAGCATAATGTGGGCCCCACTTGTCAAATGTCAATTTTACCCTTTGCGAAATAATTGGGTAAATTTTTCATAAGATCTCCAATTTGAGCATTCTTAGTGTCATTTGATTCCTTTTTTCCAGTAAAATCCAATTTTTAATGTTTGAATCATCAATTCGATTTAAAATATTTATAGTTTTACTTTATTATTAAAAATTATATATAGAATTTGAGGATATTACACCCCCTCACCCTCCTCCCAGCATCGACCACCGAAGCCCCAAACCACCTCCCTACATTGACTACCAATCCCCCCTTCCTCTTCCCCCTCCCTGTACTTCCTCACTACAACCCCTACCCCTACCTTGCCCTTCTATCAATGGTGACCATCGATGCCCCCACCTTCTTCCTATGCCGATGACTGACCCCCTTCACCTCCTCTTCCTCTTCCCCCTTCCTCTACCGCCTCCCTAGGATCCCAACCCCCCTTCCTATGGAGATCACCAAAGCGCCCCACCGGCTCCCTACACCGATGATTGACTCCCCACCACCACCTCCTCCCTACATCGATGATCACTGCCCCCACTACTCACTACATCAATGACCGCTCCCCCCTGCACTGCTTACTGCACTGGTGACTGAAACCCACTCGTCAACCTTCCATGTACCGAAGACTATTACCCCCACCTCTTACCTCCTCCCTCTGGTGACGACCAAACCTACCCCTCCCCCAACTCCCAACCACCTTGATGAGTGCCTAATTTTTCATAAAAACAACCCAATTAGTACCCATGTGTTACAACTCATAGTGTTAAATTAGGATTTCTAGACCAAAATTGATAACACATACATTTTTCACCTACTAAAGTAAAAGTTTGTTATTTTGTAGGTTCAAAGGCTAATCCCAAGTACGCATGTGATTGATTGTATTTTTTTAGGAATTAATTAATAATTTTTATCTTTTGTAGGAAGAGAGATAATGATTTGACAGGCGAGATCGATTAAGATGAAAATACAAGATCAAGATCAAAGGATCAAGTCAATGTAACAACACTTAATTTTGTGTTCCTTTTCATACAATATAGTATATCTTAATTGAGCTGAAAATCAGGAATTAAATTTAGTAAAATTCAGTTCTATGTAAGTGACCCCTTTGAAAACTAAAAATTTGGACTCAATACTATCAAAAATGAAAATTACACATTTATATGATTCCAATGAAATAAAAAATACTGAAATCAAAGTTCAAATAAAGAAGTTATTACATTTTAAGTATGATGGGAATTTTTGTAAAATTAAGATAAAAAAGCAAGGAAGACCTAAAATAGAGGGGGTTGTATTTAATAAAGGCACCCCTCCCCACTTAAGAGAATTATGAATAGACTATTTGATCTATTCTCAACTTGACAGACAGAGTGTGTGTGTGTGTGTGTGTGAAGGGATGAAAGGAAGAGAAAGAAAAGGAAGAAGGAGAATAAGAGAAGAGGGAGAAGAGGGAGAAGAGAGAGGAAGGAGAGAGAAACCTGGCACAAGAAGAACCTAACACGCTAGTGGGTGAAGAAAATGAGGGTTTTTGGGTGCCAAAAAATTTAACTCGTCATTATAGATTATGCTAGTTTGGATCAAGGATCTGAACTGATCATGTTACTCAGCTCAGAGAGATAATCAAAACCCCCAAGGTTGATGGGGAATCCAAAGTGATCTTGACCACCAATCGGAGAGGTGAAAGGCAAACGGCATGATTGGAGGGTTTCCCTAGAAAATGGAGTCAATCCAGTTCATCCAAAGGTGGAGAAAACATGAAAGTACATCCAAGAGGTAGGATCTATGAAACCCAAATATTGATTTGAGATTTTAGCTAATTTCATACTATTCATGCTAGATCTATGTCTTTTGGATGATCTAACCATCCATTTCTTAATCCAAACCTAGGAATAGATAAATATGTGCTTGATATGGCTTGGATCTAATTAAGATTGTCAATCTGAGCTAGAAACTAATCAAACAATCTCAATCATCCACTCTATCACTATTTAAAAAGTGACTTCTTGATGTCTAATTGATGATGGGATACCATGGATGAGTTTGTGAACATTGAATTAACTAGTATATGGTAGAAATTGAAAGATCTGGAGGGAGATTGAGTGAATAATCTAAACCATCCAATCAGATAATAAAGGAACAAGGACTTAGCGATGCTTGATTTGTGATTAGATGTTGTCATTGCATTCCTAAACCCCAAATTGACATTGGATGAGCTAAGTTTCATTGACCAATTAGCTAAAAATATCTAATAACATGGTGACATCAAGATTTAACTACTTCTAGCTATCGGATCACCAATCTTGGGAATGAGCAGTAGATCAATGGATGATTTGACACTGTTCCTCACATCTGACCAATGATCAATCATTGGTGAATGACTAATTAGAACTCCAATAGCCTTAGATGATCCGTGATGTGGAAAGTAGACCAAGAGCCTAAGTAGCTAAGATCATATAGTTAAGGGTGATGGCTTGTTTGAAACCTAATGGTTTCATGATTAGCAAATTATCTTGACCATCAAATTAGGGCTAGAATAGATTCTTTTTTGTAATTATTTATATAACTTGACATTGACAAGGAATCAGGAATATTAACAGTTGGTTGATGAATGAATTGGAGGGATATAACTAAATCATCAAGCATGACAAAAGAGGTACATAGTTTTCACACCGATATGTTTTTGTTAAATATGAAAACTATTGATGATTATTCCACCATATTTGAAAATAGTTAAAATTGAGATTTTAAGATTTATGATTTATACAGTTAGAGTACTTGTACTTCATGCAACTATCAGTTTTGAATGGCATGTTGCTTTATTATTAAATTGAAAGCTTGTACATCCAAATGTATTTGCAATTACAAGGACTTCATGATTTATGAAATGACAAGGGATGTGAAATCCTCAAACTCAACCCTTATGAGGGTTTGTTTTTAAATGGTGGTATAGTGCTATGAGATCTAAATTTTTGCATGTTTTCACTTATGCATGGATTTCTATGGTTTTATATGTTATGACGGTATGTAATGATGCCTAGTATTATTATGTTATGAAGGGCATATGGTGGCCCGTTGGATGCTGTTCTAGGAGGGTGAGGATTGATCACCCCCCTCTAAACCTTTATACATATGATGCCTGCTATAAAAAGGGGGCTTGTTAGCCCTAGTCAGTTCTAGTGGCGGTTATAAGTGTGGCGTTAAGCTACATGATGTCTGTTATGGGTAACCCTGAGAGTTAGTCCCACATTGCCTAGGGAGAGGGAGGGGGGTGGGTTATAAGAGTTTGGGGAACTCTTACGGTGCACAACATTTATTAGTCTTGGTATTGGCGTGATAGATGCAGACTTAATTGGGTTTTATCCGTTGCATAGAGGGACCGTTATTTTGACATTCATTTGTATATAGTGCGATAGTAGAGGCATGTGGAACCCTGTGATTTAGGGTCCATAATGAGCACTCATGACTAATGACAAATAGCCAAAGTTTGAGTTATATGAATAACTCATTGAGTTGTTTATATGTGAATTATAGGAATAACTCATAAGGGTAATGTTGATGAGAGTGGCAAGTTCTAAGAAAATAGATTTTAGTCCTAGTAGGAGTAAGAGGAGTAATCGTATGAAATTAGTATAATTCTTCGAATAAGGAATAGTAGTACAAGGGTATAAAATTAGTGTATCAAAATGAAAACTTTGTTAGTTGATGGATCTATTTGCATGCGACCTTTTGAGAATTCATGTTTCAATTTTGATGATGTGTATAAACCTTGGAAGATTATGATAACTATTGAGCAATAATATTATGATTGTAATGAAAAAGATAGCAGAAAATAGTCACTATGGAAAATAACTTGAAGAAATTAAGAGAATTAAAGCATTAGTTCATGCATGTAGTGAATATATTTGATGGAATAAATTTGGTATTATGAAAATCAATGGCAGTTTGACCAAGTTATGTAAATGAATTATTGATCTACGAGGTGAAAACCAGTTAGTCCTTACATGTATAGAAATACTGATAGCTAGTTATGAGAAGTAAATACCTATTTAATGATTATTGAGACTTCTAGTTATGAATTCAAGGTGCACAGTGCTTAAAGGATATAACAACAGTTTTATAAGGATGATTACTAAATGATAAGAAAGATCAATAGATGAGTGGAGAATTCGGCCATTAATATAGAAACTTCATGAATGAGTTCAAGTGATTTCTTATGATATTAGAAGACAAACTAAAAAAGGTGTTTATTTAGACATTATACTATATGGGACTATCTAACATTTGTTGTTTAATTGCTTTTGGATCAAAAGGTACTTATTATACACGTGTCTTAGGTAAGACATCTGGACATGAACACAATGAATGAATTATGATATGAATAAGAGAATTTTGACATTGATATGAACATGTTGGTAATCCTAATGGAAATCTAATGAACACATGGATACTAGAAGGTTTTAGTGCTAATCTATATGAGAACGTTTGAATCATGGTGATAATTTGATCATAAATTTTAGACATGTTTATGAATGAATTCTTATAGTAGAGAATTATTTAATGAGTTTAGAATCCATAGAACATGATATATTATTATGAGTCTTTGTAAGTATTAGATTGCTGTAGCGTATAGCTACTATCATTGAGAGAAGATGCTACTCAGTCCTTTAGGATATTTACCTCAAATCTCAATGTGAATCTAATTTGGGGACACTAAAAATGTAATTATAAGAATTTTGGTGTTAGTCATTTAAGAGGGCACATCCCTCCATTATTGAGACTTTGTTTAGAAGGCCCTTAAGAAGGCCTATGTAGATCACTATCTTTACCTTATAAGGAATTGGTGATAGAAAGAGAGTTGGCTACATTAGAGCAGAGAGATCAGATAGTTTAATAGTAATTGAACCGGCCTACTGGCTGAGGAGGTTTGCTACTATTGCCATTACCATAGATTAGGAGGTAGTAGATAGATTTATTGATAAGTTCACACCTGGATTAAGGAGTCAAGTGATTTTATAGCATTCTAAATTGGTGGTAGGGGCAGCAAGTGTGATCTCTATGTTTTAGAGGGATTCCTTAGGACTAGGGCTAACGACAGAGACTTAGACATGGGTAGTTCAAGTCAATTGAGTAAAGGCAAGAGATCCTTTTTCACTGATGTAGTTATAGAGGCCTTCAAATAGGGATGTGAACAAGAGCTCTATCATTTGCAAGGTAGATTTCCATAGTAGCAGTATTAGCATCAGCAGCTACCATTACAAAGACAATCCTTTAGATGCTTTGATTGTGGAGAGTCAGGACATTTCTTTAGAGACTGTCTCAGAGGACATCGAGTCCGACTAATTGAAATTGGATGTAGGGTAGAGATGGCCCCACATTAGCAGTGATGAGTTTCTATTATTACTTCAAGGCAAGCACACGCCTAGACCTAGGTGGTGGAAAGTCTTTTACTGATTGTTGGTAGGCATGTTATGATCCTCTTTGATCTAGGATCTAGTAATTCTTTCTTTCATATGTTTTTGCATCCTACTTGGACATGCCTGCATATTTGTTATCCTCTAGGTTGGATACTATGACTCCGATGGGAGAGTTATTAGAGGCCAGGGAGCACCTTCTAGGGACATAGTGAAGGGGATGATGAATGATGATGTCATCCTACTCGATATGGTTGATTATGAAGTCATCCATGGGATGGATTGGTTAGTTACTTACAAGGAGATAGCTGATTGCAGTGAGAAGAAGGTCACTTTTAACATACTTGTACAACTAGTGACCTTGATCCTACGTAGGAAGGGCATCTCTAAGGTGTGTGTTATTCCTACCTTGAAGGTAGTGAGGTACTTTCCAAAGGGTGCCAAGTCTCTTGTAAAGTGTCTAATTTTGCCTAAAAAATTCCTAGTTTAGGCATTCAATTAGATCATATCACCGTTCCAAAGTGCAAAATTTAGCTTGAATTTTAATTAGGCTCAAATTGACCATCTAAACTTTAAAATTTTAAAATCAACGGTTAGATGATCATTAGAGCCTATTAGATGATTAATGTGTAGTTCAGATGATTTTAATTTAGTCTTTTATTTTGCAGATTAACTATGAAAGACATGGATGGCTAAGGATCAAGGTTACAGATTATCCCTCAAGAATCAACGGGCCAGATTAGTGAAGAGCAAGAAGGTGTCCTAATCAAAGAGGATTCGTAATTGTAAGAGGAGTTGTAAAAGGAAGAGGATTCCTAAAAGGGATGGAATCCTAATTGGGAGAAAGTTTCCCCATAGGAATCTAACTCTTCAAGGAAAGAGTTTGAGTAAAATATGGAAGAGAAAACAATTATAAATGGGAGAGCCACACAAGCCTAAGGAGAGTTTTTTGCTTTTAGTAGTTTTGACTTGTTTTTTTCTTAGGCTTCCTTTTCTAATTGAATTGTGTCTTTTACTGTTCATTCAATTTCTCTCTCCCGTTTTAGTTTTCCCATACCTCTCATCTTTTGTTTTTGTTAAAAGCACCACTACACTTCACAGATCATTCCAGCCTCTTTGCTACACCAGATCCTCAAACCAAGTTCTTCCATTACCATACAACTCTTACACATTCTCCCTCTCTCTTCCATGTTTCCCATTCCAGGCTCTCACCTTTTATCCAAATCCCAGGCTAAACCAATAGAAGCTAGGCGTCCTAGCCCAGGTTCATCTGCTCCATACGGTGGCCAGACAAACCAGCTTCTCCATCTAACTACACCCCCCTAACCCATCATTTTCATTCATTCACAGGACACACGCCTAGACCAACGACGCATCTAAACTAGACGACGCCTAGAAAGGCATCATTTTTTTCCATTCTCACATGCTTCCAGCCATCCATCCACTCCAGCCTGCAACCCATCTACTCTGGATGGGACCAGACGATGGCCCAGAAACTCCAAATCAAGTTTGGCTTTCTTCCAGATCACCTAGCACAGACCAGACGATGCGATGTCCAGCCCAAACCACTCGCTTTTCCTCATCACCGACCATGAACAAGCCCTAGTCCAGATCAAGTGGTTCTTTGTCACCGACCGCCTAGGGAGAGAAAATCCAGAGTGGGTTTTTCCCCACACTCTTCTCCTCCCCCTTTCCTCGTTCTCCTCTGGCTACATCTCCTCCATTCTCCGGCATTCTCCTCGTCGAGTTTTGTCTGGTTTTTCTTAAAAAGCAAAATGTTAACAAAATTCTAGTTCTGCCCTTTGTTATTTAAGGAAATTTTATTTCTATCCTTTCATTTTAATACCATTTGTGTCCTCATTTTATTTACTTCTGTGTCCCTGAATATTTTGGTTTTCCATTATCCACATTCTGCCTATCCAGGGACAATGATATCCAATGCTGTTTGTTGAGTGTTATTTTCTATTCTCTTGGATTTAGAAATTCTGTACATTACAGAAGTTAAATAAATTGAGATTTTTTATTATATTGTCATTTTATTTCTATTATATTCATTAGTTTTAATTTATTTATTAATTAAATTTTATCTAAAACTGCATCTTTTAAAGCGAGTCCCTTTGGGATCGACCTGTATTTGCATAGCTATACTACAATAGGCTGTGCACTTGTGGAAAAGTATCAACAAGTTTTTAGCGCCGTTTCCGGGGACTTGCAAAGGAGTTTTACGAAATTTAATTAAAAATTAAAAAAATCCAAAAATTCGTAAAAAATTAAAAAATATTAGGAATTGCATTTTAGGTATATTTTTGAATTATTTTTTTATGCATAACCACCTAATTTTCTGAAATTGGTACTTATTTCTAAATTTTCTTTTCAAGGAAACAAGAAAGTGGGGAAAATTGGCAAGAAAATCTTCATCAACATGGAAATTTCCTTGCTTTCCTGGATTAGGAAAAACAAATTTCCTTTCAAGTGAAGCTTGTATTGAGGATCCTTGTAAATTTCAATTTCAATTTTCATTTTAAAGGGTTATAACAATACAGGGCTAGTGTAGGATAAGGTGGCCCACACTTGATCTTCATCTGGAACCTCACTGTAAGTTTCCTCACTCATTTAAATTCTTAGATTAGGGTTTGCATTTAGAGTAAATTTGCATTGTTTAGTAGTATAAATCATATAGACAGCATCCTCTTATAATTGTTGCATTTTTAGGTTTTGCATTAGTTTATCGCCTTTATTTGCATCTTAGGACACGATTAATGCTTTAAGGTGATATATACTGATCGAACTACCATGGAGTGCGAAATTAATTAGTAAGGGCACCCTACCCCCATAAGATCAAAGGTGCATTTCATCACCACTCCGTGGCCCACTTAGGATAATCACCTCAAGCTCACTACCCTAACCGTCAAATCAAATTAAAATCAATAAGAAGAGACCTATAGGGCTATCACTTGCTATGATGACCTGGGTTTTTATATGATGCAAATTTGATAAAAAGGCGAGATCTCTTGTTTTATAAATATGAAATGCATGAAAATCCTTTTCTTTTTGGAAAACAATCTCTCATCAAAACCCTGAGTGGCAAAACACATTTTCAAATTATCTAGCCATGGCATAGTTTTAAATTAACATTATTCCCAGGAAAGTGTTAGTCACAGCCTCAGCTATAGAGAGTAACTACAATCAAGTAACATTGAAAGATAAGATAGGGGTTTACTTACTTGCACTTAGTCTGGGTGTCTTCTATCACAAGCGTTCCTTGTCCTTAAGTGTTTACTTTGTGTCTGAAAAATGTTGTGGATTGGGTGAGTAGATACTATACTCAGTAGGAGTCCATCACTACTAGTTTTACAATGCATGTTATATATAAAATCATATGCTCTTTCAAGACATGTGCATGTTTGAACACTCATGCTCAATATTGATATCAAAAACCACTGTCAAATTGAAAAGCTAACGACCTAAAGAATCGCACAAACCAAGTCGAAAGTATCATATATATATCATAACATAATGATATGCATAAGATGCTTCATTGAATCCAACTCATGGATATCTAGTATGGTATGGTCGACCAACCTCATATCATCCCATATGCAATGCAAATAAGTCCATTAAACCATAGGGTCCAACTATGCCCACGACCTCCCCGCCGTGTGGTCCCTGGGTACCTAAGGGCGCTTGGTCATAGCCTCAACGGGGCCTACGACACATCGACCTAGTGCCGTGACACCAGTGGTAGCCCCTAGTACCACATCCAGTCGACGTAGGGACGTTGCCATTTTTGGGCGTGGTACCCATCCACCTAATAGTGGTAGAGGCTGGAGGCCAACCCAAACCTCTCGGCATAGCACCCACGAGCTTATCAGCCCAAATCATATCAGATCAAACAAGCAAAAAGCTCTTTTTTTCAAAGCCTGTCCTCGTTGGGTCCCTCACAACTGCCTGGCCCTCACAATTGCCTACCTAGCGTCTTTTGGGCACCCCAGCGTCTTTTGGTAACCCTCAAGGACATGCAATCTTTCATAAACTCAGTGCTCACAAATCATACAATGTATGCAATTGTTTGCAAAACATATCTATACATAATGTATATGCAATTTTTTGCAAAACATATCTATGCATAAAGCATTTATCATATGTACACTGAATTCGTTTATAAGATTAAGTTATGCTAAACAAATCATATAACTTATACTTAAATCATGCATTCAAAACAATCATGGCCCTATTTAAAAGTCTAGTAGCGATAGAGCACCTACCTGGCTAGGTGGCGCTAACCCCTTTGTCCTCGTACGCTCCTAAGGGTTCATCCCCATGCCTATGGGTGTCCTAAGGTCCTAATTGGGCCTTGGTATCATCAGTTTTCCAAAGGTCTAGTGGCCATGCACCACCATCCTATTCTAAGGGTCTTGACCACCTGGTATTGGGCCTTGATCAGTGATTTTTATAGTTTGGGTGTGTCCCCGTTGTCGACACGGACATAATGCCTTTCACGGCACCTCAATCGGAGCTCTAGATCTCAAGTTATAAGCTTTTTAGTATCACGTGTACATAAAAGGGTCAAACAAAGCAAGGTGTAAGCCTAGGACGCTAACTGCGTCAGCGGCAGGTGCGTATGTAGACGCACCCAACTTCCGCCTGACATTCTCTTTTGCGGGCGCATCCACGGACGCGCCCGTCTGGTTCTCTCAACGCATAGAATGCATTTTGTTCGTTGGGGGACCAAGGCATCCTCGGGACGCCCTGGTTCAACCCTGTCGAACCAGTGCGGCCCAGGGATCATCCTTGGGTTCTTTGTGACTCTCCAGGGCCTGTTTTGCGTGAATTTTCATGCAAAAACTAAGGGAAACTTAGCCTAGGACTAATGGGAAGACGGGTTTGGAGGGATTTTGGGCATACCTGGCTCGTTGCTAGGATTTTCTCCACGTTTCTCCTCTTGGTTGCTTCTCCAAAATGGGTTTTTCTAAAGCTTTTGGGCTGCCATTAGAGGCGCCCAAGAACTCTATTTATAGAGGTATAAGATGGTTCTGGAGGGGGCTCTCACCGCCCTTGAATGGCGATGGAGAAACCTCCAGAATGGTGGTGATTTCTCCTCCAATCACCGCCATTCTAGAACCCTCTAAGAGGTTGAAGAAGAGGGGTACCCATATCAAAACGGGCCCCTGTATTTTGCAGGCCAAATCCGTTTTTTAATGAAAATTATATTTTTGCCCCTGAACTTCAAAGGGCCATAACTTGCTCATTTTAACTCCGTTTTGGGTGATTTTGGTCTTGTTGGATTCCTTTTTCTGAGACGCACCTAATGGCACCATTTTTAGGACCAAATTGCTGGGTTCAGTTAGGGTGAATAGTGAAATGACCAAAATACCCTTATCTTCAAAAACTAAACTTTTCATTGCTAACTTGGGATTTTAATGTTACAAAGTTGGAGTCATTACATTCTTACCCCCTTAGGGGAATTTCGCCCCCAAAATTCTACAATATATACAGTCAAAAGATCTCAGGGTACTTTTCTTGCATTTCTGACTCTAGTTCCCAAGTCTCTTCTTCCATGTGCGCATTTCTCCACAAAACTTTGACTAAGTCTATGTCCTTGTTTTGCAGCTTCTTACTCTTACGATCCCGGATCTCAACTGGTCTCGTCTCTAGCTTGAGATCCTCCGTCAACTCTACGGGTACTTGGTTGATGACATGAGCAGGGTTAGGGACGTACCTCCTTAGCATAGATACATGGAATACGTTATGCACTTCAGATATCTGAGGGGGTAGTGCGATCCTGTAGGCCACTTTTCCCACTTTCTCTAGGATTTCAAAAGGTCCTATATAACGCGGGCTAAGCTTGCCTTTGATACCGAACCGCATAACTCCTTTAGTGGGAGATATCTTCAGGAAAATGTGCTCTCCTATGTCGAATTCTAATGGTCTCCTCTTTCAATCAGCATAGCTCTTTTGGCGGCTTTGAGCTGTGAGGAGGCGTCTTCTTATGAGTTTGACCTTCTCGGCGCATTGCTCCACCAGCTCGGACTGGAGCACCCTGGACTCTCCAACTTCACTCCAACTGGTGGGTGATCAACAAGGTCTCCCATAGAGAGCCTCGTACGGAGCCATGCCAATGCTCGACTGAAAGCTGTTGTTGTACGCGAACTCTACTAGCAGTAGGTTTTCATCCCAGCTGTACTTCCAATAGAGGGCACAAGTTCACAACATATCTTCGACTATCTGGATAGTGCACTCTAACTGTCCATCGGTCTGTGGATGGAAGGCTGTGCTATAGTTCAAGGAAGATCCTAAGGACTTTTGGACGGACTTCCAGAGTTGTTAAGTGAAGCGGCTATCCCTATCTGAAGTGATACTAAGGGGTATGCCATGTAAACTTACTATCTCTTTGATGTATAGCTGAGATAGGCTGTCAGTGGATTGGGTATGGTGTATAGGAAGGAAATGGGATGTCTTAGTCAATCTATCAACAATTACCCAGATCATGTCATGACCCTTGGAGGTCCTGGGAAACCCTATGATGAAGTCCATGGTAATATGGTCCCATTTCCATTCGCATAACTCAAGGGGTTGTAACAATCCCGCAGGTCTTTGATGTTCAGCCTTTACTTGTTGACATGTTAGACACTTTGCCACAAATTCCCCTATGTCTCTTTTCATACCATCCCACCAATATTCTCTCCTTAAGTCTCGGTAAATCTTAGTTCCTCCAGGGTGTATAGTATACTTAGACTGATGAGCCTCTTTTAAGATTTCTTGTTTTAACTCTTTATTTGCCGGTACCACTAATCTTCCTTGCATGTAAACGCTACCATCTTCCCTTTTAGTAAACCCTGGTTTTCCTATGAAAGCTTGTATATCTGGATCTCCCTTCTGTTCTTGCTTAACATTTTCATTAACAGCTGACTTTATTGTTTAACCTGCCATAACGATCTTGTGCTTACTTATATCTGGTTTCCATGTGATTACTTCTTGTAATAGCTTCCATCTCTTAGTTAATAAACTTGCACACATCCCTTGAGTTTTTCTACTTAATGCATCAGCTACCACATTAGCCTTTCCAGGGTGGTAATGAATGGACAATTCATAGTCTTTTAAGTATTCCATCCATCTTCTTTGTTGCATATTTAAGTCTTGTTGGGAAAAGATATATTTAAGACTCTTGTGGTCTGTAAAAACTTCAAACTTTTCCCCATATAAATAATGTCTCCAGATTCGCAAGGCAAAGACTATGGCTGCTAATTCCAAGTCATGGGTTTAGTAATTGACTTCATGCTTCTTGAGTTGCCGAGAAGCATAAGCAATTACCTTCCCATGTTGCATAAGTACGCAGCCTAGTCCTTGTTACGAGGCATCGCCGTATATCTCAAATCCGCCACTTCCTGAAGGTAAGGTAAGGATAGGTGCTGTAGTTAAACTTCTCTTTAGTTCCTGGAAGCTTTCCTCACATTTATCAATCCATTCAAATCTTGTGGCTTTCCTGGTCAGCTTAGTTAGAGGTAAAGCAATTTGTGAAAAGCCCTCGATGAATCTCCTGTAATATCCGGCAAGTCCTAAGAAGCTTCTTATTTCTGTGACTGTCTTAGGTCTTTCCCATTTCTGTACTGATTCAACCTTAGCGGGGTCAATTGCTATGCCATCTTGAGAAATAATGTATCCTAAGAAATTAACCCTTTCCAGCCAAAACTCACACTTATTGAATTTTCATATAACTTGTGTGCTCGTAGGGTGCTTAATGTTATCCTTAGATGTTCCTTATGGTCTTCAGGAGTTTCTGAATATATCAAGATATCATCCACAAACATTATGATGAATTTATCTAAGTACTCCTTGAACACCCTATTCATGAGGTCCATAAATGCGGCTGGAGCATTAGTTAAACCAAAGGACATTACTCTGAATTCATAATGGCCGTATCGAGTCCTGAAGGCTATCTTGGGAATATCTTCTTCTCTAACTCGAAGTTGATGGTATCCGAATCGTAGATCAATCTTAGAGAAGACTCTGGCTGACTGAAGTTGATCGAAAAGATCATCAATTCGGGGAAGGGGGTACTTATTCTTAATGGTGATCCTATTTAGCATCCGATAGTCTACACACAATCTCATGGAGCCATCATTTTTCTTAACGAAAAGGACTGGAGCTCCCCATGGAGATACGCTAGGTCGTATGAACCCTTTGTCAAGTAGTTCCTGTAACTGGGTCTTCAGTTCTTTTAGTTCTGTAGGAGCCATTCGGTAAGGAGCTTTGGAAATGGGGGAAGTACCGGGTATAAGGTCAATGATAAACTCAATTTCCCTTGGTGGAGGTAGACCTGGTAAGTCCTCAGGGAATACGTCAGGAAATTCTCGGACTATCTTGACATACTCTAGCTTTGGTTGGGGACTCTCGACAGATTCAATGTTGGCTAAGAAGAAGGGGCATCCCTGAGCTATGTGCTTAAGTGCTTTTATGGCAGAAATAACACACACTCTAGAATAATCCTTTCTTCCTTGGAGGGTGAGAGTGTCTCCATTAGGTAGGGTAAAAGTGACACGTTTCTGGCGGCAATCAACAAAGGCTTGATGAAAGGCTAGCTAGTCCATACCTAGGATGATGTCGAAGTCATTCATATCTAAGTGAATAAGATTGGCATGTAGCAAATGGTCGTTGATCAGAATGGGGACATCCTGGAGATAAGAATAGGTGGGAAGTGCCTGGCCTACAGGAGTCATGACTTCTAGAGTGAAGTCTAGGTCCTGTGGTATAATGTCCAAGGATGATGCAAACTCCCTGGATATGAAAGAATGAGTGGAGCCTGTATCGAATAGAACTTTAGCAGGTATATCATAAATAGAAAGAATACCTTCAACTACTCCATTTGAAGCCTGGGCTTGACTGGAAGTGACGGCAAAGACCCGTCCTTCGCTTTTTGGAACTTGATCTTCTTTACGCTCTTGTACTTTCCTTTTTGGAAAGTGGGACATGGTTTGCCTGAATGATTTCTGTTACACCTAGGGCATGCCTTCCAGTCTGGTCTTCTTCCTTTGTTTTCAAACGGCTTCTTGAAAGGTGGCCTGGGTCCAGATGACTGAAATGGTCTCTTTCCTTTATTTCTCAAGGTGTTGATGTTCTTAGTTTCCTTTATTGCCTGGTTCCTTTGATAATCTTTTTCATATATGGAGACCATCTCTACGGCTGTGGCTACTATGGAAGGTTGAAAACCTAGAACTCTGCTCCTGAGTCCTGGGTTGAGCCCATCTACAAATCTTTCTGCCGCATCTTCCTCATCAGCACAAGCACGTGGTGCAAATCTTCGAAGGCTGATGAATCTATTTTCATACTGTTGGACAGTCATATTTCCTTGTTCTAAGTCCATAAATTCTTTTTCCTTCTGTTTTCTTATGTGCTTAGGATAATATTTGTCATTAAAGACCTTTTTAAACTCTTCCCATCCTATTGTTTCTCGCTGGTCAAAATAAGTCCTTTCTGCTATTTCCCACCAAAAGGTAGCTTCTCCCCTAAACACAAATGTGGCCATGGGTACTTTTCTTTCTTCAGCTATGTTCATGGCTTTAAATATCTTTTCAATATCAATTAACCATTTTTCAGCTGTAGATGCTTCATCTTCTCCTGTGAATGAGGGAGCTAACTTTTGAAACCTTTCTAACTAAACCTCAATCCTATCTATTGCTTTATCAGGGGAAGGATCTCAGGTGGTAGGAGTTTGGCTTTGACTACTCATGTATTGTTCCATATGTTGTAGAAATTGCTGGAATAATTCAGCCATCCCATTGCCCGACCCAGTGGAGTCCACTGGTGGGGCTTCAGGTCTTAGAGCATTGCTTCCTTTCTTTTTAGGCATCTGTAATAACAAGGTAGTTTACCAGACCTTAGTATATGTTATCCTATTACCCCATACTCTTTCATGGATGAAACTTGATTATAAGTTATTCTCCTCATAACTGGGCTGTGAGTAACGTCAAACCGCGCTCTGATACCAACTATGATGACCCGGGTTTTTATATGATGCAAATTTGATAAAAAGGTGAGATCTCTTGCTTTATAAATATGAAATGCAGGAAAATCTTTTTCTTTTTGGAAAACAATCTTTCATAAAAACCCCGAGTGTCAAAACACATTTTCAAATTATCTAGCCATGGCATAGTTTTAAATTAACATTATTCCCAAGAAAGTGTTAGTCACAACTTCAGCTATAGAGAGTAACTACAATCAAGTAACATTGAAAGATAAGATAGGGGTTTACTTACTTGCACTTAGTCTGGGTATCTTCTGTCACAAGCGTTCCTTGTCCTTAAGTGTTTACTTTGTGTCTGAAAAATGTTGTGGATTGGGTTAGTATATACTATACTCAGTAGGAGTCCATCACTACTAGTTTTACAATGCATGCTATATTTAAAATCATATGCTCCTTCAAGACATGTGCATGTTTGAACACTCATGCTCAATATTGATATCAAAAACCATTGTCAAATTGAAATACTAACGACTTAAAGAATCGCACAAACCCAGTTGAAACTATCATACATATATCATAACATAATGATATGCATAAGATGCTTCATTGAATCCAACTCATGGATATCTAGTATGGTATGGTCAACCAATCTCATATCATGCCATATGCAATGCAAGTATGTCCACTAAACCATAAGGTCCAACTATGCCCCTGACCTCACCGCTGTGTGGTCCCTGGGTACCTGAGGACACTTAGTCATAGCCTCAACAGGGCCTATGACACGTCGACCCAGTGTCGTGACACCAGTGGTAGCCCCCTGTACCACATACAGTCGGCGTAAGGACGTTGCCCTTTTTGGGCGTGGTACCCATCCACCTAATAGTGGTAGAGGCTAGAGGCCAACCCAAACCTCTTGGCATAGCGCCCATGAGCTTATCAGCCCAAATCATATCAGATCAAACAAGCGAAAACCTCTTTTTTTCAAAACCTGTCCTCTTTGGGTCCCTCACAACTGCCTACCCAGCGTCTTTTGGGCACTCCAACATCTTTTGGTAACCCTCAAGGACATGCAATCTTTCAAAAACTCAATGCTCACAAATCATACAATGTATGCAATTGTTTGCAAAACATATCTATACATAATATATATGCAATTATTTGCAAAAATATCTATGCATAAAGCATTTATCATATGTACGCTGAATTCGTTTATAAGATTAAGTTATCAAATCATATAACTTATACTTAAAACATGCATTCAAAGCAATCATGGCTCTATTTAAAATTCTAGTAGCGATAGAGCACCTACCTGGCTAGGTCGCGCTAACCCCTTTATCCTCGTACGCTCCTGAACATGGTTTGGGGAATCAAGGTCAGTTTGGCCTATTTTTTATAGGTTTAAGAGTGGTTGGTCTTACTACTTAGGCATTAAGGGTTCATCCCCATGCCTATGGGTGTCCTAAGGTCCTAATTGGGCCTTGGTATCATCAGTTTTCCAAAGGTCTAGTGGCCACACGCCACCACCCTATTCTAAGGGTCGTGCCCACCTTATATTGAGCCTTGATCATGGATTTTATAGTTTGGGTGTGTCCACATCGTCAACACGGACACAACACCTTTCACGGCGCCTCAATCGGAGCTCTAGATCTCAAGTTATAAGCTTTTCAGTATCACGTGTACTTAAAAGGGTCAAACAAAACAAGGTGGAAGCCTGGGACGCTAACGCGTCCCACATCAGCGGTAGGCGCGTCTGCAGATGCACCCGGCTTCCGCCCGACGTTCTCTTTTGTGGGTGCGTCCACGGACGTGCCATTTGGTTCTCTCAACGCATAGAACACGTTTTGTTCGTTGGGGGACCGGGGCATCCTCGGGACGCCCTGGTTCAACCCTGTCAAACCAGTGCAGCCCAGGGATTGTCCTTGGGTCCTTTGTGACTCTCCAGGGCCCGTTTTTGCATGAATTTTCATGTAAAAACTTAGGGAAACTTAGCCTAGGACTAATGGGAAGACGGGTTTGGAGGGATTTTGGGCATACCTGGCTCTTTGCTAGGTTTTTCTCCACGTTTCTCCTCTTGGTTGCTTCTTTAAAACGGGTTTTTCTCAAGCTTTTGGGCTGCCATTAGAGGTGCCCAAGAGCTCTATTTATAATGCTATAAGATGATTCTGGAGGGGGCTCTCACCGCCCTTGAATGGCGGTGGAGAAACCCCCAGAATGGTGGTGATTTCTCCTCCAATCACCGTCGTTCTAGAACCCTCTAAGAGGTTGAAGAAGAGGGGTGCCCGTATCAAAAGGGGCCCCTGTGTTTTGCAAGCTAATTCCGTTTTTTAATAAAAATTACATTTTTGCCCCTGAACTTTAAAGTGCCATAACTTGCTCATTTTAACTCCGTTTTGGGTGATTTTGGTCATGTTGGATTCCTTTTTCTGAGACACACCTAATGGTACCATTTTTAGGACCAAATTTCTTGGGTCAGTGAAGGTGAATAGTGAAATGACCAAAATACCCTTATCTTCAAAAACTGAACTTTTTATTGCTAACTTGGGATTTTAATGTCACAAAATTGGAGTCATTACACCTGCTCATAGGATCCTCTTACTAAGACTCAATTTATTGTCAATCTAGTGGCTTTTGAGCACTGTGGTTATTGAGAATTGTCTAATGGAGCATCGCTCTTCCCTCACCTCCTTACACGAGGGTTGTATTAACTGCCTTGTAAAAAACCTAATTGGTAAGCAATAATCAAGTCCAAAGGTGAGGAGGAGCTCTAGATTAGGCTAATTAAAAGCATTGCCCTTACACAAATTTAAGAAAATCAATATGCTGCTTATTAGCCTCAAGGATTATATTGTGTCCTTTGTTTGTGCATATTTCTAGGAAGTTAGGTTGCATCATGTAGGTTAGTTTTCATCTTAAAAAAAAAAAGAGAAAAAAGAGGGGAGCCTATCAAGAAGGGGATAGATTTCATAAATGCATAGATGGATCGATTAGATCTTATGGAAAGTCAATTGCTTAGGCTAATAGCTTCTAGGCAAGTTGCGCCACAACCTTAATACCATAATGATTATACCTATTCTGAGCATCCCTATTCCACTCCTTCTTGGCCCCCATCAAGCTCCACATACAATGAATACTATCAGGAGCCAGTAGATGCACTTAATGCATTCACATACCCTAACAATTTTTATTCTGAGACAAATTATCAAGACTCTAATGAATGTGCTAGACATTATGAACAACCATGGTCTCAGGATTACCAATATCAGGAAGAACCACAACGGTCTCACCCTGGTCAGTACTACCATGATTATTTAGAATATTAGAGTCAACCATCATGTGTTCAGCCTGCTCAGTCCTTTTTTAGTACCCCAATGCCACAACAATACCAACCCTATGAGTCATTTCCTCTACGAGAAGAACCACTATTAGAAGAAAAAATGCAACATATGTGTGAAATAATAGCACAAGGGAATAATGAAATAAGACAAATGAAGGAAGATTTCATTGAGGAAATAAACCGAGGGAGGGAGGAATTTGAGAAAAAACTGAAACAAATTAGGGGGAATATAGAGCCATTTATTCTTGACACTACAACCATCCTTAGAAATCTCCAACTTAGATATACTTGCACCATGTCAATTCTGATTATGAAGAGACTTCCATTGATGAAGAGAGTCAAACTTTAGACAAATCCAACCCTAATCCTCCAAACGCATGTCCCACCTAGTTTTATGACTTTGATGAAGACACATCTATTGAGGAGATGCATGAATTGTTGGATACTGTGCCTTTGATGGACACTTCTCAATGGCAAGCTAGAGTAGATCCTCCTATAAAGCATGAAATTTAGATTGTGCCTTTTAATGTAACAGATGTACCTGATTGGGACTTAGCAGCCTTATTTGAACAAACATCAAATGATAATATAGGCCTAATTGCTACCGTACCTATGCTTATCCGACAGAAAGAAGCAAAATCAATTGATATGCATCAACCTACTGTAGGGTACACATAAGAAGATAACCAGGGTTTAAGCCAAACCTTGTCCCCGCCTCTAGTAATACAAGAACAACCTATTAGAGAAGGGTAGAGTCAGGTTATTACTCTAGAATGGTCAGTATTATCCATCAATTTGGTCAAGACAAGGACTATTTAGCACCATATGGTCTAAGGAAATACACGGTCGTTCATGCAGTCATTGTGTTACCCTCACCTCAATTTTCGAGGTGGAGTAATTATATTAACTACTTGAAATATTAAAGATGGGGGATCATCAATATGGTCCCACTACCTTCACAATTGCAATGATCTACTGTATTATATTCATATCACCACCTACAATTTCAAGGTGGAGGCTATATATAGATTACTGCAAAATTTTGAAGTGGCGCGAGAAATCTCACCTTTTCATCTTAGGGTTAGGACTAGTACACATAAGCTAACCCTGTTAACTCTAGGTTTAGAAAGTTAGATTAGGTAATGTCTGGCTAAAGACGTTAAACTTAGCGCTTATTGGGAGGCAACCCAAGGGTTTAGTGTCTACATCACTCAACTTTCATATATAATCCTATGTTTTGAAACATTGAGGACAATGTTTCATTCAGGT
Source organism: Warburgia ugandensis (assembly GCA_035236585.1). NCBI lineage: Eukaryota > Viridiplantae > Streptophyta > Magnoliopsida > Canellales > Canellaceae > Warburgia > Warburgia ugandensis. Next base: position 44,934,943 of record CP141127.1, on the reverse strand, counting down.
TGGGGGTGTAGATGCACTAGAGATTTTGAGTTTTTAAAAAAAAAAAAAAATTTGAAAAAAACAAAAAGTTTTTAAAGAAGAGTTCCCTTACTGTGATGAGAACTGGATGTTCAGAATTTAGTAAATATACTATTTTTACTCTTAATGGGAATGCATATGATTAGTTTTGCATTTCATGCATGTGTTGAAGCATTTTATGAAAGTTAATTCTCAGAAACCAAGTACACACAGCACATAATCATGACTAATATAAAGGTATGACTTAAAGACCCTAAGGAAAACTAGTGGAGACCTATAACCTAGTGAGAGTTTGAGACTTTCTTCTTTGAGAGGGTTATATATAATTCCATAATTTCTTCAGCGTACATACATTAGTGTGATCATGTTATCCTTGTTTTGGTTAAACATCAAGAATAAATAGGAGTAATAGCTTTAATTCTAGAAATTTATTGAATCTGATAGCCTTTAGGAAACCTAGGAAATGATATAGGCCATCCCTGCTTAGCCCAGAGACATAAAGCCTACCTAATATGGTATACTACTAGTTAGCCTTTTGAGCCTGTTATTAAGCCTTTTCTTTCTTAAACTCATTCACCTTAACCCGGAATAACCCAGTAAGATAAATAACCATTACCCATCTTCAAAATGAGTAGAGTAGAAAAAAGTTCAAAAATAGGACAAAAATCCAAAGAAGTGAGAAAAATTAGTTGTCTTTCTTCCAAACAAAAAAAAAAAAAGAAGAAGAAGAAAAGAAAAAAAAAAGACCAAAATTTGAAAGAGAAATTCACTTCAAGTATAAACCAAAAAGAAAAGTTGTCCTAGTAGATATTCATTGAAGATATCTACTCAATTTTGAACCTTTGAAATCTTTATACCTTTCTTTCCTAAACCTGTCCTAAGCCTACCTTTCATCCTAGTTAAAGACCTATTGATCTTAGGTGGACATAGCCTTAAAGAGGAGATAAAAAGAAAGAATTAAGGTAAAAGACCCCTAATATTATTGGTGATAACATCCACTCTTAAGGATCACTTTCCTTTGTCTCATGAGCATTTAAAAGAATTATGTGGACCATCAGCTTGATGGATTCGATCACATAATGAGAGAAATATGTTTAACCCCTTATCTGAGAGTTTTATTTTTGAGCGTATACCTATAAGGATTTGAGGTCTAGGCATATTTCCAATGGAATGTGAGCATATCCAATTAGAAGTCAAGATTTATGTGGCTGTACACACACATGCACTCTGAGAATATAGCTCAAATAAAATGCCTTTAATATGTGTATGGTGTGTAAAATTGTGAAATCCTCTTCATTAAGTTGTGAAAAACTAGTGAATTTGCTACTGAATGAGGATTCTCTGAGATAAAATAGGGGACTTGAATTTATTGAATTTTGTGGGTATATTCACTGCAAACCCTCACGAGGCCTAACTCGTCCGCTAGGAGTAACCTAGCAGTTCAAGGGCTTGTTGCATGTGAGAAATGCAATCGTGAGTAACTACAAAAGTGGCACCGTGTACCAGTTTTGTGTAAAATAGTTGTCTGCATGTTTTACTAGGAACTAGCAAAATGCTGGTTGGGGGGTGTGTTAAGTGTCTAATTTTGGCTAAAAAACCTAGTTTAGGTATTCAATTAGATCATATAATCATTCAAAAGTGCAAAATTTAGCTTGAATTTTAATTAGGCTCAAATTGACCATCTAAACTTTAAATTTTCAAAATCAATGGTCAGATGATCATTAGAGCCTATTAGATGATTAGTGTGTGGTTTAGATGATTTTAATTTAGTCTTTTATTTTACAGATTAACTATGAAAGATGTGGATGGCTAAGGATTAAGGTTACAGATTATCCCTCAAGGATCAACGGTGCAGATTAGTGAAGAGCAAGAAGGTTTCCTAATCAAAGAGGATTCCTAATTGGAAGAGGAGTAATAAAAGGAAGAGGATTCCTAAAAGGGATGGAGTCCTAATTGGAAGAGGAGAAAGTTTCTCCATAGGAATCTAACTCTTCAAGGAAAGAGTTTGAGTAAAATAAGGAAGAGAAAACAATTATAAATGGGAGAGCCGCACAAGCCTAAGGAGAGTATTTTTATTTTAGTAGTTTTGACTCATTTTTTTCTTAAGCTTCCTTTTCTAATTGCATTGTGTCTTTTACCGTTCATTCAATTTCTCTCTCCCGTTTTACTTTTCTCATACCTCTCATCTTTTGTTTTTCTTAAAAGCACCACTACACTTCACAGATCATTCCAGCCTCTCTACTACACCAAATCCTCAAACCAAGTTCTTCCATCACTGCACAACTCTTACATGTTTTCCCTCTCTCTTCCACGTTTCCCATTCTAGGCTCTCACCTTTTATGCAAATCCCAGGCCAGACCAATAGAAGCGAGGCGTCCTTGCCCAGGCTCATCTACTCCAGATGGTGGCCAGACAAACCATCTTCTTTGTCTAACTACACCCCCCTTACCCATCATTTTCTTTCATTCATTGGTCGCAGGCCCAGACCAAAGACGCATTTGAACCAGACGACGCCTAGAAAGGCATCATTTTTTTCTATTCTCATCTACTTCCATCCATCCATCCACTCCAGCTAGCTACCCATCTACTCCTGATGGTACCAAATGATGGTCCAGAAAGTCCAGATCAAGTCCAGCTCTCTTCCAGACTGCCCAGCATAGACCAAATGATGCAACACCCAGCCCAAACCAGTCCTTTTCCTCATCACTGGCCAGGAGCAAGCCCTAGTCCAAATCAAGTGGTTCTCTATCACCGACCAACCCAGGGAGAGAAAACCTAGAGTGGGTTTTTCCTCACTCTCTCCTCCTCCGAGTACATCTCCTCCATTCTCCAGAATTCTCCTGGTCGGGTTTTGTCTGGTTTTTCTTAGAAACCAATTTTTTAACAAAATTCTAGTTTTGCCCTTCATTATTTAAGGAAATTTTAATTTTGTCCTTTCATTTTAATACCATATGTGTCCTCATTTTATTTACTTCTATGTCCCTGAATACTCTGGTTTTACATTATCCACATTTTGCCTATCCAGGGACAATGATATCCAAGGCTGTTTGTTTAGTGTTATTTTCTATTCTCTTAGATTTAGAAATTATGTACATTGCAAAAGTTAAATAAATTGAGAAATTTTATTTTATTGTCATTTTATTTATGTTATATTCATTAATTTTAATTTATTTATTAATTGAATTTTACCTAAAACTCCATCTTTTAAAGCGAGTCCCTATGGGATCGATCCCTATTTGCATAACTATGCTCCAATAGCCCGTGCACTTGCGAAAAATATCAACAAGTCTTTAAGACGGTATTTAGGACGCATTATGATTGTTACGATTTTTTGGTAGTGCTAATAGGTGGGACCAATGCATTAATAGTATTCATGGATATGATGGATTGAATTTTGAAATGTTATTTGGATAAGTTATGATTATGTTGGTAGATAGTATTCTCATATACTACACAAATAAAGAGGAGCACAAGGAATTCTTGTGCATTATTCTGAGTATGGAAGGACTCATTGCTTGTTGCAAACATCTATAAGTATGAGTTGTGGTTAATGGAAGTGAATTCCCTTTACACGATGCCTCGAGTGACAAAGAAGCAATTTAATGAGACTGTGATGGGCTAGGATTAACCAAATTTGTGACTGAGATTCATATTTTACTCAATCTTGTGAACTATTGCTACTGGTTTATTGAGTTCTCCATGATAACAATAGTATAAATCTATGGAAACTGTTATTTTTATAATAGATATGTAAACTTAATTTCTCAATAGAAGGGAGCTATGATAGTAATATTTGTTTTGCATGAAAATGTATTTTTATGTTTAATCATAAATAGGCTTGTGGTCTATACTTGTGAGAACCTGAAGAGGGTGAATTAAGACGGCAGTTGATGAGGGTGGGAGTGAGAGGCATTGACAGGCTTCTAAGTGGCAGGCTTCTAGGTGCTTACAGTATGATCATGCTAGGGATAGGTTTTGATTGGCATATGATTGCCTGTTGGTGAGCTAATATGCTCTGGTTTTAATTGGCATATGATTGTTTGTTGGTGAATGGATATGGTCCAATATGAATATTGCGTCCAATATCAAACTTGTGATTGGTAGTAAAATATCAATTTTCCTATTGAGACCCTATTTGATCTTCATAGATTTCTCGAGAGACTTTCTTACAAAGTCTCGTTATAGCATCTATAACTGCCTCTGGTTTTCAAATTATGAATTCTAATACTATAATTGACTGAACAAATAGAAATAGAATATCAATTGTAGAAGTATGATGTAAATGGACCAAACGAGTTAGAACACAGATGCGGTTTAAGTAAATCAATAAATAGTCTTGGTCATCATATTGGAAATATCAATGGAAGTGAAGACCCCACTAAAAATGATATGGATAAAAAAATTCATAGTTGGAGTGATAATGGCAAAGGAAACTGCCTCAACTAATAAATAATTATTATTTTTTGTGAACAATATCTATGTTTTTTCGAAATGTAATGACTAGAAGAGCTCCACTAGTTTTGTACATAGATAAAATAAATCCTTGATGGGATTTTGTTTATGCCAATTGCATTATATGTAATTATGATGTGTTCTAATTATATTATGAATTGTTGATTCAAGATGATTGGATGTGTATCTATCTATATAATGAGTTGATATATGACAGGATGACAGAATATGAAATTGCATATTTTGTGATGCTAACTTGCTATGAAATTACTAACATGATAATTGTATTTTATGAGATGAGAATGCTCTTAGAATCATCTATAGATAATGTGAAAAGAATTTCGTGGATAAATTCCTATAAGAGGGTAGAATGTAACAACCCTCAAATTTGTGTTCTTTTTTGTACAATACATTATGACAATTAGGAATTAAATTTAGTAAAATTGAGTTCTATGAAAGTGACCCATTTGAAAACTAAAAATTTGGACTCAGAACTATTAAAAATGAAAAGTACACATCAATATGATTCCAATGACATAAAGAACACTAAAATCGAAGTTCAAATGAAGATGTTATGACATTTTAAGTATGAAGGAAATTTTTGTAAATTTAGGATTAAGAAACAAAGATGTAAAAGTAAGATTAGAAAAAAAAAACAAGAAAGACCTAAAAAATAGGGATTTGTATTTGATACAGACACCCTTCCCCACTTAAGAGAATTATGAACAGATTGTTCAGTTTGTTCTCAATGAGAGAGAGAGAGAGAGAGAGTGAAGGGAGGAAAGCAAGGGAAAGGAGAGGAAGAAGGAGAAGAAGAGGAGGAGGAAGAAGAAGGAGAAGGGAGAGGAAGGGGAGAGAAACCCTAGTTCTAGAAAAACCTAGCACGTCAATGGGAGTAGAAAATGATAGTTTTCGGGTGTAGAAAATGAGGGTTTTCGGGTGTCGAAAATTTTAGGTCATCCTTGGAGACAATACTGGATTGGATCAATGATCCTATTATGTCATTCAACTCAGAGACATGATAAAAAATCCTAAGTTTGATGGGGAATCCGAAGTGATCTTGACTATCAATCAGAAAGGTGAAAGGCTCATGGCATGATCCGACGGTTTCACTGAAAAATGTCAATCTAACTCATCCAAGGGCGAAAAATCCATGAAAATACATTCAAGAGGTAAGATCTACGAAAACGAACTCTTGATTTGAGATTTTAGCAAAATTTGTACTGTACATGCAAGATCTAGATTTTATGGATGATTCAACCATCCATTTCTTAATCCAAACATACGACTAGATAAATAAGTACTTGGTATAGCTTGGATCTTATCACATCCCGGTTTTATAAAATCATTATTTAGAAATTTCTCTTTTCTTTGCAAAAAGAAATTTTACAATAGTAATAACAATATATATATATATATATATATTTAGAAACACCATCTACAAATTAGAATGTCATAGAGAAATCTTCATACATAGAGTAAAATATAGAAAATGCATTAAATCAATTTTTTTTGCTTTTCCATAGGAGCTGCTAGTCACAACTTAATTTACTATGTAACCACAGTATTTCACAAGTGCTTCAAAATAATTGCAAGGTAATAGTATCAACCTTAAACTTACAAAGAGAGTAACTACATGCAATCCATTACAAAATTTAACTCATTTGAGGAAAATCCTTAGTTGCCTATGTACGTTAAAAGGTTGCTAATACTACTCAGCCTCTAAGACACCTCCTCTCCTACTTCGTGACTCTTCCCTGGTTCACCTAGAATGTTTGTAGGGCGTGAGCACATGTTGTTCACCTTGGAATAAAGGCAATGCTACCAAGGATCTTAATTACAGCTTCCACTAATATAGAATAATTAAATAATCAAGTAATTCGGCAGTGCTAAGACATGCTATATCATTACCTAACTAACATGATGATGCATCAATTTATCATGTTTGAATTTAACCTAAGGACATATTACCATAATTATGATTCAAGTTAAATGTTGATCCAAATTCTAACATAATTATGATGATACATGAAAGACACATAAGAGCTAAACATGACATGATTCATCATGGAAACCTCGATCGAAAAACACTTGAAATAAGAATGCGATAATGATGCTCAAGTAAGAACATTAAACAATAATTTTACAAACATGCTTGTAAAACCATGCAATACCTATGCTCTTGCATAGGGCGACTCTTTTAGTCGTATTGCAAGGACATTGGCACACCTGTCCTACCAGTAGAGAGCTCCCTTCTATCACATCACATCACATATTGCCCAACAGTCCTGGACAAGTCCAACACTCCTAGACATCAAGCACACATTATGTCTAATGCTCTTGGATAGGGTCCAACACTCCTGGAGCATGGCCTAATACTCCTGGACCATCATTGGGCCTTACAGCTACTCAATGAGCACATGCCTCAAGGTCTACCTACTTGAGCCACAATCCAGTGGTTTTCCCTAATGTCAAAATGAAACCTCTTAGGCGTTACAGCTACTCTACGTGCACTTGCCTCAAAATCATCTCATTCAAAACAATAAATCACCTTCCATCTCAAGTATAACTTGATTTACAAAAGGGTTTTATCTCTTAGCCCCATCTCAAGTATAACTTGATTTACAACAAATGAGTTTTTGCACATTTCAATAATCATTGGTGCTAATCCATACATTCATTTCTTAGGATATAAGTAAATCAATATTTAATTCATGATTCTAAAAACTACATAATAGATGTATACCCATGATTTCAAATAAATATGAATGAAACACTTAGCCTTGAGTAGGAAATCACTACCCTTCAACAATATTGTTAAATTTATCAAGCATGTGCTTGTTTTACATGAATATTTGGTTTTCCATGTCAGCAAGTGTGCAAAAATCTACTGGCATATACGTACATTTGTTTCTATTTTTATCTCTTAGCCCCATTGGAAATAATGGCAAAACTGGTCCCCAAGTATCCAAACTTATTCCACTCTAAGTTCCCCCAACATTCATGCACAAAAGAGAGTGAAATATTAGACATGCCATGACATCTTTGGATGTCAATTTTCTACAGAATTCTGTGGAAAATTGTGTCAGAATTTTAGCATAAAATACCCCATCATACGCCCTAATCAAGCATGGGAATCACCTCCACATTAAATTAATCTACAAGGCCAATGTGTTAGGAACATTTCCATTCAACTCTCCAAGCTTTAACTAGGTCAAAACCCATGCTTACTGCAAGGAGGATAGAACATCTCATTCCTATCCAAACAGGGCAAATGTAAGATGTCTCATTCTCTTGCTTACTATTTTTGAGCGCAACTACTGGTTTTTCCCCAACCTATTGCCTACTATTTTAGAAGTTATGGTTCCATGCGACAAGCGTCCATTAACATTGAAACTTTTCTTCTCTTCTTTGTTGTTGCTACCTTCACTCATCAAAACCTCCTTCAACCATCATTCTTCCAAGCATGGTTTGCTCTTGTTTCCATCTTTCCTTCAAGGCTACAACCTAAATTCATTTTTTCTCTTTGTTCCAGCCCACTCACATTTTTCTCCCCTTTCTACTTCCAGCCCTAATGTAAAATGCCTATTTGAATGAGGTGTTGAGCTTAATTAAGGTTTTTCTCCTTGTCTTATCCCACTTAAGTTTGTTTTCTACTATGACCTACCTAAGTTTAGGTCTTTATTCTTATTTTCATTGAGATTTGATTGTTATTAACATTTCCACTTAAGTTTAAGGAACATATGCAAGCTTAGGCAGCCCAAATGCTCATATTTTCTACTATCTTTAATTAACTCCTTACTCCATCATTCTAACACCCAATTACTTAAGGTTTATCATTAACTAACTAGAGCTTCTTAGTCTTTTGTTCTACCTAAACTTTTAAGTGACTCATTCACTCTTTTACAAGGTTAATGTCCTCTTAACTATGTGTTGCTAAGAGTTATGATGAATCTTTGCACTCAACCATTCCTAAGGTTAAAATACAAATGTAAGGTAAAATAAAATAAATATTACATATATATTATGAGGGATTTACATATTCATTGGTACTACATATCTAATTGAGATTGTCATTCTAGGCTGAAAACTGATTGAACAATCTTAGTTGTCAAATATATCACTATTTAAACAATGAATTCTTGATGTCTGATCAATGATCAAATTCCATAGATGAGTTTTGGAACATTGAATTAACTAGTATATGGAAGAAATTGAAAGATCTAAATGAAAATTGAGTGATTAATCTGAACCGTCCGATTGGATAGTAATGCAATAAGGATATGGTGATGCCTAATCTACAATCAAATGGTGCAATTGCATTCCTAAACCCCAAATTGACATTAGATGACCTAAGTTTCACTAATCCATTAGCTAAAAATGTCTAATAACACGATGAGATCAAGATTCGACCACTTCTAACCGTCAGATCTCTAATCTAGGGAATGAATGGCAGATCAAAGGGTGAGATTTAAATTTACATCCTTTCACTTATGCATGTCTAATAACATGGTGAGATCAAGATCCGACCACTGCTAGGCATCGGTTCAATTGAGATGAAAACTAAAGATCAAGATCAAAAGATCAAGTCAAAGCCTCAAAATCATCCATTGTACATGAAATCAAGGACAAGACCAGCTTATGGACCACAGATAGATGTGATTAAAGGAGGTAAAGATAGCCAAAGGGGCCCATGAAATAACTCATGCATTTCACCATAGCCATATAAGCTATGAAAGAAGGTAGTAAGGTAAGAAATTCAAGCCAACTCATATAAGCCACTCAAGCCATGAGTTGAAGCCATGAAAACAATCCAAGGAAGTTTCTTAAGCCAGCCATAATGCCTAGCAAATGGAGCCTTCAAAGTTAGCCATTTAAGCCATCAAGCATAGCTTAATGGAAGGCTAGGATTGGTGGAAATTCAAGAGCATTATCCATGTGTTATTTTGAATATAATTTAAGGAAAAATATATTAGGATAAGTTGTCATATGGACCAATAGGACGAGAGCCTTCACATTTTCATGCTTTTCCCAATTTTTTCCCACTTTTTTTTTATCACTTTCCACCTCATCACCAAAGACCATCATGAGTTTTACTTTCTATTCAAGAGTCCTACCATTCAATAACTCTTCCACCTTCCTAAACTCCCTTCCTAACCATCCAACTAATCCCCACTTCCTAGAAAACCACTTAGCCAATCACTTTTCCTCATGTCACCCCACTTTCCTTCTAGAAGAAAAAGACACCTATATCCTTTTCAAAATTAGAAACTAGCCAGCCCATTGTTCTAATCTCTCTCTTATGTCATGTTTATGACATAATCTTGTTAATTTCTCTTTCACCTAACCTTCTTCATTCAATACCCTAACCCTAAAACCACTTTCCTTGTGTTTTCATCCCTTCCTATGCTCGGAAATAGCTCATTTATAGATAGCTCCATATTCCATACGAATTTTATAAGTAGAGGTTAAGTGACACGACCATGAATTGTTGCTTTCCTTTGGTGCTTGAGTTGTTGTTGGACTTTGGAACATTGTTGGTGCTTTTCTTCCTATGGTCTTCTTGTTATTCTCTTACTTATTTCCTCTCTAATTCAGGTTAGTAATTAGTTGTTTTATTTTAGTTCCATTACTTTAAGATTTTATTGTTTCACTCCATAGAATTCATGCTACTTTCCAGCCCTTAATCTCTATCTTTTTCACTCCATTCCATCAGTTTTTCTTTCTTATTCAATTAAGTTTCAAGCTAGTTATTCTCTGGTAGTGACAACCAAGAGAAGAACTAGTTTAAATCCTTTATTGAATAATAAAAAAAAACTAATGGAATGAAGTGAAGAAGAAAGAGAATAAGAGCTAGAAAGTAGCATGAATTCTAAGGAGCAAAACAATGAAATCTTAAAGTAATGGAACTAAAGTAAAACAACTAAGTTGCCAACCCAAATTGGAGAACAAATAAGCAAAGAGAATAAGAAGAAGACAAAAGGAAGAAAAGCACCAACAATATTCCAAAGTCGAGAAACAATTCAAGCACCAAAGGAAAGCAAGAATTCAAGGTTGTATCACTTAACCACTACGTAGAAAATTCATATGGAACATGGGGCTATATATAGATGAGTGGTTTTCTAACTTATGATGTCGTGAAAACATAAGGAAAGTGGCCCTAGGGTTAAGGTATTGAATGAGGCAGGTTAGGTGAAAGGTAAATTAATAAGATGATGTCATAAACATGACATAAGAGAGAGATAAGAAGCATGGGCTCATTGGTTTCTAATTTTGCAAAGGATATAGGTGCCTTTTTTTTCTAGAAAGAAAGTGGGATGACATGGGAAAAATTGATTGGCTAAGTGCTAGGAAGGGTGATTGGTTGGATAGTTATGAAAGGAGTTTAGGAAGGTGAAGGAGTTATGGAATGGTAGGACTCTTGAATAGAAAGTCAAACTCATGGTGGTCTTTGGTGATGAGGTGAAAAGTGATAAAAAGGTGAAAAATAGTGGGAAAAACATCAAAATTTAAAGGGTCACATCCTATTAGTCCATATGCCCATTTATCCTAATAGATTTATCCTTAATTATCTTCAAAATAACTTATGGATAACTCTCTTGAATCTCCTCCAATCCTACCCTTCCATTTAGCTAGGCTTAATGGCATAGATGGCTAACTTTGAAGGCTCCAATGGCTAGGCTTTATGAATAGCTTAGGATACTTCCTTGGCTTCAACCCATGTCTTGAATAACTTGTATGATTTGGATTGAATTCCTTAGCTTGCCACCTTCTTTCATGGCTTATATGGCTAAGGTGGCTTGAATGGCTCCCATGCAAAAGGTGGTAGAAATGCATGACTTACTTTATGGGCCCACTTAGCTATCTTTAGAACCTTTAATCACATCCATTACTGGTCCATAAGATGGTCTTTGCCTTGATCACATGTTGGATTGATGATTTTGAGGCTTTGTGGTCCTGGTGTTCAATTTTCATCTCAATTGATCTTGACTGTCGGATCATCATCATCTCTCTTCCTACAAAAGATAAAAAATTCTAATTAATTTATAAAAAATAAAATTATTCATATAATTACTTAGGATTAGCCTTTGGACCTACAAAATAACAAACTTTTACTTCATTAGGTCAAAAATGCATTTGTTATGAATTTTGGTCTAAAAATTTTAATTTAACACTATAAGTTATAACACATAACTACTAATTGGGTGGTTTTTATGCAAAATTAGGTGCTCATCACTTCTCCTTGCGGTAATCTTTGAAACCCTACCCCCTATTCATTTCATCGGCAACCGATCCTTCCCCACATCGATGACCAAAATCCCCACCCCTACCTCCTCCCTATGTTGATGACTGCTCCCCATTTCTCACCGTGTCCATGAATGAAACCCCCCACCCCCTACCTCCTCCCTACGGCAATGGATGAAACCCCTTACTTCCTAAACTAATGACTTAACCCCCTGTGCCAAGGGCTGAAACCACCACCCCCCACTCCTTACATCAACAACAGTCCTTCCCTCTATTATTGATTTCAAATTGGAAACAACATAAATAATTGAAAGAATTGTCGGATATTCTTCGATTTTCTTGATGGTACCAATAGTGATCAATGATATTTTCTATCGTTAATGTCATTATCATGGTTAAGGGTTTCTCCTTATTGCTTCTACGATTTATACTTGTTCTTAGTGTTTGGTTGGTGGGTTGCAAAGGAAATTAGGCAAGATCTTTGCTATGGTATGAATTTCCCGCATGTAGTTACATTTTTATCCTACAGTTGCAAATATTTCAAGAAGTTTTTTAATTACATGTGTTCTCATTGTCACTCTCCTATTACTATTTCTCTATTGTTAGTGCAAGTTTTTGTTTAGATTTGAGAGTGCCGTTTGTCTGAACTATTTTTATATGTCTTTGTTATAGTGTAATAAGTGGGAGTTCATTACAAATGTATGCCTAGAAAATAATTAGATGGCACTTGTCATATGATAGTTTGAAAATTAATGGTCAGCACTACATCAACTAGTAGTGTACAAAATTTTCAAAGATTTATTAAAAACTTACTTATGCCCAATTGACCCCTCTTAGGACCACATTATGGTCTAAACATGTACCATAGTATAACTAGACATTTGGCAATGTCAATTTAAAAATGTGAAGCTCACAAAATGATTGACTAACATTCAAACCTACTTTCATGCTTCATAATGATCAAGATGTTATGATGAAACTCCAAAACACTTTGATTCCAACAAGTGTTATGCATTGAAAGAAGGCTATTTGGCTTAGATGTGGAGGCATTAGTACATGTTGTTTCACTGCTATAACAATTTAGGCTATTTGGCTTAAAAATATGAAACTCACAAAAGCATGATTCCGTATGCATCAAAGCTATATGAATCAAAATTCCAATAAGAATTCATCTTGCTATTTATAAACAAAATGTAAGGAATTTAGGACTGCTTGTCCAAACTTCCAACAACACATGGTTTTTGTGCCAATCGCACATAAATATAGAATTTAGGACTCATCTGTCCAGAATCATAGAAATGATATCTTCTAAGTTCAATGATGAATAGACCTGATACTATGGAATTCGTGAATAAAGTTTCACAAAATAAAACAAGTTTCCAATTCTAAAGACAAAACAAAGATTATCAAATTTTATGTTCAAACATGAGATTATGAACATAAATTTATGATCAAACACTGCCACTCCAATGACTTTTGATCATTGTGGTTATGGAAGGAATGCCAAATCCAAGTGATTTTTACACGCCTTTCATTAACATTCGTTAAGGTCTAAATGCCTTCTAACATGTGAATTGTTTTAACCACTTTGAGCAGGACCTAATAGGTAAGTAGTAGGACCTAACAGGTAAGTAGTAATTGAATCTGAATAAGAGATGGAGCTGTCTAGATTAATGTCTGAAAGCTACCATCTTATAGACTAACAACGAATATCAATTTAGCTCATTAACGACCATTAGGAATTGATTGTGCATCATTTACAGTTAGGTTGCATCATATAGTTAGAATTTCCCTTAGTTTCACATAAAAAGTACTTATTCGCTCTATACAACAAATTGATTTATTGTACATAAAGTTGAGTGCAATGGCCTACCAAGCAAGTGATAGTAAGCCACCATTGTCATACTATTTCACTCTTAAACCATTACATTATGGGCAGATTTATGTGATAGAGGCAAGGTATTCCTGATCTATCAAATACATTTAATATATTACACATTGTATTGGAGAGTATTAATATTAAATTTGATAGTTTAGATGCATTTAGGCAGGCTAGTGAGACATCTTGGTAGACACAAGATGAAAATTCCCATACATATTCTAACCCACCATGCCTCAAAACTTCATGACCATCTAGCTCCACATGTAATGATTATTATCAGGTGCAAGTGGATGCACTTAATGCACTCATTGACCCTACCAATGACTATTATACTAAGACAGACTTTGAGGACTATAATGGATGGACTATGCATGAGGAACAACCATAGGCTCAAGATTGTTAGATGTATCAGGAAGAACCATCATGGTCCCACTATAATCAACTTTGCCATGATTAACAATAATATTAGGGATAACCATCATGGTTGCAACCTGCTCAGACCCTTACTAGTACCCTAATGCCTTAGCAATATGAGCCATACAAGTCTGAAGAATCATTAGAAGAGATCCAATTTGGTGAAGAGACTCAATGATTAGTTGAGCAAAATGAACTTCAAAAAAATTAATTAATAGCTAAATTTTATGAAAGGGAAGAGTAAATGAAACAAATAATGGAGAATACAGACAATAACATTGAAAAAATTATAAGGATGGGAATTCTATATGATCCTCCTAGGCCATACAGTTTTCAACTATCCTTGGCCATTGATACTTATCATAGGGTGAAAATATTATAGATCATTATGAACCACAAGTTTCCAACCATCCATGAGAACCTTTGCTATAGATATACTAAAGGCATATATGCATCAATTTTATGATTCCAATGAAGAGACATCCTTGATGAACAAAATGAGTTTTTAAACCCTGAACCATTAGTTGGCACTTCTCAATGGCAAGATCAAGTGAAAATCTATACAATTCCTAAAATTCAAATTGAGTCTTGCAATGTAGTAGAAGTATGCAATTGGTACTTATAGACCTTATTTGATCAAACATCAAATAGTAAAGTAGGACCAATCGAAATCTTACTTGTGCTTGCAAAACAGGAAGAAGAAGAGTCAATTGATATTATGGCCCAACATCAACCAAATTTGGGTATAGATTTTAATAAGGATTTAAGCCCCACCATTACTCTGCCCCTAGAAAAACAAGAACCTTTCAGGAAAATACAGAGTCAGCTTAATCACCAATTTTAGGAAAATGTGTAAGGGACGAGGAAAAATATGTATTGTTTTCAATGGTCACTATCATCCTTAAATTTGGTAAAAAAATGGGACCACTCATCTCAAATTGGTCCTAAGAAATTTAAATTCATGGTGGTCTTTCATGCTAAATTATTACTGCCACAAAAAATTTCAAGGTGGAGAATGAATATTGAATGCTATGAAATTATGACATGGACTGAGAAATTCCTTCATTGTTATAATTAAGATTAGGTTAATCAATTAGGTTTAGAGTAAATTAGTTAGTTTAGTCTAGTTGAAGATGTTAAACTTAATACTTAGAGGCAACCTAAGGGCTGTTTTCAGAGAGTCTCATTATTCTACATTATCCATTTATCATATAAGGTCCAATGTTTCAAGACATTGAGGACATTATTTAGTTCAAGTTGGTGGCTATATATATGCATGAGATTTCTAATTTTTTCCTTTTTTTTCTTAAAAAAAGAGAGAAAAGAAAAGAAATTTTAAGGTAAAGTTCCTTTACTATGATGAGAATTGGATTGTATGAAGCTTAGTATTTCTCCTACCTTAACTTCTCAATAAAAATGCATATGGTTAATTCTACATCTTATTCATGTCTTGAAGACTTTTATGAAAGTAAAATCTTGGAATGCTCTTACACATAGCACATAGTATAGACTAATAGATGGTTATGACTTAAAAACACTGAGGAAAATTAGTGGACACCTACATACCCAAGTGAGTATTGCAGACTATGAACTTTTTGATGGTGATATATCTAATTCAGTACTTTCTTTAACTACATAAATTTGAAAGATCCCAATATCTTTGTTTTGGTCAAATGTCAAGAACCAAAAGAAGTACTAACTTTCTTTCTTAAATATTTATTTAATCTAATAGGTTTTAAGAAACCTATGAAATGATATAGGCATCCTTGTTTCAGCCCAAATACATGAAGCCTACCTACTATGTTATGCCACTAGTTAGACCCTTTGAGCATCTTGGTAATCTTTTACTTTCTAAAACACATATACCACAACCCAAAATCTAAAAGAATATCCATTACCTATCTTTCAAATGAGTAGAGATGGTAGAAAAAGTTTGAAGGCGACAAATGTAAATGAAGGAAAAAAAAATCAAAGTGTTAGCAAAAGAGAAAGCCTTTCTCTCAAAGAAATACAAAAGAAAGTAAGAAAGAGTAAGATAAGAAAAGCTTCAGAGAGAAAGGAAAAGAAAAAAATATATTCACTTCAATGCACTTAATAGAAAACTAGTCCATATATTGAAGACCTCCACTTAGGCTTGAAATTTTGAACCCTTATGCTTTCTTTCACAACCATTCCCTAGCCTACATTTTGTCCTATCTAAAGACCTATTGATCTTAAGGTGGAAGATAACCTTAAATAAGATAAAATAAGAAGGAATTGATGTGAAATACCCTAACTATTCTTGGTATTGGCATCTATTTTTAGGGATCATATTTGCTTGTCTCATTAGTGCCCATAAAATTATGTGAACCATCAATATCTTTCGATCTAGTTGCATAGTAGAGAATTTTGTCTAAACCATTTTCTATGAGAGCTTTATTTCTAAGTGTATACTAGTTAGAGTTTATGGTCAAGATATATTTCAAATGGAGTAATGAGCATATGTATTTAGAAGTCCTAACATATGTAGCTTGTACACAAGCACATACTCCGAGATGAAACTATAATAAAATGACTTTGTTATGTGGGTAACTTATGGAATTTTACATTCAACTTTATTAAGTTTTAAAGCCAATACAATATGAATGGATGAGAATTCTCTAAGATAAAATAAAGGACTTAGCATTGTTGAATCTTGTGTTTATATTCACTACCAACCCTCATGAGGCACAACTCATCCACTAGGTGTAACCTAAGGGTTTAAGGGCTTGTTACATAAGAAAATTCCAATCATAAGTACTTACGAAAATGACAACTATTTTATTTTAATAAATTTTCATATGGGGACTAGCAAAAGGCTCGTTGGGGTGTGTGATAATTGTTCAATTTTGTGTAAAATGTACCCAACTAGTCCATGTGTCATAAATTATAGCATTATTATTATTATTATTTTTTGAAAAAATTCATAACGCATGCATTTCTAAGATAATGACTCAAAACCTTGATATTTTATAAGCTCAGTAGCTAATAAAAAATAGGCATGTAAATAAACATAATTTTCAAGTTTTTAATTACTATTTTTACTCTTTTGAAGGTAGTCAGATGATGATTCAATGGCTAAGATCACTTAAGATGATAATTGAAGATCAAGATATAAAGTGAGAGAGCCAATATCCAAAATTTGTCATTCCAAATCTCAATCAAAGTCCATGATCATCATAGGGAAAATAAGAAAGAAATTGGAAGATTCAAAGGTGGCTAGAATGGGCCCATGTATAATCCAAGCATTCAAGCCACCTAAGCCATCAAGGAGAATCCAAGCACTTGAAGCTATTAATTCCATGGGTGTGATCCATCAAGCCAAGCTAAAGGACCCATCAAAGTGAACCATGAAGCCATATTAGCCATTCCACATAGAGTTACATGATTGGAGGAAGATTTTCATGCAGTTATCCATGCTAAAAATGTGATTTTCAAGAGGATAATTAGAAAGAAGTTGAATGAATGTCAAATATGGGAAAGCAGCATGCTAAGGTGGACCAATGGGAGAAGAGTCCTTGAATTTTATCATTCTTTTGCTTTTATTCTCTTTTTTCTCTCTCTGTCTCTCTGTCTCCCTATCTTTCCTTCCTTTTTCATATCTCTTTCTACCCTCCACATCATACACCTTGTAGGAGGGAAATTTCCATGCAACTCCTCTTGAAAAGTGATGCTTCCCCCATAGTTGTCTCAGGATTTTATGTTCCTAGTCCTCTTCACTTCTAATTTCATCACCTTCCACTCACTTTCCTAGTTTCCCACTCTTCTTAGATTCATGCTTCTAATTCCCAATCTTATGTCATCTTTCCTTCCCCCTTAGTTCTCTTTGGTAAGTGCAACATTATCTATAAAAATTCATAGGAATCCCACACATAACTCTAAGGAGTTCCATGCCCCCTATTTGGACTAGTCCACCCCTTGGACTTCATTGAATTTTCTCTTCCAGCCTCCTTCACTTATGATCCAGATTGGTGTTCTTATTTCTTTGCTTAAGTATTTTCCTTATTGCCTTGTCTTCCTTGTTCATGTTCCTTATTTTCTTGTTTATTTTCCTCTTGTTTAAAACTCAAGATTCTTGTATTCAAGGGCCATAACTCTCTTATAGTGACAAACAAGAAATTGTAGCCCTTGGATCAAGTTACTTGGCCCTTGAATTCCTTGATTTCCATTTCTTTCCATTCCATGTTTTTCCTCTCTTTCTCTCTATTTCTTATTTGGTAAACATGCATGCTATCTTAGAGAGGTTTGAAGTTTGATTATTGGATGGTGATTGAAGAAGTTTGGATCATTGATTTGCCTTACATTTTTAGCATGAGAAAGTATGCATCTCTATCATTCTAAATCCATGTAAATGCACACTTTTGACATACACTTTTTAACACAAGAAACCATATTTGTTCAAACATACTTGCCTTTAGTTATTTTTCATGTTTTAATCTTCTTAAGTATTAATTATTATACATCTTGAATCATGAGCATAATTTTCCTTTCCATGATCCACTTTCATGTAGGCTTCATTCACAATTTTCACTTTTTAATTCCAGCATCAACTTCACCTTTGTTTCATATGCATCTAGCTTAGTTCTTGCCCCATATTGCACTTCAGTTTATTCTTTACTTTTTTAAGACTACATGGAATAACTTAGATATTACATGCATCATTCATGTCCATTAGGCAATTTCTCCAGCTTAGTTTCATATGCATCATTATAAGTGAAATTTCACTTAGGTTCACATACATCATATTCAAGATCCTGTGCACAACTTTAAGGCTCATGCACATGGTTTTGACTGATGTTTTCTTAGCTACCTTTTTTTTTCTCATGATTAATTCTAATTCTTAAAAAAGTATGTTTTTTATGTTTTGATTTACTTTTTTCTTCTTTAAAAGCATTATATGGCCTTTTTTATTTACTGTTTTTTGATATCATTACATTCTTCTTTGTAGTAAAGATGGAGCATGAAGAAAATCAAATATGAACAAAATCAAAAGCATGGACAAGCGACTAACATGAGAAGCACTCAAAAGTGAAAGGACAGAAGGTGAACAACAATTGAAGAGGTTACTTTAAGAAGTTGAAATGAATTAAAGAAACCATCTACTATAATAGTACGGGCAGGAGATAGCTAAGTGTGTAGCCCTTACAGCAGTTTTCTTTGCTCCACTATAAGAAGCATGGTTCTTATCACATTTGATGACTGGAGACATGTGCCACAATCATTAAAAGATTCAATATCAGAAATAGTGAAGGTGAGTAAAAATAATATGCATTATATAATTTATAACCTACCTTATTTTCAAAGATAGAAAAGTTCCTTGTACCTTACAGACTACCTTTGAGTCACCTTAGCATAAGAAGAGCGTGCATTGCAAGAAGCTAGTAAGTAATGGGGAAAATGGAAGAACTACCTTGTTTGCAACAACATAGCTCCATATGTCAATGATCTATTGAGGCTATACACAAAGCTACCCATTTTTTTCGATGTCATTGACTAGGACGTGTGCAATGCATTTGTATGGGACCGCACATTCTCTTAATTTGAGGTATGTGCTAAAATAATATTTTATTAAATTAATTATATCTAATGTTCAATTATTAAACTTGATTATATATGTTCAAATGTGTAGCCAAAGAGTACAAGAGGAAGAAAGGTGCATGAAACTAATATGCAGCATCACCTCTCTGCATTGGGCTATGCCCATTTAGAAAGGCATGAAGTAAGTATCTATGACAATTTATTCCTTTCAATTGATATTGCAATTATATAAATTTTGTTATCTAACTACAGTGTCTTGCTTGATAGCAAAAAAAAAAAAAAGTTGAGAGTATGAAACCCATTGACTGCACCATCCTTTGGAAGATGGCACATTTAGTGGGTTGTACTGGCCAAACATTCTCAGATGAAGTTATTGCAAAAGTTGCTTCTTGCATTGTAAGTGGTTCCACCTATCTACGCTTAACTAACTCTGATTTTATACAATTAATTAAATGACTTGATCATGTCCTCATTAAATTTTTGCTGGAGATTCTTACCCAAGAAAGCACAAGTACAAGAACTCCAAGCAGCGTTGTTGCCAATGATGACATCATGTGTAGGGTTATATACAATAAGAAGGACCAACCTCATTAAGTATGGGGCATGGCATTTTTCCTTTCAAATTCTTAGGTAAAAGAATACATACAATTGGAATACATACAATTGAAGATCTACAGACCTACAATGAGTTGTGTGAGAAGATAAAAATGGATATACTTAACCAGATGCATGAAGGAGGTTTGATGATAGTTTCTCAATCCCCTATACTTAATTCTTGCATTGCCCTATACCTCCATCAAATGTTACCTATAATTCTCCTACTAAAGAAGTTCATGGAAGGCAATTTGCACCCTTCAAAACAAAAATTCTAGTAGAGGAGGTATATACATAGACATACTAGAAAATTTTCATTATCCTTCTATAATTCTCCATCTCAACCTACCTAGTGTATATCTAATTTGTTGGTGGGTCAATGTTTATTGATCATGAATTCTCATCAAAACAATGTGGCAGTTGGTTCATGCTATGAACATGAATTAACCATTTTTCATAGAATAGGTATGCCACCACATACTATGTGTTCATTACCATGGATTTGGATGTGAATGTTAACCTACTATTCTCTTTAGAAATGGAAAATATTATAACTATTGGGGAGGCAGTTGCATATTATGTCACTTGGTCAAAAGAATTTGTCATTCTTATAAAGTCCATGGTATATATCTTATCATACTATCTTCCTCAACAATAATTTTTAACTAGATACCTCAATTTAATTTTTTATTTACTTTATAATGTTAATCAACAATAGCAACCACCATGGAGATTGCCGACCATTGCACCATCAACTATTGTCACATCAATGGAATGAGTACTTGCATCTATGTTTTTTTTTTTTTTTCTTTCATCATAAATTTGATTGTCTTCATTGATCAATATTAATTTCTTAAAAATTTCTATATCATCTAGAAAAGCCATCTAAGGATCATGCGAAAGTCCCAACACGTCTTGATGTCGAAGATTAATTTACAAACTCATCAATGAAGATAGGGCAATCAACCCCATACAAATCAAGGAGGGAGCTTGCCGATGATGTTGTTGAAGTGCCACTCATGGCAGAGGACCTATTGCATGTTTTCCTATGGGATTAGCTCAAGCACCCTCACATTGCTCCTACATGGATACATGCAAATATTTTCTTATAAAATACTTGATATTACATGTTATATTTTCATGGTAGGTAATAATTATTTCTTTTCTATAGTATCCTAAATGATGCAACGAGCCTTTTTGAGGTCGAGAGTGTGCTTTACCAATTCCTTAACACTAACATCAATTTTGGAGTAGTAGAGCAATGACCAATAGAAAGGCATGTTGATAATATTTTAATAGGGTTCTTCTAATGCTCCAAGTGATAGCGCTTAATGATTCCCTACAATAGCAGGTAAGTTTAATTTTCTTATTTATTTTCCAACTTTTTCTATACATAGGGATTGCCTACTTTAATTACAATTCATATGATTGTGTATATAGGGATCATTAGATGATGCTTGTTTTGGATGTACACAATGGGCATGCTTTCTTTTTGAATTATTATGGACCGTATGGTTGTTTCATCCTCATACAAATTATAAATAAGTAAGAAAGCTTTTATTCTTTTCATGCATTATGCATAAATAAGTAATTTTTTATCAATCTATAATGCATTTGAAATTTAAAGTTACAAAGCATGGTTAACATTGGCTAGTGTGACCAAGATAGTGCAACTACCTAACCTCACTTGGAAAATTATCAAGGTATAGAAGATAGTTAATTACTCCATTTTATAACCAATTAAACTTACAATATTACAAATGATATGTATGATACTTTTTATTTTCCTTGCTACATGCGCCCTAGACAACAGTTTGATTAGGAGTGTGGTTACTATGTTTAGAGATACATGAGGACCCTAATATTTGATGGTGTTAGTGTCTATCAATTAAGAAAGGTAAGGCACTTTTTACTTTCATAATCTTATATTTTTTCACAATTTTTGATAGATCCAGTTAAAAGAATGTGAATTGAATTAAATATATTATATTGCAAATTGATGTGCTTTCTAAGTGGGCAAACAATAAGAGTTACTCCATGGAATGATGGGTGGCAATTGGAGTGTGGAAGTAAATGAGTAAGTATGAATGGAGTGAATATGGAGCTTGTAAATGAAGTAAATATGGAGGTTGGTTTTCATTATTTTCATTGAAGTATATACACTTGAAGTTTGAAAGTAAATGGGTATATTTATGGACATGTAAATCAAGTCAATGTGGATATTGTAGTGAATGTGTTATGGTTTCTTTTATCAAGTCCTTTCAAGATAGATGTGGATGGATGTTGAATTTGGGTGTCTTATTATACCCAATGTAGAAGTCAATGTATGTTTGTTTTTCATGTGTATAAAGATTGTAAGAAAATTGTCGTAGGTGCTATATTGAATATAGAAATACAAGTAGTAATTGCAATGTAAAAAGGGGGGAAAAGGGAAATAATTAAATCCATTTAGTAAATGACTTCAAACCTAAATTTTAAAGTCGTTTACTAAAGGACTTTAAAATTCATCACTTTTGAAGTCATTTACAGGACATGGTTTTCCTAAATGATTTTAATATTTAGGTTTCTAAGTCCTCTTTTGTTTTACTTATTTTGTTACTAATTTTTCAAGTCATCTCAATAAAAGTAATTCTTCTAACTGACTTCTATTACTATTTTTAATTTATTTTAAAATCCTCCTATGTAGTAGTTCATAGCTTAACCATTCCCTTCTCCTTGGTGCTAAACCTACCTAAAGTCTCTCTTAAAAAATGTTGGTTAGGAGGGTTAGCATGAAACAGTCACTAGGAAAGGATTAATACAAATCAACTCTCCAAATATACTTGACAGCTATTATTATAACATAAGTATGTATGTATGGACATAAGTGTCAACTATTCATCAAGCTATAAGCGAATATCAAGATGAGATATGTTTATTCATAAGATTAACATGCAATTGAATCTACACTTCTATGTGTAAGTAAAATATTCACTTCATATAAATGTTCAATGCATTCAAGGTATAATTAATCACATTCCATTCATAGATGAAATCACAAAATTCATGTTTTATGAAAATGTACATGCAATGACCCTCAAAATCAAATTGTGCACTGAATCAAATCTTGGAAAAGAAAATTTCTCTTCCAATAAATCCAATGTACATTGTGAAGACAAGACAATTGACTAAATGCAAGCATCAAAGATCAATGTTGAAGAAAAGAAGGAATTAGTGGGCAAAGCCAAATCCTTAGTGTTGTATTACCTCCATGTACACCTGCCAACAAGCATCGAGAAATAATCCACATCACAAATCGTAATATCACCTTTGGATAGAACCACCCCTAGCTACAATGAGCCTCATGACATAAACTGCATAATGAATCATTGGCTCAATACATTAGTTAGGTTCATTTATCACCATTAAAAGCTGAAAAGACTTTAATCTTACAACCACAAACCAATTATACTCTCAAGAGTGATCAACTTATCAACACATGTCCACAACAACATCCAGACATCTATACATGTAGAGCTTTTATTATCACCAAAGTAACTACTTTCGCTGCTATGCTTGCTGCGGAAACCACATAGTCCTACACACCGCCCCTCATGGAGTTACTTAGTCATCCCTAGGGCAGCCATATGAAGCATACCATGAACCAATAAAATCCCTGTGAAAGAGCTACATATCAAGTTAGAGGGTAGTAGCCAATTTGCACTTCTAAGCATAATGTCTCCAAGACTTATGGCAACTCGCAACGCACCTATCTGAAACAATATTTCAATACCATCTCCACCACTTATAGATGCTCATAGAGTGGCTATCCAAATATCAATCAAGTAGCATCTCTAAGACTTACTATTGCTCATGGAAAACATGGCTAAAAGATCAATCAATTATCATCTCCAATACTCATAGTTTCTCATAGAGAGCATGCCTAAAACATCAATTACATAGCATCTCTAGGACTTATACTTGCTTATAGAGCACTTGTACAACACATCTGTCAAATACCATCTCCAAGACTAATGGCTGCTTAAAGAGTACCTCTCCAAACATCTATCAAATAACATCTTCAAGACTTATGGCCACTGGTAGAGTGCCTCCCCAAACATCAAAAAAATAACATCTCTAGGACTTACAGGCACTCATAAAGTGCCTACCCAAACATAGATCAAATAATCACATGGGATAATCAAGTGTCTTATAAAACCATATGTGAAAATTGTGGAATTCTCAACTCTCATTTGTAGTATGAAAATATTGATTCATGATGCATGCAATTTTCCATAAGTTTCACAACTCTCATTAACATTCCCAAAAGCATACGTCCTTTATTCATTCCAAGGAACATGATTTCTAGCTAGATAAAGCATTTATTCTACATGAATTACCCAATTCCAAATCTAAGAGTAATGGGCATGTTTTCCTATCAAGTTTTGAGGATAATTCATATGGCTTAGATCCTAGAGGATGAGATGAATTTTCTTTCTTTTACATCATCTCTTCTTGGTAGTTTACACTCCAAAATTCTTCCCTTTGCCCATGCATTTCATCATATCTAATTGGCTGGTATTCTTCTCTTTTCTAGTCTTTTATGAAAATTTGTAGCTAAGTTAAATCATCTCACATATATTCATGGAATGTAAGGAGCAATACAATGTTTATAATACATTAAAAAAAACTAGTTCCCACAGGTTTCATGAACTCTTTTGATTTAGTGAGTAGCTAATATGTTTTTCTAATTATGGATTTCTTCATGCATAACCTAGCATTTCCATATTTTCTTATATGTATTCACCTTATTGTTGTTATGAATTAGAGTAGTATCACTTGTTACCAATCACTTAGGGTAGAACTTATCATCTTTTATACCCTACTTATGTCAGATCCTAAGAAGTACTAGTAGCATGAGAATAGTGATCACCCATAGTTTGTTCTAAGTTTCATGCTATGTAATTGAAGATTCTATATTTCTAGATCTTTATTTGATTACTCTCCTAATGGTTTACCTTAATATCATTCCCTTTTTCTAAACGTAATTGGGTGAATCCCCTCTGCTACTTTGTCTTAAACTAGTATTCAATGTTCTAAGAGATTCTCATGGAATTCACATTCATAAATCTCTTGTGAGATGCTTGAATTAGAGTTGTTCATCCCTAGACTAATGTAGTATAATAACCACCATTTTTATGAATATAATTGAATTATTAAAAATTAAAAGTTGAAATTTTAAAAGTGGAACTAGAACTTTGAGTTCCAGGAAAATTCATTTTTATAAAAATAAATCAAGACTTAAAACTAGGATATTTTAACGTACTTTAAAAACCAATTAGAATGACTGTATGTATTTCAAATTCTGAGTCCGAATGAAAAATCCTTATTTTTCTCCACTTTTATAGGTAAAAGGGTAAAATAGTAATTTTACTCATAATAGAGACCTAAGAAATAAAAATTTGCAGTGTACTTAGAAAACTAATTGAAACAAAACTAAGTACACTCAATTCCAAGTTCATAGGAATAAACCCTATTTTTCTCCATTTTTGGAATTAAAAGGGCAAATAGGTCTGTTCACAACTATGTGGGACTCACAAGTTCGGCCAACAGTCTGGAAGACCACCATCATGAGTCAAACCACTACCAAATGCTAGTGGAGAAGGAGGTGGTAGTGGGAATCCAATGCTAATTTAATAAAAAAAAAGAAATGAAAGATAATAATTACATGTAATCATAAAAAAATTCAAAAACACCTATAAATACCCCATAAAAAATTCCCAAAATTTTTCCTAATGTCTCTCACGAGGTCCCCTACAATACCCTGAAATCTCAGGTCCAGAATTCTCACTCATTTCCTCCTTTCCTCTCTTTCTCTTCTTTCTTAGGGGGCATGTCCCCAGACGCACCCAGGGCAGACAACTCATGTCTGTATGCAGGAGCGTATAGGGATGCGTCGTCCTAAACAAACTAGGGTTTCTGCCTAAGAAAACCTAATCCAATTAACCATGGATTTCTACTCATTAAAATCAAATCTCCACCATTAGAATAGTTTGAGTTGAGGTGATATACAAAAGACCTTTGATTCCATGATGATCCAACGGCTAAATCATTGGAATATCCAAAATGAAAAAGGAGCATTGAACTGGTACTGTCTTTGCCAGATTTTATAGTTTAATACAACCAATCTAACTAGTGAAAAATGATTGTGGACTGATGGATCTCTTCAATACATGGAGATCTACAAAAGCCCCAAGGTGTCACTCCATCTTTGGCAATGGCGAAGGAGGAATCTATCTCTCTACACTTCACCGGTGACTAGGTTTGCTTTCACCAGTATTTTTCTCCTCTAGTGAATTTCCCTTCACCATACTGGCAAAGGTAGGCTACCACTTCACCCCCTTTCATTTTCGGCATCCCTTGGGTGATTTTCAGTCATCACTGAAATCCTCCAGCCACTGATCCATCAGAAATGATGGATCTGGCAACAGATGGAGATCTCCATTTTTGATAGCTCAAAAGTAAATTATGAGCCATTGGATGGAATCATGGGGCCCAAAAACCCCACGAGGTGAAATCGTAACTCTTGATTGTAAGGATTGGAGGGTGATCCAAGGCTAAGTGATCTAATGATCCAGATTGGACCGTCTCACCCATAGTTGGTCACCCCTCTCAGATCACCTCTAAAAGATGGCAACAGGGGTGGGCCACTCTTTGTTTTGTCATTTACTATTGGAATGATCTTGGTCGTCTAATTTTTTAACTAAAATCTTGTTTCTTCAATTGGGAGATTAATTTAGCTCTGATTTTAGATTTGAAGGTTGCTATAGATTCCTTGTTACTTGTATAAGGTACTGAACTTAGAAAATTTATATTTTGATGCATGTAAAATTCTGTTAATAAAGAAAACTATTACTAATTCCTATGATTAGTGAAATTTTGAATAATCATACTTTATAATTCTAATCCACTGATGATCTTGTGATTATGGAACATGAAATCAATGGTTAGAAGTGACTGAATCTATGTTTAATTAAGAAACCTAGCCTTAAAAGAAGAACAATCATAAAAATGAGCATGGATCTTCATGATCTGATTAATCAAGCATGATCAAACCTTTCAAAATAATTTATATGATGATCTAAATGTATAATTACAATAATTAAATGGTTGGATGTAATTTATTTTCCAGATCTGAACCCTTAAAAGTAGTAAAATCCACAAAAGTGAATGGTAATCTTCTTGATTAGTTTGATCAAGGATGAATGGATAGTGCAGATGTGTTTGGATGATGATATAAAGTTAAGATCATATGGATTGATGGGTGTGATGATGATAATTTGGGATAGATTAAGATATATACCCTTAAATTAGATAAATGGCTTAAGATCTTCTTGATCAGTTAGATTAAGAAGGATCAGATCATGTGATAAGATGATATCAATGATCTAGTAAGGAGATAACTTTGAGAAAAATGAGTAGATCAGATAAAAATAAAAGATCAAGATCTAAAACCCTAAATAGGATGAAAGATGGCCATTGGATCATGATGATATTTTAAATGTGTTTGTTTGAATTATTAATGTTATTGTAAATTCTTTTATTGCCTAGTAAATTTAATTGTTAGATTTATTTATTTATTTATGCTTTAATGCTTATGTTATGTAAATTACATTAATAATGTAATTAAATGAAAAACAGAGTTGAAGGACATTTACATGGAATGAATGAGACGGACTTGATGATAGTAAGGGCTATAGTTGGTAGGACAATATAAGGATTATCAAATCCTTGGCCCAAACTAGGAGAATAATAAACCCCATGAATGACATTTTAAATGTTCATGGATTTAATTAAAATCAATTAGAAAGAGTACTTAGGGTTAAAATGCTCATGGGAACCTTATGAAAGGTTGAGCTAAGGTCACTCTAGTGAATACTGAACATGGTGGTTAAGGGGGATTTTCTAATAGAGCCTCGCCCTAACATGAGGATTGAAGCAACCACTTTGTGTTTAGCCATTCAACTAGTAAGCCTTAGTCAATTGGAAATAAGAGGAGCTGTCACTTAGGATGAAATAAGCTATCTTCCACCACTAAACATTAACTGGTTGAATAATAAAAATAAGAGCATAAAAGGTTAGTAAATTATCTAATTCTAATAAAAGTTGTAAGTAAGATAAGGATGATCAAACAAGATCCATTGGATCTTGAATGATCAAGAACAATAAGAATTCTAATGTTGTATTTTATTATGTATGTATGTTGTAGACAAATCTAGATCAATAGATTAGATAATCCAAACCCTTAATCAAATATGATTCAAGGAAGAGAACCAGGATCATCCTCCTTAGGGATGATCAAATAACTGAACTTAGATTAAAGGAGAACTAGATGATAGAAGATCTAGGCCCTTGATCTTTATCAATGAGTATAAATTGTTGATCAAAGGATCTATGAAAGATCAAGACCAAGGAGATAGACACACAAAGACTTAGGGATAGAAAATACTTAAATATGAAAGATTAGAAAATCATTCTAACTATCAGATCTATTGATCAATAGGATAAAATACTATATGAGAAAGATAGATTGTATGGATGATAGGAACACAAGGTAGATCTATATCCTTTATATCAAAGGACAAGATTAGATAATGAATATAAATATGAGATTATCTAAGTTGTTTAGCTAATGACAGTATGTTTTACAGATTGCATACATCAATCATGGAAGATCTGGAGGGATGGATCACTACATGAAGGTAGGTGGAACTTTAAGAATACAAAACCTATGGTCTATGGAATTGTTGTTATACATAGACATTATAATGCTTTAGGATGATAATATGCTTAGTTACATTTGAATCATAATTCATGTCTATAAGATAGAAATAACTATTGACATTAGATGGAATACATAATAAATACATGTGTATCATTTATGATTACCCCTAAACTTAGATAAGAACATAATAATAATGGATATCATTTGCATCAAATGAGCATCCTTACACTTAATAACATTTGGTATATGAATACCAAATTAAAGGAAATGGGGATCATTTACAATAAATGATTAATCCCTAAACTTATATGAATATGGGTATCATTCATTGTGAATGAGGATCCCTAAATCTAGAAATGAGGTTATATCCTTAGTATGAGGATATTGAATACGAGGATGATAATATAAATAGACAGATTGTCTAAGATGTACAAGAAGTATTTTAGATACAAGCATGGAGGCTTGTGGTTTTGTTTTAAACAAGCATAAGCCTGGGGATGCTATGCTAGGGAAGTTATGAGGGTTTGACCACTGGCTTCCCGAAATTTGATGATACTATGATACCTTGCCCAAAGAGAGGCTAAAAGTCGGGTGGGGCAATTATGGGAAGGCCCCACTATGAAAGTCTTATCTCTCCATACAGGCAGTGACACAATATTTTCCATTGCGGTATCAGTGGTGAATAGGGCAGTCATCTGAGCGCGCAAGTACGGATCAAACTACAGCATGGTGCTCCTTGAGTATTTTGCATTATGATGCATGACATAATGAGATACCAATACTTAATGAGGGAGTATTTTCCCAGCAAAAGTCTGGATGATTTATCAACTCAATATGTTTGAGTATGATTATTGTATATATATATACAATATAGTGATGAGTGGTTTGGAATTATCATAGTATATGTTACATGATAAATTATATGATAGAATGATCATATATGGTATGGTCATGGAAATTGAATTATGTGATTCATATGGAATATGATGATTATAAATATTGTACTTTTGAATTATACAATTCCCTATGTTCTTGAATCCCCTACTAAGCATAGCATGCTGAGATATTGTAAATGTTTGAATGTTTACAATATCTCAAATATTGGAAGAAAAGAATGGAGGGATATGACATGGGAAGATAAAGACCATACTGTTGATTAAGATTATGTACTATTGTGGAAAGGATTGGATTGTATTTTGATTTGTATTTTGGACATAAGATGTAGTAAAGGGAGTATGTATGTGAACCACTGGATTGATGCTGCAATTTTAAAAAAATGAGTTTCTTTGGAAACATATGTTGTATACAAAATTATGTATGTATATGAGAGTGAAATGTGGCATTCGGGTTTTCCGAAAAGAATTTCAAAGAAAAAAAATTTCCCTGCATAAGTTTTCAAAATTATTTGCAAAATTGGTCGACAACCATTTGAAAATAAATAACAAAAATGTATTTCAAAAACCTGGGTCACCACATGTACTACTAGTTAACCTCTTGATTCCAAGATGTATGGCATCTATGAGTTTGTGTAGTCCAAGTACAAGCTAATGCCTTGTTTTAAACAATCAATAACTAGTTTGTAAAAGACTTGTCATACCATTTCAATCTTTATGCATTCATAATCATAATAAGTTTTAAACATGTGAAAAATCAAGGTAAATAGGTAATGACAACAATTCTTCACGAAATATACTCATAATGACTAGTTCAAGCTGTCATTTCATTGAACTCCATGTTGCTGTCTAGCAAAGAACACATTCACTACCTTGGCATACATGCTTGTGTCCAAGCCTAACTAAGCAAGTTAAGGTAAGAAATAATAGTTGTTACTTGCTGTAGAATCAGTAATTTACAAATTTCATGAATTTAGGAATCATATAAAAATAGCTTCGGTTCACACAATGGTAGTACGCCATAAGATAGCTCTGCTGTCCAGCAGTGTACACATAGTTTGTTGATGTTATGAATGAGTCCAAACACAGTCAAATCTTGAAGATAAACATTTAATTCTTCAGAGTTTTTCTGGTATTCTTAGTACACATTGAAACCAGACCACAAACACTCTAGTTAGATAGGGTTTGACCATGTTTAAGACCTTAATTTAAAAGGAATATCCTTGCTTGTCCAAGAGTGACACATTCACATTCTTACTTGTCATGCTCAATTCAAGGCATATCAAATAAAGTTACTGTGGTAAGATCATTATTTTACTGTGTGATGTTGATAGAATATTATTAAAACATGCTATTATAAGTCAGAAGTACCACCAATTAAGATCATCTATAGCCAAAGATCCTAAGGTGTAGCCTTGCTGGTCTAGCAGGATATACATTGATGTTCCATGCAATGCCAACGCTAATACATGACCTGCTTCATTGGAATGTTTATATTGTAAAAGGTTACATGTAATAGAAACATTAAAATTTGAACTTTGCAAAGGAACACTCATCTTGTAGAAGTTCTTTCCCAGCCCAAGTCCTAGGTTCATAAAAGCACTCCTACTAGTCCAGTAGGGTGTGTTTACATTCCTAGATGTTATGCTTACTACCACATGCCTTTCAATAGGCTTTGTACTCAAGTTCTTGAATGTTACTAGTGAAAGTCATAGTTTTGTATAGAATCATGTCGATCATACTTAGAAAATTTCAAAACCTATCAGCTTATGTCATGCATTTTCAAGATTTACCCCTGCAATCCAGCAGGGTACATTTCGCAACGGATGTTGAATAATTGCCAGGTTACACATCAGAATTGGGAGAAGTTTGTCATGGTTTGTAATGTTCTGTTAACATGACATAACATGCTGGAACTTCACTTATTTTACTTCCAACCATAGCAAGGAAACCATTGCCCAACAGGGGAGGAACATGATAAAGACTTCTAGCTCAATTGTGAAGGCAATTTCATCATTTCATCAACGCAAAATTTTCCTGCTGAACATGTTTGATTCAACCCACCTTCCATACTCTAATTATCCGAGAAATCCATTACTAAGTTAACCATAGAAAATAGTGACTAAACGATGCTCATCATGGTTGAACACAAGCATTTCCAGTGGAAACTCCCCCTTTGTTTCTGCTATGATGAGCACTCCATGGTGTTGAGACATTCATAAATGATTTACATACATTGCATTGGTAAAATTTATAGATTCATAATCCTAACTTACTGTTTTAACAAACTCAGTACCACCCATGATGGTTTCATAACAGGAAATTCAAGTTACACATACATTTCATCATGCTTACAAACCATGAGACAGTCCAGCACAATTTGTGGAGAAAACGTCCTTTAAAAACATCCTTACATTCCCAAATTTTCAAGGCTAAAGCTAGGATGATATTAATCAATTTCCAAAAACCCCCATTTCTGATAGATTCCTCTAGTTTCCCAGCTTTAGATGATTGTTCTCCTGCTCTAGTGTTGAAGATCGAGTAGGTGTTTGAAATTTCCAGCAGATAGTGCTGAGGTGTACTCCACCCAAAATGACCTCCTTTGCTCTACCTCTCGTCCTCTCCTTCTACAATCTTCCCAACTCCAGCACCTCTCTTCCCCCAAGCTTTTCCCTGTTTTTTTTTTTTCTCAGTTTTTCTCTAGTTTTTAATGGAGCGTCTTCTCTAGTATTGGTCAAAACACATGAAAGTAGGAGATGGCATCATTGCCTCTCCTTTTTATATTCTATTTCCTTAAATTTTCTTGAACAGCTCCTTGTCATGAATGCAATCATTAGCTAAGTCCACCATCCAATGTTTCTGCCTGCTCTTGCATTCATGCACATGCCAGCCATCCAAGTTCCCCTCTTATTATATTAATCTTACTCTATACTTTCTCATTTTATAAAGTTATACCATGTCAAGCTACTTAGAATGCTTGGGGACCAGCTGTCATTCTTAGATTTTTATGTGGTGGCTTGGTCTCCCATGCATGGAATGGGCAGCTACCGCCTTGGTATGGTATGCAATATTGTCCCCCTATGCTAGAGTTGCAATTCCACTTCTATCCATTATTTAGGTATCTCCTAATACTTAGACAAAAGTATATTTCTCTATGGTTAATGTATTAATTCTTTCTGTTAGCACGCACACACACTTAGGACATATTGACACACCTTCTTAGGGTGTATTAGCACACCCACTTAGGATATACGTTCCCTCCTAAGTTAGTGTACTAGCTTATCATGTTACTACGCTCATGTAACATGTGCTTCATTTCTTACTTAGTACCTAAATGGAAACTTAGTATCCTAATCGAATTTAATATTCCACTAGCTAGGAAATACCTCCTCAATGCATTATTCATGCAAGCACCTACTTAACATTCATTCTTTTATCCATAGGTGAGGCTTCATCCTTGAGCATCATTCCAACTCCTCTATTTTGATTATATAATTCCTAATCTATGGAATTCTCATCTTAAACCCCTTTTTTCGCCATTATTTTCAATGACACCTTGGTTCAATTTTCACCACTTATCCTTCTACACCTTAGTTAACTTACACCACTAGCCATTCACTCTAATTAGTTACTTGGGTCTTTTACTTTAGTCTAATTACACACCTATCGTCATGGTCTATGTCTTTACAATGTTTATTCTCAATTCTACCATACACCTCAAGCACCCATCACCTAGGCTTTCCTCTATGTAACACCTATACCCATGCCTTTCCTTCATTACATAAAACATCCCCACATGTTCTAATATTCTCAGTCATTCTCTCATTATACTTGTTTCCTTAAATAATTAAAAGAAAGGAAAATAAAAGAGTGAATTGAAGTGAGAAGGAGAGGGAGAGGGAGAAGAGAAAAAAACAAAATCACTTTTATTTTGCAAATTATATTTCTATTATATGGGATTTCATATAGTTGTTCACATCACAAGTTATGGATATGAGGCATTTGAATTTTCATAAACAAAGGACCTATTAAGTTTTTAGCCCTATGTTGTCTAGTAAACTTGGGACTCACTTCTAATTACTAGCCTTCTGTGACGACCTGGGTTTTTATATGATGCAATTTTGATAAACAGGCGAGATCTCTTATTTTGTAAGTATGAAATGCATGAAAATATTTTTCATTTAGAAAACAATCTTTCATAAAAACCCCGAGTGTCAAAACACATTCTCAATTTATCTAGCCATGGCATAATTTTAAATCAACATTATTCCCAAGAAAGTGTTAGTCACAGCCCCAGCTATTAGAGAGTAACTACAATCAAGTAATATTAAAAGATAAGGTAGGGGTTTTACTTACTTGTACTTAGTCTAGGTGGTTCCTAGCACAAGCGTTCCGTGCCCTTAAGTATTTACTTGGTGTCTAAAAAATATTGAGGATTGGGTGAGTATATACTATACTCAGTAGGAGCTTATCACTACTAGTTTTATAATGCATGAGATGTTTTTAAAATCATATGCTCATTCAAAACATGTGCATGTCTGAATACTCAAGTTCAACTTCGATATTTAAACTAAAATACTAATGACTTAAAGGATCACATAATCCAAAATCGAAAGTATTATATATACATATATATCATAACATCATGATATGCATAAGATGCTTCATGGAATCCAACTCATGGATCTCTAGTATGGTATGGTCGACCAACCTCATATCATGCCATATGCAATGCACATAAATCCATGAAAGCATAGGGTCCCACTATGCCCACGACCTCACCACCATGTGGTCCCCGAGTTCCTAGGGACACAGGATCATATCAATGCATAATGTATATATAAAACATGTCTATGCATAAAGCATTTGTTACATGCATGCTAAACAAGTCATATACTTAAATCATGTATTTACAAAATAATCATAGTTCTTTTAAAAGAATCTAGTAGCGATAGAACACCTACCTGACTAGGTTGCGCTAACCCCTTTGTCCTCGGACGCTCTTGAACATGGTTTGGGGGAATCAAGGTTAGTTTGCCCTATCTTTTATGGGTTTTAGAGTGGTTGGTCTTATTACTTAGGTATTAAGGTCCATCCCTATGCCTATGGGTGTCCTAAGGTCCTAATTGGGCCTTGGTATTATCAATTTTCGAAAGGTCTAGCAGCCACGCGCCACCATTCTATTCTAAGGGTCATGCTCACCTT
This sequence comes from Warburgia ugandensis, assembly GCA_035236585.1. Classification (NCBI taxonomy): domain Eukaryota; kingdom Viridiplantae; phylum Streptophyta; class Magnoliopsida; order Canellales; family Canellaceae; genus Warburgia; species Warburgia ugandensis. The sequence continues at coordinate 44,899,920 of CP141127.1, read as the reverse complement.
TGATTAGGCCTTGATCAGGGATTTTATAATTTGGATGTGTCCGCATCATCGACACGGACACAACGCCTTTTGCGGCGCCTCAATCGGAGCTCTAGATCTCAAGTTATAAGCGTTTTAGTGTTGCACGTACATAGGTGTCTTAAGAATGAAAAAAACGAAATGCTAGGGCACTATGCATCTACATTGTGCACCCTGGCTTCCTTAAGAAATGAAAAACCCGCGTACTGCTACCGCGCTGCACGTTTGTGGCGTGTGGCTCAACGGGCGCGTCTGCAGACGCGCCGAGTTTTCTGCCCGACTGTCTCTTTTGCGGGCGCGTTCGTTTGGTTTTTTCAAATGGGACGACGTGTGACGTTCCTATTGGAATGTCTTGTTCGTTGGGGAACCGGGGTGTCCTCAGGACACCCTGGTTCGACCCTGTCGAACCAGTGCAGCCCAGGGAACATCCTTGGGTCCTTGATGAGTCTCCAGGGCTCCATTTTGCATGGTTTTTCATGCAAAACCTAGGGAAATTGTTCTTGGAACTATGGTGGAGATGGGTTTTGAGGGATCTTGGGCATACCTAGCTCGTTGCTAGGTTTTTCTCTTTGTTTTCTCCTCTAGGTCACTGCTCCTCAACGGGTTTTCTTCAACATTTTGGGCTGCCATTAGAGGTGCCGAAGAGCTCTATTTGAATGGCGGTGGAGAAACTTCCAGAATGGTGGTGATTTCTCCTCCAATCACCGCCATTGTACAACTCTCTAGGAGGTGGAAGATGAAGGGTGCCTGCATCAAAACGGGCCCCTGTGTTTGTGCAGGGTAAATTCGTTTTTTAATAAAATTACATTTTTGCCCCTGAACTTCAAAGGGCCATAACTTGCTCATTTTAACTCCATTTTGGGTGATTTTGGTCTCGTTGGATTCCTTTTTCTAAGATGCATCTAATGGCACCATTTTTAGGACCAAATTTATGGGTTCAGTCAAGGTGAATAGTGAAATGACTAAAATGCCCTTATCTTCAAAAACTGATCTTTTCATTGCTTAACTTGGAATTTCAATATTACAAAATTGGAGTCATTACACCTTCATGGTTTTCTTGTCTGTACAATATATATATATATATATATGTCTATCAATAGTAAGTCATAGGATGCTTCCTCTTTAGTATTACCAGTGAACCTAGAACATATAAAATTATTATTGATGTTTCATGATACTAGTTGCTTGGCTGTGAACAATCTAGACTGTGCTATGGTTTCAACTATGACTACCATGGTTTTTTTAAAAATAATTTCTCATAAATATCTTTAAAAACATTAGGGTACCCCTTGAATTTTTTTATAAAATATTTTCTCAAAGATAAAAGCATCACATACTTATTTTCTAAAAGCCACTTCTACAAAATACAAGCATCTCTATTAGAAAAAGTTCTCATATAGTCAAAATAATTCAATACTAAATAAGCACATTTAGGACCCATTGATCATATCCACAATGACCTAATAACTCCATAAAATGTACTACACGTACTAATCGATGTCATTACATGTTCATCAATAAAAACTTAAATAAATGTTCAATGTGTAAGTTCTACCAATAAAATAAATAATAGAGTTACTCCACTGCATGCTTCTTATTGCCTCTAAACCTTTGTGACTCATGTGTAATCCAAATCTATGTAAAGCTATAGAATCCTCACTTGAAAAATGTTGTAGGGGTGAGTACGAATACTCAATAGATAAATCCCTAAACTAGGTTTAAAAACTTTGGCAATTAAGTGGTATATCATAATTAATATATTACATAGAAACTATTATCAACAACAATAATTCAAAACAATAGCACATGATTCATAAAGAACAAGTAATGTATCACAAGTGAATGAACATATCAAATAAGTTCACATATATAGATAACTAATGAAACACAAATCATAGTGGTAGCATCCCACCACAAGTGGTGTAGCTTTAATGTTACTCACAAGTGCATGACTCAAAGTAGTGTTGCAGGTGAGACAGATCAATTCCACAATGAATCTTACAATTTTGCATTTTGGATGGAACTTATTTAAAGTGCTTAAATTTTGCCAAAGAAAGAGATTGAATTGGATTTGAATTTAAACTAGGATAGTAAATGACAAAAGAAAGAAAATATGTACTAAATTAGAAACTACAATTAAAAGAAACTTGTTAAGAATATAAACAAGCAATGAAATTATAATCTTACCTAACTAACATGCATTCAATTAAAGGAGACTAATGCAAAACTAGAATGAATAAAACTATGACATTCTCCTAAATTAACACTTTCCTAAACTAGCATTAGAAACTTTCTAAAACTAATCTAACATACAAAAAGATGTAGCCAATGAAATCTAGCTGGATATAACAAAATATTAGAAACATGCATGTAAATGGAAACTACAATTAAAGAAACTTTATGAATTTAACACTACTAATCCTAAAACTTTCTAAAGTTGGAATTTTCCAAAACGCAAAAAGGAAACTTTCTAAACCTAAATTAAGATTCAAAAAACTAAATTTCAATCACTAAAATAATATTAAGTAATTAAATTAATGAAGAATCAAAGAAAAATGGAACCTAGTATCATGTGCATGATCCATGGATTGTGCGCATGGTTCATAGGCTGAAGAATGACTCAATTGATGACTTAAAAGCCATCTATAATACAAGATGACAAATGAACTTAATGAAAAACCTAAAAATATAAAGGGGTTCTTAATGATTCAAGCAAATAAGATGTTTTGATGGCTAAAAATAAAGCATAAAACTTGAAGGGAGAAATTTCCAAGATTTTAAGCCCTTAAGAACTTCTACTCAAATCTAGCCCATAAAGAAATTGAATCAAAATTTTCTATGGAATATAAAAACTTATATGCAAAGTACATTGATAAAAGAAACAACCAAGAACAAAAATGCTCAAATATTTTTATTGCATCAATTCCAAATTACACCAATATTTGTGCACATATAACATGTAAGCAAAACTAAAAATTGTGCACTATTCAAAGCATTAAAACTTGATGTAAACAACAACTTAACTCATGCTAAGCAAGAAAAACTAATGAAAGGGAAGCAAAGAAAAGAGGGGAAGCTAAGTCAAAAGATGAGTGTTGAACTAGAATGGAAAACAATGGGAAACTATGGAATAAAATTAAAACAATAAAAGAAAACTAATAGCCTTAAATGGAAACCAAATAACTAAAGACATAACTAAAAATTTAAAATAATATTAGCATTAAAGGAAACCAATCTAGCTCCCAAGATCACCATGGAAAGATTGCACTATTTCAAGGTTGTCTCCCCCAACTTCTACTTAGGTAAGAAATGTGGAATCCAAGAGTATTTATAGATAAATTGTTTCCACTTTGGTGAAGGCCTATTCTAGGAAAAGGGAGGTGGGCCTAGGTCTAGGAATTCAATTAGGAAAGTTAGAGAGTGAAGGAAGAAAGTTAGGTGGAAGATTATGTAAGTAAGATGACATAAGATCGTGAGATGGTTGGTTTCCAGCTTATGTAGTGGAGGCTTCCTTTTTCTCAGGAAGGTTGTAATACCCGAGAAATTTACGCTATTTTAACAAAAATGAATTGGACATTCTATAGGAAATGAAAAGTTTACTTTTTGGAGAGAAGGGTATTTTGGTTATTTCACTATTCACCCTGATTGCACCCAGAAATTTGGTCCTGAAAGTAGTACCCTTAGGTGTGTCTCAGAAAAAGGAATCCAACAAGACCAAAATCACTCAAAACGGAGTTAAAATGAGCAAGTTATAGCCCTTTGAAGTTCAAGGGCAAAAGTGTAAATTAATTCAAAAACGGATTTGGCCTGAGAAAACGGGGACCCGTTTTGGTACGGGCACCCCTCTTCTTCCCAAACCTCTTAGAGGGTTCTAGAATGGTGGTGTGCAAGGGAGAAACCACTGCCATTCTGGAGGTTTCTCCACTGCCATTCCATGGCAATAAGAACCCCCTCCAAAACCCTCTTCAAGCTCTATAAATAGAGCTCTTGGGCGCCTCCAATGGCAGCCTAAATGCCTGGGAAAAACCCATCATGGAGAAGCAAACAAGAGGGGAAAATATGGAAAAAACCCAGCCACAAACCAGGTATGCCCAAAACCCCTCCAAACCCATCTCCCCCTTAATCTTAGGATGAGTTTCCCTAAGTTTTGCATCAAAAACCATGCAAAATGGGGCTCTAGGGAGCCACAAAGGACCCAGGGATGGTGCCTGGGGTGTACTGGTTCGACAGGGTCAAATCAGGCACGTCCGTGGATGCGCCCGCAAACGAGAAAATGAGCAGAGGCCCTGTGCGTCTGTGGACGCGCCCTGTGGGCCTTCCATGTATTCTAAATACTAAAACGCCCATAACTTGAGTTCTAAGACTCTGATTGAGGTGCCGCAAATGGCGTTGTGTCCATATCAACGACGCGGACACACCCAAATCATAAAATACCCGATCAATGCTCTATCTAAGGTGGGCACGATCCTTAAACTATGATAGTGGCGTGGGGCCACTAAACCTTTGTAAACCTGACGATACCAAGGCCCAGTTGGGACCTTAGGAGACCCATAGGCATGGGAATGAAACCCTAATGCCTAAGTAGTGAGGAAAAATAGGCCAAGCTAACCTTTTTCCTTAAACCATGTTCAGGAGCATACGAGGACAAGGGGACTAGCGTGATCAAACCAAGTAGGTGCTCTATCGCTACTAGACTTTTAAAAAGAGCCCATGATTGTTTTGAATGCATGTTTTAAGTACAAGTTATATGACTTGTTTAGCATGACTTAATTTTATAAATGAATTTAGCATGCATATGATAAATACATTATGCATAGATATGTTTTGCAAACTGTTGCATAAATTGCATGATTTGTGAGTATTGAGTTTTGAAAAATTGCATGTCCTTTAGGGTTACCAAAAGACGTTGGAATGCTCAAAGACGCTGGGTGGGCAGTTGTGAGGGACCCAAAAGATGACAGGTTTTGAAAAAGAGGATTTTACTTGATTGATCGTATATGATTTGGGCTAGTAAGCTCGTGGGTGCTATGCCGAGAGGTCTGGAGTGGCCTCCCAGCCTTTACCACTATTAGGTGGAAAGGGTACCACGCCAAAAAGGCATGTCCCTGCTTTGAGTACATGTGGTACAGGGGGCTACCACTGGTGTCACGGCATTGGGTCAAAGTGTCATATGCCCCATGGAGGTTATGACCCTGTGTCCCCAGGTACCCGGGGACCACATGGCGAGGAGGTCGTGGGCATAGTGGGCCCTATGTTTTGAGGATTTACTTGCATTGCATATGGCATGACATGAGGTTGGTCAACCATACCATATATCCATGAGTTGGATTCAGTTGAACATCTTATGCATATCATTATGTTTATGATATATATGATACTTTCAACTTGGATTATGCGATTCTTTAAGTTGTCAGTATTCCAATTCGATAATGGTTTTTAATATCAATATTGAACATGAGTGATCAAACATGCACATGTTTTAAAGAGCATATGATTTTAAACATAGCATGTATTATAAAACTAGTAGTAATAGACTCCTACTGAGTATAGTGTATACTCACCTAATCCTTAACATTTTTCAGGACAGCTCCATTCACAAGTAGAAGACGCCTCAAGAAATGTTAGTGCTATGAGCAAGAAAAATCAAAAGGAGACAATTATACATGTAAGTAAAGACTCTACCCTTTGGACATGTATTTGTATTTAATTACAGTTGGGCTAGGAGCTGTGACTGGATAGACTTGGGAATACATTTATGATTTCTGAAATTTTCAAAAACTACTTTGGTTGTGGTGAAAGCAAATGACACTCGGGGTTTTCGAAATGAGTTTAAAACAAAAGATTTTTGCAAGCATTGCATTGTTTTCATAAAATGGTTTTCAAATAGGGTTGAATCCCGCCTTATGAATTAGAACTTGAATTTAAAAATGCATGGGAAAACCTGGGTTGTCACAAAGGTAGTAAGTGGTTAGTTGAGGTTTGAATGGAGAGAGAAAAAGGAGAAAAAATGATAGGAAAAAAATAAGGGAAACTTAGGGTTTTGAAGTGCTTCAAATGGAGATAGATCTAGGGGTTTCTTATTTGCAAAACCACATTACTAACACTACTACACAGGAGGGTTTTAAAGTCAGCATAAAGAAGTTGCTTACATGACTATCAACTTCATAAATATTTTAAAAGTAGTTTGAAAATAAATGATGTTAAATACATATGCTTATGAAGTTGTTTAAGCATAAGCAACTTTAAAAAGCTAGTACAAGAAGGCAATTTTTCATGGGAAGAACATTTAAGATTGTTTTTATGAAAACAACTTGAAAAGTGCGCAATAAATTTGGATTGTTTTAAAGAAGCAACTTGAAAAGTGCGCAATATATTTGCCAAGAATAATTAATTTAGAGGGAATGGACTTTTAAAGTTGTTTAGTGCTAAGCAACTTCAAAAGTTAGATATTTTCAAAGTCATTTAATACTAATTGACTTCTAAAGTCTTCGATGATTTATAAATAGTTGTCATAGTATGTTTTTCCTTTATCTTTTTCTTCTCACGATTTTGGCATGATGGCTTTATCTTTAGCCCTTATGCTACTCTCTTTTTCCCTTCTTACTTTCCATTTTTATATTTTGACTGTTTGTGTCATGGAAAAAAATTATAAGTAAACCACAACTTCTTTTAAATCACACTATTAATAGTTCTTTTCTTGTTTCTAACTTTTTTGTGCCTTTATTTTGTCGATCATGTGGGTTTTGCACTACATATCATGGGGTTAAAGAATCTATTTGATCATCCTTGTTTTTTCAAAATTGTATGATTTCATTGAAAATGACAGCTACTTCTCATTGTTGATGAAAGGGAGAACAATATGATTTGTGGTTCTCACCCAAAATTAGGGTTTGATGAAGAGGATCGTTATAACATCAACTTTTGGCCTATTTTGAAGAAAAAGAGTGGTGTCACCAGAATACTAGGCTAGATTTTAATGAAAAAGAGCAAACACATTGTTTGATCTTGGCTACCAAGATCTAATAATATGTAACATTGGATGCAATCAAAAAATAATTTGATTTCCATGTTGGTGTGTTTGTTTATACACACACACACACACACACATATGATTGTGTCGTCAAATCAGTTTCATTGTGTATTTATGTAAATTTGTAATGTACAAAAGGTAAAAAAGGAAATATTTCATGTGAAAATTTAAAAATTATTAAAGTCATTTTCAGTAAAACAACTTTAAAAGTCTATACTTTTAAAGTCATAAGTCTGGACTTTAAAGTTTTTTTTTCTGAAAATGACTTCAATTATACTTATGTTTGAAGAATTACTATGTTGACTTTTGCCTCACACTCTTTGTTTATTAGTTGTGTGCAAGAACTAAACTAGACTTTTATTTCCATACTCTAGACCAAATCTTACCTGTGTGAATTGGAATTACATTCACAAATTCAGGGTCAATATCAAATTTTGAGTGTTGGTTAGTATCTTTATATTTGTGTCATAAGTATTATGCATATTTGAAGAATTTTCACAAGGTTGTGGGTTAGAAATTGTTCTTTTGAAAGTTAATTTTATTCGTGAATGTGTCTATCATAATTTGCCTTTTTTACTGTTAATTGAAAATTTCCATGAAATGTAGTTATTTTGAATATTTCTAATTCATGTATATCTAATGTTTGGTAAAATGCCTAACCTAATCTTTTCATATCTTACAAGTCTCCATGCAAATTTTTTTGATTTCTTCTAATAATGGACATATATGTTTGGATGTTTATGATGAGGACATCGAAAGAATGTGAGGAGCGTACAGAAAATTTCATAGAGTTTGCACTTAGGGTAGGTGTTGATCATTGTTTAGGATCAAAATGTGGAAACTTGAAAAAAGTAACTGTAGGGGTGTTGAGAGAACACTTGTGCTTTAATGGAATCGATGAAAGCTACTGCCCATGGATTTGGCATGGAGAAGAACTTCTTCATAGGCCCTCGATCCTAGACTATACGATCAAGACAATGTAGAAAGTGTTGGAGATAGTAGTACAGCTATACCAATATTTCAAGATACACATGATGATTTCCAGGATGGCCCTGAACAATTTCATGGTACATTAGAGGAAACCAATCAGCCTTTGTACCCTGAGTGTAAAGATTATACCAAGCTGTCCGCAATGGTAGAACTTTACAACATAAAATCAAGATTTGGTTTTTTAGATCAAGGTTTTATAGAAGTCTTGAAAGTAGTGGGTAAGAAGCTACTGAAGGATAATAAATTGGGGAGGTCCACATGGGAGGCAAAGAAAACCATGGCTGCACTAGGGTTGAAGTATGAGAAGATAGATCCATGTCCTAATGATTGCATCTTATATAGGAAGGAGCACAAGGATAAAAATACATCCCCAACTTGTGGATAGCCAAGATGGCAGTTAAAGAAGAATTCAACTGAGACAATTATAGGCATTCCTACAAAGGTTCTATGGTACTTTCCCCCTATTATAATGTTCAAAAGAATGTTTTGTATAATAGAAACAATGAAGAAATTAGTGTGTTATGCCAGTGATAGAGTAGCTGATAGCTTTTCACGTCATCCAGTAGATAGCCCAGCGTGGAAACTTGTAGACTTCATATGGACTAATTTTGGTGAAAAACTTAGAAACCTACGTCTAGCATTATCTGCAGATGGGACTAATCCTTATGTATATATGAGTAGTAGGTATAGTTGTTTGCCCATTATATTAGTTTGTTACAACCTTCCACCATCTCTATGTATTAAGAGGAAGTTCATGATGCTAACTATGTTGATATCAAGTCCGAAGTAGCCTGGGAATGACATTGACATGTACTTGTCTCCCTTAATCAATGATCTTGAGACATTACAAGATGTAGGCATTGAAGCATATAATGCATACATGAAAGAGTCATTCACCCTAAAAGCTATATTGTTGCGGACAATCAATGACTTCCCTGCATACAGTAATTTGTCTGGATGAACTTAAAGGGATACAATGTCTTTCCTATCTATAGTGATCAAACATGTGCTATATAACTTAAACATGGTAGGAAAATGGCATTCCTTGGGCATAAAAGATGGTTGAGAAAAGACCATCCATATATTTCTAAGAAGGGAGAATTTAGCAAGAGTGTTGAGAGAAGGACACCTCCAAAGATGTTGATAGGATGTCAGGTATTGGAGCAGGTTGAAAATATTAATGTCTCATGGGGAAAGAATATAAAGAAATCAAGTAAACGTGTAGGTGAAAGTAATTGCAAAAGTTGTTGGAAGAAGAAATGAATATTTTTTCATCTACCATACCAGAAATCACTATATAAGTGCCATGTGCTTGATGTCATGCACATTGAGAAGAATTTGTGTAAAAGCTTGCTAGTACCATGCTTAATATCTTAGGAAAAACAAAGGATGGACTTGCAGCTCGAATGGATCTTATGAACATGGGTTTGAGGAGGAAGTTGCACCCTAAGGATAGGGGTAGTTGAGGAACATACCTACTTAAGGCAAATTATACTCTTGATAGAGAGGAGAGGAGAATAATGTGTGAAACCTTGTTCGAACTCAAAGTCCCAGACAACTACTCTTTGAACTTTAAAAACATTATTTTCATGGAAGAGATAAAATTGTTAGGGATGAAGTCCCACAATTTCCATGCATTAATACAATAACTACTCCCAGTAGCAATACATTCTATGTTACCAGACAAAGTTAGGGGAGCCATTACGAAATTCTACTACTTCTATAATGCTTTATGCAAGAAGGTGGTTGATGTTTCAAAATTATAAGAAATTCAAGGTCATCTAGTGACAACTTTACATGAGCTTGACACAATCTTCCCACCATCCTTCTTTGACATCATGGTACACTTAACAGTGCACCTCATTGATACATGAAAATTTTAAAAGAGTATGTACTTAATCGCAACTGGCCAGAGGGGTGTTTAGCTAAATGTTATATCGCATAGAAGGTAGTGCAGTTTTGCACATAGTACTTAGCAAGAGTGGATGCCATTGGAATCCCAAAAAAAGAAACAATCAATTGCATTTCATGATCCAAAGGTTGGCAAATCTTTATTGAGTGGTTGTGTATCGATCGTTGACTACAAAGAATGAGACCAGGTGCATTTTTATGTGTTGCAAAATGTTGATGAAGTCCAATCTTACATTGAGTAAGTTGATCATGCATGCATGCACTTATGTAAAATTTAATTATTGATGATTAATTACATTTTCCATGATTACTATATTAATTTGTGTATGTGTACGCAATGAACACATGGATGTACTCAAGGCAAAGAATCCAAGTTATGCAAGGAAACAGAAGTGACTACAATTCGAGCATTGTTGCACTTTCAATAATTGGCTACGTAAGAAGGTAAAATGAAAGAAAGCTCATTTAAGTTAAAAAACTACATTATGTATATATATATGTATGTATGAATTAATCTTATTTAAGCCTACTTAATATGCACAGATTCAAGATCAACGAGAAGTAGCAGGCAACATTATATTAGAAACATTGTGCTGAATGGCAATGGCATCACGACCAGAAGTAATAAAATATGTCCAATATGCCATCAATGGTTATCTCTTTTACACAAGAGACCATGATAACTCAAGAGTGCAATATAATAGTGGAGTTAGCTTAGTTTCCAATGTTACATTATTTTGAAGTTCAATGGATAGCAAGCCAATAGTGGCGGATGATATTTATTTCTAGGTTATAAGAGCATCAGAACTGTGGTTGTGTTTAAGTACGATTATGTGGAAGACAACAGCATCAAAACTGATGCCCTTGGATTGAGATTGGTTGATCCCAAGAGGATTGGCTATAAAAATGATTAATTTATTTTGACATCTAAAGAAAAACAAGTATTTTACATACAAGATGAACATTATAAGAGATAGTCAACAGTTTTATCATCCTATCCAAGGGATTTTTATAAGGAAGATGATCTAGGAGATGCTGAAATCCTTTTCCTTCTATTACCAAAACAATCCCATTAATTGAAGCACTACTTGGTGAGATTGAGGATTATGTGCATTGCAATGGTGTGGAACGTGCTTAGGTTTGAAAAAGATATATATTTTGGAGTACATGGAATATGTATATTAGTCAATTATAATATATATATATATAATTTCATGTTTATGATTTTTAGCTCTACTTTTGTCATGAGTTATATGGATCAATATTTACAGTGAGCTATATATATATATATATATTTGTGTGTGTGCATAAAAAGAATGCATGGATCAATGTTCACTATCATAAAAGGCTAATTCATTGTATATTACTTGTTAGATATTATTAGGTACTAACACAAAAGGTGTATATATTTTGAATTAAAAAATTTTATAAAAAAAGTATAAAATATTGTATACTTTTAAAGTCATCATAAATAAAACGACTTAAAAAGTTAAGTCTTTTAAATTCATTTTAGTAAAAAATAACTTCAAAAGTTAAGACATTTAAAGTCGCTTTCAATAAAATGATTTTAAAAGTTAAGACATTTAATGTCTTTAGAAGTTAAGATTTTAAAGTTGTTTTTTCCAAAACGACTTTAAAAATATAACACAATCATAATAAATTGTTCATCTTTTTTTTCTTAATGTTCTTTTATTACTACAATTTTTGTACTTCTTTGGTTATCACATATTCTTTCGACCATATTTTGTGATGCAAGTAAACTTTGGAAGCTTAATGATAATCAAATACGTACATATTTAACCTTGAGCCCTAACCCTGAACCCTAATTCCATATTTATAATTTTAATTAGCTCTTTTTCCATATATATATATATATATATGGATTAGTAGCTAGCTATATATATATATGTGCGTTCAAAGAGTATATGCATGAAACTATATGTCGACTTCAAAAGTGTACACTTTTAAAGTATGAATATCAAATAACAATTTATAGAAGTTTGACTTGTGTGAATTTAGTATGAAGAAATCTTTAATATAAGAACCACGCTCTCTCTCTCTCTCTCTCACACACACACATGCATATATAGGGAAATTTAAACTAACACAATCACATTCCCATCTCATAATAAATTTACAATCTTATTTTGCTTAATGTTCTTTTATTACTATGGTTTTGGTACTTCTTTGGTTATCACATATTTTTATTTCTTTAGGAGTCTTTCTATAATATTTTGTGAAGCAAGTAAACTTTGATAGCTTAGTGTTAATCAAATATGTACATATATATATATTCATTTAAAATTAAGTATATATAACCCTAACCTAATTAACCTTGTGCCCCAAAACTTAACCCCGAACCCTAAATCTTGAAGCTTGAAGCTTGAATCTTGAACCCAAACCCTAACCTTGAACCCTAATTCTATATTTATAATTTTAATTAGCTCTTTTTTCATGAGATATATATATATATATATATAGAGAGAGAGAGAGAGAGAGAGAGAGAGAGAGAGTGTGTGTGTGTGTGTAATGCCCGAGCAATTTACACTATTTTTAACAAAAATTGGACATTCTATGGGAAATGGACTGTGTTGAATGTTTCACTTTATTTAAAATATTAAATGAATGAATTTGTGAAGGAACTTAGCACCATTATATTCTACTAGAAAAATGGAATCCAACGCCTCAAAAATCACCCAAAACGGAGTTCGTATGAAGAAGTTACAGCCATTTAAAGATAGGGGTATTTTTGAAAATTAAACAGAAAAACGAAAAAAAACGAAAAAAGGACGAAAAACACAGGGGGCCGTTTTGATAACAGCATCCCCTATCGTATTCAACCTCTAGACCCTCCCAGAAACCCATTTTTTCATGATTTCTCTAGAATACACCAGGTGAAATGGTGGCACCGCCATTGAGGGGCACCGCCTTTCACTCCTCTATAAAAACCCCATCTTCCCCCCTCTTCAAATCGCGTTTTTCCAATCGTTTGAGACTGAGGTTTCTGGCAAAAACCGGAAACCCATCTTTCTGCATTTTTTGGTAATAGTCAGCCCAAGTCAGGCCGGCCATTGCCATTTTTCTCCATGTCCTTCTCCGTTCCGGTCTGGCAATAGGAGTTTCCACCTTCATCGAGTTTTTTTCGGCAACAAGGGTTTGGACAAGCGGGAAGAGCACCATCTCCAGCTACAAGGTAAGCCATCCCTCCTTCTTTTCCTTTCTGTTTACTTCCCCCAGGCTAGATCCATGCCGGATCTGGTTCTTTTCGGTCATTTTCAGCCAGGTTCTTGGCCGACAAAACACCCCACGACGGCTTGGGCCGGACCTGCACAAGCCAAGCGTCCCAAGGAGGCGAAGCACCATGTACACCTAGGACTAGGTCCTTGCGATAGGTTCTAGGTGTACGAAAATGCGTACACTACCCTAGGTACGGCCTTCCGGTGCGTGCGTGACATAAGGCATGGGTCCTGGCTTGACCAGGGTGCACGGGGTGCCCTGGGAGCTGAGACGCACCATGCTACAAGGTGCGTTCGTGCGATGATGCGCGTCATAGTGCGTCACTTGAGAATGCATGTGTGCATGAAAAACACGTCATAGAGCTTAACTATTGGAAAGTAGATCCATATCATAGGATCTAGCCTGGCAATGAATTAGGCAAGGACCTTGGACCCAATAGGCAGAGCTAGCGGTCTAATGCCTAAATAGATTGAAATTAATAAGGACTCCTTGTATCCATTCATACCCAGGAGTTTATAAATGAGACCCAGCGACGGGTTGAAGTGATAAAGGACGCGACTCCAGGAGACTTTGAGGTAGGTGCTCAATCGCTACTAGACTTTTTAAGAGCCATGATTGTTTTATGCATGTTTTAAGTATAAGTTATACAACTTGTTTAACATGACTTAATTCAGCATACATATGATAAATGGTTTTATGCATAGATATGTTTTGGCATAGATATGTTTTGCAAATAAATGCATATACATTATGCATAGATATGTTTTGCAAACAAATGCATATATTGCATGATTTGTGAGCATTGAGTTTTTGAAAGATTGCATGTCCTTAAGGGTTACCAAAAGACACTGGAGTGCCTAAAAGACGCTGGGTAGGCAGTTGTGAGGGCCAAGCAGTTGTGAGGGACCCAAAGAGGACAGGTTTACAGAAAGAGGTTTTCGGCTTATTTGATCGTACATGATTTGGGCTAGTAAGCTCGTGGGCGCTATGCTGAGATGTTTGGGGTGGCCTCCCAGCCTCTACCACTATTAGGTGGATGGGTACCATGCCCAAAAAGGGCATGTCCCTGCTTCGACTGCATGTGGTATAGGGGGCTACCACTGGTGTCACGGCACTGGGTCAAAGTGTCATATGCCCCATGGAGGTATATGATCTTGTGTCCCTAGGTACCCTGGGACCACACGGCGGTGAGGTCGTGGGCATATGATACTTTTGACTTGGATATACATCTTGTGCACACTACTTCTATTTGAGGATTACAATATTAATGCTCAAGGCAGTTCACCATAAATAAATAGGTGAAACACAGCTTGGTTTATCAAATAATTAAGCAAAGGGTAGTGCAACCCTTATCCAAAATCTAGTCTAAGACGACTTAAGGATTAAGGATTGTTGTGCAGTGGTGTAAAGATGAAATCTCATATAAGGATCATATTATGATAAGAATGATGAATGAAGATGTTAATGAACTTGTTAGTAGATAGTTCTTACCTATAATAGATTAATCTCACTAAAGATGAGAACATCAAGAAACCTAGATGGCTATCTTACCATCATAAAGAATATGAAAATACGAGTACACTATCACAAGGATATGATATGAGTATGATAGGGGATGTAAAAGACAGACTTTGAGAAGAATTTTGATGATAATCTAAGAGGGATGAGAATGCATTCACCAAAAAGTTATCTAAGGGACAAAATACCTTGAAGATGATAATTTATGGAATTTCGAGGACGAAATTCTTTCAAGGTGGTAATAATGTAATGCCCAAGCAATTTACACTACTTTTAACAAAAATTGGACATTCTATGGGAAATGGATTGTGTTGAATGTTTCGCTTTATTCAAAATAGTAAACAAAGGAATTTGTGAGGGAACTTTGTACCATTAGATTCTACTCGAAAAATGGAATCCAAAGCCTCAAAAATCACCCAAAACGGAGTTCGTTTGAAGAAGTTACAGCCATTTAAAGATAGGGGTATTTTTGGAAATTAAACAGAAAAACGAAAAAAAACGAAATAGGACGCAAGGGGCCATTTTGATAACAGCACCCCTTGTCGTCTTCAACCTCTAGACCATCCCAGAAACCCGTTTTTTCATGATTTCTCTAGAATACACTGGGGGAAATGGCGGCACCGCCATTGAGGGGCACCGCCTTTCACTCCTCTATAAAAACCCCAGCTTCCCCCCTCTTCAAATCCCGTTTTTCCAGTCGTTTGAGACTGAGGTTTCCGGCAAAAACCGAAAACCCATCTTTCTGCATTTTCCAGCAACGGCCAGGCCCAAGTTAAGCCAGCCATTGCCATTTTTCTCCATGCCATTCTCCGTTCCGGTCTGGCAATAGGAGTTTCCACCTTCATCGAGTTTTTTCCTGCAACAAGGGTTTGGACAGGCGGGAAGAGCACCATCTCCGGCTGCCAGGTTAACCGTCCCTCCTTCTTTTCCTTTCTGTTTGCTTCCCCCAGGCTAGATCCATGGCGGATCTGGTCCTTTCCAGTCGTTTTCAGCTGGGTTCTTGGCCAGAAAAACACCCCACGACGGCTTGGGCCAGACCTGCACGAGCCAGCGTCCCAACGACGCCAAGCACCACGTGCACCAAGGACTGGGTCCCTGGGACAGGTTCCAGGTGTACGACAGTGGGTACACTACCCCAAGTACGGCCTTCGGGTGCGCGCGTGACATAGGGCACGGGTCCTAGCTCGACCAGGGTGCACGGGGTACCCTGGGAGCTGAGACGCACCATGCTACATGGTGCGTCCGTGCGATGATGCACGTCATAGCACGTCACTTGAGAATGCATGTGTGCATGGAAAATGCAGTCCCTGGCATGGCCTTTAGGCGCACACACATGTGAGGCGATCGTGGTCCAACCAGGATGCACGAGTGTCCTAGGAACTCGGACACGCAGACCCAATGAGACTTTAAAAATTAGGATTAAAGGATAAACTACAGGGCTTAACTATTGGAAATTAGATCCATATCATAGGATCCAGCCTGGCAATGAATTAGGCAAGGACCTTGGACCCAATAGGCAGAGCTAGCAGTCTAATGACTAAATAGATTGAAATTAATGAGGACTCCTTGTATCCATTCATACTCAGGAGTTTATCAATGAGACCCAGGGACGGGTTGAAGTGATAAAGGACGCGACTCTAGAAGACTTTGAGGTAGGTGCTCTATCGCTACTAGACTTTTTACGAGCCATGATTGTTTTATGCATGTTTTAAGTAAAAGTTATACAACTTGTTTAACATGACTTAATTCAGCATACATATGATGAATGCTTTATGCATAGATATGTTTTTCCATAGATATGTTTTGCAAATAATTGCATATAGATTATGCATAGATATGTTTTGCAAACAAATGCATATATTGCATGATTTGTGAGCATTGGGTTTTTGAAAAATTGCATGTCCTTAAGGGTTACCAAGAGACACTGGAGTGCCCAAAAGATGCTGGCTAGGCAGTTGTGAGGGACCCAAAGAGGAGAGGTTTTCGGCTTGTTTGATCGTACATGAATTGGGCTAGTAAGCTCGTGGGCGCTATGCCGAGAGGTCTGGGATGGCCTCCCAGCCTCTACCACTATTAGGTGGATGGGTACCATGCCCAAAAAGGGCATGTCCCTGCTTCGACTGCATGTGGTACAAGGGGCTACCACTGGTGTCACTACACTAGGTCGAAGTGTCATATGCCCCATGGAGGTATATGATCTTGTGTCCCTAGGTACCCGGGGACCACACGGCGGTGAGGTCGTGGGCATAGTTGCACCCTATGGTTTGAGGGTTTGTGTGCATTGCATGTGGCATGACATGAGGTTGGTGGACCATACCATATATCCATGAGATGGATTCAGTGGAGCATCTTGTGCACACCATTATCTTATAATATACATATGATACTTTCGACTTGGATTATGTGATTTCCTTAAGTTGTCAATATTCCAATTCGATGATGGTTTTTAATCTCGATTTTGAACTTGAGTGTTCAGACATGCACATGTTTTGAAAGAGCATATGATTTTAAACATAGCATGCATTGCAAAACTAGTAGTGATAGACTCCTTCTGAGTATAGTATGTACTCACCCTATCCTTAACATTTTTCAGGATAGTTCCACTCACAAATAGAAGATGCCTCAGGAGATATTACTGCTACGAGCAAGTGAATTAAAAAGGAGACAATTATACATGTAAGTAAACGCTCAACCTTTTGGACATGTACTTATTTACAGTTGGGCTATGTGATTGTGACTGGATAGACCTGGGGAAAAATTTATGGTTTCTAAAGTTTTTCAAAAACTACTTTGAGTATTGTGAAAGCAAATGACACTCGTCATTTTCAAAATGAGATTAAAACAAAGGATTTTTTTCGCTGCATTGCACCATTGTTCTTCAAATTGGGATCCCACCTTAGGAATTTAGATTTTTCATTTAAAAATGCAAGAGAAAACCCGAGTCATCAGGGTTGGAATCAGAGCCTAGGTTTTATCCTTTCACATCCAGTCCAGCATGTCCAAGGGTCATAAACAATAGAGAAAATCAAGAAGAAGTAGTATAAATAGGAGTAGTAGAGATGACTACATCTATTTGAGGATTACAATATTAATGCTCAAGGCAGTTCACCATAAATAAATAGGTGAAACACAGCTTGGTTTAACAAATAATTAAGCAAAGGATAGTGCAACCCTTATCCAAAATCTAGTCTAAGACGACTTAAGGATTAAGGATTGTTGCGCAGTGCTGTAAAGATGAAATCTCATATAAGGATCATATTATGATAAGAATGATGAATGAAGATGTTAATGAACTTGTTAGTAGATAGTTCTGACCTATAATAGATTAATCTCACTAAAGATGAGAACATCAAGAAACCTAGATGGCTATCTTACCATCATAAAGAATATGAAAATACGAGTACACTATCACAAGGATATGATATGAGTATGATAGGGGATGTAAAAGACAGACTTTGAGAAGAATTTTGATGATAATCTAAGAGGGATGAGAATGCATTCACTAAAAAGTTATCTAAGGGACAAAATACCTTGAAGATGATAATTTATGGAATTTCGAGGACGAAATTCTTTCAAGGTGGTAATAATGTAATGCCCAAGCAATTTACACTACTTTTAACAAAAATTGGACATTTTATGGGAAATGGACTGTGTTGAATATTTCACTTTATTTAAAATTGTAAACAAAGGAATTTGTGAGGGAACTTTGTACCATTAGATTCTACTCAAAAAATGGAATCTAACACATCAAAATCACCCAAAACGGAGTTCGTTTGAAGAAGTTACAGCCATTTAAATATAGGGGTATTTCTTGAAATTAAACAGAAAAAAGAAAAAAAACAAAATAGGACGCAGGGGCCGTTTTGATAACGGCACCCCTTATCGTCTTCAACCTCTAGACCATCCTAGAAACCCATTTTTTCATTATTTCTCTAGAATACACCAGGGGAAATGGCGGCACCGCCTTTCACTTCTCTATAAAAACCCCATCTTCCCCCCTCTTCAAATCACGTTTTTCCAATCGTTTGAGACTGAGGTTTCTGGCAAAAATTGAAAACCCATCTTTCTGCATTTTCCAGCAACGGCCAGGCCCAAGTCAAGCCGGCCATTTCCATTTTTCTCCATGCCCTTCTCCGTTCCGGGGTGGCAATAGGAGTTTGCACCTTCATCGATTTTTTTCCGGCAACAAGGGTTTGGACAGGCGGGAAGAGCACCATCTCCGGCGGCAAGGTAAGCTGTCCCTCCTTCTTTTCCTTTCTGTTTGCTTCCCCTAGGCTAGATCCATGCCGGATCTGGTCCTTTCCAGTCGTTTTCAGCTGGGTTCTTGGCCGAAAAAACACCCCACGACCGCTTGGGCCGGACCTACACGAGCCAGGCATCCCAAGGACGCCAAGCACCACATGCACCTAGGACTGGGTCCCTGGGACAGGTTCCAGGTGTACGACAGTGCATACACTACCCCATGTACGGCCTTCGGGTGCGCGCGTGACATAGGGCACGGGTCCTAGCTCGACCAGGGTGCACGGGGTACCTTGGGAGCTGAGATGCGCCATGCTACATGGTGCGTCCGTATGATGATGCGCGTCATAGTACGTCATTTGAGAATGCATGTGCGCATGCAAAATGCAGTCCCTGGCATGGCCTTTAGGCGCACACACACGTGAGGCGATCATGGTCCAACCAGGATGCACGAGTGTCCTAGGAACTCGGACATGCAGACCTAATGAGACTTTAAAAATTAGGATTAAAGGATAAACTACAGGGCTTAACTATTGAAAAGTAGATCCATATCATAGGATCCAGCCTAGCAATGAATTAGGCAAGGACCTTGGACCCAATAGGCAGAGCTAGCGGTCTAATGCCTAAATAGATTGAAATTAATAAGGACTCCTTGTATCCATTCATACCCAGGAGTTTATCAATGAGACCCAGGGACGGGTTGAAGTGATAAAGGACGCGACTCTAAGAGACTTTGAGGTAGGTGCTCTATCGCTACTAGACTTTTTACGAGCCATGATTGTTTTATGCATGTTTTAAGTATAAGTTATACAACTTGTTTAACATGACTTAATTCAGCATACATATGATAAATGCTTTATGCATAGATATGTTTTGGCATAGATATGTTTTGCAAATAATTGCATATACATTATGCATAGATATGTTTTGCAAACAAATGCATATATTGCATGATTTGTGAGCACTGAGTTTTGAAAGATTGTATGTCCTTAAGGATTACCAAGAGACACTGGAGTGCCCAAAAGACGCTGGGTAGGCAGTTGTGAGGGCCAAGTAGTTGTGAGGGACCCAAAGAGTACAGGTTTTGAAAAAGTGGTTATTGGCTTGTTTGATCGTACTTGATTTGGGCAAGTAAGCTCATGGGCGTTATGCCGAGAGGTTTGGGGTGGCCTCCCAGCCTCTACCAGTATTAGGTGGATGGGTACCATGCCCAAAAAGGGCATGTCCCTGCTTCGACTGCATGTGGTACAGGGGGCTACCACTGGTGTCACTGCACTAGGTCGAAGTGTCATATGCCCCATGGAGGTATATGATCTTGTGTCCCTAGGTACCCGGGGACCACACGGCGGTGAGGTCGTGGGCATAGTTGGACCCTATGGTTTGAGGGTTTATGTGCATTGCGTGTGGCATGACATGCGGTTGGTGGACCATACCATATATCCATGAGATGGATTCAGTGGAGCATGTTGTGCACACCATTATCTTATAATATACATATGATACTTTCGACTTGGATTATGTGATTTCCTTAAGTTGTCAATATTCCAATTCGATGATGGTTTTTAATCTCGATTTTGAACTTGAGTGTTCAAACATGCACATGTTTTGAAAGAGCATATGATTTTAAACATAGCATGCATTGAAAAACTAGTAGTGATAGACTCCTACTGAGTGTAACATGTACTCACCCTATCCTTAACATTTTTCAGGATAGTTCCACTCACAAATAGAAGACGCCTCAGGAGATATTAGTGCTATGAGGAAGTGAATTAAAAAGGAGACAATTATACATGTAAGTAAACCCTCAACCCTTTGGACATGTACTTATTTATAGTTGGGCTGTGTGATTGTGACTGGATAGACCTGGGGAAAAATTTATGATTTCTAAAGTTTTTCAAATACTACTTTGAGTATTGTGAAAGGAAATGACACTCGAGGTTTTCAAAATAAGATTAAAATAAAAGATTTTTTCCACTGCATTGCGCCATTGTTTTTCAAATTAGGATCCCACTTTAGGAATTTAGATTTTTCATTTAAAACTACATGAGAAAACCCAGGTCGTCACAGAGAGAAAGTGTTATTGATAGCTAGTTATATGTGCAAGTACAAAGACTATATGCATCAACCTATGTTGACTTCAAAAGTGTACACTTTTACAATATGTACATCAAATAACGATTTAAAAAGTTTAACTTATGTGAATTTAGTGTCAAGAAAACTTTAATATATGCATATATAAGAACCATGGCCTCCCTGTCTCTCTCACACACACATGCATATATATAGCTCATGAAATGGACAGGGAAATTTAAGTTGACACACAAACATTCCCACCTCATAATTAATTTGCCACCTTATTTTCCTTAATGTTCTCTTATTACTATAGTTTTTGTACTACTTTGGTTACCACATTTTTTTATTTCTTAATTTTGGTTACCACCATATTTTGTGGCACATGTAAACTTTAGAAGCTTATAGGGTCAATCAAATGTATATAGTTTTTCATTTAAAATTAACTAATTGTTATACATGAAGTACTAAGATAAAAAGTGCATATATTTTGAATAAAAAATTTACAAAAGAGTGTATACTTTTAAAGTCATCTTTCTCTAAACCACTTTAAAAGTCCAACACTTTAAAGTTTTTTAATATATAAATGAAACTTTATTCACCCATATTTAAACCATGAAATAGACATCCCACCTCAGACAAAAAAAAAGGGAGAAGATAGAACAGAAGAAGGCGGTATGTACCTAGTTGGCTGGGGGAGGGGTTAGGTAGGGGAGCTGTGTCCCACGAGGAGGGCTGGGTAGGGGAGGAGGGGAGCTATGTTTGGTTAGGCCAGGGGGAGGGGAGTTGGGTTCAGATGACAAGTGGTGTGGATGTGTTTCGGCATGGTGGGGGAGGGGAGTTAGGTTCGGACAGCAGGGGCTTGGGGGCAGTGGATGTGTTCCGGTGAGGTTGGGGTAAGGAGGGGAATTGTTTGAGCAGGCGGGGGCATGTTTTCTGACGAGGGAGGGGAGGAGGGGAGTGTGTTTGGGTAGGGACTAAAGAGGGGTTGGGGGTTCAAGTGGGACATTGAAGAGGGGGTAGGGTGGAGGTTTGGGTGGGGTATCGAGGAGGGGGGAGGTATGGGGCAAGGAGGGGGATCAGGTGGGAACTTGAGAAGGGGAAGGTTGGGTATATCAGAGAGGAGGGAGTTGGGTGGCAGGGTGGCGGTTCATGTGGGGACCGGAGAGGGGGAGGTGGGGGTAGGAAGGGGGTTTGAGTGAGGACTGGAGAGGGGGAGGTGGGGGAAGGGAGGGGGTTCGGCTAAGGTACTAGAGAGGGGGGAGGTGGGGGGTTGAGAGAGAGGATCTTACCAATGGGGTGGGGGGTACCTCCATTTACTGTTATTAGTTTATTTATTCTCAATGACTAATTTCATGGTTTTCTACAGAGAATTAAGTGATTCCTGTAAAAATCCTAGCTTTGGAGGTATTCATTCAAACAAATCAAAGCTAACAAGTGCGATCTTACAGGCATGCTTGATTGGTTCCTCTTTTCTTTTGTTAACATTTCTTGGAATAGCATCTAGTAACTCCTCTGTATGCTTCCATTTTATTCTAATTTGCTTTCCTAGTTAAATCTAGACCAATCTCTCTTAGGATAGGTGGTGTAGCTTTAAAATTACTCACAATGCCAAAACCATGAGTTTATGCTTTAGACGTTAATGAATTCAATCCAATGTCAACCTACACATCAGCTGAAGAATTTTGGGACAACCGATAGGCAATCCATAACTATGAATAATTTTATGATGAAAAGTACTGATTCTATTTTTGAAATCTATTACTACATTTACCAATGTTATTAGTCATATGAAATCTTTTGGTAAGTTTTCTACTAGCTGAGTTGGTGAATAAGATTCATAGCTGAGTCAAATCCAATCTAATTAGAAAAAGATTCTTATTTATTTCATAATATCAAACACATGCCCCAGCTTTAGGAAAAAAATAAATCTCATTCATAAATTCAAAACATGATGCTTGCATGGAAATTCCATTTCTAAAGTATTCATAACCAAAAGCATGAAACATGCAAATCATCACATGGCAGAATTTATAAAGTTCAACAATGGAATTAACTACCAATCTTTGTGATTCTACTTGAACCTTATCAAATGCATGATTGAATTAATCAACAACAGTTGTATGCTTCATATTTCTAGAGTTTATGAAGTGGTTAATGACATAATATAGTCCATTTAAAGGTTTTAAAGCTTAAAAAGGCAATAATATATATTCATTTACTTGGCTAACATGTCCATGCGAACTTAGCCCAATACATGTCTTATTTCCTTTTATCTTAAAACTAGAGTATTCTAAATGCTCCCATTTCCTTGAATTTTTCATGCATTACTTTTCAATGCTTTCCTAAGCATTTGCCTTTTATAGATTTGATTTTCCATATTCTTTCATTCAATTCTTTTCAAAGGCATGTATAACATAACCAAACTACTTGGAAGTTGTAATGCCCGAGCAATTTACACTATTTTGAACGAAAATTGAACATTCTATAGGAAATAAACAGAGTTAAATGTTTCACTTTATTTAAAATAGTAAACAAAGGAATTTTTGAGGGACCTTAGTACCATTAGATTCTACTCAAAAAATGAAATCCAACGCCTCAAAAATCACCCAAAACAGAGTTCGTATGAAGAAATTACAGCCATTTAAAGATAGGGGTATTTCTGGAAATTAAATAGAAAAACTAAAAAAAGGACGAAAAATGCAGGGGGCCGTTTTGATAACAGCACCCCCTATCGTCTTCAACCTCAAGAGCCCTCCAGCAACCCTAAATCCTGATTTTTCTAAAGGGATCTGCCACTGCCTTCACCCCTCTGTAAAAACCCCAACTCCTCCTCTCCAAAAACATGATTTTTCCGGTTGTTTTGAGACAGGGGTTTCCGGCAAAATCGGAAACTTATCTCAAAGCCCGTCCCTCTGTGTTTTCCGGCAATGTCCAGGACAAGTCAGGCCGGCCATTGCCATTCTCCCCATTCCCCTCTCTTCCCTTTCCGATCTTGGCATGGGGGTTTCCTCTTCACGAAATTCTGGTGGCATGGGGTTTTCAGAACCAGAACAGAGGACGACCAGGCGCGGGGAGGGGCCATCACCGGCTGCCCAGGTAAGTTGTCCTTCCCTTCCACTTCCCCAGGTAAAAACAAGGCCAGACCTAGCATTTTCCTGCCGAAAATTGCAGAACCTAGGACTGGACCGACGAGGGAGACAATCCTGGGCATGGTGCGTGATGCACACACGACTGAGCCCATGGACGGACCCCAAGCACGCCACCATGCACGAGGGCACGCGACAGTGTATGGGGGTGGCCTCGGTGGGTCCCAAGCATAGTCCAGGCTTGACCGAGATGCATGGGCTGCCCGGGAGCCAAGGCACATTTCGACTACGCCAAGGTCTATTCACGCGAGGTCATCCAGGACGCGCGTCATAGCGCGTTGCTTAGGCATGCTTGTGCACGTACAAACACTATCCCAGGTGCGGCCTTCGGGTACATACGCAACATGGGGCACAAGGTTCTAGCTCGACCAGGATGCACGGGGTGCCCTGGGAGCTGAGACGTGCCATGCTACAAGGTGCGTCCGTGTGATGATGCATGTCATAACGCGGTCTCTGGCATGGCCTTTAGGGACACATGCACGTGAGGCAATCGCAATTCAACCAGGATGCACGGGTGTCCTGGGAACCAGGACACGTGGACCTAATGAGACTTTAAAATTAGGATCATAGGACCATTTATAGAATTTAACTATTGAATAAGTAGGTCCATATTATAGGATCTAGCCTAACGAATGAATTAGGCAAGGACCATGGACCCAATAGGCAGAGCTACCGATCTAATGACTAGATGGATTGAAATTAATAAGGACTCCTTGTATCCATTCATACCCAGGAGTTTATAAGTGAGACCCAGGGACAGGTTAAAGTGATAAAGGACGCGACTCCTGGAGACTTTGAGGTAGGTACTCTATTGCTACTAGACTTTTTAAAAGAGCCATGATTGTTTTATGCATGTTTCAAGTATAAGTTATATAACTTGTTTAGCATGACTTAATTCAGCATACATATGATAAATGCTTTATGCATAAATATGTTTTGCAAATAATTGCATATACATTATGCATAGATATGTTTTGCAAACAAATGCATATATTGCATGATTTGTGAGCATTGAGTTTTTGAAAGATTGCATGTCCTTGAGGGTTACCAAAAGATGCTGGAGTGCCCAAAAGACGCTCGGTAGGCAGTTGTGAGGGCCAGGCAGTTTTGAGGGACACAAAGAGGATAGGTTTTGAAAAAGAGGTTTTCGCTTGTTTGATCTGATATGATTTGGGCTGATAAGCTCATGGGCGCTATGCTGAGAGGTTTAGGGTGGACTCCCAGCCTCTACCACTATTAGGTGGATGGGTACCATGGCCAAAAAGGGCATGTCGTTGCTTCGACTGCATGTGGTACAGGGGGCTACCACTGGTGTCACGGCACTGGGTCAAAGTGTCATATACCCAGTGGAGGTATATGATCCTGTGTCCTTATGTACCCGGGGACTACACAGCGGTGAGGTCGTGGGCATAGTTGGACCCTAGTGGACTTGTTAGTAGATAGTGCTGACCTGTGATAAAGTAATCTCATCAAAGGTGAGAAAATTGAAGAACCTAGGTGGCTATCTTACCATCATAAAGAATATCAGAATATGAGTACACTATCGTAGGGATATAATATGAGTATGATAAGGGATGTAAAAGAAAGACTTTGAGAAAATTTTGATGATAATCTAAGAGGGATGAGAATGCAAGATAATATTAGGAAATAACTGTGACTCATTCTAGATCACAAAGGTTTGGATACCTTAATTGGAGTCTCATGAAAAGTGAAGTGATATCGAATAATAACTACTTGAGTATTATGGAGCAAATCAGAAGATGTATACAAGTGACATATTATGAAGAATATAACACGAATATGATAGGGAACTATATTCGACAGTGTTACCAAAAGATCCATGACATTATTAAGACAGTGTATGGATTTTATTGAGGCTATAGGCAATTGAGGATTTCAATGATCTTAAGACAGTTTAGAATTTCTTAGAAGCATTCAGTTTATCATATCTGTTAAGTAAAGCAGTAGATGTAATATCGATTATATGCAACAAAGCACATGAAGACATTGATCTGGGTAGACAAAAATGAGGAATTTGGAGAAAAGAAAGAAAGAAATAGAGATGTAACTACCAAGTATTCAATGAATATTGAATATTCAAAAGAAGAAGATCATGACTTTATGAAGATACATACAAATCTTTCATCTTGAATCGAGTGGGAAGATAAACCAATCAACTTTGGAGGAATGATGATAGATGAGTTGGTGATCTTATTGTAAAAGAGTATAATAGAAAGAAACCATATGGGGTTTAAGACTTTGAGTAGAGTATCGAATATCAGGAGATTATGTGATAAGAAATTTTCAAAGAAGAATGGCGACCAACTAGAAGTTAAACTTCTACAAATGGTTTGATATCAATTATTACAATTAGATTCTTATCAGATCCATTAACTTATGAGGAACACCAATGGATATAGTCCATAAAAAGGAAAATTTGGTGATATCCCACCTTGCCAATAAAGTATATTGAAAAAGGAATTAAGCCAGGACAGTGACTGTCCATTTAGCAAGTAGGGTACCATCAAGGATCAAATGAAGGTCCTGCTATCATAAATTGGAAGACCAAATATCTTAAGACCATTATTTAGTCATTACCTTTAGAGCACTATTGACCAAAGATATCCCACCCTAATAAATCAAGTATGTTAGTATCTATGAGTTAGTAGTCGAAGTTATATACTCAGAGGGATATTATAAGTATTTGGGCATGAGTTTTACCTAAAAGATATACTTGTTAGACTAAGTCAATTGAGGGTATGAGGTCAGTTGATGAAGACAATTGCAACTGAGATAGGAGCAAAAATAAGAAGTGATCTAAACCAATGGGAAACATTTTTCAAACCTTAATGGCTACCATGACAAGGTAAAGAAATTACTTTGAGTCTGAAAAAAAAATACTGCTGACTTTGATTGAAAAGGAAGGCAAATAAGTACTGATAAATTTGGAGACCCCTGAGCTTATGACAAAGATACATCTAGAAAGAGATCAATGGGTAATCAAATAAAGTCTTTCTATATGACTACAAAAATGTTCCGTGCTTACCTGAGTGTTTTCAAATTTGATGATTTAATAGCTTCAGCATGACTTGAGGTAATAAGTATGAGAAGGCACTTGAAGGATAAAATTTGAGGAATTGAGAAAATCACTACTTATGAGGATACCTCCTGACAATACAGACTGCATGATTGACGATAAAGCATTGATAAAAGATTAAACAATATATTGATATAGGGGATGGAAGGAGAAAAGGTGAAATGGCCAGCACAATATAAGGTGAGATTTGATGTTACATTGCCTTTCAGACAAATAGTTAGTTGTTATGAGCATATACCAAGTACGAAAAATCAATTGAAGGAATTTCCTAAGGACTAACCCTACTGGATTGAGTATAGAGCTTTTGGACTAAAAGGTTACGAAGAAAACCATCAAGCAAAGAAAGGACAAAAAGGATGATGACAAAGGATTCAACCATGACCTGGTAAGGGTACTCGGTTATGAATAAGAGAGTTTTTGCTTTGCATAAATGGGAACATTATTGAAAATCCTAATGACAAATTGATGTGGATAGTAAGATAAGGCCTTTGGACAAGAACATTTGACCCATGATGATGAATCGACCATTAACGTTTGACATGAGAAAAGCGTTTAATAATTATGAAACTGGATATAGAGTTAGGACATTTTACTTTCAGTATATGATAAGGTCCTCAATGGAAGATGGTACAAATTGACTTTCATAATTTTATTTTGAATGTAACTTTGGTCAAGGAATAAAGTCACATATGGAAAACGACAGACAGTTGAAATTCAAAGTTAATTAAGAGTTTAGCTGTAGAGCACATGATACCATATCAGTTATTGAAGTATCTTGAGGACAAATATAAAAGATAAGAAGCCAAGTTAGATACAATAGAAAGAGGGAAATTTTTTGGACTCTTACTATTGACATATAACCAACCATTAGAAGGAGATGTGGATGATGAATAGATCACTAGATGAATGACAAGAAGAAAAAGGGATCATCCTATGATATTCAGAAAGGACTATGAGAAAATATGATCTTGAAAGAAGTATGGAGTAATTTATACATGAATATAGAAGCATGATCCTACTAGGAGACTATCCTATACACGATGAGAAAAGTATATCCTATACACGATGAGAAAAGTATGGGCATTTAAGGATTTCGAGATAGATGAATTACAGCTAGTAACCGATATTGTTAAACTGGCACGTATGAGAGTATGCATCAGAGTATGCAGCGAAAGCAGCCCTTATAGGTAAGGCCTTGTAGAAGGAACAACAAAAATGATAAATTGAGGTTGAGCCTATATTTGATTCCTAAGGAGGGAGTGCATTCACCAAGAAGTTATCTAAGAGATAAAATACCTTGAAGATGACAATTTATGGAATTTTGAGGACGAAATTCATTTAAGGGGGTAATAATGTAATGCCTGAGCAATTTACACTATTTTTAACAAAAATTGAACATTCTATAGGAAATAAACAGAGTTAAATGTTTCACTTTATTTAAAATAGTAAACAAAGGAATTTTTGAGGGAACTTAGTACCATTAGATTCTACTCGAAAAATGGAATCCAACGCCTCAAAAATCACCCAAAACGGAGTTCGTATAAAGAAGTTATAGCCATTTAAAGATAGGGGTATTTCTGAAAATTAAATAGAAAAACGAAAAAAAGGACGAAAAATGCAGGGGGCCGTTTTGATAACAGCACCCCCTGTCGTCTTCAACCTCAAGAGCCCTCCAGCAACCCTAAATCCTGATTTTTCTAGAGGGATCTGCCACCGCCATTGAGGGGCACTGCCTTCACCCCTCTATAAAAACCCCAACTCCCCCTCTCCAAAAACACGGTTTTTCCGGTTGTTTTGAGACAAGGGTTTCCTGCAAAATCAGAAACCTGTCTCAAAGCCCATCCCTCTATGTTTTCCGGCAATAGCCAGGCCAAGGCAGGCCAGCCATTGCCATTCTCCCCATTCCCCTCTCTTCCCTTTCGGATCTTGGCATGGGGGTTTCCTCTTCACGAAATTCCGGTGGCATGAGGTTTTCAGAACCGGAATGGAGGACGACCAGGCGCGGGGAGTGCCATCACTGGCTGCCCAGGTAAGTTGTCCTTCCCTTCCACTTCCCCAGGTAAAAACCAAGCCAGACCTAGCATTTTCCTGCCGAAAATTGCAGAACCCAAGACCGGACCGACGAGGGAGACGGTCCTGGGCATGGTGCGTGATGCACACTCGACTGAGCCCATGGACGAACCCCAGGCATGCCACTGTGCATGAGGGCACGCGATTGTGTATGTGAGTGGCCTCGGTGTGTCCCAAGCACAGTCCAAGCTCGACCGGGACACATGGGTGGCCTTGGTGCCAAGGCACATTTTGACTATGCCAAGGTGTGTTTGGGTGAGGTCATCTAGGACGCGCATCATAGCGCGTCACTTAGGCATGCTTGTGCACGTGCGAACACTGTCTCAGGTGCGGCCTTCGGGTACGTGCACGACATGGGACACAGGGTCCTAGCTCGACCAAGATGCACGGGGTGCCCTGGGAGTTGAGACACGCCATGCTACAGGGTGCGTCTGTGTGATGATGCATGTCATAGCGCGTCACTTGAGCATGCATGTGCGTGTGCAAAACGCGGTCTCTGGCACGGCCTTTAGGCGCACACGCACGTGAGGCAGTCGCGGTTCAACTAGGATGCACGGGTGTCCTGGGAATCGGGACACGTAGACCTAATGAGACTTTAAAATTAGGATCATAAGACCATTTATAGAATTTAACTATTGAATAAGTAGGTCCATATTATAGGATCTAGCCTGACGAATGAATTAGGCAAGGACCATGGACCCAATAGGCAGAGCTACCGATCTAATGACTAAATGGATTGAAATTAATAAGGACTCCTTGTATCCATCCATACCAAGGAGTTTATAAGTGAGACCCAGGGACAGCTTAAAGTGATAAAGGATGCGACTCCTGGAGACTTTGAGGTAGGTGCTCTATTGCTACTAGACTTTTTAAAAGAGCCATGATTGTTTTATGCATATTTCAAGTATAAGTTATATAACTTGTTTAGCATGACTTAATTCAGCATACATATGATAAATGCTTTATGCATAAATATGTTTTGCAAATAATTGCATATACATTATGCATAGATATGTTTTGCAAATAATTGCATATACATTATGCATAGATATGTTTTGCAAACAAATGCATATATTGCATGATTTGTGAGCATTGAGGTTTTGAAAGGTTGCTTGTCCTTGAGGGTTACCAAAAGACACTGGAGTGCCCAAAAGACGCTGGGTAGGCAGTTGTGAGGGACCCAAAGAGGACAGGTTTTGAAAAAGAGGTTTTCGCTTGTTTGATCTGATATGATTTGGGCTGATAAGCTCGTGTTCGCTATGCCGAGAGGTTTGGGGTGGCCTCCCAGCCTCTACCACTATTAGGTGGATGGGTACCACGCCCAAAAAGGGCATGTCCCTGCTTCGACTGCATGTGGTACAGGGGGCTACCACTGGTATCACGGCATTGGGTCAAAGTGTCATATGCCCAGTGGAGGTATACGATCTTGTGTCCCTAGGTACTCGGGGACCACACGGCGGTGAGGTTGTGGGCATAGTTGGACCCTATGGTTTGAGGATTTATTTGCATTGCATATGGCATGACATGAGGTTGCTCGACCATACCAGATATCCATGAGTTGGATTCAGTTGAGCATCTTATGCATATCATTATGATTATGATATATGATACTTCCGACTTGGATTATGCTATTGTTTAAGTCGTCAGTATTTCAATTCGACAGTGGTTTTTAATATCGATATTGAACGAGATTGTTCGAACATGCACATGTTTTTAGGAGCATATGATTTTAAATGTAGCATGCATTGCAAAACTAGTAGTGATAGACTCCTACTGAGTATAGTATATACTCACCCTATCCTTAACATTTTTTAGGATAGTTCCACTCACAAATAGAAGACGTCTTAGGAGATATTAGTGCTATGAGAAAGTGAATAAGCAAAGGAGACAATTATACATATAAGTAAACTCTCAACCTTTTGGACATGTATTTATTTACAATTGGGTTGTGTGGTGTGACTGGATAGACCTGGGGAAAAATATTTATGATTTCTGAAGATTTTCAAACTACTACTTTGATTGTTGTGAAAGTAAATGACAGTCGGGGTTTTAAAAATGAGTTTAAAACTAAAGATTTTTTGCTGCATTGCATGGTTTTTATAAAATGGTTTTTCAAATAGGGATGCATCCCACCTTAGAAATTTAAATATTGCATTTAAAAATTCATAGAAAACCCAAAAAAGGGCATGTCTCTATAATACTTAATGATCGATATCCATAGGTCCTACATACTTGCAATTCAATTATGGGATGGAACTTGGTGCATGAATTGTGCACACGTAAATATGTAGATGAACATCTAGCATAATTTAAGCTTTTCACTATTTGTGAATAACTACACCCACTAAGAGATATGAACTTGAATCAGTGGAGTTAAAGACTATTGAAAGGTTTATGGGATTTGTAGCCCCTTTACAAATATCTATACTAAGTAGGGAAATGCTTTTCATCCATCCTCTATCTATTTTCGTTGAGGTTAGTTTGTTGAGTATGTTAGATATTGTATGTTTATGTGAATGGATGGGGAGGGAGTCTCCTTTAGTTATTTTTTTACTTAAACTACGATCATTAGGGACATTGGTTTGGTTTCTTTAAATTCGTTACATAGCTTTTTTTGTTCTAATGTCATTGAGGGTATCTTTGTAGTAATGAAGGAATGAGAAGAACATCAACCTAAAGATTATGGCCACATTGAAGAGCATGAACAAGTAGGCCAACATGAGCACTACTCCAAAAAGGAAGGGCAGAGGAGGAACAGTAATGGAAAAGGTATTAAGAGAAAGTTGAAGGGAATTAAAGAAACTATCCAATACAATAGTAGAGGGCAAGAGACTAGTGAGAGTGCCCCTACTTATAGTGGTTTCCTCTGCCCTACAATAAGAAACATGGTTTCTATCAATTTTGAGGATTGGAGACATGTGCCATCCTTGACAAAAGATTCAATATAGGAAATGGTGAAGGTATGTAAACATTAAGCACATTTATTATTTACATTATAAATTTCCTTATTTTTTAGATATAGTAATTTGATATGTTCAATTTGTAGTCTGCCTTTGACTTGTCGGATGATAAGAAGACATGTACTTTACAAGGGGCAGGTGAACAATGGAGAAAATGGAAGAACTACCTTGTCCCCAATTACATAGCTCCAAATGTCAATGATCCATAAAAGGCTGTACACGGTGCCTTTAATTTACTCCAACATCATTGATGTAGGTGGCTTAGAATGCATTTGTACAGAATTGTACCTTCTCTGAGTTTGAGGTATGTTTAGAAACGATGCTTCATTCTTTTAATTACATGTAAAGTTCAATTAGTGCACTTGATCACGCATGTCAAAATGTTTAGGCGAATAGTGCAAGGGGAAGAAAGGTGGATGAAATAAATATGCAGCACTACCTATCTAGGATGGGCTATGCTTGTTTAGAAGAGAGCGAAATAAGCATCTATGACAATTTGTCCTATTCAATTTAATGCTACTATACTTATATATATATTCTTTCTAATTGTAGTGCATTTGCTTGACAGCAAAAAAAAGCTAGGACTACCCAACCCATTGATCACTCCATCCCCTGGAAGGTGGCATGTTCAGTGGGGTGTATTGGCAACAAGCTTGTAGATGAAGCTATTGCGTAAATTGCTTTATCACATGCGAGCTACAATTCCCCATCTAAAGAAGATAATGAAGGACATCTGCCTCCCCTCAAAATGGAAATTCATACCTACGAGGTATACATTGACAAAATTATAAATTTTCATTGTCCATTTGTAATAATTCTATATCTCAACTTCTGTATTGTATATTTGATTTGTAAGCGGGTCAATGCCTGTTGGCCTTAGTTTCCCATCAAAATATCATGGCAGTTGTTTCATGCTATGATCATGAATCAAATGTTTTGCATGGAATTAGTATGCCACCACATACTAAGCAGGTGTCCATTACCATGGCTTTGAATGCTAATGCATGCCTACCATTCCCATTAGAAATGGAAAATATTATAACTGTTAGGGAGGCAATTGCATACCATGATGCTTGGTCGGAGGCACTAGTAATTCCCATAGAGTCCACGGTATGTATCTTATCATACCACGTACCTTTCTCATTAATAATTTTTAGTTAAATACATCACTTAATTGTTTAATAACTCTATACAATTAGTCAACAACAAAATGTGGCACCGAGATTGTTGCCATTCCACTGTCACCTTTTGTTGCTGCACCAATGGAACAGGTACTTATATGTTTTTTGGTTTTTCTTTCATCATAAATTAGGCCCTCTTCATAGATTAATATTATATTATTTAGTTGAAATTTTTTACATCTTTTACAGCAGCCGACACATGAGCGTGTGGAAGTCCAACCTAACATGCCTAGATCCCTTAGGTTAATCTATGGTATAATCAACGACAATATGGCAATCAATCTTATACAAATCAAGCGGGAAGTGTTTGCTAAGGACATTTTTGAAGTGCCACTTATAACAGAGGACCTATTATAAGTTTGCCTATGGGATCAGCTTGAGCACCATCATATTATCTCCTACATCGGGTATATGCACATACTTGCTTGTAAATCATTTGGTATTTTATTACATGTTATATATTAATGGTATATGTAATGATTATTTCTTTTATGTAACTTTTTGAATGATGCTATTAGCCTTTTTGAGGGTGAGTCTACTTTACCAATTCCTTGACCCTGGCATCATTTCAAGAGCAACAGAGCAATGGCTAATAGAGAGGCGTATTAAGGACATTTTTCCAAGCTTGTTTCACTACTCTCAAGGACAAGGTTTAATGATTCCCTATAATAGCTGGTAACTTTTAATTTTCTTATTTTCTTGCCAATTTATTCCTTATTTAGGGATTGTCAACTTCCATTAGAATCCATATGATTGTCTATGTAGGTCTCAATGGATGCTGTGCATTTTGGATGTGCATGGTGGTCATGTTTTAATTTTTGATTCATGTGAAGCGCACATTCGCCCCACCTTCACAGATATTATAAATAAGTAATCATATTTTTTTTCATATTTTATGTGTAGATAAGTAATTTGTAATTCATTTATAATGCATTTGAAGTTTAAAATTGCAGGACTTGGTGGGGATGGGCTATGGTGACCGAGACTTTACAACCACCAAAACTCATGTGGAAGAATGTCAAGTTATATGAAATAGTTAATTACTCTAAGTTATTACTAATTAAACTTACATTATTAAAAATGATATTTATGAGTTCTTTTTTGTTGTCCTTGTTGCATAGTGCCTTAAACAATAGTATAATTAGGAGTGTGGGTATTATGTCATAAGGTACATGAGAATCCTAATATTTGTTTGTACTCTTGTCTCCCATTTAAAAAAGGTAGAATACTTTTTATTTTGCATGATCTTATATTTCTATAGGTTTTATGCATCTAGCTAATATCTTTTAGCTTAATTAAATGTGTTTTATTTTAGGTTGCTGTACTTTTTGAGTGGGCAAACAAGAAAAGTTACTCCAAAGTAAATCTCAATGAAATACAAAATGAATGGGCTAAGTATGTAATGATTTTCAATTAGATTACTTGGAGCAACTACTTTGACTTGAAATACATAGTAAAGTATTCTTGTCATTGACTTGTTTATGTTCCTTTAGATTTTATTGTTTTATTTGAAATATATATATATATTTGCATTTTAAGTAATGAATGAGTGAAAATTTTGGAGTGTGGGAATAAAGGAGTACGAATGTAGTGAATTTGGAGTTTGAACATGAAGTGAATATGTGGTGGTTGAATTATATAACTTTTACGAGATGAAGAACGAGAGGGTTACTTAGAATGTGTGTGAAATTATAAATGAAGTGAATGTGGATGTCATAGACAATGCATATGTTACAATTTCTTATATAAATTATTTTCAAGATAGATGTTGATGGATAATGATGAGTATATGATGTTTGATGTTTGGTTTTTCATGTTTATAAAGATTGTTTGTATCAAGTGTATAGAATGTTTGTTATTCAATGCATACATAGGTGATAGTATATCAAGAAAGTTGACGATGCATTATAGTGGATGGTGGTTTGGAATGTGTATGGAATATCTATATGATGTTTGGTTTTTCATGTTTTTAAAGATTGTTTGAAGTATTAGGTACATAGGATATTTGTTATTCAATGTATACATAGGTGATAATGTATCAAAAGATTAAGATATGGATGCACTGTAGTGGTTAATGGTTTTTCATGTTTGTGGAGATTGAAGTATTTTAATGTACACATGGCATTGTGTATTAGGAAGTGGATGAACATTGTTTGTAAATAGGTTTTTAATGTTTACAAACATTGATTGACTATCAGGTGTTTATTATGCATTGTGTGGTAAAAAAACCAAATTTGTAAAAAAAATTACTTTTAATGTCGTTCTTGAAAAAAAGACTTTATAAGTTCAAACTTTTGAAGTCATTTATGAAAAAACTACTTTAAAAGTTCAAACTTTTAAAGTCATTTTACACTAAACAACTTTAAAAGTTGAGAATTTTTTATTAAAATTAATTATATAATTGAAGTTGTTTTTATATAAGCTACTTTAAAAGTTCATCCAAATGAAATTCTTTTGAAGTAGCTTATCCAAAAATGACTTGTAAAGTCATCAACTTTAGAAGTCTTTTTTTTTTAAGTGACTTCAAAAGTAAATGTCATTCAAAGTTGTTTTTAGGAAAATGACTTTAAAAGTTTGTCACTTTTAAAGTCCTTTTTTAAATGACATTAAAGGTTGATGACTTTCCAAGTCACCTAGGTAGAAGTCACTTCATAAGAAATTTCTATAATCACATTTTACTAACTTTAAAAGCCCTCTGTGTAGTAGTGTAAGCATCCAAACACAGGCGAGACATCACCTTCTAGGAAGGGGGTCCTTCTCTAAGGTAAAATTGTGGAATCCTTAGATGGATGGGGGGGAAAAGAATAGGAAATGGAATTGGAAGGTGGGATTTTCTCTCTTAATAGTTCCACCAATGTATGATCATCTTACCTTTTACAAATATCTCTCAAAATCCATTGAAATAACACTTTTAACCTAGGTTAGTTGCTTGAATTGGTGCTTCAATTGTGTTACTCCATGTGGCATTAATTCATGGCTTGATGGCTCACTTTGATGGTTCATTCCTTAGTGGCTTAGGATAGATGACCCAAGTTTTTGTAACACATTTTGTAATACATTTTTCAAAGGCAAGGCCCTTAGTAGTAAAAAAATTTCACAAAACAAAGCAGCACATATTCTTTTCTTTAGTACTTGTTTTGAAAAACCCAAGTCATCACTTCATACATTACATAAGTGAATTTTTGTACAAGATAAAATTCCATTGAAGGAATATACTTTTATTAAATTCCATAATCCATCCAGTGGTTCATGGTACAGCCTAGGTATTAGTACAATACTTGTCCAAATTACATAATCCAAATTTTAAAGCTCACCATACAAAAAAAAACTCTTAATACAATACAACACTCTCAAATAAAAACACATGTCTTCAAGGGATATACCTTGATTGATTATTTTTCCAAGTCTTCTTGAATCTTGAGCTCCTAATTCTCCTTCTCTGTATCTGAGATATTGTAAACATTTATAATATCTCAACAAGCTATGCTTGATAGTGGAATCAAGAAGCATAATAATTTGATAGTATAATCCTAATACTTCATAATCCCATTATTCATACTCATAGATCAATCTCTTTACTTTGTCATATATGTACATTCTTACACATACATATTGTATACTTTATATATATATATATGGTCAAAACTATGAAAAATAGTTAATACCTCAAACATCAATAGTCACATTAGACACTAAGTTGATCAAACATCTAGACGCTACTGGGAATATACTCCCTTATTTGGGCAATATCGACATCTCATTATGCCATATCATAAGGCATCTCACTATGCCATGCATCATAATGCAAAATACTCAAAGGACTATTATGCATGCAATCAGAATCCATACCATCATGCCCGGATAACTGTCCAATAATCAACCTATACCATCCTTTGTGGAAATCATAATATCCATGTTCGTATGGGGAGGAACCATGGGTGTCACAGTAGCAGCCTTCCTATAATTGCCCCACCCGACTTTTAGCCTCACTTAGGCTTGGTATCCATATCATAACATGTTTTGGAGAGCGGGTGGCCAAACCCTACTACCTCTCCTAGCATAGCATCCCCATGCATACACCTATTTAAAAGAAAACCACAAGCCTCCATGCTTGTATGTAAAGTAATTCTCATACATACTAGACAATTTGTCTGTTTACTTGGGCCTGGAGTACTTTTTAGTTCCCTATTCACTTAGGGTTTTCCTCAATTCTAACTTAACCATTTTATATTTGTTTTGGTTGGATCATAAGGGTTTTCAAGGGATTTGAGACAAGTATTTACATTACACTTGTCAACATTTCTAGACATAAGATCAAGTATTCAACATGTATATCTCATTTAGATGCATTCATAAAATCATTCTACCTTCAAGTAGTGATCCACCTCTTTAGATCTTCCATGATCCTAGATAACATATGTAATCTATAAATCCATGCATATTGTCAATATTTATACAATCTAAATAATCCAATATTTTTTATCCTATCTATATTCTTTGTTTAACTTGTCATTTGATATAAAGGATCTAAATCTTGTGTCCTATCATAATCTATCTTCCTCAGATAGTGTTTATCTTATTGATCAATAGATCTAACAGTTAGAGTGATCTTCTAATCTTTTAGATCTAAGTATTTTCTATTTCTGTCTTTGTGTATTCCTTTCTTTGATCTTGATCATTCACAGATCCTTTGATCTACAATTTATACTTGATGATAAAGATCAAGGACTTAGATCTTCTATCATCTAGTTCTTGTTTGATCTAAGTTCAGTTGTTTGATCATCCTTAAGGAGAATGATCTTTGTTCTCTTCCTTAACTCATATTTGATCGAGGGTTTAGATCTTCTATTCTATTTGATCTAAATTGCAAGCAATACATATATATATCATCATCAAGAAGTATTTATTTCTTTTATTGTTCTTGATCATTCAAAATCCCATGGATCTTGTTTGATCATCCTTGTCTCACTTATAATTTTTATTAGGGTTAGGTAATTTACTAACCTTTTATGCTCTTATTATTATTATTATTCAACTAGTTAATGTTTTATTAATTAAAGATAGCTTATTTCATCCCAAGTCTAGATAGCTCCTCTTATTTCCAATTGACTAAGGCTTACTAGCTGAATGGCTAAACGCAAAGTGGTTACTTCAATCCTCATGTAAGGAGGTGTTTAGACCTCACAAATGTCAATAGAAGGTAGGGGAAGAGTGAGGCTCTATTAGACAACCCCCTTAACAACCATGTTCAATATTCACTAGAGTGACCTTAGCTCAACCTTTCATAAGGTTCCTATGAGCATTTTAACCCTAAGAACTCTTTCTAATTAATTTTAATTAAATCTATGAACATTTAAAATGTCATTCATGGGGTTTATTATTCTCCTAGTTTGGGCCAAGGATTTGATAATCCTTATATTATTCTACTAACTATAGCCCTTACTAATATTAAGTCTAAGTCATTCACTCATCTTAATTGTCCGTGAATCTCTATATTTCATTAGATTCCATTTTTGGTGATTTATGAATATTGAGACATAACCACTAATTAAACAATTATATCTACTAACTTAAAGACAATTAAGATGCTTATACTATATTTTGACAATTCAAATAATCATACACTTTAAATTGTAAGAGAATTGTACATCTATATCATATTAAGGGCATTTATACTCTAATATACTAACATGGATCCTAAGTTATGAAATACATGAAATTTTACTAGCAATGGATCATGCTAAAATCTCAAATTCAAACTAACATGGCCCTAAGATAATTAAATTACCTACCTCTTATAACATAAGAGCATTTAGAGCATAACATGCTAAAATTGAAGAATTACACTATCATGCTTCCTAATTTATAACATAATCACATTTACAATTCTATTAGTGAATGAAATACAAATAAACTAATTAAATTAAGTTTATTAGAAACTTTTACTAATGATCCAACTATTAAATCTTAGGTCTTTTCTGTTAGATTAAGGGTTTTAATTACTTTTAGGGCTTTACTTCACTAAGGTCCAAAGATGATACCCACTTGTTTTTGTCACATTTAATCCATGATCTCACTAGATCTCATCATAATCCCATTCATGCAACTAACCCAAAGGGTTTGATCATGCTTGATCTCATTGATCAAGTGGGTCCCTATGTAATTTTAAGGTATTCCTACCAAAAAGGGTAGATTCCTTAATTTATCTTAAATCTATCATAATAAATTATAAATCTCACTTCATTTCAACATCATTTCATCATTAAATTAGATCCCCAAGATTTGATTGAAGATCATGCAAAGTGGAAGCTTATTTCTTCAAAACAGAAAGTTTCTTGAAGATTTTTATCAATTTTATGATTTCAGAAGAAAATAAATATTACAAGCTTTCCATAGCTTCTTTCTGATCTTGATTTGGAGTTCAGATGATTCCACAATCAAGAAAAGAAGTTTATAGTTGTTTTGAGGGTCCAGATTTGATCTGGGCCTAACAGAATGAATGGCTAAGAATAATTGGGCGCAGTGGTCACTGCGCTTCCATCTCTGGGAAGCACGTGGTAATGCGCTGCTCGTAATTTGCACTCTCGCACTGACGTTCTGTTGGTATGGCATCGCAAGCAGAGCACATGTGCAGAGATGCTCCTGCATGGCATATTTTTGTGCAGTGTCCTGGTAGCTTTATCTTTTTAAGAAGATTGGATAGTTTGTTTTGGACCATCTAATCAATTCCTCTTATATCCAAGGCTCAAAAATTGATGAAATTTCCTAAAAATTCTATCCTAGGGGTTTTGGACCTTCTGGATCAATTGGACTGCTCAAACTTTCTATCTGAGGCATCCATCATACAGAAATGAAGGGTTATTATCCTTACTTGATTTTTATAATTTTTAACCTAAAATTAATTTTAGAAAAATAAAATTTATATAAACTAACATGAAATAAGTATGGGAAGAGTTTCCACCTACCTAATCGGAGAAAAACTTAGGCTTAGCAGACCAATTTTAAAGAATTATCCCATTGAAGATAAGATCGCTCGATAATTGCTGGCTTTATGATTTTCCATTGGCTGCACCTTTGGATCTTGAAATTTCTTTGGGGAATATGAATTGTGGGATTGGTGAGATTTGATTTGGAATAGAGTGTTTAATTGAATTTAGGTCTCTTGTTCCAATCCAAAGAGAGGAGAGAGGAAGTGAAAGAAGAGAGATTTTTGGAAATTTGGTAACGAATTTGGATCTTATTTTTTAGTGATGTATGATGATTTTGTGGGAATTTTAATGAACATTATTGGAAGATTTTTGGGGGTGTATTTATAGATGTTTTTTAAAATTTTCATCATTACTTGTAATAATTATGTTTCAATTCTTTTGAATATTAAATTAACATTGGATCCTCCACTACCAACTCCTCCACTATAAGCTGGTAGTGGTTTGACCACTCATTACATGTTTTCTAGCCTTTGGATTCATTTGTTGGCCCCTTGTGGGCCCCACAGAGGTGTTAAAGGACCATTTTGCCCTTTTATTAAAAAAAAAAAGAATAAAAATAGGATTTATTCTTACTAACTCAAAATTGAGTGTACTCAATTGTGTTGGAATCATATTTTTGAGTAAATTCTATATTGATGTCTTAGATCTCAGTTATGGATAAAATTACCATTTTACCCTTTTGTTTATAAAAATAGAAAAAATTAGGAAATTTTGATTTTAACTCAAAATTGAATGTACTTAGTAAGATTTCAATTGGTTTTTTGAGTACATTCATAATTTCTAAGTTTTAAATCATGGTTTAATCTCTATAATAAAAGAATTTCCAATAACCTAATATTCTAGCCTGAAATTTCTAAAAATTCAAACGAAATTGATTTTCTCAATCAATTTACAAAAAATTGGGTTATTACAATCTTCCCCCCTTATATTAATTTTGTCCCTAAAATTCGCATTTCAACTTACTTATATGTTTTCATTAACTCATTCATAAGTTTGCTTATGTGACCTTGCCATTCAAGGAAACCTCTATTTCCTTTCATTCATAGTTCATGTTACCTTCTCCTCAAAAGGTAAAAATCATATTTTGGGGTCATTTACTAATATAAGCACACATCTCACTAATAATGCTAATGCATTAAGCACTTATCCTATTTCTTTGCAAGTCTTTCCAAAAGGATTAATAACTCTTAAATCGAGTTATCTTGCTATTCACAACTTCCTATTTCTCTTGACTAGTATACTAAATTTCTACCCCTCACTTTCACTAATCTTTCAATACTTCATATTTTTCCATTCTAAATTCTATTGCTCATCCTTGTTCCTCTTCAAAGACATATCTTTTATGATATGTATAGTCCTTAGACTATCTACCAAAATGACATATTGATTGGATTCTATAATTTCAACTATTATTCTTTATAACAATCTTTCAATATTTGGAAGTAATTATCTCTTCTTAGTTCTTCCATTATCTGGAACTACTTATCTCATTTCTGTTCTAGATAATCATACTCCTTTACTATTTCTTTCCATTGAAAATTTCTTTCCAAATCCTAATATTAACTGATAGTTTCCTTGTAATAACTTCTTCCTCAACTTTCATTACTATTCTTGTACTATGATTTCCTCCTTATTCATAGCACTTGATTTTCTTATTCCTCTTTTTTAAGATTCTATATTTCCTCATGCTTTTTTTTTCAAGCATAACTCATAACTTTTCCATATCGTACTAACCCTTTATTTGAAGTATTCTTGATAATTCCTATTAAAAGAGTCTATATTGACTTTGTAGTCATCCACTCTCAAGCCTTTAAAAACTCCATAATTTACCATATATTCTTCAAGTCTCAATAATATACCATAAACTCTTTATGGTTTATGTAATCAATGGTAAGGTTATACTAAAAGAATGTCCTTATAGTATTCTATACAATCAATAAGAGA
Source organism: Warburgia ugandensis (assembly GCA_035236585.1). Taxonomy (NCBI): domain Eukaryota; kingdom Viridiplantae; phylum Streptophyta; class Magnoliopsida; order Canellales; family Canellaceae; genus Warburgia; species Warburgia ugandensis. The sequence continues at coordinate 44,857,517 of CP141127.1, read as the reverse complement.
TAAAATTCTCTAACTGCCAAAGTTATCTCACAATTCAATTTCATCTCCACTCTTTGTTGGTTCAACTTCCATATCATTCTTAGATTTTATATGACCCTAAACTTTGCTTTATTCAATCAACATATACACTTACCAGATAGTTGATAAGTTTTGTAAGTGTCTATCATATATTCTATAAATGCCCTTGATTTTCTTAAATCAATTCCACATATCATTACCAATTCATCTAATATATTTCATTCTCCTCAAATTCATGAATATCATTTATCCAACTCATATAACTAATTTTTTTTTTTTATTTCATACTATTATGTTTCATTGTAAATTCGCAATTGATGATAATAAATTTGGAAATTTCTCATCCTTATAGAGTAAAAGTGTACTTAATTTCCTCAATAATATCATTTATGTTCAAGGCATCCTCACATTAACCTTCCTTTTTCTTTTCTCAAGAAAATTGTTAATTCCCAATGTAAACTTATTACTATAATCACTCCTTTGTCTCCTAATCCTTAAAATTTGTTCTTTCCACTTATTCAGATCGATTGATGTTATTTTCCTCATTCAATCTTATGTTAAATTGAAAATCTCCAAAATATCTTAAAACTTCTAACCACTTATTTCTCTAAAATCTATATTCATTTATCATTTATAATCATCTCATTTGTCAAAATTTTAAAGTTAAGTTTAGCTACCTATATATGTTTTTAGGTCTTCATTCCTCATGATTATTTCACCATTCTTGCAAAATGTATTTTTCCTCACTATATTCCATAATTATTTCAATATCACTAAATCTATCATATAAGTAGAATCAATATTCCCTAAATTCATCATATTAATATCCATATTCACTTATAGGTCTTCACTTTCCATTTTATCATCAATGCAAAATATACTTCTCTTTACTATAGTCCATAATTATTTTCATATTTCTATTCTATCATATAGTTGAATCAATGTTCCTCTAAATTTTATCTCCTTATTTGTCTTTATAAAACTCTTTTCTCATTCACCAATTTAGAAAATATTTACTTGTCTCCTTAAATTTTTCTCAAGAAATATCATCTCTATTTTGATGATTAAATCCTTTAACTAGTTGTCATAATACTATATATATGTAGCAATTGTAACTCTTACATTTATATTTATTATTTATTATTATTATTAATTTTAAATTGTTTAATAATTCTAAGGTTTTATCTTTAATATCTATTTTCCATAAATTTCTATTTCACCTTTCTTATAAAGGTTGGATTTTATCCTTCTTCATTCTTTCAATCATATTTTTCCAATTCAGCATCTCTTTCTCTTAATCTCCATTATTTCACCTAATAATAGTTATATTAATGTATTTTATTTCTACAAGTATCTTTACTTACTATTTCTGGTTATACCTAAATATCATACATTACATCTTCCTCTATTGTAATATTTTCCTTACTTGTTTCTAAACTTACTATTCCCTATATTGATATCATTAACTTACTAAGTAGTACTCCTAGTTATTTCACTAAGTAATATCTACTTATACTCCACTAGTACTTCATGAGTTGATTACATTAACTCCTCACCTAATGAGTTAATCACATAACTTTACCTATGCTCATTCTCAACTAATGAGTTAATCACATAACTCATTCTCTACTCATTCTCATCAAATACTATCTTATTTCTTATTCACTCACTATTTCTCATCCTCTAATTGGAATGTCATCTTCATATTGGACATAAGCATACTATATTGTGACTGGATGAATGGCTTTGATACCAACTAAGACGACCCAAATTTTTGTAACACATTTTGTAATACATTTTTTAAAGGCAGGGTCCTTAGTAGTATAATTTTTTTGCAAAACAAAGTAGCGAAAATTCTTTTCTTAAGAACTTGTTTTGAAACCCAAGTCATTACTTCATACATAACATAAGTAGAATTTTTGTACAAGATAAAATTCCATTGAAGGAATATACTTTTATTCAATTTCAGAATCCATCTAGTGGTTCACAGTATAGCCCAAGTATCAGTACAGTACTTGTCAACATTATATAATCCAAATTTCAAAGCTCACCATACAATAAAAACTCTCAATAAAATACAATGCTCTCAAATAAAAATACACATCTTAAAGGGATATGCCCTGATTGATTATTTTTCCAAGTCTGCTTGAGTCTTGAGCTCCTAATTCTCCTTCTCTGTATCTAAGATATTGTAAACATTCAAACATTTACAATATCTCAGCAAGCTATGCTTGGTAGGGAAATTAAGAAGCATAATAATTTGATAGTATAGTCCTGATACTTCATAATCCATTATTCATACTCATGGATCAATCTCTTTACTTTGTCATATATGTACATTCTTACACATACATGTTGTATACTTTGTATGTATATATATATATGTGGTCAAAACCATCAAACATCAATAGTCACACTTAGACACACTGAGTTGATCAAACATCCAGACTCTACAGGGAAAATGCTCTCTTATTCGAGCAATATTGACATCTCATTATGTCGTATCATAAGGCATCTCACTATGCCATGCATCATAATGCAAAATACTCAAAGGACTATTATGCATGCAGTCAGAATCCATACCATCATGCCCGGATAACTGTCCAATAATCAACCTATATCATCCTTTGTGGAAATCATAATATCCATGTTCATATGGGGGGGAACCATAGCTGTCACAGTGGCAGCCTTCCCATAATTGCCCCACCCAACTTTTTGCCTCACTTAGGCTTGGTATCCATATCATAACAAGTTTTAGAGAGTGGGTGGCCAAACCTTACTAACTCTCCTAGGATAGCATCCTTAGACATATGCCTATTTAAAACAAAACCACAAGCTTCCATGCTTGTATGTAAAGTAAATATCATACATACTAGACAATTTGTCTATTTACTTAGGGCTGGAATACTTTCTAGTTCCCTATTCACTTAGGGCTTTCCTCAATTCTAACTTAACCATTCATATGTTTTTTGGATGGATCATAAGGGTTTTCAAGGGATTTTATACAAGTATTTACTATAATAACCCCAACTTTTGTAAATTGATTGAGAAAATCAATAAAGTTTGAGTTTTCAAAAGTTTAGGGTTGGAATATTAGGTTATTGAAAATTCACTTTTTATAGAGATTAAAACATGATTAAAAAATTTAGAAATTATGAATGTACTCGAAAAACCGATCGAAATGACACTAAGTATGTTCAATTGTGAGTTAAAATGAAAAATTCCTAATTTTCTTCATTTTTATGAATAAAAGGGTAAAATGATATTTTACCCCTAAATGAGATATAAGACATCAATAGTTAGAATTTATTTAGAAATATGATTCCAACACCACTAAGTACGCTCAATTCTGAGTTAGGGAGAATAAAATAGATTTTTATCCTTGAAAGGGCAAAATGGTCATTTCACACCCTCGTGGAGCCCACAAGGGGCCCACAAACAAATCCAACTAGTTGCTAGTGGGGAAGGAGGTGGTAGTGGAGGATCCAATGTTAATTTAATATTTAAAAGAATTAAAACATAATTATTATAGGTAATTATGAAAAATGCAAAACACCTATAAATATAGCTCCAAAAATGTTCAAAAATTGTTCATTAAAATTCCCACAAAATCATCTTGCTTACCCTGAAAAATTAGGTCTAGATTCCTTCCCAAATTTGCAAAACTCCCCAAAATCTCTCTTCTTTCACTTTTTCTCTCCTCTCTCTAGATTGGAACAAGAGATCTAAACTCAATTAGGCACTCTATTCCAAATCAAAACTCACAAATCCCACCATCCATACTACCGTAGACTACCTTATTTATAAACCCCCAAATCAATTTCAAGATCCAACGGTTCAACTACGGGAACTGACATGACAAGTAGTTCTTGGGCTATCTTGCCAACAAGTTGGTATTCTTTTAATTTGGACTAGAAAACTGAACTTTTTTTCCAATTAGGTAGGTGGAAACCCTTTCCACACTTGTTTCATTTTATTTTATGTAATTTTTAATTTTTTGAAATTAAGTTTACGTTAAAAATAATAAAAATCAAGTAAGGGTAAGAACCCTTCAATTTTGGATGATGGAGGGCTCAGATAGAAAATCTGAGCCATCCAATTGATCCAGAAGGGTCCAAAACCCCTAGGGTAGAAATTTCAAGAATTTTTATCAAGTTTTGAGCCTGTAATTGAAGAGTAATTGATTGGACAGTCCAAAACGGACTGTCCAATCTTCCTAAGAAAATCGGGATCCTAGGATGTTGCTAGGGCATGCAGAATGAAAATGGACCCTATGGGAGCATCTCCGTGCTATCCCCATGCGATGCCGTCTTGATAGAATGGTCGTGCATTACCTCATGTGTCACGGTGACAAGACCGAGGCAACAACTCTACCTGACTGATCGCAACCATCTGTTCTACTAGGCCCAAATCAAATCTGGACCCTAGGAATGACCGTGAACTTTAATCATCAATTGTGGAGACATCTGAGCTCCAAATTGAGATTGGAAAGAAGCCATGAAAGCCTATATTGTTTATGTATTTATGATAATAGAATTGTAAATATGCTTTATGCTGTAAATTAGGAGCATGATAGTATAATTCTTAAATGTTAGCATGCTATGTTCTATATGTTATTAGGTTGGATTATTTTAGGGCCATATTAGTTTAAATTTGAGATTTTAGCATGATTCCATTAGATTAGTAGTAAAATTTCATGTATTTCATAACATAAGATCATGCTAGTTTAAGTATAGTTTTATTTCATTAGGTTAATTTACAATAATAGGAAGCATGTTAGTATATGGTTGTTAAACTTATATTTGATTTATGCTTAAAGTTTATGATTTAATTGTTGTCATACTTTATTGGTAGATTCAATTGTTAAGTAGTTGTTAAGATATGATGAGCATAAATCACCAAAAATGTAAACTAATGGAAAATAGAGATTCATGGACAATTAAGATGAGTGAATGACTTTGACTTAATATTAGTAAGGGCTATAGTTAGTGGGGCAACATAAGGATTATAAAATGCTTGGCCCAAACTAGGAAAATAATAAACCCCATGAATGACATTTTAAATGTTCATGGATTTAATTAAAATCAATTATAAAGAGTACTTAGGGTTAAAATGTTCATAGGAACCTTATGAAAGGTTGAGCTAAGGTCACTCTAGTGAATGTTGAACATGGTGGTTAAGGAGGTTTTCTAATAAAGTCTCACTCTTCCCCTACCTTCCTTTGACATTTGTGAGGTTTAAACGCCTCCTTACATGAGGATTGAAGTAACCACTTTGTGTTCAACCATTCAGCTAGTAACCCTTAGCCAATTGGAAATAAGAGGAGCAGTCTAGACTTAGGCTAAAATAAGTTATCTTCAATCAATAAAACATTAACTAGTTGAATAATAACAATAATAATAAGGGCATAAAAGGTTAGTAAATTATCTAATCCTAATAAAATTTGTAAGTAAGATAAGGATGATAAAACAAGATCCATGGGATCATGATTGATCAATAATAATAAAAAGAAATAAACACTTCTTGATGATGATAAATATATATTGCTTACAATTTAGATCAAATAGAATAGAAGATCTGAACCCTTGATCAAATATGATTCAAGGAAGAGAATCAAGATCATCCTCCTTAGGGATGATCAAACAACTGAACTTAGATCAAAGAAAATTTAGAATATAGATGATCTAAGCCCTTGATCTTTATCAACAAGTATAAATTGTTGATCAAAGGATCTGTGAAAGATCAAGATCAAAGAAAGGAATATACAAAGATTTAGGATAGAAAATCCTTAGATATGAAAGATTAGAAGATCATTCTAACCATCAGATCTATTGATCAATAGGATAGACACTATCTGAGGAAGATAGATCATGATAGGAAAAAAAGAAGGATCTAGATCCTTTATATCAAAGGACAAAATTAGACTAAAAATGTAGATAGGATTATTCAAATTGTATAAATATTGAAGTATGTATGGATTTACAGATTACATACGTTAGTCAGGATCATGGAAGGTCTAAAGAGATGGATCACTACTTGAAGGTAGGAGGATTTTATGAATGCATCTACATGGGATGTGCATGTTGATTACATGATCTTATGTCTAGAATTGTTGATAAGTGTAATGTTAATACTTGCATTAAATCCCTTAAAACCCTTATGATCCAACCAAACACATATGAAATGGTTAAGTTAGAATTGAGGAATAGACTATAAGTGAGTATGGAACTAGAAGACATTCCAGCCATAAGTAAATAGATAGATTGTTCGATACGTATGAAACCTATTTTACATACAAGCATGGAGGCTTGTGGTTTTGTTTTAAACAGGCATAAGCCTGGGGATGCTATGCTAGGAGAGCTATGAGGGTTTGGCCACCCGCTTCCTAAAATTTGATGATTTAATGATACATTGCCCTATGAGAGGCTAAAAGTCGGGTGGGGCTATTATGGGAAGGCCACTACTGTGAAAGTCTTGTCTCCCCATATGGGCAGTGACACAATATTTTCCATCATGGTATCAGTGGTGAACAGGGCAATTATCTGAGCACCCTAGTACAGATCAGACTGCAACAAGGTAGTCCTTTGATTATTTTGCACTATGGTGCATATGAGATAGGCATAGTGAAATGCATTATGTTTTAGCATGATAAAATGCCAGCTAATTGTATATTACTAGTATTTCCCCTACCAAGCATAGTTTACTGAGATATTGTAAATATTTGAATGTTTACAATTTCTCAGATACAAAGAAGGAGAGTTAGGAGCTCAAGACTGAAGAAGACTTGGGAGAATAATCATTAGGTATACCCCTTGAAGAAATGTATTTTGTTTTGTTTGAGAGTATTGTATTGTAGTGAGAGTTTCATTGTATGGTGAGCTTTGAGTTTTGGATTATGTAATTTGGACATGTATTATAATGGAATTGGGTTGTACTGTGAACCACTGGATCGCTTCTAGAATTTGATAAAAGTATATTCCTTCAATGGAATTTTATCTTGTACAAAAATTCTACTTATGTTATGTATGAAGTGATGAATTGGGGTTTCAAAATAAGTTCTAAAGAAAAGAATTTTCACTGCTTTGTTTTGGAAATTTGTTTTACTACTAAAGGCCCTACCTTTCAAAAATGTATTACAAAATGTGTTACAAAAACTCGGGTCGTCATAGTTGGTGTCAGAGCCATTCATCCAGTCACAATACAGTACAAATATGTCTAAAGAAGATATGATAATCCAATTTTAGATTAAGATAGAAATAGTTGTATAGAATACTGATAGAAATTTTGGTTTCTGAGTAGATGCCACCAAAGAGAGTGACAAGGCAGATAGCTCAAAATACTCCAGAAGACAATACAAAGAGATTAACCATGAATAATGTGGAAGAGGTGGTAACATGGGTATTGAGGAACCCTCTTCCTCACATTCAATAACCTCAAAGTTCATCACCTCTAGTAGAGATACCAAGTACACAATATGCCAACACCAACACCACCTACTCCCACACTAGTGCAGTGTAATAACCCCAATTTTTGTAATTGATTAAGAAAATTAATAAAGTTTGAGTTTCAGAAATTTTGGGCTGAAATATTAGGTTTATTTAGAATATACTTCTGATAAAAGTATAATAAAATAATAAGACATGTACAATTGAAATTAAACTTAGCAAACCCTTTAGAATAACTGTAAGCATGACAAATTCTGAATTCGAATGAAAAATCCTTAATTTTCTTCATTTCTTGGACAAAAGGGTAAAATAGTAATTTTACCCAAAAAATAAAATCTAAGACATCAAAATTTAGAATGTAATGAGAAATACGAATCCAACGCCAGTAAGTACGCTCAATTCCAGGATCATGGGAATAAATCCTAATTTTTTTATATATAAAGGGCAAAATGGTCTTTTTACACCATGTGGGGCCCACATGGGACCCACAAGGGACCCAAAACTGAATCCTATGCCCTGCCCACTTGAAATCATGGGTCAAACCATACCAGCTGGTCTTCGGGAAGTAGGTGGAGAATGGGAGAATTCAATGCTTATTTAATAATAAAAAATTTACCATCATTAATGCATATCATCATGAAAGAAGACCAAAATGCCTATAAATACAACCCCAAAAATCGTCCAAAAATACTCCTAAAATTTTCATGAAATTGTTTTCACTCTCCCTGAAAAATTAGACCTAGATCCCTCCCCAAAAACCCAAAAATCCCAAGAGATCTCTCTCTTTTCAATTTCTTTTTCTTTTTAGATTGGAATAAGAGACCTAAAATCAATTAGGCACTCTGTTCCAGATCTGATATCACCAATTCCATCATCCAAAACTTCCCACCATACCTTAGCTACAAAACCCCTAAAGAAATTTCAAGATCCAATGATTCAAACAATGGCAATAGCAAGAAGGTGGATCTTGGGCCATATCTTCATCAAAAGGGTATTTCTTTTAAATTAGACATATAACCAACGTTTTTTCTCCAATCAGGTAGGTGGAAATGCTTCTTGGACATGTTTACTACTGGTTTATGAAAATTTTATTTTACTATAATTGCATTTTGGTAATAAAAAGGTAAAAATAAAGTAAAGCACATAATCTTTAATTCAGGAAGATGGAGTGCTCAGATGAAAATTATGATCATACCAATCGATCTAGAAGGGTCCAAACCCCTAGGGTAGAATTTTCAAAAAGATCGGATTCGTTTTGGGCCCTCAATTGATAGAGGATTGATTGGACGTGTAATCACTCCATTTTTGTAACCTTGAAATGCCATGTTAGTAATGAAAAGTTCACTTTTTGAGATGAGGGTATTTTGGTCATTTCACTATTCACCTTGACTAGACCCAAAAATTTGGTCCTTAGAATGGTACCCTTAGGTGCGTCTCAGAGAAAGGAATCCAACAAGACCATAATCACCCAAAACGGAGTTAAAATGAGCAAGTTATGGCCCTTTGAAGTTCAAGGGCAAAATTGTAATTAAATTTAAAACGAATTGGCCTGAGAAAATAGGGACCTGTTTTGATACGGGCACCACCTTCTTCCCAAACATACTGCATCACCAAAACCCTGGGAAAAACCAGTCTTAGAGTTGTAGGCAAGAGGAGAAACCGTGAAAAATACCCAGCTACGAACCAAGTACGCCTTAAACAACTCCAAACCCATCTCCCCCTTAGTCTTAGGTGAATGTCCCAAAGTTTTTGCATGAGAAACCATGCAAAACGGGGCTCTAGGGAGCCACAACAGACCCAAAGCATGTGCCTGGGGCGTTGTAGTTCAACAGGATCGAACCAGGGCGTCCCGAGGACGCCCAGGTCAGTACAGAACCAAAACTCACCCAGTGCGTTAAAGGGAAACTGACGGGTGTGTCCGTGGACTCGCCCACAAATGAGAAAAGGGGCGGAGGCCCGGTGCGTCTGCAGATGCGCCCTGTGGGCCGCGCGCAGGTAACGTGGCATGCATTAGCGTCCTGGGCGGTCGCCTTGTGTGGGCCTGCAATGGTTACGTTGGGAGTTCCGCGTAAGCAGAATGTGCAGCCTGATGATGCTTGCGAGAGTGCGACTACACATGCGGGCCAGTCGCCGCTCAAGCGGGATGCAGGTGCGTCCTGAGAGCGGTGACAAAGGGCCAATTTTGGGCCTTGTATTCTTAACACTAAAATACCCATAACTTGAGTTCTAAGACTCCGATTGAGGCGCTGCAAGAGGCGTTGTGTCCATATCGATGGTGCGGACATACCCAGGCCATAAAATACCTAATCAAGCCACTATCTAAGGCTAGCATGACCCTTGAACCATGATAGTGGTGCGGGGCCACTAAGCCTTTGCAAACCTGACTATACCAAGGCCCAGTTAGGGACCTTAGGAGGCCCTGAGGCATGGGAATGAACCCTTTAATGCCTACATAGTGAGGTAAACTATTCTAAAACCTATAGAAATAGGCCAAGCTAACCTTTTTCCCCTAAACCATGTCCAGGAACGTACGAGGACAAGGGGACTAGCGCGATCAAACCAAGTTGGTGTCCTATCGCTACCAGACTTTTAAGAAGAACCCATGATGCTTTGAGAATGAATCTTTTGAGTCATAGTTGGCTTTCTAATGCATGTTTTATGTTTTTAAGTTACATGTCCTATCTTTATGCGTATATCATATAAACTTATGTTACATCCTTATGCACATGACCTGTTTAACATGAATTGATTTCATAAATGAACTTAGCATGCATATGAAAAATACATTGCGCATATATTGCCAAGACATGTGTTACATGCATAGACATGTTTTGAAAAAAAAGGTTCTTACCTACTTGATAGTATATGATTTGGGCTAGTAAGCTCGTGGGTGCTATGCCAAGAGGTTCGGGGTGGCCTCCCAGCCTCTACCACTATAGGTCAAAAGGGTACCACGCCAAAAAGGCTTTTCCTCACTTCGATTGCTGTGGTAAAGGAGGACTACCACAAGAGGTGTCACGACATCTGTCGAAGTGTCATATGCCTCGTGGAGGCTATGACCGAGAGTCCTTAGGTACCTAGGGACCACATGGTGCTGAGGTCGTGGGCATAGTATGCCCTATGTTTTTGAGGATTTACTTGCATGCATATGGCATGACATGAGTATGGCCGACCATAGATCCATGAGTTGGATTCAGTTGAGTATCTTATGCATATCATAGTATACGTTTATGATATCTATGTTACTTTTGACTTGGATTATGCGATTCTTTAAGTCGTCAGTATTCTATTTTGACGTTTATGATATCTATGTTACATTTGACTTGGATTATGTGATTCTTTAAGTTGTCAGTATTCTATTTTGACAATGGCTTTTAATAGTGACATTGAACATAAGTGTCCAAACATGCACATGGTTTAAAGAACATATGGTTTAAAACATAGCATGCATTGTAAAACTAGTAGTGATAGACTCCTACTGAGTATAGTGTATACTCACCCAATCCTTAATATTTTTCAGATACAAGTAAACACTTAAGGATAGGACACATCCGTGACAGAGAACATCCAAATTAAGTACAAGTAAGTAAACCCCTACCTTATCTTTTAGTGAATGTCACTTGATTGTAGTTACTCTCTATAGCTGGGGCTGTGACTAACACTTTCTTGGGAATAGAGTTGATTTAAAACTATGCCATGGCTACATGATTTGAAAATGTGTTTTGACACTCGGGATTTTATACGAAAGATTGCTTTCCAAAACAAAATATTTTCATGCATTTCATATTTCTAAAGCAAGAAATCTCACCTTTTTACTAAAATTTACATCATATGAAACCTGGGTCGTCACAGTTGGTATCAGAGCCCTTGAGTTACCCGAATGGAAATGGGATCATATTACCATGGACTTAATCGTTGGGTTACCCAGGACCTCTAAGGGTCAGGACATGATCTGGGTAATTGTTGATAGATTGATTAAGACAGCCCATTTCCTTCCTATACACCATACCCAATCCACTGACAGCCTATCTCAGCTATACATCAAAGAGATAGTGAGTTTACATGGCATACCCCTTAGTATCACTTCAGATAGGGATAGCCGCTTCACTTCACAACTCTGGAAGTTCGTCCAAAAATCATTAGGATCTTCCTTGAACTTTAGCACAACCTTCCATCCACAGATCGATGGACAGTCAGAAGGCACAATCCGGTTAGTCAAAGATATGCTGCAAGCTTGTGCCCTCCATTAGAAGCAGAGTTGGGATGAAAACCTACCGCTAGTGGAGTTTGCGTACAACAACAACTTTCAGTCGAGCATTGGCATGGCTCTGTACGAGGCGCTCTATGGGAGACCCTGTCGATCACCCACCAGTTGGAGTGAAGTTGGAGAGTCCAGGGTGCTACAATCCGAGCTGGTGGAGCAATGCACCGAGAAGGTCAAACTCAGAAAGAAATGCCTCCTCACAGCTCAAAGCCGGCAAAAGAGCTATGCTGATCAAAGGAGGAGACCATTAGAATTCGACATAGGAGAGCACATTTTCCTGAAGATATCTCTCACTAAAGGAGTTATGTGGTTTAGTATCAAAGGCAAGCTTAGTCCGCGTTACATAGGATCGCACTATAGGATCGCACTACCTCCTAAGCTATCTGAAGTGCATAACGTATTCCATATATATATGCTAAGGAGGTACGTGCCTGACCCTACTCATGTTATCACCCAGGTACCCATGGAATTGACGGAGGATCTCAAGCTGGAGACAAGACCAATTGAGATTTTGGATCGTAAGAGTAAAAAGCTATGGAACAAAGACATACACTTAGTCAAAGTTTTGTGGAGAAATGCGCACACGGAAGAAGAGACTTGGGAACCGGAGTCAAAAATGGGAGAAAAGTACCCCGAGATCTTTTGATTGTATTTATTGTAGAATTTTGGGGGTGAAATTCCCCTAAGAGGGTGAGAATGTAATGACTCCATTTTTGTAACCTTGAAATCCCATGTTGGTAATGAAAAGTTCACTTTTTAAAATAAGGGTATTTTGGTCATTTCACTATTCAACCTAACTAGACCTATAAATTTGGTCCTTGGAATGATACCTTAGGTGCGTCTCAAAAAAAGGAATCCAACAAGACCAGAATCACCCAAAACGGAGTTAAAATGAGCAAGTTATGGCCCTATAAAGTTCAAGGGCAAAATTATAATTAAATTTAAAACGAATTGGCCTGAGAAAACAGGGACCCGTTTTGATGCGGGCACCCCCTTCTTCCCAAACATACTGCATCACTGACATTCTAGAATGTCGGTGTGCAGGGGAAACCACCAACATTCTGGAGGTTTCTCCACCGCCATGGAATGGCGGTGGAAACCCCCCTCCAGAACCCTCCTTAAGCCTTATAAATAGAGCTCTTGGGCGTCTCCAATGGCAGCCCAAAACCCTAGGAAAAACTAGTCTTGGAGCTGTAGGCAAGAGGTGAAACTGTGAAAAATACCCAGCCATGAACCAGGTATACCTTAAACAACTCCAAACCCATCTCCCCCTAGTCTTAGGTTGAATGTCCCTAAGTTTTTGCATGAGAAACCATGCAAAACGGGCTTCTAGGGAGCCACAACAGACCCAGGGTAGGTGCTTGGGGCATTCTAGTTTGACAGGGTCGAACCAAGGCATCCCAAGGATGCCCAGGTCACTACAGAACCAAAACGCACCTAGTGCGTAGGCAGACGCGCTTGTGGGGTTCGCACCGTTAACGCGGGACGCATTAGCGTCTCGGGCACCCGCCTCGTGTGGGCCTGCGATGGTGATGCTGCGCGTTCTGCATAAGTTGAACACACTGCCTAATGATGCCCGCGAGTGTGCCATCGCACGTGCGGGCTGCTTGCCGCTCGACCGAGACGTAGGTGCATCTCGGGAGCGATGACGCAGGGCCCGTTTTGGGCCTTCTATGTATTCTTAACACTAAAATACCCATAACTTGAGTTCTAGGACTCTGATTGAGGCACTGCAAGAGGCATTGTGTCCGTATCGACGGCGCGGACACACCTAGACCATAAAATTCTTGATCAAGACCTTATCTAAGGTTGTCATGACCCTTAAATCATGATAGTGGCATGGGGTCACTAAACCTTTGCAAACTTGACTATACCAAGGCTCAGTTAGGGGCCTTAGGAGGCCCTTAGGCATGGGAATGAACCCTTAATGCCTAAGTAGTGAGATAAAATATTCTAAAACCAATAAAAATAGGCCAAGCTAACCTTTTCCCCTTAAACCATGTCTAGGAACGTACGAGGACAAGGGGACTAGCGCGATCAAACCAGGTAGGTGTCCTATCGCTACTAGACTTTTAAAAAGAACCCATGATGCTTTGAGAATGCATGTTTTGAGTCATGGTTGCTTTTGTAATGCATGTTTTATGTTTTTAAGTTACATGTCCTATCTTTATGCATATATCATATAAACTTATGTTACATCCTTATGCACATGACCTGCTTAGCATGAATTGATTTCATAAATGAACTTAGCATGCATATGAAAAATACATTGCGCATATATTGCCAAGACATGTGTTACATGCATAGACATGTTTTGAAAAAGGATTCTTGTCTGCATGATACATGCATAGACATGTTTTGAAAAAAAAGGTTCTTGCTTGCTTGATAGTACATGATTTGGGCTAGTAAGCTCGCGGGCGCTATGCCAAGAGGTTTGGGGTGGCCTCCCAGCCTCTATCACTATAGGTGCAAAGGGTACTATGCCAAAAAGGCTTGTCCTCACTTTGATTGCTGTGGTAAAGGAGGACTACCACTGGAGGTGTCACGGCATCTGTCGAAGTGTCATATGCCCCGTGGAGGCTATGACCGATAGTCCCTAGGTGCCCGAGGACCACACGGCATTGAGGTCGTGGGCATAGTATGCCCTATGTGTTTTGAGGATTTACTTGCATGCATATGGCATGACATGAGTATGGTCGACCATAGATCCATGAGTTGGATTCAGTTGAGCATCTTATGCATATCATAGTATACGTTTATGATATCTATGTTACTTTTGACTTAGATTATGCGATTCTTTAAGTCGTCAGTATTCTATTTTGACGTTTAAAATATCTATGTTACTTTTGACTTGGATTATGCGATTCTTTAAGCCATCAGTATTCTATTTTGACAATGGCTTTTAATATCGATATTGAACATGAGTGTCCAAACATGCACATGGTTTAAAGAACATATGGTTTAAAACATAGCATGCATTGTAAAACTAGTAGTGATAGACTCCTACTGAGTATAGTGTATACTCACCCAATCCTTAATATTTTTCAGATACAAGTAAACACTTAAGGACAGGATACACCCGTGACAGAAAACATCCAAATTAAGTACAAGTAAGTAAACCCTTACCTTATCTTTTAGTGAATGTTACTTGATTGTAGTTACTCTCTGTAGCTGGGGCTGTGACTAATACTTTCTTGGGAATAGAGTTAATTTAAAACTATGCCATAGCTATATGATTTGAAAATGTGTTTTGACACTCAGGGTTTTATAGGAAAGATTGCTTTCCAAAACAAAATATTTTCATCCATTTCATATTTCTAAAGCAAGAGATCTCGCCTTTTTATGAAATTTGCATCATATGAAACCCGGGTCGTCAGAGGACGGTCCAGAATGGACTGTCCGATCTCCTAATCGAACGGCGCCCAAGACATACGGTGTGACATAGCACGAAAATGCCACACCGCATGCAGAAGCATTTCCGTACACGCTGCACGTGGGACGTTGTCCCAAGCGGGACTATGGGGCTTCCGTCAAAACAATGAGCGGACACGCCCACCTCGCGTCCCGGTTACGGGCACGCGACAACGAGCGTTCCGCTCATCCTGCCGCTTCTGTGGACATCTCAGAAGGGAGCATATGTAGCGCCTCTGTGGTTGACGTGCTCGATGAGCGGGAGCATTCTGCCCGGCTCGTTTCCGCCCAAAAAATCTGGGGCGTCCATTCCTTGGGCCCAGATCAAATATGGGCCCTAGGAATGACTGTGAACTTCTAGATCTAATTTCAGAGCCATCTGAACTCCAAATTGAGATCGGAAAGAAACTATGGAAAGCTTGAAACCTCTATTCTTTGATGAAAGGATAAAATCAAGAAATTACATAGTAAAACTTTCGGTATTAAAGAAACAAGTTTCCAATTGCCAAGATCTTCAAGATCTGGGATGATCAGATCTTGGAGATATGTTTTAATAATGATAAAACATTGCAATGAAGTTATATAAATGGTTTATTTGAACATATCTAAGAGATATTAAGGGATTTACCCACTATGGTAGAAAAACCCTAAAAATTGCAAAGGGACCCACTTGATCAATAAGATCAAGTGTGATCAGATCTTGGGATGAATGGAATGGATGTTGATATGATGAAATCCAAGGAAATCATGGATGAATTATGAAAAAAATGGATCAATATTATCTTTGGACCTTAATAAAGAAAACCCCTAAATATAACTAAGACCCTTAATCAAAGGAAAAGATCTAAGATCTAATAGTTGGATCATAAGTGAAGATTTCTAAAAATATTAATATAATCATTTTCCTTTTCTAATAGCATCTTAAATATGATTTATGTTATAAAGCATGTTAGTGTAACTTTTAGACTTTAGCATAATATGTAATTATATTGTTATCATAGGGTGCCAGATTTAATTATCTTAGGGGCAATTTAGTATGATTTCATGCCATTGTAACTTAGGACCATGCTAGAATTTTATATAAGATTATACTATAGTATGAGATTATACCTTAGGTACATGTCAGTTTAAATTGAGTTATTAAGGTATATTAGTTGGAAATCATGCTAGTGTAATTTTAAGTACCTTGTCTCATTATCATTAAGTGTTCAATTATGTAGTTTTATGCTTTGAATTTATGATTCATTTATGGTTAAATTTTATTAGTAGATCTACTTGTTATGAGATAAAGAGCATAAAACACCAAAAATGGGATCTAATGAGAAAGTAGAGTTTTATGACACAAATAAGAATGGAGAACTTTGGACTTAATTAGTAAGGGCTATAGTTAGTAGGACAATATAAGGATTATCAAATCCTTGGCCCAAACTAGGAGAATAATAAACCCCATGAATGACATTGTAAATATTCATGGACTCAATTAAAATCATTAAAAAGAGTACTTAGGGTCAACATGCTTATAGGAACCTTATGAAAGGTTGAGCTATGGTCATTCTAGTGAATGTTGAACATAGTGGTTAAGGGGGTTATCTAATAGAGCCTCGCTCTTCCCCTACCTTCCATTGATGTTTGTGAGGTCTAAATGCCTCCTTACATGAGGATTGAAGTAACCACTTTGTGTTCACCCATTCAGCTAGTAAGCCTTAGCCAATTGGAAATAAGAGGAGCAGTCTAGACTTAGGCTTAAATAAGTTACTTTCAACGAGCAAAACATTAACTGGTTGAATAATAATATTAAGAGTATAAAAGGTTAGTAAATTACCTAACCCTAATAAAAACCATCAGAAAGATAAGGATGATCAAGAATAATAAGAAAAAGAATATTATATTGTACTTAGTATGCATGTTCTAGTTCATTAGATTAGATAATCCAAACCCTTGATCAAAGATGATTCAAGGAAGAAAACCAAGATCATCCTCCTTAGGGATGATCCAATAACTAAATTTAGATCAAAGAAAAACTAGATGATAGAAGATCTAGGACCTTGATCTTTATCAACATGTGTAGATTGTCAATCAATGGATCTATGAAAGATCAAGATCAAGGAGATGGACACACAAAGACATAGAGATAGAAAAATACTTAGATATGAATGATCTAAAGATCATTCTAAATATCAAATCTAGTGATAAATAGGATTGTTCATAATCTATATATTGACAATATGTATGGATGTACAGATTACATACATCAGTCAGGATCATGGAAGATTTGGGAAAAGGGATCACTCCTTGAAGGTAGGAGGATTTGATGAATGCATTTACATGGGATATACATGATTGAACTCATGACCTTATGTTGACAAGAGTAATGTTAGTACTTGTATTAAATCCCTTGAAAACCTTATGATCCAACCAAACACATGTAAGATGGTTAAGGACTAGACTATAAGTGAATAGGGAACTAGAAAATATTTCAGCCCTAAGTAAACAGACAGATGGTCTGATATATATATATGAAATCTATTTTACATACAAGCTTAGAGGCATGTGAGTTTGTTTTAATAGGCATAAGCTTAGGGGGATGCTATGGTAAAGGAGTTATAAGGGTTTGGCCACCTGCTCCTTGAAATTTGATGATATGATGATACCTTGCCCTATGAGAGACTAAAAGTTGGGTGGGGGCAATTATGGGAAGGCCACCACTATGAAAGTCCTGTCCCTCCATATGGGCAGTGACATAATATTTTCCACCGTGATATCAGTGGTGAACAGGGCAGTTATCCGAGTGCGCTAGTACGGATTAGACTACAACATGGTAGCCCTTTTGATTATTTTGTACTATGATGCATATGAGAATAGGCATAGTGAAATGCCTTATGTTTTAACATAATGAAATGCTAGGTAATTGTATATTACCAATATTTTCCAAGAAGGAAAATTCCCAGTGTAAGATTAGCTGAAATACTAAATTCTCATAATAGAGAGAATTGATCAACTTAATTGGGAATGATATTTGACTACTTTCATAAATTTAAGTGATTTACCCATGTATAATATGTACTTATATGGATGTACATAACTTACAAAGTAAAGAGTAGAGACATGAATATGATTAGGGATAATGGGATTATGAAGTATTGAAATTACATTGTCAATTATATTGTAAATTTAATCCCCTACCAAGCATTGCTTGCTAAGATATTGTAAATGTTGCAATATCTCAGATATAGGGAAGGAGAGTTAGGAGCTGAAGACGATAGAAGACTTGAAGAGAATAATCTTCAAGGTATACCCATGAAGACATGTATTTTGCTTTGTTGAGAGTTTTATTGTATGGTGGGCTTGAGTTTTGGATTATGTAATTTGGACAAGTATTGTAATAGATTTGGCTGTACTGTGAACCATTGGATGGATTCTATAATTTAATGAAAGTCTATTCCTTCAATGGAATTTTATCTTGTACAAAAAATTCTACTTATGTTATGTATGAAGTGATGACTTGGGTTTTACAAAACAAGTTCAAAAGAAAAGAATTTCCGTTACTTTGTTTTGCAAATTTTTTTTACACTATTAAGGGACCTGCCTTTCAAAATACATTACAAAATGTCTTAGAAAAACTCGGGTCATCACATACAGGGTCAATCTTTCCTTGTACTAAGTGAAGAAGTTAGAAAGTCTCCATTAGTACCAGAAAAAGTTGACAAAATGATGGAGAGATTTCAAAAGATGGCTACGGTGTATAATGGCAAGGGTGAAGCTATGAAGATTGAGAAATGGATATATCAAGTGGAAAGGACTTTCAGTGCACTACGTACTCCTCCACAGTTGAAGGTTAAATTTTCCACCTATCTATTAAAACAAGAGCCTACATTTTGGTGGAGATCAGCTAACAATACCTTCTTCTCAAATTCTGAAGATACTACATGGGAGGAATTTAAGAAAGTCTTCAACCACAAATATTTCCCTTCTCATGTACAAGTAAGAAAGCTGATAAAGTTTCTGGAACATAGAGAAGGGAACATGTTAGTGGTAGAATATGATAATAAGTTCACAAAGTTGAGGAGATTTGTGACTCATGTGTGTACCACTGAAACACACAGTGAATTGATTCATAGAAGGGTTACACCCAGGGCTGAAAGTAAAGGTACTTTGTCCTAAACCTATGAGCTTGGCGAAGTGTGTGGAAATGACTTCTAAGTTTGAAGAAGAATACAAGAAGGGTCAAACCACCAAGTTTGGTGGAGGAGGAAACTATAATCCAAAGCCCTTCCAAAAGAATAAAATACCATGGAACAATTTGGAGCCCCAAAGAAATCAGAAGAACAATGCACAAGGGCAAAATAGACGACCATGTCCAAGATGCAAAAAATTGCACCAAGGCAATATTTTCCCTAGACCTGTACAACAACTATCACAATGGTTTCCAATCAAGGGCAATAATTGTCGGGGTTATGGACACATCACCACCTACAGTACCAAACCACTGGTGGTTAAGGAGGCAAAACCAAAAATTGCCCCTCAACACTAAGCCAGGGTCGACCAATTAATGTAGCGATTGAAGGTACATTACTTGTACCTGACAACTATGCCAAAGTACTATTTGATTCTGGATCTATATCTTGCGTATTTGCATCTACTATACCACAGTTAGTGAAAAACTTAGGATTTAATCTAGATGTAACAACTCTAGTTGGAAAAATTATTAAATTACAAGAACACTTGCATAATGTACTTGTAGAAATATTGGGCAAAATAATAGACGTAAACCTCATTTTACTGAACATGGTGGACTTTGACATCATACTGGGCATGGACTGGTTAGCAAAGTACTAGGTAGTTATGGACTGTCACAAGAAGAAAATCACATTTAGCATACTGGGTGAGGAAGTCTTAGTACTATATGAAAAACACAATGACTTAGACAAATCCATTAGCTCAGCTATGAAGGCAGTCAAACATATGTCCAAGGAGTGTCAGGCATTTCTATCAATAGTAGTTTCTTTAGATGTTGAATAGCCCAGGATAACAAAAATTGAAGTAGTTAGGGAATTCCAAGATGTTTTTCCAAAAGAATTGTCAGGTTAACCTCCACATAGAGCAATTGAGTTTACCATTGAAGTAATTCCTAGTACAACTACAATTTCTAGAGCACCTTATAGGATGGCCTTAGTAGAGTTGAAAGGTCAGTTACATGAATTGTTAGACCAAGTAGTTCACCATGGGGGGCACCAGTAATATTTGTGAAGAAGAAGGATGGGTCTATGAGATTATGCATTGATTATAGAATATTGAACAGTGTCATAGTGAAAAATAGGTATCCCTTAACTCGCATTGATGATCTCTTTGATCAACTCCAATCTACTAAGGTCTTTTCCAAAATCAACCTTAGATCTAGATATCATCAATTGCATATTAAGGATCAAGACATACCTAAGTCAGCATTCAGAACTTAGTATGGGCATTACGAGTTTCTAGTCATGTCTTTTGGGTTGACCAATGTACTAGCAATGTTTATGGATTTGATGAACAGAATCTTTAAGGAATTTTTGGATAATTTTGTGATTGTATTTATTGATGATATACTATTTACTGTACCAGTATCAAAGAACACTAAGAACACTTATGAATTGTACTAAATACCCTCATAACACACAAACTATTTGGTAAATTTAGTAAGTGTGAATTCTAGTTAGAGTAGGCCAATTTCTTCGGTCATGTAATTTTCAAGAATGTAGCAAAAGTGGACCCCACCATGGTTGAAGTAGTAATGAATTGGGAGAATCCTAAGACAGTAATAGAAATACGTATTTTTCTTGGACTAGTAGTATACTACCGTAGATTCATTCAAGGATTTTCTAATATAGCCCTTCCTTTGACTACATTGACTAGAAAAGGGGTACAATTCACTTTATAGAATAGTGTGAAAATAGTTTCCAAGAACTAAAGAAGTGGTTAACTACAGCACTAGTATTGACTTTGTCATCGGGAGATAGGGGATATAAAAAATATATTGTGATGCTTCTGGCGAAGGGTTAGGAGGTCTATTGATGCAAAATGGGAAAGTCATTGCCTATGCATCTAGACAATTGAAGAAACATGAAATAAATTACCTAATACATGACCTAGAATTCGCAGCTATAGTTTTTGCATTGAAAATTTGGAGACACTATTTGTATGGAGAAAAATTCATTATATTCAAAGATCATAAAAGTCTCAAATACATCTTCACTCAGGTTGATTTGAGCATGAGACAAAGAAGATGGATGGAATATATCAAAGACTACGATTGCACCATCCAATACCATCTTGGAAAAGCAAATGTAGTAGCTGATCCATTAAGTAGATAGCCATGAGCTATACTCACAAACATCACCATTAAATTAGCTTTTGTGGAAAGAGTCCTTAAAAGCCTAAGAACAAGATAAAGTAACTTAGGAATTGTGTAAAAAGACAGGATTTTGTAAGGGTACAGATGGGGGTACACGTATTCAGGAAAGATTGGTGGTTCCTTTAAATACAGACTTGAGAAAGGAACTATTATAAGAAGTCCATCAATCAAAATTTTCCATAGACCATGGGGGTACAAGGATGTATCAGGATTTGAAAAGGAACTTTTAGTGGGAAGGCATGAAAAGAGAAATAGGGAAATTTGTAGCTAAATGTCTAAATTGTCAACAATTAAAAGCTAAACACCAAAGACTAGCAGGAATGTTACAAACATTGGAACTTCCACAATGAAAATGGGACAACATCACTATGGGTTTTGTAGCAGGATTGCCTTGGAACTGGGCAAGTCATGACATGATTTGAGTGATTGCAGATAGGTTAACAAAGTTAGCACATTTCCTTCCAATTAGGTAGAACTAGTCAGTTGATAGTCTAATTAAGTTATACATCAAAGAAATAGTAAGTATTCTTGGGATTCCACTATCTATCATCTTTGATAAGGATGGAAGATTTACTTCAAGATGTTGGAAGAGTGTACAACAAGCCTTGGGAATCTCACTTAAATTTAGTGCAACATTTCATCCACAAACAGAAGGTCAATCCGAAAGGACTGCTTAGACTTTAAAAGATATGTTGAGAGCATGTGCATTAGATTAGAAAGGGAATTGGGATGAACATCTTCCATTAGTAGAATTCGTGTATAACAACAGTTTTCAAGCAAGTATTGGTATGACACCTTGTCAAGCATTGTATGGACGGCCATATCGATCACCAACTTGTTGGAGTGATGTTGGAGAGAGAAAGCTAATAAAGTCAGAACTAGTGGAACAGTGTACTGACAAGGTTAGATTGATACAGAAGAGGTTGCTAACAGTACACAGTTGGTAGAAGAGTTACGCAGATAAAAGATGTAGAAACTTGGAATTTGATGTCGGGGAGCATGTATTTTTGAAAGTATCGCTAGTCAAAGGAGTAATGAGGTTTGGAATCAAAGGAAAACTTAGTCCTAGATTCATTAGTCCATTTGAAATCCTAGAAAGAGTTGGTCCAGTAGCTTATAAATCAGCCTTACCACCCCAACTCTCAGAAATATACCGTGTCTTTCACGTATCTATGCTATGGAAATACCTATAAGATGACACACATGTACTTCAAAGGGTGCTAGAAGAGCTAAAGCCAAACTTAATCTTTGAAGAGAAGATGATATGGATCTTGGACCACAAGGAACAGAAGTTAAGGACCAAAACCATTCCGCTAATCAAAGTCCTGTGGCAACATCACTCTGTTGAGGAAGCAACGTGGGAAACAGATGTAGAAATGAGGAAGACACACCCTAGTCTATTTGATTAAGTTATTGTATTACAAATTTCGAGGATGAAATTATTGTAAGGGGGGAAGATTGTAATAACCCCAATTTTTGTAAATTGATTGAGAAAATCAATAAAGTTTGAGTTTTCAGAAATTCTAGGCTGGAATATTAGGTCATTGGAAATTCTCCTTTTATAGAGATTAAAACAAGATTGAAAACTTAGAAATTATGAATGTACTAAAAAAACCAATCGAAATGACACTAAGTATGTTCAATTCTGATTTAAAATGAAAAATTCCTAATTTTTTTTATTTTTATGAATAAAAGGGTGAAATGGTAATTTTACGCGCAACTAAGATCTAAGACATTAATATTTAGAATGTACTCAAAAATATGATTTCAATGCCACTAAGCAAGCTCAATTCCAAGTTTGGGAGAATAAAATCGATTTTTCTCCATAAAAGGGCAAAATGGTCCTTTCACACCCCTGTGGGGCCCATAGATGAATCCAGAGGCCAAAAAACATGCAATGAGTGGTCAAACCACTACCAACTACTAGTGGAGAAGGTGGTAATGGAGGATCCAATGTTAATTTAATATTTAAAAGAATTAAAATATAATTATTACAAGTAATTATGAAAAATGCAGAACACCTATAAATACCCCTCCAAAAAGGTTCATTAAAATTCCCACAGAATCATCTTGCTTACCCTAAAAGACCAAATCTAGTTCCTTCCCAATTTTTCAAAACTCCCCAAAATCTCTCTTCTTTTACTCTCTCTCTCTCTCTCTCTCTCTCTCTCTCTCTCTCTCTCTCTCTCTCTCTCTATATATATATATATATATATATATATATATATTAGAACACAAAACCTAAATTCAATTAGGCACTTTGTTCCAAATAAAAACTCACAAATCCCACCATCTATATGACCTTAAACTACCTTATCTACAAAAGCCCAAATAAATTTCAAGATTCAATGGTTTAAACAATGAAAAATCATAAAACAAGCAGTTCTTGAGCTATCTTATCATTAAGTGGGTATTCTTTTAATTTGGACTGTAAAACCAAAATTTTTCTCTAATGAAGTTGGTAGAAACACTTTCCACACTTGTTTCATGTTATTTTATGTAATTTTTATTTTTCTAAAATTAAGTTTAGGTTAAAAATAATAAAAATCAAGTATGGGTAAGAACCCTTCAGTTCTGGATGATAGTGGTCTCAGATGGAAAATCTGAGCCATCCAATCTATCCAGAAGTGTCCAAAACCCCTAGGGTAGAAATTTCAAGAATTTTTTATCAAGTTTTGAGCTTGTAATTGAAGAGGAATTGATTGGATGGCCCGAAACAAACTATCCAATCTTCCTAAGAAGATCAGAATCCTAGGACGCCACTGCAGCACATTGCATGAAAATGTACCCTGCGGGAGCGTCTTCGCACGCGCACTCCACATGCAAAGCCATCTCGATGGAATGGTCATGCACCAATACCAGTCCCAAGGAGTGTGTTACAGCTTACGTCGCGGTGACGGGAGCACGATGACGGCATTGCCAAACCAGATCCACCCAACTATTCCCAATCATCTGTTTTGCTGGGCCTAGATCAAATCTAGACCATAGGAATAACTATGAACTTCAGTCATCAATTGTGGAGTCATTTGAGCTCCAAATTGAGATTAGAAAGAAGCTACGGAAAGCTTGTGATGTCTATTTTCTTATAAAATCTAAACATTTAGAAAATTCTTCATGACACTTTCTGCATTTAGGAAATAAGCTTCCAATTTCCAAGATGGCCCTAAGATAATTAAATTACTAGCCTCTTATAACAACCTGATAACAAACTAAGAGCATTCGGAGCATAACATGCTAAAATTGAAGAATTACATTATCATGCTTCCTAATTTATAACACAATCACATTTACAATTCTATTGTCAAATAAAAGACATGTAAACTAATTAAATTAAGTTTATTAAAAACTTTTACTTATGATCCAACCATTAGATCTTAGGTCTTTTTCTTTAGATCAAGGGTTTTAATTACTTTTAGGGCTTTTACTTCATTAAAGTCCAAAGATCATACCCACTTGTTTTTGTCACATTTAATCCATGATCTCACTAGATCTCATCATAATTCCATTCATATAACCCATCTAAGTGTCTGATCATGCTTAATCTCATTGATCAAGAGGGTCCTTTTGTATTTTTAAGGTATTTCTACCATAAGGGTAGATTCCTTAATTTATCTTAAATCTTTCATAATAAATTATAAATCTAATCAAATCCCTAAGATCTGATCATCTCAGATCTTAAGGATCATGTAAATTAGAAGCTTATTTCTTCAAAATAGAAAGTTTCTTGAAGATTTTTTTAATTTTATGATTTTAGAAGAAAATAGGCATTACAAGCTTTCCATAGCTTCTTTCTAACCTTGATTTGGAGTTCAAATGACTCCACAAATAAGAAAAGAAGTTCACAGTCGTTCAAAGGGTCTAGATTTGATATGGGCCGAACAAAACGAATGGCTTAGATCAATTGGGGGAAGCAATAGCTGCACTTCCATCTCTAGGATGCGTGTGGTAATGCGCTACCTATAATCTACACTGTCACAGTGACATTCTGTAGGGACGGCATCACACGTGGAGTGTGTGTGCGGAGATACTCCCACAGGGCACATTTCTGTGTAGCTTCTCGTAGTAACATCTCATGAGCTCAATCTTATTGGGAAGATCAGATAGTCTATTTTGGACTGTCGAATCAATTCCTCTTCAATTCAAGGCTCAAAACTTGATGAAATTTCCTAAAAAATCTACCCTAGGGGTTTCGGACTCTTCTGGATCGATTGGACAACTCAGACTTTCTATCTGAGCCATCCATCATACAGAAATGAAGGGTTATTATGCTCACTTGATTTTTATAATTTTTAACGTAAAATTAATTTTAGAAAATTAAAATTTATATAAACTGACATGAAATAAGTATGGGTAAAATTACCATTTTACCCTTTTTTTAATAAAAAATAGTGAAAAATTAGGGATTTTTCATTTTAACTCAGAATTGAACGTACTTAGTGTCATTTTGATCAATTTTTTGAATACATTCATAATGTCTAAGTTTTAAATCATGTTTTAATCTCTGTAATAAGAGAATTTCCAATAACTTAATATTCCAGCCTAGAATTTTTGAAATTAAAACAATTGATTTTCTCAATCAATTTACAAACATTAGGGTTATTACATTAGGTGGCTTTAATGCTTTAGTAGCTTGGCTTCCACAGGTTTCCCAGTTGAACTCAGAAATCACATGCATGGCTCTAATTCTCATGCAAAGTGATGGAAATTCATACTTGTTAGCATGTATTATTTGAGTCACCTTTTATACTTTCCATCACTTGTACCTTGTTCACACTTTCAATTGATGGCATCTAGGATTTTGACTCAATCTTTTGCTCTTGATCTTGAATTCTCATCTCAATCAATCTCAGCCATTAGATCACCTCCTCAATACCTACAAAAGGTGAAAAAGCCTAATTAAATCTTACAAAATTTTGGCTATTCACTTACTTGCTATAGATTAGCGCCGAAACCTATAAAATATCAAACTTTTGAATTATTAGGTCAAAAATGCATATGTTACAAAATTCTAGAAAAAATCCTATAATAATGTTATTTTTATAACATATGGGCCACTAATTGGGAAGCTTTTATGCAAAATTGGATACTTATTAACAAGCGACATAGGCATTGGTCTATACCTTAGAGGATGACCATCATGCATATCATGTCCATAGATCCAAGTGATCATAATGCACGAAGTGGAAAATATTACCTATTTGCACTTGTCCGTGGATACTAAAGGACTACATCACTCTTATGAGGAGGTGAATCAGATCGGAAGTAGTTTGCCCATGACACATACTTCCATAAAGAGGGCATAACTTAGTAGGTAACATATTTAGTGATCAGGGGCCAATTTAAACCCTCTTAAAATAGGCTACTTGGCATAACAGCCCTTGTACGACTAACTTTAGCCACCAAAATAGCTTACTACCTTAGTGTCATATCAAATATCTCACCCTCATAGGGTCTATGTATGTGCATATAACACATAACTCACCCACACACAGTACACATGATATCATATAACACATAACTCACCCATACAGGGTCAACATAAGAGCATATATGCCATAACTCCATCACTAATCTTACATGTTCGTAGTAATTCTATCCCATGCTTCTACCCCTCACTTCACTTAAAATTTTCTACTTAAGATCTCACCCATCCATTTAAAGAACTAAGATATCCTATTTTGTCTAGGTTTCGTTGTCTCCTCTATCAAATTTTGGATAAATTTAATCATGAACCCTTCATTTCTCATCATGTGATCATCACCTCAGCCTTAATCTCTCATAGTTCTCATGTCCTTAGGATAACTCATCCTAACCATCAAATCTTCTATGATTGTGATCATGCTTAACACATCTAAATAAGTATTCCTTTTTTGCCTAAATTTTCCCAAAATTATGTCGAAACAACTATGTGGTAATTTGAACTTTAGACCAATCTCTCTCCTTTACTTAATATTACCACCTAAACAACTTATTCATTGTTATGAGCATGAAACTCAACATATTTATTGAGTTAAAATTCAAGATATTACATCCATGGGTTTATATTTAAGGCATGTGCACACAGATCTGTATCTATAATCCATGCATCCACTTGTTGTTAATCTAAGATCTCATTAAAGTGTCAATTATGTAATCCAAGATTATGTGCAAATAACATTTCTATGTCCTTAAGATTTCCTAGCACTGATCTATGATATAGGTGTATGCACACATTACTTTATTGCATTCCAGCTTTACATGGCATTATCTATTGTAAAGGTGCACACTCACAAGGCTTTCCTATGTATTAGGGACTTTCATGCTAAGATCCATGTTATAGATTCATGCGCACATGCTTTATTACATATTAACAATTGCATGTACTGTTCAACAACATAAACACATGCACACATGCTTTTTTACATCCTTATAGTTACATGCCACTAATCTATTGAACAGGCATATATGACCATGTGATTGTTGATCGCTACCTCACACACCTTAAATCGATTGTTCAATACATGCACATGAGTCATTCATTGATTCTATCTCTTAGACAAATGTACCTTTGATTTATACATTTTTAAGCATGCACCATATTGATTTCCATCTCTCATTGCATTCACACTATGGAATTTGATACTCTAAGGACCATATGAGTAGTTGACATTCTATGTATGAGAGTAAATTTTGGAAACATTTTAATTTTAGTACATTCTATGTGATTCTGAGAAAAGTATATATTACCTCATATTATTGATTTGCCAAATACTTTTCCTAAGGTGTGGGTATTTAAATGTATGCTTTGCATACTTTTTGTGTTGATGTATTATTCGAGATTTCTAGATTCTGTGCTAAGGAGCTTCTATTTAAACATGCACTAAGGGAGTGGTATGTACTATTTTTGGGACTTTATCAAGTAACATATGAGGGGTGATAGATTAGACTTGGTAGTTTAATATGCTAGGAGTACTATGGGCTATTGGCACTTTGAAAAGAACTTTTGATACATGACACTAAAAAGGCTTATGGACATTTGAAGGTATTATGTGACATTCCATTTAGCATGATCTATTCTCCCCTATGAGGATCAATGTAGGACATTAGGAGATAGGGAAAAGACATTGGTTCTCTCTACGTGCATAGCAAACATTATGTGATGTCATCATAGATAAATATGTCAATCAACCTCGAGGGATTTAGACCAATTGCCTTTGCGGTGACAGGGGACATTAAAACTAGTCAATATGATACTATTTGATTAACTTATAAATATTTAGAACATCAACTAATTTCCAAGTGTTTTTGTGGATATGGTTCTTTCTTATTTTTTTGCACACTATGATTTATCATGTATTATGAGGTTTTACCATTATTGAGGTTTAGTATCAATCATGATTAATCAAATGCATTGATAAATGTTCAATTTTGTATAAAGGGTATCCAATTACTAGCCAATGTGTTATCACATAAAATGTTAAATTAGGGATTTTGGCCAAAGTTATAACACATGCATTTCTGAACTACGAATTTAAAAATGTGATATTTTACAAGTTCAGAGGGTAATCTAGTGTAAGTATATAAATGATCATAATTTGTTAGGATTCAATTAGGATTTTTCTTCTTGTACAGGTGTTGAGAAGGTAATCCAAAGGCCAAGCTTGATCGAGATAAGAATTGAGGTCATTCATGAGATTTCTTAGCCAAACTAAAAAACCTAAGCAAGCAAAATCACAAATGTCATTAATCCAACATGTGTTGAAGGTCCAAGATCATCTTAGGCAAGCAAGAAGGCAATTGGAATAGCTAATGGTGCTAAAATGGGACCATAAAGCAAGCTATACATTGCCACAACCTGTGCATGGGAAACATTCAAGCCACCATAACCATATAAGCCATGAGAGAAGGTAACAAGCTAAGGAATTCAAGCCAGGCCATTCTAGCTGCTAAAGCCTAAGGTGTGAGCCATGAAGACAAGCTAAATGAGCCCTCAAAGTGAAGCATAGAAGTCAAATGCCACATGGAGTCATACAATTGGAGGAGAATTCAAGAAATGACCCACTTTCTAAATTTGAATTTTCAAGGTTAAATTATAAGGTCTAAAAGAATTATGTAAAAAGTAAGGTGGATCCATCAAGAGGGAAACCCTACTTTCCAACTCCATCTCCCACTCATTTTCCATTCTTTTCCTAGGGATATAAGTTAAAGGAGGGAGGCACACTATTATGATAAAAACGTCTCCCACTTTCCAATTTGGTGATCAAGGGTTTCCTAGATAGAAAACCCTAGATCTACTACAATACAAACAACATTGTGTTGTGATTTTTAAAGTCAAACTCGCAAGTGCATGAATTGGTTGTAGTATAAGTGCACAAATGTGGTCGATTGCAATAGGAATAGGATAGTTTGTGTGTTTAGTAATGGGCCTTTCCTTAAACTACTTAACCTACCTATCCAAGGAGAGTGGTTTTTAACCTAAAGTAAGAATTAAAGTAGCATTGAAACACAACATAAATTTAAAAGATGAAATATAAAAGTAGGTAAACGAAGATAGAAACTTTCCTACAACTATTTATAAAAATAGCACTTTCCTAAAGTAAAACTTCCTAATAATGAAATTTAGAAAATTCCTAATTAATGAAAAACTAGATAATGGAAATTAAATATATGAAAGTATGCAACTTTAGTAATAAAGTACAAGATGTAGTGGAAATTAAATGCTAGAATCAAATAAAGAAAATGCACGCTGTACTAAGGAAACATACTTCATTGAATTGAAAACATTACCACTTGTTGTGTCATATACATTACAAATCCGAATTGAAACTTGCACAATATTGTTGTACACCATTCAAGATACCAAATAAGATATTAAACTTCAGTCCTTATCATGTGCATCAATCCAAAAGAGAATAAAAAGAGAAAGTGAAAGAAATGAGAATGAAGGCAATGGAAGAGCAAAGAATTTAAGGAAAAAGTTGGGCAAGGGAACTCGATATAAGAACCACACTCTCTTGGTTGTCACTACAAGATAAGTATGGAACCTTGATTCAAAGTTGAAAGCTTTAAACAAGAACTAAATAAGCTAGGAGAACTAAGGTGCAAACTAGGGAGAATAATAGTTAAACCTAAGGATTAAAACAACATGGAAAGAAATGCAATAAAATAAGGATCAAAGACAAGGAACTAATCTTAACTTCAAAGAGAATTCAAGCATGAAATGAAGATCATAATCCCAAGAGAGGAGGCATGGAATGCTAGAGGAAGATGTTAAGCTCCAAGCATGATTTCATGGAATGAGTTGGATATGGGAAGGAGGGAGATGACCCCTATATGTTCCCAATTCATAGAACCCCTCATGGGGACATTTATATGTTTTTTTATCACATTATAAGGTGACCTTAAGCAAAAATAATGGTGGGATGTGATAAGTGTTTAATTTTGCATTAAAACCACCCAATTAGTACCTATGTATTGCAACTAATAGTGTTAAATTAGGATTTTTAGACCAAAATTCAAAACACATGCATTTTTTACCTAATGAAGAATTTTTTTGTTATTTTGTAGGTTTAGAAGCTAATTCATGGTAAGTATGTGATTAATCATATATTTTTTTTTTTTTTAGGAAGTAAGATGTTGATGTAATAGCTGAGATCATTCTGGAAGAAATTGAAGATCACTATCAAAAGATCTAGTCAAAGCCTTAAAATCATCAATCCAACATGTGATCAAGGGCAAGATCATCTTATAATAATGGATGTGATTATAAGAATTAAAGATGTCCAAAGTGGATCTATGAAGTGAGCCATTCATTCCCACCACCTTTGCATGGAGGCCACTTAAGCCACCTTAGCCGTATAAGTCATGAAAGAAGGTGGCAAGCTAAGGAATTCAAGTCAAACCATACAAGCCACACAAGCCAAGGGTTGACGCTAAGAAAACAAGTGAAGGAAGCTTCCTAAGCTAGCCATGAGCTTAGCCAATGAAGCCTTCAAAGCTAGCCATCTAAGCCATCAAGCTAAGCTAAATGGAAGGCTAGGATTGGAGGACATTCAAGAGATTTATCCTTGAGTTATTTTGAGGATAATTAATGAAAAATCTATTAAAATGAGAGGGCATGTTGACCAATGGGATAAGAGCAATCTATATTTAGAGTTTTTCTCACTTTTCCCCATTTTCTATTTAATTTCCACCCCACCCTTGAGATTCACTACGAATTTCCAAAACACTCCTTCCATCCCTTTCCCATCTCATTCCAACATACTTTTCTAAAAGATAGGAGTTCAACTAATTTTGGAAGGGGATAGATGCCCCTTCCTTGAAAAGGTGGCATCTCCCACCTAACTGCCCTTCCTTAAGTAAGCCCTCTTGCACCCACTTTCCTAATTCATGTCTACCATCTTTCCCCCATCCTAGCCTTCAATTTGATCTTATTTAATCCCCACCACACCTTAATACTAGGTTACCATAGGAAAAGTAGGAAAAACCTTATAAATCCAGCCCAAACTCCATGTAAAAAAGGGACTTTTCTCCATTGTAAAAGGACACCTCCTCCATTAGGAAGGAGATGTCCATTTCATTCCATCCTTTTCTACACCTTTGGCTTGATATTTTGTGATGCTTTTGGGTGTTTCCATTTCCTTCCAAGGTTCATGCTTCTTCCTCAAGTGTTGAGCATAGAATTTGTGGAGGTTTTGATTCATGTTTGAAGGTTGGTTAGCCTTGGCTAGAATTTCTTCTTTTCATGCCATCTTTTGTTTTGTTTTCCTTGATTCTAAACTAACATTCATTTCTATTTTTCTCTTGGTGTGTCATCCAAGGGAATTCATATTGAATCTAGTTTTGTCCCCTAGCTTCCATTGCATCTTATTTCTCTTTAAGCCCTCTTGAATTTCCCGATTTTGTTGCTTAATTTCCATTGATTGTTGCCTTAGTGTTGCACAAGATTCTCCCTTGATTTCAAGCATATTTGTTCATGTGTGAATGTTGGAACAATTGAAGAAGATTTTTTCTTGTAATTGAGGAGTGATTTAGATTAAGTGAACATCATTGTAATAGCATTTAATTTTCAGATTTGGATTATATCCATGGAATATTATGTTGATGACTTTTTGGATGTGATTCAATGAAATTATTGGAATTTTCAATTCATGTCTGTGTCCAGAAGTAAGTTAAGTTATTTCTTGAATGTTTAAATGCATTATAAGTGATTAATTCCATGTTTTACATGTTATAGTCATTGAATGTTTCACTCACATTACTTCTGGAATTTCTTGCATGAATGGTGCATGTCAATTTTCAGCACTATACAATCTTGTTCACTTGAATTTTCAAGATACCAATTAGATTGTTAGGTAGTTAGTTAATGTTGAAAGTAGAATTGCATGCTTAGGTTTTTAATAGAGTTACTTTCTTCCACTTATATCCAATGAATCATGCATACCATTCCTTGGTTGCATGCATTATACTTGGGTAGTTTTCCTTTCATTGTTTGTTAGTAGTAATCTTTCCTTTAATTCACTTGTTGGTTGTATTTAGATTCCATTACTTTACATCATAATTAGTTGGAAAGTATTCAAATTTGTCCTACTTGTTAACATAGTTGATTTGGTTGCTTACTATTCTTACTTTTGCATTCGGAAAGTAGTTTGTTAATGCATGTTTCCATTAGTTTAGTTGTTAATTTCATGTTAATAAAGGTATTTTAGGAAAGATTCTAAATTTCATCTTAGGAAGGTTTGATTTTATAAAAAATTTTAATTAGGAAAGTCATAAAATTAGAAGTTTTTAATTTAAGAAAGATTTAATCGGAGAAAGTGCATGTTCTAGGAAAGTTCTCCATTTAGAATATTTCTTGTTCTTGCTTAGTTTCCATTTAGAATATTTCTTGTTCTTGCTTAGTTTCCATTTTTTTGGTTTTAATTAGTTTCTAATTTCATGCTCTAATTTCCATTCTTAGTTTAGAAAAAAGAATCACATGAAGGCTAGGTAAGATAGTTTAAAGTAAGAGCCAGTTCACTCCACATGGGATCGACCTCGTATGCATGAAAATACTACATTGATTCATGCATTTGCAAGTTTAATTAAAACAATAACAAGGTTTTGGTGCTATTGATGGGGAGTTGCAACAATTGGTGTAGTGTTTCATGGACTATTTTCCTCTAGTCTAGGTTTAGGTTGCATTAGATTAGTGTTTCATGGACCATATTTCTTTAAATTTTGTGCAAGAAAAATTGGAAAAGGAGGGGTGGCAATCATGCAGGCCTCAGCTTCATCATCTTATATTAGGTTTAATTGCTTTCTTAGTTTAGAATTGAGTGAAACTTATAGTGAGGCCTATTGTAAATTGTAATTCCTTTATTATTTAATTTTAAATGGGTTGTAATAATACAAGGCAAGTGTGGGTATGGTGGCCCACACTTATTCATCATTGGACCCCTCACTATGAGTATCTCTCACTCAATTTTTAGGATAATTTACATTTAGATGTTAGTATAATTCATATAAATTAGGACCATTCATTGATAATTGTTGCATCTTTACATAGGATTGTTGCATTAGAGTACCTATCTAACCTTTGTTGGATATCATATAGACTGCATTAGTTTGCTTTTGTATTGCATTGCATATTTATAACTTTATGATAGAATGGAATTAATGATAGTAAGGGCCCCACAGCAACCCTTATAAGATAAGGACTATATTTCATCACCAGCTCTTTGGCCCACCTGGGAATCAATCAAGCTCCTTGTATGCCACAATCCCAACCCTTGAGTATTAATTTAAAATTAAGTAGCAAGAGGTTTGGGGTATTAGTTTCATAGCACCCTTTTAGAAGGAAACGATCTATTATCACTCTAGTGGCTTCTAAGCATTGTCATTATAGTAGGTGTCTCAAAATCCAAGCGATTTTCCCATGCTTTCTGTTGATGTTAGTTGAGGTCTAAATGCCTCCTAACACAATGATTGTCTTAACCACTTTTGAAGAGAGCCTAATTGGTAAGTAGTAGTCAAATCTAGATAGAAGGAGGAGCTATCTAGATCTAAGTCTAAGAAGTTACCACCTATGCCTTAAACAAAGATAATCACGCCACTACTTGATTGGTGCTTACTTGAAATTTATTGTGCATCATGTAGAGTTAGAGTCAACATTTTGATTAGGACATTTAGCTTAGGGTAGTTTATGCAAGGGCATCAAACTTAGAAACCAGAGCTAACACCTTTCAACCTAGAGATTCAATGCAACCAAAGACAAGGGGAAAGAAACTAAGTTCCTATCCTCATCGCTAAACCACCAACATAAGTCAAGCGTAAGGCAATTAGGGATTTTTATGTGCCTCTACAACTCAACACCCTGTTCTGCGTAGCTTTACCTCTTACAAATGCAAACCACTTTGAGTTAAAGCCAGGAGTCATTCAATTACTCCCCACCTTTTATAGTTGAGACAGAGAAGACCCCTACCTACATCTTGAGGAGTTCTATGATATTTCCTTCACATTTAGGTTCTAAAATTGTTTGGATGATTCTATGAGGCATAAGGTCATTTCCATTCTCACTCAAGGACAAAGCTAAGTCATAGCTTAATTGCTCAGAGGTAGATTCCATAAATACATAGGACCAATTGTTTAAGAAATTTTTGAACTAATTCTTCCCTGTTCACAAAACTAATGCCCTTCATTATGAAATTATAAATTTTCAATTAAGAGATGATGAATATTATTATGAGTGTTGGGAATGATGGAATGAACTACTACAGAAATGCCCTCATCATGGATTTGAGAAATTGCAGCAAGTTCAATATTTCTACGAGGTACTAACACCTCAAAGTAGACAAATGGTAGATGAAGTGAGCGGAGGGGCCCTCATACTAAAAGATGAAAGAGAAGCATGAGAGTTCTTTCAGTTAGTAGGCGATAATTCCCATCAATGGGATTATTCAAATAGAAGTGAGGGAACTAACCAACCTCTAAAGAATGGGGGTATATATAAGATAGGAATGCATACAGATCTATCCTATAAGCTTGACTCTATGGTTGAAAAAATGAAATAAACTAAAGCCTTTAGGTGGAAGAATGGACAAGCTTAAAACTATGTTTCAATCTTTCATAGGTGCTACTTTATCCCACAAACCTCCACCAGAGGTATGCGCTACTTGTTCTAATCTTGCCCATCTATCTTCAGCCTGGCTAGCTAATAAAGTATTTCTAAATATCTTGTAGACCAAGCGAATGCATTGAATGTATATCACCAACCTAGCAACAACTCGTATTCTGAGACCTACAACCCTAGATGGGCTAGGCATCCCAATTTTTCCTAGTCAAAGAATAACTACCAAGGGGACCATTTGTGAACCGCCCCACCCAAAACATCCCTCATAAAACTACAATTTCCTAGTATCCACCTGACTTCCTACATCCTCAACAACAAAAGAAATCATCTTTAGAGAAAAACATCCACACTTGAAAAAATTTTAAAAGATAGTGATGTACTAAATAGGTTTTAAACCAGTTGTAAAATGAGTGTATATAATCAGTCAATGTTAGCTCTTAAGCCATAGCCAAGTTGGATATGCAGGTAAGCCAATTGTTAGCTGAACTACATAATAAAGGAAAGGGTCAGTTCCCTATTCAACCCATCCCTAACCCAAAGGGCCAATAGGAGCAGTCGTTAGATAAGAAACAAAGTATGGTAGGCTAAGGAAATTGTAGAGGAGAAAGAGGCAACCAAAACACAGGAGAAAGGGAAGAGATAGAAAAACCCTATAGAAGCTATAGTGGATGCACTCAATGTGCCTAAAGCCCCTTTTCCTCAGTTACTGAACAAGGCTAGAAAGGGAACAAGCTTCAACAAGTTAATGTAGGTATTTATACATGTCCAAATTAATATTCCATTCCTCAAGAAAAAGAAAGCTTTCTTCACTAAGTAGGTAAGCTTTTTTATTCAACATAAGACCCCATTGAAGTTTAGAAACCCAAGGTGTCCTACCATTTCCTGCATTATTAGAGATCATGTCATAGATATGACATTACTTGACCTAGGGGCGAGTGTTAACTTGTTGCCATACTCTGTTTGTGAATAACTAAGGCTTGATATATTAATGCAACCACTACCACGCTGTAATTAGTGGATAGATCTATCAAGATACCATGCGGTTTGGTTGAAGATGTCTTGATACAGGTGGACCTGTTCTATTGCCCAATTGATTTCAATGTATTGGACACCAAACCTATATCTAATGCCGATTGTCAGATTCCATTCATACTTTAATGTCCATTCTTGGAAACATCTAATGTCATTATTAACTGTAGGAATGGTGTAATGAAATTGTCATTCAGCAACATGAAAGTTAAGCTAAATATTTTTAACGCTGATCAACAACATTTAGACCTTGATGATTCTTGTGATATCGATTTGATCAAGAGTCTAACCAATGGCAATCATCCACCATTATCCATCTCTAACAAACTAGAGGCTTATCTTATGCACTTTAATGGAGAAATTGATATAGAAAAGTCTATTAAGAAAGTAAACAACTTTCTAAAAGCTGCTCCTATCACACGGATACCTCTAAGTGGGGTCCTTATGTTGAACCACTTCCACCTTCTGAATCTGTTCCCACACCCTCGATGGAGTAGTCGCCATCTCTAGACTTAAAATCATCTCCTGACAATGTGAAATATTCATACCTAGCCCCAGAAGAAACCTTACCTATGATAATAGTGTTGAGTTTTCTGCAAGTGCACGAGCTATTGTAGTATAGTATGTGCAAGTATGAGCAATCCTACGGGGACTCGACTTAAAAAGTGGGAGTTTAAATAAAATTTTATTGCCAAAGTAAGAAATAAATAACATCAAATTACTAAAAATGGAATAAAGGTTTAGATCTATTCAAATGCCAAAAGTTATAGAATTTTTAGTTCAGAAAAAAGAAAAGAAAATAAAGCAAATAACATAAAAAATTTACCTCCCTAGCTTAATCACTGTCAATTTCTTCAAATATAGTCTTCTTAGAGTTGAAGAACCTTCATCAATGCCTTCAACATATTCTCGATTAAAGATCAAATTCCTCAAAATCTGAAGTAAATGATGATTTTGAAATTTGGATGGTCTAGATCACTTTCTAGATTTAAGATTAAAAATCAACGACGTTAATTGAGCTCAGGGATGACTTAAGAATGAAATAAAAAATTTAATTGAAAATCTAATCTAAAATAGAGGAGAAAGAGAGAGTTCTTGTCAATTAAGGCTAACCCGTTGATTAGGTTAAGCCTTAACCAATCTAGTTAAGATTGGGTAGTTCCTGGATAAACAGAATGTAGATGGAATTTTAATTAATTGTAATGGGTAAAATTGGAATTAAAGAATTTTTTTTTATTAAAATAGAAAAAGAAATTAAGGAAAAGGAAGACTCGATGGAGGAGAAGGGAAAAGGAGTCTGGTGCCGAGTAGTGGAGAGATGTGGCTAGAGATGATGATCAACGTTGGTGTTGGGAGCAGAGATGGCTGGGGCGTTAAGATGTGTTGTCAGGTCTGGTGGGAAGTATTTAGTGATGGAGGGGGAGCTAAGTAGTGCGGTGTTGTGCAGTGGAGATGGTGGAGAACACCGATGTTGCAGAGAGCTAGTGTTGTTGAAGAGGAATGAATAAAAGGGCGAGCAAGTGCAGCCTGAGTAGAGGGAAGGTTTGAGTGGACCAACAGAGCAAATAGGGATGTGGTGCTAGACTTGTCGGGTGCACCAGTGAACAAAGGAGAGCATGGGTAGTGATAGATAGAGGGAGAGGCTCTGGGCTAGTCGGGTTGGTGTAGTGTGGTGTCATTAAGATGACGTCGAGCTAGTTCAAAGGCCAGTGCGATGAAGGGAGAGTGAGAAGGGAGGTACTAGCAGAGGGTAGAAAAGCCATCGGGTGGGAGATTGGTGGGAGCTTGGGTTGTTGGTGGCTTGGTTTACCAATGACAGTGCTGAGTTATAGGAAGAAGTTGATAGGTGTTGCTGGTTAAGTGGGTGGTGCGGTGGCAGAGGAAGTAGCAGTGCATGACAAGCTGAGAAGATATCATGCGGTGACATGTGTGGTGCTATGATGGGATTTTCGATAGAGGGAGAGGAGGAGCAAGGAGACTGTGAAGGGATTGGGATAGAGATGCCATGTTGGGAGGAAGTGGGAAGTATTGTGCAGTAAAGATAAAAGAATGAGAGGGAGAGGGAGAGAATGAGAAAGAGGAAAGGGGTAAGAGAGGAATAGTGAGAGAGATGAGGAGAATAGAGGGAGTTGGTGCGATCTTGCTTGCCTCCTATGGGTCAGCCAAGGGGAAGGGAGGGGGGGGGGGGGGGGGTTGGAGAAGAGAGTGGAAGAGGAGAAGAAGATTAGAGGGGAGGGGAGATGGTCTGCCTCCTCATATGAGTTAGCCAAGAGGGAGTTTAGAAGAAGAGAGGTGGAGATAGAGAGGAATCTTCCTCTTGTATAAATTTCCCTTCTTTCGAAATCCATGTGGGATTCCTCCTATTTTGCACCTTCCTATTTCCCATGTTGCTCAATTTTCCTTTAGGAAACTATCCTAACCATCTTTGTGAGTGATCTAGTCCATCCAATGCTCTTTAGGATAATTTCCACTGTTGAAATTCAATCTGAGCCATCCATGCCCTTCTCGTTAATCTGTAAAATAAAAGACTAAATTAGATCTATCTAAACCATACATTAAGCATCTGATAAGCTCTAATGATCATCTAATCATTTATTTTGACAAATTAATGATTTGATGATCAATTAGAGCTATATTCAAGATGAAGCTAAAAATTACAAATTTGATTAGTTAGATGATTTAATTGAATGCTAAATTAGGGGTATTTTGATCAAAATTGAACACTTAACACAGCCCTCAACTAGTATTTTACTAGTCTTGAGCAAAACATGTGAAACATCATTTTTCAAAAACTGGTATAGAGTGCCACTTTTGCAGTTACTCACGATTATATTTAATGCATCCAACAAGCCCTTGAACCCCTAGGTTACCCTTGGCGAATGAGTTAGGCCTCATTAGGGTTTGCAATGAATATATGCACAAAATTCAAGAAGTTCCTGTTCCCTATTTTATCTCAAAGAATCCTCATTCATAATCAATCTACTAATTTTTCACAACTTAATGGTAAAAATTTGACAATTTTACACATCATACACATATTAAAGACATTTTATTTAAGTTATTGCTTAGAGTGCATGTGTGTGTACAGCCACATAAATCTTGACATCTGACTGGATATGCTTAAATTCCATTGGAAATATGTATTGACCTCAAATCCTCGTAGGCATACACTTAGTAATGAAACTCACAAATACATATTTAAACATATTTCTCTCATTATGAGAATGAATCCAACAAGCTAGTGGTTCACATAAATCTTTTGAATGCTCATGAGACAAAGGAAAATGATCCCTAAGAGTGAATGTTATCACCAAGAATATTAGGGGTCATTTACATTAATTCCTTCTTTTTATCTCATCTATATGGCTATGTTCCTCCTAAGATCAATAGGTCTTTAACTGGAAAGAAATGTAGACTTAGGACAGGTTTAAAAAAGAAGGGTATAAGGATTTTAAAGGTTCATAATTGAGTAGAGGACTTCAATAAATATCTATTAGGACAACTTTTCTTTTGGGCTGTACTTGAAGTGAATATCTCTTTCATATTTTTGTCTTTCTTTTTCATTCTTTTTTTTTTTCACTTCTTTTCCTTTTGCTTCTTTGGAAGAAAGATAGCTATCTGTCTCACTTCTTTGACTTTTTGTCTATTTTTGAACTTTTTCTACTAACTATACTCATTTTGAAGATGGGTAGTGGTTATTTATTTTACTAGCTTGTTTTGGGTTAAGGTGAGTGGGATTAAGAACGAAAAGGCATAAAAATAAGCTCAAATGGGCTAACTAGTGGTATGATATATTGTGTAGGCTTTATATCTGTAGGCTGAGCTAGGATGGCTTATATCATTTTCTAGGTTTCCTAAAGCCTATTAGATTCAATAATTTTTTTGGAATTATAGCCAGTACTCCTATTTATTCTTGATGTTTAATAAGAATAATGAAAATAGGATCACATTGTTTTATATACATTGAAGAAATTGTGGAATTATTTATAACTCATTGAAAGAAGATAATCTCAAATCTAACTGGCTTATAGGTCTCCACTGGTTTTTCTCAGGGTCTCTAAGTCATACCTTTCTATTAGTCTTAACTATGTGC
The DNA here is from genome assembly GCA_035236585.1 of Warburgia ugandensis. Lineage (NCBI taxonomy): Eukaryota > Viridiplantae > Streptophyta > Magnoliopsida > Canellales > Canellaceae > Warburgia > Warburgia ugandensis. The sequence continues at coordinate 44,816,777 of CP141127.1, read as the reverse complement.
TGTGTGTAAATAGTTCCCGAGAATTAACTTTAATAAAATACTTCAACACATGAATTATATGCAAAACTAATCATATGTATTTATATTAAGAGGTGAAAACTATGGAACTACTAAATTCTAAACATCTAGTTCTCATCATAATAAGGGAACTCTACCTTAAAAACTTTTTTTTTCAAAAGATCAAGAAAATTCAATGTCCCTTTTTGCCTCACTAAAACATTGTCCTCAATGTTGATCTATATGATAATGGAAGGATGTAGAAGATGGAGATTTGAAAAACATTTGGCTTGCCTCCCAAGAAGCGCTAAGCTTTGCATCTTAAGCTAGACATGGCCTAATGTAACTTTCTAAACTTAGAGCTAACTGGGTCAGCTTATTTGTCCTTATTCTTACACTGCGATGAAATGGCAAGATTTCTCACGCCACTTTGGAATCTCATGGTAATCTATATATTGCCTCCATCCCAAAATTTTTGACGGTGGTAACATTAAGACAATGAAGATCCCCATGATTTTTAATTGTGGGGAATCATATTGATAATCCCCCATCTTCAAAATTTCATGGTAGTCCATATAATTCCTCCACCTCAAAAATTGATGTGATGGTAACACAATGACTTCATGTACTACCATGCATTTTGTTGGACCATTTGGGAATGAATGGCCCTTTTCATGATCAAATTGAGGGATAACAAGACCATTATATTTTACTTAACTTTTTTCTCCGTTTTCCTGACATTGTTCAGAAATAAGGGTATAAGCTGAATCTGCCCTTCCCTATAAGGTTGTTCTTGTATTACTAAAGGTGGGGACAAGGTTTCACTTAAACACTAATTATTTTTTGATGTGTACCCTATAGTAGGTTGATGTACATCAACTGACTCTTTTTCTTCCTATTTTATGTACACAGGTAAGGTGTTAAATGGGCCTATATGACTATCTTGTGATTGTTCAAATAAGGTTAGTAAGTCCCAATCAGGTACATCTTCTACATCAGAAGGTTTAATATGAATTTTAGGCTCTATAGGGAGATCTACTCAAAGTTTTCATTGAGAAGTGTCCATTAAATGCACAGTATTCAATTGCTCATTCATCTCCTCAATGGATGTGTCTTCATCAAAGTCATAAAAAGGAGTAGGAGGTTTTGGGTTGAATGTTTCTAAAGCTTTATTTTTTTCATCAATGGAAGTCTCTTCATCATAATTGTAAGGACCAAGACACGAATAGATATAAGTTGGAGGTTTCTAAGGATGGTTGTGGACTTTGTGGCTCAAAAGGATGATAAGAAATTTCCATCCTATTATCAATAATAAATGGCTCTTTATTATCCTTAATCTGTTTTATTATCTCATCTGTTTCAGCAATGTTTCTATCAATATTTTCCCATATTGGTTTCATTTTTGCAATCCATTCCTCCTTTATCTTTCCATTTCCTGATGCATCTTTTCATGGGCACTCTCTTTTAATGGTTGTTCTTCATATTGTAGAGGAAATGCCTCATAGGGTTAATATTGCTATGGCATGGGGTTATTGAAAAAGGGCTGAGCAGGTTGAACCCGTGATGGTTAACCATGATATTCTTGATAACAATGGTAGTGTTGACTAGGATGGGACCATTGTGGCTCCTAATATTGGTAATTTTGAGACCATGGTTATTCATGATGCCTAACCTATCTATTATAATCTTGGAAATTTGTCTCTGAGATAAAAATTGTTAGGGCATTTGAATGCATTAAGTGCATCAACTAGCTCCTAATAATAACCATTATACATGGAGCTGGATGAGGGCCATGAAGGAGCATAATAGGTATAGTCATTATGGTATTGAGGTTGTGCCGTAGCTTGCCTAGAATCTATTATCCTAAGCAACTGACTTTTTATAATATCTAACCAATCCATTGATGCATTTAATCTATGTAATATATCCCCTTCTCTATAGGCTATTGTTTTCAACTTGGTATACAATGAAACAAATCATTAAATACAATGTTGAGTTTTTTATAAGAGGAAAACTAATCTACATGATGCAACCTAACTTCCTGGAATGGTGCACAAACAAAGGGCACAATCAAATTTACCTTAGGCTAAAAAGCAGCAATATTTTAATTTTCTTGAATTTGTGTGGGGACAATGCTTTTAGATTAGCCTAATCTAGTGCTCCTCTCTTTCAAACTTGACTACTGCTTATCAGTTAGGTTCTACCCAAGGGAGTTAATACAATGCTCATGTAAGGAGGCATTTAGACCTCAACAAACATCAACAAAAGGTGTGCAAAAATCAATTGGATTTTAAGACACTTACTATAACCACAGTACTCAAAAGCCACTAGAGTGACAATAGATTTTGTCTTAGTAAGAGGGTCTTACGAGCATGTGATGGCCTTATAGGTCTCTTTTAATTGATTTTGGAGTAATTTGAAAGGTAGGGTTGCACACTTGTGATGATTAGCCTAAGTGGGCAAAGGAGTGGTGATGAAATCCATTCTTGATCTTGTGGGGGTTGGGTGCCCTTACTAAATAATTTTTATACTCAATGGCAATTCGATCAACATATATATCACCTTAAAGTAGTAAACATACCCTAAGAATGTATTTATAATAATAAACTAATGCAAAAGCTTAAATATGCAAAAATTATCAAAGATACTTTCTATTTGCAATTACACTACCACATAATGCAAAATTATTTTAAATGCAAAGCCAAATCTAGGAAATAAAAGGAGCGAGGGATACTTATAGTGGTGTTTTTTATGAAGATCAAGTGTGGGCCACCTTATCCCACACTTGCCCTGTATTATACAACCCCTTTAAAATTTAAATGAAAATTTCAAATTACAAAAATCCTCATTACAAGATTCTCTCAAAAGAAAAGAAAATCCTAATCTAGGAAAGAAGGGAAATTTCTATTTTTATGAAGATCCAGTTGCTAATTTTCTCCACTTTCTAATTTCCTAAAAAAGAAAGATCGAAATAAGTACCCAATTCAAGAAACAAGGTGATTACATACTAAAACAAATTGAAAATGTGCCTAAGAATGCCTAAAATGATAAAAGCATGCAATTCCTAAAAAATTATTTTTTATTTTTAAAATTTCTAAATTTTTATTTTTGGGTTTTTAATTTAATTTTATGAAAATTTCATTGTGGGTCCTCATTAAGGGCACCAAAAACTTGTTGAGTTTTTCACAAGTGCACAGGTTATTGCACTATAGTGTGCACAAGTACAGGTCGATCCCACAAGGACTCGGCTTAAAAAGTGGGAGTTTAAATAAAATTTAATTACCAAAATTTAGAAATAAATAACAAAAAATTACTAAAAATGGAATAAAGGTTCAAATCTATTCAATAGCCAAAAGCTACAGAATTTGAAATTCAAAAAGAAAGAAAATATAACAAATAACATGAAAAAACTACTTGTCTAGCTTAATCATTGTCAATTTCATCAAACATGATCTTCTTAGAGTTGATTAGCATTCATTAATGCTTGAACATGTCCTTGATTAAAGATCTCCTAGTCAGATTAGTCCAATTCCTCAAAATCTTAAAGATCTAGAGTAAATGGTGATTTGGGATTTAGGTAGACTAGATCACTTTCTGGATTTTACATTAAAGATCAATGACATTAATTGACCTTAGGAATGTCCTAAGAATGAAATAAAAATTTTAATTAAAAATCGGGTCTAAAACACAGCAGAAAGAGAGAGTTCTTCTCTATTAATGCTAACTCGTTGATTAGGTTAAGCTTTAACCAATCTGGATTGCATTGGGCAATTCTTGGATAAGCAAAATAAAGATAAAATAAAACTAGAATGGAAAGGGAGATACAGGAAACTAAAATCAAGGACACAATAGAATTTTAATTAATTACAATGGGTAAAATTGGAATTAAAGCAAAAATCTGATTAAAACAGAAAAAATAAACTAGGAAGGAGGTAAACTAGATGGAGGCGGGGAAGGGAAAATGTAATGACCCCAATTTTTGTAATATTAAAAGCCCATAAAAAGTTCAGTTTTAAAGATAAGGGCATTTTGGTCATTTCACTAGTTTCCTTGACTAAACCTAGGAATTTGGTCCTAAAAGTGGTTCCATTTGATGCGTCTCGGAAAAAGGAATCCAACGAGACCAAAATCACCCAAAACGGAGTTAAAATGAACAAGATAAGGACCTTTGAAGTTGAGGGGCAAAACTGTAAATTCAACAAAAACGACTTAACCTGAAAAACACAGGTGCCCGTTTTGATACGGGCACCCCGTCGTCTTCAAGCTCCTAGAGGCTTCTAGAACGGTGGTGTTTCAAGGAGAAACCACCTCCATTCTGGAGGTTTCTCCACCGCCATTCAAAGGCAGTTAGAACCCCTCCAGAACCCTCTTTAAAAGCTCTATAAATAGAGCTCTTGGGTGCTTCTAATGGCAGCTCAAACCTTGCAGAAAACCCATCGCGAAGCAGTGACCAAGAGGGGAAAACATGGAGAGAAAACCACCCACGAAGCAGGTATCCCCAAAAACTCCCCAAACTCATCTCACCCATAGTCTTAGGCTCAATTCCCCTAAGTTTTTGCATGAAAAACCATGCAAAATGGAGCCTGGGAACTCCACCAAGGACCCTGGGACGTCCCCAGGGCCACACTGGTTTGACGGGGTCGAACCAGGGTGACCTGAGGATGACCCTGGTCATTAACGAGCGGGACGATCCAACAGGAACGTCCCACGTCGACGCAGGTCGACGCCTGTTTGAAAAACCAAACGGGTGCGTCCAGGGACGCGCCCGCTGAAGGGACAGACGGGCGGAGGTATAGCGCACGTCTGCAGACGCGCCCGCTGAGGCCCGCCGCAAACGCCAGCATGCTAGCATGCATCGTTTTTTCTGGTTACTTAAGGAAGCTGGTCGCACGTCGCAGACGCGCAGCGCCCTAGCATTCCTCCTTTTTTGGTCTTTAAGACTCTATGTACATACAACACTAAAATGCTTATAACTTGAGATCTAGAGCTCCGATTGAGATGCCGCAAAAGGCATTGTGTCTATATCGACGACACGGACACATCTAAATCATAAAATCCCTGATCAAGGCCCAATTAAAGTAGGGAATGACCCTTAGAATAGGATGGTGGAACGTGGCCACTAGAACTTTGGAAAATTGAGGATACCAAGGCCCAAGTAGGACCTTAGGACACCCATAGGCATAGGGATGGACCCCTAATGCCTAAGTAATAAGACCCAACTGCTTTAAACCCATCAAAGATAGGTTAAACTAACCTTGAGTCCCCAAACCATGTTCAGGAGCGTACGAGGACAAAGGGGTTAACGCGACCCAGTCAGGTAGGTGCTCTATCACTATTAGATTCTTTTAAAAGATCTATCATTATTTTGAGAACATATGTTATAATTATATGACTCATTTAGCATGACTTGAATTAGCATGCATATGATAAACGTTTTGTACATAGACATGTTTCGTAAAAGATTGCATATATATTATGCACACATATGTTTTGTAAACAAGTGCATACATTGCATGATTTAAGTAATTGCAAAGATTGCATGTCCTTGAGGGTTGCCAAAAGACATTGGAGTGCCAAGGGCCAGGCAGTTGTGAGGGACCCAAAGAGGACTGGTTTTGAAAAGAGGTTTTTGGCTTATTTGATCGTACATGATTTGGGCTTGTAAGCTCGTGGGTGCTATGCCGAGGGGTGTGGGTTGGCCACCCAGCCTCTACCACTATTAGGTGGATGGGTACCATGCCCAAAAAGGGCATGTCCCTGCTTCGACTGCATGTGGAACAGGGGGCTACCACTGGTGTCACAGCACTGGGTCGAAGTGTCATATGCCCCGTGGAGGTATATGATCCTGTGTCCCTAGGTACCCGGGGACCACACGGCAGTGAGGTCGTGGGCATAGTGGGCCCTATGGTTTCGTGGATTTATGTGCATTGCATACGGCATGATATAAGGTTGGTCGACCATACCATGATAGATATCCATGAGTTGGATTCCATGAAGCATCTGATGCATATCATGATGTTATGACATATTTTTATGATTATGATGTATGATACTTTCGACTTGGATTATCATATTTCTTTAAGACGTCAGTATTTCGGTTTAACAGTGGCTTTTAATATCGATATTAAACGTGATTATTCGTACAACATGCATATGTTTTTATGAGCACATGATTTTAAAGATCGTATGCATTATAAAACTAATAGTGATAGACTCCTACTGAGTATATTATATACTCACCCAATCCTTAACATTTTTCAGACATCAGTAAGCACTCAAGGACAAGATACGTCTGTATATATATCATGGTTCAGGACAGCTCCACTCCCAAAAAGAGGACATCTATGTTAGTGTTATGAGCAAGTGAATCCAAAAGGAAACAAATACACATGTAAGTAAACTCTCAACCCTTTGGACATGTGTTTGTACTTAGTTACAGTTGGGCTGTGCATTGTGACTGGAAAGACCTGGGGAAAAACATTTATGATTTTTGAAGTTTTTCCAAAAACTACCTTAGTTGTTGTGAAAGCAAATGACACTCGGGGTTTTCAAAAATGAGTTTAAAACTAAAGGTTTTCCGCTGCATTGCATGGTTTTTTATAAAATGGTTTTCAAATAGGGATGCATCCCGCCTTAGGAAATTAGACATTGCATTTAAAAAAGATGCATGAGAAAACCCGGGTCGTCACAGTTGGTATCAGAGCCCAGGTTTTATCCTTTCACAGCCAATCCAGCATGTCTAAGGGTCATAGACAATAAAGAAAATCAAGGATAAGTAGTACAAATAGGAGTAGTAGAGATGACTACTTCTATTCGAGGATTATAATGACTCAAGACATTTCACCATAAACACATACGTAAAAAAGGAGATAATCCTAGCAAATACTTAGATATTGGATTGCTTGAATCCTATCAAAATTATAGGAAATAAGAATTATTGTGCAGTGATGCAAATATGAAATCTCATATAAGGATTATTGTAAGGTGCAAATGTGAAAACTCATATATGGATGATGAGAATGAATGAATGAAGATGATTAAAGGACTTGTTAGAAGATAGAGTTGAAAAAAAAATAAAAAAATAAAAAATAAAAAAATTAAAGAACCTAGGTGGATATCTTCCATCATAAAGAGTATCAAGGGAATAATAGTCGAGTTAGCAATGATACGTATAATAGAGAGGAAGCATATGGGATTTAAGACTTTGACTAGAGTATCAAATTTCAGGAGATTATGTGACAAGAAAGTTTCGAAAAAAGTGACCAACTAGAAATTAAAATTCTACAAATGGTTTGATATTGAATCCATTAGCTTATGGGGAACACCCATGGATGTAATAAAAAGGAAAATTTGGTGATATCTCAGCTTGCCACTACGTTAATAAATAAAAAGGAATTAGGCCAGGACAGTAACTTGTCCATCTATCTACCTTCAGCGAGAAGAGTACCATCAATGATCAAATGAAGTTCTTGCTATCATAAATTTGAAGACCAAATATCTTAAGACCATCATTAAGTGTTGTCAACAAAATAGAGGCATCCCACCCTAATTAATCAGGTATGTTAATATCTGTGAGTTAGTAGTTGAAGTTATATACTAAGAAGGATGTTATAAGTCTATAGACTTGAGTACTTGATAGGCTAAGTCATTTGAGGGTATAAGGCCAGTTGATTAGTCCACATCATGTAGTTGATTAGGCCACATCATGAAGAGCTACAAGTACAATAAATATGGTAACAACTGAGATAGGAGCAAAAATAAGAAGTGATCTAAACCAATGTGAAAGGTTTTTCAAACCTTAGTGGCTACCATGACAAGGTGAAGAAATTACTTTGGGTCTGAAAAATACTACTGACTTGGATTGAAAGAAAGGTAGATAAGTACCGATCACTCTAGAGACCCTTAAGCTTATCGAATAAATTCTTTCTATGTCTAAGAAAATGTTTATACTTATCTGAGTATTATAAAAACTTGTGGAGTTAACAACTTCAGTACAATTTGATATAATTGCTATTGGAGACGAATTATTGCTATTATAAGCTAAGTATGAGAAGGCACTTAAAAGATAAAATAAGGAGGCACTTGAAAAATAAAATTTGAGGAATTGAGAAAATCACTACTTATGAGGATACCTCCTGACAATATAGACTACATGGTGACGATAAAGCCTTGGTAAAATATTGAACAATACATTGACATGGGGATAAGGTGAGATGGCTAGCACACTATAAGGTAAGATTGGATGTTACATTGCCTTTTTGATAAATAGTTAGTCGTTATGAGCATGTACCAAGTACGAAAAATCAATTAAAGGAATTTCTTAAGGACTAACCCTACTGGATTGAGTATAGAACTTTGAAACTAGAAGGTAACGAAGAAAACCATCAAGCAAAGAAAGGACAAAGAGGATGATGACAAAGGATTCAACCATGACCTAGTAAGGGTATCCGGTGATAAATAAGAGACTCTTTGCTTTGCATAAATAAGAACATTATTAACACTCCTAATAACAAGTTGATGTGAATAGTGAGATAGGCCTCTAGAAGAGAACAATGAACCATGATATAGTTGACATGAGTATGAATAAACTCTTCAAGAAGAAAAAGTATTTGATGACTTCAGCATCTATGAAACTTGATGAACAGTTTGAATGTCCTAACCGTAATATGAGGTAGTATTAGTGATAGAAGATGGTACTAATTGGCTTTCATGATTTCATTTTGAATATAACCTTGAGTCACGTATGGAAAACAACAGACAGTTGAAATTCGAAGTTAATCAAGGGTTTTGCTATAGAACACATGATACCATATCAGTTATTGAAGTATCTTGGAGACAAGGGTAAGAAGCAAAGTTAGACACAATAGAAAGAAGGTAACTTTTTGGACTTGTGGATAATGAAAGAGATCACTAGATGAAAAGGATTATCCTATGATATTCAAAATAGGAGAAATAAGATAATATGATCTTGGAAGAAGTATATTCATGAGCAAAGAAGCATGATCTTACGAGGAGACTATCTTATACATGATAAGATAAGTATAGGAATCTAAGGAATTCAAGATAGATGAAGTACCGCTAGGAAAAACGTGGAGAGAAAACCACCCACGAAGCAGATATGCCCAAAAACTCCCCGAACCTATCTCACCCATAGTCTTAGGCTCAATTCCCCTAAGTTTTTGCATGAAAAACCATGCAAAACAGAGCCTGGGAGCGCCACCAAGGACCCGGGGACGTCCCCAGGGCCGCACTGGTTCGACGGGGTCAAACCAGGGTGACCTGAGCACGACCCTGGTCACTAACGGGCGGGACGATCCAACAGGAATGTCCCACGTCGACGCCTGTTTGAAAAACCAAACGGGTGCGTCCAGGGACGCACCCGCTAAAGGGACAGACGGGCAGAGGTATAGAGAGGCTCTGCAGACACGCCCACTGAGGCGTGCACCACAAACGCCAGCGCGCTAGCATGCGTCGTTTTTTCTGGTTACTTAAGGAAGCTGGGCACACGTCGCAGACGCACAGCGCCCTAGCATTCCTCCTTTTTTTGTCTTTAAGACTCTATGTACATACAACACTAAAATGCTTATAACTTGAGATCTAGAGCTCCGATTGAGACGCCGCAAAAGGCGTTGTGTCCCTATTGACGACACGAACACATCCAAAATATAAAATCCATAATCAAGGCCCAATAAAAGTAGGGAATGACCCTTAGAATAGGATGGTGGCGCGTGGCCACTAGAACTTTGGAAAATTGAGGATACCAAGGCCCAAGTAGGACCTTAGGACACCCATAGGCATAGGCATGGACCCCTAATGCCTAAGTAAGAAGACTCAACTGCTCTAAACCCATCAAAGATAGGTTAAACTAACCTTGAGTCCCCAAACCATGTTCAGGAGCGTACGAGGACAAAGGGGTTAACGCGACCCAGTCAGGTAGGTGCTCTATCACTATTAGATTCTTTTAAAAGATCTATCATTGTTTTGAGAACATATGTTATAAGTATATGACTCATTTAGCATGACTTGAATTAGCATGCATATGATAAACATTTTGTACATAGACATGTTTCGTAAAATATTGCATATACATTATGCACACATATGTTTTGTAAATAAGTGCATACATTGCATGATTTAAGTACTTGCAAAGATTGCATGTCCTTGAGGGTTGCCAAAAGACATTGGAGTGCCGAGGGCTAGGCAGTTGTGAGGGACCCAAAGAGGACTGGTTTTGAAAAGAGGTTTTTGGCTTATTTGATCGTACATGATTTGGGCTTGTAAGCTCGTGGGTGCTATGCCGAGGGGTGTGGGTTAGCCACCCAACCTCTACCACTATTAGGTGGATGGGTACCATGCCCAAAAAGGGCATGTCCCTGCTTCGACTGCATGTGGTACAGGGGGCTACCACTGGTGTCACAGCACTAGGTCGAAGTGTCATATGCCCCGTGGAGGTATATGATCCTGTGTCCCTAGGTACCCGGGGACCACACGGCAGTGAGGTCGTGGGCATAGTGGGCCCTATGGTTTCGTGGATTTATGTGCATTGCATACGGCATGATATGAGGTTGGTCGACCATACCATGATAGATATCCATGAGTTGGATTCCATGAAGCATCTGATGCATATCATGATGTTATGACATATTTTTATGATTATGATGTATAATACTTTCGACTTGGATTATGATATTTCTTTAAGACGTCCATATTTCGGTTTAACAGTGGCTTTTAATATCGATATTAAACGTGATTATCCGTACAACATGAATATGTTTTTGTGAGCACATGATTTTAAAGATCGTATGCATTATAAAACTAATAGTGATAGACTCCTATTGAGTATATTATATACTCACCCAATCCTTAACATTTTTCAGACATCAGTAAGCACTCAAGGACAAGATACGTCTGTATATATATCATGGTTCAGGACAGCTCCACTCCCAAAAAGAGGACATCTATGTTAGTGCTATGAGCAAGTGAATCCAAAAGGAAACAAATACACATGTAAGTAAACTCTCAACCCTTTGGACATGTGTTTGTACTTAGTTACAGTTGGGCTATGCATTGTGACTGGAAAGACCTGGGGAAAAACATTTATGATTTCTGAAGTTTTTCCAAAAACTATCTTAGTTGTTGTGAAAGCAAATGACACTCGGGGTTTTCAAAAATGCGTTTAAAACTAAAGGTTTTCCGCTGCATTTCATGGTTTTTTATAAAATGGTTTTCAAATAGGGATGCATCCCGCTTTAGGAAATTAGACATTGCATTTAAAAAAAATGCATGAGAAAACCCGGGTCGTCACAGAAAAGGAGTCCAGTGGTGAGAAGTAGAGGTCGCTGGGGCATTGAGCAGTGCTATCAAGTCTGGTGGGAAGCAGTTAGTGATGGATGAGGAGCTAGGCAGTGTTGTGCTTTGTAGTGGAGACAGTGGAGAATGCTAGTACTATAGAGAGCTGGTGCTGTTGAAGAGGAAAGAAAAGAAGGGCGAGCCAGTGCAGCCTAGGCAGAGGGAAGGTTTGGGTGGACTGACAGAGCAAATATGGATGTGGTGTTGGACACGTTGGGTGAACCATTGAATAGAGGAGAGTTGGGGTAGTGATAGATGGAGGGAGTGAGTCTGGGTTGGTGTGGTGCGGTGTCATTGAGACAGTGCCGCTCTAGTTCAGAGGTTGGTGCAATGAAGGGAGAGTGAGAAGGGAGGTACTAGCAGAGGTTAGAGAAGGCATCGAGTGGGAGATTGGAGGGCCGGTGGATTGGTTTTACTTATGATGGTCCTAAGTTTGAGGAAGAAGCTCACAGGTGCTACCAGTTAAGTGGGTGGTGTAGCGGCAGAGGAAGTAGTGGTGCGTGACGAGTTGAGAAGATGTTCCATAGCGACAAGTGTAGTTCTTTGATGAGATTTTTGATAAAGGGAGAGGGGCAAGGAGATGATGAAGGGGTTGGGTGTTGGGAGGAAGAGGGAAGTATTGTGCGGTAAAGGTAAGAGAATGAGAGGGAGAGAAAGAGGAAAGGGGTAAGAGAGGAAGAGTGAGAGAGATATGGAGAATAGAGGGAGCTGGTGCAATCTTGCCTACCTCCTATAGGTCACCCAAAGGGGGTGGGGGGGTTGAAGAAGAGAATGGAAGAGGAGAAGAAGATTAGAGGGAAGGGGAGATGATCTGCCTCCTCCTATGGGTCAGCCAAGAAGGAGTTAAGAAGAAGAGAGTTGGAGAGAGAGAGGGAGAGGAATCTTCCTCTTATATAAATTTCCCTTCTTTCTAAATCCATGTCTCCACTGCTGTTAAGACTTTCCAACAAGGGATTTATCATATTTTGTACCTTCCCATTCCCATTTTATTTCCCTTTTAATAAAATCACCTCCATAATTCCCAATTGAGATCAATTTTCCTTTACAAAACCATTGTATCCATCTTTGTGAGTGATATGTTCCATCCAATGCTCTTTAGGATAATCTACACCATTGAAATTCAATTCGAGTCATCCATGCCTCTTCTTGTTAATCTGTAAATTAAAAGACCAAATTAGAGTCATATAAACAGTACATTAAGCATCTAATAAGCTCTAATGTTTATCTGACCATTGATTTTGACAAATTAATGATTTTATGATCAATTAGAGCTATATTCAAAATCAAGCTAAAAATTACCAATTTGATCGGTTAGTTGATTTAATTGAATGATAAATTAGGGGCATTTTGATCAAAATTGAACACTTAACAAATAACATCATATTTAGATAATGAACAGAAGGGTAAGCTTTTAGATGTTCTTAAGGAACATAAAACTCCTCTAAGGTAGACGATAGCAGACATAAAAGGGATTAGTCCAGCCATATGCATGCATAGGATACGTGTAGATGAAAATGCAAAACCTTTAAGGGAAACCCAAAGATGAAGTCCTAAAGCTCTTAGATGTTGGTGTGAGATGTCTTATCTCTGATAGTACTTGGGTCAGCCCTGTTTAGGTTGTACCTAAGATGTCTAGGGTGATGGTAGTAAAAAATGAGGATAATGAGTTAGTCCCAACCTACATGACCACCTGGTGGAGAGTTTGCATTGACTATCATAAATTGAACGCGATCAGGAGGCCAGATCATTTTCCTATACCCTTAATTGACCAAATGCTAGAGAGGTTGGATGGACATAGTTATTACTATTTATGGCTGAATATTCTAGTTACAACCAAATTCCTGTAGCACGAGAGGATTAGGAGAAGACCACATTTACCTACCCTTTTAAAACTTTCACCTACCGAAGTATGCCTCTTGGACTTTGTAATGCTCCAGTTACATTTCAAAGGTGTATGTTGAGTATTTTCTTTGATATGGTAGAAAGGTTTCTTGAGGTATTTATGGATGACTTCTTAGTATTTGGGTCATCATTTGATGATTGCTTGCACCACTTAAAGTTAGTTCTTACATTGTATTAGGAGAAAAAAAAAATTAATTGGGAAAAATGCCACTTTATGGTATAGAGTGGGATAGTTTTAGACCACATAATATCACCCAATGGGACAGAAGTAGATAAGGAAGAAGTGGATTTAATAGCCAACCTTTGTCCACTAAGAGAGTGAAAGAAATACACTCCTTTTTAGGACATGCTAGCTTTTACAGATGCTTCATCATGGATTTTAGCAAAATTGCCAAGCCCCTCTATGATTTACTTACAAAGGAGGCCACTTTTGACTTTGATGAGGATAGTAAAAAAGCATTCGAATGACTTAAGGACAAGTTGACTTTTGCACCCATTATTCCATCACTAGATTGGAATGCACCTTTCGAGATAATGTGTAAGTCAATGCATCATTAAACTTCCCCATGTAATATATTACACTATTAAAACACTAAATGACACACAATTCAATTACTCAACCATAGAGAAAGAGTCGCTAGGTGTAGTGTTTGCCCTCTATAAATTTAGATCTTACCTGTTAAGGTCTAAAGTTATAGTATACTTGGATCATGCAGCTTTAAAGACCTCATTTCTAAAAAGAATACCAAACCTGGGTTGATCTGTTGGATACTACTACTATAAGTGTTTGATTTAGAAATTTGAGAAAAGAAAGGTGCTAAAAATATTGTAGTAGATCACTTATCCAAAGTAGTGGTGGAGCATACTGCCAATCGCATGCCTATAACTGAATCCTTTCTGGATGAGCAGTTATTGCATATTTCTCAGCTGCCTTGGTATAGTGATATTGTTAATTATCTTGTTACATGGAAAATGCTTAATCATTGGACAAAACAAGATAAAAAGGGATTTTTGACTGAGGTTTAATATTTTACTTGGGATGATCTATACTTATTCAAGTATTATTCTGATCGAGTGATTAGGAGATGTGTACCAGATAATGAATATAATCCAATCAACTCCTTTTGTCATGATCATGCATGTGGGGACCATTTTAGCTAAAGAAAGATTGTTGCAAAAATTCTACAGTGTAGTTTTTATTGGCCTACCATATTTAAGGATGCTCATGCTTACTACATAGCATGTGTAACGTGTCAAAGATTAGGTAGTTTAGGAAGGAGATATATGATGCCCTTATACCCAATACTTGTTGTAGACCCATAAGATGTTTGGGGCATAGATTTTAGAGGACCCTTTCTTAATTATTTTAAAAATCTTTACATCCTAGTGGGAGTGGATTATGTGTCCAAGTTGGTGGAAGCTATCCTTGCAAAACTAATGACCACAAGGTTGTGATAAAATTTTTAAAAGAAAATACTTTTGCTCACTTTAGTACTCCTATAGCCATAATAAGTGATGGAGTAAAACACTTTTATAATAAAGTGTTTGAGAATTTAATGGAAAAGTACGGTGTCAACCATAGAGTAGCTACCTCCTATCATCCTCAAACCAGTGGCCAAGTAGAGGTATCCAATAGGGTGATAAAGCAGATTCTATAATAGATAGTTAATCCAAGTAGGAAAGACTGGTCTCTGAAACTTAATGACACTTTCTGGGCTTATCATACATCATATAAGACTCCTACAGGAATGTCACCGTACCGCTTAGTCTATGGAAAGGCCTGCCACATACTAGTAGAATTAGAACATAAGGCATATTGGGCTATCAAAAGACTTAACATTGACTGACATTCTGTTAGGATTCATAGGAAACTCAAACTCAATGTGTTGGAAGAATTAAGGAAAGATTCATATGACTTTGCATGATTACAGAAAGTCCAAATGAAGGCTGCACATGATCACCAACTCTTAAGTAAATTCTTCATACCCAGACAAAAGGTCTTATTTTATAACTCTAGATTTCATCAATTCCCTTAGATTGAGAAGGATAGAGAAATAAAAAAAGTCAATGGTCAGTGGTTAAAACCTTTCCTAAAGACCCCTAATCCTAAGATTGATTATATACTGTTAGAGGCACCTCAGTATCATGATGCACCGTAGATTACCACTCCAGGACCCCTTGTAGATTACCATCATTGCACTTATCATTATGTCTAGCTAATGACGTAAAACTTAGCATTCCCTGGGAGGCAACCTCAATGTTTTTAAAATCTCCATCTTCTACATCTTTCCATATAGGATCCTATGTTTTCAAACATTGGGGACAATGTTTCATTTAGGTTAGGGGTGTAGATGCATATAGGGATTTTGAATTTTCTTGAGCTTTTCACAACGAAAGAAAAGAAAACACTTTTGGAAGAGTTCCCTTACTATAATGAGAAATGGATGTTCAAAACTTAGTAATTCTAATGTTTTCACCTCTTAATGGAAGTGTATTTGACTAGTTTTACATACTATTCATATTTTCATGGCTTTTATAAAAGTTGATTCTCTAAAACCATTTCCACATAGCACATAGTCAAGACTAATAGAGGGGTATGACTTAGAGACTGAGAAAAATTAGTAGAGCCCTATAACCCAGTGAGTTTAGAGACTATCTTCTTTTAGAGAGTTATAAGTAATTTCACAATTTCTTCAATGTACATAACTTATTGTGATTCTGTTATCCTTGTTTTGGTTATTTATTAATAATAAATAAAAATAATAGATTTCTTTCTAGAAAATCAATTAAATTTGATAGGCTTTAGGAAACTTAGAAAATGATATAGGCCATCCTCGTTCAGCCTAGAGACATAAAGCTTACCCAATATATTGCATACCACTAGTTAGCCCTTTGAGCCTATTACTAAGCCTTTTCCTTCTTAACCCCACTCACCATAACTCAAAATAAACCAGTAAAACAAATAACCAGTACCCATTTTCAAGATGAGTTGAGTTAGTGGAAAAGTTCAAAAGAGGACAAAAAGTCAATTTAAGTGATGAAATTAGATGTCTTTCTTTCAAAGAGGCTAAAGAAAAAGAAAGAAGTATTAGAAAGAGAAAAAGAAGAGAAAAATTGAAAGAGAAAGACGAAAATACAAAGAAATATTCACTTCAAGTACAACCAAAAGAAAAGTTGTCCCAACAGATATTCATTGAAGACTTCTATGCAATTTTGAAACATTGGAAATCCTTGTACCCTTCTTTTCAGAACCCTATTATAAGCCTACGTTTCGTCCTATCTAAAGACCTATGAATTTTAGGTGGAACATAGCCTTAAAACGGATATAAATAGAAGGAATTAAGGTAAATTGTCCCTAATATTCTTGGTAATAACATCCACTCTTAAGAATCATTTTCCTTTGTCTCATAAGCATTTAAAGAATTATGTGAACCATTAGCCTGTTGGATTCGGTCACATAATGAGAGAAATATGTTTAAATCCTTATCTGAGAGTATACCTATGAGGATTTGAGGTTAAGACATATTTCTAATGGAATTTAAGCATATTCAACTAGAAGTCATAACCTAAATGGCTATACACACTCATGCACTCCTAGAAATAATTAGAATAAAATGCCTTTAGTATATGGATGATTTGTAAAATTGTCAATCTTCTCCATTAAGTAGTGAAAAACTAGTAGATTGCTAATGAATGAGGATTCTTTGAGATAAAATAGGGGATTCAACCTTAGTGAATTTTTGTGGTTATATCCACTACAAACCCTCATGAGAATTAACTTGTCCATTAGGGGTAACCTAGGGGTTTAAGGACTTATTGCATGTGCTAAATGCAATCGTGGGTACATATGAAAGTGACACTTTGTACCTATTTTTGAAAAATAATTTTTTTAATGTTTTTTCTCTAGACTAGCAAAATTCTGGTTGGGGAGTGTGATAAGCTCTAAATTTTGCATAAAAAGCACCCAATTGATACCTAGGTGTTACAACTTATAGCATTAAATTAAGATTTTTAGACCAAAATTCATAACACATGCATTTTTGACCTAATGAAGCAAAAGTTTATTATTTTGTAGGTCCAAAAGAAAATCCAAGGTAAGTATGTGTTTAATTATGTTTTTCTAGGATTTAATTAGGAATTTTCCCTTTTAGTAGGATGTAAGATGTTGATCCAATGGTTGAGATTGATTAGGATGAAATTGAAGATCCAAATTAAAAGATCGAATCAAAGCCTCAAAATCATCAATCCAACATGAGATCATGGGCAAGATCATCTTATGGACTGGTAATGGATGTGATTAAAGCAGCTAAAGATTGCTAAAGTGGGTCCATGAAGTAAGCCATGCATTCCTACCACCTTTGCATGGAAGCCACTTAAGCCACCTTCACCATATAAGCCATGAAAGAATGTGGCAGGCTAAGGAATTCAAGCCAAACCATACAAGCCACTCAAGCCACAAGTTGAAGCCAAGAAGCCTTCAAAGCTAGCCATCTAAGCCATCAAGCTAAGCTAAATGGAAGGCTAGGATTGAAGGATATTCAAGAGAGTTATCCATGAGTTATTTTGAGGATAATTAAGGAAAGATATATTAAAATGAGAGGGCATGTAGACAAATGGGATAAGAGCAACCAATTTTTAGAGTTTTTCTCACTTTTCCCCATTTTTTCCTTAATTTCCACATCACCCTTAATATTCACTACTAATTTCCAAAACACAACTCCCATCCCTTTCCCATCTAATTCCCACCTACATTCTCAAAATATAGGAGTTCAACAACTTTTGGAGATCGGGACACGTCCCTTCCTAAAAAGGTGGCATCTCACACCTAACTGCCCTTCCTAAAGTCAGCCCTCCTCCACCCACTTTCCTAATTGAGTCTTCCCTTTTCTTGCCATCCCATCCCTTCAATTTGATCTTCTTTAATCCCCATGACACCTTAATACTAGGTTATCATATGAAAAATGGGAAGAACCTTATAAATCCAGCCCAAAATACAAGTAAAAAAGGGACTTTTCTTCATTGTAAAAGGACCTCTCGTCCATTAGAAAGGAGACATCCACTCCATTCCAGTCTTTTTGTACTCCTTTTTATTGATGTTTTGTGATGATTTTGGGTGCTGCACTTCCTTCCAAGGTTCATGCTTCTTCCTCAAGTGTTCAAAATAGGATTTGTGGGAGTTTTGGTTCATCTTTGAAGGTTTGTTAGCCTTTGCTAGAATTTCTTATTTTCTTGCCATCTTTTTGCATTGCTTTCCTTTAGTTTTCCTTGATTTTAAACAAATATTCAAGTGTGGTTTTCCCTTGGAGTGACAGCCAAAGGAAGTCATCTTGAATCTAGTTTTGTTCCTTAGCTTCCTTTGCATCTTATTTTCCTTTACACCCTCTTGAATATCTAGATTTGGTTGCTTATGTTTCATTGATTGTTGCCTTAGTTTTATAAAGGATTCTCCCTTGATTTCAAGGACATTTGTTAATGAGTGAATTTTGGAACAATAAAAGAAGAGTTTGCCTTGTAGTTGATGAGTGATTTAGATCAAGTGAACATCATTGTAATAACACTTAATTTTCAGATTTGGATCACACGTATGGAATGTTATGTTGATAACTTTTTGGATGTGATTCAATGAAATTATTGGAGTTTTCAATTCATGTTTGTCTCTAGCAGTAAGTTAATTTTGTTCTTGAATGTCTGAATACATTAGAAGTGATTAATTCCATGGTTTGCATGTTACAGTCATTGAATGTTTCAATCACATTACTTCTTGAATTTCTTCCATGAATGGTGTATGTCAATTTCTAGAACTATACAATCTTGTTTGCTTGAATTTTCAAGAGCCCAATTAGATTTTTAGGTAGCTTAGTTATTATTAGAAGTAGAAATGCATGCTTAGGTTGTCAATAGAGTTTCTTTGATCCACTTATATCCAATGAATCATGCATACCATTCCTTGGTTACATGAAGGATACTTGGGTAGTTTTCCTTTCATTGTTTGTTAGTAGTAATCTTTCCTTTAATTCACTTGTTGATTATAGTTAGATTCCATTAATTTAAATCTTAATTAGTTTGAAAGTAATAAAAAATTTCATAATTATTAAAATAGTTTATTTGGTTGCTTACTTTTGTTAGTTTTCTCATACTTGTTAATGCATGTTTCCATTAGTTTTGTTGCTAATTTCATCTAGGTAGTTGAGGAAAGCTTCTAAATTGTATTTTAGTAAAGTTTGGTTTTGTGAAAGTCATAAAATTATAAGTTTTAATTAGTTTCTAATTTCATGTTCTAATTTCCATTCTAAGTATAGAAAAAAAAATTCACATGAGTTTTGGCTAGGTTAGATAGTTTAACGTAAGAACCACTAGCATCACAATAGTTCACTCCTTGTGGGATTGATCTCACTCCCATGAGAATACTACATTGATTCATGTACTTGCAAGTTTAATTAAAAGAACAACAGGATAAGGTTGGAAAAATAATGGATAGGTAGGATGAGGTGTGGTGGTTGTTTAGGCTAATCATATAGAGAGAAAATGGTGGGAAAAGAGGTAGGAAATGTTTGAATATTTCTCCCCTGCATGGAGAATCCTGTGGGAGAAATGATGTGGTAGGTGGGATGGGAGAGCACATACGGGAACAAAAATGATGGAAAGAGAGAGAAATGATGAGCCATAATTCTTCCTTTAAATATGGAACTCTATCAGCAGGATAGATTTTACTCATGCATTGGTGTAATGCCTTGAGCAATTTACGCTATTTAACAAAAATAAATTGGACATTGTATAGGAAATGAACTGTGTTAAATGTTTTACTTTATTTAAAATAGTAAACAAAGGAATTTGTAAGAAAACTTAGTACCATTAGATTGTACTAGAAAAATGGAATCCAACATCTCAAAGAACGCCGAAAACAGAGTTTGTATGAAGAAGTTATGGTCATTTAAAGACTAGGGGCATTTCTGTAATTTAAATTAAAAACGAAAAAGACAGAAAACATGGGGAGTCGTTTTGATAATGGCACCCCATTTTCTACTTCCTCTTGATTTCTCCAGAAACCCTAGTTTGCAGAGGTTTCCACCACCGCCATTGGTAGCACCGCCACAGCAAGGCTATAAAAAGCCCTATTTCCCTCCTCTTCGAATCTAGTTTTTGGGCTAATTGGGGCTAGGGTTTCCAGCAAAAACTGGAAAACCCTCCTTCGATTTTCCATGTGAAGAACAGCAATGGCCAGGTCATTCAGGCCAGCCATTCCTTTTACCTGTCTCCCCATTCCCCTCTCTTCTCTTTTCCCCTTCTACCTCTGGTCTTGCTCGACATTGGGGTTTTTCTTCCTCTTCCTCATGGTTTTCCACGACCTAGGGATTCAGGGTGGAGATAAAAGAAAAAAAAAGGGGCACACCCACCGCCTATGGCACTCTCTAAGGTTTCCAGGTAAGACCCTTTTCCCTTCTCTTTCCATTTCTCCTTACCCAGGCCGGATCCATGCCAGATCTGGTCGTTTTCCAACCTAAAAACGCCGGATTCCTGATGGGTCCATAACCCATCGAAGAAGACGACCCAAGGATGCCAGGTGTAGAGCGCTACCTGGGGCGGTCCTCTTGCGTGCACACCATGTGTGGGCATAGTCCTAGGTTCGACCGAGACTCATGAGCGCCCTGGGAGCTGAGGTGCACCGCGCCTGCACAAAAGGAGCGTTCGTACGATGCCATCCAGGATGCGCGTTGCTTGGGCATGCATGTGCGCATGCAAACGCGGTCCCTGGCATAGCATTTGGGAGCACACAACGTGTAGGCATGGGTCCTGGTTCGACCAGGGCGCGCGCAAGTCTTACAAACCATGATGCGCGGACCTAATAAGACTATAAAATTAGGATCATAGGATAATTTATAGAGTCTAACCATTGAATAGTATATCCATATCATAGGATCTAACTTGACACTGAATTAGGCAAGGACCCATGGAACCTAAAAGGTAGATCTAGCGATCTAATTTCTAAATAGATCAAAATTAATAAGGACTCCTTGTTACCCATTCATATTTAGGACTTTATAAATGAGACCAGGGTCGAGTTGAGTAATGAAGGACATGACTACAGGAAACTTCGAGGTAGGTGCTCTATCGCTACTAGACTTTTAAAAAGAGCCCATGATTGTTTTGAGAGTGCATGTTTTAAGTATAAGTTATATGACTTGTTTAGCATGACTTGATTTCATAAATAAACTTAGCATGCATATGAGAAATACATTGCGCATCTATTGCCAAGACATGTGCTACATGAATAGATTGCATGATAAGTGTAGCCTTGGCCGATGAGGGCGAGCCAGAGAGAGCTGACATGCTTCTAGGTTGTCAGGCTTCTATGCAGGTTTATGACTTTGAATGCGATACTAGTATGAGCAGATTTTATGCATTGCATGCATGTTTTGCAACCGATTTCATAAATTGCGTGATTTATGATGAATAAGTGTCATATGCCCCGTGGAGGCTCTGACCCTATGTCCTCAGGTACCCGGGGACCACACGATGAGGAGGTCATGGGCATAATGGGCCCTATGTTTTGAGGATATACTTGCATTGCATATGGCATGACATGAGGTTGGTCGATCATACCATATATCCATGAGTTGGATTCAGTTGAGCATCTTATGCATATCATTATGTTTATGATATATATGATACTTTCGACTTGAGTTATGCAATTCTTTAAGTCGTCAGTATTCCAATTCGACAATGGTTTTTAATATCGATATTGAACATGAGTGTTCAAACATGCACATGTTTTAAAGAGCATATGATTTTAAACATAGCATGCATTGTAAAACTAGTAGTGATAGACTCCTACTGAGTATAGTGTATACTCACCCAAATATATATCATTTTTTAGGATAGTTCCACTCACGCGTAGAAGACACCTCAAGAAATGTTAGTGTTATGAGCAAGTAAATAAAAAAGAGGCAATTATACATGTAAGTAAACACTCTACCCTTTGGACATGTATTTGTATTTATTTATAGTTGGGCTATGAGCTGTGATTGGATAGACCTGGGAAGACATTTATGATTTCTGAAATTTTCAAAAACTACTTTGGTTGTTGTGAAAACAAATGACACTCGAGGTTTTCAAAATGAGTTTAAATGAAAAGATTTTCCACTGCATTGCATGGTTTTTATAAAATGGTTTTCAAATAGGGATGAATCCTGCCTTAGGAATTAGATATTGCATTTAAAAATGCATGGGAAAACCTGGGTCATCACAGTTGGTATCAGAGCCCAGGTTTTATCCTTTCACAGCCAGTCTAGCATGTCCAAGGGTCACAGACAATGGAGAAAAATTCAGAAGTAGTCTAAAGAGAAGTATAGAAGTAGTAGAAATAGAAATAGTAGAGATGACTAGCATATTAATGCTCAAGTCATTTCACCATAAACAAATAGGTGAAAAAGGAGATGGGTCTAGCAAATACTTAGATATTGGATGGCTTAAATCTTATCAATAAGGATTGTTGTTGTTTGGTGCAAATATGAAAATTCATATATGGATCATATTATGATGAATGATGAAGGAAGATGTTAGTGAACATGTTAATAGATACTTCTGACCTGTAATAGATCAATCTCACCAAAGATGAGAACATCGAAGAACCTAGATGGCTATCTTACCATCATAAAGAATATCAGAATATGAGTACACTATCACAAGGGATATGATATGAGTATGATAGGGGATGGAAAAGACGGACTTTGAGAAAATTTTGATGATAATCTAATAGGGATGAGCATACAAGATGATACTAGGGGATAACTGTGACTTGTGCTAGATCACAAAGGTATGGATCCTGAAGGACTTAGCTCAATTTTTGATAACTTCATTGGAGTTTTATGAAGAGTGAAGTGCTATCGAATAATGACAACCTGAATATAATGGAGTAGATCAGCAGATGTGTGCAATTGACACATTATGTGATTAAGAGAAATATAAGACGAATATGATAGGGAATTGTATTCGACAGAGTTACTAAAAGATTTTGATGATAATATTAGGGATGATAGATCTGTGATAATAAATTGATCCTAATAGGAACTTATAAGAGAAATTGATCTAGGTAGACAAAAATGAGGAATTTAGAGAAAGAGATAGAGATGTAACTATAAGTATTCAATGAATATTCAAAAGAAGAAGATCATGACTTTATGGAGATACATACAATTCTTTCATCTTGAATCCCATAGCAAGGTAAACCAAACAAATGCGAAGGAATAATACTAGTTGAGTTGGTGATAAAAGAAAGAAAGCATATGGAGTTTAAGACTTTGAGTAGAGTATCAAAGTTAAGGACATTATGCTACTGGAAATTTTTAAAGAAGAATGATGATCCACTAGAAATGAAATTCTACAAGTGGTTTGATGTCTATATCAATTATTGCAATTAGAATCTTATTGGATCCATTAGCTTATGGGGAACACCAATGGATATAGTCCATAAAAAGGAAAATTTGGTAATATCCTACCTTACCAATAAAGTATATTGAAAAAGGAATCAAGCCAGGGACAGTGACTTGTCCATTTGTCTTTCTTCAGCAAGTAGGGTACCATCAATGATGGAATTGAGGTCTTGCTATCATAGATTGGAAGAGCAAATATCTTAAGACCATTGTTTAGTCATTACCTTTAGAGTACTATTGACTAAAAAAAGGTATCCCACCCTATTTAATCAAATATGTTAGTAGTCGAAGTTATATACTCAGAGGGATATTATAAGTATTTAGACATGAGTTTTACCTAAAAGAAGTTACTTGTTAAACTAAGTCATTTGAGGGTATGAGGTCAGTTGATTAGGCCACATCATGAAGGAGCTATGAGTACGATGAGGACAGTAGCAACTGAGATAGGAGCAAAAATAAGAACTGATCTAAACCAAAGTGAAAGATTTTTCAAACCTTAATGGCTACCATGACAAGGTGAAGAAATTACTTTGGGTCTGAAAAATACTGCTGACTTGGATTGAAAAGAAAGGCAAATAAGTACTGATCACTTTAGAGACCCTTGAGCTTATGACATAGATATATCTGGAAAGAGATCACGAGGTAATCAAATAAAGTCTTTCTATGTCTAAGAAAATTGTTCCATGCTTACTTGAGTGTTTTTCAAATTTGATGAATTAACAGCTTTAGCATAACTTGATGTGATAGCTATTGAACGAGAACTGCTATTATAAGCTAAGTATGAGGAGGCACTTGAAAGATAAAATTTGAGGAATTGAGAAAACCACTACTTATGATGACGATACCCCCTGACAATTAAGATTGAATGGTTGACGATAACGTAGTAATAAAAGATTGAACAACATATTGATATAGGGAATTGAAGGAGAAAAGTTGAGGTGGCCAGCACATTATAAGGTGAGATTTGATGTTACGTTGCCTTTAGACAAAAAGTTAGTTGTTATATGCATATACCAAGTACGAAAAATAAATTGAAGGAATTTCCTGAGGACTAATCTTACTAGATCAAGTATAGAACATTTGGTCTAAAAGGTTACGAAGAAAACCATCAAGCAAAGAAAGGACAAAGAGGATAATAACAAAGGATTCAACCATGAAAGGGTACTTGGTTATGAATAAGAGACTTTTTCCATAAATGGGAACATTGTTGGAAATCCTAATGACAAATTGATACGAATAGTGAAATAGGCCTCTGGACGAGAACATTTGACCCATGATGATGAATTAACCATAAAACATTTGACATGAGTTTACATAAATGCTTCAGGGAGAAAAGCATTTGATGACTTCAGCTTCTATGAAACTTGACATACAGTTCGGATATCCTAATCGTAATATGAGATTGTATTAGTGATGAAGGATGTTATTTTGAATATAATATTGATTGAGGACCCCAGTTACAGTAGAAGAACGACGGACAGTTGAAATTCGAAGTTAATCAAGGATTTGGATTTTGTCATTGATATAATCGGATGACACATGATGCCATATTGGGGGTTGAGGTATCTTGAGGGAAAACATGAAGCAAAGAAATTAAGATACAAGTTAAACACAATAAAAGAATGTCACTTTTTGAAAGTCTTACTAATGACATGCATATCACTAGATGGAAGATAAGAGGAAAGAGGGATTATCCTATGCTATTCAAAATGAAATAGGAGGAATAAGAGAATATGATCTCAAAAAAGTATGAAGTAATTTATATACGAGTAGGAGAGTATGGTCATCTAAGGAGACTATCCTATACATGATTAGAGGAATATAAGCATCTAAGGATGGGTAATACAGGTAGAAACCAGTAATCATAAACTGGCATGTATAGGAGTATGCATCAGGGTATGCTGCGAAAGCAGCCCTTATAGGTAAGGCCTTGTAGAAGGAACAAGAAAAATGATAAATTGAGGTTGAGCCTAGATTTGATTCCTAAGGGAGAATGCATTCACCAAGAAGTTATCTAAGAGACAAAAAACCTTGAAGATGATAATTTATGGAATTTTGAGGACAAAATTCTTTTATGGGGGTAATAATGTAATGCCCTGAGCAATTTACGCTATTTAACAAAAATAAATTGGACATTCTATAGGAAATGAACTGTGTTAAATGTTTTACTTTATTTAAAATAGTAAACAAAGGAATTTCTAAGAAAACTTGGTACCATTAGATTCTACTCGAAAAATGGAATCCAACGCATCAAAGAACGCCGAAAATGGAGTTCGTATGAAGAAGTTATGGCCGTTTAAAGATTAGGGGCATTTTTATAATTTAAATTAAAAACGAAAAAGATAGAAAACGTAGGGGCCGTTTTGATAACGGCACCCCGTCTTCTTCTTCCTCTCGATTTCTCCAGAAACCCCAGTTTCTAGAGGTTTCAACCACCGGCAATGGCGGCACCGCCATTGGTAGCATTGCCATAGCAAGGCTACCAAAAGCCCTATTTCCATCCTCTTCGAATCGGGTTTTTCGGCTAATTGGGGCTGGGGTTTCTAGCAAAAACCGGAAAACCCTCCTTCAATTTTCCATGTGAAGATCGGCAATGGTCAGGTCATTTAGTCTGGCCATTCCTTTTACCTATCTCCCCATTCCCCTCTCTTCTCATTTCCCCTTCTACCTCTGGTCTTGCTCGACATTGGGGTTTTTTTCCTCTTCCTCATGGTTTCTGGCGACCTAGGGATTTAGGGCGGAGAAAAAAAAAATAAAAAATGGGGCGCACCCACCAACTATGGCACTCTCTAAGGTTTCCATGTAAGACCCTTTTCCCTCCTCTTTCCATTTCTCCTTACCCATGCCGGATCTTATCGTTTTCTGGCCTGAAAATGCTAGATTCTTGATGGGTCTGATAACCCATTGAAGAAGATGACCCAGGGACGCCAGGTTTAGCGCGCTCCTTGGGGCGGTCCTCTTGCGTGCACATCGCATGCGGGCACAGTCCTAGGTTCGACCGGGTCGCACGAGTGCCTCGGGAGCTGAGGTGCACCACGCCAGCACAAAAGGCACGTTTGTGCGATGCCATCCAGGACGCGCGTCACTTGGGCATGCATGTGCGCATCCAAATGTTGTCCCTGGCATGGCCTTTGGGTGCACACGACATGCAAGCATGGGTCCTGGTTTCACTAGGGCGCGCACATGTCTTGGAAACCATGATGCGTGGACCTAATAAGACTCTAAATTTAAGATCATAGGATAATTTATATAGTCTAACCATTGAATAGTATATCCATATCATAGGATCTAGCCTGACACTGAATTAGGCAAGGACCCATGGACCCGTCAGATCTAGTGATCTAATTTCTAAATAGATCAAAATTAATAAGGACTCCTTGTTATCCATTCATATTTAGGATTTTATAAATGAGACCAGGGTTGAGTTGAGTAATGAAGGATGCGACTCCAGGAAACTTTGAGGTAGGTGCTCTATCGCTACTAGACTTTTAAAAAGAGCCCATGATTGTTTTGAGAATGCATGTTTTAAGTATAAGTTATATGATTTGTTTAGCATGACTTGATTTCATAAATGAACTTAGTATGCATATGAGAAATACATTGCGCATCTATTGCCAAGACATGTGCTACATGCATAGATTGCATGATAAGTGTAGCCTTGGCCAATGAGGGGAGGCCGACGAGGGCAGGTTAAAGAGAGCTGACAGGTTTCTAGGCTGGCAGGCTTCTAGGTAGGGTTATGACTTTGAATGTGATGCTACCATGAGCAGATTTTATGCATTGCATGCATGTTTTGCAATTGATTTCATAAATTTCATGATTTACGACGAATAAGTGTCATATGCCCCGTAGAGGCTATGACCCTGTGTCCCCAAGTACCCAGGGACCAGACGGGGAGGAGGTCGTGGGCATAGTGGGCGCTATGTTTTGAGGATTGACTTGCATTGCATATGGCATGACATGAGGTTGGTCGACCATACCATATATCCATGAGTTGGATTCAGTTAAGCATCTTATGCATATCATTATGTTTATGATATATATGATACTTTCGACTTGGGTTATGCAATTCTTTAAGTTGTCAGTATTCTAATTCGACAATGGTTTTTAATATCGATATTGAACATGAGTGGTCAAACATGCACATGTTTTAAAGAGCATATGATTTTAAACATAGCATGCATTGTAAAACTAGTAGTGATGGACTCCCACTGAGTATAATGTATACTCACCCAAATACATATCATTTTTTAGGACAGTTCCACTCACGTGTAGAAGATGCCTCAGGAAATGTTAGTGCTACGAGTAAGTAAATCAAAAAGAGGCAATTATACATGTAAGTAAACAGTCTACCCTTTGGACATGTATTTGTATTTATTTATAGTTGGGCTGTGAGCTGTGACTGGATAGACCTGGGAAGACATTTATGATTTCTAAAATTTTCAAAAACTACTTTGGTTGTTGTGAAAACAAATGACACTCGGGGTTTTCAAAATGAGTTTAAATGAAAAGATTTTTCGCTACATTGCATGGTTTTTATAAAATGGTTTTCAAATAGGGATGCATCCCACCTTAGGAATTAGATATTGCATTTAAAAATGCATGGGAAGACCCAGGTCGTCACAATTGGTTTCTCATTAAATCATGGCATTTCATAAAGCTTGGCTCAAATGGCTTGATGGCTTGGTTTAATCCATGATTTCAATTTGGATTGATGATATTTAAGCTTTGACTCAATCTTTCGATCTTGACTTTCATTTTTTATCTTGATCAATCTTGGTTGTCAAATCATCATCTGAATCCTACTAAAGATAAACAACCAACTAAATTCAAAAAATATGATTATTCACATACTTACCTCATATTAGCTTCTAGACCTTCAAATTATCAAATTATTGGTATATTAGGACAGAAATGCATGTGTTGTATTTTTTGACCAAAACCCCTAATTTAATGTTGTAAGTTATAAAACACGGGCAACTAATTCACTGATTTTTATACAAAATTGAATACTTATTACACCCCCAACTAGTATTTTGCTAGTCTTGAGCAAAACATGTGAAAAATCATTAAAAGCAAAATGGTTGCCATTTTCATAGGTACGAGCGATTGCATTTAGCACTGTAATAAGCCTTAAAACCCCTAGGTTATCCTTAGTAGACAAGTTAAGCTTCATGAGGTTTTGCTGTGAATATGCCCACAAAATTTCAAAAGGTTGAGTTCTTTATTTTATCTCAGAGAATCGTCATCCATTAGTACTCTACTAGTTTTAACAACTTAGTAGAGATGAATGACAATTCCACATGTTATCCATATACTAAAGTCATTTTATTATAGTTATCACTTAGAGTATATGCGTGTGTATAGCTTCATATGTTAGGACTTATAATTAGATATGCTTCTGTTCTATCAAAAATGTGTTTTGACCTCAAATTCTCACTAGTATACTCTCAAAATTGAAGCTCTCATAGAAGGGATTAAACATATTTCTCTTGTTATGTGATTGGATCCAACAAAGCTAATGGTTCACATAAAATGAAAGCACTGAAGAGATAATAGAATATGATCCCTAAGAAAAGATGTAATTACCAAGAATAGTAGGATAGTTTACCTTAATTCCATCTTTTTATATCTTCATTAAGGCTATCTTCCACCTAAGATCCACAAGTCTTTAAATGGGATGAAATGTAGGCCTAGGACAAGTTCAAAAAAGAAGAATATAGGGATTTCAAAGGTTCAAAATTGAGTCGTCTTCTTTTGATTGTTGGACAATTGATGCTTGACTATACTAAAGTGAATATCTTTTGTACTCTTATTTTTCAGATTTTTCTTTCTTTTCACTTGTGGTGTTCTTCACTTCTTTAACTCTTTATTGTTTTTGAAAATTTTCAATTAACTCTAGTCATTTTGAAAAGTAGGTAATGGACATTTATTTTACTATATTTTTCTATGTTGAGGTAGGTGGGGTTAAGAAAGAAAAGGCTCAAGGGGTTAACTAATTGTATAATATACTAGGTAGGTTTTATGTCTCTAGCTAAACAAGGATGGCATATATTATTCCTAGGTTTCTTACAGCCTGTCAGATTCAATAAATGTTCTAGAAAGAAAGCTAATACTCCTAATTACTCTTAATAATTAACCAAAGCAAAGATAATGGGATCATACAATGTAAAGTACATTAGAGAAACTATGAGATTACTTATAACTCTCAGAAAGAAGATAGTCTCAAAAACTCACCTGGTTATAAGTCTCCACTAATTTTCCTTAGGATCTTAAGTCATACCTCACCATTGGTCTAGATTATGTGCTACGTGTAAGTATTTTTTGAGATTTAACTTTAATAAAATGCTTCAAGACATGAGAAATAAGCAAAATTAACCATATGCACTTCCATTAAGAGGTTAAAGTAGTTGAATCACTAAGTTTCTAAAAATCCTATCTCATCATAGTAAAGGACCTCCACTTTAAAAGAAATTTTTTTTCACTTTTTTTCTTTTAAACATAAAATCTCTATATATATCTACACCCCCCAACAAGAACTAAACATTTTCCTCAATTTTTAAAATGATAGGACCCTATATGATGATGGAAAGATGTAGAAGCTTGAGGTTTGAAAAGCTTCTAGGTTGCCTCCAAAGGAGCGCTAAGTTTTACATCTTTAGCTAGACATAATGATGAGTGTAAGGACTATGATTTGTAAGGAGCTCTGGATCATTCTATGGTGGATCATGGTGTTTTGGTGCCTCTAGTAATGTTTCATCAACCTCAGGGTTAATTGGCTCTGGGAAAGTTTTAAGCCTTTGTCCATTAACATTTAGAATTTGCCCATCCTTCTCTATCTAGATGGCACCATGAGGATATACGGTGCAGACTACATAGGGTCTAGTCCATCAAGATCTGAGTTTCCTTGGAAATAGATAAAATATGGAATTATACAATAAGGCCTTTTGTCCAGGTGTGAAGGATTTCTTTAAGATTTGACTACCATGGTTCACCTTCATCCTGTCCTTGTATAATAGGGCAGAATCATATGCATCCTTTTTTAATTCATCCAAGTCATTGAGTTGGAGTTTTTGTAGGGTCCTAGCAACATCCAATTCAAAATTGATCTTTTTGATAGCCCAATATTCCCTATGTTATAGCTCTACTAGTAAGTGGCAGGCCTTTCCATAGACCAGGTGGTAGGGTGACATGCCTATAGGAGTTTTGTAAGCAGTGCAATAAGCCCATAAAGCACCAGTGAGTCTCATAAACTAATCTTTCCTACTTGGATTGACTGTCTTTTCTAAGATGTGCTTGATTTTCCTACTGGATACCTTTGCACGACCATTTGTATAAGGATGGTATGGGGTAGCTATCATATAGTTGATACCATATTCTTTTATTAAATTCTCAAACACTTTATTACAAAAGTGTTTTCCCCATCAATGATTAATGCAAGTGGAGCACCAAACCTTGTAATAATAGTTTCCTTTCAAAAATCCTACCACAAGCTGGTGGTCCTTTGTTTTGCAGGGTACTGCTTCCACCCACTCGAATACATGGTCCACTCCCATTTGAATTATACATTCCCAAAAGAATTAGGAAAGGGACCCATAAAATCTATGGCCCATACATCAAATAGCTCTACAACAAGGATTGGGTTTAAAGGCATCATGTGTCTCCTTGCTAGACATCCTAACCGTTGGCACCTTACACATGCTTTACAATAATCATGTGCGTCTTTGAAAATGGTAAGCCAATAAAAACCACACTACAAATTTTTGTAGCTATCTTTCTTAAGCTAAAATGGCCCCCACATGCATGATCATGATAGAAGGAGATAATTTGATAGTGCTTATTATTTGATACATATCTCCTAATCACCTGATCAAGACAATACTTTAACAAGTATGGGTCATCCCATGTAAAGTATCTAACCTCATTCAACAATCTTTCCCTATCTTACTTGGTATGATGATTGGGCATTTGTCTTGTAACAAGATAATTGACTATGTCTCAATACCAAGGCAATTGAGAAATATGCATTAACTACTCATCTTGGAAGAATTTAGTTATAGGCTCATTATCACTAGTGTGCTCCACCACTAATTTGGATAAGTGATCTGCTACGACATTTTCAGAACCTTTCTTATCCTAAATTTCTTAGTCAAACAGTAGTAGTAGGAGTATCCAATGGATCAACTTAAGCTCTACATCCTATTTAAAAAGAGGGTAATTTAAAGTTGCATAATCCGAGTACACTATAACTTTAGAACCTAATAAGTAACATCTAAATTTATCCATAGCAAACACTACAGCTAATAACACTTCTATTGTGGTCGAGTAGTTGAGTTGCACATCATTTAATGTTTTACTATCATAGTATATCACATGGGAAAGTTTGTCAATGTGGTGCCCCAAAATAGCTCCAATGGCATAATCTGATACATCACACATAATCTTGAATGGTGTGTTCCAATCTGGTGGTCATATAATGGGTGTAAAAGTCACCTTGTCCTTCAGCCACTCAAAATATTTCTTAAAGTTTTCAACAAAGTAAAAAATGGCCTCCTTTGTAAGTAGATTACATAGGGGTTTGTCAATTTTACTAAATTCTTTGACGAATTGTTTGTAAAAGCTAGCATGTCCCAAAAAGGAGCGAATTTCTTTCACTGTCCTTAGTGGAGGAAGGCTAGGAATTAAATCCACTTTAGCCTTATCAACTTCTATCCCATTGGGTGATATTATGTGGCCTAGAACTATCCCACTTTGTACCATAAAATGGCATGTTTCCTAGTTTAACGTAAGATTCTTTTCCTGACACCTTGCAAGAACTAACTGTAAGTAGGGCAAGAACTCATAAAAAAATGACTCAAATACTGAGAAGTCATCCATGAACACCTTAAGAAACCCTTCCACCATATCAGAAAAGATGCTCAATATACACCTTTGAAATTTAGTAGGAGTGTTACAAAGCCCAAAAGGCATGCATTGATAAGCAAAGGTTTCAAAAGGACTTGTGAAGGTGGTCTTTTCCTTTTCCTCAAGTGTTGTAGGAATCTGGTTGTAACAAGAGTATCCATATAGAAAGTAGTAATCACTATGTTCGGCCAACCTCTTTACCATTTAGTCGACAAAAGGTAAAGGAAAGTGCGCCTTCAACGTGATTGTGTTTAAATTGCAGTAAGCAATGCAAATGCTCCACCCAGTGGTCATGCGAGTTGGCACTAACTCATTCTCCACCCGATGAAAAGGACTAACCCAAGTGCTATCAAAGATAGGGTATATAACACCAGTATTTAGAAGCTTTAAAACTTCATGTCTAACCTCGTCCTTCATGCGAGGATTCAGTCACTTTTGCTTTTTCTTCCACGTGTATTATGTGCATGCATACAATTGGACTAATCCCCTTGATGTTTGCAATGGTCAACCTTGGAGCAATCTTATGTTCCTTAAGAACATTAAGAAGTTTTCCTGCCTATTCCTTGTCTAGATCAAATATTATTATTATAGGTAAGGTTTCATCAGGTCCTATGTAAGAATATTTGAGGTTGTTAAGCAAGGGTTTTAAGGCTAGGGAAGGTGGTTTCTCTATAGAGGATATGGAAACAAACTTTGAAGGAAGGAGTGGCTCAACATGAGGGCCCCTCTTGGAGGTATACATGATTGGAGCAGCTTTTAAAAGGTTGTTTACCTCCTTAATGGACTTATCTAAATCAAAATCTCCATTAAAATGCAAGAGACATGCCTCTAGTGGGTCAAAGATGGAAGATGGTGGATGAATGTCATGAATTAAACTCTCCATCAAATTCACAGCACAAGAATCATCAAGGTTTAAATATTGTTCGCCGACGCTAAAGACATTAAGCTTAACCTTCATGTTGTTGAATGAAATTTCATTACACCATTCCTACTATTAATAATGGCATTGGATGTCACCAGAAATAGATGTCTAAGGATGATTGGAATCTGACTGCGGGGATTAGATACAAGCTGGGTGTCTAGAGCAATGAAATCTACTGGGTAGTAAAACTTGTCAACTTGTATCAAAACATCTTCAACCAAACCACGGGGTATCTTCACTAATTTATATTCAAATTGCAATGTGGTAGGGCTTGGTTTTAACTCACCAAGTCTTAGTTGCTCATAAATAGAGTATGGAGATAAGTTAATACTAGCCCCAAAGTCAAGAAGTGTCCTATCTATGCATGGTCTCTAATAATGCAAGAAATTGTAGGGCACATTGGGTCTCTAAACTTCTATGGGTTCTTGTATTGTATCAAACAACTCACCTACTCAATGACGAAAGCTTTCTTCTATACATTAAGCTTTCCCTATCTAGTGCAGAGCCCTTTTAAGAGCTTAGCATAGGTAGGGATATTTTTTATTCCATTGAGCAATGGAATGTTAATTTGTACATGTTTAAATACATCCATTAGCTCATTGAAAATTGTGCCCTTTCTAGCCTTGTTCAGTAACTGAGAAAAGGGGCCTTGGGTACATATGATGCCTCCATTATAGGTTCAACAAGATATTTTTGTCTTTAACTTTCTCTTGTATTCAGTAACTTTGTTGTCAATCTGACAACCTCTCCTAAGGGTTGTTATAGACTTAGCATGCTCATGAGGGTTATGAGTTTGAGAACATGGCCTTATCTAAAATTGGCTTTTAGGGTTGGGGTTGGGCTAACTAGGGAACTGATCCTTTCCTCTATCCTATAATGCAGTAGACAACTGCTAACTTACATTTCTAACTTGGCAATGTCTTTAGAGTTGACATGGGTAGTATGTCAACTATCATTATGAAATTGGTGTACAACCTTGTTTGTGTCTTCATTTTGCTTTAATGATCTTTCAATAATGGCTTAAATGTTTTCCCCAAAAGATGGTTTCTTTGATTGCTCAAGTTATTGGAAGTTAGGTGGTTGTTGAGGAACCATAGCTCTAGAAATGTTTTAGTTAAGTGGGGTTCACAAATGTTCCTCCCTGATAGTTATTCTTTGACCAAGAAAAGTTTGGAGGCCTAGCCCATCCAGGATTGTAGGTCTCAAAATATGGGTTGTTGCTAGGATTGCAGTATGCAAGTGCATTCACTTGTTCAACAAGATAGCCGTTAAGTGCTCTATTTGATGGACAAGATGTCGCCACATGGGCTATGATAGAACAAAAAGCACAAACCTCTTGCAGAGGCTTAAGACATGTAGCATCCATAAAAGATTGAAATATAGTTTTAAGCTAGTTTGTTCTCCCCTCATACATGTCCATTCTCTCTAGTACAAAGTTAAGTTTATGGGATAGATCTGTATGTACTTCTATCTCATATAGATCCCCTTCATTTGGAGGTTGGTTGATTCTCTCTCTTCTATTGGAGTAATCCCATTGCTGAATATTACCTACCAATGTTTGAAAGAACTCCCAGGCCTCACTCTCATCTTTTAACATGAGGGCCCCACCACTCACTACATCAACCATTTGGTTTATTTTGAGGCATCAACGCCTCATAGAAGTATTGAACCTGCTGTCATTTCTCAAATTCATGATGAGGGCATTTATATAACAAGTCATTCCACCATTTCCATCATTCATAATATTGCTCCTCATCCCTTTGTTGGAAATTGATAATTTTAGAATGAAGGGTATTTGTTTTGTGAATGAGGAAGAATTTGTTCAAAAACTTCCTTAACAATTAGTCCCATGTATTAATGGAAACTACCACCAAGGAATTGAGCCATGAGTTGGCTTTATCCTTGAGTGATAATGGGAATAATCTAAGCCTAATAAAATCATCCAAAAAAATGTGAAACCTAAATGTGGTACAAATATCAATGAACTCCATGACATAGAGGTAAAGGTCTTCTTAGTCTCGACCATAAAAACTAGGGAGTAATTGTATTACTCCTTGCTTTAATTCAAAGTGCTCTATATTTGTTGAGGGTAGAGCTATGCAAGATATGGTATTGATGTAACACCCCTAATTTTTGGTAAGGAAATTAAATAAATATTGAAATTAAGAATTTCAATGAAAATCAGGCTAGAATATTAGGATTACTAAAAGTGTACTTCTCATAGAAGTGGAATCAAGGTATGAGATATGTATAATTGAAAACATATGCGATGAATGCTTCAAAATGACTGTAAGCACAACAATTTCTGAAGATGGATGAAAATTTTGTATTTTTCTTCATTTTAATGAATAAAAGGGAAAAATGGAAATTTCATAAATAACCAAGACTTGAGACATCAAAATTTGGAATATACTTAGAAATACAAATCCAACGCCACTAAGTACGGTCAATTCCGAGCCCGGGAGAATAAAATAGATTTTTCTCCATAAAAAGGCAATTTGGTCTTTTTACGCATGTACGGCCCACAACGGACCCACAAAGGGATCCAAAGTCTAGAAAACAGCCATCATTAGTCAAACCACTACCACCTGCTAGTGGAGAAGGAGGTGGTAGTTGGAATATAATATATATTAAATAATAAAAAGGAGAAACACATGATCATTACATGTCATTATGAAAACCACTCAAAACACCAATAAATAGACCTTAGAAAAATTTCCAAAAATGTTCCTAAAATCTATCACGAAGTTCCTTCGACTATGCCAAAATTTCAGCTCAAAATTCCTCCCCCTTCTCTCTCTCTTTCTTTCTCTCTTTCCCTGCATTTTTGCTCTTCTGAAGGAATGTCCATAGATGCACCAGGCTCTCCAGACTGAGTGGAGCAGTCTAACGCGTCCATGGACGCTTTGTCCACGACGGACTCAGTTTTCTGCCTGGAAACCCTATTTCAACTAGATGTCCAACCACAACTGTTAAAACCTAATCTCCACCATTCGATATGTTTTGACAAGGGCTATATACATAAGACATTTGATTCTTTGATGATCCAAGGCCTAGATCGCTAGAAAAATCAAAACGAAGATGAACCCAGTACTGTTTTCCGTCTCTAGCATGTTCTTCAATGTATACTAAAAAATCTAGCCAGTAAATTTTGATCTTTCACCATTGAGAGTCTTTAGAATGGGGTGATCTATTAAAGCCCCACGTTCCCCCACATTCTCCAACAAAGTCAGCAGAGTAAATTCCGCCTGTATGTGTTATCCGGCAAAGCTAGGGTTAATTCTGGTTTTATACATCTTCTCCGGCGGGTTTTCTCCTTCTCCGATGAACCCCTCTCCCTCAGACTGGCACAAGTAGGTGCACTAGCACCCCTCTTTCATTTCCGATAAATTAATTTGGATTTCTAGCCACCTGGAGAACTCTCCAATTGTTGATCCGTCGGGAATGACGGATCCAGCAGTAATGTTTGAGATCTCATACTTCTCTAGCTCAGATACAAGTTCTGAGCCATAGGATGTTTTCCTGGGGTCCCAAAACCCCAGGAGATTAAATCTAGGCTATTGCATGAGACGGGTGGAGGAGATCCTACCACAGGTGATCTGACGATCCAGATCTAGGATGTCTCCCCTGTAGCCGGTCACCTCTGCCCAACCACCTGGGATAGGCAGTAACAAGCACGAGACGCGGTTCGCCCCATACCTGTAACCCAAATATAATCTAGGCGTCCATTCTGTTAACTGAAATCTTAGATCTTCAATTAAGAGCTTGATACAGCTCCGATTTTAGATCTGAAAGCTTCTATGGATTCCTTGTTCCTTGATCTAGATACTTAATGCATTATATTCATGTTTCAAATTGTAATTATATATGTTGGTTAGTAAAATTAGTACCCATGATTTAAGATCATGGCCCAGATGACTTTAAAAGAAAAATCAAAATCGATGGATGTCTTCAAAGCCCCCTAAAACCCTAATATCATGTTCACAGTCAGATTTTTGTTCATATATATGATAAAATTTATCCAAAACAGTAAAGATGAAATTCAGCCCTTAAAACGGGCTGAAATCTTAAAATCATAATTCTGATTTTTAATTGATATACAAATTTAGATCAGAAACTTTCCTTGGATTCATAATCATGGTAGTAATCTATTGAATATGTTAAATATTGTTCTTAATTAGTATTTACATGATCTATTTAGTAAAATTCGTGCCATTGATCTTGGATCATGGCCCAAATGACCCCAAACTTAAAATCTGAACCGTTGGATGTGTTCAGAAGGTCCCAAAACCTTAATAAAATTGTTAATAGTAGAAATTATGTCTCTAGATTAGTAAAATTGATCAAAAACACAGTAAGGGTGAAATTCAGCCCTTAAAACGGGCTGAAATCTTAAAATATCAATTGAGATCCAAATTGAGATCGAAAAGTTTTATGGATTCCTTGTAATAATTTGAATGTACTGAAGCAATAAAATTTTAATCTTAATTAAATTTTCTGTAATTAAGTGGATAAGTAACTAACGTCCTTAATCTACAAGATCTAGGATGATCAGACCACTAATACCTTGTTGGATGATTATTTTATAATTTATTAAATAAAATCAGTAGCTTAAATGGTATTGATTAGGCAGATCATAGGAGATCTAGCCTTAAGAGTTACTAAAATCCCTAAAAATGAATAGTATCTCCTAGATCAAGATGATCCATGATTATTGGACTGTATGGATGTATTTTGATGATGATATTGAGATAAGATCATATGGATTTAATGAATGGATGATGAGGATTTGGGCTAGATCAAGATCTATGCCCTTAAATGGTATAAAGTAACTTAAGATCTTCTTGATCGGGTAGATGAAGGAAGATCAAATCAATGGATGTGATAAATCAATGATTTAATAATAAAATTACATCAATATAAAATGTTGGATCTAAAATAAAATGAAGGATAACTATTTAAACCCTAAAGAGATGAAAAATGACTATGGATCAATTAAGGCCCTTGGATCATGATAGCATGTTAGATTTCTATTTGAATTATTGAACATTATGATAATTGTCTTTCATTGATTAGTTGAGTTAATTATAGAATTGTTTATTTATGCTTAAGTAATGGAATTTGAATTAAATGAAATTAGAATGGAAGGACATGGACATGGATATATGACATGGACTTAATGTTAGTAAGGACCATAGTTAGTAGGATAATATAAGGAATATAAATTCCTTAGGCCAACTTAGGAGAATAATAAATCTCCATGAATGACATTTTAGTTCTTAGATTTAATTAAAACCAATTAGAAAGATTACCTAGGGTTAAATGCTCATATGAACCTTATGAAAGGTTGAGTTAGGGTCAAGCTAGTGAATGATGGTCATAGTGGTTAAGGGGGTTATCTAATAGAGTCACGCTCTTCCCCCACCTTCTGTTGATGTTTGTGAGGTTTAAATGCCTCCTTACATGAGGATTGAAGTAGCCACTTTGTGTTCAACCATTTAACTAGTAAGCCTTATCCAATTTGACATAAGAGGAGAAACCTAGACTTAGAATGAAATAAGCTACCCTCAACCATTAAAACATTAATTGGCTGAGTGATAATAATGAGAGCATAAAATGTAGTAAATCAACTAATCCTAATAAAAATGGTAATCAAGATAAGGATGATCAAACAAGATCCATAAGATCATGGATGATAAAAAACAAATACTAATGTAGTACTGTAATGCATGTGTATATGTATAGTATGTATGCATATGTAGAAGAACATAGATAGAGAATCCAAACCCTTGATCAAATTTGATTCAAGGAAAATTAGGGTATCATCTATAGGAATACATACTTGAATAGAGAAATAACAGTATAAATATGGTTTGATAGATGGATGAATCCAGACTATGATGGACATTGTGGAATAATACACTTGAGAAGTATGAATCAAGATACTACTTTGAGGTAGGTGGATATACAAAGATATATTAGAGATTCATGTGTAGACATACATGATTATCTGTCTAAAATTATAGACCTTCACTATATAAGTATGCTTAGTACCTTAACATAGTCATGATCCAAATAAGTGGTTCAAAACTTATGATCCAAAACATATGATCCAGCACACATGATCCAAATAAATGATCCAAAAACATATGATCAAATTAAGGGATTCAAAACATATGAGCCAATTAATGATCCAAAACATATGATCCAATTAAGGGATCTAAAACATCCAAATAAGTGATCCAAAACCATATGATCAAATAAAGTGATCCAAAACATGTGATCTAACCAAACAATCAAACAAAGAGATTTAACCTCATAATTTAATCCACTTGATCTAATTTAATGATCAAGTCTAATGAGGTGAAAGTACTAAGATATGGAGATTAAGGAAACCCTAAAAATAGGATATGTCCAATATTCTAGCCTTAGTTAAACAGATGATTGTCTGATATGTACAATATATTTTCCATACAAGTATGGAGGCTTGTGGTTTTGTTTTACATAGAGATAGAGACTAGGGATGCTATGCTAGGGAAGTTATGAGAGTTTGGCTACCCGCTTCCTGAAACTTATATGATGGATACCATGCCCAAAGAGAGGCTAAATGTCGGGTGGGGCAATAATGGGAAGGCCCCACTATGACAGCGATGGTCCACCCCATGAGGACAGGGATTGATTATTCCATAGTTGGTGTCAGTGGAGGATTATACAGTTGTCCGGGCGCGCTGTACGAATTGAGACTGTAAGCATAGTAGTCCTAATGTATTTTGCATTATGATGCACATATGATAGGCATAGTATGATGCCATGGCATGCTGATATGCTATTACATGAGTTCCTAGAATGAAAACCCCATATGAGGATTGGCTAGGTATTGCTCTCCTAAGTGTGAGTATAGCCAGGGGAAGGAACAAGTGTTGAGTAATCTTTGGTTAGGTATTGCTCTCCTAAGTGGAAGCATAGCTAGGGGAAGGAACAAATTTTGAGCAATCTTCACTATATTAACTAATTTGTCATGTAGTATATAAATAATGTATATAGTCTATGTGGAGAATACTCATGAATGGATAACCATGATGAAATAAGGACTGAGGTATGTATTCTTATATTGATGAAGTAGTATGTTTTTGTATTCCTCTACCAAGCATAGCTTGCTAAGGTATTGTACATGTTTCCATGTTTACAATACCTCAGATACAGAGAAGGAGGGTTAGAAGCTCAAGACTGTAGAAGACTTAAGAAGATGTTAATAAATAATCAATCAAGATACATCCTCTTGAAGACATGTATTTTATTTGAGGGAATTGTATTGTATTGAGAGTTTTTAATGTATGGTGAGGTTTGCAAATTTTGGATTATGTAATTTGGACAGGTATTGTACTGATACCGTGCTGTACTGTGAACCACTAGATGGATTCTGGAAGTTTAACAAAATTATATTCCTTCAATAGAATTTTTACTTATGTTATGTATGAAGTGGTGACTTGGGTTTTCAAAACAAGTTTAAAAGAAAAGAATTTTTGCTGTTTTGTTTTGTGAAATTTTTTTACTAAGGAGACGCCCTTGCCTTTGAAAAATGTATTGCAAAATGTGTTTCAAAAACCCAGGTTGTCACAGCTAGAGTGGTGCATAAAAATCTCTAATACATTTGTCCTTGACTTCTACTGATGGTGCAGCCATGGGGGTAGGAATTTGGTTTCTTTCCTCTTGTTTAAGGTTGCATTGAATCTTTGCATTAAAAGGTTCTAACTCTAAGTTTTGAGATCAAAGCCCTTGCATAAACTATTTAATTGTCTTAAGTTATATGCTAACTCTAACTCTACATGACATGCAATCAAATGCTAGTAATCACTGATTGAGCAATGTCTTGTATATCTGTTCTTAGTACATAGGTGGTAACTTTTTAGACCTAGATCTAGATAACTCCTCCTTTTATCCAGATTTGACTAATACTTGCCATTTGGGTTCTGCTCAGAAATGGTTAATATAATCCTCATGCTAGGAGGCGTTTAGACTGCAACTAACATCAATGGAAGGTGTGGAAAAATCACTTTCCTTTAAGACAATCGCTATAACCACAATTTTGAGAAACTATTGGAGTGACAATAGATCGTATCCTTCTAAAAAGGGTCCTATGATCTCAATACCCTAAGTCTCTTTCTACTTGATTTTAAATTAAAGTTCCAGGGTTGGGATCATGATGTACAAGGATGTTGATTATTTCCTAGTTGAACCAAGAAGCTGGTGATGAAATCCTATCCTTATCTTATAAGGTTCCTTATGGGGCTCTTACTAACATTAATTTCAATGACCATAAAGCTAAAAATATGCAATCCAAAATGAAAGTAAATTAATGCAACCTATATGCTATCTAACTAAAGTTAGATACATGCTTTAATGCAACGATCATAAATAAAGATGCAACAAGTATGAATGTATGACCCTAATCTATATGATATAAACTACCATCCAAATGCAAAATTATACTAAATGCAACTAATTAAAAAGATAAAAAGAAAGTGAGTGATACTCACAATGGGGTTTCTAATGAAGATCAAGTGAGGGTCACCATACCCCATAATTGCTTTGTATTATTACAACCCATTTATAATTGAATAATAAAGTACAAAATTCAATGGACCTCACTTCAAGTTTCATTCAAATCCTAATATAGGAAATCAATGAAAAAAAAAACTTATCTAAGTTAATGAAGCTTTGGCCCATAGGATCGCTGCCGCTCCTTTGCAGATTTTTGTCATACAAAAATCAAACAAATATGGTCAATATGAGGAAAATAGAAATATATGCAAAAATTTTATAAAAGAATCCTAAACTAATGCATCCTAAACTAGATTAGAGGTAAATAATCCCAATTAAGATCCACTACACAATCCATTGCAATTCCTTGACAATGGTGCAAATTTTTTTTTTGTGATTTTTAAAGTTAAACTCAGAAGTGCACAAGTGAGGTCGATCCCATGAGCAATCAAGTGGTTTGTGTTTAGTAGTGGACCTTTCCTTAAACTACCTAACCTAACCAAAGAGAGTTATTTTTAACCTCAACTAAGAATTAAAATAGCATAGAAACATAACATAAATTTAAAAGATGAAATATAAAAGTAAGCAAACTTAGGTAGAAACTTTCCTACTACAATTTCTAAAAATAGCACTTCCTAAAGTAAAACTTCCTAGTATTGAAATTTAGAAAATTCCTAACTAATGCAAAACTAGATAATCGAAACTATATGTCTAAAATTATGCAACTTAAGTAAGAAAGTACAAGATGTAGTGGAAAGTAAATGTAGAATCAAACAAAGAAGATGCACACTATACTAAGCAAACAAACTTCATTGAACTAAAAAGATTACAACTTGTTTTGCCATATACATTACAAATCTGAATTGAAACTTGCACAATATGATTGTACACCATTCGAGATACAAAATAAGAAATTAAACTTTAGTGTTAAACAATCTAACTTCCACCAATGATTATGTGCATCAATCCAAAAGAGAATAAAAAAAAAAGGAGAAAGTGAAAGAAATGAGAATGAAGGCAATGGGAGAGCAAGGA
Source organism: Warburgia ugandensis (assembly GCA_035236585.1). NCBI lineage: Eukaryota > Viridiplantae > Streptophyta > Magnoliopsida > Canellales > Canellaceae > Warburgia > Warburgia ugandensis. The sequence goes on along the minus strand of CP141127.1, from coordinate 44,773,697 downwards.
ATTTAAGGAAATGGTTTTTGATGCCCCGACTTTTTGTAACACCTTTTGTAATGCATTTTTCAAAGGTAGGGCCCCCTTAGTAGTAAAATTTGTTGCAAAACAAAGCAGCGGAAAATCTTTTCCATAGAACTTATTTTGTAAAACCCAAGTCATCACTTCACACATAACATAAGTAGAATTTTATACATGATAAAATTCCATTGAAGGAATATACTTTTATTAAATTCCAGAATCCATTTGGTGGTTCATAGTACAGCTTGGGTATTAGTACAATACTTGTCCAAATTACATAATCCAAATTTCAAACATCACGACACATTAAAAACTCAACATACAATACAATGCTCTTAAATAAAAATACATGTCTTCACAGGATATATTCTGATTGATTATTCTTCCAAATCTTCTTAAGTCTTGAGCTCTTAATTCTCCTTCTCTGCATTTGAAATAATGTAAACATTCAAACATTTACAATATCTCAGTAAGATATGCTTGGTAGGGGATTTAAGAAACATAAAAATTTGACAATATAATCCTAATACTTTATAATCCCATTATTCATAAACATACTCATGGATCAATCTCTTTACTTTGTCATATATGTACAACCTTACACATACATATTGTATATGTCATATAGATATATATACGGTCAAAATTGTGAAAAATAGTTAATATCTCAAACATCAATAGTCACACACAGACACGCTAAGTTGATCAATCATCCAGACTCTACTAGAAAATACTCCCTCATTTGGGTAGTATTATCACACTCAGTCATACTGAGTTGATAAAACATCCAGACTCTACTAGGAAAATACTCCCTTATTTTGGCTGTATCAGCATCTCATTATGCCATGCATCATAATACAAAATACTCAAAGGACTATTATGTTGCAGTCTGATCTGTACCAGCACGTTTGGATAACTGCTTTCACACTCTAGGGATACCAAGTGTGGAAAATCATCTATGTCATGTCTATATGGGGAGATAGACCATCACAGTGGTGGCCTTCCAATAATTGCCCCACCTAACTTTTTAGTTCTCTTTGGGCATGATATCATCATATATATCATACTTCGAAGAGTGGGTGGCCAAACCTCATAACCCTCGTAGCATATGTAATAACCCAAAATTTTAGTTATGGAAAAGACGTAATTTCGTAGAAATATGGAAAAATTGGAAAATTAGGAAATTGAGCATTTGGAAAAATATGAGATGAAAGCTTGAGTTAAAACCTCAATAATTGGAATGTACAAAAAAAATGGAATCCAACACCATTAAGAATGCTAAAATCAATGACCGGAGGAAAATTAGCTAATTATTTTAACTTTGTATTTAATTAAATGGCAGAAGCGGGTAAAACCGTAAATATACATGGGGCCCACGACTAGGACGAAAACCCACAAGTGAGGCTTTAAAAGCCTTCCTTGTTTTCCTGCACGGCCAAAAATTTTCTCCCTCAATTTCCTCATCACTGTGTGACATATCACCAGAAAACTACTTCTCCAGTAAGAGCACTCTTTTTTGCACTTGCTGTAATGTGCACAACAGATTTTGGCTATAATTGGCTGGCCTAATTTGAGGTAAGCTTCATTTTCCCTTCCCACATTCTCCATTCCAATATGCTGTAGAGTTTTTATGAGTTTTGATGCCAGAAACGACGTGGAAAGTCATTTTTTCGGCGACTGGACGAATTTTTCTATTTTCACAAAACTAACACAATGAAATGATATCAAATGGATGATCTAAACCATTCATCTTATGCATGGTAACACAAAGAAAAAACGCATGAATTTTGATGGTAATTGGACAGCTAGGGATGCTAGAAAACTAAGAAAACAGTAAGAGGAAGTTTTTAAAGAACATAATAAAAATCATGTAAAAATAGTAGATAAATATGGAATTCATTGAAGGAGAGATTTAAAATGGAACAAAACGGTGCAAAAATGGTACCATTTGGACACCTAAGTGTTGCCGGCAACAACTAAAAATCGGTCATTGTTCTTAACGATGGCACCCAATGGTGGCAGCTCGAGTAGTGTGCGCACATGGGCCACACTTGAACAATGACCGAATGCCCGAGTGGCACGTGCGACGCTACTCTTTCATGATTTTTGGCTTTTTCTAACCCATCCATTCACAAAAAATGTGATTTTAGGAGCTATAGAGCTCGAAATCGCAATCTGATAAAGGCATTGCTATTGTCTTAACAACCCGGACCTAGATTCAAGATAATAAACTACTAAATACTATTAGATGACCTAGATCAGGTCCATCAATGTGCTGATTAAAGAGCAATTTAACCATCAGATCAACACGGAATCAGAAAGATACATGTGAATCACTAAATGAAATAGAAATTTAATGGATCATGATGAAAATTAGTAGGATTGAAATTGAAAAAGTCATATGATGGTCTAGATGTTAGGAAGACAAGCATCTAGATCAGGATTGCCCAAATGGATGTTTAATCAAATGATTTGGGCTACTAATCTTGGATTAACTACCAAATCATGGAGGTTATCACTTGGACTTGTTATTTGAGATGTGAGAACACCAAGTAATTGATGACTTATGGTGTGACAGGTACATCAAGGCACATTGCATGATATAGCTTATGCGCCTGATTAGAGTACTATATTATTGAGGTAGGTGATTACATTCTTGATTTGCATGGTTTCTTAAATCATGACATAGTATTTGAAACTTTGAGGTGTAGGTTTTATGCCTTGCCATGTTGCATGAGATCATTTTCAGCATGTATTGTTGATTTGCTTTCTACATCCTTTATGCATGATTTATGCATTGTTTTTAGTATATTTCGGTTGCATCGAATTGATTATTAAGGATGTTATTCATAGATTTGCTATGCATTATGTTGATATATTGAATTACTTACTCGATTTGGTTTTATCGAGAATGATTACGCATTATCATGTTTTAAGAAAATTTCTTTATTCTACAAGATTTAGTCATATATTTGAACATATGGCTAATGGTGCACTACCATATCTTTGACCGGATCTTATTGACACTTTGATAGGTGGGAGTTTCTATGCCTTGTCGATTGGGACAAGTTATCTTATGATGGGATGCATCCCCCCATGAGTGCCTGAGTGTCCTGTGGGGGTGAAAGGGTGAAAGCGGGATTGGAACGCGTCTTTCCATGACTACCTAAGTGCTCGTGTGGGTGAAAGGATGAAAGCTGAATTGAAATGCGTCTTTTCGTGGGTGCTTGAGTGCCCCGTTGTGGGTGAAAGGGTGAAAGTGGAAAGTACTTAGAATTGGCCCCACGTTGCCATGAGTGAATTTGAGACACTCATAGGGATGGACTGTATAGGATGTTTTGTTAGCTTTGACATGCATTCATGATGTTCCATAGATACTGATTTTCATTATTTTGACATACATGTATCTGCATATTTTCTCATGTTATGTATGTCTTGATGCCCAAGATCGATATCACCTTGTTTATATCATGGATTTCGCATATTGTTCATTACGAATTCTGATGTTTCGTTCATATATACCCTTCTTATGGGAATTTCCATGATCTTGATATCTTGTGACTTGTGATTTTATATCATTTTTGCAAATTGAAAGTAAATCACCTACATAAGCATAGCTTGCTGAGGCATTGCTTTGTTTTGCAATGCCTCATATTTGGACTGCAATAGCTGGAAGGGAAAGCGGGTGGAGTAGCATTGATTTGTGTAAGGACTTGAGGACTGTCTACTTTCAGTATTCAGAGACAGATTAGTGTATATCTCTTAGATTTCTATTACACTTTTGGGACTCTACTTAGATGTTTGTATATTTGGATAGATTGGACCCATACCATTGTGTAGTGTGCATTTATTTACAAATGTAGTTGTGGTGGTGATCATGGACGGAACCTAGTGGGTTTTGGACTTATATTATTATTGTCTTTTCTTAGCCTGTGTATTTATCGTGGTTTTAAATCGAGCATGCTCAGAGTATCTGGAATTGATTTTATTTATTGTGTTAGTTTTGGGATGTGGTTGACCCCTAAGGTTTTCGTTGTTGGTTAATTCTTTTCACGCTGCATAAGATTTATAAATGTTTAGTTTTTATTTTTAGGGATCCTGCCTATTTTTCTTAGAACATATTATTATTATCGCAACTTTGGAAAAAAAAAAGGTTTAAAAAAGCCTGGGGTGTCCCAGTTTAGTATCAGAGCCTAGGTTTAACCATCATCACCATTTTAAGGGTCCAATTAGAGTTACAACCCATAAGTTCATGACTTAGATGGAGATAAGAGAAATACTTATACAATGTGTTATTGGGTTGTTAATAGATGGCTCCTCAACAAAGGACTAGGCCCACCCCCGCTCCACTAGTTGCTACCCCTGCCAGGACACCAGGGCAAGGGGATTAGGAGGCAAACATAGTGGCCAACGTAGTTCATGGCCTTATGCCACATCTCATTGAGCATATTACATAGCAGGTTCTAGCAGAAATGCCAGTTATGCACTTTACCCACCTGACAAGGATTGTAATAGTCCAAGGGGACACATCAGTGCGTCATCCCACCCAGTACTGATAGCTCCTATGTAGGGATCTACAGAGGGACAGTCCTTAAGCACACGTGTTTCATCAGCTAAGTAGCTCGAGAGGTTTCAGAGGATGGTGCCCACCTTCCTTGGGGAAGGAGATACAATAGTGGCAGAGAGATGGCTATTTAGGGTAGAGAAGACCTTTGAGGGGATGGAGGTCCCACCTGAGGATTAGGACAGATTAACAACATACTTATTGATTGGAGAGGCTGGGTATTGGTGGAAGACTCAGTAGCAAACACACCCCCATCCTTAACACCACTATCATGAGAGGACTTCCGAAGGATCTTCGATAAGGAGTACTTCCCTCCTCATGCCCTGCATGCTATGAAGAGGGAGTTTTCCATATTCTCACAGGGGAGTATCACAGTTCAGTAGTATCTGAACTGATTCACTAGACTACAGAGATTCGCATCTGTCCCTTTTTCCTCAGATTAGGAGGCGATAGATAGATTTGTTGACGGGCTGGTGCCATAGTTGAGGCATCAGGTACTTATTGTACACCAAACCATGGTGAGACAGGCTGTAGACATAGCTTTTGTGCTCGAAAGAGACCTAATATAGAGTAGAGGAGAGATGAGTCAGCCCTTTAAGGAGAGATGAGTCAGCCCTTTAAGGGCAAGAGGCTCTTGCCCTTATCATCCACACAGCCTCAGGAGGGCCCTAAGTAGCAGTACCCTCCTAGACAGAGGAGAGGTCAAGGCAGGAGAGCATGCCCTCATTGTAAGGGCTAACACTTGGGGCACCTATGCCCAGGACAGGGCCATTAGCATTAAGGCCCACACCAGTCCCACCAGCAGTAATGACAATAGCCTTTTCAATAGAGCGAGCTATTTAGGTGCCATTGCTATGAAAAGATAGGGCATATGAGGAGAGAGTGTCCGAGAGGTCAAGTAGATAGCCAAGCGAGACCAATGCCACCGTGGAGGCAACATCACGTAGTCAAGGACTCATCTTTGCCATTACTTCGGGGTAGGCACATGCCTCGAACCAAGTGGTGGAAGGTACTTTTCTAGTAGCTGATAGACATGCCAGAGTTCTTTTTAACTCAAGGTCTGCCCATTCATTTATTGCAAGCATATTTGCATCATGCCTTGATTTGCACACATATGAGTTAGCAATCGGGTTAGACGTATCAATGCCAGAAGGAGAGACTGTGGAGGCTACTAAGTACCATGATAGGGCACCAGTGGACATATCAGGAGTTAGGATGGATGCTGACCTCATTCTCATGGATATGATGGATTTTGACGTTATCTTAAGGATGGACTGGCTAGAGACATTTTTGGGTTACCATAGATTACTATAAGAAACATATTATATGTAGTGTACCAGATCGACCAGTGGTCGAGTGTTTTTGGTTTGCATCACGACGATTGACCGTGAGTAGCCATGGATTGAGGAGATAGATGTGGTGCGAGATTTCACCAATGTATTCCCAAACGAGCTATCAAGACTAACCCCACACTGCCTATATCTAAGGTGCTTGGTACAATGCCTATATCTAAGGTGCCCTATAAGATGGCCCTTGCAGAGTTGAGAGAGCTTTAGGTACAGTTACAACAGCTTCTGGATAAGGGTTTCATCGGGTTGAGTGGATCTCCTTGGGGAGCACCAGTCCTCTTTGGTAAGAAGAAGGATGGATCTTTGAGGCTGTGCATAGACTACTGGTTATTGAACAATGTTACTATGAAGAACTGGTAATCTTTGCCTCATATTGACGACTTGTTTGACCAGTTGTAGTTGGCAAAGGTATTCTCTAAGATTGACTTGAGATCAGGCTACCACCAGTTGAGGATTAGGGAGGAGGATATCCCTAAGATCATGTTTAGGAGTTGGTAAAGGTACTATGAGTTTTTGGTGATGCCCTTTGGCTTGATAAATGCACCAACAGTGTTCATGGACTTGATGAATAGGGTATTTTGGGCTTATTTAGATGAGTTCATGATTGTCTTCATAGATGATATCCTGATCTACTCTCCTAACCACAAGGCTCACAAGGAGCATCTTCGCACTGTGTTGGACATGCTTCGCCATCATTGCTTGTATGTGAAGCTCAGTAAGTACAACTTTTAGTTAGGAAAGGTGCATTTTTTGGGGCACATGGTGTCCATGGATGGTGTGGCCATGGACCAGGCTAAGGTGGAGGCAGTTTTGCATTGGGAGAGGCCTACAATAATGACATATATTCATAGTTTTCTCGATTTGGCTAATTATTACTTTCAATTTATTAAGGGGTTCTAGAGGATCGCTTTGCCCATGACTACCTTGACTAGGAAGGACATCAGGTTCGTTTGGACTAATGCTTATGAGGAGAGCTTTTAGAAGCTCAAGAGGAGGTTTACTACCACTCCAATACTGGCCGTACCTTTAAGTTTGGGTGGCTATATGGTGTTTCATGATGCATTAGGCAGAGGTTTAGGAGTAGTGTTGATGCAACATGAGAGGGTTATTGCCTTTGTGTCGAGATAGCTGAAGACGCATGAGGTGAACTACCCAACACATGATTTAGAGCTAACAACAGCAGTGTTCGCATTGAAGTCCTCGAGACACTATTTATACAATGAGATATTTGAGGTATACACAGACCATAAGAGCCTCAAGTATTTCTTCATACAAAGTGATCTGAACATGATGTAGCAGAGATGGATGTAGTACCTCAAGGACTTTGACTTTACCATATAGTACCACCCGGGGAAAGCTAATGTTGTAGTTGATGCCTTGCATAGAAAGTAGAGGGTGATGATTGCTAATCTCTCGACTCGATCAACGTTTCTTGATAGGATCCTTCAAGCACAGATGAGTGATACCAAGACACAGGACATGGCAGATAAGGTTGATTTTGCCAAAGGTCTCGATGGAGGTGCCAGGGATACGGGTAGATTGGTGGTGCCTACAAATGATCAATTGAGACATGATTTGTTCTAGGAGCCACATCAGTCCCCATATTCTATTCATCTTGGAGGTACAAAGATGTACTAATATCTTAGACGACATTTTTGGTGGAATGGGATGAAGAGGGATGTTAGTGAGTGTGTGGCACGATGCTTGACCTATCAACAGGTCAAGGCAGAGCATTAGCAACCATCAAGGTTGTTGCAAACATTAGACCTTCCAAAGTGGAAGTGGGACCACCTTACTATGGATTTTATAGTGGGCCTGCCGAGGACTATTGGTGGGCATGACATGATATGGGTTGTGGTTGACAGATTGATGAAGTCTACCCATTTCCTCCCCATCAGATGGACTCAAACCATGGATAGCTTGGCTAAGCTGTATGTCAGGGAGATGTGAGCTTGCATGGAGTACCCTTGATGATTATTTTAGATCAAGATACACAGTTCACCTCGAAGTACTGGCAGAGTGTACAGGAGACTCTAGGGTCGAGGTTGAGATTCAATATGAAATTCCACCCCCAAATGGATTGCTAGTCTAAGAGGACCATTCAGACTATTTAGGACATGTTGAGGACCTGTGTCATGGATTGGAAGGGTAGCTGGGATGAGCATTTTCTATTAATGAAGTTTGGATATAATATCAGCTACCACACGAGTATCGGCATAGCAACTTATGAGGTGCTTTATGGCAAACCCTGTTAGTCTCCTTTGTGCTCGAGTGATGTGGGGGAGAGATGAGTGGTGAAGTTTGAGTTGATTGAGTAGTGCACAGAGAAGGTTCAACTCATTTAGAGATGACTACGGATAGCTCACAGCCGCCAAAAGAGCTATGCCGACAGGAGACAGAAGGACTTGGAGTTTGAGGTTGGGGAGCATATCTTTTTAAGAGTTTCTCCTATGAAGGGAGTGATGAGATTTGGTGTCAAGGGGAATCTTAGCCTCAGATACATTGCTCCTTTTGAGATTCTAGGCAGAGTTGAACCCGTTGCTTATCAGTTAGCCTTGCCCCCACAATGAGCTGAAGTACATGATGTCTTCCATATTTCCAGGCTGAGGAAGTAAGTGCCAGATCCATCCCATGCACTCGAGTAGATTCTAAGAGAGGTACAACCTGACTTGACATTTGAGGAGCGCACCATACGGATCATGCATAGCAAGATCCATGAGTTGAGGACTAAGACTAATCCTCTAGTCAAGGTCCTTTGGCAACATCACTCACCGCAAGAGGGTACATGGGAGACTGAGGACAAGATGAGGCGTAACCACCCAGAGCTCTTTCCTTACAGGTATGTGTACATTTAAATTTTAAGGATGAATTTTTTTATAAGGGGGAGAGGATGTAATAACCCAAAATTTTAATTCTGTAAAAGAAGTAATTTTGTAGAATTATAGAAAAATTGGAAAATTAGGAAATTGAGGATTTGGGAAAATATGAGATGAAATCTTGAGTTAAAACCTCAATAATTGGAATGTACTCAAAAAATGAAATCCAACACCACTAAGAACACTAAAATCGGACACCAGAGGAAAATTAGCTAATTATTTTAATTTATGTATTTAATTAAATGGCAGAAGAGGGTAAAATGGTAAATATACTTGAGGCCCATGGACTAGGCCCGGAAACCCATGAGTGAGGCTTTAAAAGCCTTCCTTGTTTTCCTGCATGGCCAAAACCTTTCTCCCTCAGTTCATGTGTCACCAGAGACATATCACTAGAAAATTGCTCCTCTGGCAAGAGCACTCTTTTTTTCCACTTGCTATAATGCGTGCGGCGGATTTTGGCTGTAATCGACTAGCATGATTCAAGGTAATCCTCATCCTCCCTTCCCACATTCTCCATTCCAATATGGTGCAGAGTTTTTATGAGTTTTGAAGCTGGATACGACATGGAAAGTCATTTTTCCAATGTCTACATAAATTTTTTTGTTTTGCAAAACTAATCTGATGAAATGGTGTCAGATGGATGATCTGAATCATTCATCTTAGGCATGTTAACACGAAGAACAAACCCACGAATTTTCATGGTAATTAGATGGCTAGGGATGCCGAAAAACTAAGAAAACAATAAGAGGAAGATTTTTAACAACGTGATAAAAATCATGTAAAAATAGTAGATACGATGGAATTCATTGAAGGGGAGCTTGGAAATAGAATGTACATGAAAAATGGAGAGGAACGGTGCAAAAATTGCACTATTTGGACACTTAAGGGTTGTTGGCAGTGACTAAAAACTAGTTGTCATCTCTAGCAAAGGAGGGTAGGCCGGGAGGTGCATGCATGTGAGCCATGCTCAGGCCTCAAGTGCACATGTCAACATGTAGCATGACCACACGCGCACGACATGTGGCACAACCACGGCGAAACACGCTGGAACGCGTGAGTGGCACGCACGTGTAGTGTACACATGAGTGGGGGACGTGCGGCATGGATTTTTCTTGATTTTTGGGTTCTTCTAACCTGTCCATTCACAAAAAATGTGATTTTAGGAGCTACAAAGGTCCAAATCGCAATCCAAAAGAGGTTTTGTGATCATGTTTGCAACATGGTCCTCGATTCAAGATGAAAACCTAGCTTAGAGTACCTTTGAAATGGTTAAACTAGTAAATACTATTAGATGACTTAGATCAGGTCTATTAATGTGCTGATCAGAGAGCAATCTAACTGTTAAATCAAAACATATTCATAAAGATGCATATGAATCACTAAGAAAATAGAAATTTAATGGATCATGATGAAAATATATAGGATTGAAATAAAAAATGTCATATGACAGTCTAGATGTTAAGAAGACAAACATCTAGCTCAAGATTACCCAAATGGAGGGTTAATCAGATGATCTGGGTTATTAATCTATGATTAACTACCAAATCAGGGAGCTCATAACTTGCACCTGTTATTTGAGATGTCAGAACACAAAGTGATTGATGACTTATGATATGATAGGTATGTAAGGGCACATGACGTGATATAGCTTACGTGCTTGATTGGATTACTACATTATCGAGGTAGGTGATTACATTCTTGATTTTACATGATTTCTTAAATCATGACATAGTATTTGAAACATTGAGGCATAGGTTTTATGCCTTGCCATGTTGCATGAGATTATTTTCAGCATGTATTGTGGATATGCTTGCTATTTCCTTTATGCATGATTTATGCATTGTTTTTAGTATAATTCGGTTGCATCGAATTGTTTATTGAGTATGTTATTCATAAATTTGTGATGCATGATGTTGACATATTGAATTACTTACTCGATTTGGTTTTATCGAGAATGATTTCCTATTATCATGTTTTTAGGAAAATTTCTTTATTCTGCATGATCTAGTCATAGATTTGAACATATGGCTGATGGCACACTACCATATCTTTGATCGGATCTTATTGAGACTTTGACACATGGGAGTTTCTATGCTTTGTCCATTGGGACAAGTGATCTTGTGATGGGATGCATCCCCTCGTCAGTGCTTGAGTTCCCCATGGGGGTGGAAGGGTGAAAGCAAAAAGTACTGAGAGTTGGCCCCACGTTGCCATGAGTGTACCTGAGACGCTCATAAGGCTAGACTATATATGATGTTTTGTTGGCTTTGACTTGCATTCATGATGTTCCATAGATACCAATTTTTATTATTTTGACATACATGTATCTACATATTTTCTCATGTTATGTATGTCTTGATGCCTAGGATTGATATCACCTTGTTTATATCATGGATTTGGTATATCGTTCGTTATGAATTCTAATGTTTCGTGCATATATACTCTTCTTATTGGAATTTCCATGATCTTGATATCTTACAACTTGTGATTTTATATCATTTTTGCAAATTGACTGTAAATCACCTACACAAGCATAGTTTGCTGAGGCATTGCTTTGTTTTGCAATGCCTTAGATTTGGAGTGCGATAACTAGAAGGAAAAGCAGGTGGAGTAGCATTGATTTGGGCAAGGACCTGAGGACTATCTACTTTCAGTATTCGTAGATAGATTAGTGTATGTCTCTTAGATTGGACCCATACCATTGTGTAGTGTACATTTATTCACAAATGTAGTTGTGGTGGTGATCATGGATGGAACCTGGTGGCTTTTGGACTTATATTGTTATTGTCTTTCCTCAGCCTGTGTATTTATTGTGGTTTTAAATCGAGCATGCTCAAAGTATCTGGAATTGATTTTATTTATTGTCGTAGTTTTAGGATGTGGTCACCCCCGAGGTTTTCGTTGTTAGTTAATTCTTTTAACATTGCATAAGATTTATATATCTTACATTTTTGTTTTTGGGGATCCCGCCTATTTTTCTTAAAACATATTATTATTATTATGACTTTGGAATAAAAAAAAGGTTTAGAAAAACTTGTGGTGTCACAACATAGCATCCCGAGCCATATGCCTATTTAAAACAAAACCACAAGCCTCCATGCTTGTATATAAAGGAATCTTTTTACTTATTAGACATCTTGTCTATTTATATCATCATCTTCATATTTTGGTACTCTTATACAGAGGATAGGATTTCACTTCAAACTCAGGGATCATCATTTACAATGAATGATGCCCATGTTCATATAAGTTTAGGGATCACCATTCCATATGAATGATTCCCATGTATTAATTTTCTACCTATCAGACAATTTGTTTGTTTATCTAGGGTTGGAATACCTTCTAGTTCCCTATTCACTTAAGGTTTTCCTCAATTCTTAGTGAACCATTTCATGTGTTTTGATTGGATCATATGGATTTTCAATGGATTTGATACAAGTATTTGCATTATTCTTGTCAACATTTCCAAACATAAGATCATGTATTCAACATGTATTTCTCATGCAGATGCATTCATAAAATCCTCCTACCTTCAAGTAGTGATTCATCTCTTCAAATCTTTCATGATCCTGATTGATGTATGAAACCTGTAAATCCATACAAATTGTCAATATTTATACAATCTGAATAATCCTTATTTTTTTAACCTATCTATATTCTTTGTCTAATCTTGTCCTTAGATATAAAGGATCTAAATCTTTTGTCCTATCATGATCTATCCTCCTTAGATAGTGTCTATTCTATTGATCAATAAATCTGATGGTTAGAATGATCTTGTAATCTTTCAAATCTGAGTGTTTTCTATTCTAAGTCTTTGTGTATTCCTTTATTTGATCTTCATCTTTCATAGATTCTTTGATCAACAATTTATACTTGTTGATAAAGATCAAGTGTTTAGATCTTCTATCATCTAGTTCTTCTTTGATCTAAGTGCAATTGTTTGATCATCCCTAAGGAGGATAATCTTGGTTCTCTTCCTTGAATCATATTTGATCAAGGGTTTGGATTCTCTATCTAGATTTTTCTACAACGTACATACTTAGATACATAATAAAATATGACATTAGGATTCTTATTGTTCTTAATCATTCAAGATCATATGGATCTTGTTTGATCATCCATATCTTACTTATAATTTTTATTAGCATTAGATAATTTACTAACCTTTTATGCTCTTATTATTATTATTCAACCAATTAATGTTTTAATGGTTGAAGATAACTTATTTCATCCTAAGTCTAGACCGCTCCTCTTATTTCAAATTGGCTAAGGCTTATTAGCTAAATGGTTGAACACAAAGTGGTTACTTCAATCCTCATGTAAGGAGGCATTTAGACTTTACCAATGTTAACAGAATTTAGGAGAAGAGCAAGGTTCTATTAGATAACCCCCTTAACCACTATGTTCAGCATTCACTAAAGTGACCTTAGCTCAACCTTTTATAAGGTTCCTATGAGCATTTTAACCCTAAGTACCCTTTCTAATTGATTTTAATTAAATTCATGAACATTTAAAATGTCGTTCATGGGATTTAATATTCTCCTAGGGTCAAGGTTTGATAATCCTTATATTGTCCTACTAATTATAGCCCTTGCTATGATTATACTTCATGATGTATATGTATTTAGTGAAGTCCATCTATATGTCATCAATTACCTCTTTTCAGGTATTTTCCATAATTCTACGATTAGGAGAAATTACACTAATAATTCTATGAAATTTAAAGATGATCATGCTAAAATTGAAAGTATTGACCTGAATTTAAATTTTCTATTTAAAAGAAATTAACTAATAATATTACAACATCTTATTCTTGGAAAATTAAAGATAATTACACTAAAATTGGGAAATAGACATGGATCATTATTAAATCAAATTTACTATAAAAGATAATTAATTAAGCATGTGATCAAGCTGTCCTTATGATCCAACCATCTGATTTGTCCATCTTTTCGATCTAGGGTTGATATTCCATTAAGAATGCAACCCTTGATCCTTTATGTTTCTATTTGATCCAACATCATATTAACATGATCCTAACCTTAGATCATTCAATTTATAGGTCCAATTGTCCTGATCATTCTTCATCCATTCGATCAAGGAGAAGGAGATCCATTGAGATTTTCCATGATCATTTTCTCATTTAAGGTCCTACACCTTGATTTATTTCATATTAATCCAATCCAGCCATTCCCATGCTGTTTTATCATCATTAGATCCTTAGTGGATCTAGATCTCAACTGATGACCCTAGATCTACTCGATCAAGGGTGTAAGTAAGAGTATTTTTAATTAACAGAAATATTTGATGCTTAAAATCTTGTTTTTATGGGTTCAATATGTTCCCCTCATCAAGATCTATTCATAGCATCTTAAAGATAGAAAATCATACTTAAATTGAGTGAGTAATTAAAATTTTAAATTTTCAACCATTCTCAACTGTTGATTTTAGTCCATACTATTTTTTATCGAATAAACCTATATAGAGGACTAGAAATCCTACTATGATCATCAATATTAGGGTTTTGACACCTTTTGGATCCATCCATCAGATTAGATTTTCAATTTGACATCATTTTGATCATGATCCATTGTTGTTGGAACGGATTTTAGTGATTATCATACACAAATACAATTAAAAACATAAATATAACATTCCATTAGATTATACACAGCATTAAAAATTCATAGAAAATTAATGATCTAAAATCAAAGCTAAAATGAGCTCTCAATTGAATAAACAAGATTTCAGTTAAAAATAATCAACAACCTAGATTTGATTTGGCAATTATAAAGTGCTTTAGACAATCTGGAACATGGCAAGATGATCTAGAATGTAACTAGACAATATCAGAATGTGGCTAAATGATCTAAGTGGGGTCAGGCTCAAATCGACGCTTGATCAGGTCAGGCTCAGATCAACACTTGATCAAGGAGATTGGTTGAGATGGTCCGATTTGGACTGTCGAATCAACTCTTCTCTAGATCCCCCAAATCTAAAACATCCAAGGGCTAATATTTCTTACCCTAGGCTTTTGGATCCTTCTGAATCGATTAGACAGCTCAGATTTTCCATTTGAGACCTCCATCAGCCAAAAATGAAGGGTTTATTTCCTTACTTGATTTTTATAATTTTAACTTGAGACTAATTTAAAAAAAAAAAAGAATTATATAAAATGACATGAAATAAGTGTGGAAATAGTTTCCACTTACTTAATTGAAGAAAAACATAGGTTTTACAACCCAATTTAAAGAATTATCCTCTTTATGATAAGATAGTCCGACAATCACTTGTTTTGTGACTTTTTGTTGATTGCACCGTTGAATCTTGAAATTGATTGGGGGCTTTGTAGATAAGGTAGTATAGGACAATATGAAAGGTGGGATTTGTGAGATTTTATTTGGAATAGAGTGCCTAATTGAATTTAGGCCTCTTGTTCCAATCTCGAGAGAGGAGAGAGAAAGTAAAAGAAGAGAGATTTTTGGGAATGAATCTATATCTGTTTTCTAAGGGAAAGCAAGATAATTTCATGGGAAATTTAATGAACATTTTTGGAGGATTTTTGGGGGTGTATTTATAGATGTTTTTGAATTTTACATAATTACTTGTAATAATTATGTTTCAATTCTTTTGCATATTAAATTGACATTGGATCCACCACTACCACCTCCTTATCCACTAACATCTAGTAGTGGTTTGACCACTAATTACATGTTTTCTGGCTCTTTGATTCATTTGTGGGCCCAACAGGGTGTGAAAGGACCATTTTGTCCTTTTATGGAAATAATCCATTTTATTCTCCCGAACTCGGAATTGAGCGTACTTAGTGGCATTGTAATCATACTTCTATTCTAAATATTGATGTCTTAGATCTCGTTATGGGTAAAATTACCATTTTACCCTTTTATTCATAAAAATTGAAAAAATTAGGGATTTTTCATTTTAACTCGGGATTGAACGTACTTAGTGTCATTTTGATCTATTTTTGAGTACATTCATAATTTGTATGTTTTGCATCATGTTTTAATGTCTATAAAAAGAGAATTTCCACTAACCTAATATTCTAGCCCAGAATTTCTGAAAATTCAAACTAAATTGATTTTTTTAATCAATTTAAAAAAATTGGGGTTATCACAAGGTTTGCTAATGAAACTTGATCTAAGAACCACACTCTCTTAGTGTCACTATAAGAGAATTATGTCACCTAGGTTTAAAGATGTAAGTTTTAAACAAGAACTAAACAAGCTAGGAGAACTAAGGTGCAAACTTAGGGGAATAATGGTTAAAGCTAAGGATTAAAACAACATGGAATTAAATGCAATAAAAATAAGAAACAAAGACAAGGAACTAACCTTAACATCAAAGAGAATTTAAGAATGAACTGACAATAATAATTCTAAGAGAGGAGGCATAGAATGTTAGAGGAAGATGCCATGCTCCAAGAATGATTGCATTGAAGGAGTTGGAGAGGGGAAGAGATTGGAAGGAGGGAGATGCCCCCTGTATGTTCCTAATTCATAGAAGTCCTCATGGGGGCTATTTATATGTATTTTGAACTCATTATAAGTTGACCTAAAGGAATAAGAATGGTGGTATGAGGTTGCAAAAAATGGATGGGTAGGATTATGTGTGGTGGTTGTTTAGGGTAATCATAAAGAGGGAACATGGCAGAAGAAGAAGTAGGAAATGTTAAAAAATTTCTCCTATGTATAGAGAATCCTATGGGAGAAATGATGTGGTAGGTGGAGTGGTCGGGAAAAGAGAGGTACAAAAATGATGGAAAGAGAAAAAAATGATGAGCCATAATTCTTCCTTTAATTATGGCACTCCATGAGCATGACATATTTGACTTATGCATTAGATTCTCCTTAAATTATGGCTTTCCATAAAGCTTGGATCAAAAGGCTTGGTGGCTTGCTTTAATCCTTGATTTCAATTTGGATTTGTGATATTTATGCTTTGACACGATCTTTTGGTCATGATTTTTATTTTTCATCTTTATTGATCTTGGCCATCAGATCATCATCTCTACTCCTACAAAAGATAAAAAACTAATTAAATCTAAAAAAATATGATTATTCACATACTTACCTTGAATTAGCTCATGGACCTACAAATTATCAAATATTGGGTATATTCGGTCAAAAATGCACGTGTTATAATTTTTGGCCAAAAACCCTAATTTAATGCTATAAGTTATAACACATGAGTAGCTAATTTGGTGATTTTTATACAAAATTGAATACTTATCACTTGGAATCCCTAGATCTTTACATATCTTTCATAAACACAATTCCTTACCATTTGCATAACTTTCTATCTACCAAACATCATCAAATTTGGAAGGAAAGAGCTTCACTTTCTTTCCGTGAAAAACACTCCCCCCTATTAAAAATTAGAAACCAGCCATCATGTGTCTCTTATGTCATCTTTCCACTCCTCTTTCCTACATCATCTTGCAAAATCATCTCCCATGTAACCTTCATCATTCAATGCCCTAACCCTGGAGCCACTTTCCTCATGTTTTCAACCCTTCTTAAGTTAGGAAACCACTCATCTATATATAGCCCCATGCTCCATACGAATTTTCTAAGTACAGGTTAAGTGACATAACCTTGAATTCTAGCTTTTCTTTAGTGCTTAAGTTGTTGCTGGATTTTATAATTTGGTTGGTGCTATTCTTCTTTTGGTTTTCTAATTATTCTCTTGGTCATTTCATTCAAATTATAGGTTAGTCATTTACTTTCATAGTTATTTCATGTTGTTTTTACTTCTTTGAATTCCATGCCTAATTCCTTTGGTAGTGGCAACCAAGATAGTAGATAGATTAGAAGCTTGAGTTTACACTTAGTTTTACACATGTTTCTCCTAGTTTTACATCTTAGTTTGAAGCAGCTTTTCCTTAATTCGCCCACTTAACCCTTGTTTCTCTTAAATTCCTTAATGGGTTTTCTTTTCATGTCATTCTACATTAGTTTAGGAGCTTTATATTGAAGTTTTCCTATCTTTTGAAATCCCTTTTGCAATCAAGAATAGTGCACCTCTAAATTTTTTTGTAGACAGCTTTATACATCTAAATTTTTAGTGTAATTTGAACGTAACACAATAAAATTATTTGAGAATTCTTGTCATGGATTAACTATCTCATTAAAGCAATTGATACATGGTTTGTTTCCTTGAATAAAAGTTGTTGTTTCAATAGCTTTTTAATGTGATATTTTTTTGAATGTTCTTAACTACCGACATCTAGAAATTGTTTTTCCTTAACTTTGTGCTTTAATTCCAGTAATCTAAACATTGTCTTTTCTTGAATCCTTAGATACCATTTAGTTTTTTAGTTGTTTGTTAGATTCTATTTTCATGTTATTTTACTATTAAATCATGAAAAATGGTCATCTTTTGGGCCATAAAACCATGAACACTGTCCATGGAAGATGTGCATGGTATTGGACCACTTGCGAATTTGATTTTTGTATAAGCTAGTCACATGATCTTATTTTAGAATATGTTAGTTTGTTGTTTTCATATTGTTTTAAGTTTAAAAAATTTCCCTTTTAGTAGGTTTTAGGTTAGGTAAGTTTTAATTTAGGAAATTTTCTATTTGAGTAGTTTCCATAAGTTTCATTGTTTAGTTTGAATATTTCTAAAGCGTTGCAGTTTCCTTTAGTTAAGTGCATGTTCATTAGTTATGTTTCCATTTTCATTATTTAGTTTTTATTTAGGTAAGTTTCCTTTTTAGTTTTAGTTTCCAATTCCATACATGTTTGTAATTTAAATACTTTAATCTCCTAATTCAATCCAAACCCTTCACTTTTGGCTAAAGCTAAATAATTTGAATAAGATCTAATTCATTATAAATCTACAATCTTCCTCATGGGTCTGGCCTTACTCATGTAAGAATACAATAACTAATTCATGCACTTGTGAGTTAACTTTCAAATTGTAACACAGTTTTGGGACCATTGCCGAGGAATTGCAACAGATTTGTGGTTAGATCCTTATATAGATTGTTTACCTTTAGTCTTAATTTTAAGTTGCATTAGGTTGGATTTTTGCATCATAGTTTCTTATTTTATTAATTCATCACAAAATTATTCCATTTTACTTGTTTTGTCCAAGGGAAATTTTGCAAAGTAGCAGCTTCATCAACTTAGAATTTACTTGCCTTCTTTGATTAAGGTTTTTCTTTTCTTTGAGTGAAACTTGTACTAAGTCACATTGTAACTTTCAATTTCAATTTCAATTTTAAAAAGGTTGTATTAAAATAGAGTAACTGTGTGGTATGGAGGCCCACACTTGATCTTCATAAAAACACCCACTATAAGCACCCATCACTTTAATTTACTTTTTCTAGTTTAGGTTGCATTTGGTTGGCAGAATAATTCATATAGTTTTAGGATCATTAGTCTTAATTGTTTCATCTTTAATTAGGGTTGTTGCATTAGAGAGCACCTATCTAACTTATAGTTTGATAGCATATAGGTTGCATTAGTTTCCCTTTATTTGTACTTGCATTGCATATTTATTGCTTTATGTTGGATGGAACTTAATGTAAGTGAGGGCCTCACAAAAACCTTCATAACATAAAGATAAGATTTCATCACTAAGTCCTTATCCCACTTAAGAAATCAATCCAATTCCTTGTATTCTTGGGATCCTAGCCTTTAATATTTAATTTAAAATCAAGTAGAAAGAGACATACGGTTTTAAGCTCATAGCAACCTTTTTGAAAGAGGTGAGCAATTCTCACTCTAGTGGCTCTTGAACTTTATGGTTATAGTGTATCCAAAATCCAAGTGATTTTCCCACACCTTTTGTTGATAGATGTTGAGTTGAAAATGACTCCTTCCATGACAATTGTATTAACCACCTAGGGTAAGACCAAACTGATAAGCAATACTCAAATCTAAATCTAAGGAGGAGCTACCTAGCTTTATGTTAAAACTTGTAACCTCACAAATTAATAATGATCTTCAAGACAATCTCGTTAGCATTAGAAGTTGTTTGATTGTATAGCACATAGAGTTAGGAGTCACACTTAGGTCTAGGTTGCACCATTTAGTTAGGTTTTGTTGTAATGTATGCCAAGGACATCGATCTTAGCACAATGAATTAGTACCATTAGATCCTGAGATTGAATGTACACATAGACAAGTGGTAAGAAACCAAGTTCCTAATAACGTGGCTGAACCACCAGTTGGAGTTGAGTGCAACGATATTAGAGATTTTTATGCCCCATTACAACTCCACACCCCATAATACATTGCTTTACCATCTACAAATGCAAACCACTTCGAGTTAAAGCTAGGAATCATTTAATCATTCGCTAACTTTTCTGTTCGAGATCAAGAAAACCCTTACCTACATATCAAGGAGTTGCTTGATGTTTACTGTACATTTAGGTTCCAAAATTTTTTGGATGATGATATTAATCTTAGGCAGTTCTTATTCTCACCCAAGGACAGATCCAAGTCATGGTTCAATTCCTCGGATGTAGGTTCCATTAATACATGGGACAAACTATCTAAAAAGCTTTTGAACAAATTCTTCTCCATTCACGAAACAAATGCCCTTCATCATGAAATTATCAATTTCTAATAAAAGGATGATGAAGAATATTATGAATATTGGGAAGATAGAATGAACTACTACAAAAATTCCCTCATCATGGATTTGAGAAATGGCAGTAGGTCCAATACTTTTTTGAGGCATTAATGCCTAAAAATAGACTAACGAATAGAAGCGCCCTCATGTTAGAATATGAGAGTGAGGCCTAGAAGTTCTTTCGTACAATTGCAAATAATTTCGTACTCCAATAGAAGAGGAGAATCAACCATCCTTCAAAGAAAGAGGGTCTGTATGAGACACGATTACATACAAATTTATCCCATAAACTTGACATTGCACAAGAGATAATTGACAAGTATGATGGGAGAGGGAACAAGCTAGAAACTAAACTATGCTTCACTCCTTTATAGCTATCACATCTCTTAAACTTTGCACGAGGTTTGTGCTTTTTGTTCCAGCCTAGTCATATGAAAATGTCCTGACCATCAAATAAAGCACTTAATGACTATATTATTGAACAAGCAAATGCATTTAATGCATATTGTAATCCTAGAAAAAACCCATATTCTAAGACCTACAACCCCAAATGGGCTAAGCATCTAAAATTTTCCTCGTCAAAGAATAACTACTAAGGGGGACCATCCATAAACCCCCTACCAAAAACTTTCCTCCTAGAACTATAGTTCTTTGGTAGCAGCCTAGCTTCCAACAATCTTAGCAACCAAACAAACCATCTTTAAAGGAAAAGATTCAGATCATGTTTGAAAACAAAGTGAAGATACAAAAAGGTCTCCTAATCAAATGAAGAATATCAATTCTGAAGCCATAGCTAAGCTAGAGATGTAAGTTACCCAATTGTTAACTGAACTACAAAATAGAGTAAAGGGTCAATTTCTTAGTCAACCCAACCCTAACCTTAAGGGCCAATTTGAGATAGAGTCAAGTTCTCAAAACCTTAACCCTCATGAGCATGCCAAATCCATAACCACCCTTAGGGGCTATATTCAGATTGAGGTTGGACAGGTTAAGGAAAATGGATAAGACAAGAGGCAACCAAAACATAGGACAAAGAGGAAAAAATAGATGTAGAACTTATAGTGGAGGCACCTTATGTGCCTAAAGCCCTATTTCCTCAGTTGCTAAACAAGGATAAAAAGGGAACAAACTTGAATGAAATAATGGATGTATTTAAATATATCCAAAACAATATTCCATTGTCGAATGCAATAAAAGATGTCCCTACCTATGCTAAGTTCTTAAAAGAGCTCTACACTAGAAAAGGAAAGTTAAAAGTCTAGAAAAGGCTGTCCTCATAGAGCAAGTGAGCGCTTTAATATATCACAAGACTCCTCCAAAGTTTAGAGATTTAGAGACTCCTACCATTTCCTGCATTATTGGAGACCATGTGTTAGACTGGCCTTACTTGAGCTAGGGGCTAATGTTAGCTTGTTGCCATACTCTTGTCTTTGGGTAACTAAGACTTGATGAGTTAAAACCAACCATGGCCACATTGTAATTAGATAATAGATCTATCAAGACACCCCATGGTTTGGTTGAAGATGTGTTAATACAAGTCGATTAGTTTTATTATCCAATTGATTTCATTGTGCTGGACACCTAGCATATATCTAATCCTAGTAGTCAGATTTTGGTCATACTAAGATGTCCATTTCTAGTGATGTCCACCACCATTATTAATTATAGGAATGGTGTAACAGAATCTTCATTTGGCAACATGAAAGTTAAGATAAATGTATTTAATGCTAATCAACAACCTTTAGACATAGATGATTCTTGTGATGTGAATTTGATCGAGAGTCTAATTCATGACATTCATCCACCATCTTGCATCTCTGACCCACTAGAGGCTTCTCTTGTGTATTTTGGTGGATATTTTCATTTAGATAAGTCTATTGAGGAGGTAAACAACCTTCCAGAGGCTACTCCAATCATGGTTACCTGCAAGTGGGGCCCTTATGTGGAGCAACTTCCTCCTTCAGAGTCTGTGCCTATCCCCTCTGTAGAGCAACCAACTTCTATGCCTTCAAACCCTTACCAACAGTCTTAAATATTCTTACCTAGGACAAGATGGAACCTTACTTGTGACAAGAGCATTAGATTTAGATAATGAATACCAAGGTAAGCTTATAGATGTTCTTAAGGAACACAAGACTACTCTAGGGTGGACCATAGGAAACATAAAAGGGATTAGTCCAACTATATGCATGCATAGGATACACCTAGAAGAAAAGGCTAAATCCTCCAAGGAAACACAAAGACAACTGAATTCCCATGTGAAGGATGTAGTCGAAGATGAATTCCTTAAACTTTTAGATGATGGCTGCATACACCCATCTCTGAAAACACTTGGGTTAGACCCATTTAGGATGTACCTAAGAAATCAAGGGTCATGGTAATAAAAAATGAGGGAAATTAGTTAGCAGTCACCTGCATGATCACCGGGTGAGGAGTCTACATTGATTACTGAAAACTAAATGCAGTCCCAAGGAATGACCACTTTCCTCTACCTTTTATTGACAAAATGCTAAAGAGGTTGACTAGATAGTTATTACTGCTTTCTAGATGGATACTCCAGTTACAATTAGATTCCTATAACACTTAAGGATTAGGATAAGGCCACCTTAGCAACATATGCCTTTTGGGCTTTGTAATGCTCTTGCGACATTTCAAAGGTATGTGGTGAGCATCGTTTTTGATATGGTAGAAAGGTTTCTAGGGTTGTTCATGGATGACATCTTAGTATTTAGGTCATCTTTTTATCAGTGATTGGATCACTTAAGTTAGTTCTTGCAAGGTGTCAAGAAAAGCAGCTAGTATTAAACTGGGAAAAGTGCCATTTTAAGGTACAAAGTGGATAATTTTCGGTCATATAATATCACACAATGGGATAGAAATCAATAAGGGTTAAGTGGATTTGATAGCAAGCCTTCCTCCACCAAAGACTATGAAAGAAATCCACTCATTTTTAGGACATGTTGGCTTTTACAGAAGATTCATCAGAGTCTTCAACAAAATTGCCAAGCCCTTATGTAATTTACTGACAAAGGAGGCTACCTTTGACTTTGATGAGAATTGTAAGAAATCATTTGTGTGACTCAAGGCCAAATTGAACTCTGTACCCACTATCTAACCATCTGATTGGAGTGGACCATTTGAGATTATGTGTGACACATTGGATTATACCATTGGAACTACTTTGGGGCAGTGCATCGATAAACTCCCCCATGTGATATACTATGCTAATAAAACACTAAATGATGTGCAACTCAGTTATTCAACCATTGAGAAAGAGTTGTTTGCTGTAGTATTTGCTCTAGATAAGTTTAGATCTTAGTTGTTATGGTCCAAAATTATAGTATACTTAGATCAAGAGCCTTTAAAGTACCTCCTTTCTAAGAAGGATGTAAAACCTAAATTGATCCATTGTATATTCCTACTACAAGAGTTTTGCATAGAAATTCTAGACAAGAAAGGTTCTAAAAATTTCATAGTAGATCACTTATCTAGATTGGTGACGGAGCATAATAGTGATAATGCACCTATAACTGAATTCTTTCTAGATGAATAGTTACTACAAATGTCAAATCATTGGACCAAACAAAGCAAGAAATGATTTTCGATTGAGGTTAGATACTTTACTTGGGATGACTCGTACTTGTTTAAGTACTATGTGGATCATGTGATAAGGAGATGCATACTAAATAGTGAGCATGACAAGAACATTATCTTCTTTCTTGATCATGGAAAGGGCCATTTAAGCTTGAGAAAGACAACTGTAAAAATTTTGTAGTGTGGTTTTTATAGGCCCACCTATATAAGAATGTGCATGCTTACTACACAGCATGTGTAAGGTTTCAACTGTTAGGAAGTCTGGGAAGGAGACACTGCCTTAAACCCAATCCTTGTCATAGAACCATTCAATGTTTGGGGCATAGATTTCATGAGACTCTTTCCTAGTTCTTTTGGTAATCTTTACATCTTAGTGTGACTGGACTATGTGTCCAAGTGGGTGGAGGGCAAAACCAATGACCACAAGGTAGTGGTACGATTCTTAAAGGAAAATATTTTTGCATGGTTTGGTACTCTAAGAGCCATAATAAATGATGGGGGAAAATAAATTTGCAATAAAATGTTTGAGAATTTAATGAAAAAGTATGGTGTCAACCATAGGATAGCCACCCCATACCATCCTATGTCCACTGCCCAAGTAGAGGTCTCGAATAGGGAGAGCAAGCGTATCATAAGAAAGATAGTCAATTAAAGTAGGAAAGACTGGTCTATGCTACTTAACGACACCTTATTGGCCTATAGTACAGCCTATAAAATTCCAATAAGCATGTCACCCTATCACCTAGTTTATATGAAAAGGTATTCCATTTACCAGTAGAGCTAGAACATAAGGCATATTAGGCTATCAAGAAGCTCAATTTTGACTTTCATGCTGCTAGGACCCACAAAAAAATCCAAATGCATGAGTTGGACGAATTGAGGAAAAGTGCATACGACTTTGCACAAATATGAAAAGATCAAATAAAGGTTACCCATGATAGACAAGTTTTAAGGAAATCCTTCTTCCCTGGACAAAAGGACCTATTGTACAATTAACGATTGCCCCTATCCCAAGGCAAACTTAGATCTAGATGACTAGACCATACATAGTACACATAGTATATCCTCATGGGGCCATCGAGATTGAAAGTATGGTGAGATCCAAAAGTCAATGGTCAAAGGTTAAAACCTTTCCTAGAGCCGCCTAACCCAAAAATTGAAGACTCTTTTAGAGATACCTCATTATCATGAACCACATTAAACTTTTCTAAGAACCCTTGCAAATCATTATCCTTGCACTCATTAATACGTCTAGCTAAAGATGTAAAACATAGAACTAACTGGGAGGCAACCCAGCTATTTTTCAAAACCTAGTTTTCTATATCTTTTCATATTCATATAGGGTCATATGTTTTCAAACATTAGGGACAATGGTTCGTTTAGGTTGAGGGTGTAGATAAATATGGATGTTTTGAATTTTCCTGAGTTTTTTACATTGTCTTGAATAAAAAAAATAGTTTTTTTTTAAGGGATAGTTCCTCCGCTATGATGAGAATTTGAGTTTTAGATTTAGTAAGTCTACTATTTTCATCTCTTAATGGAAGTGTATATGGCTAGTTTTGCATATTAATCATGTTTTGAAGCATTTTATGAAGGTTAATTCTCAAAAAATATTTACACATAGTCAAGACTAATAGAATGGTATGACTTAGAGACTCTGAGGAAAATCACTAGAGACCTATAACCTAGTGGGTTGACTATCTATTTTCAAGAGACTTATTAGTAATTCCATAGTTTCTTCAATGTGCCTATTTTAGTGTGATCATGTTATTCTTATTTCGGTTAACTATCAATAATAAATAGGAGTAATAGCTTTCTTTTCAAAAAAATTATTGAATCTAATAAGCTTTAGGAAACCTAGGGAATGATATAGATCATCCTTGTTCAGCCTAGAGACATAAAACCTACATAATAAATTATACCACTGGTTAACCCCTTGAGCATATTATTAAGTATTTTCTTCCATAACCCCATTTACTTTAGCCTAGAGTAAGCCAAAAAATTAAAAAAACTATTACCCACTTTAAACATGAGTAGAGTTAGTAGAAAAAATTCAAAAAGGACAAAAAGTTAAAGTACTAAGGAGAAATGTCAGAAGTCTTTCTTTCGAAGCAGTTAAAAGAAAGGGATATTAGAAATAGAAGGGAAAAGTTGAAAGACAATATTGTAAACGAAATTCATTCTAGTATAGTCAAGGAATAGTTGTCCAATAATTTAAAAGAAGACCTCTACTCAATTTTAAACCTTTAAAATCCTTACACCTTCTTTTCTGAACCTATCCCAATCCTACATTTCATCTTAGTTAAATAGCTACAGATCTTCAATGGAACATAGGAATTACGGTAAAAGATCACTACTATTGTTGGTAATAACATCCACTCTTAAGGATCACTTTCATTTGTCTCTTTAGAATTTAAAATTTTATGTGAACTATCTGCTTCTTGAATCTAGTCACATAATGAGAGAAATATGTTCAACCCCTTATCTGAGATCTTCATGTCTAAGACTACACGTGAGAGGATTTGAGGTCAAAACATTTTTCCTATGGAATTTATGCATATCCAATTAGAATTTATGACTTATGTGGATGTACACACATACACCCTAAGAAATAACTAGAATAAGGTGTCTTTAATGTGTCTATAATTTGTAAAATAGTCAACCATCTCCATTAAGTTAAAAAAAAAAAAAAAAACTACTTGAGTGCTAATGAATGAGGATTCTCTGAGATAAAATAAGGGACTCAACCTTAAGAAATTTTATGGGTATATTTACTACGAAACCTCACGAGACATAACTCAAGCACTATGGGTAACTTAAAGGTTTAAGGGCTTCTTGTATATGTTAAATGCAATTGTGAGTACCTACAAAAATGGAAACCATTTTGTTTTGATGATTTCTTGCATGTTTTACATGGGATTAGAAAAATGCTGGTTGGGAGTTGTGATAAGTGTTAAATGTTGTCTAAAAAGTATCCAATTAGTAGCTAATGTGTTATAACTTATGGTGTTAAATAAGGGTTTTTGGCCAAAATTTATGATACATGCATTTATGACCTATCAATTCAAAAGTGTGATATTTTACAGGTTCAAAGGATAATCCACAGAAAGTACATAAATTATAATAATTTGATTGAATTTAACTATGGTTTTCTTCTTTTATAGGTGTTGAGAAGGTAATTCAAAGGTTGACCTTGATCAAGATAAGAATTGAGGTCATTCATGAGGTTTCCTAGTCAAACAAGAAAACCTAAACAAGCCAAAGCCTAAATGCCATCAATCTAAGGTGTGATAAAGGTTCAAGATCATCTTAGAATAAGTAAGAAGGAAATTTGAACCACTAAAGGTAACTCAAATAGGCCCATGAAGCATGCCATGGATTTCCACTACCTTTGCATGGGAGTTATTCAAGCCACCTCAACGATATAAGCCATGGGAGAAGGTGAGAAGCTAAGTAATTCAAGGCAAGCCATTCTAACCATTAAATCCTTGAGTGTGAACCATGAAGCCAAGCCAAATGGGCCTTCAAAGTGATCCACATAAGTTGACTAAGCCAAATTCCACATGGAGTCACACAACTGGAGGAGAATTCAAGCAATGATTCTAAATATGGATTTTCAAGGTTTAATTAGAAGGTTTGAAAGAATTATGTAAAAACTAACATGATTATGCATTGGTGGACCCATATATAGAGAAACCCTACTTTGTAACTCCATGTCCCACTCTTTTTTTTGTAGGGTTACAAGTTAAAGGTTGGAGGCACATCATTGTGAAAAAAAATATCCCCCAATTTCCTATTTGGTGATTAAGGGTTTCCTAAATAGAAATCCCTAGATCCACATCAATCCAAATAAATTTCAATCCCTAGATATTTTTCACATCTTCTATAACTTTCCACTCACCAAAATCATCAAATTTGGAAGGAAAGTCCATGAAAATGATGCCTCCCCTTGTTAAAAATTAGAAACCATCATGTCTCTCCTTTGTCATTTTTCCACTCCACTTTCTTACATCATCTTTCTAATTCATCTTGCATCTAACCATCCTCGTTTAATACCCTAACCTAGGGCCACTTTCCTTATGTTTTCACCAATTCTTAAGTTAGGAAACCACTCATCTATATATATAGCCCCATGTTCCATACAAATTTAGAGGGACCAACTCTTATGTGGACTAAGCTAAGACAT
Organism: Warburgia ugandensis; assembly: GCA_035236585.1. Classification (NCBI taxonomy): domain Eukaryota; kingdom Viridiplantae; phylum Streptophyta; class Magnoliopsida; order Canellales; family Canellaceae; genus Warburgia; species Warburgia ugandensis. The sequence continues at coordinate 44,745,512 of CP141127.1, read as the reverse complement.
GGACTGTCCAAGATTGAGGAAAGACTATACTGCAGTTTTTGCAAGTTGGAATGGAGGAATTTTTTCGTGAAGCCACCATCAATGAACAATACCATAACATAATCAAAAGGTACACTAGCTTGAGTGACCAGACTTAACATAAATGTATTTGTTGGAGCCATTCTAAAAGGGGGAAATATTGTAAAGGCAAGAAGACTCTTTTCATCCCCTTTTCGATGCTAGCATCTCTACTATCTATGTCTCCATCCTTGAGTGTGGGAGTGGGATCAATCCCCCTTCCTCCAATAGTGGTTATGCTGAATGTTACAAAATCCATTATTTGCTGCCCAGCCATGATGCATTTAGACTCCTTTTAAGAAGGAAGTTATAGTGTAGTGGCAAGGAAGAATGTTCCTTGTTTCATCACCCATGGTATGGCTTGAGGAAGCTCGCATGAAAGACTAGATAGAGCTTTCATCTCACTAGAAATTGGACTCTATATGACACCACCTTGAATTCTAGCTTTTGTTTGGTGCTTAAGTTGTTACTAGATTTTGGAACTTTGTTGGTGCATTTTTTCTTTTAGTTTTCTAATTATTATATTAGTTATTTACTTCCAATTCTAAGTTAGTAATTTACATTCATAGCTCACTCTCATAGTTGTTTCATGTTGTTTTTACTTCTTTGAATTTCACTCTTAGTTCCACCCTTGTTCCCATTCTTTCATGCTTCAAAATCTCTAGTTTTCTTTCCTTATTTCTTCAAGATATAAGGTAACTTCCCTCTAGTAGTGACAGCCAAGAGGGGAGAAAGCTTAGAGCTTTGGGTTTCCACTTAGTTCAACATGTTTTCTTTCCTTGTTTTGGGTAGATTTTCTAAATGAGTGGGTGGGATGCATAACCTACTTGTAGTGTAAGCCCTTATTAATAGGGCCTTCGATTCATTTCACTCCTCGAATACAATTTGATCCTTCTACGGCCAAATCTCAATTTGTGGATGTTCTCTTTATTCAGAGCCCTATTAATTAAGGAGGTCTTAGGTTCACTTCTTTTTTGCTCCTTCTCTCTTAAGGCTTTCCAATCCGAACAGATCTTGATGAATGAATTGATCCATTTTTGTATGCCCCTACTTAGTGAATTTCTTCCTTTCAGGTAGTCTTCCTTATTTAGTTCACCCACTTAATCCTTGTTTATCTTAAATTCCTTCATGGGTTTTCTTCGCATGTAATTCAAATTTATTTTAGGTGCTTTATATTGATGTTTTATTGTTGTTTAGAATCACTTTTTTAAGCAAGAATAGTGCGCACTTACATATGTTGTAGACATCTTTATGTGTCTAATTTTTTAGTCTAACTTGAACATGATGCAATAAAATTATTTGGTAATTATCTATTGTAGATTAGTTATTTGATCAAAATGCTTAAGATATGCGTTGTTTTCTTGCATATAAGTTGTTGTTTCAATAGCTTTTTAATGTGATTTTTGTTGAATGTTCTTAAGTACCAAAATCTGGAAATTGTTTTTCCTTTAAGATTGTGCATTAATTCTAGTCATCTAAACATTGCTTTTGCTTGAATCCTTAGGCAACCATTTAGATTTTCTTGTTATTTATTAGATTGTATATTTTTTTAATGTTAGTTTATGGTTAAATCATTAAAAATAGTCATCTTTTGGGCCATATAACCATGTGCATGGTCCATGGGCCATGCGCATGTTACTAGACCACTTGCCTATTTGATATTTGAATAAGTTAGTTGCATGATCATGTTTTAAAAATTGTTAATCATTTGATTACATATTGTTTTAGGTTTAGATTCTGCAGTTTAGAAAGTTTCCTTTTTAGCAGGTTTTAGGTTAGGTAAGTTTTTATTTAGGAATGTTTCTAATTTGGTAGTTTCATTAAGATTCATTGCTTAGTTTGAATCTTTCTATAGTGCTGTAGTTTCCTTTAGTTAAGTGCATGTTAGTTAGACAAGTTTCCAATTTAATTGTTTAGTTTTAATTCAGGAAAGTTTTTGTTTTTGTTTTTGTTTCTAATTCCGTACATGTTTCTAATTTAAGTAATTTAATCTCATAATCCAATTCAAACCATTCTCTTTTGGATGAAGCTAAATAATTTAAATAAGACCCAATCCATTGCAAATCTTGAAATTCCATGTGGGATCGACCTTGCTCATGTGAGAATACTACAACTAATTCGTGCACTCATCAATTAACTTTAAAATCACAACATGCGTCATGTTATCCTCTTGTATCCATGAGTTTTCTTCATGTTTTGTTTGGCCTAGAACTTCTAAGTGAGTAGCCTTACTATTTTTGTTTTATTTAAAACTCATAAGTATACAAATCATTTACAATATAGCATGCTAGAAAGGTTGATCCCGTGAGGAGTTGAACTAATGCGATACTAGTAGTCCCTACTTTAAACTATCTAACCTAGCCAAATTCAAGTGATTTTTTCTTTTAACCTAAACTATAATTTGAAATTAACACATTAAATTGGAAACTAAGGAAAAATAAGAAACATGTTGAATTTAAAACTTTCCTAAAACATGCACTTTCTAAAATTAAAATTTTCCTAAATTTAAAAACTTCTACTTTTATGACTTTCCTATCTAGAAAACTTTACTAAAATGCAATTTAGCAACTTTGCTAAACTAACTTTCCTAAACATGAAATTAACAACTAATCTAAGGATATCATGCTTTAACAAACTACATCCTAATCTTGCAAAACTAAGAAAACTAAGTAACCAAATCAAGTACTTTAACAAGTGTGACAAAATTAATTACTTTCCAAACTAACTAACATGAAAGCTAATTAAATCTAACTACAACTGACAATGAAACAAAGGAAATATTACCACTAACAAACAATGAAAGGAAAACTACCCAAACATCATGCATGTAAGCATAGAATGGTATGGATGATTCATTGGATAGAGTGGATTTAATCAATTACTTCGGAAACCTAAAAATGTAATCTTATTCTTACATTAACTATCTAAAATTCTACTTGGGCTCTTGAAAAATCAGGTGAACATGAGTTGTATGGTGCTGGAAATTAACATAAACCATTCATGAAAATAAATTTCAGCAGCATGGTAATTGAATCACTCAATGAATAGAACATACAAAACATGGAATTAATCACTTCTAATGAAAGCAAACATTCAACAACAAAGATAACTAATTGCTAGACACAAACATGAATTGAAAATTCCAACTAACTTCATTGAATTATATAAAAGATTCATCATCATAACACCCCATGCATGTAATCCAAATCTGAAATTTAAATTCTATTACAATAATGTTCACTTAATCTCAATCAATCCTTCATTGCCAGCCAATCCTTCTTCAATTGTTTTATCAATCACTCATGAACAAGCATGGTTGAATTGTGATGACTCAGGTTATTGTAACGCGTTTTGAAATACATTTTTCAAAGGTAGGGTCCTTAGTAGTAAATTTTTTTAGCAAAATAAAGTAGTAGAAATTCTTTTCTTTAGAACTTGTTTTGGAAAACCTAAGTCATCACTTCATACATAACATAAGTAGAATTTTATACATGATAAAGTCCCATTGAAGGAATGTACTTTTATTAAATTCCAAAATCCATCCAATGGTTCACAGTACAGCCCGAGTATCAATATAATACATGTTCAAATACACAATCCAAATTTCAAAGCTCAACATACACTAAAAATTCTCAATACAATACAATGCTCTCAAATAAACTACATGTCTTCAAGGATATACCCTGATTGCTTATTCTTCCAAGTCTTCTTGAGTGTTGAGCTCCTAATTCTCTTTCTCTGTATCTTAGATATTGTAAACATTGAAACATTTACAATATCTCAGTAAGCTATGCTTAGTAGGGGATTCAGGAAGCATAATAATTTGATAGTATAATCCTAATACATCATAATCCCATTATTCATACTCATGGATCAATCTCTTTACTTTGTCATATATGTACATCCTTATACATACATACTGTATACTTTGCATATATATATATATAGTCAAAACCATGAAAAATAGTTAATATCTCAAAACATAATCATACCCAGTTTATACTGAGTTGATCGATCATCCAAACTCTGCTGGACATACTCCCTCATTTGGGCAATATCGGTAATCCATGATTACCTAGCATCTCATCATGCCATATCATAAGGCATCTATGTCATGCATCATAATACAAAAATACTCAAAAGACTACTATGCATGTAGTTAGAATCTGTACTAGCATGCCCTGATAACAGCACAATAATCCACCTAAGCATCCTTGGTGGAAGTCATAATATCCATGCCCATATGGGGGGGGACCATGGCTGTCACAGTGGCAGCCTACCTATAATTGCCCCACCAACTTTTAGTCTCATTTAGGCTTGGTATCCATATCATAACAAGTTTCAGAGAGTTGGTAGCCAAGCCCTACTGACTATTCTAGCATAGCATCTCTAGGCATATGCCTGCTTAAAACAAAACCACAAGCCTCCATGCTTGTATGTAAAGTAATTCTCATATGTATTAGACAATCTTTCTGTTTACTTAAGGGTAGAATATCTTTTAGTTCCCTCTTCATTTAGAGTATTTTTTTCATTAATTCTAACTTAACCATTTCATATGTGTTTTTAGTTGGATCATAAGGGTTTTCAAGGGATTTAATACAAGTATTTGCATTAGACTTGTTAACATTTCTAGACATAAGATCATGTGTTCAACATGTATATCTCATGTAGATGCATTCATAAAATTCTCCTACCTTCAAGTAGTGATCCATCTCTTCAGATCTTCTATGATCCACACTGATGTATGTAATTTGTAAATCCATACATACTATTAATATTTATCCAATCTGAATAATACTTAGTTTTAATCCTATCTACATTCTTTGTTTAATCTTGTTCATTGATATAAAGGATCTAGATCTTTTGTCCTATCATGATCCATCTTCCTCATATAGTGTCTATCCTATTGATCAATAGATCTAATGGTTAGAATGATCTTCTAATCTTTCAAATCTAAGTATTTTCTATTCTAAGTCTTTGTGTATTCCTTTCTTTGATCTTGATCTTTCATAGATCCTTTGATCAACAATTTATACTTGTTGATAAAGATCAACGGCTTAGATATTCTATTATCTAATTCTTCTTTGATCTAAGTTTAGTTATTTGATCATCCCTAAGGAGGATGGTTTTGGTTTTCTTCCTTGGATCATATTTGATTAAGGGTTCAAATCTTCTATTCTATTTAATCAAATTGCAAGCAATATATATCATCATCAAGAAGTATTTATTTCTTTATATTGTTCTTGATCATTCAAGATCCCATGGATCTTGTTTGATCATCCTTATCTTATTTACAATTTTTATTAGGGTTAGATAATTTACTAACATTTTATGCTCTTATTATTATTATTATTCGACCAGTTAATGTTTTACTAGTTGAAGATACCTTATTCATCATAAGTCTAGATAGCTTTTACTTTCAATTAACTAAGGTTTACTACCTGAATGTTTGAACACACACAAAGTGGTTACTTCAATCCTCATGCAAGGAGACATTTAGACCTCACAAATGTCAATAGAAGGTAGGGGAAGAGCAAGGCTCTATTAGAGAACTCCCTTAACCACCATGTTTAGCATTCACTAGAGTGACCTTTACTTAATCTTTTATAAGGTTCCAATGAGCATTTTAACCCTAAGTACTCTTTCTAATTGATTTTAATTAAATCCATGAACATTGAAAATGTCATTCATGAGGTTTGTTATTCTTCTAGTTTCAGCCAAGGATTTAATAATCCTTATATTGTCCTACTAACTGTAGCCCTTACTAATATTAAGTCAAAGTCATTCACTCATCTTAATTGTCCATGAATCTCTTTATTCCATTAGTTTAGATTTTTTTGGTGATTTATTCTCATTATATCTTAACAACTACTTAACATTTGAATCTACTAATAAATTTTGACCATAAATAAATAATAAACTTTAAAGCATAAATCCAATATAAATTTAACAACTATTTATACTAACATGCTTCCCATGAATTTAACTTAACCTAATGAAATAAAACTATACCTAAACTAGCATGGTCCTAAGTTATGAAATACATGAAATTTTACTAGTAATCTAATGGAATCATGCTAAAATCTTAATTTCAAACTAACATGACCCTAAGATAATTAAATTACCAATCCATTCTCAAATTTACTAGTAATTTAATGGAATCATGCTATAGAGCATAGCATGCTAAAATTTAAGAATTACACTATCATACTTCCTAATTTATAACATAAATCACATTTACAATTCTATTATCAAATAAAAGAAAAGTAACTAATTAGATTGAGCTTATTAGAAACTTTTACATATGATTTAACCATTAGATCAAGCGTGTTAATTACATTGAGGGCTTTTACTCCATTAAGATCCAAAGATCATATCCATTTGTTTTTGGCACATTTAATCCATGATCTAACTGGATTTCATCATAATCCCATTCATACAACCCATCTAAACTATTTGATCATGCTTGAGCTTATTGATCAAGTGGGTCCCTTTGTATTTTTAGGATTTTTCTACCATAAAGGGTAGGTTTCTCATTTTATGTTAGATCTGTCAAAATAAATCATGGACATTACTTGACTTCAACTTTATATCATCATTGCATTAGATCCCCAAGATCTGATCATCTTAGATCTTGAGGATCATGAAAATTAGAAGCTTAATTCCTAAACATAGAAAGTTTCTTAAATATTTTTATCAATTTTTTTATTTAAGAACAAAATAGACATTACAAGCTTTCTATAGCTTCTTTCCAATCTTAATTTTGAGTTTAGATGACTCCGTAATTGAACTTTGAAGTTCACAATCATTTCGAGGGTCTAAATTTGATCTGGGCCTAGCAGAACAGATAGACTTGATTAGTCGGGTAGAGCTTGTTCAGTCGGGCGAAGCCCCGCACTCCCATCACCGGGATGCACATGATAATGCGACCCTCGGGACCTGAGCTATCACGCTGTCATTCCATTGGGATGGTGTCACATGTGGAGGGCACATGCAGAGAAGCTCCCGTAGGGCACATTTCCGATCAACATCCCATAGCGGCATCCTGGGAACCCGATCTTATAAAGAAGATTGGACGGTCCGTTTTGGACTGTCCAATCAATTCCCCTTAAATCAAGGGCTCAAAACTTGCAAAAATTTCATGAAAAATCTATCCTAGGGGTGTTTGACCCATCTGGATCAATTGGACTACTCAGATTTTCCATCTAAGCCCTCCATCATACAGAATTGAAGGGTTCTTATCCTTTCTTGATTTTTATAAATTTTAACCTTAACTTAAGTTTAGAAAAAATAAATATAAAATAACCTTAAATAAGTATGGGAAGAGTTTTCAGCTACCTAATTGGAGAAAAACATAGGTTTTGCAGCCCAATTTAAAAGAAATATCCACTTGATCATAAGATTGCCCAATAGCAACTAATAACTGCTTCTTTTGTTATTTCCCATTGATTGCCCCGTTGGATCTTGAAATTTGTTTTAGGGTTTTTTAGATAAGGTAATCTAGGATAGGTATGGTGGGATTTGTCATATTTGATATGGAATAGAGTGCCTAATTGAATTTAGGTCTCTTGTTCCACTCTAGAGAGTGGAGAGAGAAAGTGAAAGAAGATAGATTTTTGGGAGTTTTAAATGTTTGGGAATGAATATAGATCTGGTTTTCGAGGAATAGCAAGATAATTTAAAGGGAATTTTAATGAAAATTTTTGTAGGATTTTTAGGGGTGTATTTATAGATGTTTTTGAATTTTTCATAATTACTTGTAATAATTATGTTTAAATTCTTTTGAATATTAAATTAACATTACATCCTCCACTACTATTGTAATGACTCCATTTTTGTAACCTTGAAATCCCAAGTTGGTAATGAAAGCTTACTTTTTGAGATAAGGGTATTTTGGTCATTTCACTGTTTACCCTAACTAGAACTAGAAATTTGGTCCTTAGAATGGTACCCTTAGGTGTGTCTCGAAAAAAGGAATCCAACAAGACCAGAATCACCCAAAACGGAGTTAAAATGAGCAAGTTATGGCCCTTTGAAGTTCAAGGGCAAAATAGTAATTAAATTTAAAACGAATTGGCCTGAGAAAATAGGGACCCGTTTTGATACGGGCACCCCCTTCTTCCCAAATGTATTGCATCACTGACATTCTAGAATGTCGATGTGCAAGGGGAGAAACCACCGCCATTTTGGAGGTTTCTCCACCGCCATTCCATGGCGGTGGACAACCCCCTCCAGAACCCTCCTTAAGCTCTATAAATAGAGCTCTTGGGTGCCTCCAATGGCAGTCCAAAACCCTGGGAAAAATCAATCTTGGAGTGGCAGGCAAGAGGAGAAACCGTGGAAAATACCCAGCCATGAACCAGGTACGCCTTAAACAACTCCAAACCACATGCTTGTGTTGATAAGGAAGACGCGGCGGAAAGATTTGTAGATGGGCTCAACCCAGGACTCAGGAACAGAGTTCTAGGTTTCCAACCTTCCATCGTAGCCAAATTCGTAGAGATGGCCTCCCTATACGAAAAATATTATCAAAGGAATCAGGCGATAAAGGAAACTATGAACATCAACACCATGAGAAATAAAGGAAAGAGACCATTTCAATCATCTAGACCCAGCCCACCTTTCAAGAAGCCATTTGAAAACAAAGGAAGAAGTCCAGACTGGAAGACATGCCGTAGGTGTAACAGGAATCATTCAGGCAAACCATGTCCCACTTTCAACATCACTTGCTATACTTGTGGAGAATTAGGACATTTTGCTAGGAATTGTCCTAAAAGGAAAGTTGAAGAGCGTAAAGAAGATTAGGTTCCAAAGAGCTAACGACGTGTCTTTGCCCTCACTTCCAGTCAAGCCTAGGCTTCAAATGCAATAGTTGAAGGTATTCTTTCTATCTATGATACACCTACTAAAGTTCTATTCGATACAAGCTCCACTCATTCTTTCATATCCCAGGAGTTTGCATCAACCTTGGACATTATACCACAGGACCTGGACTTCACTCTAGAAGTCATGACTCCTGTAGGCCAGGCACTTCCCACCTATTCTTATCTCCAAGATGTCCTCGTTTTGGTCAAAGATCATTTGCTACATGCTAATCTCATTCACTTAGGTATGAATGACTTCGACGCCATCCTAGGTATGGACTGGCTAGCCCTTCATCAAGCCTTTGTTGATTGCCGCCAGAAACGTGTCACTTTTACCCTACCTAATAGAGACACTTTCACCCTCCAAGGAAGAAAGGATTATTCTGGAGCGTTTGTTATTTCTTCCATGAAAGTAGTTAATTACATTGCTCAGGGATGTCCCTTCTTCTTGGCCAAGATTGAATCTGTCGAGAGTCGCCAACCAAAGCTAGAGGATGTCGAGGTAGTCCAAGAATTTCCTGACGTATTCCCTAAGGACTTACCAGGTCTACCCCCACCAAGAGAAATTGAGTTTACCATTAACCTTATACCTGGTACTTTCCCTATTTCCAAAGCTCCTTACCGAATGGCTCTTGCAGAACTAAAAGAATTGAAGACCCAGTTACAGGAACTACTTGACAAAGGGTTCATACGGCCTAGTATATCTCCGTGGGGAGCTCCAGTTCCTTTTGTTAAGAAAAAGGATGGCTACATGAGATTATGCGTAGACTACCGGATGCTAAATAGGGTCACCATTAAGAATAAGTACCCTTTTCACCGAATTGATGATCTTTTCGATCAACGTCAATCAGCCAAAGTCTTCTCTAAGATTGATCTACTATCCGGCTACCATCAACTTCGAGTTAGAGAAGAAGATATCCCCAAGACAACCTTCAGGACTTGATATAGCCATTATGAATTCAGAGTGATGTCCTTTGGTTTAACTAATGCTTCAGCCATGTTTATGGACCTCATGAATAGGGTGTTCAAGGAGTACTTAGACAAATTCATCATAGTATTTGTGGATGATATCTTGATATATTTAGAAACTCTTGAAGACCATAAGGAACATCTAAGGATAACATTAAGCACCCTACGAGCACATAAGTTATATGCAAAATTTAGTAAGTGTAACTTTTGGCTAGAAAAGGTTAATTTCTTAGGACACATTATTTCTCAAGATGGCATAGCAGTCGACCCCGCTAAGGTTGAATCACTACAGAAATGGGAAAGACCTAAGACAGTCACAAAAGTAAGAAGCTTCTTAGGACTTGTCAGATATTACAGGAGATTCATCGAGGGCTTTTCACGAATTGCTTTACCTTTAACTAAGCTGACCAGGAAAGACACAAGATTTGAATGGACTGATAAATGTGAGGAAAGCTTCCAGGAACTAAAGAGAAGGTTAACTACAGCACCTATCCTTACCTTACCTTCAGGAAGTGGTGGATTTGAGATATACAGCAATGCCTTGCAACAAGGACTAGGCTGCATACTTATGCAACATGGGAAGGTAATTGCTTATGCTTCTCGGCAACTCAAGAAGCATGAAGTCAATTACCCGACCCATGACTTGGAATTAGTGGCCATAGTCTTTGCCTTGCGAATCTGGAGACATTATCTATATGGGGAAAAGTTTGAAGTTTTCACAGATCATAGGAGTCTTAAATATATCTTTTCCCAACAAGACTTAAACATGCGACAAAGAAGATGGATGGAATACTTAAAAGACTATGACTTCTCCATTCATTATCACCCTAGAAACGCTAATGTGGTAGCTGATGCATTAAGTACATGGTAGCGTTTACATGCAAGGAAGATTAGTGGTACCGACCAATGAAGAATTAAGACAAGAAATCTTAAAAGAGGCTCATCGGTCTAAGTATACTATACACTTGGGAGGAACTATGATGTATCAAGACTTAAAGAGACAATATTGGTGGGATGGTATGAAAAGAGACATAGGGGAATTTGTGGCAAACTGTCTAACGTGTCAACAAGTAAAGGCCAAACATCAAAGACCTGCGGGATTGTTACAACCCCTTGAGTTACTCGAATGGAAATGGGATCATATTACCATGGACTTCATCGTAGGGTTACCCAGGACCTCTAAGGGTCATGACATGATCTGGGTAATTATTGATAGATTGACTAAGATAGCCCATTTCCTTCCTATATGCCATACCCAATCCACTAACAGCCTATCTCAGCTATACATCAAAGAGATAGTGAGTTTACATGGCATACCTCTTAGTATTACTTCAGATAGGGATAGCTGCTTCACTTCACAACTCTGGAAGTCCGTCCAAAATCCTTAGGATCTTCCTTGAACTTTAGCATAGTCTTCCATCCACAGACTGATAGACAGTCAGAGCGCACAACAAAGACACACACTTAGTCAAGGTTTTGTGGAGAAATTCACACATGGAAGAAGAGACTTAGGAACCGGAGTCAGAAATGCGAGAAAAGTACCTCGAGATCTTTTGACTGTATATATTGTAAAATTTTAGGGGCAAAATTCCCCTAAGGGGTTAAGAATGTAATGACTATATTTTTGTAACCTTTAAATCCCAAGTTGGTAATGAAAAGTTCCCTTTTTGAGATAAGGGTATTTTGGTCATTTCACTGTTCACCCTAACTAGACCCAAAAATTTGGTCCTTAGAATGGTACCCTTAGGTGCGTCTCGGAAAAAGGAATCCAACAAGACTAGAATCACCCTAAACGAAGTTAAAATGAGCAAGTTATGGCCCTTTGAAGTTCAAGGGCAAAATGGTAATTAAATTTAAAACGAATTGGCCTGAGAAAACAGGTACCCGTTTTGATATGGGCACCCCCTTCTTCCCAAACATATTGCATCACCAACATTCTAGAATGTTGGTGTGCAAGGGGAGAAACCACCGCCATTCTAGAGGTTTCTCCACCGCCATTCCATGGCAGTGGAAATCCCCCTCCAGAACCCTCCTTAAGCTCTATAAATAGAGCTCTTGGGCACCTCCAATGGCAGCCCAAAACCCTGAAAAAAACCAATCTTGGAGTGGCAGGCAAGAGGAGAAACTGTGAAAAATACCCATCCATGAACCAGGTACGCCTTAAACAACTCCAAACCCATCTCCCCCTCAGTCTTAGGTTGAATATCCCTAAGTTTTTGCATGAGAAACCATGCAAAACGGGGCTCTAGGGAGCCACAACAGACCCAGGGTAGGTGCTTGGGGCGTTTTGGCTCGACAGGGTCGAACCAGGGCGTCCCAAGGATGCCCAGGTCACCACAAAACCAAAACGCGCTGAGTGCGTTAAAGGCAAACCAACGGGCGTGTCCCGCAAATGAGAACAAGGGGCGGAAGCCCGATGCATCGATAAACGCGCCCTGTGAGGTGTGAGCCGCTGACGTGGGAAGCTACCGCGGGACGCTAATGACCACCTCATGTGGGCTTGCTACAGTGACGCTGTGCGTTCGCAGAACGTGCAGCCTAACAATGCCTAGGAGCGTGTGACCGTACGTGCGGGCCAGTCGTCGCTCGACCAGGACGCAGGTGCGTCCCGGGAGCAGTGATGCAGGGCTGTTTTGGGCCTTCTATGTACTCTTAACACTAAAATGCCCATAACTTGAGTTTTAGGACTCCGATTGAGGTGTCGCGAGAGGCGTTGTGTCAGTATCGACGGTGCGGACACACCCAAGAAATAAAATACCTGATCAAGCCCTTAAACCATGGTAGTGATGCAGGGCCACTAAACCTATGGAAACCTGACTATACCAAGGCCCAATTAAGGACCTTAGGAGGCCCTTAGGCATGGGAATAAACCTTTAATGCCTAAGTAGTGAGGTAAACTATTCTAGAACCTATAGAAATAGGCCAAGCTAACCTTTTTCCCCTAAACCATGTCCAAGAACGTACGAGGACAAGGAGACTAGCGCGATTAAACCAGGTAGGTGTCTTATCGCTACTAGACTTTTAAAAAGAACCCATGATGCTTTGAGACTGCATGTTTTGAGTCATGGTTGCTTTTCTAATGCATGTTTGAAGTTTCTAAGTTACATGTCCTATCTTTATGACATATAAACTTATGTTACATCCTTATGCACATGACCTGCTTTTGAGTTAATGTAAAAGCTAGTATGCAAACGTGTCTTCAGGTTTTATGGCTTTAAACACGATACTAGCATAAAGTGATTTTTATGCGTTGCTCACATGTCTTGAAAAGAAATGCATAAAGTGCCTGATTTATGAAGATTGCATATCCTCGAGGGTTGCCAAAAGATGCTGGTTAGGCAGTTGTGAGGGCTAAGTAGTGTGAGGTACCCAAAGAGGACATTGAAAATGATTGCATAAATTGCATGATTTGCGATGATTGAGCTTTGGATTTATCTTTAGATGCTTTTGGGCTAGTAAGCTAGTGGGCGCTATGCTGAGAGGTTCGGGGTGGTCTCCCAGCCTCTACCACTATAGGTGGAAAGGGTACCACGCTAAAAAGGCTTGTCCATACTTCGATTGCTGTGTGGTAATGAGCACTACCACTGGTGTCACGGCACCTATTGAAGTGTCATATGTCCCGTGGAGGCTATGACCGAGAGTCCCTAGGTACCCAGGGACCACACGGTGATGAGGTCGTAGGCATAGTGTGCCCTATGTTTTTGAGGATTTACTTGCATTGCATATGGCATGACATGAGTATGGTCGACCATAGATCCACGAGTTGGATGCAGTTGGGCATCTTATGCATATCATAGTATATTTTCATGATATCTATGTTACTTTCGACTTGGATTATGCGATTCTTTAAGTTGTTAGTATTCTATTTTGACAATGACTTTTAATATTGATATTGAACATGAGTGTCCAAACATGCACATGGTTTAAAGAACATTTGGTTTAAAACATAGCATGCATTGTAAAACTAATGGCAATAGACTCCTACTGAGTATAGTGTATACTCACCCAATCCTTAATATTTTTCATATACAAGTAAACACTTAAGGACAGGATACACCCATGACAGAGAACTTCCAAATTAAGTACAAGTAAGTAAACCCCTACCTTATCTTTTAGTGAATGTTACTTGATTGTAGTTACTCTCTGTAGCTGGGGCTGTGACTAACACTTTCTTAGGAATAGAGTTGATTTAAAACTATGGCATGGCTATATAATTTGAAATTTTGTTTTGACACTCGGGGTTTTATACAAAAGATTACTTTCCAAAACAAAAGATTTTCATTCCTTTCATATTTATAAAGTAAGAGATCTCGCCTTTTTATGAAATTTGCATCATATAAAACCCGGGTCGTCACAACTACCACCTTCTCCACTATTAGCTGGTAGTAGTTTGACCACTCATTACATGTTTCTCTTGCCGTTGGATCCATTTGTGGGCCCATTGTGGGCCCCATGAAGGTGTGAAAGGACCATTTTGCCCTTTTATGGAGAAAAATCCATTTTTTTATCCCGAACTCAAAATTCAGCGTACTTAGTGTCATTGAAATGGTATTTTTGAGTGCATTCTAAATATTGAAATCTTAGATCTCGATTATGGGTGAAATTGCCATTTTACCTTTTTATATTATAAAAATGGAGAAAACTAGGGGTTTTACATTTTAACTTGGAATTGAACGTATTTAGTGTCATTTTGATATGTTTTCGAGTACATTCATAATTTGTAAGTTTTAAATCATGTTTTAATTTCTATAAAAAGAGAATTTCCAATAACGTAATACTCCAGCCCAGAATTTTTGAAAATTGAAACTAAATTGATTTTCTCAATCAATTTACAAAAATTGGGGTTATTACAATATTCCCTCCTTATAATAATTTCATCCTCAAAATTTGCATTTCAACTTAATTATGAGTTTTCATTAACTCATTCATAAGTTTGCTCATGTGGCCTTGCCACTTAAGTAAACCTCCATTTCCTTTCATTCATAGTTCATGTTACCATCTTGTCGAAGGTAAGAAGCATATTTTGAGGTCATAAACACACATCTCATTAATAATGCTAATGCATTAATCACTTATCCTAATTCTTTGCTAGACTTTCCAACTCTTAAACTGAGTTATATTGTTGTTCACAACTTCCTATTTCTCTTGACTAGTATACTAATTTTCTACTCCTCATTTTCACCAATCTTTCAATACTTCATATTTTTCCATTCTAACTTCTATTGCTCATCCTCATCCCTCTTCAACTTATACAAGTTTTAACATATCTTTTCTAATATGTATAGTCCTTAG
This sequence comes from Warburgia ugandensis, assembly GCA_035236585.1. NCBI lineage: Eukaryota > Viridiplantae > Streptophyta > Magnoliopsida > Canellales > Canellaceae > Warburgia > Warburgia ugandensis. Next base: position 44,730,330 of record CP141127.1, on the reverse strand, counting down.
ACTATGACATATTGATTGGATTCTATAATTTCAACTATTATTCTTTATAACAATCTTCCAATATTTGGAAGTAGTTATCTCTTCTTGGTTCTCCCATTATCTAGAAGTACCTATGTCATTTCTGTTCTAGATAATCATACTCCATTACTATTTCTTTCTACTAAAAGTTTCTTTTCAAATCCTAATATTAACTGATAGTTTCCTTGTAATAACTTCTTCCACAACTTTCATTACTATTCTTGTACTATGATTTCCTCTTTATTCATAGCACTTGACTTTCTTATTTCTTCTTTTTAAGATTATGTATGGATGGTGTCATAGTGTTCTTTATATATACTCCATCCACTTTTGTTATCTCATATTCATGATACTAATCCTAAAGTTTTCAAAATCAATGATAATATTAATCTCTTTCACTTTCATATATATATATATATATATATATATACATGTCATTGGTTTCAAAATTTCTAGATCATGTATTTCCTCATGCTTCTTTCAAGCATACCTCATAACTTTTACATATCATTCTAACCCTTCATTTGAAGTATTCTTGATAATTCTTATTAAAAGAGTCTATATTGACTTTATAGCCATTCACTCTCAAGCCTTTAAAAACTCTATAATTTACCATATATTCTTCAAGTCTCAATAATCTGCCATAAACTCATTATGGTTTATGTAAACATTGGCATGATTATACTATAAGAATATCCTTATAGTATTTTATACAATCAATAAGAGATAAATTTGTCTAATTGTCATGGTCATTAGTATCATCTTCCATCTTTGTTGGGTCAACTTCCATATCATTCTTGGAATTTACATGACCCTAAACTTTACTTTTTCGAATCCACATTTATACTTACTAGATAGTTGATAAGCTTTGTACGTGTTTTAACATATTCTCCAAATGTTCATGATCTTCTCATAATAATTTCATATGTCATCCCCACTTAGCCAATAATTCTCATTCTCATCAAAGTTATAAATCAAAATTTGTTTTGATATCTCATTATAATTTTTCATTTCTAGCTCTCCAGTGATGATAATACATTGGGAATAACTCATCCATGTAGAGTAAAAGGGTACTTAATATCATTTATGCATAATCTCATTAATCCTTCCTTTTTCTTTTTCTAAGGAAACTTATTAATTCCCAATGTAAACTTCTTACTATAATCACTCCTTTATCTACTAATCCTTAAAATTTGTTCTTTCCAGTTATTCAAGTCAGTTGATGTCCTTTTCCTCAACTACTATAGATATTTCCTCATTCAATCATATGTTAGATTGAAAATCTCCAAAATATCTTGAAATTCCTAACCACTTATTTCTCCAAAATCTGGATTCATACCTCTTTCATAATCATCTCATTTGTCCAAAATTTTCACTTAAGTTTAGTTGCCTATATTTGTTTGTAGGTCTTCATTTCTCATGTTCATTTCACCATTCCTTCAAAATGTATTTTTCCTCATTATATTCCATAATTCTTTCAATATCATTAAATCTATCATATAAATAGAATCAATATCTCTAAATTCATCATATTAATATCCCTATTCATTTATAGGTCCTCACTTTCCATTCTATCATTAATGCAAATTATAGTCCATAATTATTTCCATATTTCAATTGTCTCATATAGTTGAATCAATGTTCTTCTAAATTTTATCTCCCTGTTTGTCTTTATTAAAACTCTTTTCACATTCACCAATTTTGAAAATATTTACCTATGTCCTTAAATTCTTCTCAAGTAAGATCATCTATATTTTGATGATTAAATCTTTTAACTAATTGTCATAATACTATGTGTATGTATATATGTAGCAATTGTAACTCTTACATTTATATTTATTATTTATTGTTATTGATTTTGAATTTTGTAATAATTCTAAGGTTTTATCTTTAATATCTATTCCTCATAAATTTCTATTTCACCTTTCCCTATAAAGCATGGATTTTATCCTTCTTCATTCTTTCCATCATATTTTTCCAATTTATCATCTCTTTCTCTTAATCTCCATTATTTCACCTAATAATAGTGATGTATACACACACACACACACACACACTAGAATTAATGTATTTTATTTCTACAAGTATCTTTACTTAAATTTTAGGTTATACTTGAATATTACATCTTCCTCTATTGTAATGTTTTCCTTACTTGTTTCTATACTTACTATTCCCCATATTGATATCATTAACTTACTAAGTAGTACTCCTAGTTATATCACTAAGTAATATCTACTTATACTCCACTAGTACTTCATGAGTTAATCACATTAATCATTCTCACCTAACGAGTAATCACATAACTCTTCCTATACTCATTCTCAACTAACGAGTTAATCACATAACTCATTCTCTACTCATTCTCATCAAATACTATCTTATTTTCCTATTCACTCACTATTTCTCATCCTCTAATTGGATTGTCATCTTCATATTGGACATAAGGGTAGTGTACTATGACTAGATGAATGGCTCTAATGCCAACTATGATAACCCGGGTTTTTGTAACACATTTTGTAATACATTTTTCAAAGGCAGGGCCGTTAGTAGTAAAAAAATTTTGCAAAACAAAGCAGCGAAAATTCTTTTCTTTAGAACTTGTTTTGAAAAACTCAAGTCATCACTTCATACATAACATAAGTAGAATTTTTGTACAAGATTAAATCCCATTGAAGGAATATACTTTATTAAATTCCAGAATCCATTCAGTGGCCCAAAGTATTGCCTAGGTATTAGTACAATACTTGTCCAAATTACATAATCCAAATTTCAAAGCTCACCCCACACTAAAAATTCTCAACACAATACAATGATCTCAAATAAAATGCATGTCTTCAATGGATATAACCTGATTGATTACTCTTCCAAGTCTTCTTGAGTCTTAAGCTCCTAATTCTCCTTCTTTGTATCTGAGATATTGTAAACATTGAAACATTTACAATATCTTAGCAAGCTATGCTTGGTAGGGGATTCAAGAAGCATAATAATTTGATAGTATAATCCTAATACTTCATAATCCCATTATTCATACTCATGGATCAATCTCTTTACTTTGTTATATATGTACATCCTTACACATACATACTGTATACTTTGTATAGATATATATACGATCAAAACCATAAAAAATAGTTAATATCTCAAAACATAATCATACCTAGTTTATACTAAGTTGATTGATCATCCAGACTCTGTTAGACATACTCCCTCATTTGGGCAGTATCAGTAATCCACGATTACTTGGCATCTCATCATGCCATATCATAAGGCATTTCACTATACCATGCATCCTAATGCAAAAATACTCAAAGGACTACTATGCATGCAGTTAGAATCCATACCAACATGCCTGAATAACTGCCCAGATAACTACCCAATATGGAGGGGATCATGCCTGTCATAGTGGCGGCCTTCCCATAATTGCCCCACCTAACTTTTAGCCTCATTTAGGCTTGGTATTCGTACCATAACAAGTTTCGAAGAGCGAGTGGCCAAACCCTACTAACTCTCCTAGCACAGCATCCCTAGGCATATGCCTATTTAAAACAAAACCACAAGCCTCCATGCATATATGTAAAGTAATTCTCATATGTTACCAAGGACCCAGGGACATCCCCTGGGCCGCACTGGTTCAACAGGGTTGAACCAGGGTGTCCTGAGGATGCCCCGGTCCCCCAAACGAACGAAACGTTCTAGTTGGAACGTAACACGTCGATCTCGTTTGAAAAGCCAAATGGGATTTTCTGTTTTTTTTAGAAAAGGTGGGCGCATGCCGCTGACACGTAGCGCCCTAGCATTTCGCCTTTTCACTCTTAAGGCCCTTATGTACGTGTGACACTAAAATGCTTATAACTCGAGATCTAGAGCTCCGATTGAGGCACCGTAAAAGGCGTTGTGTCCGTGTCGACGACACGGACACACCTAAACTATAAAATCCCTAATAAAGGCCCAATCAAAGGTGGGCATGAACCTTAGAATAGGATGGTGGCGTGTGGCTGCTAGACCTTTGGAAAACTGAGGATACCAAGGCCCAATTAGGACCTTAGGACACCCATAGGCATAGGGATGGACCCTTATTGCCTAAGTAATAAGACCAACTACTCTAAAACCCATAAAAGATGGGCCAAACTAACCTTGATTCCCCAAACCATGTTCAGGAGCGTCCGAGGACAAAGGGGTTAGCGCAACCTAGTCAGGTAAGTGTTCTATCGCTACTAGATTCTTTTAAAAGAACTATTATTATTTTGTGAATACATGTTTTAAGTATATGACTTGCATGTGATAAATGCTTTATACATAGACATGTTTTGTCTGCATATACATTATGCATAGATATGTTTTGCAAACTATTGCATACATTGCATGATTTATGAGCATTAAGTTCATGCAAAAATTGCATGTCCTCGAGGGTTGCCAAAAGATGGTAGAGTGCCGAGGGCCAGGCAGTCGTGAGGGACCCAAAGAGGATAGGTTTTGAAAAGAGGTTTTTGGCTTATTTGATCGTACATGATTTGGGCTAGTAAGCTCATGGGTACTATGCCGAGGGGTTTGGGTTGGCCACCTAGCCTCTACCACTATTAGGTGGATGGGTACCACGCCCAAAAAGGGCATGTCCTTGCTTCGACTGCATGTGGTACAGGGGGTTACCACTGGTGTCACGGCACTAGGTCGAAGTGTCATATGCCCCGTGGAGATATATGATCTTGTGTCCCTAGGTACCCAGGGACCACACGGCGGTGAGGTCGTGGGCATAGTAAGACCCTATGGTTTCGTGGACTTATGTGCATTGAATATGGCATGATATAAGGTTGGTCGACCATACCATACCGGATATCCATGAGGTGGATTCAGTTGAGCATCTGATGCATATCTTTATGTTATGATATATGATACTTTCGACTTGGATTATGATGTTTCTTTAAGTCGACAGTATTCTGGTTTGACAGTGGTTTTAATATCGATATTGAACGTGATTATTCGAACATGCATATGCTTTTATGAGCACATGATTTTAAGCATAACATGCATTGCAAAACTAGTAGTGATAGACTCCTACTCAGTATAGTATATACTCACCCTATCCTTAACATTGTTTAGGTTAATTCCATCCACAAGTAGAGGACATCTATGTTAGTGCTACAAGCAAGTGAATCAAAAAGGAAACAATTATACATGTAAGTAAATTCTCAACCCTTTAGACATGTATTTGTATTTAATTACAGTTGGGCTGTGTGCTGTGACTGGATAGACGTGGGGAAAAACATTTATGATTTCTAAATTTTTTCAAAAAACTACTTTGGTTGTTGTGAAAGCAAATGACACTCGGGGTTTGCAAATTGAATTTCAAATAAAAGATTTTTCCACTGCACTGTATTGTTTTTATGTAGGGATCCCACCTTAGGAATTTAGATTTTTCATTTAAAAATGCATGAGAAAACCCGGGTCATCACAGTTGGTATCAGAGCCCAGGTTTTATCCTTTCCACAGCCTATCCAGCATGTCCAAGGGTCATGGACAATAGAGAAAATCAAGAAGTAGTATAAAAAGGAGTAGTAGAGATGACTAATTCTATTTGAGGATTACCATATTAATGCTCAAGGCATTTCACCTTAAATAAATAGGTGAAACAGAGCTTGGTTTAACAAATAATTAGGCAGGGGATAGTGCAACCCTTATCCAAAATCTAGTCTAAAGACGACTTAAGGATTAAGGATTATTGTGTGGTGCAAATATGAAAACTCATATATGGATCATATTATGATGATGGTGAAGGAAGATACTAGTGAACTTGTTAGTTGATAGTTCTGACTTGCAATAAAGTAATCTTATCAAAGGTGAGAAAAATCAAAAGACCTAGATGGCTATCTTACCATCATAAAGTATATCAGAATATGAGTACACTATCACAAGGATGTGATATATGAGTATGATGAGGGATTTAAAAGACAGACTTTGAGATGATTTTGATGATAATCTAAGAGGGATGAGAATGCAAGATGATATTAGGAAATAACAGTGACTCGAACTAGGTCACACAGGTATGGATCTTGAAGGACTTAGCTCAATTTTGGATACTATTCAGGAGAGTAAAATACTATTGAAAAATAATTACGTAAGAATTATGGAGCAAATCAGAAGAGGTATACAAGTGACAGATTATGAGAATAAGAGGAACATAACACAAATATGATAAAGAAATGAATTCGACGGAGTTATCAAAAGATTTTTGATGATAATATTGGGGATGATAGATCCATGATAATAGATTGATCCTAACATGAACTTGTTAGAGAAGTATAAGACGATCAAAACATCAATGCAATTATTAAGACATTGTATAAATTTTATTGAGGCTATATGCGACTGAGGATTTCAATGATCTTAAGACAGTTTAGAATTTCTGAGAAGCATTTAGTTTATCATATATGATACATAAAGGAATAGATGCAGTATCAATTATATGCAACAAAGCATATAGAGACATTGATCGAGGTAGACAAAAATGAGGATTTTGAAGAAAAGAAAGAAAGAGATAGAGATGTAACCACCAGTATTCAATGAATATTCAAAAGAAGATCATGACTTTATGGAGATACATAGAAATCTTTCATCTTGAATCATCTGGGAAGATAAACCAATCAACTTCAAAGGAATAATACTAGGTGAGTTGGCGATCTTATTGTAAAAGAGTTTAAAAGAGAAAAAAGAAAGCATATGGGAGTTTAAGACTTTGAATAGAGCATTGAATAAAAGGACATTATCCTGCACAAAAATTTTCAAAGAGGAATGGTGACCAACTAGAAGTTAAAATTCTACAAATGGTTTGATATCAATTATTATTAGATTCTTATCAAATCCATTAACTTATGAGGAACACCAATGGATATAGTCCATAAAAAGAAAATTTTGGTGATATCTTACCTTGCCGCTACATGAGTAAATAAAGGAATTAAGCCAAAAGGGTACCATCAAGGATCAAATTGAGGTCTTATTATCATAAATTTGGAAGACCAAAAATCCTAAGACCATTATTTAGTCATTACCTTTAGAGTACTGATGACTAAATAAAAGGTATCCCACCCTAATTAATCAAGTATGAGAGTGTGCATCAGATTACACAGCAAAAGTGGCCCTTATAGGTGAGGTCTTGTAGGAGAAACAATAGGAATGATAAATTGAGGATGAGCCTAGATTTGATTCCCAAGGGGGAAAATGCATTCACCAAGAAATCATCTAAGAGACAAATACCAGGAAGATGATAATTTATGGAATTTCGAGGATGAAATTCTTTTAAGGGGATAATAATGTAATGACTCCAATTTTGTAATATTAAAATCCTAAGATAGCAATGAAAAGTTTAGTTTTTGAAGATAAGGGCATTTTAGTCATTTCACTATTCACCTTGATTGAACCCAGAAATTTGGTCCTAAAAATGATACCATTAGGTGCGTCTCAGAAAAATGAATCCAACAAGACCAAAATCACCTAAAACGGAGTTAAAATGAGCAAGTTATGGCCCTTTGAAGTTCAGGGGCAAAAATGTAATTTTACAAAAAACGGATTTAGCCTGCAAAACACAGGGGCCCGTTTTGATACGGGCACCCTTCATCTTCAACCTTCTAGAGGGTTCTAGAACGACGGTGATTGGAGGAGAAATCACCGCCATTCTGGAGGTTTCTCCACCGCCATTCAAAGGCGGTGAGAGCCCCCTCCAGAACCCTCTTATAGCTCTATAAATAGAGCTCTTGGGCGCCTCTAATGGCAGCCCAAAAGCTTGAAGAAAGCCCATTGTGGAAGAGCAACCTAGAGGGGAAACGAGGAGAAAAACCCAGCAACGAGCCAGGTATGCCCAAGATCCCTCAAAACCCGTCTTCACAGTAGTCCTAGGATCAATTTCCCTAGGTTTTTGAATGAAAAACCATGCAAAATGGAGCCTGGAGAGCCATCAAGGACCCAGGGACGTCCTGAGGATGCCCCGTTCCCCAGATGAACGAAACGTTCCAGTCAGAACGTAACATGTCGATCTCGTTAGAAAAACCAAATGGGTGCGTCAGGGACGTGCCTGCAAAAGAGAGAGACGATGGGAAAACCAGGCACGTCTGCAGACGCGCCCACTGAGGCGCACACCGTAGGCATGCAGTGTGCTAGCAAGCCAGGATTTTCCTTTTTCATTAGAAAAGGCGGGCGCAAGCCGCTGACGCGTAGCGCCCTAGCATTGTGCCTTTTCACTCTTAAGGCCCTTATGTACGTGTGACACTAAAACGCTTATAACTTGAGATCTAGAGCTTTGATTGAGACATCGCAAAAGGCGTTATGTCCGTGTCAATGATACGGACACACCTAAACTATAAAATCCCTGATCAAGGCCCAATCAAAGGTGGGCATGAACCTTCGAATAGGATGGTGGCGCGTGGCCACTAGAGCTTTGGAAAACTGAGGATACCAAGGCCCAATTAGGACCTTAGGACACCCATAGGCATAGAGATGGACCCTTAATGCTTAAGTAATAAGACCAACTACTCTAAAACCAATAAAAGATGGGCCAAACTAACCTTGATTCCCTAAACCATGTTTAGGAGCGTCCGAGGACAAAGGGGTTAGCGCAACCTAGTCAGGTAGGTGTTCTATAGCTACTAGATTCTTTTAAAAGAACTATTATTGTTTTGTGAATACATGTTTTAGGTATATGACTTGCATGTGATAAATACTTTATGCATAGACATGTTTTGTAGATAATTGCATATACATTATGCATAGATATGTTTTGCAAACTATTGCAAACATTGCATGATTTATGAGCATTAAGTTCTTGTAAAAATTGCATGTCCTCGAGGGTTGCCAAAAGACGATGGAGTACCGAGGGCCAGGCAGTTGTGAGGGACCCAAAGAAGACAGGTTTTGAAAAGAGGTTTTTGGCTTATTTGATCGTACATGATTTGGGCTAGTAAGCTCGTGGGTGCTATGCTGAGGGGTTTGGGTTGGCCACCCAGCCTCTACCACTATTAGGTGGATGGGTACCACGCCCAAAAAGGGCATGTCCCTGCTTTGACTGCATGTGGTACAAGGGGCTACCACTGGTGTCACGGCACTGGGTCGAAGTGTCATATGCCCCGTGGAGGTATATGATCCTGTGTCCCTAGGTACCCGGGGGCCACACGGCGCTGAGGTCGTGGGCATAGTGGAACCCTATGGTTTCGTGGACTTATGTGCATTGCATATGGCATGATATAAGGTTGGTCGACCATACCATACCGGATATCCATGAGGTGGATTCAGTTGAGCATCTGATGCATATCTTTATATTATGATATATGATACTTTCGACTTGGATTATGATGTTTCCTTAAGTCGTCAGTATTCTGGTTTGACAGTGGTTTTAATATCAATATTGAACGTGATTATTCGAACATGCGTATGTTTTTATGAGCACATGATTTTATACATAACATGCATTGCAAAACTAGTAGTGATAGACTCCTACTCAGTATAGTATATACTCACCCTATCCTTAACATTTTTTAGGATAATTCCATCCACGAGTAGAGGACACCTATGTTAGTGCTATGAGCAAGTGAATAAAAAAGGAAACAATTATACATGTAAGTAAATTTTCAACCCTTTGGACATGTATTTGTATTTAATTACAATTGGGCTGTGTGCTGTGACTGGATAGACCTGGGGAAAAACATTTATGATTTCTAAAGCTTTTCAAAAAACTACTTTGGCTATTGTGAAAGCAAATGACACTCAGGGTTTTCAAATTGAATTTCAAAGAAAAGATTTTTCCGCTGCACTACATTGTTTTTAAATAGGGATCCCGCCTTAGGAATTTAGATTTTTCATTTAAAAATGCATGAGAAAACCCGGGTCGTCACATTTCAATTTGAAAAATTGGAGGGGGGGAGGGAGCGGGCTGGTGATATATCAAGGGAATATAAGACGGTTCTTATAAACGTCCAATATTTATATAAAATAATATAGGATAGTTTATAAAAACCTCCCTATATTCACTGAAATATAGGATAGTTTTTTTTTAACTATCCTTTATTTATTTAAATAAAGGACCATTTTCAAAAACCCTCCTATATTTAAGTGAATAAAGGATGGTTTTTAATTCAAAATGAATATATGATGGTTTTTGAATACCATCCATTATTCAAATTAATAAATGACGACTTTAAAGAAGCCATCCTATGTTTTGATGAATATAGGATGGTTATTTAAAAACCATCCTATATTTTAATAAATATGTATGACAGTTTTAAAAAACCATCTTATATTGATGGTCACTTTCACTGCCTAATTTTCTTTGGCATATTTTTTTGTTTGAACACTAACGAACGCTTTATTAATAACCTTCTTATATGAATTAAAGTAGTTTTACAAGGTACTTGAACTCTTAAAATATTAAAAAAATTTGAAGTACTTAAGTTACCCCATGATTTATTTCATTCATGTTTAACCAATGTTTGGAATGACACATGATGTGTAAACTTCAATTGATTAATTAAATCATTTTCATACATCACATGATACAAACACATGCACTTTAATTTGTCCCCTCATATGCAATCAGATTCCACCCACGCACCCTTTTCACCAACATCACGCACATAATCCATCTCACTCTCCCCTATTAGATCGATTGATGCCATTGTTGTATTGATTGAAGGGTACTCAATTGCCGTGTCACCTAGGTTTTCTTCATCATAGAAGTCCCTTCGAGAGGCTGATAAAATAATTGACCATCTCATACCATGTCCATCTTGTACATAAAATACCAGTTTTGCTTGGCATGCCAAAATAAACTAGTCACTTTGATAGCTGATTTTATTGAGGTCAACCAATGTCAAATTGAGGGCATTAGTTCTTATGCAATCTTTGTTGTGTTCCACCCAATCACACTTAAACACAACCACAATTCAACATATATAATCCAGCTCTCATATCTCATGTACAACCCCATAATAAGTCTTGTTAGCTACAATTGGGTTGTTGTCCTTTGAAAAAAAAATAAAAAAAGTGGCTTTAGCAACATAAGATAACACCACTACCTTGTTGTGCTCTTAATTTATCACGGTCTTTTGTATGAAAGCAATAACTATTGATGGCATATCCAAAATACTTTATTACTTCTGATTGAGGTCCCATTGTCATCTAACCCAAGCGTTTAGAAATAGTATAACCTAGAACATCTCGATGATCTAAAACCTATATGGAATAATATATTAATAAAAATGATTAAGTAATATATATGTGCATATACTATGTATATTACACAAATTAATTAATTAATTATAGAGCATTATTTAACTTAATTAAATACCTTCTTATGAAGCCAAGTCATGAAGGAACGACAATGCTCATCTTATAGCCACTTGTATTTCCATATAGCTCTTAGATACCTCTCTTTTAGGAAGTTCAAATGCATGCTATGTAATAATCAGAGATGATAATTATATATATATATATAACATGTCTAATGTTAAACTTCACCAACATTAATGATTTAATTAATTAATGTCAAAGAAACCAACAAAGAGCGAAAATTAATTACGTACTCAATGTAAGGTTGAACTTCATGACCACTAGATAGAGGTTCACTAACTCTTTGATCAATTAACATTCGTAAATGTTTCTTTTCTTTTTTGGATTCCAATTGCATCCACTCTTAATAAATACTCAGTGCAAATCTCAATTGCTTCTTCAATGTAACATTCAACAATACACCCCTCTGGCCTATTATGATTTCGAACATACCCTTTTAGCACCTTCATGTACCATTCAAATGGGTACATTTATCGTAAATAAATAGGTCCACACAAGCTAACCTCATCAATGAGGTGCATTCTTAAGTGTACTATGATATTGAAGAAGGATGGTGCAATGATTGTCTGAAGCTTGCATAAGGTTGTCACTAAATGGTCTTGGATTTCTTGTAATTTAGAAGTATCCACCACCTTCTTACATAAAGCATTAAAGAAATAGAATAATTTAGTAATAAATACTCTAACTTTATCTAGCAGCATTAAACACATTGCCACGAGTAGAAGTTGTTGCATCAATGCATGACAATCATGAGACTTCATCCTGAATAGTTTTACCTCTTCCATGGAGACAATGTTTCTAAAGCTTGAAGAGTACCCATATGGAACTTTGATATCTAACAAGATTTTGCACAGTATTCTTCTCTCTTCTTTGCTAAGCGTATAATTTGCTTTATGCAAGAACATTCCTCAGCTACCCTATCCTATTGATGCAACCTTCTCATCAAACCCATTTTCATGAGATCCATTTGAGTGGCAAGTCCATCTATTATTTTTCCTAGCATGTCGAGTATGGTATTGGTGAAGCTTTCATAAACATTCTTCTCAATATGCATGACATCAAGCACAAGCTTTCATGAGATCCATTTTCATGGGATCTAGTATCCAAAATCAAAGAATAATGAGTTCTTCTTCCAATATCTTTTAGAGTTGCTTTCAATTGCATGCAAAGTTGCCTTCCTCTTCTCCCCCCAAGATATATTAATATTCTCAACTTGTTCTAATACCTGTTGTCTAGTCAACCTCTTTGGAGGTCTCTTAGTCTCCACACTACCATCAAATTCTCCCTTTTTAAAATAGTATGGATAGTTTTTATGCAACCATCTTTTGTGGCCTAGGACTGCCATATTCTTACCATGTTGAAATCATGTGGCAATGTATAGTTACTACAAATGAGACATGCATTATATCCCTTCACTGTGCATGCGACCAAATCTGCATCCAAGAAAGTCACTTATTGTCCATAATAGTACAGCCTTAAGGGTGAATGTCTCTTTCTTGTATGCATCATAAACTTCAGCCCCTACTTCCTACAGTGTCCTAAGGTCATCGATCAATGGAGCTATGTACATGCCAATGTCATTCCCAAGTTGCTTGGGACTCGATATTAACATAGTTAACATCATGAACTTCCTCTTCATGCTCAACAATAGTGAGAAGTTGTAACAAATTATTATAATAGGTCAACAATTATGCCTGCTGCTCATAGAACCATGAGGATTAATCCCATCTATAGATATTGCAAGTCTTAGGTTCTTGGGTTTGTCTCCAAAATCGAGCCACATGAAGTCTACAAGCTTCCATGTAGGACTATGTGATGGATGCTGTAAATAGTTATCACCCACTCTCTCCTCAAAATGCCATACTAGTTTCTTTAATGTGAAATGTTCCATGGGATCTTAGAATAAGAGGAAAATACCATAGGACCTTTGTAGGGACATCTTTCACTCGCTGATAACTTGAATTCTTCCTCATCTTCCATCTTCAATGTCCAAAAATTGGACATATAATTTTGTCTTTGTGCTCCTTTCTATACAAGATGTAGTCATTGGCATAGGCATTTATCTTTTCATACTTTAAGCCTAGTGTAGCCAAGGTTTTCTTTGCTCCCATATTGAGCTAACCAATTTGTTCTCCTTGGGCTTCATTTACCAATGACTTTTTCAACAAGTGCAACCTAGTGTAAAGTTCTACCACTTCAAACAACTAGGTATAATCTATACATCCAATGTACAATGGTTCATTGGCTTCCTCTAATGTAGTTTGAAATTGAACTTGATCATGTTGAAAGTCATTGTATACATCTCAAAATATAGGTGTAACTATCCTACTATCTTCACCACTTCCTAGTGTGACTTCTATTTCACATACACATTTAGCCCTTGACGAGGGCCTATGAAGTATTTTCTCCATGCCACATCTAGGGGGTGATAGCTTTAATCAACTCCATTGAAGCACAAATGTTCTCTCAAATCACCAATAGTTACCCTTTTTAGGTTTCCACATCTCGAGCATGGACATCGAATTCGACTACAATACCACCTACCCCAAGTGCAAACTTAATGAACTCTTCTATTCCTTCCTCATATTCCCTTGGTGATCTTTCTGCACTCGTCCAAGCATATTTGTTCATTTTTTCCAAAAGCACGAAGGATTTCTAGAAATGAAAGAAGTATAACAATGATAGGTTAGGCATTTAACCAAATACTTGGGGTATGTGTGTGTGTGTGTATAATGTACATAGTTAATATGTATATATTTAAAAAAATATTGGAGGAGTCAACATTGAAGCCTAGCTAGGATTGGAAAAAGTAAGAATAAAGCATAAACATGACTAATCTATGCACATAAAATTTCACACTGATCCATATATATATATATATATATATATATGTATCACACAAATGCAAGAAGAAAAAGAGAAGGAATTTTACAGCCATAAACATCAAATAATGTAAAGAAAATGATAAAGTACAATAATACTACCCAAATGATAGTAACTGACGAAATACAAGTTCGAAATAAAGTGCATGTAAATCCAACCCAACATTTGAGTTTTCGTCGAAGAACTTGAGAGTCAGTTGAACTTCAACTTATAAGACATCAAAAATATAAGACGGCTCTTAAAACCCACTTATATTGTTAATAATATAGGATGATTTTTTAAAACCGTCTTATATAAATTTTATATAAGACAATTCTAAAAATGTGTCTTGTATTATTAATATAATATATGATGGGTATGCAAAACCATCTTATATTCTTTTAAAAATATAGAATGGTTCTTAAGAAATGTCTTATATTACGCTAATAATATAATGCAGTTTTTCAAAACTATTTTATATAAATTTGTATAAGATGGTTATGTTAAAACCATCTTATATGATTAGTATATATAAGATGAGTAATCAGAATCATCTTATATAAATTTATATAAGATGGTTGTGTTAAAACCGTCTTATATTTGTTGTCTTATAAGGCCCCAATTTTAGTAATGGTGGTTTAAGTGGCTTCCATGCAAATGTGGTGGGAATGCATGGCCTAATTCATGGGTGCACTTTGTCCATATTTAGCTCATTTAATCACATCCATTATTGATCCACAAGATGATCTTGACCTGTGGTTTATGTTGAAGTGATAATTTTGAGGCTTTGACTCAATCTTTTGATCTTAATCAACAATTTCATCCTAATCAATCTCGTTTGTCAGATCACCGTATTACTTCGTACAGAAAAGTGAAAAAACCCTAATTATATTCTAAAAAACATGATTTATCACATACTTACCCTGGATTAACTTCTGGACCTACAAAATAACATATTTTGTTTCATTAGGTAAAAAATGCATGTGTTAGGAATTTTGGTCTACAAATCCTAATTTACCCCTATAAGTTGTAACATAGGTAACGAATTGGATTGTTTTTATCTCCACCAACAATTTTTGGTCATTTATTTTGACAAAAGTTCAATTAAGTCATTACAGAAAGTTTAGGGACAATAGAGACAAAGTACACAGAAGAATAAGTTAGACATTGTTGACATAAATGTAATAAGACATTAGATTCTGTTATATGAGTTGTGGTTTAATTTAGTTGTTTTGGCTGTGACTAGTTGATCCTAATAGTGCTTATGCCTCCTTAATAATTTATTTATATATAGATTTTTTAAATGACCTCAAAATTGAAGGAAGAAGTTTTGAAACATATTATATGATATTATTTTTAAAAGCTTTACAGAAAAATATTTACCATCATATCCTAATTGTTTCAAAAATTTATCCAAAAACTATTCTTGAAAACTAGGATGTCACTATAGCACAATAGAAAATCTATTGAAATAAAATTGTTTTTCAATTTGAAAACAATCAAGTAAAATTTATAACCAATTTTTGCTAAATGATTCACAAAAGTCAATAAATCTAGTTCGGGTATTCAAACATAACCAATCATCAACACAGACCAGTCAATAGATGCCACTAACTAGCATAATTATGTTTCTAGATAATTACTACAAGTGTAGGACTATGTTGGAGTATAGATTCAGTAAATATAGGTGGAACCCAAGAAGACTCTTTGATAAATAGAATTAATCAAAATTTAGGTTATCATACTTTAACCTAGCTAAGCATCCAAGAGAAGGACAAATTATAACTAAAACTAATGACAAAGAAAGTGAAGAAAGTAAAGACATAAAATAAAGAAGCAAGTAACTAACTCTGAAGGAACAATTGAGCTAAACAACTAAACTAATAAACAAGAACGTAAACCCTAAATTACAAAGAAATCAATTAAGAAAACTATGAACTATTTAGAAAAAGTAGCAATTGAATAAAACAAGGAAAATTTCTAAATCTACAACTAATTAAGAATTAAAGTAAGGAACAAAGTAACCAAGAAAGCAAAATAACTATTTCATTAATGAAAATTTTACAAGGATTTTTTACATAAGCATTGAAAAGAAAGCAAATAAAAGAAAGCAAGTAAAAGTTCTTCACATCAAGGCTTGAATTTTGCTATACGGCAACACACCACAAGTCCAAAGAAAATCCCATCCAATGATCCTTTGAAATGAAGTATTAGGGTATTTAAGAAAAGAAGAGCCTAACACTTTCCCTAAACACTCATCACCACACTAAGGTAAGAAGATGATGGAAATGGAAGTAGAAAATTTTATGTCATTTTCCTTAGGCTAGAAACTCTAAGAAAAGGGTAACTTCAAAGGCATTAGAAAGAGTGGAGGTAAGATGCCATTCATCTTTAGGAAAGGGTGAACCATAGAAAAGGCTCCCTACCTTAAATGTGAAATAGAAAAAAAGGAAAACAAAGGGGAGACAATGGTCCTTGGATTAGAACTCACAATTTTAACTTAGGAGATGAAGTAAGAAAGAAGTACATGGTGTAATCCTACCTTTGGATGAATTTCGATGTTTCCTCAACCTTACTTATGAAATTAGAAAGTCCCTTTATTTCCATAAAAGACATAAGAATCCTTTCCTTTTCCTTATTCCAACCGAATAAAAAAAATTAGAAAGAAGAAGAAGAATGATGCATTAACTAACTAAGATGAACTATGCATGCAATCTAAAATTAGAAAGTTGGGGTGTGTAGCATGGAAATAAAAAGTGAATGGATAAGGTGGTGTAGATTTAATATTACTCACAAGCACACTAATTAATTATAGTATGTTCATGCAAGCAAGTTTGATCCCACATGGAATCTCATCGATTTTCAATGGATTGGATTCTATTTAAATTGATCAACTTTCATCTAAACAAATAGAGATGTGATTAAACTAGGAATTTAAAGTAGCATGAAATGGTAATATGCATGGATATAGAAGCTACATTTAAAAGCAATTTTCTAAAAAAAAAGCTAAGTACTTATAATGGAAACATAGGTAACTAATATGCAAGAAATTGAAGGAAATTAATGATAAATTAGAATGAATTAAATTAGGCAACAAATCTTAAGGAAACTACTCAAATTAGAAACTTTCCTAAATTAACACTTACCTAACCTAAAACTTACAAAAAATAGAACTTGCTAAAATTTGAAAAGGAAACTTTACAAAACTAGACTCAAATACAAATAATGAATGAACTACTTCCAAAATAATATTATGCAACTTAACTAAGCAAAAATCAAAGATGAATAGGACCTAGTACCATGCCCATGATCCATGGATTGTGTGCATGTTTCTAGGGTGTGAAAATGGCTAGAACTGTTGTTTCTAAAGTGAACTATCAGGGAAACTAATTAATGGATCTAATAAAATACTTAGAAACATAAATGATTTCCTAAAGATTTAATAAAAAACAATGTTTAGATGGCTAGCAAGCAACAAAGCACAAAGTTGGGGAGAGAAAAATTCCAGATTTTTACTTAAGAACATCAAACAATTCAAGCTTAAGAAAGCAATTGAAACCACAACTTTTGTATAAGAAAATAATCCAGATCTAATGTACCTTAATAAGAGAATCGTTCCATAACAAGAAACAGAGATGAATGTCATTAAATCAAAATCAAATTACACCCAAAACTTGGCACATGATACATAATAAGAAGCTGAAAATTGCACCTAATGTCTAAGCATAAAATGTCTAAACAATGCAACATAAAGCGCACAAACTGAAGTATTATAACATGCAAAGAAAACCTTGAAAGGAATTGAAGACAAAAGATGGCTAAATGGGAACAAAGGCAAGGAAATTTACCTAAAACTGTGGTGGGAATAAGGTGAAAAATGTCATTTTCTAAGGAAGAACTCTAGGTTGCAAGTTATTTATTCTCTTAGTTGTCACTACCAGAAAAGAACTAACTTAAATGTTGATAGAATAAGAAATGAAAATTAACGGAATGGTTACAAAGAAGATAGGAAAAGCTAGATGGAAAGAAGGGTGCAAAACTTGGAAACAAAACAAGTGATATTAAACCAAAGCAAGCAAACTAACCTAAATTGGAGAAAAATAATAAATAAAAAAAACTAAAATTTCAAAGGAAAAAATGGATCAAAGAATTCCAAAAGTCAGGTAGCAACTAAGCCAAAGGGGAGCTATGTTTCAAGGTGTCTCACCCACGTTGACTTAGAGTATAACATTCAAACCATGCGAGATTTATAGATGCTTTGGTTTCTAACTTAGGCAATGAATGAATCAAGAAGGAAGATAGATAAAAATGTAGGTTTTTGAATGAGGAAGGGTAGATTAAGAGTTAGGTAAGCATGGTGCAGTATGAAAGAAATGTAGGTGAGTAGGTGTGGTTAGTTTGCTAATTTGGAAGGGGATGATCATCTTTTTCCTTGTTAGGTAAGTGAAGATTTCTACCATCTAATTAGATGGTGATTGATGGTAGAATGGAGAGAGAAAAGATAGATAAAATGTTAGGAAAAATATGGGAAAAACTTAGATTTTGATGTGCTTTGAATGGATTTGGATTTAGTGGTTTCCTTATTTGGAAACCACTTCAATTTCATCCTCTTCTTAGAAGGTGGATCCCTCCTTGAGTTAAAAACATGGAACCTAGAGTGAATGGTGGATTAGGATTGTGAAATGAAAATAAAAGTAGGATTTTCTCTCTTGATGGGTACCTTAATGCATGATAATCTTACCTTTCACATTAATCTCTCAAAATGCATTAATAATAATACTTTTAGCCTGGGAAAGTTGCTTGAATTGATGCTCTAATCATGTGACTCCATGTGGCACTCATCCTTGGTTTGATGGCTTCATGTAATGGCTTGTTCCTTCGTGGCTTAAATGGCTTCAATGCTTGGCTCCTTAGGTTTTCTAATTTGACTAGCAAACTCATGAATAGCTCCAATTCTCATGTAATGTGATGTAAATGCATGGCTCTTTGCATGGATCAATTGAGTCACCTTTGCTTTCTTGTAATTTCTTCTTGGGGCTTCACTCCCACATCCTGGGGCAAGGGCACATGAAAAACTCCATGAAGCGTAGTATAAGTTGTGGGATCATCTTCTCACTTCTTACAAAAGTAAAATAAACACTAATTAAATCCTAGAAAATTATAACAAGTAACATACTTACATTGGATTAGCCTTTGAACTTGCAAAATACCAAACTTTTCAATTATTGGGCAAAAATTGCACGTGTTATAAATTTTCAAAAAATCCCTAGAAATAACACTATTTTATAACACATGGGCAACTAATTACATATTTTTTTTAGAAAATTGTGCACTTATCATAAGGAAACATGGTATGAAGGTGCGTGAGTAAAGGAAAGTTAGAATAAGAGATGGAAGAGAGGATGATGGATTCAAACATAACATAGGAAGTTCCATGCATGCAATATTAAGTGAGTATGTGTGAGAGTTAAAAATAGAAAGTGGGATGCATGCAATCTAAAAGCAACTATATTGCACAAAACAACAATTTTATGCATGGATTTCTAAAATAAGGAATGCATTCTAAGTGTAAGAAACTAACATGTATGAGGTTTCTAAACTAATCATATAATGTATGCAATAAACTAAGTCAAACTAAACTAAGTATAAGTTTCTAAATTAGAAAATACCATGTTCCTAAATTAAGAATGTATCATGCAATTAGTTTCTAAAATGATTTTAAAGTAATTCTAAAGTAAAAATAACTAACAACCTGAGTTTTTCAAAATGCAAGATATCTCTTGTTTGAAATTCATTTGAAAAAAAAAAAAGGATTTTTTTTTTTTATATTTCTTTGAAAATCCCAAGTGTCACTTTTACACAAAACATATGGATTTTATGGTGAAATCAGTGTTTCATTTCTACCAAAAATCTAGCAAAGTTTCCTCTGTTTTATGAACATATGTGCATTTGATGCATGCATACAGAACACCTGATAAACAATACAAATAATCTTTTGTCACTTTGAAAACAAATATACAAGACATATCATTTCCCTAAACCTCTAGTCACAACCATATCACAACACATTCTATTACATACAATTGAATCCACAATATGAAAGTAAACATACATTCACTTTCTTCAGTAAATTAGAAAGCTAATCTAGGGTTGAAAAGGCTCACCATTTAGACACTAGATAATCTCCATCCATTGAAATTCCAAACTCAGCAGCTACTCTCATGTTCAACACTCAGCAAAATTGTGCTTGTGTAGGTGGAATAAGTAACTATTTTTTCAGGAAATTAATGATTTACATAAATCAATGCATTTTAAGATTATATTGTACTTAAACAAAAATCAGGCTGTTTTCAAAGTACTCATGCCAAGATTTTAAGTTCTTAGATCATACCATTATGAAATTAGTTTATTTGTGCAATTCATTATAACTAATGAATCATCATCTATCATGGTTTCAATGAATATTAACCTTAGCTTATCCTAAGTATTTAAGAATTCTAAGCTTTTATCTTTTAATGCATGTTTAGTTTGTACTAAGATCATTTCCATTAATAGACACATAAGCATTTTGTAGTTATTCATGACATACAATTCTTCAAGATCGTTCACCACACATGATTATTCAAGTTATCCTTATAAATGTATATTTTGTTTGTCATTCGATAGTTAAGTTAACTTTCAAAGAGTGATGTATCTAACTTCCTCATTATCATGTGTAAACATAGTTATGTAACATCTTTTTCTTCGTGAACCCAACACAATTTCATATAAAAGAATAAATCACTATATGATCATGCAAAAATCACTTTAGCTGACCATGGTAAAACCATTTGTAAAGGAAAAGTCAATGTGAAATATAATACTAATAAAAAAAGCCACTAGCAAGGTGTAAGCATCAATGTACAAGGTTGATAAAAGATGAAGTCAAATGACAAGGTCAAAGAGTATACTATATGCTTAAATATTGGTCACTAGCAAACCAATGTTTGATAAATCTTAGATTTGGAAAAACCAAAGGCTATTCATGGTTTTTAAAAAGCATAGCCAATAAAGTCATAAGTGCAAATAGTTCTTTATGCATCCAATCAAATTGAAATCGTAATTATGAAAATTGGTCTCATACACATGAGGTGAAAATCCATGGGGAGAGAA
The DNA here is from genome assembly GCA_035236585.1 of Warburgia ugandensis. NCBI lineage: Eukaryota > Viridiplantae > Streptophyta > Magnoliopsida > Canellales > Canellaceae > Warburgia > Warburgia ugandensis. The sequence continues at coordinate 44,708,970 of CP141127.1, read as the reverse complement.
TGGTAATCTCAAATCTATAATGTCCAAAAGAATTCAATAAGTCTATCAAACCAACGTGCTTAAAAAAAATGAGGTTGAATGAAGGCACATAGCCCTCAATCTAAAATGTACAAATCCATGCCCGCATCACTATGGAAAAGTGATCACTCCAATCATGGTGGCATATAGTCCTACCACCTTGGATGAGGTCTAAAGTCTCTATAAATGATTCACATAATATCAACATAAAGACACCTACACTTGTTAGGCACTACCATCACTCATTGGCAACCACCGTGGCCTCTATGTTTGCTCATGGATACTTATGCAAACCATGTCTCACTAGATTCATGGGGGCTACCCAACTCCTCTTAGAGAAATTTCTCATGAGAAGGTACTCCTACTGTCCACCATCTCCATCGCAGAAATCATCTTAGAGGTTAGTAGCCAACTGCGCTTAGAGGTCAGTGGCTAACTACACCTCCTAACATACGGTCTTTAGAACTTATAACACGTTGACTTAGTGCACCTAGCAAGAAATCAGGGACTTAGGACACCTTGATAGTGCCTATCCAAAATGTCATAAAATCCATATCCACAAAGACCAATGCTGCTCGTAGAGCGGCTGCCTAAGCATCAACAAGTCCACATCCATCAAAGCTTACGGCCACTAGTAGAATGCTTACCTAAACTATCGATAAAATCCACAATCATTAGGGCTTACAACTGCTCATAGAGTGCCCACCTAAGTATCAACAAAACTACATTTAATGTTTTAGGGTTAGTTCTAGGGTTAGAACGTGATGAATAGATCAAATCCACTATAGATTTGGTTTTTGGTAACTAATCACTAGTTGGATCATGGTGAATGGATCAGGTTGGTCATATATTGAGGTCTTATTTACTAATTAATGGTTGAATCATGTTAGGGTCCATGGATCCATCAGATATCTAACATTTGGAGGCAAATCAATGGTCAAATTGCGATAAATGCTTGTAATAAGTTTAGATCTACCATTTGGAGGTAGATCAATAGTTGGATCATTATAAGATCTACAAAATCAGTCACAAATCCATCATTCAAAGATAGATCAATGACTAAATCTCCATAAATGGCCAAATTGGTCATAGATTTGGTGATCTAGTCTAATCAAGGGTCTTGTCACCATCAACAATCAAATCTTCTTTGATCAATGAATAGAAAGATAGGTCTTGTTCCTTGAGTGCAAGGATTGTGAAGGTTGTCTTAGATCTATGAAATCCATTATGGATTGGGCAAAATAATAGTTCAAAGCTTAAGGGGATAGTGGGGGCCCACTATGTCAACTAAATCACTGACGTGAGTCGGCCTACCCTAAGTCACTAGAGGAAAGGAAAATAATGGAGGACTAGGAGAAGGGAGCAGGTGCAAGGCTGGCATGTTAATTGGGTTGTGCCAGCTGGAGGAAGAAGAAAAAAGGGGGAGTGGGATTGGCACATCTTGCCATTCGGGCTACGCTAGTTTGAGAAGAATAGAGAGAGACTAAGAGGGAAAGGGGGGTGGCTAGCCTACTCAGGCTGCCAAGAAATGTCACATCAATGGAGGGAAACAAGGGGAGGGAGGAGATGAATGGGGCTGATGACAGCAGATTATGCTAGTTAGAAAGGAGGGAACCAGAGAGAGAGAGCAGGAGAGATAGGGAAGAGGTGTTTTAGCCAATGGCCCTTACCTAGTCAGTGCCTATACTGATGTGGCCAATAAGTTGCATTGGTCCTCTATGGATTGAGATAGAGGAAGAGAAGGGTGAGAGGAGAGGAGAGGGTTTCAGGGGTGCAAGTGGCCGGTGAAGGCTATCGATTCAATCACCATTAGAGCATGACAGGGAAAATGGAAGGGGAAAAGGGTTTTCTATTGGTGTCGAAATCTAGGTAGAGGTAACTTTTCAATGTGTGAATCGAATGGTGGGGGGTTTTGGCACCAATGAGGAAGGGGAGGACTTACCGGTGGGGAGATCTGAATGGTAGGGTGGCATGCAATGAAAGGTGAAGACAGAAGGAAGGGTAGGCATCAGGGTTTTTTTGCCTTTCTCTAGCATCCCTCTTTTTGACACACTCTAAGTTGCTATCTAATGTGGAGAGCCAAACCAACAAATGATAGCTATCAACCCACATGTTACAATCGTCGTAGTCCATAAACGAACAACATTGGGGATTCCATTATCAATTTAAAGCCCCACTAAATCAGTACAATTTTTGGGGTTTTTCCACCTCCATCTCCATTTCATGCAAAATTAGTGTTGTTAGAATCATCTCAATTCTTAGTTTTCATTTTTGATATTTCTAAATCCAAATTTTGAGTTTTCTAAGAGGTCACTTCCTTAAGATTCATTTTTCAAGGAATTAAAATTTTAATTTTATTTCAATTAAAATATGTTATAATTACCTAGAAATTAACTCAAAATTTGATGATGTTATAAAATGAAATGTATGGATAAAAAAGGGAAAGTTACCACAACTAAAAAGTAAGGAATTTATGATCTAAATTTGAAACTACTTAACATCTAAATTAGAAAAGTGCTTAAAACATGGAAAGTGAAGATGCTAAATGGAAAGCAATGCTACAAACACGATTTACCAACTGAAAGGTAACCTAAGGAAACATAATTAACTTACTAATCTTCCATGAATGCAAAGGAAACCATAAAATCTACCATGCACGAAAACTTCAAAATGATGCATCCATCCAAATTGGATGGAATCTATGTAGATCCTAAGTACTTGATGGATGTAAAAGTAAGTTAATGACAAGGAACAGATGGAGATGGATAAGATGAAAGAAGCTAAGATTCTATACATGAATTACAAAACAAAGACACTATAGAAGAGTGCACAAAAAACATAGGAAAAACTAACACATAACTATGCGTGAAAACTACTATAACATGGATGCTATGCAAGAGCAATATAATTAACCAAAACCTATGTGAATGCATAGAAAACATAAATGGAAGAGATAGAAGATGGAACAGAGAGAAAAAGAAAAATAAGCCAAAAAGGAATTGTAACATGTTGGGACCCTACCTTTATCTTTAAAGAATTTGAACATAGAAGCTTGAAGGGAGGTTCAGTGACGGTGATATTCCTCACTCTATTTCACTTATATTATCCCTTGAAGACTATGGAAATTTGAAAGATCCTTAACTCATTCAAAACACCTCTATTTATAAGTTTTTAGAGCAAAAATGACAATGCTTGAATGGTTGAGATCAACCCACCTTGATTAAAATTGAATGAAGGATTTGATGGGGGAGCGTGACTTTGATATGGGAGTGTAGATGAGGAGAATGGAAAGAAATAAGAATAAATAGGAAATAATAAGAAAGAAACCATCATGGGAAACAAACAGATTAAGTAGTCAAAGAAAGGAAAGTGAGTGAGATAGCTTATGAATGAAGGGAAGAGGGTGTGGTAAAAGTCATAAGTGAGCAAGGGGAGGCATCATTCTCATGTAGAATTTTATAATGGAAATAGAAGGTGGTAAGTTATACAAAAAGAGAAATAATGTAATGGGTATGTAAGGAATGGGTAGGAATGGAAATAGACGAGAAGAAAAGATAAAGAAATGGAAAGTAGGTGGAAGAATCTAAGGGAATTCAAAATTGGAAAGTCTTAAAAAGGGAGAGAGGTGGGGGGGGGGGGCGGGGGAGGAAGGGGACTTCAAGTGGATGTGTATGAAGTTTTCTTAGAAACCCTAAGATGAGATGAACCTCGGATGAGGATGGATGGCTGAGGGGTTGAATTTCTAAGGCAAGAAAGGAGATTAGGGTTTTTATCTTTTCAATGCTTAATGTCTAGCCATTAGATCATAATTAAACTTAATTGAATGAATAGGATTTCATTATAACATTTAAATCTCCCTAAAAAATTATTTTCTATCCACTATTGGATTGTCTTGCACTGGAATGAATGACCTTGATTCCTTAGCTATACCTCCATGTATTTCTCACCGACTAAGTGTGCTTCACTACCTTGCATAGATAAGACATCCAATAATTGTTTGATCTTCTTCTTTTGGTTGAGTAGGAGAGAGAAAATAAGTAAAAAGTCTTTATATGGGTCTTGGTCTTCTTTTTATTTTTCAGAAGCTTTCATTGTTTATGATCCCATTGAATGTGAATTGAACTTCTCGATAATCTTCTTAAGGTGTTGATGCATTTATTCATGCATGAGAAATTTACAATCTTTTTATCCTCATTTTAGTAGGAGTTTTACATGAGGTTTCTGACTACTCTAACTTTAATAGTGACCCTCAATGACTAGTCTAAGCCTCCACATCTTCACTTCTAGCATGAATGACTCACAATGTAACTCATTTTCATTTCTATTCTAGACATGCAAAATAGTAGGATTAACACCAATTAGTGAAAAATAAGTGATTTTTATAGCTAAAACATTCTAAATATAGAGATATGCATGTAAAATTTCTACATATGTATATATACATATTAAATATCGTGGAAAAAAATTTGCTAATCCTCAAGCAAAACTACAAAAAAGAAATAAAAAATCTAAAAAAAAATTCTAACCACTTTTGTAGGTGTTGCCATCTACATTTAACATATGTAAGAAACCTTTAAACTCCTAGGTCACATCTAGTGGGCTAGTTGTAGTCTCGTAAGTGTAATGACCCCAATTTATGTAATATTAAAATTCCATAAAGAGTTCAGTTTTGAAGATAAGGGCATTTTGGTCATTTCACTAGTCGCCTTGACTAAACCCAAAAACTTGGTCCTAAAAATGGTGCCATTAGATGCATCTCAGAAAAAGGAATCCAACGAGACCAAAATCACCCAATCCTCAACATTTTTCAAACACCAAGTAAATACTTAAGGGCAAGGAACGCTTGTGCTAGGAAGACACCCAGACTAAGTACAAGTAAGTAAACCCCAACCTTATCTTTCAATGTTACTTGATTGTAGTTACTCTCTAATAGCTGGGCCTGTGACTAACACTTTCTTAGGAATAATATTGATTTAAACTTTGCCATGGCTAAATAAATTGAGAATGTGTTTTGACACTCGCGGTTTTTATGAAAGATTGTTTTCCAAAAGTAAAAGATTTTCCTGCATCTCATACTTATAAAACAAGAGATCTCGCCTTTTTATCAAAATTGCATCATATAAAAACCCGGGTTGTGATAGTTGGTATCAGAGCCCAGGTTTTATTCTTTCATAGCCAGTCCAGCATGTCCAAGGGTCATGAACAATAAAGAAAACCAAGAATAAGTAGTATAAATAGGAGTAGTAGAGATGACTACTTCTATTTAAGGATTACAAAATTAATGCTCAAGGCATTTCACCATAAAGACATAGGTGAAAAAGGAGATAGTCCTAGCAAATACTTAGATATTGGATTGCTTGAATCCTATCAAAATCATAGGAAATAAGAATTGTTGTGCAGTGGTGCAAAGATGAAATCTCATATAAGGATCATATTATGATGAGAATGAATGAATGAAGATGATCAATGGACTTGTTAGTAGATAGTGTTGACCTGCAATAAAGTAATCTCACTAAAGGTGAGAAAATCAAAGAACCTAGATGGCTATCTTACCATCATAAAGAATATTAGAATATGAGTACATTCTCACAAGATATAATATGAGTAAAAGACAGACTTTGAGAAGAATTTTGATGATAAACTAAGAGGGATAAGAATGCAAGATGATATTAATAAATGACTATGACTCGAACTAGGTCACAAAGGTATGGATCTTGAGGGACTTAGCTCAATTTTGGATACTTTAATTTGAGTCTTATGAAGAGTGAAGTACTATCGAATAATAACAACCTAAGAATTATGGAGCAAATCAGAAGAGGTATACAAGTAACAGATTATGTGAATAAGAGGAACATAACACGAATATGATAAGGAAATAAATTCGACCGAGTTATCAAAAGATTTTTGACAATAAAATTGGGGATGATACATCTATGATAATAGACTGATCTTATCATGAACTTGTACGAAAAGTATAGCATGACCAAAACGTCAATACCATTGTACGAATTTTATTGAGGCTATAGGCAATTGAGGATTTCAATGATCTTAAGATAGTTTAGAATTTATGAGAAGCATTCAGTTTATCATATATGTTACTTAAAGAAATAGATGAAGTCTCAATTATATGCAACAGCGCATATAGAGACATTTATCCAGGTAGACCAAATGGATATTGAAGAAAAGAGAGAAAGAAATAGATATGTAACTATAAGTATTCGATGAATATTGAATATTCAAAAGAAGGAAATCATGACCTTATGAAGATACATACAAATCTTTCATCTTGAAGATAACCAATCAACTTCAAAGGAATAATAGTTGAGTTGGCAATGATACATATAATAGAGAAAAAGCATATGGGATTTAGGACTTTGAGTAGAGTATCAAAATTTTAGGAGATTATGTGACAAGAAATTTTCAAAGAAGAATGGCGACCTACTAGAAATTAAATTCTACAAATGGTTTGATATCAATAAGATTCTTATCAAGATCCATTAGCTTATGGGGGACACCAATGGATATAATCCATAAAAAGGAAAATTTGGTGATATCTCACCTTGCTACTACATGAGTAAATAAAGTTATATTGAAAAAGGAATTAAGCCAGTACAGTGACTGTCCATTTAGCAAGTAGGGATCAAATTGAGATCTTACTATCATAGATTGGAAGAGCAATATCTTAAGACCATTATTTAGTTGAAGTTATATACTCAGAGGGATGTTATAAGTCTTTAGACTTGAGTTTTCCTTAAAAAGAAAAGCACTTGTTAGACTAAGTCATTTGAGGGTATAAGGCCAATTGATTAGGCCACATCATGAAGTTGATTAGGCCACATCATGAAGAGCTACAAGTACAATAAATATAGTAACAACTGAGATAGGAGCAAAAATAAGAAGTGATCTAAACCAATGTGAAAGGTTTTTCAAACCTTAGTGGCTACCATGACAAGGTGAAGAAATTACTTTGGGTCTGAAAACTACTACAGACTTGAATTGAAAGGAAGGTAGATAAGTTCCGATCACTCTAGAGGCCCTTGAGCTTATAACGTATTTGGGAAGAAATCAATAGGTAATCAAATAAAGTCTTTCTATGTCTAAGAAAATGTTTATGCTTATCTGAGTATTGTAAAACTTGTTGAGTAAACAACTTTAGTACAATTTGATATAATCGCTATTGAAGGAGAATTATTGCTATTATAAACTAAGTATAAGAAGGCACTTGAAAGATAAAATAAGGAGGCACTTGAAGAATAAAATTTGAGGAATTGAGAAAATCACTACTTATGAGTATACCTCCTGACAATATAGACTGCATGATTGAAGATTGCACGACATATTGACATAGGGGATGGAAGGAGAAAAGGTGAGATGGCTAGCACACTATAAAGTGAGATTTGATGTTACATTGCCTATAGACAAATAGTTAGTTGTTATAAGCATATACCAAGTACTAAAAATCAATTAAAGGAATTTCTTAAGGTCTAACCTGACTGGATTGAGTATAGAACTTTTGAACTAGAAGGTAACAAAGAAAACTATCAAGCAAAGAAAGGACAAAGAGGATGATGAAGGATTCAATCATGACCTAGTAAGGGTACTCGGTTATGAATAAGAGACTTTTTGCTTTGCATTAATAGGAACATTATTGAAAATCCAAATGACAAATTGATGAGAATAGTGAGATAGGCCTCTGGACAAGAACATTTGACCCATGATGATGAATTGACTTGAGTTTGGATAAAATCTTCACAGAAGAAAGCGTTTAATGAATTCAATAATTATGAAACTGGATATGGAGTTAGGACATTTACTTTCAGTATATGATAAGGTCCTCGATGGAAGAAGCTACTAATTGGCTTTCATGATTTTATTTGAATGTAACTTTGATCGAAGAATAAAGTCACATATGGAAAACGACAGACAGTTGAAATTCGAAGTTAATCAAGGGTTTGGCTGTAGATCACATGATACCATGTCAGTTATTGAAGTATCTTAGGGACAAATATGAAAGATAAGAAGCAAAGTTAGACACAATGGAAAGAAGGTAAATTTTTGGACTCTTACTAATGACATATAACCAATCATTAGAAGGAGATATGGATGATGAAGAGATCATTAGATGAAAGATAAAAAGAAAAAGGGATTATCCTATGATATTCAAAATAGGAGAAATAAGATCATATGATTCAAAGAAGTATAGAGTAATTTATACATGAATATAGAAGCATGATCCTACGAGGAGACCATCCTATACACGATGAGATAAGTATAGGAATCTAAGGAATTCAAGATAGATGAAGTACCGCTAGAAAACAGTATTCTTAAATTGGCACGTTCGAGAGTATGGCGCTGCATTAGAGTACGCAGTGAAAATAGGCCCTTATAGGTGAGGCCTTATAGGAGGAACAATGGAAATGATAAGTGAGGATGAGCCTAGATTTGATTTTTAAGGGGGAATGCATTCACCAAGGAGTTATCTAAGAGACAAAATATCTTGGAGATGATAATTTATGGAATTTCGAGGACGAAACTTTATAAGGGGGTAATAATGTTATGACCCCAATTTTTGTAATATTAAAATTCCATAAAAAGTTCAGTTTTGAAGATAAGGGCATTTTGGTCATTTCACTAGTCGCCTTGACTAAACCCAAAAACTTGGTCCTAAAAATGGTGCCATTAGATGCGTCTAGGAAAAAGTAATCCAACGAGACCAGAATCACCCAATCCTCAATATTTTTCAGACACCAAGTAAATACTTAAGGGCAAGGAACGCTTGTGCTAGGAAGACACCAAGACTAAGTACAAGTAAGTAAACCCCAAGCTTATCTTTCAATGTTACTTGATTGTAGTTACTCTCTAATAGCTGGGGCTGTGACTAACACTTTCTTGGGAATAATATTGATTTAAACATTGCCAGGGCTAAATAAATTGAGAATGTGTTTTGACACTCGGGGTTTTTATGAAAGATTGTTTTCCAAAAGTAAAAGATTTTCCTGCATCTCATACTTATAAAACAAGAGATCTCGCCTTTTTATCAAAATTGCATCATATAAAAACCCGGATCGTGACAGTAAGGGTTTTAGAAATGATACCTATAAACATTTCCAAAAATCTTACAAAAGTTCTTCATGTTTCTTTGAGATTATTCTTATACTTGGCTTATATTAACTCTATCATGATATTATAAATGATCAAAAGTTCAAAAGCCTACTATTATGCTAAAGATATTCCATTAATTCACTGAGCCTTGAAATGTGATTGTGTGAGTATAACCAATATATACATATTTATTAGCTTCCAAGTAAAGTATATCCTAAATTACCATCCAAATGTATGTTTTGACTTCAAATCTCATAGGACATACTTTTCTAAAAAAAAGGTCACCCAAAAATGTGTAAATCTCTCATTAATATCTAAGTAGAATAACTTTCATCAAGTCCAAAATTCTCACATATTCCATGGCAATGATTGATAACTTATAATGAATGATAATGGTCACATGGAAGGACATCAACTATTAGGAATTGTACACTCTACACATATTCCCTTCTCATTCATAAGTGTATCCTACTCATATTCCTCCTAATGTCAAGTTAGAACTTCTATTAGGATGAAACATAGGCTTAGGATAGGGTCATGAAAAGAATGTGTATAATGATAAACTTAGTTTGTTTGAAAGATGCATAAAGGTCCTCTGCTAGTGTATTAACAACTTTCATTTTTTAGAAGAGTGAATATTTCCTTTTCATTAGCTATCTTTTACTTGACTCATTTTTCAGTTTGATTTTTTTTTGTATATGGCCTTTCTTTCCTTCTATGTTTTTCTTTTTAGCCTTGTCGTGATGTTCATCTTTTGAATTGTATTTCTCATACTTTTTATTCAAGATATTTCTTTAACCATCTCTATATATTTCCAAAGTAACTAGGTAATGGATATATTATAGGTTTATTAAGAGTAATGGTTAATGGGTTCACAAACAAAGGGCTTATTGTAAAGGCTCAAGGGGTTTAACTAATGGAAAATAACGAAGGGAAGGATAAAGGCTTTGGGTATACAAAGGATAGCCTTTATCATCTTCTAGGTTTCATATGACTAAAACATAACTATAAACTCAAGAGATATATGGTATAGTCATTCAGATGCTTTCTCAATATCTGACCAAGGTGAAGAATAATGAGACCAAGTAGGAAATTAGATCTACTAAAGAAAATTTTGAATTTCTATATAACCCCCAAATAGAAGAATGTCTCTAGAGCTCACATGGGTTAATAGTCTCTACAAATCTTCTTTAGGATAGCTAGGTTAATGTTTCTCTTCAACTTTATACACACACACACACATATATGTAGGCATTTTTTACAATGAATATTTTGAGTTTAATTTTTCATGGAGCACTTTATATTAAGGACAAAGTAGTGAACCAATTGTATTGAAATATATTAATAAGATAAAGTTCAAATGATAGCTTGAATATTCAAAAATTTTGAATTATCATCCATGTAAAGGAACTTTTCATAATCTTTCCACATTTTCCAAATTTTTTAATTTTTTTTATGTAAAAGAATAAAAGACTCAAAAATAAAATATTTAGGACATATCAAATTTTAAATACCCTACCCCTGACTTAAATTAAACATTCCTTAATGTTTTTAAATAAAAGCATGGACAAATGAAATAACCAAGTAAAGAGAAAAGGGTTAGAAAAATATTAAATGAACTCCCGAGATAGTGCATTGACCTTGTTGAAGTAGTCATAAAAAGGAGAAAAGTAACCTACTACTACATCTACCCTATGATACAGATGACCTACTATAGTAGGATTGTCCTAGCTTGGTCTGCATGTTATTTGACTTGACTTCTAGTCCTAAGTGTTTTGATGGATTTTCACTTGATCAAACCATGTATAACTAATTGATGTGTCTTCATAGTTACTACATGCTCATGGTTCTATTGGAGTATAGAATTGCCAAATGTGGGTGGATCCCACAAAGACTCTTTAATAAATAGATTTAATTAGAATTTAGGTCATCTCACTTTATCCTAGCCAAACACTCAAAAGGACTAGTTTTAAGTAAAACTAAAGACAAGGAAAGTACAAACATAAAGCAAACTACTTACATAAAAGGAAATATCTAAGCCAAACAACTAAGCAACTAGAAAGTAAACTCTAAACTAGAAAGAAAGTAATTATACAAATTAGGAAATTAACAAACCATCTAAGCAAAGAAATAAAGCAAGAAACATTTTAAAACTACAACTAACGAGGAATTAAGGAAACTATTTAAAACTTTAACTAACTAAAAATTAAAACTAAGTACGAACTAAGGAAACTATTTAAAATTACAACTAATTCAAAATTAAGGGAACAAAGTAACTAAGAAAAGAAAGAGAGCTCTTTCACTAATAAGAAAATGAGATGATTATAAAGAATTGTTACATAAGCAATGGAAAGCAAGCAAGTAAAGAATCAAATATATGTCCTTATAATCTAGGCTTGAATTTCAACTATAGGACCCACATGTTTGTACCTCAATAGGAGCTTGTACACTTATCTTCAATTCAAAATACAATAAAGTTATTGCCATGCTTTTCTCATCTCCTTAACCCAACATACCACATACCTAATAAATCCCATCCAAAGATCCTTAGCAATGAAGTTTTAGGGCAGCTAAGAAAAGAGGAGGCTTAATTCCTTTCCTAGACAATCACCACCCCAGGAAAGAAAGAAGAATGATGGAAATGGAAATAGGAAAAGTTATTGCATTTTCCCCAAGATGAAAACTCTAAAAATAGTGCAACTTCAATAATTTTAGATAAAGAGGGGATTAGAGGTCATTCATCTTTGAAATAGGCATCTACAAAGAGTATTATACTTTAAAAATGAAATAGAAGAAAACAAAAAAAAAAGTGAAGGTAATGGCCCTTGTATTAGGACTCACCAACTTCATCCTTAGGAGATGAACCAAGGAATAGGTATGTGGTGTGATCCTATCCTTCAATATGAAGCCCTTAGTTGTGAATCAAGGTCACTTTATGGATGGATTTGAGTGTTTCCTCAACCTTACTTAGGAAATCAAAAAGTTTCCTTAAAGAGTTAAGAATCCTCTCCTTTTCCTTATTCCAACTCCATAAAAAGAAATTAGAAGAGAAAGAGGAATGATGCATGAACTAACTAACATGAATTATGCATGACTTCTAAAATAAGAAAGTTAGTGTGGGAAACATGGAAACTGAAAGCTGATGAAATTAGAAACATGGTAAGAATTGGGATCCATGCATTCCACTTAGCATGGGTGTGTGCATGTGATTGAGAAAATATAAATTGGGATGATTATGACCTAAATGCATGTTATGATATTATGCATGGAATTTTAAATTAGGAATGCATTCTACATCCATGAATCCAACATGAATGAATGTATTACCAATGACTATGTAAATCCCTTATAATAAACATGAAAGTTACCAATAAAATGAGGGATTTTTTTCATTTTTCCTTTCTTTTTCTCTGTAGCTTCTTAAGGGTTCACCATGTTATTCCACTTTGACTTCTAATAGAATGTAGTTAGGAGAACAATAAATTCTTATTTGAGTGGAGAAAAGTACCTAAACTTTACCTGCAACAAGTGTGAAAGAAGTTGGAAAGCAAGGTGTAAGGAGATGGGGGAACTATATAACAAATTGCATGCAAATAGGGTGTGGGTGTGATTGGTAAAAGTGGTGGACAAGTGAGGGTAGAAGAGGGAAGCCACATGGGCTAGTTTGAATGTAAACAACCAGCCCTAATTTGCGTGGAGCATAAGGAAGTTGGCCAGTTTAGCATCCTTACAATCCCCAATCACCCTAAGTTAGAAATGAGGATGTTAAAACAAAATGTAAAGCTCCTTCCACTCCTCCATACATATTAACCCATCTTGGCTGAAAGGAGTGTTGAAGTTGGAAAATCTTTGGAGGTTGGGGACAATGGAGATTCCCAGCAATGGAAGATGAGGGCAAGCTAGAGATAAAAACCACAAAATTCTTGATTTTGAAGACTCTTTCTTTATAGTAATAGTTTATGGGATAAATCAGTAAAAAGGAAAAGGAAAATTAAGGGTTTTGACAATGGAAGAATGGCTAGTTGGGGTCATTGACAACAGGTATCAAATAGATCCAGAGGTTGAAAACCTGTTGCCTCCTCCATAAAAGCTAAGCTATTTTGGATGCTAAACAAGTAGGGTAAGGGGAGAACGGTGGAGGGCAAGTTTTTCATTGCAACAAGAAGGAAAAATCTTGAAGAGAAGAAGAGTTAGAATTAGGACGAAGCTAGTAATCCTATTAGAAGGGCATACACCCTTCAGGGGAGCTCAACTTTGGTAGCAAAATCAATTTCATTTGAGGCTGACAAGGACTCAAATATGGGGAATATCAAGGGTAGTTCCTCATCAACAAAGAGGTAGGGGTTTTAAGTTGGAATGCTGATAAATACTACTTAGTCTAGCCTCACATCAGAAGTATATTGTGTATGTTTCATAAATTCTATTTTAGGTTTATCGATGAATCTCAGTTTCAGAAGCCTTGTATGTTATGTTTTGTTTATGTTTAAATTTGTTTTCTTTAAATGGATTACATGGCCTTTTTTTATCTCATTATTCTAATGTCATTGTGTTCTTGTTTGTAGTATCCATGGAAGAAGAACAATATCAATATGAAGAGCACAAATAAGGGGCCTACATGAGCACTACTCCAAAGAGAAAAGGCCAAGGGCAAGCAACTATGGAAAAGCTTATCAAAAGAAAGTCAAAGGGAGTTAAAGAAACTATCCAATAAAATAGTGAAGGTAAGAGATAGGTGAGAGTGTAGCCTTTTATAACTATTTTATTTGTTCCATAGTAAGAAGCATGGTTCCTATCATAACTAATGATTGGAGACTTGAGCCATGTTCAACAAAAGATTCAATATGGGAAACGGTGAAGGTAGGTAAAAACTTATAATATGCATTATATAGTTTATAACATACCTTATTTTCAAATATAACAAATTGTTGTGTACTTTGGCAACTGCCTTTAACGTGCCTGAGTAGAAGAAGCAATGTTCTTTAAAAGGCACTAGTTAGCAATGGAGAAAATGGAAGAACTACCTTGTTCACTGTTACATAGATCCATATGCTAATGATCCATCAAGGTTGTACATAGTGCTCACCATTTACTCCAATGTCATTGACTAGGATGTGTGGAATGCATTTGTACAACGCTGCACGTCCAATGAATTTAAGGTATGTGTAGGAATGATGTTTCATTTAACTAATTATATGTAACATCTGATTATTACACTTGATTACATATGTACAAATGTGTAGGAAAAGAGTGTAAGAGGAAGAAAGGTGCTTGAAACTAATATGCATCACGACCTGTCCAGGTTGGGCTACACTCATTTAGAAGAGCATGAAGTAAGCATCTATGACAATTTGTTCCTTTCAAATTAAGGCTACTTAATGCTATATACATTTTGTTCTCTAGAAGTAGTGTCTTGATAAAGAGCAAATGAAAGTTAGGACTAGAGTGGCCTATATTGGCCATGCATTCTCTAATGAAACTACTGCACAAATTGCTTCTCGCATTTTAAGTGGTTTCACCTATCTTTCAATTTTATAAGTTAGTTAGATGACATGATCATGGCTTTCTAATTAAATTTTACAAGACATTCTTACCTAATATAGTACAAGAGCAAGACTCTTAGCAACATTGCTACCAATGATGACATCCTGTATAGGGTCATGGGCAATAAAAAGGACCACCCTAGTCAAGTTAGGGGCATGGGGTGCAGTGTTGTTCCTTGTAAATTCTTTGGTAAAGGTTTAGCTATAGTTTAAGATTAGTCAGTTGCAAGAAGAAAGTTTGATGACAGTTTCTCAATCTCGTGATCATAATTCTTGCAGTGCCCTTGTACCTCCATCAAATGTTAGCTACAATTCTCCAACTAAAGAAGTTCATGAAGGACAACTGGCACCCCTCAAAAAAGAAATTCTAGTCAAGGAGGTAATGAAAATTTTCACTTTTGTGTGTGAGTGTGTGTGTCTATATATATATATATATATAGACAAAAGTAGAAATTTTCATTATCCTTCTGTAATAATTCTCTATCTCAACCTATGTATTGTATATCTAATTTGCAGGTGGTTCAATGCCTATTGAGCTTGGATTTCTGTCAAAACTTTGTGGAAGTTGGTTCATGCTATGAGCATTAAACAACCATTTTACACAAAATTAGTATGCCACCACATACTAAGCAAGTGTCCACTACCAAGGCTTTGGATGCTAATGCCAGCCTACCATTCCCTTTATAAATGAAAAGTAGTGTAACCATTGGGCATGCAATTGTATATCACATCGCTTGGCCAGAGGCACTAGTCATTCCCATAGAGTGCACGATATGTATCTTACTATACTAACTTTGTCATCAATAATTTTTACCTAAAGACCTCAATTTAATTGTTTATTAACTTTATACATTTAATTAGCAATAACATGTGCCAACAAGGTCACCTGCCATTGCACCATCGCTAATTATTACATAAATGGAACAAGTACTTGAATATATCTTTGTTTTTTTCATTATAAATTCAGGTCTCTTCATTGATTAAATTTATTTAGCTAAAATCTTTTACATGTTTTACAATAAATGTCTAAGGATCGCGTAGAAGTCCCATCTAACTAGCCTTGATCCCTATGCTTAACCTATAATTTAATCTATGAATATAAGGGCCCTATACAAATTAAGGAGGGAGTGCTTGCCAATTATATTGTTGAAGTGCCACTTATAGAAGAGGACCTATTACGAGCTTGGTGATGGGATCATTTGAGAGGGCTCACATTGTTTCATACATGGGGTATATGCACATATTTTGTTACAAAAATATTTGACATTACTTTTTATATTTTCATGATATAGGTAATAATTAGTCCATCTATGCACCTTCTTGAATGATACAACTAGCCATTTGGAAATTGAGGATATACTTTGTTAAGTGTTCAATTTTGGTTAAAATATCCCTAATTTAACATTCAATTTGACAATCTAACTGATAAAATTTAGCTTGATTTTGAATATAGATTCAATTGACCATCTAATAAATAATTTGAAAAAATTAATGGTCAAATGATCATAAGAACTTATCAGATGCTTAATGTACTATTGAGATTACTCTAATTTGGTCTTTTGTTTTGTAGATCAACCAAAAGAGATATTGATGGCTGAGATTGAATTTCAACTATGCAGATTATCCTAAATAGCATTGGATAGACCAGATCACTCATAAAGATGGATAAGATAGTTTCCTAAAAGAAAATTGATCTCAATTGAGAATCAAGGAAAACATTTTATCAAAAGAGAAATAACATGGGAATGGTAAGAGGCAAAATAGAGGAATCTCAAGCTAGAAACTCTTCACCGTAGTGGATACATGGATTTGGAAAGAAGAAATTTATATAAAAGGATGAAGGAATCTCCTATCTAAAGGCCCCTCTTGGCTGATCTATAGAGGAGGCAGTCACCCCTTTCCTTTTCTTCTTCTTCTTCTCTGTTGGTCACTCACCCTTCACCTCCTCTCTCCATGCCATTTAGCACACCCAAATCACCTAAGCCAGCAACTTCCCCCCAATCTTCTCTACGTCTCACTTGTGCTTCTCTCCAATCCACCATCTTTTCTTTCATCACTGCATGTCTCCACCGCCAGCCCAGGCACACACCTCCCATCATCCTCTTCGTTCCAGACAGACATGCCCAGCTAGCTGGCCTCTCTCCCCTTCACCTTCTTGTAGTGCTTCACCCGTTCATCATCTTCTATCCATTGCTCAAATCGACATAGCACAACCCGGCATCGGCTTTACTGTTCACTTGCACTAGAAAGCCCTCTCTATTCTCAAATGCTTCCACTGGTCGTCTACTTTCATCAGCAACTGAAATACCCCCAATCTCCCATTCGACACCTTCTCTACCTCTCTGCTCCACTCTTCTACCCAACTCGTCCTTCACCATCACCAGCTCAGAGGCTAAAAGACAAGCCGATCGTCATTCCCTAGCATCTTTCCCATCCTTGGAGGAGAAAACTCAAATTGGGTTTTCCTTCAAATCCCCTTTCTCCTATTTGGTTTTAAGTTTCAAAAAAGGCAAGGAGCTATTTGAAATAGTTCTCTACATTTTTCTCCTCACATGTTGGAGAAGAAGAATTTTTTTTAGAAAATTCCAAGAATACCCTATGCCCTTTAATCTCAATTGCATTCACGTATGTGCTTTGTCTTCTTTTTTAATTTGTCTTATTCTTATTCTAGGTTTGCATATTCTAGTTTGTGTTATTCTCAAGTAATTTAAAGAATTGTGTAATCCAGATCAGTTTGATTAAGGCTTAACCTAATAAATGTGTTAGCCTTAAAAATAAAGATCTCTTTATTTCTCCTCTATTTCACATTAAATCTTTAATTATTTTTTAGATTACATTTTTAGGACATCTCTAGATTTGATTGACATCTCTGATCTTAAAATTGAAATCCAAAAAGTGATCTCAACCATCCAAATCCCAAAATCCATATATAGCCTAGATCCCTCAAATTTTTTAGAATTTGCATAATCCATCTAGTGGATCACCAATCAAGAGTACTAGAAAGAGATTGATAAAGATTGATCGAAGTTTATGAGACCAGATCTGAATAATTTGATGATAATTAGTATAAGGGATTGTAATTTTCTTATTTTTTGTTGAATTTGTATTATTTTTTAATTCAACCTCTATAATTTCATTGATTAAAGACATTTGAAGTCTAATTATAATCTATGTTTGATTTTTGTCAACTAATTCTAATTTTTGAATAGTTAAATTTTATTTAAACTCTAAATTCTTAATGTGAGTCCCTGTGGGATCGACCTGTATTTGCACACTCTACACTACAATAGCTCATGCACTAGCGAAAAACACAATAAGTTTTTAGTGACGTTTCAAATGGCCCATAATAGAGTTTTTATAAAATTTAATTAAAAAATCCAATAAAATAAAAAAATCTAGAAAAATAAATTTTTTAGGAATTTCATACTTTTAGCATTTTGGGCATTTTTAGGTACATTTTCAAATTTTTTTAGTGCATAATCACCTTGTTTCCTGATTTTGGTACTTATTTCTATCTTTCTTTTTCAGGAAATTGAGGAAATTGGCAAGTGAATCTTCATCAAAATAGGAATTTCCCTGCTTTCCTATATTAGAATTTTCCTTTTCTTTTGAGTAAATCTTGTAGTGAGGCCCCATTGTAGTTTGCAATTTCCATTTCAATTTTAAAATGGTTGTATAATACAGGCCAAGTGTGGGATAAGGTGGCCCATACTTGATCTTTGTCGGAAACCCCACCATAAGTATCCCTTACTCCTTTTATTTTGTAGATTAGGGTTTGCATTTAGGAGAATCTTGTATTTTTTGGTAGAATAATTTCATATAGAAAGGATATTTGATAATTGTTTCATTTTTAGGGTTTTGCATTAGTTTACTATTTTATTTTCATTTTTTGGGCACGTTTACTACTTTAACGTGCTATATATGTTCATCAAATTTCCATGCAAAGATGAAATTAATTAGTAATGACACCCAACCCTATAAGATCAAGGGTGGATTTGATCACCACTGCTGGTCTGACCTAGGATAATCACCTCAAGCGTGCAATCCTAACTTTCAAATTATTCAAAAATCAATTAAAAGAGACCTATAGGGCCATCACATGCTCGTAGGACCCTCTTACTAAAACACAATATATTGTCACTCCAATGGTTTTTGAGAATTGTGGTTATAGTGGGTTTCTTAAAATCCAAGTGATTTTCCTATGCCTTCTGTTGATGTTTGTTGAGGTCTAAACCCCTCCTTACATGAGAATTGTATTAACCACCTTGCATAGAACTTAACTAGTAAACAATAGTTAAATTTGAAAAATAGAAAGAGCGCTAGATTAGGCTAATCTAAAAGCATTGACCCTATACAAATTCAAGAATGTCAAAAATTGTTGCTTATTAGTCTCAAGGATTATATTGTGCCCTTTGTTTGTGCGTCACTCTAAGAAGTTAGGTTGCAACATGTTGGTTGGTTTTTCCTCTTAAAAAAAAAAAAAAAAAACTCAACATTGTATAGGACAATTTGTTTCGTTGTGTATGAAGTTGAGAACAAAAGCCTATTAAGAAGGGGTTATATTTCATAGATTAGATGCACCAATAGATAGGTTAGATATTATGGAAAGTCAATTGCTTAGGATAATAGCTTATAGGCAAGCTATGTCACAATCCTAATACCATAATGACTATACCTATTTTGAGCATCCCTATTCCACTCCTTCCTGGCCTCCATCAAGCTCCACATACAATGAATACTATCAAGAGCTAGTGGATGCACCTAATGCATTAACAGACCTTAGTAATTATTATCCTAATACAAATTACCAAGACTACAATGGATGGGCTAAGCATCATGAACAACCATGGTCTCAGGATTACCAATATCAAGAAGAACCACAATGGTCGCACCCAAGTCAACACTACCATGATTATTCAAAATATCAAGGTCAACCATCATGTGTTTAACCTACTCAGTCCTTTTTTAGTAGCTCAATGCCACAACAATTCCAATCCTATGAGTCATTTCATCTATAACATGAAGAACTACCATTAGAAGAGCAACAAGAGAATAGAACAAGTCATGGATGCTAGCCAAAAGAAAGTGAGACGAGATGGAGAAATGGGTAAAGGAAACAAAACAAATATGGGAAAATACTGAAAGAAACATTACTAAAATTATAAAAAGGACTAAGGAACTAAAGCAAATTGGGGATAATGAAGAGTTATTTATTATAGATAATAGGTTGGAAATCTCTTATGATCCATCTGAGCCACAAAGTCCACAACCATCCTTAGAAACCTCCAACTTAGATGTACTCAAGCCATGTCTTGCTCCTTATGATTATGATGAAGAGACTTCCATTGATGAAGAAAATGAAGCCAAAGAAACATCCAAACCATATCCTCTTAAACCGTGTCCTACTAATTCTTATGAATGTGATGAAGACACATCCATTGAGGAGGTGAGTGAGCTATTAGATATTGTGCCTTTAATGAACACTTTTCAATGGAAAGCTAGAGTAGATCCCCTATAGAGCCTGAGATTCATATTGAACCTTGCAGTGTAGAAGATGTACTTGATTGGGACTTACCGCCCTTATTTGAACAATCACAAGATAGTGATGTAGGTCCATTTGACACCTTGCATGTTCCCATAAAACAGGAAGAAAAAGGGTCAGTTGATGTATATCAGCCTACTTTAGGGTACGCATTAGAAGATAATCAAGGTTTAAGCCAAACCTTCTCCCCACCTTTAGTAATATAAGAACAACCTTTTAGGGAAGGGCAGAGTCAACTTATACCCCTAGTTAAGGATAAGGTTAGGGAAATAGAGGAGAAAAGATAAACTGAATACAATAGTCGTTTTTATATTGACTATCGTGAAATTTTAGGGTGGAGACAATATATAGATTACCGTGAGATTTTGAAGTGGCATGAGAAATCTTGCCATTTCATCTTAGGGTTAGGATTAAGACAAATAACCTAACCTAGTTAGCTTTAGGTTTAGAAAATTAGGTTAGGCCATGACTAGCTAAAGACGTTAAACTTAACGCTTCCTTAATGGCAACCCGATGTTTTTCAAATCTCCGTCTTCTACATGCTTCCAATTTTCATATAGGATCCTATGTTTTTCAAACATTGAGGATAATGTTTCATTTAGGTTGAGGGGTGTAGATGCATATAACTATTTTTAATTTTCTTAAGTCTTCTTGATTCTTTTGAAAAAAAAAATATTATTAATTTTTTTCCTTTTTTTAAGGTAGAGTTCCCTTATTGTGATGAGAATGATTTTCACCTCTTAATAGGAATGCATATGATTAGTTTTGCATATCATTCATATGTTGAAGCATTTATAAAAGTTAATTCTCAAAAACCATTTACACACAATACATAGTCAAGATTAATAGAGAGGTATGACTTAGAGACCTTGAGAAAAACTAGTCGAGACTTATAACCTAGTGACATTTAGGGATTATTTTCTTTCAGAGAGTTATATGTAATTCTACAATTTCTTTAGTGAACATAAACTTAGTATGATCCTGTTATCCTTGTTTTGGTTAAACCTCAAGAATAAATAGGAGTAATAGCTTTAAAATTTATTGAATCTGATAAGCTATAGGAAACCTAAGAAATGATATAGGCCATCCTTGCTCCACTAAGAGACACAAAGCCTACCCAATATTGCATACCACTAGTTAGTCCCTTTGAGCCTATTATTAAGCCTTTTCTTTCTTAACCCAATTTACCTTAACCCAAAATAAACTATAAAAATAAATAACAATTACCCATTGTCAAAATGGGTAGAGTTCGTAAAAGTTCAAAAAAAAGGGACAAAGAGTTAGTGAAGTGAGAAAAATGAGTAGTCTTTCATCCAAAAAACAAAAAAATGAATGAAAAAAATGAAATTGAAAGGGAAAGACAAAAATCTAAAAGAGATATTCACTTCATGTCCAACTTAAAAGAAAAGTTGTTCTAATAGAGATTCATTGAAAACCCCTACTCAATTTTAAACCTTTGAAATCTTTATACCTTCTTTTTTGAACCTATTCTAAGCCTATGCTTCGTCATAGTTAAAGATCCATTGATCGTAGGTGGAACATAGCCTTAAAGACGAAATAAAAAGAAGGAATTAATGTAAAAGACACCTATTATTGTTGGTGATAATATTCACTTTCCTTTGTCTCATGAGCATTCAAAAGTTTTATGTGAACCATTAGCTTATTAGATTTGGTCACATAATGAGCGAAATATGTTTAGACCCTTATCTTAGAGTTTTATTTCTGAGAGGATTTGAGGTCAAGACATATTTCCAATGGAATTTAAGTATATTTAGTTAGAAGTCATGATTTATGTGGCTATACACACACACGCACTCTGAGAAATAACTCAAATAAAATGTCTTTAATATGTGTATGATGTGTAAATTTGTCAAATCTTCTCCATTTAGTTGTGAAAAACTAGTAGATTGCTAATGAATGAGGATTCTTTTAGATAACATAGGGGATTAAGCCTTATCAAATTTTGTGGGTATATTCACTACAAACCCTCACGAGGCCTCACTCATCCATTAGCGATAACCTAGAGGTTTAAGGGCTTGTTGAATGCGCTAAATGCAATCATGAGTACCTACGAAAGTGGCACCTTGTATCAGTTTTTGTAAAATAATCTTCTGCATGTGTTTCTTGGGACTAGCAAAATGCTAGTTGGAGTGTGTGTTAAGTGTTCAATTTTGGTTAAAATATCCCTAATTGAGCACTCAATTAGATCATCTAGCTGATCAAATTTGCAAATTTAGCTTGATTTTGAATATAAATTGAATTGACCATCTAATTATTAATTTGGCAAAATTATTGGTCATATGATAATTAGATCTTATCAAATGCTTAGTGTATGATTTAGATGACTCTAATTTAATCTTTTATTTTGTAGATCAACCAAAAGAGATATGGATGGCTCAAATTGAATTTCAATGGTGTAGATTAACCTAAAGATCATTGGATGGACCAAATCACTCATAAAGATGGATAGGATAGTTTCCTAAAAGAAAATTGATCTCAATTGCAAATCAGAGAGAAGATTTTATCAAAAGGTAAATAACATGGGAATGAAAAGAGGCAAAATAGAAGGAATATCAAGTTGGAAAGTCTTCACCATAATGGATCCATGGCTTTGGAAAGAAGAAATTTATATAAGAGGAAGAAGGAATCTCCTATCTAAAGCCCCCCCGCCCCTCTCTCTCTCTCTCTCCTCTCTCCGCACCATTTAGCACTCATAGATCACCCAAGCCGGCAACTTCCTCCCAACCCTCTCTGTCTCACTCTCTTGTGCTTCTCTCTAGTCCATCGTTTTTTCTTTCATCACTGCACATCCTGGCATCGGCTTTACTGTTCACCTGCACTAGAAAGCCCTCTCTATTCTCTAACTCTTCCACTGGTCATCTGCTTTCACTGTTAACCTAAGTGCCTCCAATCTCCCATCTAACACCTTCTCTACCTCTTTGCTCCACTCTCTTGCCCATCTCGTCCTTCACCATCACTAGCCCTGAGGCTAAAAGCCGGGGCGATCGTTGTTCCCTAGCATCTTTCCATCACCGGAGGAGAAAACCCAAATTGTGTTTTCCTTCAAATCCCCTTTCTCCTCCTTGTTTTTAAGTTTCAAACAACACAAGGAGCTATTTGAAATAGTTCCCTATGCATTTTAATTTCAATTACATTCATGTCCCTGCTTTGACTTCTTCTTTAATTTGTCTTATTCTTATTCTAGGTTTGCTTATTCTAGTTTGTGTTATTCTCAATTAATTCTAGGAATTGTGTAATCCAGATCAGTTTGATTAAGGCTTAACCTAATTAATGGGTTAGCCTTAAAAATAAAGATCTCTTTATTTGTCCTTTATTTCACATCAGATCTTTAATTAATGCTTAGATTACATTCTCAAGACATCTCTAGACTTGATTGATGTCTTTGATCTTAAAATTTAAAATCAAAAGTGATCTTTGCCATCCAAATCCCAAAATCCATATCTAGCTTAGATCTCTCAGATTTTTGGGAATCTACATAATCCATCTGGTGGATCATCAATCAGGAGCACTAGAATGAGCCTTATGAAGATTGATCGAAGTTTATGAGACCAAATCTAAAGAATTTGTTTATAATTAGTATAGCGAAGTTGAATTTTCATATTTTTTGTTGAATTTCTATTATTTTTGAGTTAGATCTCTATAATTTCATTGATTAAAAACATATGAAGTTTGATTTTACTTTTTGTTGATTTTTGTCAATTAATTCTAAATTTTTTTATAATTAAAATTTATTTAAACTCCAAATTCTTAAAGCGAGTCTTTGTGTGATTGACTCGTACTTGCATACGCTACACTAAAATAGCCATGCACTTGTAGAAAACACAACATGTTTTTGGCACCATTGCTAGGAATCCGCAATGGAGTTTTTATAAAATTTAATTCAAAAATTCAAAAAAATTAGAAAAATGGAGATAAATTCTTTTTTTTTTTTTTGGAATTGCATACTTTTAGCATTTGAGGCATTTTTAGGTGCATTTTCAAAAAGAAAATAGTGCATAATCACCTTTTCAGGTAAATGAGGAACCTAATATTTGATGATGTTGATGTCTCCCAATTAAAAAAGGTAAGACACTTTATACTTTTCATAATCTTATATTTTTTCATAGATTTTTACTGATCTAGGTAAAAGAATGTGACCTATATTTAATATGTTGTATTATAGGCTGCTTTGCTCTCTCAGTCGACAAACAAGAAGAGTTACTCAAAAGTAAACCTCAACGAAATACGAAGTAAATGGTAGAGTATGTATTGAATTTCAATTAGAACTGTTTGAGTAACTAGGTGAATGTAAAATACGTAATAAATTCTTTTTTTTATTCACTTGTATATGTTCTGTTAGATTTCATATTTTTCTTTCAAATATATATTTCAATGATAAATGAGTGGATTCTTGGAGTGTGGGTGTAAATAAGTATGGATGATGTGAATTTGGAGCTTCTAAATGAAGTGAATATAGGTTTTGATTTTCAATAGATTAATTAAATTATATAACTTTTATGAGATGATGATGGAGGGTGACTTAGAGTATAAAAGTAAGTAAGAATGTGTATAGATTTATAGATGAAGTGACTATGGATGTTGTAGTGAATGCATGCATTATGATTTCTTTTATGAAGTATTTTCAAGATAGATGTGGATAGATAATGATGAATTTGGATGTTTTGAACCCAATGTGGAAGTGAATATGGATGTTATACTAAATGTATGAGTTGTGTTTTCTTTTATGAAGTATTTTCAAGATAAATGTAGATGGATAATGATGAATTTGGATGTTTTGTGCTCAATGTGGAAGTGAATGTATTTTGTTTTACGTGTATAAAGATTGTCATAAAATTGTATCAGGAGTTATATTGAATGTATATAGGTAGTCATCACAATGTGAAAAATGACAAAAAAAAAAAAAGGACTTTTGAAGTTGTCCATAGCTTTTAAAGTCATTTATGTAAACAATTTCAAAAGCTAGTGACTTTCGAAGTCAACTCAATGGAAGTTATTTTTTAATCTACTTCTATTAGCATTTTTTACTGACTTTAAAAATCTCTAGTGTAGTAGTGTTTGCTTTATTCCAAGGTGAGTGTTTTATGATCACCCCTATAAACATTTCAACAGAAATGTCGAAGAGAAACAAAGTAGGAAATGATGTGCCTCTATAAATGAGTGATTAGCATAGCTCTTTTAATGTATGCGACCAAAGAAGCATGTGCTTATGTTAGAAGTTGAATGTTGTACTATACTATAATTAGTAGCTTGTTTTGTATGTTTGTGGTTGGTACTTGATACATTATAAATATTATGGACTATTAATGGAAGTGTGTTTTCAGTAGTAATTTATGTAGTGATAAAAAAAATTGATTTAACACACTTTTTTTAATTTTTTAATCTATATGGGAAGATTTTGTTTTTGATGTTCTAGTTTGAAGAAGGTTGCTTTTTAAATCTATAGATAATATGTCCTTTTCAACTTGCTTTCAAAATAAAGAAAATTTCCAAATATTATTTTTAGAAAACTGGGATATGAAATTGAAGTTTCTAAGCTAATCCTAGGATCTATGAAAAAGGAAATTAGAAAGCTAAACTAAGTCAAACTTGGGTTTCTAAATTAGAAAAGTGCTAATTCTAAACTAAGAAAGTACTACATTGATGAATCTACTCTACAATTACTTTCTAAAATTGTTCTAAATTAAGCCTAAAAGATTCCTAAATTATATCAAATGAAAATTAGAGAGTTGGTAAAACTAAATGGCAAGGAAATGTACGATATAAACATTGAATTCAAAAGTTCACACTTCCTACTACTAAAATTGAAAGTGCTTAAAACATGGAAACTAAGGAAGATCCATGGAAAATTATACTACAAAATTAACCCTAGAACATAAAACCTAACTCAAGGAAAGAAGACTAATTCACTAAACTACAATGAGTGCAACCTAATTAAACTACAAAAAAGATCCATGTATGTAATTGAAAAAAGATAGATCCATCCAAATTGGATGGAATGCATTTAAAATCTACTTGCTTAATGCATCCATTACTAAGTTAAAAGGACTGGAAATATGATCATGAACCTATGCTACCCTATGATGAAGGAATCGACTAAAACTATACATGATATACAAATCAACCAAAGGTAATAAATTCACATTAAAAAATAAGGAAAAACTACAATACAACCATTTATGTAATCTAAGTGAATATGAATGCTATGGGGGCATCTTTATTAAGAATCTAAGTAAACAAAATCTACATGGATGCATGCTAGATGACGGTGATTGAAAGAGATAGAAGATGGAGAGCAAGAAAAAGAAAATACAATAGAAAGAAGTTGGAAGTTAGGATGAGACCGTGCCTTTATATTCATAGGATTTGAACAACGAAAGCTTCAAGGGTGCTTGTGTGGGGTGATCTTTCTCCCTCTATTTCAATATGGGAAGGGGTAGTTTACATCTTCCTTTCCTTAGGATTTTAGGTTGAATTTTCAACATTGGAAAGTTGGATAGGGTTTATATCTTCTCAATACTTCATTTCTAGCCCTTAGATCATACTTATGCTTACTTAAATGGATGGGATCAATTGATGACATGTAGATATTCCTTAAAGTTAATCTTCACTCCACCATTAAATTGGACTGCCCTAGGATGAATGAGCTTAATTCTTATAGATCTTCATATTCTTCATGTGGACCAAGTAAAAAGACTTCATGTGGATCCCATTCTTCTTTTATTTTTTAGAAGCATTCATTATATATGATTTCATTGTATGTGAATTTTTTTCTCCCATAAGCTTCTTAATATTGTGAAATGTATGCAACTATACATAACTTAGAATTTTACAACCTTTTCATCTTCTGTTGAGTTAGAGTTTTTCATAGGGTTTCTAGCCATTCTAACTTTGACGATGACACCCAATGATGATTTAGATCATACAGGACTTCAATTTTGGCATGTGTGACCCATGATGTAGCTTCAATAAAGTTGCTCTTTCTGGGGTAAAATTGGCAGTTTTAGCTTTTGGTTTTTTCATTTGTTCCTTGGATCTGCAAAATAGTATAATTGACCCTAACTATTGATTTCTTGGGTTAAAATATAATAAATATAGGCATGTGTATGTAATGTTTCTATATATATATCAAATACCCTGAAACTTAAATTTTGCTAATCCTCAGGCAAAACTACATAATGGAAAGGAAGAAATATAAAAGGAAATCCTAACCACTTTTGTTTGTACTCTTGTTTGCATTTTGCATATGTAAAAAGCCTTTCAACCTATAGGTTACCCCCAGTGGAGGAGTTGTAGCCTCATAAGGGTTTTTATAAATGCCACCCATAAACATTTCAAAAATCTTATGAAAGTCCTTCATTTTTCTCAAAGAATCTTCTTACATTTAGCTGTCACTAAACTCTTAACATTAGCATGCTAATAAAACTGATCAACAATTCAAAGTCCTATCCTTATGCTAGTGATATTTCAATAATTCATTAAACCTTGGAATGCAAGTGTGTAAAATATAGCCTATATATATGTATGTATAATAATCAATGTTCAAGGAGCTAATAACCTAAATTAACATCCAAATGTATGTTTTGACTTTAAATCTCACATGATATACTTAACCCTAAAAAAAAGTCAATAAAAAATGGTTAATTCTCTCATTAATATTTGAATAAAATAATATTCATCATCCAAAATTCTAATGTACTAGATACAAAAGAATGATAATGGTGTTATGAAAGGATACCAACTATTAAAAATGTTACATTCTATAAAATTCCCTACTTATTCATAACCATATCCAAGTCATACTTCTCCTAAGATCAAGTTAGAACTTCTAATTGGACAAAACATAGGATTAGGATAGGGTTATAAAAAGAATATGTATAAGGATAAACAAAGGTTGCTTGGAAAATATGTAAAGGTTTTCTAAGATGGATTCACAAATTTCTTTTATAATCATGGGAGTGAACATTTTCTTTTCATTAACTATCATTTTCTTTTCTTTCTTTTTGTCTCCAATTTTCAACTTTTGATGTACACCCTTTATGTGATTTTTTCTTTTCATTTTTTAGATCTTTCTGATGTTCATCTCTCAACTTGTATTGTTCACACTTTTCTCAATATAATTCCTTAACCATCTCTTCATATTTAGCAAACAACTATGAGTGGATATATTATAAGGTTTCAATAGGGGAAATGGTCAATGGGGATACAAAGAAAAGCTTATTGTAAAGACTTGAGGGATTAGACAATGGAAAATAAGTTAGGAAGGCTAAACACTCTTGGTTTACCAAGGATGTCCTCTATCATTTCCTAGGTTTCATATGACTTACACATAACTACTAATTCAAGAGATAATTGGTATAACCCATCACATGTTTAGGTCATAGTTAACCACGCTAAAGAAAAATTTGGAATT
The DNA here is from genome assembly GCA_035236585.1 of Warburgia ugandensis. Lineage (NCBI taxonomy): Eukaryota > Viridiplantae > Streptophyta > Magnoliopsida > Canellales > Canellaceae > Warburgia > Warburgia ugandensis. The sequence goes on along the minus strand of CP141127.1, from coordinate 44,680,337 downwards.
AATGTATAACCCTTGAAAAGAAAGATCGGCTCTAAAGTTGACATAGGTTAATAGTCTGTACTTATCTTCTTCAGGTTCTCTAAGTTATATTTTCTCTTCAACTTACTATACATATATATACATGGCTATTTTGTGCAGTGAATATCTAAGTTTAATTTTACATGAAAAACTTTAAAAAAGATAAAAAGATGAAATAATTTTATACAAATCTATTAACAAGCTAAAGTTTAGAAGATAGATTAAATAGTTAAAAAATTAAATTCGCATCCTTGTGAGTGAACTTTTCATAATTTTTTTTTATCAAATTTCATATTTCTTTTGAAAAAATTAAAAATAAATTACTCAAAAAGTAACTAAGAAAAACTATGGCCACATCTAAATTTGAATACCCTACCCCTAGACTTCAATTAAACATTATCCCCAATATTTCCAAATAAAAGTATGGATAAATCAAATAACCAAGTAAAGATAAGGGTTAGAATGATATTGCTTACAGTCCTTGGACAATTCATTGATTAGCCATGAAAAATTTAAAAACTACCCTACAATAAAAATGAGTCCTCTAATAGGGTTGTCTTATTCCAGTGTACCTAATTATCTACTTGTCTATAAATCTTAAAAGTTTGGATTCATTTTGGCTTGATCAAAGCTATCCTTATACTAACCCTTGGAATTTGGTATCAACTAACTCAGGAATTTTTTTTTTCTATCTCTTGGAAAATAGCAGGGTTGTTTTCCAAGGCTTGTTTTGTTTGTGATTAGGAAATTATTTTGTTTTCTTTTGAAATTGTAAATTTCCTTGCATGAAGGTGTTCATCGTCTCCTACAAAGAAGGTTTCCTTTGATAGGTGGTGGCTATTATTGCTGCTAAGGCATGTTATTTCTACAAAAAGGTTGTTGAGGTTGGTTCCTTGATGGAGGCCCTTGATGGTTATTCTTTTACCAAGAAAAGTTGAGATGCCTAGCCCATCAATATTGTAGGTCTTAGAATAAGATTATTGTTACTAGGTTGGAGATATATATTCATAACATTAATGTCTCAGAAAAGAATTTTCAAAAACAAGAGCTACATCGATAGGATGGAGCAATGTGAATTGGATTACAATAGATCAAACATACCTCAAATTGAGGTTGCATAGGAGATCTGTTCATCATGAAGGCATCTAATTGTTGAGAAAGATCACCTATTTTGTTTGCCCACTGGGTGAACATGTCTATATTGCTATACAGATCAGGAGTGATCCCTAATTCATAGATACTGCATTTCTTTTGTGGCTGTGAATATCTTTCCATTAGGAAAGATTAATCTAATTGTTGGAATTCTTAGCAAGTGTTTTGAAGAAATTCCATGCTTCCATTGCTCATTTAGTCATGTAAGACCTCCACTAATGATATCTATCATATGGTGGTTCTGAGGTGTTAGACCTTTGTAAAAATTAGACCCTTTACACTTTTCAAATCCATGGTAGGGACATTTCAAAAGCAAGTCCTTCTAACATTCTTAGAATTCATAGAATTTCTCTCCCTCCTTTTGTTGGAAATTTATAATTTTGCACTTTAAGGGAATTGGTTTTATGGAGCAAAAAAAAACTTATTTAGTTATTTTCCAGATAGTTGATCTCATGTGGTGATTGACCTTATTCCTGGAGATTTAAGTCATGTCTTAGCTTTATCCATAAGAGAAAATTAGAATGGTCTCAACCTAATAGAGTCATTTGGAAAGTTAGGATACTTGCATGTAGAATAGATATCAAGGAATTCCTTAACATGATTGTATGGGTCCTCCTTGTCTGACTAATAAAAATGAGGGTTAAGTGATTGACAATTGTGCATACACCAATGGATGGTTAGCTTGTATACAAAGAAACTAAGTTCTTGTGAACAAAGAAAGTCTTCTTCTTTTTTTCTCTAATCTAGGAGTGAGCTAAACTAGAATATGCAACCTAAATCCTAATGTAGACAAACAAACAAGGACAATAAATATTTCTAACCTTAAGCAACAATCTGAAAGGTTGTTATCTTGAATTTCTTTATAGGATAAGCTTTTAGATTATATATGGACCTAGGTAGGCTCTCCTCTCTTTCAAATTAATCCTAGTGCTTACCAATTAGATCCCAATCATCATGAACCATTTCAAACCACCCCCAATCAGTTGTAAGTGATCTGAATCTTAGAAATGTGATAACGGACCTAGTTGTTTAGATACTAGCATAGCCGATTACATAGGGACCACTAAGTGGCATTAGGCTACTCCTTTCAAAGAGGGTCCTATAAGCTCAAATGGATGCTAAGGTCTCTTCTATATAGATTTGAAATTAAAATGGAAGATTGGGGTTGCACATATGGTGATTATTAACCTAGGTGGGCCAAGGTGTGGTGATGAATTCCACCCTTGTTCTTATGAGGGGTTAGCCCTTATTAATTCATTAAAGCATTGTCATGGAGTTTGACATATAAGCACCTTAAAGTGATAAACATGCCCTATTTATGCAAGAAAAGTGGTAAAGAAAGTGTAAACTTTAGAATGTAACAATTACAAAAATGCTTTCCATATGCTCTACACTACCATTGAGAAATGAAACTAAATTAACAATGCAACCTAATCATGTAATTGGAAAGAAGTCAAAATAGTCTCATAGTGGAGTCCTAAAAATAGTCTTCTCATGCAAGGGTAGCTTCATGTATAGGCCATCTCCACTTCCCTTGACCTGTATTGTTACAACACTTGATTTGACTGAATGAATGCAAATATGGCAACTTTAAATCTACAATATAGGGGTAAAGCATTACAACCCAAATTTAGTTAAAAACTATTGCAAGTCCCTAGCAACAACATTAAAAACATGATTTGTCTTAATAATTTGTGACGACCCGGGTTTTCCCATGCATTTTTAAATGTAAGATCTAAATTCCTAAGGTGGGATGCATCCCTATTTGAAAACCATTTTATAAAAACCATGCGGAAAATCATTAGTTTTAAACTCATTTTGAAAACCCCGAGTGTCATTTGCTTTCACAATAACCAAAGTAGTTTTTGAAAAACTTAAGAAATCATAAATGTTTTCCCAGGTCTATCCAGTCACAGCTTACAGCCCAACTATAAATAAATACAAATACATGTCCAAAGGGTAGAGTGTTTACTTACATGTATAATTGTCTCCTTTTGATTTTTCTTGCTCATAGCACTAACATTTCCTGAGGCATCTTCTACTCGTGAATGGAGCTATCCTGAAAAATGTTAAGGATTGGGTGAGTATATACTATACTCAATAGGAGTCTATCACTACTAGTTTTATAATGCATGCCATGTTTAAAATCATATGCTCTTTAAAACATGTGCACGTTTGAACATTCATGTTCAATATCAATATTAAAAACCATTGTCGAATTGGAATACTGACGACTTAAAGAATCGTATAATCCATGTCGAAAGTATCATATATATATATCATAAACATAATGATATGCATAAGATGCTTAACTGAATCCAACTCATGGATATATGGTATGGTCAACCAACCTCATGTCATGCCATATGCAATGCAAGTAAATCCTCAAAACATAGGGCCCACTCTGCCCATGACCTCGCCACCGTGTGGTCCTCGGGTACCTGGGGACACTCGGTCATAGCCTCCACGGGGCATATGACACATCGACCCAGTGCCCTGACACCAGTGGTAGCCCCCTGTACCACATGCAGTCGACGTAGGGACGTGCCCTTTTTGGGCATGGTACCCATTCCGCCTAATAGTGGTAGAGGCTGGGAGGCCACCCTAGACCTCTCAGCATAGCGCCCACGAGCCTACTAACCCAAATCATATACGATCAAACAAGCAAAAATCTCTTTTTCAAAATCTGTCCTCTTTGGCTCCCTCACAACTGCCTACCTAGCGTCTTTTAGGCACTCCAGCATCTTTTGGTAACCCTCAAGGACATGCAATTTTTCAAAAACTCAATGCTCACAAGTCATGCAATATATGCAATTGTTTGCAAAACATGTCTATGCATAATGTATTTGTCATATGCATGCTGAATTCATTTATAAAATTAAGTCATGCTAAATAAGTCATATAACTTAAACTTAAAACATGCATTCTCAAAACAAACATTGGTTCTTTTAAAAAGTCTAGTAGCGATAGAGCACCTACCTCAAAGTCTCCTAGAGTCATGTCCTTCATCACTCAACCCATCCCTGGGTCTCATTTACAAACTCTTGGATATGAATGGATACAAGGAGTCCTTATCAATTTTGATCTATTTTTAGAAATTAGATCGCTAGATTTTCCTTTTAGGGTCCATGGGTCCTTGCCTAATTCATTGTCAGGCTAGATCCTATGATGTGGATCTACTATTCAATGGTTAACTCTGTAAAATGTCCTCTAATCCTAACTTTATAGTCTCATAGGTCTGTGTGTCCCAGTTCCCAGGACACCCGTGCATCTTGGTTGAACCATGACCGCCTCACGTTCGTGCGCGCCCGAAGGCCGTGTCAGGGACCGCGTTTTGCATGTGTACATGGATGCTTTAGCGACGCGCTATGACGTGCGCCTTGGATAGCATCGTACGGACGCACCTTTTGTGTAGCATGGCGCGTCTCAACTCCCAAGGCACCTCGTGCATCCTGGTCGAGCTAGGACCCATGCCCCACGTTGTGCGCGGACCTGAAGGCCGCACCAGGGACAATGTACACACTATTCTACGCCTGGAGCCTGTCCCAGGCGCACGTGAAGCATGGCGTCCCTAGGACACCTTGTTCGCATAGAGCCAGCTAGAACTGGCTCCATGGCTTGTTTTCCGGCTAGAAACACTAGATTCGGCACGGATCTAGCCTGGAAGAAGGAAAAACTAGGGAGAGGGGGAGAAAACCTACCTGGGTAGCAGGGGACGCCCTCATTCGGGTGGTGCGGCTCCCTCTTTTCCGCCTGAAAACCCCATGTCGCCAGAAATCGTGAGGAAGAGGAAAAAGCCCAATGTCGAGCAAGACCGGAAAAGAGAAGAGAGGGGAATGGGATGACAAGTAAAAGGAATGGCCTGGCTGGAATGTGCAGGGAAAGCGAGAGATGGGTTTTCGATTTTTGCCAGAAACCCCAGCCCTAAAATAGCTAAAAAAATCGTGATTCAAAGAGGAGGGAGATAGGGCTTTTTATAGCCTTGCTATGGCAGTGGTAGAAACCTCTGGAAACTAGGGTTTTTAGAGAAATCTAGAGGAAGAAGAAGATGGGATGCTGTTATCAAAACGGCCCCCTGCATTTTCTGTCTTTTTCGTTTTTAGTTTAAATTACAAAAATGCCCCTAATCTTTAAACGGCCATAACTTCTTCATACAAACACCATTTTTGGCGTTCTTTGAGGCGTTGGATTCCATTTTTTGAGTAGAATCTAATGATACCAAGTTTCCTTACAAATTCCTTATTTTACTATTTTAAATAAAGTAAAACATTCAACACAGTTCATTTCCTTTAGAATGCCCAATTCAATAGCGTAAATTGCTCGGGGCATTACATTATTACCCCCTTAAAAGAATTTCGTCCTTGAAATTCGACAAATTATCATCTTCAAGGCATTTTGTCTCTTACATAACTTCTTGGTGAATGCATTTCCCTCTTAGGAATCAAATCTAGGCTCAACCTCAATTTATCATTTTTATTGTTCCTTCCACATTTATATCGCGTCAATGTATCTCATCCGTTTTCTTTAAGTATATATGGGCTGCTTCCGCTGTGTACTCTGATACATAGTCCCATGTGTGCCAGTTTGCGTACTCTGATACATAGTCCCATGTGTGCCAGTTTATCATTACATGTTTCTATTTGTATTTCGTGTTGCTACCAATCCTTAGATGCTTATATTCCTCCAATCATGTATAGGATAGTCTCCTTAGATGACCACACTCTCCTACTCGTATATAAATTACTTCATACCTCTTTGAGATCATATGATCTTACTCCTCCTATTTCATTTTGAATAGCATAGGATAATCCCCTTTTCCTCTTGTCTTCCATCTAATGATCTCTTCATCATCCACATCTCCTTTTAATGGTTGATTGTATGTCATTCGTAAGTGTCCAAAAAAAGTTATATTCTTTCTATTGTGTCTAACTTTGCTTCTTATCTTTTATATTTGTCCCCAAGATACTTCAATAGCTAATATGGTATCATGTGCCCTACAACCAAACCCTCGATTAACTTCGAATTTCAACTGTCTGTTGCTTTTCTACTATAACTTGAGTCCTCAACCCATAAAATAATTTCAAGTAGCATCCTCCATCACTAATACTATCTCATATTAGGATTAGGATATCTGAATTGTACATCAAGTTTCATAGATGTTGAAGCCATCAAATGCTTTTCTCCCTAAAGAGTTTATGCAAACTCATGTCAAATGTTTTGTGGTTAATTCATCATCAGGGTCAAATGTTCTCGTCCAGAGGCCTATCCCACTATTCACATCAATTTGTCATTAGGATTTCCAACAATGTTCCCATTTATGCAAAAAGTCTCTTATTCATAACCGAGTACCCTTAGTAGGTCATGATTGAATCCTTTATCATTAACCTCTTTGTCCTTTCTTTGCTTGATGGTTTTCTTCGTAATCTTTTAGACCAAATGTTCTATACTTGATCTAGTAAGGTTAGTCCTTAGGAAATTCCTTCAATTTATTTTTCGTACTTGGTATATGCACATAACAACTAACTTTTTGTCTAAAGGCAACGTAACATCAAATTTCACCTTATAATGTGCTAGCCACCTCAACTTTTCTCCTTCCATTCCTTATATCAATATGTTGTTCAATCTTTTATTAATGCTTTATCGTCAACCATTCGGTCTTAATTGTCGGGGGTATCATCATCATAAGTAATGGTTTTCTCAATTCCTCAAATTTTATCTTTTAAGTGCCTCCTCATACTTAGCTTATAATAGCAGTTCTCATTCAATAGCTACTACATCAAGTTATAGTGAAGCTGTTAAATCATCAAATTTGAAAAACACTCAGGTAAGCATAGAATATTTTCTTAGACATAGAAAGACTTTATTTGGTTACCTAGTTTTTCAAGATATATCTATGTCATAAGCTCAAGGGTTTCTAAAGTGATTAGTAGTTATTTGCTTTTCTTTTCAATCCAAGTCAGCAGCATCTTTTAGACCCACAGTGATTTCTATGGTTTGTCATGGTATCTATTTAGGTTTGGAAAATCTATCTCATTGGTGGAGATCGCACCTTATTTTTGCTTCTATCTCAGTTGTTACTGTATTCATTGTACTCGTAGCTCCTCCATGATGTGGCCTAATCAACTGACCTCATACCCTCAAATGACTTAGTCTAACAAGTAACTTCTTTTAGGTAAGACTCATGTCTAAATACTTATAATATCCCTCTGAGTTTATTACTTCAACTACTGTCTAATAGATACTAAGATATTTGATTAAATATGATGGGATACCTTTATTTAGTCAACAGTACTCTAAAGGTAATGACTAAATAATGGTCTTAAGATATTTGCTCTTCCAATCTATGATAGCAAGGCCTCAATTTGATCCTTGATGGTACCCTACTTGCTAAAGAAAGACAAATGGACAAGTGACTATCCCAGCTTAATTCCTTTTTCAATATACTTTATTTACTCATGTGATGGCAAGGTAGGATATCACCAAATTTTCCTTTATATGGACTATATCCACTGGTGTTCCCCATAAGCTAGTGGATCCTATAAGAATCTAATTGCAATAATTAATATAGACATCAAACTATTTGTAGAATTTAATTTCTATTTGGTCACCATTCCTCTTCGGAAATTTCTTGTAGCATAATCTCCTCAAATTCGATACTCTACTCAACGTCTTAAATCCCATATGCTTTATCTCTGTTATACTCTTTTACAATAAAATCACCAACTCTACTAGTATTATTCCTTCAAATTTGATTGGTTTATCTTCCCATCGGATTCAAGATGAAAGATTTGTATGTATCTCCATAAAGTCATGATCTTCTTCTTTTGAATATTCAATATTCATTGAATACTAGTAGTTACATCTCTATCTCTTTCTCTCTTTTCTTCAAAATCCTCATTTTTGTCTACCTAGATCAATGTCTTCATGTGCTTTGTTGCATATAATCGATACTACATCTACTCCTTTACTTAACAGATATGATAAATAGAATGCTTCTAAGAAATTCTAAACTGTCTTAAGATCATTGAAATCCTCAATTGCCTATAGCCTCAATAAAATTCATACAATGTCTTAATAATGGCATTGACGTTTTGATTATGCTATACTTTTCTTACAAGTTCATGTTAGGATCAATCTATTATCATCCTTAGTATTATCATCAAATCTTTTGATAACTCGGTCGAATTCATTTCCCTATCATATTCGTGTTATGTTTCTCTTAATCACATAATATGTCAATTGCACACATCTTCTGATCTGCTCCATTATACTCAGGTTGTCATTATTCGATAGCACTTCACTCTTCATAAGACTCCAATGAAGTTATAAAAAATTGAGCTAAGTCCTTCACGATCCATACCTTTGTGATCTAGCACGAGTCACAGTTATCTCCTAATATCATCTTCCATTCTCATCCCTCTTAGATTATTATCAACATCTTCTCAAAGTATGTCTTTTACATCCCCTATCATACTTATGTCATATCCTTGTGATAGTGTACTCATATTTTGATATTCTTTATGATGGTAAGATAGCCATCTAGGTTCTTCAATTTTCTCACCTTTGATGAGATTACATTATTGTAGGACAGAACTATCTACTAAATAGTTCACTAACATCTTCCTTCGTCATTCTTATCATAATCTAATTTATATATGAGTTTTTTTGTTTGCACCACTGCACAACAATCCTTCTTGATAAGATTTAAGCCATCCAATATCTAAGTATTAGCTAGACCCATCTCCTTTTTCACTTATTTGTTTATGGTGAAATGCCTTGACCATTAATATGCTAGTCATCTCTACTATTTCTATTTCTACTATTTCTTCTTAATTTTCTTGATTGTCTATGACCCTTGGACATGTTCGATAGGCTATGAAAGGATAAAACCTGGGCTCTGATACCAATTGTGATGACCCGAGTTTTCCCATGCATTTTTAAATGCAAGATCTAAATTCCTAAGGCGGGATGCATCCCTATTTGAAAACCACTTTATAAAAACCATGCAATGCAGCAGAAAATCTTTAGTTTTAAACTCATTTTGTAAACCCCGAGTGTCATTTTCTTTCACAATAACCAAAGTAGTTTTTGAAAAACTTCAAAAATCATAGCTCACAGCCCAACTGTAAATAAATACAAATACATGTCTAAAGGGTAGAGTGTTTACTTACATGTATAATTGTCTCCTTTTGCTTTTTCTTGCTCGTAGCATAACATTTCCTGAGGCGTCTTCTACTCGTGAATGGAGTTATCCTGAAAAATGTTAAGGATTGGGTGAGTATATACTATACTCAATAGGAGTCTATCACCACTAGTTTTACAATGCATGCCACGTTTAAAATCATATGCTCTTTAAAACATGTGCACATTTGAACAATCATGTTCAATATCGATATTAAAAACCTTTGTCTAATTGGAATACTAATGACTTAAAGAATCTCATAATCCAAGTCGAAAGTATCATATATATATCATAAGCATAACATGCTCAACTGAATCCAACTCATGGATATATGGTATGGTCGACCAACCTCATGTCATGGCATATGCAATGCAAGTAAATCCTCAAAACATAGGGCCCACTGTGCCCACGACCTCGCCGCTGTGTGGTCCGTGAGTACCTGGGGGCACTCGGTCATAGCCTCCACAGGGCATATGACACATCGACCCAATGCCGTGACACCAGTGGTAGCCCCCTATACCACATGCAGTCGATGTAGGGATGTGCCCTTTTTGGGCATGGTACCCATTCCACCTAATAGAGGTAGAGGCTGAGAGGCCACCCCAGACCTCTTGGCATAGCGCCCATGAGCTTACTAACCCAAATCATAAACAATCAAACAAGCAAAAACCTCTTTCTCAAAACCTGTCCTCTTTGGGTCCCTCACAACTGCCTACCTAGCATCTTTTGGGCACTCCAGCGTCTTTTGATAACCCTCAAGTACATGCAATTTTTCAAAACCTCAATGCTCACAAATCATGCAATATATGCAATTGTTTTCAAAACATGTTTATGCATAATGTATTTGTCATATGCATGCTGAATTCGTTTATAAAATTAAGTTAATAAACAAGTCATATAAATTAAACTTAAAACATGCATTCTCAAAACAATCATGGGTTCTTTTAAAAAGTCTAGTAGCGATAGAGCACTTACCTCGAAGTCTCCTGGAGTCGTGTCCTTCATCACTCAACTCGTCCCTAGGTCTCATTTATAAACTCCTAGATATGAATGGATACAAGGAGTCCTTATCAATTTTGATCTATTTTTAGAAATTAGATCTCTCGATTTGCCTTTTAGGGTCCATGGGTCCTTGCCTAATTCACTGTCAGGCTAGATCCTATGATGTGGATCTACTATTCAATGGTTAACTTTGTAAATTGTCCTCTAATCCTAACTTTATAGTCTCATTAGGTCCGCATGTCCCAGTTCCCGGGACACCCGTGCATCCTGGTTGAACCGCGACCGCCTCACGTGCGTGCGCGCTCAAAGGCTGTGCGAGGGACAGCATTTTGCACGCGCACATGCATGCTCAAGCGACGCGCTATGACGTGTGTCCTGGATGGCATCGCACGGACGCACCTTTGGTGTAGCATGGCACGTCTCAACTCCCAGGGCACCCCGTGCATCATGGTCGAGCCAGGACCTGTGCCCCACATCGCGTGCACACTCAAAGGCCGCACCAGGGATAGTGTACGCACTATCGTACACCTAGAACCTATCCCAGGGACCCTGTCCTAGGCGCACGTGAAGCATGGTGTCCCTGGGACGCCTTGTTCGTACAAAGCCTGCTAGAACTGGCTCCTTGGCGTGTTTTCTGGCTAGAAACGCTAGATTTGGCACGGATCTAGCCTGGAAGAAAGAAAAACTAAGGAGAGGGGGAGAAAACCTACCTGGGTAGCCGGGGATGCCCTCATTCGGGTGGTGCAGCTCCCTCTTTTCCGCCTAAAAACCCCATGTCACCAGAAATCGTGAGGAAGAGGAAAAACCCCAATGTCGAGCAAGACCGAAAAAGAGAAGAGAGGAGAATAGGAAGACAGGTAAAAGGAATGGCCTACCTGACTCGGGCCTGGCTGGAATGTGCAGGGAAAGCTAGAGACGGGTTTCTGATTTTTGCCGGAAACCCCCGCCCCAAAATAGCCAGAAAAATTGTGATTCAAAGAGGGAGATAGGGCTTTTTATAGCCTTGTTATGGCGGTGCTGCCAATGGCAGTAGCAGAAACCTCTGGAAACTAGGGTTTATGGAGAAATCTAGAGGAAGAAGAAGACTGGGTGCCGTTATCAAAACGGCCCCCTATGTTTTCTGTCTTTTTCGTTTTTAGTTTAAATTACAGAAATGCCCTTAATCTTTAAGCGGCCGTAACTTCTTCATACGAATTCTGTTTTTGGCGTTCTTTGAGGCGTTGGATTCCATTTTTTTAGTAGAATTTAATGCTATCAAGTTTCCTTACAAATTCCTTCTTTTACTATTTTAAATAAAGTAAAACATTCAACACAGTTCATTTCCTATAGAATGCCCAATTCAATAGCGTAAATTGCTCGGGGCATTACATAATTACTACAAATGCATGGATCTATTGGAGTATGGAATTGGCAAGTAACGGTATATGCCATGAAGTCATTTTAATAAATATATTTAATCAAAATTTAGGACATCTTACTTTATCCTAGCCAAACATTCGAAAGAGGAACTATTTATAAATAAAACTAAAGATAAGGAAAGTAGAAACATAAAGCAACCAACTACTAAAAAGAAACATCTAACCTACACAAATAAGCAACTAGAAAGTAAACTCTAAATTAGAAAGAGAGCAATTAATGAAACTAGGAAAGTAAGAAACCTTCTAAAACTATATCTAACTAGAAATTAAGGAAGCTATCTAAACCTACAAATAAGTAAAAATTACAACCAAGTAGTAATTAAGGGAACTAACTAAATTACAACTAATTAAAAATTAAAGTAATCAATAAAGATACCAAAAAAAAGAAAATGGCCCTTTCATTGATAAAAATATGGAAAAATTACAAGGAATTGTTACATAAGGAACAAAAAGAAAGCAAGTAATGAAAGCAAAGAAAGGTCCTTCAAATCTAGGATTGAATTTTCTTGTAGGGACCACATGCTATGTCACACAATAGGGTCTTCTACACTTCTCTTCAACCCAAAATACACCAACCTTATTTCCATGCTTTTCTCATCTCCTTCACTCGACATGCCACATGCCACAAACCCATCAAATCCCATTCAATGATCCTTAGGACTGAAGTATTGGGAAGCCATGAAAAGAGGGGTCTTAACACATTTCCTGAGCAATCACTACCTTAGGAAAGAAAGAAGATTGATTGAAATGGAAATAGAAAAAGCTGTTACATTTTTCCTAAGTTGTGAACCCCAAAAAGAGGTTAACTTGAACGAATTTAGATAAAGAGGGGATTAAATATCATTCATCTTTAAATTTGAAAAAGCATAGATGAGGTTTCCTACTTTAAACATGAAATAGAAGAAAAAGAAAACAAATTGGAGATAGTGGCCTTTGTATTAGAACTCACCAATTCTAATCTTAGGAGATGAAGCAAGGAATAGATACATGGTGTGATCCTATCCTTCAACATAAAGCTCTTATCTTAGAATTTTAGTGGCTTTATGAATGGATTTGTGTGTTTCCTCAACCTTACTTAAGAAATTAGAAAGTTTCCTTAAAGGATTATGAATCCTTTCCTTTTTCTTAATACAACTCCATAAAAAGAAATTAGAATACAATGTGATAGTGCTTGAAATATCTAACATGAATGATGAAAAAAATCTAAAATTAGAAAGTGGGTGCTTGAAACATGGAATAGAAAGTGGATGGAATTAGAAACATTGGAAGAATTGAAGGAATGATGGAAATGAAAGAATGAGAGATTAAGATATGGGAATGAATGAGCAATGCAATACCTAGCATGGAAAGATCCATGCATGCGACTAGGCATGGGTGTGTGGTGTGATTATGAAAATAGAAAGTGAAATGATTATGACCAACATACATGCTATTATGATTCTATACATGGAATTCTAATATAGGAATGCATTCTATATCTAAGAGTTTAACATGCATGAAGTTTTAAAACTAATCCTATGATGTATGCAAAAGGAAATTACAAAATCAAGCCAGGTCAAACATATGTTTTGAAATTAGAAAAGTGCTAATTCTAAACTTAGAAAGTACCAAATCTAAGATTCTATCTTGCAACTAATTTCTAATGGTTCTAAAATAATCATAAAACATTCCTAATGTATGTCAAGAGAAAATGGGAAAAGTTTTAAATTTGAAAAGTAGAAAATCTAAGATGTAAACTTTGAATTCAAATTAGATACTTCCAACTACTAAAATAGGAAGTCCTTAAAAAATGAAAGCTAAGGAAGCTAAATGGAAAAGTATGCTACAAACTCGACCTACAAAATAAAACCTAACCTAAGGAAACAAGATTAAATCACTATACTACAATGAATGAAACCTAATTAAAGTACAACAAAGAACCATGCTTGTAATTGAAAAAAGACATATCCATCTAAATTTGATGGAATGCATGGAAAATCTACTTGCTTAATACATGCAAGAGTAAGTTAAATGGAAAGAAAACATGGTCATGCACCTATGCTACTCCATGATGAAGGAATCTACCAGACTTGACCTACAAAGCAAGGAAATGTAAGAAATTAATATGCAAGGTGTTAAGGTGGAAAAGGGAAGGAGAAAGGAGTAGGAAAGGTTAAGACATGAAGGAATGAATGAGGAAAAGTGTGAAATAGAAAGAAAATCATTTTGAGCCTTTAGGACTTCAATTTTACAATGTGTGATCCATGATGTAGCTTAAAATGTGAAATTGTTCTCTTGGGTAAATCTGGTAATTTTGGCATTTTTTCATTTTAATCCTAGATTTAAAATATTCTAAACGTAGGGGTATGTATGTATGATTTCTATATATATCACTAATCTTATACTGAACCTTAGGATTTCGAACTAACTGACTTGGAATTTTCCTTTTTTCTTTTTTCAAAAGCAACAAATTGCTAGCCCATCTAGTAATCCAACTTCACAATAGATTATAGTTTGCATGCAATGTCTTTTTTTTTTTTTTTGAAACTATTTTTCTTACCTTTTGAAATTGTAAAGTTCCCTACATTAATATATTCATTGTTTCTTCCATCGATTGTTTCTTTTATTAGAGTGGAAACTATGGAGGCAATTGCTATTGTAGAGGCATGTTGTTTCATGGAAAATGTTGTTGTGGGGGATTCCTCAATGGACGCACTTGGTGGTTATTCTTTGACCATGAAAAGTTAGGATGCCTAGCTCATACTGAGTTGTAGGTCTCAAAATAAGGATTTTGTTGCTAGGTTGACAATATGCATTCTTAGCATTTGTTTTCCCTCAAAATAACTTTGGGAAATCTGGGCTTTATGGACATGATGAGACCTGTTCATAATGAAGACACTTAATCATTGAAATGTATCATCTGTTTTTCTTACCTTAGTCAACATGTCAATTTTACTATAAAAATCTAGAGTAAGTCCTATTTCATATATTTTTCCTTTCTTTTGTGACTATGAACTTCTTTCCATTTTGATATAGTCCCATTACTTGAAATTCTCAGTAGGTGTTTCAAAGAAATTCCAAGATTCCACATCACTTTTAATCATGAATTCCCCACCACTAGTGGTGTCAATTTTTATGGCAATTCTACAATGATACACCTTCTTGAAAATACTAGACATGTTGCAAATTTTGAAATCCATGATGGGGACAATTCAGATGCCTGTCCTTCCAATGTTCCTACAATTCACAGAAGTGATCTCCCTCTTTTTGCTAGAAATTTATGATTTCACATATGAGGGCACTGGTTCTATAGACCAAGAAAAACTTATTTAGGAATTGCCAAGATAGTTGATCCCATGTGATGATAGACCCTACTTCTATAGAGTTGAGCTAGGGCTTAGATTTATCTTTTGGAGAAAAATGGGAATAACCTCAACCTAATAGAGTCATTTGAGAAATTGCATTACTTGAAGGTAGAATAAATGTGAAGGAATTCCTTGACATGGTGGTGTGGGTCCTTTGTCAAAGCCATAGAAATTTGGTAGGAGTTGAATAACTCATGGTTGCAACTCAAAGTGATATGCATTTCTTATAGATAGAACTATGAGGGAAGATGAATTAACTTGAACTAGTGTAGAGTAATCTTTCGATGGTTTCACTTCTACTACTTATCAACAATTTATGTGTCTACGGATCTCTTAATCTTCTAGATTCCCTTGGCCTTGCCTCATAGATTCTTTTACCTCTTTATCTAAAGGTACTATATGAGGATTAAGTGATTGATGACTATGCATATAGAAATGGATGGAGTAGTGGACTTTTGATTATATACAATGAAGCTATGTCGATGTACACAAGGAAAGGGCTTTTTATTCATTTCTTTTATTTTTCTTTAATTTAGGGGAGACCTAAACAAGAATATGTAACCTATATGTGAAAACAAGGAAAAAAACAAGAACACACAAGATTCTTAACCCTATGCAACAATCTAAAAGTTTTTTTTTTAATCTTGAATTTCTTTAAAGGAAAGGCTTTTAGATTATTTATAATCCTTGGTAGCTCCTTATCTCTTATAGATTGATTCTACTACTTACTAGTTAGATCCTAATTTGAATCAACCACTTCACACCCTCCTTAGGAATTTGTAGGTGATCTAAGTATTAGAGTGTTCTGATAGAGCTAATCCTTTAAATAATGCCATAATGGATTAGGCATGATAGCTCAAGGTTGCACGCACACACACACTTTCCATTTTCACATGCATGGTAACTTTCCATTCTAGGTTCCATCCATCCTCTAATCCCATCTCTCACCCTCACATCCCTTCACTTTCACACACCACCTTTCCTTCTCTCTTATCCATTCACTTTCCTTTTTCATATACTCACACACTTTCTGATTTTGCACACATAATTCATAGTTCATGCATACATGTATCATTCTTCTATCTTCTCTTCTCATTTATTTGTATGGACTTGGAATAAGGAAAAGAAAGGAAACCTTTTGTCATTCTATGGTATTAAGAAAACTTTCTAAACCCATAGATAATGCTGAGAAATCATCCAAATCTATCTATAAAGCAACCTATATACTTAGCTGAGGGCTCCATGTTGAAAGGTAGGATTACACCATGTACCTATCTATTGCTTGATCTCCTAAGGCTAGAATTCGTGAGTCCTATGTCAAGGTCCACTATCTTCCCTTTATTTTCTTTTATTTCTATTTCATTTAAGGAAGGAAGCCTCGTCTATGGTTCACCCCTCCTTAAAGATGAATGACCTCTTATATCATGTTTTTCTAAGTCCTTAAAGTCAACCTCTTTATAAAGTTTCTAGCTTAAGGAAAATGCCATATCTTCTTGGGCTTTTTGCAAAAATGACATTACATTTTTACATTTTTCTGAAAACGTTATACATTTTTTGAGTTTTGCAAATTTCCTATTATGTTTTGGTGAGCTTTGTAAAGTTGTGATTCTGTTAGTTTTCTATCCTCCTTCTTTATTAGGTTTTTTGAAATTTCAATATTTCTTTTCTCTATGGTTGATGTGATTAATTTGCCGAATTTGGCAACTAAGTTCAATGTCTTCCCAATAGAATGTTTTAGTAAAAATTGGTATTTAACAAAATCCAATAACAATGAATCTAATGGTATAGCTATATTAACAAAAACCAACCAAAAGTCACATATTCAATCACAAAATACCACGTTCACCAACCTACACAATAGTACCTGTTATGCTTCTTTATTGAAATTCAACAATTTAAACTTCAATTTTTCACTAAAACTGATTTAAAACTCTTCCTAACAGTAATTAAAACATATTCAATGCTTGGGGATCAATAAAAAACACAATAAGTAAAAAAATATAAAAAAAATTTCAAGTTTAAAACTTAATCAAAATACTATTACTATTCATGCAACCAGGACTTTGTGCATGATGTTCTACTTCATTAATCAATGACCATCACTGAAATTGATCATTCTAGCTAGAAGGCATTGATAAGAAGTAGATACAAGTCTTATATTTATAATTATTTTAACAAAGACATCAAAGGAAGAGGTTAAAGTCTGCCACTTGTCATTATTCATGTGAATGGGGACAATATTTTGCTTTAACTTTTTGAACTTGAAATTTTCTTTCATTTATTATGTTTTTGATTGATTCAAAGCTTTGATTATTTTCTAATTATAGTTGGCAAGATTTTTATATCAAATTTTAGTGAGAAATCAATGTTTAAATTATTTAACTTCATTGAAGAATCTTAACAGGTACTATTGCATAGGTTGGTGAACATGGTAATCTCGGGATTGAATATCTCACTATTGGTCTAGTTTTGTTGACATCTAACCATACTAATAGATTCATTATTGTTGGATTATGTTACATATCTAGTTTCACTAAATCTTTTCCAATAAGAAGCCATTAAACCTAATAGCCAAAGTTGTCAACTTAATCACTCTAAGAAGGAGGATCATAAACTAACATAATGGAAATTTTGCAAGACTCAAAAAGTGTTGGACATTTTTACAAATATGTTAAAATGTAATGACATTTTGGCCAAAAACATATCTTTTTGTGCTTCCATTTCCACTATCTTCTTTCTTTCTTGGGGTGGTGATTATTTAGGAAAGGTGTTAGCCTCCTCTTTTCTTGCCTACCCTAATAATTCTTCATTCTATAAACATTATTAAATGAGATTTGTTTTGGTTTGTGGCATGTTGGGTAAAGATGAAAAATTTTGCTAGTAAATTTAGTGTATTTTGGGTTCAAGAGAAGTGTACAAGTTCCTATGGAGTGATACAAACTGAGGGTCCCTACAGTGGATTTCAAGCCTAAATTTGAAGGACCTTTACTTTCTTTCTTTTATTGATTTCTTTATAGCTTATGTAACAAATTCTTATAATATTTCCATTCATGAAATAGTTCTTTTCCTTCCTTAGTTACTTTGTTTAATTACTTTAATTCTTAGCTATTTGAGACTTCAAAAAGTTTACTTGTCTATTTCCTTGCTTCTATATTTAGATAGTTTCTTTAATTGTGCTCTTTCTCAAGTAGGGTTTAGATTTTAGTTATTTGGTTGTTAAGCTTAGTTTTTTTCCTTCTTAGTTAGTTCTTTGTTTCTTTCCTTTGTGACTTTACTTTTCTTACTTACTTTCTTTGTCACTAGTTTTAATTAGTATCCTTTCTTTTCTTGAATGCTTGGCCAGTTTAAAGTAAGATAAACTAAATTTTAATTAATTCCATTTATCAATAGAACCATGCACTTGTAGTAATTATTAAGACATATCAAACTTAAACTTAACATCAATCAAACTACTAAGAAATTCATGACCTTCCTGAGGTGCTATGCACTTAACCACATCATGTGCACTAGCTTATGTGCAATGAACTATGGTCACTGCCTCACTCAACTAGCCACTTTCTTCAAATAAAATAATGCTACTTAGATAACAAATTCACTAATCAAGGTCCAATGCTTGCTTCCCATGCACTATGCATGCTAACAAATATGCTACGTGCCATAGCTAGTGAGACCTGAGTCACGTACAGTCTATAAACTAGATGCCAAATGACTAACTAGTGTGCAAAATAACATATCGCTAGGTGTCCCAGTTGCTCAATTGGTCAGCAAGTGCTCTTGTTGGACTACTATTCAAGAAGTGCACCTATTGTTTAGTTGGCCACTAAGTGTGCCAATCACTCAGCTGGGCTATAAATTGTGGTAGATGCTCAAAGAGTCATTTAGTGCGTCAAAAACTTATCAAGCCATTTAATGCACATTCTACCATATAGGCTGGCTGGTTCACCAGTCTATGCCCCATCAAATAGTCCTAAATTAAGATCATCCAAAGCACACTTTCTTGTTTTCAATCATGAAAAGCTTATCCAAAAACACATGCTCCAAAACCCATATTAGACATCACCCCTTTCCAACAAAAATTGTAAGATTCATATGTAAAAAAAGTGAATGATTTTGACATTCGAAGATATGTTCAACTCATGCGCTTTTCAACATATAAAAATCAAATATTTGAGCCAACATGATACAATTGAATCATGTATTTTCATACATCATTCTTAGCAAATCACATTTGAACATAACTTCACAGGTTCATACATCAAATTAAAATAGTAAGTTAAGCATGATTTCAAGTATATAAAAACTAAATCAATCATATCATTAATTAGGGGGAATAAGATTAAGTAGATAGTAACACAAAAATCAAATGAATTTAATCAAAATTTTATTAGAAGTTACTAAAATTGGTGGAGTTGGAGCACCTACATATTGACTGAAGGCTTAATGTCAATGGCTGTGTGCGGGAATGAGAAATCTTCACAGAGAAGGAGAGTTAGCTAGGTCGCCAACAAAGGTTGGGTTTTTTCGCCCCAACTAGATAGAGAAAGTGGAAACTTGTGGTCACCAAAAGATGTTAGGTTTTTTTTACCGTGTACAACATGAAGAGAGAGAGAGAGAGAGAGATGAAACCCACCTAGTAACCAATGAAGCTAGTAATATTTTTCCAAGAATGAGAGCTAAAGAGGGAGCCACAAGAGGGAGGAATAAAGCTATAGAGGGAGAGAGACTACTGGGGCACCAGGGATTGACGAATAATAGAAAAGAAGGGAGCAGGGAAAGGGACTCAATGGGTTTATAACCCAAAATTTTTAAGGTGGGCAAGTATGGTACTGTGGTTTTCAAGATGAAACCCTAAACCATATTTGAAAACATCATTTTGTAATTGACATTTGAAATATTTCTTAGATCAAATGAGAACTAATATTAACCATAGATCTATTTTTCTTTTATCAATCATTGAATGTAATCGCATGATCTCGACATTCAAATTGATGATCTAATTTTCCAAGCATGGATAAAAAGGCAGACAATTCACCAAATCATAGATAAATTAGATCCACTTTGATCAATGCCTATACATCTATTCTCATGTATTCTATAGAAAAGAACTCATTAATATCTGAGTAGAATAATGTTCATTGTCCCAAATTCTCATGTACTTTGTGTAGAAGAATGATTACTTAGAAAGAATAATACAAGTCTCATGATAGGATGACAACCATTAGGAATGTTACACTCTACCAAATTCCCTACTTAGTCATATAGATATCTAAGACATACTTCCCTTAAGAACAATTTAGGACTTCTAATAGGACTAAGCATATCATTAGGACAAGGTTATCAAAAGAATGGTTATAAGGATAAACAATGGTTGTTCAGAAAATATGTTAAGGCCTTCTAAGATGTATTCTTAACTTTGTTTTATAACCATAAGAGTGAATGTTTCATTTTCATTGGTTATCTTTTTCTTTTCTTTGTCTTCAATTTTCCACGTTTGATGTAAAGCCTTTATTTGAAATTTTCATCTCTTTTAACCCTTTTTTATGTTCATCTCTTGACTTGTATTGCTTATATTTTCTTGAAAATAATTCTTCAACTATCTCTACATATTTTCCAACACAACTGGGTAATGGATATATCATAGGGTTTCAACTTGGGAAATGGTGAATGGCTTTACAAAGAAAAAGCTTATTATAAAGACTTAAAGGATTAACTAGTGGAAAATAACTTAGAAAGGCTAAAGGACTCTAAGTTTACCAAGGATGGCCTCTATCATTTCCTAAGTTTCATATGACTTTAACATTACTAGAAACTCAAGAGATAATTGGTACACCCTATTACATGTTTATCTAATAGTAACCATGATGAAGTATAATGAGACCAACTAAAAATTTATTATGTGTTGAAGAAAAATTTGAAATTTATGTGTAACCCTCGAAAAGAAAGATTGACTCTAAAGTTGACATAGGTTGATATAGTCTCCATTTATCTTCCTTGGGTTTTCTAGATTATATTTTCTCTTTGACTTATACTGAATAGATATATGGATATTTTGTGGAATGAATATTTTGATTTTGATTTTTTATGAAAAACATTAAAAAAGATAAACTAATTACATACAAATCTATTAAGAAGATAAATTTCAAAAGATAGACTAAATAGTAGAAAAATCTGAATCATCATCCTTGTAAATGAACTTCTCATAAAATTTTGAAAATTTTCATATTTCTTTTCAATAAAGTTAAAATAGATGACCCAAAATAATTAATAGAAACTGTGGAGACATCTAAATTTGAATACCATGCTCTAAGTCTAAAATTAAACATTGTCCCCAATGTTTTGAAATAAAAGTATGGATAAATGAAATAACCAAATAAGAGAAGGGTTAGAATGAAATTATCTCCACTATTGGGATAGTGCATTGATCTATTGATTAGCCATGAAAATTTCAAAACCTACCCTATCGTAAAAATGACTCCTCTAATAGGGTTGTCGTATTCTAGCCTACTTGATTATCTACTTGTAATCCACTCCTGAAGGTTTAGATTGATTTTGGTTTGATGAGAGCCAATCTCATACTAGACCTTGGCATTTGTTACTAGTTGACTTGGGAATTTCAAATTTTTCCTCTATTAGAAAGCAGCAGAGAGGTGACCCATTTGATAGTCCAACTTCACAATACAGTACGAGGTAGCTTGCAAGTTTGTTTTGTTTGATTTGGAAGTTATTTTGTTTCATTTTGAAATTGCAAAGTTCCTTCCACGAAGGTGTTCAACATCTCCTACAAAGAAGGTTTCCCTTATTGCTATGCAAACTATGGAGGTGGCTGGAATTGCTGCTAAGGCATGCTATTTTTGGGAAAAGGTTGTTGAGGCAGGTTCCTTGATGGACACCCTTGATAGTTATTCTTCGACCAAGAAAAGTTGGGCTGCCTAACCCATGTACTGTTGTAGGTCTCAGAATAACGGTTATTGTTGCTAGGTTGGCGATATGTATTCATAACATTTGCCTGCTTTAAATAGAATTTGAATAAACTAGGGCTAGATGGATAAGTTGGAACAAAGTGATTTGGATTAGCGTAGATCAAACATACCTCATATTGAGATTGCATAGGAGATCTGTTCATCATAAAGACATCTAACTATTGAGAAAGATCATCTATCTTATTTACCATTTGGGTTAACATGTTTATTTTACTATAAAGATTAGAAGTGAACCCCAGCTCATAGATACTACCTTTCTTTTGTGGCTGTGATTTTATTTTTTTCATTTAAATAGAGTAATCCCATCGTTGGGAATTCTTAGAAATTCCATGCTACCACCTTACTTTTAGTCATGAAAACCCCTCAACTAATGACATCTATCATACGTTCATAAAAATTGGACCTATTGCCACTTTCCAAATCCATGGTGGGGACACTTTAGAAGCAAGTCCTTTTACCATTCCTAGCATTCATAGAAAATGCTCTCCGTCATTTTGTTGAAAATTTATAATTTTGCAATTAAGGGCATTTGTTTTATGAAGTAGAAAAAACTTATTCAAGTATTTATAGATAGTTGATACCATGTGGTGATTGACCCAACTCCTAGAGAATTGAGCCATGCCTTATCTTTAGCCTTAAGAGAAAATGTGAATAATATAAACCCAATAGAGTCATCTAAAAAGTTGCAATACTTGAAGGTCAAACAAATATCAAGGAAATCCTTGACATGATGGAATGGATACTCCTTGTCCAATCTGTAAAAATTAAGAAGGAGTTGAATAACTCTTGGTTTCAAATCAAAGCTGTCTACATTTTTCTTAAGTACAGCTATGCATGATGGTGAGTTGAATTGGACAGATGTTGAATAATCTTTTAACTATTTACTTCTACTACTTATTCAACCCTTTCCTAGACAAGGATCTCTTGATCTTCTAGGTTCATTTGGCCTTGTGTCATAGATCCTTCAATCTCTATATCTAAAGGTACCAGTTGAGGGTTAAGTGGTCGACACCTGTTCATACACCAATGGATGGTGAACTAGTATACATAGAAACTATGTTGTTATGAAGAACATTTGATTTTCTCTTTATTCTAGGGTAGGTCTAAACTAGAACATGAAACCTAAATATTGAAGCAAACAAAAAACAAGGATAATAAATATTCCTAACCCTAAGTGACAATCTAAAAGGTTTATTATCTTGAATTTCTTTATAGGAGAAGCTTTTAGATTATTTTTGACCCTTGGTAGGTCCTCCTCTTTTTCAAATTAATCCTACTATTTACCAATTAGATCTTAATCTTCATTAACCACTTCACAGTCTCCTCAATCAGATATAGGTGATTTGATCCTTAGAGATGTGCTATCAAGCTAATCAATTAAATACTTGCACAGTCGATTATATAGGGGCCACTAGAGTGTCAATAAGCGGCACCCTGCAAAGAGGACCCATGATCTCAAATTGTCACAACCTGGGTTTTGGTAACACATTTTGTAATACATTTTTCAAAGAAAGGGCCCTTAATGGTGTAAAAAAAATTTGCAAACAAAACAGCAAAAATTCTTTTCATGTAAATTCGTTTGTAGCAAAATCCAAGTCTCACTTGAAGATATATAATACACATAGCCATTTTGTATAAAATAACATTTCATTGAATACCAAGAATCATCCAGTAGTTCACTCTTACATAGTCCCTGTATCATAATTACAAACCATTGTCCAAATTACATAATCCAAAGTTTAAACCACACCTTACACTGAGAAAACTCAGTACAATACTCTCTTAAATAAAGAAAATTACATATCTTTTAAGGAACATACTCCAATTGATTGTTTTCTTCACATCTTCTACCTTCTTCCTTATAATCTTCAAGCTTTTCTTCCTTAAGTCTTCTATGGACTTGAGCTTCTAAGCCTCCTTCCCTGTATCTGAGGTATTGTAAACATAGAAACATTTACAATTGTGATGACCCGGGTTTTCCCATGCATTTTAAAATGCAAGATCTAATTCCTAAGGCCGGATGCATCCCTATTTGAAAACCATTTTATGGAAACCATGCAATGCAGTGGAAAATCTTTTGTTTTAAACTCATTTTGGAAACCCCTACTGCCATTTGCTTTCACAACAACCAAAGTAGTTTTTGAAAAACTTTAGAAATTATAAGTGTTTTCCCCAGGTCTATCCAGTCACAGCTCACAACCCAACTGTAAATAAATACAAATACATGTCCAAAGGGTAGAGTGCTTACTTACATGTATAATTGTCTCTGTTTTATTTTTCTTGCTCGTAGCACCAACATTTCCTGAGGCGTCTTCTAATCGTGAATAAAACTATCCTGAAAAATGTTAAGGATAGGGTGAGTATATACTATACTCAGTAGGAGTCTATCACTACTAGTTTTACAATGCATGCTATGTTTAAAATCATATGCTCTTTAAAACATGTGCATGTTCGAACAATCATGTTCAATATCGATATTAAAAACCACTGTTGAACTGGAATACTGACAACTTAAAGACTAGCATAATCCAAGTCGAAAGTATATATATATCATAAACATAATGATATGCATAAGATGCTCCACTAAATCCAACTCATTGATATATGGTATGGTCGACCAACCTCATGTCATGCCATATGCAATGCAAGTAAATCCTCAAACCATAGGGCCCAACTATGCCCACGACCTCGCCGCTGTGTGGTCCCTGGGTACCTAGGGACCCAGTGTCATAGCCTCCACAGGGCATATGACACATTGACCCAGTGCCGTGACACCAGTGGTAGCCCCCTGTACCACATGCAGTCGACGTAGGACATGCCCTTTTTGGGCGTGGTACCCATTCCACCTAATAGTGGTAGAGGCTGGGAGGCCACCCCAGACCTCTCAGCATAACGCCCACAAGCTTACTAGCCCAAATCATATACGATGAAACAAGTGAAAACCTCTATTTCAAAACCTGTCCTCTTTGGGTCCCTCACAACTACCTGGCCCTCACAACTACTTACCTAGCGTCTTTTGGGCACTCCAGCGTCTTTTGGTAACCCTCAAGGACATGCAATTTTTCAAGAACTCAATGCTCACAAATCATACAATATATGCAATTGTTTGCAAAACATGTCTATGCATAATGTATTTATCATATGCATGTTGAATTCACTTATATGCTAAACAAGTCATAAAATAAGTCATATAATTCATACTTAAAACATGCACTCTCAAAACGATCATGGCTCTTTTATAAAGTCTAGTAGCAATAGAGCACCTACCTCATAGTCTCCTGGAGTTGCGTCCTTTATCGCTCAACTCGTCTTTGGGTCTCATTTATAAACTCCTGGGTATGAATGGATACAAGGAGTCCTTATTAATTTCAATCTATTTAGACATTAGATCGTTAGATCTGCCTTTTAGGGTCCATGGTCCTTGCGTAATTCATTGTCAAGCTAGATCCTATGATATGGATCTACTATTTAATAGTTAAACTCTATAAATTGTCCTATGATCCTAACTTTAAAGTCTCATTAGGTCTGCATGTCCTAGTTCCCAGGACACCCGTGCATCCTGGTTGAACCGCGACTACCTCACGTGCGTGCGCGCCCAAAGGCCGTGGCAAGGACCGTGTTTTGCATGCGCACATCCATGCTCAAGTCATGCGCTATGACGCGCATCCTGGATGGCATCACACGGATGCACCTTTGGTGTAGCATGGCGCATCTCAGCTCCCAGGGCACCCCGTGCATCCTGGTCAAGCCAGGACCCGTGCCCCATGTCGCGCGAGCACCCGAAAGCCACACCTGGGACAGTGTCCGCATTGTCGTATGCCCGAAAGCCATCCTAGGGACCCTGTCCCAGGTGTATGTGGAGCATGGCATCCCTGGGATGCCTTGTTCGTGCAGGGCCGGCTGGAACCGGCCTGCGGCATTTTTCGGCCAGGAAACCCGGTTGGAAAACGGCTGGGAAAAGACCAGATTCGGCATGGATCTGGCCTGGGGGAAGCAAACGGAGAGAAAGGGAAAGAGGGGCTTACCTGGGTAGCCGGGGACGCCCTCCTTCAGGTGGTGCGGCTCCCTCTTTCAGCCTAAAAACCCCATCTTCGTTGGAAATCGTGAAGAGGGAAAAGCCCACCATTCCAGTGCGACCAGAGGAAGAAAGGGGAATGGGGAGACGGATTTTTGATTTTTGCCGGAAACCCCAGTCTCAAAATGGTCAAAAAATCGTGTTTTTGTGAAGGGGGAGATGGGGATTTTATAGAGGGGAGAAGGCGGTGCCGCCCTTTCCCCTGGTGTGTTCTGGAGAAATTGGGAGAAAAGGGTTCTGGAGAAATATGGAGGTGGAAGACGACAGTGGGTGCTGTTATCAAAACGCCCCCTGCGTTTTTCGTTCTTTTCGTTTTCTGTTAAATTTACAAAAATACCCCTAATCTTTAAACGGCCGTAACTTCTTCATACGAACTCCGTTTTCGGCGTTCTTTGAGGTGTTGGATTCCATTTTTTGAGTAGAATATAATGGTACCAAGTTTTATCACAAATTCCTTAGTTTAATATTTTAAATAAAGTAAAACATTTAACACAATTTATTTCCCATAAAATGTCCAATTTTTGTTTAAAATGGCGTAAATTGCTCGGGCATTACAATAGCACCTCAGCAAGCTATGCATGGTAGGGGATACAAACATATACTACTTCACTAATATAAGAATACATACCTCAATCATTAATCCATCATGCTTATTCATTCATGAGTTATCTCATACTCATACATAGATTACATACGTTATTTATATAGTATGGGACAAATTAGTTATTATGGGGAAGATTGCTGAAAACTTGTTCCTTCACCTGGCTATATTTTCACTTAGGAAATTAGTATTCAGCCACTCTTTATACGAGGAATTCTAGGAACTCATTTAGTGGTATCTCATTATACCATGGCATTACATTATGCTTATCATATGTGCATCATAATGCAAAATACAGAAGGACTACTATGCTACATTCTCAATCCGTACAACGATCTTGGATAACTGCATAATAATCTACTGATCCAACTGTGGAAAATAATAAAGCCAAATTTGCATGGGGGGAACTCTGGCTATCACAGTGCTGGCCTTCTCATGATTGCCACACATGACATTTAGCCTCTCTTCGGGCATGGTATCCATCATATAAATTTCAGGAAGCAGGTGGCCAAACCCTCATAACTTCCCTAGCATAGCATCCCCAGTCCTAAGACTATGTAAAACTAAAACACATGCCACCATGCTTGTATGAAAAATACATTGTACATATAAGATGATGTGTCTATTTAACTAAAGCTAGAATATTTTCTATATCCTATTCTTAGGGTTTTCTTAGTCTCCATATCTCATTACTTTCACCTCATTAGCCTTAATCATCAGATTAGGTAAATTTTGATTAGATTATGAGATTGGATCACTTAATTGGATCATAAGTTTTGGATCACTTAGTTGGATCATATGTTTTCGATCACTTAATTGGATCATGACTATGCTAAGGTACTATGCATAACTATATTATGAAGGTCTATAATTCTAGACAGAAAAATCATGTATGTATACACATGAGTCTCTAATACATCTTTGTATATCCACCTACCTCAAAGTAGTATCATGATTCATACATCTCAAATGTATTCTTCCACAATGTCCATCTTGGTCTGAATTCGTCCATCTGTCAAGCGATACGTATAAGGTTATTTCTCTATTCAAGTATGTATTCCTATAAGGGATACCCTAATCTTTCCCTGACTCATGTTTGATCAAGGGTTTGGATTCTCTATCTATGTTCTTCTACATACCCATACATGATTTCTATATATACATACGTAATACAATACTACATTAGTATTCTTATTGTTTTTTATCATTTAAGATCCTACGGATCTTATTTAATCATCCATAACTTGATTACAATTTTTTATTAGGGTTAGATGATTTACTAACCTTTTATGCTCTTGTTATTATTACTCAACTAGTTAATGTTTTACTGGTTGAGGGTAGCATATTTCATCCTAAGTCTAGAAGCTCCTCTTATGTTAAATTAGCTAAGGCTTACTAGTTGGATGGTTGAATACAAAATGGTTACTTCAATCCTCATGTAAGGAGGTGTTTAGACCTCACAAACATCAATGGAAGGTGGGAGAAGAGCGAGGCTTTATTAGAGAATCCCCTTAACCATTATGTCCATCATCCACTAGAGTGACCCTAGCTCAACCTTTCATAAGGTTCCTATGAGCATTTAATCCTAAGTACTCTTTCTAATTGATTTTAATTAAATCCATAAACTAAAATGTCATTCATAAAGTTTTATCATGCTCCTAATTTGGACCAAGGAATTTATTCTTTATATTATCCTACTAACTATGGTCCTTACTATCATTAAGTCATTATCATACATTCCATGTAAATGTCCTTCCGTTCTAATTTCATTTAATTACAATTTCAATGAAATTTCCATTACTTAAGCATTAAAGCATAAATACAAAGCATAAAAAAAGAATAAATAAACAATTCTATAATTAAATCTACTAAGCAAGGAAGGACAATTATCAAAATGTTTAATAATTCAATGCAAATCGAACAAGATACAAACACCTATCATGATCCAACGGTCTTAATCGATCCTTATTCATTTTTTTTCTTTTTAGGGTTTAGATCTTGATCCTTTATTTTCTTTTAGATACAATATTTCTTATTGATGTAATTTCATTGTTAAATCATTGATGCATCTCATCCCTTGATTTGATCTTCCTTGATCTACCCAATCAAGGAGATCTTAAGTTACTTTATCCCATTTAAGGGCATAGATCTTGATCTAACCGAAATCCTCATCATCCATTCCATAAATTTATATAATATTAACTTATTATATTCATAAAAACTCATCCATGCTGTTAATTTGTCCTTAATCAACTTGATCAAGGAGATTTCACTTGATTTTTATATATTTTATTACTTTTAAGGATAGATCTATCCAGATCTTCCTATTCAATTACATCTAACCCACTG
Source organism: Warburgia ugandensis (assembly GCA_035236585.1). Taxonomy (NCBI): domain Eukaryota; kingdom Viridiplantae; phylum Streptophyta; class Magnoliopsida; order Canellales; family Canellaceae; genus Warburgia; species Warburgia ugandensis. The sequence goes on along the minus strand of CP141127.1, from coordinate 44,651,216 downwards.
ATTTATTTTTTTACATTATTATCTCATCATCCAACAAGGTTTGGGTTGATTTGATCATCCTAGATCTTGTAAATCAAGGATGGTAGTATATTTATCCACTTAATTGCAGAAAATTTAATGAATTAAAATTGTAATTTTATTGGTTTAGTACTTATAATTTTCACCAAGAATCCATAAAAATTTTAGATCTCAATTTGGATTTCAATTGAGATAAGAATTGAGGTTTAAAGCTTTTAGCCCGTTTTAAGGGCTAAATTTGACTCTTATTGGTTTTTACCAATTTGATTGATCTATAGACACATAATTTCTACTGGGATCATGCTTTTTAGGGTTTTGGGACATTCTAAACATATCCATCAATTCAAATTTTCAGTTTAATGTCATCTGGGCCATGATCCAAGATCATTGTTAAGGAATTTATTAAATAACACATATAATTACAATTTAAAACATGGATATAATGAGTTCAATGAATTCTAGAAGATACAAGGAATCCATAGAAAGGTTCAGATCTAAATTCCGAGTTATATCAAGCTCTTAATTGAAGAATTTAGGTTCTTAGTTTAAACAACGGATGGTCCAAATCAATTCTAGGTGTTGCGGTTGCGGGGACAACTAGCGGCCCATGTCTACGTCATGGAGACGCAGGTAGCGTTGTTCCTACACCACCTATCATCCCACATGCAAGCACATGAGCGAGGGCATGCCACGAGAGCGTCCCTGGTTGCGTTCCGCTCCAGCGTGTTGGATCTGATCTGTCAAGATCGGTTGACATGATTTGATTTGAACCATCGGATCAATCGTTCTCTAGATCTCTTAGATCTGAACACATCAAGGGCTAAAATTTTAAAACCTAGAGTTTATGGGCTCTAGAAACTCATCCAATAGCTCAAAATTTGGATCTGAGCTATAGAATGAGATCTCCACCCTCTATCCTGGATCCATCATTTTTCCCGGATTAACGGTTGGGGAGTTCTCCAGATGGCCAAAAAACTCAGTCTAATTACCAGAAAGGAAAGGAAGGAGAGATAGGCACCTACATGGAATGGCCATAGTTCAGAACTAGGCCGAATAATTTAGAAAATCCACGCTTATAAATATATCGCCGGAGCTTACTATTTTCAGACGAAATTTCCAATGAAACCTTCACTGATCCTGATAAAACTATAGGGCTTTTATATATCTCCGTATTCCTTAGAGATCCAATGGCCAAAATTTATTTTTAATGGTTACAACATGAATTTTAATTCAAAAACCATAGCGGGGTGAAAACCTTGCTCGTCAGGGACAACACGTCTACGGACACGCCTGATTACCTAAGGAGAAATATTATCCCAAGTGTGTCTGTGGATGCTCTAGTAGATGAAAAAAAATTGTGAAGAGGGAGAGAAGGAAAGTGGGAGAAAGAGGAGGAGTTTTTAGCTCGAATTTTGGTAGAGTCTAGGGATTTTGTGAGGAATTTTATGAACACTTTTAGGAATTTTTCTTACGGGTATTTGCAGGGAATTTAAGTGTTTTTCATCATTAAGTGTAATTATAATGTTTATTTCTTTTGATTATTCAATCTCCATAGGATTCCCACTACCACCTCCTTCTCCACTAGCAAGTGGTAGTGGTTTGAATCATAATTGCACATTTTCTGGTCATTGGATTCCTCTATGGGTCCCTTGTGGGCCCCACATGATGTAAAAAGACCATTTTGCCCTTTATGTATAAAAATTTGGGTTTATTCCCATTATCTCGAAATTGAGTGTACTTAGTGGCCTTCGATTCATATTTTTTTAGTACATTCTAAATTTTTACATCTTAGGCCTTGGCTTCTGGGTAAAATTACCATTTTACCCTTTTGTTCATAAAAAATTGAGAAAAATAAGACTTTTCCATCCAGATTTAGAATGAGTCGTGCTTACAGTCATTCTAAAGGGTTCGCTAAGTTTGATTTCAATTATGCATGTATTTTCCTTTGATTATACTTCTAGGAGAAGTGCATTATAAATAACCCTAATATTACAAACTGATTTTCCTTGAAATTCTCAATTTCACTATTTATTTAATTACAAAAAGTTAGGGGTGTTACACAAATGGCTGCTACGGTCTCTTCTAGATTGATTTGAAATTAAAATAGAAGGTATGGATTGAATGTGAAGAAATGATTAACCTAGATGGGCCATTGTATGGTGATGAAATCCACCCTTGACCTTATGAGGGGTGAGTGCCTTTACTAATTCAATAAAGCATTATGACATAGTTTGATCAATATATAAGTGCCTTAAGCTGATAAATAGGTCCTATTCATGCAAGAAAAGTTATAATTTAGTGAAAACCTTAGAATGCAACAATTAGGAAAATGCTTTCTATAATCTCTACACTACCATTCAAAAATGGAACTAAATTAATAATGCAACCAAATCAAGTAATTGGAAAGAAGTTAGAATAGTCCCATAGTGAGGTCTTCAAAATAGTCTTCTCATACAAGGGTGAGTTCATGTATATGTTAGCTCCACTTCAATCCACTCAAATTAAAAAATAATTGGACATCTAAGGTCTTCCACGAAATCTTTATTCACATCTAAAATCTTGCATAAAAGAAAAGGAAAATATGAAAAATTGATATGACTAAGGAATGTATGAAAATGCAACTACATGCAACACTAAATCTATAATTAGTGGTAAAGCATTACAACCATGATTTAGTTAAACTCTTGCAAGTCCCTAGGAAACATCCAACCTACACAATTAAGTAGTTAGAAAGTAACTTTAAATTAGAAAGGGAAAAACTAAAGAAACTAGAAAATTAAGAAACTATCTAAGCAAAGAAAATAAAGCAAGAAACTTTCTAAAACTACAACTAACTAGAAATTAAGGAAACTATCTCAAAGTACAACTAAGTAGAAATTAAGGAAACTATCTAAAACTACAACTAATTAAAAAATAATGTAAGGAACAAGTTAACTAGGGAAAGAAAAAGTGTTGTTTCATTAATAAGAAAATGAAAATATTACAAGGATTTGTTACATAAGCAATGGAAAGGAAACAAGTAACGAAAGCAAATAAAGGTCCTTGAAATTTGGGCTTGTATTCCACTCTAGGACCCACATGTTGGTTCACTTGACTGGAGCTTGTACACTTCTTTTAAACCCAAAATACACTAATATTACTGCCAAGCTTTTCTCATCTCCTTGACCCAACATGTCACATGCCACAATCCTAACAAATACCATTCAATGATCCTTAGGAATGAAGATTTAGGAAGCCAAGGAAAGTGGAGTTTTAATCCACTTCTTGAACAATCACCACTTTAAGAAAGAAAGAAGAATGATAGAAATAGAAATAGAAAAAGCTAGTACATTTTTACTAAGCTATATACTCTAGGAAGAGGTTAACATTAAGGAGTTTAGATAAAGAGGGGATTAATGGTTTATTCATCTTTAAAATAAGGTACCCATGGAAGTGGTTTGTACTTTAAACATGAAATAGAAGAACAAGAAAATAAATAGGAGACAGTGGCCCTTGTATTACGACTTACCAATTCTAGCCATAAGAGTTGAAGCAAGGAATAGATACATGGTGTGATCTGATCCTTCAACATGAAGCCCTTAAGCTTGGAATCTAGGTTGCTTTATGGATGAATTTGTGTGTTTCCTCAACCTTAAGAAATTAGAAATTCTCATTAAAGGCTTGGTGCAGGAACTAAATAACATGAATTATGCATGAATTCTAAAATTAGAAGGTTCATGTGTGAAATTTGGAAATAGATAGTAGATGGAATTAGAAACATGGTAAGAATTGAGTGAATGAACAAGAGACTATGAGATGGGAATGAATGAGCAATGCAAGACCTAGTAGGGAAAGATCCATGCATGCAACTAAGCATGTGTGTGTGCATGCGATTATGAAAATAGAAACTGAGATGATTATGACCTAAATGCATCCTATTACGGTGCTATGTATGGAATTGTAATTTATGAATGCATTCAATATCTAAGAATTTAAAGTTCATGAAGTTTTAAACTAATCCTAGGATGTATGCAAAAGGAAATTAGAAAGTCAAGCTAAGTCAACCACGTGTTTCTAAATTAGGAAAATGCTAATTCTAAGCTAAGTACTAAATCTATGAATCAACAATGCAACTATTTGCTAAATCACTATAAATTAATATTAAAGTATCCCTAATGTATAGCAAAAGAAAATGGGAAAGTTTCAATATTTTAAAAAGAAAGAAAATCTAAAATAAAAAATTTGAATTCAAAATTAGAAACTACATATTTCTAAAACAGAAATTGCTTCAAACATGGAAACTAAGGAAGCTAAATGGAAAAGTATGCTACAAACTAGACTGACAAAATAAACCCTAACCAAAGGAAACAAGATTAACTCACTATGCTACAATGTTTGCAACCTAAGTAAACTACAAAAAAGAACCATGCATGTAACTGAAAAAGATTCATCCATCCATATTAGATAGAATGCATGTAAAATCTACTTGCTCAATGCATGCAAGACTAAGTTAAATGGAAAGGAAAACATGACCATGCACTTACGCTACTCTATGATGACAAATCTATTACACTTTATATGATCTGCAAAGCAAGTAAAGGTAAGAAATTAACATGCAAAACTAAGGAAAAACTAAAATATTACCGGAATGGAATCTAAGTGAACCTGAATGAAAGCATACAACTATATTAATAATCTAAGTAGGAAAAATCTCCATGAATGCATGCTAGAAGAAGGTGAATGGAATGGATAGAAGATGGGAAAGAATGAAAAAGAAAATAGAAAAGGAAGAAGTTGGAACCTAGTTAGAGACCATATCTTTTGCTCCAAAAGATTTGAACCCTAAAAGCTTGAAGGGAGCCTGGGTGAGGATGTTCTTACTTCCCCTATTTCTACTTTGATTTAGCCTTGAACTCAAGGTAATTTGAGAGATCCTTAATGTATTCAAAGCATCTTTATCTATAGATTTCTAGAATGGGAGTTAAGAGGATTTAATGGTGGAGATCAATCCATTTTAATTAGAAATCAAGTAAGGGCTTGATGGGGGGTATGGAATTCAAATTATGAAATGAGATGACAGATGGATGGTATTATGGTGAAGGGAAAGAGAAAGGAAGAGAAAAGGTTAAGGTATGAAGGATTGAATGGGGAAAAGAATGAAATAGAAGAGAGATTTAAAGAGGTAGCATATGGGTGAAAGAAAGGAAGTGGAATTAGGATAGGTGCTAGGAATGTGGGGTCAAAATTGGGAGGAAATAGTATGGAAAGAGAAAATAAAAAGAATGGAGAGATAAAGAATAACTAGGAAAGAAAATTGGTAGGGAGAAAAGTGAAGAAATAGAAAGTTGATAGGTAAATCTAGAGTTTTTCATATTTAGAACTACCTAGGGGGAGGTTTGGAATTAAATTGAGAGAGAGTGTGTGTGTGTACGAGTGAGTGATTTAGAAACTCCAAGATGTATGGAACCTTGGATGAAAATAGGTGATTCAGATATTCCTTTCCTTAGAGTTTTAGGTTGAGTTTTGAATAGGGAAAGGTGGTTAGTGTTTTGATCTTTTCAATACTTCATTCCTAACCCATGAATCATACTTATCCATATTTGAATGGATGTGTTCCCTTGATGGCATGTACATCTTCCTTAAAATACATCTTTTCTCCACCTTTGGATTAGATTTCCCTAGGATGGAAGGCTTTAATTCTTATAAATCTTCATATTCTTCACATGGACTAAGTGTGATTTGTTACCTTGCATGGATTAGAGTTGATTCTTCATCCTTTGGTTGAGTAGGAGAGAGAAAATAAGTAAAAAGTCTTCATGTTAGCCCCATTCTTCTTTTGTTTTTAAGAACCTTTCATTGTATATGACTCCATTACACATGAATTAGACTTATTTCATAAGCATCATAAGGTGGTGAAATGTATGCAATTATGCATGACTTAGAAATTTGCCACCTTTTTACCCTAATTTGAGTTGGAGTTGTGCATAAGGTTTCTAGCCATTCTAACTTCGATATTGACATCCAATGATCATTTTGAACCTCCAAGACTTCATTTTTAGCACGTGTGAACCATGATGTAGCTTGAAATGTGAAATTGCTCTTTATTGGGTAACATTGGTAAGATTTCTATATATATATATAATATATATCACTAATCTCATGCTAATTGTTAGGATTTAGCACTGACTAACTAAGGAATTTTCCTTTTTTCATCGCTTAGATAGTAGTATATAGTTCGCCCATCCAATATTCCAACTTCATAATTGATTATAGTTGGCTCGCAAGGTCTCTTTTGTTTGATTCTTGAACTGTCTTTGTTTTGTTTTAAAACTACAAATTTCCTTGCATAAACATATTCACAATTCACTCTAGTGATTATTTCCTTTGTTGGATTTGAAACTATGGAGGCAACTGCTACTGTTAATGCATGTTGTTTCATGGAAAACGTGTTGATGGGGATTCTTGATGGACCCTCTTGGTTGTTGTTCTTATACCATGAAAAGTTATGATGCTTACCCCATTCGGGGTTGTAGGTCTCAGAATAAGGGTTATTTTTGCTAGGTTGCTAGTATGCATTCATAGCATTCACTTGCAGTGAAGAGAACTAGGGTAAACAAAAGCTAGACAGACATAATGGAACAGAATGATATGGACTAGAATAGATCAAACGTACCTTATATTGAGGTTATGTAGGAGACATGTTTATCATGAAGACATCTAACAGTTGAGATATGTCATCTATTTTGTTTGCCTTCTAGGTCAACATGTCAATTTTACTATAAAGATCTAGAGTGAATCCTATTTCATATATTTTTCCTTTCTTTTATGGCTGTGAACATCTTTCTATTCTAGTAGAGTAGTCCCATTACAAGGAATTCCCAGCAGGTGTTTCAAAGAAATTCCAGGATTCCACATCACTTTTAATTATGAAATCTCCTCCACTAGTTGTGTCAATTATATGTCAATTCTATGGTGTCAAGCCTTTGTAAAAATAATGAACATGTTATGAATTTTCAAATCTATTGTGGGGACAATTCAAAAGCATGTCCTTCCAATGTTCCTAGCATTCATAGAAATGATGTCCCTCTTTTTGTTGGAAATTTATAATTTCACTCACGAGGCCATTGGTTTTATCGACCAGGAAAAACTTATACAACAATTTGCAGAATAGTTATTGCCATGTGATGATAGACCTTACTTCTACAGAGATGAGCCATGCCTTAGCTTTATCTTTAGGAGAAAATGGGAATAGCCTCAATCCAAGAGAATGATCTGAGAAATTGCAATACTCAAAGGTAGAATAAATGTTAAGGAATTCCTTGACATGGTGGCATGGGTCCTCTATCTAATCCATAGAATTTTGGTAGGGGTTGATTAACTTGTGGTTTCAACACAATGTGATCTGTATTTGTTACAAATAAAGCTATGCCTGAAGATGAGTTAACTTGAACCAGTGTAGAATAATCTTTCAACAGTTTCATTTCTACTATGACGCCAGTAATTTTTATGACAAGGATCTATTAATGTTCTGGATTCCCTTGGTCTTACCTTACAAAATTTTCTATCCCTTTATCTAAAGGTACTATATGAGGATTAAGTGATCGATGACTATGAATATAGCAACGGATGGTGTAGTGGGCTTTTGATTATATACAATGAAGGGAAGTCAATGTATGCAACAACAAGGACCATTTTTATTTTTATTTTCTCTAATCTAGGGGAGACCTAAATTAGAATATGTAACCTATATTCTGAAACAAGGAAACAAACAAGGACACACAAGATTCCTAACCCTAAGCAGCAATTTGAAAGTTTTTTTACCATGAATTTCTTTACAGGAGAAGCTTTTAGATTATTTCTAATCCTACGTAGTTCGTTATCTCTTTTAGATTAATTCTACTACTCACTAGTAAGATCCTATTTTAAATCAACCACTTCACACCCTCCTTAGTAATATGCAGGTGATCTAATAATAGAGTGTGTTGGTAGAGCTAGTCCTTTAAATACCGGCATGATGGATTAGATAGGACAACTGCAGTCGCAATAGGATGCCTCCTTCCAAGAGGGTCTTATGAGCTCAAAAAGCGGCTAAGATCTCTTCTAGATTGAATTTAAATTAAAATCTAGAAGGCTTGGGTGTGTCAAGAGCTGTTTAACTTGGTGGGCCCAATTGTGATGAATAAATTCACCCTTCATCTTATGGGTAGTAAGTACCCTTGCTAACATTTTAAACAATCTTGTGTAGTACGATCAACATATAAGAACCTTAAAGCAATTAAATGTGTCGTATTTATGCAAGGAAAGTAGTGAATCTAATGTAAGACCTAGAATGCAACAATTAATATAGTGCCTTCTAGGTGCTCTATACTACCATCCAAATGCAATGAAATTAACAATGCAACCTAATCTAGGAATTGGAAAAAGGAAAAAATAGTCTCATAGTGGATCTTAGACTCAGTCTTCTCATACAAGGAGGTTCAATGTAAAGGCAATCTCCTCTTCTAGGTTAGGTGGCCCACCCTTGACCTGTACTATCACAATCCTTAATTTTTGAATGAATGGATTGTGTAAAAAAAAGTACAACTTCGTCCTCCCTACAATTCATTCAAATTAAAAAATTAATTGGAAATTATCCAAAAGTTTTCATCCAAAGCTTTATTCATGTCCTCCTATACAAAAGGAATAGAAGTATCAAATTCATAGAAAAAGGAATATATCAAAATGCAACTACATGAAACCCTAAAACCATGACTAGTGGTAAAGCATTGCAACTCGAATCTTAATTATAACAACATTATGAGTCCTTGGCAACGGTGTCAAAAACTTGATGTGTCTTAACAATTACCAGAAGTGCATAGCTCCATTCTTGTATATAATCAGCAAATATGGTCAATCCCATGAAGACTCTTTAATAAACAAAGTTAATTGGAGTTTAGGCTATCTTACATTAACCTGGCCAAGCATTCAAGAGAAAGAAAATTTTGAACTAAGACTAATGAGAAAGAAGGTAAAGAAATAAAGGAATGAAACAAGTTACTAATTTAGAAGGAAGTGTGACGACCTAGGTTTTCTCATGCATTTTTAAATGCAAGATCTAAATTCCCAAGGTGGGATGCATCCCGATTTGAAAACCATTTTATAAAAACCATGCAATGCAGCGAAAAATTGTTTGTTTTAAACTCATTTTGAAAACCCCGAGTGTCATTTGCTTTCACAACAATCAAAGTAGTTGTTGAAAAACTTCAGAAATCATAAATGTTTTTCCCCAGGTCTATCCAGTCACAACACACAGCCCAACTGTAAATAAATACAAATACACGTCCAAAGGGATCAGAGTTTACTTACATGTATAGTTGTCTCCTTTTCATTTCCCTTGCTCGTAGCACTAATATCTCCTGAGACATCTCCTATTTGTGAGTGGAACTATCCTGAAAAATATTAAGGATAGGGTGAGTATATACTATACTCAGTAGGAGTCTATCACTACTAGTTTTTGCAATGCATGCTATATTTAAAATCATATGCTCTTTAAAACATGTGCATGTTCAATCAATCATGTTCAATATCGATATTAAAAACCATTGTCAGATCGGAATACTGACGACTTAAAGAAATATCATGATCCAAGTCGAAAGTATCATATATCATAAACATAATGATATGCATAAGATGCTCCACTGAATCCAACTCATGGATATCTGGTATGGTCGACCAACCTCATGTCATGCCATATGCAATGCACATAAATCCTCAAACCATAGGGTCCAACTATGCCGACGACCTCGCCGTCGTGTGGTCCCCAGGTACCTGAGGACACTCAGTCATAGCCTCAACAGGGCATATGACACTTCTTCGTCGTAAATCATGCAATTTATGAAATTGGTTGCAAAACATGCATGCAATGCATAAAATCTGCTCATGCTAGTTTTGCATTCAAAGTCATAACCCTGCCTAGAAGCCTTGTCAGCTCTCTCTAGCCCACCCTCATCGGCCCGCCCTCATCAGCTCGCCCTCATCGGTCAAGGCTACACTTATCATGCAATCTATGCATGCAGCACATGTCTTGGCAATATATGTGCAATGTATTTTTCAAAACCTGTCCTCTTTGGGTCCCTCACAACTACTTGGCCCTCACAACTGCCTACCCAGCATCTTTTGGTAACCCTCAAGGACATGCAATCTTTCAAAAACTCAATGCTCACAAATCATGCAATATATGCAATTATTTGCAAAACATATCTATGCATAAAGCATTTATCATAGGCATGCTGAATTCATTTATATGCTAAACAAGCCATAAATAAGTCATGCTAAACGAGTCATATACTTATACTTAAAACATGTATTTTTAAAACAATCATGGCTCTTTTAAAAAGTCTAGTAGCGATAAAGCACCTACCTCAAAGTCTCCTGGAGTTGCATTCTTTATGACTTCAACCGATCCCTGGGTCTCATTTATAAACTCCTGGGTATGAATGGATACAAGGAGTCCTTTAATTTTAATCTATTTAGACATTAGACACCTAAATCTGCTGTTTAGGGTCAATGGTCCTTGCCTAATTCATTGCCAAGCTAGATCCTATGACATGGATCTACTTTCCAATAGTTAAACTCTGTAATTTATCCTTTAATCCTAATTTTTAAAGTCTCATTGGGTGTGTGTGTCCCAGTTCCCAGGACACTCGTGCATCTTGGTTGGACCGTAACTGCCTCACGTGCGTGCATGCCTAAAGGCTGTGCTAGGGACCGCGTTTTGCACGCGCACCTGCATGCTCAAGTGACGTGCTATGACGCGCATCATAACATAGACGCACCTTGTAGCATGGCACGTCTCAGCTCCCAGGGACCCCGTGCACCCTGGTCGAGCCAAGACCCATGCCCCATGTCTCGTGCCCACCTGAAGGTCGTACCTGGGACAATGTACGCACTGTCGTACACCTGGAACCCGTCCCAGGGACCCAGTCCCAGGTGCACGTGGTGCTTGGCGTCCTTGGGACGCTTGGTTCGTGCAAGGCCGGCCCATGTTGGCTTGGAGTGTTTTTCGGTTGGAAAACGGCCAGATCCGACATGGATCCTGGGCCTAGGGGAGGTGAAATGAAGAGACAGGGTAAGGAGGGCCTTACCTGTAGCCTGAGGACACTCTTCTTCCCGACGGGTGCGCTTGCTCGCCGAATTTTTGTGTTGTCTGGAATCCAGGAGGGAAAGACCCCAACGTCGAGCAAGATTGTGAAAGGGAAGAGAGGGGAAATGGGGAGAATGGCAATGGCCGGCCTGACTTGGGCCTGGCTGTTGCTGGAAAACACAGAGAGACGGGTTTCCGACTTTTGCCAGAAACCCTAGTCTCAAACGACTTTTGCCAGAAACCCTAGAATGTTCAATTTTCGTTAAAAATAGTGTAAATTGCTCCCGCATTACATTATTACCCCCTTAAAAGAATTTCGTCTTCAAAATTCCATAAATAATTTTCTTCAAGGTATTTTGCCTCTTAGATAACTTTTTGGTGAATGCATTCCCCCCTTAGGAATCAAATCTAGGTTCAACCTCAATTTACCATTTTTATTGTTCCTTCAACAAGGCCTGACCTATAAGGGCCACTTTCGCTGCGTACTCTGATGCATACTCCCATACATGCCAGTTTAACAACACCAGTTTCTAGCTAAAATTCATCTATCTTGAAATCCTTAGATGCCTATACTTTTCTCATCATGTATAGGATGGTTGCCTCGTAGGATCATGCTTCTTTACTTATGTATAAATTACTTCATACTTCTTTCATGATCAAATTATCTTATTTCTCATAATCCTTTTTGAATATCATAGGATGATCCCTTTTTCTTCTTGTCTTTCATCTAGCGATCTCTTCATCATCCATATCTCCTTCTAATGGTTGGTTACATGTCATTAGTAAGAGTCCAAAAATTACCTTCTTTCTATTGTGTCTAACTTTGCTTCTTATCTTTTATATTTGTCCCCAAGATAGTTCAATAACTGATATGGTGTCATGTGCTCTACATCCAAACCCTTGATTGATTTTGAATTTCAACTGTCTATCGTTTTCCATATGTGACTTTATTCCTCGACCAAAGTTGCATTCAAAATAAACTCATGAAAGCCAATTTGTAGCTTCTTCCATCAAGGTCCTTATCATATACTGAAAGTAAAATGTCCTAACTCTATATCCAGTTTCATAATTATTGAATTCATCAAACGCTTTTCTCTGTGAAGATTTTATCCAAACTCATGTCAAATGTTAATGGTCGATTCATCATCAAGGGTCAAATGTCCTCGACCAGAGGCCTATCTCACTATTCACATCAATTTGTCATTAGGATTTTCAATAATGTTCCCATTTACGCAAAGCAAAAAGTCTCTTATTCATAACCCGAGTACCCTTACTACGTCATGGTTGAATCCTTTGTCATCATCCTCTTTGTCCTTTCTTGATGGTTTTCTTTGTAATCTTTTAGTCCAAAAGTTCTATACCCAATTCAGTAGGGTCAATCCTTAGGAAATCCCTTCAATTGATTTTTCGTACTTGGTATATGCACATAACAACTATCTTTTTATCTAAAGTCAATGTAACATTAAATCTTCACCTTATAGTGTGCTAGCCATCTCACCTTTTCTCCTTTCATCCCCTATGTCAATATATTGTTTAATCTTTTATCAAGGCTTTATCATCAACCATGCAATCTGTATTGTCAGGAGGTATCCTCATAAGTAGTGATTTTCTCAATTCCTCAAATTTTATCCTTCAAGTGCCTCCTCATACTTAGCTTACAATAGCCCTTCTCGTTCAATAGCTACTACATCAAGTTATGCTGAAGCTGTTAAATCATCAAATTTGAAAATACTCAGGTAAGCATAGAATATTTCCTTAGATATATAGAAAGACTTTATTTGATTACCTATTGATCTCTTTCCAAATATATCTTTGTCATAAGCTCAAGGGTCTCTAAAGTGATCGGTACTTATCTACCTTTCTTTTCAATCTAAGTCAGCGGTATTTCTCAAACCCAAAGTAATTTCTTCACCTTGTCATGGTAGCCACTAAGGTTTGAAAAATCTTCCACATTGGTTTAGATCACTTCTTATTTTTGCAACTATCTCAGTTCTTACTGTATTTGTTGTACTTGTAGCTCCTCCATGATGTGTCCTAATCAACTCCATGATGTGGCCTAATCAACTGACCTCATACCCTCAAATGACTTAGTCTAATCAAGTAATCTTCTTTTAGGTAAAACTCATGTCCAAATACTTATAATATCCCTCTGAGTATATAACTTCGACTACTAGCTCATAGATACTAACATGCTTGATTAAATATCGTGGGATACCTTTATTTTAGTCAACAGTACTCTAAAGGTAATGACTAAATAATGGTCTTAAGATATTTGCTCTTCCAATTTATGATAGCAAGACCTTCATTTTGATCTTTGATGGTACCCTAATTGCTCAAGAAAAACAAATGGACAAGTCGTTGTCCTGGCTTATATATTTTATTAGCAAGGTGGGATATCACCAAATTTTCCTTCTTATGGACTATATCCATTAGTGTTCCCCATAAGATAATGGATTTGATAAGAATCTAATTGTAATGATTGATATCAAACCATTTGTAAAATTTAAATTTCTAGTTGGTCATCATTCCTCTTTGGAAATTTCTTTTCGCAAAAGTTCCTGAAATTCGATACTCTACTCAACGTCTTAAACCCCATATGCTTCCTCTCTTTTATACTCTTTTACAATAAGATCACCAACTCATCTATCATCATTTCTTCGAAGTTGATTGGTTTATCTTCCCACTTGATTAAAGATGAAAGATTTGTATGTATCTTCATACAGTCATGATCTTCTTCTTTTGAATATTCAATATTCATTGAATTCTGGTAGTTACATTTCTATCTCTTTCTTTCTTTTCTTCAAAATCCTCATTTGGTCTACCTAGATCAATGTCTCTATATGCTTTGTTGCATATAATTGATACTTCATCTATTCCTTTACTTAACAGATATGATAAACTGAATGCTTGTCTTAAGATCATTGAAATCCTCAGTCGCCTATAGCCTCAATAAAATTCATACAATGTCTTAATAATGGCATTGACGTTTTGGTCATGCTATACTTTACAAGTTCATGTTAGGATCAATCTATTATCACAGATCTATCATCCCCAATATTATCGTCAAAATCTTTTGATAACTCGGTCGAATTCATTTCCCTATCATATTCGTGTTCTATTTCTCTTAATCACATAATATGTCACTTGTATACATCTTCGGATTTGTTCCATAATACTCAAGTAGTTATTATTCGATAGCACTTCACTCTTTATAAGACTCCAATTAAGGCATCCAAAATTGAGCTAAGTCCTTCAAGATCCACACCTTTGTGACCTAGTTCGGGTCACAGTCATTTTCTAATATCATCTTGCATGCTCATCCCTCTTAGATTATTAGCAAAATTCTTCTCAAAGTCTGTCTTTTACATCCTCTATCATACTTATATCATATCCTTGTGATAGTGTACTCATATTCTGATCTTCCTTATGATGGTAAGATAGCCATCTAGGTTCTTCAATTTTCTCACCTTTGATGAGATTACCTTATTGCAGGTCAGAACTATCTACTAACAAGTTCACTAACATCTTTATTCATCATTCTCATCATAATACAATCCTTATATGAGTCTTCATCTTTGCACCACTGCACAACAATCCTTAATCCTTAAGTCGTCTTAGACTAGATTTTGGATAAGGGCTACACTATCTTCTACCTAATTATTTGTTAAACCAAGCTGTGTTTCACCTATTTATTTATGGTGAACTACCTTGTGCATTAATATTGTCATCCTCAAATAGAAGTAGTCATCTCTACTACTTCCATTTATACTACTTCTTCTTGATTTTCTCTATTGTCTATGACCCTTGGACATGCTGGACTGGCTGTGAAAGCATAAAACCTGGGCTCTAATACCAACTGTGACGACCCGGGTTTTCTCATGCATTTTTAAATGCAAGATCTAAATTCCTAAGGCGGGATGCATCCCTATTTGAAAACCATTTTATAAAAACCATGCAATGCAGCGAAAAATCTTTTGTTTTAAACTCATTTTGAAAACCCCGAGTCTCATTTGCTTTCACAACAATCAAAGTAGTTGTTGAAAAACTTCAGAAATCATAAATGTTTTCCCCAGGTCTATCCAGTCACAACACAAAGCGCAATTGTAAATAAATAGAAATACATGTCCAAAGGGATCAGAGTTTAATTACATGTATAGTTGTCTCCTTTTTATTTCACTTGCTAGTAGTACTAATATCTCCTGAGACGTCTCCTATTTGTGAGTGGAACTATCCTGAAAAATGTTAAGGATAGGGTGAATATATACTATACTCAGTAGCAGTCTATCACTACTAGTTTTTGCAATGCATGCTATATTTAAAATCATATGCTCTTTAAAACATGTGCATGTTCAATCAATCATGTTCAATATCGATATTAAAAACCACTATCAAATTGCAATACTGACGACTTAAAGAAATATCATAATCCAAGTCGAAAGTATCATATATCATAAACATAATGATATGCATAAGATGCTCCACTAAATCCAACTCATGGATATCTGGTATGGTCGACCAACCTCATGTCATGCCATATGCAATGCACGTAAATCCTCAAACCATAGGGTGCAACTATGCCCACGACCTCACTGCCATGTGGTCCTTGGGTACCTGAGGACACTTGGTCATAGCCACAACGGGGCATATGACACTTCTTCGTCGTAAATCATGCAATTTATGAAATCGGTTGCAAAATATGCATGCAATGCATAAAATCTGCTCATGCTAGTATTGCATTCAAAGTCATAACCCTACCTAGAAGCCTTGTCAGCTATCTCTGGCCCGCCCTCATCGGTCAAGGCCACACTTATCATCCAATCTATGCATGTAGCACATGTCTTGGCAATATATGTGCAATGTATTTTTCAAAACCTATCCACTTTTTGGTCCCTCACAACTGCTTGGCCCTCACAACTGCCTACCTAGCATCTTTTGGTAACCCTCAAGGACATGCAATCTTTCAAAAGCTCAATGCTCACAAATCATGCAATATATGCAATTATTTGCAAAACATATCTATGCATAATGTATATGCAATTATTTGCAGAACATATCTATGCATAAAGCATTTATCATATGCATGCTGAATTCATTTATATGCTAAACAAGCCATAAATAAGTCATGCTAAACGAGTCATATACTTATACTTAAAACATGTATTTTCAAAACAATCATGGCTCTTTTAAAAAGTCTAGTAGCGATAAAGCACCTACCTCAAAGACTCTTGGAGTCGCATCCTTTATCACTTCAACCCATCTCTGGGTCTCATTTATAAACTCCTGGGTATGAATGGATACAAGGAGTCCTTTAATTTTAATCTATTTAGACATTAGACCGCAAAATCTGCTGTTTAGGGTCAATGGTCCTTGCCAAAATTCATTGCCAAGCTAGATCCTATGACATGGATCTACTTTCCAATAGTTAAACTCTGTAATTTATCCTTTAATCCTAATTTTTAAAGTCTCATTGGGTCTGCATGTCCCAGTTCCCAGGACACTCGTGCATCTTGGTTGGACTGCGACTACCTCACGTGCGTGCACGCCTAAAGGCCGTGCCAGGGTCCGCTTTTTGCACGCGCACCTGCATGCTCAAGTGACGCGCTATGACATGCATCATCGCACGGGCACACCTTGTAGTATTGCGTGTCTTAGCTCCTAGGGCACCCCGTGCACCCTGGTCGAGCCAGAACCCGTGCCCCATGTCGTGCGCGCACCTGAAGGCCGCACCTGGGACAATGTACGCACTGTCGTACACCTGGAACCCGTCCCAAGGACCCAATCCCAGGTGCGTGTGGTGTTTGGCATCCTTGGGACACCTGGTTCGTGCAAGGCCGGCCCAAGCCGGGTTGGAGTGTTTTTTGGCCAGGAATTCTGGCTAGAAAACGGCCAGATCTGGCATGGATCCTGGGCCTGGGGGAGGTGAAAAGGAGAGACAAGGTAAGGAGGGTCTTACCTCTAGCCTGAGGATGCTCTTCTTCCCGACGGGTGCGCCTGCTCACCAGAATTTTGTGTTGTCCGGAATCCAAGAGGGAAAAACCCCAACATCGAGCAAGATTGTAAAAGGGAAGAGAGGGGAAATGGGGAGAATGGCAATGGTCGGCCTGACTTGGGCCTGGCCGTTGCCGGAAAAGACAGAGAGACGGGTTTCCGGTTTTTTCCGAAAACCCCAGTCTCAAACGATTGGAAAAACGCCAGAAAACTTGTGTTTTTAAGAGGGGGAGATGGGCTTTTTATAGCCCTGCTTATGGCGGTGCTGCCAATGGCGTTGCCGCCCTTCGCGGTGGCAGAATCCTCTAGAAAAATCTGGATCGAGGGTTTCTGGAGGGGTCTAGTGGTTGAAGATGACAGGGGGTGCCGTTATCAAAATGGCCCCCTGCGTTTTGCATCCTTTTTTGTTTTTCTGTTTAATTTCCAGAAATACCCCTATCTTCAAATGGCTGTAACTTCTTCATACGAACTCCGTTTTGGGTGATTTTTGAGGCGTTGGATTCCATTTTTTGAGTAGAATCTAATGGTATTAAATTCCCTCACAAATTCCTTCGTTTAATATTTTAAATAAAGTGAAACATTGAACTCAGTTTATTTCCTATAGAATGTTCAATTTTCGTTAAAAATAGTGTAAATTGCTCGGGCATTACAGGAAGCAAATAATCTAAGAAGGTACCATTAAGCTAAAAAACTAAAAACCAAACCCTAAATTATAAAAAAAGCAATTAAGGAAACTAGAACCTATCTATAGAATGTAGAAAGGAAATAAAACTTGGAAATGCTCAAATGTAACTAGCTTAGAATTAAAGCAAGGAACAAAGTAACTAAAAAAATAAAAAGAAACATTTTATTAATGGAAAATTTACAAGGATTAGTTACATAAGCGATTAAAAGAATGCAAATAAAAGAAAGTAAGTAAAAGTCCTTCAAATATAAGATTGAATTCTACTGAAGTGCCCTCATGTTGTGTCACTCAAACAAGAGCTTGTATACTTATTTTTCATCCAAAATACACTAAAGTTCCTACAAGTTGTTCTCATCTCCATAACCCAACATGCCACAAACCCAAGGAAAATCCCATCCAATGATCCTCATAAATACAATATTAGGGCAGCTAAGAAAAGAGGAGCCTAGTACCTTCCCTAAACAATTATCAGCTTAGGAAAGAAAGAAGATGACAGAGATGGAAGTAGAAAGTTTTATGCATTTTCCTTAAGCTAGAAACTCTAAAAAAGAGGGTAACTTCGAGGAATTAGAAAGAGAGGAGGTCAGAGATCATTCATCTTTAAGTTAAATAGAACCATAGAAGAGGCTTCCTACCTCAAACATGAAATAGAATAGAAGGAAAACAAAGGGTTCTAGTGGTCCTTGGATTAGAGCTCACCAATTCAACATGAAGTACTTAGCTAGGAATCTAGGTGACTTTATGAATGGATTTCAATCTTTCCTTGACCTTACTTAAGAAACTAAAAAGTCCCCTTATTACCCTAAAAATCATAAGAATCCTTTTCCTTTCTTTATTCCAACTCCAAAAAAAAGGAACTAGAAAAAAGAAGAAGCCTAATAAAATAACTAACTAACAAGAACTATGCATGTAGCCTAAAACTAGAAAGTGGGTGTGTGTAGCATGGAAATAGATAGTGAATGCATAAGGAAATAAAGTAAAAAGGGGCACTAGCAAAGGAAAGCAAGAGTAAGAGATGGAGAGAGGATGATGAATTCAAACCTATCATGGAAAGTTCCATGCATACAAATCCAAGTAAGTGTAGGTGGGTTGGTGTGTGTGTGTGAGAGAGAGTCAAAAATAGAAAGTGGGATGCATGTAATCTAAAAGAAACTATAATTCATGAAAATACAATCCTATACATGGATCTCTGAAAAAGGACTGAGTTTTATATGTAAGAAACTCATGTATATGAGGTTTCCAAACTATTTCTATAATGTATGCAAAGGAAATTAGAAAGTCAAACTAAGCTAAGCATCAGTTAAATTAGGAAAGTGCCATGTTTCTAAATTAGAAAAGTTCTAAATCTAAGAATCTATGATGTAATTAGTTTCTAAAATAGTTCGAAATTAATCCTAAGGTGTAAGGAAAGAAAAATGGAAAGTTACCATAATTAAAAAGTATGGAATCTAATATCTAAACTCGAAACTCACCAACTTCTAAACTATGTAAGTGTGTAAAACATGAAAAGTAAATATGATAAATGGAGAGCTATGCTACAAACATGATTTTAAAGGTAAAAGGTAACCTAAGGAAACAAAATTAGCATACTAATCTACCATGAATTCAACCTAAGGAAACCACACAATCTATAATCCTAGAAAACTACAAAAAGATTCAACCATCCAAATTGGATGGAATACATGTAAATCCTAAGTGATTGATGGATACCAAACTAAGTTAATAGAAAGGGAAACATGAAGATGCACCAATGCTACTCTAAGATAAAAGAAACTATGATGCCATACATGAAACTACAAAACAAAGACGAGAAAAAAGTGCATCAAAAACTAAGGAAAAACTAACACATAACTATGCATGCAAACTAGTGTAACATGCAACCTATCCAAGAGCAATCTAATTAAACAAAACCTCATTGAATGGATGCTAGAAGAAGGTTAATGGAAGATGGAAGGTAAACAATAAGAAAAATACATAAGAAATAAATTGAAGTAGGTTGAGACCTAGCTTTATCTCTAAAGGATTTGAACATTGAAGCTTGGGTGAGGGTGATCTTTCTCCCTCTATTTCTCCTAGATTTGGACTTGAACTCTAGGGAAAGTTGAAATAACCTTAACTCATTCCAAGCACCTCCATTTTAGCCTTCCTTGGATGGTATTGAATAGAGAAGTCATAATCTTTCAAATACTCCATCCATCTCCTTTGTTGCTTGTTCAAGTATTGTGGTGAAAAGATGTATTTAAGACTTTTATGATATATGAACAATTCAAACTTTTCTCCATATAAATAGTGCCTCCAAATCTTTAAGGAAAAAATTATCGCAGCAAGTTACAAGTCTTGGGCAGGGTAGTTGACTTCATGTCTTTTCAATTGTCGAGAGGCATAGGCAATCACCATTGCATTTTGCATAAGTACAGACCCTAATTTTTTCCCAAAAGCATCACTATAGATCTCAAATCCTCCACTTCTCGATGGTGGCTTGAGTAGTGTGTAGTGGTTAGCTTCCTTTCTAATTCTTTAAAGCTTTCTTAACACACCTCATCCCATACAAACTTCACATCCTTTTTTTTCAATTTGGTCAGAGGTAAGGCAATGCATGAAAATGCTTTAATGAACCTTTGGTAGTACCCCACAAGTCCAAGAAAACTCCTTATTTTAGTCACTATATTGGGAGCATCCCATTTTGCAATTGCTTCAACTTTTGTTGGGTCTACTACAATACCATGTTTAGAAATAACATGACCTAGGAAGTTCACTTCCTCCAACCAAAATTCAAACTTTCTAAATTTTGCATACAATTTGTGTTTTAAGTGTATCCATTATGAATCTTAAGTGTTCTTGATGTTCCTCAAGACTTTCCAACTAGATAAGAATATCATTCATAAACATTATAAGAAATTTATCTAGATACACCTTGAATACTTTGTTCATGAGATCCATAAATGCAACTAGGGCATTTGTCAACCCAAATGACATCACCCTAAACTCATAGTGTCCATAATTGGTCTTGAATACTGTCTTTGAAATATCCTCTTCCTTGACTCTAAGCTGATGGTATTCAGATTGTAAATCAATCTTGGAAAAGACATGAGCTGACTGGAGTTGATCGAATAAGTCATCAATATGTGGTAGTGGGTATTTGCTTTTCACTATGGCCCTATTCAGCATTTGATAATCAGTGCAAAGTCTCATTGATCTATCCTTCTTCTTAGCAAAAAGGATTGGTGCTCCCTAAGGAGATATGCTAGGTCAGATGAACCCTTTTCCTAGCAAATCTTGCAGTTGAGTTTTCAACTCCTTTAATTCTGTTGGAGCCATCTAGTATGGTGCCTTGGAGATAGGGGCTATGCCAGGTATCAAGTCAATAGTGAAATCTATCTCCCTTTTTGGTTATAACCCTAGTAAGTCTTCAGGGAACGTGTCTGAAAATTCACAAACTACAGTCACTTCTTCAAATTTAGGCTTTGCGACCTTAATCATTTCCATCTTAGCCAGAAAGAATTGGCATCACTGCCCTAATCATGAAAATGACATGTGATCCTGAATAGTCTCATCTCCCTTGCAATGATACCTCCACTTCTCTAGGAATATTAAAAACATTCTTATTATTTTGACAATAATTGATTGCATGATGTGAAGCTAACCAATACATCCCAAGTATGATGTCAAAGCTTGTCATATCCAAGTGGATTAAATCTGCGTTCATTTGTTTGCTTTCAATTACAAGTTGAACATCCTGAAAGTATGTTTAGGTGGCAATGGACTTGCCCAAGGGTGTCATGACTTCTACGCACAATTCTATGTTCTGGACTATATCATCAATACAAGAAGCAAATTTACATGATATAAAAGAATGTGTAGAACTAATATCAAACAATACTCTGGCTTGTCTTGTGTTAGATTTGTTTCATCGATAGGTTGGGTTGCCCGTAGGCCCTTTCTCAAGAAAGATTAACCTAACAACAACTTCCTTCTTTTTCTATAGAGAAAGGTCACCATTCAAGTTTAGTATCTTGATCAAGAGAAAAATAAGTGCAATTGGCTAGACTTGGTTGACAACCCCGGATCTGAGACGTGGAGTTGGGGGGGGGGGTTAAGTTTGCGGGTAGAGGATTTTTTTTATTTCCAATGCAAAGAGTCAAAGCCTTACAACTTTACTAAATCTAAAGTAGTGCAATTCAGTCACAAGTACGATTCGAACCTACACTCTCGGAACAATTACATCCTTGAGCTTATCCGTCGATTGTGATGATTACCTTGTAACCCTTTCATTTTGGGTACATCAACATGCTAAGATCGCAATAAAAACTATTTAGAACACTCTCTCTCTAGTCCACAAAAAACAGACATGTGCATAACCCATGGAGATTAACTCCTGTTGGTAAGGTAACATCCCTAGTCTCTTTAAAAACACTAATAAGAATTGAGACTTCATCAACGATTTTGTCCTTAACAACATCTATTATTAATTTAGTTATCTTTGTTTCCAAATTAATACTATTCATTTGATGGATCATTTGGCCAGCCCTGATGGTTACAAGAATACTTACAAGCAGAGCCAAACCCATCTTAAAAAAAAGAAGAAGCAATTAGTTGTTCCATAATAAGTATTACTTATAAAATCTCTTAAAGAAGACCGTCAAATCGTATCCCGAAGATACAAGACAAGCAACCATCTTTTCTTGTGTCAAAGTCTAGTGTAGTGGGGTTTTGCCTCATAGAAGGAATGGAAAATTGAGAAAAAAGCTAAAACAGAACTAACAGAGATTGAGGTATACTTCGTGCTGCCAAACAGATTCGGCTAGTACAATTTGTTTGAGTTAGATTTTTTCAGTTTCTCTAGAAGTTGACCACATTAATCCACTAATGGAATCACTGGTTTAAGCAAAAAAATATCCCAAAATCTTTTTCAGGCACATGCTTTACGTGAGAGGGGTGAAGTCATAGACAAGAGATTCGAAGGTTAGAGCATAGGCAGGCATAGGACAGACTAACTTCTTTCTTCCTATAGTTACAAATAAGTCCATTCCTAATACCAGAATGTCATTTATTTCTCATTTCTTTATTTCTATACCTTTTATCTTACCTTCTCTTTGAAGTGAATCATCTTTTTCTTGACCCTTTCTCTTTCTAGAATCAGTGTTATAATGTCATCTTTACCATATCAGCAATCAATTTGTCTGAATCTATTTTAGAATAAACTATTAGTATTAGTCCAAAAAGGCAGGTCTCCCCAATTCAATACAATATTCATAAAGAGTTATGGAAGAATAGGCCAGTATGGATCAATTCGATGACTTATACAATCGAAAGAATTCTCCCTCGGATTGAGATCCATTGGAAAGCTCCCCTTTACTCCATAGGGCCCAATGAATCCACTTTTATCCAATACTCAAAATTTGGTGGCATGCTGGAGGGAATGGATTGAACAATTGGTCTCAACTTTATCTTCTTTAACAAAAATGGGAGACTTAAATGACCAGACCATCTCAGACCATCAATTCATGAAGCCCTTCAGTTTCTTCTTTCAGGGATAAGGGAATGAGATTTTTGCAAGAAAATAGTTCCCCAATATTCCTATCAATTAGAGTCAAGGAGAGGAAAGAATCCTTTTGAAGAATTCCTCCAAGAAATCTCTCCCTTTGGGGGAAAGGCACTTAGGACGCGAAATCTCAAAGAATAGCCCATTTATAGACAATAGTAAAAGGGTCACTCTATCAGAAGGGAAAGATCTTTTTATATTTCCAAATTAGTTTAGAAACATTGTCTGGGGAACTTGAGCATCAGGTTGCCTCAGGGTGTTCTTAGCTATTGGTGTCTCGGGATTCTATTCCAATAGTCCCTAACTCACACACAACTACGATCTAATAACACTCTTATTCACTCACTATCTTGTGTATGGGATCCCTTTGCCTGAAGTCAAGACACCTAATGATTGGTCTAGGATGTGGCAAGAAGAATGCACAGATTCAAAATGAGTTTTTTTTTGTAAGGGACCCTTATTATTATTTAAACATAAAGTAATTGCCACGAAAAGGTGTTAGAGATGAAGGGGTGGGAAAGAGCCGGCCCAACCTTTTTCTTCAAAGCACTAAGAATAGAGTCAACTATCGAATTCCATGAAGCACCCTCTCGCTCTACTATACTAAGAAGGGCCTTTATGGCCCCTCTCACACCCTTCTCCCCTATGATGTCAAGGTGGTACTTTTGAAGTTGCTTGCTGCTTGTAGTGATTAGCAAGGAGCTCTAGCATGCTATGGTATCAAAGCCTAAGCTTGCTGTTTGCTGATCACTATGTTAAAAAATGACACAAAGTTGGATATGAATAGATGTTGGTCGAAAATGAATGTCTCTCATTCACAATGCAACATAATGGTTTTGCTCAATGCGTCTTCTGATTTGGTATTATATTCACCATCAAAGTTCTAGAAACTTCAAAACTCATATCCCAACCTAGAAAAGAATGCTACAATGTTCAAAATTCACAACATAACATGCCCCTAACTCTGCGACCTCCCACTACTTCATCTACCAAAATGAGCAGGCAAATCTCATGCATTTTGGCATTCAACCAGCTTATGATCCTTAGGCTATACTACATGGAGTAGGTAGAGAGATGAAAGGACCACCTTCTCCTACTTGATCAGAATCAATTCTATGATTGAATAGAAGAAGTGCTATATACTTAGTAGTAGAAACTCGGAGAGATAGGCAGAGAGTGGACTCTCTCATACCTGAAAACTCCAAGGATGAGAAGTAGGTCCCTTATTTTTTGTAGGAAGAGTTTCAACCTTTGTTGCCCCTTAGTCGAGTGAGTCTACTTAGCAAACTAGTAGGACACTGAGATTGATTGATCAATATGCATCTTGAGAGTTGATAGTTAACTATTGCCCCCTTGTCTTGGAGGATCTCTGGGCAGGAAGGCAAACGGGATTGTTATCGTCACCTTTTCTCCTAGTGTATGTGAAAAAAAAGAAGTGACAAACCCATTTTTTCCATATGAATTTTAGGGGCACAAGTTGGTCCAAAGAATGAGAGTTAGCTTCCTTAAGTCCGTTGTTCCTCAGTAGCTCAGTAGTAGAGCGATCGACTTTTAACTGATTGCTTATAGGTTCAAACCCTACTTAGGGAGAATTGAGAGTTCTCACTTTTCTGACCTAACAACCCTCCTTAATTTCTAAACTAGCAGAATCATCAAACGGAACATCCAAAGTGGGAAGTTGATTGCTGGAAATGTCTTCCTCACTCTCGTATAAGTGGACTTTGTTTAGTCAATTCTTAGGAAGAAGAAGGATCGACTAGGAATGAATGGGAATGAATGGTACAGTTTTTCTTCGCCACTAGTGGCAATGAAGTCCTTGGTAATTAGCAAGGGGCAAGGAAGATCTCCACTCATTCAGTATCTAAAGTGAGGTGCGAGCCACAACAAATGAAGGGGGAAAGCTCGCTTTAGCCCTTTTTTAGTAGACTAGGCTTAGTAAATGTAAGCTATTTAAGTAGGCTCGCTTCCAATCTAAGTAGGCTCGCTACTTCATTTAGTAAAAGAGCCCTATTTGTAAGGACGCTAGCACGACATACAAAGAAGGGCTAATAGGGGGCTTGACTTGTTCACTTGCTAATAGGTAGGGTGTGACGAGGCTCCCCATTAGTCTCCCTATTAGTAAATGATGCTTGCTGCTTGCTACTTTCAATTAAAAAAGGAAGATTGAGCATGGCAAGGGAGAAATTAGTTGTTCCCTATTCTCTGGTAATCCGTCGCTAGTCATATTGAGCTCTCCGCCCACCACTGCATATGTAGAAAAAGAGGGAGCGGGGAAGCAAGAACAACTGTTTAACTTTGGCATAAGAGGTGGTGGGGTTGGCTAGGTAACATAATGGAAATGTATCAGACTACAAATCCTGGAATGACGGTTTGATGTCCTCATTGGCCTTGTGGAGTGGGGAGCAAGACAGAACGTTGAATCAATCAAATGGCATAGTATAGGGGGCTTTCCTTTGGTTGACATCCATAGAGAAAATTTCTTGAACGTCAAAAGAAATGCAAGAAAGTTGAGAAGGAGCTTTTAACATAATGCTTCAATAGAATGAATTCAGTAAGGGTAGAATATGCCTTATGGTCAATCAAAGGTCTTGTTCCACTTGAACTCAAATCTTACCCATTCAACCAACTCATAACAAAATGTTAGACCAAGCAAGTTAGGTTGACAGTTACGAATTGGTTGAGGAAAAGGAAACTCCAGTGACCAAGCACCTTGACCCCCAAAAGTGGAGACTGAACAACCAGCAGGTTGTCAAGGACAAATCTGAACAGGAGGCAAGCGCCCTCTTAGTTTACCACCCCACCCACACTAAGGGCTAGTGAATAGGAACCAGCCAAGAACCCAAACTGCTTGACTGGCCACCAATGAGTCAAGCAAACAGAAGTGAAAATCATGCAAAAGAAGTTGGGAAACGGACTGTAGCACAATGACTAGCACTACTGTCAGAGCACTTTTGAGCATGAGCTACCACTCATGCAGCGGTAAGGACTCACAACTCTTGAAGAGCTCACCAACCGCCTGAAGCACTGTATCAACCCTCCCTTCCCTTTACTCAATGGATAGAGATTATCCTCTTTCAATCAACAAAATAAGAAATAGGGGAGAAAGAGGTCTTTATTGAAGAGGCTTTGCACCGGAAATATGACTAATGAAAATCCAAAAGAATGGGTATGGGCTTTCAAAAAGATGAAGATGTAAAGGGTTAATAGAGAGTCTTTTGAACAACCAACCAGACAAGGATTCTAACTTGCCCACTTAGAGTAGATTTTGATTCTCGAACGGGGAAAAATAGCACTCAACTACTGACCATACCATGCCCTTAGGAGAAACTAGTGATGATTGTCAGGAATGCTGCCCTCGAGGATGTGTACAAGGTGTTTGTCGATTCCTATCAACATTGTGCACCTCTTAGTAGAGGGGCATGAAAATGTCGTGGAGACTTTGACCGAATGAATAGGGATCAATTGATAGATAGACATATTAAGGAAGAGAATCCAGGATAAATGCTTTTATCTATCATTATGTGCTAACTAGATGCGTACTCATGTGATTGATCAAGGGGGGATTATATGAATGATGCAACCAGCCTAAAGGCTCTTTCCTCTCTTGATGGAAAATCATGATTAACACTATGAACTAATTCAGAGTAAAGTAAAAAGAAGCATGGCATGAGATTAGGGTAGTTTGAGGGAAGAACCCAAAACCCGATCTATGGCCGAATAGCAACTCATCCACAAGCATACATGTTGCACTTTGAGTAGTACTCAAAGCAATCATAGCACTTTGATCCCCTTACCTACATAGCCATTCTTGTAGATCTGGATGTTCCGTGGTTGTTTTACAAGATCTTGCTTTCAATTCATAAAGTGGATCAAACATGTGTTCAGCTTGAGTCATTGGTGTTGCCACTTCGTCATCTTATGATTTGAAACTTAATTTCTCTTACACTAATAACTGCATTCCTACTTGGTGAGACGCTTCTGCTGTGTGTTCCTCCAATATTCTAGTAGCAAGATCTGACTCTTGGTTTGAAGATTGAATAAGTGGTCAGCCTATGCTTGAACATTGACATTTAAAGAAACAAATTCCTATGGTAAGGGATGGTCCCCTATTGATGAATCAAATCAATTAAAAGAAAGTAATTTCACTAAGTAATTGAATGCTCAAAAATCTTTGAAAATAAAGTCTAGCTAGAACAGAATTGCATTGAACACACTTCAACAAGACCATAGGGTAAAAAACATAATAGAACATTCCCCACTCTAGGAAAGTGTCAAATCAGAATGGAAGGCCTAGTATCAGCGCTGCACCCATATGGAGAAATAGGCCTATTAGCAAAGTCTCGATAGTAGGACGGGTAAGAACCAGATAGAGCAATCTACCAAAGATATGATATATGTGAATAAATTCCTCTCCTCTCTTCTATTGTTGAATCAACTGCCATTGAGGAATTCGTGTCAACGATGGCGATAATAGAAACTTCAGTTGAAGGAACAAAAAATTACACTTCTAGAAAGGAATGGGACAATAGTACACTAGCTTTGAACAAAAGAAATCATTGCAACCAAAAGGACAACCATTTTTCTTAAAATCCATTCAATAGGAGGTATAGGATAGAACTGAATCCACTTTGCGGGGGTATCATTCGCATGACTAAAAGAAAGCTTTAGCTAATCCACGGCATGCTAAGGAGCTTCCTTAGTAGGAAAAGGCACATACATGGGAAATTCATCTTTGAGAAGTAGCGCAATAGATTTGCAGGAGTCAACAAAGACAAAGTGTTAAGACAATTCAACATCTTCTTTATTGTATGTTAGAAGGTGTAGAACGTTAGAAGCAAGTGAGCCTCTGGCCACACTACCAACCCTCACCACGGACTCTTTTGAAGCTTTAGGTCTCATGCATCCTAGCTCCACGATCTTGCTTTTGCTTTGAGCACGAAGCTCATTGCGGCTTGCTGAGATCAAATGAGAAGTCCATAGTTCCCCTAAACCAGACATAGAATGGATAGTGTAGCAACCAATTTTGTTGGGAAGATGGCAAGGATGAAAGAAGGATATCGAGAGGGAGAGATAGAGAGAGGAAAGAGAAGTATGGAAGAAAGAGTAGAGATATGGGAGAAAAAATGGATTTTTCTCCACAAAAGGGAAAAATAGTCCTTCCACACCCCTGTGGGGCTCACAAGGGGCCCACAAGCAAATCCAACGACTAAAAAACATGTAATGAGTGATCAAACCACTACCAGTTGCTAGTGGAGAAGGAGGTGGTAATGGAGGCTCCAATGTTAATTAAATGATTAAAAGAATTGAAACATGATAATTACAAGTAATTATTGAAAATTCATTAATACTTATAAATACCCCTAAAAAAATCCTCCAAAAATGTTCCTTAAAATTCCAACAAAATCATCTTTTTTACTCTAAACCAGATCTAGATTCCTTCCAAAATTTGAAACTCTAAAAAATCTCACTTCTTGCACTTTCTCTCTCCTCTCTCTAATTGGAACACGAGACTTAAATTCAATTAGGCACTCTGTTCCAAGTTGAATCTCACAAATCCCTCCATCCATACAATCCTAGACTCTCTTATCTACAAAACTCCCAAATCAATTTCAAGATCCACTAGTACAATCAACAAGAAATAACAAAATAAGGGACTATCGGGCTATATCATCAAAAAAGTGTATTTATTTCAAATTGAGCTTCAAATCTAAGTTTTTTTCTCCAATCAAGTAGGTGGAACCATTCTTATACTCAATTGTTGTTGATTTCTATAATTTTTATTTTTTTGTAATTAGTTTTAGGGTAAATTTTATAAAAAATAAAATAAGGACTAGAATCCTTTAATATTTGGTGATGGAGGGCTCAGATGGAAAATTTGAGCCAACCAATCAATCCAGAAGGGACCCAAAATCTTAGGGTAGAAATTTCAAGAATTCTCATTGAGTTTTGAGCCCTTAATTTTAAAGGGGTTGATTGGATGGTCCAAATGAACTATCCAATCTCCTAAATCAAGTTGGAACCTGGCATACACAGTGAAACACGGAATGGAAATGCACCCTACGGGAGCATTTCTACATGCGCACCTTGTGCGATGCTGTTTTGATGGAACAATTGTGCATCAATGTTAGTCCAAGGGGGGGCATGTCATGGGTGTGTCTCGGTGACAGGCACGTGGCGACCGTCTGCCCGACCATTCTAGTTTGCCCGCCTTGTTCTGCCCGAATGATCTAGGCCGTCTGCTCCATTATGCCCAGATAAAATCTGGACCCTAGGAATAATTGAGAACTTCACAGTTCAATTGTGGAGTCATCTGAACTCCAAATTGAGATCGAAAAGAAGCTATGGAAAGATTGTAACCTCTATTTCTTCTGAAATCATAACATTTACAAAATTCTTCATGAAACTTTTTGTATTTAATAATTAAGCTTCTAATTTTCATGATCTTCAAGATATGAGATGATCAGATCTTGGGGATCTGATTTACTAATGATATAATGTTGAAATAAAGTGCTATCCATGATTAATTTGGGTGGATCTAAGATAAATTGAGGGATCTACCCTTTATGGTAGAAAAACCCTAAAAATATAAAGGGACCCACTTGATCAATAAGATCAAGTATTGTGACGACCCGGGTTTTTGAAAACATGATTTGTAAAGTATTTTCAAAGGCAGGGCCCTTAAGAGTGTAAAATTTTTTCGCAAAACAAAGCAGCGGAAATTCTTTTCTTTAGAACTTGTTTTGAAAACCCAAGTCACCACTTCATACATAACATAAGTACAATTTGTGTACAAAATAAAATTCCATTGAAGGAATATACTTTTATTAAACTCCGTGATCCATCCAAAGGGTTCACAAGATGTGACCAAATCTAGTACAATACTTGTCCAAATTACATAATCCAAAACTCAAGCTCACCATACAATAAAACTCTCAACAAATAAAAATACATGTCTTCAAGGGTATACCTTGAAGATTATTCTCTTCAAGTCTTCTATAGTCTTCAGCTCCTAAGTCTCCTTCCTCGGATCCGAGATATTGCAACAAGTACAATATCTCAGAAGCAATGCTTGGTAGGGGATTCAAGAAACATAATAATTGACAATGTAATTCCAATCCTTCATAATCTCGTTATCCTCAAACATACTCTTTATTTTGTAAGTTATGTATATCTATATACATACATACCCTTCATGGGTAAACCAATTAAATTTGTGAAAATAGTGAAATATCATTCCCAACTAAGTCGATCAATTCTCTTTATGTTGAGAATTTAGTATTACAGCCTAATCTCATACTGGGAATGTCCCTTCATGGGAAACATTGGTAATATACAATTACCTAGCATTTCATTATGCTATAACATAAGGCATTTCACTATGCCTCGTTCCCATATGCATCATAGTGCAAAATAATCGAAAGGTTGCTATCTTCATAGCCTAATCCGTACTAGCGCGCTCGGATAATCGCCTGTTCACCACCGATACCACGGTGGAAAATATTATGTCACTGCCCGTATGGGGGCAAGACTTTCACGGTGGTGGCCTTCCCATAATTGCCACCACCCGACTTTTAGCCTCTCATTGGGCAAGGTATCATCATATCATCAAATTTCAAGGAGCGGGTGGCCAAACCCTCATAACTCCTCTAGCAATAGCATCCCCTAGGCTCATGCCTATTAAAACAAACTCACAAGCCTCCAAGCTTGTATGTAAAATAGATTTCATATATATATCTGACCATATGTCCGTTTACTTAGGGCTGAAATATTTTCTAGTTCCCTATTCACTTATAGTTTAGTCCTTAACCATCTTATAGGTGTTTGGTTGGATCATAAGGTTTTCAAGAGATTTACTACAAGTATTATCATTACTCTTGTCAACATAAGATCATGAGTACAATCATGAATATCTCATGTAAATGCATTAATCAAATCCTCCTACCTTTAAGGATTGATCTCTTTTCCCCAATCTTCCATGATCTTGACCGATGTATGTAATCTGTACATCCATACATATTGTCAATATATAAATTATGAACAATCCTATTGATCACTAGATCTGATGTTTAGAATGATCTTTAGATCATTCATATCTAAGTATTTTTCTATCTCTAAGTCTTTGTATGTTCATCTCCTTGATCTTGATCTTTCATAGATCCTTTGATTGACAATCTACTCATGTTGATAAAGATCAAGGTCCTAGATCTTCTATCATCTAGTTCTTCTTTGATCTAAGTTCAGTTCTTGGATCATCCCTATGGAGGATGATCTTGGTTTTCTTCCTTGAATCACCTTTGATCAAGGGTTTGGATTATCTAATCTAATGAACTATAATAAGTATACTACTAAACATACATACTAAGTACAATATAGTGTTCTTATTCTTATTGTTCTTGATCATCCAAGATCTAATGGATCTTGTTTGATCATCCTTATCTTTCTTACTGTTTTTATTAGGGTTAGGTAATTTACTAACCTTTTATGCTCTTATTATTATTATTCAACCGTTAATGTGTTGACTGAAGGTAGCTTATTCAAGCCTAAGTCTAGACTGCTCCTCTTATTTCCAATTGGCTAAGGCTTACTAGCTGAATGGGTGAACACAAAGTGGTTACTTCAATCCTCATGTAAGGAGGCGTTTAGACCTCACAAACGTCAACAGAAGGTAGGGGAAGAGCGAGGCTCTATTAGATAACCCCTTAACCACTATGTTCATCATTCACTAGAATGACCATAGCTCAACCTTTCATAAGGTTCCTATAAGCATGTTTACTCTAAGTACTCTTTCTAATGGATTTTAATTAAGTCCATGAATATTTATAATGTCATTCATGGGGTTTATTATTCTTTCCTAATTTGGGCCAAGGATTTGATAATCCTTATATTGTCCTACTAACTATAGCCCTTACTAATTAAGTCCAAAGTACTCCATTCTTATTTGTGTCATGAAACTCTACTTTCTCATTAGAATACATTTTTGATGTTTTATGCTTTTTATCACATAACAAGTAAATCTACTACTAACATTCCACTATAAATGAATTATAAATTTAAAGCATAAAACTACTTAGTTTAACATTCAATGAAAATGAGGCAAGGTACTTAAATT
This sequence comes from Warburgia ugandensis, assembly GCA_035236585.1. Classification (NCBI taxonomy): domain Eukaryota; kingdom Viridiplantae; phylum Streptophyta; class Magnoliopsida; order Canellales; family Canellaceae; genus Warburgia; species Warburgia ugandensis. The sequence goes on along the minus strand of CP141127.1, from coordinate 44,618,773 downwards.
AACTCTAGCACCTTATGATAAGAATGAACACATAAACTCTAAATGTTATACTAGCATGCTTTATAACGTAATAACATCAAAAGGAATCTAATTAGATTTACATTTTTAGAAACCTTTCCTTATGATCCAACCATTTGATCTTAGATCTTTGCCTTTGATTAAGGACTTTAGTTATATTTAGAGAATTTTCTCTATTAAGGTCAAAAGATCACATTGATCTATTTTTATCATAATCCATCCCTGATTTCCTTGGATTTCATCATATAAACAGTTATTCTTTCCATCCCAAGGATCTGATCACACTTGATCTCATTGATCAAGTGGGTCCCTTTGTATTTTTTTTTTTTGGGTTTTTCAATCATAAAGGGTAGATCCCTTAATATATCTCATATATATCCAATTTAAACATAGATATAACTTTATTTCAGTATTAGATCATTATTAAAACATGTTTCTAAGATCTGATCATCTCAGATCTTGAAAATCAATGTAATTGGAAACTTAATTCTTAAATACAGAAAGTTTTTATTGAATAACATGTCATTTTTATTATTCCATAAGAAAATAGAGGTTTTAAGCTTTCCATAGCTTCTTTCCGATCTCAATTTGGAGTTCAGATGACTCCAGAATTGATCTTGGAAGTTCACAGTCCTTCCTAGGGCCTAGATTTGATCTGGGCCCAAGGAAAGGACGGCCCAGATTAGTCGGGCGGAACGACGGGCGGAACGAACCGGCGGAACGAACCAGGCGTCGTCGGGCGCGTCCGCTGGGACGAAATCCCGACGCGCGCTCGCGGACGTCCACAGACGCGGACGGGACGGGCGGAACGCCCGTCGTCCGCGCGCCCGCAAACCGAGCTGTCGCTGGGCGCGTCCGCTCGTCCTTTGGACGGACGCGCCTTCCGTACGCTTGAACAGACGCTCCACGTGTATCGCACGCGCCGTTCCGACGGTGCGTCACGTGGGCGTCGTCTGATCTGGAGATCGGACAGTCCATTCTGGACCGTCCAATCAATCCTCTTGCAATTGAGGGCCCAAAAGGTCTCTGATTTTGATGAAACTTCTACCCTAGGGGTTTTGGACCCTTCTGGATCGATTGGTACAGTCAGATTTCTCATCTGAGTACTCCATCATCCCTAATTAAGGGTTCTGTTGTTTACTTTATTTTTATCTTTTTATTATCAAAATTAATTACAGTAAAATAAAAATTACATAAAACATTACTAAAAATATAGGAAAAGGATTTCCACTTACTTGATTGAGGAGAAAACTTGATTTACATGCCCAATTAAAAAATACCTCGTTGATGACGATATAGCCTAAAATCCACCTTTCGCGTAAATACCGTTGTTTGAACCGTTGGATCTTGAAATTTCTTTGGGAGTTTTGTAGAATAGATGTGTTGGGATGTTTTGGACGGTGGAATTGATGAAATTAGATCTAGAACAGAGTGCCTAATTGAATTTAGGTCTCTTGTTCTAATCTAAAAAAAAAACAAATTGGAAAAAGATTTAGCTCTTGGAAATTTTGGGGTTTTGGGAGGGATCCTAGATCTAATTTTTCAAGGGGATTGAAGATAATTTCGTGGGGATTGTATGAGGATTTTTGGAAGATTTTTGGGGTTGTATTTATAGGCATTTTGGGTCTTTTTTCATGATTATAATATTTAATTTTTTATTATAAAATGGCATGAAAGTCTTTAATGCTCCCATACCTAACCCATGACTAGCTGATCTTTGTTGACCCATGTTTCACATGGGCTGCTGATCAAAGTGGTTGTTGGGGACGTGGTGGTCCCCATGTGGGCCCCATGTGGGCCCCACATGGTGTAAAAAGTCCGTTTTGCCCTTTATGCATAAAACTTTGGGTTTTATTCCCATGATCTCGGATTTGAGTGTACTTAGTGGCGTTGGATTCGTATTTCTCAGTACATTCTAAATTTTGATGTTTCATATTTTGATTTTTGGAATATTTTGATTTTTGGGTAAAATTACTATTTTACCCTTTTTGTCCAAAAATGAAAAACTTAAGGATTTCTCATCCGAATTCTAAATTTGTCGTGCTTACAGTCATTTTGAAGGGTTTGCTAAGTTTAATTTCAATTTTACATGTCTTATGATTTGATTATACTTTTATAAAAAGTATATTTTAAATAACCCTAATATTTCAGCCCGAAATATCTAAAACTCAAACTTTATTGATTTTTCTCAATCAATTTACAAAAAAATGGGGGTTATTACAATCTTCCCCCCTTACAATAATTTCGTCCTCGAAATTTGTAATACAACTCACTTAGGAGTTTTCACAATTCTTTCATATCCTTACACATGTGGCCTTGCCACTTATGGAAATTCTATTTCCTTTCATCCCTTTTTTTATACTATCTTTTCTCAAAGGTTAAAATGCTCCTCCATGACTAACCTTAATAATGCTCTATATAATAAAGCTGGTTATTGCTAGAATTTCCCAAAAGATGATTAATAACTCTTATTGAGTTATCCCTTTTGTTTCAAAACCTTCCATTTCACTTGATTGGTAATTTTCACCAATCTTTCCATACTTCACAATTTTCCATTATGCCTTCTATTCCTCATTCTTTTTCAACTTATAAAGTTTTGACATAGCTTTCCTACTATGTATTAACATATAAAGTTTGGACATAGCTTTCCTACTATGTATAGTCCTTAGACTTCCTATAATACATATTGATAAGATTCTATAACTTCAACTATTGTTCTTTGTAACAACCTTCCAATCTTTGGAAGTAATTTTCTCTTTTCTTATTCTTCCATTATTTGGAAGGATATACTTTATTTCTTCTTTACAGTTCATACTTCTTTACTATTTCCTTCTATTGACAACTTCTTGTCAAATTCTGTCCTTCAATAATAGTTTCCTTTGTAATGAATCTTTCCTCATTTCCGTCCATTATTTTTGTAACACCCTTTGAGTACCATTTTATTCATAATACTTGAATTTTTACATTTTTCAATCCAAGATAGTGTCGTTTAACTCTGCATATATATTCCCGATCCTCTTTTGTTATTTCTTTCTCATATTTATTCACAATCTATGATAATATTTATCTCTTTTCCTCTTATATATATATTTATATGTCATAGGCTTCAAAATTTCTTGATTTTGCATTTCCTCATGCTTCTTTCAAAGCATACCTCATAGCCTTTATCATATCATACTAACTCTTTATTTGCGATATTCTTGATAATTTCAATTAAAAGAGTCCATATTGACTTTGTAATCATCCCTTCTCAAATCTTTACAAACACCATAATTTATCAACTAGTCTTTAATTCTCAACAATTTATTATCAACTCATTTAGGATTTATGTAACCAATGGCAAAACTTCACCAAAAGAATGTCCTTATGTTATAAAATCAATAAGAGATATATTTCTCTAATTGTCATTGTCATTTCATATTTTGATCTCATATTCCACCTTTGTTGGGTCAAATTCCATACTATCCTTAAAATTTATATAACCTAAACTTTGCTTCCTTTAATCACATGTACACTTACAAGACAAGTTTTGTAAGTGTCATGCCCTGAATGCTCTTGATTTCTTGAAATCTCTTTCCATATATCATTACCACTTCATTCAATATATTTCATTCTTCTCAAATTCATGAACATCTGTTATCTAACTCATAGAACTTTTAAAATTTGTTTTTGATTTTATACTTTGATGTTGCATTTCCAATTCCCAATTAAAAATGATCATCCTTATAGAGAAAAAGGATACTTAATTTCCTCAACATCATTTATGCATCCTTATATTGATTCCTCCTTTTTATTTTCCTAAAAGAAATTTGTTACTCTCATAATGTAAATTGCTATAATCACTCCATATCCTTAAAAAGTTGTTCTTTCAACTCATTCATATAATTTGATGTTCTTTTCCTCAACTATTATAGATATTTTCTCATTCAATCTCATGTAAGATTGAAAATCTTCAAACTATCTTAAAATTTCTAGCCACTTATTTCTCCAACAATTTGGATTTATATCTCATTCACAATCATCTTTAAACTTAAATTTAACAACCAATATTTGTTTTCATTTCTCATGTTTTATTTCACCTTTCCTTCAAAAAATTATATTTCCCTTACTATATTTCTTAAATCTTTCAATATCACCAACTCCATCATGTAATTGGAAGTAATATCTTTATTCATAGTTAGCTCTTCATTTGCCTTGATCAATTCAATGACTATATTTTTCTAATAAATATTTCTGTTTGTTTTCATGTTCCATGACCATGATAATCAATGACTTAATCAATGCTAATCAATATTTCTCTTTGTTTTCATGATCCATGACCATGATAATCAATGACTTAATCAATGCTAATCAATGATAGTCCCAAAATTATTTTCAATAGCACCAAAGTTATTATATCAATAATTATTTAATCCTTGAAAATCCTCTAGTGCTAATTTCCACAATGATTTGTCATACCTTTATAATTTCTAACTCGGTGATTTCATAATTGTTGTACCATATATAGAGCTATAATTTTTTTTTTTTTTTTTTAACCATATATTCTCATGGTTTAATTGTCTTTCTTAATACTTATTTTTGTCCCTTTAACATATCTAACTCTCTTTTTCCTTTTCATTTTATTCTAATATCAAAGATCATCTCTTCATGTTCTAAAATTTTATCATTTCTCCACTAATTCCTTTGCCTCACTAATTTTGGAGAAAAATACTTGCTTCACTCCTTACTCATATTTATTTCAAACTATTCTCATTTACAAATTTTGCACTTTCTTACCTATCTCCTTAAATTTCTTTCAAGCCATATCCTCTCTATTTTGATGATTAATTTCATTTAACTAATTTTCATAATACTATGCATGTAGCAATTCTAATTCCTACATTTATATTTCTTTATATATGTAATGTTAACTTTGAATTTTACAATACTTCTAATGTTTTCATCTTTAACACCTATTTCTCATAAATCTCCATTTCATCTTTTCTATAAGGTTAAATTTTTTTTATTTTTTTATTTTTTTATTTTTTTTTTCATCTTCTTTTCCAATTTATCGTTTTTTTCTCTTTATCTCCATTTCTTCACTTAGTAATGGTTATATACATACTTTACTTAATAATGGTTATATACATACTTGTATTAACATACTTTGTATGTTTACTCAGGACTTTAGGTTAGACCTGAACATCATACCTTACATCTATTGTAATGTTTTTCCTATGGATTTCTATATCTTATTATTCCCTTTATTGGAATTCTTATTTGCTAAGTAGTATTTCGAGTCCTTTCACTAAGTATATCGACTTTCCTTTCACTAAGTAATATCGACTTATACTATACTATTCCGTCATTACACTAACTCTTTCTATATTTATTCTTAATTAATGAGTTTAACTCTTTCTATACTCATCCTTCACAAATGAGTTACTCTTTCTTCACAAATGAGTCTACTCTTTCCATATTCCTCAAATAATGAGTTTAACTCTTTCCTCACTAATGAGTCAACTCTTTACATCCTCTTCAACAAATGAGGCTACTCTTTCAAGACTTATCCTTCACTAATGAGTTACCTCCTTTTATACTTATCTCTTAACTAATGAGTTTATCACATAACTCCTTCTCATCAACTGATAACTTATCTCTTATTCACTCACTTTAGGTTGAACCTGAGCCTGCTTACTTGGTATTTCTACAGAAGATGATGAACCTTGGGTTTGCTATAGGTGAGGAAGAAGGTTCTTCAACACCCTTGTCATCATCTCTTGTTATCATCTCTTCCACATTGCTCATTGTTACTCTTTCCATATTGTCAACTGGAGTATTTTGAGTTGCCTATCTTGTGATTCTCTTTGGTGGCATATGTTCAAAATTTCTATCAATCCTCTATACAACTATTTCTATCTTAATCTAGACATGGATTATAATCTCTCTTTTGGACATATTTGTACTGTACTGTGACTGGATGAACCTGGCTCTGATACCAACTGTGACGACCCGGGTTTTTGAAAACATGATTTGTAAAGTATTTTGAAAGGCAGGGCCCTTAAGAGTGTAAAATTTTTTCGCAAAACAAAGCAGCGGAAATTCTTTTCTTTAGAACTTGTTTTGAAAACCCAAGTCACCACTTCATACATAACATAAGTACAATTTGTGTACAAAATAAAATTCCATTGAAGGAATATACTTTTATTAAACTCCAGGATCCATCCAAGGGTTCACAAGATACCCAAATCTAGTACAATACTTGTCCAAATTACATAATCCAAAACTCAAGCTCACCATACAATAAAACTCTCAACAAATAAAAATACATGTCTTCAAGGGTATACCTTGAAGATTATTCTCTTCAAGTCTTCTATAGTCTTCAGCTCCTATGTCTCCTTCCCTGGATCTGTGATATTGCAACAAGTACAATATCTCAGCAAGCAATGCTTGGTAGGGGATTCAAGAAACATAATAATTGACAATGTAATTCCAATCCTTCATAATCTCGTTATCCTCAAACATACTCTTTATTTTGTAAGTTATGTATATCTATATACATACATACCCTTCATGGGTAAACCAATTAAATTTGTGAAAATAGTGAAATATCATTCCCAACTAAGCTGATCAATTCTCTTTATGTTGAGAATTTAGTATTACAGCTAATCTCATACTGGGAATTTCCCTTCATGGGAAACATTGATAATATACAATTACCTAGCATTTCATTATGCTATAACATAAGGCATTTCACTATGCCTGTTCCCATATGCATCATAGTGCAAAATAATCAGAAAGGTTGCTATGCTGCAGTCTGATCCGTACTAGCGCGCTCGGATAACCGCCCTGTTCACCACTGATACCACGGTGGAAAATATTATGTCACTGCCCGTATGGGGGGGCAAGACTTTCACAGTGGTGGCCTTCCCATAATTGCCACCACCCGACTTTTAGCCTCTCATTGGGCAAGGTATCATCATATCATCAAATTTCAAGGAGCGGGTGGCCAAACCCTCATAACTCCTCTAGCAATAGCATCCCCTAGGCTCATGCCTATTAAAACAAACTCACAAGCCTCCAAGCTTGTATGTAAAATAGATTTCATATATATATCAGACCATATGTCCGTTTACTTAGGGCTGAAATATTTTCTAGTTCCCTATTCACTTATAGTTTAGTCCTTAACCATCTTATAGGTGTTTGGTTGGATCATAAGGTTTTCAAGAGATTTACTACAAGTATTATCATTACTCTTGTCAACATAAGATCATGAGTACAATCATGAATATCTCATGTAAATGCATTAATCAAATCCTCCTACCTTTAAGGATTGATCTCTTTTCCCCAATCTTCCATGATCTTGACCGATGTATGTAATCTGTACATCCATACATATTGTCAATATATAAATTATGAACAATCCTATTGATCACTAGATCTGATGTTTAGAATGATCTTTAGATCATTCATATCTAAGTATTTTTCTATCTCTAAGTCTTTGTATGTTCATCTCCTTGATCTTGATCTTTCATAGATCCTTTGATTGACAATCTACTCATGTTGATAAAGATCAAGGTCCTAGATCTTCTATCATCTAGTTCTTCTTTGATCTAAGTTCAGTTCTTGGATCATCCCTATGGAGGATGATCTTGGTTTTCTTCCTTGAATCACCTTTGATCAAGGGTTTGGATTATCTAATCTAATGAACTATAATAAGTATACTACTAAACATACATACTAAGTACAATATAGTGTTCTTATTCTTATTGTTCTTGATCATCCAAGATCTAATGGATCTTGTTTGATCATCCTTATCTTTCTTCTTGTTTTTATTAGGGTTAGGTAATTTACTAACCTTTTATGCTCTTATTATTATTATTCAACCAGTTAATGTGTTGACTGAAGGTAGCTTATTCAAGCCTAAGTCTAGACTGCTCCTCTTATTTCCAATTGGCTAAGGCTTACTAGCTGAATGGGTGAACACAAAGTGGTTACTTCAATCCTCATGTAAGGAGGCGTTTAGACCTCACAAACGTCAACAGAAGGTAGGGGAAGAGCGAGGCTCTATTAGATAACCCCCTTAACCACTATGTTCATCATTCACTAGAATGACCATAGCTCAACCTTTCATAAGGTTCCTATAAGCATGTTTACTCTAAGTACTCTTTCTAATGGATTTTAATTAAGTCCATGAATATTTATAATGTCATTCATGGGGTTTATTATTCTTTCCTAATTTGGGCCAAGGATTTGATAATCCTTATATTGTCCTACTAACTATAGCCCTTACTAATTAAGTCCAAAGTACTCCATTCTTATTTGTGTCATGAAACTCTACTTTCTCATTAGAATACATTTTTGATGTTTTATGCTTTTTATCACATAACAAGTAAATCTACTACTAACATTCCACTATAAATGAATTATAAATTTAAAGCATAAAACTACTTAGTTTAACATTCAATGAAAATGAGGCAAGGTACTTAAATTAACTCTAGCACCTTATGATAAGAATGAACACATAAACTCTAAATGTTATACTAGCATGCTTTATAACGTAATAACATAAAATGAAACTAATTAGATTTACATTTTTAGAAACCTTTCCTTATGATCCAACCATTTGATCTTAGATCTTTGCCTTTGATTAAGGACTTTAGTTATATTTAGAGAATTTTCTCTATTAAGGTCAAAAGATCACATTGATCTATTTTTATCATAATCCATCCCCGATTTCCTTGGATTTCATCATATAAACAGTTATTCTTTCCATCCCAAGGATTCGATCACACTTGATCTCATTGATCAAGTGGGTCCCTTTGTATTTTTTTTGGGTTTTTCAATCATAAAGGGTAGATCCCTTAATATATCTCATATATATCCAATTTAAACATAGATATAACTTTATTTCAGTATTAGATCATTATTAAAACATGTTTCTAAGATCTGATCATCTCAGATCTTGAAAATCAATGTAATTGGAAACTTAATTCTTAAATACAGAAAGTTTTTATTGAATAACATGTCATTTTTATTATTCCATAAGAAAATAGAGGTTTTAAGCTTTCCATAGCTTCTTTCCGATCTCAATTTGGAGTTCGATGACTCAGGAATTGATCTGGAAGTTCACGGTCCTTCCTAGGGCCTAGATTTGATCTGGGCCCAAGGAAAGGACGGCCCAGATTAGTCGGGCGGAACGACAGGCGGATCGAACCGGCGGAACGAACCAGGCGTCGTCGGGCGCGTCCGCTGGGACGAAATCCCGACGCGCGCCTGCGGGACGTCCACGGACGCGGACGGGACGAGCGGAACGCCCGTCGTCCGCGCGCCCGCAAACCGGCCGGCCGCCGGGCGCGTCCGCTCGTCCTTTGGACGGACGCGCCTTCCGTGCGCTTGAACAGACGCTCCACGCGTATCGCACGCGCCGTTCCGACGGTGCGTCACGTGGGAGTCGACGGATCTGGAGATCGGTCAGACCATTCGGGACCGTCCAATCAATCCTCTTGCAATTGAGGGCCCAAAAGGTCTCGATTTTGATGAAACTTCTACCCTAGGGGTTTTGGACCCTTACGGATCGATTGGTACGGTCAGATTTCTCATCTGAGTACTCCATCATCCCTAATTAAGGGTTCTGTTGTTTACTTTATTTTTATCTTTTTATTATCAAAATTAATTACAGTAAAATAAAAATTACATAAAACATTACTAAAAATATAGGAAAAGGATTTCCACTTACTTGATTGAGGAGAAAACTTGATTTACATGCCCAATTAAAAAATACCTCGTTGATGACGATATAGCCTAAAATCCACCTTTCGCGTAAATACCGTTGTTTGAACCGTTGGATCTTGAAATTTCTTTGGGAGTTTTGTAGAATAGATGTGTTGGGATGTTTTGGACGGTGGAATTGATGAAATTAGATCTAGAACAGAGTGCCTAATTGAATTTAGGTCTCTTGTTCTAATCTAAAAAAAAAAAACAAATTGGAAAAAGATTTAGCTCTTGGAAATTTTGGGGTTTTGGGAGGGATCCTAGATCTAATTTTTCAAGGGGATTGAAGATAATTTCGTGGGGATTGTATGAGGATTTTTGGAAGATTTTTGGGGTTGTATTTATAGGCATTTTGGGTCTTTTTTCATGATTATAATATGTATTTTTTAATATAAAATGGCATGAAAGTCTTTAATGCTCCCATACCTAACCCATGACTAGCTGATCTTTGTTGACCCATGTTTCACATGGGCTGCTGATCAAAGTGGTTGTTGGGGACGTGGTGGTCCCCATGTGGGCCCCATGTGGGCCCCACATGGTGTAAAAAGTCCGTTTTGCCCTTTATGCATAAAACTTTGGGTTTTATTCCCATGATCTCGGATTTGAGTGTACTTAGTGGCGTTGGATTCGTATTTCTCAGTACATTCTAAATTTTGATGTTTCATATTTTGATTTTTGGAATATTTTGATTTTTGGGTAAAATTACTATTTTACCCTTTTTGTCCAAAAAATGAAAAACTTAAGGATTTCTCATCCGAATTCGAAATTTGTCGTGCTTACAGTCATTTTGAAGGGTTTGCTAAGTTTAATTTCAATTTTACATGTCTTATGATTTGATTATACTTTTATAAAAAGTATATTTTAAATAACCCTAATATTTCAAATTTCTAAATATCTAAAACTCAAACTTTATTGATTTTTCTCAATCAATTTACAAAAAAATGGGGGTTATTACAAGTATGATCAAACCCTTGGGATGGATTGAATGAATGATATTATGATGTAATCCATTGAAATCATGGATTGACTATGACAAAAAACAAAGGAATATGATCTTGGACCTTAAGGGAGTAAAAGCCCTAAAATTAATTAAAACCCTTGATTAAAAGAAAAAAACCTAAGATCTAATGGTTAGATCATATGTAAAGGTTTCTAATAATCTTAATTGAATTAGTTTCATTTTCTTTTATTTGATAATAGTATTATAAATGTGATTCATGTTATAAAGCATGATAGTTCATAAATTTTAGCATGCTATGTTCTATGTATTATTAAATTGTTATAGTTTGATGGATTTAATCAACTTAGGGCCATTTTAGTTTAAATTTGAAGTTTAAGCATGATTCCATTAGTTTAGTAGTAAATTTTCATGTATTTTATAACTTAGGATCCATGTTAGTATATTAGAGTATGAATGCCCTTAGAATGATATATATGTACAATTCTCTTATGATTTAAAGTGTATGATTATTTGAATTGTCAAAGTATAGTATAAGCATCTTAATTGTCTTTAAGTTAGTAGATATAATTGTTTAATTAGTGGTTATGTCTCAATATTCATAAATCACCAAAAATAAAATCCAATGAAATAGAGATTCATGCACAATTAAGATGAGTGAATGACTTGGACTTAATATTAGTAAGGGCTATAGTTAGTAGGACAATATAAGGATTATCAAATTCTTGGCCCAAACTTGGAGAATAATAAACCCCATGAATGACATTTTAAATGTTCATGGACTTAATTAAAATCAATTAGAAAGAGTACTTAGGGCTAACATGCTCGTAGACACCTTATGAAAGGTTGAGCTAAGGTCATTCTAGTGAATGTTGAACATGGTGGTTAAGGGGGTTTTCTAATAGAGCCTCACTGTCTCCCTACCTTCCATTGATGTTTGTGAGGTCTAAAAGCTTCCTTACATGAGGATTGAAGTAACCACTTTGTGTTCACCCATTTAGCTAGTAAGCCTTAGCCAATTGGAAATAAGAGGAGCAGTGTAGACTTAGGCTGAAATAAGTTATCTTCAACGAGTAAAACATTAAGTAGTTGAATAATAATAAGAAGAACATAAACGTTTAGTAAATTATATAATCCTAATAAAAATTGTAAGTAAGATAAGGATGATCAAACAAGATCCATTGGATTTTGAATGATCAAGAACAATAAGAATAATAACATTGTCTTGCACTTAGTATCCATGTTTATTGGTATGTATTATATAGATCAAATATAGATTATTAGATTAGATAATCCAAACCCTTGATCACATGTGATTCAAGGAAAAGAACTAGGATCATCCTCCTTAGGGATGATCAAATAAATGAACTTAGATCATTGAAGAATAGATGATAAAAGTTCTAGGCCCATGATCTTTATCAATAAGAATTGATTGTTGATCAAAGGATCTATAAAAGATCAAGATCAAAGAGATGGATACATAAAGACTTAGAGATAGAAAATAATTAGATCTGAAAGGTTAGAAGATCATTCTAACCATTAGATCTATTGATCAATATTAGAAAATACTATCTTAGGAAGATAGATAATATGGATGATAGGAACATAAGATAGATCTAGATCCTTTATATCAAAAGACAAGACAAATAAAGAATAGAGATAGGAGATTTTTTGCAATTGTACAAAAATTGATAGTATGTATGGATTTATAGATTTCATACGTCAATCAGGATCATGGAAGATTTGAAGAGATGAATCACTACTTGAAGGTAGGAATATTTTATGAATGCATCTACATGAGAAGTACATGTTGTATACATGATCTTATGGTTAGAAATGTTGACAAGTATAATGTAAATACTTGTATTAAACCATTCAAAACCCTTATGTTCCAACCAAAACACATATGAAATGTATAAGTTATAATTGAGGAAAACCGTAAGTGAATAGGAAATTAGAAAGTATTCTAGCCCTAAGTAAATGGACAAATTGGCTAATACATATGAGAATTACTTTACATACAAGCATGGAGGCTTGTTGTATTGTTTTAAACAAGCATAAGCCTAGGGATGCTATGCTATGAGAGTTAGTAGGGTTTGGCCACCCGCTCTCTGAATCTTGTTATTATATGGATACCATGCCTAAATGAGGCTAAAACTCGGGTGGGGCAATTATGGGAAGGCCACCGCTATGACAGCCATGGTCCTACCCATACGGACATGGATATTGTGCTTTCAACTGAGGATGGTATATGTGGATTATTGAGTAGTTATCTGAGTGCACTAGTACGAATTTTGACTACATGCATAATAGTCCTTTCAGTATTTTCGCATTATGATGCATGGCATAGTGAAATACCTTATGATATGGCATGATGAGATGCTTGGTAATTGTAGATTAGCGATACTACCCAAATGAGGGAGTATGTCCAACAAAGTCTGGATGATTTATCAACTCAGCATAAGTGGGATATGATTATGTTTTGAGATATTAACTATATTTTCATGGTTTTAACCATATGTATATATCTAGACATAGTATACTGTATGTATGTGTAAGGATGTACATACATGACAAAGTAAAGAGATTGATTCATGAGTATGAATAATAGCATTATGAAGTATTAGGATTATACTGTCAAAGTTTTATGCTTCTTGAAATCCCCTACCAAGCATAGCTTGCTGAGATATTGTAAATGTTTCAATGTTTACAATATCTTAGATACAGAGAAAGAGAATTAGGGGCTCAAGGTTTAAGAAGACTTGGAAGAATAATCAATGAGCATATATCCCTTGAAGACATGTATTTTTATTTGAGAGCACTATATTGTATTGAGTGTTTTCAATGTATAGTGAGGTTTCAAATTTGGATTACATAATTTGGACAAGTATTGTACTGATACTAAGCTGTACTATGAACCAATAAAAGGATTCTAGAATTTAATAAAAATATATTCCTTCAATGAAATTTTATCTTGTACAAAAATTCTACTTATGCTATGTATGAAGTGATGCCTTGGGTTTTTCAAAATAAGTTTTAAAGGAAAGAATTTCCACTACTTTGTTTTACTAAAAAAAATTTTACTACTAAGGGCCCTGTTTTTTAAAGTGTATTACAAAATGTGTTACAAAAACCCAGGTCATCACAAAAGGATGGCTACTTCCAAGCCCACCTCCTAGTTGTTAAAGATCGATCACTTCCTTTTCCACTAAGTGATTGCTTAGGGACCTTAGTGTATGATTTGGGCTATTTCCCTCTCGGCTTTGGATCTTAACACCCAAAAAGTCTATTTGTACAAATGATCTAGGCCTATAATTGAAGTTTCCTTGTGGTTGGTAAGGCGAAATGTGGCCACCCTAGCCCATTGAGTGCTCTACCTTCTGTCATCGACATCATACGCTCTATTGAAATAGATTTTATGAAAAACCAGCTATATCCGATCTTAGTTGGCCTTTCACCCCTAGCCACTATCTTGCCACATATGTGGGTTCAGTCCTCCAAGGCGTGTGAGAGCTCTCTTTAACCTGCTCATGGCTAGATCGATTAGTTTCAAGTCAAATAGGTAGAACTAGAAGATTCAACTTGTGGAAAGTGGCAACACCTAATGGCCTAATCTACTCTCCCCATTTCCTCACTGACCCATCATGCAAAAGGTATGCCATTAGAGTGAGTGCACCCCTTACTCAAGAGGGATCTGATGCTCCACTCCTTAGACTGATTGTTTACATTGAATCTCAGGCTCTCTATTGCACTCCATAAAGAGGGTTCTTTTCACCATTCCCTCAAGGTACTTGTACACTATCGATGATTGAGGAATACTTAAGCTTAGACGGTAGTCCCCCTTTCTCGTGTAAAAGCAATCAGAATTCGAACATGTCACATTTTATTGGGAAGGATCGAACAATGGGAATGAATCTACAGAGCTATCACCTTCTTTGGCCAAATCTTCCAACCTTTTCACAATTACAGTTCACTACGTGCCTTACTCGAGAGGGCCTTTGAAGCCAGCTGAAAAATGTAAGTGCCTAGTACACCTTACTTGAGAGGGGCTTTGAAGCTGTTGTTGCTTCGAAAGAAGGCATATAAGCCTTACTAACTAATAGGGCATGCAACGACTTGACTTAACTATTAGCACCTTGCTTGCTGAAAAATTCCATAATAGTGCTAATGAACTACGACTTTGAAGCAATAGCTTATTGCTTGTTGCTTGCTGGTTTTTCCATCATCCAATCCACAACAAATTAAATGAAACCTAGCAAAAAAGAAGTGAACACTTGGAATGAAGCTTAGTTTTTATTTTTCTTCAAACCCCCAATCTGATCTCTCTCGTAGCTACTAACGGGGTCTTAATTGAATTCCCTTCCTTTAGCTATTCAATTGTTTCAGTTTGCTAAGTTTGAAAAGTCTAAAGAGCACAAACTAGCCACGGAGCTTGGATACAATTTCCCGATCGGAGATCCATGGATCACAGACGGTATCTCCCCATGACATTTTGCCTTTGAAAGCATCCTTCGTTCTCAATGCTCAGCCATCCATCCAATGCATTCTTTTTTATATAGTAAAGTACACTGGACACCAACCGAATCTATATGAAAAAAAGAAAGCTACAAGCAAGGTCATCCTACAACTACAACATCGAAGTGAATGACCACTTTCTTGGAACTAATTGATAGGGGCTTCATAAACATCATCCTTGGATCATAAATAAAATGTAACCCCGGCTACGTTTAGTTAGTTCTAGTTATATAACCATGTAAAATAACAAGTGTGTGATACACAACATTAACCAACTGAAAAGCATAGTCATGGCCTATGCTATAATGTATCCCCAAAATCCCTCCACCCCACCTTCAACTCAACAACCGATGGGAGTTGTGCAAAAGGGAAGGCGAAACTCAAACTAAAGTACACCAATAGTAGGAAAATAGAAGCATATAATGAATTGCTGAAGACAAGATCTTTTTGCATCACTGACTACATCTCATTAGAACGTGTAGGAAAAAGAGAGCCAGAGCAGCACACGGCTCTCTTTTGGAGGGATTCGGACCGGAATCCCCATGTTTGATGGCAACCCCCGCCGTGAACACCCCTCGACCTTACACAACGTGCCACTCTCATGTAAGTTCATTTCAAAACTCTTCTATTATAGACACCAGTTGTTCCATGGAGCTTGGCTCGGACTAGAAAAGAACCACTCTACTTCTGATTCGGTGTCCTGTTCAACGTGCTACAACTTGGTGCGGACAAGGCTGGCCCCCTTAACTATGGGGGTGTTTCAATCTCGGTGGTATTGGGTTAATATAGTGTTCTGATGTAGCTACTTGGCTTGGAAATCCTTATCAGTGATTGGTGGTTCACTCCTTTTCTATATTCTGACAGCATCTTTTAGTTCTCGGTTCAGGAGGATCCAATCCTCCCTCACTTTGAGGAAGTTAAATGTCTTATAGCTAGCAATGGCCTCGTGCATTCAATTTTTGTGACCTTTTCCCACTGGATGTAATCCGAAAGAAGGAATGGCATATGCGGGGGCTGCTTGTCTTCTTCCAACTCATCAATTATTTGCAGGATAGGTCATCAGTTATAGTAGTGCCAACATCAACTGATGTGTACATCTTCTTGAACTAGTCTCGGAAGTACTTGTTAAACTAGTGTTCGATGACCTCTTTTAGTGGAGAAGGAGCTAAGGGACACTATATGTAGGACAGGGTGACCATATTGGTTGAGTGTTTGTATGCAGTTGAGGCAGATGGACCAAGTGATTTGGTTTCATCTTAAAATCTTCTTTCTCAACCTTGTCTTGTATGATCCCATTGAAGATGCAGCATTCTTCTATATTATGGGGTGATTGATTCGGTGGTGATAGAGGCAATATTGAGGGTGAACTATTTGCTCGACACTTCTTCAGCTCAAGCAGTTCCACTATCTTTTCTTTGTAAACAGCTCAGTTGAAGAGTGACTGAACCTTGTCTTGCCATAAAGAATATGGCATTCTAGCCTTTTATTCCATGATGACCCATTTCATATTGGGCTTGGTGGGTTCTTTCTCTAGAGATTTAGGAGCCTTGCCTTTTTGTGTGGTGGTGTTAGCTTCTTTGATGCTTCCAAAGGTGGGTGGCTTCTTCTCTTCCATTTTCTGTCTTATAGGAGCATGGGAGAACATAGTAGCATACTCTATCGAGTGTATTTTCTACCAAAATTCTATATCAGAAACTTTAGTGGTTAGCTCAGTGAAGCTTTTTATGTTAAGACCCAACAACTGAAATGACAGTTCAAGTCTCGTGTTGTCTTGGTAAATGCCAACTGCTTGATCTTCATAGCACGTTGGTGTAATAAGAGCCAACACTTCTACATTGCAAAATTAAATTAATGAAATGCACCCCCCATTCCCCCATCTATGGTCCCTCGGCCTTCCCTTCCTCCCCATCGCTAAGCCCATGTGTAAAAGGCAATTGGAGGAGATTCTTGGAGAGGAGTTTTCCCGCCATCTTTTATGGATCTCTAGACCTTTGCAAGTTGAGTAGAGTACCTAGGCCTGAGAGGTAAATACTATGTTTTGAGATTGGAATTTCCTATTTTAGTAACATAATAACCCCATTCCAGAGGTCCTTGAATCCGCCTTCGTAGAGGATTTCTCAGAATCAGGCCCGAAAACCCTCCTTGAATCCTTTAGAAGATACAAAGGGATAGGTAGGATCAGTCAATGGTAGTAGTTTTTTTATGTTCTAGGACATGTGGGAAGCTAACTTCCGATCTGTCTGAAATTGGGGAAGGGTCCTAGAATCTATTGGAGGAAGGGGACAGTAGTGACACTCTATTTGATGATCATCTCCATTACTCAACTAAGGTCACTTTTAGGGTCAACCCCTACTCCTAAGTTTGGATCAGGTACTTAGCTTTTCATTCATAAGCTCTTTGTTCTTCCCATACCAATATTGTCTCTGAGCCTATCTTCATGGCATGTTTGGCCTTCTGCTTGACAAAGGGTCAAGAATGTCAATGATGCTTTTGCTAGTGGGTCAGCCCCTGCAACTATCAGGATTACTGGTAAGCAATCTCCCTACTTTGTTCGTTATGTACTTTCCTGAATACGATGCAAGAATAAAGTACAAAGGAGGGGAGGCCATTATATACTAGTTGACTCTTCCACAGATGAAAGTCCTGAGGCTATAAGAAGGGGAGGACAGATTGACTGGAGGATCGATACCTAGCTAGAGGAATCCACGCTAGTTGCTAACAACCTAGCAAGGGTAGACGGGAAACAAAAGAGGCAAAGGCTCCAGTAGAAGTATGTCAAATGGACCTAAGGTCTGGCAAGAGACACTCACCAAGGCTAGTTCCCCAACCACCCACCAGGCTTCCACATCGCATCCTCAAGAAAGAACGAGCTGACGAGAGGAGGAATAAGTCAATTATGACATCCTCACCCATTTGAAGAAGATCCCATCGCTTCTAAGCATCTATAATGCATTAAAGATGTCTCCAGAACTCAGACAGTCTTTAATATACACCCTCTCAAAGCCTATAGACCTCTCTGACGAAGTCCAAGGAGAGAAAACCAATCGAGGAAATCAAAGCCAATCCTCCAATAGCACCGAACAGTGTCTAAGCATTGTCACCTTTGATGACAACAATTTTCAAGCTGAAAGAGCTGACCATAACCTTCTATCCTCTCTTCACGAAAGGAAAAATTGGTAGAGAAGAAGTTTGATCAAGTTATGCTAAAGGATTTACAATCAACCTCATGCCAAAAGAATGCTTGCACAGCTAGGCATATGGGTCTCCTGCTTGCAACCAAGCCACATCATCATCCAAGGGTTCAATCAGAATGAGCAATGCCCTTTGGTTGGGGAAGATCATATTTAAGACCAAGTTTGGCGATATCACAGATGTTAGTATGTCGTACAGTGCTCTTCTTGGTTGTCCCTGGATGCAGGATCATCGAATTGTGCCATCCACTAACCAACCATCAAATACTCATGGATAGGTAGGCAAGGACGCATAGTCGTAGACTATGATCCCTTTAGTGGGGATGTCATCACTGTCGATGTCAATTTCACTAACCAAACGATTGAGGTTAATCACAATGAGGAAGATAATAGGAGAATGATCATAGAAGGGGAGAATAACAATAACACTAAAGCAAGGGCCAATGTCAAAGGAGGGCAGACTAATCGTGAGGAAAAATATTGAGCCAGTGCAGGATCCTCCAGAAGATCTAGTGCAACAAATGCAGTAGTTACATCTTCTCAATCTGGAGATGCTCACTGCTAGGAAGCAGGAAAGAGAAGGTTATGTCCACAATCAAAGGCCTTTACCTTATTAGATACGATGGGCTCATGAGGTCTGTCTCCCAATAGGATACACCTTTCCCCAATTCCACATGTATAATGGATATAGGTGCCCAAGACCTCGTTTGATTCCTCACTCAGTGCGGGGATACGGTATGCAGCCAAGCCTTTTTGCTCAAGAAATTTGTCTTATCTCTAGAAGGGATCACCTTAAATTGTTTTTATTACTTAGAGGCAAGGAATATCCCAGGGAGAGTATGCAAGAATCTTTTGTAAACACCCAACAAGTTTATCGGCAAAACCTGGAACACCTTAAGGAAATGACAAAGCCGAGATCAGCGAACGGGTACCTATTAGGGCCAGAAGAATCCAGCGATGGCGAAGCCCGAACAATTAGTTTGTGTAATGTCATATCTGTTCAAACATCCAATCCAAAGAGCTAATTGTCGAGCTAGACTGGTAGGGAAAAAATCGAGCGAAGGTCATAATAGCATTCCCAATAAAAGGGGGTTGAGAATGAGGTGAAGGTCTTTCTCAGCCTTTTTAGCCATGGACTTGTGAATAGATGCTAATAGCAGGAGAAACAAAAGTTCAGTTACAAGTTTTAGATGGACAAATGCACAACACACTTAAGCCCTTGCCAACTACCAACCACCATATGCAAAATGGATTGACAGCGAATGGTACCCCGAAAACTACACCATCCCCAACTTCCGTATGTATGTGGGTTAAAGTGGCCCTTGTGAGCATATGATATACTTTATGGCTTGGTGTCGAAACTCAATGACCAAACAAGCATTGCTTCTAAATAAATTTCCTTTGTACCTAGAAGGAAATGCACTTGAATGGTACAACCATACCATGCTAACAAAAAAGGAAAGTGGCTCCGCTGAATGGCAAGCCAGTGAAGAGTGTTCCAAATACTCAATTGATCAATTTGATTTGATATGCTTAAAACATTAGTTCTCTCAGGGTTCTTATCAGGAGAGAGGAATAAATTTTCAAGGGTCTTCTTTCAATTCTAAACCCATTTTCATCCATGATTTCCCTGTTAATGCAAAGGGACCACAAAGCCTTATTTGTAAGGTCACCCAATTGAAGGGGGGGGGGGGGGGGGGGGGGCGCGTGGGCGCTCGAAGAATTTGTTTAAAGTTTGAGTTTTGTCTTCAATAACTTGGAATCATCGGGGTTTCGACATATTGGAATAGATTGGTTTTTTAGTATTTCAACAACCCTTTTTCCATTCCAAGACTCAACTCAATGAAACTATTCATTGAATAATAGAAGAAGTATCTAAAGTTTTGTTGTTGAATAGTATAGTTAAGTTGATTCGAAAGCTTTCAGTACAAGTCTGACTTACACGGGGTGCCTATATACAGATCAAATTGAGTTGTAGTATCAACTACATTTACGTAATATCATTAATCGAGCAAGCATAGCACATTCATCTCCCTATGCCAATCATTCCATCCATTCGTCAATCCCAATCCAAATCTCTAGAGCAGAGCAGAAGAAGCGAGTGAGGCAGCATCAAAATGGAGAGTCAGGGCATCAGCAAGAGTAGAAGAATATAATCTAGCACATTGGCTGGGGAGAATGAAAGAATTTAGTTATTAATTCCTATGCTTACAAGATACCTATTCTTTTCTTCGTCACCAACCATTTTCAGTTACTAAAGCATAGAATCTTTCCCCAAGCCCTTATCATTTCTAGGATTGGCAATTCCATCCCCCTATTATTTAGCAAGGCTAGTTTTGCTTCGTATCCCATCAATACATTAGGCATAGGAGAGTCATCAATTAGCCCAATCATCAGATCTTTAAGAGTAAAGGAATGGGAGCAAATGTAATTGGGCCAGATTACTTCTCTCTCCCCTCTCTCCCTGTACATATAACACATGCAGTAATTATTAAACACTCGAATCAAGAGCAGAATTTGTTTATAGTTTGAGTTTTGTCTTCAATAACTTGGAATCATCGGGGTTTTGACATATTGGAATAGATTGGTTTTTTAGTATTTCAACAACCCTTTTTCCATTCCAAGACTCAACTCAATGAAACTATTCATTGAATCATAGAAGAAGTATCTAAAGTTCTGTTGTTGAATAGTATAGTTGAGTTGATTCGAAAGCTTTCAGTAGAAGTCTGACTTACACGGGGTGCCTTTATACAGATCAAATTGAGTTGTAGTATCAACTACATTTACGTAATATCATTAATCGAGCAAGCATAGCACATTCATCTCCCTATGCCAATCATTCCATCCATTCGTCAATCCCAATCCAAATCTCTAGAGCAGAGCAGAAGAAGCGAGTGAGGCAGCATCAAAATGGAGAGTCAGGGCATCAGCAAGAGTAGAAGAATCTAATCTAGGACATTGGCTGGGGAGAATGAAAGAATTTAGTTATTAATTCCTATGCTTACAAGATACCTATTCTTTTCTTCGTCACCAACCATTTTCACTTACTAAAGCATAGAATCTTTCCCCAAGCCCTTATCATTTCTAGGATTGGCAATTCCATCCCCCTATTATTTAGCAAGGCTAGTTTTGCTTCGTATCCCATCGATACATCAGGCATAGGAGAGTCATCAATTAGCCCAATCATCAGATCTTTAAGAGTAAGGGAATGGGAGCAAATGTAATTGGGCCAGATTACTTCTCTCTCCCTGTACATATAACACATGCAGTAATTATTAAACACTCGAATCAAGAGCAGAATTTGTTTATAGTTTGAGTTTTGTCTTCAATAACTTGGAATCATTGGGGTTTTGACATATTGGAATAGATTGGTTTTTTAGTATTTCAACAACCCTTTTTCCATTCCAAGACTCAACTCAATGAAACTATTCATTGAATCATAGAAGAAGTATCTAAAGTTTTGTTGTTGAATAGTATAGTTGTGTTGATTCGAAAGCTTTCAGTAGAAGTCTAACTTACACGGGGTGCCTGTATACAGATCAAATTGAGTTGTAGTATCAACTACATTTACGTAATATCATTGATCGATCAAGCATAGCACATTCATCTCCCAATGCCAATCATTCCATCCATTCGTCAATCCCAATCCAAATCTCTAGAGCAGAGCAGAAGAAGCGAGTGAGGCAGCATCAAAATGGAGAGTCAGGGCATCAGCAAGAGTAGAAGAATCTAATCTAGCACATTGGCTGGGGAGAATGAAAGAATTTAGTTATTAATTCCTATGCTTACAAGATACCTATTCTTTTCTTCGTCACCAACCATTTTCACTTACTAAAGCATAGAATCTTTCCCCAAGCCCTTATCATTTCGAGGATTGGCAATTCCATCCCCCTATTATTTAGCAAGGCTAGTTTTGCTTCGTATCCCATCGATACATCAGGCATAGGAGAGTCATCAATTAGCCCAATCATCAGATCTTTAAGAGTAAGGGAATGGGAGCAAATGTAATTGGGCCAGATTACTTCTCTCTCCCCTCTCTCCCTGTACATATAACACATGCAGTAATTATTAAACACTCGAATCAAGAGCAGAATTTGTTCATAGTTTGAGTTTTGTCTTCAATAACTTGGAATCATTGGGGTTTTGCATATTGGAATAGATTGGTTTTTTAGTATTTCAACAACCCTTTTTCCATTCCAAGACTCAACTCAATGAAACTATTCATTGAATCATAGAAGAAGTATCTAAAGTTTTGTTGTTGAATAGTATAGTTGAGTTGATTCGAAAGCTTTCAGTAGAAGTCTGACTTACACGGGGTGCCTGTATACAGATCAAATTGAGTTGTAGTATCAACTACATTTACGTAATATCATTAATCGAGCAAGCATAGCACATTCATCTCCCTATGCCAATCATTCCATCCATTCGTGAATCCCAATCCAAAGCTCTAGAGCAGAGCAGAAGAAGCGAGTGAGGCAGCATCAAAATGGAGAGTCAGGCCATCAGCAAGAGTAGAAGAATCTAATCTAGCACATTGGCCGGGGAGAATGAAAGAATTCAGTTATTAATTCCTATGCTTACAAGATACCTATTCTTTTCTTCGTCACCAACCATTTTCACTTACTAAAGCATAGCATCTTTCCCCAAGCCCTTATCATTTCTAAGATTGGCAATTCCATCCCCCTATTATTTAGCAAGGCTAGTTTTGCTTCGTATCCCATCGATACATCAAGCATAGGAGAGTCATCAATTAGCCCAATCATCAGATCTTTAAGAGTAAGGGAATGGGAGCAAATGTAATTGGGCCAGATTACTTCTCTCTCCCCTCTCTCCCTGTACATATAAACATGCAGTAATTATTAAACACTCGAATCAAGACCTTCTTGAATGGGTGGAAGCTGACGGCAGGGCTTGATTAACCAGATACACGGAATTGGGATCTTTCTAACATGCAAATATTTTTATCGGGAAACATCTATTGTCATTGGTAGGAGCAGCGGCTTGATGATGAGTATATTTATTTATAAATATAAAAGAAGAATGACATGAGCAAAAAAAGGAAGGAAAAATGGCAAGATAAATTGTATGCAGATGGAGGAAATAATAATGCGGAAAAAAAGACAAGGATTCTTTATAATGACATTGTACATCAATTGAAAGGGATATAGCACAGCTTGATATCGCATTTGTTTTCGGTAAAAAACGTCACTGGTTCAAATCCGGTCATCCCTACCTATTACTTCTCCTACGGGCACTGATTAGGGATCAATTGAGGTCGATTTGACATTGGACATAATCTATAATTTTATAAAACTATATGCATGCAGGGGAAATCATCCTTTCCATTACAATCATCTTTCCTATCATAAGAAAGCGCTCTTAGTTCATTTTGGTAGAACATGGCTCTCCAAAACCCAAAGTTGTAGGTTTAAATCATACAGAGTGTGATTTTGTTCTTGTAATGTCTAATCATAAGAAAATAACTTCACTAACATCAAACTGCATCCTGAATTTGACCTCCTGCAGATTCAAAAAAAGGTTAATCAAAAAAGAGATGTTACACAATCAAAGGTCCAACTGATCGTCACTTCTGTATTGTAAATATACAGTTATAAATAATCCAGCCAAAGTTATAGGAATTATACCTAAGACGATTCCAAATAGAAAAACTTCAATCATTTCCATTTGTTTGAAAGGGGAGAAAAGGAGAGGTAATATCTATTCCTAAATAGTAATCTGAATTGCCCATGAATCTCAATGACCACGAATTGGTAATTAACGTGGGAAGGAACTATAGAATGTCTGAAATCTCACATAAATATTCATTTTTATTCATTATTCATTCAATTAATTTCAAATAAGTAGTATCTTGCTCAGACCAATCAATAGAGTTGGGGTTATAGTTGAAGCAGCTCCTAGAAAACCGAAATAACTAGTTATAATAGGCATGAAGGAGCTAAATGAGATACATTCTTTTGTTTTTTTGAATATGTTTATAAAGCACTTAACTAATTTTTTATTTTTGCGAGGTATGATGATAATAAAAAGTACCAATTTACAGAAGAACTTCTAATTGAAACTTTTTGATTCATTAGTCATTATAGACAGCATTAAAAAAGATAGAGTGGCAGAGGTAGAATAAAAAACATGATTCTCGTGTTATGTGTAGGTACTTGCCCCACTTGAAAGACTTGGTGCTAGTGCAATTTCCACATTCCAAAACCCGCCCTTTGTAGGTGACTAGTGATGGGTAAGCATAGTCAGTTGCACATCTAGCAGAGTCAGAAATGGAGGTGGTTGTAGTTGACTTTTTTTGTCCCTTTTTTAAAAAAAATTTCAATTTGATGCTGTGCCCCAGGGATAACTTGAATCTAGGTAATAAGAGTAGCCTTTCATCTTATTACATCCTCTGATCCATTCCTTGTAGCTTAGTATTGCTTTAATCATGATACCACCAACTTTCCCCAAAGTTAAAAGGAGTCAGGAATAAGATCTTTCCAACTCCGTATCTATTTTTTGGGATTCCACCTTCTATTGTCAGCATTCAAAATCTTACTCCCAGAATAATTCCATTTCCTATTGGTCCTTTTCCTTCCTACCTTTTGGATATGATCATAGCAAAGGTAATCAGTGGGAGCTGCTATTGGTAATTAGTACTCTCATTCTTCCTCCCTTCCTTTGGAAAGCTTCACTTTCTTTTCTATCTTATTACCTGAAAGGTCTTATTCTACGATCAGAGATGAGGTTGTAGAGCCTCTCTAAAGAGAGTTCTTTGACTTCGCCTTTAAGTTTAAGAAAAAAGATAAAGTCAATCATTCCCATCTTGGATCTTCAAACTACTAAAAACTACTATCAAAGCCTTACCTATAGAAGAGCTAAGAAGGTACGTTCTTATTTATAGAAGGTGTTCTATCCTTTTTTGTCTTGTTGAAATGCTCATGTGTGTCTATACCATGTGCTTTGTCTTAAGTGAGGTGATTTAAAAAATATCAGTCTTTCCATTGCTAGACTAGAAAAAGAGACTCTTTTATAGCTGTTGTGATTAGAATTGAAGCTTTGTGTAAGATTGATTTGAAATTTGTAACTAAGAGCTAGAAAGAGTCAATGTTAAGCAAGATTGATTCAGTAACTGAATGGAATTAAATCCCTCATCACCAAGGAAAGAAGTCCAATAGCAATTGATCTTAGCTTTGAGCACTTCTTCGTTTTGTTCGTAGCTACCTTTAAGAGTTGTTAATGGCTTATTTGAATTAGAACTTTTTCAAGCATTCTCATAGCAATAAGGTCAATCGAAGCCAATCCATCTCTGTAAACGAATGCTCCCACTCCTATTGGTTCTATATCCAATTCCTACTACCAAGGATAAGGAAGAAGGAAACGTGCCTAGGTAAAGGCTTAGCTTAGTCGGATGAGTCCCTATAACATATTTGATTAAAAATCTTCTTAGCAATAAATACGAAGAAGTTGTTCATGAATACATTTTTGCATGAGAATACGTTGTAGTGAAAAAATACATTTTGAACCCTTTAGAGTGAGAGCTTATGGTTATGATTCCCATAGAGAATTTCAATATGAAGATGGCAACTCATCCCTAAAGATATTATGCCAGGTTCTTTCACTCATACAAGACCAAGCCTTGCTACTTGAATAATAGATAATCAGACTTTCGGCAACTTGTAGCTATTGTATGCATGGGGGTGACGAAATATTGATTGCACGAGCTAGCATGCCATTTTTTTAAGTGTCCCTTACTCAACCCTAAAAGTGGATCTAGCATCACCCTTAACTCTCCCATCCTTGGATAGCTCTCGGGATGGACTAATGGATTTATAACTTTTGTGGGCTTCTATCTATCCTCGTGGGGGAGGAACTGGTCTTTCCTTAGAGGACAAGGAAAATGGACTAATCCAATAAAAGAAAGTAGACAGAAGAGTCTCGAAACCTCTGCTATTACTCTTCTCGCGACATAAAAAGGTTCTTATTCTTAGAAGGGCACGGGATGGGATTGAGCAAGGGATTGACTATGTAGACTAAACTATATCCCTATCCTTCTAATTAATAAATGAACTTGTATAAGTAATATAAAGTAAGACTAAATAAAATGAGTGATTTCATCCTAGATTATCACTCTAAAGGCTTAGCTTATTTTGTATGGGAAATGGCTAAAAGGGAATTGACCTGAAATTCTATGTAACTTGATCCCATTTCATTTGCATTGCCTGGAAGAGTCAACTTGCAGCCCAGCAACTAGGGTAGGGGCTTAGCTTAAGACTACAATCGGGCTTACTTTAGGAATTGGCCGTATACCATATTTCTATTTATTGACCCCCAAGAAAAACAAAGTGAACTGGCAAAGACTGCATCCATTGAAATGAATAAAGGCAAAGCTGCTAAATGAATGAAAACAAATCCATACAAGGAAACTTTAGGCTTTATTTTATACTAGCGAGATCTCCAAATGCAACTCTTCTAACCCAATCGACAAGGCCTCAGAAGATTCATCAAAGTAAGCCATTATGCATTGACATCAAGCCATCAAAAGATAATATTCTAGAAATTGACTATATCGATAGTTGTTCCTAGAGTCACCCGAAAAAGTTCCAAAAGAACCCCCCCCCCCCCCCCCCCCCATTCTATACTTCCAAAAAGAGGCCGATCGAGGTCATCGATGCACCTATAAGAGATAGGTCTATACCTCTATACATAACATTTGCTAAGGACCTTATGTACCACAACTATCATAAGATGCCTCACTAGAGGAGATACCATCTTAGAGTATAAGGAAGAAAAATTCCAACTTTAGTATGTATAGCAGCAATCCCAAGTTTTCAAGATATGCATTTTCTCTTTATGTTTCTATATTATTATAGACAAAGTTTACCTTAGCCAGCTAACCTAAAGCTTTCGTGTACAGCTTAAGGTCTTGCATGAAGCTTTGTGTGTGTTTAGTGTGCACGACGAAGTTAGAAGCATTCGTGTATGATGCGCGAGACTACTAACTCCTTGGTTAGTGGGCGAGGGAGGAAGTTATAATACATAAGAGGATAAGGATTCTGTAGGCGTTTCTTCAACTAGTCCAAAAGCCTATTACCAAGTCCATTCCCTTTCAAGGATTGGAAGGGTTGAGGATAGAGTTTCTTTTTCATTTCCAGGGTAGTTGGCAAGAGGTATAGCAGCTTGTGATGTAGTTGATTCGAAAACATATTCCAGGATGGTTGGGTGGGGTCAGAAAATGTGGCGAGGAAGACCGATGTGCATGGTGAGCTAGTAGGTAGGGCTTCTTCCTTAGAGAAGGCAAGTCTATGATCAGTTAACTGAATGCTCACCATATGATCTTTCTTTGGGTTGGGGCCCCACGGGACTTTAGTTCATGGTGGCAACTTCACTGCATGTATCCTATGGTTGTGAGCCCTACCTAGAGGGAGGCGCTAAGGGAAGGGCATAGCGTTAAATCTATCTCGCCTTTTAGAGGTTTGGAACCCTTCTATTGAGAATCAATTTCAAATCCAATTTGACTTCTAAAATGGAAGTGAGCACAGATGAGAGGACCCTATTCTCACATTCCTCTCTCCATGAGCAGAACACCCAAGATGTACTGCACGTGGGCCTTGTCTAACTTAACGAACGACTACTTTTGATTCTTCACTTCCAGGAGTAGATAGAGTCACTGCCCAATACTACCTATATAACAAAAAAAGGAATCGATCACTAGTTACCAAGCAATTGTCATATATGAACTAGTCATCAACATGCTAAAGTACCCCTTCTTCCTCGTCATTTGTGGGGTATCAATTTATTTCTATCTAACAGGACAATCAAATAGAAAGAGATGGTTCTTTCATTACATTGATGGAAGTGTAACTAGAAAAAGAAAGACTACCCTCTAATAAATTGTATAAGTTGGAGAAAATATTCACTTTGCATGCATTGAGAAATAAGATCACAATAAATAATATTTAGAATGCTCACTCTCTCATCTACAAAAAATAGATGTGTGCATACCTCTTGGAGATTGACTCCTGTTGGTAAGTTAACATCCCTAGTCTCTTTAAAAACTATAATAAGAATTGAGAGTTCGTCAACAATTTCTTCTTAAATTCATCTATTTTTACTTCAGTTACCTTTGTTTCCAAATTAATATGATTCATTTGATGGATTGTTAGCCAGCCCTAATGGCTACAAGAATACTTACAAGTAGAGGCAAAACCATCTAAGAAACAAAATTAGCAATCAGTTGTTCCATAATAAGTCTTACTTATAAAATCCCTTAAAGAAGATTGCCAACTTGTATCTTGAAGATACAAGACAAGCAAAGCCATCTTTTCTTGTGTCGAAGTCTAGTGTAGTGAGGTTTTACCTCACCAAGGGAATGGAAAATTTGGCAAAAAGCTAAAACAAAACTAACGGAAATTGAGGCGTACTCCGTGCTGAGAAACAGATTCGGCCATTACAATTTGTTTGTGTTAGATTTTTTTAGTTTCTTCAAAAGTTTACCACATTAATCCACTAATGGAAGCACTAGTTTAAGCTAAAAAAAATTCTCCAAGTCTTTTTTTAGGCATGCACTTTAGGTGGGAGGGGAGAAGTCATAGACAAGAGCTTCGGTGGTTAGAGCATAGGCGGGTCCATGACAGACTGACTTCTTTCTTCCTGTAGTTATGGATAGGTCCATTCCTAATACTAGAATTTCATTTATTTCTATTTATATATTTTTCTTTATCTCTATACCTTTCATATTACCTTCTCTCTGAAGTGAATCATCTTTTTCTTGACCCATTATCTTTCTAGAATCAGTGTTGTAAATTTGTCTTTGCCATATCAGTGATCAATCTGCCAGAATCTATTTTAGAATAAACTATTAGTATTTGTTCAGAAAAGCAAGTCTCCCCAATTTAATACAATATTCCGAAAGATTTATAAAAGAATGGTCCAACTGGTTGTAGTAGGCCACTATGGATCAGTCCTACGACTTATACAATCAAAAGAATTCTCTCTAGAATCAAGATCCATTGGAAAGCTCCCCTTTACTCCATAGGGCCCAATGAATCCACTCTTATCCACTTCTCAAAATTCAGTGATGTGTAGGAGGGAATGAATTGAACAATTGGTCTCAACCTTATCTTCTTTACAAAAAATGGGGGACTTAAATGAGAAGACCATCTCAGGCCTTCAATTCATGACGCCCTTCGCTTTCTTCTTTCAGGGATAAGGGAATGAGATTTCTACAAGAAAATAGTTCCCCAACATTCCTATAGATTAGAGTGGAGGATAGGAATGAATCTTTTAATGGATTACTCTAAGAAGTCTCTCCCTTCAGAGGAAAGGCATTTAGGACCCAAAATCTTAAAGAATGACCCATTTATATAGAATAGTAAAGGGGCCACTCTATCAAAGGGAAAGAGCTTTTTATATTTCTAAATAATTCTAAAAACTTTGTCTTTCTTGAGGCAGTTTGCCTTTGGTAAAGATGGGTAACTCAAATGTCAGGTTGCCTTGGGGTGTTCTTAGCTAGGTCTCGGTATTCTATTCTGGCAATTCCAAACTCATGCACAACTACAATCTAATGACACTCTTATTCACTTGCGGTCTTGGGTATAGGATCCCTCCACCTAAAGTCAAGAAACCTAACAACCGGTCTAAGATGTGATAGGAAGAAAGTGAGAATTCAAAATGAGTTTTTTGTTGCAGAGGACCCTTATTATTATTTTAACATAAAATAATTACAGCAAAGAGGAGTTAGAGATGAAGGATTGGGAAAGAGCAGGCCCAACCTTTTTCTTCAAAGCATAAAGAATATAGTCAACTATCAAATTCTTTGAAGCACCCTTTTATGCTACTATACTAAGGAGGGCCTTTATCGCCCCTCTCATGCCCTTCTCCCCTGTGACGTCAAGGTGGTACTTTTGAAGTTGCTTGTGCTTGCAGTGATCAACAAGTAGCTCCAGCGCACTACAACATCAAAGCCTATACTTGCTGCTTGCTGATCACTGTGTTAAAAAATGACACAAGGTGGACATGAGTAGATGTTGGTCAAAAAAGAATGTCTCTCATTCACAATTGAAGAAAATGGTCTCGCTTGATGCGTCATTGGATTTAGTATTATATTCACCATCAGAGTTCTAGAAACTTCGAAACTCAAACCCCAACCTAGAAAAGAATTCTACAATGTTCTAAATTCTCAACTTAACATGCCCCTAACTTCATGTGCTCCCACTACTTCATCTACCAAAATGACTAGGCAGATCTCATATATTTTAGTATTCAACCAGCTCATGATCCTTAGGCTATACATCATGGAGCAGGCAAAGAGATGAAAGGGCCACCTTCTCCTGCTTGATCGAAATCGATTCTATGGTTGAATAGCAGTAAAGCTACTTAGTAGTAGAAACTAGGAGAGACAAACAGAGAAGGGACTCTCTCATACGTGCAAACTCCTAGGATGAGAAGTAGGTCCCTTGTTTTTGGCAAGAAGAGTTCCAGCCTTTGTTGCCCCTTGGTAGAGGGAGTCTACTTAGCGAACTGGTAGGATGCAAAGATCAATTGATCAATATGCATCTCAAGAGTTGATGGTTAACTGTCGCCCCCATGTACTAAACGCTCTCTAGTCGGGGAGGCAAAGGGGAGTGCTATCATCACCTTTTCTCTCAGTGTATGTAAATAAGAGCTGGCTTCCTTAAGTTTGTTGTTCCTCAGTAGCTCAACAGTAGAGCGGTCAGTTGTTAACTGATTGGTTGTAGGTTCAAATCCTACTTGGGAAGAATTGAGAGTTCTCTCTTCCAAATGGGACATCCAAAGTGGGAAGTCAATTATTTTAAATGTCTTCCTCACTCTCATATAGGTGAACTTGGTTTGTTCAATTCTTAGAAAGAAGAAGGATCCACTAGGAATGAATGGGAAGACTAGAGTAGTTGCTTCACTAGCTGGAAGGAATTAGTCTCCACTGGCATAATTCGAAGAAGGAATAAAAAAAGGGTGACTATTTGGGTAGGATGAATGTGGTCCAATGGCTCAAGCTCTATGAGCTTCTTGTAGACTAGTAGTCTATGAGTTGTTTTTAGGTGGGATGGTAGAGTTTTTCTTCACTACTAGTGGCAATGAAGTCCTTGGTAATTAGCAAGGGGGAAGGAAGATCTCTACTCATTCAACGCCTGTGGTGAGGCTGACCCACAACAAAACAACAAACAAAGTGGGAAAGCTTCTTGTAACCCTCTTTTAGTAGACTAGGCTTAGTAAGCGTAAGCTATTTAAGTAGCCTCGCTTCTAATCTAAGTAGGCTTGAGAAGGGTAGGCTTGCTGCTTTGCTCAGCAAAAGAGCCCTATTCATAAGGATGCTAGTGCGACATACTAAGAAGGGCTAATAGGGGGCTTGACATGTTCACGTACTAATAGGTAGGGCATGATGGGGTGCTACTGCTTGCTACTTTCAATTAGAAAAGGAAGATTGAGCAAGGCAAGAGAGAAATTAGTTGTCCCCACTTCTCTGGTAACCTGCCACTGGTTATATAGAGCGCTCTGCTCGCCACCTCATACGTAGAAAAAGAGAGAGCAGGGAAGGAAAATAGCTGTTTGACTTTGGCACATGAGGTGGTGGGACTGGTTAGGTAACATAATGGAAATGTATTGGATTGCAAATCCTGGAATGATGGTTCGACCCTGTCCTTAGCGTCGAGGAGTGGCGAGGAGGACTGAATCAATCAAATGGCATAGAATAGGGAGCATTCCTTTAGTTGATATCCATAGAAAAAATTTGTCAAACTTCAAAAGAACTGTAACAAAGGTGAGAAGGAGCTTTTGACATTATGCTTCAATGGAATGATTTCGATAAGGGTAGAATATGCCCCATGGTCGATCAAAGGTCCTATCCCACTTGAACTGAAATCTAACCCTTTAGCCGGATCATAACAAAATGTTAAACCAAACAAGTAAGGCTGATAGTTACTAATGGGTTGAGGAAAAGGACTAGTGACGAAGCACTCCCATGTCTGAAGAGGAGGTAGGCTCCCTCTCAGTTTACCACCCCACCCACGCCAACTAGAGGAGAACAGGAAATGACCGAGACCCCAAACCGCTTAACTAACCACCTCAAGGTCGGGCAATCAGAAGTGTAAATTACACAAGTGAAGCAAGCAAACGAACCATAGCACAACAACTAAGACTAGTGTCGGAAGACTTTTGAGCTTGAGCTACCACTCATGTAGCGGTAAGGACCTGCAACTCTCGAAAAGGTCACCAACCACCGAAATCACTGTAGCAAACACTCCCTTCCCTTTACTCAATGGATAGCACTTTTCCTCTTTCAATCAACAAAATGAAAAATGGGGAGAAAGTGGTCTTTATTGAAGAGGTTTTCCACTTGAAATAGGACTAATGAAGATCTAGAAGAATGGGTCTGGTCTTTGGAAAAGATGAAGATGCAAAGGTTTATGAGAAAGTCTTTTGAACAACTAACCAGACATAAGGATTCTAGCTCACCCACTTGCAATAGATTTTGATTCTCAAACAAGGAAAAGCAGCACTCTGCTACTAACCATACCATGCCCTCAAGACAAACTAGTGATGATTGCCATGAATGCTACCCTCGAGGACGTGTACAAGAAGGTGTTTGCCGATTCCTATCAGCATGGTGTAGCTCTTAGTAGAGAGGTATGAAAATGCCATGAAGACTTTGATAGAATGAATAAGGATCAATTGATAGACCAACATATTGAGGAAGAGAATCCAAGATGAATGCTTTTATCTATCACTATGTGCTGACTGGATGCGTACTCACGTGATCGATCGAGGGAGAATTGTGTGAATGATAATACTAGCCTAAAGACTCTTCCCTCTCTTGATGGTGAATCTTGATTGACAATAGGAACTGATTTGGCAAAAAGAAAAAAGAAGCATGGGATGAGATACACGGTAGAAGAAATTTTGATAGTGAATTACTTGACTCGATTGATGGAGGGAGGGTTGGCCCTCCAACTTAAGCACAAAATCAATGTTGAGTCAACAATCATCTAGAGGGGCCCGCCATGCCCTTAATCATTAAGTTCAAGTCACATCGAGGCCAACAAGCTGTTAAAAAATGTAAGTGCATGACATACTAATAAGGGATAAGAGGGACGTCGAAATTTAGTTTTGAAGCAGGTCATTTCAAAGTGCTACAAGTGGGGAGCGTTAGCGCAATTATGGATTTCAAACAACAAGCAAACATCAACTTACTAATTGGGGCGTTAATAGGGGCAACTACAAATCTATACGTGAGAAGGGTGTGATGGGCCCCTCTCAAGCCCCTGTTAGCCCATTTAGTAAAGTGTGAGAAGGCTTGTTTCTATTTTTTGGCTAAAATTGATGTGAATGATCATGACAGCTCTTCAAATCCTATATAGTCTGAATAGATATGTCAAAGAAAGAAAGTGATTATGTTCTGTTTCTATTTTGTTTTTGGATTCCGAGGATGAGCCACTCAATCCTAACATCAATTATGAGGAGCTGGACGACAAAGCCTCCTCCTAAGATAAAGATGTCTCTGACACTGCAAGAACAACTTATTCTATTTTGTTTGATTTTTTGGGCAAGGCATGCCCTATTAGTAAGTAGGGGCAGGAGGGACAAAAGAGATACACTTTCTATCAACCCCAAGTAGATACTGCCCCCCCCCTGAATTCTCCCACTCCCATAGTTTGCTTACCAAGGAATAGAAAGGGAGGACCCGGGACCAAAGCAAGTTGGGTTGGGGTATAGAGCCTTAAGCGCGGTGGGGGTGGACAGAGGACGTGCTCGTATGGTTCATATTAGGGGCATGATATTCTCATTGATTGTTGGGAACTTTCTTTCCTCTATATTCTAAATATGCCTTTCCAGGAGCATTACGATATGCAGCTCAAATGGTACCATATGAAGTCTCTTTAAGTCTTATTCTTGTTGTGTGCCTTGTGAGCTCATTTGGATCCGTGAAGGCAATCACTCGAATGTTCCCCTAACCTAACTTGGGAATAGAGTGGAGGGAATGTAGCATGGGGAATGTCCGCATCTTATCATAAGGCTCATTTTTAGTTGTGGGTCATAGGGCAGGCAGTGCAATCCGGGGCGAATGGGTCCTGGTACTATCTAGGTGTGAAGAACCCTGGAGGTGATTGCAATGACTAGAAATGTCACTCATTAGCCTAAACAATGACCAAATGCTCGAACATGAGAGCAAGGGTGTAATGACCCTGAATTTTTGTAACTTATTAAGGCAAATTCATAAAGTTTGATTTTTTAGAAATTATGGGCTGGAATATTAGGTTATTGAAAATTCTCTTTTTATTGAGATTATATCATGAATTAAAATATATAAATTAAGAATGTACTTGGAAAACTGATCGAAACAACATTAAGTACGTTCAATTCTGAGTTAAAATGAAAATTTCTTATTTTTCTCCATTTAGGGGCAAAATGGTAATTTTACCCATATTCCATATCCAAGAAATAAGACCTCAATATTCAGGAAGTACTTAGAAATACGATTCCAACGCCACTAAGTAGGCTCGATTCCGAGTTCGGACAAATAATGCCTATTTTTCTCCAATTTTAGAGTTATAAGGGCAAAAACGTCTTTTTACATAAAAGTGGGGCCCACAAAGTGGGGCAACGTTCTAGAAGCAACAATAATTGCTCAGTGCATTATTGCTGGTAGTGGAGAATGTAGTGGAGAATGGAGAATGCACTTGTAATAAAAAATTCTAAAGTAATAAAATATCTTATTAAAAGAAATGATAAAAAATTCAAATTTTGCTATAAATATGTCCCAAAAATTTCCAAAAATTTTCACAACCTTAACCACGAAAATTCCAAATCTTCCTTGGTGTTTCAGCCCCAAATTCTCATTCATCCCTCCCCAATCTCTATTTTTCTTATTTCTCTCTCCTCTTTCTAAGTGGAACAAGAGACCTAAATTCAATTAGGCACTCCGTTCCAAGAAAAATCTGATCAATTCCACCGTCCATAACCTCCTCTACCACAGTATATACAAAAGCCCCAAATCAATTTCAAGATCCAACGGTTCCAACAACAGAAAACCACAAAAAGGTAGACAATCGGGCTATATTATCATCAA
Source organism: Warburgia ugandensis (assembly GCA_035236585.1). Taxonomy (NCBI): domain Eukaryota; kingdom Viridiplantae; phylum Streptophyta; class Magnoliopsida; order Canellales; family Canellaceae; genus Warburgia; species Warburgia ugandensis. Next base: position 44,583,255 of record CP141127.1, on the reverse strand, counting down.
CCGGTAATTCTCTCAAATTGAGCATCAAATATATGTTTTTTCTCCAATCAGGTAGGTGGAACTACTTCCCATTCATATTTATTATGTTTTAGTATAATTTTTATTTTTCTGTAATGTAAATACCAGCCCCTTCAATTTATGGTGATAGAGAGCTCAGATGGAAATTCTGAGTTTTCCAATCAATCCAGAAGGGTCAAAAACCCCTAGGGTACAATTTTCAAGAAAATCTAACAAGGTTTGGACCCTCAATTGAGAGAGATTAATTCTGGTGGGCCCAGATCAAATCTGGACCCTAAGAACGGCTGAAAACTTCAATTTAAGATTGTGGAGTCATATGAACTCCAAATTGAGATCAGAAAGAAGCTATGGAAAGCTTGTAATGTCTAGTTTCTAATGAAGTCATAATATTTCTAAAAATTATATCTGTATTTTTCTGTATTTTTTTAAATAAGTGTCCAATTTCTAAGATCTTCAAGATCTGAGGTGATCAGATCTTGGAAATTTATTTTAGTGATGATATAATAATGTAATAAAGTAATATCTATGGTTAATTTGTACAGATCTTGGATAAAATAGGGGATCTACCCTTTATGGTAGAAAAACCCTAACATAAAAAATAAAAAAAAATACAAAGGGACCCACTTGATCAATGAGATCAAGTATGATCAGATCCTTGGGATGGATTAAAGGGATGATATTATGATGGAATCCAGTTAGATCATGGATGAAATGTGACAAAATCAAGTGGATAAGATTTTTGGATCTTAATGGATTAAAAGCCCTAAAGGTAATTAAAACCCTTAATCTAAAGGAAAACACCTAAGATCTAATGGTTGGATCATATTTAAAGGTTTATAATAATCTTAATAAAATTAGTTTAAATTGTCTTTTATTGGATATAGAAGTGTAAATGTGATTTATGTTTTAGGTTTTAATTGTCTTTTATTGGATATAGAAGTGTAAATATGATTTATGTTCTAAGTTAGAAAGCATGATAGTGTAATCTTTAAATTTTAGTATGATATGCCCTAAATGAGTAATTTGTTAGTAGATTTGATTATCTTAGGATCATGTTAGTGTAAATTAGGATTTAAACATGATTTCATTATGATAGAAGATGTGTTTCATAACTTAAGATCATGTTAGTTTTATTTCACTATCTTAAGTTACATTCATAGGAAGAATGTTAGTATATAGTTGTTAAACTTATATTTGATTTATGCTTTCAAGTTGATGAATTACTTATTGTCAAAATTTATTCAATTGTTAAGTAATTGTTAAGATATAAGGAGCATAAATCACCAAAAATGTAAACTAATGAAATATAGAAATTCATGGACAACTAAGATGAATGAATGATTTTGACTTAGTAAGGGCTATAGTTAGTAGGACAATATAAGGAATGATTTATCATTTCCTTGGCCCAAAATAGGAAAATAATGAACATCCATGGATGACATTGTGCATATCCATGGAAATTAATTAAAATCAATTAGAGAAGGGACTTAAGGTAAAGAGCTCATAGGAACCTTGTCAAAGGTTGAGCTAGTACCACTCAGTGGACTCGAACATTGTGGTTATAGGGGGTATACAAGAGCCAAGTGCTTTTCCCTCACCTCCCATTGACGTAAGAGAGGTCTAAACGCCTCCTTACATGAGGGTTGTATTAACCACTTTTTGAGCAGACTTTAACTGGTAAGTACTGGTCATCCTGAAATAAGGAGGAGTTGTCTAGTGATAGGAAGAAATAAATTATCTTCAACCAAGTAAGACACTAACTGGTTGAATAATAATAAGAACATAAAAAGATAGCAAATTATCTAACCCTAATAAAAATAGTAAGTGAGATAAGGATGATCAAACAAGATGAGATCTTGTATGATCAAAAACAATAAGGAAAAAGAAACATCAATGTAAATTAGATTGTTATGTATGATATAGATAGTATTTGTATAGATGATATTAAACCCTTGGATATACAACTGTGACGACCCGGGTTTTTGAAACACATTCACAGACCACTATTATTTATATAAACATCTCATTTCCTTATTATTTGTGTTCACCTTTATACATACATAGTATATAAGAACAAATCCGTTAAAATTGTAAAAATAATCAATAATCATTTCCATACAAAACTGATCAACTCCTTTCATTATAGGAGATTTGTATTTCAGCCAGTTACTAGACTGGGTTTTTCCCTTCCTGGGAAAAATATTGGTAATATACAATTACCTGGCATTTCATCATGCCATTCTTTAAGGCATTTCACTATGCCAATTTCATATGCATCATAATGCAAAATAATCAAGGACTACTATGCTTGCAGTCCCGATCCGTCTGGCGCCGGATAACTGTTCAATAATCCACTTATACCATTCTCAGTGGAAATTACAATATCCATGTCCATATGGGAGGACCATGGCTGTCACAGTGGTGGCCTTCCCATAATTGCCCCACCCGACTTTTAGCCTTTCTTAGGCTTGGTATTCAATATCATCAAGTTTCAGAGAGTGGGTGGCCAAACCCTCTTAACTCTCCTAGCATAGCATCCCTGTGCTCATGCCTGTTTAAAACAAAACCACAAGCCTCCAAGCTTGTATGTAAAATAATACTTATACATATCAGACTATCTGTTTGTTTATCTAGGACTGGAATATTTTCTACTTTCCTATTCACTTAGGGTTGTTCTCAATTCTCAACTTGACCATTTAATACTTATTTTCCTCATCATTTGGTTGGATCATATTTCAATTTGAGGTATTTACCTTAATATATTAGTATCATACATGTCAATACTTCAAAACATAAGATCATGTATTAGACATGTATCTTCATGTAAAGGCATTCTTAATAATCCACCTACCTCAATAAGGTATTCTTACTCCTTGAAATCTGTCATAGTCTCGATCAACATATATCTGTCAAATCATATGTATAATGTCATTTTTCTAATCAAGGGTACATACTACATGGTCTTTTGATCATCCTTATGTAGGATAATCTGACTCTTTCTTCCTTGAATATCAAGTATCCGTTTTCTCTATAAGGATGAGCATTTTCAAAATTTATTATTATTATTTGAGAATTGGAAATGCAACATCAAAGTATAGAATCAATACAAAATTTAAGTTCTATGAGTTGGATAAATGATGTTCATAAAGTTGAGGAGAATGAAATATATTAGATGAAGTAATAATGATATATGGAAATGGATGTAAGGAGACCAAAAGAATTCATGGAATATATGTGTTGCAAGTGTACATTTTGATTAAAGAAATCAAGTTTTAAGGTTATATAAATTTTAATAGATTTCAAGAAATCAAGAGCATTCATGGGATATATGTTAGATGCTTACAAAACTTGTCAATCATCTTGTTACATGTTGATTGAAGAAAGAAAAGTTTAGGGTTATATAAATTTTAAGGATAGCATGGAAATTAACCCCAACAAAGGGAGAATGTGAGATCAATATATGAAATGACAATGACAATTAGAGAAATATATCTCTTACTGATTTTATAACGTAAGGACATTTAGTGCAATCTTGCAATGGATTACATAAATCCTAAATGAGTTAATGATAAATTATGGAGTTTATAAAGACTCAAGAAGGGATGAATTCAAAATCAATAAGAACTCTTTTAATTATAATTATCAAGAATATTGCAAATTAAGAGTTAGTATGATATGATAAAGGTTATGAGATATGCTTGAAAGAAGTATGAGAAAATGTATAATCTAGAAATTTTGGAAGCCCATGACATATAAATAGATATGTAAAAGAAAAAGAGATAAATATTATCATAGATGGTAAGAAGGTTCAGAATATTGTTTTGAATACGAGAAAGGGATAACAAAAGAGGATCAGGAATGCATATGCAGAGTAAAATGACACTCAAAGAGTGTTACAAAAACAATGGATGTGGTGAGAATGAGGAAAGAATCATCACAAGGTTACCACTCTTCAATGATAGAATTTGAAAAGAAATTTCTCAATAAAAAGAATTAGTAAAGAAGTATGAATTGTAGGATAGAAATAAAGTAATCACTTCCAAATAATGGAAGAACAAGGAAAGAGATAATTACTTCCAAAGATTGGAAGATTGTTAAAAAAAAAAAAAGAACAATAGTGGAAGATATAGAATCCAATCACTATGTTATTAGTGTAAGGACTATACATAGTAAGAAAGCTATGTAAAAACTTTATATATTGAAATAGAATGAGAGTGAGCAATAGAAGATAGAATGGGAAACTTTCAAGTATGGAAAGATTGATGAAAGTAAGGAGTAAAAATTTAGCCAAGTAGAAGGTTTGAAACCAAAGGATAACTCAGATTAAGAGTTATTAATCCTTTTGGGAAAGTCTAGCAAAACTCAGCTTAATTGAATGATGCATAAGTAAGGTTGACAGGTGTGAGCATTTTAATAGCAATCAATCATATGATTTATACCTTTGAGAAGAAGGTAGTTTGAAAAAGGAATAAAAAGAAAGAGGATTTCCTTAAGTGGTAAGGCCACATGTGTAAGGCTATGAAAGAATTATGAAAACTCCTAAGTGAGTTGATATGCAAATTTCGAGGACGAAATTATTATAAGGGGGGAAGATTGTAATGACCCTGAATTTTTGTAACTTATTAAGGCAAATTCATAAAGTTTGATTTTTTAGAAATTATGAAATTTGGAATATTAGGTTATTGAAAATTCTCTTTTTATTGAGATTATATCATGAATTAAAATATATAAATTAAGAATGTACTTGGAAAACTGATCGAAACAACATTAAGTACGTTCAATTCTGAGTTAAAATGAAAATTTCTTATTTTTCTCCATTTAGGGGCAAAATGGTAATTTTACCCATATTCCATATCCAAGAAATAAGACCTCAATATTCAGGAAGTACTTAGAAATACGATTCCAACGCCACTAAGTAGGCTCGATTCCGAGTTCGGACAAATAATGCCTATTTTTCTCCAATTTTAGAGTTATAAGGGCAAAAACGTCTTTTTACATAAAAGTGGGGCCCACAAAGTGGGGCAACGTTCTAGAAGCAACAATAATTGCTCAGTGCATTATTGCTGGTAGTGGAGAATGTAGTGGAGAATGGAGAATGCACTTGTAATAAAAAATTCTAAAGTAATAAAATATCTTATTAAAAGAAATGATAAAAAATTCAAATTTTGCTATAAATATGTCCCAAAAATTTCCAAAAATTTTCACAACCTTAACCACGAAAATTCCAAATCTTCCTTGGTGTTTCAGCCCCAAATTCTCATTCATCCCTCCCCAATCTCTATTTTTCTTATTTCTCTCTCCTCTTTCTAAGTGGAACAAGAGACCTAAATTCAATTAGGCACTCCGTTCCAAGAAAAATCTGATCAATTCCACCGTCCATAACCTCCTCTACCACAGTATATACAAAAGCCCCAAATCAATTTCAAGATCCAACGGTTCCAACAACAGAAAACCACAAAAAGGTAGACAATCGGGCTATATTATCATCAACCGGTAATTCTCTCAAATTGAGCATCAAATATATGTTTTTTCTCCAATCAGGTAGGTGGAACTACTTCCCATTCATATTTATTATGTTTTAGTATAATTTTTATTTTTCTGTAATGTAAATACCAGCCCCTTCAATTTATGGTGATAGAGAGCTCAGATGGAAATTCTGAGTTTTCCAATCAATCCAGAAGGGTCAAAAACCCCTAGGGTACAATTTTCAAGAAAATCTAACAAGGTTTGGACCCTCAATTGAGAGAGATTAATTCTGGTGGGCCCAGATCAAATCTGGACCCTAAGAACGGCTGAAAACTTCAATTTAAGATTGTGGAGTCATATGAACTCCAAATTGAGATCAGAAAGAAGCTATGGAAAGCTTGTAATGTCTAGTTTCTAATGAAGTCATAATATTTCTAAAAATTATATCTGTATTTTTCTGTATTTTTTAAATAAGTGTCCAATTTCTAAGATCTTCAAGATCTGAGGTGATCAGATCTTGGAAATTTATTTTAGTGATGATATAATAATGTAATAAAGTAATATCTATGGTTAATTTGTACAGATCTTGGATAAAATAGGGGATCTACCCTTTATGGTAGAAAAACCCTAACATAAAAAATAAAAAAAAATACAAAGGGACCCACTTGATCAATGAGATCAAGTATGATCAGATCCTTGGGATGGATTAAAGGGATGATATTATGATGGAATCCAGTTAGATCATGGATGAAATGTGACAAAATCAAGTGGATAAGATTTTTGGATCTTAATGGATTAAAAGCCCTAAAGGTAATTAAAACCCTTAATCTAAAGGAAAACACCTAAGATCTAATGGTTGGATCATATTTAAAGGTTTATAATAATCTTAATAAAATTAGTTTAAATTGTCTTTTATTGGATATAGAAGTGTAAATGTGATTTATGTTTTAGGTTTTAATTGTCTTTTATTGGATATAGAAGTGTAAATATGATTTATGTTCTAAGTTAGAAAGCATGATAGTGTAATCTTTAAATTTTAGTATGATATGCCCTAAATGAGTAATTTGTTAGTAGATTTGATTATCTTAGGATCATGTTAGTGTAAATTAGGATTTAAACATGATTTCATTATGATAGAAGATGTGTTTCATAACTTAAGATCATGTTAGTTTTATTTCACTATCTTAAGTTACATTCATAGGAAGAATGTTAGTATATAGTTGTTAAACTTATATTTGATTTATGCTTTCAAGTTGATGAATTACTTATTGTCAAAATTTATTCAATTGTTAAGTAATTGTTAAGATATAAGGAGCATAAATCACCAAAAATGTAAACTAATGAAATATAGAAATTCATGGACAACTAAGATGAATGAATGATTTTGACTTAGTAAGGGCTATAGTTAGTAGGACAATATAAGGAATGATTTATCATTTCCTTGGCCCAAAATAGGAAAATAATGAACATCCATGGATGACATTGTGCATATCCATGGAAATTAATTAAAATCAATTAGAGAAGGGACTTAAGGTAAAGAGCTCATAGGAACCTTGTCAAAGGTTGAGCTAGTACCACTCCAGTGGACTCTGAACATTGTGGTTATAGGGGGTATACAAGAGCCAAGTGCTTTTCCCTCACCTCCCATTGACGTAAGAGAGGTCTAAACGCCTCCTTACATGAGGGTTGTATTAACCACTTTTTGAGCAGACTTTAACTGGTAAGTACTGGTCATCCTGAAATAAGGAGGAGTTGTCTAGTGATAGGAAGAAATAAATTATCTTCAACCAAGTAAGACACTAACTGGTTGAATAATAATAAGAACATAAAAAGATAGCAAATTATCTAACCCTAATAAAAATAGTAAGTGAGATAAGGATGATCAAACAAGATGAGATCTTGTATGATCAAAAACAATAAGGAAAAAGAAACATCAATGTAAATTAGATTGTTATGTATGATATAGATAGTATTTGTATAGATGATATTAAACCCTTGGATATACAACTGTGACGACCCGGGTTTTTGAAACACATTCACAGACCACTATTATTTATATAAACATCTCATTTCCTTATTATTTGTGTTCACCTTTATACATACATAGTATATAAGAACAAATCCGTTAAAATTGTAAAAATAATCAATAATCATTTCCATACAAAACTGATCAACTCCTTTCATTATAGGAGATTTGTATTTCAGCCAGTTACTAGACTGGGTTTTTCCCTTCCTGGGAAAAATATTGGTAATATACAATTACCTGGCATTTCATCATGCCATTCTTTAAGGCATTTCACTATGCCAATTTCATATGCATCATAATGCAAAATAATCAAGGACTACTATGCTTGCAGTCTGATCCGTACAGCGCGCCCGGATAACTGTTCAATAATCCACTTATACCATTCTCAGTGGAAATTACAATATCCATGTCCATATGGGAGGACCATGGCTGTCACAGTGGTGGCCTTCCCATAATTGCCCCACCCGACTTTTAGCCTTTCTTAGGCTTGGTATTCAATATCATCAAGTTTCAGAGAGTGGGTGGCCAAACCCTCTTAACTCTCCTAGCATAGCATCCCCAGGCTCATGCCTGTTTAAAACAAAACCACAAGCCTCCAAGCTTGTATGTAAAATAATACTTATACATATCAGACTATCTGTTTGTTTATCTAGGACTGGAATATTTTCTACTTTCCTATTCACTTAGGGTTGTTCTCAATTCTCAACTTGACCATTTAATACTTATTTTCCTCATCATTTGGTTGGATCATATTTCAATTTGAGGTATTTACCTTAATATATTAGTATCATACATGTCAATACTTCAAAACATAAGATCATGTATTAGACATGTATCTTCATGTAAAGGCATTCTTAATAATCCACCTACCTCAATAAGGTATTCTTACTCCTTGAAATCTATCATAGTCTCGATCAACATATATCTGTCAAATCATATGTATAATGTCATTTTTCTAATCAAGGGTACATACTACATGGTCTTTTGATCATCCTTATGTAGGATAATCTGACTCTTTCTTCCTTGAATATCAAGTATCCGTTTTCTCTATAAGGATGAGCATTTTCAAAATTTATTATTATTATTTGAGAATTGGAAATGCAACATCAAAGTATAGAATCAATACAAAATTTAAGTTCTATGAGTTGGATAAATGATGTTCATAAAGTTGAGGAGAATGAAATATATTAGATGAAGTAATAATGATATATGGAAATGGATGTAAGGAGACCAAAAGAATTCATGGAATATATGTGTTGCAAGTGTACATTTTGATTAAAGAAATCAAGTTTTAAGGTTATATAAATTTTAATAGATTTCAAGAAATCAAGAGCATTCATGGGATATATGTTAGATGCTTACAAAACTTGTCAATCATCTTGTTACATGTTGATTGAAGAAAGAAAAGTTTAGGGTTATATAAATTTTAAGGATAGCATGGAAATTAACCCCAACAAAGGGAGAATGTGAGATCAATATATGAAATGACAATGACAATTAGAGAAATATATCTCTTACTGATTTTATAACGTAAGGACATTTAGTGCAATCTTGCAATGGATTACATAAATCCTAAATGAGTTAATGATAAATTATGGAGTTTATAAAGACTCAAGAAGGGATGAATTCAAAATCAATAAGAACTCTTTTAATTATAATTATCAAGAATATTGCAAATTAAGAGTTAGTATGATATGATAAAGGTTATGAGATATGCTTGAAAGAAGTATGAGAAAATGTATAATCTAGAAATTTTGGAAGCCCATGACATATAAATAGATATGTAAAAGAAAAAGAGATAAATATTATCATAGATGGTAAGAAGGTTCAGAATATTGTTTTGAATACGAGAAAGGGATAACAAAAGAGGATCGGGAATGCATATGCGAGTAAAATGACACTCAAAGAGTGTTACAAAAACAATGGATGTGGTGAGAATGAGGAAAGAATCATCACAAGGTTACCACTCTTCAATGATAGAATTTGAAAAGAAATTTCTCAATAAAAAGAATTAGTAAAGAAGTATGAATTGTAGGATAGAAATAAAGTAATCACTTCCAAATAATGGAAGAACAAGGAAAGAGATAATTACTTCCAAAGATTGGAAGATTGTTAAAAAAAAAAAAAAGAACAATAGTGGAAGATATAGAATCCAATCACTATGTTATTAGTGTAAGGACTATACATAGTAAGAAAGCTATGTAAAAACTTTATATATTGAAATAGAATGAGAGTGAGCAATAGAAGATAGAATGGGAAACTTTCAAGTATGGAAAGATTGATGAAAGTAAGGAGTAAAAATTTAGCCAAGTAGAAGGTTTGAAACCAAAGGATAACTCAGATTAAGAGTTATTAATCCTTTTGGGAAAGTCTAGCAAAACTCAGCTTAATTGAATGATGCATAAGTAAGGTTGACAGTGTGAGCATTTTAATAGCAATCAATCATATGATTTATACCTTTGAGAAGAAGGTAGTTTGAAAAAGGAATAAAAAGAAAGAGGATTTCCTTAAGTGGTAAGGCCACATGTGTAAGGCTATGAAAGAATTATGAAAACTCCTAAGTGAGTTGATATGCAAATTTCGAGGACGAAATTATTATAAGGGGAAGATTGTAATGACCCCGAATTTTTGTAACTTATTAAGGCAAATTCATAAAGTTTGATTTTTTAGAAATTATGAAATTTGGAATATTAGGTTATTGAAAATTCTCTTTTTATTGAGATTATATCATGAATTAAAATATATAAATTAAGAATGTACTTGGAAAACTGATCGAAACAACATTAAGTACGTTCAATTCTGAGTTAAAATGAAAATTTCTTATTTTTCTCCATTTAGGGGCAAAATGGTAATTTTACCCATATTCCATATCCAAGAAATAAGACCTCAATATTCAGGAAGTACTTAGAAATACGATTCCAACGCCACTAAGTAGGCTCGATTCCGAGTTCGGACAAATAATGCCTATTTTTCTCCAATTTTAGAGTTATAAGGGCAAAAACGTCTTTTTACATAAAAGTGGGGCCCACAAAGTGGGGCAACGTTCTAGAAGCAACAATAATTGCTCAGTGCATTATTGCTGGTAGTGGAGAATGTAGTGGAGAATGGAGAATGCACTTGTAATAAAAAATTCTAAAGTAATAAAATATCTTATTAAAAGAAATGATAAAAAATTCAAATTTGGCTATAAATATGTCCCAAAAATTTCCAAAAATTTTCACAACCTTAACCACGAAAATTCCAAATCTTCCTTGGTGTTTCAGCCCCAAATTCTCATTCATCCCTCCCCAATCTCTATTTTTCTTATTTCTCTCTCCTCTTTCTAAGTGGAACAAGAGACCTAAATTCAATTAGGCACTCCGTTCCAAGAAAAATCTGATCAATTCCACCGTCCATAACCTCCTCTACCACAGTATATACAAAATCCCCAAATCAATTTCAAGATCCAACGGTTCCAACAATGTAAAACCACAAAAAGGTAGACAATCGGGCTATATTATCATCAACCGGTAATTCTCTCAAATTGAGCATCAAATATATGTTTTTCTCCAATCAGGTAGGTGGAACTACTTCCCATTCATATTTATTATGTTTTAGTATAATTTTTATTTTTCTGTAATTTAATTTGAATGAAAAATGGTAAAAATAAAGTAAATACCAGCCCCTTCAATTTATGGTGATAGAGAGCTCAGATGGAAATTCTGAGTTTTCCAATCAATCCATAAGGGTCAAAAACCCCTAGGGTACAATTTTCAAGAAAATCTAACAAGGTTTGGACCCTCAATTGAGAGAGATTAATACGGTGGGCCCAGATCAAATCTGGACCCTAAGAACGGCTGAAAACTTCAATTTAAGATTGTGGAGTCATATGAACTCCAAATTGAGATCAGAAAGAAGCTATGGAAAGCTTGTAATGTCTAGTTTCTAATGAAGTCATAATATTTCTAAAAATTATATCTGTATTTTTTTGTATTTTTTAAATAAGTGTCCAATTTCTAAGATCTTCAAGATCCGAGGTGATCAGATCTTGGAAATTTATTTTAGTGATGATATAATAATGTAATAAAGTAATATCTATGGTTAATTTGTACAGATCTTGGATAAAATAGGGGATCTACCCTTTATGGTAGAAAAACCCTAACATAAAAAATAAATAATAATACAAAGGGACCCACTTGATCAATGAGATCAAGTATGATCAGATCCTTGGGATGGATTAAAGGGATGATATTATGATGGAATCCAGTTAGATCATGGATGAAATGTGACAAAATCAAGTGGATAAGATTTTTGGATCTTAATGGATTAAAAGCCCTAAAGGTAATTAAAACCCTTAATCTAAAGGAAAACACCTAAGATCTAATGGTTGGATCATATTTAAAGGTTTATAATAATCTTAATAAAATTAGTTTAAATTGTCTTTTATTGGATATAGAAGTGTAAATGTGATTTATGTTTTAGGTTTTAATTGTCTTTTATTGGATATAGAAGTGTAAATATGATTTATGTTCTAAGTTAGAAAGCATGATAGTGTAATCTTTAAATTTTAGTATGATATGCCCTAAATGAGTAATTTGTTAGTAGATTTGATTATCTTAGGATCATGTTAGTGTAAATTAGGATTTAAACATGATTTCATTATGATAGAAGATGTGTTTCATAACTTAAGATCATGTTAGTTTTATTTCACTATCTTAAGTTACATTCATAGGAAGAATGTTAGTATATAGTTGTTAAACTTATATTTGATTTATGCTTTCAAGTTGATGAATTACTTATTGTCAAAATTTATTCAATTGTTAAGTAATTGTTAAGATATAAGGAGCATAAATCACCAAAAATGTAAACTAATGAAATATAGAAATTCATGGACAACTAAGATGAATGAATGATTTTGACTTAGTAAGGGCTATAGTTAGTAGGACAATATAAGGAATGATTTATCATTTCCTTGGCCCAAAATAGGAAAATAATGAACATCCATGGATGACATTGTGCATATCCATGGAAATTAATTAAAATCAATTAGAGAAGGGACTTAAGGTAAAGAGCTCATAGGAACCTTGTCAAAGGTTGAGCTAGTACCACTCCAGTGGACTCTAAACATTGTGGTTATAGGGGGTATACAAGAGCCAAGTGCTTTTCCCTCACCTCCCATTGACGTAAGAGAGGTCTAAACGCCTCCTTACATGAGGGTTGTATTAACCACTTTTTGAGCAGACTTTAACTGGTAAGTACCGGTCATCCCGAAATAAGGAGGAGTTGTCTAGTGATAGGAAGAAATAAATTATCTTCAACCAAGTAAGACACTAACTGGTTGAATAATAATAAGAACATAAAAAGATAGCAAATTATCTAACCCTAATAAAAATAGTAAGTGAGATAAGGATGATCAAACAAGATGAGATCTTGTATGATAAAAAACAATAAGGAAAAAGAAACATCAATGTAAATTAGATTGTTATGTATGATATAGATAGTATTTGTATAGATGATATTAAACCCTTGGATATATGATATTCAAGGAAGAAAGAGTCAGATTATCCTACATAAGGATGATCAAAAGACCATGTAGTATGTACCCTTGATTAGAAAAATGACATTATACATATGATTTGACAGATATATGTTGATCGAGACTATGACAGATTTCAAGGAGTAAGAATACCTTATTGAGGTAGGTGGATTATTAAGAATGCCTTTACATGAAGATACATGTCTAATACATGATCTTATGTTTTGAAGTATTGACATGTATGATACCAATATATTAAGGTAAATACCTCAAATTGAAATATGATCCAACCAAATGATGAGGAAAATAAGTATTAAATGGTCAAGTTGAGAATTGAGAACAACCCTAAGTGAATAGGAAAGTAGAAAATATTCCAGTCCTAGATAAAAATGAGATAGTCTGATATGTATAAGTATTATTTTACATACAAGCTTGGAGGCTTGTGGTTTTGTTTTAAACAGGCATGAGCCTGGGGATGCTATGCTAGGAGAGTTAAGAGGGTTTGGCCACCCACTCTCTGAAACTTGATGATATTGAATACCAAGCCTAAGAAAGGCTAAAAGTCGGGTGGGGCAATTATGGGAAGGCCACCACTGTGACAGCCATGGTCCTCCCATATGGACATGGATATTGTAATTTCCACTGAGAATGGTATAAGTGGATTATTGAACAGTTATCCGGGCGCTGTACGGATCAGACTGCAAGCATAGTAGTCCTTGATTATTTTGCATTATGATGCATATGAAATTGGCATAGTGAAATGCCTTAAAGGATGGCATGATGAAATGCCAGGTAATTGTATATTACCAATATTTTTCCCAGGAAGGGAAAAACCCAGTATAGTAACTGGCTGAAATACAAATCTCCTATAATGAAAGGAGTTGATCAGTTTTGTATGGAAATGATTATTGATTATTTTTACAATTTTAACGGATTTGTTCTTATATACTATGTATGTATAAAGGTGAACACAAATGATAAGGAAATGAGATGTTTATATAAATAATAGTGGTCTGTGAATGTGTTTATGATAGAATGAATTATGGGATAGTTGAATATTGAGATTTTACTGTCAATAACTTACATTCTTATCCCCTACCAAGCATAGCTTCTTTGAGATATTGTAAATGTTCAAATGTTTACAATATCTCGTATACGTAGAAGGAGACTTAGGAGCTCAAGACTTGAAGAACTAGTGAAGAATAAGTAATAAGGGTATATCCCTTGAAACATTGTATAGAGAGCATGTATTGTCTTTAGAACTTTGTAATTTGAATTGTGTATTTGGACAAGTATTCTAAAGATACAAGGGGTTGTGTACTGTGAACCACTGGATGGATCCTGGAAGTTTAATAAAATCATATTCCTTCAATGGAATTTTATTTTGTACACAAATTGTACTTATGTTATGTATGAAGTGGTGACTTGGGTTTTCAAAACAAGTTTTAAAATAAAAGAATTTCCGCTGCTTTGTTTTGCCAAAAAAAAAAAAAAAATAAAATAAAATTTACTAAGGGGACGCCCTTGCCTTTGAAAAATATATTATAAAATGTGTTTCAAAAACCCGGGTCGTCACAAAGGGATCACCCAATGAATGGACGAGCTCCAAGGAGGAAGGAGAGGAGGCAAGAACCATGCTTTCAAAGAAGTGATGGTCCAAATCAACTATGAACTGTGAGAATAATTGACTAAGCGGTGCCATAAGGGGGGCATTCTCCACATAGGATGGGGCCAACCCTGGATGGTATGGGTGAAAGATTGGCCATTGAAGTACTCCAAGATATACACCAGGGTAAGAAATGTCGAACATATGATGATGCTGCCTATTTTCATTTCGTGGAAGTCCTCGACAGAGGAAAGGGCTTGTAACAACCCCAAATTTTGTAAATACTATTCTAGACATTTATGTGAAATTGAAATATTTGGAATGCAATAAAAAAAATCGAGTCCAACAACATAAAGAGCACTATATAAATTTTTATAAAAATGGAATTTTGAGTGGAAGCATAAATATTTGGAATGCAATCGAAAAAATCGAGTCCAACAACATAAAGAGCACTAAAATCGGAGTTCAGATGAATTTTGCCCTAAAATTTTACTATACCATGAGCAGGTTATGATTTTTGAGGTGTATATCTTTTTATAGAAGTATAATTTGCAACTAAACCTGAAACCATTAGATAGTACTTAGAAAATGGAATCCAACGAGCTAAAGAATGCTAAAAATAGAGTCTAGATGAAGAAGTTATGGGCCTTCAAAGTCAGGGGCAATATGGTAATTAAAATCTAGATTCCACTTGTCGATACGAATCCAACAACATTAAGTTCACTGAAATTGGAGGTTGGATGAATAAACAGTAATTTTCTTACAAAAGGGTATTTTTGTAATTTCACTAAGTGGTGCCCACTTGTAGTTGGAATGTGACAGTCAATGGAGTTGAAAAACATTATTAACTAGTATCATGGTATTTGAAGTAGTAAAAACATCATGCTTAACAACTAATATTAAATAATTAAAAGAAAAAGAAAAGAAATTAAAATAACAAAAAGGGGGGGCCAGGTTTGATAACGACACCCCCTCACTTAAACGAAAACAAAACAGACATTAGTCTATTTTCCAACCAAACTCAACAAAACCAAAGCACCCACAACTTGATTCCCCTTCACTAAGCCACTGGCAAAACCTCCTCCTTCAAATCTCCCATTTTTTGGGTGGCAAACAAGGAAACCCAAAAACCCAGGTTGTCTTCCCCATTATCGTTGGTAAGCCTAGATCGGGTTTGCCTTTACCCATGGTTAGCATGCCTAAATCGACCTAGAAAACCCCCTTCTCTGGCATCTTTCCAGCCACCCACAACAAACCATGCTCAGATCTACTATTGGTGACCTCTGCCTCTCCATGATCATCCACCAACAATTGAGCAACCCTTTTCACCCCCTCACATCTCCCTCCTCTGACTGGCACTGCACATGGTGTGCCAGTAGCTTCCTATCTCCCATCTCTCTTGCTCTATCGGTGATGCTCAATAGGCCTCACACTAGTTGTCACAACCCCGTCGGGCCCACAGTAACAATATTGTCCCGTGCGCACTCACGTGCCATGGGTTTTGCTCTTCCCCCACGTCTAGGGGAAAACCGGTCGTTACTTTGAAGGGAGGCATTCCCACTTATAACTCAGGCCCATCACCCCCCCTAACCAATGTGGGACTAACTCTCAAGCCTCACCTTGCTTAGAAGCCTGCCAGCCATCTAGGCCTGCCCTCATCGGCCAAGGCTAGCCCTCTCCCCCTTAGGGGACACGCGTCCCCACGTGTCGCACACCGAGCGCCCGCGTGCGGTTAGCCATCCACCCTCGGGGTTGAGGTATGGCTCTGATACCAACTGCGACGACTCGGGTTTTCTCATGTATTTTTAAATGCAATACCTAATTTCCTAAGGCGGGATGCATCCCTATTTGAAAACCATTCTATAAAAACCATGCAATGTAGCGGAAAACCTTTAGTTTTAAACTCATTTTTGAAAACCCTGAGTGTCATTTGCCTTCACAACAACCAAAGTAGTTTTTTGAAAAACTTCAGAAATCATAAATATTTTTCCCCAGGTCTTTCCCGTCACAGCTCATAGCCCAACTGTAATTAAATACAACTTCATGTCCAAAGGGTTGAGAGTTTACTTACATGTATAAATTTCTTCTTTTTGACTCACTTGCTCATAGCACTAATATCTCCTGAGACGTCTTCTATTTATGAGTGGAACTATCCTGAAAAATGTTAAGGATAGGGTGAGTATATACTATACTCAGTAGGAGTCTATCACTACTAGTTTTATAATGCATGCGATGTTTTTAAAATCATATGCTCTTTCCAAAACATGTGCATGCCTGAATACTCAAGTTCAATATTGACATCAAAATCCATTGTCAAACTGAAATACTAATGACTTAAAGGATCATATAATACAAAATTGAAAGTATCATATACATATATATCATAACATCATGATATGCATAAAATGCTTCATGGAATCCAACTCATGGATCTCTAGTATGGTATGGTCGACCAACCTCATATCATGCCATATGCAATGCACATAAATCATCAAACCATAGGGTCCACTATGCCCACGACCTCCTCGCCGGGTGGTCCCCGGGTACCTGAGGACACTCGGTCATAGCCTCCACGGGGCCTATGACACGTCAACACAGTGCCGTGACACCAGTGGTAGCCCCCTGTACCACATGCAGTGGACGTAAGGACTTGCCTCTTTTTGGGCGTGGTACCCATCCACCTATTAGTGGTAGAGGCCGGGTGGCCAACCCAGACCCCTCGGCATAGCACCCACGGGCTTACTTGCCCAAATCACATAAGATTAAATAAGCCAAAACCTCTTTTTTTAAAACTTGTCCTCTTTGGGTCCCTCACAACTGCTTAGCCCTCGACACTCTAGCGTATTTTGTCAACCCTCAAGGACATGCAATCTTTGCAAGTACTTCAATCATGCAATGTATGCACTTGTTTGCAAAACATATATGTGCATAATGTATATGCAATCCTTTACAAAACATGTCTATGTACAAAGCATTTATCACATGCATGCTAAAATAAGTCATGCTAAACAAGTCATATATTTAAAACATATGTTCTCAAAATAATAATAGTTCTTTTAAAAGAATCTAATATTGATAGATCACCTACCTGGCTAGGTCGTGCTAACCCTTTTGTCCTCGGACGCTCCTGATCATGGTTTGGGGAATCAAGGTTAGTTTGACCTATCTTTTATAGGTTTTAGAGTAATTGGTCTTTTTACTTAGGCATTAGGGGTCCATCCTTATGCCTATGAGTGTCCTAAGGTCCCATTGGGCCTTGGTATCCTCAGTTTCCCAATGTTCTAGTGGCCATGCGCCACCATCCTATTCTAAGGGTAATGCCCACCTTTGATTGGGCCTTGATTAAGGATTTTATGGTTTGGATGTGTCCGCGTTGTCAACACGGACACAACACCTTTTGCGGCGCCTCAATTGGAGCTCTAGATACCAAGTTATAAGCATTTTAGTGTCGTACATACACAGAAGTCTTAAAAATTAAAAATAAAAAGACGGAATGCCAGGGCGCTGCGCGTCTGTGACTTGCGCCCTGGCTTCCTTAAGGAACCAAAACAATCTGTGACTCTAGCGTACTGCGCGGCTGCAGACGCGCAGAACTTTCCACCTCTTTCTCTCTTTTGCGGGCGCGTCCAGGGTTTTTCAAACGGGAGTCGATGTGGGTTAACGTGGGACGTTCCTATTGGATCGTCCTGCTCATTGGGGACCAGGGTCGTCCTCAGGTCACCCTGGTTCGACCCTGTCGAACCAGTGCAGTCCTGGGGACGTCCCAGGGTCCTTGGTGACTCCCTAGAGGCCTATTCCCCATGGATTTTCATGCAAAAACATAGGGAAACTGAGCCTAGGACTATGGGTGAGATGGGTTTGAGGAGTTTTTGGGCGTACCTGCTTCGTGGCTGGGTTTTTCTCCTTGTTTTTCCCTCTAGGTCACTGCTCCACGATGGCTGATGAGGGCGGGCCTAGATGGCTAGTAGGCTTCTAGGCTGGTATGCTTCGAGGCAAGGTGAGGCTTGAGAGTTAGTCCCACATCGGTTAGGGGGGGTGATGGGCTCGAGTTATAAGGGGGAATGCCTCCCTTCACAGTAATGACTGGTTTTCCCCTGGACGCGGGGGAAGAGCAAAACCCATGGCACGTGAGTGCACACGGGACGATATCGTTACTGTGGGCCCGACGGGGTTGTGACAGTTGGTATCAGAGCCTAGATTTTATCCTTTCACAGCCAATCCATCATGTCCAAGGGTCATAGACAATAAAGAAAATCAAGGATAAGTAGTATAAATAGGAGTAATAGAGATGACTACTTCTATTTGAGGATTATAATATTAATGACTCAAGACATTTCACCATAAACACATAGGTGAAAAAGGAGATAGTCCTAGCAAATACTTAGATATGGGATTGCTTGAATCCTATCAAAATTATAGGAAATAAGAATTATTGTGCAGTGGTGCAAAGATGAAATCTCATATAAGGATCATATTATGATGAGAATGAATGAATGAAGATGATTAATGGACTTGTTAATAGATAGTGTTGGCCTGCAATAAAGTAATCTTATCAAAGGTGAGAAAAATCAAAAGACCTAGATGGCTATCTTACCATCATAAAGAATATCAGAATATGAGTACACTATCACAAGGATGTGATATATGAGATGTAAAAGACAGACTTTGAGAAAATTTTGATGATAATAGGGATAAGCATACAAGTTGATACTAAGGGATGACTGTGACTTGTACTGGATGACAAAGGTATGAATCTTGAAAGACTTAGCTCAATTTTGATACCTTAATTGAAGCCTTATAAAGAGTGAAGAGCTATCGAATAATAACTACTTGAGTATTATGGAACAAATCCAGAAATGCATGCAAGTGACATATTATGTGATAGGGAAATGAATTCAACCAAGTTATCAAAAGATTTTGATGATAATACTAAGGATAATAATAGATTGATCCTAACATGAACTTGTAAGAGAAGTGCAGCATGACCAAAATGTCAGTGCCATTATTAAGACATTGTATGAATTTTTATTGAGGCTATAGGCAATTGAGGATTTCAATAATCTTAAGACAGTTTAGAATTTCTTAGAAGCATTCAGTTTATCATATCTGTAAAGTAAAGATGTAGTATCAAATATATGCAACAATGCATATAGAGACATTGATCCAGGTAGACCAAATGGATATTGAAGAAAAGAGAGAAAGAGATAGGGATGTAACTATAAGTATTCAATGAATATTGAATAATCAAAAGAAGAAGATCATGACTCTATGAAGATACATACAATTCTAACATCTTGAATCCTATAGGAGGGAAGATCAAACAAATACAAAGGAATAATACTAGGTGAGTTGATGATCTTATTAGAGTATTAAAGAGAGGAAGCATATGGCGTTTAAGACTTTGAGTAGAGTATGGAATTTCAGGAGATTACGTGACGAGAAATTTTCGATGAGTGGTGAGCAACTAGAAATTAAAATTCTACAAATAGTTTGATATCAATTATTACAATTAGATTCTTATCGGATCCATTAACTTATGGGGAACACCAATGGATATAATAAAAAGAAAATTTTGGTGATATCCTACCTTGCCACTACATGAGTGAATAAAGGAATTAAGCCGGGACAATAACTTGTCCATTTAGCAATAGGGTACCATCATAGATCAAATGAAGGTCCTGCTATCATAAATTGGAAGACCAAATATCTAAGGACCATCATTGAGTGTTGTTAACTAAATGGAGGCATCCCACCCTAATTAATCAGGTATGTTAGTAGTTGAAGTTATCTACTCAGAAGGATGTTATAAGTCATTAGACTTGAGTACTTGTTAGGCTAAGTCATTTGAGGGTATAAGGCCAGTTGATTAGGCCACATCATGAAGATGATTTGGTCACACCATGAAGAGCTACAAGTACAATAAATATAGTAACAACTGAGATAGGAGCAAAAATAAGAAGTGAAGAATGGCTACCATGACAAGGTGAAGAAATTACTTTGGGTCTGAAAAATACTACAGACTTGGATTGAAAGAAAGGTAGATAAGTACCAATCACTCTAGAGGCCCTTGAGCTTATAACATATCTGGGAAGAGATCAATAGGTAATCAAATAAAGTCTTTCTATGAATAAGAAAATGTTTATGCTTATCTAAGTATTGTAAAACTTGTTGAGTAAACAACTTCAGTACAATTTGATATAATCGCTATTGAAGGAGAATTATTGCTATTATAAACTAAGTATAAGAAGGCACTTGAAAGATAAAATAAGGAGGTACTTGAAGAATAAAATTTGAGGCATTGAGAGAATCACTACTTACGAGTATACCTCCTGAGAATATAGACTGCATGATTGACAATAAAGCCTTGATAAAAGATTGAACAATATATTGACATAGGGGATAAGGTGAGATGGCTAGCACACTATAAGGTGAGATTGGATGTTACATTGCCTTTTTGACAAATAGTTAGTTGTTATGAGCATATACCAAGTACGAAAAATCAATTGAAGGAATTTCTAAGGACTAACCCTATCAGATTGAGTATATAACTTTTGGGCTGAAAGGTTACGAAGAAAACCATCAAGCAAAGAAAAGGCAAAGAGGATGAAGACAAAGGATTCAACCATGACCTAGTAAGGGTACTCGGTTATAAGAAACTTTTTACCTTGCATGAATGAGAACATTATTGAAAATCCTAAATGACAAATGGATGAGAAATAGTGAGATAGGCCTCTGGACAAGAACATTTGACCCATGATGATGAATCGACTTGAGTTTGGATAAAATCTTCAACAGAGGAAAGCGTTTAACAAATTCAATAATTATGAAACTGGGTATAAAGTTAGGACATTTTACTTTCAGTATATGATAAGGTCCTCAATGGAAGATGCTACTAATTGGCTTTCATTTTCGAATGTAACCTTGGTCAAGAAAATCAAGTCACACATGAAAAATGATAGATAGTTGAAATTCAAAGTTAAGTAAGAGTTTGGCTATAAAGCATATGATACCACATCAGTTATTGAAGTATCTTGGAGATAAGGGTAAGAAGCAAAGTTAGACACAATAGAAAGAAGGTAACTTTTTGGACTTGTGGATAATGAAAGAGATCACTAGATGAAAAGGATTATCCTATGATATTCAAAATAGGAGAAATAAAATAATATGACCTTGAAAGAAGTATATGCATGAGCAAAGAAGCATGATCTTACGAGGAGACTATCTTATACATGATGAGATAAGTATAGGAATCTAAGGAATTCAAGATAGATGAAGTACCGCTAGAAAACGGTATTGTTAAATTGGCCATACGAGAGTATGACGCTGCATCAGAGTACGCAGCGAAAACAGGCCCTTATAGGTGAGGCCTTATAGGAGGAACAATGGAAATGATAAATTGAGGATGAACCTAGAATTGATTCCTAAAGGAGAATGCATTCACCAAGAAATCATCTAAGAGACAAATACTTGGAAGATAATAAGTTCTGAAATTTCGAGGACGAAATTCTTTTAAGGGGGTAATAATGTAATGACTCCAATTTTTGTAACATTCAAATCCCATAAAAAGTTCAGTTTTAAAGATAAGGGCATTTTGGTCATTTCACTAGTTTCCTTGACTAAACCTAGGAACTTGGTCCTAAAAATGGTACCATTAGATGCGTCTCAGAAAAAGGAATCCAACAAGACCAAAATCACCCAAAACGGAGTTAAAATGAGCAAGTTATGGCCCTTTGAAGTTGAGGGGCAAAATTGTAATTTTTACAAAATGGGTTTAAATGCAAAACATAGGGGCCCGTTTTGATACGGGCACCCTTCATCTTCCACCTCCTAGAGAGTTCTAGAATGGTAGTGATTGGAGGGGAAATCACCGCCATTCTGGAGGTTTCTCCACCGCCATTCAAAGGCGGTGAGAGCCCCCTCCAGAACCCTCTCTTAGCTCTATAAATAGAGCTCTTGGGCTCCTCTAATGGCAGCCCAAAACGTTGGAGAAAACCCATCGTGGAGTAGTGACCTAGAGGGGAAAACAAGGAGAAAACCCCAGCCACGAAGCAGGTACGCCCAAAAACTCCCCAAACCCATCTCACCCATAATTCTAGGCTCAGTTTCCCTAGGTTTTTGCATGAAAATCCATGGGGAATAGGCCTCTAGGGAGTCACCAAGGACCCTGAGACGTCCCTAGGGCCACACTGGTTCAACAGGGTCGAACCAGGGTGACCTACGAACGACCCTGGTCCTCAACGAGCAGGATGATCCAATAGTAACGTCCCACGTTGACCCATGTCAACTCCCGTTTGAAAAACCAAACGGGTGCGTCCAGGGATGCGCCCACAAAAGAGAGAAAGAGGCGGGAAGTTCTATGCGTCTATAGACCCGCCTGTTGAGGTGAACGTCGCAGCCGCGTAATACGCTAGCATCGCAGATTGTTTTGGTTCCTTAAGTAAGCCAGGGCGCATGTCGCAGACGCGCAGCGCCCTGGCATTCCATCTTTTTATTTTTAATTTTTAAGACTTCGTGTATGTACGACACTAAAATTCTTATAACTTGAGATCTAGAGCTCCGATTGAGGGGCCGCAAAAGGTGTTGTGTATGTGTTGACAACGTGGACACATTCAAACTATAAAATCCCTGATCAAGGCCCAATCAAAGGTGCGCATGACCCTTAGAATAGGATGGTGGCGCGTGGCCACTAGAACGTTGGGAAACTGAGGATACCAAGGCCTAATTAGGACCTTAGGACATTCATAGGCATAGGGATGGACCCCTAATGCCTAAGTAAAAAGACCAATTACTCTAAAACCTATAAAAGATAGGTCAAACTAACCTTGATTCCCCAAACCATGATCAAGAGCGTCCGAGGACAAAAGGGTTAGCGCGACCTAGCTAGGTAGGTGCTCTATCACTATTAGATTCTTTTAAAAGAACTATTATTGTTTTGAGAACATATGTTTTAAATATATGACTTGTTTAGCATGACTTATTTCAGCATGCATGTGACAAATGCTTTGTACATAGACTTGTTTTGTAAAGGATTGCATATACATTATGCACATATATGTTTTGCAAACAAGTGCATACATTGCATGATTGAAGTACTTGCAAAGATTGCATGTCCTTGAGGATTGCCAAAAGACGCTAGAGTGCCGAGGGCCAAGCAGTTGTGAGGGACCCAAAGAGGACAAGTTTTAAAAAAAGAGGTTTTGGTTTATTTAATCTTATGTGATTTGGGCAAGTAAGCCCGTGGGTGCTATGCCGAGGGGTCTGGGTTGGCCACCCGGCCTCTACCACTAATAGGTGGATGGGTACCACGCCCAAAAAGAGGCAAGTCCCTACGTCGACTGCATGTGGTACAGGGGGCTACCACTCGTGTCACGGCACTGGGTCGACGTGTCATAGGCCCCGTGGAGGCTATGACCGAGTGTCCTCAGGTACCCGAGAACCACACGGCGAGGAGGTCGTGGGCATAGTGGACCCTATGGTTTGATGATTTATGTGCATTGCATATGGCATGATATGAGGTTGGTCGAGCATACCATACTAGAGATCTATGAGTTGGATTCCCTTAAGCATTTTATGCATATCATGATGTTATGATATATATGTATATGATACTTTCAATTTTGGATTATATGATCCTTTAAGTCGTTAGTATTTCAGTTTGACAAAGGATTTTGATGTCAATATTGAACTTGAGTATTCAGACATGCACATGTTTTGGAAAGAGCATATGATTTTAAAAACATCACATGCATTATAAAACTAGTAGTGATAGACTCCTACTGAGTATAGTATATACTCACCCTATCCTTAATATTTTTCGGGATAGTTCCACTCCTAAATAGAAGACGTCTCAGGAGATATTAGTGCTACTAGCAAGTGAATCAAAAAGAAGAAAGTTATACATGTAAGTAAACTCTCAACCCTTTGGACATGAAGTTGTATTTAATTACAGTTGAATTTGTGTCTTTGTATTTGGAAAGACATGGGGAAAAATATTTATGATTTCTGAAGTTTTTCAAAAAACTACTTTGGTTGTTGTGAAGGCAAATGACACTCAGGGTTTTCAAAAATGAGTTTAAAACTAAAGGTTTTCCACTGCATTGCATGGTTTTTATAGAATGGTTTTCAAATAGGGATGCATCTCACCTTAGGAAATTAGGTATTGCATTTAAAAATGAATGAGAAAACCCGGGTCGTCACACTAGTAAACCCACTTCCCCTTTTCTCCATCTTTGTTCCCACCTTCCACTTTCGTCATTGGCGATAGAACCCCAGCGACAGTGAACAATGTGTGCAGAGGTGAAAATGACTTAGATTAGTGATCAAAGCCATTCATTGCGTTCCTTTTGACTTCACGGACAAAACCCCTCAAGTGATTCAATGGTCAGAGCTAATGTAACGGAGATCCAAACACAACAATACTATACAGCCATGATTGGGGCATTTTCACAAGGATTTTGTGGAGATTAATGACACACAACAAATGGTTGTAGACCATTGTAAAAAATGACACTCAATAAGATCAATCTATTGAAGAATGAGGCTTGGAAGTACGTGTAGGAGGTATAATCTATACTTAAAACCTTCATTTTTGTTTTGATTCATGTATGGAATAGTATATGCTAGTAAATCTAGGGTTTTAATGAGGATTTGAAGCAATCCTTTAGTTGAAACCATAGATCTATAGATAATTTATCGGTCCCACAAATATTAGGAACTCTGGTGAGTTTGTTTGTGTTTAGAGCATCGATTGGAGACTCGAAAATACTCAACCCGACCATATACATTAAATAGTCTCCTTGTAATCCTAGGAGATTTGAGAGTTTTGAAATTTTGTATAATTCAGTGATTCTCACTTAAGGGTAGTATAAAAATCTTAGGAGGAAACATCAGTCCATGTGGGACTGCTTGTTAAAGTAAAACACATGGGAAGTTACTGCTAAAAATGACCCTGTGTTTCTCCTTTGATGAACTATTCAGTTAATCTTTTCTATGAGATCAATGTCTGACATGAATGTGTATTTAAACTAGAAATTGAAACTTTCATAATGGTAAGTGAAAGCAGGTAGAGACAAGACAAAAATTCTTGCCCAATCAAGCATAAAATACGTCTTTTCTTCCTATATTTGGTTGGCTGATCTACATGCCATTAACGGGATTACAAAGAGTGAAGTCTTAGTAACATTAAGTTACTTACAGATGAAATTAACACCAAATTTTGTTGAGGGAACTAGCCTAAAAGTAATTATATGCATGATTAGTATATTATTGGACCAATAGGTGTACATTTAGACACATTCAGTTTTACCTAAACTACCTGGGCAATTACCCTTGGAGTTAGACCTTAATACTATCTTTAAAATCATTAAAAGATAGATGAGGATCAAAATGAGACACCTTTTGGCCATTAGATCATATTTAAACATAAATATGTGTGTATGTAATAAGAAAAGAAATTTTATGCATTGTATAGATTGAAGTGAATAGAGTCGATGTGAAGAAGAGGGGGATTAAAGCTAGTGGAATTCAATGAATGCATTACACGAGGTAGGTGGAGAATCAAGAAAGTATGTCTTAATAGTAAGATGGATGTTCTTAAACATGATCTTATTCTTATGATAGATATTATGTCATTTAAATTGTGCATTTAATATGATATATGATGATGAAAAATGTTTACTTGTTAATGATGAGAATTTGTGATTTGAAATGCTACATGAATGACATGCTTATAATTGAAGCCTACTAAATTATATTAAAGGATACACATGATCTGTTCTTAAAAATATCATAGTTGTTATTGTAGTAAAAAGATATTTATGGTACATGGGTACCATTACATCATATGTGATGTATGAGCCTAGAATTTTACATTACATCCTTGGTGGCTGATCACCTAAAAAGTGAGGATGATATGATTTGATGAGATATTCATATATGTTATGGACAGGCAAGATGCCTATATATTAGTATTTTACATACAAGAATGGTGGCTTGTGATTTTGTTTTTTAGAGCCTTAGGACTTGCGATGCTATGCTAGGGAAGTTATGAGGGTTTGGCCACCCGCTTGTTGCAATTTATATGATGGACACGATGCCCAATGAGAAGCTAAATGTCGGGTGGGGCAATCATGGGAAGGCTACCACTGTGACAGCCATGGTCCTCCCCATGCGGACATGGATTTTGTTATTTCCATAGTTGGTATCAGTGGATTATTATGCAGTTATCCGCGCCTTGTATGGATTTTGACTGTGGCATAGTAGTCCTTGTGTATTTTGCATTATGATGCACATATGATAGGCATAGGGTAATTCCATGGCATGATGAGTTGCCTTTTATGATGTTACCAGCAACGACTGGAGTTTTATGAACCCCGTATGGTAAGGGGTATATGTATGAGAACTAGATATATTATGCAGAGTATGGTTCATAAAATTGGAGTATAGTTTCATACGCAAATTGATAATGCTAAATATTTAAAATACTAGTGAATTATATATATTAAATAGATCATGTAAAGTGTAATATCTAAAATGTGATTATTATATTCATAGGAAGAAGAAGAATTATAAATAGCTACTTTATCAATGGATTGTAGATAATTGAATATTTTAATTGATGTAAAATTCTTAATTCATACGTAACTAACATGTTTTCTTAACTGTCCCCTACCAAGCATGGCATGCTGAGATATCTTAGATACAAACAGACAGGAGAAGACATACATGAGCAAGAGGAGTTTAACAGCCATACTTCTGTGCTCAGGTATATATTTTGTTAAAGTTTTTGTATTGTGTACTTAGTTATTTGGATTATGTTGCTTGGACATTTAATATAATGATTATAGGGGTTGTGTATGTGAACCATTGGATGGGTCCTGTTGTTTCATAAAATGCATGCTTATCTTCTATAAAAACTATATTATGTATAGTATGGGAGATGAGGTGACATCCGGGTTTTTGGAAAAATGAATTTCAAAGAAAACTATCTTTTACTATTTTTTAATTTTAAAATTAGAGGCATGCCACCATTTGAAAATAAACAAAAAAATCTTTAATGAAAAACCTGAGGTGTCACAAGGCTGTAGGTGATGGCACGTTCTGCTTTTTATTTAGAATGGGGTGAAAGAAACCATTCCTATGGGGTCATGAATGGGAGGTGGTATAGATGAATAAAGGCGGGTTGCTTCTAACAGGACATATTCTCTTAATTGGAGGCAATGTTGAGTAGGAAAGGGGGCTGAGTTGATTGATGAATGCCTTTTTAGTTAGAAAAAGGGTCTCATGTGGAGCTAACATGGCTGGCTACAAGGGCTTATAAACCACCGGATCATAGCTCCTCACCAAATGCCCTTAGTTTCGGCCAACACATCACATGAGTAGTCCACTCCAGGATCCCACCCCCTCAAGAGCAGGACGTCGGCAGAGATGGAGCTGGGAGCCAACCTATACTATCCTTGGGCTTGCCTTGCCCGAACATCCAAATAAAGGGTGGGCACTGAAAAGGAACTAGCCCAGCCTCTTCAAGAAACCTTTGCTTGGTAGGCACTGCCTACTCACTCGGACAATGCTTTGAACATGAAAGTGGGGATGTCAATATATTGTACTAATATTTGTCGGTCCTAGTAATTTGAGTGAGAGAAAAAGCAGATATGTTTCGGCATTACCTTGTTCCTCGTATTGGTTATGTTCCTCATTCCTTGTCTAGTAAAAACTGATCGAGCTCTGTCTAATCTCCTAGAAGCGAAAGCTAAATTAGTTGCAGGCTATAATTTTGAATATAAATGGGATGTGATCCTTAATAGTTCACTGTTGGTGGAAGCCAATGTCTTGGGGTCCTAGGGACTCATTCTGACTTAAACAAGGGGTGGGCCTTTACCAACTTCAAAATAAAAATATTTTTAAGAAGAAAATAGAGGGGTAGGGTGCACTTCATTACTCATTCAAAACTAATGAATGTCGAGTCGGGGGTTTCTACCTTGTTATAAAAAAGGGGAGCTGGGTAAAGCAAACTCCCTCGTTGGACGAGCATAGGGCTTAGTCAAGTAGAACTGGGTTGCGCTACTTGATGCTCCGATCGAAAACAAATAAGTGGGGCAATGTCGGTACAATAGAATATGCATTAGAAAGGTCAATCCCGCCCCTAAGAAAAAGAAAACTGGGCCGAACTTCTAGAAAGTAGCCTGCCCACTTCCCTAGAGCAATATCGTGCCAATGTAGACCTAAGTGGTAATATTGGATCCTGGGGAACCATCACAAGTACGGCTAGCCTCTAATTGAAAGAGAATGTCATGTCGTCTAGTGGAGCTTAGAAGAAGGTGACTCGGGCAGACAACTGATCCTTTTCAATAGAAAGGAATAGTAAACAAACCCAGCTGTCTCATCAATCTTAGAGATCTTATAGGCCGCAAACCAGAGACGGGAGACCATGATCTTGACCTTACTAGCATTGGAGGTTTACTAATCAATGAACCCTTGAAACGTACTTCATTTTCTGACCAAGTCAACCAAGCCTAAGCAGTAAGTCAACTGAACTCTTAACGTATTGTTGAAGAAGGTAATAAGGAGAAGAAAGGCTAGGAGGGCCCCTATTAACACCCTATCATGCCCTTCTCACATATAGTACTTTTGAAGCTAGCCTAAAAAACGCCTAAATGTAAGCCACTTTACATTTGCTTACAAGTTCTGGCACATTAACGTTTTTAAGCTGGCTCTTAGTTGTAGAGTGTTAGGCAAGTGCACCTTCCCTCCTTCTCTTACATCGGAAAGATTGAGTAGTATTTTATTATGATGACCTGGTCAAGAGAGTATGATACATCGATGTAAAAGATTGAATAGGATTAGTGAGGTTGGTTAGAGTAAGGCTTGGTATAATACCCTCAATTTTAATCCTAAATTAGTGATAAATAAAGATAAAAAATTAAAAAATTTATGTATAGAATTTGGTTTTGAAAACTTGGAAACTAGAAAGTACATGTTGATAGAATTCCAGCACCATAAAGAACACAAAAAATGGAGCTCAAACGAAGAAGTTGTGAGCCGTTGTAGAAGGGCATTTTGGTAAATTGGTAGAGCACGAAATAGAGGGGGGCAGTTTTGATAACGGCACCCCTTTCCACCTTACCTTATCAGATCCGACAATTTCGTTGGAGAAATCATCAGGGGGAGACGTGTAAGGGAAGAGTTTCCCTTCCCCCTTTCCAGTATGATCTATATCTTCCTCAGTTAGCCTTAATCATCATCTACTCTCTCGTTTCCATCGAGTTTTCCTCCAAACTGTAGGTTCTGCAAAAACTCAAGTTTTTCGGCGACTAGGGATCTAGCAGTATCAATGAATGATCAGCCATTTGAGGTAAGCCCCAATCCTATAATTTCCCCAATTGCATGTGTGCAGAGGCATCAGGAGCATGTATGAAAAGTCAGGAAAATAGTGGAAAAACATTGTTTTTCCTAAAACATGTACATGCTACTGTTGGAGCATCAATAGGCATATAAAACCTCATTAAAATGGAGCTCAAAACATTCATCTAGTGCAAAAGGGAATTACAAACAAACCCTTTAAGTTTTAGGAAAATCTGACGGTGGAAGACGTCGAAAATAGTGAAGAATAGTACATAGAAAGAAATGTAGGAACATGAGAAAAATCGAGTAAAAACCTTAGTTTTTGGCCGAATCAAGCCAAAGGAGTATTGAAAATGAAAAATACATGAAATTATGAGCAAAATGCTGAAAAACTGACGTGATTTAGGCACTTGTGGGCACCGACGGCCAGAAGCCGGTCATATTCCCCGGTGCCGGTTCCCACATCGCGCCGGTGTAAATCGGTTCAAATCGGGTGTGACGACCCGGGTTTTATATGTTGCAAATTTTAATAACAAGGCGAGATCTCTTGGTTTCGAAATATGAAATGCATGAAAATATTTTTTTTTGGAAAGTAATCTTTCATATAAAACCCTGAGTGCCAAAACACATTTTTAAATCATAAAGCCATGGCATAGTTTTAAATCAACTCTATTCCTAAGAAAGTGTTAGTCACAGCCCTAACTATAGAGAGTAACTAGAATCAAGTAACATTCACTAAGAGATAAGGTAGGGGTTTACTTACTTGTACTTAATTTGGATGTTATCTGTCACGGGTGTATCCTGTCCTTAATTGTTTACTTGTATTTGAAAAATATTAAGGATTGGGTGAGTATACACTATACTTAGTAGGAGTCTATCACTACTAGTTTTACAATGCATGCAATGTTTTAAACCATATGTTTTTTAAACCATGTGCATGTTTGGACACTCATGTTCAATATCAATATTAAAAGCCATTGTCAAAATAAAGTACTGACGACTTAAAGGATCGCATAATCCAAGTCGAAAGTAACATAGATATCATGAAAATATACTACGATATGCATAAAATGCTCAACTGAATCCAACTCATGGCCTGCCCTCATCAGCCCGTCCTCATTGGCCAAGGCTACACTTTTCAAAACATGTCTATGCATGTATCATGCACACAAGAATCCTTTTTCAAAGCATGTGAGCAATGAATAAAAATCACTTTATGCTAGTATCGTGTTTAAAGCCATAAAACATGAAGACACATTTGCATACTAGTTTTTACATTAACTCAAAAGTAGGTCATGTGCATAAGGATGTAACATAAGTTTATATGTCATAAAGATAGGACATGTAACATAAAAACTGAAAACATGCATTAGAAAAGCAACCATTTCTCAAAACATGCAGTCTCAAAACATCATGGGTTCTTTTTAAAAGTCTAGTAGCGATAGGACACCTACCTAGTTTGATCGCACTAGTCCCCTTGTCCTCGTACAATCCTAGGCATGGTTTAGGGGAAAAAGGTTAGCTTGGCCTATATCTATAGGATCTAGAATAGTTTGCCTCACTACTTAGGCATTAAGGGTTCATTCCCATGCCGAAGGGCCTCCTAAGGTCCCTAACTAGGCCTTCATGTAGTCAGGTTTGCAAAGGTTTATTGGCCCCGCGCCACTATCATGGTTTAGGGGTCATGCCAGCCTTAGATAGGGGCTTGATCAGGTATTTTATGGCTTGGGTGTACCTGCACCATCGATACAGACACAATGCCTCTCACGGTGCCTCAATCGGAGTCCTAGAACTCAAGTTATGGATAGTTTAGTGTTAAGAGCACATAAAAGGCCCAAAACAGGTCCTGCGTCACCGTTCCCAGGACGCACCTGCGTCCTGGTCAAGCTGCGACCGGCCTGCACATGCGTTCGCACGCTCCTGGGAGCAATCAGGCTGCGTGTTCTGCTTTCGTAGAACACACGACGTCTCCGTAGCAATCCCACACGAGGCGGGTGCCCAGGACGTTGATGCATCCCGCTTCAGCAACACGCCCCCACAGGGCGCATGCTCCAACGCACTGGGCTTCCGCCACTTCTTCTCGGTTGGTTTTCCTTTAACGCATTCGACGCATTTTGGTCTTATGGTGACCTGGGCATCCTTGGGACGCCCTGGTTTGACCCTATCGAACCAGAATGCCCCAAGCACCTACCCTGGGTATGTTGTGGCTATCTAGAGCCTGGTTTTGCATGGTTTCTCATGCAAAAACATAGGGATATTCAACCTAAGACTAAGGGGGAGATGGGTTTAGAGTTATTTAAGGCATACCTGGTTCGTGGCTGGGTATTTCTCACATTTTTTCCTCTTGCCTACCACTCCAAGATTGGTTTTTCCCAAGATTTTGGGCTGCCATTGGAGGCACCCAAGAGCTCTATTTATAGAGCTTAAATAAGGTTCTGGAGGAGATTTCCACTGCCATGGAATGGCGATGGAGAAACCTCCAGAATGGCAGTGGTTTCTCCCCTTGCACATTGACATTCTAGAATGTCGGTGATGCAATACGTTTGGGAAGAAGGGGGTGCCCGTATCAAAACTGGTCGCTGTTTTTCTCAGGCCAATTCGTTTTTTAATTGTAATTACGATTTTGCTCTTGAACTTCAAAGGGCCATAACTTGCTCATTTTGACTCTATTTTGGGTGATTCTAGTCTTGTTGGATTCCTTTTTTTGAGACACACCTAAGGGTACCATTCTAAGGATCAATTTTCTGGGTCTAGTCGCGGGGTGAACAGTGAAATGACCAAAATACCCTTATCTCAAAAAGTGAACTTTTCATTACCAACTTGGGTTTTCAAGGTTTCAAAAATGGAGTGATTACATTCTTACCCCCTTAGGGGAATTTTGCCCCTGAAATTCTACAATATATATAGTGAAAAGATCTCAGGGTACTTTTCTCACATTTCTGACTTCGGTTCCCAAGTCTCTTCTTCCATGTGCGCATTTCTTCACAAAACTTTGACTAAGTGTATGTTTTTGTTCTGCAGCTTCGTATTCTAATGTTCAAGGAAGATCCTAAGGAGTTTTGGACGAACTTTTAGAGTTGTGAAGTGAAGCGGCTATCCCTATCTGAAGTGATACTAAGCGGTATGCCATGTAAACTCACTATCTCTTTGATGTATAGTTGAGATAGGCTGTCAGTGGATTGGGTGTGGCGTATAGGAAGGAAATGTGCTGTCTTAGTCAATCTATCAACAATTACCCAAATCATGTCATGACCCTTAGAGGTCCTGGGTAACCCTACAATGAAGTCCTTGGTAATATGATCCCATTTCCTTACGGGTAACTCAAGGGGTTGTAACAATCCCGCAGGTCTTTGATGTTCGGCCTTTACTTGTTGACATGTTAGACACTTTGCCACAAATTCCCCTATGTCTCTTTTCATAACATTCCACCAATATTGTCTCTTTGAGTCTTGATACATCTTAGTTCCTCCCGAGTGTATAGTGTACTTAGATCGATGAGCCTCTTTTAAGATTTCTTGTCTTACTTCTTCATTAGTTGGTACCACTATTCTTCCTTGCATGTAAAAGCTACCATCTTCCCCTTTTGTAAACCCTAATTTTCCTATTAAAGCTTGTATGTCCAGATCCCCTTACTGTGCTTGCTTAACATTTTCATTAACAGTCGACTTTATCATTAGACCTGCCATAATGATCTTGCGCTTACTTATGTCTGGTTTTCACGTTATTACTTCTTGTAATAGCTTCCATCTCTTAGTAAATAAACTTGCATACATCCCTTGGGTTTTTCTACTTAATGCATCAGCTACCACATTAGCTTTTCCAGAGTGATAATGAATGGAAAAGTCATAGTCTTTTAAGTATTCCATCCATCTTCCTTGTCACATGTTTAAGTCTTGTTGGGAAAAGATATATTTAAGACTCTTAGGATCTGTGAAAACTTCAAACTTTTTTCCATATAGATAATGTCTCCAGTTTTGCAAGGCAAAGACTATGGCTGCTAATTCCAAGTCATGGGTCAAGTAATTGACTTCATGCTTCTTGAGTTGCTGAGAAGCATAAGCAATTACCTTCCCATGTTGCATAAGTATGCAGCCTAGTCCTTGTTGTGAGGAATCGCTGTATATCTCAAATTTGCCACTTCCTGAAGGTAAGGTAAGGACAAGTGCTACAGTTAACCTTCTCTTTAGTTCCTAGAAGCTTTCCTCACATTTATCAATCCATTCAAATCTTGTGTCTTTCCTGGTTAGCTTAGTTAAAGGTAAAGCAATTCGTGAAAAACCCTCGATGAATCTCCTGTAATATCTGACAAGTCTTAAGAAGCTTCTTATTTCTATGACTGTCTTAGGTCTTTCCCATTTCTGTACTGATTCAACCTTAGTAGGGTTGACTGCTATACCATCTTCAGAAATAATGTGTCCTAAGAAATTAACCTTTTCCAGCCAAAACTCACACTTAAGAAATCTTGCATATAACTTGTGTGCTCGTAGGGTGCTTAATGTTATCCTTAGATGTTCCTTATGGTCTTTAGGAGTTTCTAAAAATATCAAGATATCATCCACAAACACTGTGATGAATTTGTCTAAGTACTCCTTGAACACCCGATTCATGAGGTCCATGAAGGCTGTCTTGGGGATATCTTCTTCTCTAACTCGAAGTTGATGGTAGCTTGATTGTAGATCAATCTTAGAGAAGACTCTAGCTGACTAAAGTTGATCGAAAAGATCATCAATTCATGGAAGGGGGTACTTACTCTTAATGGTGACCCTATTTAGCATCTGATAGTCTACGCATAATCTCATGGAGCCATCCTTTTTCTTAACAAAAAGGACTGGAGCTCCCCACAGAGATACGCTAGGCCATATGAACCCTTTGTCAAGTAGTTCCTGTAACTGGGTCTTCAATTCTTTTAGTTCTGCAAGAGCCATTCGGTACAGAGCTTTGGAAATAGGGGAAGTACCAAGTATAAGGTCAATGGTAAACTCAATTTCTCTTGGTGGGGGTAGACCTGGTAAGTCCTCAGGGAATACGTCAGGAAATTCTTGGACTACCTTGACATCCTCTAGCTTTGGTTGGGGACTCTCGACAGATTCAATCTTGGCCAAGAAGAAGGGACATCCCTGAGCAATGTGCTTAACTGCTTTCATGGCAGAAATAATACACACTCCAGAATAATCCTTTCTTCCTTGGAGGGTGAAAGTGTCTCCATTAAGTAGGGTAAAAGTGACACATTTCTGGCGGCAATCAACAAAAGCTTGATGAAGGGCTAGCCAGTCCATACCTAGGATGGCGTCGAAGTCATTCATATCTAAGTGAATGAGATTGGCATGTAGAAAATGATCTTTAACCAAAACGAGGACATCCTGGAGATACGAATAGGTGGGAAGTGCCTGGCCTACAGGAGTCATGACTTCTTGAATGAAGTCCAGGTCCTGTGGTATAATGTCTAAGGTTGATGCAAACTCCCGGGATATGAAAAAATGAGTGGAGCCTGTATCGAACAGAACTTTAGCAGGTGTATCATAGATAAAAAGAATACCTTCCACTACAGCATTTGAAGCCTTAGCTTGTCTGGAAGTGAGGGCAAAGACACGTCCTTAGCTCTTTAGAACCTGATCTTCTTTACGCTCTTCAACTTTCCTTTTAGGACAATTCCTAGTAAACTGTCCTAATTCTCCACAAGTATAGCAAGTGATGTTGAAAGTGGGACATGGTTTGCCTGAATGATTCCTGTTACACCTAGGGCATGTCTTCCAGTCTGGTCTTCTTCCTTTGTTTTCAAATGGCTGCTTGAAAGGTGGCCTGGGTCCAGATGACTGAAATGGTCTGTTTCCTTTATTTCGCATGGTGTTGGTGTTCTTAGTTTCCTTCATTGCCTGATTCCTTTGATAATCTTTTTCATATAGGGAGGCCATCTCTACGGCTTTGGCTATGGTGGAAGGTTGGAAACCTAGAACTCTGTTCCTAAGTCCTAGGATGAGCCCATCTACAAATCTTTCTGCCGCATCTTCCTCATCAGCACAAGCATGTGGTGCAAATCTTCGGAGGCTGATGAATTTATTTTCATTCTATTGGACAGTCATGTTTCATTGTTCTAAGTCCATAAATTCTTTTTCCTTCTATTTTCTTACGTGTTTAGGATAATATTTTCCATTAAAAACCTTTTTAAATTCTTCCCATCCTATTGTTTCTTGCTGGTCAAAATAAGTCCTTTCCACTGTTTCCCACCAAAAGGTAGCCTCTCCCCTAAACACAAACATGGCCATGGGTACCTTTCTTTCTTCAGCTATGTTGATGGCTTTAAATATCTTTTCAATATCAATTAACCATTTTTCAGCTATAGATGCTTCATCTTCTCCTGTGGATGAGGGAGCTAATTTCTGAAACCTTTCTAACTAAACCTCAGTCCTATCTATTGCTTTATCAGGAGAAGGATCTCATGTCGTAGGGGTTTGGGTTTGTTGATTACTCATGTATTGGTCCATATGCTGTAGGAATTGCTAGAATAATTCAGCCACCCCATTGCTCGACCCAGTGGAGTCCACTAGTGGGGCTTCAGGTCTTGAAGCATCACTTACTTTCTTTCTAGGCATCTGTAAATCACAAGGTAATTCACAAGACCTTAGGATGTGTTATCCTATTACCCCTTAATCTTTCATGGATGAAACTTGATTATAAGTTATTCTCCTCATAACTGGGCTGTGAGTAACGTCAAACTGGGATCTGATACCAACTGTGCTAACTCGAGTTTTATATGATGCAAATTTTAATAAAAAGGCGAGATCTCTTGCTTTAGAAATATGAAATGCATGAAAATCTTTTGTTTTGAAAAGAAATATTTCGCATAAAACCTCGAGTGTCAAAACACATTTTCAAATCATATAGCCATGCCATAGTTTTAAATCAACTCTATTCCCAAGAAAGTGTTAGTCACAGCCCTAACTACAAAGAGTAACTACAATCAAGTAACATTCACTAAGAGATAAGGTAGGGGTTTACTTACTTGTACTTAATTTGGATGTTATTTGTCATGGGTGTATCCTGTCCTTAAGTGTTTACTTGTATCTGAAAAATATAAAGGATTGGGTGAGTATACACTATACTCAGTAGGAGTCTATCACTACTAGTTTTACAATGCATGCTATGTTTTAAACCATATGTTCTTTAAACCATGTGCATGTTTGGACACTCATGTTCAATATTGATATTAAAAGCCATTGTCAAAATAGAATACTGATGACTTAAAGAATCGCATAATCCAAGTCGAAAGTAACATAGATATCATGAAAATATATTATGATATGCATAAGATGCTCAACTGAATCCAATTCATGCATCTATGGTCGACCATACTCATGTCATGCCATATACAATGCAAGTAAATCCTCAAAAACATAGGGCACACTATGCCCATGACCTCATTGCCGTGTGGTCCCTGGTAATTAGGGACTCTCGATCATAGCCTCCACAGGGCATATGACACTTCGACGGGTGCCTTGACACCAGTGGTAGTCCTCGTTACCATACAGCAATCGAAGTAAGGACAAGCCTTTTTGGCGTGGTACCCTTTCCACCTATATAGTGGTAGAGGCTGGGTGGCCACCCCGAACCTCTTGGCATAGTGCCCACGAGCTTAGTAGCCCAAAAGCATCTAAAGATAAAGTCAAAGCCCAATCATCGTAAATCATGCAATTTATGCAATCGGTTGCAAAACATGCATGCAATGTATAAAATCTGCTCATGCTAGTATTACATTCAAAGTCATAACCCAGCCTAGAAGTCTATCAACTCTCTCTGGCGCGCCCTCATCAGCCCGCCCTCATCGGCCAAGCTTTTCAAAACATGTCTATGCATGTATCATGCAGACAAGAATCCTTTTTCAAAATATGTGAGCAATGCATAAAAATCATTTTATGCTAGTGTCATGTTTAAAGCCATAAAACATGAAGACACATTTGCATACTAGTTTTCACATTAACTCAAAAGCAAGTCATGTGCATAAGGATGTAACATAAGTTTATATGTCGTAAAGACAGGACATGTAACTTAAAAACTAAACAAATGCATTAGAAAAGCAATCATAACTCAAAACATGCAGTCTCAAAACATCACGGGTTCTTTTTAAAAGTCTAGTAGTGACAGGACACCTACCTGGTTTGATCGCACTAGTCCCCTTGTCCTCATACGTTCCTGGACATGGTTTAGGGAAAAAGGTTAGCTTGGCCTATTTCTATAAGCTCTAGAATAGTTTACCTCACTACATAGGTATTAAGGGTTCATTCTCATGCCTAAGGGCCTCCTAAGGTCCCTAACTGGGCCTTCGTATAGTCAGGTTTGCAAAGGTTTAATAGCCCCGAGCCACTATCATGGTTTAAGGGTCATTCTAACCTTAGATAGTGGCTTGATCAGGTATTTTATGGTTTGGGTGGGTCCGTGCCGTCGATACAGACACAACGCCTCTCATGGCAGCTCAATTGGAGTCCTAGAACTCATGTTATGGATAGTTTAGTGTTAAGTGCACATAAAAGGCCCAAAACGGGTCCAGTGTCACCGTTCCTGGGACGCACCTGCGTCCTGGTTGAGCAGCGACCGGCCCGCACATGCAGTCGCACGCTCTTGGGAACAATCAGGCTACACGTTCTGCTTTCGCAAAACGCATGGTGTCTCCATAGCAATCCCACACGAGGCGGTCGCTCGGGACGCTGACGCGTGCCCCACAGGGCTTGTCTTCCAATACACCAGGCTTCCGCCACTTGTTCTCGTTTGCGGGCGCATCTAGGGACGTGCCCATTGGTTTTCCTTTAACTCATTCGGTGCGTTTTGGTCTTGTGGTGACCTGGGCGTCCTTGGGACACCTTGGTTTGAACCTATCGAACCAGATTGCCCCAAGCACCTGCCCTAGGCCTGTTGTGGCTCCCTGGAGCCCCGTTTTGCATGGTTTCTCATGCAAGAACTTAGGAATATTCAACCTAAGACTGAGGGGGAGATGGGTTTGGAGTTGTTTAAGGCATACCTGGTTCGTGGCTGGGTATTTCTCACATTTTTCCCTCTTGCCTGCCACTCCAAGATTGGTTTTTCCCAAGATTTTGGGCTGCCATTGGAGGCACCCAAGAGCTCTATTTATAAAGCTTAAATAGGGTTTTGGAGGGGGTTTCCACTGCCATTGAATGGCGGTGGTTTCTGCCCTTGCATATCAACATTCTAGAATGTCAGTGATGCAATACATTTGGGAAGAAGGGGGTGCCTGTATCAAAACGAGTCCCTGTTTTTCTCAGGCCATTTCATTTTTTTATTTTTAATTACCATTTTGCCCTTGAAATTCAAAGCGCCATAGCTTGCTCATTTTAACTCCGTTTTGGGTGATTCTGCTCTTGTTGGATTCCTTTTTCCGAGACACACCAAAAGGTACCATTCTAAGGATCAAATTTCTGGTCCTAGTCAGGTTGAAAACTGAAATGACCAAAATACCCTTATCTCAAAAAGTAAACTTTTCATTACCAACTTGGGTTTTCAATGTTTCAAAAATGGAGTCAGTACATCGGGGCTGCCGGTGTAACTTGGTGTAAATTAGGCCCCGATGTAACCCGGTGTAAACCAAGGCCATTGGTGTAACTCGGTGTAAACTGGGGCGCCAGTGTAACACGATGTAAACCGGGGCCGCCGGTGTAAACCGGTGCACCGCCCGACACCCTATAAATTAATAATATTAATTTATGAAGTATTTTCACAAAAAACTTGATTTTGAGAGCTACAGAGGTCCAAATCGCGACCCAAAAGAGGCGTTGTGACCGTATTGACGACACAGACATAGATTTAACTTAAAAACTTAAAATTGACTACTTTTAAAGTAAAAAAACTTTATGATAGTATTGGGGTATTGATAGATACATCTGAACATGTCAGATAAAGAGGATATACGCTTGAACCGAGTGATCTCACATTGAGGTAGGTGATGGCAATTAATGTTTTATTTTGATTTTTAAAACCCTGCATCTATCACAACATCATGATTGATTGTGATTTACATTGCACTTATTATTAGTCGCTGATTTGTGAGATTTATAGCTTTATACTACGATCGTTATGTAGTTTCAATCATGTGTCAAATGGTTTTATGATCCGATGATTTTATGAGAATGATATGATCTATTTGTGCTTAATTAGAATTCCCTTTCTTTATTTCATCACTGAAATGGATGGGTTTCCATGAGAAAGAAAAATGGAGGCTTGGTGGCGGGTCCTTTTAGAGGCTAACCCCGGGATGAGGGTCCCACCTTGAGGATTGCGAGCCACGAGTGCT
Organism: Warburgia ugandensis; assembly: GCA_035236585.1. NCBI lineage: Eukaryota > Viridiplantae > Streptophyta > Magnoliopsida > Canellales > Canellaceae > Warburgia > Warburgia ugandensis. Next base: position 44,542,988 of record CP141127.1, on the reverse strand, counting down.
CCTGGCTTTTTGACATACTTGTTTTTGTGTTTTGAGTTTTATGACGGGTGCTTTCACCCGGTGGACATCAAGCTAGGAGGGAGAGGACCGGTCACCCACCCTCTGAGACTTATGATATGATGAGATTGTGATATGATAGACACATGCCCGTAGATGGCATTCGGTAGGGGTTTGGTAACATGGATAGTCCACACTACTAGTCTGGGTCTTTCCATGGGGATGGATGCTAAGTCTCCCGTTATGGTGTCGACGAGGAGGGACGATGGTTGAGACCCTGGAGGGTTGCCACTGTGGCATGATGATCCATACTCTTACTATGTGTACTTGCATGATGAGCATGGAGATGGGATTGCATGCCTGGGTGTGACGACACACAAAGATTTGGATATAAGTACTCATGATTAGTGATATGAGTGTATGCGAGGCTCGTGGGACCCATGTATCTTAGGGTGCCCTATTATTATAGTATGCTCATTTACATTGATCATATCATGTTTTAAATCTATGAGATGCATGTTTTATCGTACTTGATAATTTGATACTATGTTAGTATGGCTTATAATGATTTTATTTTGATAGATGATAGATCTTTTTATTATATCGCCACTGTTATTCGGTTATTCCATCTTGATTACATTAATTGTCTACGTACCTACATAAGCAATAGCTTGCTGAGTCATTGTTTTGTTTTGCAATGCCTTAGGTCTCGAGCACGATATTAGGAAGGGCAGGACCGTTGAGAAACCGTGATAGCAGTGGGAGATTCCTTTACTTGATTTGATAGACAGTGATGTGAGTTAATAAACAGGACTACCATTTGATTTTCTTTATGGAATGTATACTTTTATTTATGGATTTGATTAAGATAGTTATACATATGATGGACATTTAATGGGATGTTATGATGGATAGACCCTGGGCCATATTATGATAGTGTTTTGGATATTTATTGTTTTGAAAATAATGGCACCGATGCATTTAACGTTGGTAGACATGTGAATTGTTTTCAAATCTATTATCACGAAATTATATTATGTTTTAAATTATAATTGTGATGTTTGGAAACAAAAAATAACACCTGGAGGTCTTCAAGAAATGTTGTAGTAAAATAATTAATAAAATCTTTTTAACATGGGATCCCGAATACGAATATTATTAAAAAAAAATGTTATAAAAAAACTGGGCCGTTACACCTGGCCTGAAGTGCGTGGCTTATGAAAAGGTAAGTAGTTAGGCTTTTTCTAAATCTAATCCCTTTTTTTTTGTGCAGTATCCCCTATCACTTAAAGACCCAATTTCAAAAGTACCACCTTAACGTCATAAGGGAGAAGAGCGTGAGAGGGGCCCTCTTAGCCTGAGATGGTACTGATTCATTCATCGGATACATCTTCTTCCATGATCTGTTTCAGTCAACTCTAATTAGTTATCAAAAGGCCTACTTTACAATGGGAATGTCATTTCCCAAGAACCTTGTGGTTCATGGTAACTGGCTGCATTAGCCCTGTAACCTTCATTACTGTTAGTTCTTGCAACCAACCTTATATTCTTTCTTTCTGAAGGGCTTTTAGTTTATTACACCAAAGGCTTCTAATGAACTATTGATGCTATTGAGAGAGTACCAAATGCTAATGATAAGGAAGGTTACTGACTTTCAGTGGACGCGGAGCTAGCAAGTTCAGTCGTTAAGTGTCACTAGTCTAAGGTCATAAAAGCATTCACTTACTTTGATAGGCATAACATTGCAAGAAAATAGAATAGAGAGCTTACCCTTTGCTTTTATTAGAGTTGCGAGCTTGTTGGAGTCAGTCTTAAAGGCAAAACCTTGTTACTTACTTGCTATATCCTCGCATCCTTGCATGTCTCGTTCTTCGAGCCCTACTTCTCACTTCCCCCTCTCCCTAGGGCCCTATCACATAAGGGCCATATGGAGTATAGGCATGTGGTAAGGCATCAATTTTTGGTACCGGTATGCAGAGGTTTGAATCCTTTTACTCTAGATTATGAACACCCAATTGGATTTGTTAAGAATGTGCTAATGACTACAAGGAGGAGAAGGGGCTGACTAAAGCCCCTTAGCCCAACTTGTAACAAGCCACAAGCCTTACTAATATAGGGCCTCGAACATACTTTGTTAAGAGAAGAGAGAGAAGGGAAAGCTAAGAGGAAAGTGTGACAGAAAGCATTCCTTCCAACTAGCCAACATGCGGAGTTGAACATAACCCCAACACTCTTATAGGCATATAGAGGCTCTCGCTTCAGCAAGGTTCTTCCATCAATCTCTTGGACCTTGCTTAACTCCCTGTCCAGTAAACCAGTCCCTGGGTGATCTAATCGGACCTCAGACATGCAAGAGCCTAGCGTGGGAGGAATGAATGATTCCCTGGTGCGTCATGGGACAGATGTTCGTAGTTTGCCTCCCTCTAATTTAGCCTGACCTTGCTCGCCTAGGCTTGCTAGCACAATAAGAGAAAGAGGGAGCTAATCTGCTTACTTGTGTAAGCAAGGACCACTCGGCTAGGCCTAACCTAACAAGTCACTCGAAGCTCTGCCCTTTGCTTTACCCCGTGTTGTTTCCCTCTAGTATCTTAGTGAAAAATGTTGCAGTCAATTTCCCTTCCCATTCTCATCAAGCAAAAGACTACCACTCACGTCCTTTTCCAACAAGCTACCCTCGTCCGTCATTTCTTTTTGCCCGCGCCGAGATCAGATCGACTACTCTACTACCATCATGCCGAAGGTCTTTTCTTTAAGAGGATGAATAATGAAGAGCTTCTTCAGAATCTTAGAGGCCCTAGAGCCACACCATTGTATTCAATTGCTTTGTAATAAATAAAGGGAAAGAATTGTTTGATCAATCAAGTAAGATTTCTCTAGGTCCCGTGGTTGCCTCAGAACCTTTCACTTCAAGGTTTGAAACTCATGGCCTACAATTCTACTATCTATTTTCTTTTTTTGATTGAGCAACCACTTTCTCTCATTCTTGTACAACCCTTCAGGATAGAACAATTGCTCCTATTCATTTCATTCTAAAATGGAGAGGCACTAACTACCAAAGAATCGAGCTGCGGAAGTTGTAGTTTTTTGGCCTAGTAGGAAAGGAATTTGTCTTTTCCACCAGAGAGAGAACATCAAGGCCCCTATTAGTACGTCAAGCAGACTGATTCAAGATTCAGAATGAATTTTGTTTTTGGGAAACTAAAGAATTCTATGTTGTGCCCACACACCCTAATGACTAAACCAAAGAGGAGAGGGGAGGGGTTACCCCTCTCCTCTCTTGTAAGAGAACACTTTGAGACTTGTTCGAGACAGGGGCTTCAGTGAAGGGCATCATATTTTTTCAAAAAAAGGCACTATACTAACTTGAGACCTTATGATAGGAATGCTTTGGTGAAGTAAGTAAGAATCTTATGTCACTAAGGGGGAAATCATGACATCAGATCAGGAAGTGCTTTCTTTTCTATTGTACCCTACCTGCTTGCTATGCAACTCTTGATGCACAACTCTCTCTATGTATTAGTAGTCATTGCAGTCAGCATTCTATAAGTAGTAACTCCCCCCCCCCAAGAATGCCTCTTCCTACTGCCTCCTTCCTCGCGCTAGGGAAGCTCTCAGAGAAGTGAAAGTTGACAAAGTTTTAGATTGACAAAGGAAAATTTTGGATTATGTTTTGAATTTTATGGATGAAGTCAGCTAAACTTCAATAGTCGTGACCAGCTTCAAAAGTCTTCACTTATTAAATAATAGGGCATGAGAGGGGCCACAAAGACCTTTCTCAGTATAGTAGGGTGAGATGGGGCTTTGAACTTTGGAGTTGCCCCCCCATTAGCCGTATTAGTAAATAATGCTTGCTACTTGCTAGGACTTAAGATTGAGGGAGCAGGGAAGATAAGATTATTCGTTATTGGGTCACCCTTGTATCAGGTCTTGGTATGGCCTATACATGATTAGGCCATGACAGTTTTGGCAAGGATAAGAATGGATGGTACCCATAACTAGACCCAACTGTTGTGGTAGGTGGGAGGATAGAGAAATTAATTCTCTTTCGATAGCAAGGCTACTACCGATTCCTTACCTGTTATCCTAAAGTCCTGTATGATTGCAGGGTTATTCAAAAATCCCTTTGCTACTTTCTAGACATTCATATAGTATTATTTAGTCTTTCAATTACCATAGTTTAGATAAGAAAGGCTATAGGTCACTAGTTGTGACGTTTGTGATTGTATTACAATGGGAGGGGTGTCAACCCCCCATTGCATGTGTGGATAGATGATGAAAGGGTGTATGGAATGATGATGTTTTGTGACTATGCCATTCTTGGCGATAGTGACCACTGACGAGAAGGTGGCAGCCGCAACCCAAGATATTTGGTTTAAGTGTACTATAACTATATATAAAGAAAAGTCTCTCATTTCAAATAGCGGTTCTTTGGATTTCTCCAAAAGATTTTGGAGTGACGAAGCGACTAGGGATTTCTCTCATGTGTTTGTTAAGATGCTCTGATTTTTGGTTGACTCTGTTGTAACCCCAATTTTCTCAAATATTAGAGGTGTAACTAGTACTATGTCTCTATCTTTGACCTATTGATTGAGGGGTGCTTCTTATCGGCTTATTGAGGTGGGGGTACGCCCTATCTCCCTAAATCTAAGCGATGGAAGTGTCACTATCTTTGTGTGCTTTCACTGTCTAGCGTATTCTGGTTACCATTGAAACTGTGGTTAGCATTTCCATATTTGGGAATGTTAACACTAGGTGTCGCATGTGCCTTCATTCTTTATAAGGTGAAACTTGGAGACTTTAATGATTAGGAAACATAAGGTCTTCCGACATTTTTTCCAGTTTAGGGGAAGGACTTTCTTGATCAGCTCATTCTTCAACCATGGCATGGGTTAAGATGTGGCTAAAGTCTCTCCGATGGTATGCTGAGGTTAGTGTAAATTACGATGTGTCACTTGAGGCTTTGCAAAACCTCTTATTGTACCAATGTCTATACTCCGTTCTAGGAAGAAGGTAATGATCTTCCTATATGGAGTTTTCTTTCATTGTTATGACAGGTTGAGAGCAGTGCCTAGTCCCTTGTGTTTGGGGGAGTTGGACGGCCATTCAACTCTTTTGGGACTATATTTATTCTTTTGTCAGTTGTCCTTCCTTCAAAAGACTACTAGGAAATCATACTCTTGGTGTACGTAAGCACTCATACCTACAATCTAATAGATATAGAAAGCTTTAAAGTAAGTTGTGCAAGGGTCTTTCCTTTAGTAGGGTGGGACTAGCAATCCCATGTAGATCAACCCCCAAATTGAAATTTTGACTTCAGTTTCTAGTTTGCCTTTATAAGATTATGACAATCAAATTTGTGAAAGTGAAAAACATCATCAAAATTCTTTGAAGACTAGATCATGGAGAGCAAGTCAACCACTCAAGCTAGTTTTTTGCCGACATATGTGGTCCAATGCAAACATTGTCTCTCAACAAAAGTCATTCTCATCTTTGTTGATGATTTTTAACAAGAGTATTTTTCCTTAAAATCAAATCAGATGCATTTCCTCTTTTTCTTCAATTGAAAACTTATCTAGAAAAACAGAGAGGTCATAATATGAAGGTCCTTTGAACTGACCAACTAGAGGTGGCGGGTAGTGAGTTCACATCAAATTCATTTTTTCATTTTTTTTATATGAATGGAATGAAGTGTCAATTCACAATTAGCTACACCCCTCAAGAAAATGGTGTAGTAGAGCGCAATAATAGGACCAATGGCAAAAAGTATTTTAAAAGGAAAAGGGCTTCCAAGCATGTTTTGGGAAAAAGCAGTCGCTATAGTTATTTATCTTCTCAATAGAAGTCCAATGAAAGAGGTGAAGAAAAGAACTTATGAAGCTTAGAGTGAAAGAAAACTAGAGGCTCTAGTAATTCAATAAGGATTTTAGAATCTTTAGGCCAATTGCTTATGTTCATATTCCTTTAGAAAAAAGTTTGATGATAAGAGTGAGAAATGTAACTTTATTGGGCACAAAAAAAAAATCTAAGAGGTGATTTTCAGTGAACAAGATGCTTGGACTTGGACTAAAATTGATCAACAGGTTCCAATTAACATTGAGGAAGAAAAAGTAGCGAAATTTAAAAATAAAAATTTCACATCCCACTTCTTCAAGCTCAAGCCCATCTTCATCATGTACAGGTTCTCCCCTTACTCCATAGGGCTCGAAGTCCCCATGTCTAAGAAAGTAAAGGTAAGATCCCTAAGAGAAATTGATGCTAATTGTCACTTTCTCTTGCTGTTATAGATCCAAAGTCATTTAAAGAAGGAGTTCTAGAGGAAGAATGGAGAAATGCAATGAATGCATAAATTACATAATTTAAAAACATTGCACATCGGAGTTGGTTGACCCTCAAGCAAAAAAGGAGATAGTTGGACTGAAGTGGATCTTCAAAACAAAGTGGAATGTGGATGGATCCGTGTAAAAGAGTAAAGTGGCTAAAGGTTTCTCACAGCAACTAGGTGTAGATTTTCAAGAAACTTTTGCTCTGCTTGCTAGACAAAATACTATAAGAACTATTTTAGCTATCGCAGCTCAACATAAATGGCTAAGTTTTTAATTAGATGTGAAATTTGCCTTTTTCTATTTCATTTAAATGGTGAATTAGAAGAAGTTTTTGTTGAGCAACCATTGGGATTTCTAGTGTAAGTAAAAGATAACAAAGTGTATAGGCTAAGCAAAGTTCGATATGGATTAAAACAAGCACTACGAGCATGGTATAGTAAGATTGACTCCTACTTTAGTAACAAGAAATTGTAGAGAAGCTGTAGTGAGCCAACTTTGCATGTTAAGAAGGAAGGTCAAAATGGTTTACTCATTGTGTGTTTATATGTTGATGATCTGATCCATATTAGAGGTAGTCTAGAGACGATTGAACATTTCAAGAATGCCATGATGCTTGGATGCTTGATTTTCAAATGACAAACTTAGGACTCATTCAATTTTTCCTTTGTATTGAAGTTAGACAAAGTGATGATGGAATTTGATCAATCAAGAAAAATATGTAGAATATCTATTGACGAGATTTAAGATGCAAAATTGCAAGCATGTAGCAACTCCTACGACTCCAAGTGAGAAGATTTCATTAATTACAATGCTGAAAAAGTTTATCCTTATATTTAAAGAAGTTTAGCAGGCAACCTTCTTTCCTCTACTAGACATGTTGTTTGCTTTGAATATGATTTAATGATTGATGCAAGAGCCAACAAGAGTGCATTTTTTAGTAGCAAAGAGAAATTTGAGATACATTCGAGGCACGACAAAGATGGAAATTTTTTAGACTTCTTCTTTCTATTTTTGTCATTGTGGTTATACTAGCCCTTATTAGTAAGGGCTTGTAGACTCATTATGCTTAATGACTGAACTCATTGGATTCACGCCCTTTGGATGGATTCATTTTTCATCTTATCTAAAATGACTGATGAGACCAGATGCCTTGCTCTGGCCCAGCCTTACTATTGGAGGGCCCCTATTTGAATAAGTTTAGAGCAGAGCCTGCCTGTTTGCTACTGAGAAGAAGAAAGGGCTGGGCCTTCTTTGAATGTCCGGCACCAATCAAGATTTACTACTACATCTAGGGGAAGCTTAGTTGGTAGCTAGTTCATAGCATGCCACTGCAGCTTCTTCCCCAAAGATGTCCCTTCTTTATGCACATCTGCATACATAGCCTTAAAAAAAGGTGTATAATCTCTATAAATGGGCCAAACCTTCTGTTCATTGAAGTTCATTCAGTATAGGTTATCTTACTTGCTATAGGGGATGGAAAATGCCAATCGAGAGGTTGGCGGGAGAACAAATGGCTCAAGAATCGATTGGTTATGAGCAGTCTCATGGAGTTGCTATTTGGATTATCCTAGAATAAGAGGAGCCATCTTAGGAAATGACTTTACTTAAAAGACAGATGTTGCCACTGTGAGGCCAGGGAACAAGGTCTCTAGTCTTGCAGTGTGCTCACTCCCATTAAGAGAATGAAATAAGGCCCTAGCTCAGCTCGAGACCAAGACTCCTTACAACTTAACCAATAGCTGCATCTATCTTTGCAGCCTGAGATTGATTGAAAAGGTAGCCCAACTAGGCCACCCCTTTAGTGATCGTGATAAAGAGCACACACCTCCCCTGACCTACTCATCATCATCTCATCTAGCGTGAAGCAAAATGAAGGGTCCCCCCTTCCTTCCTCGCCTAGCCTCCTACCCACTCGTGCTATAAGCTTGATTAGAGGTCAAGAGTTTGGTCCGATGAAAAGACAAAAGTCGTTTATCTCTAGTGATACATGAATTACTCAGTAGTGCTTCACAACTACCAAAGTTGGTAAAAATATCCTAATGGTAGAGCATAGCCTTGTCAAGGCTGAGGTTGAGGGTTTTCCAGTCCTGGCTTCGTTGTTCAGTGGTTGTGAATGAAGTGCGTAAGTCATTGGTTCAAATTCAAACAAATAAAGCAGGCTTTTTTCTTTTTTCATTGAGATTGGGTTGGTGTTCAGTCTACATTAATGTATCGAAAAGAATTCATTGCATTCTACTCTCCCATCATACTTTTCTAGGAAAAAGTCATGCCCCCCTTAGCCCTTACCTTTATGGCGAGCAAAAAAATCCTCTCCATTGTTTTTTTCAAGAGCAGCATAGTCTTTAAATGCACCAAACCACATGATTATTCATGAATGGCTATTCCTCATCCCCACAATCGTCGTTCCTTGCGATGCTGTGGAACCATGGAAATTAGGATCTCAAGATAGACACACATATGATGCTAGAAATAATAGACTTGCATCATGATATCCTATTCTTCGTCATTTTGATTTTTTGTTTTTGTATCACAGATGTTGGTTCACACTTTATGGCATTTTGACTATAAAATGAATCCAATCTCACAAAGGATTGTTCATAGAACTACTATAGAGATTATTTAGACCATATTTCCTAGTATCATCCTGATTTTCATTACCATCCCTTCATTTGCTCTATTATACTCAATGGACAAGGTCCTAGTAGGACCATCCATTACTATCAAAGCTACCGGACATCAATGGTATCAAAGTGCACCTCTTCACGAGGGCGCTAAAAGTGCAACAAAATGTATTGGTGGTTTGCAAGGCGTCTAGCTTATCGATAATCTCCCATTCCCATCGTTGAGAGACTATAAGAACTATAGCATGCCAAAAATGGGGAGTTGGGGTGGTCAGACCGATACCCTGAAATGCTTTGAGCATAGAAGCCTATGATTCCATTCTTGTTATTGCTGGAGGTACACATTCCTCTTCTCAGTGTGGAACGATATAAGTGAAATAGATGCTCAGCCTGCAATGTCCGGTAACGACACTAAAGTAGTGAATCTATCAGCACCACAGCAGTAGCATACAACTTCAGACCTAATGGCCAGCCCCGTCACCTTTTGGAATGGGGGATCCCCGATGGCAACAACCATGGTAGTAGTTGTGGAACTACTAGGTTGGAAGAGGACAACCTGTTGTTCTTGCTCCTGTTTCTTTACTTGGGGGATGGAGGTCCTATGGTAGATAACAGTAAGCACAAGCACTTGACTAAAGGGCACCAACGCTTCTACTCCTCCACTAAGGCGCCATTCGCAGCGAGAAGTAAGGGATGTAGCGAATGGTGGAAGGTCAAAGAGAATTGACCTATTCATGGAGTGATCCTATGATCGATATAGGATATAGATTGTTTGAGTAGTTTCCTTAAGATTAGTTGCCTAATTTGATTCATTCCAATTTAGCATTAGTTTCCTTTCATTGTAGGTGCGTTAGTTAGGTATGTTTTTGTTCTAATTGCTTAGCTTTATTTTTAGAAAGTTTCCTTTAATTCTAGTTTCTAATTCCATGCATGTTTCCTTCTTAGTTTGTTTTAATTTCCTAAATTAAAAGGGTAGTACCAGTGCACGAAACTCCCGCCTATGCAGGGTCCAGAGAAGGAACAAACCACAAGGGCCTATAGTACGTAGCCTTACCTTGAATTTTTGCAAGAGGCTATTTCCACTCCTTGAACCCATGCCATTACTAACATTAATTGATCTAAATAGAATTCAATCAATTGCAAATCTATGAGACTACCCATGGGATAAACCTTGCTTTTGTGAACATACTACATTGATTCGTATGCTTGCAGGTAATTTTAAATCTACATGAAAGTGCATAAAGGCTGAATTTACTTCTGGCACCAATAATTCGACCACTAGATTGGAGTACACCACTCGAGATAATATGTGATGCTTTAGACTACACAACTAGGGGTTGTCTTGGGGCATCATGTTGACAAACTTTCCCATGTAATATATTATGCTACCAAGACACTCAATGATGCCTAGCTTAATTATTAGACTGTAGAAGAGTTATTGGCAGTTATTTTTGCACTAACCAAATTTAGATCATACTTGCTAGGATCTAAGGTCATTGTCTATTTGGGCCATGCAATTTTCAAATATCTTCTTTCTATGAAGCATGTAGAGGCTAAGTTGACCCAATGGATACTAATGATAGAAGAATTTGTTTCATTTATTTAGGATAAAAAAGGTTCCAAAAATATTGTAGTAAACCACATATCCAGGCTAGTGGTGGAGTCCACTAGCAAAAATGTGCCTATAATAAAAACCTTCCTAGATGAACAAATGTTGCACATTTGTCAGTTATGTTGTTTTTAGACATAGTCAATTATCTTTTAACAGGTCAAATGCTTAAGCATTGGTCTAAACGAGATAGAAAAATATTTATTTATGAGGTCAAACACTTTGCTTCGGATGATCAGTACTTGTCCAAGTACTATCCTGATCTTGTCACTTGGAGATGTGTACTATATAGTGAACATCATATGATCATTTCTTTTTGTTCATGACCATGCATGTAGTGGTCATTTTAGTTTTAAAAAGATAGTTGCAAAGATTTTGCAATATGGTTTTTATTGGCCTACTATTTTCATGGATTCACTTGCTTGCTACATAACCTGTGCTAGGTGTCAATAGTTAAGGAGCACAAGAAAAATAACTATGATGCCCTTAAACCCTATTCTTATCATAGATCCTTTTCATGTTTGGGGCATTAATTTTGTGGGACCTTTTCCTAACTCCTTTATTTACTTGTACATTCATGTGAGGGTGGATTCAATGTCCAAATGGGTGAAAGTTGTAGCTTGTAGGACCAATGATCAATTGGTGGTGATCAAGTTCTTAAAAGAAAATGCATTTGCATGATTTGGTACACATAGGGCCATAATTAGAGATGGGGATAAAGACTTTTCTATTATAGTATTTGAGAATTAAATGAAGAAAAATGGTGTTTCGCATAAAATTGTTATCCATTATCATTCTGAGACAAGCGGATAGGTAGAGATTCCTAATAAGGAAATAAAATGAATTTTGGAAAAGACGATCAATCAAAATAGGAAAGACTGGTCTTTGAGACTTGGTGACACTTTATGGGCATACCAAACTACATGTAAGAATCCTATAGGCATGTTACCTACCACTTAGTCTATGGAAAGGCTTGCCACTTATTCGTAGAACTTGAACATAAAGCATATTGTGCCATTAAAATGCTTAATTTAACTTAGATACTTCTAGAGTCCAAGGAAACTCCAACTCAAAGAGTTGGATGAGCTAAGGAAAGATGGATATGAGTAAGCGAAGCTATACAAAGACCACATGTGTAATCATGGTAGACACAAACTACAAAAGTTCTTTACCCTAGGACAAAAGGTCTTTTTGTATAATTCTAGATTGGATCTATTTCCATGAGAACTTAGATCTTGATGGACTTTACCCCACATAGCATGTATTGTGTATCCTCACAGGGTAGTTAAGGTAGAAAAGAATGGAGAGATTTCTAAGATGAATGTGTAATGGTTGAAACCTTATGTACAGTTGGTAAATCTTATAGGGGAAGAAACATTGCTTGAGGAACCAGTATATCATAACCCACCTTAGCATGTCCTGTGACAATTGCCTCCATCATCTAATTAGCATTCATCATAGCATTGTGTACTTGGGTGAAGATGTTAATATTAGTTGTCACTAAGAGGCAATTCAGGGTTTTTAGTGTGTTTTTGTTCTACATTACCCATTCATCATTTTGGGTATAATGTTTAAAGACATTAAAAACAATGGTTAATTTAGGCTGGGGGTATAGATATGCATGAGATTTTTGTGTTTTTCTAGTAGTTTTGAAAAGAAATATATTGAAGTTTTCTAAGTGTTTCCAAAGTTTTTAAGCTCAAGTTAATTAAATGCGATAAGAATTGGATTTTTAGAATCTTAGTATTTGTACTACTTTACCTTTTCAATAGAAATGCATATGGTTAGTTCTGCATTTTATTCTTGTACTAAAGAATTTTATGAAATTTAAATCTTAAAAAACACTTACATACAATACATAAGTCTAGATTGATAGATGGTTATGACATGGACACTCTGAGAAAAATTAGTGGAGACCTTTATACCTAATGAGTATTAGAAACTATCATCTTCCAAGGGTCATATATAGTTCCATATTTTCTTTAGTGAACATGAATTTGAAAGATTTTAATACCATTGGTTTGGTCAAATTACAAAGAATAAATAGGAATTCTAACTTTATTTCCTTGATATTTACTGAATCTAATAGGATTTAAGAAATCTAAGAAATGATATAGGCCATCCATGTTTAAATATAGAGATGTAAAGCCTACCTAGATACTATTCCATTGGTTAGAACCTATAACCCTCTTGGTAAGCCTTTTATTTTCATAACCCTATTTACCCTGACCAAAGAAACCCCATAAGAATATCCATTACTTACCTTTCATCAATGAGTACAAATGATAGCAAAGGTTCGAAAAAAAGGAAAAAATCCTAAGAAGTGAAAAATGCCAAAGGGTTAAAAGGAGAAAAATCTTTCCCTAAATGAAAGAGAAATACAAACAAAAGTGGAAATATCATGAAAAAAGAAGAAGAAAAGAGTGAAAGGAAAAAATGTGAAAAAGATATTCATTTCAAGTAAAACATAAAAGAAAAGTGTCCAACAATCAATTGAAGGCCTATACTCAAATTTAAAACTTTGAATCCCCATACCCTACCTTTCAAAACTTATCCTAAGCCGACGGTTTTTCCTATCCAAAAGGCTTATTAGTCTTTATGTGGAAGATAGCCTTAAAGAGGATATAAATAAGGAATAAAGATGAATTACCCATATTGGTCTTTCTAATGGCATCCATTCTATGGGATAAGATCTTTATCTCATTAGTGCATATTATATTATGTTAACCATTAGTCTTGTTGGATTTGGTCATATAGTGAGAGAAATTTGTTTGACCCCTTCTTCTTTGCAATGGAGTATAAGCATATTAGTTTAGATCTCCAGATTTATGTAGTATGTATGCACACTATGCTTTGAGATATAACTGGAATAAATGGCTTTGGAACTTTTAGAATTTTCCATTCATCTTTATTAAGTTGTTAAAGCTAGTAAAGTATTAATTGATGATAACTCTCCAAGAGGAATAAAGGACTTCACCTTCCAGAATTTTGTGTGTATATTTGCTGCGAGCAATCACCAAGCTTAACTCATCCACTAGGGGTAACCTAGGGGTTTAAGGGCTTGTTACATATGCTAAATGTAATAGTAAGTACTTAAAAATTGGCAACCATTTTTGTTTCCACAAATTTTCACATGTTTTGCTTAGGACATGCAAAATGCTAGTTGGGAGGTAAGAAAAGTATTCAATTTTGTATAAAAAGTACCTAATTAGTAGCCCATGTGTTCTAAATTATAGAGTTATCTCTAGTTTTTTTCTAAAAGTTTGTAACACATGCATTTCTAACATAGTAATTAAAAATCCATAGTAAGCATGTCACTGGTCATAATTTTCTACTATTTAATTAGGGTTTTTCATCTTTTGTAGGTGTTGAGAAGGTGATTCAAAGGGTGAGATTGATTGAGATAAGAATTTAAGACTAAGATCAAACCAAAGCCAAAATGATCTAAAGTGTGATTAAGGTTCAAGATCATCTTAAGGTAAGAAAAAGAAGGCAACGAGAAACATTGAAGGTGACTGAAATGGGTCCATGCAAAAAGTCATGCATTTCCATCACTTTGCATGAGAATTGGAGCCATGCATGGGGTTTCCTAGTTTAACAAAGAAATCTAAGGAAGCCAAGCCATTTAAGATTTGAACCAAAAGGACCTAGCCATTCAAGCCATCAAGCCACATGTGCTACAAAGGGAGAATTGGAAGGTTTAAGGAGATATTTGTAAAAGGTGAGAAGATGCAAAGCTGGACCAATCAAAAGAGAAATACCACTTTCCAATTTCTAATTTTCCATCCCTTCCATCCACCCAATTAAGGTTTCCATGATTTATTATTAAGTAGGGAGCCACCTTGATAAGAAAGCGACACCTTTCCCTTGTTTACTTGTCATATTTGGTGTTTCCTAATTAGAAAACCCCTAGATCTAAGTCATACACCTAAAACACTTCAAAATGCTAGATATTTCCCATCCTTCATTCTTTCTTCTTTTTTCTCTCTATCCAATTGCAAAACTATATATTTGGAAGGGATGGAGCTCCATGCCACCTTCCAAAGGAGTTGATGCCTCCCCCCTTTCTAAATACATTGCAACCAGCCATGATATCACTTGCTTACCTCATTCATCCCCCTCACTCTCCACCTAACTTTCCCTCCTTGAAACCCTAGATCTAGATCCACCTTTCCTTCTTATATTAAGCCTCCATTCAATTGGAAACCCAGCCCACTATAAAGCAGATAGATTCCACATTTTTTCTAAGTAGAGGTTTCGCATCAAAACCTTGAAAGTTACACTCCAGATTGATGATTTTTGGAGCTTTGGACATTGGTTTTCTCTTGGCTGTTCCTCCTTTGGATTCTTCAATATTTTCTCTTTCTTTGCACTTCACTTTGAGGTTAGTAGTTTGCTTTATATTCTTGCTTTCATAGTTTATTTTGTGCTTGTTTTGTTGCTTAAGTTTCACGTGCATAATTTCTCTTTTTTCCCATAGTTATTTGCTTTAACCTTCTTAGGTTTTCTTACTTATTAATCAAAGATCGAAGTAAATTCTCCTCTAGTAGTGATCATTAAGAGAAGGAATGCTAATTTTCATCTTTGAATTCCACATTTTTAACTTGAAATTGGAACTAGGTCTAAGCATCTTTTAGTTTAGCTATTGTTAACTAGCTATTTTAATCTTACTTTAGTTTTATAAAGTTTCCTTTTGGAGTTTTAGAAATTTTCATTTTTTGAAAATTTTCTCTTTAGGAAAGTGTTGCATTAGAAAAGTTTCCATTTTAGTCAATTTTCTAATTTAATTAACTTAGATTAATTAATTCTAGTCTTTAATTAGTTTCCTTTAAATGAATATGAGTTAGTTATGTAAGCTTATAATTCCATTGCGTAGTTTTATTCTTGGTAAGTTTCCTTTAATTGCATTTTCTAATTTAGTGCATGTTTCCAATTTCATGCTGCTTTCCTTGTTCAAATTCATATCCAACTCAATCTCTCTCTTTATCTAAAGTTAAGCATTTTAAATAAGATCCATCCAACATACAATTTTGTGAGCATTCAAGAAATGAAAGGATTCTAACTAAAACTATTAACAAAGAAAATAACTAAGAAAAGTAAAGTCATAAAGGAAAGAAACAAAGGGGTGACTAAGAGTAAAACAACTAAGCTAAACAACTAAATAACTAAAAGGTAACCCCTAATTAAGAAAGAGGGAAATTAAGAAACTATCTTAATATAAAAGCCAAGAATAAAACAAGTTTGCTTTCTAAAAAAACAACTAGCTTAGAACTAAAATAATGAAATAAAGTAACTAAGAAATGGAAAGAACTATATAATTAAAGGAAAAATTATAAGGACTTGTCACATAGAAATAAAGAAAGTGATAAAAGAAAGCAAGTAAAGGGCATTCAAATTTGGGATTAAATTCTAATTTCCAATCGTCATGTTATATCACTCAATGAAAATGGAAGTAGAAAAATATAGGATTTTTTTTTTTTTTTGCAAAAATGTCATTACATTTTAGCATTTTTGCAAAAAAGTCCAAATTTTTTTGTGTTTTGTAAAATTTCAATTATGTTAATTTTCAATCCTCCTTATTAGATTTTATGAAATTTGATTTGCCCTTCTTTATGGTTGATGTCATTAAGTTGCTAGCTTTGGCTACTAAGTTCGATGACTTCTTATTGGAAAGTTTTAATGAAACTTGATATTTAACACAATCCAATGTCAAGGAATCTAATGGTATGGTTATTTTAAACAAACACAAACCAATAGTGATATATTCAATCCCAAGCATGTTATGTTTACCAACCATGCTATAGTACTTCTTAAGCTTCTTCAATGAAATTCAACAATTTAAACTTTGATTTCTCACTAAAACCTGATAGCAGAATATTTGTAACACAAATAAAAACATAATCAATGCTTTGAATCAATTAAAAAGCATAATAAATGAAAGAATAATTCAAGTTTAAAACATAAGAAAAATCTTATTGTTGTTCATGTGAATAGGTACAAGTAATAGAATTTGAGTTCTTCCTTCAATGCCTTCTTTAAAGAAAATAGGAAATATAAGACTTGGGTCTTCTTCTTATCAATGTCTTTTATCCAGTATGACCAATTTCAGTGCTTTTTGTTGATTAATAAAGTAAAAAGTCATGTGCATAATCTTGTTTGCGTGAATTGTATTAGTATTTTACTTAAGTTTTGAATTTGAATGTTTTAGTTATTATGTTTTTTATTGTTCTAAAGTATTGAATACATTCTACATTATATGAAGTAGATTTTTTATATCAATTTTTAGTAAGAAATTAAATTTTAAATTATTGAATTTCATTAAAAAGGCTTAACAAGTAGTGCACTGCAGGTTGGTGAACATGGTATGTTTGTTACTAAATATATCCCTATTGGCTCGTTTTTGTTTAAATATAACTATACCATTATATTCATTGTTATTAGATTGTGTTAGGTACCTAGTTTGAGTAAAAATTTCTATTCAAAAGTCTTTGAACTTAGTGGCAAAAATTTGACAACTTAATCACATCACCCAAAGAGAAGGTAATATTGAAATTTCAAAAAAACTAATAGAGAAAGAGCATAGAAAGCTAACATAATGGAAACATTGCAAAGCTCAACAAAAATTCATGGAAAATTTGAAAAATTAAAAGCATGTAAGGATTTTTTTGCCAAAACATAAATGGAAAATTGCAAAACTGAAATAATGTATGACTTTTTTCTAAAAATGCCAAAATGTAGTGGCATTTTTGCAAACAAACCCAAAAGGATATAAATTTTCTTTAAGTTTGAAACTTTAAAAAGGGAGTAAATTCAACAAGTTAGAAAGAGAAGAGATAAGGGGTCATTCATCTTTAAGGAAGGGTGAACCATAGAAGAGGCTTCCTACCTTAAACATGAAACAGAAAAAGAAGAAGACATAGGGGACAAAATGGCCCTTGACTTAAGACTCACCAACTCTAGCCTTAGGAGATGAAGTAAGAGATAGGCATAGTGTAATCCAACCTTTCAACAAAAGGCCCTTAGCTAAGTATCTAGGTTGCTTTATAGATGGATTTGGATGATTCCTTTAGAGTATCTTTGATTTAGAAAGTCTACCTAACACCATAGAAGGACAAAAGGTTTCTTTTCTTTTCCTTACTCCAACTCTATACAAAGAAATCAGAAGAGAAGATAGAATAATGATGCGTATATGATGAACTATGTACTATGCATGCAAAAATAAAAAAGTTAGTGTGTATGAAAATGGAAAGTGAGGGGATAGGGGAGATGGAAAGATGGTGTGTGATGGTGAAGGGATGTGAAAGCAAGAGATGGGAGTCAAGGATGGATGGAACCTAGCATGGAATGTTATCATGCATGTGATAATGGAAAGTGTGTGTGCATTTGATGCTTATGAAAGAGAAACATGCATGAGTGAAGTGTGCATGTAACCCTTAGCTATTGAGTGCACTGTGTAATGAAAACATAACAAACTGACATGCTTATAACTCTGAATACAATCCTAAAATGAAGCAAGGAAAATAAAATGTCTACCTAAGGCTGAATATGAGTTTCTAAAATTAGAAAGTGCCATATTTCTAAATTAGGGAAGTATTATATCAAGGAATCTATAATGAATTACTTTCTAAAATGGTCATATAGTGACCCAAAGATTAATGAAAAGAAAGGTGGAAAGTAAGCAAAAGCTAAAAAGAAAGAATCTAAGAACTAAACATGGGATTATGAAATTAGAAACTATCTCACTTTTAAATTAGGAAAGTGCTAAAACATGGAAAGTAAAGATGATAAAGGATGTGCTATACTAAAAACACGATCTACTATGTAATAGAGCACCTAAGTGAACAAAACTACTTTACAATATCTACCATGCATGGAAACCTAAGAATACCACAAGATGTTACTATCTATTGCAAAAGATGCATGCCATGCAAAGATGGTGGAATGCATGTCAAACCTTAGGTACATGCACAGTTAGAATCATGAATAAGAAAATAAGGAGAGGCATGCTTTCTACTCTAACATGATAGATGCTAGGACACTATGCATGAATTGCAAAACAAATAAGAATAGCAAAAATGCATGCAAACTATGGAAAGATGCCAAAAATAGAAAGTGCTTCTAATTCTAATTGAGGAAGCATGCTATGCATGAAAGAACTAATCAAGCAAAAATAAAACTTGCTTCCTTAGGTGAATGCCTGCTAGAGTATGAAGCATGGAAGAGATACAAAATAAGAAAATAAGGAATAATGGAATTGGAATAGTTTGAGAGCCTACCTTTATCTCCGAAGAATTGGACATTGATGATTCAAGGGAGTTTGGTTGAAGGTAATTTTCATCCTTTTTCTTCTCAAATTGGCTTCTAACTCTTGGAAAAGTTGAAAGATAAAACAATTATTCATAACACCTCTATTTTCTAAATTTTTAAAGGGGAGTCAAGAGGCATGAATGGTTCAGATGAATCCAAAATATGTTAGAAACATATGGATGGATAAATTAGGGGTAAATGAATGGAAGATAGACTATAATAAAGTGGAGAAAGAAAGAATAAGGATGAAGAAAGGCCAAGTGACTAAGTGGGAAGAGAAAGAGATAAAAAGTAAGGGAAAGAGAAGGAAAGAAGGTGGATGGAATCTTGGAGGGTTTTAAAATTAGAAACTCCAAGGGGGAGGGGGGGCATGAATTCCATGTGGGTGTGCGTGTTTGTTTTAGAAAATAACCATGTGAAAAGGTGGCTAGGGTTTATTAACTTTCTTTACCTTCATTTTTGCCACGAGATCATGCTTACCCCTTTTTGAATGAATGGTATCGATTTAGGACATGTAATTCTTGCTTAAGCTTCATTTTCTCTCCACCATTAGATCAATGTACCCTAGAATGAATGACTTTGATTCCTTAGAGAATTGCATCATGCGTTTTACGTACGACCAAATAAACTTCACTACCTATACATGGATAATATGTCCACTCATTGGGTGATCATATTCATTTGGTTAGGAGAGAGAAAGTGAGCAACAAATCTTCACGTCAGTCCTGGTTTTATTTTATTAAATCTTCATTTGGTTGGTTGATACATGTTGCTTGCACTAAATATAAAACATCTACATGTGGTGATTAATAATTTTGTGTATTTTTTGGATATTGGTGTGCAGGAACTAATGTTAAGGACATTTATTTTCTTTTGCACATTAATATTGAAATATTTGAATGAGAAAGTGATTTGTGATGCATTTGTTATAAATGAAATATTTTGCCTTGTGTAGAAAAATAAAAAGTGAAGAATATCAAGAACAATCCAACCTGAGCAGCCCTCATAAAAGAGAGGGCAAAGGGTGAGCAAAATGAAAAATATTATTAAAAGAAAATCAAAAGGAATAGAGATATTCTTTAGTACAATAGTAACCAGCAACAGATAGATGACTGTAGCATCCTATATTAGTTACCTTTACTCCATCATAAGAAGCATGGCGGCTATTATGATTGATGATTGGAAGCGTATGTCACCAACAATCAAAATTCAATATGGGAGAAGATAAAGGTACATAAATGCTCTGTATTATATAATATAGTATGTACCTTATCCCCAAGTAGAGTAACATGCTTGTTTCCAAAAAGGATTTTAGCTTTCTCATCTAAATCTTAACTAGAATGGCTTTTTATAGCGAAAAAATACCTAAATCAGCCATAAAATCACCTTTGAAGACATTTACCTCTTCTACAATAATAACAAACATAAAATCCCCTTTGGAAATTATCTTAGATGAAGGGTGAAGCTTATATTTGAACATTTCAACACTATTCTTAGTTGTCCATCTATCGAGCACTATAAGGTAGAGCTAAGTTTTTTTACTTTCTCTCAGTGTCTAATTCACATATTCAAGGCCACAAAACAAAGTTAGAGCTTGTACATCTTTGTCCTCTTCTCTCTTTCTAGCTGCATGATCTTTAGACATCGGTGGAGAATGATCACTAACAATTAACTTGAGGTTTTTAGTTTTTTATTGCTATTAGTCTCTCTCTCTCTTCAATTAACTCATGAGATCTCCCTCTTCCAATCTCCATTTTCTCCAATGACAAAGGGGTTGTATATTTTTTGTCGAGATCTGGATTGTAAGGATATAATAGTTATAGTCGACGAGAAGATCAATCTCTAACAAGTCACAATAATATTATTTAGCAATGGTAACTATGAAATTTTCTTCGTCTACCATCTTGAACAAGTAAACAATAGATCTAAGCTTTTTGATGATTCTCCTTGATTGTGATTACCAATTGACAATTGGTAAAAGCAAATATCTGATGGAGCAAATCCGGGTACTTGATCTGAATCCAGGAAACCGGATAAGAGTTCCTTTCTACATTTTTGGCTCTCAAATATACACATCAATGAATCAAGACCATTATATCACTTGCAAGTGTACTAATGTCTAGTGTAATTCTATAAAAATCATCTTAGTTAGAGCATGATGTCTAATTTGATTTGCTTGTAAATTATGGAAATTGATATATGATCACTTTCTTTTACATGATGGATTTCAGTAATGGAATTAGATATTCTATTATGGATTATGATCTCCAATTATGGAAATTGATACTATATTATTGATTACCATTCCCACTTTGTGAAATGTCCATGAGATCTAATTCTAAATATGATTAGTAATTTTGGGGTCAATTGTTCATGAAATTTGATAGTTTATTATTGATTATAATTATTGGTTATGGGTTATTAAATTTTGGTTTGTAGACTTTAATTAATTTGATACCCTGCTAAGGGCTGTGCTTCACTATTTTTCATACTTATGTAATTCAATATTTTTTTATTGTTTATGATTCTTAGTTTGGATCCTTATGGAGTTCAATAATGTGGTATGAGTTGTGTCTCTTGTTTCTAAAACTTTCTGAGAATTGATTCACAGGTATGGAATATGAATTCTTGATTTTGGAACATTTTTTAGATTTGATTCCTAGTAACAATTATGAATTCAATTTTTAATGTTTTCTAGGATTTTATTCTCAGTATGGATTATGATTCTTTGCTTTTAATTTTATTTCTCAAGTTTTAATAAGATTTGTTTGTCGTTGTGTTAATTGGTTCATGCAAGTGGATTAACAATTGCACAAAGTGCATAATTAGAATTGTTTTTATTTGATTTTTGTGATATATGATAAGTGTTCAATTTTGTATAAGAAGTATGAAATTAGTAGCTCATTTGTTACAACTTATAGTTTTAAATTAGGAGTTTTGGCCAAAATTTTGTAACACATGAATTTTTTACCTGATAATTCAAAAATGTGATATTTTTGTAAGCTCAAATGCTATTCTAAAGTAAGTACCCACATGATCATAATTTACTAAGAATTAATTATGGTTTTTTTTCTTTTGTATCTGTAACTACCTAAATTTTTATAAGGATGAATGTTTTACAAATTTTGAATTTTGGAAGTGAAAATTTATAGAAATCAAATTTGTTGGAAATATTCTCATACTTAGATTCCAGTTGGATAATGAAATTCAATGAAAAAAGAACACTAAAAACAGAGTTTCGATGGGAAAGTTACGGAACTTTTAAATATAAGGGTATTTTTGTAAATAAAAAAAATGGTTAGAATTAGAGGGGCCATTTTGATAATGGCACCCCTCCATCTCTAACTTCGTTGCAGCAGGAGCCCCTGCCACGAGGAAAGTGGATCACTGATGATAAAACAACTACTTCTCTTCCCCCTACCCCCCATAATCGCAATCTCTCCCCAGACCACTCCCCTTCTTCTTCTTCCCTCCCTCTGGTTGTCTTCTTCCCCACAGTCTTCACCATTGTTACTGATGAATAGGGTTCCAGATGGCATGGACAAAGCTGCACCCACCACTTCTCCAACTTTAATCATGTAATCCTCCCCTCTTACCCTTTGTTTCCCCTCCCTTTCCAGCAAGATGAAGTTAGATCCATCCAGGATCTGCTATCATTGACCAACAAATCGCAAGTGAAAATAGATCCAATGGATCTAATGGGGTGCACACTCAAGGATAGCTTAGATGGTAGATTCGGGCTATTTGATGACTTTGTGGAACCCAAAAACCACAAAAGGTGTGAAAATAGTAAAATTTTGGCCAATCCTAGACATTGATTAGGACCGAAAATGATCGGATAGTCCAGATCAGACCGTCTCATATCAATCATTGCCATCAGTGTCTAGGACACCTATCATGACATGCATTGGAGATGCCCATTTAGGAGCATTCCCTGTGTGGGCCGAGAGCATCATGGCTGTGACATTGTAGGTGTCTTACCAACAGTGATGCACCATGTGCATTATCATCACCATGACGTGTGCACCTATTTGGGATCCTACCTTTTGGCTTCATGCATCCTAGTGATAGTTTTTTTTTTTTTTTTTTCTATTTTAGTTAATCAAGATTAATTTTGACAGTTAAAAAATAACCTAAAATATAAAAAATAAAATTTAAGGAGCAATATAAGCCCAATTAATGATCAAGAAGGTCTGTTGGAATTGTGTCAACGATGCAGACCTAAATATGCAATAAAATTTAGGATCAGAGAAAAAATTTAATTAATTATGAACTAGAAATTGTAGGAATCTCATATATCTATATGGTCAAAGATGATCAAATCTCATAAAGTGATACATTAGATGATCTACCAAATCAATACACCAATATTAACCCTTGAATCATAGATCTAATCATTCAAATCAAATAAGATCTAGATCTACAAATTGCAACAAGTGATCTGAGAGATTGGACTATTCATTTGTAGGATCTTGATGACACAAATGTTGTTGAAGGAAATTTAACCATTAAATGTTAAATCTTTAAGAAAGATTTAGTCTAGAAATTGGTTAATCAATGATTGATAGCCTAAAGGATGGATCTGACTGTTGAATTGCGATGAATCTTAATTTAATAGAACTAACACTCTAATTATCTTCCAAGGAGGTGTGATCTATGATGGATTAGGGTTCTATTAGACCTATTACTACATTGATCATTGATTGGTGAGTTAATAAGATAGATGCAACCATACGTTGTTTAGGATCTCTAAGTATAACTTTTAAATGTCAATCTAAGGGTGGTGGCCTATTAATATAGCCTCTTATTGTTGATCTGTGGTATGAAATGGTAGATCTATACATAGATCAATCCTAAAATAAGAGTGAACCATAGATGACACAATGAACATTGATAGATAGGATCAGAGTCTAGATCGATAATCTAGGCCGTTGATCTGTAAATCTAATTAATGATTGATAAAGGATAGGCAATAATACTTGGATCCTCACCCTTAAATTATATCTAGGACCCCACAAAGACCTTTAAGGAGATCCAGAATTTAAATTAAAGAGAAGCACAAATAACACCTAAGTGACATCCTTGAGGTAGGTAGTTTGATACTACTATTTTCAACCAGCTTCCAAAAACTAAGTGATTTACTTGAAACTATTTTTGTGTTTAGTATGATTTTGCAATGATATTGAGATATGATATTCTTATAATGAGCATACAAATTATTCTCATTATTCATGATCCTGATTGAAAATGCTATTGTTTATATCCTTCATGGATAGTTTTATATATGCATTACTTGCATGTTTTGGAAATAAGTTGCATAAATTATATGATATATGATGATTGATTTTTGGAATATATGTGTACACATATATCTCTTTTTCAGGTTAGTGTGCCTGGTGGGCACTATGCAAAGAGGTTGTTCGTACAAGGTTGGCCTCCTGACCACTAACCACGAAAGGTGGTAGGTATCTTTGCCCAAAGTTGCACATGTCCTTTTCTTGACTGGAGGTGTTCATGGCACATTTTTCAAGTCATATCCACAGTTGACTATGGAGACTATGGCCGTTGGTCTCTAGATACTGAAGACACATCATTTTAGATAGTTCTAGTCATGAACATAGTGGGCCCTATGATTTCTATTTGGATATAACCATACATGGTGCATTGAGATGGTCTTAGACGAGTACTTGTGAAGAGTCAGGTGATGTGTTCACTGATACTTTAGCATCTGGTTTAATCAATTACCACTTCAAGAATTTAGTAACCTATATATTATTGATTGCTTTATTTTGTTGAAAATTCTATTGCTTAAACATATATAAATGTGCAAATGAATTTATGCATGAATACCCATGTTTACATAAGATGGTTACATGGCTTATTTACTTAAAAAACCCCTCACAAATTATGCATACTGAAAGTCGTGTTTTTGAATTAGTAGCATTAGATCACCTACTCGGTATGATAAATACTCAACTAAATATATTATTTTTCAGATTTATTCAAGCAGGATTAGAATAAGCATCGGCAAGTGTTAGTGCTACAATCAAGTGAGTGAAGGTAAAGACAAGTGTGAATGTAGTTATCCAAAACTGGTAGTGATTATTTTAGTATTTGATGTAAATTTACTTTAAGTGATTATTTTTAACTTGGGCTGTGATTAAGAATCTTAGGAACAGTAACTATCCATTTTTAGATATTTTTCAAATTGTTAGGGTTTTTTGAGTTATTGCTAATGTTAGATTTTTGATTAATTGTATGAAATAAATAATGACACTTGGGATTTTAATGAATCAGTTTCAAAAAAATGAATTTTTTGCTGCATTCATTTTCAAAAAGTGTTTTTAAATAGAGATTGGTCTCGCAAATGAAAGCTTATTATTTTAAACTCAATTGTAAAAACATGGGACGTCATAGGTGGTATTAGAGCCCAAGTTCATGTTATTCACAGCCAAGTTATGAAATAAGAGCTTATAAATAGTTTACATTAATTGGAAGTCTTTAGACTAGCATGATAGAATTCTTAAAAAGGAGTATGTTGTCCTTGTAAAATAGATGCCGCCTTAAAGAAGAGGTGGTGTAACCCCAAAATCTGTCAATATCCCTATTGATTCTTCTAGATTTGGAAATGGGATGGCTGAAGCCTTTCAGCTCTTCATATAACATATGGGGCAATTTATGCATAATCAACCCTAAGTAGTGGCGACAAGGACCTCATCACCAAAACGGATTACTGATTGCATGGAGGTCGAACTTGAATGAGTCTAGAAGATGGCCCAACCATTCTTTGGCGAAGAAGAGGTAGCAAAAGTAGAGAAGTGGATCTTTTACATTGAAAATTTGTTCAAAGCAATGAAAATTCTTGAAGAAAGGAAGGTTACTATGGCACTTGTCCTAAAAGGTGAAGCGAGCTATTGGTGGGAAACAGGCGAAAGGACATACATCAATGATAGTAATGATATTCCTTAAAAGATTTCTAGACCATATTTAATGAGAAGTATTTCCCACTACATGTACGAAAGCAAAAGGAGAAGGATTTCATGGTCCACAACATGGCAGCCTATTTTCGAATCAATATGAAAGTAAGTTTACATGCCTTTGTACATTCGCACCCAACATTTGTGCCACTAAAGAAAACACTTCAGAGAAGATTGTTGATGGGTTAAACCCTGGACTAAGGAACAAAGTGATAGGGTTTCAACCAACAACCATGATGAAAGTAGTAGAGATGGTGTCTCTTTCTAAAAAGGATTTCCAGAGAGGATAGGCAAGCAGGAAAGAGAAGGAAAAGAAGACCAACATTGGTGGACAATTCAAAAAGGCAAAAGACACATTCAATCTCCTGGATCTCAACACCTATACAAACAACAATTCAATAATAAAGGAAGAATTCCAAAATCTAGAGCCTGCCTCTAATATAACAAATATCACCTAGGAAAACCTTGCACCTTGCCCCATTTCAAATGTTTTTTCTGTGGAGAAGCAGGACATATAGCCATAAATTGCCCTAAGAAGAGGAAAGAGGAAGAGCATAAAGGAGATCAGGTTCCTCAAGTTAAGGATGCGTGTTTTCCATTACTTAAAGTAGTAGAAGGTACACTTCCCACCTTGATA
Source organism: Warburgia ugandensis (assembly GCA_035236585.1). Lineage (NCBI taxonomy): Eukaryota > Viridiplantae > Streptophyta > Magnoliopsida > Canellales > Canellaceae > Warburgia > Warburgia ugandensis. The sequence continues at coordinate 44,516,517 of CP141127.1, read as the reverse complement.
GCCATAAGACCACCCTATCACCTCTTACCCTTCATTATATGCAAAATGGAATGGGCAAGCATGGTATTTTCCTCTATTTGCCTATTACAGACAAAAGCTACTCCCATCCCAAGCCTTTGTTTAGAAAGTTGAGTAGAACATTCACACTTCCCTTTTTTCTATTTACTTTTTTTTTAACAAAGTCCAACTTCTTTTGTTAAGAAAGAAAACGTGTAAAGTTCACAAATCAATTTTTTTCACTTAGACATTTTCTTAGTAAGGAGATTTTAACACATAAAGAAAAGAATTCAAAATCTTTCATTACTATGCACAGATGCAAGCAGTCATTTGTGCCTTTCTTTTTTAACAGTCAACAAACCAATATTTCTGGTGTCTTAGAAAGAGCAATTGGATCGTGCTCAACATAAAGCACACAGAAAGATTTGGTGAGGGGAGAGTGGATCTTTGAGTTCATCGGTCAAAAGAGTTGGTGAGCATTAGGCACGGGGTATTTTTCAGCATGGAAAGGTTTATCGCTGACATTAATCTGCCTAGTGATTTTTCTTAGATATCCAGATCAAAGTAGGGGATTGAAAAAATTCTACGACAACCCTTGAAAATCATAAAGCCACTGACCACTAGCACACTATTACCTATTCATTCATACATGATAGTTGATTCTACTAGGCAGAAAGCCTTTTAATCTTTTGGGGTGCTTCGTGTTTGGAGGCGCGACCCCTTTTCTGCAAGATGCAGTGTGCTCAATGAATCCTACAGACTTTTCATCAGTACCAGAATCTAGTAGTCTTTTGTCTGAGGAAAAAGTCTCATGTCCTTTGCCAAACCCATTCGATATTTGATTTCATTCAACATTCGAGCATCAAATCAGTACTTATAGGTTTGATAGGCACATTTCTAGTCAACAGGGGTCATTGTGAATCTATGGCATTTCCATTGTACTCTCACTTTCTTTCTTCATTTTTAGATGATAAAATATGAGTATTGGATGGATTCATTGAAATTGAAGGAGCCACCATAGTGAAAGCTGTTAAGTGTTCATTTTTTGCTAAAATACCCCTAATTTAGCGTTCAATTAGAGCATCTAGGCCATTTTAGCTTTTATTGGCCATCAACCATTGAATTGAAGGATTTAGTGGTCAAATGATCATTACAGCTAATTAGAGGAATACTAAACGGTTCAGATGATTCTAATTGGGTCCTGTGCATTGCAGATTAATCAACTCAGTCATGGATGCTCCATATCGAATCACGGATATCAGATGAGGATGATGAAGTTTCATAGAAATAGAAGATTTTGAAGAGTCCTAAGACAGGACAAAGTTAAAGACTTGCAAAGTTCTAGCATGTCTAGACTTCTAGTGGATCCCACTCTATCAATCTTTTCCTTCTCTCTTATCTTTTATTTCCATTTATCTCTCCATCTCTCTTATCTCCTTTCTCTCTCCTATCTCTTTCTCTCTCCCACGATTCTTTTTTCTCTCACTCTCTCACGTCTCTCTCCTTCTTCATATACCCCTCTCCATTCTCCACTGGGCTTGAACCCGTAGCTCCCTCCCCTTACTCTCCTAGCTCTCTCAATCGCAATTCCCCACTAGCCAGCCATCGGTGCATGACACACCAAGCAAGCCTGGCTTTTTATCCCTCTCCCTCTCCTTCTCCACTCCCTCTTTCCTGCTTACTCTCTCTCTACTTCCCTTCTCTCTATGTCATCACTGGTGCATTGCCCCTCTACCAGTCGAAACCCCGACCACCTGCCTAAAGCAGACGGTCTGGTCTGAACGTCTTCACTGGTCGGATTGTCCTGTTGCTCCAGCTGACCCAGGGAGGTTTTCCTCACTCTCTTCTCCTCTCCCTTTCCCTCTTTTCCTCTCCTCCTTCTTCCTCTTTCCTTCTTCTCCCTTCTCCTCCTTCCCCACCATCTTCCTTAGTCGGGTTTCCTAGGGTTTTTTTCTTAAAACCAGATTTTCATCAAAATTCCAATTTTGCCCTTGTTTATTTAAACAAATCTTATTTATGTTCTTTCTGGTTAATTCCATCTGTTCCCCAATTTAATTCCATTTGTGTCTCTGACTATTTCGGTTATGGCTTACCTGTATTCTGCTTATCCTGGAATATATTAATCAAGTAGATCAATTAAGGTCTAACCCAATCAACGAGTTAGCCTTAACCAATCGAAATCTTCAATTCCTCATCTGTTCATCTTCTGATTTCAAATTAATTTTACAAATTCATGGTGAGGACATCCATTGTCATGATTAATGGCTCTGATCTTTAATCTGAATCTTAGAAAGTGATCTAAACCATCCAATGTCCAAAATTCTTATTTAGGCAAGATCGCTTAGAATTTATGAAATCTGCCTAAGCCATCTAGTGGATCATCAATCTGGAGTACCAGAAAGATTCTGATGGATTTTGATTGAAGTTTACATAATCAGATCTGAAGAAATTGACAATAACCAGTCTAGGGAAGTGGAATTTTCTTGTTTTTTTAGCTAATTTCCGTTATTCTTGTGTTGAACTTCTGTAATTCTAATTGATAAATTATATATGAAGTCTGAGATCTTTTTTTGTGCAATTTTATCAATTGATTGAATTTTAAATAATTAAATTTTATAAAAAAATCCAAAATTCTAAAGCGAGTCCCTGTGGGTTTGACTCGTATTTGCATAACTATATTACAATAGCCCGCGCACTTGCAAAAAATATCAACAAGTTTTTGGTGCCATTGCCGGGGACTTGCGAAGGAGTTTTTATAAAATTTAATTAAAAAATCCAAAAAAATCCAAAATTTTTTAAAAATACAAAAAAAATAATAAATCCAAAAATATATATATTAGGAATTGCATTTTAGGCATTTTAGGGGCATATTTAATTTTTTTTGTGCATTACCACCTAATTTCCTGAAATTTGTACTTTTTCTAATTTTCTTTTTTAGGGAAACAGGAAAGAAGAGAAAATTGGCAAGAAAATCTTCATCAACATGAAAATTTCCCTGCTTTCCTAGATTAGGATTTTTTTTCTCTTGAGTGAAGCTTGTAGTGAGGATCCATGTAAATTGCATTTTCTATTTTCATTTTAAAGGGTTGTATAATACAGGACAAGTGTGGGATACGGTGGCCCACACTTGATCTTCATCGGAAACCCCACTGTAAGTCTCCTCAATCATTTAAATTCATAGATTAGGGTTTGCATTTAGAGTAAATTTGCATTGTTTGGTAGTATAAATCATATAGACAGCATCCTCTTATAATTGTTGCATTTTTAGGTTTGCATTAGTTTATCGCTTTTATTTGCATCTTAGGACACGGTTAATGCTTTAAGGTGATATACATGCTGATCGAATTGCCATAGAGTGTGGAATTAATTAGTAAGGGCACCCATCCCCCATAAGATCAAGGGTGGATTTCATCCCCACTCCTTGGCCCACCTAGGATAATCACCTCAAGAGCGCTACCCTAGCCTTCAATTCAAATTAAAATCAATCAGAAGAGACCTATAGGGCTATCACATGCTTGTAGGACCCTCTTACTAAGACTCGATTTATTGTCACTCTAGTGGCTTTGGAGCACTATGGTTATTGAGGGTTGTCTAATAAAGCCTCGCTCTTCCCTCACCTCCTATTGACGTTTGTGAGGTCTAAACGCCTCCTTACACGAGGGTTGTATTAACCACCTTGCAAAAAACCTAACTGGTAAGCAATAATCAAGTCTAAAGGAGAGGAGGAGTGCTAGATTAGGCTAATTAAAAGCATTGTCTCCACACATATTCAAGAAAATCAATATATTGCTTATTAGCCTAAGCTGTTTGACTGTGCCTTTTTGCTTGCATCACATAGAGTTAGAGTTAGCATTTAGAAGTAGGACATTCTAGATTAGGAATAGTTCATGTAAGGGTATCGATCTCAAAACCCTAAGCTACTATCGTTAAAGCCAGAGATTCAACGCATCCAAAACCAAGGGGAAAGAAACCTAGTTCCTATCCCTATGGCTAAACCACCAATAGAGATTAAGTGCAAGACTATTAGATATTTTTATGCGCCACTCCAACTTAATAGCCCCTCCTGCATAGCATTACCTCCAACTAATGCTGACCACTTTGAGTTAAAGCTGGGAGTAATTCAGTTACTCCCTACTTTTTATGGTCAAGACCGAGAAGACCCATACCTACATATCAAGGAGTTCCTTGATATTTGTGCCACATTTAGGTTCCGAAATGTTTTGGATGATTCGATTAGCCTAAGGTTATTCCCGTTTTAACTTAAGGACAAAGCTAAGTCATGGCTTAATTCCTTGGAGGTAGGTTCTATACATACATGGGACCAATTGTCTAAGAAGTCCCTGAGCAAGTTCTTCCCCATTCACAAAAACAAATGCCCTGCATGGTGAAATAATAAATTTCCAACAAAGGGATGATGAACAATATTATGAATGTTGGGAACGGTGGATTGAACTGTTGTAGAAATGCCCTGGCCATGGATTTGAGATATGGCAGCAAGTTCAATACTTCTATGAGGCATTAACACCTCAAAATAGACAAATGATAGATGCAGCGGGTGGAGGGACCCTCATTCTCAACAATGGGATTATTCAAATAAGAGAGAAAGAACTAACCAGCCCACTAGAAAAGGAGGTATCTATGAGATAGGATCACATACTGATCTATCCGATAAGCTCGACTCTGTGTCTAAAAAATTAGATGGAAGAATGGACAAGCTTGAAACTATGTTTCACTCTTTTATGGCTATTACATTATCCCAAAAACCTCCACAAGAGGTATGCGCTACTTGTTCTAGTCTAGCCCATTTAACCTCAACGTGTCCATCTAATAAAGGATTTCCTGAAAATCTTGTAGACCAAGCGAATGCATTGAATGCATATCGCCAACCTAGCAACAACCCATATTCTGATACCTACAACCCTGGATGGGCTAGGCACCCCAATTTGTGTTGGTCAAAGAATAACCAAAAAGGGGGGCCATCTGGGAATCCCCCTGTCCAAGACTTTCCTCTTAGAAATACAGTTCCCCATCCACCACCTGGCTTTCAACAACCTCTACAAAAAAAGAAATCATATTCGGAGGAAAACATCCACACCAGGGTGGACCAATTTGTAAAAGATAATGATTACACTAAAAAGGCCTTACACCAATTGCAAAATGAAAGTCAACATTCAGCTAATGTCAACTCTCAAGCCATAGCTAAGTTAGAGGTGCAAATAAGCCAATTGTGTGCTGAATTACATAATAGAGGAAAGGTTCAGTTTCCTAGTCAACCCATCCCTAACCCTAAGGGTCAATTCGAGATAGGGTCAGGTTCTCAAAACCATAACTCTCATGAGCATGCAAGTCCATAATCACCCTTAGAAATGGTCATGAAATTGATAACACAGAAGGGCAGGCTAAAGAAACTATAGAGGAAAAAGAGGCAACAAAAATATAGGAAAAAGAGAAAATACAGACCAACTCTATAGAACCTGTAGTGGAGGCACCCTATGTGCCTAAAGCCCCTTTTCCCCAATTATTGAATAAAGCTAGGAAGGTATCAAACTTCAATGAGTTAATGGAAGTGTTTAAACATGTACAAATCAATATACCATTGCTCAATGCAATTAAAGACATCCCGGCCTATGCCAAATTCTTAAAAGAGCTCTACACAACGAAGCAAAAGCTTAATGTGCAAAAGAAAGCCTTCCTCACTGAACAAGTGAGCTCTTTGATTCAATACAAGACCCCACCCAAATTTAGAGACCCAGGAAACCTACAATCACTTGCGTCATTGGAAATCATGTCATAGATAGGGCACTTCTTGACTTAGGGGCTAGTGTTAACTTGTTGCTATACTTTGTCTATGAGCAACTAAGACACGGTGAGTTGAAATTAACCACTACCACGCTGCAATTAGCTGATAGATCTATCAAGATACCTCATGGTTTGGTTGAAGATGTCTTGATACAGGTGGATAAGTTTTATTACCCGGTTCATTTCATTGTGCTAGACACCCAACTTGTATCAGACCCTGGTAGTCAGATCCTAGTTATCCTTGGGTGTCCATTCTTGGCAACGTCCAACGCCATTATTAACTATAGGAATGGTGTAATGAAACTCTCATTCGGCAACATAAAGGTTAAACTTAATGTTTTTAACACCGATCAGCAACATTTAGACCTCGATAATCCCTGTGATGTCAATTTGATTGAGAGTCTAATTAATGAGAGTCATTCACCATTGTCCATCTCAGACCCACTAGAGGCTTGTCTAATGCACTTTAATGGAGAATTTGATATAGACAAGTCTATTAAGGAGGTAAACAATCTTTTAGATATTGCACCACTCATGGATACCTCTAAGTGGGATCCTTATGTGGAACCACTCCCACCGTCTAAATCTGTCCCCATACCCTCAATAGAGCACCAACCGTCTCTGGACCTAAAACCCTTCCCTGATAACTTGAAATATTCATATTTAGGTCCAGGTGAAACCTTACCTATAATAATAGCATCAGACTTAGATAAAGAATAGGATGGTAAGCTTTTAAATGTTCTTAAGGAACATAAAACTGCTCTAGGGTGGACAATAGCAAACATAAAAGGGATAAGTCTAGCCTTATGCATGCATAGGATACATCTAGAAGAAACTGCAAAACCTTATAAGGAAACTCAAAGGTGACTGAACCCCCACATGAAGGACGTGGTTAGAGATGAAGTCCTAAAACTCTTAGATGTTGGCATCATATATCCTATCTCTGATAGTACTTGGGTCACCCCATTCAGGTTGTACCTAAGTAATCTGGAATCACGGTAGTAAAAAATGAGGATAACGAGCTAGTCCCCACCTGCATGACCATTGGGTGGAGAGTTTGTATTGACTATTGAAAGTTGAATGTGGTCACGAGGAAAGATCATTTTCCTCTACCATTCATTGATCAAATGCTAGAAAGGTTAGCCGGGCATAGCTATTACTGTTTTCTGGATGGATATTCTGGTTATAACCAAATTCCTATAGCACCAGAGGATCAGGAGAAGACCACCTTCACCTGCCCTTTTGGAACTTTCGCCTATAGACGTATGCCTTTCGGGCTTTGTAACGCTCCAGCTACATTCAAAGGTGTATGTTGAGCATTTTCTCAGACATGGTAGAAAGATTTCTTGAGGTGTTCATGGATGACTTCTCAGTATTTGGGTCATCATTTGATGAGTGCCTGCACCACTTGAAGTTAGTCCTTGTAAGGTGTCAGGAGAAGAATCTGGTCTTAAATTGGGAAAAGTGCCATTTTATGGTAAGGAGTGGGATAGTATTAGACCACATAATATCACCCAATGGGATAGAAGTTGATAAGGGAAAAGGGGATTTAATAGCCAACCTTCCTCCACCAAGGACAGTAAAAGAAATTCGCTCTTTTTTAGGATATGATTGCTTTTACAAGCGATTCATCAAAGATTTTAGCAAAATTACCAAGCCCCTATGTGATTTACTTACAAAGGAGGCTACTTTTGACTTTGATGAGGACTGTAAGAAGGCATTTGAGAGACTCAAGGCTGAATTGACTTCTACACCTATTATTCGACCACCAAATTGGAACACACCATTTGAAATAATGTGTGATGCGTCGGAATATGCCATTGGAGCTGTTTTGGGGCAGCGCATTGATAAACTTTCCCATGTGATATATTATGCTAGTAAAACACTAAATCATGCGCAACTCAACTATTCCACCACTGAGAAAGAGTTGTTAGCTGTAGTGTTTGGATAAGTTTAGATCTTACCTATTAGGGTATAAAGTTATAGTATACTCGGATCATGCAGCTTTAAAATGCCTCCTTTCTAAAAAGGATGCCAAACCTAGGTTGATCCGTTGGATACTACTACTACAAGAATTTGACTTAGAAATTAGAGATGAGAAAGGCTTAGAAAATGTTGTAGCAGATCACTTATCCATATTAGTGGTGGAGCACACTAGCGATCAAGGGCCTATAACGGAGTCATTCCTAGATGAACAGTTATTGCACGTTTCCCAATTACCTTGGTATGGAGATATTGTTAATTATCTTATTACAGGACAAATGCCTAATCATTGGACCACATAAGAAAAAAAGAGATTTTTAACTAAGGTTAGGTATTTTACTTAGGATGACCCATACTTATTCAAGTACTGTCCTGACCAAGTAATTAGTAGATGCATACCTGATAGTGAACATAATCAAATCGTCTCCTTTTGTCATGATCATACATGTGGGGCCATTTCAGCTCTAAAAAGACAGCTGCAAAAATTTTGCAATGTGGATTTTATTGGCCTACCATATTTAAAGATGCCCATGCTTACTGCAAAGAATGTGCATAGTGTCAAAGGTTAGGAAGTTTAGGAAGATGACATATGATGCCCTTAAAGCCAATCCTTGTCATAGAACATTTTGATGTCTGGGTCATAGATTTTATGGGACCTTTTCCTAATTCTTTTGGAAATCTGTACATCCTAGTGGGAGTGGACTATGTGTCCAAGTGGGTGGAGGCTATACCATGCAAAACCAATGACCACAAGGTTGTGGTAAAGTTTTTAAAAGAAAATATTTTTGCAAGGTTTGGTACTCCAAGAGCCATAATAAGTGATGGGGGAAAACACTTTTGTAATAAGGTGTTTGAGAATTTAATGAAAAAGTATAGTGTTAACCATAGGATGGCTACCCCATACCATCCTCAGACTAGTGGTCAAGTAGAGGTATCCAATAGGAAAATAAAGCAAATTCTAGAAAAGACGGTCAATCCAAATAGGAAAGACTAGTCTCTGAGACTTATTGACGCTTTATGGGCTTATCGCACAGCATATAAAACCCCTATAGGAATGTCACCTTACCGCTTGGTCTATGGAAAGGCCTACCACTTACCAGTAGAGTTAGAGTACAAGGAATATTGAGCAGTCAGAAAGCTAAATTTTGACTTAGATTTTGCTGGACCCCATAGAAAACTCCAACTGAATGAGTTGGAGGAATTGAAGAAAGATGCATATGAGTCTGCACATCTGTACAAAGATCGAATGAAGGCTATACATGATAGAAGCATTCTAAGAAAATCCTTCACACTAGGTCAAAAGGTCTTACTATATAATTCTAGATTGCATCTATTCTTAGGAAAATCTCAATCTTGATGGACTGGACCATAATATGCACAATCTATCCTCATGGGGCCATCGAGATTGAAAAGGATGGAGAAATCCAAAAGGTCAATGGTCAAAGGTTAAAACCTTTCCTAGAACTACCTAATCTTGAAATTGATGAGGAACTTTTACAGGTACCCGAGTATCATGATCCACCTTAAAGTACCACTCCAGGAGCCTTACAACATATCATCATTGCACTCATCATTATGTCTGGCTAAAGATGTTAAACTTAGCGCTTTTTGGGAGGCAACCCAAGGGTTTAGAGTTTACATCTCTCAACTTTCATATAGAATCCTATGTTTTTAAACATTAGGAACAATGTTTCATTCACGTTGGGGGTTGTAGATGCACTAGAGATTTTGAGTTTTCTTGACAAAAAAAACAATTTGAAGATTCTTGAAAAAAACAAAAAGCTTTTAAAGTAGAGTTCCCTTACTGTGATGAGAACTGAATGTTCAGAATTTAGTAAATATACTATTTTCACCTCTTAATGGGAATGCATATGATTAGTTTTGCATGTCATTCATGAGTTGAAGCATTTTATCAAAGCTACTTCTCGGAAACCATTTACACACAGCACATAATCAAGACTAATATAGAGGTATGACTTAGAGACCCTGAGGAAAATTAGTGGAGACCTATAATCTAGTGAGACTTGAGACTATATGCTTTTAGAGAGTTATAAGTAATTCCCTAATTTCTTCAGCGTACATACATTAGTGTGATCTGGTTATCCTTATTTTGGTTAAACATTAAGAATAAATAGGAGTAATAGCTTTGATTCTAGAAATTTATTGAATCTTATAGGCTTTAGAAAACCTAGGAAATGATATAGGCCATCCTTGATCAGCCTAGAGACATAAAGCCTATCCAATATAGTATACCAATAGTTAGCCTTTTGAGCCTATTATTAAGCCTTTTCTTTTTTAACCCCATACACCTTAACCCAAAACCCAAAATAAATAACCATTACCCATCTTCAAAATGAGTAGAGTAGAAAAAAGTTCAAAAATAGGACAAAAAGTCAAAGAAGTGAGAAAAATTAGCTGTCTTTCTTCCAAAAAAAGAGAGAGAGAGAAAGAAAAAGAAAGACCAAAAATTTGAAAGAGAAATTCACTTCAAGTACAAACCCAAAAGAAAAGTTGTCCTAGAAGATATTCAATGAAGACATCTACTCAATTTTGAACCTTTGAATTCTTTATACCATCCTTTTCTAAACCTATCCTAAGCCTGCATTTCATCCTAAGTAAAGACCTATTGATCTTAGGTGGACATAGCCTTACAGAAAAGAAAGAATTAAGGTAAAAGGACCCTAATATTCTTGGTGTTAACATCCACTCTTATGGATCACTTTCCTTTGTCTTATGAGCATTAAAAAGAATTATGTGAACCATTAGCTTGTTGGATTCAGTCACACAATGAGAGAAATATGTTTAATCCCTTATCTAAGAGTTTTATGTGGTTGTACACACACATATGCACTCTGAGAAATAGCTCAATTAAGATGTCTTTAATATGTGCATGGTTGTAAAATTGTCAAAACCTCTTCATTAAGTTGTGAAAAATTAGTAAAGTTGCTAATGAATGAGGATTCTCTGAGATAAAATAGGGGACTCGACTTTACTGAATTTTATGGCTATATTCACTGTAAACCCTCACGAGGCCTAACTCGTCCACTAGGGGTAACTAGGGGTTCAAGGGCTTGTTGCATTAGCTAAATGCAATCGTGAGTATCTATGAAAGTGGCATCTTGTACCAGTTTTGTGAAATAGTTATCTACATGTTTTACTCAGGACTAGCAAAATGCTGGTTGGGGGGTGCGCTAAGTGTTCAGTTTTTGCTAAAATACCCCTAATTTAGTGTTCAGTTAGAGCATCTAGGCCATTAATTTCAAGATTTTACATAAAATATTTCATTTTAGCTTTAATTGGCCATAAACCATTGAATTGAAAGATTTAGTGGTCAGATGATCATTACAACTAATCAGAGGATACTAAACAGTTCAGATGATTCTAATTGGGTCCTATGCATTGTAGATTAATCGATTCAGGCGTCGACGCTCCAGATCGAATCAAGGATATCAGATGAGGATGATGAAGTTTCATAGAAAAAGAAGATTTTGAAGAGTCCTACGACAGGACAAAGTTGACGACTTGCAGAGTTCTAGCAAGTATAGACTTCTAGTGGATCCCACTCTATCTCTCTTTTCCCTCTCTCTTATCTTTTCTTTCCATTTATCTCTCCATCTCTCTTATCTCTTATCTCTTTTCTCTCTCACATCTTTCTCTCCCACGATTCTTTTTTCTCTCACTCTCTCACATCTCTCTCTCTTTCTTCATATACCCCTCTCCATTCTCCACTGGGCTTGAACCTGTAGCCTCTCTTTCTCTTACTCTCCCAGCTCTCTCAATTGCGTTTCCCCACTGGTCGGCCATTGGTACGTGACACACCAAGCAGGCCTAGCTTTTTCTCCCTCTCCTTCTCCACTCCCTCTTTCCTGCTTACTCTCTCTATCTCTGCTTCTCTTCTCTTTGTGTCAGCACTAGTGCATTGCCCCTCTACTAGTCGAAACCCCAACCACCTGCCTGAAGCAGACGGTCTGGTCTGCACGTCTTCACTGGTCAGATTGCCCTATTGCTCCAGCCCACCTAGGGAGGAAAAACCCAAATTGGGTTTTCCTTCACTCTCTTCTCTTCTCTTCTCTTCTCCTCTCCCTTTCCCTCTTTTCCGCTCCTCCTTCTTCCTCTTTCCTTCTTCTCTCTTCTCCTCCTTCCCCACCATCTTCCTTCGTTGGGTTTCCTTGGGTTGTTTTCTTAAAACTAGATTTTCATCGAAATTCCAATTTTGCCCTTGTTTATTTAAACAAATCTCATTTCTATTCTTTCTGGTTAATTCCATCTGTGTCGCTGACTATTCTGGTTTTGGTTTATCTTTATTATGCTTATCCAGGAATAGATTAATCAAGACAAAACAATTAAGGTCGAACCTAATCAACGGGTTAGCCTTAACCAATCAAAATCTTCAATTCCTCATCTATTTGTCTTCTGATTTCAAATTAATTTTACAGATTCATGGTGAGGACATTCATTGTCATGATTAATGTCTCTGATCTTTAATCTGAACCTTAGAAAGTGATCTAAACCGTCCAATGTCCAAAATTCTTATTTAGGCTAGATCTCTTAGAATTTATGAAATCTGCCTAAGCCATCCGGTGGATCATCAATTAGGAGTACCAGAAAGATTTTGATGGAGTTTGATTGAATTTTATACACTCAAATCTGAAGAAATTAACAATAACTAGTCTAGGGAAGTGGAATTTTCTTGTTTCTTTAGTTAACTTCTGTTATTCTTGTGTTGAACTTCTGTAAATCTGATTGATAAATTATATTTGAAGTCTGATTTTTCATTTTTTATTTTTGTGAAATTTTATCAATTGATTGGATTTTAAATAATTAAAATTTATAAAAAACTCCAAAATTCTAAAGTGAGTCCCTGTGGGTTCGACCCGTATTTGCATAGCTATACTACAATAACCCGTGCACTTGTGGAAGACATCAACAAAAGCCTTAGGAGGGACAGGGTGGAAGACTTTTCTTTACCATAAAGCAATATGTTTCTTTACCATACGAGACTAATATATAAGTATAAAAGTTATATTATATATACTAACTCATACTAAAGATTTTTTTCCACCAAAGTGAAGCTGCAATAGCCAAATGGTTTTCAAGCTAGCTATATGCTCTACACATGCAAGTCTAATGTGCTATTGCGGTAGGAAAGAACGAAGCTATCATACAAGGTGTAACTACAATCAAAGCGAAACACCTACTTCAAGGAGAGCATACTAGGTCTAAGAAGTAGGTTTTAAGGAACCAAGTCAGCAAGTCAAAGCTTAAGGACGAATGAGTTCTTAAGTCAGCAAGCTTTCTCCCCTTCGACCCCCTTTCAAGCACCAAGGCACCAACAAAAGCTAAGCATAGTGACCAAATCAAAGAAGAGAAGTAGCTCGACTCTAAAGTAGGTACTAGAAACTTGAAGAGTTGAGATAGTTGAAAGAAGAAAGAACAGAGGAAGCAGTAACTGGCTAAGGTAACTCTACATGTCGAGGAGGAAATTCTCTTACTTTTAGTTCTTTCAAAGCTTGTTCCTTTCCAAAAACTGGACCAATTCTCTATCCCATAGTGGAAGTGCTCCTCCCGAAGTTCCCTATTGTCTATTCCCTTAGTTGCTACTTGCTTTCATGCGAGAGGTGAGTAAAAAGCTTAATCATCTTTGAGGGAATTCACATTGTATTCATATAGTGACAAAGTAAATCAAGAGCATTCTCCCTCTATTGCCCTAGATGAGTGATTGGTCGAACATTCAAAAATTGCATACTTCCTCATATTTTTGATTAAAATCTCTTCTTACCTTATTCTTTACCACTATTAGCACAGCTTCGAAGATCATTATCTTTCATTCGGCTATACCTATATGTGACAAGTGAATAGAAAATAAAATTGAGAACTAGATCGAAGGGAAGGATTGAGTTCAAAGACGAAGATAAGGCTTGGTGGCTTGCAAGGAAAGACTAGTTAACAAGTGAATGAACAAGAGCTCCTACTCATGTTCCTGCTCCAGCTTCTGTACCAGAAGCTACATATGCTTTGGTAAGATGCTTTCTATTCTCTACTGCTTGCTATTCTTATTCCTACAACTACTCTTATTCCTCCCATTAACTACAACCAAGACTCAACCTCTATCTCCTATGCCCTGTTCTTTTGTCATTTTGAATCATTGATTCCTTATGGTGATTGCAGTTCCTTTATTTGTGTTATACTAGTTTCCTTTCCTCTAGGTGTGTTGGCAGCCAAGGGAGGACGAGGACTAGAGTCCAACACGAAAAAATGTACAACAAAACAAGGATCAAAGAATGTCTTCTTTGCTGGCCTCTTCGCTTTCTTAAAAGGAAAAGCAAGCTATGCAATAAGAGGCTCAACCATAAGCCCAACTCTAATGGCGAGGGAGGAATGTTGAAAACAATCTTATTAGAATTATTGGAAGTGAACGCACCCACCCTGGGGTGGAAGCAAATTCAATGGGTGCATTGCGTGCCATGCGGCATAGCAGGCAAGGAACTCAGTGGGCAGGGGAGAAGGTGGAGGGTTCACACAAGTAAGTGAAGGACCCCCTAGGGCCTTTTTAAAGTGTGGTCCACATGGCTAGGGGGGAAGAAAAGGGAGGGGCGGAACTCTAATGTATGGGAAGGGGGTGGAGCCTTATGGAGTAAGGGCCTTCCCTTTGAGTTTGAGACCATTTTTTTTTTTGTATGCCTCTCCATGAGCAAGGAACGCAATGAGTAAAGGGAGAGAATGAAGTGGGCTGTATTGATGTTGGAATTTCCACCTATTTGTATCTATTTAGTGATTAGTTTGCTAGTTTCTTTGATCCCACTTGGTGTTCCTTTTCTATTTACTTCTAATAGTTTGACCTATCCAAAAAAATTGTCGGGCCTTGAATGTGGTTCTCATCCTTTCAGTGATGCCAGAAGTCGATTCGATACACAAATTTATCCGATTCCTATTTTATTTATTATCCCTAATATAGAAGTCACCTTTTATTTTCGTTGGGCAGTACCTCCTCCCAACAAGATTGATCCATTTGGATCTTGGTCCATGATGCCCTTTTTATTGATTTTGACAATTGGATATCTCTATGAATGGAAAAGGGGTGCTTCGGATTGGGAGTAACTACTAGTGAGAGGGGACAAATCGAGGGGAAGGACAAAGGAAAGACCGATGCCTACATTAAATGAATTGATTCATCATGATGTTACTAAGCCATGGACTAGTTCTCTATTATATAGTAGTTCTACATCTGTTTGTTCCTCAATTTCCAAGCATCTATTCCAAATGTTTTACTAGTTCCCAATTTTCAAGAAAAGGAATGAGAAAGACGTAGTCTTGGTATTGGATCCACTCTTCTATTAGCATGAACATGTATTAGATTCTATTCTTATTTATTCTTAGAAAAGAGAACCCCCCACTTGAACCATGCTTAATACCACCAATTCCTCTCGAATAAGTTCTACAATAGAAGCTTTCAACGTAGACCTGGGGAAAAACATTTCACTCACTGAGAAGTAAAACTTGTAACGATATCACCCTAAAGACGGATGTGACGGGTAGAAGTGGCATTTGGAAGTGTTGCTGACTTTATATTTAGGTTTTGGTGTGCCATTGGTAATGATTCTACTACAATGCTAAAAATTCGCATGTTGATCCTAAGTAATCATTGTTGTTCATGGGATTCTGGAGGAACTACTTTGTTAGGATTGGCGAATTGCTGTGATTCTTCCTAAATGGCATTGATTCTCTCATCGAGAGTCACTTTGAAAGTCTTACCTAAACTCTTCTGACTGAATATGATAAAGCCTATAAAACAACAAGCCACTATCATTTCTTCATTATAGATTGAGATCTTCTCCGGACTTGATGCACAAATAGATGGAATAGCAGCAAATAACATCTTTCTATCCTACATATCCTTGGAACTCAATTTCATTTAGAAACATTATCAGCATCTATCTTTTAGCAATTGAAGAGGAAGTTGTTTAGGACAGGATTATAGAATCGGATGCGCTCACCCA
The DNA here is from genome assembly GCA_035236585.1 of Warburgia ugandensis. Taxonomy (NCBI): domain Eukaryota; kingdom Viridiplantae; phylum Streptophyta; class Magnoliopsida; order Canellales; family Canellaceae; genus Warburgia; species Warburgia ugandensis. The sequence continues at coordinate 44,500,741 of CP141127.1, read as the reverse complement.
GCGAGAATAGAACTTCATATTTGGTAACTCTCTAGTAGTCATGTTTAACCTTGAATGACATTTATAAATTCTACAGCAATAGTCACTTGGACTCAGAAAGTGATAACAAAAATGGCTAACCCAATAGCAGATTTCGTAGCTACCACTATTGGAATTAATGAAGCAAATGATTGACCCATCATATCATCCAAAGAAATGGAAAATACCAAAAAGTTCAAATTCATAGCTAATAACATTGATTCAATTGGCATTGACATAATAGGAATATTTCATCTATTAAGGAGGATTCCCTGGATACCGAAAATAGAGATGATCATTGAAAATGTGAAATATTTGATAGGATCCATTTCAAGAATGTGGAATGTTGGAGAAATTCAAATAGAATATGGATTCAATCCATGCATAAGAGATTCATTTTCCTTTACCAAGAAGTACAGAAATGTGGATTTGTTTAGATGACCCTTCTCCTTATTTCTCTGTATATATAACTCCTTTTTCTTTTCTTATGCAGATGCTCCCATAGTAGTTGTGCCTCTTCGGTCTTCTCCTAAGGCTATGGTGGTGGTCAACCCAATTGCCTGGTTGTTCTTGTATTGTAGTTCCCTTTCTTATTGGAAACTTCCTTTTAGTGAACTGCAATAAACTACTATTTACTAACTAATAGGGCACTCCAACCAACTCATGTCCATTAAATAGTCTTTGTTAGATTTCAGAACATCCTATCACTTAGTCCCAAAAAATAATCCAAATCCAGCACTAAATGACGAACTCCAAGATAAAGATGAATGGACAACGCAAAGGCAGTAAGACCAAATGAGCTTAGGATGAACTTCGATGAATTAGGTGAGGATTGGTAAACATGAAAATATGACAAACAAATAAAACCTATTTTTGGAAAGAGAATCAAACTAAACGAGACCATAGTGGTGAGGAAGGCCCCGATGATTCTATGAGAAATTGGAAACTTGAAGTGAGCTATGACTTATAAAGATTAAGATGAGGAGGTAACGGTCGAAAAATCTTCATTTTCTATTCATATTTCCCAAAGGAGTATTGCCACATCAAGGTGACAGGATTCGAACCAATGGCGCCCCTATGTTATTAGTCCCAAAGCAGATGCACTGACTAGATTGCATTACACCTTGTCTCTCCCCTACAACTAGGTAGAGGGCTTAAATGTAGTAAGGCCACCTGATTGATGAAGACTCGAACCAAACTCTCCCATCCTTTTTGGGTACAGGGACACAAGAACAAATTCAAGTAGTCAACCACTTTTCTCAAATCTACCTCCAACCACCTCACTCAGCTCTCCTTTTTTACATCAAATTTCAAAATCCAGCTCAGTACTGCTACGTGTCCTTTGGACCCTTTGACCACTTAGAAGTGGATTCGAACCACTGACACAAGGATTTTTAGTCCTTTGCTTTAACTAGCTGAGCTACCTGAACCACTTTCCTAAAGTGAGTTTTCTTCTTGAAGGGAGGAGCATCACTTGACAAACTAAGAGCTGACCAATCCAGTCCCTGGCCGGCCCTCCTTTGGTTAGGTGTTCTTCACTATAGATGCCACCAAGAAAATGAAAGACTATTTATACTCCTAGTCTCTAAGTAGTGCTATTCTATCCTTCAGGGGACTCTACAAAGAAGTTCTTTCTCTCACATAATTTTTCCCACCTATTCAACTTCCATGCCAGAGGAAATGGGATTTGAACCCATGATACAATCTTCTTGTATGTTGATTTTGTAAACCAATGCCTTAAGCCACTCAGCCATACCTCCAAGTTTTTTTATCAGAATTGGATGTGTGGTGCTGGGTTTGTTGCCTGATGGGCTATCTAATCCGATCAACTATGTAAGACCCTCTCATGTAAGGCATGCTAGTGCCCTTACAAATAGGGCTCTTCCCCTATGAGCAAGACTCTATCCATATCTATGGATCTCCCCAGTATCCAAGCAAGACTCCAAAAAAATCCACCACTTGTTGGGTGACACCTACTTTTCTATGAACACCCCACCCATACGATTATAAGGGTGATGAACTTTGCCAATCTTCGCCTCCAACTCGACCAGGACAGAACACCCTTAATGGTCAATCCCAAGCCAAGCCCTTACCTGCTTGAATTCAATTCATATCTCCTTCGTCTGGTCAAGAAGGGAGAAAGTAGCAAACAACAAGCAACAAGAATAATTTACTAATAGGGCTAATCGAGGAGCAACTACAAAGTGTTGGCCTTGCGCATTAGCGTTATTATGGAGTTTTTTGGCATACTACCTTGATGTCGTAAGGGAGAAGGGCATGAGAGGGGACTTCTTTGAAGCCATAGCGCGACATACTAAGAAGGTAGTGATGGGCCCCTATTAGCCCTTCTTAATAGAGTTCATTTTTTAGTTGCTTGCATATCTCAAAACAAAACAACATTGGAATTTTACATAAGAAAGAAAGCTCAAAGTAGCAAGAGACTCAAAATTAGTTATCATCCGCCTTACAGGAGAATGGAAGGGAGGCAAAAGATGAAAGGCTCATCCCCTATCTAAAACTCATTAGCGTTAGAGAGCGTCTATCTAAATATTTAAATTTTATAAGATCTCTTTCACTCATATCCCAAATATGATTTGGTTCACAAATGTCTTATCTATACTATCCCATGATAGGGATACCTAAAGATACGTAGATAGCACCTGTAATAACCCCAATTTTTGTAAGTGATTTAGAAAATCAATAAAGTTTGAGTTTCAGAAATTTTGGGCTGAAATATTAGGATTATTATATACTTCTTATAAAAGTATAATCAATGAATAAGACATGTACAATTGAAATTAAACTTAGCAAACCCTTCCGAATGACTACAAGCACGACAAATTCTGAATTCGAATGAAAAATCCTTAATTTTCTTCACTTTTCGGACAAAAGGGTAAAATTGTAATTTGACCTAAAAATAAAATCTAAGACATCAAAATTTAGAATTTACTAAGAAATACAAATCCAATGCCACTAAGTACGCTCAATTCTGAGATCATGGGAATAAATTCTAATGTTTTTAATATATAAAGGGCAAAATGGTCTTTTTACACCATGTGGGGCCCACAAGGGACCCAAAAACGAATCCTATGGCAAGCCCACGTGAAATCATGGCTCAAACTATACCAGCTGGTCCTGGGAAAGTAGGTGGAGAATGGGAGAATCCAATGCTTATTTAATAATAAAAAATTAACCATCATTAATGCATATCATCATGAAAGAAGACCAAAATGCCAATAAATACAACCCCAAAAATCCTCCAAAAATGTTCATAAAAATCCCACAAAATTTTCTTCACTACCCTTACAAATCTAGACCTAGATTCATCCCTAAAGACCCAAAACTCTCAAGAGATCTCCCACTTTTCATTTTCTTTTTCTCTCTTGGGGAAGTAGGTGGAGAATGGGAGAATCCAATGCTTATTTAATAATAAAAAATTAACCAGCATTAATACATATAATCATGAAACAAGACCAAAATGCCAATAAATACAACCCCAAAAATCCTCCAAAAATGTTTATAAAAATCCCACAAAATTTTCTTCACTTCCCTTGCAAATCTAGACCTAGATCCATCCCTAAAGACCCAAAACCCTCAAGAGATCTCCCTCTTTTCATTTTCTTTTTCTCTCTAGATTGGAACAAGAGACCTAAAATCAATTAGACACTCTGTTCCAGATCTAATATCACAAATTCCACCATCCAAAACTTCCCAACATACCTTATTTACAAAAATCCCAAATAAATTTTGAGATCCAATGGTTCAAACAATGGCAATCATAAGAAAGGTGGATTTTGGGCCATATCTTCATCAAAAGGGTATTCTCTTAAATTGGACCATATAACTAATAGTTTTCTCCAATCAGGTAGGTGGAAATACTTTCTGTACATGTTTACTAGTGTTTTATGAAATTTTTATTCTACTGTAATTTTATTTTGGTAATAAAATAGTAAAAATAAAGTAAACAACAGAACCTTCAATTCGGGATGATTGAGTGCTCAGATGGAAAATTGGAACTTACCAATTGATCTAGAAGGGTCCAAAACCTGAAGGGTAGATTTTTCACAAGGATCGGTTAAGTTTTGAGCCCTCAATTGATAGGGGATTGATTGGACGATCCAGAACGAACGGAGCCCAGGACGCTGCATACGACGCACCACAAAAATGCCACACACAAAAGCATTTTCGCATGCGCGCTGCCCATGGGACGTTGTCCCAAGCGGGATGATGGGGCTTCTGGAAAAACCTCGAGCAGACGCGCCCACCTCGAGTCCCAATTACGGGCGCATGACGACGAGCGTTCCGCTCGTCCCGCACACGTCCATGGACATCCTGTGCGGGAGCTTCCGTATCTCATCCACGATGGACGCGCCCGATGAACTGAGCATTCCGCCCGGCTTGTTTCCCCTAGACTAATCTGGGCTGTCCATTCCAATGGGCCCAGATCAGATCTAGGCCTTGGGAATGGACTGTGAACTTCCAGATCTGATTATAGAGTCATATGAACTCCAAATCGAGATCGAAAAGAGGATATGGAAAGCTTACAACATCTATTTTCTCATGAAATGATAAAATGGAGAAAATATGTCATACAAATTTCTATATTTAGGAATCAAGTTTCAAATTGCCAAGATCTTCAAGATCTGAGATGATCAGATCTTGGAGATATGTTTTAATAATAATATAATATTGAAATGAAGTTATCTAAATGGTTTATTTGAACATATCTAAGAGATATTTAGGGATTTACCCACTATGGAAGGAAAAACCCTAAAAATTACAAAGGGACCCACTTGATCAATATGATCAAGTGTGATCAGATCCTGGGGATGGATGGAATGGATGTTGATATGATGAAATCCAAGGAGATCATGGATGGATTATGACAAAAATGAATCAATATGATCTTTGGACCTTAATAAAGAAAGCCCCGTAAATATAACTAAAACCCTTAATCAAAAGGAAAAGATCTCAGATCTAATGGTTGGATCATAAGTGAAGGTTTCTAAAAAGATTAATGTAATTAGTTTCATTTTTTATTAATTGATAATAACATTTTAAATATGATTTATGTTATAAAGCATGCTAGTGTAATTTTTAGACCTTAGCATGACATGTAATTAGATTGTTATCATAGGTTGCTAGATTTAATTATCTTAGGGGCATGTTAGTGTGATTTTATGTAAGTGTAACTTAGGACCAAGTTAGTATGATATCATGCCATTGTAACTTAGGATCATGCTAGTTTAAGTACAGTTTTATTCCATTAGGTTAAGTTACATTCATAAGGGGCATGTTAGTATAAATGTTTGTTAAATTTATATTGGAACGATGCTTTAAATTTTATGATTTAATTATTGTCAAATTTTATTAGTAGATTCAAATGTTAAGTAGTTGTTGAGATACAAAGAGCATAAGTCACCAAAATGTAATCTAATTGGAAATTAGAGTTTCATCAACACATAAGAGGAAGGAATGACTTTGACTTAACATTAGTAAGGGCTATAGTTAGTAGGACAATATAAGGATTATCAAATCCTTAGCCCAAATTAGGAGAATAATAAACCCCATGAATGATATTGTAAATATTCATGGACTTAATTAAAATCAATTAGAAAGAGTAGTTAGGGTCAACATGCTTATAGGAACCTTATGAAAGGTTGAACTAAGGTCACTCTAGTGAATGTTGAACATAGTGGTTAAGGGGGTTATCTAATAGAGCCTCGCTCTTCCCCTACCTTCAGTTGACATTTGTGAGGTCTAAACGCCTCCTTACATGAGGATTGAAGTAACCACTTTATGTTCACCCATTCAGCTAGTAAGCCTTAGCTAATTGGAAATAAGAGGAACAGTCTAGACTTAGGCTGAATATAAGTTACCTTCAACCAGCAAAACATTAACTAGTTGAATAATAATATTAAGATCATAAAAGGTTAGTAAATTATCTAACCCTAATAAAAACTGTAAGTAAGATAAGGATGATCAAACAAGATCCATTAGTTCATGAATGATCAAGAACAATAAAAACAAGAATATTGTATTGTATTTGGTTTTCATGATTGCTAGTATGCATGTTATAGATCAAATCTAGTTCATTAGATTAGATAATCCAAACCCTTGATCAAAGATGATTCAAGGAAGAAAACCAAGATCATCCTTAGGGATGATCCAATAACTAAACTTAGATCAAAGAAGAACTAGATGGTAGAAGATCTAGGACCTTGATCTTTATCAACATGTGTAGATTGTCAATCAATGGATCTATGAAAGATCAAGATCAAGCAGATGGACACACACGACTTAGAGATAGAAAAACACTTAGATATGAATGATCTAAAGATCATTCTAAACATCAGATCTAGTGATCAATAGGATAGTTCATAATTTATATATATTGACAAAATGTATGGATGTACAGATTACATACATCAATCAGGATCATGAAAGATCTGGGGAGAGGGATCACTACTTGACGGTAGGAGGATTTGATGAATGCATTAACATGGGATATACATGATTGAACCCGTGACCTTATGTTGACAAGAGTAATGTTAATACTTGTTTTACATCCCTTGAAAACCTTATGATCCAACCAAATACATATAAAATGGCTACGGACTAGACTATAAGTGAATAGGGAACTAGAAGATATTTCAGTCCTAAGTAAACAAACAGATGGTCTGATATGTATGAAATCTATTTTACATACAAGCTTGGAGGCTTGTGATTTTGTTTTAATAGGCATAAGCCTAGGGGGATGCTATGCTAGAGGAGTTATAAGGGTTTGGTCACCCGCTCCTTGAAATTTGATGATACCTTGTCCTATGAGAGGCTAAAAGTCGGGTGGGTCAATTATGGGAAGGCCACCACTATGAAAGTCCTGTCCCCCTATATGGGCAGTGACATAATATTTTCCACCATGATATCAGTGGTGAACAGGGCAGTTATCCGAGCGCGCTAGTACGAATCAGACTGCAGCATGGTAGCCATTTTGATTATTTTGCACTATGATGCATATGAGAATAGGCATAGTAAAATGCCTTATGGTTTAGCATAATAAAATGCTAGGTAATTGTATATTACCAATATTTCCCAAGAAGGGAAATTCCCAATGTAAGATTAGCTGAAATACTAAATTCTCATAATAGAGAGAATTGATCAGCTTAGTTGGGAATGATATTTGACTATTTTCATAAATTTAACTGATTTTCCCATCTTTAGTATGTATGTATATGGATGTACATAACTTACAAAGTAAATAGTACAGACAAGAATATGTTTAGGGATAATGGGATTATGAAGTATTGAAATTACATTGTCAATTATTGTGCTTCTTGAATCCCCTACCAAGCATTGCTTGCTGAGATATTGTAAATGTTGCAATATCTCAGATATAGGGAACGAGAGTTAGGAGCTGAAGACTTGAAGAGAATAATCTTCAAGGTATACTCTTGAAGACATGTATTTTGCTTTGTTGAGAGTTTTATTGTATGGTGAGCTTGAGTTTTGGATTATGTAATTTGGACAAGTATTGTAATAGATTTGACTATACTGCGAACCACTGAATGGATTCTGGAATTTAATGAAAGTCTATTCCTTCAATGGAATTTTATCTTGTACAAAAAATTCTACTTATGTTATGTATGAAGTGATGACTTGGGTTTTATAAAACAAGTTCAAAAGAAAAGAATTTTCGCTGCTTTGTTTTGCGAAAAAAATTTACACTATTAAGGGCCCTGCCTTTCAAAATACATTACAAAATGTGTTACAAAAACCCAAGTCGTCACAGCACCATTCTTCGTCCAATAAGAAAATCAAGTGTCGCATTATTTAACCACTCCTTTGGTTGATCAAGAATGAGGGCAATCAAAAGAAAGTGAAACTGAGAGTAGCTTGGATCGTCGAATCAAAAGAATGGGTCATAAATAATTTAGTAGGAAACAATGAACATCTCTATGATATCAAGAACTTTGTTGAGAAAGGTGAGTTTCCAAGTTTTTCCATGGCCAAAGATAAGCATTTTGTCAAAAAAAGGAAACCTGGTACATATATACATATAAAAGAAGACGGAGTTGTTAAGTCCAGTTTTGAAGGCTCTCGACGTCAATGTTCCACAGGCATAACTTGCTTGAACTTACTGATTAAGGGCTAAGAGGGACCTCCTAGCTCAAATGCAATTAGAGCACATGAGGCGTCTTCCCGAATTCCTATTAGTTAGGCTTCTAATCTATTTCACTAGTGGCCTGAACTATGAGTTGAGTTAGGCAGTCGAGTCCTTACTTTATGATAACATTCAATGATCCCAAATGCCTCTCGAGTAAGGGCCTCAGCTAAGATAGATCTGTCGCTTCTCTTTTATGGAAGGTTCAATATCTATCGTTACCTTTCATGGTCAGTCTAAGGTCAATATTGCTTCTTTGTTTGTCTATCTCTAAGAGGGAGGGTCCAATCTAGGATTAGATAGATAGGGCTTTCTTTTTTATCGAATGAAAGAGCAATGAAAGCAACTCAATTGATAAGGCAGGAATAGGAGAGCGACTGAGTCACTAATGGCGGAATAAGTGCCCTGTAGATGAGTAATGGGGAGTTCGAGACAAGAGCAAGTTAACTACCACAATTATCTGTATCGAGAGCTAAAGAGATCTATATTTGACTCCTATAATAAGGTGGTGTCATTCTGGTCTCGTAGTGCTGGTGAATCTTCCTTTCCTCCTTGTGGTAGGTTGTGTCAAGTTAGTCTATCATTCTTCTAGTGAGAACGCCAGAATGACTTCTGGAGGTTGGTCAAAGATAGAGAGGTTAGAGTGCTTTTTTTTCTTTGAGCTCCTCAAGGAGATGCTATTGGCAGAATGGCTTCTATACTCTTCTTTTCTACTCACTGATGCAAGGTATGTTGGGTGCTTGGCCGTCCGATAGATCTGCTCTGAACTGTACATAAAGTCTGAGCTACACTCTTTTTTTCTGACTTGATCCTTACTAATAGGAGCAATAGGTCCCGTCCGTTTGTGGAAGCAAGACAATCTGCTCTTACTCCCTTTGAAAAATCAAGGGCAAGGTAGTTCATCTATCCATCCTAACTTCACTTCTTAAAGGGAGTAAGAGCACAAAATGGCTTGACTTCTTAAAGACACGCAACAGCCTATGAACTTTATCTCGCTTTAGGGTGCTTTCCCTTTCTTCTCATACCATACTTATATCACTCTTTTGTGGTCCCCATTACTCATCTATAGCCCTTGCTATTAAGGACAAGACTAAGAGAATGATAAAGACTCAAATGAGAAATGAGAAAAACAAGAGCTTTAGGGCCATTTAAGTAGTGTTCTACTCCTAGAATATTAACACCATGAGGTCACTTTGTCTCAATAATGAGCACTTTTTACTAGAAAGTTATCAGTGCCTTCAAGCATGACACACCATTGACTTTACTAACAAGAGAGAAAAGACCAGATTGACGTTCCCACTACCAGAGCGACAACACTACCCTTCTTTCCCTTATGGTAAAGGAAAGAAAGTCAACTTCTTTTAAGAGAGAATAAGTGGAGAGGACTAGAAAGAGAGAGTTTGTTTTATCAATCCCACGGTGAATACCAAGCATGGCACATTACTCAAACAGGGATCTATTGCTCTCCCCTTATTCTCTCTTAAAAGCCTTTTTGTTGAGTTGATTCACTTACCACAGTGAAAGCGAGGCTTGTGTTTACTACTGTAAGAGCCCTATTTGTAAGGGTACTTTTGATCCAATGAGAAAGCATCCTTATTCACTTACTAATAGGGTGTGATGGGGCCCCCCATTTTCCCTTAGTAGTAAGGCCTTGCCTTGACATTTTGTCGATCTGTTCTCTCTTAAGGCTTTATGGTCGCATCACTTGCAGTCTCTTCCTCTTGTATCTGTCTTTCTCTTGCCTTCCTATTCATCTAAATATCTGGTTTTCCTATCGCTCACCTGTTCGTATAGCTCTACATAACATTAGCTATCGTTAACAAACCTACCTAATAAGGAAAGATAAGAATTTGTTCCCCCTGAGAAGGAAAGAGAGTTTGAATGAAGTCAAGTGTCGTAGCCCTTTATGTCAAACTCTCTTTAGGCTTGCATAGCCCTTTACATAATAGGACTTTCTTATCTCGCTTGCTACTTTCTCGCAACTATAGAACTTTCAAATATAGCCTATTTTCTTGTTTTGCTTACTGCTTGTGTTCTATTTGCTAGCTATAGTGATTGAATCAGTCATTCTACTTTACTTGAGAGAGGTGCTCACTGCAAGTTTTTTTCTCACTTGTTGACTAATCAGCTGTCTAGAGAAAGACTAAGCCCCTTTGTTTTCTTAAGACCAAAAGAGTGAAATAAAGAGAAAGAAGAAAATCAAATTTTAGTGAACCCAAGCTCTTACTGATCTACTTGTGGGCTTTAGTGCTTTCTTGCTTCTGAACAACTTCACTAACAGCTTTCTACCAGCTATTCAGATTTAGTCTCCCCTTAATCCATAGAGCTCTGACGTCTTCGCTCACTTTTTGTATGCTCTTAAAGCTTTGCTCCTGTCTTTCTTACTTCCTTCTTTCTTACTTTGCACTAAATCCCCTGCTCGACTGCATCTAGGCCCTTGCTTGTTGGTTACAATGCATTTTCCTTCAAGCTCCAGGTTTTCTTCTCAAGCCTGACTGAAAGCTCACATGACTCTTTAGCTCTTTCTTGATGCTATTGACTAGAAAAACTTTGCTTACGGTAAAGCAAACACCAAAAAAAATTGCTTTCTGCAGTGGAAGCCTTACTTGTTTTATTTGTAAGGCCCCATCTCTCTTAAGGCTCTCCACTCACTGCCTATGATAGGAGCCTAAGAAAGAGTTTGAATCCAATCCACTTATAGAGAAGGACAAATAAGAAACCACATTGAAGGATATGTTTTTGAATCAAGCTTATTTACTCATCTATAGAGCCGGACAGCACAGAACAAACCGCTATCACTCGCGAGCATTAAGCACTCTTTGAATCCTGCTTGCTATACTTGCCTACATGCTTGAGAAGGAAGAAAGATTGTTTCAATCCTAGAAGAAGAGTTTGAATCCAATCTACTTATTTCTTTCTCGCATATTTCCTACTCTTTTAGCTATACTTACCTTGCTTTCGAGCAAAGCATGACTTTCTCTTTATTCGGAGTCCTATTAATTAAGGTGGTCTTTGGCTCACTTCTTTTTTGGCCCCTTCTCTCTTAAGGATTTTTGCTTGCACCACCATTGGTTAAATGGTGCTGCGGATGGCTCATTCTATATACTCCATTCATTGGCCTTCCTACCTAGGAATCCCTTCACTCCCACTCCCCATTACTCATCTATAGGGCACTATACTAGCACAACCAAGAATGACTTACCCACAAGAGGGGGGGAAGTAATGACCACTCACCCTAATGACTAAAGTGAAAAGATTATGCAAAAAGGGATAGCCATATGGAGCAAGGGGGTACATAGGAGAAGGAGAAAGAAAAATCCAAAATGTAGCCTTCTTCTTATATAGCATACTGTTAGACTCTATGTAACTTCCACTTTTTAAGCTTTCAAAAAAGTCCATTATCCTCTCTCGGGTTTGAACTCATCCCCTACAAAGAAGATTTTTAGGAGAAAAGAGTTCCACATCTTTGTTCCCCTCTTTAGTGGATCTAACTCTTCGAAGGAATTGGTTAACTAGAAAGGTAGGAGATAGGAAAGGTTCACACCTTGCAAGATGTGAGTGTGTTAGAGGGGTGGAAGAGGGTCACACATACCCCCAAGCGTGGAACATATCAGATTATGTTGTCCAAGCCCAGGAGCTGATACCACACTCATTGTAGATGAAAGGCTCACTAAAGAAAGCAAAATGTGGGATCTGACTAAGTAAAACATGGGCCTCTCATTTCCCAAAGCCAAAAGAGAACACCTTAAGAAAAAAGAAAGCAATTAGCCTAACAAAAAGAAGAACTTCAACTATAAGGTTGACAATTCCACTCACTTGAAAATGGGATAGCCTACCTATATGACACTGCCCCAAATGGGGCCCAAAAAGCCTTTCTTGAACTTTGTTGTTTTACAACAAAGGATGCCCGAAAGGGGAAAGAAAGAGTTATAAGCACTCAGAACACTTCCTGTAATGGTTAATGAGACTGAAGGTATGCCACTAAGAACTATTGCTACACAAGGAAGGAACTATCAAAGCATATAAACTGTCTTCCATCAAATCGAAAGAAGCTCATATAGACATAAGGAAATGAAAGAAATCTCAATGAAAGATAGTTATCTTGCCATGGAAGGAGAAGACATAAGGACAAGACCTCTTACTAGCTGATCGGATGGAAAGAATGAGAGAAGGACTTCAACTTACACTTAAAGGGCTGACTTATCACTAGAATGAAAAGAGGCTTGCCTCAAGATAGGAAATGAATGCATTAAAGTAAACTCCCACTTAATGACCTGCATTGTCTATTCTCTTCTTTGGCTCGACCACTTGTATAAGTGGCTAATGAATGGGATCTTCATTTGGAAATAGACTCCCTGGTAACTAAGGGGGATTCAGTAAATGTCCCTTCTCTTATTTTGAAGGGAGACACAAAGCATAGGACCCTATTTTGAGAATTATCTTGACATTCTAGACGAAAGAAAAAAGCTGACAAATCTAAGAGTCAACAAACAACTGTAAAAAAAGTAAGAAAATTCTATAAAACCACTCATCATACGCAAGCAAAGCAAGAAGCAACTCATGAAGGAGTGTGCGCTCTCTAATACATAAGTTACCCTCATCTAACTTAGATTGGATGTCTTCATAGAGATGTTTCCAATATAATTAGATTCCAATGATCATACTCTCGTGGAACATTTAAGGTTTGGAACACTCTCTGTATCCCTTCCTTAAGGTTTGTCTGGAGGCATGTGGATCCTTTGAAATAAAAAAGAAAAGAAAAAGAATAGATGATGTAGACATTTTAGCACAATCTGACTGTGTAGTTCCTATTACAATATTTGATAGAACTCTCCATAAAGAATGGTTCATGACATTTGTTTGTGCTTATTCTCAGGCTTCCCTTCAAAAGAGACTCTACATGATTGAAGACAAATACTTGAATACAAGCATGGAGCCTGAGTACTCATTGGGGACTTTAATGCCATCAAATGCTTATTAGAGAAAAAAGGGGGAAGCACATTTATTCCTGGCTATGGCTTTGTGGATTTCATTAGTGAAAGTGGTCTCATTGACTTGGGATTTGCAACGAAAGTGTTGTTTCTAAAATCATGGAATGACTAGATAGAGCCCTTGCTAATAACTAGCAGTGTACCATATACCTTGAAGCAAATATGACTCACCTGCCCAGGGCATTGCTAGACCCCGATTTTTCTTCGTTGCAAGCTTGATCTTCCCCTTGCTAAGGGACCTTTTCATTTTAAAGTTATGTGTGTCGATATTGATTAAGATGAAAAGCTGCTTATCAAGTAGTTCTCTAGCTCGCAATTGACCTACTCAAAAGCTTCAAAGAAGTCACCTTCACTCACATGTCCAAAATTTATAACAAGTTAGCAGACTCACTAGCTATGCTTCCACCTCTAGTACATATGCCCATTCATAGGAGAAGTGAGTCTTTTGTTATTGAGATGCTAGACACGCTTGCTAAAGAAATCACCTTTCATGATCGAGATACTTTTGTCTTCTTGGATTATGAGGATAATGTCTTTCGACATAAGGAACATGATGAATAAGAAAATATCTTGGCAATCGATTTTGGACCCTAATAGGATGAATATGAAGATAATGGTACGTATTACAACATGTAATATTTCCTAAAGGATGGGCATATACCAAAGTACGCAACTCAGAACCAAAGAAGAGCCCTGAGGGAACTTGCTCATAGATTTGTGATACTGTGAGAGGTACTATTTTAAGAATCTTTTGAAGGAGTACTTTTAAAATACGTCACTCAGGAAGAAGTTTCATACATTGTACAACATGTGCATTCCAACATATGCAGAGGACATGTCAATAGTTAGATGTTAGCAAAGAAGATGATGAGAAAGGCTTACTATTGGCTAAGGGCCTTTGTTAATAAGTGCCAGAAATTTTGCACTCGCTCCTTTTAGTCGCACCTTCGTCATCTCTTCATTTGTCGACTGCCCTTAGCCCTTCTCGATGTGGGCATTGACATCCTTGCACCGTTCGACGTCTATGTTGTAACATGTACTAGACTAGCCTAAATTCTGACAGCAACAGAGTACTACACCAAATGGGTGAAAGCAGAGCTAAGCATCAGGATCACCACCAAGAGGATTATGAGATTCATCATGAAAAATCTCTTTTTATCACTGAGGCCTACCAAAGATCTTTGCCATAGACAACAGGCAACAATTCAACTCAGATGAAATATGGGGCCTATGCAGAAGATTCAAGAAAGAACTCCATCATTCATCCCCTTATTATCCTCTGTTTAATGGTAAGGCAGAAGCTACCAACAAGACTCTCATTGCCATCCTAAAGAAGTGTTACATTCCATTTCTAAAGTGAAAGGCATAAAGAGGGTCAGGTTGGCTAGAATGACTAATTTAAGCTTTCTTTATGAGCATACTACACCTTGATCAGAACCCCCACTCCCCTCGACCTAACTTATTAAGGCCGTTAAGTGAATCCTTAGGGGTTTTTAATCGAAAAACAAGGGGGTTTTGAAGGGGAGTTGAGGGAGACCTACCTGGATCCCATTTGTAGCAATGGAGAAAGTTGGAGTGGTGTTTATTTGGCCGAATTTTAGTGGGTACAAACCCTTGTCTTTGCTCACGGATGAATTATCGCCACTGAGGTGTTTGTTGGAGCGGAAGAAGAAATTAGGAGAGGGGAAATGGAGAAAGGAGTGAGAGAAATCGGATTTCGGTTTCAGTCACGCTTTTGATGACAAAGAAGGTAGATGGTGAAGATCTTGCCAGGTTGGGGAAAACCCTAGCTAGTTGGATCAGGCAAAGTTGTGGGTTGGAAGATGCGTCCCCGAATGTGCTAGTCTGTGACAAGTTGGTTCTTGGGCCAAGCGCGTGTGGGGACTACCGCTCCGACTGGAAAGAGAAGAGAGAGGAAAAAGAAAAGAAAAGGAAAGTGAAAGAGAGGGAAAGAGTGGGAGAGTCAAGGGGTCTATGCAGCCCATAGGAGGGCTATTTATAGGGTTAATTGTGTATTATTTTATTTAAAATTTCTATTATTTCTTAAAAAATAGTTTTTATTCTTTTCTTATTAAAATCAAAAGAGATTCGTCATCATGTTTAGTTTTCGTCATTGATATTCTATGAGCTGGCTGTCCACTAGTTCACCCAACTTTTGTGGACCCACACAAAAGTAAAATGATCATTTTACCCCTATGGGTTAATATAAATTCATAAAATTAAGAAAAATAGGGAATTTTCACCCAAGCTTAGATTTCAGCATGCTTATGGTCATTCTAGCTAGTTTTCCATGAATGATTCCAAATATCTATGTTTCAAGACTTGATTCTCTTCTAAAAAAATAATATTATATTAAATATAATATTTCACCTCGATTATTGTAAAAAACTCCAAATAATTCCAGAAAAATTGGGATTTTCACATTCTTCCCCCCTCATAGAAATTTTGTCCTTGAAATTTAATATAACAACTCACTTATGAGTTATCATCATCTCATTTATAATTTTCCTCCTATAGCTTGTTTTGTGAAATATTGACACTTAAGGAAATCCTTTATTCCCCTTTTGATTCACCAGTCATATTACCTTTTCCATTAAGGTAGAATTTATCAAAGCCATAAAACTTGTTGGAGAATTTAGCCATACAAGCTAAATAATAACTACTAATCTTACATTTTCTAACATTTCAAAATGACCAATTCCTCTAAGTAATCCCTTTGTTCTTATTTCATATTTCCTTTAACTAGTGTCATCAATTTTTTACTTTACCAATCGGTAATTCTCATAATATATTTCTATCATATTATTACTTCCCATTTCATTCAATAGAAATACTCTTTAACATGTCTTTTAAGGTATGGACAGTTCTTTGACTATCAACCAAAGATGAAATGATTATTAATTCTCAATTGAATTAATTAATGTTCTCTGTATAACCTTCCAATATTCAGAAGTAAATATTTCATCTCAATTCAAAATATTCATACTTCTAAATCATTTTCTTTTGATGATACTCCATTCCTCAAATTTTCACTAGCATCTTGTCATAATTTTTGTAAAATCTATTCTTTTAATATCGCTGAGTCATATCTATATTCTTAAGATTCTCATAATCAGTGATTTACCTTTTCATTGTGTAGGTAACACTAGTGTTACAAATTCTAAATTGTATACTTGAAATCATTATGAAACATCCACAATGACTTTTTTATATCCTTTCTAGGTTCTTATGTGAAATAGTAGCTCTCTTTACTCCAAGTTTGAATCAACATCAATATTATCCTCATATGTCATAGAAATTTACAGTCTTTGGCTAGTTTATACACTTACCAAATTTGGTAAACATTTTAATTCATGACGTTTCAAAATAAATCCATATATCTTCAATACATACTATTTCTCATTTATCCAAGAAAACTTTCCTTCATCAAATTCATAGATATCATTTATCCCAAAAGGATAACTCAAATTTTAGATTGAGTTTTGAATGATATCTTTCATTTCTAACTCACATTTTATGGGAGCTGAGGTTACTTAACCTCCTCAATAATATTATTTAGTATTTTAATCAGTGCATAATCACAATAATCCATCCTTTTTCTAATAGTATTTGGTGTTCTCCAAAATAACTTATTTGTCAAATAAATCCTTTTTCTAATAGTCCTTATAATTGACTTCTCAACTTATTCAGATTATCTTATGACATCTTCTAAAATACCATAAGAATTGAGCTATAATAAGTAATAATTCAATAATAACTCAATCTCATATTAGATTGAAAATCTTGAAAACTCCTCAATATATCTTGAAATTTTCTAACTATATCCTTCTCCATAGTCTGGAATTATACATCCTCTGTAATCACCACATTTATCCAAAATGCTTGACTTTCAAAAGAATGTGTTTAGCTTCCTATATTTGTTTGCAGGGTCTTATTTCTCATATACAATGACTGCTTCCTCATCAATGTGAAATTTTTATTTATTTTTTACTATAGTCCATAACTATTCCAATATACAAAATCAATCATATCAGTAGTATAAGATCAATATCCATCTTAATTCTAATGAACTCTTGTGCTATCTCATCAACTAAGTTATCATACCTAATCTAACTTTTAACTTAGTAAATTCATATTTGATGTACGAGATGTACGGATTATGATCTCATTGTGAACCATATAATAACATAGTTAACTTGCTTTTTAAAAAAATTGGGATTGTAATTTCCCACTTTCACCATTCTTCTTTGTTTGATTTATCTCCAAATTTTCCTCAAGTTAAAAAAAAATAATTCTTTCTTACTCTAGAAATTAATAATCTCTTTATCAAAATTCTTCTCCTTTATTGATTTTGGAGAGAAATACTCACTATTTCCTTGAATTATTCTCAAGTAATATCTATTCTTTAGAAATTTCAATTTTACCTTTCTATAAAGATTGGAACTTTTCTTACCCTTCCTAACTCATTGACTGGAGTTATCACATCTAAGTTATACCTCAAATCTTTCAATGGTAGATTTATAATTAATGCAATTCCATAGGAGATAAAGAGTGCAGATTTATAATCAAACAGTACTTTTGCATAGTTATCAGATATAAGCAAAGTACCTTCAATCACCACATTTGAGGTTTGGGCATGACTGTTAGTAATTGCAAATATCCTCCCTTGTTCTCTAGGGACATTCTTTGGTTTTCCATCCTTGATTGCCTATTGTTTATTGCAGTTATTTTCCATGTGTCCCAATTCCCCACATTTATAACACTGGATTGGAGGTTGTTGTTGTATTGAATTAGGGCATATTTTCCCAAGGTGGAATCTTCTACATTTGGGACAATGCCTCTGATTTTGTCCAAAGGTGGGATTTCCTTGAATTCTTAGTGGCTTAAAATTATTCATTGGCCCTTTGCCTTTCTTAGAAGGCCTTGGATTAAAGTTTCCCATCTCTCCTCTTTTCTTATTTTGATTTTTCTTAAAATCCTCCTCAAATCTAGAAGTCATTTCTACACATTCTACCAGGGTCATGGCTTTGGTACCCAACACCTTAGCTCTCAATACTGGATTAAGTCCTCTCAGGAATCTATTAGCAGTATGTCTATCCGTACCACAGATATGTGGTGCAAATCTCTTCAACTATATAAATTTGTTTTCATATTCTACAACAGACATACTTCCTTGTTGTAGATCTAGGAATTCTTTTTCCTCTCTTGCTTGCACATGAAGCGAAAAATATTTGTTGTTAAAGACCTCTTTAAACTCGTCCTAAGAGATATTTTCTAGGTTTGAAAAGAAATTCCTCTTTGCCGATCTCCACCAGAAGGTAGCTTCTTGTTTCAAAATGTAAGTGGCATCTTGACTTTTACCTCTTCTAGAGTTCATAAAACTTCAAAAGTTTTCTCAACCTCATATATCAATTCCTTAGCTTTCTCAGCATCACCCTTTACATTATAGCCCATCACCATTTTCTAAAATATTTCTACCATTTTGTCCAACTTCTCTGGTGATAATTGAGAATTTCCAATTACTCCCATAGGTGCAGGTTAAGAATGATCCTGTATTAGTGTTGGAGTTAATCTTCACAAATCCTTCCATCCAATTTATCACTTATTCCTTTTGAGCTTCTCACTATTACACTTGGTATAATGCTCATATATTGGTGTTAGGATATTTTATCTCTAAACAAATATCTTGGTTAAGACTTCAAGCTAAACATTACACCATTATAGGTTGTAATGCTATTTTATTACTTGATTCCATGGTTTACTATTTCCTATTTTGGAATTAGTAATTTACTGAGCTGTTGTCCTAGGCATATGCTCATATTTAACTATTCTTATATGAGTTAATTACATTTACTCATTCTATCCTAATATTTTAACTAATGCTATCCTACTCTTATATTAACTCACTATATCCTAACATATACTAAATTATCATATACTTAACTTATATTCGGATTCTCATCTTTATATTGGACATATTGGGGCTATGAGTGACTAGATGAACAACTTTGATACCGATCGTGGTGACCTAGGTTTTCAAAACACATTTTCATAAATATTTGCAAAGGTAGGGCCCTGATTTTGAAAAAAAATTAAATTCAAATAGCGAAAACATATTTTCTTTGAAATTGATTTGTCAAAAACCCAAGTGTCACCTCAAATTACTTAGCATACATAGATTTTTGTATAAAATAAAATTTCCATTGAATATCAATAGAAATACTTTTATTAAAATCAAGATAAATCCAGTGGTTCACATACATAGCCTCAGTAGTCATTACATACCTTGTCCAAATATTACAATCCAAATTACAAAACAATCAATACAATCTTTCTCAAAGTAAATACCCTGAGTGGTAGTTCGATGATGATTATCCTCAAGTCTTGAGCTTTCAATCTTTCTTAACTATATCTGAGATATTGTAAACATTCAAACATTTACAATATCTCAGCAAGCTATGCTTGGTAGGGGATTTAAGAAATATAATCAATATATCTCAAAATCAATAGTTCTTTATATTCATGATATAAATCAATTTATACAATTAGATAATCATTTCATCCTTCACTCATCATATGAATTATATGTATATATTACATATAAATAAAACCACTGAAAATTGTGAATATAGTCAATATCATTAATAATATCTTATTTCTAAACTAATTTCAATATTAATTCTAGGTGTTAATATATAATCATACTATATTGGGAATCATGCTCCAATACAACATCAGTAATAACTTTTCTTGGGCATCTCATCATGCCATAAAATAAGGCATCTCATCATGCCATAACATAAGGCATCTCATTATGCCATAATCAATTGCATCATAATGCAAAATAATTAAGGACTACCATGCTTGTCGTCTCAATCCGTACAACACGCATGGATAACTACTCAATACTCCACTGATACCATGGTGGAAAATACAGATCCATGTTCGTATGGGGGAAACCATGGCTATCATATTGGCAGCCTTCCCATAATTGCCCCACCCGACATTTTGCCTCTCTTTGGGCGTGGTATCATCATCATAATTAGTTTCAGAGAGTAGGTGTCCAAACCCTTATCTCCTAACATTGGCATCCCCATGAATAAGCCTGTCTTAAAACAAAATCATAACCCTCCATGCTTGAATGGAAAATAATATTTCAATACTTATAGACTATGTGTCTGGTTATAATAGGACATGCCTATAACTTCTTTCCTTAAGATTGGGGGTCCAACTTATGTAGTTCAAATCTTCTCATTCTACCCATTAAGTAATTTCATAATTACTTAATCAATAACTTTCTATTCATTCCAACATCATTTGTTGCCTTACGTAATTTCATAATTACTTAATCAATCACTTTGTATTATTTCAACATCATTTGTTGATTCATAAACAATTCTAAGGCAATTATAATCAATCTATAGTTATCAGGATAAGATCATGTGTAAAATATATGTATCTTCTACATTGAATATATTCTTAAGGTTCACCTATCTTTATTTTCAACAATCTTTCTTCACATTGATCTTGATCATCATATCCTTCATGTATCTGTCAAATCATATATATATATATATAGTCATTCCTCAACTCATTTATACTTCCTAGTTGTTCTTTTGATCACCCTTACATAGGATGATTTGGATATTTTTCCTTGTATCATATTAATCAAGGTCTAATATATTGATCTATATTTAAATCTAATATTCATACTAATTAAAAAACATACATACTAACACAATATTATGCTTCTTATTATTCTTGATGATTCAAGATCTCCCTATGGATCTTATTTGATCTTTGATTATCTTAATTACCATTTTTATTAGGATTAAATAGTTTACTATCCTTTTATGATCTTATTATTATTCAACTAGTTTATGTCTTACTAGTTAAAGATAGTTTATTTATTTCCTAACACTAGACAACTTCTCTTTATTTCATATTTGACTAAGGCTTACTAATTAAATGCTACTCACAGAGTGGTTAATTCAATCCTCATGTAAGGAGACGTTTGGACCTGATAAATGTCACCAAAAGGTGGGGGAAGAGGGAGGCTCTCTTAGAGAACCCTCTTACCACCATGTTCAGCATTTATTGGTGTGACCTTAGCTCAACCTTCTTAAAGGTTCCTATGAGCTCATATACCCTAAGTCCCATTTCTACTTGATTTTAACTTATGTCCATGAACATAAATAATGTCATTGATGGATGTTTATTATTCTCCTAAATTGGGATAAGGAAATGATATTTCTTATATTATCCTACTAACTATAGCCCATACTATTATTAAGTCCATGTCCATATTCATTGCAAATGGTCATCAATGTCTACTTTTATTTAATTGCATTTTTTATGTAATTTAAATAACATGAACATTAAAGCATAAATAGGTAAATCTAATAATTAAATCTACTAAACAAATAAAAGAAAATTTACAATAGAATATAATAACTCACATGCTAATTTGAATATATCATATTTGTCCATTTTGATAGAATTATCATATTTTGATTTCTATTCATTTTTCATCACATTAAGGGTTTAGATATTGATCCTTCATTTTTATTCAAATCTATCACATTCTCGTAATGTGATATCATCACTAGATCATTGAAGCATTTCATCATATGATCTGATCTTTCTTGATCTAACTGATGAAGAAGATCTTAAGCCATTTTATCAAAATCAAGGGCATAAATCTCAATCTAGCCCAAATTAGCCTTATCGTGCTCATCAATTCATATGATCTTAACTTTAGATCATCATTTAAACTAATTTTCAGGGTTTGATTATGCTTGATTACTAAGATCAAGTAGATCCATGATCATTTTTAAGATTTCTCTTACATTAAGGTTAAATTTCTTAATTCATCCCAGATCAGTCACAACTAACTCTTGATTCCATGTTCCCTCATCACTAGATCACTGATGGCTTAGAAATCCAAGGTCTGATAATGTCATATTTGGCTGATCTTGGGAATATGTACCACTTTTTGTAATTTATAGAATTTTACAGTGAATAAAACCTAAATTTTATGTTTCCATTAGATTCTAATCTTCATCAGATATCTAGATCTTCTTTTCAATCTTGATTTGGAGTTAAAATGAGCTTTGAATTAGAATTTTAAGTTTTTAGTCAAAAACAAGGGCCTAGATTCAATCTGGGTTATATGGATCTATGGGTCGATCAGCGACCTACCCCCGTTACTGATGATTGTTGGTGTACATGGAGGGGTGACCTAGGATAGGTGAGACAGTCCGATCTGGACAGTCGAATCACCCTTTCCCTGATCCTCCTAGATTTGACCACGTTAAGGGCCTAGATTTCATCCCCTAAGGTGTTTTGGGCCCTAGCTTCTCATCCAACAGCTCAAATCTCCAATCTGAGCTGTCTACCCATGATTTCTAGCTAGGGTTCACCAGATCTGTTCCACCGGTGAATAGATTTCATGGTGAATCCTTAGGCTTTTTTTATAAGAAAACAAGGTGGTTTTGAAGGGGAGTTGAGGGAGACCTACTTGGATCTCGTTTGTAGCAGTGGAGAAATCCAGAGAGGTGTTTATTTGGTTAGATTTTGGTGGGTCCAGACTGTTGTCTGTGCTCACTGGTGAATCATCACCACTGAGGTGTTTGTTAGAGCTAGAGAAGAAATTGGGAGAGAGGAAATGGAAAAGGGAATGAGGGGAATAGGATTCTAATTTTAGTCATGTTTCCAATGCCGGAGAAGGTAGATCGGTGAAGATCTTGCCAGGCTAAGGAAAACCTAAGCCGGCTGGATCAGGCAAAGCTATCAGGTGGAAGGCGTGTCCTTAAACATGCTAGCCTGTGATTGGTTGGTTCTTGGGCCAGGCGCGTGTGGGGACCACCACTCTGGCTGGAAAGAGAAGAGAGAGAAAAGAAAAGAAAAGAAAGAAAAAAAAGAAAAAGAGAGGGAAAAAGTGGGAGAGTCTAGGGATCTGTGGAATTTTGTGCAGTCGATAGGAGGGCTATTTGTAGGGTTAATTGTGTATTATTTTATTTAAATTTTTTTATTATTTCTTAAAAAGTAATTTTTATTCTTTTCTTATTAAAATCAAAAGAGATCCCTCACCATCTTTATTCTTCATCATTGAAATTCCCTGAGCTAGCTGTCCACACAAAAGCGAAATGACCATTTTACCCTTATGGTTTAATATAAATTCACAAAATTAAGAAAAATAGGGATTTTTCACCCAAGCTCATATTTCATTGTGCTTACAGTCATTCTAACTAGTTTCTCAGGAATGATTTGAAATATCTATGTTTCAAGACTTGATTCTTTTTCTAAAGAAAAATAATATTATATTAAATATAATATTCCACCTCGATTTTCATAAAAATTCCAATTAATTCCAAAAAAATTGAGGTTTTCACATTTCAAATCCATGATGACAGCACTTTTGTAGCAATTCATTCCATTTTTTCTAGCATCAAATAATATTTATCTTCATCTTTTTGCTTGAAATTAATGATCTCCTTTTGAAGGGCATTAGTCTTTTGACTAGGGACGAATTTGTTTAGAAACTACTTAAACAATTTGTTCCATGTGGCAATGGAATTGACCTTTAAAAAATTTAGCCAATATTTGGCCTTAACTTTTAATAAGAAGGGAATAGCCTAAGTCTAATAGAATAATCAAAGAAATTTTGTAACTTGAATATAGCACAAATATCAAGGAATTCCTTGATATGTAGGTATGGATCCTCTCTCTTGCAACCATAGAATGTTGGGAATAACTAAATGACTCTAGGTTTAAGATCAAAGTGGTCTACATAGGTGGGGAGTAAGTGATGCATGACAAAGTATTAAAATAGAGTGGCACAGAGAATTCTCTAATAGCCTTATGCTAAACTTCTACTCGTGATTCTACTATGGTGTTAAGAACATGGTTTCTCACCCCTTGCCTATGGATATTCAATCTCTAGAACTAATGGTGCTAATTTAGTACTTTGAGATCGATGTCCTTGCATGCACTCTAATGAAGCCTAACTAAATGATTCAACCTAATTCTAAAGAACACCAAACTCAATTTGCTACACAAACAAATAAATCCTAATGCCAAGGAGATGTCTTATTGATCTTGGTTTATCTTTGAGGTTGTAGCTTTTAACCTAAAGCTAAATGGCTCGTCCTTTAATCCAAACTTGATTATTTCTCACCAATTAAGTCCTACCTAAGGTGGTTAATACAATTGTCATGGAAGGAGGCTTTTAGACCTCAACAACTGTTAATAAAAGGCATGGAAAAATTACTTGGACCCTATATACCTACTATAACCATAAAGTTTAAGAGCCACTGGAGTGACAACAAATCATCACTTTCAAAAGGGGTCCCATAATCTCAAACCCTACGTCTCTTGCTGCTTGATTTAAATTTAGATCAAAGGCTAGGTTTGTAAGCGTACAAGGAATTGATTATATTTCCTAAGTAGGCCAAGGATCTAGTGATGAAATCTAGTCCTTATTTTATGAGGGTTCCTATGGTACCCTTACTAACATTATATCCCATCCACAATAAAGTATCAAATGTGCAATGCAAGTGCAGAAAAGCAAAGTAATGCAACCTATATGCTATCCGACTGAAGGTTAGATAGGTGCAAGCTAACGTAATAACCCTCCATAAGCTACAACAATTAAGATGAATGACCTTAAACTTTATGAATTGCACTACCAACAAATATAAAAATTAAAATCAATGCAACACACTAAGAAAAGTAAAAGAGAGTGAGGAAGACTTATAGTGGGGTTTTTAATGAAAATCAAGTGTCTCATCCATGCCATGTATTAATACAACCCATTTGAAATTGAATAAAGAAATTGCAAGTTACAATGGGCCTCACCACAAGTTCACTCAAAAGGAAAAAAACAAAAGTAGGAAAGCAATCAAATTTGACAAAGCTTTGGGCTACAAAATTGCAGACAAATTCCCTTCCCACAAAACAAGTAAGATGGTTCAATTTATGTGCAATTAGCAAGATATGAAAATGCAATGCAAGAATCCTAATCTAATGCAACCTAAAAGTACTAAACAATTGAAATAAGAATACAACCACAAATATGTGATGATTCCCTGAGAGCAGTGCCAGAAACTTGATGTAGCTTTAAAATTACATGAAAGTAGATGAATCAATGTAGTGTGTTCATGTAGTTGGTTCCATGAGGAATCTCATATATTTTCAAAGGATTGAATTTTATTTAGATCAATTAACTTTAGCAAAAGTGATGGAGATGTGATTAAACTAGAAAATAAAAATAAAGTATGAAGGAAACATGCATGAATTAGATACTAGAATTAAAATAAATTTTTTAAAAATAAAGTTAAGCAATTAGAATGGAAATTACCCAACTAACATGCAAGTAACTGAAGGAAACTATTGCTAAATTAGAATGAATCAAATTAGACTACTAATTGCAAGGAAATGACTCAATTTAGAAACTTTCCTAATTTAACACTTGCCTAACCTAAAACATACTAAAAATAGAACAAGCTAAGATGAAAAAAGGAAACATTCTAAATCTAAAATGAATGCTAATGAATAAATTAACAATCACTAAACAAGATCATGCAACTAAATTAGACAAGAATCAGAAGGTAATCCAGCCTAGTACCATGCACATGAACCATGGACTTTGTGCATGGTTCTAAGGTCCCAAATTTGGCCAGAATTGCTGGATTTAATGGAAGATATCATTAGAAATAATTGAAATATCTAATAAAGAACATGAAAAAATAAATGGGTTGCTAAGGATTCAAGCAAATACAATGTTTAGATGGCTAGAAACAAAGCACAAAGTTAATGAGAGAAAAGTTCCATATTTCAACTACTTAAGACTATCAAACAATTCAAGCATAAGAAAGCAATTGAAACCACTACTTATATGCAAAAAACAACCTAGAAATAATGTACATCGATGAAAGAAGCATTCTATACTGGAAAACCCAATGAGTTTAATTATATCAATACCAAGTTACACCCAAAATCCTGTAGATAAAACATGAACTATTTTAGGAAATTGCATAGAATTCTAATGCATAAAACCTAATCTAAACTATAAAAAAAGAGTAATATAATGATCACAAACTACAGTATGATGATATGCAAAAAACCATTGAAGGAATTCAAGAGAAAAGAAAGCTAAATGGGTGAACTAACTATGGGAAATGGACCTAAAACTAAGGGCAAGTAGAAGAAAAAACATGAATTTCAAGTGGGGAAATCAAGGATCTAAGCTAGCTCATCTCTTGGATGCCACGACAAGATGAGAGTTAAATTAAATTTTGAGTGAATGACAAAGAAAAATTTGTGGAATTGGAGTATAAAAGAAAGGAAAAACTAGATGGAAAGGTGAGTGTAAACTAGAAAGCAAGACAATGGGAAATTAAGGTAAGGAAATTAAATCACTGAAAGCATGGTACTAACCTAAATTGGATAGCAAATAATTAATACAATAACTAGAAAATCAAAGGAAGAAAAGGACCAAGAAGTTCTGAAATTCCAGCAACAACTATGACCAAAGGATAGATATGTTTCAAGGTAGTTTAACACCACCTCTACTTAAAAAAAATTATTGGATTCAATGTGGTATATATAGACAATTTGGCTTCCAATTCAATGAATGTTTAATATTGGAAAGCGAAGGGGGACTACATGTAGGAATTAGGTGGAGATTGAATTAGAAAAGTTGTGTGTAGATGATGTAATAAGGACGACATAAGTTAGAGTCTTGGACTAGCTGGTTTCCAAATTAGAAAGAGGGAGGCATCTTTTTTCTTGAATGGTAAGTGAATATCCCTCCCTTCTAATTAAATGGTGATTGGCTGGTGGAAAGGTAATAAGAAAAAATATAAGAAAGGAAGAAGGGAAACCTAGGGATTTATGTGCTTTGAATGGGTCCAATCTAGGGTTTCCAAATTAGGATACCACTTGAATTTTGTCAACTAAGGAAGGGGGTGTCCTGTTCTAGGAAAGCAGCTCCCTTCTTGAGTTAAAAATGAGGAACCCTCAGGTAAATGGTGATTTAGAGATAGGGAATGGATTAGGAAGGTATAGTTTTCTCTCTTGACAGGGCCCTTAATGCATGATCATCTTACATTTTACAATTGTCCTTAAAATTTCCTTCAAAATTACACTTTTAACATGAGAAAGTTGCTTGAATTAATGCTCTAATAGAGTAGCTCCATGTGGCACTCTTCCTTAGCTTGATGGTTCACTCCTTGGTGGCTTAAGTAGCTTCATTGCTTGACTTCAAGACTTGAGTAGTTCATGTGGCTTATCACCCCATTTTCATGGCTTTGATGTCTAAAGTGGCTGAAATTGCTCCTATGCAAAGGTGGCAAAAACGCATGGCTTAGGCTTGGGTCCATTTCTAGTCAACTTTTGCTTCTCCAATTTCTTCTTTACTTTCCCTAGGATGATCTCAATCCTTGATTAAACTTTGGATGATGTCAGTTGGGCTTTATCTTGATCTTTACTCTTGAGCTTCAATGCTCATCCCAATCAATCTCAAGCTTTGTATCATCTCTCCAATGCCTACAAAAGGTGAAAATCCTAATTAAATCCTATAAAAATATGATTATTCATATTCTTATTCCATATTAGCTTCTAAACCTACAAAATAACAAACTTTGGAAAGGGTAGAAATTCATGTGTTAAAAAATTCTTGAAAAAAATCCTAGAATTAACACTATATTTCATAACACATGGCCTAATAATTAGGTACTTTTTATGCAAAATAGAGCACTTATAATGCTCAAATGATTTCATAAAATTATCAAAAATGTCTAAAGATGCCTCCTTCATAAGTAAATTACACAGGCGCTTTACAATTTTAGTGAAGTCCCTGATGAATTTTCTATAAAATCCAACTTCAGTTAAAAATGAGGAAGGTTAGAGATTAGATACACTTTGGTTTTGTCTACTTCTATGTCATTATGTGATGTGTTGTGGCTTAAAACAATTCCATGTTGAACCATAAAATGACACTTCTAAGAACCTCTTAGATCATATATAAAAATATGCTCAACATACACCTTTGACAAGTAGTTGGGGCATTGCAAAGTAAAAAAGGCATACGAAAAAATTCAAAGAACTTAAAAGTACTAGTAAAGGTAGTCTTCTCTTGGTCCTTAAGGGCTAATGAGATTTGGTTATGGCTAGAGTATCCATCTAGAAATTAATAATAACTATGACGAGTTTAGCATTTGGTCTATAAATGGAAGAGGAAAGTTGACTTTCCTTGTGATCAAGTTCTGCTTCTGATAATCTATACAAACTATTCACTTTATGGTGATATGAGTGGGGACAACTCCTTGTCTTTCTTTTCAGATTATCATGACTCTAGACTTCTTGGAGACAACCTGAGCAAGGCTGACCCAAGTACTGTTAAGTATAGGGTACAAGAAACTAGATCTAAAGGTTTATGTACTTTGTCTCTCACTACTTCCTTCATATTCAGTTTTAGTCACCTCTATATTTTCCTAGATGGTTTAGCATTTTCCATTAAGTTCGTTCTATGCATACACATAACAAGGCTAATTCCATTAATATCCACTTTGATCCACCCTAAAGTTGTCTTATGTTCTCTATGAACATTAAGAAGCTTACCTTCATGATTTTTATCTAGATCTGAGATTATGATTACATGCAGGTTTTCATCAAGTCTTAAGTAAGAGCATTTTAAATTTTTAGGTAAACATTTTAGAAATTATAGGTATAGATTTTGATGGAGGAAGTGGTTCCACATGAGGGACCCATTTAGAGGTAGCCATTATAGGTGTAGCATCTAAAAATTATGAACCTCTTCAATGGACCTGTCTATATCAAAATCACAATTGAAAAGTGTTAGACATGCCTCAAGTTGATCTAGAATAGACGATGGTGGACTACCATCTTCAAGTAGACCTTTAATTAAATTTACTACAGATGAATCTTCTAAGTTTGGATTTTGATGAATGGCCTTAAACACATTAAGCTTGAGTTTCATTTTCCTAGGATAATTTCATGATATCATTCCTACAGTTAAGGATGGGCATTGAATGTTACCAAAAAAGGGTGTCCAACAATTATTGGGAACCGACTACTAGGGTCCTAGTTCGGTATCTAGGACAATGTAATCTATAGGAAAGTAAAACTAGTCCACCTGTACTAAAACATCCTCCAACATAGCAACTTCAATAATTTATCTGCTAACTGCATGTGGTATTGGTTGGCCTAAGTTCACCAAGCCCTAGCTACTCATAGAACGAGAATGGAAATAGGTTTACACTCACCCCTAAATCAAGTAGTGCCCTATCAATGACATGATTTCCTATAACACACGAGAAGGGGGACAACCTAGGTCTCTAAATATTGTAGGGGTCTAGTGTTGATTTAGAGCTCACCTGCTCATTGAGGAAATCTTTCTTTTTCACATCAGGCTTATGCTTTAGGGTGTAGAGCTCCTTAAGAAACTTGACATATGTAGAAATATCTTTAATAGCATTGAGTAATGGGATAGGTTGTGGCGCAACTTGCCTAGAAGCTATTAGCCTAAGCAATTGACTTTCCATAAGATCTAATCGATCCATCTAGGCGTCAAATCTAGCCCCATTTGTTTTTATTGTTTTGTGTTTTTAGAGATGAAAACTAACCTACATGATGCAACCTAATTTCCTAGAATGATGAACAAACAAAGGACACAATATAATCCTTGAGGCTAATAAGCAACATATTGATTTTCTTGAAATTGTGTGGGGACAATGCTTTTAATTAGCCTAATTTCGCGCTCCTACTCTCCTTCAGACTTGATTATTGCTTACCAGTTAGGTTCTTCGCAAGGTGGCTAATACAACCCTTATGTAAGGAGGCATTTAGACCTCACAAACATCAACAGGAGGTGAGGGAAGAGCGAGGCTCTATTAGACAACCCTCATTAACCACAGTACTCAAAAGCTACTGGAGTGATAATAAATCAAGTCTTAATAAGAGGGTCCTACGAGCATGTGATGCCCCTAGAGGTCTCTTCTAATTGATTTTAATTTCAATTGAAGGGTAGGGTAGTGCACTTGAGGTGATTATCCTATGTGGGCCAAAGAGTGGTGGTAAAATTCACCCTTGATCTTATAGGGGTAGGGTGCCCTTACTAATTAATTCCACACTCCATGGCAGTTCAATCAGCATATATATCACCACGAAGTATTAACCGTGTCCTAAGATGCAAATAAAAGCGATAAACTAATGCAAAACCTAAAAATTCAACAATTATAAGAGGATGCTTTCTATATGATTTATCCTACCAAACAATGCAAATTTACTCTAAATGCAAACCCTAATCTAGGAATTTAAATGAGTAAGGAAACTTACAGTGGGGTTTCTAATGAAGATTAAGTGTGGGCCACCTTATCCCACACTTGCCCTGTATTATACAACCCATTAAAATGAAAATAAAAAGTGCAAATTATAAGGATTCTCACTACAAGCTTCACTCAAAAAAAGTAAAATATCCTAATCTAGGAAAGTAGGAAAATTTCTATGTTGATGAAGATTTTCTTGCCAATTTTCTCCACTTTCCTATTTTCCTTAAAAAGAAAATTTAGAAATAAGTGCCAATTTTAGGAAATTAGGTGGTTATGCAGTATAAAAAAATCAATAATGCACCCAAAAATTCTTAAAATGCAATTCCTAATATTTTTTATTTTTCTAAAATTTTCTCATTTTTTTTTGCATTTTTTGGATTTTTAAATTAAATTTTATAAAAAATCCTTTGCAAGTCCCTGGTAACGGCGCCAAAAACTTGTTAATGTTTTTTGCAAGTGCACGAGCTATTGTAGTATAGCTATGCAAATACGAGTTGAACCCATAGGGACTCGCTTTAGTTGGAGTTTTTAATAAAATTTAATTATTTAAATCTTAAAGGAAATAAATAAACTAACCTAACTATTTAGCTTCATTCAAATGATGTAATTTACATAACTTTCAAGTATAGAAAATATAAAATAAAACCAATTAAATATCCCAGAATTATACTATCCGTGCATAACATTGTCCCCGCATAACACTGTTAAAAAGATAGATAAAATGAGGCTTAAATGGAACAGGGACACAGATGTAAATAAATAGGGGATGCAGATGGTATTAAACTTAAGACATGGATGGTATTAACGACAAAGGACAGAGGTGGAATTCCTTAGATCGGCTAGGGGCAGAATTGTAATTCGTCAGGAATTATGGTTTTAAATGAAAACCAGGAAAACTCGTTGAGGTGAAAACTGGAGGAGATGGGGAAGAAGGAAGAAGGAAGAAGGGAAGAGGAAGAAGAAGAGAGGAGGGAGAGGAAAATAAGAATGGGGAGAAAACCCGAGTTGGGTTTTCTTCTCCGGAGCATCCGACAAAGAGAAAAATACCGAAGCCGGTGATCTGGGAGTCGCACGATCAGGTCGGACGCGCCTGGCTTGCTCCTGGGTTGACGTCGACCGGTGCTAGGTGGCCTTGAACTGGGTTGAGTGTCAGGCCAGAGAAGACAACACCTGGCTAGAGAAAAATGACGCCTTTTCTAGGCGTCGTCTGGAGCAAATCCGGTGAAGAGATTTGTCTAGCAAGGGAGAAGGGGATGGCTCTATAGTCGCCTGGGTCGATGGATTTTTGGTTTGGGGCATGCGACCCAGCTGCTTGATTGGGTAGAAGAGGTAAGCAATAGGCAATGAAGTGCTAGAAGAAATGAAGAGGAGGAGAGTGATAGGGAGAGGGGAGTAGAGGCAGTTTGTGTGAGATTTGCAGGGAGAGATAGAAAAGGTGAGGTGTGTGTGTGTGAGGGAGAGAGAGAGGGATGGTGATCGAAAAGGAGATTGGGAGTGAGAGGAGGCTGGCTGGGTTGAAGATAACCCAGGCGTGATCTTGGCTTAGAAATCGTAATGGAAAGAAAGGATTGGCGGGGTGCAGTTAAAGAAGGTGAAGAAAGCTGGAAGCTGGGTGTCTTCAACAAGGGAGATGTGACAAAGAGGGGAAGAAGTGCAGTAAACTGATGGAAGCACAACAAAAATTCAAATGGAATGTAAAGCAAGCACAATTGTGAGAACTCTCCTAAAAACAAAAACTCCTCCTTAGGCTTGTGCGGCTCTCCTCTTTATAACCTTTTCACTCCCTTGTTTTTCTCCAACAACTCTTCTTATCCCCATCTAAAACTCTTCTTCCTTTTCTAATTCATTTAGGACTCTTCCTCTCAATCTCTACTTGATCTACACCATTGAAATTAGATCCGCTCCATCCATCCATCCATTAGTTGATCTGCAAAATAAAAGACTAATTTAGAATCATCAAAACTATACATTAATAATCTAATAAGCTCTAATGATCATCTGACCATTGATTTTGAAAATTTAAAGTTTGGATAGTCAATTTGAGCCAAATTAAAAATCAAGCTAACTTTTGCAATTTTGAACAGTTAGATGATCTAATTGAATGCTAAACTAGGGGTATTTTAGGCAAAATTAAAAACTTATCAAGTACATAGTCATGATCAACAGTATGGTCTTTGTCTTCCCAAGTCATATCCCTCCAATCTTTTCTTTCTGTATCTGAGATAATGTAAACATTCAAACATTTACAATATCTTAGCAAGCTTCGCTTGGTAGGGGATTCAAGAACATATGGAATCGTATAATTCAAAAGTATAGTATCATAATCATCATATTCCATATGAATCACATAATTCAATTTTCATGAACGATACCATATATGATCATTCTATCATTTAATTTATCATGTAGCATCTACTATGATAATTCCAAACCACTCACCACTATATCTTATGTGTGTGTGTGTGTGTACAGTCAAAAATAATGAAAAATAATCAATATGTCAAACATCAATAATCATACTCAGATTACTAAGTTGATAAATCATCTAGACTTTTGTTGGGAAAATACTCCCTCATTAGGGCAGTATTGGCATCTCACTATTCTATGCATCAAAATACAAAATACTCAAGGACTACCATGCTGTAGTCCAATCCATACTAGTGCCCTTGGATAAATACCCTGTTCACCACTAATACCACAGTGAAAAATATTGTATCACTGCCCATATGGGGAGATAGGACTTTCACGGTAGGGCCACCCCATAATTGTCCCACCCAACTTTTAGCCTCTCTTTGGGCAAGGTATCATCATATCATCAAATTTCGGAAAGCAGGTGACCAAACCCTCATAACTCCCCAAGCATTGCATCCCTAGGCTTATGCTTATTAAAACAAAACTGCAAACCTCCATGCTTGTATATAAAATACTTCTTGTTCATATCAGACAATCTATCTGTTTATATTATTACCCTAGTATTCAATATCCTTATAGTAAGGACATAATTTCATTTCTAAATTTAAGGATTAATCATTTATTATAAATGATCCCCATTACCTTTATTTTGGTATTCACATACCAAAATGTTATTAAGTGTAAGGATACTCATTTGAAGCGAATGATATCCTTTATTATTATTTTTTTATCAAAGTTTAGGGTTATTCTTAAATGATACCTAGGTATTTATTATGTAGTCCATCTAATTTCAATAGTTTATTTCTATCTCGAATATATGAATTATGATTCAAATGCAACTAAGCATATTATCATTCTTAAGCATTATAATTTCTATGTATAACAACAATTCCATAGACCATGTATTTTGTATTCTTATTGTTATGATTCTTATTGTTCTTGATCATTCAAGATCATGTATTCTTATTGTTATGATTCTAATAATAAGTATAAATAGTAAATACAAGACAATATTATGATTCTATAGTTCTTGAACATTCAAGATCTCCTGATGGATCTTGTTTGATCTTGATTATCTTACTTACCATCTTTATTAATATTAGATAGTTTATTTATGACGACTAGTGTTTTTAAAACACATATTCATAAATATTTGCAAAGGTAGGGCCATGATTTTGAAAAAAATTTAAATACAAATAGCAGAAACATATTTTCATTGAAATTGATTTATCAAAAACTCAAGTGCCACCTCAAATTACTTATCATACATAAATTTATGTATAAAATAAAATTTCCATTGAATAGTAATAGAAATACTTTTATTAAAATTAGGATCGATCCAGTGGTTCACATACACAGCCCCGGTAGTCATTACATACCTTGTCCAAATATTACAATCCAATTTACAAAATAATCAATACAATCTTCCTCAAAGTAAATACCTTGAGTAGTAGTTCGGTGATGATTATCCTCAAGTCTTGAGCTCTTAATCTTCCTTAACTGTATCTGAGATATTGTAAACATTTACAATATCTCAACAAGCTATGCTTGGAAAGAGACTTCAGAAATATAATTAATATATCTGAAAATCAACAATTCTTTATATCCATGATATAAATCAATTTATGCAATTGGATAACCATTTCATCCTTCAATCATCATATGAATTATATGTATATATTAGATACAAATAAAATCCTTTAAAACGGTGCATATAGTCAATATCATCAATAATATTTCATTTCCAAATTGATGTCAATACTAACACTATGTGACGACCCGGGTTTTCCCATGCATTTTTAAATGCAATATCTAATTCCTAAGGCGGGATGCATCCCTATTTGAAAACCATTTTTAAAAAATAATGCAATGCAGCTGAAAATCTTTAGTTTTAAACTCATTTTGAAAACCCCGAGTGTCATTTGTTTTCACAACAACCAAAGTAGTTTTTGAAAAACTTCAGAAATCATAAATGTTCTCTCAGGTCCATCCAGTCACAGCTCATAGCCCAACTGTAAATAAATACAAATACATGTCCAAAGGGTAGAGTGTTTACTTACATGTATAATTGTCTCCTTTTGATTTACTTGCTCGTAGCACTAACATCTCCTGAGGCGTCTTCTACTCGTAAATGGAGCTATCCTGAAAAATGATATATTTGGGTGTCTTCTGTCACGGGCATATCCTATCCTTAAGTGCTTACTTGTGTCTGAAAAATGTTAAGGATTGGATGAGTATATACTATACTCAGTAGGAGTCTATCACTACTAGTTTTACAATGCATGCTATGTTTAAAATCATATGCTCTTTAAAACATGTGCATGTTTGAACACTCATGTTCAATATCGATATTAAAAACCATTGTCGAATTGGAATACTGACGACTTAAAGAATCGCATAATCCAAGTCAAAAGTATCATATATATTATAAACATAATGATATGCATAAGATGCTCAACTGAATCCAACTCATGGATATATGGTATGGACAACCAACCTCATGTCATGCCATATGCATGCAAGTAAATCCTCAAACCATAGGGCCCATTATGCCCACGACCTCCTCGCCGTGTGGTCCCCGGGTACCTGGGGACACAGGGTCATAGCCTCCACAGGGCATATGACACTTATTCGTTGTAAATCATGCAATTTATGAAATCGATTGCAAAACATACATGCAATGCATAAAATTTGCTCTTGCTAGTATCACATTCAAAGGCATAACCCTGCCTAGAAGCCTGACAGCCTAGAAGCCTGATAGCCTAGAAGCCTGCCAGCCTAGAAGCCTATCAGCTCTCTGGCCCGCCCTCGTCGGCCTGCCCTCATCAGCCCACCCTCATCGACCAAGGTTACACTTATCATGCAATCTATGCAATCGTTTGCAAAACATATCTATGCATAATGTATTTGTCATATGCATGCTGAATTCATTTATAAAATTAAGTCATGCTAAACAAGTCATATAACTTATACTTAAAACATGCATTCTCAAAACAATCATGGGCTCTTTTTTAAAACTCTAGTAGCGATAGAGCACCTACATCGAAGTTTCCTGGAGTCGCATCCTTCATTACTCAACCCGACCCTGGGTCTCATTTTTAAAATCCTGGATCTGAATGATACAAGGAGTCCTTATCAATTTTGATCTATTTAGAAATTAGATAGCTAGATTAATGGCTAGATCTGCCTTTTAGGGTCCTTAGGTCCTTGCCTAATGCAGTGTTAGGCTAGATCCTATGATATGGATCTACTATTCAATGGTTAAACTCTATAATTTGTCCTCTGATCCTAATTTTATAATCTCATTAGGTCTGCATCGTTCATACAGACGAGATTGTTCTTTCGAATCATAAATCCTACAACCTCCGTAATTGGGTTTTTAGTGTTACAACGTCACGGACAATCCAGCTTTTGTCATTGCGGGCCCCGTGCATCATGGTTTCCAAGACGTGTGCGCACCCTGGTTGAATCAGGACCCACGCCTGCACATCGTGCGTGCCCAAAGGCCACTCCAGGGACCACGTTCGCATGTGCACATGAAAGCCCAAGCGATGCGCCCTGGAGGGTGTCACGCAGACGCATCTTTAACGCAGGCGTATGTGCCTTGGGTCCCGGGGCGTTCGTGCTTCCCAGTTGAACCTGGGACTGCGCCAGCACACAGCGTGCATGCAAGAGGACAGCCCCAGGGAGAGCGTCACACCTGGCGTCCCTGGGTCATCTTCTTCGAGTCTGCTATCTTCAGGCCGAAAAAACGACCAGATCCAGCATGGATCCAGCTTGGGTAAGGAGAAATGGAAAGAGGAGGGAAAAGGGTCTTACCTAGAAACCTTAGAGAGTGCCATAGCCTGTGGGTGAGCCTTTCTTTCTTTTTTTCCACTCTGAATCCCTAGGTCACTGGAAACCAAGAGGAAAAGGGGAAAAAAATCCAATGTCGAGCAAGACCAGAGGTAGAAGGGGAAAAGAGAAGAGAGGGGAATGGGGAGACAAGTAAAAGGAATGGGCGGCCCGGATGACCTGGCAACCATTCTTCACATGGAAAATCGAAGGAGGGTTTTTCGATTTTTGCTAGAAACCCCAGCCCCAATTAGCCAAAAAACCCGATTCGAAGAGGAGGGAAATAGGGCTTTTTATAGCCATACTATGGCGGTGCTGCCAATGGCAGTGCCGCCATTGGTAGTGGTGGAAACCGCAGGAAAACAGGGGTTTTTGGAGAAATCAAGATGAAGAAGACAAGGGGTGCCGTTATCAAAACGGTCCCCTACAATTTTCATCCTTTTTCATTTTTTAAATACAATTTACCAAATTGCCCCTAATCTTTAAAGGGCCGTAACTTCTTCATACGAGCTCCGTTTTCAGTGTTGGATTCCATTTTTCGAGTAGAATCTAATGGTACCAAGTTTTCTTACAAATTGCTTTGTTTAATATTTTAAATATAGTTAAACATTAAACACGATTCATTTCCTATAGAATGTCCAGTTCATTTTTGTTAAATGGATGCAAAATTAGCATAAATTGCTCGGGCATTACATTATTACCCCCTTAAAGGAATTTTGTCCTCGAAATTTCATATATTATCATCTTCAAAGTATTTTGTCTCTTAGATAACTTCTTGGTGAATGCATTCTCCCTTAGGAATCAAATCTAGGCTCAACCTCAATTTATCATTTTTATTGTTCCTTCTACAAGGCCTTACCTATAAGGGCTACTTTCGCTGCGTACTCTGATGCATACTCCTATACGTGCCAGTTTAACAATACCGGTTTCTAGTTGTAATTCATCTATCTCGAAATCCTTAGATGCCTATACTTTTCTCATCATGTATAGGATAGTCTCCTCATAGGATCATGCTTCTTTATTCATGTATAAATTACTCCATACTTCTTTTGAGATCATATCATCTTATTTCTCATAGTCCGTTTTGAATAGCAGTGATAGTCTCATTTTTCCTCTTGTCTTCCATCTAGTGATCTCTTCATCATCCACGTCTCCTTTTAATGGTTGGTTGTATGTCATTAGTACGTGTCCAACAAAAGGGTTACATTTTTTTATTTTTTATTTTTTATTTTTTTTGTGTCTAACTTTGCTTTTGATCTTTTATATTGGTCCCCAAGATACTTCAATAGCTAAGATGGTATCATGTGCCCTAGAGCCAAAACCTCGATTAACTTCCAATTTCAACTGTCTGTTGCTTTTCTACTATAACTTCGGTCCTCAACCCATATTATATTCAGAATAAAATAATTCAAGTAGCATATTCCATTACTAATACTATCTCATATTACGATTGGGATATCTGAACTGTACATCAAGTTTCATAGATGTTGAAGTCATCAAATGCTTTTCTCCCTGAAGAGTTTATGCACACTCATGTTAAATATTTTATGGTTAATTCATCATCATGGTCAAATGTTCTCATTTAGAGGCCTATCTCACTATTCACATCAATTTGTCATTAGGATTTCCAACAATGTTTCCATTTATGCAAAAAGTCTCTTATTCATAACCGAGTACCCTTACTAGGTCATGGTTGAATCCTCTGTCATTATCCTCTTTGTCCTTTCTTTGCTTGATGGTTTTCTTTGTAATCTTTTAGACCAAATGTTCTATACTTGATCTAGTAAGGTTAGTCCTCAAGAAATTCCTTCAATTTATTTTTCGTACTTGGTATATGCACATAACAACTAACTTTTTGTCTAAAGGCAATGTAACATCAAATCTCACCTTATAATGTTCTGGCCACCTCAACTTTTCTCCTTCCATTCCCTATATCAATATATTGTTCAATCTTTTATCAAGGCTTTATCGTCAACCATGCAGTCTGTATTGTCAGGAGGTATCCTCATAAGTCGTGGTTTTCTTAATTCCTCAAATTTTATCTTTCAAGTGCCTCCTCATACTTAGCTTATAATATCAATTCTCATTTAATAGCTACTACATCAAGTTATGCTGGAGCTGTTAATTTATCAAATTTGAAAAACACTCAGGTAAGCATAAAACATTTTCTTAGACATAGAAAGACTTTATTTGATTACCTATTGATCTCTTTCCAGATATATCTATGTCATAAGCTCAAGGGCCTCTAAAGTGATCAATACTTATTTGCCTTTCTTTTCAATCCAAGTCAGCTGTATTTTTCAGACCCAAAGTAATTTCTTCACCTTGTCATGGTAGCCATTAAGCTTTGGAAAATCTTTCACATTGGTTTAGATCGCTTCTTCCTTTTTGCTCCTATCTCAATTGCTACTGTATTTCATGATACTTGTAGCTCTTCCATGATGTAGTTTAATTAACTGACCTTTGACTCTCAAATATCTTAGTCTAACAAATAACTTCTTTCTGGGAAAACTTAGAATATTCGTCCGAGTTTATAACTTCGACTACTATCTAATAGATACTAACATATTTGATTAAATATGGGGGGATACCTTTAGTCAACAGTATTCTAAAGGTAATGACTAAATAATGGTCTTAAGATATTTTCTCTTCCAATCTATGGTAGCAAGACCTCAATTTGATCCTTGATGGTACCCTACTTGCTGAAGAAAGACAAATGGACAAGTCACTGTCCCGACTTAATTCCTTTTCCAATATACTTTATTTACTCATGTAGTAGCCAGGTAGGATATCACGAAATTTTCCTTTTTATGGACTATAGCCATTGGTGTTCCTCATAAGCTAATGGATCCGATAAGATTCTAATTGCAATAATTGATATAGACATCAAACCATTTGTAGATTTTAATTTCTAGTTGGTCGCCATTCCTCTTTGAAAATTTCTTGTCGCATAATCTCCTGAAATTTGATATTCTACTCAAAGTCTTAAACCCCATATGCTTTCTCTCTTTTATACTCTTTTACAATAAGATCACCAACTCACCCAGTATTATTCCTTTGCATTTGTTTGATCTACCTTTCTATAGGATTCAAGATGATAGAATTGTATGTATCTGCATAGAGTCATGATCTTCTTCTTTTGACTATTCAATATTCATCGAATACTTATAGTTACATCTCTATCTCTTTCTCCCTTTTCTTCAAAATCCTCATTTTTGTCTACCTAGATCTATTTCTCTTATAAGTTCCTATTAGGATCAATCTATTGTTACAGATCTTTCATCCCTAGTATTATCATCAAAATCTTTTGATGACTCGGCCGAATTCATTTCCCTATCATATTCGTGTTATGTTCCTCTTAATCACATAATATATCAATTGTACATCTTCTAATCTTCTCCATTATACTCAGGTTGTCATTATTAGAGAGCACTTCACTCTTCATAAGACTCTAATGAAGTTATCAAAAATTGAGTTAAGTCCTTTAGGATCCATACCTTTGTGATCTAGTACGAGTCACAGTTATCCCCTAGTATCATCTTGTATGCTTATTCCTATTAGATTATCATCAAAATCTTCTCAAAGTTCGTCTTTTCCATCCCCCATCATATTGATATTCTAATATTCTTTAGAAGGGTAAGATAGCCATCTAGGTTCTTCGATTTTCTTACCTTTGGTGAGATTACTCTATTATAGGTCAGAACTATCTACTAACAAGTTCACTGACATCTTCATTCATCATTCTCATCATAATCTAATTTATATATGAGTTTCCCTGTTTGCACCACTGCACAACAATCCTTATTGATAAGATTTAAGCCATCCAATATCTAAGTATTTGCTAGAGCCATCTCCTTTTTCACCTATTTGTTTATGGTGAAATGCCTACAACATTAATATTGTAATCCTCAAATAGAAGTAGCCATCTCTACTACTTCTATTTATACTACTTTTTCTTGATTTTCTCTGTTGTCTATGACCCTTGGACATGCTAGACTGGTTGCGAAAGGATAAAACCTGGGCTCTGATACCAACTGTGACGACCCGGGTTTTCCCGTGCATTTTTAAATGCAATATCTAATTCCTAAGGCGGGAAGCATCCCTATTTGAAAACCATTTTTATAAAAGCAATGCAATGCAGTGGAAAATCTTTAGTTTTAAACTCATTTTGAAAACCCCAAGTGTCATTTGCTTTCACAACAACCAAAGTAGTTTTTGAAAAACTTCAGAAATCATAAATGTTTTCCCAGGTCTATCTAGTCACAGCTCATAGCCCAACTGTAAATAAATACAAATACATGTCCAAAGGGTAGAGTGTTTACTTACATGTATAATTGTCTCTTTTTTATTTACTTGCTCGTAGCACTAACATCTCCTGAGGCGTCTTCTACTCGTGAATGGAGCTGTCCTGAAAAATGATACATTTGGGTGTCTTCTGTGGTGGGCGTATCCTGTCCTTAAGTGCTTACTTGTGTCTGAAAAATGTTAAGGATTGGGTGAGTATATACTATACTCAGTAGGAGCCTATCACTACTAGTTTTACAATGCATGCTATGTTTAAAATCATATTCTCTTTAAAACATGTGCATGTTTGAACACTCATGTTCAATATCGATATTAAAAACCATTGTCGAATTGGAATACTGACGACTTAAAGAATCGCATAATCCAAGTCGAAAGTATCATAGATATCATAAACATAATGATACGCATAAGATGCTCAACTAAATCCAATTCATGGATATATGGTATGGTCGACCAACCTCATGTCATGCCATATATAATGCAAGTAAATCCTCAAAACATAGGGCCCACTATGCCCATGACCTCCTCGCCGTGTGGTCCCCGGGTACCTAGGGACACAGGGTCATAGCCTCCATGGGGCATATGACACTTATTCGTCGTAAATCATGCAATTTATGAAATCGGTTGCAAAACATGCATGCAATGCATAAAATCTCCTCATGCTTGTATCACATTCAAAGTCATAACCCTGCCTAGAAGCCTGACAGCCTAGAAGCCTATCAGCTCTCTCTGGCCCGCCCTCATCGACCCGCCCTCATCAGCCAAGGCAACACTTATCATGCAATCATTTGCAAAACATATCTATGCATAATGTATTTGTCATATGCATACTGAATTCATTTATAAAATTAAGTCATGCTAAACAAGTCATTTAACTTATACTTGAAACATGCATTCTCAAAACAATCATGGGCTCTTTTTTAAAAGTCTAGTAGCGATAGAGCACCTACCTCCAAGTTTCCTGGAGTCGCGTCCTTCATTACTCAACCCGACCCTGGGTCTCATTTATAAAATCCTAGATCTGAATGGATACAAGGATTCCTTGTCAATTTCAATCTATTTAGAAATTGGATCGCTAGATTAATGGCTAGATCTGCCTTTTAGGTTCCCTAGGTCCTTGCCTAATGCAGTGTTAGGCTAGATCCTATGATATCGATCTGTTATTCAATGGTTAGATTCTATAATTTGTCCTCTGATCCTAATTTTATAATCCCATTAGGTCCGCGTCGTTTATACAGACGCAATTGTTCTTTTGATTCGTAAATCCTACAACCTCCATAATTGGGTTTTTAGTGTCACAACGTCACAAACAATCTAGCTTTTGTCCATGTGGGCCTAGTGCATCATGGTTTCCAGGACGTGTGCTCGCCTTGGTTGAACCAAGACCCATGCCTGCACATCGTGCGTGCCCAAAGGCCACGCCAGGGACCGCGTTCGCACCTCCACATGAAAGCCCAAGCGACGCGCCCTGGAGGGCGTCACGCAGATGCATCTTTGACATAGGCGTGATGTGCCTTGGCTCCCGGGGCATTCGTGCATCCCAGTTGAACCTGGGACTGCACTCGCACACAGGGTGCATGCGAGAGGACAGCCCCAAGGAGCACATCACACCTGGCGTCCCTGGGTCGTCTTCTTTGATGGGTTATCAAACCCATCATGAGTCTGGTATCTTCAGGCCGAAAAAATGACCAGATCTGGCATGGATCTTGCCTGGGGAAGGATAAATGGAAAGAGGAGGGAAAAGGGTCTTACCTGGAAACCTTAGAGAGTGCCATAGCCTGTGGGTGCGCCCTTTTTTCTTTTTTCCGCTCAGAATCCCTAGGTCGTCGGAAACCATGAGGAAGAGGAAAAAAAACCCCAATGTCGAGCAAGACCGGAGGTAGAAGGGGAAAAGAGAAGAGAGGGGAATGGGGAGACAAGTAAAAGGAATGGGCGGCCTGAATGACCTGGCCATTGCCATTCTTCACATGGAAAATCGAAGGAGGGTTTTTCGATTTTTGCAGGAAACTCCAGCCCCAATTA
Source organism: Warburgia ugandensis (assembly GCA_035236585.1). Taxonomy (NCBI): domain Eukaryota; kingdom Viridiplantae; phylum Streptophyta; class Magnoliopsida; order Canellales; family Canellaceae; genus Warburgia; species Warburgia ugandensis. The sequence goes on along the minus strand of CP141127.1, from coordinate 44,457,644 downwards.
GCCGAAAAACCCGATTCGAAGAGGAGGGAAATAGGGCTTTTTATAGCCATACTATGGCGGTGCCGCCATTGGCGGTGGTGGAAACCTCTGGAAAATGGGGGTTTCTGTAGAAATTGAGAGGAAGAAGACAGGGGGTGCTGTTATCAAAACAGTCCCCTGCGATTTTCATCCTTTTTCGTTTTTTAAATACAATTTACCAAATTGCCCCTAATCTTTAAACGACCGTAACTTCTTCATACGAACTCCGTTTTAGGCATTCTTTGAGGCACTGGATTTGATTTTTCGTGTAGAATCTAATAGTGCTATGTTTTCTCACAAATTCCTTTGTTTAGTATTTTAAATAAAGTAAAACATTTAACACGATACATTTCCTATAGAATGTCCAGTTCATTTTTGTTAAATGGATGCAAAATTAGCGTAAATTGATTGTTCTTTTGATCATCCTTACATAGGATGATTTGGATCTTATTCCATGGATCATATTGATCAAAGGTCTAATCTATTGATCTACATTTGAATCTAATATTTATAATATTTCAAAATATACATACAATATTATGATTCTTATTATTCTTGATCGTTCAAGATCTCCTTATGGATCTTGTTTGATATTCGATTATCTTAGTTACCATTTTTATTGGGATTAAATAGTTTGCTATCATTTTATGATCTTATTATTATTCAACAAGTTAATGTTTTACTAATTGAAGATAATTTATGCACTCCTAATTCTAGACAACTCCTCCTATTTCCAATTGACTAGGGTTTACTAGATAAAAGCTGTTCACAGAGTGGTTAATTCAATCCTCATGTAAGGAGGTGTTTAGACCTTACAAATGTCGCTAGATGGTAGGGGAAGATCAAGGCTATGTTAGAGAACCCTCTTAGCCTCCATGTTCAGCATTTACTGGGGTGACCTTATGTAATGCCCGAGCAATTTACGTTATTTTTAACAAAAATGAATTGGACATTCTATAGGAAATGAAAAGTTCCCTTTTTGGAGATAAGGGTATTTTGGTCATTTCACCATTCACCCTAACTAGACTAGGAAATTTGGTCCTGAGAATAGTACCCTTAGGTGCATCTTAAAAAAACGAATCCAACAAGACCAAAATCACTCAAAACGAAGTTAAAATGAGCAAGTTATGGCCCTTTGAAGTTCAAGGGCAAAAGTGTAATTTAAATTAAAAACGGATTTGGCCTGAGAAAAGTAGGGACCTGTTTTGATACGAGCACCCCTCTTCTTCAACCTCCTAGAGGGTTCTAGAACAGCGGCGTGCAAGGGAGAAACCACTACCATTCCATGGCGGTAAGAACCCCCTCCAAAACCCTCCTCGAGCTCTATAAATAGAGCTCTTGGGCGCCTCTAATGGCATCCCAAAAGCCTGGAAAAAACCCATCGTGGAGAAGCAAACAAGAGGAGAAAACGTGGGAAAAACCCGGCCACGAACCAAGTATGCCCAAAACCCCTCCAAACCCATCTCCCCCTTAGTCTTAGGATGAGTTCCCCCAAGTTTTTGCATGAAAACCATGCAAAACGGGGCTCTAGGGAGCCACAAAAGACCCAAGGACAGTGCCTGGGTGTACTGGTTCGAGAAAATGGGTAGAAGGCCCGATGCGTCTATGGACGCGCCCTGTGGGCCTTCTATGTATTCTGAATACTAAAACGCCCATAACTTGAGTTCTAGGACTCCAATTGAGGTGCCGAGAAAGGTGTTGTATCCGTATCGATGATGCGGACACACCCAGAGCATAAAATACCTGATCAAGACAATATCTAAGGTGTTCATGATCCTTAAACTATGATAGTGGCATGGGGCCACTAAACCTTTGTAAACCTGATGATACCAAGGCCCAGTTAGGACCTTAGGAGACCCATAGGCATGGGAATGAACCCTTAATGCCTAACAAGTGAGATCAACCATTCTAAAACCTATAGAAATAGGCCAAGCTAACCTTGTTCCCCTAAACTATGAGCAGGAGCGTACGAGGACAAGGAGGCTAGCATTGCATAAATTGCATGATTTATGGTTATTGAGTTTTGAAAAATTACATGTCCTTGAGGATTACCAAAAGACGCTGGAGTGCCCAAAAGACGCTGGGTAGGCAGTTGTGAGGGCTAGGCAGTTGTGAGGGACGCAAAGGGGACAGGTTTTGAAAAAGAGGTTTTTTCTTGATTGATCGTATATGATTTGAGCTAGTAAGCTCGTGGGCGCTATGCTGAGAGGTCTGGGGTGGCCTCCCAGCCTCTACCACTATTAGGTGGAAAGGGTACCACGCCAAAAAAAGGGCATGTCCCTACGTCGACTACATGTGGTACAGGGAGCTACCATTGGTGTCACGGCACAGGGTCAAGGTGTCATATGCCCCGTGGAGGCTATGACCGAGTGTCCCCAGGTACCTAGGGACCACACAGTGAGGAGGTCATGGGCATAGTGGGCCCTATGTTTTGAGGATTTACTTGCATGCATATGGCATGACATGAGGTTGGTCGACCATACCATATATCCATGAGTTGGATTCAGTTGAGCATCTTATGCATATCATTATGTTTATGATATATATGATACTTTTGACTTGGATTATGCGATTCTTTAAGTCGTCAGTATTCCAATTCGACAATGGTTTTTAATATCGATATTGAACATGATTGTTCAAACATGCACATGTTTTAAAGAGCATATGATTTTAAACATAGCATACATTGTAAAACTAGTAGTGATGGACTCCTACTGGGTATAGTATATACTCACCCAATCCTTAACATTTTTCAGACACAAGTAAGCACTTAAGGACAGGATACGCGCATGATAGAAGACACCCAAATATATCATTTTTCAGGACAAATTCCACTCATGAGTAGAAGACGCCTCAGGAGCAAGTAAATAAAAAAGAGACAATTATACATGTAAGTAAACACTCTACCCTTTGGACATGTATCTGTATTTATTTACAGTTGGGCTGTGAGCTGTGACTGGATAGACCTGGGAAGACATTTATGATTACAATATTTTTCAGAAAACTACTTAGATTGTTGTGAAAGCAAATGACACTCGGGATTTTCAAAATGAGTTTAAATGAAAAGATTTTCCGCTGCATTGCATGGTTTTTATAAAATGGTTTTCAAATAGGGATGCATCCCGCCTTAGGAATTAGACCTTGCATTTAAAAATGGATGGGAAAAACCCGGGTGGTCATAGTTAGTATCAGAGCCCAGGTTTTATCCTTTCACAGCCAATCCAGCATGTCCAAGGGTCATAGACAATAGAGAAAATCAAGAAGAAGTAGTATAAATAGAAGTAGTAGAGATGACTACTTCTATTTGAGGATTTCAATATTAATGCTCAAGGCATTTCACCATAAACCAATAGGTGAAAAAGGAGATGGGTCTAGCAAATACTTAGATATTGGATGGCTTAAATCTTATCAATAAGGATTGTTGTGCAGTGGTGCAAATATGAAAACTCATATATGGATCATATTATGATGAGAATAATGAATGAAGATGTTGGTGAACGTGTTAGTAGATAATTCTGACCTGTAATAGATCAATCTCACCAAAGATAAGAACATCGAAGAAGCTAGATGGCTATCTTACCATCATAAAGAATATTAGACATGAGTACACTATGACAAGGATATGATATGAGTATGATACATGATGTAAAAGACAGAATATGAGAAGATTTTGATGATAATCTATGAGGGATGAGAATGCAAGATGATACTAGGAGATAACTGTGACTCGTGCTAGGTCACAAAGGTATGGATCCTGAAGGACTTAGCTTAATTTTGGATACCTTAATTGGAGTCTTATGAAGAGTGAAGTGCTATTGACTAATAACTACCTGAGTATTATGGAGCAAATCAGAAGATGTATACAAGTGACATATTATGTGATTAAAAGAAACATAACACAAATATGATAGGGAAATAAATTCGACCGAGTTATCAAAAGATTTTGACGATAATATTAGGGATGATGGATCTGTGAATAATAGATTGATCCTAACATGAACTTATAAGAGACGTATAGCATGACCAAAAGATCAATGATATTATTAAGACATTGTATGAATTTTCTTTAGGCTATAAGCAATTAAGGATTTCGATGATATTAGAAAACTTCAACATTTCTTGAAGGTATTAAATTTCTCCTGTCTGACAAGAAGATCAAGTATATGCAACAAAGCACATGGAGACATTGATCCAGGTAGACCAAATGAAGATTTTGACCAATTACCAAGAAAAGAGAGAGAGAGAGAGAGAGATGCAATTATAAGTATTCGATGAATATTGAATATTCAAAAGAAAAAGGTGATGACTTTATTGAGGAAAGAATAGATCCATAGAAATCTTTCATCTTGAATCATCTGGGAAGATAAACCAATCAAATTCGAAGGAATAATAATAGTTGAGTTGGCGATGATGTTATTGTAAATGTGTATAATAGAGAGAAAGCATATGGGGTTTAAGACTTTTAGTAGAGTATAGAATTTCAGGAGATTATGCGACAAGAAATTTCTGAAGAGGAATGGTAACCAACTAGAAATTAAATTCTACAAATGGTTTGATATCAATTATTACAATTAGATTCTTATCCGATCCATTAGCTTATGAGGAACACCAATGGATATAGTCCATAAAAAGGAAAATTTGGTAATATCCTACCTTGCCAATAAAGTATATTGAAAAAGGAATTAAGCCGGGACAGTGACTTGTCCATTTGTCTTTCTTCAGCGATTAGGGTACCATCAAAGATCAAATTGAGCTCTACTATCATAGATTTGGAAGAGCAAATATCTTAAGACCATTATTTAGTCATTACCTTTAGAGTACTATTGACTAAATAAAGGTATCCCACCCTATTTAATCAAATATGTTAGTAGTCGAATTTATATTCTCAGAGGGATATTATAAGTATTTAGACATGAGTTTTACCTAAAAGAAGTTACTTGTTAGACTAAGTCATTTGAGGGTATGAGGTCAGTTGATTAGGCCACATCATGGAGGAGCTACGAGTACAATGAATACAGTAACAACTGAGACAGAAGCAAAAATAAGGAGCGATCTCCACCAATGAGACAGATTTTTCCAAACATGAATAAATACCATGACAAACCATATAAATCACTGTGGGTCTGAAAAGATGCTGCTGGCTTGGATTGAAAAGAAAGGCAGATAAGCACTGATCGCTTTAGAGAGACTGTTGAGCTTATAACCTATACATCTGGACAGAGATCAACAGGTAATCGAATAAATTCTCTTTCTATATGTCTATGAAAATGTTGATGTAATAGTTATCGAATGAGAACTGCTATTATAAGAAAAGTATGAGGAGGCACTTGAAAGATAAAATTTGAGAAATTGAGAAAACCACTACTTATGATGATGATACCCCCTGATAATTAAGACTGAATGGTTGACGGTAAAGCATTAATAAAAGATTGAACAACATATTGATATAGGGAATAGAAGGAGAAAAGTTGAGGTGGCCAGCACAATATAAGGTGAGATTTGATGTTACATTGCCTTTAGACAAAAAGTTAGTTGTTATGTGCATATACCAAGTACGAAAAATCAATTGAAGGAATTTCCTAAGGACTAACCCTACTAGATTGAGTCTAGCACTTTTGGACTGAAAGATTACAAAGAAAACCATCAAGCAAAGAAAGGATAAAGAAGATAATGACAAAGGATTCAACCATGACCTAGTAAGGGTACTGTGAACGACCCGGGTTTTCCCATGCATTTTTAAATGCAATATCTAATTCCTAAGGCGGGATGCATCCCTATTTGAAAACCATTTTATAAAAACCATGCAATGCAGAGGAAAATCTTTAGTTTTAAACTCATTTTGAAAACCCCAAGTGTCATTTACTTTCACAATACTCAAAGTAGTTTTTGAAAAACTTTAGAAATCATAAATGTTTTTCCCCAGCTCTATCCAGTCACAACACATAGCCCAACTGTAAATAAATACATGTCCAAAAGGTTGAGAGTTTACTTACATGTATAATTTTCTCCTTTTTAATTCACTTGCTTGTAGCACTAATATCTCTTGAGGCGTCTTCTATTTGTGAGTGGAACTATCCTGAAAAATGTTAAGGATAGGGTGAGTATATACTATACTTAGTAGGAGTCTATCACTACTAGTTTTACAATGCATGCTATGTTTAAAATCATATGCTCTTTAAAACATGTGCATGTTCAATCAATCATGTTCAATATCGATATTAAAAACCACTATCAAATTGGAATACTGACGACTTAAATAAATAACATAATCCAAGTCAAAAGTTTCATATATCATAAACATAATGATATGCATAAGATGCTCAACTGAATCCAACTCATGGATATGGTATGGTCGACCAACCTCATGTCATGCCATATGCAATGCAAGTAAATCCACGAAACCATAGGTTCCAACTATGCCCATGACCTCGCCACCATGTGGTCCCCGGGTACTTGAGGACACTCGGTCATAACCTCAACGGGGCATATGACACGTCGACCTAGTGCCGTGACACCAGTGGTAGCCCCCTGTACCACATGCAATCGATGTAGGGATGTTGCCCTTTTTGGGCATGGTACCCATCCACCTAATAGTGGTAGAGGCTGGAGGCCAACCCAAACCTCTCGGCATAGCGCCCACGAGCTCATCAGCCCAAATCATATCAGATCAAACAAGCAAAAACCTCTTTTTCAAAACCTATCCTCTTTGGGTCCCTCACAATTGCATACCCAGCATCTTTTGGGCACTCCAACGTCTTTCGGTAACCCTCAAGGACATGCAATCTTTCAAAAACTCAATGCTCACAAATCATACAATGTATGCAATTGTTTGTAAAACATATCTATGCATAATGTATATGCAATTATTTGCAAAACATATCTATGCATAAAGCATTTATCATATGTATGCTAAATTAAGTCATGCTAAACAAGTTATATAACTTATACTTAAAACATGCATTCAAAACAATCATGGCTCTTTTTTTAAAAGTCTAGTGGCGATAGAGCACCTACCTCAAAGTCTCCTGGAGTCGCGTCCTTTATCACTTCAACCCGTCCCTGGGTCTCATTTATAAACTCCAGGGTATGAATGGATACAAGGAGTCCTTATTAATTTCAATCCATTTAGACATTAGATCGCTAGCTCTGCCTATTGGATCCTTAGTCCTTGCCTAATTCATTTGTCAGGCAAGATCCTATGATATGGATCTATTTTTCCATGGTTAACTCTGTAAATTGTACTCTAATCCTAACTTCAAAGTCTCAATAGGTCCGTGTGCCCCAGTTCCCAGGACACCCGTGTATCCTGGTTGAATTGCGACCGCCTTACGTGCGTGCATGCCCAAAGGCTGTGCCAGGGACCGCATTTTGCACGCGCACATGCATGCTCAAGTGACGCGCTACGACGCGCATCATCGCACGGACTCACCTTGTAGCATGGCACGTCTCAGCTCCCAGGGCACCCCGTGCACCTTGGTCGAGCCAGGACCCATACCCCATGTCGCGCGCGCACTTGAAGGCCACACCTGGGACAATGTACGCACTGTCGTACACCTGGAACCCGTCCCAGGTGCACGTGCAGCATGGCGTTCCTGGGACGCCTGGTTCGTGCAAGGCCGGCCCAAGCCGGCTTGGAATGTTTTCCGGCCAGGAATCCAGCTAGAAAACGACTAGAAAAGACTAGATCCGGCATGGATCTGACCTGGGGGAAGCAAATGGAGAGAAAGTAGAGGAAAATGACTTACCTGGGTCACCTGGGGACGCCTTGCCGGTGGTGCATTTCCCTCTGTCAGAAATCCATGTTTGTCAGAACCCACGAAGGGGAAAACCCCAATGCCAGACCAGAATAAGAGGATAGAGGGGAATGGGGAGAATGGCCGGCCTGACTAGGGCCTGGCGGTTGCCGGAAACATGCAAAGAGATGGGTTTAAGACGGGTTTCCGGTTTTGCCAGAAACCCCAGTCTCAAAATTGCCGGAAAACTCGTATTCTAAAGAGGGGGAGATAGGGCTTTTTATAGCCCTGCTATGGTGGTGCTGCCAATGGTGGTGGCAGATTTATCTGGAAACTAGGGTTTCTGGAGAAATCTAGAGGAAGAAGATGATGGGGTGCCGTTATCAAAACGGCCCCCTGTGTTTTTTGCCTTTTTCGTTTTCTGTTTAAATTACATAACTGCCCCAGATCTTTAAACGGCCGTAACTTCTTCATACGAACTCCATTTTTGGCGTTCTTTGAGGCGTTGGATTCCATTTTTCGAGTAGAATCTAATGGTATCAAGTTTCCTCCCAAATTCCTTCATTTCCTATTTTAAATAAAGGGAAACATTTAGCATAGTTTATTTCCCATAAAATGTCCAAATTTTGTTAAAAATAGCGTAAATTGCTCGGGCGTTACATTATTACCCCCTTAAAAGAATTTCGTCCTCGAAATTCCATAAATTATCATCTTCAAGGTATTTTGTCTCTTAGATAACTTCTTGGTGAATGCATCCTCCCCTTAGGAATCACATCTAGGTTCAATTCTCAATTTATCATTTTTATTATTCCTTCTACAAGGCCTTACCTGTAAGGGCTGCTTTCGTTGCGTACTCTGATCCATACTCCCATATGTGCTAGTTTAACAATACCGATTTCTAGCTATAACTCATCTTTCTTGAAATCCTTAGATGCCTATACTTTTCTCATCATGTATAGGATAGTCTCCTCGTAGGATCATGCTTCTTTATTCATGTATAAATTACTCCATACTTCTTTCAAGATCATATTATCTTATTTCTCATAATCCTTTTTGAATATCATAGGATGGTCCCTTTTTCTTCTTGTCTTTCATCTAGTGATCTCTTCATCATCCATATCTCCTTCTAAGGGTTGGTTATATGTCATTAGTAAGAGCCCAAAAGATTACCTTCTTTCTATTGTGTCTAACTTTGCTTCTTATCTTTTATATTTGTCCCCAAGATACTTCAATAACTAACTGGGTATCATGTGCTCTATAGCCGAACCCTTGATTAACTTTGAATTTCAACTGTCTGCCGTTTTCCATATGTGACTTTATTCCCTGACCAAAGTTCCATTCAAAATAAACTCATGAAATCCAATTAGTAGCTTCTCCCATCGAGGACCTTATCATATACTGAAAGTAAAATTCCTAACTCCATATCCCGTTTCATAACTATTGAATTCATTAAACGCTTTTCTCCATGAAGATTTTATCCAAACTCATGTCAAATGTTAATGGTCGTTTCATCATCACGGGTCACATGTTCTCACCCAGAAGCCTATCTCACTATTCACATCAATTCATCATTAAGATTTCTAATAATGTTCCCATTTATGCGAAGCAAAAACTCTCTTATTCATAACTGAGTACCCTTACTAGGTCATGGTTGAATCCTTTTCCATCATCCTCTTTGTCCTTTCTTTGTTTGATGATTTTCTTCGTAACCTTTTAGTCCAACAGTTCTATACTCAATCCAGTAGGGTTAGTCCTTAGGAAATTCCTTCAATTGATTTTTCGTACTTGGTATATGCTCATAACTAACTATTTGTCTTAAAGGCAATCTATCATTAAATCTTCGCCTTATATTGTGCTAGCCACCTCACCTTTTCTCCTTCCATTCCCTATGTCAATATATTGTTCAATCTTTTATCAGGGCTTTATTGTCAATCATGCATAATTACTGATCTTCTCAATTCCTCAAATTTTATCCTTCAAGTGCCTCCTCATACCTAGCTTATTTGAAAAACACTCAAGTAAGCATGGAACATTTTCGTAGACATAGAAAGACTTTATTTGATTACCTATTGATCTCTTTCTAGATATATCTTTGTCATAAGCTCAAGGGTCTCTAAAGTGATCGGTGCTCATTAGGTCCGCGTGCCCCAATTCCCAGGACACCCGTGTATCATGGTTGAACCGCGACCGCCTTACGTGCGTGCGCGCCCAAAGGCCGTGCCAAGGACCGCATTTTACACGACACATGCATGCTCAAGAAACGCGCTATGACGAGCATCATCGCACGGATGGACCTTGTAGCATGCCGCGTCTCAGTTCCCAAGGCACCCGTGCACCCTGGTCGAGCCAGGACCCGTACCCCATGTCGCGCGCGCACTTGAAGGCCGCACCTGGGCAGTGTACGCACTGTCGTACACCTGGAACCCGTCCCAGGTGCACATGCAGCATGGCGTCCCTGGGACGCCTGGTTCGTGCAAGCCTGGCCCAAGTCAGCTTGGAACGTTTTTCGGCCAGGAACCCAGCTAGAAAACAACTGGAAAAGACCAGATCCGGCATGGATCTGACCTGGGGGAAGCAAACAGAGAGAAAGTAGAGGAAAATGACTTACCTGGGTCGCCTGGGGATGCCTTGCCGGTGGTGCATTTCCCTCTGTCGGAAATCCATGTTTGTCGGAAGCCACGAAGGGGAAAACCCCAATGCCAGACCAGAATAAGAGGATAGAGGGGAATGGGGAGAATGGCCGGCCTGACTAGGGCCTGGCGGTTATCGGAAACATGCAGAGAGATGGGTTTAAGACAGGTTTCTGGTTTTGCCGGAAACCCTAGTCTCAAAATGGCCGGAAAACTCGTGTTCTAAAGAGGGGGAGATAGGGCTTTTTATAGCCCTGCTATGACGGTGCTGCCATTGGAGGTGGTAGATTACTCTGGAAACCAGACCAGGGTTTCCAGAGAAATCTAGAGGAAGAAGACGATGGGGTGCCGTTATCAAAATGGCCCCCTGTGTTTTCTGCCATTTTCGTTTTCTGTTTAAATTACAGAACTGCCCCTAATCTTTAAACGGCCGTAACTTCTTCATACAAACTCCGTTTTTGGCGTTCTTTGAGGCGTTGGATTCCATTTTTCGAGTAGAATCTAATGGTATCAAGTTTCCTCACAAATTCCTTCATTTACTATTTTAAATAAAGTGAAACATTCAACACAATTTATTTCCCATAAAATGTCCAAATTTTGTTAAAAAAAGCGTAAATTGCTCGGGTGTTATAGGTACTCGGTTATGAATAAGAGAATTTTTGCATAAATGGGAACATTATTGGAAATCCTAATGAAAAATTAATGTGAATAGTGAGATAGGCCTCTGGACGAGAACATTTGACCCATGATGATGAATTAACCGTAAAACATTTGACATGAGTTTGCATAAACTCTTCAGGGAGAAAAGCATTGGATGGATTAAACATCTATGAAACTTGATGTACAGTTCGGATATCCTAATAGTAATATGAGATAGTATTACTAATGGAGGATGCTACTTGAATTATTTTATTTTATAATATGGGTTGAGGACACAAGTTATAGTTAAAAAGTGACAGACAGTTGAAATTCAAATTAATCAAGGGTTTGGCTATAGAGCACATGATACTATGTTAGTTATTGAAGTATCTTGGGGACAAATATAAAAGATAAGAAGCAAAGTTATACACAATAGAAAGAATGTAACCTTTTTGTTGGACACTTACTAATGACATCCAACCAACCATTAAAAGGAGATGTGGATGAGGAAGAGAACGTTAGATGGAAGACAAGAGGAAAAAGGGATTATCCCATGCTATTCAAAGAGGACTATGAGAAATAAGATCATATAATCTCAAAGAAGTATGAAGTATACGAGTAGGAGAGTATGGTCATCCAAGGAGACTATCCTATACATGATGAGAGAAGTGTAGGCATCTAAGGATTACGAGATAGATGAATTATGGCTAGAAACTGGTATTGTTAAACTAGCACGTATAGGAGTATGCATTAGAGTACGCAGAGAAAGCGGCCCTTATGGGTAAGGCCTTGTAGAAGGATCAATAAAAATGATAACTTGAGGTTGAGCCTAGATTTGATTCCTAAGGGAGAATGCATTCACTTAGAAGTTATTTAAGAGACAAAATACCTTGAAGATGATAATTTATGGAATTTCAAGGACGAATTTCTTGTAAGGGGCCAATAATGTAATGCTCGAGCAATTTATGCTATTTTTAACAAAAATGAATTGGACATTCTATAGGAAATGAAAAGTTCCTTTTTTGGAGATAAGGGTATTTTGGTCATTTCACCGTTCACCCTGACTAGACCTAGAAATTTGGTCTTGATAATAGTACCCTTAGGTGCGTCTCAGAAAAAGGAATCCAACAAGACTAAAATCACTCAAAATGGAGTTAAAATGAACAAGTTATGGCCCTTTGAAGTTCAAGGGCAAAAGTGTAATTTAAATTAAAAATGGATTTTGCCTGAGAAAAACGGGGACCTGTTTTGATATGAGCACCCCTCTTCTTCAACCTCCTAGAGGGTTCTAGAACGGCGGTCTGCAGGGGAGAAACCACCGCCATTCTAGAGGTTTCTCCACCGCCTCCAAAACCCTCTTCTAGCTCTCTAAATAGAGCTCTTAGGCGCCTCAAATGGCAACCCAAAAGCCTACGAAAAACCCATCATGGAGAAGCAAATAAGAGGAGAAAACGTGGAAAAAACCCGTCCACGAACCAGGTATGCCCAAAACCCATCTCCCCCTTAGTGTTAGGATGAGTTACCCCAAGTTTTTGCATGAAAAACCATGCAAAACGAGGCTCTAGGGAGCCACAAAGGACCCAGGGACGGTGCCTGGGCATACTGGTTCGATAGGGTCCAACTAGGTGCATCCGTGGACGCGCCCGCAAACGTGAAAATGGGCAGAATGCCCCGTGCATCTGTGGACGCGCCCTGCGGGCCTTCCATGTATTCTGAATACTAAAACGCCCATAACTTGAGTTCTAGTACTCTGATTGAGGCGCCGCGAAAGGCGTTGTGTCCGTCTCGACACACGAACACACCCAGACCATAAAATACTTGATTAAGGCCCTATCTAAGGTGGTCATGACCCTTAAACTATGATAGTGGCATGGGGCCACTAAACCTTTGTAAACCTGACGATACCAAGGCCCAGTTAGGACTTAGGAGACCCATAGGCATGGGAATGAACCCTTAATGCCTAAGAAGTGAGATCAACTATTCTAAAACCTATAGAAATAGGCCAAGCTAACCTTGTTCCCCTAAACTATGAGCAGGACCGTACGAGGACAAGGGGGCTGGCGTGACCAAACCAGGTAGGTACTCTATCGCTATTAGACTTTTAAAAAGAGCCCATGATTGTTTTGAAAATGTATGTTTTAAGTATAAGTTATATGACTTGTTTAACATGACTTAATGAATTCAGCATGCATATGACAAATACATTATGCATAGACATGTTTTACAAACGATTGCATAAATTGCATGATTTGTGGTTATTGAGTTTTGAAAAATTGCATGTCCTTGAGGGTTACCAAAAGACGTTGGAGTGCCCAAAAGACACTGGGTAGGCAGTTGTGAGGGACCCAAAGAGGACAGGTTTTGAAAAAGAGGTTTTTGTTTGATTGATCGTATATGATTTGGGCTAGTAAGCTCGTGGGTGCTATGCCAAGAGGTCTGGGGTGGCCTCCCAGCCTCTACCACTATTAGGTGGAAAGGGTACCACGCTAAAAAAAAGGCATGTCCCTACGTCGACTGCATGTGGTACAGGGGGCTACCACTAGTGTCACGGCACTGGGTCGAGGTGTCATATGCCCCGTGGAGGCTATGACCGAGTGTCCCCAGCTACCCAGGGACCACACAGCGAGGAGGTCGTGGGCATAGTGGGCCCTATGTTTTGAGGATTTACTTGCATGCATATGGCATGACATGAGGTTGTTCGACCATACCATATATCCATGAGTTGGATTCAGTTGAGCATCTCATGCATATCATTATGTTTATGATATATATGATACTTTTTACTTGGATTATGCGATTCTTGAAGTTGTCAGTATTCCAATTTGACTATGGTTTTTAATATTGATATGGAACATGAGTGTTCAAACATGCACATGTTTTAAAGAGCATATGATTTTAAACATAGCATGCATTGTAAAACTAGTAGTGATGGACTCCTACTGAGTATAGTATATACTCACCCAATCCTTAACATTTTTCAGACACAAGTAAGCACTTAAGGACAGGATACGCGCATGATAGAAGACACCCAAATATATCATTTTTCAAGACAACTCCACTCACGAGTAGAAGATGCCTCAGGAGCAAGTAAATGAAAAAGAGACAATTATACATGTAAGTAAACACTCTATCCTTTGGACATGTATCTATATTTATTTACAGTTGGGCTGTGAGCTATGACTGGATAGACCTGGGAAGACATTTATGATTACAATATTTTTTTAAAAACTACTTAGATTGTTGTGAAAGCAAATGACACTCAAGGTTTTCAAACGGAGTTTAAATGAAAAGATTTTCTGCTGCATTGCATGGTTTTTATAAAATGGTTTTGAAATAGGGATGCATCCCACCTTAGGAATTAGATCTTGCATTTAAAAATGCATGAGAAAAACCCAAGTCGTCACACCTTAGCTCAACCTTCATAAGGTTCCTATGAGCATTGAACCCTAGGTACTCTTGCTATTTGATTTTAATTAAATCCATGAACATTTAAAATATTATTCATGGGGTTTATTATTCTCCTAATTTGGGCCAAGGAAATGATTTTCCTTATATTGTCCTATTAACTATAGCCCTTACTATCATTAAGTCCATGTCCATATTCATTGTCAATGTTCATCAATATTTGTTTTCATTTAATTACATTTTCCATGTAATTTACATAACATGAGCATTAAAGCATAAATAAATAAATCTAACAATTAAACCTACTAAACAAATAAAAGAACATTTACAATAGAATATAATAACTCACATGCTCATTTAAATTTATCTTATTTGTCCATTTTGATCCCATGTTCATATTTTGATCATTTTTCATCCTATTAAGGGTTTAGATTTTGATCTTTCATTTTTGTTTAGATCTATCACATTCCCTTAATGTTATATCATCACTAGATCATTGATGCATCTCATCTTATGATCTGATCTTTCTTGATCCAATCAATTGAGAAGATTTTAAGCTATTTTTTCAAAATTAAGGGCATAGATATCCATTTATCTCAAATTAGCCATACTAGGCCATTCATTTCTCATGATCTTATCATTAGATCATCATCCATACTGATTCACAGTTTCTGATCATTCTTGATCAATCTGATCAAGGATATTATTATCTATTTTCAAGGATTTTATTACTTTTCATGGTCAAGATCATAAAATCTACCAAATTAGTTAAATTCAATCTATTTATTCAAGTTATCACATCATTAGGTCACTAATGGATCTGAATTCTGAGGTTTGATGATGTCAAATTTGACTGATCTTGGGAATTAGTCCCAATTTTTATGATTTGCAAAAATTTACAATGAATAAAACCCAAATTTTATGTTTCCATTAAATTCTACTATTCATCAGGAATTCAGAGCTTCTTTTCGATCTTGATTTGGAGTAAGTGAGCTCTAAATTAAAGTTTGAAACTTTTAGTCAAAACAAGGGCCAAATCCAATCAGGCCCTTGAGGATTAACAGGGACAATTAGCAGCCTGTCTTCGCCTCATTCCACCGGTGATAGCCAATGTGTTCTGAGTGGTGACCGAGTATAAGCGAGATGTCCCGATTGGGACCATCGAATCACCTATCTCTAGATCATCACTGATCTACCATCATCAATGGTTGAGATTCATGTGCTTAAGGTTTTTGGGTTCTAGAATTTCATCCAGTGGCTCAGAGTTTTTATCTGAGTTGTTGTATGATGGGATCTCAACCCTTCATGCTATATTCATCGTCTTTGACAGATCAATAGCCAAGGGAGATCCCTGGGACTAGAGATTACTACCAGAGTTTATGGAATGAAAGGGAAAATGAGGAAACCACCTACCATAGGCTACCAGAGTGAAGAAAGTCACTGAAGAAGATAAAAATCCCTTTTGGCATTGAAAAATATACAGGCGCTCCTTTTCTTCGATTTCGTTGTCGATAGTCGACGGAGACCTTAGGGTTTTTGAAGTTCAAAATGTTCTAGACTGAATGATCAAGTCTGATTACACTATTGCCAGTTTGATTGTCCAAAATTTAGAAAAATAGTTAACAAAGACAGTAACCCTTCCTATGTTTTCGATGATTTCACCAGTGGATAATTCTCTAATCCATATAAAATCATAAGGATTTTGAAGGTGGAGATTATATGAACACAATGAACGTCTCAGATCTTGATTTCAATGGCCATAACCAGACAACTAATTGAAAAATAGTACGAGGGTGAAACCTTAGATCTGTCAAGGACAACAAGTCCGCAGACCCACCCGATGCTCCGTGAGGGAATATTCCCTCCTATGTGTCCGCATACGCGCTCTGTGACTGTAAAGGGAAGAGAGAGAAAAAGAAAAGAAAAAAAGAAAAAGGAAAGAGGAGAGAGGAGAGAGAAAGAGGGAGAGGGAGAGTTGAAGGGGTTTGTGCAATTTCGTATAGCCTATTGGAGGGTTATTTATAGGGTTAATTGTGTATTATTTTAATTAAATTTTCTATTATTTCTTTAAAAAATAAATTTTATTCTTTTCTTATTAAAATTGAAAGAGATTCCTCATCATATTTATTCTTCATAATTGATATTCCCTAAGCTGGCTATCCACTAGCTCACCATACTTTTGTGGACCCCACACAAAAATGAATTGACCATTTTACCCATATAGGTAAATATAATTTCACAAAATTGTAAAAAATAAGGATTTTTCACCCGAGCTCATATTACGGCATGCTTACAGTCATTTTGACTAGTTTCTCATGAATGATTCCAAATATCTATGTTTCAAGACTTAACTCCTTTTCTAAAACAACAATATTATATTGAATATAATATTCTACCTCGATTTTTATAAGAATTCCAATTAATTACAAATAATTCCAAAATAATTAGGGTTTTCACATTCTTCCCCCCTTATAAAAATTTCATCCTCAAAATTTAATATAAAAACTCATTTATGAGATATCATCATCACTTTTTAATTTTCCTCCTATAGCTTGTTCATATTGCCACTTAAGGAAATCTTTTATTCCCCTTTTGATTCATCAATTATATTACCTTTCTTTAAAGTTAGACTTTCTCAAAGTCATATAACTTGTTGGATAATTTAGCCATTCAGGTTACATCATAAACTACCAACCTGACATTTTCTAACATTTCAAAATGACTAATTTCTCTGAGTAATCCTTTTGTTGAAATTTCACATTTCCTTTGACTGGTGTCATCAATCTTTACTTTACCAATCAGTAATTCTCATCATATTGTTACTCCCCATTTCATTCAAATAGAAATACTCTTAACATAACTCCAAGGTATGGATAGGTCTTTGACTATCAACCAAGGGTAAAATGTTAAATCTCAATTGAAGTAATTTATGTTCTCAGTATAACCTTCCAACCTTTGGATGTAAATATTTCATCTCAATTCTAAATATTCACACTTCTATATCACTTTTTTCACAAAAATTCCTTCTAATGTTATTTCTTTCCTCAAATTTTCACTATCATCTTGTCATAACTTTTGTAAAATCTATTCTTTTACTATCATGGAGTCATATCAATATTCTTGATGTTCTCATAATTAGTGATTTACCTTTTTCACTGTATAGGTAACATTAGTGTTAGAAATTCTAAACTGTATACTTGAAATTCATTATAAAGCATCCACAATGACTTTTCTATATCATTTCTAACACCTTATATAAAATACCATAGTAACTTTCTTAACTCCAATTATGGATCAACATCAATTTTATCCTCACAATTCATATGTCATAATAATTTACTTTCTCTAGCTAGTCTGTACACTTACCAAATTTGATAAACATTTTAATTCATGATGTTTCAATGTAAATCCATATATCATCAATACATAGTATTTCTCATTTATCTAAGAGAACTTTCCTTCATAAATATCATTTAACCCAAAAGTATAACTCAAAATTTATATTGAGTTTTGAATGATGTCTTTCATTTCTAACTCATATTTTATGATAGTTGAGGTTACTTAACCACCTCAATAACATTATTCATCATTTTAATCAGTGCATAATCATGATGATCCATCCCTTTTCTAATAATACTTGTGTTCTCCAAAATAACTTATTTGTCAAATAAATCCTCTGTCTAATAGTCCTTGACTTTTCAACTTATTCAGATCAATTGATGCCATTTTCTAAAATATCATAAAGAATTGAGTTATAACAAGTAATAATTCAATAATAACTCAATCTCATACTAGATTGGAAATCTTAAAAACTTGCCAATATATCTTGAAATTTTCTAAATATGTCCTTCTCCATAATCTTAAATTATTCATTCGATATAATCACAACATCTATCCAAATTGCTTGACTTTCAAAACAATGTGTTTAGCTTCCTGTATTTGTTTATAGGGTCTTATTTCTCATATACTATGACCATTTCCTCATCAATGTAAAATATGTATATATATATATATATATATATTTGTAGTCCATAACTATTCCAATATACCCAAAATCTATTATATTAGTAATACAAGGTCAATATCCATCTTAATTTTGATGAACTCATGTGCTTACTCATTCGCTCAGTTATCATAGTAAATTCATATTTGATGTACAAGATGTATGGACTATGATCTCATTATGAACCATGTATTATCATGGATAAAATTTGGGATTGTAATTTCCCACTTTCACTATTCTTCCTCATCTGATTTTTCTTCAAATTTTCCTCAAGTATAAAACCCATTCCTTCTTACTCCACAAATTAATCATCTATTTATCAAAATTCTTCTCCTTTACTGATTTTGGAGAGAAATATGCACTATTTCCTTGAATTATTCTTAAGTAATATCTTTTCTTTAGAAATTTCGGTTTTAGCTTTCCTATAAAGATTAGAATTTTTTTTTCTTACCCTTACTAACTCATTTACTGGAGTTATCATATCTAAGTTATACCTCAAATCTTTCAATGATAGATTTATAATTGATACAAATTCACACGAGATAAAAGAGTGTGTAGATCCATAATCAAACAGTACTTTTGCATAGTTATCAGTTATAAGCAAAGTACCTTTAACCACTTCGTTTGAGGTTTCGACTTGACCATCAATAATAGCAAATACTCTTCCTTGATGTCTAGGGACATTCTCTAGTTTCTCTTCCTTGATTGCTAGTTGTTTATTGCAATTATTTGCCATGTGTCCCAGTTCCGCACATTTATAACACTTGAGTGGAGATCTTTGTTGTATTGGATTAGGGCATATATTCCCAGGGTGGAATCTTCTACACTTGGGACAACTTCTTTGATTTTGTCTAAAGGTGGGATTTCCTTGAATTCTTAGTGGCCTGAAATTATTCATGGGCCCTTTATCTTTCTTAAAAAGTCTCGGATTAAAGTTTCCCATCTCTACTCTTTTCCCATTTTGATTTTTCTTAAAATCCTCCTCAAATCTAGAGGCCATTTCTACGCATTCTGCTAAAGTCGTGTGTTTGGTACCCAACACCTTAGTTCTTAATCTTGGATGCAGCCCTCCCAGGAACCAACCAGTAGTCTACCCATCTGTACATAGATATGTGGTGCAAACCTTTTCAATTGTATGAATTTATTTTCATATTCTACAACAGATATATTCCCTTGTTATAGATCTTGAAATTCCTTTCTTGCTTGAACATGAAGAGGAAAATATTAAAAACCTCTTCAAATTCTTCTAAAGAGAAGTTCCTCTCTGTAGATCTCTACCAGAAGGCAGCTTCTTGTTTTAGAATGTAGGGGGCCATCTTGAATTTTACTTCTCCAGGAGTTCATAAAACATCAAAAGGTTTCTTAACCTCATATATCCATTATTTTAGTTTTTTAGCATCACTCTTTCCATTATAAACTTTAACCATTTTCTAGAATCTTTCCATCATTTTGTCTAACTTCTCTGGTGTAATTTGAGAATTTATAGTTACTCCAGTAGGTGCAGGTGAGGAATTATTCTGTACTGGTGTTAGAATTAATCTTCACAAATCCTTCCATGATCTTTTCCAATTTATCACTTTTTCCTTTTGAAATTCTCACTATTACACTCGGCATAATGATCATATACTGGTGTTAGGATATTTTATCTCTAAACAAATATCTTGGTTAAGACTCTAGGTTAAACATTACACCATTATAAAAATTTTGGCCTCAAAATTTAATGTAACAACTCACTTATGAGTTATCATCATCTCATTTATAATTTTCCTCCTATAGCTTGTTCATATTGACACTTAAGGAAATCCTTTATTCCCCTTTTGCTTCATCGATCACATTACCTTTTCTTTAAAGGTAGACTTTCTCACAGTCATATAACTAGTTGGATAATTTAGCCACTTAGGCTACATCAAAAACTACTAACCAAATATTTTCTAACATTTCAAAATGATTAATTTCTCTGAGTAATCCTTTTGTACAAATTTCACATTTCCTTTGAATGGTGTCATCAATCTTTACTTTACCAATTGGTAATTCTCATCATATTGTTACTCCCCATTTCATTCAAATAGAAATACTCCTTAACATAACATCCAAGGTATGGATAAGTCTTTGACTATCAACCAAGGGTAAAATGTTAAATCTCAATTGAAGTAATTAATGTTCTCAGTATAACTTTCCAACCTTTGGAAGTAAATATTTCATCTCAATTCTAAATATTCACACTTCTATATCATTTTCTTCAAAAAAATTCCTTCTAATGATATTTCTTTCCTCAAATTTTCACTATCATCTTATCATAACTTTTGTAAAATCTATTCTTTTACTATCATAGAGTCATATCAATATTCTTCATGTTCTCATAATCAATGATTTACCTTTTTCACTGTATAGGTAACATTAGTGTTACAAATTTTAAACTGTATACTTGAAATTCATTATAAAGCATCCACAATGACTTTTCTATATCATTTCTAACTCCTTATATGAAATACCATAGTAACTTTCTTAACTTCAATTAAGGATCAACATCACTTTTATCCTCACAATTCATATATTATAAAAATTTACTTTCTCTAGCTAGTCTGTACACTTACCAAATTTGGTAAACATTTTAATTCATGATGTTTCAAAGTATATCCATATATCGCCAATACATACTATTTCTCATTTATCCAAGAAAACTTTCCTTCATCAAATTCATAACTATCATTTATGCCAAAAGTATAACTCAAATTTTATATTGAGATTTGAATGATGTCTTTCATTTCTAACTCATATTTTATGATAGTTGAGGTTACTTAACCTCCTCAATATCATTATTCATCATTTTAATTAGTGTATAATCATGATGATCCATCCCTTTTCTAATAATACTTGTGTTCTCCAAAATAACTTTTTTGTCAAATAAATCCTCTATCTAATAGTCCTTGACTTTTCAACTTATTCAGATCAATTGATGCCATTTTCTAAAATATCATAAAGAATTGAGTTCTAATAAGTAATAATTCAATAATAACTCAATCTCATATTAGATTGAAAATCTTGAAAACTCCTCAATATATCTTGAAATTTTCTAAATATATCCTTCTCCATAATCTTAAATTATCCGTTCTATATATTCAACACATTTATCCAAATTGCTTGACTTTCAAAACAATGTGTTTAGCTTCCTATATTTGTTTACATGGTCTTATTTCAAATATACTATGATTGTTTCCTCATCAATACAAAAAATGTATATATATATATATATATTTATAGTCCATAACTATTCCAATATACCCAAAATCTATTATATTAGTAATACAAAATCAATATCCATCTTAAGTTTGATGAACTCATGTGCTAACTCATCCACTCAGTTATCATAGTAAATTCCTATTTGATGTACAAGATGTATGGACTATGATCTCATTATGAATCATGTATTATCATGATTAAAATTTGGGATTGTAATTTCCCACTTTCACTATTCTTCCTCATCTGATTTATCTCCAAATTTTCCTCTAGTATAAAACCCATTCCTTCTTACTCCTCAAATTAATCATCTATTTATCAAAATTCTTCTCCTTTACTGATTTTGGAGAGAAATACTCACTATTTCCTCGAATTATTCTCAAGTAATATATATTCTTTAGAAATTTTGATTTAACTTTCCTATAAAGATTAGAATTTTTTTTTCTTACCCTTATTAACTCATTGACTGGAGTTATCATATCTAAGTTATACTCAAATCTTTCAATGATAGATTGATAATTGATGCAAATTCACACGAGATAAAAGAGTGTGTAGATCCATAATCAAATAGTATTTTTGCGTAGTTATCAGTTATAAGCAAAGTACCTTCAATCACTGCTCTTGAGGTTTGGACTTGACCATCAGTAATAGAAAATACTCTTCCTTGATGTCTAGGGACATTCTCTAGTTTCCCTTCCTTGATTGCTAGTTGTTTATTGCAGTTATTTTCCATGTGTCCCAGTGCCCTACATTTATAACACTTGAGTGGAGATCTTTGTTGTATTGGATTATGACATATATTCCCAAGGTGGAATCTTCTACATTTGGGGCAACTTCTTTGATTTTGTCTAAAGGTGGGATTTCCTTGAATTCTTGGTGGCCTGAAATTATTCATGAACCCTTTGCCTTTCTTAAAAGGTCTCGGATTAAAGTTTCCCATCTCTAATCTTTTCCCATTTTGATTTTGCTTAATTTGGAGGCCATTTCTACGCATTCCGCTCAAGTCGTGGCTTTGGTACCCAACACCTTAGTATTTTAATCCTAGATGAAGTCCTCCTAGGAATCTACTAACAGTCTGCCCATCCATACCACAGATATGTGGTGCAACCATGTTCAATTGTATAAATTTATTTCCTTATTCTACAATAGACATATTCCCATATTTAGATCCAGAAATTCTTTTTCCTATATTGCTTGAACATGAAGAGGAAAATATTAAGGACCTCTTTAAATTCATCTGAAGAGATATTTTTGAAATTTGAAGAGAAATTCCTCTTTGGATATCTCTACCAGAAGGCAGCTTCTTGTTTCAAAATATAGCTAGCCATCTTGACTTTTTCATCTCTAGGAGTTTGTAAAACATCAAAAGGTTTCTCAACCTCATATAGCCATTCTTCAACTTTTTCAGCATCACCCTTTCCATTATAACCTATCACCATTTTCTGGAATCTTTCTATCATTTCATCTAATTTCTCTAGTGTAATTTGAGAATTTATAGTTACTACAATAGGTGTTGGTGAAGAATTATCATGTACTAGTGTTAGAATTAATCTTCACAAATCCTTCCATCATCTTTTTCAATTTATCACTTATTCCTTTTGAACTTCTCACTATTACACTAGGCATAATGGTCATATACTGGTGTTAGGATATTTAATCTCTAAACAAATATCTTAGTTAAGACTTCATGTTAAACATTACACCATTATATGTTGTAATGCTATTTTATTACTTGATTCCATGGTTTACTATTTCCTATATTGGAATCAATAATTTACTAAGTTGCCCTCCTAGGCATAAGCTCTTATATAACTATTCTTATATAAGTTAATTACATTAACTCATTGTATCCTAATACTTTAACTAATGCTATCCTACTCCTATATTAACTTACTATATCCTAGCCTATATTAACTTATGATATACTTAACTTATATTTGGATTGTTATCTTCATATTGGACATATAAGGGCTATAAGTGACTGGATGAACCGCTCTGACACTAACTGTGATGACCCAGGTTTTCAAAACATATTTTCATAAATATTTGCAAAGGCAGGGGCTTGATTTAGAAAAATTTTTAAAATACAAACAGCGAAAACATATTTTCTTTGAATTTGATTTGCCAAAAACCCAAGTGCCACCCCAAATTACTTATCATACATAGATTTTTGTATTGATTTGTCAAAAACCCGAGTGCCACCTCAAATTACTTATCATACATAGATTTTTGTATAAAATAAAATTTCCATTGAATAACAATAGAAATACTTTTATTAAAATCAGGATCGATCCAATGATTCACATACACAGCACCGATAGTCATTACACACCTTGTCTAAATATTACAATCCAAATTAGAAAACAATTAATACAATCTTCCTCAATGTAAATACCCTGAGTAGTAATTCGGTGATGATTATCCTCAGTTCTTGAGCTTTCAATCTTCCTCAACTATATCTGAGATATTGTAAACATTCAAACATTTACAATATCTTAGCAAGCTATGCTTGGTAGGAGATTTAAGAAATATAATCAATATATCTTAAAATCAACAGTTCTTTATATCCATGATATAAATCAATTTATACAATTGGATAACCATTTCATCCTTCACTCATCATGTGAATTATATGTATATATTACATATAAATAAAACCCTTTAAAATGGTGAATATAGGCCATATCATCAATAATATCTCATTTCCAAACCGATTTCAATATCAACACTGTGTTAATATATAATCATACCATATTGGGAATCATCCTCCAATACAACATCAGTAATAACTTTTACCAGGCATCTCATCATGCCATAAAGTAAGGCATCTCATTATGCCATTTCAATTACATCATAATGCAAAATAATCTCAAGGACTACCATGCCTGTAGTCTTAATCCTTACAGCTCGCCCAAATAACTGCTCAATACTCCATTGATACCATGGTCGAAAATACAAATCCATGTTCGTATGTGGGCAAGCATGGATGTCACAGTGGCGGCCTTCCCATAATTGCCCCACTGAACATTTTGCCTCCTTTGGGCATGGTATCATCATCATAATTAGTTTTAGAGAGTGGGTGGCCAAAACCTCATAACTCTTCTAACATTGGCATCCCTATGCATAAGCCTATCTTAAAACAAAATCACAAGCATCCATGCTTGTATGGAAAATAATATTTCATACTTACAAATTGTGTGTCTGGTTCTAATAGGACATGCCTATATCTTCTTTCCTTAGGATTTGGGGGTTCAACTTATATAGTTCAAGTCCTCTTATTCTACCCATTAAGTAATTTCGTAATTACTTAATCAATCCCTTTGTATTCATTTCCACATCATTTATTGCCTTTAGTAATATCGTAATTACTTAATCAATCACTTTGTATTCATTTCAACATCATTTGTTGATTCACAAACAATTCTAATGCAATTGTAATCAATCTATAATTATCAAGATAAGATCATGTGCAAAATACATGTATCTTTTATATTGAATATATTCTTAAGATCCACCTACCTTTACTTTCAACAATCCATCTTCTCATTAGTCTTGATCATCATAACCTTCATGTATCTGTCAAATCATATGTATACAATCATTCCTCAACTCATTTGTACTTCCTAATTGTTCTTTTGATCATCCTTACATAGCATGATTTGGATCTTACTCCTTGGATCATATTGATCAAAGGTCTAATCTATTGATCTACATTTGAATCTAATATTTATAAGACTTCAAAATATACATACAATATTATGATTCTTATTATTCTTGATCATTCAAGATCTCCTTATGGATCTTGTTTGATATTCGATTATCTTAGTTACCATTTTTATTGGGATTAGATAGTTTGCTATCATTTTATGATCTTATTATTATTCAACAAGTTAATGTTTTACTAATTGAAGATAATTTATGTACTCCTAATTCTAGACAGGTCCTCCTATTTTCAATTGACTAAGGTTTACCAGATAAAAGCTGTTCATAGAGGGTTAATTCAATCCTCATCTAAGGAGGCGTTTAGACCTTACAAATGTCGCTAGATGGTAGGGGAAGAGCAAGGCTATGTTAGAGAACCCTCTTAGCCACCATGTTCACCATTTACTGGGGTGACCTTAGCTCATCCTTCATAAGGTTTCTATGAGCATTGAACCTTAAGTACTCTTGCTATTTGATTTTAATTAAATCCATGAACATTTAAAATGTCATTCATGGGATTTATTATTCTCCTAATTTAGGCCAAGGAAATGATATTCCTTATACTCACTATAGGCCTTACTATCATTAAATCCATGTCCATATTCATTGCAAATGTTCATCAATATCTATTTTCATTTAACTACATTTTTTATATAATTTACATAACATGAACATTAAAGCATAAATATATAAATCTAACATTAAATCCACTAAACAAATAAAATAACATTTATAATAGAAAATAATAACTCACTTGCTCATTTGAATATATCTCATTTGTCCATTTTAATTCGGTGATCATATTTTGATCATTTTTCATCCCATTAAGGGTTTAGATATTGATCTTTCACTTTTATTTAGATCTATCACATTCTCTTAATGTGATATCATCACTAGATCATTGATGCATCTCGTCATATAATCTGATCTTTCTTGATCCAATCGATCACAAAGATTTTAAGCTATTTTATCAAAATTAAGGGCGTAGATCTCCATCTATCCCAAATTAGCCATATCAAGCCATTCATGTCTCATGATCATCATCCATGTTGATTCATAGTTTCTGATCATTCTTGATCAATCTGATCAAGGAGATTATTATTTATTTCCAAGGATTTTGTTACTTTTAATGGTTAATATATTAAGATATGCCAAATGAGTAACATCCAATCCATTTATTCAAATTATCACATCATTAGGTCACTAATGCATCAGAATTTTAAGGTCTGATCATGTCATATTTGACTAATCTTGAGAATTAGCAGCACTTTTTGTGATTTACGAAAATTTACATTAACTAAAACCTAAATTTTATGTTTCCATTAGATTCTACTATTCACTAGGAATCTAGAGCTTCTTTCTAATCTTCATTTGGCGTTAAAATGAGCTCTGAATTAAACTTTGAAATTTTCAGTCAAAATAAGGGACCAGATTCAATCTGGCCCTTACAAATTAACGGGGATGATTAGCTGCTCACCTCCCCCTTCTTCCACCGGTGATAGCTAGTGTGTACTAAGTGGTGATCAAGAATAGGCGAGACATCCCGATCAAGACTATCAAATCACCTATCTCCAGATCATCCTTGATCTACCATCATCAATGGCTGGGATTCATGTGCTTAGGATTTTTGAGTCCCAGAATTTCATCCAACGGCTCAAAGTTTTCATTTGAGTCATTGTATGATGGGATCTCAACCCTTCATGTCGGATTTGTCATCTCCAACTGATCAACAACTGGGGAAGATCCATGAGACAGGAGATTGCAACCAAAGTTTATGGAATGAAAGTGGAAATGAGGAAACCACCTATCGCAGGTTGCAGAAGTGAAGAAAGTCACTAGAGAAGATAAAAATCCCAAAAATCCCTTTTGCCATCAAAAAATATGCAAGTGCTCCTTTTCTCCAATTATGCTACTAGTAGTCGATGGAGACCTTAGGGTTTTTGAAGTTCAAAGTGTTCTAGACTGAATGATCAAGTCTGATTACACTATTATTAGTCTGATTGATCAAAATTAAGAAAAATAGTTACTAGAGACAGTGACCTTTTTGGGGTTACTATTTTTTTTATGATTTCATTGGTGAATAGTTCTTTTATCCTTGTAAAATCATAGGGATTTTGAAGGTGGAGATGATCCAAACACATTGAAAGTCTCAGATCTTGATTTCAACGTCCATAATCAGACGACTAATTGAAAAATAGTACCAGGGTGACACCCTGGGTCTATTGGGGACAACAGGTCAGTAGATGACCCCGACACTCTGTGAGGGAATATTCCCTCTGGTGCATTTTTAGATATGCTCTGCGGCTATAAAGGGAAGAGAGAGAAAAAGAAAAGAAAAAAACAAAAAAGGAAAGGAGAGAGAGAGAAAGAGAAAGAGAAAGAGAAAGAGAAAGAGAAGGAAAGAAGGAGAGTCCAGGGGGTTTGTGTAATTTCATGCAACCTATTGGAGGGCTTTTTATAGGGTTAATTGTGTATTATTTTAATTAAAGTTTCTATTATTTCTTTAAAAAAAATGTTTTTTATTCTTTTCTTATTAAAATCAAAAGAGATTCCTTATCATGTTTATTCTTCATCATTGGTATTCCCTGAGCTGGCTGTCCACTAAGTCACCTAACTTTTGTAGAGCCCACACAAAAGTGAATTAACCATTATAGCCCTACAAGTAAATATAAATTTACAAAAATTACAAAAAATAGGGATTTTTCACCCTAGCTCAGATTTCAGTGTGCTTACAATTAGTTTAATAAGTGTCCCATGAATGATTCCAAATATCTATGTTTCATGACCTAATTGTTTTTCTAAAAAAATAATATTATATTAAATATAATATTCTACCTCAATTTTTGTAAAAATTCCAATTAATTTTAAATAATTCCAACAAAATTGGTGTTTTCACATTACTAATCTTTTATGATCTTATTATTATTATTAACCAGTTAATGTTTTACTGGTTAAAGATAGCTTATTTCATTCTAAGTCTATGTTGCTTCTTCTTATGTCAAAATTAACCAATGCTTATCAATTAAAGTCTGCTCAAAGAGCGGTCAATACAACCCTCATGTAAGGAGACATTTAGACCTCAACTTCATTAATGGGGGGCGAGGAAAAAGCACTTGGCTCTTGTATCCCTCCTATAATCACAATGTTTAGAGTCCACTAGGGTAGCTCTAGCTCAGCCTTTAACAAGGTTCCTATAAGCATTTTAACCCTAACTAGTCCTTCTAATTGATTTTAATTAAATTTATGAACATTTAAAATGTCACACATGGGGTTTATTATTCTCCTAATTTGGGCTAAGGATTTGATAATCCTTATATTATCTTACTAACTATAGCCCTTAACTATGCTTAAGTCCATGTCCTTTGTCTATTGTAAATGTCCATTAATAACTATATTTAATTAATTACATTTTTCATGTAATTTACATAATATGAACATTAAAGCATAAATAAATAAGTAAATCTAACCATTAAATCTACTAAGAAATAAAAGACATTTACACTAACATTAATAATTCAAATAAGCACATTTAATATATCATCATGATCCAATGTTCATCTTTTATTTCTAAACATTTTTCATCCTATTTAGGGTTTAGATCTTGATCTTTTATTTTTATCAGATCTACTCATTTTCTCAAAGTGATCTCATCACTAGATCATTGATATAATCTTTCCACATGATCTGATCCTTCTTGATCTAACCGATCAAGAAGATCTTAAGCCATTTTATCCAATTTAAGGGTATAGATCTTAATCTATCTAAAATCATCCTCACTTATTCATAGTCTCCGATCATCCTTGATCAATCTGATCAAGGAGATTAGTATGTATTTTTAAGGATATAATAACTTTTAATGGTTAGATCTTAAGATCTGCCAATTAAATTACATCAAACCCATTTATTCAAGTTATTACATTATTAGATCATCATCCAAAATGATTTTAATGGTCTGATCAATCCAAATCTTGTAGATCAAGGATGTTAATACTATTATCTCTTTAAAAATAGAAAGTTTCATGAATTAAAATTATGATTTTATTCGTTCAGTGGGTGCCCCTCATCAAGAGGAATCCAACCCAACTTTCCAATTTCAATTTGGAGTCAAATTGAGATCAAAATTTGGATTTTAAAATTGCAGCCAGTTTTAATGGCTGATATTGATCTTTACTGTTGTTGTTCAATTAATTGATCTAAGAATCCATAATTTTTATTGTGATCATGGTCCTAAGGGCTTTGAGACCTCTTGAATCTATCCATTAGTTCAGATCTCTATTTTAAGACCATCTTGATTGTCATCCAAGGCTATTACTATGGATTTTAGCAATTAATTTACATAAATACAATTAAAAACATAACTATCATGATTCCATAAGATACTAAATGACATAAGAAATTCATCAGTGCTTTTAGATTTAAATTTGGACTTAAAATAATATCTAAATCATAATTTTAAGATTTTAGACATTTTTAAGGGTCCAAACTGATCCAATCTGTAATAGCCTAATTCTTTGATCAAGATGTCAATAAATTTTACTTTGATTATTGTTCCTAAGGTGTTTGGATGTCCTGGATCCATCTATCATATTAGATCTACATTTTAAGATCATCTTAAGCATGATCCAAGATTGTTACAATGGATTTTAGCAATTATTTCACATAAATACAATTAGAAACATAGATATCATGATTCCAATAAATTTTAAATAACATAAGGTATTCGTCAGTGCTTTCATATATAAAATTAGAGCTAAAATGAGCTCTTAATTGAAGAAACAAGTCTTCAGTTCCAAAATTGGACGATTGAGATCATTCTAACAGAAAATGACAAAAACGAAAGTGGCCCGCACCTGTTACCGCCTTTTATAGTTGGTCTGAGACAGGTGAGCGGCTATGGGTGAGACGGTCCAGTTCTGGGCCCCAGCCAATCATCTAAAGGCTCAGAAGTTTCATCTGAGCCGTCCAAGATGGGGATCTCAACCCTATTGCCGGATCCATCATTCCTGACGAATCAACGGTCAAGGAGATCACTTGGAGGCCAAAAACTGCAGGGGAATGTTGGAATGGACTTAGGAAGGAGGGAGAGAACCTACCTATGCTGGGTGGTGAAGGATTATCACCGAAGAGAATAAAGATAATACTGAAGAAGGTGAAGAAGACCGGAAAAAAACCCTAGTTTCTGGAAACACCAAAATCTCCAATGTTGTTGCTAAAGAAGGAGGGGAAACCTGGGGTAAACATAGATCCTCAATTCCTACTTCATTTTAACAGTGTAAGATCATTGTTTAATGGCCAGATTGGTTAGAATAACCTAAAAGTTCCACTAGGGACAGTACCTAGCATCGGAGTTGACTTTCGTTTTAAATTTTCTAATGATCCACCCATTGGATCATCAAGAAACCTTAAGGCTTTTGTAAATCAGCCCATTCCAAACAGATCCAAAATCAATGGATAATAGGGTTTTCCAAGCCAAAACCCCATTTCATCGGGGGCGATGCGTCCCTGGATGCTCCCAATGCAGACATGGGGTCGTTTGCCCAGGTGCGTCTGGTGACACACCCTCAGAGAAAGAGAGATAAAGAAAAATTTTGGAAAAATTTACTGAGGATTTTGGAGCTGGGATTTCAAGGGATTCTAGGGCACCTCATGGAGGATTTTTAGGAAAATTTTGGGCTATTTAAAGGGATTTTTGAATTTTTCATGATTATATGTCATAATTATGTTTCTTTTCTTTTTATTATTAAATTGTCATTGGATTCCCACTACCACCTCCTTCTCCACTAGCAAGTGATAGTGGTTTGACTCGTGATGGTGGTCTTCCAGACCGTTGGTCCACCTTGTGGGCCCCACATAGTTGTGGAAAGACCGTTTTGCCTTATTAATTTAAAAAATGAAGAAAAATAAGCTTTATTCTTATGAACTTGGAATTGAGTGTACTTAGTGTCGTTTCGATTGGTTTTCTGAGTACATTCCAAATTTTGATGTCTTATGTCTCGATTATGAGTAAAATTATCATTTTACCCTTTTATTCATAAAAATGGAGAAAATGAGGATTTTTCATCCGAACTCAGAGTTTAACATACTTACAATCATTCTAAATGGTTTTTCGAGCACATTATAATTATCCAATTTTAAGTCTTGATTTTATTTTTATAAAAATAAATTCTCCTTGAACTCAAAGTTCCAGTTCCACTTTTATAATTTCAACTTGTAATTTTTTTATAATTCAATTATATTCATAAAAATTGGGGTTATTACATTTCTTCCTTTGGTTTTCTAATTATTCTCTTAGATATTTGTCCTCCAATTCTAGGTTAGTAATTTACTTTCATAGCTTACTTTCATAGTTGTTTCACATTATTTTTACTTCTTTGAATTCCACATGTAGTTCCACCCTTGTTCCCCTTCTTTGTAGCATCCAAATATCTAGTTTTCTTTACTTCTTCCTTCAAGATCTAAGTTAAATTCCCTCTATTAGTGACAACCAAGAGAGGATATAGCTTAGAGCCTTGTGTTTCCAAGTAGGTCTACATGTTTTTATTCTTGTTTTGTGTGTTAGAATTTGGCCTCACTTTCCATCCTTAGTTTACCCCTCTAGCTTTCTTTTCTCTCAAATTTATGCATGGATTTTCTTTCCATGTCATTCCATGTTTGTTCTAGAGCTTTAGATTGAAGTTTTGTTGTTGTTTAGATTCACTTTTGTTAGCAACAATGGTGCTCACTTTACATATGTAGTAGATAGCTTCATGCATCTATTTTTATTTTGTGTAATTTGGACATGATTCAATAAAATTGTATGGGGATTCTTGTTATGGATTAATTATTTGATCAAATTACTTAAGATCTAGGTTGTTTCCTTTCATAAAAGCTATTGCTTCAATAGTTTTTAAATGTGAGATTTGTTGAATGTTCTTAAGTACCAAAATCTGAAAACTATTTTCCCCTTAAATTTGTGCTTTGATTCCAGCCATCTAAACATTGTTTTTGCTTGAATTCCTAAGTACCCATTTAGATTTTCTTGTTTTTTATTAGATACTATAATTAGTTTGCATGTTAGTTTTCTATTAAGGCATGGAAAATAGTCATCTTTTGGGCCATAGAACCATGCCCACTCTCCATGGACAATGCGTGCGGTACTAGACCACTTGCCTATTTTATTTTTTGATAAGTTAATTTCATGATCATGTTTTAGAAATTGTTAATCAATTGTTTGTATTTTTTTTTTTTTAGAAAGTTTCCTTTTTGCATTCTAAAAAGTTTCCTTTTTGGTAGGTTTAGGTTAGGTAAGTTATAATGTAGGGAAGTTTCTAATTTACTAATTTCCTTAAGTTTCATTCTTTAGTTTTAGTTTTTAGTAAATCAATTTTAAGTCTGGTATCTAATTCCATGCATATTGCCTTCTTAGTTTGTTTAAATTTCATTGTTTAATCACATCTCTATGTCTTTGGCTAAAGTTAATTAACCTAAATAGAATCAATTCTATTGAAAATATGTGAGATTCCACATGGGATCAACCTCACTTGCTTGAAAATAATACATCGATTTATGCATTTGTGAGTAATTTTCAACTTGTAGCAAATTTTTGAATTGTTGCTAAGGAATAGCAATAGATGTGTGGTTGGATTTTTATTTGGATTATTTATATTTAGTCATAGTGTTAGGTTGCATAATATTAGGAATTTTACATTGCATTTACATATCTTCCTAATTCCTCATAAATTTACATATCTTCCTTAGTTTTATGCGAGGGGAAATTGGCAGGTGGAGCTTCATCAACTAGATAGGATTTCCTTGCTTTCCTAGAATAGGACTTTTTCTTTTTATTTTTAAGTGAATCTTATAATGAGGCCCATTGAAACTTGCAATTTCAATTTCAATTTTAAATCAATTGCATTAAAATAGGGCATGTGTGGTATGGAGGCCCATGCTTGATCTTTATAAAAAAAATCCTACTGTAAGTATTCCACACTTTCATTTACTTTTCCTAGTTTAGGTTGCATTTAGTGTAATTTGCATTTGGTTGATAAAATAATTCATTTAGCTTAGGATCATTCCTCTTATTTGCTGCCTCTTTAATTAAGGTTGTTGCATTAGAGAGCACTATCTAACCTTTGGTTGGATAGCATATAGGTTGTGTTAGTTTGTTTTATTGTATTGTGTTGCTTGTTTATTACTTTATGGTAGATAGAACTTAATGTTAGTAAGGGCCCCACATAAACCCTCATAAGATTTCATCACCAAATCCTTTTCCCAACTAGGAAATTAATCCAATTCCTTGTATGCATGTGATCCTAAACATAAATCTTTAATATAAAATCAAGTAGCAAGAGATTGGGATTTTGAGCTCATAGGAACCTTTTGAAACAGGAGATCGATTGTCACTCTAGTGCCTCTGGAAATTTGTGGTTATAGTGGGTATACAAAATCTAAGTGATTTTCCCACACCTTTTGTTGACAGATGTCAAGTTCTAAATGCCTCCTTCCATGTGAATTATATTAATCACTTTGTATAAGACCTAACTTGCAAGAAATAGTCAAATCTATATCTAAGGACAAGTTATCTAGCTTTAGGTTAAAAGCAACAACCTCAGAGATTAACAAAGATCTTCATGACAAGCTCAATAGCATTAGGAATTGTTTGATTGCATAACACATAGAGTTAGGAGTCACATTTAGGTCTAAGTGGCATCATTTAGTTACGTTTCATTATAGCGCATGCAAGGACGTCGATCTCAGCACACTAAATTAGTACCAT
Organism: Warburgia ugandensis; assembly: GCA_035236585.1. Lineage (NCBI taxonomy): Eukaryota > Viridiplantae > Streptophyta > Magnoliopsida > Canellales > Canellaceae > Warburgia > Warburgia ugandensis. The sequence continues at coordinate 44,423,522 of CP141127.1, read as the reverse complement.
TGGGAGAGATTAGGAAAGATCCATACAAGTCAGCAAAGAAATACAAGGATCACATGAAACGTACACATGATAAATACATCTTAAGGAAGTCCTCAACACCTAGACAAAAGGTTCTTTTATACAACTCTAGATTGTATCCCTTTCCAAGAAAACATAGAACTCGATGGACTAGACCCTACATAGTACAGGCTGTATATCCTTATGGGGCCACTAAGATAGAGAAGGATGGTGAGATATTCAAAGTCAATGGACAAAGGTTGCAACCCTTCCTAGCATTGATAAACCCTGAGGTGGAAGAAATCGTACTTGAGGAACCAGTTTATGAGGTCCCACCTTAGCATGTTCATGGCACCTACATCCATCACATGAGCTGCATTCATCATATTATCATAGCATAGTACGTCTCATTGTCCCACATCACTCATTCATATTAGCACTCACTAGGAGGTAACCAAACTTTAGAGACTCATTGTTCTACATCACTCATTTATCATATAGATGTCCTATATTTCAAAACATTGGGGACAATGTTTAGTTCAGGTTGGGGGTGTAGACATACATAAGATATCTAGTTTTCTTCATATTTTTATTAAATAGAGAGAGAGAGAGAGAGAGAGAGAGAGAGAGAGAGAGAGAGAGAGAGAGAGAGAGAGATTTTTTTTAAGGTCAAAGGAACCCTTTACTGTGATCAGAATTGGATTGAATGATGTTTAGTATTTCCACTACTTTAACTTTTTAATAAGAATGCATATGGTTAATTCTGCATCTTATTCATGTCCTAAAGTTTTTTATGAAAGTTGAATTTTGAAATACACTTACACATAGTGTATAAGTCTAGACTAATAGATAATTATGACTTAGAGACACTGAGGAAAATTAAGAAGACCTATATACCCAAGTGACTTTTAAAGACTATCAATTTTTTAGAGGGTTATATAAAAATCACTATTTTCTATAATGAACATTACTTTGTAAATCCCAATATCATTCTTTTGGTCAAAATTCCAAGAACCAACTAGGAGTGTTAACTTTGTTTCTTGAATGTTAATTAAATCTAATAGATTTTAAGTAACCTTGGAAATGATATAGGCTATCCTTGTTTTAGGCCACAGATATAAATCACACCCAGATACTATGCAATTAGTTAGACCCTTTGAGCCACTTTATAAGTCTTTTCTTTCTTATGCCCAATTTACCTCGACCAAAAGAAACCCCTGTAAGAATTTATATTACCTACCTTTCAAAAATGAGTGGAGTTGGTACAAAAATTAGAAAAAGTACAAAAGTCAAAGAAGTAAGAAATATCAAAAGTACAAAGAAAAGTATTCCTTCTCAGAAATACAAGAAAAAGTGAAAAAGAAAGGAAATTTTTGAAAGGGAAATAGAAAAATATTCATTTCTAGTACAACTAAAGAAAAGTTGACCTGCACATATTTGAAGTCCTCTACTCAACTTTGACCCTTTGAATCTTTCTACTTCATTTTGAGAAAGTTGTCTTAAGCCTACATTTTGTCCTACCCAAAGACCTATTGATCTTAGGCAGAACATAGCCTTATTAAGGAGGTAAATGGGAAGGGATCAATGTGAAGTACCCTACTGGTCTTGGTAATGGCATCCATTCCAAGGGATCATATTCTTTGTCTCATTAGTGCTTACAATAGTATGTGAACCATTAATCTTGTTGGAACTAGTCACATAAGGGGAGAAATTTGTTTGACCCCATTTCTTTGAGAGCTTTATTTTTTATTATATACCAGTGAGAAATTGAGGTCAAGACATCTCTCCAAGGGAGCAATAAGCATAAGTCTTGACTTATGTTGCTATACACAAACCGCACTCCTAGATGAAACTAGAATAAATTGGCTTTAGTAATGTGGGTAACTTGTGGACTTTCTCATTCATCTTTATTAAGTTATTAAAGCAAGTAGAGTATTAATGCATGGCATTTTTTTTGGATAAATTAAGGAACTTATCCATATTGAATTTTGTGGGTATATTGACTGCAAACCCTCTCAAGGCCAAACTCGTCCTATAGGATTAACCAAGGGGTTTAAGAGTTTGTTGCATATGCTAAATGCAATCATGAGTACCTAGAAAAATGGCAACCATTTTGTTTTCATGATTTTTCATATGTTTTGCTCTAGTCTAGTAAAATAATGGTTTGGGGGTGTGATAAATTTTCAATTTTGTATTAAAAATAACCAATTAGTTGCTCATGTGTTATGACTTATAGTGTTAAATTAGGATTTTTGGCTGAAATTTCATAACACATGCATTTCTAAACTAATCATTCAAAAGTGTGATATTTTGCAGGTTCATATGGTAATCCATAATAAGTATGTGAATGATCATAATTTTTAAGGATTTAGTAAGGATTTTCCTCTTTTTTAGGTTTTAGAGAGATGATCCAATAGTTGAGATTAAGTAGGACAAGAATTGAAGGTCGTGATTAAGAGATCAATTAAAAAAACCAATTGTCATCATCCAAAGCTTTATCAAGGATTAAATGAACCAACTGGGGGGAGATAAAGATGACTAAAATTGGCTCATGAAGAAAGCCATGCATTTCCACCACCTCTGCATGAGAGCCATTCAAGCCACCTTAGCCATATAAGCCATGAGAGAAGATGACAATCTAAGCCATTCAAGCTCTTAAAGCCAAGGGTGTGAGCCATGAAGCCGAGCCAAATGAGCTCGCATGGTGAGCCATACAAGGCAATTAAGCCAAATTCCACATGGAGTGATATAATTGGAGGATAATTCAAGCAATGATCCACTTTCTAAATTTGGATTTTCAAGGTTTAATTAAACGGTTTTGAGAGAATTATGTAAAAAGTTAGATGATTATGTATTGGTGGACCCATCAAGAGAGAAAACCTACTTGCAAACTCCATCTCCTACTATTTTTCCTGTGGTTATAGGCAAAAGTTAGATGATTATGTATTGATGTACTACATTAGTGTAGGTAAAATCACCACATCAATAAAAATTAGAGCATCTCAGCTCTCATATAGGCAAATTTACGCCAAATCTATGCCAATCAAAATCAGAGCATACGAACTCATTAGTAAGTAATGTATGCTAATCAAAAGCAAAGCATATTAGCTCATCAATAGACAATTTTAGCTACTCAAAATTAGAGCATACCAGCTCATTAGTAAGCAATCTATGCTAATCAAAATCAGAGCATATCAGCTCACCAACAGGCAATCTATGCCAGTCAAAACTTGTCCACAACATGATCATACTGGGAGCACCTAGAAGCCTGCCACCTAGAAGCTCGCCACCAAGAAGCCTGCCGTGCCTCTCATATCTGAATTATCGGCTACCCTCTTAGGCCAGCCTCATCAGCCACTCACAATTATAGGTCATAAATCAGATTCTAATTACATATAAAAAAATCAATCTCATACAAAACACACATCACTATCATGCTTCTCATATAGTGAGAAATCAAGTTTACTCATGCATTATAAAGACAACAATTACCATAAGTCTATACCACTACTATCCTAGAGAACTCAATAGACCAACGATACCCATTCATAAGTCTAAGGAAACTATGAACCTTAGTCACCAAGTTGGGCCAATCATAGCCCATCATAGTCTCAATTAATTGCCTCTCTAACAATCGAGGTATTGTGGTCAAGGAAATTCACCTTCTTGAACCATAACTCATTCTTACAAATATTTGCAAACAAACGATGGGTCTTTAAGGTACTCAAGGGTTATACAAGAACAACATCCTCTAAAGCAATCATGACTCATCCAAGTAACATTTGAAAACTCAATCCATTATGTACATAAAAATTGTTTGTGCATTAGTCCCACTAGTTAGTACCAACTAGAACTCATAGTAGTCATAACAAGTCCTAAAAACTGCCTTAAAGGTGTCTTCCTCCTGAGTTCTCAACTAGTAACAACTATACCTCAGATCAATATTGTAAAACGCCTACCATATCTAAAGCTAACAAAATATATCATCAATCCTTGATAGGGGATATCAGTTCTTCATTGTGATGCTATCTAATAAGAGATAATCTATGCATAGCAGTAAAGATCCCTCTATCTTTCTCATAAAGAGGACTAATACACTCTATAAAGATGCACTAGGTTTGCTAAATCCCTCATCAAGTAACTTGTGCAGCTAAAGCTCCTTCAACTTAGTTGGGGCCATCCTGTATGATACTTTGGGGATGGACATTATACCTGGTACCAAGTCCATAGTGAAATCAATCTCCTGTGGTAGTAAATCTTGGAAGCTCCTCAAGAAAGACTGCAAACTAGTGCACATTATTTATGTGCTCAATCTATGGCCACTCTTTATCCTACACTGTCACACTAATAAGGAGGACTTGGTATCCTTTAAAAAATACTATAGTGCTTACGAGGAAAAGATAACACAACCCTTAGCGATTCCCCTTCTTATAAAAGAAGGAGGTCATTAGCTATCCAAGTACACTAGAAGTAACACTCTTCTTATGGAAATCAATTGTCGCCTAATAAGTAGCCAGCCCATCAATCCCTAAGATAACATCATCATCAACCATATCGAGTAGGATGCCAATAGCATCCATCCCCTTAGTCACTATCTCCACAGGTACCTCCGAAGGTACTCACTAGCCTCAAATAAATCTTCTATTAGCATCATAACATCTAACTCAAAGACTGTCATATACATAGGCATATCCATCAGAATGCCAACACATAAAATAAAAGAATGATTGGATGCTGGATCAAAGAGGATCCTAACATACTTATCACCAATCAGGAAAATATATGCCACCACCAAGTTCAAGGCCTGCACCTACCTCGAAGTAAGGACAAAAACTCATCAATGCCTATGTGAGGCCATTTCTTCCTTGCTCCCAATGTCAATCTATCTGAGTCACTATGACATGGCTGTCCATGGTGGCTGCCCTTGCAAGTGTTACACTTGTTCGAATCCCTACTCATCCTACTCAAAAGTCGTTGACAAAGTGGCCTCTGCAACTGTGTCTATAAGGAGGGTCTCTTGCCCCTACTCGGCTAACTCAAACTATCCCTGTTTGAGTCCCTGCAATCATCTAGGTGTTGAGAAAATCTCTCTCTAACATAGATGCCACAACTATTTCCTCTATCACTGATGTGGAACATGCTAAAGTCACACGATTACTGAATCCAGATATCAAACCATCAACTAATCTACCTGCCATCTCCTAATCAATTGTGACGACATTAGGAGCAAACCTCCTTAGGTATGTAAACTAGTTCAAATACTGCTGAACCATCTGATCTCTCTACTCTAGAGTAGCTAACTTCCCCTATGGCACCAGTTTCTCATAATGCAAAGATACTAATCATTATAGACCTTCCCAAGGGCCTTCCAAATGAAAGTCTCTATAATGGAGGAACATGTCCTCTTAAATGACCATCACCAGAATCCTTATAATTATATTTTTGATGTCCTCATCTTCATCATTTGATTTCCTTTAATTAATGAATTATGTTAGGGTCATATTAATCAAAATCATTTGCATCTCTATCAATCTCACGCCCAATGAAATTGATCTTTCATAATAAACTTCCTTAATCATTAGAAAGTACATTATCCTCACTATTTAAAAACCATTCTTATAAAATAGCTATCATATCCTCTAAGCTATTTTTATAAGCATTCACTTCTTACTCATGACTGGATATCAATATTCCTTTGTGCACAAGAACTCATAAATTTTCATTTGGAGTTTTGTGTGATTATCGAGTACCACTCAAACTAAAAGGAAAGTCTATAGGATAGCCATTAGGACAGCCATGCTCTATGGATCAAGGTGTTGGGTAGTTAAGGAACATCATGTTCATAGGATGAGTGTCACAGAAATGAGGATGTTGAGGTAAATGAGTGGCAAGACAAGAAAGGATAGAATTAGGAATGAAAACATTAGAGGAAACTTAGAGGTAGCACCAATAGGTAACAAGATGAGGAAGATTAGAGTTAGATGGTTTAGACATATCCAAAGGAGACCAAAAATAGCACCAATTAGAAGGAGTGAGGCTATGCAAGTAGAAGGTTCTAAAAGGTCAAGGGGAAGGCCTAAAAGAATATGGATAGAAGTGGTGAGAAAAGATTTAAAAACTTTGGGACTAAATGAAGCCATGGTACTTAACAAAGAGGAATGGTGAAATAAGATTCATGTGGCGGACCCCTAATTGGGATAAGGTCTCGATGATGGTGATGATGATGAGATCATATAATTCATCTGTAGAAACATTAGAATCTTGTGTTATCAATTTGTTAATGATTTTCATTATACTACAAATTTATTCATCAAATAAATCTATTATAAGTTTTGTTTAATACTATACTTCTCTAAACTTCATCGAGTTCTCTTTAATTATAACCATTTCTGATCCGTCTTCATTATTATCATATTATTTTTTTGTAATAATTGTTATGCTTTTTCAAAGGTTTACACACACCGTCCAAACTAGAACTTGAACTCTTAAGAGCAATCCACCTAAATAGATCTTTTATCATATAATAAGGTTCTCACTTGGAATACTATTATACCCTTTATTATGATTCTTCACTCTGAGAATTATACACTTTCCATGAAAGTGCACTTCCTTGTATTCATACAAGGATTAAAATCTTATCTTTTCTAAAGAAAATCTACCACCCTTCAAAGCAACGTCTATTTCACAATCATCAACATTTCCCATATGAGTTATCCCAATAACTCATAATTAGGTATTCACCTCACTCAATGGACGTTATGTGACCTTTGGGCTTGTTGGAGTGGCTATGATGTAGTAGACTGGGCTCTGATACGAAACTATGACACCCTAGATTTTACAGAACATATAAATACAAATTTTATAAAAAGTTGGGATCCCAAATAAAAAATTTTAATTTAAAATATACTAAAAATGCTCTCATCTCCTCTATCTACATGCTAAACCTATCGTTTCTCTCTGTATCTGAGGCATTACAAAACATCACAATGCCTTAGCAAGCTATGCTTATGTGATGATAATAATAATAATAGTATATCATAAATATCTAACACAACATGAAATGATCATGTATCAAACCTCAGAGCATCTGATGGAAATAGTTCTAGAATGATATCAAATATGAGAATAAATATTACCAAAGTATAGTATAATTAGAATCACAAACTAACTAAATTGGTTATAATATCCAAGACATGAAAGCTCATAATAACGCTAAAAACAATGCAATGCATCCAAACCACCTGCGTATTTTTCAAGCATGCAAAGTAAACCAAGCCTCTCAAGCTCAGCCAAATGCCAATATTGAATCAACGTAATTCAAGCCAACCACGTGTCTAAAAATATGTCAAATCAGCTAAGCGCTAAGCTTCATAAATGTGCCAAAATCTTACTAGTATAGAGCATCAAAGCTAAAAAAATATATTAATGAATATGCAAGTCATCAATGAGGGCACCCTCACACACGAGTCTCAATAGTGTCAAAAATTACATATGTGTAATGTGTCAAATAAGTGAGGAATATATTAGTGAATATGTACGTCATTAATGCGAGGCACCCTAAAAAGTGGGTCCCATGAGTGTACCACACACTAGTATGTCCAGTCATGAGTACTCATACCAATCCTCCATGCATCGTCACGTCTTGGGTACATAGGGAATATCCAACCTGGTGCGCTCCTTGCGCAATATGATAAAATCAATCATCAAGAAATGCATGGACCACTATGCTGCAGTGATAACTAACTCTCGGATCTACCAATTGCCACTTCCCATCAACACCAAAACATGAGACTAACTATCCATCATGCATGGGGGACTGACTAGAAGCGTAGAGTGGACTCCCCATGATACCACTCCCTACACAGTTTTCCTTCTATGGGGTGAGTGTCTAATCATCTTAGAAAGTCAGAGGATGAGTGACCAACCCAACATCCCTCCTAGTGTAACATCCATGGGCAGAAACACCAGTCATAAATCAGCAAAACACAAAAATCACAAATCTCATGGTTGATAAAATGAATATGCAATTTTCTAGTGAAATAATGAAGACTAGGAACACTTATGGCTCGTCATCCCCAAACACTGCCCCTCATCCTTAGGTTAGCCTCTCAAGGACCAGCCACCAAGCCTCCTCCACCAAGTCCATGGTAAAACAAGCATTAAAAAGGGCATCCACATGCCTCAATATCCAATAGTAAATCAAATCACCATTTAATAACTTTATATCATGAAATCATATTAAAATCATGCATTTTTACTATTACGTATAAAATATTACTCATAATAGTCAAATCATGCATCTATGGAACAATAATAATCAATGAAATCATGCACATGCACATCAGTCACAAATAAGATAGGTATTTCAATAACAACCACTGTATAATAATAAATGCATTGCATTCATTCATAAATACTGTGTTGATGTGATGAATATCTAAAATTTCACAACAAAAACATGCTCATTATTTATTGTCATCACCTACCTTAGATGAAGAATTACTCATCTGTAACTCTCAAATTACAATCAAACTCTAGTCTAGCCCAATCCACCTCAATCCCACTACCTGGATACACATCACATCCATGTTTAACTTAAAATCCAAGTTATCTAAGTTGGATTCTACAAATGTTTTATTTTCATATCTTAATATACTATGCTTCAATACGATCCAATGGTTCATAGCCATGGGATCTTAAGCTGGGGCCGATCCTAATTGGCTAATAATCCAAATCATAATGAATTAGGCACACCAATAGATATTCAATTCATTTCTTAGTTAGATCATAACATATTCCTTAAGTGATCATACTCATACCACATCAATTTCAGGTAATTTATCATTTAACCGACTAATCATGCACATTTACATGCAAATTATACATGACTTTAGCTAATTACAATCAAATCGAGGAAATTAAGTAGTTAAGATGATAATCCTACCTTGCATAGGTCAATCTAAAAGATATATGGATGTCTGTGATGTCAGATTATCAACTTATTGTCGTGAAGATACCCAATATGCACTATCCTTGGTAATCTAGCACAATCGTCTACCTAATCATCCTAAATAGAAGAACAAATTAGTAACTCTAATTAAACAATCCAAATGAATCATTTGAATGGTATGGATCATCGAATTTGTTCTAATTTCATTCCTAAATTCTCAATCAATCTCAATCATTGATCAAGATCAACTAGATTGTCTCAAAAATACTCTATATCCAAGATCTCTAATATGGACCATGATCATCACAATGGATTGTTCAGACCATAATGTAAGGTCAGACTATCACAAATCAGATGATTTGCATCCAATTGTAGGTTTGATCATGATCAACGGTCAGATCTTATCTACTCAATGAATGGTAACGTGGGTATCATTCCTCGTGTTGCAAGGATCATGATGATTGTCTTAAATCTACAAAATCCTTCTTAGATTGGGCAGAAAGGGGGTCCAAGCTCAAGAGTGTGACGACCCGGGCTTTTGTAACATGATTTGTAAAGTATTTTAAAAGGCAGGGCCCTTAAGAGTGTAAAAAATTTTCACAAAACAAAGCAGCGAAAATTCTTTTCTTTAGAACTTGTTTTGAAAACCCAAGTCACCACTTCATACATAACATAAGTACAATTTGTGTACAAAATAAAATTCCATTGAAGGAATATACTTTTATTAAATTCCAGGATCCATCCAGTGGTTCACAGTATAGCCAAATCTATTACAATAGTTGTCCAAATTACATAATCCAAAAATCAAGCTCATCATACAATAAAATTCTCAACAAAGCAAAATACATGTCTTCAAGGGTATACCATGAAGATTATTCTCTTCAAGTCTTCTATCATCTTCAGGTCCTAACTCTCCTTCCCTGTATCTGAGATATTGCAACATTTACAATATCTCAGCAAGCAATGCTTGGTAGGGGATTCAAGAAGCATAATAATTAACAATGTAATTCTAATACTTCATAATCCCATTTTCCCTCAATATATTCATGTCTCTACTCTTTACTTTGTAATTTATGTATATCTATATACATACATTCTCTTCATCAGTAAACTAGTTAAATTTATGAAAGTAGTCAAATATCATTCCCAACTAAGCTGATCAATTCTCTTCATTATGAGAATTTAGTATTACAGCTAATCTTATACTAGGAATTTCCCTTCTTGGGAAATATTGGTAATATACAATTATCTAGCATTTCATTATGCTACAACATAAGACATTTCACTATGCCTATTCTCATATGCATCATAGTGCAAAATAATCAAAAAGGTTGCCATGCTGCAGTCTGATTTGTACTAGCACGCTCGGATAACTGCCCTGTTCACCACTGATACTACGGTGGAAAATATTATGTCACTGCCCGCATGGGGGGGCAAGACTTTCACAGTGGTGGCCTTCCCATAATTGCCACCACCCGACTTTTAGCCTCCCTTTGGGCAAGGTATCATCATATCATCAAATTTCAAGGAGTGGGTGGCCAAACCTTCATAACTCCTCTAGCAATAGCATCCCCCTAGGCTTATGCCTATTAAAACAAACTCACAAGCCTCCAAGCTTGTATGTAAAATAGATTTCATATGTATTAGACCATATGTCTATTTACTTAGGGCTGAAATATTTTCTAGTTCCCTATTCACTTATAGTTTAGTCCTTAACCATTTTATATGTGTTTGGTTGGATCATAAGGTTTTCAAGAGATTTAATACAAGTATTAACATTACTCTTGTCAACATAAGATCATGAGTACAATCATCTATATCTCATGTAAATGCATTCATCAAATCCTCCTACCTTTAAGGATTGATCTCTTTTCCCTAATCTTTCATGATCCTAACTGATGTATGTAATCTGTACATCCATGCATATTGTCAATATATAAATTTTGAACAATCCTATTGATCACTAGATCTAATGTTTAGAATGATCTTTAGATCATTAATATCTAAGTATTTTTCTATCTCTAAGTCTTTGTGTGTCCATCTCCTTGATCTTGATCTTTCGTAGATCCATTGATTTACAATCTACACATGTTGATAAAGATCAGGGTCCTAGATCTTCTATCATCTAGTTCTTCTTTGATCTATGTTCAGTTATTGGATCATCCCTAAGGAGGATGATCTTGGTTTTCTTCCTTGAATCATCTTTGATCAAGGGTTTGGATTATCTAATCTAATGAACTATAACAAGCATACTAATAAACATGCATCCTAAGTACAATATAATATTCTATTTCTTATTGTTCTTGATCATCCAAGATCTAATGGATCTTGTTTGATCATCCTTATCTTACTTACTATTTTTATTAGGGTTAGGTAATTTACTAACCTTTTATGCTCTTATTATTATTATTCAACCAGTTAATGTGCTGGTTGAAGGTAACTTATTCAAGCCTAAATCTAAACTGCTCCTCTTATTTCCAATTGGCTAAGGCTTACTAGCTGAATGGGTGAACACAAAGTGGTTACTTCAATCCTCATGTAAGGAGGCATTTAGACCTCACAAACGTCAATGGAAGGTAGGGAAAGAGCGAGGCTCTATTAGATAACCCCCTTAACCACTATGTTCATCATTCATTAGAATGACCATAGCTCAACCTTTCATAAGGTTCCTATAAGCATGTTTACCCTAAGTACTCTTTCTAATGGATTTAATTAAGTCCATGAATATTTATAATGTCATTCATGGGGTTGATAATCCTTATATTGTCCTACTAACTATAGCCCTTACTAATTAAGTCCAAAGTACTTCATTCTTATTTGTGTCATGAAACTCTACTTTCTCATTAGATTACATTTTTGATGTTTTATGCTCTTTATCTCATAACAAGTAGATCTACTAATAACATTTAACCATAAATGAATTATAAATTCAAAGCATAAACCTACATAATTTAACACTTAATGATAATGAGGCAAGGTACTTAAAATTACTCTAACATGATTTCCAACTAATATACCTTAATAACTCAATTTAAACTAACATGGTCTTAAGGTATAATCTCATAGTATAGTATAAACTTATATGAAATTCTAGCATGGTCCTAAGTTAGAATGGTATGAAATCATACTAAAGTGCCCCTAAGATAATTAAATCTAGCACCTTATGATAACAATGAAATCACATATCATGCTAAAGTCTAAATGTTATACTAGCATGCTTTATAACATAATCATATTTAAAATGCTATTATATCAAATGAAACTAATTACATTAACATTTTTAGAAACCTTACTTATGATCCAACCATTTGATCTTAGATATTTTCCTTTGATTAAGGGTATTAGTTATATTTAGGGGATTTTCTTTATTAAGGTCCAAAGATCATATCGATCCATTTTTGTCATAATCCATTCATGATTTCTTGGATTTCATTATATCAAAATTCATTTTATCCATCCCAAGGATTTGATCTCACTTGATCTCATTGATCAAGTGGGTCCCTTTGAATTTTTAGGGTTTTTCTACCATAATGGGTAGATCTCATAATATATCTCAGATATATCCAAATAAACCATATATATTACTTTATTTCAATTGTATATCATTAGTAAAACATATTTCCAAGATCTGATCATCTCAGATCTTAAAGATCTAGGTAATTGGAAACTTGTTTCTTTAATACAAAAAGTTGTATTACATAATTTCTAGATTTTATCATTTCATCAGAAAATAGAGGTTTTAAGCTTTCCACAGCTTCTTTCCGACCTCAATTTGGAGTTTAGATGATTCCAAAATTTGATTTGGAAGTTCACAGTCCTTCTTGGGGCCTGGATTTGATCTGGGCCCACCGGAATGGAAGGCCCAGATCTTTCGGGCGGAACGCTCCCGCTCGTCAAGCGCGTCCATCGTGACGAGATGCAGAAGCGCCCACACGAGACGTTCACCGATGTGCATGGGTCGACTTCGCCCGCTCTCCACCTGTGTGGGATGATGTTGCATGCACTTATGTGGGCGCGCGTACGGCGTCTCACGCGTCCTCCATCCAATCGGGAGATTGGACAGTCCTTTTGGACCCTCCAATCAATCCCTTCTCAATTGAGGGACTAAACCTTCATGAATTTTAGTGAAATTCGTACCCTAGGGGTTTTGGACCCTTTTGGATCGATTGGTATGGTCAGATTTTCCATTGGAGCCCTCTATAGGCCTGAATTGAAGGTGCTGTTATTACTTTATTTTTACTTTTTTGATCATCAAAATAAATTACAGTAAAATAAAATTTTCATTAAACATAAGTAAACATGTATAGAAAGTATTCCCACCTACCAGATTGGAGAAGAAACGTTGTTTATGCATCCAATTTAAAAGAAATACCCTTTTGATGAAGATAGGCCCAAGATCTACCTTTCTTGCAAAAATCTCGTTGTTTGAACCATTAGATCTTGAAATTGCTTTGGGGGTTTTGTAGCTGAGGTATGGTGGGAAGTTTTGGATAGTGGAATTGATGATATTAGACTGGAACAGAGTGCCTAATTGATTTTAGGTCTCTTGTTCCAATCTAAAAAGAAAAGAAATTGAAAAGAGAGATATCTCTCGGAAATTTTGGGTTTTTGGGGAGGGATCTAGGTTTAATTTTTCAAGGAGAGTGAAGAAAAATTCATGGGAATTTTATGAGCATTTTTGGAGGATTTTTGGGGTTGTATTTATAGGCATTTTGGTCTTTTTTCATTATTATAATATTTATTTTTTATTATTAAATGGCATGAAAGTCTCACTTGCTCCATTTTTTCTTCCCCATTCTCCATTTTTCTTCCCCAAGACCTCGGATTTGAGTGGACTTAGTGGCGTTGGATTTGTATTTCTCAATACATTCTATATTTTGATGTCTCATATTTTGATTTTTGGATAAAATTACTATTTTACCCTTTTGTCCAAGAAATGAAGAAACTTAAGGATTTTTCATCCGAATTCAGAATTTATCGTGCTTATAGTCATTTTGAAGGGTTTGCTAAGTTTAATTTCAATTTTACATGTCTTATTATTTTATTATACTTTTATAAAAAGTATATTCTAAATAATCCTAATATTTCAGCCCGAAATATCTGAAACTCAAACTTTATTGATTTTCTCAATCAATTACAAAAATTGGGGTTATTACAAAGAGGGTGGTAGGGCCCACTGTGTTAACTCAACTCCTCAATAAAAGAGTTGGGAGAGGAAATGAATATGAAGGGTGTGAGGAGATGGTGGCTGGCGGCAATTATCAATTTTCGGCCCCTCTCTCAAATTTACAAAATTTTTGAGTTTTCCCACACAAATATCGATTTTGCTCAAAAGTTAGTGTTGTTAGAATTGTTTCGATGCATGCATTTCATTTTTTATAGTGTCAAGTCCAAATTTGGAGTTTGCAAAAGGGGTACTTACATAGAATTTGATTTTTCATAGAATTCAATTCTTGATTCCCATTCTAATGAAAATATAATATAATACACATAAAATGACTCAAAATTGAGAGTCATTACAAAAACACCCCAAGATTTCCATACATTTTACTTATGATTGGAGATGCCTCTTTTCCTAGGAAAGTGCACCTCCATCCAAGGGTGTTCTTAAGGTTTTTGACATATTATTTTGGGCTGTTATTTTTTGTGTTCCATACCTCCTTCAAGCCTCTATTCTCTTAAGAGCACTTCTTTTCTAGATTGGTTGCTTTCTAATTTTATTTTCATAGTGCATGGTTTTCTTCTTTGTTCTAAGTGCATACCTCTATAATTGTTTCCTTTGAGCTTTGGTTCTAGCTTGCCTTAGTTTTCTTTGATCCAAGGATTGCTTATCTCTTATAGTGACAGCCAAGGGATAGTAACCCTTGAATCCTCTTTTTTTTTGCCTATTTGTTTAGTTATAGTTCTTCCTTTGAATCATCTTTTTTTTTCCCACTACTTTCTTGTTCCTTGCCCATCTTTTGCTTCAATTATATATCTCTTTTGCTCTTTTCCTCTTGATTTTCTCTCATGAGTTTGACACGCATGATATCTTAGAATAGTTTATGATCAATGGGTGGTGCTGAAGAATATTGAAGAATTGGTTTGGATTAATTTCTTGTCTTTGAAGAGTGCGCATATTTGTGTTTCTAATCTCATATACATGTGCAACTTTCTTATGTACTCTTCACTTCAATGAATCCAATTAGTTGATAAGTAATAATCTTGTTTGATTCTAGTGTTGAGGACCTTTTAAGTTTGATTGTTATGCTTCTTAAATCTTGCACACCTTGTTTATTTCCATGTTTCAACTCCACTTAGAATCATGTCTACCACTCTAGGCCAGTTCTCAATTCCAAATTTTTTTCACATTTTTCATTTGTCCACGCACATTATTTGCTTATATATTACGAACCCTTTTATATTTTAGTTAGTTTAGTTAATGCTTTCATAAGATTGCATATGCACAAGTCCAAACACCAAGCGCATCACCTACTTCCCATTACATGTTTGATGCACGTGGTCTTGATTTGTGCTTCCTTGCATATTTTCCCTTTTGTGTATTTCTAGTTTAGATTTCTTTGTCTTAGTAGATTTGCATCTTAGATTAGTTTAGAAAGTTTTATTTTTAGGAATTTTTATTTTTAACAAGATTCTGAGTTTAGAAAGTTTTGCTTTTAGAATGTTTCCATTTCATTTAGTTTCTAATTCCATGCATGTTTTTATTTCCATGGTATTCTCATTCTTAGTTTAATAAAATTAATCTCTCTTTGGCTTGGATAAGTGATTTAAATAAAATCCAATCAACATAACAAATACGCAAAGTTCCTCGTGAGATCAACCTCACTAGCGTACAATTACTACTTTGATTCATCTGTTTGCAAGTAATTTTAAAGCCACACCAATCGAGATCATTTTCCTTTTTTCATTAGTAAATCACATTGACATACCATCTTTATTCCTTCCTTAGGAAAAACACATTTTTTCTTCCTATAAATTCTCCTCTGCCCATCATTTTCTCTCCTCCAATAGCATCCAATGCTCCTCCCTTAGCCCACCATTTTTTCTCCTTTAAGAGCACTCCATCCTCCTCCCGCAACCCACCATTTTCTCTCCTAAATAGCATTCCATGCTGCTTCCTCAGCCCACCTTTATTTTCTTTGGAAATAAACATGTTTTCCTCCCCTTGAAATTATGTGACAATCCCTTAAATAGTTGTAGCTCACCAAAATCTTTTCCACTAATAACACTCAACACTCTTTCTCTCTTGCATGCTTAATTCTCATTGGTCTATCCTAGCATTCCCTTGATTCTCTCTTTAGAAAACATTTCCATTGAATGGTACAAGGACAGCTTGAGATGAAGATGAACCTAGGCCATTACTTCCATAAAAGATGAGATGAAATAGCGTTGTAGATTTTTCATTTATTATCCTTCATAGCTACATGCTTTTTTCCCTTCTTTTTCTCCTTAAAATTTTCCTCAATTTTCTCATGAAGATCATGCATGAGAAGGAGCATAACATGTTTCCTTCCTTAGGAAAAAATGTGGAAACTAGATGGGTCCCTCTCTTAAAAAGGTGAGTGTATGAGTTAGTGAGAGTGCTCTTCATGCAACCATGCTTTCTAAATTATTTCTCTTTAGAAAAGATTGTACATGTGGATCCATTGTATAACATTATAGCTTCACTTAGAAACTCCCCAATATGGTGGCTTGCGTGCAGGCGAGCATGAGACTTTGTCCACCTTATCTTTTGGTAATGAAACCCTCTTTATATGACAACCCAGGTTTTTGTAACACATTTTGTAATACATTTTTCAAAGGCAGGGCCCTTAGTAGTAAAAAAATTTTGCGAAACAAAGTAGCAAAAATTCTTTTCTTTGGAACTTGTTTTAAAAAACCCAAGTCATCACTTCATACATAACATAAGTAGAATTTCTGTACAAGATAAAATTCCATTGAAGGAATATAATTTTATTAAATTCCTGAATCCATCCAATGGTTCACAATTTACATAATCCAAAACTCAAAGCTCACCATACAATGAAATTCTCATTACAAGACAATAAACTCAAACAAAACAAAGTACATGTCTTCAAGGAGTATATACCTTGATGATTATTCTCCCAAGTCTTCTTTAGTCTTGAGCTCCTAACTCTTTTTCTCTATATCTGAGATATTGTAAACATTCAAACATTTACAATATCTCAGCAAGCTATGATTGGTAGGGGATTCAAGAAGCATAATATTTGACAGTATAATTCTCATACTTTAAAATCCCATTATTCATAAACATACTCATGTATCGATCTCTTTACTTTGTTATATATGTATATCCTTATACATACATATGGTATATGGATAAATCTATCAAATTTAGAGAGAGGAGAGAGAAAGTGAAAGAAGATAGATTTTTGAAAATTTAGGAATGAATCTAGATCTTGTTTTGTAGGGGAAGCAAGATAATTTCATGGTAAATTTTATGAACATTTTTTGGAAGATTTTGATGAGGGTGGGGGGTATTTATAGGTGTTTTACATTTTTCATAATTACTTATAATAATTATATTTTAATTCTTTTGAATATAAATTAACATTGGATCCTCAACTACCACCTCCTTATCCACTATCAATGGTAGTGGTTTGACCACTCATTACATGTTTTCTAGTTGTTGAATTCATTTGTGGGCCCCACAGAGGTGTGAAAAGACATTCTAAATATTGAAGTCTAAGATCTTGATTATGGGTAAAATTACCATTTTACCCTTTTATTCATAAAAATGGAGAAAATTAGGGATTTTTCATTTTAACTTGGAATTGAACGTACGTAGTGTCATTTTGATCAAATTTTCGAGTACATTCATAATTTCTTAGTTTTAAATAATGGTTTAATCTCTAGAAAAATAGAATTTCCAATAACCTAATATTCCAGCCTAAAATTTTTGAAAACTCAAACTTTCTTGATTTTCTTAATCAATTTACAAAAATTGAGTTTTTTACAATCTTCCCCCCTTACAACAATTTCGTCCTTGAAATTTGTAATACATTAACTTAATCAAATGGCCTAGGGTGTGTCTTCCTCATTTCTACTTTTGTTTGCCACGTGACTTCCTCAATAGAGTGATGCTACCACAAGACTTTGACTAGTGGAATTGTTTTGGTCCTTAACTTCTCTTCCTTATAGTCCAAGAACTGTATCATCTTCTCTTCAATGGTTAGGTCTAGCTTTAGCTCTTCTAGCAGCCTTTGAAGTATATGTGTGTCATCTTGTAGGTATTTTTGTAGCATAGATACTTGAAAGACACTGTGTATTTCTGAGAGTTGGGGTGGTAAGGCTAATTTGTAAGCTACTGGACCAACTCTTTCTAGGATTTCAAATGGACTGATGAATCTAGGACTAAGTTTTCCTTTGCTACCAAACCTCATTACTCCTTTCACTGGTGATACTTTCAAAAATACATGCTCCCCCACATCAAATTCTAGGTTTCTACATCTTTTAGCTACTAACTCTTCTGCTGACTATGTGCTGTTAACAACCTCTTCTATATCAATCTAACCTTGTCTGTACACTATTCCACTAGTTCTGACTTTAATAGCTTTATTTCTCCAACTTCACTCCAACAGGTTAGCGATCAACATGGCCGTCCATACAATGCTTCATATGGTGCCATACCAATACTTGCTTGAAAATTATTGTTATACGCAAATTATACTAATGGAAGATGTTCATCCCAATTCCCTTTCCAATCTAATGCACATGCTTTCAACATATCTTCTAAAGTCTGAATAGTCCTTTCTAATTGACCTTCTATTTAGGAGTGAAATGTTGTACTGAATTTAAGTGAGGTTCCAAAGGCTTGTTGTACACTCTTTCAACATCTAAAAGTAAATCTTTCATCCCTATCAGAGATGATGGATAGTGGAATACCATGAAAACTTACTATTTCTTTGATGTATAACTTAGCTATATTGTCAACTGACTGGTTCTGCCTAATTGGAAGGAAATGTGCTGACTTTGTTAACCTATACTCAATCACCCAAATCATGTCATGACTTGCTCGGGTCTTTGGCAATCCTACTACAAAATCAATAGTGATGTTGTCTCATTTCCATTCTAGAAGTTCCAGTGTTTGTAACATTCCAGCTGGTCTTTGGTGTTCAACTTTTACTTGTTGCCAATTTAGATATTTAACCATAAATTCCCCTATTTCTCTTTTCATGCCTTCCCGCCAAAAGTTTCTTTTCAAATCCTAATACATCTTTGTACCCCCAGGGTGTATGGAAAATTTTGACTGATGAGCTTCTTGTAGCAGTTCTTTTCTCAAGTTTGTATTTAAAGGAACCACCAATCTCTCCTGAAAACGTATACCCCCATCTATACCCTTACAAAATCCTATCCTTTTACACAATTTGTGTGTTACTATATCTTCTTCTTGGGCTTTAAGGACTCTTTCTACAAAAGCTAATTTAATAGTGATGTTTGTGAGTACAGCTCTTGGCTGTCTACTTAATGCATTAACTACTACGTTTGCTTTTTTAGGGTGGTATTGGATGGCAAAATTGTAGTCTTTGATATATTCCATCCATCTTCTTTGTCTCATGTTCAAATTAGCCTAAGTGAAGATGTATTTGAGACTTTTATGATCTATGAATACACTAAATTTTTCTTCATACAAATAGTGTCTCCAAATTTTCAATGCAAAAACTATGGCTACCAATTTTAGGTCATGTGTTGGGTAATTTATTTCATGTTTCTTCAATTGTCTAGATGCATAAGCAATGACCTTCCCATTTTGCATCAATACACCTCCTAACCCTTTGCCTGAAGCATCACAGTATATTTCATATCCCCCACTTCCTAATGACAAAGTCAATACTGGTGTTGTAGTTAACCTCTTCTTTAGCTCTTGGAAACTATTTTCATACTCTTCTAGCCAAGTGAATTGTACTCCTTTTCTAGTCAATGTAATCAAAGGAAGGGCTACACGGGAAAATCCTTGAATGAATCTATGGTAGTATCCTGCCAGTCCAAGAAAACTACATATTTCTATTACTGTGTTAGACTTCTCCCAATGCATTACTGCTTCAACCTTGGCGGGGTCCACTTCTACAAAAAATTTATTATTCAAGAATGACTTTATGAAAGCATTTTGAAAAAAGGGATCCTCGCTTTCAAAATGGATTTAAAATAAAAAATTGTGTTTCAAAAACTCGAGGGCATTATAGTTGGTAGCCAAGCTCAGATTTATGTCATCACAACAATTATTTTATGAAAAGTCATCAATAATGAATAAAATAAGAAATTTTAAGTTCTAGTGCTAGTGCTAGTAGAAGAACCTTTAAGGCCTAGTGTACGTAAAAGAGAAAACTCATATTAGATTCTCCTCCTTTCGAATGTAGTTGTCATCAACAAGACTAGTATATCCTAGTACCTACTAGTACACATGCCACTAGGTCATTTGAACAAGGGAATGGAGCAAGTTAAGTTGTCCAACTCTTTATGCAATAACGAGGATAGTATTTACAAAACCAGCTACGTGTAGCACTAAATGAAGGGGCAAGAGGTCAAAATGGAAATGTCACTAAAAACAATTAAAGGTTGGATAGATTTTAGAGAATTGGTCATCATTCTCTAGAGAAGATGAATCAGATACGATTGAAACATAGATGTTTGAAGAGTAAAATGTCCTTAAAGTGATGGATGTCATTACGAATATGAAACTGGTTATGGGTACTTTTATGCTAACTGGGAAAGCAACATTCTAGTGGCAAACTATAGAGCAAACTCACTTTGAAAGTGTTAAGGCAACTCCATTAGTAGAATTCAAAACTATCTTCTGTACCAAATACTTTTTTCCTTACATTTGAACACATGGAGAAGGAGTTCCTACATCTAAAGCAAGGTGATATGTTCATTATCCAGTATGAAAATAAGTTTACTAGACTTTGGAGATTTTCTTCTAATGTGTGTACCATTGATGAGAGAGCTGCTGAAAAATTTGTAGATGGTTTGAGAAGCAACATTCTTAATGTTCATCCCCCTACCATTGCTAGAGTCATAGAGATGGCTTCTATCTTCAAAAAAAAAAAGAAGACTATAAGCAAGCTCCAAAAGAAAAGAAAGAAAATAATGTTAGCATTTTGGAGGATGATTAGGGAAAGAGAAGAGGCTTCTACAGTCTTCAAGGTCTCAACAATCATGGGAAGCACTAGTTCAATAACGACCAAAAGGCACCTAGATCTGGTCCATGGCCTAGAAGTAAGAAGTATCACTTGAGCAAAGCATGCGTTGTTCCTGACTTCAAATATTTCAATTGTGGAGAAGTAGCACATCTAGCTAGAAATTTCCTAAAGAAGAAACTAGAAGGAGTAGCACAATGAGATTCAATTCCCAAGAGAAAGGATGAGTGTTTACCATTTCCTTCGAGAAGCCATAAGCATCAAATGTTGTGGTGGAAGGTACAATTTTTATCCATGATAGAACTGCCAAAGTTCTATATAATGCAAGGTCTACACATTCCTATATATCCTGTGATATTGCATTATATGTGAATAATCCAAATCTAGAATATAGTGTACTATCTAAAGTTGATAACTCTATTAGGTGGGTCTACATGTGCTTAGAAATTCCTTCAAAATGTACCAATTATAATGGAGGGAAGATGATTTGATGCCGATCTAATCCTCTTAAACATGATAAACTTTGATGTCATCTTAGGAATGAATAGGTTGGTTTTATATTAGGAAATAGTAGGCTATGGTAAGTAGAAGATCACTTTTGATATTTTAGGAGAGGTGACAATCTCTTTTCAAGGGCTAGGAGACTTTATAAGAGTGTGTGCTATTTTTACTATGAAAGTAGCAAGATGCATTGCTAAGGGACGTCAAGCCTTTCTGGCTAAAGTAGTAGAGATTGAGAGACATAAGTAGGAGGAGGTGGTAGTGGTTATGAAAAATTTTATTATCCATGAATGATTTTGCAAAAGTGTTTTTAAAGCAAGGGATCTCTACTTTCAAAATGGATTTAAAATTTAAATTGTATTTCAAAAACTGAGGCATTACAAGATTAGTGGATCAAGGTAGGGAATACTCGAAAATAGGATTCTTGATTGACTGGCTAAACCACTATAATATTTGTATCTAGTTCTTGTTGTGTGCTAGAGTTTTCTAAAACTAGTTTTAATTAGTTTGAGCACAAAATTTACAAAAGTTTTCAATACCATTGTCGACATAATTCACCCCTTCCCTCCCCTCTTGAGACCTATCATGACATAAGCATGAATTGGAATCATGAATGACATAAGCATGAATTTCAATCATGAATGACATAAGAATAGAGTTAATTTCCTTTAGAAACCTAGATTTTTCAAAAAAATTCACTACCCCATATTCTTAATCCATCAAATGCACACTTAGTTTAAATTTTTTTTTTAATTGTAACACTATAGTAGATGGTTGTTGGCCACATTGGTCTAATCTTGACATAGATATTCATCTAGCTTTGAACTACTAACCTAGCTTTCAAGGACCTTTTAGAATGATTGACTAAAGGCTTCTTGACTAGGAAATAGAATGGCTTCTAATTCACTCCCAATGTATTCTTCTTAGAGCATCCTCAGAAGAAACACTGGCCTTTTTGGACTATCCAGAAGGATAAGTTGACATTGAAATGGTTTTGAGTTAGGTAATGAGCCTCTATAGATGTATTTCAATAAGTTTGTTTTCTACTTATTAATGAAATTATAGATGTATCTCTAAAGCTTTGTCTATATCAATATTTATTGGTTGTAGCATTCAAATGTATGTTAGGGCCTATTGGTGTCATAATTGGAGATGCATGGATTGCTAGAATTCCTTATTTTGTGCTAATATAATGAATCTAGGCTGAAGTAAATGGCTTACATAGTGGTTCAAAGCTGCTTTCTTTCTAAGCAATGGCTCAAAATAAGGAACAGCTTGGAAGTTGGCTATTGAATCAGGTTCCTTACTATTTTTTTTAGTTTCTTATAACAATTAGTGTGTTTCGGCTATAGATCTCAACTCTAATCAACTAAGAGTGGGTTTTTCCTCAATTTCCTATTCCTAACTTGGAGAGCTTGTTAATCAAATCCATAAATCTAACCATGAACCTAGTATCTACATGAGGTTCACAATGTAGCAAGGCTCTTTCCTAGCTAGATCAATGCATAGTGAATCATCAAGTATAATAAGTCTACACTATTATAGCCTTAAAGAAATTATAATGCCACAAATGCATTTTAAATTATTCTCAAGATATCTCACACATCACAAGTGCTCAAACCACATATTAGGATGTTAGCTTCCCACCATAAGTCTCATAGGCAATTGGTCCAATCGTTGAGGTGATTGACATGTCTCTCAGCATATCCAACAAGCACACAAGTCCTTGTGCACGTAAAGGGAACTCATCTTCCAACTATGTTTGACCGTAGATATAATCAATCCTACACACTGGATCTCATGGAACTATTAGATTGAGGAAGTAGTCTTTCCATGACACATAGACTCCACATGAGTCCATGATTATGAACTAGTATCCAATTCAGAGGTCAAGGGCTTATCTCAAATCCTCCTAGCATAGTGCCTAAAGGCTCTCAAACCCTCTCACGACTACCATAAGTTGTATAAGCTTCCAAGTGCATCATTGTAGACCACTCATACACTATCATCAGTCAAATAGTATTACAAGTGCAACTCTCTAGGTCACACTAGAGCTAAAACAAGTGATAACATCAAATATCAATAAACTTTCAAGGAGCAATATCAAAACTTCTCATAACTAGTTTGTTCTCCCACAAGAGATTAGACATCATATAATCCTTAATTAAGAATTGACTATAGAAATTTTTAGGTATACCACATGCTCAAAATCATATTACACAAATTCCATATAGTTCCTTTTTTTTTATATAGTTTTAAGCCTCTTAATCCCTCAACTTTTCAGTGGCTCCAACTTATGATCTATAAATGAAATTCTTAGTTTTTACTTGTGACTCAAACTACTAGATACAAAGCATGGATCTTTTGCTAGAATAGTCCATATGAAATCTTTCGTATCTTTTTGAAATTTTAGGATAAAATTAGTTATTTTGGTGCATGAAAACTCCTGATGAAAAAGATGAGGTTTTGAGTTTCTCAATTGGTCAAAACCAAGTTAAAGAATGTTTATTGTATCTTAAATCAGTAGTATAGAAACTCAATTCAATTCATGTAGAAAAGCATGTGGGTAGATCATAGGGTTTTCAAAACCACTATTTTTCCTATGTTCAAAAACTTTCATGTAAAAATGCCTTTATCAAAGGTTCCTCTTCACTAAATTTTTAGTTAAATTTTATCCTTATTCAAAGTTAAATGATAGTAAACACTCTTTATAAAATTACATAAGCCCTCTCAAGAAATAGGTTCAAAATATTCCAAAACCCAACCTAAAAATGGGTATAAAAATCACTTGATAGGACTTAAGTAAAAACTCATTTTAACAACCTACATTTTTACACATTTTTATTACTAGAATTAATCATCCAATGATAAATTAATACCATGAAAAAGTGAGTCAAAAAAATAACAAAAAAATATCAAGTTTCCAGGCAACAAAAAGTTCCTCGTAATGAGTAAGAATACACTTTGAAACTTTACCTTAAAACTTATGCTATTCGCACTCTAAATATGGAATCTTTTCCTGAGAATATTAGCCACCTAAGAACACTCATCATAGGTATGATTATCATATATTAACATGGCACAATCATGGCAAGGTGTAAAAACACATCCAAAACCATGACAAAACAGATGGAAACCTCCTAATTTCTACTTTATTTTCGTACTTTAAAATTTAATCATTAAACTAATGACAGAATAGTATAGTTTTTCATGAAAAAAGGGATGGAAAAACATGTACAATAGTAACATACTAGTGCAATCTCGAAAAAGCATAGATTTAACATGCTTGTAAATAATTGCTCATGGTGCACCTAAACAATTCATAAAACCAATAATTAAAAAACCAAATTCATCAATGAATTGATGCTTAAAACCCCCCTAATATAACATGACCAGAAATTGCATGAACTTCAGAAAAAGCCTAACTTAGAAAATTTGCTATGCCCCTCTCTTTCCTTAGACATTTTAAAATCAAAAGTATCACCTAGGCTAGGACATCATATACTTGTATTCTCTAATTAGCTCCCAACTGGCCTAAGTATTAACTCATATTTGGTTTCCTTCTCTTGCCGTAGTTCAATTTAGTGTCTAGGTTCATTGTATGTGGTCAAAAAGTCAGCCTAATAAAACACAATTGTTTTAGCATTACTGAGTCCTACCACATTTAGAATGCCTCCACATTTTTTACCTTGTGGGTTTGGCAGCCCTAAGTGGAGCTAAACTTTAGGAGAAAAGGTTCCCTACTAGGCTATGGATCCCAATCTATGTGGGTTTTATTGCTTGGGCCTCTCCTCAGCCTATAACATCCATACATACTTCTTTTAAGAGCCTTTAGGTTTATGGCATGTTTTGCCATTCATCTCTCACAAAAGCCTCGAACACTTAGGCATTTTTAAGTAGGCAGCTTGGTGCATTAACACCATTACATCCTTACATTAGTTATGGTGCACTCTTTCATCACTTATATCATACAAGGCTTACTTTTACAATGCACTAAACATGAATCATACTTATGGAAAGAAAACCCCATTCATTCATGACTAGAAAAGCACTAAAATTTAGAGGTATTACAAAACCAAATGGATGAGATCCATTTAAAAAGATTGAAACTTACTATAGTCTGATGAGATCCATTGAGAATAATGAAATCAAAGGTTAAATAAAAGAAATCTATTGTAAAGATCGACATCGAATACTAGATTAACTAAAACAATGGTGAAAGATGTGACAACCTGGGTTTTTGTGACACATTTCGTACTACATTTTTCAAAGGCAAGGCCCTTAGTAGTAAAAAAATTTCACAAAACAAAGCAGTGAAAACCCAAGTCATCACTTCATACATAGCATAAGTAGAATTTTTGTACAAGATAAAACTCCATTCAAGGAATATACTTTTATTAAATCCTAGAATTCATCCAATGGTTCACAGTACAGCTCGGGTATCATTACATTACTTGTCCAAATTACATAATCCAAATTTCAAGGCTCATCATACAATTAAAACTCTCAATACAATACAATACTTTCAAATAAAAATACATGTCATCAAGGGTTATACCCTGATTGATTATTCTCCCAAGTCTTCTTCAGTCTTGAGCTCCTAACTCTCCTTCTCTGTATCTGAGATATTGTAAATATTGAAACATTTACATTATCTCAGCAAGCTATGCTTGGTAGGGGATTCAAGAAGCATAATAATTTGACAGTACAATCCTAATACTTATAATCCCATTATTCATACTCATAGATCAATCTCTTTAATTGGTCATATATGTACGTCCTTACACATATATACTATATACTTTGCATAGATATATATATACATATAGTCAAAACCGTGAAAAATAGTTAATATCTCAAAACATAATCATACCTAGTTTATACTGAGTTGATAGATCATCTCAACTCTGCTGGACATACTCCCTTATTTGGGCAGTATCGGTAATCCACTATTACTTGGCATCTCATCATGCCATATCATAAGGCATTTCACTATGCCATGCATCATAATGCAAAAATACTTAAAGAACTACTATGCATGTATTCAGAATTTGTACCAGTACGCCCAGATAACTACCCAATAATCCACCTATACCATCCTTGGTGGAAATCACAATATCCATGTCTGTATGGGAAGCACCATGGCTATCACAGTGGCGGCATTCCCATCACTGCCCCACTCGACGTTTAGCCTCATTTAGGCTTGGTATCCATATAATAACAAGTTTCGGAGAGCGAGTGGCCAAACCCTACTAACTCTCTTAGCATAGCATCCCCAGGCCTATGCTTGTCTAAAACAAAACCACAAGCTCCATACTTATATGTAAAGTAATTCTCATACGTATCAGACAATCTGTCTGTTTACTTAGGGCTGGAATATCTTCTAATTCCATATTCACTTAGAGTCTAGTCCTCAATTCTAACTTAACCATTTCATATGTGTTTAGTTGGATCATAAGGGTTTTAGGAGATTTAATACAAGTATTTACATTACACTTGTCAACATTTCTAGACAAAAGATCATGTATTCAACATGTACATCCTATGTAGATGCATTCACAAAATCCTCCCACCTTCAAGTAGTGATTCATCTCATAAAATCTTCCATGATCCTGATTGACGTATGAAATCTGTAAATCCATACATAATGTCAATATTTATACAATCTGAATAATCCTATATTTTTTATCCTATCTACATTCTTTGTCTAATCTTGTCCTTTGATATAAAGGATCTAGATCTTGTGTCCTATCATGATCTATCTCCCTCAAATTGTATTGATCAATAGATCTGATGGTTAGGATGATATTCAAATCATTCAGATCTAAGTATTTTCTATTCTAAGTCTTTGTGTATTCCTTTCTTTGATCTTGATCTTTCATAGATCCTTTGATCAACAATTTATACTTGTTGATAAAGATCAAGGGCTTAGATCTTCCATCATCTAGTTCTTCTTTGATCAAAGTTCAGTTGTTTGATTATCCCTAAGGAGGATGATCTTGGTTCTCTTCCTTGAATCATATTTGATCAAGGGTTTGGATTCTCTATTTAGATTTGTCTACAACATACATACATAATAAAATACAACATTAGAATTCTCATTGTTCTTGATCATTCAAGATCCTATGGATCTTGTTTGATCATCCTTATCTTACCTACAATTTTTATTAGGATTAGATAATTTACTAACCATTTATGCTCTTATTATTATTATTCAACCAGTTAATGTTTTACTAGTTGAAGATAACTTATTTCAACCTAAGTCTAGACTACTCCTCTTATTTCCAATTAGCTAAGGCTTACTAGCTGAATGGTTGAACACAAAGTGGTTACTTCAATCCTCATGTAAGGAGATGTTTAAATTCCAACTGGCTAAGGCTTAATAGCTGAATGGTTGAATACAAAGTATTAATTTAATCCTTATGTAAGGAGGCGTTTAGATCTCACAAACATCAATGGAAGGTAAGGGAAAAGCAAGGCTCTATTAGAAAACCCCCTTAACCACCATGTTCAGCATTCACTAGAGTGACCTTAGCTCAACCTTTCATAAGGTTCCTATGATCATTTAACCCTAAGTACTCTTTCTATTTGATTTTAATTAAATCCATGAATATTTAAAATGTCATTCATGGGATTTATTATTCTCCTAGTTTGGGCCAAGGATTTGATAATCCTTATATTGTCCTACTAACTATAGCCCTTACTAATATTAAGTCACAGTCATTCACTCATCTTAATTACCCATGAATCTCTATATTCCATTAGTTTACATTTTTGGTGATTTATGCTTATCATATCTTAGCAACTACTTAACAATTGAATCTTCTAATAAAATTTGACAACAATTAAATCATAAACTTTAAAGCATAAACCTAATATAAATTTAACAACTATTTATACTAACATCCTTCCTATGAATGTAACCTAGCCTAATGAAATAAAACTATACTTAAACTGGCATGATCCTAAGTTATGACATACATGGAATTTTAACACTAATTTAATGGAATCATGCTAAATTCTCAAATTTATACTAACATGGCCCTAAGATAATTAAATCTACCAACTATTATAATAATCTAATAACATATAGAGCATAACATGCTGACATTTAAGAATTATACTATCATGCTTCCTAACTTACAACATAAATTATATTTATAAATCTATTATCAAATAAAAGACAATTAAACTAAATAGATTAAGATTATTAGAAACTTTTACTTATGATCCAACCATTAGATCTTAGATCTTTCCCTTTAGATCAAGGGATTTAATTACATTTAGGGCTTTTACTCCATTAGGATCCAAAGATCATATCCACTTATTTTTGTCACATTTAATCCATGATCTAACTAGATTTCATCATAATCCCACTCATACAACCCTTCCAAAGGGTTTGATCATGCTTGATCTTATTGATCAAGTGGGTCCCTTTGCATTTTTTGGGTTTTTCTACCACAAAGGGTAGATTCCTCATTTTATGTTAGATCTATCAAAATAAATCATGGATATTACTTGATTTCAACCTAATATTCTAGCCATGAATTTCTAAAAATTCAGTTGTTTGATCATCCCTAAGGAGGATGATCTTAGTTCTCTTCCTTGAATCATTTTTCATCAAGGGTTTGCATTCTCTATCTAGATTTGTCTACAACATGCATACATATATACATAATAAAATACTATATAAAGATTCTTATTGTTCTTGATCATTCAAGATCCCATGGATCTTGTTTGATCATCCTTATCTTACTTACAATTTTTATTAGGTTTGGATAATTTACTAACCTTTTATGATCTTATTATTATTATTATTATTCAACTAGTTAATGTTTTATTGGTTGAAGATAACTTATTTCATCCTAAGTCTAGACTGATCCCCTTATTTCCAATTGGCTAAGGCTTACTAGCTAAATGATTGAACACACAGTGGTTACTTCAATACTCATGTAAGGAGGCGTTTAGACCGCACAAACCTCAACTGAAGGTAGGGGAAGAGCAGGCTCTATTAGAAAACCCCGTTAACCACCACGTTCGTCATTCGCTAGAGTGACCTTAGCTCAACCTTTCATAAGGTTCCTATGAGCATTTTAACCCTAAGTACTCTTTCTAATTGATTTTAATTAAATCTATGAATATTTAAAATGTCATTCATGGGGTTTATTATTCTCCTAGTTTGGGCCAAGGATTTGATAATCCTTATATTGTCCTACTAACTATAGCCCTTACTAATATTAAGTCAAAGTCCTTCACTCATCTTAATTGTCAATGAATCTCTATATTCCATTAGTTTACATTTTTGGTGATTTATGCTCATTATATCTTAACAGCTACTTAACAATTAAATCTACTAATAAAATTTGACAATAATTAAATCATAAACATTAAAGCATAAAACCAATATAAGTTTAACAACCATTTATACTAATATGTTAGATCTGTCAAAATAAATCATGGATATTACTTGATTTCAACATTATATCATCATTGCATTAGATCTTGAAGATCTAATCATCTCAGATCTTGAAGATCATAAAAATTAGAAGCTTAATTTCTAAAAATTGAAACTTTCTTGAATATTTTTTTTTTATCAATTTAATGCTTTTAGAAGAAAATAAACATTACAAGCTTTCCATAGCATGGTGCTTCCATCGAGACAGGTTCGCATGTGGAGCGCGACGCATAAACACTCCCACTGGGCACGTTACCGTGCTGAGTCTTGCAGTGATGTCCCGGGATCCAGATCATATTAGGAAGATCAGACAGTCCTTTTGGACCGTCTAATCAAATCCTCTTCAATCAAGGCTCAAAACTTGATTAAATTTCATGAAAATTCTACCCTGGGGATTTTGGGTCCTTTTAAATAGATTGGAAGGCTCAAATTTTCCATCTGAGCCCTCCATCGTACAGAAATGAAGGGTTCTTGTGCTTACTTGATTTTTATTATTTTTAACCTAAAACTAATTTCAGAAAAATAAAAAATTATGTAAACTAACATTAAATGTAGGTTTTGCAGCCCAATTTAAAAAATATATCCACTTGATGATAAAATTGTCCGATAACCGTTTGTTTTGTGACTTTTCGTTGATTGCACCGTTGGATCTTGAAATTTCTTTTGAGGTTTTGTTGATAAGGTAGTCTAGGACAATCTCAATGATTAGATTTGTGAGATTTGATTTGGAATAGAGTTCCTTATTGAATTTAGGTCTCTTGTTCCAATTTAGAGAGAGGAGAGAGAAAGTGAAAGAAGAGAGATTTTTGGGAGCTTTGGAAATTTGGAAATGAATCTAAATCTAGTTTTACAGGAGAAGCAAGATAAATTTCTGGTAAATTTTATGAACATTTTTGGAGGATTTTTGGGATGTATTTATAGATGTTTTTGAATTTTTCATAATTACTTGTAATAACTATGTTTCAATTCTTTTGAATATTAAATTAACATTGGATCCTCCACTACCACCTCCTTTTCCACTATCAGCTAGTAATATTTGACCACTCATTACATGTTTTCTAGCCGTTAGATTCATTTGTGGGTCCCACAGAGGTGTGGAAGGACTATTTTGTCCTTTTTTGAAAAAAAAAAATGTTTTATTCTCCCCAACTCGAAATTGAGCGTACTTAGTGGTGTTTGAGTCTTATTTCCAAGTACATTCTAAATATTGTTGTCTTAGATCTCTGTTATGGGTAAAATGACTATTTTATTCATAAAAATGGATAAATTTAGGGGTTTTTCATTTTAACTCGGAATTGAACGTACTTAGTGTCATTTCAATCGATTTTTCAAGTACATTCATAATTTGTAAGTTTTAAATCATGTTTTAATATCTATAAAAATAGAATTTCCTATGACCTAATATTCCAGCCCTGAATTTCTAAAAATTTAAACTAAATTGATTTTCTCAATCAATTTACAAAAATTGGGGTTCTGACCCTTTAAAAGTGATTTTTAAAGTCAAAATTTTCGAACAGTCTTAAAAACATTTTTCAAAGTCGATTTTTACAAAACCTCCTTCAAGAACTCATTTCACGTTTTCATTCAAAACACTCCTTCCTACCCATATTAGTTCTTTCTACCTTGGCTCTCTTTACATATCTCCCTCTTGTCAACTCTCTCGCTTGTTTGTGCATCAAAGACCCTCATAGAGGACTTAGTACATTTTCCCTCTCTCTCTCTCTCTCTCTCTCTCTCTCTCTCTCTCTCTCTCTCTCTCTCTCTCTCTCTCTCTCTCTCTCTCTCTCTCTCTCTCTCTCTCGATGTAGTTGGTCAAAAAGCGCAAACTACAAGTGCTCCCCTCCCCTCTACTCTCTCTCCTTCTCTTTCAATCCAGCCGATTGGAAACCTAGACTGTCAGTGTCCCCTCCAAATTCCTACCCCCTCTCTCTCAGTCTGGCCAATAGGAAAGACCATAGTACTAGCCTGCCCCCTCTCTCTCCCCTTGTGCACACTCTCTATCTAGACAATAATGAACTAATGCTGCCCTTTTAATTTTTCTTCAATTGGGTAGAAGATAGTAGAATGACTAACACGTGTGAGTTTCAATTCATCTGAAGTATGTGCATCTAATCATTTGAAGTGTTTATAAATACATTTTTGTGCTCTTGTTCCACTTCATTGCAGTTTCATCTGTACATTTTTACATTGTATCTCTACATATATGATAATAAATATGCATTATTCTTATCAAGTTTATGAGAGAAAGTCCTACTACTAAATTTAATAAGAAAAACCTAGCTTATTATAACAACCCTACATTTTATGATAATTTACAAAGGGGAGTTTGAGTGCAAAAAGTTAAATTTCCTTCTAAATTTGACTTTGAAACCTCAAAAATTAGAATGTACACAATGAGAGCTTTTCATTGATACTAATTTTGCACAAAACAAAGTTCGGAGGTGAGAGAACCACAATTTTTACTAAATTACTGAGGGGGCCAAATTGATAAGGGCACCCCTTCTCACTGGATGGACCCACGTGATGATAAACCAAGGGGAGCTCAGTGCATGGAGCTCTACCCAGGTTGCCTATCACATGGGGAAGAAACTAGGGAAGCCCACCGCTCTCCCTCTCGTGTGAAAACATCTCTTCAAGCACACCCTTTTTCCCCTCCATCAATAACATTTTCTCCCCCACCGTCGGCTGTCACTGGCACCGGTAAGAACTCTTACCTCTCTCGGCAACCTCCCTTGCTTTCTCTCTTCTCTCTTCTCTCTTCTCTCCCTCACTCCATATCTCCTTTTTTCATTCCTCTTATTGTAGGCAACAACAAAAAACCAATTCGGGTTTTCATCGGTTTTGCCTTGTTTTTTTATAGCAAGTGTTAATGGAATCAACCCCAATTTCATTGGAGTGAAGGGAAAGATAAGACCTACAAGACCCAGGTTTTAATTTGTGAAAAAAATAGAGCTTTTAACACTATTATAGTCACCGACGATGACCGTTTTCTAGTTATCTTCTCCGGTGATGGTGACCAGATTCTGATGCTGGCGACCATTTTTCTGCAAGCAATTATTGGGAAAAATTATATGGATGGAATTCTGACTAAGTGAGCTTCACAACCATGTCAACAAAAGTTTGATCAGAGATCATCTAACCATTGAATTTTTTATCTAAACATGGTGCATGAACAATGCTTGATCATTGAAAACACGATCAGACAGTAGATCTATGAATCTAATGATGTGAATTACATGTGGAGGACAATGTGGATTGAAAACAATGAATGAAAAGCTTATTAAATGTACAAATGTTGATAGGACCATTACTTTATAGATCTAATCATTCCAGCTCTTAGATCTAAGTAATTTAGGCCTAGAACATCACATTTAATTGATTGATGTGTGAAATTAAATTCTCCAACAATTAATTAAATATCTAATCTGAGGCTAAATGATAGATCAATGACAATCTGACCATTCAAATTAGAGTATTAATGTATGAATCCATGATTAAGAGAATAAATTATGATATTTATGTCATATTTCTCAGATTGATTTTTATTTGATTATAGAATCACTGATCCTCATTTTTTGATTTGTTGAGCAACATCTAAAGTGACAAGTAATTGATTCAAGTGAATCTGAATCATTAGGTTGAAGTGGATAAATTTTAAGATTGCTAAGTTTTCAGATTTATTTCACTTATTCACTATTCTATTAATTATATGTAAGTAATACATATAATTGTAGTTGATGATTATCCTTGAGATTCAGAAACAACATCCTCATGATTTGAATTATGTGAAAACTTTTGAATTTTTTGTGGATGAAGTTGTTAGGAGATAGAGTCTCCATTTTCGTATGAATATGAAATTATGCTTATTAGGTGATATGCATCACATGCGTTAAATGTGCATTTTCTTATAAATAAGGGAAACTCTATTAGATTTTAATTAAAAATGTAAGGATTTTGTTATTATATTAGAAAACATGAAATGCCCATTATGGGTAATTGTTCTGACTAAACTTCATGCATCATTTATATTTGACATCCATTGGCATTTAAATGGAAAATATGTATTTTAAATACCATGATTAGGATCTAATTATGTGATCAGTGACTAATACATCACAGAGGGTACAATGGTACGTAGATTTTTATGCATTGATTTGTTGAGGATTTACTTTAAATAGGTGCTTTCGCTTGGTGGACACTATAATAGGAAGGTTATAGGGATGGCCACCCGCCTTCTGATGGTTGATTTTTATACACTAGGCCCAAGTGGCTAGATTTCAAGTTTAGCATCATGGGAAGGCTACACTGCGCAATCCATTCTCCTCCCTTATGAGACGATGATAAGTCTCATGTAGTTAGCGTCAGCATTTGAGCATTTGGTGTCCCATTATTGGGCAGTTGCTACAACATAGTGATCCATGTATTCATTTGCTACAGTGTCCCACAATTGGGCAGTTATTGTGGTGTTGTGGTGTCCCATTATAGGGTAGTTGTTGTAGGTTGATTTTTGGCAACACACATGTGGTAGGGTCTTAGATGCCCTGACCACTAGGCATGACAATGCCTTGTATGATTTGAGATTTGATATATTCATATTTACATGCTGAGAACTGATATGTTTGACATCAATTGACAAGACTTTCCTATATGTTGTTTAAATTGAGATTTTAGCACTTAACTACTTTGTCGTAGATTTTGTGCACTTGTTTACTGAATATTCTTTTGAAGTCCACATATCATATTGTTCTTACACTTGTATTGTACTCAAATGACCTAAAACCTTGAATGGAATGTTTGAAAAGCATGCAAATGTTATATTACTAACAAGCCTTAAGAACAATGCCTAAGGATGTTTCACTGTGAGCATGAGTGCATGAAAGCGAGTTTGCATTGATTTATGTTTGTGATCTTAGTTTTACCTAATGAGTATATTCTCCTATACTCACCCCACCAACTTTACACATAAACGCGAAGAAGGGAAACACAAGAGTGTTGAGAGCAGGCATGCAGAATAGTCAGAGAGAGTGTATAAGCAGTGTATGTATGATCTATATATTTTATAAATGTTGTGAGATGACTGAGTAGTTATGTAACTGTTATGAACAGTTTAGACATGTATAAATATGTTTAATACATATTGGACTGTGGGTTGTAACTAGATAGATTTTTTAGAAATGATTATGACTTGTAATATTTGAAAGTGAAACGTAGGGTTGGAATGATTCTGAAAGAAAGGGTAAAAGGGATTCAAGTTTTAAATATGAGAATAGGTATTCTATAACTATTGGACAGCTTTACTTTTCTTTTTAATGTGCTCAAGTGAATATCTTTCGTACTTTTCCTTCCTCTTTGTTTTTCTTTTTCTTTTTCTTTTTCTTGATATTTCTATTTTTCTAAATTTTCTTTGTATTTCTTTTTTTCTTTGTGCGAAAGGCTTTCCTCTTTGTATTGACTTTGATATTTTTCACCTCTTAGATTTTTGTCCTTTTTTTTACATTTTCTACCATCTCTTCTCATTTTTGAAAGAGAGGTAATGGATCCTTAACTAAGGTTTTTGGGTTAAGGTAAATAGGGTTTTGCAAAGAAAAGGATTTTCAAGAGGCTCAAAAAGTCTAACTAGTGGCATAATATATTATTCAACTTTATATCTCAAGGCTAAAATAAGGATGGCCTTTATCATTTCCTAGGTTTCTTAAAAGCCTATCTATTTCAATATATTTTTAGCAAAGAAAGTTAGTACTTCGTTAGTTCTTGAAAATTGACCAAACAAATACATTGGGATCATTTCAAAGTAATCTCTACTGAAGAAATATGGGGTTATATAAAACCCTTAGAAAAATGATAGTCTCTAATACTCACTTGGGTAAAGGTCTCCACTGATTTTCCTTAAGGTCTCTAAGTCCTAACTATCTATTAGTCTAAGTTATGTACTATGTGTAAGTGCATTAAATACTTTAGGAAATGAATAAGATGTAGAATTAACCATCTGCATTTCTCTTAAGGAGTTAAAGTAGGAGAAATACTAGGCTTTTGAAAATCCAATTCTCACCATAGTAATGGAATTTATACCTTAAAACTTTTGAAACTAAGAAAAAAAATTCTTTTTTCTTCAAAATATAAGAAAACTCAGAAATTTCATGCATATCTACACCCCCTAACCTGAAGTAAACATTGTCCCCAATGTTTTAAAACATAGGACACTATATGATAAATTGGTAATGCAAAATAATGAATCTTTAAAATCCCTAGGTTGTCTCCTAATGAGCACTAAGTTTAATGTCTTCAGCCAGACATACAATGCCATGACGAATGATAGTAATGAATGCTGGACTCATGATGGATGCAAGTGTTATGGGACAACCTAAGGTGGGTCATGGTAGATTGGTTCATCTAGCAAGATTTCTTCTACGTTACGGTTCAAAAAATCTAGATAGGGTTTCAACCTTTTCCCATTGACTTTGGAAATTTCCACATCCTTTTCTATCTCGACAGCCCCATAAGGGTAAATAGTACATGCTATATAGATGCAATCTAGAATAATTCAAAAGGACCTTTTCCTAGGGTGAAGCACTTTCACAGGTTGTGTCTATCATGATGGCTTTTCATGTGATCTTTGAAGATCTTGGTTGACATGTAGGCATCTTTCCTTAGTTCATCCAACACATTAAGTTGGAGTTTCTTGTGGGTCCCAGTAGTATCTAGGTCAAAATTGAACTTTTGAATGGCCCAATATGCTTTATGCTCAAGTTCTAGTATGAGGTGGCAAGCCCTTCCATAGACAAAGCTATATGGTGACATGCCTATAGGAATTTTATATGTAATACGATAAGCCCATAACATGTCACAAAGTCTCAAAAACTAATCATTCATATTTGGATTGGCTATCTTTTTAAAAATTTGCTTTATTTTCCTATTTGACACTTCTACCTATCCACTAGTTTGAGCATGATAAGGGGTCAAAATTCTAAGAGTAACACCAAATTTCTTCATTATGTTCTCAAACACTCCATCACAAAAGTGTTTACCCCCATCACTAATTATGGCTCTAGGAGTATCAAAGCATGCAAATGTATTTTCTTTTAAAACTTGGCAATCATCTTGTGGTCATTGGTCTTGCATAGTATGGCTTCTAGGCATTTAGACACATAGTCCACTCCCACAAGGATGTACATATAACCAAAGGAGTTGGGAAAAGGTCCCATAAAATCAATATCTCAAACTTCAAGGTTTGAGGGCAGCATATTTCTTTTTCCTATGCTCCCTAACTATTGACATTTAGTACATGCTATGCAATAAGATGTGAATCCCTAAAAGTGGAGAGTCAAGTAAAAACCCACACTTCAAAATCATTACGGTTTCTTTTCTAGAACTAAAATGGACCACGTGAATGGTCATGACAAAAAAAAAATGATTTGATGATGTTCACTATCTAGTATGTATCTCCTAATGATCTGATCAGGACAATACTTAGACAACTACATACCATCCCATGTAAAATGCTTGACTTCAACAAAATATTTTGTTATTTTGTTTAGACCAATGATTAGGAATTTGACTAGTGGTAAGATAATTAACAATATTTACATATGAAGGAAATTGGGAAATGTACGACAATAGTTCATCTGGAAATGTTTTTGTTGTAGGCATATTCTCACTAGTAGACTCCATAACCAACCTAGACAAGTGTTCTGCTAGAACATTTTTAGAACCTTTTTTTATCCCAAAATTCTAAATCAAACTCTATTGTTTATCTAGATATGAGTCTATGATTATAGGCAAGGATTCATCTGGTCCAAAGTAGGAATATTTTAGATTTTTAGGTAACTAAGGTAGGTGGTTTTTCTACTAACGGTACTATGACAGAATTTGAAGGAGGAAGTGGTCCGCCTAGTCCCCATTTAGAGCTATCCATTATAAGTGTAGTATCCAAAAGATTATTTACCTCATCAATGGACATGTCTATATCAAAATCATAGTTAAAATGTGCTAGACATGCCTTAAGTAAGTCTATGATACATGATGGTGGATTAGTATCGAGAAGTAAACTTTCAATTAAATTGACTACATAAGAATTGTCTAGGTTTAGATGCTAATGATTGGCACTAAAAATATTAAACTTGACTTTCATATTGTCGTAAGATAACTTCATCACACTTTTGATATAGTTGATGATGGTGTTGCATGTTGCTAAGAATGGACATCCAAGAATTACATGGATTAGACTACTGGGAACCGACACAGGTTGAGTATCTAGGACAATGAAATCTATAAGCAAGTAAAATTGGTCCTCCTATCTTAGAACATCCTTAATTATACCATATGGAATCTTCATTAATCTATCTACTAATTACAAGGTGGTATTGGTTGATTTAAGGTCGCTGAGCCCTAGTTGCTCATAGACAGAAAATGGCAACAAATTTACACTAGGACCTAAATCAAGTAATATCTATCAATGACATGGTTTCCTATAACACAAGAAATGGTAAAACAATTTAGTTCTCTAAACTTAAGAGGATTTTGGTGCTGGATTAAAGAACTCACCTACTTAGCTAGAAATGCTGTCTTTTGTGCATTAAGCTTTCACTTTTATGTGCAAAACTCTTTAAGAAATTTGGCATAAGTAGGGATGTCTTTAATAGAATAAAGTTTTTGGATATCTACTTGAACATGCTTAATCACATCCATTATCTCATTAAAAAAATTTCCTTTCCTTGCCTTGTTTAGTAACTAAGGGAATGG
Source organism: Warburgia ugandensis (assembly GCA_035236585.1). NCBI lineage: Eukaryota > Viridiplantae > Streptophyta > Magnoliopsida > Canellales > Canellaceae > Warburgia > Warburgia ugandensis. Next base: position 44,384,722 of record CP141127.1, on the reverse strand, counting down.
GGCTTGAGGGACATAAGATGCCTCCACTATAGGCTTAAATGGAGTAGGGGGTTTCTATTTTTTCTCTTTCTCTTATGTTTAAGCTGGATCATTCTCCTCCCTCGTTTCCTTAGTTTACCCTACTTTATTATCAACCTAATGGCCACCCTTAAGGTTAGTTATGGACTTTGCTTGTTCATGTGGTCTAGTTGAACTTGACCCTATTTCAAATTGTCCCTTGGGGTATGGAAGTGGCTGACGAGGAAACTATCCCTTTCCTTTATCATTTAATGCAGTAGACAACTGGCTCATTTGTATTTCTAATTTAGCAATAGAGAATTTACAGTTAATCTCTGTCTACTATCATTCAGGATATTGTGTAAGGCCTAATTTGTTTCCTCTTATTTCTTAAGGTGTGACTCTATATTGTCCTCAATTGATGGTTTCATTAGTTGTTTAGGAAGCTGAAAACTAGGTAGTTGTAGGGGAATTGAAGCTTTAGGAAAGTTTTGTTCAGGAGGGTTCATAGATGGACCTTCCTGATAATTGTTCTTTGACCATGACAAGTTAGGATGCCTAGACCATCCTTGATTATAGGTCTTAGAGCATGGATTATTTGTAGGATTACAATATGATTTAGACATTCACTTGTTCCAAAAACTGTTCAAAGTACACAGTATTAGATGGACATGTTGAAGTTAAGTGGACCTGGCTAGAACAAATAGCACAAACCTCTTATAGATGTTTCATGGAGGCACTTCAGCCATGAAGGCATCAATTTCTTAGAACATATTTTCTACCTTGTCCACTTGTCCTGCCAAGGAGTCAAATTTATAAGACATATCTATGGTCACTCCTATATCATACATGCCTCCTTTCTTTTAAGTCTGGGTATTTCTCTCTCCTATTAGAATAATACCATTGTTGGAAGTTTTTAGCTAATGTTTAGAAAAACTCTCAGGCTTGTCTCATTTTTCAACATGAGGGCCACTCCACTAGCTGCATCAACCATATGTCTATTATGAGGTGTAAGTGCCTCATAGAAGTACTGAACTTGCTGCCACTTTTCAAACCATGATGGGGACAATTTTGCAACAATTCATTCCATCTTTCCTAACATTCATAATATTGCTTTTCTCCTCTTTAGTAGAAATTGATTCCCCCTACAAAGGGCTTTGGTCTTATGGATGGAGAAGAGTTTGCTTAGAAATTTTTTGACAACTAGTCCCACATAGCAATGGAACCATCCTCCAAAGAATTCAACTATGATTTGGCCTTATCTTTCAATGAGAAGGGAAACAACCTAAGTTTAATAGAATCCTCCAAAACATTTTGGAATCTGAATGAAGCACAAATATCAAGGAATTTCTTTATATGTAGATCTGGATCCTGTAATAACCCCAATTTGTGTAAATTGATTGAGAAAATCAATTTAGTTTGAATTTTTAGAAATTCTGGGTTGGAATATTAGGTTATTGGAAATTATATTTGTATAGAGATAAAAATATGATTTAAAACTTAGAAATTTTGAATGCACTCGAAAAATTGATCGAAATGACACTAAGTGTAATAACCCAATTTTTATGAATATAATTGAATTATTAAAAATTAAAAGTTGAAATTCTAAAAGTGGAACTAGACTTTGAGTTCTAGGAAAATTCATTTTTATAAAAATAAAATCAAGACATAAAACTTGGATATTTGTAATGTATTTGAAAAACCGATCATAATGATTGTAAGTACATCAAATTTTGAGTGCGGATGAAAAATCCTTAGTTTTTTTCATTTTTATGAATAAAAAGGTAAAATAGTAATTTTACACATAACCGAGACCTAAGACTTTAAAATTTGGAATGTACTAGGAAAACTAATCAAAACGATACAAGTATGCTCAATTCTGAGCTCATAAGAATAAACTCTAATTTTCTCCCTTTTTGCAATAAAAAGGGCAAATCAGTCTTTTCACAACTATGTGGGGCCCACAAGGTGGGCCAATGGTCTAAAAGACCACCATCATGAGTCAAACCATTACCAGCTGCTAGTGGAGAAGGAGGTGGTAAGTGGGAATCCAATGGCAATTTAATAATAAAAAGAATTGAAACATGATAATTACAAGTAATCATAAAAAATTCAAAAACACCTATAAATACCCCATAAAAATTCCCAAACTTTTTCCTACAATGCCTTAAAATCCCAAATCAAAAGTCCCTCTCTCTCTCTCTCTCTCTCTCTCTCTCTCTCTCTCTCTCTCTCTCTCTCTCTCTCTCTCTCTCTCTCTCTCTCTCTCTCTCTCTCTCTCAATTTGCCTTAGGTGATTCCCCAGAAGCACCAAATGATCCAAGTTAATTGGAACCGTCAGGTGCTTCCTCGGAAGCGTCGTCCCCAATGGAAACTAGGTTCCTCCTAGAAATCACTAATTCGATTAGCCATGAAATTCTAGACAACAAATCATCATCTCTACCATTGGATTGATTCGAGCTCCAATTATTTACAAAAGCACCAAGGAATCATGATGATCTAACGGTTGGATCGTTGGAAAATGAAAAATGAATGTCAGATCTAGTATTGACAATGCCTCCGGCAAGTTCTTCATGAAATTTCGGCCAATCCAGCTAGTGTAATTCAATCTCAAACTGGTGAATCACTCTAGAACTTGGGGATCTATGTTTCCCCTATGGTTTTATTCCTTCTCCAGCAATGACACAGAAGAAATCTCTCTTTGTATACAAAATCTAATGTAGCTAGGATTTTGAAGTGGATTTCTTATTTTTTGGTGTGATTTCTCTCATTTCTTGTGAAATTACTTGACCAAACCAAACCAGGTATGTGCACGCTCCTTCCCTTGTTATTTTTCAGCACTCCCTTGAGGTTTTCTAGCCATCCCTCAGCTCCCCCGACTGTTGGTCCGTTGGGAATGATGGATCCGGCAACAGGGGTTGAGATCTCATCCATGGACAGATTAGATGCAGCTTTGGACTGGTTGGATGAATTTCTAGGATCCAAAAGCCCCAGGGTAAGAAATCTTGGCCCTTGGATGTTTCAGATATGGGAGATCTGGAGAAGGTTTGATCCAACGGTCTAGATCAGACCGTCTCAACCAATCTCCCAGATCAAGCGTTGATCTAAGCCTAACCCCTCTTAGATCATTTAGTCACATTTTGGGAATATCTAATTACTTTTCAAATCGTCTTGCCACGTTCCAGATCATCTAAAACACATTCTAATTCCTATGATCAGTGAAATTTGGAATGATCTGACTTTATAATTCTGATCCACTGATGATATTATGATTCTAGAACATGGAATCAATGGCTAGAACTGACTAATCTATGTTTAGCTAAGAGATCTAGCCTTAAAAGAAGAAAAATCATTAAAAAAAAGCATGGATCTTCGTGATTTGATTAATCAAGCATGATCAAACCTTTCAAAATAGTTTATATGATGATCTAAATGTATAATTACAATAATAAAATGGTTGGATGTAATTTATTTTCCAAATCTTAAGATCTTGACCCTTAAAAGTAGTAAAATCCAAAAAAAATGAATGGTAATCTCCTTGATCATTTTGATGAAGGATGATTGGAAAGTGTGAATATATTTGGATGCTGATATAAAGTTAAGATCATATGAATTGATGGGCTTGATGATGATAATTTTGGATAGATTAAGATCTATGCCCTTAAATTGGATAAAATGGATTAAGATCTTCTTCATTGGTTGGATCAAGAAGGATCATATCATTTGATGAGATACAAGTAATTATGAAATTTTTTAAAACATCTATAAATACATCCCCAAAAATCCTCCAAAAATATTCATTAAAACTTTCACAAAAATATCATACTTCTCCTGAAAAATCAAATCTAGATTCATTCCCAAATTTCCAACACTCCCAAAAATCTCTCTTCTTTCACTTTCTCTCTCCTCTCTTTAGATTGGAACAAAAGACCTAAATTCAATTAGGCACTCTGTTCCAAATCAAATCTCACAAATCCCACCATTCCTATTGTCCTAGACTATCTTATCTACAAAACCCCAAAAGAAATTTCAAGATCCAATAGTGTAATCAACAAAAAATCACATAACAAGTTGTTATTAGGCAATCTTATCATCAACGGGATATTTCTTTAAAATTGGGCTACAAAACTTATATTTTTCTCCAATCAGGTAGGTGAAGACTCTTCCCATACTTATTTCATGTTAGTTTATATAATTTTTAATTTTCTAAAATTAAGTTTAGGTTAAAATTTATAAAAATCAAGTAAGGATAATAACCCTTCAGTTTTGTATGATGGAGGGCTCAGATGGAAAATCTAAGCCATCCAATCGATCCAGAAGGGTCTAAAACCCTTAGGATAGAATTTTCAAGAAATTTCATCAAGTTTTGAGCCCTTGATTGAAGAGGAATTGGTTGGACAGTCTAAAACAGACTGTCTGATCTTCTTTATAAGATCTGGTTACTGGGACATCATAGCGAGACACCGCACGGAAATGCGGCCTGTGAGAGCGTCTCTGCGAATGCACTCCGCATACGACGACATCCCGATGGAACGTCTGTGCGACAATGTGGATCCCGGGAAGCGCCTTACCATGTGCGTCCAGTTGACGGGAGCGTGGCAACCGCTCTGCCTGACCAAACCTGCTCCACCCGAATGATTAGGACCGTCCATTCTGCTAAGCCCAGATCAAATCTAGACCCTCAGAATGACTATGAACTTCATTCATCAATTGTGGAGTCATCTGAACTACAAATTAAGATAAGAAAGAAGCTATGAAAGCTTATAATATCTATTTTCTTCTGAAAGCATAAAATTGATAAAAATCTTCAAGAAAATTTATGTTTTTAGGAAATAAGCTTCCAATTTTCATGATCTGAGATGATCAAATCTTGGGGATCTGATTTAATGATGAAATAATATTGAAATAAAGTAATATATATGATTTATTTTAACAGATCTAAGATAAATTAAGAGATCTACCCTTTATGGTAGAAAAACCCTAAAAATACAAAGGGACCCACTTGATCAATGAGATCAAGCATGATCAAACCCTTTGGATGGGTTGTATAAATGGGATTATGATGAAATCCAATTAGATCATGGATTAAACGTGACAAAAATAAGTGGATATGATCTTTGGATCTTAATAGAGTAAAAGCCTTAAATGTAATTAAAACCCTTGATCTAAAGGAAAAGATCTAAGATCTAATAGTTGGATCATAAGTAAAAGTTTCTAATAATCTTAATCTAATTAGTTTAATTGTCTTTTATTTGATAAAAAAATTGTAAATGTGATTTATGTTATAAATTAGGAATCATGATAGTGTAGTTCTTAAATTTTAGCATGCTATGCTGTAAATGTTATTAGTTTGTTATTAGGTTGCTAGATTTAATTATCTTAAGGCCATGTTAGTTTAAATTTGAGATTTTAGTATGATTCCATTAGATTAGTAGTAAAATTTCATGTACTTCATAACTTAGGATCATGCTAGTTTAAGTATAGTTTTATTCCATTGGGTTAAGTTACATTCATAGGAAGCATGTTAGTATAAATGGTTGTTAAACTTATATTGATTTATGCTTTAAAGTTTATGATTTAATTATTGTCAAATTTTATTAGTAGATTCAATTGTTAAGTAGTTGTTAAGATATAATGGGCATAAATCACCAAAAATGTAAACTAATAGAATATAGAGATTCATGGACAATTAAGATGAGTGAATGACTTTGATTAAATATTAGTAAGGGCTATAGTTAGTAGGACAATATAAGGATAATCAAATCCTTGGCCCAAACTAGGAGAATAATAAACCCATGTATGACATTTTAAATGTTCAAGGATTTAATTAAAATCAATTAGAAAGAGTACTTAGAGCTAAAATGCTCATAGGAAACTTATGAAAGGTTGAGCTAAGGTCACTCTAATGAATGCTATTAAGGGGGTTCTCTAATAGAGCCTCACTCTTCCCTTACCTTCCATTGACGTTTGTGAGGTCTAAACACCTCCTTACATGGGGATTGAAGGAACCACTTTGTGTTCAGTCATTCAGCTACCAAGCCTTAGTCAATTGGAAATAAGAGTTTGTCTAGACTTATAATGAAATAAGTCATCTTCAACCAGTAAAACATTAACTGGTTGAATAATAATAATAATAATAAGAGCATAAAAGGTTAGGAAATTATATAACCCTAATAAAAATTTTAAGTAATATAAGGATGATCAAACAAGATCCATAGGATCTTAAATGATCAAGAACAATAAGAATCATAATGTTGTATTTTATTATGTATCCATGTATGTATGTTGTAGACAAATCTAGATAGAGAATCCAAACCCTTAATCAAATATGATTTAAGGAAAAGAACCAAGATCATCTTCCTTAGGGATGATTAAACAACTGAACTTAGATCAAAGAAGAACTAAATGATAGAAAATCTAAGCTCTTGATCTTTATCAACAAGTATAAATTGTTGATCAAAGGATCTATGAAAGATCAAGATCAAAGAAAGGAATACACAAAGACTTAGAGTAGAAAATACTAAGATCTGAAAGATTAGAAGATCATTTTAATCGTCAAATCTATTGATCAATAGGATAAATACTATTTAAGTAAGATAGATCATGATATGACATAAGATCTAACCCTTTATATCAAAGGACAAGATTAGACAAAGAATATAGATATGATAAAAAAAAAACATATACGATTATTCGTATTGTATAAATATTTATAGTATGTATGGATTTACAGATTACATACATCAGTCAGGATCATGCAAGATCTAATGAGATAGATCACTACTTGAAGGTAGGAGGATTTTATGAATTCATCTACATGAGAAATACATGTTGAATACATGATCTTATGTCTGAAAATATTGACAAGTATAATGTAAATCCTTGTATTAAATCCACTGAAAACCCTTATGATCCAACCAAAACACATATGGAATGGTTAAGTTAGAATTGAGGAAAACCCTAAGTGAATAAGGAACTAGAAGGTATTCCAGCCCTAGATAAACAGACAAATTGTCTGATAAGTATAAAAATCAATACATGGGAATCATTCATATAGAATGGTGATCCCTAAACTTATATGAACATGGGTATCATTCATTATAAATGATGATCCCTGTGTTTGAAGTGAAATCCTATCCTCGAAATAAGAATACCAAAATACGAGGATGATAATATAAATAGATAAGATGTCTGATAAGTAAAAGAATACTTTATATACAAGTAAGGAGGCTTGTGGTTTTTGTTTTAAACAAGCATATGCCTGGGGATGCTATGCTAGGAGGGTCACGAGGATTTGGCCACTTGCTCTCCAAAATGTGATATATATGATAATATTGTACCCAAAGAGAGGCAAAATGTCAGGTGGGGCAATTATAGGAAGGCCACTATTGTGACGGTTTGTCTCCCCATATAGACATGACATAGATGATTTTTCACATTTGATATCCATGGAGTATAAAGCAGTTATATGAGCACGCTAGTACGGATCATAATGCAATATTGTAGTCCTTTAAGTATTTTGCATTATAATGCATGGCATAATGAGATGCTGATACTGCCCAAATAAGGGAGTATTTTTCCAACAGAGTTTGGATGATTGATTAACTCAGTGTGTCTGAGTGTGACTAATGATGTTTGAGATATTAACTATTTTTCACGCTTTTGACTGTATATATATCCATACGACATATACAATATGTATGTGAAAGGATGTACATATATGACAAAGTAAAGAGATTGATCCATAAGTCTGAATAATGGGATTATGAAGTATTAGGATTATACTGTCAAATTATTATGCTTCTTGAATCCCTTACCAAGCATAGCTTGCTGAGATATTATAAATGTTTGAATGTTTACAATATCTCAGATATAGAGAAAGACAATTAGGAGCTCAAGTTCATGAAAACTTGGAAGAATAATCAATCAGGGTAAATCCCTTGAAGATATGTATTTTTATTTGAGAACAATGTATTGTATTGAGAGTTTTTATTGTATGGTGAGCTTTGAAATTTGGATTATATAATATGGACAAGTATTGTACTGATACCCGAGCTGTACTATGAATCGTTGGATGGATTCTATAATATAATGAAATTATATTCCTTCAATGAAATTTTATCTTGTACAAAATTCTACTTATGTTATGTATGAAGTGATGACTTGGGTTTTACAAAACAAGTTCTAAAGAAAAGAATTTTCTCTGCTTTGTTTTATGAAAAAATTTCACTACTAAGGGCACCCTTCCTTGGAAAAATGTATTACAAAATGTGTTACAAAAAACCCGGGTCGTCATAGTTGGTATCAGAGCCATTCATCTAGTAACAGTACAGTACCCTTATGTCCAATATGAAGATGCCAATCCAATTAGAGGATGAGAAATAGTGAGTGAATAAGAAATGAGATAGTATTTGATGAGAACGAGTAGAGAATGAGTTATGTGATTAACTTATTAGTTGAGAATGAGTATATGAAGAGTTATGTGATTAACTCATTAGGTGAGGAGTTAATATAATTAACTCATGAAGTACTAGTAGAGTATAAGCAGATAGTACTTAGTGAAATAACTAGGCATACTACTTAGCATTCAATTAGATCATGTAACTGTTCAAATTTGCAATTTTTAGTTTGATTTTGAATTTAGCTCAAATTGACCATCTGATCATTAATTTATCAAAATTAACCGTCAGATGATCATTAAAGCTTATTAAATGATTAATGTATGGTTCACATGATTCTAATTTGGTCTTTTATTTTGCAGATTAACCAAAAGAGGCATGGATGGCTTCAATCAAAAGTTAACGATGCAAATTATCTTAAAGGGCAATAAAAAAAGTTGGGATGGTTTCTTAATTGGGAATTAAACTACAAAGGAAAGCATGCTAAGATAGACAAGGAAAGTTGCACTTGTAGAGAAGTTTCCAAAGCAAAGGGGGAGAACTAAATTAGTAAGGTAGGGAGCTTTAAAGAGGACTACAACCCATAGGGGGCAACCTCTCTACGAGGCTGGGCTGGAAGGAGGAAACCTGTAACAACCACTTTCCTTTTCTCTCTCTCTCTCTCTCTCTCTCTCTCTCTCTCTCTCTCTCTCTCTCTCTCTCTCTCTCTCTCTCTCTCTCTCTCTCTCTCTCTCTCTCTCTCTCTCTCTCTCTCTCTCTCTCTCTCTCTCTCTCTCTCGCACGTTCTCCTTCCCCTTTCTTCTCCTTTCTCTGCTCCCTCTCTATCTCTCTCGTTTTCTCGACCACACCGCACTCTCCCCTCTATCCCTTGACTTCATCTTCTATCTCACTCTCCACTCTCCACTTTGCCTCTTTCTCTTTCCCTCTAGAACTCCTGCACTCTCACTTCCCATCTACTCAGCACCCAACCTCTTTTTCTCCTTCTCATCCACCTCCTCTGTCCACATAGGTAGGCAGCCTTCATTGCCGTTCTGCTACCCTTTGCTGCTCTGCCCTCTTCACCGCAATGCATCACACCACACCAGCCCCCTGTCTATCTCCTCCTTCTCATCCCTCTATGCATCACTCCATGACATCTGCCCTCTCTTACTATCCCTCTCCTCCTACACTCTCCTTCCTCTCTGCTCTGCTCCTCTTTCTAGCTACACCAGTCTAGTCCTGCATCCCAATTCTCTACTCTGTTTCTTTCCACTCCCCTTTGCTCTTGCATAGCATCATGCTTCCCCAATCATACCTCTCCCTTCTCCTTCTCTCTGGTCCACATCGCTCGACGCACCGAACTCCCCAGCTCCACCGCTCAACACCGACTAGCCTGGAAACAGAAAACCCATATGGGGTTTTTCCTCTTTCCCTCCTTTTCTCCCTCTCCCTCTCCCTCCTCCTCTTTCTCTTCTCTTTCCTCCTCCTCTGACTTCCTCTTCCACTCCATCGGGTTTCACTCTTTTTTTTTTTTTTTTTTTTTCATTTTAACTAGTTTTTTATTTAATTCCAATTCTGCCCTTAGTAGATCTGATTTAATTCCATCTCAGTCATGTTTTTAATTCCTTCTATGCCCTTGTCTATTTCAATTTTGTTTTATCTGCATTTTATTTATCCAGGAACAGCCCAATCCAGCCCGATCAATCAAGGCTTAACCTGAACCCTTAACCCTTAACAGACCAGGAATTCCTTGTTTCTCCCCTGTTTCTTATCTTTTTTTTTCAATTAACTTTTCAATTTCATTTTTAGGATACCCTTGGACTTAATTAACGTCTTTAATCTACAATCTGAAATCAATAAAGCGATCTAGATTGTCCAAATCCCAAAATCAAATTGGGTTTTAAGGAATTTGACAAATCCAACTGGCAGATCTCTAATCAAGGACATGCTGAAGATGTTTATGAAGGCCGATCAACTCCCAGATGATCAGATTTGAAGATATTGACAGTGATTATGCTAGGGAAGTAATTTTTTCTTGCTATTTAGTTTAATTTTCTTTATTCTAGAATTGAAAATTTTGTAACTTTTAGCAATTGATTTGATCTAAATTTTGATTCTAATTCCAATAATTTTTTATTATTTTTAAAATTTTTATCAATTAATTTTTATTTAAACTCCCACTTTTTAAGTTGAGTCATTGTGGGATCAACCCGTACTTGCATAAGATACACTACAATAGCCCGTACACTTGTAGTTAAACAATTCAACAGTAATTAAAATCCTTAAAAATGATGTTATGGGCTTAGAAGAACCCTTTTTTTTATCATAAGAAACAATGATTAGTTTGATGTAAAGTGTAATTTGCATACTTAACTATTTTGGATTTCTTCACTTTTGTTAGAAGGAGCAACAAGAAAAATGTTAGAGAAGACTATTTATTTCTTTTGCATAAATAAATTAAGGCTTGTCAAAAGTTGTCTAGCACAGTAGTTGTAGACATCATGGTGCCTCTCCTCGTTATTCTTGGTTAAAGGATTAAGGTGGCACTTTCTCCTTATTGGGCAGATTTCAAGTACCTTTAGAATTAGGATATGCTTCTTGTTAGTTTAATTTGTTAACCCTTCACTATGTTAAAAAAAGTAGATTAGGCTTAATTAGAACTTCTAGAAAAAAAGAAAAGAACATATAGTCCATCTTGGGTGGGGGTGTGCAACAAACCAATTGAACTGATAGACCGACCAAACCATCGGGTTTTTGATCGGCCTGAGCATTATATCAATCTGATTTGGTACAGCAGTTCAACCCAACCAAACCTGTGATGACTCAAGTTTTTCTTCTATATAAATATTTTTTTGCACATCTTACCACACAAAGGCAAGTTGCTTTAGTGGTCTTAAGAACAACATATTATGCTTGAGGTTAAGAGTTCAAGACTTCATTTGAACCTCAAGTATTTATTTTGTTTTTAAATTTTTCTAGCAACCATTCACCTTACACATGAATGTCCTTAATTGAATGATGACTCAAGGGACATCTACAAGGTGAAAACACATCAATTCAAGGAACAACTACAAGGTGGAAAAAATGTGTTTTCCACATGTGAAAATCAAAGAGGTGCAATATTAAGGATGCCATGTGGGAAGCATGTGAACAAATTACTCTCCCACTCAAAGCCATCTATAAGTAGACGTGGGAGAGGGAGAGGGAGAGGGAGAGTGAAAGGTCATTTTTCATTTCCATGCGAGAAAAGAAAGGAAAAGAGATGAAAGAAAAGAGAAAAGAAGGAGAAGAGAGAAAGAGGAAGAAGGGATAGGAGGAAAAGTTTAGATTTAGAGTTTTTCCTCATATCAACTTAATGTAGAAGGATTGGATTAAAGGAAATTGCATTTTGAGTTAGGGGATGCAGAACTAGATCATGTGTTTTCTTCTTTGAAAACAAAAATCTGATGTTTTACCTATTGGTTTTTTATTGTTTGGTTTGGAAGATGCTGAGCATGATAAATTTTGTTATTTTTTATACTAAGAGAATAGTTTCATGTGTATATGAAAAAAGAATTGTATGGGTATATGATTTAGTTAAACATGTTTACGTGTTTTAATTGGATGCATGAATTCATTAGATAAATTTTATCATATAGTTATATGATTTCATGTTCCATCTTCAGAATTAAAATTATGTTTTATTTTGGAAAATTTTATTCATAAAATCCATTGTATTATATGCTTTACACATGTTGAGGCCATGATCTAATACATGATAGAAGTTCTAGTCGTGAAATGGTGTAAGTTGATTGGATACTAGGAGGATATTGTGTGTGTGTGTGTGTGTGTGTGTGTGTGTGTGTGTGTGTGTGTGTGTGTGTGTGTGTGTGTGTGTGTGTGTAAATCATTCCAATATTCTGTACATTTGTATGATTTGTGCAATAGACCATATACTGCTGGAATTTTGGACAAGCAGTCCTAGATTCCATGCTAATTATTAGTATAGTAAGATGTTATCTTACTGGAAATTTTAATCATGTATATTACTATTCCTATGGTTTTGATGAATATGGGAGCAATATTCTTTTATTATGGAAATTAGGACAAAATAATCCAAAATCCAATTCGTTTTGCATATGAAATAACGACATGTTAGCATTGGAATTTTGACAAGCAGTACAAGATTTCATGGTTGTTGTTCATGATGGCAGGACCTGTTCTTGCTGGATTTTTCAATCATGTAAACTTCAAATTCTTGAATCTTTCATGCATATGATAGTAATATGCATAGCTTCTAAAAAAATTTATTTGAAAAGGTGTACTTTCTCACTTGAAGCAAGTAGATGTAAAAATCATGTATACTAGAATTTTTGGACAGTCTTGCATTTCATGCTTAATACTTAATATGACAAAGTGGATCTTGCCTGAAACTTTCATACATGTAAAAATATACCTCATAAGCTTGTAAATAAGATCATAGTAAAAGTTTAAATGAAATTTGGTTTATTAAGCTTTAACATATATAAGATTTGAAGAAAAGTGTACCTTTCTGGAATTTGGTATAGTTTCAAGACAAAGAACGATGGATATTGGGATCTACTAAGTCAGATATTTTATATTTTTATAAGCATGACATAAAATATATTAGTTTAGGGAATTATCTTCTAAAAACAGTAACATATGTGTATGGAAAACCCAAATATGAAAAACAGTAACATAAAGCCAGGTTCTTACAAGATGGTAGAAGGGCCTAAAAGGCTGTACTAAATTCTGATTTTTTTCACTATGTATTACTTCAATCAAAGGTAAATCAGTACCTAAAGTTGACAATTTATGGATTAAAAGTTGGACACATTTTACACTTAGTATCCAACTTGCCTACGTACATAATGCAATGGATGTTCTTCTAAGAGCATAGTCGCATTGGATTTTAATATAACTAAGAGTGCTACGTGTATATTTGAAAACTTAGCAACATGTTATAAGACTCCAAATGCATGTAATTGACACTACACTACATAAAAAGTAGTAAAAATGTAAACCATGTATGGCTTCTTATCAAAAGAAAACATGACACATTTGTTTATGAATTAAACAATTGTATACTTCATTAGTCCAATCCTTTGTAGGAACTAACCATAATAACGAAGTTGCAAAATGGATCTGTTTATCATAAAGAGATTGGTTGTTATTGAACCTGCTTCACCTGTTTTGTTATTTGACCAAAAAGTTATTCTAGAGGCCTCCAGGAAGATGAAAAAATATGGAATTGTATCAAGAACTATGTACAAAAATATATGAGATCCATGTATAGAATATAGTTATGTTCTATGGAAAAAGACATCGAAGAATGAAATGATACATTTGTATACCTTAAACAAAGGTAGTTCTTAAAAGATGCAAAACATTTGATGGAATGATTTACTGCTTAACATAAGCAACTTGATAATTGGTTAGCTTATGTATGTACAAGAACCGAAACCTTGAGACTATGAATACTTCGTTTATGGATGACATGGATTTTAAGTTACTATATAATGAGCATGTATCTTTTATAGTATTGCCATGACAGCCACATTACATAATGTACTCAAGTGTATGATACCATAGGATCTATACCCCAATAGTTAGATGATTGTATGACATTATAAAATTGTTATCTTATAAAAAGTTACAAAAATTATTATTGATGAATATGGATGCTTACTTGTTTAAAGAATGTACTTTTGCTTTATATATATATATATATATATATATGTATGTATGTATGTATGTATGTATGTATGTATGTATGTATGTATGTATGCTTACAATTTGATTTTGTAGAGAAATGAAACATATTGCTTAATGCATTTTATTTCAATTGAACCAAGAGGTTATGTTTATGATAATGCTTTTGTTATATGATTAGTATCATCACATTTGATTGTGAATAATGTTAGAAAATGATCTTTTATGATGTTGTAATTTAAACTCAGAAGAAGCTTAATGTCTATGATTATATGTAAACACCAAATTGAAAATGAGATAGAAGAACTACAAATTTTGAAAATCAAACGACTCAATGAGTTGGTTTTGGAAAACTTGGGTATTTCAAAATTAAGCAACACAATAAGTGGGCTATGGTTTAGTAAAACAAATGTGGATTATTCCACTAGTTGCTATGCTAGGAAGTTCGATCGGCCACTAACATCTAAAATAGTAGTAGGTCTATGATAGACAAATTTGACGAGAGTAATGTCATATGTGAGGACTACTCTTGGATAGCATTGATTTGCCTCTCCCATGTAGACAATGTAGTCGGTGTGGTACTCATTGATGAGCATAGTTAGGAACTTGGAGTTTCACTGTGTGCATACCGTACCTTCTGTTCTGTTTGACATGGGCTAACATGTCGGTTGTTCTCAAAATATTGACCTATAACTTGTGACGAGATATTAAATGTCACTCAACATCTGACCAACTTTATTTGATTACAATGATTGAACGACAAGTTAATCAATAGATGTTTGATTAAACCCTTCGTAGACAATTGATTTGACATAGATAATTGAAACAAAATGAGTATTTGGTTTATCTGAATTATTGATCTATTTAAGTTAGATAGATAATTGATATGTGTGAATATGATAAGACTACTTATGCTATTGATCATGGATTGATATGTTTGAATGGATATGTGGATGTGATTGATATGCCACTATTTGACTGTAACTTATTTAATAACTATCAAGCATACGAAGTTTTCAAAATGTACATTGTAGACTTTACTGTTTTGGCTAGTTTTGTATTTCCTATGGACTAATTCAAATTACTCACCAACCCCCATACGAGTCAAGTGTAGGAAGAGTAGCTTTGGACTTGGAGTGCTGCGAACCTAGAAGATTTGAATTATCAAAGTACGGAGAATTAGGATTTATTTCTTTTATTTAAGTTTCAATATCAAAGGTACTGTTGCTAATTTGACATTATAATACTTTGGATTTGGAATAAAACCGAGTAGGTTGGGGTTGTAATCGATTAATTCTGTTGGTTTTATGACTTAATTATTATTTTAATATTGATGGGTTTTGCTTTATGCATCCTGGCTTAAGAAGCAGTTTTGTATCTATTTAGTATCAATTAGTATTTTTTAACTGTTTAAAAGAAATTAAAGATTGATCCTAACCAGTTTGGAAGAATTTGATGAAAATCTATTTTTAAAAGTGCCATAGGAATAACAAGCTGTACAGGCGAGCGGGAAACGAAAAAAATGTGTCGTCAAGAGATAGGTAGGAGGGATTTAATGCACCACTACCTCTCTCTTTGACTCTTCGTTATATTGAATTGTTTTTTGCACCAGATTTGACTTGGCCTAGGTTTCCCAGCCGTTAGATTCAGCCTGTAGCTCTGTTGCCGGTGAGTAGGGTTTCGAAGAGCAACAACATAGTAATGCGTGACAGATACAGAACCCTCTTTTCCTCTTTCTCACTTCCTTGCTGGATTTTATAGGAGTAAAGGACTTGAAACCTTTCTTAGTAGATTTTGCAGCAAAAAATTATTTTCCTGCTGCAAAATGCAGTTAGAAATCTGGTCAGAGATAGATAGAGGCAATGTGAAGAAGGCCGCGACTCCTTTGAATGTCGACTTTAGTAGAGGTATCTTAAAAATCAGCTTGGTTTTGTGGAATCCGTTTATGATTGTGGGGAGAATGATGTTCACGGATCAGAAGTGGAAGAATCCCATGAGAAAGAGGGGTTTCTATTGGCTTGAAGTTTTCGTGTTATAGATTGAAGAAACTAATATTTTCTGTTTCTGCGTTCTCTTCTTTCTCTTTGTCGCATATTGGTTGTTTAATTTTGTATTGGGAGTCTGTAGATCGAAGTGATGGGATGGGAGAAACTGTAAAATGTGGGTTCTATTTCATGTTATACATGTTAAGATCATGAATATGATTATGTGGAGACAAAGCATTGAGATTTATAGTAGTGATGAAGATGGGTACATTTTTAAGATAGGAAATTGAGATGCTTTTTCTGTGCATCAGAGAGAGAGAGAGAGAGAGAGAGAGCGAGTGTGTTCTTGTCAGGTTTTGTAGCAGAAAAAAGGCCCTTTTTTGTGCAATAAAATCCAGGGACAAATTCAGGGAATCATACCTGTCACATATCCGTTGGATGGGACCACGACGATGACATCGTGGTTTTCCGAAGCGTCAAGCCTCCCTCTCTTGCTGATCTAAATCAAGATTAGAGCTATGGCAATTCTGCGCATGCTTCAACATGGAGATCACTGTCGATGAGGTGGTGCTCTTCGCATCGAATTTGGCAATTTCCATAGGAGTTGAAGCCAGAAGTAGTAGCAAGGGCAAAGCAATTCTCACGCGAGTTAAAAAGTTAGAGGTTTTCGTGGAGCCATGGTCCCTCGTCGCAGACGCTTGACTCATCAGTAGTGACGGATGGAGCATTGGCAGCTCGTGCACTACAGCGGCAGCGTGCGCAGCTAGATCAGAGTCGATCCGGTGCTCAGATGGCCCTTCTAGGATTGAAATTCATGAGCATAACCCTCTAACAGCATGTATGCCTGGAACTAGTAGAGCTGGTTTTGGTCCGGATCGAGTTTGGTCGGTCTTCACCCGGCACATGTCAGTCCAATCCAGTCTCGGTTCGTATGGCAGGAGAGTGAAAAAATTTGGTCCAGTCCACTTTGAATCCTGAAACCGAACCAGACCGGACTAATACGCACACCCGTAATCTTGAGCGCTCTGGTTTAGCACTATTGTAATAGTAACTACTTATCCCCTCAAATGTTTGTCAGTTACATAGGAGGAAGAGGCTAAGATCTTTATCTTTTATCAAATGCATTTTCATACCATTAAAAAATTTAACGCAACGTTAATGGCTTGGCTAGACTTAGGTCGATTGGAAAAGGATTACTAAGAATCGGCTAAATCCTCGTAATTGGTAGTTGATCAAGCCCTACGGTTAGGTGTTAGATGTCGCACTTTTGCTCAGGCTTAGTGCACATCCATTAGTTGTGAATGCATTGCCTTGGAAGGCTGGGTGCTTGGAATTGTATATGGCATTAACCTGGGCTTGAGTCTGATTCTCTGGAATTTAGTGGGCTTAGACATGGATAGGTCTTGCGTATGGGCCTTTAGACCTACTGTATGTTCAATTTGAAATTCAGTGGCTGCCTGTGTTCCGTGTCCACTTTCTCATGTGGCACCTCTTACCTACCTCTCCTTTCAATTATCTCTCTATTAACTAGTAAACAGACACGTGTCGATGTGCGCCCACATATGGCAACCGCCACACTGGCCACACATACGAATGTGTTGGGTGATTCCACCCTCTATATGGTTTTGGATGTGTAGTGTCTTCTATGATCAATTTGGGTACTTTCTGATGATCTAAACCCTCTATCTCTTAGTGGATTGGTTGGGGATATTTTTGATAAAACACCTTTTCCAACTAGGGCACACTATAGGTGTGACGACTTGGGTTTTTGTAGCACATTTTGTAATACATTTTTGAAAGCCAAGGCCTTTAGTAGTAAAAAAATTTCGCAAAACAAAGCAGCGAAAATTCTTTTCTTTAGAACTTGTTTTGAAAAACTCAAGTCATCACTTCATAGATAATATAAGTAGAATTTTTCAATAAGATAAAATTCCATTTAAGGAATATACTTTTATTAAATTCTAAAATCCATCCAATGGTTCACAGTACAGCACGGGTATCATTACAATACTTGTGCAAATTACATAATCCAAATTTCAAGCTCACCATACAATAAAAACTCTCAATACAATACGATGTTCTCAAATAAAAATACATGTCTTCAAGGGGCATACCTTGATGAATATTCTCCCAAATCTTCTTCAGTCTTGAGCTCCTAACTCTCCTTCTCTGTATCTAATTGTGACGACCTAGGTTTTTCCATGCATTTTTAAATGCAATATCTAATTTCCTAAGGCGGGATGCATCCCTATTTGAAAACCATTTTATAAAAACCATGCAATGCAGCAGAAAACCTTTTAGTTTTAAACTCATTTTGAAAACCCCGAGTGTCATTTGCTTTCACAACAACCAAAGTAATTTTTGAAAAAACTTTAGAAACCATAAATGTTTTCCTCCAGGTCTTTTTAGTCACAAAACACTGCCCAACTATAAATTAATACAAATACATGTCCAAAGGGTAGAGAGTTTACTCACATGTATAGTTGTCTCCTTTGTTTATTCACTTGCTCGTAGCACTAATATCTTCTGAGGCGTCTCCTATTTGTAAGTGAAACTATCCTGAAAAATGTTAAGGATAGGGTGAGTATATACTATATTCAGTAAGAGTCTATCATTTCTAGTTTTATAACGCATGCGATGTTTTAAAATCATATGTTCTTTCCAAAACATGTGCATGTCTGAATACTCAAGTTCAATAATCGATATAAAAATCCATTGTCAAATTGAAATACTAACGACTTAAAGGATCATATAATCCAAAATCAAAAGTATCATATACATATATATCATAACATTATGATATGCATAAGATGCTTTATTGAATCCAACTCATGGATCTCTAGTATGGTATGGTCGACCAACCTCATATCATGTCATATGCAATGCAAATAAGTCCATAAACCATAGGGTCCAATTATGCCCACGACCTACTCGCCGTGTGGTCCCCGGGTACCTGAGGACACTCGGTCATAGCTTCCACAGGGCCTATGACACGTCGACCCAGTGCCGTGACACCAGTGGTAGCCCCCTGTACCACATGCAGTCGACGTAGGGACGTTGCCTCTTTTTTGGCGTGGTACCCATCCACCTAATAGTGGTAGAGGCTGGGTGGCCAACCCAGACCCCTCAGCATAGCACCCACGAGCTTACTAGCCCAAATCACATAAGATCAAACAAGCAAAAAATCTCTTTTTCAAAACCTGTCCTCTTTGGGTCCCTCACAACTGTCTGGCCCTCGGCACTCCAGCGTCTTTTGGTAACCCTCAAGGACATACAATTTTTGCAAGAACTTAATGCTCACAAATCATGCAATATATGCAATAGTTTGCAAAACATATCTATGCATAATGTATATGCAATTATTTACAAAACATGTCTATGCATAAAGCATTTATCACATGTATGCTGAATTAAGTCATGCTAAACAAGTCATATACTTAAAACATGTATTCTCAAACAATAATAGTTCTTTTAAAAGAATCTAGTAGTGATAGAGTACCTACCTGGCTAGGTCGCGGGAACCGCTTTGTCCTTGTACGCTCCTGAACATGGTTTGGGGAATCGAGGTTAGTTTAGCCTATCTTTTATGGGTTTTAGAGTGGTTGGTCTTATTACTTAGGCATTAGGGGTCCATCCCTGTGCCTATGGGTGTCCTAAAGTCCTAAGTGTGCCTTGGTATCCTCAGTTTTCCAAAGGTCTAGCGGCCATGCGCCACCAACCTATTCTAAGGGTCATGCCCACCTTTGATTGGGCCTTGATCTAGGATTTTATAGTTTGGATGTGTCTGCATCGTCGACACGGACACAACGCCTTTTGCGACGCCTCAATCGGAGCTCTAGATCTCAAGTTATAAGCGTTTTAGTGTCACACATACATAAGGGTCTTAAGAGTGAAAACACGGAATGCTAAGGCGCTACGTGTCAGTGGCATGCGCCCGCCTTTTCTAAAGAAACGAAAAAATCTTGGCTTGCTAGCACGCTGCGCGTCTGCGGCGTGCTCCTCAATGGGGTCGTCTGCAGACGCACCGGATTTTTCTGCCCATCTATTTCTTTTGCGGGCGCGTCCCCGGACGCACCCGTTGGTTTTTCTCAGACGCGATCGACGCATCACGTTCCGGCTGGAACGTTTCGTCGTCTGGGGGACCGGGGTGTCCTTAGGACACCTTGGTTTGACTTTATCGAACCAGTGCAGCCCAAGGAATGTCCCTGGGTCCTTGGTGACTCCTTAGGGCTCCATTTTGTATGGTTTTTCATGCAAAAACCTAGGGAAATTGATCTTAGAACTACTGTGAAGATGGGTTTTGAGGGATCTTGGGCATACCTGGCTCGTTGCTGGGTTTTTCTCCTCGTTTCCCCTCTAGGTTGCTCCTCCACAATGAGTTTTCTTCAAGCTTTTGGGCTGCCACTAGAGGCGCCCAAGAGCTCTATTTATAGAGCTATAAGAGGGTTCTGGAGGGGGCTCTCACCGCCTTTGAATGGCGGTGGAGAAACCTCTAGAATGGCGGTGGAGAAACCTTTAGAATGGCAGTGATTTTTCCTCCAATCATCACCGTTCTAGAACCCTCTAAGAGGTTGAAGATGAAGGGTGCCCGTATCAAAATAGGCCCCTGTGTTTTGTAGGCTAAATCCGTTTTTTGTAAAAATTACATTTTTGCCCGTGAACTTCGAAGGGCCATAACTTGCGCATTTTAACTCCGTTTTAGGTGATTTTGGTCTTGTTGGATTCCTTTTTCTGAGACGCACCTAATGGTGCCATTTTCAAGACCAAATTTCTGGGTTCAGCAAGGTGAATAGTGAAATGACCAAAATACCCTTATTTCTAAAAAGTGAACTTTTCATTGCTATCTTGGGATTTTAATGTTACAAAATTGGAGTCATTACATTATTACCCCCTTAAAAGAATTTTTTCCTCGAAATTCCATAAATTATCATCTTCCAGGTATTTGTCTCTTAGATATTTCTTGGTGAATGCATTCTCCCCCTTAGGAATCAAATTAAGACTCATCCTCAATGTATCATTTCTATTGTTCTTCCCACAAGGCCTACCTATAAGGACCGCTTTCGCTGCGTACTCTGATGCATACTCTCATACGTGCCAGTTTAATAATACCGATTTCTAGCGATACTTCATCTATCTCGAAATCCTTAGATTCCTATACTTATCTCATCATGTATAGGATAGTCTCCTTGTAAGATCATGCCTCTTCATACTTCTTTGAGATCATATTATCTTATTTCTCCTATTTTGAATATCATAGGATAATCCTTTTCATCTAGTGATCTTTTTCATTATCCACCAGTCCAAAAAGTTACCTTATTGTGTCTGACTTTGCTTCTTACCTTTTATATTTGTCTTCAAGATACTTCAATAACTGTCATGGTATCATGTGCTCTATAGCCAATTCCTTGATTATCTTTGAATTTCAACTGTTTGCCATTTTTCCATAAGTGACTTTATTCCTTGACCAAAGTTACATTCAAATAAACTCATGAAAGCTAATTAGTAGCATCTTCCATCGAGGTCCTTATCATATACTGAAAGTAAAATGTCCTAACTCTATATCCAGTTTCATAATTATTAAATTCATTAAACGCTTTCCTCTGTGAGGATTTTATCCCAACTCATGTCAAATGTTAATGGTCGATTCATCATCATGGGTCACATATTCTCATCCAGAAGCCTATCTCACTATTCACATTCATTTGTCATTAGGATTTTCAATAATGTTCCCATTTATGCAAAGCAAAAAGTCTCTTATTCATAACCGAGTACCCTTACTAGGTCATGATTGAATCCTTTGTCCTCATCCTCTTTGTCCTTTCTTTGCTTGATGGTTTTCTTTGTAACCTTTCAGTCCAAAAGTTCTATACCCAATTTAGTAGGGTTAGTCCTTAGGAAATTCCTTAAATTGACTTTTAGTACTTGGTACATGCTCATAACAACTAACTATTTTTCTAAAGGCCGCGTAACATCGAATCTTACCTTATAATGTGCTGGCCACCTTAACTTTCTCCTTCCATCCCTATGTCAATATACCGTGCAATCTTTTATCAAGGCTTTATTGTCAATCATGCATAAGTAGTGATTTTCTTAATTCCTCAAATTTCATCCTTCAAGTGCCTTCTCGTACTTAGCTTATAATAGTAATAATTCTCCTTCAATAACTACTTCATCAAGTTATACCGAAGCCATTAAATCATCAAATTTGAAAAAACAAGCATGGAACATTTTTGTAGACATATAGAAAGACTTTATTTGATTACCTATTGATCTTTTTTCAGATATATCTTTGTCATAAGCTCAAGGGTCTCTAAAGTGATCAATACTTATTTGCCTTTCTTTCCAATCCAAGTCAGTAGTATTTTTCAGACTCAAAGTAATTTCTTTACCTTGTCATGGTAGCCATTAAGGTTTGAAAAATCTTTCACATTGGTTTAGATCACTTCTTATTGTTGCTCCTATCTCAGTTGCTATTGTCCTCATCGTACTCATAGCTCCTCTATGATGTGGCCTAATCAACTCCATGATGTGGCCAAATCAACTGACCTCATACCCTCAATTGACTTAGTCTAACAAGTTCTTTTCCCTTCAAGGAAAACTCAAGTCTAAAGACTTATAACATCCCTCCGAGTATATAACTTCGACTACTAACTCATAGATACTAACATAATTGATCAAATAGGGTGGGATACCTTTATTTAGTCAATAGTACTCTAAAGGTAATGACTAAATAATGGTCTTAAGATTTTTGGTCTTCCAATCTATAATAGTAAGACCTCCATTGTGCTCCTTGATGGTGCCCTACTTGCTAAATGGGCAAGTCATTGTCCTGGCCTAATTCCTTTTTCAATATACCTTATTGGCAAGGTGGGATATTACCAAATTTTGTTATAGTTGTGGAGAATTATGACTCGGGTTTTCTCATGCATTTTTAAATGAAAAATCTAAATTCCTAAGGCGGGATCCCTATTTGAAAAACAATGCAGTGCAGTGGAAAAATCTTTTATTTGAAATTCAATTTGAAAACCCCTAGTGTCATTTGCTTTCACAACAACCAAAGTAGTTTTTGAAAAGCTTTAGAAATTATAAGTGTTTTTCCCCAAATCTATCCAGTCACAGCACATAGCCCAACTGTAAATAAATACAAATACATGTCCAAAGGGTTGAGAATTTACTTACATGTATAATTATTTCCTTTTTGATTCACTTGCTCGTAGCACTAACATAGATGTCCTCTACTTGTGGATGGAATTATCCTGAAAAATGTTAAGGATAGGGTGAGTATATACTACACTTAGTAGGAGCCTATCACCACTAGTTTTATAATGCATGAGATGTTTTAAAATCATATCCTCTTTCAAAACATGTGCATACTCAAGTTCAATATCGATATAAAAATCCATTGCCAAACTGAAATACTAACGACTTAAAGGATAACATAATCCAAAAATCGAAAGTATCATATACATATATATCATAACATTATGATATGCATAAGATGTTTCATCGAATCCAACTCATGGATCTCTAGTATGGTATGGTCGACCAACCTCATATCATGTCATATGAAATGCAAATAAGTCCACAAAACCATAGGGTTCAACTATGCCCACGACCTCCTCGCCGTGTGGTCCCCGGGTACCTGAGGACACTCGGTCATAACCTCCACGGGGCCTATGACACGTCGACCCAGTGTCGTGATACTAGTGGTAGCCCCCTGTACCACATGCAATTGACGTAGGGACATTGCCTCTTTTTGGGTGTGGTACCCATCCACTTAATAGTGGTAGAGGCTGGGTGGCCAACCCAGACCCCTCGACATAGCACCCATGAGCTTACTAACCCAAATCACACAAGATCAAACAAGCAAAAAGTCTCTTTTTCAAAACCTATCCTCTTTGGGTCCCTCACAACTACCTGGCCCTCGACACTTCAGCATCTTTTGGTAACCCTCAAGGACATGCAATTTTTGCAAGAACTTAATGCTCACAAATCATGCAATGTATACAATAGTTTGCAAAACATATCTATGCATAATGTATATACAATTATTTACAAAACATGTCTATGCATAAAGCATTTATCACATGCATGCTGAATTAAGTCATGCTAAACAAGTCATATACTTAAAACATGTATTCTCAAACAATAATAGTTCTTTTAAAAGAATCTAGTAGTGATAGAGCACCTACCTGGCTAGGTTGCGCTAACCCCTCTATCCTCGTATGCTCCTAAATATGGTTTGGGGAATCAAGGTTAGTTTGGCCCATCTTTTATGGGTTTTAGAGTAGTTGGTCTTATTACTTAGGCATTAAGGGTCCATCCCTATGCCTATGGGTGTCCTAAGGTCCTAATTGGGCCTTGGTATCATTAGTTTTCCAAAGGTCTAGCGGCCACGCGCCACCATCCTATTCTAAGGATCATGCCCCCCTTTGATTGGGCCTTGATTAGGGATTTTATAGTTTGGGTTGTCTGCATCGTCGACACGGACACAACGCCATTTATGGCACCTCAATCGGAGCTCTAGATCTCAAGTTATAAGCTTTTTAGTGTCACAAATACATAAGAGCCTTAAGAGTGAAAAGGCGAAATGCTAGGGCGCTGCGCGTCAACGGCATGCGCCCGCTTATTCTTAAGGATGGAAAAATCTCGGTTCGCTAGCGCTATGTGTCTATAGACGCGCCAGGTTTTCCGCCCGTCTCTCTCTTTTGCTGGCACGTCCCTGGACGTGCCCGTTGATTTTCTCAGACGCGATCGACAACATCCCTGGCTCATTGCTGGGTTTTCCTCCTCCTTTCCCCTTTAAGTTACTCCTCCACAATGGGTTTTCTTCAAGCTTTTGGGCTGCCATTAGAGGCACCCAAGAGCTCTATTTATTAATCAAATTGGGTGGGATACCAACTGTGACGACCCGAGTTTTCCCATGCATTTTTAAATGCAATATATAATTCCTAAGGCGGGATGCATCCCTATTTGAAAACCATTTCATAAAAACCATGCAATGCAGCAAAAAATCTTTAGTTTCAAACTCATTTTGAAAACCTCGAGTTTCATTTGCTTTCACAACAACCAAAGTAATTTTTGAAAAGCTTTTGAAACCATAAATGTTTTTCCCCAGGTCTTTCCAATCACAGCACACAGCCCAACTATAATTAAATATAACTACATATCCAAAGGGTTGAGTGTTTACTTACATGTATAACTGTCTCCTTTTTAATTCAATTGCTCTTAGCACTAATATTTCCTGAGACGTCTTCTATTTATGAGTGGAACTATCCTGAAAAATGTTAAGGATAGGATGAGTATATACTATACTCAGTAGGAGTCTATCACTACTAGTTTTATAATGCATGGGATGTTTTAAAATCATATGCTCTTTCCAAAACATGTGCATGTCTGAATACTCGAGTTCAATATCGATATAAAAATCCATTGTCAAACTGAAATATTAACAACTTAAAGGATCACATAATCCAAAATCGAAAGTATCATATACATATATATCATAACATTATGATATGCATAAGATGCTTCATTGAATCCAACTCATTGATATATAGTATGGTATGGTCGACCAACCTCATATCAAGCCATATGCATTGCAAATGAGTCCACAAATCCATAAGGTCCAATTATGCCCACGACCTCCTCGCCGTGTGGTCCCCGGGTACCTGAGGACACTCGGTCATAGCCTCCACAGGGCCTATGACACGTCGACCCAGTGCCGTGACACCAGTGGTAGCCCCCTGTACCACATGCAGTTGACGTAAGGACGTTGCCTCTTTCTGGGCGTGGTACCCATCCACCTAATAGTGGTAGAGGCTGGGTGGCCAACCCAGACCCCTCGGCATAGCACCCACGAGCTTACTAGCCCAAATCACATAAGATCAAACAAGCGTAAAATCTCTTTTTCAAAACCTGTCTTCTTTGGGTCCCTCACAACTGCCTGGCCCTCGGCACTCTAGCATCTTTTGGTAACCCTCAAGGACATGCAATTTTTTCAAGAACTTAATGCTCACAAATCATGCAATGTATGCAATAGTTTTCAAAACATATCTATGCATAATGTATATGCAATTATTTACAAAACATGTCTATGCATAAAGCATTTTATCACATGCATGCTGAATTAAGTCATGCTAAACAAGTCATATACTTAAAACATATATTCAAACAATAATAGTTCTTTTAAAAGAATCTAGTAGTGATAGAGCACCTACCTGGCTAAGTTGCGCTAACCCCTTTGTCCTTGTACGCTCCTGAACATGGTTTGGGGAATCAGGGTTAGTTTGGTCTATCTTTTATGAGTTTTAGAGTAGTTGGTCTTATTACTTAGGCATTAAGGGTCCATCCCTATATCTATGGGTGTGTCTGTTTCGTCGACACGGACACAACCCCTTTTACGGCACCTCAATCGGAGCTCTAGATCTCAAGTTATAAGCGTTTTAGTGACACACGTACATAAGGGCTTTAAGAGTGAAAAGGCGGAATGCTAGGGTGCTGCGCGTCAGCGGCATGCGCCCGCCTTTTTTAAAGGAATGAAAAAATCCTGGCTTGCTAGCGCATTGCATGTCTGCGGCATGCGCCTTAGCAGGCGCGTCTGCAGACGTGCTGGGTTTTCCCGCCCGTCTCTCTCTTTTGTGGGCGAGTCCCAGGATGCGCCCGTTGGTTTTTCTTAGACGCGATCGATGCATCACGTTCCGGCTGGAACGTTTCGTTGTCTGGGGGACTGGGGCATCCTCAGGACACCCTGGTTTGACCCTGTCAAACTAGTGTGGCCCAGGGGACGTTCCTGGGTCCTTGGTGGCTCTCCAGGGCTCCATTTTGCATGATTTTTCATGCAAAAACCTAGGGAAATTGATGTTAGAACTACTGTGAAGATGGGTTTTGAGGGATCTTGGGCATACCTGGCTCGTTTCTGGGTTTTTCTCCTTGTTTCCCCTCTAGGTCACTCCTCCAAAATGGGTTTTCTTCAACCTTTTGGGCTGCCATTAGAGGCGCCCAAGAGCTCTATTTATAGAGCTATGAGAGGGTTCTGGAGGGGGCTCTCACCGCTTTTGAATGGCGGTGGAGAAACCTCCAGAATGGCAGTGATTTCTCCTCTAATCACCACTGTTCTAGAACCCTCTAGGAGGTTGAAGATGAAGGGTGCCCGTATCAAAACGGGCCCCTGTGTTTTGCAGGCTAAATCCGTTTTTTGTAAAAATTACATTTTTGCGCCTGAACTTGAAAGGGCCATAACTTGCTCATTTTACCTCCGTTTTGGGTGATTTTGGTCTCGTTGGATTCCTTTTTCCGAGACACACCTAATGGTACCATTTTTAGGACAAAATTTCTGGGTTCAGTCAAGGTGAATACTGAAATGACTAAAATGCCCTTATCTTCAAAAGCTAATCTTTTCATTGCTTAACTTGGAATTTCAATATTACAAAATTGGAGTCATTACATTCTTACCCCCTTAAGGTAATTTATCCCCCAAAATTCTACTATATATATAGTCAAAAGATCTCGGGGTACTTTTCTTACATTTCTGACTTCGGTTCCCAAGTCTCTTCTTCTATGTGCGCATTTCTCCACAAAAGTTTGACTAAGGGTATGTCCATGGTTTGCAGCTTCTTATTCTTACGATCCTGGATCTCAACTGGTCTCGTCTCTAGCTTGAGATCCTCCGTCAACTCTATGGGTACCTGGTTGATGACTTGAGCGGGGTCAGGCACGTACCTCCTTAGCATAGATACATGGAATACGTTATGCACTTCAGATAGCTGAGGGGGTAATGCGATCCTGTAGGCCATTTTTCCTACTTTCTCCAGGATTTTGAAAGGTCCTATGTAATGCGGACTAAACTTGCCTTTGATACCGAACCTCATAACTCCTTTAGTGGGAGATATCTTTAGGAAAACGTGCTCTCCTATGTCGAATTCCAATGGTCTCCTCCTTCGATCAGCATAGCTCTTTTGGTGGCTTTGAGATGTGAGGAGGCGTCTTCTTGTGAGTTTGACCTTCTCCGCACATTGCTCTACCAGCTCAGACTGGAGCACCCTGGACTCTCCAACTTCACTCCAACTAGTGGGTGATCGACAGGGTCTCCCATAGAGTGCCTCATATGGAGCCATGCCAATGCTTGACTGAAAGCTATTGTTGTATGCAAACTCGACTAGTGGTAGGTTTTCATCCCAGCTCTGCTTCCAATCAAGGGCACAAGTTCGCAACATATCTTCGACTATCTGGATCGTGCACTCTGACTGTCCATCGGTCTGTGTATGGAAGGCTATGCTAAAGTTCAAGGAAGATCCTAAGGATTTTTGGACGGACTTCGAGAGTTGCGAAGTGAAGCGGCTATCCCTATCTAAAGTGATACTAAGGGGTATACCATGTAGACTTACTATCTCTTTGATGTATAGCTGAGATAGGTTGTCAGTGGATTGGGTATGACGTATAGGAAGGAAATGGGCTGTCTTAGTTAATCTATCAACATTTACCCAGATCATGTCATGACCCTTAGACGTCCTGGGTAGCCCTACGATGAGGTCCATTGTAATATGGTCCCATTTCCATTCGGGTAACTCAAGGGGTTGTAACAATCCCGCAAGTCTTTGATGTTCAGCCTTTACTTGTTAACATGTTAGACACTTTGCCACAAATTCCCCTATGTCTCTTTTCATACCATCCCACCAATATTGTTTCTTTAAGTCTTGATACATCTTAGTCCCTCCTAGGTGTATAGTATACTTAGACCAATGAGCCTCTTTTAAGATTTCTTGTCTTAACTCCTCATTAGCTGGTACCACTAATCTTTCATGCATGTAAAGGCTACCATCTTCCCTTTTTGTAAACCCTAGTTTTCCTATGAAAGCTTGTATATCCGGATCTCCTTCCTGTTCTTCTTTAACCTTTTCATTAACAGCCGACTTTATTGTTAGACCTACCATAATGATCTTGTGCTTACTTATGTCTGGTTTCCATGTGATTACTTCTTATAATAGCTTTCATCTCTTAGTTAATAAACTTGCACACATCCCTTGGGTTTTTCTGCTTAATGCATCAGCTACCACATTAGCTTTTCCAAGGTGATAATGAATGGAGAAGTCATAGTCTTTTAAGTATTCCATCCATCTTCTTTGTCGCATGTTTAAGTCTTGTTGGGAAAAGATATATTTAAGACTCTTGTGATCTGTAAAAACTTCAAACTTTTCCCCATATAAATAATGTCTCTAGATTCGCAAGGCAAAAACTATGGCCGCTAATTCCAAGTCATGGGTCAGGTAATTGACTTCATGCTTCTTGAGTTGCCGAGAAGCATAAGCGATTACCTTCCCATGTTGCATAAGTACGCAGCCTAGCCCTTGTTGCTAGGCATTGCTGTATATCTCAAATCCGCCACTTCCTGAAGGTAAGGTAAGGACAGGTGCTGTAGTTAACCTTCTTTTTAATTCCTGGAAGCTTTCTTCACATTTATCAGTCCATTCAAATCTTGTGTCTTTCCTGGTCAGCTTAGTTAGAGGTAAAGCAATTTGTGAAAAATCCTCGATGAATCTCCTGTAATATCCGGGAAGCCCTAAGAAGCTTCTTATTTCTGTGACTGTCTTAGGTCTTTCCCAGTTCTGTACTAATTCAACCTTAGTGGGGTCAACTGCTATGCCATCTTGAGAAATAATGTGTCCTAAGAAATTAACCTTTTCCAGCCAAAACTCACACTTACTGAATTTTGCATATAACTTGTGTGCTCGTAGGGTGCTTAATGTTATCCTTAGATGTTCCTTATGGTCTTCAGGAGTTTCAGAATATATTAAGATATCATCCACAAACACTATGATGAACTTATCTAAGTACTCCTTGAACACCCTATTCATGAGGTCCATAAATGCGGCTGGATCATTAGTTAAACCAAAGGACATCACTCTAGATTCATAATGGCCGTATCGAGTCCTGAAAGCTGTCTAGGGATATCTTCTTCTCTAACTCGAAGTTGATGGTACCCGGATCGTAGATCAATCTTAGAGAAGACTCTGGCTAACTGAAGTTGATCGAAAAGATCATCAATTCAAGGAAGTGCTATCGAATGATAACTACCTTAATTGGAGTTTTATGAAGAGTGAAGTGCTATCGAATGATAACTACCTGAGTATTATGGAACAAATCCGAAGATGTATATGAGTGACATTTTATGTGATAGGGAAATGAATTCGGCCGAGTTATCAAAAGATTTTGATGATAATACTAAGGATGATAATAGATTGATCCTAACATGGACTTGTAAGAAAAGTATAGCATGATCAAAACATCAATGTCATTATTAAGACATTGTATGAATTTTTGAGGCTATAGGCAATTGAGGATTTCAATGATCTTAAGACAAGCATTCAGTTTATCATATCTGTTAAGTAAAGGAATAGATGAAGTATCAATTATATGCAACAAAGCATATAGAGACATTGATCTAGGAAGACAAAAGTGAGGATTTTGAAGAAAAGAGAGAAAGAGATAGAGATGTAACTACCAGTATTCAATGAATATTGAATATTCAAAAAAAAAAAAAAAAGATCATGACTTTATGGAGATACATAGAAATCTTTCATCTTGAATCATCTGGGAAGATAAACCAATCAACTTCAAAGGAATAATACTAGGTGAGTTGGTGATCTTATTGTAAAATAGTTTAAAAGAGAAAAAAGCATATGGGGTTTAAGACTTTGAGTAGAGTATCAAATTTTAGGAGATTATGCGACAAGAAATTTTCGAAGAAGAATGGCGACCAATTAGAAAGTAAATTCTACAAATGGTTTGATATCAATTATTATTAGATTCTTATCAGATCCATTAGCTTATGAGGAACACCAATGGATATAGTCCATAAAAGGAAAAATTTGGTGATATCCTACCTTGCCACTACTTGAGTGAATAAAGGAATTATGCCAGGACAGTAACTTGTCCATTTAGCAATAGGGTACCATCAAGGATCAAATGAAGGTCCTGCTATCATAAATTGGAAGACCAAATATCTTAAGATGGAAGTCAAGAAGATGAAAAGGATTATCCTATGATATTCAAAATAGGAGAAATAAGATAATATGATCTCAAAGAAGTATGAAGAAGCATGATCTTACGAGGAGACTATCCTATACATGATGAGATAAGTATAGGAATCTAAGGATTTCGAGATAGATGAAGTACCACTAGAAATCAGTATTGTTAAACTGGCATGTATGAGAGTGTGCATCAGAGTACGCAGCGAAAGCGGTCCTTATAGGTGAGGCCTTGTAGGAGGAACAATAGGAATAATAAAATGAGGATGAGCCTGGATTTGATTCCCAAGGGGGGGAATGCATTCACCAAGAAGTTATCTAAGAGAGAAATACCTGGAAGATGATAATTTATGGAATTTCGAGGACGAAATTCTTTTAAGGGGGTAATAATGTAATGACTCCAATTTTGTAATATTAAAATTCCAAGATAGCAATGAAAAGTTCAGTTTTTGAAGATAAGGGCATTTTAGTCATTTCACTATTCACCTTGACTGAACCCAGAAATTTGGTGCTGAAAATGATATCATTAGGTGCGTCTCGGAAAAAGGAATCCAACAAGACCAAAATCACCTAAACGGAGTTAAAATGAGCAAGTTATGGCCCTTTGAAGTTCAGGGGCAAAAATATAATTTTTATTAAAAAACGGATTTAGCCTACAAAACACAGGGGCCCGTTTTGATACGGGCACCCTTCATCTTCAACCTCCTAGAGGGTTCTAGAACGGCAGTGATTAGAAGAGAAATCACCGCCATTCTGGAGGTTTCTCCACCGCCATTCAAGGGTGGTAAGAGCCCCCTCTAGAACCCTCTTATAGCTCTATAAATGGAGCTCTTGGGCGCCTCTAATGGCAGCCCAAAAGCTTGAAGAAAACCCGTTGTGGAGGAGTAACCTAGAGGGGAAATGAGGAGAAAAACCCAGCAACGAGCCAGGTATGCCGAAGATCCCTCAAAACCCATCTTCACAGTAGTTCTAAGATCAATTTTCCTAGGTTTTTGCATGAAAAACCATGCAAAATGGAGCCCTGGGGAGTCACCAAGGACCTAGCGACGTTCCCTGGGCTGCACTGGTTCGACAGGGTCGAACCAGGGTGTCCTGAGGACACCTCGGTCCCCCAGACGATGAAACGTTCCAGCCAGAACGTGACGCATCGATCGCGTCTGAGAAAAACCAACAGGCACGTCCGGGGACGCGCCCACAAAAGAGAGAGACGGGCGGGAAAACCCGGCGTGTCTGCAGACACGCCCGCTAAGACGCACGCCGCAGATGCGCAGCGCTCTAGCAAGACAGGATTTCTTTGTTCCTTAAGAAAAAGTGAGCGCACGATGCTGACGCGCAGCGCGCTAGCATTCCGTTTTTTCACTCTTAAAGCCCTTATGTACGTGTGACACTAAAACGCTTATAACTTGAGATCTAGAGCTCCAATTGAGGAGTCGCAAAAGGCATTGTGTCCGTATCGACGACGCGACACACCCAAACTATAAAATCCCTGATCAAGGCCCAATCAAAGGTGGGCATGACCCTTAGAATAGGATGGTGGCACATGGCCGCTAAACCTTTGGAAAACTGATAATACCAAGGCCCAATTAGGACCTTAGGACACCCATAGGCATAGGGATGGACCCTTAATGCCTAAGTGATAAGACCAACTACTCTAAAACCCATAAGAGATGGGCTAAACTAACCTTGATTCCCTAAACCATGTTTAGGAGCGTACGAGGACAAAGGGGTTAGCGCGACCTAGTCAAGTAGGCGCTCTATCACTACTAGATTCTTTTAAAAGAACTATTATTGTTTGAGAATACATGTTTTAAGTATATGACTTGTTTAGCATGACTTAATTCAATATGCATGTGATAAATGCTTTATGCATAGATATGTTTTGCAAACTATTGTATCATCATCATCATCATCATCATCAAGACCTTATCCCAATTAGGGGTCGGCCACATGAATCTTATTCTTCCATTCCACTCTATTAAATATCATGGCTTCATTTAGTCCCAAAGTTTTTAAATCTTTCCTCAACACTTCTATCCACGTTCTTTTGGGCCTTCCCCTTGCCCTTTTAGAACCTTCAACTTGTATTGCCTCACTCCTTCTAACTGGTGCCGTTGTTGGCCTCCTTTGAACATGTCCAAACCATCTAAGTCTAATCTCCCTCATCTTGTTACCTATTGGTGCTATCCCTAAATTTCTTCTAATATTTTCATTTCTAATTCTATCCTTTCTTGTCTTACCACTCATCCATCTCAACATCCTCATTTCTGCAACACTCAGCCTATGAGTATGATGTTCCTTAACTGCCCAACACTCTGATCCATAGAGCATGGCCGGCCTTATAGCCATCCTATAGAATTTTCCCTTTAGTTTGAGTGGCACCCGCCGATCACATAAAACCCCCGATGCACATCTCCATTTGTTCCAACCCGCTTGGATTCTTTGGGTAACCTCCCTCTCAATCTCTCCACTCTCATGGATCAATGATCCTAAGTATCGAAAGTGGTCTCTCATGGGGACCTCTTGGTTATCAATCTTGACTGGTGGTCCACTCCTACTCTCCTTGCTAAAATTACATTCCATATATTCTGTCTTAGTTCGGCTAATTTTAAATCCTTTCGATTCTAATGCTTCTCTCCATAGCTCTAGCTTTATGTTGACACCCTCCCTTGTCTCATCAAGTAGGACTATATCGTCTGCAAATAGCATGCACCAGGGAATCTCCTCATGCAGATGTTTTGTTAACTCATCCATAACTAATGTGAAAAGGTATGGACTCAATGCCGATCCTTGGTGCAATCCGACAGTGACAGAAAAATCACCAGTCACGCCACTAGTGGTCTTAACATTTGTTACTGCTCCCTCATACATATCTTTAATTATGTCTATATACCCCTGAGAAACCCCTTTAAAACCTAACACCCTCCATATTAACTCTCTAGGGACTCTATCATAAGCCTTCTCTAAGTCAATAAAGACCACGTGTAGGTCTTTTCTCCTCTCCCTATATTTCTCTACTAATTGTCTTAGTAAGAAAATAGCTTCCATGGTAGACCTCCCAGGCATGAAACCAAACTGATTCTCCGATACACTTGTTTCATGTCGTAGCCTCTTCTCAATCACTCTTTCAAAAAGTTTCATGGTGTGGCTCATAAGTTTGATCCCTCGATAATTAGTGCAACTCTGAATGTCTCCTTTATTCTTATAGATTGGTACAATAGAGCTTTTCCTCCACTCATCAGGCATTTTCTTTGATTTTATAATCTTGTTAAACAACTTGGTCAACCAAGCTACCCCAATATCTCCCATATGCTTCCAAACCTCTATTGGTATACCATCAGGCCCCATGGCCTTTCCTGATTTCATCTTTCTCAAGGCCTCTTTTACTTCAAGCATTTTAATCCTACGTTCATATCTATAATATCCGGTGTTATTTAGATTTATAGTATTTTCAATCCCTATATTCTCAGGGCCATTGTCATTTAACAATTTTTGGAAGTATATTTCCCACCTTTGTTTGATCTCAGCGTCTTTGACTAATACCCTTTGATCATCGCTTCTAATGCACCTAACATGCTCTAAGCCCTTACTCTTCTGTTCTCTTACCTTTGCAAGTTTAAACACATCTTTCTCACCTTCTCTTGTTCCTAGTCTATTATAGAGCTCATCATATGCTTTAAGTTTAGCCTCACTTACTATTCTCTTAGCAACGTTTTTAGCATTCTTATATTGTTCATAGTTTTCATTATTTCTAATCTTCTGCCATGCTTTAAAATGCATTCATTTTTCTTTAATAGCTTTTTGCACTGTTTCATTCCACCACCATGTTTCCTTTGCTAATAGCCTTTTACCTTTAGATACTCCTAAGACATCTTTTGCCACTTTCTTAATGGACTCATCCATATTAGTCCACATGGTATTTACTTCTTTCATAATTCCAATTTCCTTCTACCATCAACTTATTTTTGAATGAGGTTATTTTCTCTCCTTTTAAGTTCCACCACTTAGTTTTTGGATGTGTATTAAGTTCAGTTCTTTTACTCCATCTTTTGATATGAATATCCATAACCATTAACCTATGTTGTGAGGTTAAACTCTCACCGGGTATCACCTTACAATCCTTACATATAGATCGTTCATTATTCCTAAGTAGAAAAAAGTCTATTTGGCTTTTATGAAGTCCACTTTTAAAGGTTATTAAGTGTTCATCCCTCTTCTTAAAGAGTGTATTTGCAATGGATAGGTTATATGACAAAGCAAAATCGAGGATATTCTCCCCCATCTCGTTTCGTTCACCTATACCATACCCTTCGTGTATTCTATCATATCCTTCCTTATCTTTTCCTACATGGCCATTTAAGTCTGCTCCTATAAATATTCCCTCAGTATTGGGAATTTCTTGTATGACTCCCTCCATATCTTCCCAAAACTGTCTCTTAATTATATCTTGTAGCCCTACTTGTGGTGCATATGCACTTATAATATTTATAATCTGCTCTCCTAGAATCATTTTTATTATTATAATTCTATCACTGATTCTTTTAACGTCCACAACTTTATCCTTTAATTCCTTATCCACTATTATTCCTATGTCATTTCTATTATTTTCCTTTCCTACGTACCATAATTTATACCCATCTATTTCTCTAGCTTTAGCCCCTTTCCACTTGGTTTCTTGGATACAAGCGATGTTGACTCTCCTACGTTTTATCGTGTCTACTAACTCCAAACTCTTACCTGTCAATGTCCCTATATTCCATGTAGCGATGCGAATCTTATGCTTTGGAGATTCCCTATTCACTATCGCCTTTCTTGACCTCCATGGTATGAACCCATGTCCACTTTTCACTGCACCTGGGTTCTGATGCAGCGCGTCGCTTTCGAGGGGACGCTCCAGCAGCCCTTGCCCATTTTTCACTACACCCGGGATCCGATGTAGCGCGTCGCTTCTGGGAGAACGCCCTAGCAACCCTTGCCTATTTTTCACCGCATCCGGGATCCGATGCAGTGCGTCGCTTATGGGGAACGCCCTAGCTTGAGCGAATTTTAGATTTCGATTCATGTCATGTTGGGGTTGCCATAGTTTTAAAAGCTGAAGATGATTTTCATTAAAATTATTAAAATCATTAAAATCATCTTCAGCTTCACCCTTGCCGGCTGGCTACCTGACGCAAGGGTGGCCATATTTTAAGAAGCTGAAGATGATTTTTATTTCTCCCTCACAAACTAATATACAAATGCATATTTATTTGTAAGAAAGAAATAATAGAATCATCTTCAACTTCCCCCTTGTCGGCTGGCTACCTGATACAAGGGTTGCCATCTTTTAAGAAGCTGGAGATGATTCTCATTTCTTCCTCACAAACTAATATACAAATGCATATTCATTTGTAAGAAAGAAATAATAGAATCATCTTCAACTTCCCCCTTGCCTGCTGGCACCTGACGCAAGACCCTCCTCCTTTTTTATCCGGGCTTGGTACCGGCATTGGCGGAGTTGCAAACTATTGTATACATTGCATAATTTGTGAGCATTAAGTTCTTGCAAAATTTTGCATGTCCTTGAGGGTTACCAAAAGAGGTTGGAGTGCCGAGGGCCACGCAGTTGTGAGGGACCCAAAGAGGACAGGTTTTGAAAAAAAGAGAGGTTTTCACTTGTTTGATCTGATTATGATTTGGGCTGATAAGCTGGTGGACGCTATGCTAAGAGGTTTGGGTTGGCCTCCAGCCTCTACCACTATTAGGTGGATGGGTATCACGCCCAAAAAAGGGCAACGTTCCTATGTCGACTGCATGTGGTATAGGGGGCTACCACTAGTGTCACGGCACTAGGTCGATGTGTCATAGGCCCCGTGGAGGCTATGAGCGAGTGTCCTCAGGTACCCGGGGACCACACGGCGAGGTGGTCGTGGGCATAGTTGGACCATATGGTTTATGGACTTATTTGCATTGCATATGGCATGATATGAGATTGGTCGACCATACCATACTAGATATCCATGAGTTGGATTCAATGAAGCATCTTATGCATATCATAATGTTATGATATATATGGATACGATACTTTCGATTTTAGATTATGTGATCCTTTAAGTCCTTAGTATTTCAGTTTGACAATGGATTTTTATATCGATATTGAACTTGAGTATTCAAACAGGCCCATGTTTTGGAAAGTGCATATGATTTTAAAACATCGCATGCATTATAAAACTAGTAGTGATAGACTCCTACTGTGTATAGTATATACTCAACCTATCCTTAACATTTTTCAGGATAGTTCCACTCATAAATAGAAGACGTCTCAGGAGATATTAGTGCTACGATCAAGTGAATAAACAAAGGAGACAACTATACATGTGAGTAAACTCTCTACCCTTTGGACATGTATTTGTATTTAATTATAGTTGGGCTGTGTGCTGTGACTGGAAAGATCTGGGGAAAAACACTTATGATTTCTAAAGTTTTTCAGAAACGACTTTGATTAGTAAATGACACTCGGGGTTTTCAAAATGTGTTTAAAACAAAATATTTTCCGTTGCATTGCATGGTTTTTATAAAATGGTTTTCAAAGGGATGCATCCCGCCTTAGGAATTAGATATTGCACTTAAAAATGCATGGAAAAACCCGAGTCGTCATAGTAAAAATGTCCTAATTCTTCACAACTATAGCAAGTGATGTTGAAAGTGGGACATGGTTTGCCTGAATGATTTCTGTTACACCTAGGGCATGCCTTCCAGTCTGGTCTTCTTCCTTTGTTTTCAAACGGCTTCTTGAAAGGTGGCCTGGGTCCAGATGACTGAAATGATCTCTTTCCTTTATTTCTCATGGTGTTGATGTTCTTAGTTTCTCTTATTGCCTAGTTCCTTTGATAATATTTTTTGTATAGAGAGGCCATCTCTATGGCTTTGGCTACTGTGGAAGGTTGGAAACCTAGAACTCTGTTCCTGAGTCCTGGGTTGAGTCCATCTACAAATCTTTCTGCCGCATCTTCCTCATCGGCACAAGCACGTGGTGCAAATCTTCGGAGGCTGATGAATCTACTTTCATACTGTTGGACAGTCATATTTCGTTGTTCTAAGTTCATAAATTCTGTTTCCTTCTGTTTCCTTACATGTTTAGGATAATATTTGTCATTAAAGACCTTTTTAAATTCTTCCCATCCTATTGTTTCTTGCTTATCAAAATAAGTTCTTTCTGCTATTTCCCACCAAAAGGTAGCCTCTCCCCTAAACACAAATGTGGCCATGGGTACTTTTCTTTCTTCAGCTATGTTCATGGCTTTAAATATCTTTTCAACTGTGACGACTCAGGTTTTCCCATGCATTTTTAAATGCAATATCTAATTTCCTAAGCCAGGATGCATCCCTATTTGAAAACCATTTTATAAAAACCATGCAATGCAGCGGAAAACCTTTTAGTTTTAAACTCATTTTGAAAACCCCGAGTGTCATTTGCTTTCACAACAACCAAAGTAATTTTTGAAAAAACTTTAGAAACCATAAATGTTTTTTCCCAAGTCTTTCCAGTCACAACACACAGCCCAACTGTAAATTAATACAAATACATGTCCAAAGGGTAGAGAGTTTACTCACATGTATACTTGTCTCCTTTGTTTATTCACTTGCTCGTAGCACTAATATCTTCTGAGGCATCTCCTATTTGTAAGTGGAAATATCTTGAAAATTTTTAAGGATAGGGTGAGTATATACTATACTCAGTAGGAGTCTATCACTTCTAGTTTTATAATGCATGCGATGTTTTAAAATCATATGCTCTTTCCAAAACATGTGCATGTCTGAATACTCAAGTTCAATAATCGATATAAAAATCCATTGTCAACCTGAAATACTAACGACTTAAAGGATCACATAATCCAAAATCGAAAGTATCATATACATATATATCATAACATTATGATATGCATAAGATGCTTTATTGAATCCAACTAATGGATCTCTAGTATGGTATGGTCGACCAACCTCATATCATGCCGTAAGCAATGCAAATAAGTACATAAACCATAGGGTCCAACTATGCCCACGACCTCCTCGCCGTGTGGTTCTCGGGTACCTAAGGACACTTGGTCATAGCCTCCACGGGGCCTATGACATGTCGACCCAGTGCCGTGACACCAGTGGTAGCCCCCTGTACCACATGCAGTCGACGTAGGGACGTTGCCGCTTTTTAGCCCAAATCACATAAGATCAAACAAGCGAAAAATCTCTTTTTCAAAACCTGTCCTCTTTTGGGTCCCTCACAACTGCTTGGCCCTCAGCACTCCAGTGTCTTTTTGTAACCCTCAAGGACATGCAATTTTTGCAAGAACTTAATGCTCACAAATCATGCAATGTATGCAATAGTTTGCAAAACATATCTATGCATAATGTATATGCAATTATTTATAAAACATGTCTATGCATAAAGCATTTATCACATGCATGTTGAATTAAGTCATGCTAAACAAGCCATATACTTAAAACATGTATTCTCAAACAATAATAGTTCTTTTAAAAGAATCTAGTAGTGATAGAGCACCTACCTTGCTAGGTCGCGCTAACCCCTTTGTTCTCGTATGCTCCTGAACATGGTTTGGGAAATCGAGGTTAGTTTGGCCTATATTTTATGAGTTTTAGAGTGGTTGGTCTTATTACTTAGGCATTAGGGGTCCATCCCTATGCCTATGGGTGTCCTAAGGTCCTAATTAGGCCTTGGTATCCTCAGTTTTCCAAAGGTCTAATGGCCACGCAGCACCATCCTATTCCAAGGGTCATGCCCACCTTTGATTGGACCTTGATCAGGGATTTTATAGTTTGGATGTGTTTGCGTTGTCGACATGGACACAACGCCTTTTGCAGCGCCTCAATCGAAGCTCTAGATCACAAGTTATAAGCATTTTGTGTCACACGTACATAAGGGTCTTAAGAGTGAAAAGGCGGAATGCTAGGGCGCTGCGCGTCAGCAACATGCGCCCACCTTTCTAAAGGAACGAAAAAATCCTGGCTTGCTAGCATGCTACGCTTCTACGGTGTGCGCCTCAGCGGGCGTGTCTACAGACGTGCTGGATTTTTCCGCCCGTCTCTCTCTTTTGTGGGCGCATCCCCGGACACACCCATTGGTTTTTCTTAGACGCGATCGACGCGTCACGTTCCGACTGGAATGTTTTGTCGTCTGGGGGACCGGGGTGTCCTCAGGACACCCTGGTTCCACCCTGTCAAACCAGTGCAGCCCAGGGAACGTCCCTAGGTCCTTGGTGACTCCCCAGGGCTCCATTTTGCATGGTTTTTCATGCAAAAACTTAGGGAAATTGATCTTAGAACTACTGTGAAGATGGGTTTTGAGGGATCTTGGGCATACCTGGCTTGTTGCTGGATTTTTCTCCTCGTTTTCCCTCTAGGTTACTCTTCCACAACGGGTTTTTTTCAAGCTTTTAGGCTGCCATTAGAGGCGCCCAAGAGCTCTATTTATAGAGCTATAAGAGGGTTCTGGAGGGGGCTCTCACTGCCTTTGAATGGCGGTGGAGAAACCTCCAGAATGGCGGTGATTGGAGGAGAAATCACCGCCATTCTAGAATCCTCTAAGAGGTTGAAGATGAAGGGTGCCCGTATCAAAACGGGCCCCTATGTTTTGCAGGCTAAATCCGTTTTTTGTAAAATTTATATTTTTGCCCCTGAACTTCAAAGGGCCATAACTTGCTCATTTTAACTCTGTTTTAGGTGATTTTGGTCTTATTGGATTCCTTTTTCTAAGATGCACCTAATGGTGCCATTTTTAGGACCAAATTTCTGGGTTCAGTCAAGGTGAATAGTGAAATGACCAAAATACCCTTATTTCCAAAAAGTGAACTTTTCATTGCTATCTTGGGATTTTAATGTTACAAAATTGGAGTCATTACACTAATATATTGTAAGCATTCAAACATTTACAACATCTCAGCAAGCTATGCTTGGTAGGGGATTCAAGAAGTATAATAATTTGACAGTATAATCCCAATACTTCATAATCCCATTATTCATACTCATGGATCATTCTCTTTACTTGGTCATATATGTACATCCTTACACATACATATTGTATGCTTTATATATATATATGTACAATCAAAACCATGAAAAATATTTAATATCTCAAAACATAATCATACCCAGTTTATACTAAGCTGATAGATCATCTAGACGCTATTGGACATACTCCCTCATTTGGGCAGTATCGGTAATCCACAATTACCCGGCATCTCATCATGCCATATCATAAGACATTTCACTATGCCACACGTCATAATGTAAAAATACTCAAAGGACCACTATGCATGCAGTCAGAATTCGTACTAGCGCACCCGAATAACTACCCAATAATCCACCTATACCATCCTTAATGGAAATCACAATATCCATGTCTGTATGGGGGGAACCATGGCTGTCACAGTGGCGGCCTTTCCATAATTTCCCCCACCCGACTTTTAGCCTCACTTAGCCTTGGTATCCATATCATAACAAGTTTCAAAGAGTAGGTGGCCAAACCCTACTAGTTCTCTTAGCATAGCATCCCTAGGCATATGCTTGTTTAAAACAAAAACCACAAGCCTCCATGCTTGTATGTAAAGTGATTCTCATACGTATCAAACAATCTATCTGCTTACTTAGGGCTAGAATATCTTCTAGTTCCCTATTCACTTAGAGTTTTTTCCTTAATTCTAACTTAACCATTTCATATGTGTTTTGATTGGATCATACGGGTTTTTAAGGAATTTGATACAAGTATTTACATTACACTTGTCAAC
Organism: Warburgia ugandensis; assembly: GCA_035236585.1. Lineage (NCBI taxonomy): Eukaryota > Viridiplantae > Streptophyta > Magnoliopsida > Canellales > Canellaceae > Warburgia > Warburgia ugandensis. Next base: position 44,342,849 of record CP141127.1, on the reverse strand, counting down.
ATTTCTAGACATAAGATCATGTATTCAACATGTATATCTCATGTAGATGCATTCCTAAAATCCTCCTACCTTCAAATAGTCATCCATCTCTTCAGATCTTCTCTGATCCTGACTGATGTATGTAATCTATAAATCCATACATATTGTCAATCTATTTACACAAATTGAATAATCGTATATTTTTTTATCCTATCAATATTCCCTGTCTAATCTTGTCCTTTGATATAAAGTATTAGATCTTGTGTCCTATCATGATCTATCTTCCTCAAATAGTGTTTATTCTATTGATCAATGGATCTAATGGTTACAATGATCTTCTAATCTTTCAGATCTAAGTATTTTCTATTCTAAGTCTTTGTGTATTCCTTTCTTTGATCTTGATCTTTCATAGATCCTTTGATCAACAATTTATACTTGTTGATAAAGATCAAGGGCTTAGATATTCTATCATCTAGTTCTTCTTTGATCTAAGTTTAGTTGTTTGATCATCTAAAAGAAGAATAATCTTGGTTCTCTTCCTTGAATCATATTTGATCAAGGGTTTAGATCTTCTATTCTATTTGATCTAAATTGCAAGCAATATATATCATCATCATCATCAAAAAGTATTTTATTTCTTTTTATTGTTCTTGATAATTCAAGATCCCATGGATCTTGTTTGATCATCCTTATCTTACTTACAATTTTTATTAAGGTTAGATAATTTACTAACCTTTTATGCTCTATATTATTATTATTCAACCAGTTAATGTTTTATAAGTTGAAGATGACTTATTTCATCCTAAGTCTAGACAGCTCCTCTTATTTCCAATTGACTAAGGCTTATTAGTTGAATGGCTGAACACAAAGTGATTACTTCAATCCTCATGTAAGGAGGCATTTAGACCTCACAAACGTCAACGGAAGGTAGGGGAAAAGCGAGGCCTTATTAAAGAACCCCCTTAACCACCATGTTTAACTTGCATTAGAGTGATCTTAGCTCAACCTTTCATAAGGTTCCTATGAGCATTTTAAACCTAAGTACTCTTTCTAATTGATTTTAATTAAATCAATTACCATTTAAAATGTCATTCATGGGGTTTATTATTCTCCTAGTTTGGGCCAGGGATTTGATAATCCTTATATTATCCTACTAATTATAGCCCTTACTAATATTAAGTCAAAGTCATTCACTCATCTTAATTGTCCATGAATCTCTATATTCCATTAGTTTACATTTTTTATGATTTATGCTCACCATATCGTAACAACTACTTAACAATTGAATCTACTAATAAAATTTGACAATAATTAAATCATAACTTTAAAGCATAAATCCAATATAAGTTTAACAACCATTTATACTAACATGCTTCCTATGAATGTAACTTAACCTAATGGAATAAAACTATACTTAAACTAGCATGATCCTAAGTTATGAAATACATAAAATTTTACTACTAATCTATTGGAATCATGCTAAAATCTCAAATATAAACCAACATGGCTCTAAGATAATTAAATCTACCAAACTAATAACATTTATAGCATAGCATTTTAAAATTTAAGAATTACACTATCATGCTTCCTAGTTTATAACATAAATCACATTTACAATTCTATTATCAAATAAAAGATAATTAAACGAATTAGATTAAGATTATTAAAAACTTTTACTTATGATCCAACTATTAGATCTTAGATCATTTCCTTTAGATCATGGGTTTTAATTACATTTAGGGCTTTTACTCCATTAAGATCCAAAGATCATATCCACTTGTCTTTGTCACATTTAATCAATGATCTAACTAGATTTCATCATAATCCCATTCATACATCCCATCCAAAGGGTCGGATCATGCTTGATCTTATTGATCAAGTGGGTCCCTTTGTATTTTTAGGGTTTTTCTATCATAAGGGTAGATTCCTTATTTTATGTTACATTTGTTAAAATAAATTATGGATATTACTTGATTTCAACATTATATCATCATTGCATTAGATCCCTAAGATATGATCATCTTAGATCTTGAAGATCATGAAAATGAGAAGCTTAATTCCTAAAAACAGAAAGTTTCTTGAATATTTTTATCAATTTTATGATTTAAGAGCAAAATAGACATTACAAGCTTTCCATAACTTCTTTCTGATCCTAATTTGGAGTTTAGATGACTTTGTAATTGAACTTTGAAGTTCACAGTCATTTTGAGGGTCCATATTTGATTTGGATCCAGCAGAACAAACAGCTCGGATTATTTGGGCAGAGCGGGTCCTATTGGGTGGAGCGATCGCCATGCTCCTATCACCGAGATGCACCTGGTAACGCACTCCCCAAGACCTACGCTGGTTGTTCCGATAGGATCACATCGCACGCAGAGCACGCGCACGGAGAAGCCCCTGCAGGACGAATTGGACTGCCTAATCAATTCCTCTTCAATTAAGGGCTCAAAACTTAATAAAATTTCTTGAAAAGTCTACCCTAGGGGTTTTGGACCCTTCTGGGATTAGAGGGCTCAGATTTTTCATTTGAGCCCTCCATCATACAGAATTAAAGGGTTCTTATCCTTACTTGATTTTTTATAATTTTTAACCTAAACTTAATTTCAAAAAAATAAAAATTATATAAAATAACCTGAAATAAGTATGGGAAGATTTTTCACATACCTGATTGGAGAAAAATGTAGGTTTGGCAGCCCAATTTAAAAGAAATATCCACTTGATGATAAGATCACCCAATAACTGCTTGTTTTGTTATTTTTCATTGATTGCAAAGTTGGATCTTGAAATTTCATTGGAGTTTTGTAGATAAGGTAGTCTAGGACAATAGGAATGGTGGGATTTTTGAGATTTGATTTGGATCATAGTGCTTAATTGAATTTAGGTCTCTTGTTCCAATTTAGAGAGAGTGAAAGAAGAGAGATTTTTGGGAGTTTTATAAATTTGGTAATGAATCTAGATCTGGTTTTTGAGGTGAAACAAGATAATATCATGAAAATTTTAATGAACATTTTTGAAGGATTTTTGGGGTTGTATTTATGGATGTTTTTGAATTTTTCATAATTACTTGTAATAATTATGTTTCAATTCTTTTGAATATTAAATTAACATTGGATCCTCCACTACCACCTCCTTCTCCACTATCAGTTGGTAGTGATTTGACCACTCATTACATGTTTTCTGGCCATTGGATTCATTTGTGGGCTCCATGGAGGTGTAAAAGGATCATTTTGCCCTTTTATGGAGAAAAATTCGTTTTATTTTGCCGAACTTGGAATTAAGCGTATTTAGTGTCGTTGGAATTGTATTTTTGAGTACATTATAAATATTGATGTCTTAGATCTTGGTTATGGGTAAAATTATCATTTTATCCTTTTATTCATAAAAATAGAGAAAATTAGGGATTTTTCATTTTAACCTAGAATTGAACGTACTTAGTTTCATTTCGATAAGTTTTTTTAGTACATTCATAATTTATAAGTTTTAAATCATGTTTTAATATCTATAAAAAGATAATTTCCAATAAGTTAATATTCTAGCTTGAATTTTCTAAAAATTCAAACTAAATTGATTTTCTTAATCAATTTACAAAAAATGGGGCTATTACAATAGGTCTTTTGTGATTAGTTTAAATCCTATCAAGGATTGGAAGCCAAGGATGAAAGACAAGTAATTCACCAGATCTCATGTGGAGCAACCTAACTGGGACATTTAATTTATGACCCATGTTTTGAAAGAGGATCGGTTCCACTCAAAGTGTTGCTAGATGATGATCTAATGGAATTCACCACGTGTCTTCAATATAAGCTGTATCTTAATAGTTAAATTATTGAATATGTGACCAAAATAATAAACTTGAGACTATACACACATACACAAATACCAAGTCAGAGAATTATATATTTACTTACTACTACTAGTTATGTGTAAATAAATATTTTTAGATAACTTATTTTTGCTTAATTTTTATGGTAGCTATTAGTGTACTTAATAATGAAGTTATTCATCACAATTTTTTTAAAGAACGAAAAATTCCCTCTCTCTCTCTCTCTACCTACAATTGGATGTGCATGAGCATGTGTGGATTACATGCTCAGAATGGCTTAGATAAGCTAAATATGATATTTTATTCCCTTTCATTGTTTAGAACCTATACTTCTTTGAATGAAAGACCTTGATTATAAATTTTTCTTCAAAATTTCAAACCAACATAAAAACTGGTTAGGATCATCCAAACTTATTGACTTCTCATGGATAACCTAGCTTTTGTACTTCAAACATGGTGAATGACTTAAAACTTATGAAAGTAAGAGTTAATAGGTAGTATATACTCCTTCCATGCTCTTGAGCATCAAATACACACACACACACACATATATATTTGAGAAGTTATATTCCTACCCCTTGTTATCACCTTAGTCCGCCCCCTAGTTCTTAGCCATTTACACTTGTAAAATGTTGAATTTTCCATTACAAAAATACCATAAAAAAAATGAAAAGAGCAGCCTCAATGCCCGAAGCTCATGTGTATGCAGGGTCCAGGGAAGGGGTGAACCACAAAGGTCAATATGACACAATATTACTTGCATTTTGCAAGAGGCAGTTTCCAAGCCTTGAACCTGTGACCTCAAGGTAACACAACAACAACTTTACCATTGCACTAAGCCTCCCCTTCAAGTGATGGTGGAACTAAAGAGAAAACAAGGGGGTGGGGATATAATTTTCACACACACACACACACACACACACACACACACACACACACACACACACACACACACACACACACACACACACACACACACACACACACACACACACACATTATGCTATCCTGTTCTTTTTTCATTTCCAAAATAGCCAGACTCCCACTTTATTGACAAAAAAAATTCATACTCTCTCCCTTGTTTGCTACTTCTGGAGGCATGAGTAGACATCTTGCCAAATTTAAGTGCATGCCCACTTGTATGTTAAAAACGAAAAATTATTGGCTATCTCTAAGGCCTTTATTTGTCAATTAATTGTGATTATAAAATGAATGCTGTTTCTCATTCTACAAACACCATCCATTTTATAGTCACAATTTCTCGAGAAATAAAGGCCTTGGAGGTATCCAATGATTTTGGATTTTTGCACTTAGTCTATCTAGACGATGCCAAAAAGATGAACGTCTTGAATCCATCAAAATGCACTTAGAAGTGGACCTGTGTGACAACACAGGTTTTTGAAATACATTTTCGTTATTTATTTTCAAATGATGGTTGACCAATTTTGCAAACATTTTGAAAACTTAAGTAGTGAAATTTTTTTTCTTTGAAATTCTTTTCAAAAAACCCAAATGCCACATTTCACTCACATTTACATACATAATTTTGTATACAACATATGTTTCCAAAGAAACTCATTTTATTAAAATTGCAAGATCGATCTAGTGGTTCACATACACAACACCTTTATTAAATCTTATGTCCAAAATACACAAATCAAAATACAATCCAATCCTTTCCATAATAGTACATAGTCTTGATCAATAGTATGGTCTTCGTCTTCTCATGTCATATCCCTCCATTCTTTTCTTTCTATATATGATATATTGTAATCATTCAAACATTTGCAATATCTTAGCAAGCTATGCTTGGTAGGGGATTCAAGAATATATGGAATAGTATAATTCAAAAGCACAATATTCATAATTATCATATTCCATATGAATCACATAATTCAATTTCCATGAACCATACCATATATGATCATTCTATCATATAATTTATCATGTAACATCTACTATGATAATTCCAAACCACTCACCACTATATTATATGTATATATATACACTAAAAAATCTTGAAAAATAGTCAATATCTCAAACATCAATAATTATACTTAGATATACTGAGTTGATAAATCATCTAGACTTTTGCTGGGAAAATACTCCCTCATTAGGGCAGTATTGGCATCTCACTATGCCATGCATCACAATGCAAATTACTTAAGGACTACCATGTTGCAGTTTGATCCGTACTAGTGCGCTCGGATAATTTCCCTGTTCACCACTGATACCATGGTGAAAAATATTGTGTCACTGCCCGTATGGGGAGACAGGACTTTCACAATGGGGCCTTCCCATAATTGCTCCACTCGACTTTTTGCCTTTCTTTGGGCAAGATATCATAATATCATCAAATTTTGGGAAGCGGGTGGCCAAACCCTCATAACTTCCCTAGCATAGCATTCCCAGGCTTATGCCTGTTTAAAACAAAACCACAAGCCTCCATGCTTGTATCTAAAATACTTATTGTACATCTCAGATGATCAGTCTGTTTATGTTATCATCCTCGTATTCAATATCCTCATACTAAGGATATAATTTCATTTCTAGATTTAGGGATCCTCATTTACAATGAATGATACCCATGTTCATATAAGTTTAGGAATTAATCATTTATTGTAAATGATCCCCATTTCCTTTAATTTAGTATTCATATACCAAATGTTATTAAGTGTAAGGATACTCATTTGATACAAATGATATCCATTATTATTATGCTCTTATCTAAGTTTAAGGGAAATCATAAATTATACCCAAGTATTTATTATGTATTCCATCAAATTTCAACAGTTATTTCTATCTCAAATACATGATTTATGATTCAAATGTAACTAAGCATATTATCACCCTTAAGCATTATAATGTCAATGTATAACAAATTCCATAGACCATAGGTCCTATATTTTTAAAGTTCCACCTACCTTCATGTAGTGATTCATCCCTTCAGATCTTCCATGATTGATGTATGTAATCTGTAAATACATACATACTGTCAATTTTTGTAAATTTTTTGATAATCTCCTATCTATATTCCTTATCTAATCTTATCCTTCGATAAACGATCTAAATCTGTCTTACGTTCCTATTATCTATATATTCTATCTTCCTTAGATAGTATTTATCCTATTGATCAATAGATCTAACAGTTAGAATGATCTTCTAATCTTTCAGATCTAAGTATTTTCTATCTCTAAGTCTTTGTGTATCCTTCTCTTTGATCTTGATCTTTCATAGATGCTTTGATCAACAATCTATACTTATTGATAAAGACCAGGGACTAGATCTTCTATCATCTAGTTCTTCTTTGATCTAAGTTCAGTTATTTGATCATCCTTAAGGAGGATGATCCTGGTTATCTTCCTTGAATAATATTTGATCAAGGGTTTGGATTATCTATACATGCATAGATACATAATAAAATACAACATTATGACTCTTATTGTTTTTTATCATTCAAGATCTCCTTCTGGATCTTGTTTGATCTTGATTATCTTACTTACCATTTTTTATTAAGATTAGATATTTTACTAACCTTTTATGATCTTATTATTATTATTCAACCAGTTAATGTTTTACTGGTTGAAGATAGCTTATTTCATCCTAAGTCTAGACTACTCTTATTTTCAATTGACTAAGGCTTATTAGTTGAATGACTGAACACAAAGTGGTTACTTCAATCCTCATGTAAGGAGGCATTTAGACTCCACAAACGTCAATGGAAGGTAGGGGAAGAGTGAGGCTCTATTAGAAACCCCCCTTAACCACCATGTTTAGCATTCACTAGAGTGACCTTAGCTCAACCTTTCATAAGGTTCCTATGAGCATTTTAATCCTAATACTTTTTCTAATTGATTTTAATTAAGTCCATGAACATTTAAAATGTCATTCATGGGGTTTATTATTCTCCTAGTTTGGGCCAAGGATTTGATAATCCTGATATTGTCCTACTAATTATAGTCCTTACTATCATTAAGTCCATGTCATTCATTCCATGTAAATGTTCTTTAACTCTATTTTTCATTTAATTACATTTTAAATGTAATTTACATAACATAAGCATTAAAGCATAAATAAATAAATGAGTAAATCTAACGATTATATCTACTAAGCAATAAAAGACATTTACAATATCATTCAATAATTCAAATGAAAGTTTAACATGCCATTACTGTTCATCATGATCCAACGATCATATTTGATTTCCATTCATTTTTCATCCCAATTAGGGTTTAGTCTTGATATTTCATTTTCCATTAGATTAAATACATTTTCTTAATGTGATTTTATCACTAGATCATTGATGCATCTCATCAAATGATCTTATCCTTCTTGATCCAATCGATTAAGATGATCTTAAGCCATTTTATCTAATTTAAGGGCATGATCTTAATCTATCCTAAATTATCATCATCAAGTCCATCAATCCATATGAACTTAACTTTATATCATCATCCAAATACATCCACACTGTCCAATCATCCTTGATCAAACTGATTAAGGAGATTACCATTCATTTTAATGGATTTTACTACTTTTAAGGGTCAAGATCTTAAGATCTGGAAAATAAATTACATCCAATCATTTAATTATTGTAATTATATATTTAAATCATCATATAAACTATTTTGAAAGGTCTAATCATGCTTGATTAATCAAATCATGAAGATCCATGCTCATTTTTATGATTTTTCTTCTTTTAAGGCTAGATTTCTTAATTAAACATAGATCAGTTACTTCTAACCATTGATTCCATGTTCTAGAATTACAAGATCATCGGTGGTTCAGAGTTATAAAGTTTGATCATTCCAAATTTCATTGATCATAGGAATTAGTACTACTTTTCTTTAATAACAAAATTTTATATGCATCAAAACATAAATTTTCTGAGTTCCGTACCTCATAGAAGTAACAAGGAATCTATAGCAAATTTTAGATCTAAAATCGGGGCTAAATGGAGCTCTCAATTGAAGAAACAAGGTTTTAGTACAAATATTGGTTGGCTTAGATCTAATCAAGGCATACCGGGTGCGGGGACAACTAGCAGCTGGCGCCTGTTACCGATGATTTGAGAGGGGTGACCGGCTATGGGCGAGACGGTCCAATCTGGACCATCAGATCACCTTGCCATGGATCACCTTCCATCTCTCAACATTAATGGCTGAGATATCATCTCTTAGAGATTCTGGGCCCCAAGAAATCATCCAACCCCTCAGAAGTTTCATTTGAGCTACCCAAGATAGGGATCTTAACCTTGTTGCTGGATTGGTCGCTCCTGACAGATCAAAGGCCAGGGAGATCACCTAAAGGCCGAAAAACCTAAGGGAGGTGCCAGAATGGAAGGGAAATGAAGTGGGTGGCCTACCTGTGCTGGTCTAGTGAAGGAATTTCACCAGAGGAGCTGTGTACCAGAGAAATAAAACCCTATATGCTGAAAATACATACAACAAACAAATTCTCCATCGTCGTTGCCATAAAAGATGGAAAATATGGGGGAAACATAGATCCCCATGTTCTTAACATATCCAACGGTCCAAGACTTGAGTTTAGCGGTAGGATATGTCAGAAAAATGTGAAAAATATGCTGGAGACGATGACCTTGTTGATGGTTGTTCTTTGTTTTGAGTTTTCCAGTGATCCAAGAGGTGGATCGTTATAGGACCTTAGGGATTTTGTAGATTTCCTTAGCCCGAACAGATCCAACAATGGAGATCTAGATCTGTGGGCTAGAATTCCATGGCTAATTGAATTAGGGTTTCCTAAGTGGAAACCTTGGTTCATTGGGGATGATGCGTCCTTGGACGCTCCTCATGCAAACATGGGGTCGTTTGCCCAAGCGTGTTTGGGGCACGCCCACAGAGAAAGAGAGAAAGAAGGAGGAAATGGGGGGGATGGGGAGGATTCTGGAGCTGAGAATTTAGGGAATTGTAGGGGACTCTGACCTTGTGAGAGACATTAGAAAAATTTTGGGATTTTTTATGGGTATTTATAGGTGTTTTTGAAATTTTTTTATGATTATATGTAATTATCATGTTTCAATTCTTTTTATTATTAAATTGGCAATGGATTCCCACTACCACCTCCTTCTTCGCTAGCAGCTAGTAGTGGTTTGACTCATGATGGTGGTCTTCTAGACCGTTGGCCCACCTTGTGGGTCCCACATAGTTGTGAAAGGATCGATTTGTCCTTTTAATTCTAAAAATAGAGAAAAATAGGGTTTATTCCTATGAACTCAGAATTGAGCGTACTTAGTGTTGTTTCAATTGATTTTTTGAGTACATTCCAAGTTTTGATGTCTTAGGTCTCGGTTATGAGTAAAATTACCAATTTACCCTTTTATTCATAAAGGTAGAGAAAAATAAGGATTTTTCATCCGGACTTGGAATTTGACGTACTTACAGTCATTCTGATTGATTTTTTGAGTACACTACAAATATCCATGTTTTAAATCTTGATTTTATTTTTGTAAAAATAAATTTTCCTAGAACTCAAGGTTCTAGATCCACTTTTAAAATTTTAACTTTTAACTTTTAATAATTTAATTATATTCATAAAAATTGGGGTTATTACTACCCTCCTGCTATGTTAGCATCTACAACCCCATAGTAACCCTTTCCTTTCCTCCGTGAAGTAAACTAACACTATTCCTGCATGAATCCCACAATCATCATGATAGATCTCCTTATTGGTCCTATCCCCTAAATCTAGTAATGCTTAAACATGCCCTATCCTTCCTTTCTCACCATAATAGTGGGAAGGTGAGCAAAAATGACCCTGCTTGTTTAACATAAAATTGTAGGCTACTTTGATGGGAGAAACTGCAAAATGTTAAAAACTAATTTAAACCCAAAACATATCTCCCTTCATTTCTCGACATGCGGTTTCGCAAAAAAATTTCTAAGGCAAACACTAGGACAAAGAGAGATTGTGCACAAATGACAATAGCTAACATTGCCAAGGCTTGAACAATAGCCATTTTCCTATGCATAAAGAGCAAGTTGTAGTTGAAATCCAAGCCTTTTGTTTATTATAGGGGCATTTGAAAATTAAAAATAGTCTCTTGGCTTTTCTATATTGGAAGGGTTAATAAGTCTTTGTTTCTCCTATTTAGAGATTTGGCTTCTGTAGCTACCACATATAAGGATATCTGTATGACTATTATGCCTAATTGGTTCCAAGTTGTACCCCAATCCAATCCTTCTCCACATAACTCTTTCAAAGCTTAGTTTTGATGTTAATTTGTTGAATCTCCATACATGCTTTGGAATTTAACAAGCATCTTGTAAACTTAAACTTGTTTCTTTTTTTTTTTTTTTTTTTAATTTATCCATTATTTAGATGTTAGAGTATATATGGGGGTAGGGGTGTGCACAGTCTAGTTTCAATTTGGTTTCACCTAGACTTAGCATTGGACTAGAAAAAGTTTAGGAAGATTGGAACTGGATAATTTTGAAGTTCGGTTCTAGCTCGTAGGACTAGAACCAAACTATTTGGTTTCGATTCGATTCTTGGTCTTCATTAGTTTTGCACCCTAAATTAATTTTACAATGTTTCTTTATACTAAATGAAATGGTCATGGTAACACTTACTACCATGAAAACATAGTCTTCTTCTATGAACTCATTCAAAGTGTCACATGCCTAAAAGAAAAGTGTATCCTCATCTATGATAATTATTTAAGAACCTATATACCTCATAGGCATACCCACTTGATACATTCAACAACCTAGTTCTACATAATTTGTCACCTTAAGCTAGCACTTTTGTTAGGAAACAACTTACATGAGGTTCATTATTTTAACTAGTTCATATGTAGAGTAGAAATCAATAACAGGGATAAGCAAAGAGTGAAAACTAAAAGATGGGTCATTGATTTGATTAAATATAAGCTTATTATATAATGATTCAGTTTTTGGATCCCATCCAGTTCTTCTAAAATGATATTAGAACTAGACCAAATTTGTTCACAAAGAATTAGAACCTGACCACACTTCCTAATTTTTCTTATTTGATTCTCTTTGGTATTTTAGTTATTCGATTCTCATAGACACCGAGTGATAATGGTGTTTCCTGTCTCATCATAACTTTGGCTCTTTTTATATTGTAGCTTTATATTTGAGAAAAAACAAGTGATAATGACTAAAGTACCTTACATGTGGATCTTAAGGTCACAAATAAAGAGTAACTTAAAAAGAATTTAAAATTTTATGACAATAACAACATCCCAAACCTCCTCAAGGAGCTTAAAAGACAAAAAGTGCTTAAGATACATTATTAATATCTCATTACATAATCATCCCTACATCAACTAAAATAAAACAATCCAAAGATCCTCAACCCTTATGCAATGATATTCACACATGAAGCAAATACGATGAATGTTAGTTAATAAATGTTATCAAGTCTCCCATGGTCTTACACTCAATCTTAGGAGGTGAGTTGATTGGAGGGGAGAGAGGGTTGATAAGTGTTTAATTTTGGCTAAACGACCCCTAGTTTAGCATTCAATTACATCATCTAACCATCCAAATTACAAAATTTAGCTTGATTTAAAAGTTAGCTCAAATTGATTGTCCAAATCTTAATTTCTCAAAATCAACGGTTAGGTGATCATTAGAACTCATTAGATGATTCATGTATGGTTCAGATGATTCTAATTTAGTCTTTTCTTTTGCAGATCAATCAAAAGACGCATGGATGGGTACGATTAAAAGTTAACAGTGCAGATCATCTTAAAGAAGATTGGATGGACCAGATCACCCATGGAGATAGTTGGGATAGTTCTTAGAAGACAAAGGGAGCTTAATTTGGAATCATGGAAGAAAAGGAAAGGCAACTTTAAATTTTAATAAATTTCCAAGAAAAAGAGAGCTGAAAGGAGGCAAGCAAAACTCTCTCTCCCCCACTCTCTTTCCTCCTCTTCTCTCTTTCCTCTTTCCTCTTTCTTCCTTCCCTTTCTCCTTTTTCCCTCCTTATTCTTCTCTTTTTCTTTCCTTATTCTTTCTTTCCTTTTCCATTCCCTCATGTCCTACCACTTCCTCTCTTCTTCTATTCTATTCTCTCATCTTCTTCTCACCACCTTCCTTTTCCCCTCCATCTTTCCCTTCTCATTCCCACTTTCCCATTCTCTTCTCTTCTCCTTGCTATTATTAAACCCCTTCTTTAAAAACCGGAGGAGGAGCCAAAGGGGGTAGTTAGTTTTTTCGTTTTTCTGTCCCTTGCTTTCCTTGCATTCTATTCATCGTTTTTTTAGTCTTGTTCATCGTGTTTGTGTCCATTCATCGCAACAGCCATTCTTCCTGTCTCCTTGCTCTCTTAATCTCCATCTCTCTTGTTCTATCTCTCGTTTTTGCCCTCTATTTCAAGTTCTTTCATTCAGTCGTTCTTTTTCTCGCTGCCTCGCCTTCCCCATTTCTTTTTGCTTTCTTTTTTAGTCTATTCTTCTTCATCTGTTGTTCGCGCTCCATCTCCTCAACTCTTGGGCTGTTTCCACTTCCAGGCCCCAGCACTTCTACCCAGTCTCCATTCAACGCACAAGCCCCATCTTCCCATTTGCTTCACTGATTACCCCACCTTCCCCAGCACCACTCAGCATCATTCCACCCGACTCCCACATTTGTCCCAATTCCATCTTCATCGTTCTAGTGTCCTACCCGATTCTCCTCTTCCACCGGCTACTCCATCCTTTGTTCACTATTGACCTTTTATCCAGACAGACCCAGGTAGCCACCTTTGCTCCATACAAACCAGACGATGGCCTAGATCTCATCCACGTACCATGCCAGGAAAAACCATCTACTCCACCGCACTAGGCAATAGTTCAGGATCGTGCGACGCCCAGATTAGAAGTCGACGATGCCCAGTCTGTTCTCCGGCACGGCCGGTCACAAGTCCCCGATCTGATGTCGTCTTCCCCATTGACCTTGCCTGCCACACTCCATCGAACGGCCAGTTGAGCCCTACTCCCATCGCACCATCGCACGTTTTCACCCAGGCCAGGCACCTTCTCCGGTAGCAACCGCTCCAGCCTGGCGTCTCCATCTCCTTCTCCGTTGGGTTTTTCGTTAAAATCAGATTTTTTGTGAAATTCTGATTTTACCCCTTCCTCTTTAGTATAAATCTCAATTATGTCCTTTTTCGTTAATTCCATCTACGTCCCCTGTTTAATTACATCTGTATCCTCTGTTTATTTACATGTATGTCCCTATTCCATTTAAGCTTTATTTTATTCATCTTTTGATAGTGTTATCCAGAGACAATGCTATCAAAGGATAGTGTGATTCAAGGAAGTTTTGATTAAATTTATTTTGTTTTCTAAAATTTAAAGTTATTTAAAGTGCATCATTTGAATGAATAAATCTGAATGGCTAGGCTAGTTTTGTTATTCTCTTCAAGTTCAAATAATTAAAATTTATTAAAAACTCCACTTAAAGAGAGTCCCTATGGGTTCGACCCGTATTTGCATAGCTATACTACAATAGCCCGTGCACTTGCGAAAAACATAAAAAAGTTTTTGGTGGCATTGCCGGGGACTTGTAAAAGAGTTTTTATAAAATTTAATTAAAAAATCCAAAATTTTTAAAAAATTCAAAAAAATCTAGAAAAATAAAAATATTAGGAATTACATTTTAGGCATTTTTAGGTGCATATTTAATTTTTTTTTTGTGCATAACCACCTACTTTCCTGAAATTGGTACTTATTTCTAATTTTCTTTTTCAGGGAAACAGGAAAGTGGAGAAAATTGGCAAGAAAATCTTCATCAACATGGAAATTTCCCTGCTTTCCTAGATTAGGATTTTTTTCCTTTTGAGTGAAGCTTGTAGTGACGATATTTGTAAATTGCAATTTCTATTGTCATTTCAAAGGGTTGTATAATACAGGGCAAGTGTGGGATAAGGTGGCCCACACTTGATCTTCATCAAAAACCCCACTATAAGTCTCCTCACTCATTTAAATTCCTAGATTAGGGTTTGCATTTAGAGTAAATTTGCATTGTTTGGTAGTATAAATCATATAGACAACATCCTCTTATAATTGTTGCATTTTTAGGTTTTGCATTAGTTTATTACTCTTATTTGCATCTTAGGACACGGTTAATGCTTTAAGGTGATATATTTGCTGATCGAACTACCATGGAATGTGGAATTAATTAGTAAGGGCACCCTACCCCCATAAGATCAAGGGTGGATTTCATCACCACTCCTTGGCCCACCTAGGATAATCACCTCAAGCGCGCTACCTTAGCCTTTAATTCAAATTAAAATCAATCAGAAGAGACCTATAGGGTTATCACATGCTTGTAGGACCCTCTTACTAAGACTCGATTTATTGTCACTCTAGTGGCTTTGGAGCACTGTGGTTATTGAGGGTTGTCTAATAGAGCCTCGCTCTTCCCTCACCTCCTGTTGACGTTTGTGAGGTCTAAATGCCTCCTTACACGAAGGTTGTATTAACCACCTTGCGAAGAACCTAACTGGTCAGCAATAATCAAGTCTAAACGAGAGGAGAAGCACTAGATTAGGCTCATTAAAAGCAGTGTCCCCACACATATTCAAGAAAATCAATATATTTCTTATTAGCCTAAGGTGTTTGACTGTGCCTTTTTACTTGCATCACATAGAGTTAGAGTTAGCATTTAGAAGTAGGACATTTTAGATTACGAATAGTTTATGCAAGGGCGTCGATCTCAGAACCCTGAGCTATTACCGTTAAACCCAGAGATTCAACGCATCCAAAACTAAGGGGAAAGAAACCTAGTTCCTATCCCTATGGCTGAAGCACCAATAGAGATTGAGCGCAAGACTATTAGAGATTTTTATGCACCGCTCCAACTTAATACCCCCTCCTGCATAGCATTACCTCCAACTAATGCTGACCACTTTGAGTTAAAGCCGGGAGTAATTTAGTTACTCCCTACTTTTTATGGTCAAGACCGAGAAGACCCATACCTACATATCAAGGAGTTCCTTAATATTTGTGCAACATTTAGGTTCCGAAATGTTTCGGATGATTCAATCAGGCTAAGGTTATTCCCATTTTCACTTAAGGACAAGGTCAAGTCATGGCTTAATTCCTTGGAGGTAGGTTCCATACATACATGGGACCAATTGTCTAAGAAGTTCTTGAACAAGTTCTTCCCCGTTCACAATACAAATGCCCTGCGTCGTGAAATTATAAATTTCCAACAAAAGGATGATGAACAATATTATGAATGTTGGGAACGGTGGATTGAACTACTGCAAAAATGGCCTCATCATGGATTTGAGAAATGGCAGCAAGTTCAATACTTCTATGAGGCATTGACACCTCAAAATAGACAAATGATAGATGCAGCGAGTGGAGGGACCCTCATGTTAAAAGATGAAAGTGAGGCTTGGGAATTCTTTCAAACGGTAGCCGATAATTCTCAGCAATGGGATTATTCAAATATGAGAGAATGAACTAATCAGCCCACTAAGAAAGGAGGTATCTACGAGATAGGAGCACATACTGATCTATCCGATAAGCTCGACTCTGTCTCTAAAAAATTAGATGGAAGAATGGATAAGCTTGAAACTATGTTTCAATCTTTCATGGCTATTACATTATCCCAGAAACCTCCACAAGAGGTATGCGCTACTTGTTCTAGTCTAGCCCATTTAACCTTAGCGTGTCCATCTAATAAAGTATTCCCTGAATATCTTGTAGACCAAGCAAATGCATTGAATGCATATCACCAACCTAGCTACAACCCATATTCTGAGACCTACAACCTTGGATGGGCTAGGCATCCCAATTTGTCTTGGTCAAAGAATAACCACAAAGGGGGGCCATCTGTAAATCCCCCTGTCCAAAACTTTCCTTTTAGAACTACAGTTCCCCATCAGCCACCTGGCTTTCAACAACCTCTACAACAAAAGAAACCATATTTAGAGGACAACATCCACACCATGATAGAACAATTTGCAAAAGATAATGATTACACTAAAAAGGCCTTACATCAATTACAAAATGATAGTAGACATTCAACCAATGTCAACTCTCAAGCCATAGCTAAGCTAGAGGTGCAAATAAGCCAACTGTGTGCTGAATTACATAATAGAGGAAAGGGTCAGTTTCCTAGTCAACCCATCCCTAACCCTAAGGGTCAATTCGAGATAGGGTCAAGTTCTCAAAACCATAACCCTCATGAGCATGCCAAGTCCATAATCACCCTTAGAAATGGTTGTCAAATTGATAACAAAGAAGGGCAGGTTAAGGAAACTATAGAGAAAAATGAGGCAACAAAAATACAGGAAAAAGAGAAAAAACATAACAACCCTGTAGAACCTATAGTGGAGGCACCTTATGTGCCTAAAGCCCCTTTTCCCCAATTATTGAATAAAGCTAGGAAGGGATCAAACTTCAATGAGTTAATGGAAGTGTTTAAACATGTACAAATCAATATACCATTGCTCCATGCAATTAAAGACACCCCGGCCTATGCCAAATTCTTAAAAGAGCTCTGCACAACAAAGCGAAAGCTTAATGTGCAAAAGAAAGCCTTTCTCACCGAATAGGTGAGCTCCTTGAATCAACACAAGACCCCACCAAAATTTAGAGACCCAGGATGTCCTACAATCACTTGTGTCATTGGAGATCATGTCATAGATAGGGCACTTCCTGACTTAGGGACTAGTGTTAGCTTGTTGCCATACTCTGTTTATGAGCAACTAAAACTCGGTGAGTTGAAACCAACCACTACCACATTGCAATTAGCTGATAGATCTATCAAGATACCTTGTGGTTTGGTTGAAGATGTCATGATACAGGTGGATAAGTTTTATTACCCTATGGATTTCATTATGCTAGACACCCAATCTGTATCAGACCCTAGTAGTCAAATCCCAATCATCCTTGGGCATCCATTCTTGGCAACGTCCAACGCCATTATTAACTGTAGGAATGGTGTAATGAAACTCTCATCCGGCAACATGAAGGTTAAGCTTAATGTTTTTAATGCTGATCAACAACATTTAGACCCTGATGATATCGGTGATGACAACTTGATTGAGAGTCTAATTAATGAGAGTCATTCACCATTGTCCATCTTAGACCCACTAGAGGCTTGTCTGATGCACTTTAATGGAGAATTTGATATAAACAAGTCTATTGAGGAAGCAAACAATCTTTTAGATGTTGCACCACTCATGGATACCTCTAAGTGGGGTCCTTATGTGGAACCACTCCCACCGTCTAAATCTATCCCCCTAACCTCAATAGAGCACCCACCATCTCTGGACCTAAAACCCTTGCCTGAAAACTTGAAATATTCATATTTAGGCCTAGATGAAACCTTAGTTGTAATAATAGCATCAGACTTAGATAAAGAACAGGAGGGTAAGCTTTTAGATGTTCTTCAGGAATATAAAACAGCTTTAGGGTGGACAATAACAGACATAAAAGGGATAAGTCCAGCCTTATGTATGCATAGGATACATCTAGAAGAAATTGCAAAACCTTCTAGGAAGAAGTCCTAAAACTCTTAGACGTTGGCGTTATATACCCTATCTCTGATAGTACTTGGGTCAGCCCCGTTCAAGTTGTACCTAAGAAATCTGGGGTCACGGTAGTAAAAAATGAGGATAATGAGCTAGTCCCCACCCGCATGACCACTGGGTGGAGAGTTTGTATTGACTATCGAAAATTGAACGCGGTCACGAGGAAAGATCATTTTCCTCTACCTTTCATTGACCAAATGCTAGAGAGGTTAGCCGGACATAGCTATTACTTTTTTCTAGATGGATATTCCGGTTATAACCAAATTCCTATAGCACCAGAGGATCATGAGAAGACCACCTTCACCTGCCCTTTTGGAACTTTCGCCTATAGACGTATGCCTTTTGGGCTTTGTAACGCTCCAGCTACATTTCAAAGGTGTATGTTGAGCATTTTCTCATACATGGTAGAAAGATTCCTTGAGGTGTTTATGGATGACTTTTTAGTATTTGTATCATCATTTGATGAGTGCCTGCACCACTTGAAGTTAGTACTTGTAAGGTGTTAGGAGAAGAATCTGGTCTTAAATTGGGAAAAGTGTCATTTTATGGTACAGAGTGGGATAGTATTAGGCCACATAATATCACCTAATGGGATAGAAGTTGATAAGGCAAAGTGGATTTAATAGCTAACCTTCCTCCACCAAGGACGGTCAAAGAAATTCGCTCCTTTTTAGGACATGCTAACTTTTACAGGCGATTCATCAAAGATTTTAGCAAAATTGCTAAGCCCCTTTGTAATTTACTTACAAAGGAGGCCACTTTTGACTTTGATGAGGACTGTAAGAAGGCATTTGGGTGACTCAAGGCTGAATTGACTTCTGCACCTATTATTCGACCACCAGATTGGAACACACCATTTGAAATAATGTGTGATGTGTCGGATTATGCCATTGGAGCTGTTTTGGGGCAGCGCATTGATAAACTTCCCCATGTGATATATTATGTTAGTAAAACACTAAATGATGTGCAACTCAACTATTCCATCACTGAGAAAGAGTTGTTAGCTGTAGTGTTTGCTTTGGATAAGTTTAGATCTTACCTGTTAGGGTCTAAAGTTATAGTATGCTCGGATCATGCAGCTTTAAAATACCTCCGTTGGATACTACTGCTACAAGAATTTGACTTAGAAATTTGAGACAAGAAAGGTTCAGAAAATGTCATAGCAAATCACTTATCCAGATTAGTGATGGAGCACACCAGGGATCAAGGGCCTATAACTGAGTCATTCCTAGATGAACAGTTATTGCACGTTTCCCAATTACCTTGGTATGGAGATATTGTTAATTATCTTGTTACAGGATAAATGCCTAATCATTGGACCACACAAGATAAAAAGAGATTTTTAACCGAGGTTTGATATTTTACTTGGGATGACCCGTACTTATTCAAGTACTATCCTAACCAAGTAATTAGGAGATGCATACCCGATAGTGAACATAATCAAATCATCTCCTTTTGTCATGATCATGCATGTGGGGGCCATTTCAGCTCTAAAAAGACAGCTGCAAAAATTTTGTAGTGTTGATTTTATTGGCCTACCATATTTGAGGATGCCCATGCTTACTGCAAAGCATGTGCACGGTCTCAAAGGTTGGGAAGTTTAGGAAGAAGACATATGATGCCCTTAAACCCAATCCTTGTCATAGAACCTTTTGATGTTTGGGGCATAGATTTTATGGGACCTTTTCCTAATTCTTTTGGAAATTTGTACATCTTAGTGGGAGTGGACTATGTGTCCAAGTGGGTGGAGGCTATACCATGCAAAACCAATGACCACAAGGTTGTGGTAAAGTTTTTAAAAGAAAATCTTTTTGCAAAGTTTGGTACTCCAAGAGCCATAATAAGTGATGGGGGGAAACACTTTTGTAATAAGGTGTTTGAGAATTTAATGAAAAAGTATGGTGTTAACCATAGGATAGCTACCCCATACCATCCTCAGACTAGTGGTCAAGTAGAGGTATCCAATAGGAAAATAAAGCGAATTCTAGAAAAGACAGTCAATCCAAATAGGAAAGACTGGTCTCTGAGACTTATTGATGCTTTATGGGCTTATCGCATAGCATATAAAACCCCTATAGGAATGTCATCTTACCGCTTGGTCTATGGAAAGGCCTGCCACTTACCAGTAGAGTTAGAGTACAAGGCATATTGGGCAGTTAAAAAGCTAAATTTTGACTTAGATTCTGCTGGAACCCACAGAAAACTCCAACTCAATGAGTTGGAGGAATTGAGGAAAGATGCATATGAGTCTGAACGTTTGTACAAAGACCGAATGAAGGCTATACATGATAAAAACATTCTAAGAAAATCTTTCACACCAGGTCAAAAGGTCTTACTGTATAATTCTAGATTGCATTTGATCCCAGGAAAACTTTGATCTCGATGGACTGGACTGTATATAATACGCACAATCTATCCTCATGGGGCCATCAAGATTGAAAAGGATGGAGACATCCAAAAGGTCAATGGTCAAAGGTTAAAACCTTTCCTCGAACTGCCTGATCTTGAAATTGATGAGACACTTTTACAGGTACCCGAGTATCATGACCCACCTTAGAGTACCACTCCAGGAGCCTTGCAGCATATTACCCTTACACTCATCATTATGTCTGGCTGAAGACGTTAAACTTAGCGCTCATTGGGAGGCAACCCAAGGGTTTAAAGTATACATCCCTCCACTTTCATATAGAATCCTATGTTTTCAAACATTAGGGACAATGTTTCATTATGGTTGGGGGTGTAGATGCACTAGAGATTTTGAGTTTTCTTGAAAAAAAAAAAAAAATTGAAAAAGAAAAATTTTGAAGTAGAGTTCCCTTATTGTGATGAGAACTGAATGTTTGAGATTTAGTAAATATATTGTTTTCACCTCTTAATGGGAGTGCATAAGATTAGTCTTGCATATCATGCATGTGTTGAAGCATTTTATGAAAGTTAATTCTCAGAAACCATTTACACACAGTACATGATCAAGACTACTATAGAGGTATGACTTAGAGACCTTGAGGAAAATTAGTGGAGACCTATAACCCAGTGAGAGTTTGAGACTATCTTCTTTGAGAGAGTTATAAGTAATTCCATAATTTCTTCAGCATACATACATTAGTGTGATCCTGTTATCCTTGTTTTGGTTAACCATCAAGAATAAATAGGAGTAATAGCTTTAATTCTAGAAATTTATTGAATCTGATAGGCTTTAGGAAACCTAGGAAATGATATAGGCCATCCTTGCTCAGCCCAGAGACATAAAGCCTACCCAATATAGTATACCACTAGTTAGCCTTTTGAGCCTGTTATTAAGCCTTTTCTTTCTTAAACCCATTCACCTTAACCCAGAATAACCCATTAAAATAAATAACCATTACCCATCTTCAAAATGAGTAGAGTAGAAAAAAATTCAAAAATAGGAAAAAAAGTCAAAGAAGTGAGAAAAAGAATTAAATGTCTTTCTTCCAAAGAAAAAAAAAAGAAAAGAAAAGAAAAGAAAGACCAAAGTCTGAAGGAGAAATTCACTTCAAGAACAAACCCAAAAGAAAAGTTGTCCTATCAGATATTCATTGAAGGCATCTACTCAATTTCGAACCTTTGAAATCTTTATACCTATCTTTTCTAAACCTATTCTAAGCCTACATTTCATCCTAGTTAAAGACTTATTGATCTTAGGTGGACATAGCCTTAAAGAGGAGATAAAAAGAAAGAATTAAAGTGAAAGACCCCTCATATTCTTGATGTTAACATCCACTCATAGGGATCACTTTCCTTTGTCTCATGAGCGTTAAAAAGAATTATGTGAACCATTAGTTTGTTGGATTCGATCACATAATGAGAGGAATATGTTAAACCCCTTATCTGAGAGTTTATTTCTAAGCGTAAACCTGTGAGGATTTGAGGTCAAGGCATATTTCCAATGGAATGTAAGCATATCCAATTAGAAGTCAAGATTTATGTAATTGTACACACACATATGCACTATGAGAAATAGCTCAAATAAAATGTCTTTAATATGTGTATGATGTGTAAAATTGTCAAATCCTCTTCATTAAGTTGTGGAAAACTAGTCAATTTGCTAATGAATGAGGATTCTCTGAGAGAAAATAGGGAACCCGACTTTACTGAATTTTGTGGGTATATTCACTACAAACCGTCACGAGGCATAACTTGTCCACTAGGGGTAACCTAGGGGTTCAAAGGCTTGTTGCATGTGCTAAATGCAATCGTGAGTATCTACAAAAGTGGTATCTTGTACTAGTTTTGTAAAATTGTTGTCTGCATGTTTTGCTCGGGACTAGCAAAATGCTGGTTGGGGGTTGTGATAAGTGTTTAATTTTGGCTAAAAGACCCCTAGTTTAGCATTCAATTAGATCATCTAACCATCCAAATTACAAAATTTAGCTTGATTTAAAAGTTAGCTCAAATTGACTGTCCAAATCTTAATTTCTCAAAATCAATAGTTAGATGATCATTAGAACTCATTAGATGATTAATGTACAGTTCAGATGATTCTAATTTAGTCCTTTTTTTTGCAGATCAATCAAAATACGGATGGATGGGTACGATTAAAAGTTAACAGTGCAGATCATCTTAAAGAAGATTGGATGGACCAGATCACCCATGGAGATGGTTGGGATAGTTCCTAGAAGACAAGGGAGCTTAATTTGGAATCATGGAAAAAAAGGAAAGGCAACTTAAATTTTAATAAATTTCCAAAAAAAAGAGAGCTTAAAGGAGGCAAGCAAAACTCTCTCTCCCCCACTCTCTTTCCTCCTCTTCTCTCTTCTCTCTTTCCTCTTTCCTCCTTCCCTTTCTCCTCTTTCCCTCCTTATTCTTCTCTTTTTCTTTCCTTTTCCATTCCCTCACGTCCTACCACTTCCTCTCTTCTTCTATTCTATTCTCTCATCTTCTTCTCACCACCTTCCTTTTCCCCTCCATCTTTCCCTTCTCATTCCCACTTTCCCATTCTCTTCTCTTCTCCTTGCTATTATTAAACCCCTTCTTTAAAAACTGGAGGAGGAACCAAATGGGGTAGTTAGTTTTTTTGTTTTTCTTTCCCTTGCTTTCCTTGCATTCTATTCATCATTTTTTTAGTCTTGTTCATCGTGTTTGTGTCCATTCATCGCAACAGCCATTCTTCCCGTCTCCTTGCTCTCTTAATCTCCATCTCTCTTGTTCTATCTCTCATTTTTGCCCTCTATTTCAAGTTCTTTCATTCAGTCATTCTTTTTCTCGCCGCCTCGCCTTCCCCATTTCTTTTTGCTTTCTCTTTTAGTCTATTCTTCTTCATCTGTCGTTCACGCTCCATCTTCTCAACTCTTGGGCTATCTCTACTTCCAGGCCCCAGCACTTCTACCCAGTCTCCATGCAACGCGCAAGCCCCATCTTCCCATTTGCTTCACTAATTACCCCACATTCCCCAACACCACTCAGCATCATTCCACCCGACTCCCACATCTGTCCCAATTCCATCTTCATCATTCTAGTGTCCTACCTGATCCTCCTCTTCCACCGGCTGCTCCATCCTCTGTTCACTATCGACCTTTTATCCAGATAGACCCAGATAGCTACCTCTGCTCCATACAAACTAGACGACAGCCCAGATCTCATCCACGTACCAGGCCGGGAAAAACCATTTGCTCCATCGCACCAGGCAACAGTCCAGGACCGTGCGACGCCCAGATCAGAAGTCAAAGACTCTCAGTCTGTTCTCCAGCATGGTCGAGCATAAGTCCCTGATCCGATGTTGTGTTCCCCACTGACCTTGCTTGCCACACTCCATCGAACGGCCAGTTGAGCCCTGCTCCCGTCGCACTGTCGCATGTTTTCACCCAGGCCAAGCACCTTCTCCGGCAACAACCGCTCCAGCCTGGCGTCTCCATCTCCTTCTCCGTCGGGTTTTTTGTCTGGTTTTTCATTAAAACCAGATTTTTCGTGAAATTCTGATTTTACCCCTCCCTCTTTAGTATAAATCTCAATTCTGTCCTTTTTCGTTAATTCCATCTTCGTCCTCTATTTAATTACATCTGTATCCTCAGTTTATTTACATCTGTGTCCCTATTCCATTTAAGCTTTATTTTATTCACCTTTTGATAGTGTTATCTAGAGACAATGTTATCCAAGGACAGTGTGATTCAAGGAAGTTTTGATTAGTTTTATTTTGTTTTCTGGAATTTAAAGTTATTTAAATTGCATCATTTGAATGAACAAATCTGAATGGCTAGGCTAGTTTTGTTATTCTCTTCAAGTTCAAATAATTAAAATTTATTAAAAACTCCACTAAAAGTGAGTCCCTGTGGGTTCGACCCGTATTTGCATAGCTATACTACAATAGCCCATGCACTTGAGGAAAACATCAACAAGGGTTGAGCTTTCTTTTTTTTCTTTTTTTTAAAGGAAAAAAAGCCCTATGATAGATCCCTTGAAGATAAGAGTCTAGGAACTCTTAAAAGAGCTAATAAAAGGTACTTTAAAAGATTTAAGATAGAATTAGTAGTTCAAACTCCATGCAGGGTTTAATTAATAGCAAAGTTTTGACAACAGGGAAAAGAGAGCAAGAATGTTGTTCACAAGATCATTGGGACTACATCAAATGCAATACATGATTTACACTCAACATACAAAACCATACTTTTAAATGATTTCATCAACATGTCTAATTTATAAATCGATCTTATCAAAAAATCAATTAGTCTCATGTAATAAGATACATAAGTGTTCGACAAGAAGAAACCATACAACATATCAATATATCAAATACAAAGGAGAATTGCAGACCAACCATCAATGTCAATCTTCTATCTCAATCCTTCGATCTATAGTGCACCACTCTGTAGTCCTTCTTTAGAGACAAGTGCCCATTGGAGTCGTACAAGGACTATGAATATATATGGGCTCATATTTGATCAGCCAAGCATCTAGGCTCATAGTCAATCATTTGGGCATTCACACTTGTAGTCGATCACCTAGGTATCAATCAAGTAGTCAATCACCCAAGGAAAACCAATATGCTTGCTAGGTTCTACTCTCGGAGTAAGAATATTCTCATGTCTTGTATGACGCATCTTAGTGTCATCACTTCTATTATTCCTTTCACCAGAATAACAAATTATTCTCACATCAGTCGTGAGATTTGCACTTCATTCCATTCAATCACATAGTACCAAATGAAATTCTAAAAACATCATACTACAACAAGATGCAACATGTATGTCATGTGATACAATCTTACAATCATAGTCACACCTCGTCAGTAAGAAGAAACATAGCGATTCATTCTTTCAAGTCATGTTCCTAAAAATAAAAATGTTCTTGTAAGGCATATAACGTTCAACTAACTTACAAATCATAGCACTACTAGTATTACAATATTATCAAGTAATTTTCACTCAATCCAATAATTCTATAACAATTTCATGGATAAGACTATCCCACTACATTCAAGATCATGGAGAAGTCTATCCAATCACATTCAATATCACTTATAAGATTATCCAACTACATTTAAGATCATAGGCAAGGCTATCTAATTGTCACTAGGTTGTGGAGAAAGCTATCCAACTACAATGAATTTATGAGTAAAGCTATCCAAATATGCAAATGCATGCATTTCCCTTGGCTGAGAATTTGAATATCTCATGGCTCCATTGAGGCCCAAAATCAAAGCCAAGGGCATTAAACCACTCCAACTACTAAATCCAACCAAAAGTGGTCTCACTTGGATGCCATCATTTAAAGTACTCAAATTAGAGGGGGGAATGGTATAACCTAAAAGTGGACAAGATTAACACAGATCACACAAATTTGATACATCAGGACATACATTCGCCCATAAGAAAAACTAAAATAATTGGGTATTTAATCCATTTTAGAAGAATTTGTATAGAATGCCTAAAACAAACTAGCACTGTGGGTTAATTTAGCATCCAAAATTGATTAATAAATTTTCTGTGGAAAGGTCCAAGTTGAATAGAGTCTTGCTATCCAACAAGTCAAACACTATACATTTGGTGGGCATTGGTCTATGATAGGAAGCAACATCGAGGTTTCTTTTCATTTGGCCCATAAATCAAATACTTGAAGGATCTGGTTCAGAGTGAAATTGTTCAAGAAAGGCTAGGTTAAAATTAAATGTCATAATGACCATTAATTCTAGTATAAAAGAGCTAATATTTCAAAACACAAAATCTACATAAATTACCAAAATCCAACAATTAATGGTCCCCAATGAGGAAACATCCAAAGAAAAACATGCAAAATCAACTTTTCATATTTGTATCTACCATGCCTATTCATTTATAAGTAAAAACACATCAAAATCTTGAATTGTAAAGATTAAAAATCCCATATAAAAGGGAAAAACATGATTATTATTCTTTCCTTCAAAACCTTGCCACTAATCATGTCAAAATCATACAGAAATGATAAAAACATGCATTGCACTCATCAAACTAATAAACCATAATATCCACTTGATTTATTAGTGAAATCTCATCAAAATTATGCTTTTTGGGGCTTGCAAATCCTAAAGTAAAAGAAAAATGTGGACAAAACAATTTAGCTTAAAAATGCATCTAATTCAAATTTCTACCTCAAGTAAAGATCAATTTCTAACCCTTTTCAAGAATTCTAGCATTAAGATTTCAAGACAAAACTTATCTCGGTCTTCAACTCCATCTTTGAGTTTTTATCCCAAAATTCTCCTACAAATATTCAATCCAAGCTTCTCGCACTTGAATCTTCACAATTCCCTAGTGGGTTCTAAGTAGGAAGGGAAAATAAAAATAAATAAGTGGGAAGAGAAGAGAGATTAGGAAGGAAGAGTAGAGAAGTGGGTTTTCTAATGGAATGGTTGGGAGCTCCTCTTGATTTTTCCAAGAAAAAGGAAATATAATGAGTGACATCCCCTTACATCCTTATGCCATTAGCTTTTGATGCTTTTCCCATATTCTCTTAAATTTTCAAAAATAATTTCCATATCCCTTTAAGTGATAAAAGCCATGAACTTTCTCCATATCCTTATCCCACTTCAACGCAATTTCTCATCTTTCAAGAATGCCAACCCACTTCAACAGTTGTGGAATTTCATGAATTCTTCCTAGAGTTCAACCCATGTCCCTATTTTGACAATTCACATGCGGATTTCCATTTAGTTTGATGAGCCCCTTTCATGCACATATTAGAAATAAAGAATCTAGGAAAAAAATTTAGGGTGGTTCCAACATGTACACACCTTGGGCTCATCGCTTTCCTCTCTCTCTCTCTCTCTCTCTCTCTCTCTCTCTCTCTCTCTCTCTCTCTCTCTCTCTCTCTCTCTCTCTCTATCTCACTTATACATTCCTTCTTATCCTTCTAAAGTTAAGGGCAATAGGAAGAGAAGTGCTATACTATAGTTTGCACCTTTAGTATCACTACTAAACATGAGGCTTCTAAAGTCAGTATAAAAAAGTTGTTATTAGCATTGCTGACTTTGTAAATATTTTACAAGTCATTTAGAAAAAATAACTTTAAAAGTCTACACTTAAGAAGTTGTTTAATAGAAAAATGACTTCTTTAGTCTGGTGCAAAGAGAAAATTTTACATGGGAAAGGACGTTTGAAATTGTTTACATTAAACAACTTCAAAGTGAAGACTTTTAAAGTCATTTGAACTGAATGACTTTAAAAGTCTTAACTTTTGAAGTCATTTAGAAAATAGAACTTCAAAAGTTTTAGACTTTTAAAGTCATTTGACTAAACAACTTTAAAAGGCTTAAATTTTAAAGTCATTTAGAACAAAATGACTTTAAAAGTTTTAGAATTTTAAAGTTGTTTGAACCAAATAACTTTAAAAGTCCTTTCTCACATAAAATTTTCTATTTGCAAATGACAAAAGATTTTTTTTTCAATTAAATAAATTTAAAAGTTATAAAAGTAATATTTGTTTTAATAAATTTTTATCAACTATCTTCATCTATACACGAAATGAAGCTCATATATATAGGTTGATTTTCATTGTACGCAGAACAAATCCCAACAATGAATTGGAATTATATTTATATATTCTCAGTCAATATTGATTTTTGAGTCTTGGTTAGTATCTCTTTTATTTGTCTCATATATTATATATATGTGTATCTTTGAAGTATTTTTGCATGGTACTTAGGTCTTTTGTATACTCTTGTATCTATTATGTACAGAATGAGTGATTCAACACTCATTTGTGGCAAATATTATTTGTTGTCACATTAATTAGTGAATTTAAAGTTATGAAAAAACGAGTTTAAGGACTTTAGAATCATTTTCCAAGAAAGGACTTCAATAGTTTGAACTTTTAAAGTTCTTCTTCTTCTATAAAAGGCTGAAGTCATCTCATTTTCTCATCTATCCCCTATTCATGTTTTTCCTCTCATAGGTAGCACGACGGCCTCGTCCTTTGGTACTTTTGTCTCTCTCTGTCCTGTTTCCCTTCTTGCTTTATATTTTGGATATTTGATTATTTGTGGTATGAAAATTACTGTAAGTAAACCAAAACATCTTTTTATCAAGCACAATTTTCTTTTTACCAACTCTCTTTGTTTGCATTTTGTAGATTAAGTGGGTTTTATCACTACAAATGATGGGAGTAAGAACTGTGTTAGATCGTCATGATTTTGACAAAAATATATGATTTTATTACAAACAACAACTGCTTCTCTCTCTGACCCTCATTATTGGAGAAAGGGAGATCATTATAATTTGTGACTCTCATATAATATTAGGGTTTAATGAAGAGAAATAGTACCATCAAGTTGGCAGAGGAAGTTGCAATGTAAAGCTTTACCCTCTCTCACCCTAGAGTGGTGTCAGCTGAATAGTAGGGAGCTAGATTTTGATGAAATTGTTTTAGATTTGCTCTTTGATCATGATCTTGTGCTAATAAGATCTAATAAAATGTAACATTTGATATATGTATTAAAAGGATGATAAATGAGGAGTTATTCTAAAAAATACTTTGTTCACGTGTTTGTATCTATGTATATGTATCTATGTATATGTATATATGTGTGTGCAAAGAATACATGAATCAATACTGACTATCATAAAAAATTAATTTCATTATGTATTTATATAAGATATTATAGAGCACTAGTATATATATAATATTTCTTAGGGAAAAATAGATTAGTTTTTAAAGTCATTTGAAAAATGACATTAAAAATTTTGACATTTAAAGTCGTTTAGTGAAAATGACTTTAAATGTTATTACTTTTAAAGTTGTTTACACTAAACAAATTTAAATGTAATGACATTTAAAGTCTTTTACACTAAATGACTTTAAAAGTAACTAACATTTAAAGTCGTTTACACTAAATGGCTTTAAAAGTAACTAACATTTAAAGTTGTTTACACTAAACAACTTTAAAATTTATACTCTTTATTATATATATATATATATATATATGCATGTTTGAAGATTTTTTGCATGAAAATGTTGATGAACTCGAATCATACATTAAGTTGATCATGCACTTAGGTAAAAATTAATTATTAATGGTTATATTTTCTTTGATCTCTTCATTAATTTATGTGTGAGTAGTGAACACATGGAATCTTCAAGGCAAAACTGATGCCCTTGGATTGACATTGGTTGACCTCAATAAGATCAGCTATAAAAATGATAAATTATTTTGGCATCTCAAGCTAAACAAGCATTTCACATGCAAGATAGACATGATAGATGGTGTCTTATTTATCATCCTATTTGAGGGATTTTTATGATGAAGATGACCTATAAATACTGAAATAGATTACCCTTGTATTACTAAAACAATCCCATCAATTGAAGTACTTAGTGAGAATGAGGTTTATATGCGTGATAATGGTGAGGAGGGTGCTTGGGATGAAAACAATATATGAGAGGGCAATATGGATTTTATTAGTGAGGAGTTATTCCATAAAATACTATGACTTGTTCACATTTTTTTTTATATGTGTGTGTGCACGTAAAGTTATAAAATAATATATTTATATATATAAAGTGAAAAATATATCAGTTTTTAAAGTTGTATGAAAAAACAAGTTTAAAAAATGTGACTTTCAAAGTTCTTTAGTGTAAATGATTTTAAATGTCTACACTTTTAAAGTCATCTACACTAAACGAGTTTAAAATTTCCACTCTAAATTGTGGCTATTCTCAACCAAATCCCAACTATGAATTGGAACTACATTCACATATTCCTGGTTGATATAGATTTTTAATTGTTGGTTAGTATCTCTTTGTTTGTCTCATATATATATATTTATGCATATTTGAAAAAAAAAATTCATGGTTATGGTGATGCAGAAATTGTGGAAATAGTATTGGTGATGCCTGATTAATGATCAAATGCTACCACCAAGAATGATTAACCAACATTACATTAATCATAATGTAAAATCTCGATTTTTAAATAGCAATTTATAAAAATTTTGAATTATGTAAAATCAAAGTCAAAAGAGAATAGAAATTTTTAATTTTTGATGTTCTAGAATGTTAAACTTTTATAGACATAAAATCAAGGGTTGAAAACTCAATATTTGGATTGTACTCGAAAAAATGATTCCAACAACACTAAGTTTACTAAAATAAGGATTAGGATGACTAAGTTTGGAATTTTCTAGGAAATGACAATTTGATAATTTCACTGAGTGGCTGCACTTGTAGAAATTCAAGATTTGAGTAGCATTCATCTCCTTTTTATTGTAATTATGATGTACAAAATAGTAAAAACATGATAATTGTAATTTTAAAATTTTAATAAAAGAAAAAATTAAATAATTAAAGAAGGGGGTCATTTGGATAATGGTGCCCCCCTCTCCCACTTAAGTGAATTAAAGAATAGACCTAGGTTTGTTCTCAAACCCTATAAAAGGAGAGAAACTCAACATGTAGAGAAGAAAGGAGAGAAGAAAGAGGAGAAGAAAAAGAGGAAGAAGAAGAAGGAGGAGGAGAAGGAGATGAAGAGAAAGGAGGAGAAAGAGGGGAGGAGGATAGGCTGTCAGAGAGAACTTGTCACGTCGAGGAAGATGTCAAAGTGGGTTTGGTTGTTTGAGTTGTAGGCCATCATCGAAGATGGTGCCAACTTGGATCACTGATCTAAGCCAATCATCTCACTCAGCACATCAACACTAATCAGAACCCCAAGGTATTGGAGCAATTCATGCCCTACTTGAATACAAATAAAAGAGGTGTTATATGCACTATAAAGCTTGAAGACTAGACCTCCAACAAGAATTTGGAAATTTTGGAAGATTCATTTCAAGTATGGGTATGAGGAACTTATTCCATACTAAAGGTTTCCCAAAAAATCTAGTAATTAATTATGAGTTTACAAAGAGTTTTTGTAAACTATACGTGATTTATGCACCTAACACCAAAGTTGGATTTGGAACTTCAATTTTTATAAATTTTGTTTTTGATTGAAATGCATGATAGATCATAGTACTATAGAACAATGAATGATATTCCAAAAATTGGGTAGAATTGAGGATGGCATTATGCTTGCATGTGGGTTTTTAACTAGAGCTTCATTTGTTTTCAATGCTTAGCTTAGGAAAGTGAATATTTTCCTATATTGGGGTTGAAGGGACAAGTATTTGTGAGCTTTGTTATTGTTCTCAATCGCTTAGCTTACTTTTAGAGCCTATAGCTTCTATACTTTATGCATTATTAATCACTAGAATAAATGTATCTAGAGGATGTCTCAGTTAACAAACCTACCTTGAAAAGTGACTGATGCAGTATTTCTTTCTTACTCTTGTGCTTCTTATGACTTTCAAGGTCTATGGATTAGACATCAAGTTTGTCTTTAATGAATTTACTCAGAGTGTTTGAAGAGACAACAATAAATCAACTTGATTCAAGCAACTATCAAGGAATTACTGCCTTCCTAACCCATTTAGTAAACAAGAGATGAAATGACTTTAATTAAGATTCTTCCACCTAATTGTTTATGATTTCTCATTCTATGTCTTCATTGGTAAATAGTGATAATTCTTTTGTCTACTTAGCTACTAGCTTTGAAGATTCCAAGGATGAGGAAGCATATGCTTTGTTATTTATCTCTGAATGATGTTTGAGATGTTACTCATACCAAATAAGAAGATTGATTCCTGATGAGTTGCCATCCGAGCTAAAGTTGACACAATCAAAATCAAAGAGCATCATAAGAGGTAAGTAATCTGATACTACCAAGTTTCAAATGAATTTCAAAATGAGAAAATAGTTATGAACCATTTCTGGGTTAGAATGGTTTGATTATACCGATGATGGATGCATATATGTATGTTATTTGGGCGTATATGATTTTCATGTAAATTCATGATTTATCATCTGTTCCTTATTTGGCATTCTTATATATGATGCATGTAAATTTATATATGATTTTAAACATGTTGTGTACCTAATTTTGAAAGAATAATGAATCATTCAGTTTAAAGTATTCAAATGTCTACTTTACTTTTGAGACATGAGGAAGAATTTGATATGTATATGCATGATTTTCATACTTTAAAAGAAATGCTTGAAAATACAGGGTTTTGTGTGTAGTATGCACATAATATGATATGATTTCAGATGTATGAATATGAATTGTTTTGTCTATTGAGCCATGCTTCGGAATGAATAGTTTAGATAGATGGCTTTGCATAAAGTACATGTACTATTTTATATGATTTAAGATGTATGATGTTGATCTTTTGGTTGTGATTATTAGTTGGTTAGTCTGCCTACATGTGTTGCAAATGGACCATTGTTTAGTCCTCTTGCATGTGTTTCAAATGGACCATTGGTTAGTCTGCTTGCATGTGTTTCAAATGGACCATTAGTTAGTCTGCTTGCATGTGTTTCAAATGGACCATTAGTTAGTCCTCCTACATATGTTGCAAAAGGACTGTTGGTTAGCCCACCTGCATGTGTTGCAAAGGGGCCCTTAGTTAGGTATCAATTCATTCTCACTTAAGTGGGGAGGAGTATCAGTATCAATTCTGGCCACTCCTTTAAGTATTTTAAATCTTTTTTTAATTATTTAAAAGGTTTAATTTTGATGTTTTCATTATTCTAAACATTATAATCTTAGTCAAAGAAAAAGGTGAGCCATGGCCCGTTGGTGAAATTATCAAATTACCCATCATGATAAAAATCACAACTTATTTGTTCGAACTCCTATTTTAGAAAACTTAGTGTCGTTGGAATCATCTTTTCGAGTATAATCCAAATATAAAGGTTTAGAACTTGATTTGATGCCCATAAAAATTTCATTTTCTAGAACTCCAAAAGAGAAAGAAGAAAGGGAAGAAGAGAAGATGGAGAAGAGGAAGAGAAAGAAAGGAGATAAAAAGGGGAAGAGGCCAGCTCGCTGAGGAAAGCCATAGCACACCTGCAAGAAGAGAAAGGAAAGGTTGTGGGTTTGTCAAAATTTCTGAGGTTTGCTAGAGAAGACAACTGCTCAGATTGTCCAATTGGAGCCAATCATTCCCTTTAGCACACAAGTAAGAACCAAAGCCCCATAACTATTTGACGAACAAAGGAGATTTCATTGGATTATGGCTGAAAAGTGCAGTGTGTCAATGACTATGTCAATTCTTTTTAACAAGAAATCTTAGAAGACTCTCATATAGTCACTATAGATTGATTTGGAGAGTTTGGTGTTAGATTTTTAGGTGGAACGCCGATGGTGAGGAGAAATCTGTTGGGTCAAGGGTTGACTAGTTAAGCAAACAACTCGGATTTAGAGATTTGAACATTCATCTTCTTCCCCTCAAAGTCCAAAGTAAAAGCCCTTTGGTTGAATTGTGATCCAAGGGAATTTCAATGGAGATCCACAAGGATAGGAGCGCACAATCACAATTGGAGACCATCGCAGGAACATGACAGTCAATCCGACCTATCTAATGAAGGACAAACATAAAAACATTACTTTGAGGTAAAGATCTTCACTAATCTTCTTAGATTTCAATTTGCGTGAAGAATGTGTACTAGATTTAAGGATTTGTGTGATTCTTCCTATGAAATTACATCTAGGCCGTTGATTAGAGGATTATTTTGTTGTATTCACCCCTGTCACCTAAGATTGATGATCAATCAGAACCCCCACAATTCTATTATAGCTCTGATCATCTATTTGTGTACTATTACACTCAAATTAGACTATTTAACCTTGTTGGATTCCAAAATTTTCAATAAATGAAACCTTGTTACCCCTTTCTATGATGATGAGCAACTAATTGGATCCTTGGTTGTTCCATTGGCCTTTCCAATCATCAATCCATGTCTTATTATACACTAATTCACCATATTCAAATGTATGTAGTTTGTCAACCACAGATTCGACCACTATAGAAATATATTTATACCTGTAAACAAATCTTAACTGTCAGATGATCTATTTATTAATGATATGCAGCTAATTGGAACTCTAACTGCTTTGTTGGAGTTCTAATCATTGATTAGTTTGTTGGAGTATTGAAAAAAGTGCAATTAGACCTAGTAAACATTCATTATGTGGATGACTAATAGTTGGTTGGAATTTGAATCACTTCATTTGAGTTCTGATCACTGATTAATAACAAATTGAAAGTCCAGAACATGATTCATTGGCTAACAAGATTCGATGATGAGACAAATCAAGATCTCACAAGTTCCAATAGTGAGATCACTAGTCTAGAGGGTGAATATCAGATCATAATGGCGATCTAAGTTATATGAAATGATATTTGATATTAAACAAACAAAGTTTAAATGTGAGAACTAAAAATAATATGAGTTTTATATTGATTGGCTATTTAGATGTTACTCGATACCAAATAAGGATTGCTTACCTAATTTTGAAAGAACAATGAATTATCTAGTTTCAAGTATTCAAATGTCTACTTTACTTTTGAGACATGATAAAGAATTTGATTTGTATATGCATTATTTCCATACTTTAAAAGTTATGCTTGAAAATATAGGGTTTTGTGTACAGTATGCACTTCATATGATATGATTTGAGACGTATGAATATGAATTGATTTGGCTATTGAGCCATGCTTTGGAATGAATACTTTAGATACACAGCTTTACATAAAGTACGCATACTATTTTATATGATTTAAGATGTATGATGTTGATCTTTTAGTGGTGATTACTGGTTAGTTAGTCCACCTACATGTGTTACAAATGGACCATTGGTTAGTTCACTTGCATGTGTTTTAAATGGACCATTTGTTAGTCTACTTGCACGTGTTGCGAAAGGATCATTGGTTTATCTGCCTGCATGTGTTGCAAAGGAACCGTTGGTTAGTTTGCTTACATGTGTAGCAAAGTGACATTTGGCTGAGTTTGTCTTGTTATGTCCACAAGGACTATTGGTTAGTCACCTTGCATAAGTGCAAAACGACTTTGTGATTTGCCCTATATGGTTCATCTACTTGACATGTGTTGTCAAAAGAGATTTTGCGGTATTTGTTTTACTATTCATGATTTGTTTTTACATAACGAGTTGGTTATTTGAAATATAATACATTTGGCTAATAGTTGTGTGAAATTATCAACATGTAGTTTTATTGATTACTACTTTGAATTTTAAAGTAATCATATGTTCTTGATTTGTCAAGTATGATACTGATTTTGTGGATGATATACATACTTATATATACATGTATATATGTGCTTATGATGCATTCAATGTAATTGCTTGTGGCCATGTGATTTTATCATTCAGAAAAACCTTTCTTCAATCATTGTATGTATATGCCATGATTTCTATTTTGTAGTATCAGATTATCCACTGAGTATGTTGTATACTTACCTTATCATTTTTACCACAGGTCAGCTCGAAAAAGAATTAGAAAGGAGATTAAAATTCTAAGATGAGCATTTGTAGATTAAAGAAGATAAGTAACAAGGTAATCTAGGGTTTCATTAAGAAACTCACATTATGTTTACTATTATGTAATATTTCAATCTTATATGTGATTTGAATTGTAATTGGGTTGTGTCTCATAAGTCCTAGGAATGTTGAATGTCAAATGTATTTGAAAAGGAGACAGAGTCTCCAATCATGTTTTAAATTTCAAATGATTGTTTATCAAGTACATCACATCACATCACATCACATGCACTAAATGTCTTATGTCTGAAAATAGTGGAAACTTTGTTGGATTTTCAATAGAAATGTAGCGCTCATTTCACCCAAAATCCTCATCTTGAGAAAAGAAGAAATGACACTTGGGGTTTTTGTGAATGAGTTTAAAAGAAAAAGATTTTTCACTGTTATTTGATTTTCTAAAATGGTTTTCAATTGAGATCGATCTTGCTATGTAAATATCTTTTATATTTAAAAAGTGCTATAAAAACCTAGGTCATAATAGTTGGTACTAGAGCCCAAATTTATGTCATTCAGAGCCAATTACAAATTGAAAAATCACTAGTAGTCAACAGTGTTAAAATAAATTTGTGGCCTAGTGTAAGGAATTGGAGAGAATACTTACATAGCATTAGCATAATTTGATAGTAGATGTCACATTGAAGACAGGGGTAGCTAGAGTATAAGTACTCACTTAGAGTTGTGTACATGTTAAATTGTAGAAATGCCACATAGGCAGAGTAGACACTTAGCTTTTAGGAATATGAATAATTCTATGTACTCCTCTAAACAAGCAGCTCCAGCAATTGAGGCTATCCAGATGTTCATGTAGCATGTAGGCCAGTTTTTCCTAAATCTGCCACAAGTGGAAATAACAACTAGAATAGTGGCATTAGATAAAGCTGATGAAAGAAAAGAAGCTCAATTGGAAAGATTCAAAAAGCTGGCCTAATCATTCTCTAGAGAGGATGAATCTTACTCAACAAAGAAGTGGATATTTGAAGTAGAAAAGCTCATGAAAGCGATGAAAATTTTAGAGAATAGAAAGGTAGTAATGGCTACCTTTATCTTGACAAGAGAAGTGGCATTTTGGTGGAAACCAACCAAACGAGTAAATTTGGAAGAAAAGGATGTTATTCCTTTGGAAGAGTTTAAAGCTATCTTTTATTAAAAGTATTTCCCAAGACATGTGCAAAAGGAAAAGGAAAAGGAGAAAGAATTCATGAATTTGGAGCAAGAAAATTCTAAGATAACACAATATGAGGACAAATTTACTTATCTTAGTAGATTTGCATCCACAGTATGTACCACAGAGACCAAGGCTGCAAAGAAATTAGTTGACGGATTAAAGCTTGGTTTGAGAAATAGAGTTATAGGGTTTCAACCTGATATCATGACAATGGTAGTAGAGTTGGCTTTGCTTTTTGAGAAGGATTATCAGAGGACATTGGAAGACCGACAAAAATGGAAAAAGGATACAAGCACAAATGAGCATTTCAACAAAGGAAAATGACCAATTCAGTCCTCAAGATCCCATCATCCATTAGTAATTTGACAACGGGAATAGGGCACTAGTACATGAAACATGTCCATGGTGCATGGATCATCATCTAGGTAAACAGTGTAGTAGCATCAAGTGCTACATTTGTAGAGAGATGGGACACATTGCCATGAATTGTCTAAAGAAAGAAAATAAAAGAAACACAAAAGAATCAGATCCCTCAAAGACAAGGCTATGTACTTATTCCCACCTTAGGGCAAGCACAAACAATAGATACATAGATAAAAGGTAAACTTAATATAAATATAACATACCTGTTAAGCCATTTGATACAAATTCTAACTTTCTTTCATATCATATGGGCTTGCTTAAGGTGTAGATAGTATATGTATAATTTAGTATTTTTTATAGAATTCTGACATGGTTATGGTAACTAAATTACACAATGATATTTATAACAAGTTTTAGTTATGATTGGAGAGACAAATAGAGGCCAACTTAATCTTTCTGAAACATTTTGGAAACCTCTATATTATTTCAAGAATGGATTGATCAATTATATAGTTAGTAACCACAATGGAAATATAAAAGTTGCTTTAGACGATATGGAGAAGTAGTGATGTATTTTAGACTGAGTTAAGGCTTTAAAATGAGTATCTGTTACCTTTATTGAGAAGGTGGGTAGAATCTTTATTAAGGAATGTGAGATTTTATTTACTTGAGTAGAAAATTTGTAATCTATATTAATTCCTTGAGGAAAGGAACAAGAATGATTTATATGCAGTGATGTTCTTAAAAAGCAAAAGTTACTACAAGAAATGGATTATAACTATAGATACGTTAGAGGAAACTATTTATTGAAAATCTACATTTGAAAACTTTCATCATTGATGGAAAGAGATGATAAGTGATATTATTAAACTTAATTTGTTAGTTTTGAAAATTCCTTGAAAAATGTGAAATTGAGTCCATAAAGTGAGAAGCAACATGGTTGGATGACTTTAATTATGAGCTTAATTACTTTTGAAACTTTTGGCTGCATAGAACAGGTTGATCATATAATAAAAATTATGTTGATAGATAGAGATATTATTGAGGTAGACAAGGGAATAGGAGATTATCTTAGAGGGTGAATAGAGAATGAAATACAAAAAATAAAGACATTATATTGAAAAGTAAAGTAATTTACTATGCCTAACAATAATTTAGAAAGCAAGAAGTAAGTTATATTGTGATTGTTGTAATCTTCACTTTAAAAAGTTGGAGATATTAACTATATGAATAGAAATTATATACGAATGTTGATATGTTGGCAAGTAAAGGTTGAGTATCAGAGTGCATAGCTAAAGCGGCTCTTTATTGCTTAAAGCAAGAAGGGAAGTTATGCTAATAACTAACATAAATGTTTAGAGTTTGAAGTTTGAAGACATATGAATGTTAAGGAGTTATGAGAACTTAATTTTAAGATGAGATGACTATACATTTAGAGTTGTTTAAAGGATAATAGGAAAAGAATTTTAAGTATGAAATTCCTTTTAGGAGGAAAGAATGTAACATCCCTACTTTTTAAATCTTAATTTAAGTGAAATTTTGGAGTTCTAGAAAATGAAAATTTTATGGACCTCAAATCAAGTGTTAAAACCTTCATATTTGGATTGTACTTGAAAAGATGATTCCAATGACATTAATTTTATTGAAATTGGAGTTTGGATGAATATGTTGTGATTTTTCTTAGGAAGGGTAATTTGATAATTTCAACAGTAGGCCCCACTTTTGAAAATCAAAATTTGACGGTCCATGGAGTTCAAAAACCATCATTAGTATAACTCACATTTTTCTTTGACTGAAATTATGATGTTTAGAATAATGAAAACATCATAATTAAACATTTTTAAATAATTAAAAAAGAACTAAAATACTTAAAGGAAGGGCTAGAATTGATACTAACATGCCTCCCCACTTAAGTGAGAATGAAAACTGACAGTGGTCTATTCCTGAACCCAACATAGAAGGAAGACCCAACAAAGAGAGAAAACAAGGAAGAAGAAGGAAAGAGAAAAAAGAAAGGGAAGAAGAGAAGGAGAAGAGAGGGAGAGAAAGAAAGGATGAAAAAAGAGGGGAAGAGGCAAGCTTGCCAAGGAAAGCCATAGCACACCAGCAAGGAGAGAAAGGAAAGGTTGCGGGTTTGCTAGAGTTGCAGAGGTTTGCTGGAGTCCAATTTGAGATGATCATTCTCTTTAATGCACAAGTAAGAACCAAAGCCCCATAACTATCCAACAATTGGAGGTGATTTCACTGGATTTTGGTTGAATAGTGAGGTGCGCCAGTGATTGTCACCATTCTTTCTGACAAGATATCTTGGAAAACTCTCATATAGTCATTATAGCTCATTTTGAAGAGTTTGGCATTGGATTTTTGGGTGGAACGTAGAAGGTGAGGAGAAATCTGTCCGGTCCAGGGTCGAGCAATGTAGCAAACAACTTGAATTCAGAGATCCAAACTGCTAATCTTATTCATCACAAAATCTAGAGCAAAACCCCTTTGGTTAAATTGTGATACTGGAGATCCACATGGACAAGAGCACACAGTCACGATTAGAGACCATCGCAGGAAAACAACTCTCAATCTGACCTATCTAATGAAGGACAAAGATAAAAAATAGCACCTTTGAGGTAAAGATCTTCACCATTCGTCTTAAATTTCAATTCTTGTGAAGAATGTGTACTAGATTTAAGGATTTTGTGTGATTCTGTTTATGAAATTACATCTAGGCCATTGATGAAAGGATTATTTCATTGTATTCACCCTTGTCACCTAAGACCGATGATCAATCAGAACCCCCCACAATTTTATTACAACTCTGATCATCAATCTATGTACTATTCCTGATTTTTCAACAATTGAAACCTTTTTACCCTTTTCTATAATGATGAAGGACTGATAGGATCATTGGTTGTCCATTGACATTTCTAATCACCAATCCATGTCTTGTTATACACCGATCTGACAATACTAAATGGTTGGCAATCTGTGAACCATAGATCCGACCACTATAGAATTATATTTATACCTATAAACAAATCTTAACTATCAGATGATATGTTTATTGATGATCTATGGCTGATTGGAACTCTAACTGCTTTGTTTGAGATCTAATTGCCGATAAGTTTTTTTGGACTATATGAAAAAGTGCAGTTAGACCTAGTAAACCTTCATTATGTGGATGATTAATAGTTGGTTGGAACTTAAATCACTTCATTTGAGTTTATTCGCTGATTAGAAATGAGAAACAACAAATTGAAAGACTAGAACATGATTCATTGGCTAACAAGATTCGATGATGACAGAAATCAAGATCCCACAAGTTCTAATAGTGGGATCAGTGGTCTCGAGGGTGAATATCAGATGATAATGGTAATCTGAGTTATATGAAATGATATTTGATATTAAACAAACAAAGTATAAATGCAAGAACTAAAAATAATACAAGTTTTATATTGATTGGCTATTTAGATGTTACTCATACCAAATAAGAGATTGATTCCAGATGAGTTGCCATCCGAGCTAAAGTTGACACAATCAAAATCAAAGAGCATCATAAGAGGTAGGTAATCTGATACTACTAAGTTTCAAATGAATTTCAAAATGAGAAAATAGTTGTGAACCATTTTCGGATCAGAATGTTTGGATTATATCAATGATTGATACATATGTATGTTATTTGGGTGTGTATGATTTTCATGTAGATTCATGATTTATCATATGTTCCTTATTCAACATTCTTATATATGATGCATGTAAATTTATATATAATTCTAAATTCATGCTAAGTACCTAATTTTGATAGAACAATGAATCTTTTAGTTTAAAGTATTCAAATGTTTACTTGTGAGACATGAGAAAGAATTTGATTTGTATATGCATGATTTCCATACTTTAAGAGGAATGCTTGGAAATTTAGGGTTTTGCATCTGGTATGCACGTCATATGATACAATTTTAGATGTAATAATATGAATATGAATTGAATTGGCTATTGAGCCATGCTTGGGTATGAATACTTTAGATACATGGTTTTGCATGAAGTACACATACTATTATATATGATTTAAGACATATGTTGTTGATCTTTTGGTGGTGATTATCTGTTGGTTAGTCCACCTGCATGTGTTGCAAATGGACCATTGGTTAGTTCACCTGTATGTGTTACAAAAGGACCATTGGTTAGTCCACTTGCATGTGTTGTAAAGGGACTATTGATTAGTCCTCTTGCATGTGGTTCAAAGGGACCTTTGGTTAGTCCGACTGCATGTATTACAAAGGGACATTTGGCTGAGTCGGCTTTGTTGTGTGCACAAGGAGTGTTGGTTAGTCACCTTGCATAAGTGCAAACCAACTTGGTAATTTGCCCTATATGTTTTGTTTACCTGACATGTGTTGTCAAAAGTGATTTTGTGAAATTTGTTTTATTATGCATGATTTGTTTTTACATAATGAGCTGGTTATTTGAAATATAATACATTTTGCTAATAGTGGTTTGAAATGACTGACATGTAGCTTAACTAATTACTACTTTGAATTTTAAAGTAATCATATGTTACTTGATCTGTCAAGTATTATGCATATGTTGTGGATGATATACATACATATATGTACATGCATATGAGTGCTTATGATGCCTTCCATGTAATGGCTTGTGGTCACGCAATTTTATCATTTAGAAAAACCTTTCTTCAATCATTGTATGTGTATGCCATGATTTTGGTTTTGTAGTATTGGATCATCTATTGAGTATGTTGTATACTCATGCTATCAATTTTACCACAAGTCAGCTCGAAAAGAATTAGTAAGGAGATTAAGATTCTAAGAAGACCACTTGTTGATTAAAGAAGATAAGTAATGAGGCAATGTAGAGTTTCATTAAGAAACTCACATTATGTTGACTATTGGGTAATATTTTGATCTTATATGTGATTTGAATTATAATTGGGCTGTGTCTAATAAGTCCTAGGAATGTTGGACATCAAATTTATTTGGAAAGGAGATGGAGTCTCCAATCATGTTTTAAAATTCAAATGAATGTTTATCAAGTACTTTGTGTCACATGTGCTAAATGTCTTATATCTGAAAAATAGAGAAAACTCTATCAAATTCTCGATAGAAAAGTAGCACTCATTTCACCAAAAATCCTCGTTTAGAGAAAAGAAAAAATGACACTCGAGGTTTTTGTGAATGAATTTAAAAGAGAGATTTTTTCACTATTATTTGATTTTCTAAGATGGTTTTCAATAAAGATTGATCTCACTATGTAAGTGTCTTTTACATTTAAAAAGTGATATAAAAACCTGAGTCATAACATGTTGATAAGTGTTCAATTTTGCATAAAAAGTACTCAACTAGTGGTCAATGTATTATAAAATATAGGGTATCATCCTAAGTTTTTACCAAAATTCATAACACATGTATTTCTCACCTAATAATTCAAAAGTTTGATATTTTGTAAGCTCAAAAGCTTATCCAAACTTTGTGAATTGTCATAACTTTTAGAATTTAATTATGATTTTTTTATGTTTTGTAGGTATTGAGATGATGATCCAATAGCCAAGATTGATTAAGATCATATCGGAGAGCCAGGACCTAAAATTTATTATTCCAAAACTTATAAAGGTTCAAGATCATCTTAGGGAAAGTAAGAAATCAATTGGAAGTATTAAAGGTGACTAAAGGGGCCTGTGCAAAAATCCATGATATTCATCACCTTTGCATGAGAGCCACCAAAGCCACCTAAGCTATCAAGGAGTTATCTAGAAGAATCCCAAGGAACCAAGCCATTGAAGTCAAATATATGAACCATGAGGCCAACCTATTTAAGCCATCAAAGTGAGCTAGCAAGCCAAAGAAGTCGTGCCACATAGAGCCACCCGATTGTAGGAGAGTTTTGAAGCAATTATGCATGCCAAAAATGTGATTTTCTAAGGGATGATTAGAAGGGTTTGAAGGAGATCATATTATGGTAAGATAGCATGCAAGGTGGAACAATGAAGAGAGAACCCATCTTTTCTTTCCATTTTCTTTTTCCCCTTTTCCCTTCCTTCCCCCACATACTAATTGTGGAATCCCACACATGAACTAGAGAAAGGTGGAGATGCCCTTTTTCTTAGAAAATGGCCCTATCCCATTTTGACTTCCCTTTAGGATTCTACCATCCCCACATTCCACTTCATAAGGTATTCTATGATTTACTTTCTAATTCTCTTTCCCATCCTAGGATGCCTCGTTATCCATTCTCATTCCTTAATTAGAGTCTCACTTTCCCACCTCACTAAGTCTTCCATGCAAGACTCCTTCTATTGCCCCACTTTATCTTTGCCTTTATCTTTCTCTCCAAGTCATCTCCATGCCTTCCACCTTACCTTCCTAGCACTTTCCTAGTTTCCCACTTCTTGTCCCACTCTTGGAGTCCTACCTTCTACCTTCCACCAACCTTCCTAGAGTCCTACGTATAATTCCCATCCTAAGTTACCTATCCCATACAACTACCCTTCCCTGCTTCCTTATCCCCTCTCTCTTATCTGTTAGAATAGAATTCTAGCAACCTTAGAATATTGAACTCATCTATAAAAGCCATTTAGGGCATCCATGCCTCCCCCATAAGGAATTCCATGCCCCCTTTTTGGCTAATTCTTCAATGCATGGTTCTCTCCTTTTTCAAGCTTGAATGCATTCTCCATTGTAGCAGCATTCAAAGCCTCCATTGTTATTGAAGTTCCACCCCTCTTTTCTTGTCTATCTTTTTTGTTTTGTACTTAATTATCTAGGTTGGTCACTTCTTTTCATTTCTTATTCTTTGCTTTGATTTCTAGTTTCATGCTTTAAGTTCTTTCATTGTTTTCCTTACTTGTTTGTTCTAGTTGTGTGGTTTATATCCTTGCATCCAAAGCTATTAAACTCTTGTAGTGACAGCCAAGAGATGGTAACCTTAGGATCGAGTTAGTTGTTCTTTATTCTTCTTTGAATTCCTTGCTTTCTATTGCTCTTCTTCTCATTTATTTCACTATCTTGCACCTTGGTTCTTCTTTGGGTATATATGCATGAAACATTGGATTGAATGATGAATATTGGATCTAGTTTTGGGCTAGTGTCTTGTCTTTGAAGTTGGTGCAATTTTATTTTCTAGATTCAATGTGATGAGAGTGCTTTGATTAATAATTTCAATTCAAGGCATTCAAGAATTATGGCATACTTTTCCTTACTTGTTTTGAATGCTTTAGAACCTTTGAATCTTGATTATCATACCATGTTTTGTGCTGATTTTCCATGCTCTTCCATTCATGTCT
This sequence comes from Warburgia ugandensis, assembly GCA_035236585.1. Lineage (NCBI taxonomy): Eukaryota > Viridiplantae > Streptophyta > Magnoliopsida > Canellales > Canellaceae > Warburgia > Warburgia ugandensis. Next base: position 44,297,854 of record CP141127.1, on the reverse strand, counting down.
TCATTCACCTTTTTATGTCCCATTTGTGCATATAATTAATTTGAATCATGCCCACTTCACCTTGTCTCATGCACACTAATCTTGTTGTTGTTCATTTAGTTTCTCATATTTTAGATTAAGGTAGTTAATGTCTAGGGTTTCTTTAATTGTACTAGAAGTTTATTGTATTTTAAGGTTATTTTTAAATAGTTTCTAATTCTAGTTTTAGATAGTTCTAAATTTTATTTTTAGAAAGCTTTTTTTTTTATACAAGTTTCATTGACTATATTTTTTAATTCCATGCATTTTTATCTTCCTTATGATTTAAATTCATAGTTTAATCAACAAATAATTTTAAATAACATGCATTTTTATCTTTCCATTTTAATAAGATCCAATCAATTGAATATTTCATAAGATTCCTCGTGGGATCGACCTCTCTCATTTGCAATTTCTACTTTGATTTATGCTCTTACAAGTAATTTTAAAGCTACACCAAGGTTTTGGTGTCGTTTCCTGAAAATCACAATGGATTGGTTGGATTGTTGTTTAGATTGTTTATCTCTAGTCATTTTTTTAGGTTGCATTAGATTGAGGCTTTTCCAATAATTATTGTATTTTTTGCCATTCCTCAAAAATTGACATATTTCTTTGTTTTGTGTGAGGAGAATTACGTCAAAGGAGTGATAGTGATCCTGTGGGCCAAAGCTTCATTGGATTAGATAGGATTTCTTAACTTTCTTAGATTAGGGTTTTATATTTTTGAGAGGATTTATAGAGAGGCCCCATTATAATCTTAATTGTAATTATTTATTTTAAATGAGTTGTAATAATACAGGGCAAGTATGGTGTATAGTGGCCCGCACTTAATCTTCATAAAGAACATCATTGTAAGCATCCCTCACTCTCTTTTATTTTTCTAATGTGGTTGCATTTAGTGTAAATTGCATTATGGATGGAAGTATAATTCATATAGTTTATGGTCATTTATTATAAATTTTTGTATCTTATTTAGGGTTGTTGCATTAGATTGCACCTATTCAACAAATGTTAGCTTAAGCTCGACTATAACTAAGGCATAAGCTGTCTGGTTATAGTGTCTTGTCTGTTAAGGTGTGGACCCTTTGTTAGATAGCATATATGTAGGAATTAGTTTCCTTTCCTTGTAATTACATTGCATGTTTAATTGCTTTATGATGTATATTCACATTGATAATAAGGGCCCCACAGGAACCCTTGTAAGATAAGGATTAGGTTTCATCACTAGATCCTTGGCCAACCTAGGTAATCAAATCTATTCCTTATATGTTCACAATCCCAACCCTTAAAGCCTAATTTAAAATCAAGTAGCAAGAGACTTAGGTTTTGTAATGACTCCAATTTTGTAATATTGAAATTCCAGGTTAAGCAATGAAAAGATCAGTTTTTGAAGATAAGGGCATTTTAGTCATTTTACTATTCACCTTGACTAAACCCATAAATTTGGTCCTAAAAATGGTACCATTAGGTGCTTCTCGGAAAAAGGAATCCAATGAGACCAAAATCACCCAAAAAGGAGTTAAAATGAGGAAGTTATGGCCCTTTGAATTTCAGGGGCAAAAATATAATTTTTACAAAAAACGGATTTAGCCTGCAAAACACAGGGGCCCGTTTTGACACGGGCACCCTTCATCTTCAACCTCTAGAGGGTTCTAGAACGGCGGTGATTGGAGGAGAAATCACCGCCATTCTGGAGGTTTCTCCACCGCCATTCAAAGGCGGTGAGAGCCCCCTCCAGAACCCCCTCATAGCTCTATAAATAGAGCTCTTGGGCGCCTCTAATGGCAGCCCAAAAGGTTGGAGAAAACCCATTGTGGAGGAGTGACCTAGAGGGGAAACAAGGAGAAAAACCCAGCAACGAGCCAGGTATGCCCAAGATCTCTCAAAACCCATCTTCATAGTAGTTCTAGGATCAATTTCCCTAAGCTTTTGCATGAAAAATCATGCAAAATGGAGCCCTGGAGACTCACCAAGGATCCAGGGATGTTCCTTGGGCTGCACTGGTTCAACAGGGTCGAACCAGGGTGTCCTGAGGATGCCCCGGTTCCCCAACAAACAGGACGTTCCAGTCAGAACGTAACACATCGTTCCGTTTGAAAAAAACCAAACGGACGCGCCCGCAAAAGAGAGAGTCGGGCGGGAAAACCCGATGCGTCTACAGATGTGCAGCGCACTAGCGATATAGGTTTTCTCATTTCTTAAGGAAGCCAGGGTGCATGACGCTGACGCGCAGTGCCCTAGCATTCTGTCTTTTCATTCTTGAGACCCTTATGTACTTGCGACACTAAAACGCTTATAACTTGAGATCTAGAGGTCCGATTGAGGTACCGCAAAAGGCGTTGTGTCCGTGTCGATGATGCAGACACACTCAAACTATAAAATCCCTAATCAAGGCCCAATCAAAGGTGGGCATGACCCTTAGAATAGGATAATGGCGCGTGACCGCTAAACCTTTGGAAAACTAATGATACCAAGGCCCAATTAGGACCTTAGGACACCCATAGGCATAAGGATGGACCCTTAATGCCTAAGTGATAAGACCAACTACTCTAAAACCCATAAAAGATGGGCCAAACTAACCTTGATTCCCCAAACCATGTTCAGGAGTGTACGAGGACAAAAGGGTTAACGCGACCTAGCCAGGTAGGTGCTCTATCGCTATTAGATTCTTTTAAAAGGACTATTATTGTTTTGAGAATACATGTTTTAAGTATAGGACTTATTTAGCATGACTTAATTCATCATGCATGTGATAAATGCTTTATGCATAGACGTGTTTTGTAAATAATTGCATATACATTATGCATAGATATGTTTTGCAAACTATTGCATACATCGCATGATTTGTGAGCATTAAGTTCTAGCAAAAGTTGCATGTCCTTGAGGGTTACCAAAAGACGCTGGAGTGCCGAGGGCCAGGCAATTGTGAGGTACCCAAAGAGGACAGGTTTTGAAAAAGAGGTTTTTTGCTTGTTTGATCTTATGTGATTTGGGCTTGTAAGCTCGTGGGTGCTATGTCGAGGGGTCTAGGTTGGCCACCCAGCCTCTACCACTACTAGGTGGAATGGGTACCACGCCCAAAAAAGGGCATGTCCCTACATCGACTGCATGTGGTACAGGGGGCTACCACTGGTGTCATGGCACTAGGTCGATGTGTCATATGCCCCGTGGAGGCTATGACGTTGTGTCCTCAGGTACCCGGGGACGACACGGCGGCGAGGTCGTGGGCATAGTTTGGACCTTATGGTTTGATGATTTATGTGCATTGCATGTGGCATGATATCAGGTTGGTCGACCATACCATACCAAATATCCATGAGTTGGATTCCATGAAGCATCTGATGCATATCATAATGTTATGATATATATGTATATGATACTTTCGATTTTGGATTATGTGATCCTTTAAGACGTTTGTATTTCAGTTTAACAATGGATTTTGATATCGATATGAACGTGAGTATTCAAACATGCACATGTTTTGAATGAGCATATGATTTTAAAACATCTCATGCATTATAAAACTAGTAGTGATAGGCTCCTACTGAGTATAGTATATACTCACCCAATCCTTAACAATTTTCAGACACAAAGTAAATACTTAAGGGCAAGGAACGCTTGTGATAGAAGACACGCAGACTAAGTGCAAGTAAGTAAACCCCTACCTTATCTTTCAATGTTACTTGATTGTAGTTACTCTCTAATAGCTAAGGCTGTGACTAACACCTTCTTGGAAATAATGTTGATTTAAAACTTTGCCATGCTAGATAATTTGAGAATGTGTTTTGGACACTCGGGGTTTTTATGAAAGATTGTTTTCCAAAAGAAAAAGATTTTCATGCATATCATACTTACAAAACAAGAGATCTCGCCTTTTCATAAAAATTGCATCATATAAAAACCCGGGTCGTCACAGGTTTTCAAGCTTGTAGGACCCTTTTAAAAGGAGGAAATCAATTGTCACTCCAGTGGCTTTTAAGCATCGTGGTTATAGTGGCTATGCAAAATCCAAGTGATTTTTTCACACCTTTTATTGGTGTTGGTTGAGGTTTAAACGCCTCTCCATATGAAAATTGTACTAACCACTTTAGCGAAGAACCTAATTGGTATGCAATAGTAGAGCCTGGATAAAAGGATGATCTGTTTAGATTTAGGTTTAAAAGCTACCACCATATACATTATCAAATATTATCAATTCAGCTCATTAGTGAACCATTAAGGATTGGTTGTGCATCATTTAGTGTTAAGAGTCAGATTTAGTTAGAATGCATTATATAGTTAGGGTTTTCATTTAAATTCACATAAAAAATTAGTAAAAAAAGAAATCTTTAGTTGTACATAATGATTTGTTTTCATTGTATATAAAGTTGAGTACAGTGGCCTACTAAACAAGTGATGGAAAACTGCCACTTTCATACTATTTCACTCTTAAGCCATTACATTGTGAGAATAGGTATGAGACAGAGACAAGGTATACTCTTGATCTGTCTAATACATTTGGTAATCAATTGGATAGGATGACTAATATGTGGAATGTATTTGAAGTTAAGATGGATTGGATTGATATCTTAATGAATAGGATAAATGCCTATGTGCAAGATACTGAGTTAATTCAACAATCCCACTATAATAAATCCAATAATAAGTCATATCTACAACCTCATTACAATAATGATTATGCTTATTATGAATCTCCATATTCCCTTACTTTGTGGCCATCAAGCTCCACCTACAATGGATATTATTAGGAGCAAGTGGATGCACCCAACATTCATAAAATTGAGCTGTAATTATTATGTTGAAATAGATTATCAGGATTATAATAGATGGGCTAAGCATCATGAACAACCATGGTCTCAGAATTATCAAGAATATCAGGAACCATCATGGTTCCAACCTACTCAGCCTCTTTCGAGTGCTCCAATGCCATAGCAATAAGAGCCATACAAGTCTAAAGAATCATTAGAAGAGATCCAATTTAGTGAAGAGACTTAACAATTGCCTAAGTAGAATGAACTTCAATATAATCAATTTATGGCTGAATTTTATGAAAGGGAAGAGGAAATAAAAAAATAAAGGAGAATACTAATAAAAACATTGAAAGAATTATAAGGATGGGAATTTTATATGATCTTCCTGAGCCATAGAGTTTTCAACCATCCTTGACCATTGATACCAATAATAGGATGGAAATATGATATAATCATTATGAGCTACAAAGTTTCCAACCATCCATGGAAACCTCTGATATAAATATAGTAAAAGCGTATCTGGATCAATTTCATGATTTTGATGTAAAGGCATCCATTGATGAAGAAAGTGAGTTTTTAGATATTAAGCCATTAATGGACACTTCCCAATGGCAAGAAGTACCCAATTGGGACTTACAGACTTTATTTGATCAAAAGCCAGATAGTAAAGTAGGACCAACCAAAATCTTACCTGTGCTTGCAAGACATGAGGAAGAAGAGTCAATTGATGTTTTGGCCCAACATCAACCAACTCTAGGGTACACATTAAAAGTTAATAAGAATTTAAGCCCCGCCATTACTCTGCCCCAAAAAAAAGACCAACCTTTTAGGGAAATAGAGAGTCAATTTAATCACCAATTTTAGAAAAACATAAAGAAGAAGGAGGAAAAATATGTTCTAATTTCAATGGTCATTATGATCCCTAAATTTGGAAAAAACAGGCCCATTCATCTTGAATTGGTCCTAAGAAATTTAAATTCATGGTGGTCTTTCATGCTATATTGTTACCATGACTAAAAATTTCAAGGTGGAGAATGTACATTGACTATTGTGAAAATCTTACATGGTGTGGGAAAATTTTCCATTGTTAGAGTTAGGATTAGGTTAATCAGTTCATCTAGTATGGCTGAAGATGTTAAACTTAACACTTATTGGGAGGCATCCCAGGGTTTTCTAAAAGTTCTATTATTCAACATTACCATTCATCATATATGAGTCCCATGTTTTAAAAAACAAAGGACAATGTTTGGTTCAAGTTGGGGGGTGTAGGCATGCATGAGATTTTTGAGATTTTCATAAAAAAAAGAGAGTGAGAGAGATTTTTTGAGTTTAAGGTCAAAGTTCCTTTACTATGACGAGAATTGGATTGCTTTTTTCTACTACTTTATGTTCTTAATATAAATGCATATGGTTAATTTTGCATTTTATTCATGTCCTAAAGTGTTTTATGAAAGTTAAATCATAGAACACACTCACATATAATACATAGTCTAGACTAATAGATGGTTATGACTTATAGACCTTGAAGAAAATTAGTGGAGACCTATATGCAGTAAGTATTAAAGACTATCATCTTTCTACAAGTTATATATAATTCCCTATTTTCTTCAACATATATAACTTTGAAAGATCCTAGTTCTTTTGTTTTGGTCAATAGCCAAGAATCAAATAAGGAGTACTCATCTAATAGGCCTTAAGAAACTTAAGAAATGATATAGGCCATCCTTGTTTCAGCCTAGAGATATAAATCCTACCTAGTATATTAATACCACTAGTTAGACCCTTTGTGCCTCTTGGTAAGCCTTTTCTTTTCAAAAACCCCATTTACTTTAACCCAAGACCTAAATAAATATCCATTACCTATCTTTCAAAAATGAGTATAGAATGTTGAAAATTTCAAAAGGAACAAAAGTCTAAGAAGTGAAAAATATTGAAAGTGTCTACATAGAGAAAGCCTTTCTTCAAAGAAACACAAAGAAACTTAAAAATAATAATAATAATAATAATAATAATAATAAATTGTGAAAAGAAGAGAAAGAAAAAATAGAAAATATATTCACTTCAATGCAATCAAAGTAAGAAAGTGTCTCATTATTGATGACCTCTACTCAAGTTTGAAATTTTAAATCCTTTTTACACTTTCTTTCAAACCCATTCCCAAGCCTACGTTTCATCTTATCTAAAGACCCGTTCATCTTAAGGTAAAAGATAGCTTTGATGAGGAAATAAATGTGAAGGGATCACATTCCTTTGTCTCATTTCTGTTTGAAATTACGTGAACCATCAGTCTTGTTGGATTCGGTCACATATTAAGAGAATTTTGTTTAACCCCTTTTCTTTGAAAGCTTTAATTCTGAGTGTATACCAGTGGGAATTTAAGGTCAAAACATCATTCCAATGGAGTATAAGCATATCTATTTAGAATTTATACTATGTAGCTTGTACACACGCTACACTCTGAGATATAACTAGAATGAATTGGCTTTGATGTATGGGTAACTTGTAGGACTTATCTTTCATTTTTGTTAAGTTGTTAAAGCCAAAAGAGTTCTAATAAATAAAAATTCTTTGAGATAAAAAAGAAAAGAAAATAAAAACTTAGCCTTATTGAATTTTATAGGTATATTCCCTGTCAAACTTCACAACGCTTAACTAGTTTATTAAAGGTAACCAAAGGGTTTAAGAGCTTGTTGCATATATTAAATGTAATCGTGAGCACCTATGAAAATAGTTACCATTTTGTTTTCATATTTTTTTTGCATGTTTTTCTTGGGACTAGAAAAATGATGGTTGGGTGGTGAGATAAGTGTTCAATTTTGTGTAAAAAGTACTTAATTAGTAGTCTATGAGTTATAAAATATAGGGTATTATCCTAGGTTTTTGCCAAAATTCATAACACATGCATTTCTGACCTAATAATTTAAAATTTTAATATCTTATAAATTGAGAAGCTAATCTAGAGTAAGTATGTGAATTTTAATATTTTTTAGGATTTAATCAATATTTTTTAAATTTTGTAGGTGTTGACATGGTTAAAGATTAAGATCAAATTGGAGAGCTAGGACCTAAAATTCATTATTTCAAAACTTAGACAAGGTTCAAGATCATACTAGGGCAAACAAGAAAGCAGTTGGAAGTATTAAAGGTGACTAAAATGGGCTAGTCCAAAAATCCATGTGATTCAACACACTTGCATGAGAGCCATCAAGGAGTTATCTAGGAGAAGGCCAAGGAACCAAGCCATTGAAGTCAAAGATATGAGCCATGAGGCCAACTCATTTAAGCCATCAAAGTAAATCATTAAGCCATAGAAGCCATACCACATAGAGCCACACAATGAAGGAGAATTTTCAGGCAATTATCCATGCTAAAAATGTGATTTTCCAAGGGATAATTAGAAGGATTTGAAGGAGATCATCTTATGGTAAGATAGCACGCAAGGTGGACCAATCAAGAGAGAACCCATCTTTTCTTTACATTGTCCTTTTCTCCTTTTCCCAGCTTTTCCCCACTTATTAATTATGTAATCCCACACATGAACTATAGAAAGGTGGAGATGCCCTTTTTCTAAAAATGGCTCCTCCCATCTTGGCTGCCCATTAGGATTCAACTATCCCCACATATTCCACTTCTTAAAACAATTTAAGATTCACTTTCTAATTTTCTTTCACATCCTAGGATTCCCCATGATCCATTCTCATTCCTTTCCTAGAGTCACACATCCCCACCTCTGTAAGTGTCCCCTACAAGACTCCTAATGTCCCACTTTCTCTTCACCTCTATCTTTCTCTCCAAGTCATCTCTACTCCTAGAGCCTTACCTTTCTAGCACTTTCTTAGTTTCCCACTTCTTGTCCCACTCTTGGAGTCCTACCTTCTACCTTCCACCAAACTTCCTAGAGTCCTATGTAAATTTCCATCCTAAGTTACCTATACCATACAACTACCCTTCCCTGCTTCCTTATCCCCTCTCTCTTATCTCTTAGGGTAGAATTCTAGCAACCTTAGAATATTGAACTCATCTATAAAATCCATTTAGGGCATCCATGCTTCCCCTATAAGGAGTTCCATGCCACCTTTTTGGTTGGTTCTCCAATGCATGGTTCTCTCCTTTTTCAAGCTTCATCACATTCTTCATTGTAACAACCTTCCAAGCTTTCATTCTTGCTAAAATTCTACTCCTTTTTTCTTGTTTTTCTTCCTTATTTTCTACTTAATTTTCTAGGTTGGTACTTCTTTTCATTCCTTGTTCTTTGCTTTGATTTCTAGTTTCATGCTTCAAGTTCTTTCCTTGTTTTCCTTGCTTGTTTGTTATAGTTGTGTGGTTTAGATCCTTACTTCCTAAGGCTACTAATCTCTTGTAGTGACAGCCAAGATATGGTAACCTTAGGATCAAGTTGGTTGTTCATTATTCTCGTTTGTATTCCTTGCTTTCCATTGCTCTTCTCATCTATTTCTCCCTCTCGGACTTTGTTTCTTCTTTGGGTTTACATGCATGCAACATTGGATTGAATGGTGAATATTGGATCTAGTTTTTGTTAGTTTTTAGTCATTTTTATTTTCTAGATTCAATGTAATGAGATCACTTTGATGTAATAATTTAAATTCAATACACTCTTTAAAGAATTATGGCATACTTTTCCTTACTTGTTTCTAAAACTTAAGAACCTTTGAATCTTGATTACCATACCATGTTTTGTGCATACTTTCCATGCTCTTCCATTCAACCATACCTTTCATGTCCCATTTTCACTAATCTTGATGTTGTTCATTTAGTTTTGCATGTTTTATATTAAGGTAGTTCATGTATAGGGTTTCTTTAGTTGTAGTCCTAGATTATTGCATTTTTAGGTTAGTTTTAGAAATTTAAAATTTACTTTTAGAAAGCTTTATTTTTAGCAAGTTTCCTTAACTATAGTTTTCAATTCCATGCATATTTAGTTTCCTTGTGATTAAAATTCAAATAAGATTTAATCAATTGAAAATTCCGTGTGATTGCTCTTGAAATCAACCGCTCTCACATGCAATTACTACTTTGATTCATGCACTTGTGAGTAATTTTAAAGCTACACCAGATGGGATAATGATTAGTTCGTGTTTGTATACATCATCATGTAGGGAAGCTATTTTGTTTGGCCTAAATAGATTCAAATTTTTTATTTATATGATCCTAGGATGCACACCCTCATTTTTAGTTGAATATTTCCATGTTCCATAAAAGTACCATTTGCACCTTTTTCCCAACATTTATAGTGCAAATGGGTTCTTGATGTGATGTCTTATGGTTACATAGGTGTTACAATCCAATGATCAAAGCTTTCTTAAAGCACACAAGATGAGAAGCAATAGTGAAGGTTCTCAATCAAAAGGTTTAGCTTTAAGAGAAATTGTTGCTTCTCAGATAGTTGGCTAGAATGGGCTCATTGCATTACAATTAGATTAGCTTATTTTGTTTCTTTCCATCATTTAAGTATAAAAGGAGGATTACTCTTAAGAAGGAGAAAGATTAGGAGCAAGATCCATTTATACAATTGCATTTGCCTTTTGTTTTCTATTATTAGGTTGCTAGAAGTTTGCTTCTTCTTTTTTTGACTTTAGTAAGATAGTTGGATTTTAAGATTCACAAAGTCCTCTTTCTTGATAAATGAGAATAACGGTTAGCAAATACCATAAATTCTGACTGGTATATCAACTCATATTCCAAAATGCAAAATTATCAAAGTTCTAAGTATTTTTTATTCTATCAACCAGCCAATTATATATTGTAAAGAGTGCAAAAACTTAACTTTCCCAAATCCTAGGTGGCTTGCTCTCTCTATAGTGGTGGCTATTATCATATTCTAAATTTATGTCCCATTTCTTGGTCAAAGAATGATGAATAGGTAAACTAAATAATTTAACTTGAACTAATCTTGCTAGCAATTAGTAGACCATGCATCACTAATTCTTAGTTGAATAACCCTAAATTATTAATATCTATCATTATGAAGTGAGAAAGGGGGAGTTAAGAATTCCTAAGTGCTTTCACTTATTTATTTATTTTAGGTTCAATTACTTAATTAAAGTTGAATTTTCTCACTGAAATATTTTTGTTTATATATACTATAATCATAATTCCTTTGAAACCCTATTGCTTGGATGCATGTATTTACATGTTGACCCTGCCTACAATTATCTATAAAATCAGGTCTAGTCTACATAGTAGTAAGATGATTGTCAATTGATGGCCTTCATCACCTTTGATCAATCTAAGATATCGAAGATTAATTCTACTCTCCCTCGACTTTAATGCATCCAAAATTCAACTTCATCGAACTATTGATTGTGAGGTATGTGCCTATGAACAAAACCTCATTTTGAAGACTACATTTACCGTGTTTGTCTTTTTCTTTCCTTTTTTTTTTATCACTATATTATGATTTAAAAGAATTTCTTAAATCAATAAATTAGTTAAAGATATGAACCTAATACATCAATAACTTATACTTGTTAAATTAAACTAATCAAAATTTGGTCAATTGAAGTAATAACAACTTGTATTCAATATGTTTATCCTAAAATTGGAAATTTTAATCTATAAATATATATTTATAAATTGAACCTACAAAATCATTTTTATTATTGAAATTTAAAATATTATATAACTACTCAAGTAGTTTCAAGTTTATACTTAAGTGTTTTTGAGTTTTTTATCGAGTTTAGAATTTAATGCAACCTACTTTCTAGTCAATTTGAGTTTTCAAGTTCTATGTTATCTATATATTTTTAGATATATAGGTAAGTGATATCTAAACAAAACTTTTTAGGAAATTTACTTTCTTTTACTAATAAAAAGGAAACTTTGTTTCTTGTTTTTGTTTTGTTTTGTTTTTGTTTTTTTTATAACTATTCTTAAGAGTAGGAGGGGGAATTCTCTTAATAAATAATATGAATATAATTAAAAAATAACCCTTAAATTAAAATAACCTCCTATTTATTGTGATTCCATTCAAGTTAAAGGGTCATTTAGCTTACAAACTGAAGTTACTACTATCCAAGTGACACAATATATATCAAGCTCAATCCTTCATCTTACATCATCCTCTAGAAGAAATTCCCATACCCCATGTTTCTTCTTAAAATCACTCATTCTCTTTGCAAAACTAACATTGATGAGAACCAACTCACTAAAGTGAATAATAATTGACCAAAATAAGAAGGCAAGTTGAAGTGCTTCGACTATAATAGTATAGAAGTAAGCTTAGATGCTTTACTTTTGGGTTAGGTTAGGTATACCACAAATAGAGGAATACTGTCTGCGAGTGAGCTATCGGATGAAATTGCTTTCTAGAAGTGTAGTTTGCATGGGTATAGCTTTATAGGTGGCTTACAATCTTTCTAGGGCTGACTATTATCATATTATGAATTTATGTCCCATTGCTTGGTCAAAGAATGATGAATAGGTAAATTAAATATTCTAACTTAAACTAATCTTACTAGCAATTAGTAGGCCATGCATCACCAATTCTTAGTTGAACGATCCTAAATTATTAATAGCTATCATTATGAAGTGAGCAAGGGAGAGTTAAGAATTCCTAACAGCTTACAATTTTTTTTTAGATTCAATTACTTAATTAAAGTAGACTTTTCTCAATGAAATATTTTTTCTCAGATATACTATAATCATAATTCCTTTGAAAGCTTATTGCTTGGATGCATTTATTTACATGTCAACCCTGACTACAATTATCTATAAAACCAGGTCTAGTTTGCATAGTAGTAAGATGATTGCTAATTAATGGCCTTCATCACCTTTGATCAATCTAAGATAGCAAAGATTGATTCTACTCTCTCTCGACTTTAATGCATCTAAAAATAAACTTCATCCAACTATTGATTGTGATGTATGTGCCTATGAACAAAACCTCATTTTGAAGCCTATATTTACTTGTTTGTCTTTTTTTTTTAGTATGATATTATGAATTAAAAGAATTTGTTAAATCAATAAATTAGTTAAAGATATGAAACTAATACGTTAATAACTTATACTAATTAAATTAAACTAATCAAAATTTGGTCAATTGAAGTAATAACAACTTGTATTCAATATGTTTATTCTAAAATTGGAAATTTTAATATATAAATATATATTTATAAATTGAACCTACAAAATAATTTTTATACTTAAATTTAACCTGTTATGTAGGACCAAGTATATTAGGATTCCTGAAGAGAGAGATCCCAAAATCCCTTCTAATATCAGGGCTTTTGGGCTGCTGTCATCATAACCTGTTATGTAGAAAACCACCATCCCCAGCATTATTCCCATTGGAGTCGTCACGGCGAACATCACGCACATGTATGCCGTCGTCCCAAAGTTAAAACCAGCCTATCATCATCAGTAAGAACTGAGAAATTGAAATCTTTATTAAATGTGTTGGCATTAGTCTGTAAGCGAGCTCTACAACTCTGCCGCAATGGGATTTAATGTGATTAGTTTTATTTGCAAGATCAGGAAATGTGATTAGATGTAATAAGACAGGAATAGAGTGCGACCTCAATGCGATGTAATGAGGCAGCCACTTTCCAAATAATGATCCCCACATGTGATTGATCCACACTCCATCTAATAGCATACATGTATTAGATCTCCTAAATGAAACAAATATGATGACAACTGGACAATCCTCACTGCCATAGGAGTTTCAAAGCAGGTCCTATCAGATGGACCATTTCGATCATTCGCATCAGCGGGTGCCCACTGCACGCTGTGTTAATGCGCGATGGCACTGCGATGATCTTGGGCCTACTAAGTAACTCATAATCGTAAAGTGCTCCTCAAACTGCCAATGGCATGCGAGTCCCTTGATAAATAAGGAGGTTGCGGTCGATTCCATGTAGAAGTTACTGTTTCAATCAATGTTGAAGTATCTAGGGGACTGGTTATGCTGGCGAATGGAAGAATTTAGAATGGATTGTTACCTGTGCAATGCATCCGCCAAGTCCCATCCCCTCCAAGATCTGGTGGAAAGCCAAGGCAGCGACCAAAGGTCTTATGGTACACCTGTCTTGTGACATGCCCAACGTGACCCCACTTATAACAGAGTGAAAGATAATCCCAATTTCAAGAACTTGAGAAACCAACCTCTGTTTCAACTTGGCGATTTCACTGGCCTGTGAATCATGGCAAGTAACCAACAAATTGGATTCCAATTGAACCCCAACATTCTTAGTAACATTGGAAGAGTCTTCGGATGCGATGGGGGTGTAATGAGACTTGTCGGCGTGGGAACTGGCTGCAATATCGACAAGCAAAGCTAAGAGGGCTCCAATCATGGCAATGAAACCGGAGAAGGGGAAGTCCTTCCACGGGTGCTGGGATGCTACTTGGCAGTCGGCAAGGGCATCGAAGGCATCAGGGAGGACATGGACAAGGGATGTGGAGAGAATTACACCGGCAGCAAAACATTTGATGAGTAGGACAACGTTGGAGTAGGTAGGCTTTCCGTGGAAGATCCGGGCGAGAATGACCGGAGAAGAGATGCCAATTACACTGGTCATAAAGATCACGACGATGGCTATGAGCTTTTGGTGGAAGGCGGCTCGACCATCTTGGCACGGCAGGCCTCTAGCTGTGTCACTGGTGCACCCCGTAGTCATGGTTGTGAGTCTCTTTGGCTCTCTGTGCAATGTGCGAAGAAGGAGATATGGAGAAATGCAGTAGAAAAGGGACGACTTTGGGGTTCTTTGTGTACCTTCCACTCGCGCATATCGTGGAAAAAACAAAAGACAACGGGAGCTGTCCGCTTTACTCTGCATTTTGGTCTTGAGTGACGGTAGACGTACGCGCTGTTACCGTGAGAAGATATCCACGCCCTTGTCTTTCATACATGTTCATATTTTTCTTTATATCTAAACCGTTCATTATGTTCGTCGTACAAAAGTTCGGTAGCCCAAGATAAGACAAAGCACTTGTAACACAGGAGTATCTAAAATTCTAAGACCAAAGGTAGCCCAAGATAAGACAAAGCACTTGTAACACAGGAGTATCTAAAATTCTAAGACCAAAGGTAGACCAAAGGATATCAAGGGAGATCTAACATTGGACAGTCAAGATCTTTCTCAAACTCTCTTGGATAATGTGCACAATTGATCAAGGATGGATGGGGATTATCAACATGAAGTGTTTGCACGGCATCTTGGGTCATGGATAAAAGATGGCTAAAATTTCCATCAATTGGATGTCTAAGATTAAATCTTGAGAATAGCATGGGTCATGATAAGCTAGACATTTTGGATTGGTTTCTTGGAGATAATATCTTGACAAGTCAAAGTCCCCTAACTTAAAAAGGGGGGGCAGCCCCGCTGCATGAAGCTCTCTCCTATGCAGGCTCTGGAGAAGGGGTGGACTACAAGGGCGTATAGTAGGCAGCCTTACCTTGCATTTTGCAAGAGCCTGATTCCACGCTTTGAACCCGTGACCTCAAGGTCACATGACAACAACTTTTACCGTTTCGCAAAGTCCCCTAACTTAAAGAGTCAAAAAACACTCCTACAAGTCTTTGTTGGTCAAGGGATTAAGATGTTGACTAAAACTACCACTACTTAGAAAGTTCTTGCTTGGGAAGTTTACAAGTTTAGGAGCTTGCTAATTTGTAATGTATGAGTTTAGAAGTTGCTAGATTATAATTAGTAACTACCCAATGTTTAACAAGTGAACATTTAACAATAACCAAGATTAGAAAAGCCTTAGAGGTTAAGTGTTACATATTTAGATAATCTTCTTAGACTAAGCAATTCTTATAATTAGATAGTTTCTTTATTTGTGCATTGCTTATTTTGTACCCTAGATATGAATAAAAGAGTAGAGGTTAGTTTGCATTAATCAAAGTGACTTTCTTTCTTTTCTTTTTTTTTCTTTTTCTAGGTTGGAGGAATAGCTATTGGATGTGTTTTTCCATTAAGCTAAGAGCGAGTTTTGCATCTTAGTTCTAGCATATCTGTAACACTTGGAGGAGTTAAGGGTGGAAAGGCACCTTAACTCTGTATCCTTAAGGTGGTGAGTGATCTATATTATTAAGGTGGTGAGTGAATTTCCAACCTTAAGTTCTATACCTCTTAGTGGTGGTTCTATATCCAAGAGTGGTGAGCTAATTGTTATATAAATCATATGGTGGTGATTATTCTATATATATATATATATGTAGAAGAACCAATCTCAATTGAACGCTGAGGTGGTGAACATTCTTTATCCAAAGAAAACTTGGATTTTTTATATTTTATTATCTAAATGTAACTTTTATTCAACAAATTAAGTTATGTATCTTTTTGGCCCAATTTATCTAGTATGTCTTAATAATTATGTGCACTTTATTGGAGTATAGAATTGGCAAATATAGGTCAATCCCACAGGGAATGCCACAGAAACATATGTTGGATGGATCTCATTTAAACTATTTAACCTAGCTAAAAGAATTGAATTTGACCTAGATTAAGGAGTTAAACTAACATGAATACTAACGATGCATGAAATTGGAATCATCATCAAGACCTTATCCCAATTTGGGTCAGCCACATAAATCTTGTTCCTCCATTTCCCTCTATAAAGTACCATGACTTCATTTAGTCACAAAATTTTTAAATCTTTTCTCATCACTTTTATCCATGCTCTTTTGGGTCTTTCCCTTGCCCTTTTAGAACCTTCTACTTGCAATGCCTCACTCCTTCTAACCAGTCCATTTTGGGTCTTCTTTGGACATGTTCAGACCATCTAAGTCTAATCTCCTTTATCTCTTTACCTATTTACGCTACCCCTAAGTTTCCTCTAATGTTTTCATTCTTAATTCTATCCTTTCTTGTCTTGCCACTCATCCATATTAACATCCACATTTCCACGACACTCATCTTATGAACATGATGTTCATTAACTGCCCAACACTTTGATCAATAGAGCATGGCCGGCCTTATGGCCATCCTATATAATTTTCCTTTTAGCTTGAGTGGAACTCGCCGATCACACAAAAATCTAGATGCTCATCTCCATTTGTTCAAACCCGCTTGGATTCTCTGGGTAACCTTCCTCTCAATCTCTCCACTCTTATGAATCACTGATCCAAAGCACCGAAAGTTGTCTTTTGTGGGGACTTCTTGGTTATCAATCTTAACTGATGTTCCACTCATACTCTTGCCCTTGCTAAAATTGCATTCCATATATTCTATCTTAATTTGACTGATTTTAAATCCTTTAGATTCTAATGATTCTCTCCATAACTCTAGCTTTGTGCTTACGCCCTACCTTGTCTCATCGATTAAGACTATATCATCTACAAATAGCATGCACCACGAAATATCCTTGTGTCGATGTTTTATTAACTCATCCATAACCAGCATGAAAAGGTATGGTCTCAATATCGATCCTTAGTACAATTCTACAATGATAGAAAAATCACAGGTCTCGTCACTAGTGCTCTTAACATTTGTTACTGCTCCCTCATATACCCCCACGAAACTGCTTTCTTACCCAACACCCTCCATATTAACTCTTTAAGAACTCTATCATAAGTTTTCTCTAAGTCAATAAAGACCATGTGGAGGTCTTTCCTCCTCTCCCTATATTTCTCTGTCAATTATCTTGGTAAGAGAATAGATTCCATGATAGACCTCCTAGGTAGGAAACCAAACTAGTTCTTTGATACACTTGTCTTATGCCGTAGCCTCTTCTCAATTATTCTTTCAAAAAGTTTCATAGAGTGGGTCGTAAGTTTGATCCCTTAATAATTAGTGTAGCTCTGTATGTCTCCTTTATTCTTATAAATTGGTGCAATAGAGCTTTTCCTCCATTCATTTGGCATTTTCTTTTATTTTGTAATCTTGTTAAATAACTTAGTCAACCAAAGTACTCTAATATCTCCCTTATGGTTCCAAAACTCTATTGATATAACATCGGGGCCCATGGCCTTTCTTGATAGTTAATGCATGAAATTGAAAACTTTCTATATTTAGAACTTTCTAATAACGAAAATTAGAAACAATCATAAACTATCCTAACATGCTACTAAACTTGAAGAATGCTTAAATAAACCTAAACATGAATAAGTTAGACAACAAAACAAGCAAAACCTAAGGGAACAATTAAACAAAATGGTGCACATGCAACCAAACTAAAAAGAATGCATGAAACAAAGTAATAAGATGCATGGGTGGATATGAAAATATGCAAGGACTAATATGTAAACTAATCTAACATGGAACTAGACTTAAAGCATGGGAATATAATCTAGATCAAGCAATCATCGACTAGAAAAAACTTCAAAACCATGTGCATTTTTCCTTAGTGTAGTTAGTGTGAAAACTAAATGCAGCTTTAGTTTAGATTGAAATACATGGAATCTAAGCATGAGAGCATGAGAAAATCAATTAATATCCATGAAAAACTAATTTCAAGCATTCAAAAGACTCATAACAGTGACCAATCAACATGGAAGAAAAAACTTTCATTGATTGAATTAAACATGTACAAGTGTGAAGCAAGGGTGGTGTGCAACCTCCAATGGGGTATGCGTACCCTTCTTGAACCCAGAAATAAATCCAAAACAATGTCTTCAATGATCCAAGAAGAAATCAATGGTAAGAATGTATGTATTCCAAGAGAGATCTAAGGCAAACAAGAGGGAAAATATGGAAAAGAAAGTAATAGATGGTAAGGAACTTAAGGAAAAAGGATGAGCAATGAACTTGATCTAAGGAGTACACTCTCTTGGCTATAGCTACAAGATAGTTATACTCTTTAGATTCAGGGATCTAAAGTGTAAATCAAAGTTCTATAATCAAAGGAAACCTGGAAAAGAAACAAAGAAAATAAAGCATGACTTCAAGGAATAAAACAAAGTAATAACCAAGGCAAACAAATGAAGGATTCAAGAAAGCCACTAACCTGAACAAGTAGGACATCCAAGAGAGATCAAAACCCAAAGAGATTAGGTGCTGAAGGGCTAGAGAAGAGAAGAAACCAAGAAGCACCATGTTGAGGGACTTAGAAGGAAAGAAGGGTGGAGACACTTCCTTCCTAGGAGTGGGCATCCTCCCCTTCTCCAATCTTTTTTTTTTTTATTTTGTTCATGTGGAACTCATAGAATATCTTATATGAGTTGGTAGTCTTCTAAAGAAAATCCTATGGGAACTGAAACATGAGATTAGAAATAGGTTAGGTTTCATGGAGAGGTTGGGTAATCAACTTAGAAACCTAGGACAACTAATAGGACACCTAAGAGGGGGATAAGGTGGCAGGCGCCACCTTGTTAGGAGGGGGCTTCTCCCCCCTTGTAAATATTGTGGAGTACTTATGAAATTATAAATGGAGAGATGGAGTTAGGTAGGAAAGAGATAATAATAAAGAAGATGATGTAGAATTAGGAGGGGTAGTTGTTGGGGTAAGTGGGACTTGTAGAAGGTGAGAGGTACTACCCTTTTAGGACGGTGTGTCTCCCCCTTAAAGAAAATCCTGGAATGCCTTTCTTGAATTGGAAATAAATATGAAAGAGGGATGGAGTAGGAGGAAGGATAGAGAAAGAGATAAGGATGAAGAGGTGAAAATAGAAGGTGAGGTGATTGGGTAGAGTGTAATTAGGAAGGTGGGTGGTGCCACCTTGTTAGGAAGGTACATCTCCCCCTAAGTGAAAATGATGAGATTATTGTGGGGTGAGTTGGAGAGAGAGAAAAGATGGGAAATAATGGAAAAAAGGGAAAATACAATGAGTTCTTTCTATTGGTCTACATGCATGCTTACCCATTTTGATTTTCACCTTGATATCCTTTAATTATCCTCATAAAAACCCACCTTTTATTTTAGGATGATTACGTGAAATTCTCCTCTAATAGTATCACTTCATTTAGCATTGGCTTAAGTGACTTGAATGGCTTACTTTGAGGGCTCATTTGGCTTGCCTTCATGGCTCACACCCTTGGCTTTAATGGCTAGGCTAGACTTTCTTAGCTTGTCACCTTCTCTCAAGCTTATATGGTTAAGGTGACTTGAATGACTCCCATGTAAAGGTAGTGGAATTGCATGGCTTGTGCATGGGGCCATTTTTAGCACCTTTGGATCTTCTAATTACTTCTTTTCTTGCTTTAGAGATAATCTTGGACCTTGATCACACCTTAGATTGATGATATTTAGACCTTGGCTTGCTTAGGTTTCCTAGTTAGACTAGGAAACCTTGTGAATGTCTTCAATTCTCATCTCGATCATTTTCGGCATTTGGATCATCATCTTGATTCCTAAAAGAGGTAAAAAACTCTAACTAAATTTAGAAAATTATGAATATTCACACACTTACTTTGGATTATCCTTTGAACCTGTAAAATATTGAAAATTTGAACTATTAGGTCAAAAATGCATGTGGTTTGAATTCTAAAAAAATCCTAGAATTAACACTATATTTTGTAACACATGGGCTACTAATTGGGTACTCTTTTTGCAAAATTAAACACTTATCACATCCCCCAACAAGCATTTTACTAGTCATAAGTGAAACATGCAAAAAATTATTTTACAAAATTGATGCAAATTGCCACTTTCATAGGCACTCATGATTGCACGTAGCATATGCAACAAGTCCTTAAAACCTTAAGTTATCCCTAGTGGATGAGTTAGGCCTCATGAAGGTTAGTAGTGAATATACCCACAAATTCTCAAAAATTTTATAAAAGTTCTTTTTTCATTTGAGAAATTTTTCTTCTACTCAACTTATATTAGATATCTAACTTTAGCCTACTAATAAAGATGAACAAAAAGGTTCAAAATTTTACCCATGTGCTAAAGATATTCCATTATTTCATTAAACTTCGAAAGGTGAGTGTGTGCTATAACAAATATGTGTGTGTGTGTGTGTGTGTGTGTGTATATAATTAGTAGTTTTTAAGTCAAACATAATCTAAATTGTCATCCAAATGCATACTTTGACTTCAATTCTCACAAGATATACTTGTCACTTAGAAAGAAATCACTTAGAAATGGGTATAATTATTTCATTACTATGTGAGTTGAATGTTGTTCATCAAGTCCAAAAGTCTCATATATTTCATACAAAAGAATGATAATAGTCTCATGAAAGGATACCAACTACTAAGAATGTTACAATCTACCAAATTACCTACTCATTCTTGACCATATCCAAGCCCATACTTCTTCTAAGATTAAGTTTGAACTTCTATTAGGATGAAACATAGGCTTAGGTTATCAAAAGAATGGGAATAAAGGTAAACAAAGTTGTCTAGAAAATATGTAAAGGTCTTTTATCAGTGTGTTCATGACTTTTCCATTTTCCTTTCCGAAACAAATGTGTAATATTGGAAAGAGTCAATGGTCTAACTAGAGAAAAGTAACATTGGGAAGGCTAAAGGCTCATGGTTAAACACGAATAGCCTATATCATTTCCTGGGTTTCATATGACTTAGAAATGACCATAAACATAATAGATATATGGTATAGACTTTTATGATTTCTCACTAGTTGACCAATATGAAAAATAATGAGACCCACTAAGAACTAATGTCTACTGAAGAAAATTATGAATTTATATATAACCCTTAGAAAAGGAAGAATCACTCAAAACTCACTTGGGTTATAAGTCTCCATAGATCTTGTTTATGATGTCTAAGCTATATTTCCTCTTCAACTTAAACTATATATATAGCTATTTTGTGCTATTAATATTTTCAATTTAAATTTTCCTGAAGAACTAACTATATGCCACTATTAATAAGGTAAAGGTCAAAATATAGTTGAATATTCAAAAAATCTAAATTCTCATCTTTGTAAATGAACTTATCAAAAATTTTCAAAAATACCACAAAACTTAGAAATCTTATGCATATCTCCACCCCCAACCTAAACTAACATTGTCCTCAATGTTTTGAAATGTAGGACACCTATATGATGAATGGGTAATGTAGAAACATGGGTTGCCTCCTAGTGAGTGTAAGTTTTATGCCTTCAACCAGACATATCTTATAACTACTCTACCCTAGTCCTAAACAAAACTAGTTAACCAAAATTTTCCTAACTCTAATGATGAAATGTAGAAAATTTTCACTTCACTTCAAAATCTCATGGTAGTTTGTATACATTCTCCATCTTGAAATTTTTGGTGGTGGTAACATTAGGACACAATACAACACCGCAATGTTGGATTTCATGGGACAACATTGAAATTGATGACCCTTCATTTTTAGAATTTCATGGTAGTCAATAAATAGCTCCTCAAAATGTGGGGTGGTGGTAACATTAGAGCATAAAGACCACCATGAAGTTTGTTGGACTATATAGAATTGAAAGGTCTTCATGTTTACCAAGTTTTAGGGATAATAGTGATCATTGTACTCTATTCATAGTTTGCCTCCTTCACCCTTACATTTTCTTGAAACTACGGTATAAGATGACTTTGCACTTCCCTAAAAGATTGTTCTTGTATTACCGAAGGCAAGGACATAGTTAGGCTTAAACCCTTAGTGTTTTCTAATATGTACCCTAGAGTTGGTTAATGTTGGTCTAGAACATCAATTGACTCTTATTCTTCCTATTCTGTAAGCACAATTAAGATTTTTGATGGGCCTACTTTGCTTTTTGGTTTTTGATCAAATAAATTCTATAAGTCCCAATTGGGTATGTCTTCTACATTGCAAGACTCAATTTGAATTTCAATAATTTTAGGGATTTCTACTAGGTCTTACCATTAAGAAGTGTCCACTAAAGCCTTAGTGTCTAAAAGTTCATTTGCTTCATCAGTGGATGTCTCTTCATCGTAATTAGAAAAAGTATTAGGACATAACTTGAGTGGATATGTAGTGGAGGATTCCAAGGATAGTTTGGATTCTTGTAGCTTAGAAGTAACATATGGTATTTCCATCCTTGTAATTTCTTCAAGGGTTTTCTCACTCTCCTCCCTAATTAGTTTCATTTCCTCTCTCCATTCTATAAAGTCAGCATATTTGATCCATTTTAAATGACATGAACTCCATTCTTTCTATAGTTGAGTCTTTGTAATGATTATTCTAACTCGTATGGCTCATGCTATTGTGGCATTGGGATACTGGGAAAGGATAGATTGGGTTGGAACCATGATTGTTATCCCTGATATTCTTGAAAATCATGGTAGGGTTGAGTAGGGTGGGACCATGA
This sequence comes from Warburgia ugandensis, assembly GCA_035236585.1. Classification (NCBI taxonomy): domain Eukaryota; kingdom Viridiplantae; phylum Streptophyta; class Magnoliopsida; order Canellales; family Canellaceae; genus Warburgia; species Warburgia ugandensis. The sequence continues at coordinate 44,274,929 of CP141127.1, read as the reverse complement.
TGGTTCTTCCTAAAAATTCCGAGACCATGGTTGCTCATGATGTATAGCCCATCCATTATAGGCTGTCTTAGGATAATAATTGTTAGGGTGTGTGAATGCCATAGGTGCATCCACTGACTCCTGATAATATCCATTGTAGGTGGTACTTGATGGCCATGTAGTAGTGGGTTATTATGGGTTAGAATAAGTGTAGCAATTGTCGTACTGGGGTTGTTGATATGGCTTAGTATTTTGCCTTGAAGCACTTAATTTGTCAAATGTACTATTCATCCTATCCATTACAACGTCAAATTTCATAGACAAATCAGGAGTAAAGCTTGTCTCTGTCTCATACATATTCTCATAAGGTAATGGCTTAAGAGGGAAATAGTAGTACAATGGTTGTAGACCATTCCTTTCATGATAGGTATATACAATGGAACTAATATACAATTAAAAACTCTAACCATATGATGCAATCGAAATGTTAGTCCTAAGCTAAATGATGCATAATCAATCCTAATGGTTTGCTACTCATGATGGATTTGATGATCTTTGTTAATGTGTAGGGTGGTAGCTTTTAAATCTAAATCTAGATAGCTCCTCCTCTTATCCAGCCTTGACTATTGCTTATTAGTTAGGTTTTGCTCTAAAGTAGTTAATACAATTCTCAACCAACATTAATGAAAGGCATGAAAAAATCACTTGAATTTTGAATACCCACTATAACCAAATGTTCAGAAGACACTATAGTGACAATAGATCTAACCCTTGAAAAAGGTTCCTATGAGCTCAATATCCTAAGTCTCTCATTATTTGAATTTAAATTAATGTTCAAGGGCTGGGATCATAAACATACAAGGAATTGATTGATTACCTAGGTGGGCTAATGATCTGGTGATTAAATCCAATCCTTATTTTATGAGAGTTTCAATGGGGCCCTTACTATCAATGTGATCCATTATACCATAAAGCACTTAATCATATAATGCAATACAACAAAACCAAACTAATACCTACTATACACTATCTAACAAAGGGTCAAACACCCATGCAACCTATGCATTGGTTATAGCTGAGCTTAGGCTAACCTTTGCTAAACAGGTGCACAACTAATGCAACAACCCTAAGTAAAGATGCAACAAGTAAGATGAAAGCCCTAATCTATATGAATTATCCTACCTTCCCTAATGCAAGATTACACTAAATACAACTAAATTAAAAAAATAAAAAGAAAGTGAGGGATACTTAGAGTGGGCTTTTTGATTAAGATCAAGTGGGTGACACTATACCCTACATTTGCATTGTATTATTACAACCCATTTAAAATTGAATAAAGAAATTACAAATTGCAATGGGACCTCATTACAAGTTCACTCAAAAATATTAAAAACACTAATTTAGTAAAGCAAATAAACCTTAAGTAATTTGATGAAGATTTGGCCTGGAGGATAGTTGCTACTCCTTTGCCTAATTCTCCTTGCACATAATCAAACAAAATTGGTCAATATTTGAGGAATTAATAAATCATGCAACAATGAATGCAAAACTCTAATCTAATGTAATTGAAAACCTAGACTAGGGATAAATAATCTAAATTAAGATCCAACCACAAATCCATTACGATTCCCCAGTAATGGTGCCAAAAATTGGGTGTATGTTTTAAAATTACTCACAAGTGCACGAATCACCGTAGCAATTACACGCGAGAGAGGTTGATCCTATGAGGAATCTCACAAAATGCATGTTGGATGGATCTCATTTAAACTATTTAACCATGCCAAAAGAATTGGATTTGACCTAGACTAAGGAGTTAAACTTACATGAAAACTAACAATGCATGAAATTGGAAACTTTCTAAATTTAGAACTTTTCTAACATGCTGTGAAACTTGAAAAAATTCTTAAATAAACCTAAACATGACTAATTTAGAGAATAAAATAAGAAAAATCTAAGGGAACAAATAAACAACATGGTGTGCATGAAACTAAAGTAAAAAGAATGCATGAAAGAAAGTAATAAGTTGCATGACTGGACATGAAAATCTGCATGGGCTGATATGTAAACTAATCTAACATGGCATGGATGAATGGAACTGGTCTTGAAGCATGGGAATCTAATCTAAATTGATTAATCATGTAAAAGAAAAACACTTCAAACCCATGGGCGTGAACCATGGGTTTTTTAGCATGGTTCCTTAGTGTAGTTTATGCGAAAACTAAATGCAGCCTTAATCTAGATTGAAATACATAGAATCAAAGCATTGGAAACTCAATTAATAGCCATGAAAAATTAAATCTCAAGCATCCAAAAGAACCACAACAGTGAGTGATTAATGTGGAAGTATAAACTTTCATTGATTGAATTAAGCATGTACAAGTGTGATGCAAGAGTGGTTTGCCCTCCAATGGGGTATGCGTACCCTTCTTGAACACAGAAAGAAATCCAAAACAAGGTCTTCAATCATCCAACCAGCAATTGATGGTAAGCATGTATGTTCTCCAAGAGAGATCTAAGGTAAATAAGATGGAAAAGAAAAGCAAGAGATGGCAAGGAACTTAAGGAAAAAGGATGAGCAATGAACTTGATCGAAGAACTACACTCTCTTGGTTGTCACTACAAGAGATTTACAGTTCTTAGATTCAAGGATCTAAATTGTAAATGAAAGTGCTATAATCAGAGGAAACTAGGCAAGGTAACAAAGAAACTAAAGCATGAGTTCAAGGACTAAAACAAAGCAATCACCAAGGAAAACAAACAAAGGATTCAAGGAAACCACTAGCCTAAACTTGAAGGACATTGAAGAGAGATCAAAACCAAAAGAGATGAGTTGTTGAGGAGTTGGAGAAGAGAAGGAACCAACGAGCATTACGTTGAGGGAATTAGGAGGAAAGAAGGGTGGAGATGCCTCTTTCTTAGGAGATGGCATCCTCCCCTTCTCCAATCTATTTTTTTATCATGTGAAACTCCTAAAAGATCTTATATGGGTTCACAACCTTCTAAAGAAATCCCTATGGGAAGTGTTAGGTGTCATAGAGAGGTTGGGCAATCAACTTAGAAACTTAAGACAACTAATAGGACATCAAAAGGGGGATAAGGTGGGTGGAGCCACCTTTTTATGAGGCGGTACTTTCCCTATTGTAAAAGTCATGGAGCACTCATGAAATTGAAAATGGAGGGATGGAGTTAGGAAGGAAAGAGAGGAAAAGAGATAATAATAAAGTAGATGATGTTGAATTAGAAGGAAGACTAGTTGTTGGGCTAAGTGGGACTTTTAGAAGGTGGGAGCCTCCACCTTTCTAGGAGTGTGTGTCTCCCCCTCGAAGAAAATAGTGGAATGCCTTTTTTGAATTGGAAATAAAGATGAAAGAGGGATGGAGTGAGGGGCAAAGAGAGAGAAAAATATAAGGATGAAGAGGTGGAATAAGGTGAGGTGATTGGGTAGAATGAAATTAGGAAAGTGGGAGGCATCACCTTCTTATGAAGGTATGTGTCCCCTAAGTGAAAATCATAGGTATATTGTAGAGTGAGGTGGAGAGAGAGAGAAAAAGATGGTTGGGAAAAGGAAAAATAAGGTGGGTTCATCCTATTAGTCCACATGCATGCTTGCCCATTATGATTTTCATCCAAATATCCTCTTAAAAAACCACTTTTCATTTTAGGATAATTAAGTAAAATTCTCCTCCAATAGTATCACTCCATGTAGCATTGGCTTAAGTATCTTGAATGGTTCATTTCAAGGGCTCATTTTTCTTGGCTTCATTGCTCACACCCTTGGTTTTAATGGCATGACTTGACTTCCTTAGCTTGTCACCTTATCTCATGGCTTATATGGTTAAGGTGGCATGAATGGCTCCCACACAAAGGTGGTACAATTCTAGGGCTTGTGCATGGGCCCATTTTAAGCACCTTTGGCTCTTCCAATTGCTTCTTTGCTTGCCTCAAAGATAATCTTAGACCTTGATCACACCTTGGATCGATGATATTTAGGCCTTAGCTTACTTAGGTTTCCTATTTAGACTAGGAAGTGTCATTAATGGCTTCAATTCTCATCTCGATTAAATTTAGCTGTTGGATCATCATCTTGATTCCCAGAAATGGTCAAAAACTCTAATTAAATCCTAAAAAGTATATGATTATTTACATACTTAGTTTGGATTAGCCTTTGAACTTGTAAAATAGTAAACTTTTGAACTATTAGGTTAGAGAGGTATGCGCTACAAATTTTTGGAAAATTCCTAGAAGTAACACTATAACACATGGGCTACTAATTAAGTACTCTTTATGCAAAATTGAACACTTTGTAGTCATGTTACTTTACCTAGCCGAACATTCAATAGAAATATTATTTTTAATATAAAATAAAGACATAAAACAAGTAAATGAAAGCAATAAACAAGTAACTAACTAAAAAGAAAATAATTAACTTCAGAAGGAAACAACTAAGCTAATCAACTAAGCAACTAGAATATAAACTCTAAATTAGAAGGAAAGAAATTAAAGAAACTATCTAAAAAAAGTAAGGAAATAAGCTAGAAAACTTTCTATAAGTACAACTAACTAAGAATTAAAAGAAAAGAACTTTTTCATTAATGAAAAATTAAAAAAATTACAAGGGTTTATTACATGAACAATGGAAAGCAAGCAAGTAAAGAAAGCAAATAAAGGTCCTTCAAATGCACGCTTGAATTCCACTACAAGGCCCTCATGTTGTGTTGCTCAATAAGAGCTTGTATACTTCTCTTCAACCCATAATACACTAAAATTACCACCAAGCTTTTCTCATCTCCTAAACCCAACATTCCACAAACCCAAAACAAACCCCATCCAGTAATCCTTAGGAATGGTGTAAGGATAAACAAAGGTGGTACAAAAAAAGGTATAAGGATAAACAAAGGTTGTCTGGAAGATATGTAAAGGACTTCTAAGATGTATTCACAACATTCATTTCTACCATAAGAGTGAACATTTCCTTTTTCATTGGCTATATTTTTCATTTTCTCATTTCTCTTGATTTTCGTTTTGGTATACCCTTTCTTTGAAATTTTGTCCCTTTATGTTCCTATATTAAACTGCATTGTTCATACTTTTCTTTAAGATATTCTTCAACCATCTCGACATATTTCCAAAAATCTATGTAATAGATATATTATAGGATCTTAATAAGGGTAATGCTCAATGGATTTATAAAGAAAAGGGCTTAATATAAAGGCTCAAAGGGTTAACTTGTGGAAAAATAACTTAAGGAAGGCTACTGGCTCTAGGTGTACCAAAGATGACCTCTATCATTTCCTAGGTTTCATATGACTTAAACATAACCATAAAGTGAATAGATATATGGTATAGTTTTCTAGATGATTTCCTATTAGTTGACCAAGGTAAAGAATAATGAGACCAACAAGGACATTAATGTCTACTGAAGAAAATTTTGAATTCATTTATAATCCTTTCAAAGAAAGATTAGCTCTGAGGCTCACATGGGTTAATATTCTCCACTTCTCTTATTCAACATCTCTGAGTTATACTTTCTCTTCAACTCAAACTACAAATATACATGACTTTTTTGTGTAATGAATATTCTGAGTTTAACTTTTCACGGAACACTTTAGAAAAGGGATAAAATTGTGAACTAATTGTATACAGATCTATTAATAAGTTTAAGTTCTAATGATAGACTGAATAATAAAAAAATTCAAATTCTCTTCCTTGCAAATAAACTTTTCATAAATTTTTTAATTAAAAATTTTTTTTTTCTAAGAAAAGATTAAGAAAACTATGGAAATGTCAAAATTTGAATGCCCTACCTCCAAACTTAAATTCAACATTGTCCCCAATGTCTCCAAATAAAAGCATGGGCTAATGCAAAAGTAAGTAGAGAGAGAAGTGTTAGAATGATATTACTCGCACTCTAACAATGGTGTCTTGATTTGTGAATGCAACCTGATAAAATAAGAATGCAACTGATTTAGACAATGATATGAAAGACCTACTTTTTATGTAGTTCTAATAAATTGGCTCCTCTAGAAGTAGTTTCTCCTATTCATCAGGGTTTCTCATTTCTAAATATGATTTCAATCGCTAGCCACTAACATTGGAAAGTTCACCATCTTTATCAATCTCTATTGCCCCATGAGGATAAATAGTCTTTACTATATATGGGCCATCAAAAGTAACTTTTCTAGAAAGAGATGTAGTCGAGAATGATAGAGTAGGACCTTATGACTTGGTTCAAATATGTTTTGTAAAATGGATTTGTCATGAACCATCTTCAAACCATCCTTGTACCTTTTAGCACTATCATATGCATATCTCTTATGTTCTTCAAGTTCTTGAAGTTGAAATTATCTATGGGTCCTAACTTTGTCATGATTAAAGTTGAGCTATTTAATTGCCCAATATGCTTTATGTTCTAACTCGCTAGGCAAATGACAAGCTTTCCCAAAAACTAAGCAGTATGGGGACATTCCAACAGGGGTTTTGTACATTTTTCTATAAGCAAAGAGTGCATCAGTTAGTCTATGAGATTAGTCTTCCCTACTAGAGTTCACTATTTTCTCTAGTATGCACTTGATTTTTCAATTAAACACTTCAACTTGTTTGTTAATTTGGGGATGGTACGGAATTTTAATTTTGTGGGTTACTCCATATCTCTTCATTATGGCCTCAAATACTCAGTTGCAAAAATGTTTTCATCCATCCTAGTAATAGTTTGTGGAGTACCAAAGCTTGAAATGATATTAACTCTTAAAAATGCAACCACACCTTATGGTCATTTGTCTTACACGCTACTAACTTTTCCCATTTGGACATGTAGTCCACTCTCACCAGGTTACATAGTTATGAAAGGGAACCATGAAGTATATGCCTCAAAGATAAAAAATTTCTACTATCCAGATTGGGTTTAGTGGAATCATGTCCCTTCGGGCCAATGTTCCCTAACTTTTGCAGAAATCACATGCTTTACAATACATGTAAGAATCATTAAAAATCATGGGTTAGTAAAATCCATACTGCAAAATCTTTGTAGTGGTCTTCTTTGCATGATAACGGGTCCCATAAGCATGGTCATGGAAAAAGGAGATGACTTTATTCTATTCATCATCTAGCGCACATTTCCTAAAGATTTGATTGGGATAGTACTTGAACAAGTACGAATCTTCTCATATTAAGTTCTAAACCATGGCTAGAAATTATATATATCTTACTTTGACCAATGTATTGACAGTTAATCTATAACAAGATAGTTGATAATGTTAGCCTACTAAGGTAACTCGAAAACCCATAGAAGTTGATTATCATGGAATGTTTCTTTTATGGCACATGCTCACCAGAAGACTTAATTATTAACCTGGATAGGTGATTTGCTACAACATTTTTAAAACTTTCTTATCCCTAAATTTTACATCAAATTCCTGTAGCAATAGAATCCATCAAATAATCATAGGTTTAGCATTCTTCTTAGATAGAAGGTACTTCAATGCAACATGATACGAGTAGATTATCACTTTATACCTTAAGAGGTAAGACCTAAATTTGTCCATTGCAAAGACTACAACCTACAATTCTTTCTTTGTAATGGAGTAGTTAAGTTGGGCATCATTAAGAGTCTTATTGGCATAGTAATCACATGGAAAAGTTTAGAAATTTGCTACCCCAAAATAGCATTGATTGCATAATTGAGAGCATCACACATAAACTCAAATGTAGCATTCTAATCAAGTGATTGTATGACAGGCGGAGAAGTGAGTTCGACTTTCAAATGTTCAAAGGCTTTCATGTAGTTTTCATCAAAGTTAAAAATCTCCTCCTTTGCTAGTAGATTATAGAGGGGCTTAGAAATTTTGCTAAAATCTTTAACGAATCATTTGTAAAATTCAACATGACCTAGGAATGAGTAGATCTCCTTGATCATCCTGTGAGGGGAAAGATTAGAGATGAGATCCACTTTCACCTTGTCAACCTCTATGCCTTGTTGTGATATTATATGCCCTAACATTATGCCACTTTTCATCATAAAATGAAAATTTTCCCCAATTAAGAACTAAATTCTTTTCTTGACACCTCCCTAAAAGCAGGGCTAAGTGGGCCAAGCACTCATCAAAATTAAATGCAAATATTGAAAAATCATCCATGAACACCTTAAGGAATCTTTCCACCATATTTGAGAATATAATCATCATACACTATTGAGAACTCATTGGTGCATTGCATAGCCCAAAAGGCATTCATTTCTAGGAAAAGCTGAATGGATAAGTGAAGGTAGTCTTCTCTTGATCCTCTAGTGCTATTAGGATTTGGTTATATCTAGAATATCCATCTAGGAAAGAGTAATATTAATGACTAGCTAACCTTTCTAGCTTTTGGTATATGAAGGGAAGAGGAAAGCGGTTTTCATTCCTGACTGAGTTTAGCTTTTGGTAGTCAATACAAACTCTCCACTTGGTGGTCATGCAAGTAGGCGCTAATTCATTATCCTCATTGCAAACTACCATGACCCTAGATTTCTTAGAGATAACCTAAGCAAGGTTGACCCATGTACTACTAGAGATGGGGTAACTGCTACCTACATCTAATAACTTAAGTACCTCTACCTTAACTACCTTCTCCATGTGAGGGTTTATCCTCCTTTGTGATTTTTGAGACATTTTACCATTCTCTTCTAAATGGATACAGTGCATCCAAACGATGGGGTAATTTCTTTAATGTCCAAGATGACCACCCTATGGCTGTCTTATGGTTTGAAGAACATTAAGTAGCTTACATTCCTATTCTTGATCTAGATCAGCAATTATAATAATAGACAGGGTTTTAAAGGGACCTAGAAATGCATGTTTTATACTTTCTAGTAAAGGGTTTTAGGTCTAATGTGGGTGCTTCCTTGGATGGGTCTTGAGCAATGGAAGGGTGGTATTAAGTCTCCATTTAAGAGTATCCATTGCCATTGCATCTTTAAGTAATGGGTCTATTCCTCCATGGAACTAGCTTGATCAGTCTTAGAGGATGAAAGGAAAGTGTTAAGAAATATACTCTCTATAAGATTCACAATAAATGAGTCTTCAAAGCCCCTCTCTTGTGCAACATTAAAAATGTTGAACTCAAGTTTCATAACGCTAAATGATAATTTCATAAGACCATTCATACAGTTGGTTATGACAATAGATGTGGCTAAAAATGGACCACCCAAGATGATAAGAATTTTAGCATCTAGATCAAATACATGTTCTATATCCAAAACTAATAAGTCTACTACAAAGATAAATTGGTCTACCTGTATGAAGACATATTTTGACAAATTGTTCTACTAATTGGAATGTAGTAGTAGTAGGTTTTAGCTTGCCTAAACCCTAGTTGCTCATGGACCAAGTACTACAAAAAGTTAACACTAACCCCTAAATCTAGAAGTGCATTATCAAATCTATGTTCTTTAGTAACACATGAGATTGTAGGGAATCCAGTATCTTTGTATTTTGAAAGGTATTGGTGTTGCAGAATGTTAAGTGTTCAATTTTTGGTCAAAAAACCCCTAATTTAGTGTTCAATTAGAGCATCTAGGCCATTAATTTCAAGATTTTACATAAAATATTTCATTTTAGCTTTAATTGGCCATCAACCATTGAATTGAAAGATTTAGTGGTTAGATGATCATTAAAGCTAATTAGAGGAATAATGAATGGTTTAGATTGTGCTAATTGGGTCCTGTGCATTGCAGATAGGTCAACTCAGGCGTGGACGCTCTAGATCGAATGAAGGATATTAGATGGAGATCAGATGAAGTTTCATGGAAAAAAAAAGACTTTGAAGACTTGCAGAGTTCTAGCAAGTCTAGAATTCTGGTGGACCCCACTCTCTCTCTTATCTCTTTTCCCTCTCTCTTATCTTCTCTTTTCTCTCTCTTTCCCTCTTATCCTCCACTCTCTTTCACGTCTCTCTCTCCCTCTCCTTTTTATTCCCCTTCCCCCCTCTCTCTAAAGACGGTCTTTTTCCTTTAGGGAGGCTGGGCTGGTTCTCCACTCATCCTTCCCCCTCCTTCGTCTTTTTTCTTCTCCACTTCTCTTCTTCTTTTCCTTCTCTCACCCTTCATCCTGTCTGTTCCCCTATCACCCTTACTCTCCTCTTCTCATCCTTCTCTCTTCAACTCTTCTCTTGGCTGGCCATAGGTGCGTGACACACCTAGAAGGCCTGCCTAGCATCATCTTCCCTCTTTCTCTATCGTTTCTAATCTCCTCTCAATCCCAATCTCTCTCTCTCTCTCTCTGGTCCTAGAGTTTCCAGTCACCCAATCTCCTTTCTCTCTCTCTCTCTCTCTCTCTCTCTCTCAGTTTATATCTTCCACCGGCATCCAATCTGCTCTGTTACTCTTGCATCACCTCTGTTCCCTGTTTCATCCCCTCTACCTCACCGCTCTTTCTCTTTCCCCATCTGCACAATCAGTATTGCCTAAACCCTGCCCAGTCCACTTCTCTTCTTCCCCCTCCTTCTCTGGTGGTCTTTCTCTACATCACCAGACGGTCCAAGGGAGGAAACCCAAGTCAGGTTTCCACTCCCTCGTCTCGATTCCTTTCCTCTCCCTCCTTCTTCTTCTTCTTCTTCTTCTTCTTCTTCTCCTCCTTCATTCTTCCCTTCTTCCCACCTTCACCAGTTTTCATCATTTTCACCTGGTTTTTTCATTAAAAACCAGAAATTCAGAAAGTTACAAGTCTGCCCTTGGCAGATCTCAGAAATTCCCAATGTATCCTCAAAGTAATTCCATCTGGGTCCTTTGTCAGAAATTCCATTTGTGTCCCCAGTCTAATTCCAACTGTGTCCTCACTTTAATTACATCTGTGTCCCTGTGCTATTCTAGTTTTGTTTTATTCACATTTTGACTATCCAGGGACAGTGCACTCTAGGACAGGCTTATCCAAGACTGATTATTTTGTTGCATTTTCTGTGTTTTTGAAATAAATAATTGTGTACATTGCAACAATTGAATAAATATGGATTTTATTTTATTGTTAGCTGAATTTTGCTATATTCTTTGTTTTGATTCTTTTATTAATTGAATTTTATTGAAAACTCCATCACTTCAAATCAAGTCCTTGTCGGATCGACCCATACTTGCATAAGCTACACTACAATAGCCTGTGCACTTGCGGTCAAACAATCAACAAGTTTTTGGCACCATTGCCGGGGACTTGCAATGGAGTTTTTATAAAATATAATTAAAAATCCAAAAAAATAAAGTTTTTGAAAAAATTCAAAAAAGAATAAAAAAAATTAAAAAAATTAGGAATTACATTTTAGGCATTATTAGGTGCATCTTTAAGTATTTTTAGTTGCATAACTACTTTATTTCCTGAATTTGGTACTAATCATTATTTTTCTTTTTCAGGAAATTGGATTAGAGCATCATCACTTAAAGGGTTGTAATAATACAGGGCAAGTGTGGGATAAGGTGGCCCACACTTGATCTTTATCAGAAACCTCACTGTAAGTCTTCTTACTCATTTATATTCTAGATTAGGGTCTGCATTTAGAATAATTTGCATTGTTTCGTAATTAAATTGCATATAGAAAGCATCTATTATAATTGTTGCATTTTAGGATTTTGCATTAGTTTATTATTTTCAATTGCATTTTAGGATACGTCTAACGCTTTAAGGTGGATTATATGTTGATCGAATTTCCATGGTGTGTAAAAATTAATTAGTAAGGGCACCCTACCCCTACAAGATCAAGGGTGGATTTCATCACCACTCCTTGGCCCACCTAGGATAATTACCTCAAGCATGCAACCCCACCATAATCTTTAAGTTAAAATCAATTAGAAGAGACCTATAGGGTCAGAACATGCTCGTAGGACCCTCTTAATAGGACACAATTTGCTGTCAATCTAACAGATTTTGATCACTGTGGTTATTAGGGGTTGTCTAATAGAGCCTCGCTCTTCCCCACCTCCTGTCGACGTTTGTTGAGGTCTAAACGCCTCCTTACATGAGGGTTGGAATAACCGCTTTGATTAGAACCTAACTAGTAAGTAGTAGTCAACTCCTAAAGAGAGTAGGAGCGTTAGTTCAGGCTAATTAAAAGCGTTGTCCCCATAGAAAATCAAGAAAATTAAAATATTTATGCTTGTTAGCCTTAGAGGATTACTTGATTGTGTTCTTGATTATGCATCATTCTAGGCATTTAGGTTGCATTATTTAGGATAGTCCTCTTCTAAAAAAATAAAAAGAAAAAAAGAAAAAAAGAAAAGAGAAGACATGATCAGGTGCATCTAATGAATAATTTAAACACTGATCAAAAGGGTAATTTACACCCTAGCATTAATAGAGAAGATATTTCCCCATGGAGAAACAATCCACTCTTTAATGATGATGAACCACCTTTCATCTTTGATAATTATGATGTTTCCTCATGGACGAGAAATCCTCTCTTTAATGCTGATGATCCTCCACCTCTATTTCATGATGATATGCCTCAATGGAGGAATCATTCTCAATCACATGGAAATAGGAGAAAGGACCAACATAAAACACATGAGAATAATCAAAATTCTTGTGGAAAGACACTAAGAGATTATTTGCAGCCTAATTATACCAGCACACTTTCATGTACATTTTTTCCTCCAAATGCTGGTATGATTGACTTAAAGGTGGGAGTAATTCAATTACTTCCCAAATTCTATGGGTTGGATAGTGAGAGTCCTTACATGCATTTAAAAGAATTCAATGAAGTGTGCATGACTCAACATACACAAAACATCAATTTAAATATAGTAAGACTCAAACTATTTTCTTTTTCTTTAAAGGAAAAGGCTAAGATGTGATTTCATTCAATGCCACCATGTTCCATACGAACATGGGAAGATATGACTAGGAAGTTCTTGAATAAGTTCTTTCTTAGACATAAGACAATAGCTCTTTGTCAAAATATAGCGAATTTTACCCAGACGGATAATGAAACTTTCTATCAATGCTGGGAAAGATTTAAGGAATTATTGTTGACTTGTCCACATCATGGATACAAACTTTGGCATATCATTAGCTTCTTTTATGAAGGACTTAAATCTAATATGCGTCAATTTGTTGAAATGATGTGCAATGGTAATTTCTTAAATAAACAACCTGAAGAAGCACATGAGTATTTGGAATGGTTGGCAGAGAGTGCACAAACTAGTGCTGATTCAGAAAAAGTAGGTTTTTCAAGTGAGCCTAAGATCACCACCACATCCTCTAGGGGAGAAATATATGCTATGACTGAAAAAGATGATATAAAAATAACATCCCTAGGTAGAACAGTTGAGGCCATGGAAATGGAGAAATGTCCCTCTAAGAAAGTCGAACAGGTGTATGATATTTGTGAAAGTGATACACACCCCATTCAGGAATGTCCTATTGCTCCTGCATTTCAGGATGCTCTTCATGAATCAAGACATTCTTATGAGCAACATTTTTCCCCATCTTTAGAGACATATAATCCTAAATGGAGTAATCATTCCACTTTTAGAAATAAATATAAGGTTAATGTCTCACAGAAGTCCCAACATCAATCCTATCACCACAAAGGACCATTAGCTCGTGAACCTTACCTTCCTCCACATAAGAGGAAAGTGGAGGATAATTTCCATCAAGTCATGCAATACCAGGATAAGAAAATTGCTCAAATTAAAGCCCAATTAAAAGAGAACACAAATTCCATGATTGAATTGAAGGACATGATGTCTCAAATGCTACATACTATTAAAGAGGAATGTCCTATTCCACCAAATGAATATCTTGATGATATGGATGTAGGAGACGAGATTAATTCTTCATTTATAGACATGGAACAAACAAAGGCAATTACCATTATTCATAATGGTAACATAATTGAGCAATCTGGACCTAAAACGGCTGAAATAGTATCTAAACTGGTCAGAAAAAGAGATGAATTTATTGATCAGGAAAATGTCACACCCACTGAGCAATATGACATCCTTGTTCCATTTCCAAAAAGGTTGCATCGAACTCCTACAATTATCTCTAATTATGTGAAGCGGCTTGAAGATAAATTTATCTTGCCTTGTGATAAAATGAAAATTTTTAAATTGCAAGATAAATTTATTCATCATTCCTTTTCAGAGGCCCGTCTAGCTTATTTTGTATGGGACCGAGGGAAGTTTCGAACTCAGTAATGTTTTTCCTCTGAAAATTTTCATTTGAAAATAAAGTATGTAGCATAGTTTTTACTTTCTTATTTTTCTTTTTCAGATTTTTTTCTCTATCTCTTAATTTTTTTGCGTTTCTCAATGGATTATCATCATCATACTTTTTAAACATTGAGGACAAGGTTTCTATCAGGTTGGGGGGTGTAGAATTCTTGCAAATTCTAGTTTTCTTTTAGTTTTTAGGTGATTTCCTTGGTTTTTCAAAAAAAAAAAAATTTTGAAAAAATGAAAAGTTTTAGGTCATTTCACATACTATAATGTGAATTGGATTTTCTGAAGTGTAATCTAAATAACTTAGCTTATTAATGGAATTGAATATGATTAATTCATCATTTTACTCATTTTCTAAAGTATTCCATAAAAGCAAAGTCTTAGATCACATCTGTATGCCTAACTTAGAAATTCTGAAGAAATTCAGTGGAGACCTATAACCTAAGTGAGTTTTAGAGCCATTTATTTGTTTTGAGAGGTTATAAATATTCCTAATTTTCTTCACCGTGCTTAACGAAAATCGATCCCAAACAAATTTGGCTAATTACTTGAATAATTAGAATACTACCTTTAAAATTCTAGAAATTCATTGAATTTGAGAGATTATAGGTAAGCTAGAAAATGATTTAGGCCATCCTTGTTGTTAAATTAGAGACATAATGCCTACCCAGAAGTATTTTTACCACTAGTTAGCCAAGTTGAGCCTTTTAATATAAGCCTTTTCTTTTGTTACCCTAATTACCCTTTACCCATATTAACCCAATATAAATTATCCATTACCCATTTTTCTTTGAAAAATAAGTTAGAGAAGAATGAAAGAATATCTTTTAGTTGAAATGAAAGTAGAAAAGTGGATATAAAGAAAAGAAATATTCTTCAAAGTGAGTCAAAAGTACTAAAATATAAAGAAAAAAGTTGGAAAAAAAAGAGTTTGAAGAATGCAAAGAAATAGAAAAAGGAATATTCACTTCAGCAAAGAAAAGAAGAATTGTCTACTTTGGTAGAAGACCTCTACTTATTTTTTGAAGAAACTTTGAATATCCTTATACCCTTTCTTTGGTACCCTGTCCTAAGCCTATGTTTCATCCCAGTTAAAGACCTATTGATTCTAGGATGAATATAATCTTGATAAGAAAATGAATGGATATGATCTAAAAGAGTGGTATTTCTAAATATTCAAAGGTAATGGCATTTATTCCAAAGGGATCAAAATAATTCCTTAGTAACTCTCGTTCTTCAAGAGTATATGTGAGCTAAATTTATTTTCATTGACTCTTCTCACATAATTAAAAGAGAGATATGATTTGAACCCTCTATCAGAGAGACTTTATTTTTGAGTGTATGTCATTAGTAAGGATTGAGGTCAAAACATATTTCAGATGGAGTTCAAAAGTTAGAAGTCTACTTAGAGATAAAGATTATTCTATGTGTAGACTGTATACACACACACTCACTCTGAGATTTGAGCCTAAATGGAATATTTTTAGCATATGGGTAGGGTTTTGAATTACTCAGTCATCTTTATTAGTTTGCTAAAGTAGATAGATTTATTAAAGATAATTCTCTCAAAAAAATGGAGATAACTTGAAAAATAAAAAATTTTGAGTTGATTTTTTGCATCTTTTGCTAGGGACTAGCAAAATGCTGGTTGGGGGTTGTGTTAAGTCTTCAATTTTGGTCAAAATACCCCTAATTTAGTGTTCAATTAGAGCATCTAGGCCATACATTTCAAGATTTTACATAAAATATTTTATTTTAGCTTTAAATGGCCATCGACCATTGAATTGAAAGATTTAGTGGTCAAATGATCATTAAAGCTAATTAGAGGAATAATGAACGGTTTAGATTATGCTAATTGGGTCCTGTGCATTGCAGATTGGTCAAATCAGGTGTGGATGCTCTAGGTCGAATGAAGGATATTAGATGGAGATTAGATGAAGTTTCAATGAAAAAAAAGACTTTGAAGACTTGCAGAGTTCTAGCAAGTCTAGAATTCTAGTGGACCCACTCTCTCTCTTATCTCTCTTTTCCCTCTCTCTTATCTTCTCCTTTCTCTCTCTTTCCCTCTTATCCTCCACTCTCTTTCACGTCTCTCTCTCCCTCTCCTTTTTATTCCCCTTCCCCCCTCTATCTAAAGACGGTTTTTTTCCTTTAGGGAGGCTGGGCTGGTTCTCCACTCATCCTTCCCCCTCCTTCCTTTTCTTCTTCTCCACTTCTCTTCATCTTTTCCTTCTCTCACCCTTCATCCTGTCCGTTCCCTATCACCCTTACCTCTCCTCTTCTCATCCTTCTCTCTTCAACTCTTCTCTTAGCCGGCCATAGGTACGTGACACACTTAGAAGGCCTGCCTGGCATCATCTTCCCTCTCTCTCTATCGTTTCTAGTCTCCTCTCAATCCCAATCTCTCAGTCTCTCTCTCTCTCTCTCATCCTAAAGTTTCCAGTCTCGCAATCTCCTTTCTATCTCTCTCATTTTATCTCTTCCACCGGCATCCAATCTGTTCTGTTCCTCTCCCATCACCTCTGTTCCCTGTTTCATCCCCTCTACCTCACTGCTCTTTCTCTTTCCCCATCTGCACAATCAGTACTGCCTGAACCCTGCCCAGTCCACTTCTCTTCTTCCCCCTCCTTCGGCGGTCTTTCTCTACATCACGGGACGGTCCAAGGGAGGAAACCCAAGTCAGGTTTCCACTCCCGCGTCCCGATTCCTTTCCTCTCCCTCCTTCTTCTTCTCCTCCTTCATTCTTCCCTTCTTCCCACCTGCATCGGTTTTCATCATTTCCACCTAGTTTTTTCATTAAAAACTAAAAATTTAGAAAGTTACAAGTCTGCCCCTACCAGATCTCAGAAATTCGCAATGTATCCTCAAAGTAATTCCATCTGGGTCCTTTGTCGGAAATTCCATTTGTGTCCCCAGTCTAATTCCAACTGTGTCCTCACTTTAATTACATCTGTGTCCCTGTGCTATTCTGGTTTTGTTTTATTCACATTTTGACTATCCAAGGACAGTGCACTCTAGGACAGGCTTATCCAGGACTGCTTATTTTGTTGCATTTTCTGTGTTTTTGGAATAAATAATTGTGTACATTGCAACAATTGAATAAATATGGATTTTATTTTATTGTTAGTTGAATTTTGCTATATTCTTTGTTTTGATTCTTTTATTAATTGAATTTTATTGAAAACTCCATCACTTCAAATCAAGTCCTTATGGGATCGGCCCGTACTTGCATAAACTACACTACAATAGCTTGTGCACTTGTGGTTAAATAACCAACACAGAACAGAAATGGCTTGACCAGCTTGAGAGGCCCTTATATGCACATTAAGCTCATGCTTTCATGTATAAAGGTCCTTTAGAAATTTAAAATAAGCAGGGTAATCTTTGATGAAATGTTTATATTAAATTGTTTAAATATGTCCATTATCTCATTATAATTATTCTCCTCCTTAGTTATGTTTAGTCTTTGAAGGAAGGGAGCATTAATAAGGGGTTCTTGTGAAGACAAAGTTGCCTGTACTTTTTCTTTTCCTTTTTGAGGTTGGGGGTTTGTCCTATTTTGACCTCTTGATTATCTACTTGTTTTCCACTCCTAAGGGTTTTGATGGACTTGACTTAATTAGATAGTGTAGAACAAATTTCATATGAACCCTTGGGATTTAGTACTAGTTGACTAGGAAACTTACCTTTTTTCTCTCTTGAAGAGTAGCTGAGTTGCAATAAACTATGACATGGCTTGCAAAGTCTACCTAATATAATTTTTAACTTGTTTTGTGTCATTTTGAAATTGCATAGTTCCTTGCATGAACATATTCAAAATTTCCTCCAGTGATTGTTTCCTTTATTGGGGTGGAAATTGTGGAGGTGGCTATTGTTGTGGCTGAGCCATGTTATATCTTAGAAAGGTTGTTGAGGGGGATTCCTCTACAAACCCACTTGATTATTCTTTGACCATGAAAAGTTGGGATGCCTAGCCCATTTAGGGTTGTAGGTCTCAAAATAAG
This sequence comes from Warburgia ugandensis, assembly GCA_035236585.1. Taxonomy (NCBI): domain Eukaryota; kingdom Viridiplantae; phylum Streptophyta; class Magnoliopsida; order Canellales; family Canellaceae; genus Warburgia; species Warburgia ugandensis. The sequence continues at coordinate 44,256,767 of CP141127.1, read as the reverse complement.
GGTTATTGTTGCTAGGCTGGTAGATATAGTCTCACTTAGTAAAGAGAGTTGTAGATTCGTTAGATCATGTATTCCTAACATTTTCTAACTCTGAAAAGAACTTAGCAAAATCAAAGCTAGATGGACATGATTGAGCAGAGTGATTTGGATTAGAATAGATTGAACATACATCACACTGAGGTTGCATAAGAGATTTGTTCATCATGAAGGCATCTATTCATTGAGATAGATCATCTATTTTGTTTACCTTTTAGGTTAACATGTCAATTTTACTATAAAGATTAGGAGTGACCCCAATTTCATAGATATTGCCTTCCTTTTGCGGTGGCGAATTTCATTTTGTTTAGGTAGAGTAATCCTATTGCTAGAATTTCTAAACAAGTTTTTCAAAGAAATTCCAGGCTTGTACATTGCTTCATGTCATGAAATCTATTGTTGTCTTAAATAAAACTCACAAGCACATGAATCATTTGCAATATAGTATGCTAGTGAGGTCAATCCCATGAAAAGTTGAAGTAACGTGATGGTAGTGGTCCCTACTTTAAACCATCTAACCTAGCAAAAATTTAAGTGATTTTTTCCCTAAATTGAGAATGAAAATTAACACATGAAATTGGAAACCAAGCAAGAATAAGAAACATGCTAAATTGAAAACTTTCTTAAAATAGGCACTTTTTAAAATTAAAACTTTCCTAAATTAAAAAATTCTAATTTTATCACTTTCCCAATTAAAACTTTCCTAAATATAAACTTTCATAAAATGCAATTTATCATCTTTCCTAAACTAACTTTCCTAAAAATTAAAGTAACAACTAATTTAAGGAAAACGTGCTTTAACAAACTACTTTCCTAATCATGCAAAACTAAGAAAACTAAGCAACCAAATCAACCATTTTAACAAGTGTGACAAAATTAATCACTTTTTAACTAACTAAAATGTGAACTAAAGGAATTTAGCCACAACTAAATGAGAAATAAATGAAAGTAGTCACTAACAAAAAATGAAAGGGAAACTACCCAAATAACATACATGTAACCATGGAATGGTAAGTATGATTTATTAGATAGATGTGGATTTAATCACCTACTTTGAAAACCTAAGCTTCCAATCTATTTCTAACATTAACTAAGCTATCTAACAATCTAGTTGGGCTCTTGAAAAATCAAGTAAACATGATTGTATGGTGTAAGAAATTAACATAAACCATTCATGCAAAGAAATTCCAGTAGTAAGGTAATTGAAACATTCAATGAATGGAACATGTAAAACATGGAATTAATCACTTCTAATGTAATGAAACATTCAATAACAAAGATAATTAACTACTGGACATAAACACGAATTGAAAATTTCAACTAACTTTATTGATTCAAATAAAAAAGTCATCAACATAATACCCCATACATTTAATCCAAATCTGAAATTTAAATGCTATTAAAATGATGTTCACTTAATCTCAACCATTCCTTAATTATAAGCCAATTTCTTCTTCAATTGTTCCAACAATCACTCATGAACTAACATTCTTGAAATCAAGGGAAAATTCTACGAAAAACTAAGGCAATAGCCAATGGAACTCAAGCAACCAAAGGAGGAAAATCAAGAGGGCTGAAAGAGAATAAATGTGCAATGAAAGGTAAGGAACAAAACTAGATTCAAGATGACTTCCCTTTGCTGTCACTCCAAGGGAAAACCATCCTTGAATCTTATTTTTAAAAGCAAGGAAAGATAACGGAAAACAAGACAAACTAGCATGAAAAGTAGTAAATTCCAGCAAAGAGAACAAGGAAGCTAACCAACCTTCAAAGATAAATAACAAAAAACCCAAAAATCTTAGGTTGAACACTTGAGGAAGAAGAATACACCTTGGAATGAAGTGGAACCAGCCAAATACTCCACAAAACAATAACAAAAGAGGTAAAAGTAGGCCATAGGAAGGGGGCTCCTGTGTGGTGGGGATTAAAGTGTGTCAATTTGAATAGCTAGGATGGGGGAAAGGGTAAGATATCAAATAGGAAGGTGTGGAGAAGGAGATGACTGCCTTAAGGAGGGGAGGATGTGGGAGATGCCACCTTTTTAGGAAGGAGGTCTTCCGCCTTTCAATTAGGAACGTGGGTAGGGATTGGATGAAGGGTGTTAGGTGGAGAGTTTTGTTTGGTTGGGAAGTTTCCTAAGAGGTGGAATTTGATAGAGCTTTGGAAAGATGCAACTCTACAATGGAAATTCGTAGTGCATCTTAAGGGTGAGGTGGAAATTATAGAAAAAGTGAGAAAAACACTAAAAATAGAATGCACTTATCTCATTGTCCACATGCCATCTTATTCTAGTAGATTTCCCTCAATTTTATTCAAAATATCTCATGGATAACTCTCTTGAATCTCCTCCAATCCTAACCTTCCATTAAGCTTAGCCTCGTGGCTTAGATGGCTAACTTTGAAGGCTCCATTGGCTAGGCTTCGTGGCTAAATTTGGAAGCTTTCTTAGCTTGACTTCTTGGCTCCATCCCTTAGCCTGAGTGGCTTTTATGGTTTGGCTTAAATTCCTTAGTTTTCCACCTTCTCTCATGCCTTATATGGCTAAGGTGGCTTAAGTGCAAAGGTAGTGAGAATGCATGACTTACTTCATGGGCCCACTTTGACCATCTTTAGCTCCTTTAATCATATCTATTACCAGTCCACATGACTTTCTTGGCCTTTGGTTTATGTTGAAGTAATGATTTTGAGGCTTTGACTAAATCCTTTGATCTGCATTTCAATCGATCTTGGCCATTGCATCACAATCTTACTTCCTATAAAAATTGAAAAACCCTAATTAAATCATAGAAAAATATGATTAATCATATACTTACCTTGGAATAGCCTATGGACCTACAAAATAACAACTTTTGCTTCATTAGGTAAAAAATGCAATAGTTGCGAATTTTGGTCTAAAAACTTAATTTACCCCTATAAGTTATAGTAGATGGGTAACTAATTGGGTGGTTTTTATGAAAAATTAAACATTTATTACACCCCCTAACAAGCATTTTGCTAGTCCTAAGAAATACATGTGAAAACTTATTTTATATAAGCAAATACAGGGTGCCACTTTTGTAGGTACTCACAATTACATTTAGCACATGCAACAAGCCCTTAAACCCCTATGTTATCCTCATTGACTATACCCATAAAATTGTCAAATGTTTTGTGAAAGTCTTTTATTCATCTGAGAAAATATTCTTTTATTTAGCTCATCATAATTCCTAAATTTATCTTTCTAATAAAGATGAACAAAATGGTTCAAAATCCCACCCTTATCTTAAGATAACCCATTATTTCATTACACCTTGAAAGATGAGTGTGTACTATAGCAGATATATATAATTATAGTCTCCAAGTCAAATATAACTTAAATTACCATATAAATGTATGCTTTGACTTCAATTCTCATAGGATATACTTAACACTCATAAATAAGTAACTGAGAAAGGTGCACATCTCTTATTAATATGTGAGTAGAATGTTGTTCAATAAATCCAAAAGTCTCACATATTTCATATAGAAGAATGATAACTTAGAAAAAATGATAATGGTTTCATGAAAGGATATTAACTACTAAGAATGTTATACTCTACCAAAGTCCTTATTCATTCATAACCATTTCCACCATACTACTCCTATGCTTAAGTTAGGACTTCTATTAGGATGAAACATAGGCTTAGGTAAGGGTTATCAAAAGAATGGATGTAAAGGTAAATAAAGGTTATCTATAAAATATATAAAGGTCTTCTATCAATGTATTCCCAACTTTTCCATTTTTCCTCACAAGAGTGGACATTCATCTTTTTCATTGGTTATTTCTTTTCTTTTTTTTACTTTACTTTATATAGAGCCTCTTTGAATTTTTCTTCTTTTTTCACCCTTCTTGATGTTCTTCTCTTGAATTGGCTTGTTCATACTATTTCTTAAGATGTTCTTCAATATTCTCTACATATTTAAAAAAAAAAAGGGTAATGGATATATATTAGGTGTTTAATATAGGAAAAGGTTGTTTGGTTAACAAAGAAATGGATGATATTTGAAAGGCTCAAGTGGTTAACTAACAGAAAATAATATAGGGAAGGCTAATGGTTATGGGTTTTACTAAGGATGGCCTCTATCATTTCCTAGGTTTCATATGACTTAAGAATGATCATATACTTAAGAGATATATGGTATAATATTTTGTGATTTCTTAATAGTTGACCAAGATGAAGAATAATGAGACCAACTAAGAAATAATGTTCACTGAAGAAAATTTTAAATTTATGTATAGCCCTGGAAAAAAGAACGAATGGCTCTAAACTCTCTTGGGTTATAAGTCTCCATAGATCTTCTTTAGGATCTCTAAGTTATATCTTCTCTTCAACCTAAACTATATATAACTATTTTGTCCAATTAATGTTCTGAGTTTAATTTTTCATGAGATATTTTATAAAAAGAATAAAATAGTGAACTAATTGTATACAACTCTATTAATAAGCTAAAGTTTAAAAGTTAGTTGGATAATCAAAAAGTTTAATCTCATCTTTATAAAGGAACTTATCAAAAATTATTTTTCAAAAATTTTCAAAAATGCAAAAAAAACCTTAGAAATCTCATTTCTACACCACCAACCTAAACGAAACATTGTCCTCAATGTTTGAAATATAGGACCCCTAATTGATAAATGCGTAATGTAGTCTAATGAGACTTTCTACAAAATTCCTAGGTTACCACCCAATAAGTGCCAAGTTTAACATCTTTAGCTAGGCATAATCTATAACTAATCTAACCATTTAAACCTAGACCTACTCAGTTAAACTAATTTTTTCTAATCCTATTCCTAAGAATGAAATGACAAGATTTCTCACGCCACTTCAGAACCTTGCGGTAGTCTTATATTTCCTTCACCTTAAAATTTTAAGTGGTGGTAACAATATGCACTACTGCATCGAGGGGTTTATAAGATGGTTAAAAATGGTTATAAAAGATGGTTAAAAACCATCTTATACTAGGACGTCTTATAAAATGAAAACAAATATAAGAAGGTTCTTAAAATAATCTTATATTAAGACTGTTATAAGATGGTTTTTGAATAACCGTCTTATATAGCTTAACTTTTATAAGACGATTTCAAAAAACCCGTCTTATAAATATGCAAAATATAGGATGGTTTTTCAAAAACCATCTTATAAGTCAAAGTAATATAGGATGTTTTTTTACAAATTCTCTTATATATCATTAGAAGTTGTATAATATAGGACAATTTTTGAAAAACTATCCTATAATTGTGTGCAATATAGGACGGTTCTTCAATAACCGTCTTATATATGATTAGAAGCTGTGTAATAAAGGATGGTTTTTTTACGAACCGTCTTATAAATGTGTGACGACTAGGGTTTTTATAATGAAATTTTAAAATAACAAGGTTTCACTTGCAAGATCGATCTCTATTTTTAAAATAATTTTTCAAAATGAATGCAGTAAAAATTTTCTTTTATTTGAAACTTTTTCACAAAAACCCTAATTGTCATTAATTAATCTCAATGAACAGATAATTTGTTATCATCGATAAATGAATCATGCCATAGAAACTTTTGGACAAAATAAAAAATGAATAATTACCATTCCCAAGATTGTTAGTCACAGCCCAAATTACAAATAATTATTTACAACCAATTTTACATCAAATACTAAAAGGATCACTGAATATGAAATTTGGTACAATTATATCCTCACTTAGCCTTATCTTTACTCACTTGACTTTAGTACTCTCTGAAGCTCCTTCTAATTGCACTTTGTTTGATCTGAAAAATAATGGATTTGATTGAGTATTCATCATACTCAGTAGGTGATCTGATACTACTAATTTGAAAACATGGCATGCAAGAGGCATAATTTCAAGAAAAGTAATAAGATCAAGCAATTCTATTTTGTATAACCATGGGTATTTATGCATAAATTACAAAACCCATTTACACATTTTCAAACCATGAAACTTTTATAGAATCCATTAATTAGCAATATAAACATTACAAAAATAGTAGCAGTCAATCAATTCATACACTAGAATTTTCGGCGAACACATCAAGCCAACTGCTCAAAATCAATAATTCATATAATAATAATAATAATTACTAAAATCTTAAAGTAGTAATTGATCAAATCAAATGATAGAATTTAAACCCCACGGTAAATATCATGAATGTGGATATCTCGGCGAACACATCAAGCTGATGGGTCGACGAACATATCAAGTCGATGGGTCGGCAAACACATCAAGCTGACTGGTCACAAGTACCATCTACTACCATCTCAAAGCAATATGCATATTGATATCAAAACCAAAATCATAGGGTTAACTATGCTCATGACTAGAACCCATTCTAGAATCATGTGTCTCCAGTATCTAGAGACTAGCTCACCATAGCCTCTATGACGACTATGGATATGTCCTTGAAAAGGGTGCCATGAACACTTTTAGTGGTCATCCCTATTTACCACAGCAGTCGAGGAAGGGACAATGCCACTTTGGGTAGTGATACCTACCACCTTTGGTGGTTAGAGGTTGGGAGGCCAACCCTATACATAAACAACCTCTTAGCATAGTGCCCTCTAGGCTCATTAGCCAAAATGAAAATATACATATAATCCAAATCTCAATCATTGTAAATCATGCAATTAGTTTTAAGACATGTGAGCAATGCATACATAAAATATGTTTAATGCAAACAATCACATTCAAGACCATAAATCATGAAGACAATTCTACATGCTTGTTATAAGAATATCATATCTCAAAAAGCACACTAAACACTATAATAAAATCAAGTAAATCAATTAGATTTTGGAATGCATTTGAAAACTTAGTAGTATCAAACTACCTACCTCAAAAGATGTTACTTAATTCGTGTCCTCCTTTAGTTTAAATCCTAAATCTTCTTCAAGGTCTTTATGGTATCCTATACATAAGATTTTAACTATTATTTCTCGATCATTAATCAAGTTCACAGCTTAATAGCCTAGATCATCTATTTAGACTCTGATCCCATCCATAAGTGATTAGATCTATGATCTAAGGGTGATCATCCTTAATTCAGGGTTGAATTGGATATTTAAAGCTTCTAAGTTATCCAGTAGACCACTTATTAGGTTCAGATCATCTTTGATCTAGTAGATCTATGAGATTTCTAGGGTTTTTAGGCTATAAACAAATAAAATCATTCTTTGATCTTATATTTTATTCCATAATTAGGTCCAAATCATTGATACGATTCTAACAGACCTTTTGAATCATTAATCAGAGTTGTATAGGTCATGAAATTTAAGAATTTGTGGTTTTGATCAGTAGGGATAAGGCAGGTCCTAAGCATCACTGTTCCCAGGATGCTACAGTACTGTGGCCAAACCGAAACACCTTCCACATGTGTACACATGCACGAGGGTGCTCCTCCATGAGTAGTTCCTGGGCGTGCTTCTCGAACTGCATCCTTGTAGCAGGTCAAGTGGACCAGGGCAGAATAGTCTAATTTGGACCGTCCGTTCATCTCAGTCTCTATCAATGCTAGAGATCACCCAAAATTGCTGTCTTTACGTATCCTAAGGTTTTGGGTTCCCCTGGTTTCATTGGGCAACTCAGATCATCCATTCGAGTTGCCCCAGAGATGATCCTCAATAGATCCGACAGATCTGTTTTCACTAGCATATTACCTCCTAGGTGATGATAGATCTGGCTTAGATCTAAAGGAAACTCGCTAGAGAAAGAGAAGAGCAGAGGGAAAGGGGCTTACTTGGGTGGCTGGAGAGAGAGAAGATCTGGGTTTTCCCAGTTATGCAAGGTCTTCTACGTTGCCAAAACCTTAGATGCAGTAGATTGTCAGAGTGGAGGGAGAGAGGTGTGATGAGAGGAGTAAGGGGAGACTTATAAAGGTGAAGGGCGGTGCCGTCCCCATGGCGGTGCCACCATTTTTTTCAGCGCCGCAAAGGAAGAAGACCATAGAAGTTTGGTGCTTGCCAGATTTTCGGTGTAGACGCAGCAGTGACGAAGGCTGATGCAGGTGATGATGCATGGATTGCACGGTTATGACATAATGGGGGTGCCATTAACAAAACAGCTTCATGTGTTTTTTTTTTTAACTTTAATTATTGAAATACTCTTCATCTTCGAACGCTCATAACTCTTTCATACGAACTCCTTTTTTAGTGTTCTTTGAGGCGTTGAAGTCCATTTCTTGAGTAAAATCTAGTTATGGAGATATTTTCATCAAATTCTCTATTTACATATATTAAATAAAATAGAACATTTATCCACCCATCCAATATAATTATTTTCTAAAATAGATAAGATATAAAAATTTTGTAAATTATAAATATTGTGATTGATTGTGAGTGAAAGAGGGTTACTATTATTTGATAAGAATATCTTAAAATTTTTAGTTATTACAGAATGTGTCTAATATAGGGTTTTTCAATAACCGTCTTATAAATCTATCTAAATAAAGGACATTTGTTCAATAATAATCTTATAATCCTATAAAATATGGATATTAACCATCTAATGAAGCTATGCAATATAGGATGGTTTTTCAAAATCCATCCTATATAAACATGGATATTATAGGATGGTTTTTGGAAAAACATCTTATAAAGCTGTATAATATAGGATGGTTTTTCTAAAACCATCCTATATTGCTTATACTTTTCACACGAATTGTGTGTTCCTTTGTTGATTTCTGTTTATACATTGTTCCTTTAGTTTTTGAAGTTCATTGCTACATTTCTGGAGGCTACAAATCATTTTACAAAATACATTCATTCACATTCAACACTTCCAATATTCCACATCAAACTTCTCCATACACACTTCTTAGTTAATTAAAGAAAGCATAAACATACTTAAATTAGAAAAATGGAACATGTGCATCCAAGTAGAGTAGTTGTAAATTATACTTCAATGATAAAATTGTTTTATGTTCAATAACATCAGATATCTACAAATTAGCAATCAAAAGGTATTCAGTCCATTCCATTCTGATGTCATCTATATCTAATAAGGAGTAACTCTTGCTACCCAAATCATCTTGAAAGACAACAAATATTAAATCAATTGAGGCATTAATGTTGGAGTCATTTAAGAGATGTAGAAAACCATAAGAATGATGATCAATTAATTAATTGAACCTTTCTCGATTGGGAGATCATAAATCCTTTCCGAATGAGAGTTCGCATATATCTATGAACATAATCCTCACACTCCCAATCAGATTGCTGTCTAGGACACTGCATAATAAAGTGAACAGATCATAAAGTTCAAATATCATGTGTAATTATAAGCCTAGGTTATAGGGTTATACTAAAGAAGTAGTAAACCTTACCTTGACCCTTTTCTAGGTTAGTTTTGTTGGATGGTTAATATTTTCTATCTCAGCCCATTTATACCATGAACTGCACATATATAAGTAAAATCATTATATATGAATAAAGAGGATATTTATCAATTATCCAACTATTATAATGAATGAAATAAAAGTCAAACTTACTTGTTGATGACTTCCATCAGTAGGCCTCGAATTTGCACTCCACAAGAATAAAAATATATTGCAATTCCTCCATACACATCCAAAGCTAGCAACATCCAATAGGACCTATATAGATAATCAATCAATTAAAAAATGACAAGCTTAACTTATATACATATTCATGTTTATGTGGAATAGTAACAATTCATGTAATAACTTACCCACTATTGTATGAAATCCATAAGGCCTGCCCCTTGTCACAAGGTATGATATCTTCTATTTGTTTCTCCTTGGGCAAATGCTTCTTTGGTCCAAAGACAACAGCAGGGTCAAGGAATTTGCAAACATCCTTAACCTATAATCTTTTCAATTTATCATGCAAAGACCTACATAAACTTAATGCCAAATACTTATCATGTCCTATTAATAAGTAATGTCAATTTGATTCTTAATAGAGTAATTATAGGACATACCCAATATAAATCACGATGTGCATGTCTTCCAACTAAGCCATATTACTTATGGCTAAGAGGTCCTCTTTCATGATTGAAACCTCAACTACATCGTGGGCAAGAACACTAGCCTCTATCCTTATAGATCTGATTCCATTATCTTTATTTATCAATCTGTATAGTCCTCTTAGGAATGAAGGTGTGTTGAGTGGATTTTGCACTTGATCCCTACATGGTAGATGTAGTTTTCCAGAAATTAGTAAAGAATATACATATGAAGAGTTAAAAAGATTCAATTTTATTCTAAAAATATATATAAATACTAGTGATGAGGCAATTGGTATGCCATAATTTGTTGCTAGGAAGGGCGTCACCCTTAATGGTGCCTTGTGCTTCCTTTGGATAACATTTCAAAGCAAATAACATTTAAAATTTAGCGTAGGCCTCAAAGTTATTGTTGAACACGATATTGTGATACCATATACATACCTTGGAAATCATTATTTAGATATACTTCTTTACCCAATCTACATGATATCCAATCACATTCCCAATAGTATGAATATTGTCTGCTTCTATAGGAAACGGTAGGAGGGCAGCAGTAATGCACACACACTTAGTGTGTTGATGCATCAACCTACAGTGTAGCATGACAAACAAAACCTCATGTAATGTAGCCATAGCAACATAGTTCTTAGCTTTATATAAGTACAACATGCACTGGCCCACTTGCAAATCAGAAATCACCTATACATAAGAATAAATGATGATTACTAAGACATGGAACAGGAGAAAGGAAATTATGTCAATAAACACTTTCTTGATTAGGACATCTCCTTAGAACTGTTGCTCCACCATCTCTTCTTCTGATAGAGGACTATAGCTATGGTAAGATGGGGGTGGAGAGGCAACTTCTGGACTTGAACCTTTAAAACCCCAAGGGTCCATATAGAAATCATTTCTTATCTTTGCATATAGCTAATTCAACATATTCTCCTTCCATGTCCTTTATTGGAGGATTTCTTGATTTATGAAAGAATTTGAAAGGAACAACACCACAACCTTGGGCCTTACTTAGCTAGGATGCTCATCCTTGTTGCTCATAGACATATATAGGATGTCCCCCTTTGTAGTAGTGTTGCTCAAAGTCCCTATAGTAGCACTATCTTTGGTCAATCTACCCGCACATGTAATTAATAGAACATGATGATTTTCATATATATCTATATATATGTATATATATTATAATTTTAGAGATACAAAAATAGACATGTAAAATCGCTTATAATTCTTGAAGAAACTAAGGCATCATTTTCATCAGTAAAGGTCTGGGAGTTATGTCCCTTTGAATGCACCATTTTTCAAAGAAGTGCATGATTGATGGGCTCTATGGTCCTAGCCTTCTTTTGTTATCAAGATAGACATTACTTCAGAGTTAATAAAATAAAATTTAAGTACATTTAGATAGAACTAAACTATCACATATACTTACTTCTTATTCTTCTAACCATGTGTAACCAATTCTGGAGAGGCTATGGTGCATATGATTGGTCGCATGCACCATTTGTCCTTTCATACACTTTGCCTACACATCAAAGGAACATGTAATGGAGCACAATAGACCTTTATAATTAGAGAAATTAAGATTTTGGCTAGCTTGTAATTACTCCAAAATAAGAAGACAGGTGGGTCTATACAAATTGACTCCATGCATCTCAATCAATGATGTTGGAATACCACTTAGGGACTATGTAGAGTACTGATGGATCATTAGCATTTGGAAATATGTACTTCCTTGCAAGATTGCTCTTCTATTTTTTGCATTGTTCGCCAGCCCATGGTAGAGCATTCTTCTTATACTCATCGAAGACATCAAAGGCAGACTATAGAGTAAAAACAAAACAAGATAAGGTACCTAGTATTTTGTATGTAGCAAGCATTTACAACCCTTCACCATCTCCCATATTGCATCCTTTATTGATGGTGATACATGTCTTCAATTAGTAATTGAGACTGGCACCATGCTTCTAACAGTGTAGCACATGAAACTAGTGTAAGAATGTGCATTTTCACCTATCGTCTACCCATGATTATTGAACTATACCATCTCTCCTATTCCCTTAGACTTTCTCTTGATAATATGCTTCATTTTTGTTGGCCCTCTACCCTTTCTCTTAATGGGCATACTTGTGTTGGACTGTTTTCATGATGCTCACCCTATTCATTTTCCATTTTTCTTGCACAAGTTAAAACAATACATTTAAAATATAACAACATATATATATATATTGGTTTAGAAAAAACGACAATCTAAGTGCATACATGGTGTACATAAATAGGATAGCTACAACAAACTCCACTACATAGAATGATCAATTTCAAACATTTATAACCACGAACAAATTAGAATGGTCAATTTCAACTATTTGCAACCATTAACAAGGAAAAAAATCATGCACATAGTAAAACACATATGATATTGTTATGTAATAACCCCAATTTTTTAAAATTGATTGAGAAAATCAATTTAGTTTGAATTTTCAAAAATTTTGGGCTAAAGTATTAGGTTATTAGAAATTCTCTTTTTTATAGAGAATAAAACATGATTTAAAACTTATAAATTATGAATGTACTCAAAAAATCGATCGAAATGACACTAAATACGTTCAATTTCGAGTTAAAATGAAAATTCCCTAATTTTCTCCATTTTTATGAATAAAATAGTAAAATGGGAGTTTTACTCATAACCAAGATCTAAGACTTCAATATTTGGAATGTACTAAAAAATATGATTCCAACGCCACAAAGTACGCTCAATTTCGAGTTCAGGAGAATAAAATGAATTTTTCTCCATGAAAGGGCAAAATGGTCCTTTCACACCTGCATAGGGCCCACAAATGGATCCAATGGTGAGAAAACATATAATGATTGGTCAAACCAATACCAGCTAATAGTGGAGAAGGAGGTGGCAGTGGAAGATCCAAGGTTAATTTAATATTCAAAAGAACTGAAACATAATTATTACAAGTAATGATGAAAATTTCAAAAACATCTATAAATACACCACCAAAAATCATAAAAAAATGTTCATAAAAATTACCACAACATTAACTTGCTTTCATAGAAAAGCCAAATCTATATTCATTCCCAAAATTTGAAAATTCCCAAAAATCTCTCTTCTTTCACTTTCTCTCTCCTTTCTCTAGAGTGGAACAAGAGACCTAAATTCAATTAGGCACTCTATTCCAAATCAAATATCAATAATCTTACAAGCCATATGATCCTAGACTATCTTATCGACATAACCTTGAACAAAATTTCAAGATCCAATGGTGAAATCAACAGGAAATCACAAAACAAGCAGTTATCGGGTGATCTTATCATAAACGGTATATTTCTTTAAAATTTGGCTTCAAAACCTAAGTTTTCTTCAATTAGGTAGGTGGAAACTCTTCCTATACTTATTTTATGTTACTTTATATAATTTTTATTTTTCTAAAATTAGCTTTAGGTTAAAAATTATAAAAATCAAGTAATGATAAGAACCATTCATTTATGTATGATGGAGAGCTCAGATGGAAAATCTGAGCCATCCAATCAATCCAGAAGGACCAAAACCTGTAGGGTAGAATTTTCATGAAATTTAATGAAATTTTGAGCCTTTGATTGAAGAGGAATTGATTGCACGGTCCAAAACAAATTGTCCGATCTTCCTAATATGATTGACTCTTGGGATGCAGTAGCAGAACATTGCATAGAAACACGCCTTGCAGGAGCATCTCTGTATGCACGCTCTTCGTGAGATGACGTTCCGATGGAGTTTCCATGCAACAACAGCTGTCCTAGGGGAGCGCGTTTAATTGTCTTTTATTTGATAATAGAATTGTAAATGTGATTTATGTTATAAATTAGGAAACATGATAGTGTAATTCTTAAATTTTAACATGTTATGCTCTATATGTTATTAAATTGTAATAATAGGCTAGTAATTTAATTATCTTAGGGTCATGTTAGTTCTAAATTTAGATTTTACCATGATTCCATTAGATTACTAGTAAAATTTCATGTATTTCATAACTTAGGATCATGCTAGTTTAAGTATAGTTTTATTCCATTAGGTTAAGTTACATTCATAGAAAGCATATTAGTATAAATGGTTGTTAAATTTATATTGGATTTATGCTTTAAAATTTATGATTTAATTGCTTTCAAATTTTATTAGTAGATTCAAATGTTAAGTAGTTGTTGAGATATAATGAGCATAAATCACCAAAAATGTAAACTAATGGAATATAAAGATTCATGGACAATGAACGACTTTGACTTAATATTAGTAAGGGTTATAGTTAGTAGGACAATATAAGGATTGTCAAATCCTTGGCCCAAACTAGGAGAATAATAAATCCCATGAATGACATTTTAAATGTTCATGGATTTAATTAAAATCAATTAGAAACAGTACTTAGGGTTCAAATGCTCATAGGAACCTTATGAAAGGTTGAGCTTAGGTCACTCTAGTGAATGATGAACATGGTGATTAAGGGGGTTCTCCAATGGAGCCTCGCTCTTTCCCTACCTTCCATTGATGTTTGTGAGGTCTAAACACCTTACACGAGGATTAAAGTAACCACTTTGTGTTCAGCCATTCAACTAGGAAGCCTTAGTTAATTTGAAATAAGACGAGCTGCTTAGACTTAGGGTGAAATAAGCTATCTACAACCAGTAAAACATTAACTCGTTGAATAATAATAATAAGAGCATAAAGGTTAGTAAATTATCTAATCATAATAAAAATTGTAAGTATGATAAGGATGATCAAACAAGATCCATGGGATCTTGAATGATAAAGAATAATAAAAGAAATAAATACTTCTTTATGATGATATCTATATTGCATGCAATTTAGATAAAATAGAATAGAAGAATTTAGATAAAATGGAATAGAAGATCTAAACCCTTAATCAAATATGATTCAAGGAAGAGTACCATGCTCATCCTCCTTAGGGATGATCAAACAACAGAACTTAGGTAAAAGAAGAACTAGATGATAGAAGATCTAATCCCTTGATCTTTATAAATAAGCATAATTTTTTTATCAAAAGATATATGAAAGATCAAGATTAAAGAAAAGGAATACACAAAGACTTAGAATAGAAAATAGTTGGATTTGAAAGATGAGAAGATCATTCTAACCATCAGATCTATTGATCAACAGGATTAACACTATTTGAAGAAGATAGATCATGATGTGACAAAAGATCTAGATCCTTTATATCAATGGATAAGATTAAACAAAGAATATAGATAGGATAAAAAAAATATAGGATTATTTAGATTATATAAATATTGATAGTATGCATGGATTTACAGATTACATACATTAGTCAGGATCATGAAAGATCTGAAGAGATGGATCGCTACTTGAAGGTAGGAGGATTTTATGAATGCATCTACATGAGATATACATGTTGAATACTTGATCTTAAGTCTAGAATTGTTGACATGTGTAATGTAAATTCTTGTATTAAATCCCTCGAAAACCCTTATGATCCAACCAAAACACATATGAAATGGTTAAGTTAGCATTGAGGAAAAAAATTCTAAGTCAATAGGGAACTAGAAGATATTCCAGTCCTAAGTAAATAGATAGATTGTCTGATACGTATGAGAATTACTTTACATACAAGCAAGGAGGCTTGTGGTTTTGTTTTAAATAAGAATATGCCTGGGGATGCTATGCTAGGAGAGTTAGTAGGGGTTGGCCACTTGATCTCCAAAACTTGTTATGATATGGATACCAAGCCTAAGTGAGGCTAAAAGACGGGTGGGGCAATTATGGAAAGGCTGCCATTGTGACAACCATGGTCCCCCCAAATGGACATGGATATTGTGATTTCCACCAAGGATGGTTTAGGTGGATTATTGGGCAGTTATCCAGGTGCACTGGTATAGATTCTGGATGCATGCATAGTAGTCCTTTCAATATTTTTGTATTATGATGCATGGCATAGTGAAATGCCTTATGATATGGCATGATGAGATGCCAGGTAATCATAGATTACCATTAGTTCCCAAATGAGGGAGTATGCCTAGCAACGTCTGGATGATCTATCAACTCAGTATAAACTGGCTATGATTACGTTTTGAGATATTAACTATTTTTCATAGTTTTGACCATATATATATATATATAGATATCTATACAGGTATATAGTAGGTATGTGTAAGGATGTACATATATGACAAAGTAAAGAGATTGATCCATGAGTATGAATAATGGGATTATGAAGTATTAGGATTATACTGTCAAATTATTATGCTTCTTGAATCCCCTACCAAGCATAGCTTGCTGAGATATATCTCATATACAAAGAACGAGAATTAGGAGCTTAAGAATCAAAAAGACTTGAAAGAATAATCAATCAGGGTATATCCCTTGAAGACATGTATTTTTAATTGGGAGCATTGTATTGTATTGAGAGTTTTTATTGTGTGGTGAATTTTAAAATTTGGATTATGTAATTTGGACAAGTATTATACTGATATCCGTGTTGTACTATGAACCATTGTATGGATTTTGGAATTTAATAAAATTATATTCCTTCAATGGAACTTTATCTTGTACAGAAATTCTACTTATGTTATGTATGAAGTGATGAATTGGGTTTTTCAAAACAAGTTCTAAAGACAAGAATTTCCACTCCTTTGTTTTGCGAATTTCTTTTACTAGTAAGGGCCTTGCCTTTGAAAAATGTATTACAAAATGTGTTACAAAAACTCAGGTCATCATAGTTGGTATCAGAGCCATTCATCTAGTCATAGGACAGTACCCTTATATCTAGTATGAAGATGACAATCCAATTAGAGGATGAGAAATAGTGAGTGAATAGGGAAATAAGATAGTATTTGATGAGAATGAGTAGAGAATGAGTTATGTGATTAACTCATTAGTTGAGAATGAGTATAGGAAGAGTTATGTGATTAACTCATTAGGTGAGAATGAGTTAATGTGATTAACTCATGAAGTACTAGTGGAGTATAAGTAGACATTACTTAGTGAAATAATAGGGAGTACTACTCAATAAGTTAATGATATCAATATAGGGAATAGTAAGTTATAGAAATAAGTAAGGAAAACATTACAATAGAGGAAGATGTAATATTCAGGTATAGCATGAAATTTTAAGTAAAGATGCTTGTAGGAATAGAATAAATTAATTCTAGTGTGCGTGTGTCTATATATATACATATATAACTATTATTGAGTGTCATAATGGAGATTAAGAGAGAGATGATAAATTGGAAAAATATGATGGAAAGAATGAAGAAGGATAAAATCCAACCTTTATAGGAAAGGTTAAATAGAAATTTATGAGAAATAGATATTAAAGATAAAACCTTAGAATTATTACAAAATTTGAAATCAATAATAATAAATAATAAATATAAATGTAAGAGTTACAATTGCTACATATATATAGTATTATGACAATTAGTTAAAGGATTTAATCATCAAAATAGAGATGATCTTACTTGAGAAGAATTTAGGGAGATAGGTAAATATTTTCAAAATTGGTGAATGAGAAAAGAGTTTTAATAATGACAAATAAGGAGAAAATTTAGAGGAACATTGATTCAACTACATGATAGAATAGAAATATGGAAATATTTATGGACTATAGTAAAGAGAAGTATATTTTGCATTGACGATAAAATGTAAAGTGAAGACCTATAAATGAATATGGATATTAATATGATGAATTCAAAGAATATTGATTCTACTTCTATGATAGATTTAGTGATATTGAAAGAATTATGGAATATAGTGAGGAAAAATACATTTTACAAGAATGGTGAAATAATCATGAGGATTGAAGACCTATAAACAAATATAGGTAGCTAAACTCAAGTTTAAATTTTGGACAAATGAGATGATTATAAATGATGAATGAGTACAAATTTTAGCGAAATAAGTGGTTAGAAATTTCAAGATATTTTGGAGATTTTTAATCTAACATAAGATTGAATGAGGAAATATCTATAGTAGTTGAGGAAAATGACATCAATTGATCTGAATAAGTTGAAAGAACAAATTCTAAGGATTAGTAGACAAAGGAGTCATTATAGTAACAAGTTTACATTGGAAATTAACAATTTTCTTGAGAAAAGAAAAAGGAAGTCAATGTGAGGATGCCTTGAACATAAATGATATTATTGAGGAAATTAAGTACCCTTTTACTCTATAAGGATGAGTAGTTCCCAAATTTATTGTCATCAATTGCGAATCTGAAATGAAACATAATAGTATGAAATCAAAACAAATTTTGAAGTATATGAGTTGGATAAATGATATTCATAAATTTGGGAGAATGAAATATATTAGATGAATTAGTAATAATATATGGAATTGATTTAAGAAAATCAAGCGCATTCATAGAATATATGATAGACACTTACAAAACTTGTCAACTATTTGGTAAGTGTACATGTTGATTGAAGAAAGCAAAGTTTAGGATTATATAAATTCTAAGAATAATATGGAAGTTGAACCAACAAAGATTGGAGATGAAACATAATTGTGAGACAACTTTGACAGTTAGAGAAATTTATCTCTTATTAATTGTATAGCATACTATAAGGGCATTCTTTTAGTATAATCTTGCCATTGATTACATAAACCATAAAGAGTTTAAGGTAGGTTATTGAGACTTGTAGAATATATAGTAAATTATGGAGTTTTCAAAGGATTGAGAGTGGTTGACTGCAAAGTCAATATAGACAATTTTAAAAAGAAGGAATAAGAAAATCAAGTGCTATGAATAAAGAGGAACTCATAGTACAAGAATAGTAATGAAAGTTGAGGAAGAAGTTATTACTAGGAAACTATCAGTTAATATTAAGATCTGAAAAGAAATTTTTAATAGAAAGAAATATTAAAGGAGTATGATTATCTAGAATAGAAATGAGATAAGTACTTCTAGATAATGGGGGAACCAAGAAGAGATAATTACTTCCAAATATTGGAAGATTGTTATAAAGAATAATAGTTGAAATTACAGTATCCAATCAATATGTCATTTTGGTAGATAGTCTAAGGACTATACATATTAGAAGAGATATGTCAAAACTTGTGTAAGTTGAAGAGGGATGAGGATGCGCAATAGAAGTTAGAATGAAAAAATATGAAGTATTAAAAGATTGGTGAAAATAAGGAGTAGAAATTTAGTATACTAGTCAAGAGAAATAGGAAGTTGTGAACAAGAAGATAACTCAGTTTAAGAGTTATTAATCCTTTTGGAAATTCTAGCAAAGAATTAGTATAAGTGATTAATGCATTAGCATTTTTAGTGAGGTATGTGCTTACGTTAGTAAATGACCCCAAAATATGATTTTTACCTTAGAGGAGAAGGTAACATGAAGTATGAATGAAAGGAAATGGAGGTTTCTTAAGTGGCAAGGCCACATAAGCAAACTTATGAATGTGTTAATGAAAACTCACAATTAAGTTGAAATGCCAATTTTGAGGACGAAATTATTATAAGGGGGAAGATTGTAATAACCCCAATTTTTGTAAATTGATTGAGAAAATCAATTTAGTTTGAATTTTCAAAAATTTTGAGCTGGAATATTAGGTTATTGGAAATTCTCTTTTTATAAAGATTAAAACATGATTTAAAACTTATAAATTATGAATGTACTTGAAAAACTGATCGAAGTAACATTAAGTACGTTTAATTCTGAGTTAAAATAAAAAAATCTCTAATTTTCTTTATTTTTATGAATAAAATAGAAAAGTGGTAATTTTACCCATAACTGAGATCTAAGACTTCAATATTTAGAATGTACTCAAAAATAGGATTCCAACGTCACTAAGCACGCTCAATTGTGAGCTCGAGAGAATAAAATAGATTTTTCTCCACAAAAGGGCAAAATGGTCCTTTCACACTTCCATGGGGCCCATAAGGAGCCCACAAATGAATCCAACGGCTAGAAAATATTTAATGAGTGGTCAAACCACTACCAGTTGATATCGGTGAAGGAGGTGGTAGTGGAGGATCCAAGGTTAATTTAATATTTAAAAGAATTGAAACATAATTATTACAAGTAATGATGAAAAATTCAAAAACATCTATAGATACACTCCCAAAATTCCTCAAAAAATGTTCATAAAGATTACCACGAAATTCATTTGCTTTCCTTTAAAAACTAGATCTAGATTCATTCCCAAATTTCTAAAAATCTCTCTTCTTTCACTTTCTCTCTCCTCTCTCTAAATTGGAACAAGAGACCTAAATTCAATTAGGCACTCTATTCCAAATCAAATATCATCAATCGCACCATCCATACGATCCTAGACTATCTTATATACAAAAGCCCCAAAGAAATTTCAAGATCCAATAGTGAAATCAATGGGATATCACAAAACAAGCAGGTACCGGGCGATCTTATCATCAATGGGATATTTCTTTAAAATTGGGCTTCAAAACCAAGTTTTCTCCAATCAGGTAGGTGAAAACTCTTCCCATACTAATTTTATGTTAGTTTATGTACTTTTTATTTTTTTGAAATTAGTTTCAGGTTAAAAATTGTAAAAATGAAGTAAGGATAAGAACCCTTCATTTATGTATGATGGAAGGCTCAGATGGAAAATTTAATCATCCAATAGATCCAGAAGGGCCCAAAACCTCTAGGGTAGAATTTTCATGAAATTTAATCAAATTTTGAGCTTTTGATTGAAGAGGAATTGATTGGAAGGTCCAAAATGGACTGTCCGATCTTCCTAATAAGATTGACTCCTGGGACGCCACAGTGGAATGTCATACGAAAATGCTCCATGCTCACTCTTCATACGACGACATTTCGACGAAACGTCTAGGGAATAGTAGCAGTCCTGGTGGAGTGCATTTCGACTTGCATCCTTGTAATGGGAGTGTGGCGATTGCTCTACCTGACCAATCTAGGTCATCCGTTCTGATGGGCCTAGATCAAATATGGACCCTTGGCATGCCTGTGAACTTCAATCTTCAATTGTGGAGTCATCTGAACTCCAAATTAAGATCGAAAAGAAGCAATGGAAAGCTTACAATGTCTATTTTGTTATGAAATCATAATATTGATAAAACTCTTCAAGAAACTTTCTATTTTGAGGAATTAAGATTCTAATTTTCATGATCTTTAAGATATGAGATGATCAGATCTTAGGGATCTAATGTAATGATGGAATAATGTTGAAATAAAGTGATATCTATGATTTATTTTAACAGATCTAATATAAACTGAGGAATCTCCCTTTATGGTAGAAATAACCTAAAAATACAAAGGGACCCGCTTGATCAATGAGATCAAGTATGATCAGACCCTTGGGATGGATTGAATGAATGGGATTATGATGGAATTCAGTGAGATTATGGATTAAACGTGACATAAACAAGTGGATATGATCTTTAGACCTTAATGAAGTAAAAGCCCTAAATGTAAGTTAGACCCTTAATCTAAAGGAAAAGATCTAAAATCTAATGGTTGGATCATAAGTAAAAGTTTCTAATTATCTTAATCTAATTATTTTAATTGTATTTTATTTGATAATAGAATTGTAAATGTGATTTATGTTATAAACTAGGAAGCATGATAGTGTAATTCTTCAATTTTAGCATGCTATGCTCTATATGTTATTAGATTGTTATAATATGTTGGTAATTTAATTATCATAGGGTCATGTTAGTTTGAAATTAAGATTTTAGCATGATTCCATTAGATTACTAGTAAAATTTCATTTATTTCATAACTTAGGATCATGCTAGTTTAAGTATAATTTTATTCCATTAGGTTAAGTTACATTCATAGGAAGCATGTTAGTATAAATGGTTGTTATATTTATATTGGATTTATGCTTTAATTGCTATCAAATTTTATTAGTAGATTCAAATGTTAAGTAGCTATTGAGATATAATGAGCATAAATCACCAAAAATGTAAACTACTGGAATATAGAGATTCATGGACAATTAAGATGAGTGAATGACTTTGACTTAATATTAGTAAGGGCTATAATTAGTAGGACAATATAAGGATTGTCAAATCCTTGGCCCAAACTAGGAGAATAATAAACCCCATGAACGACATTTTAAATGTTTATGGATTTAATTAAAATCAATTAGAAACAGTACTTACGGTTCAAATGCTCATAGGAACCTTATGAAAGGTAGAGCTAAGGTCACTCTAGTGAATGTTGAACATGGTGGTTAAGGGGGTTCTCTAATAGAGCCTCGCTCTTCCCCCACCTTCCGTTGATGTTTGTGAGGTCTAAATGGCTCCTTACATGAGGATTGAAGTAACCACTTTGTGTTTAGCCATTCAACTAGTAAGCCTTAGTCAATTTGAAATAAGAGGAGCTGTCTAAACTTAGGATGAAATAAGCTATCTTCAACCAGTAAAACATTAACTGGTTGAATAATAATAATAAGAGCATAAAAGGTTAGTAAATTATCTAACACTAATAAAAATTGTAAGTAAGATAAGGATGATCAAACAAGATCCATGGGATCTTGAATGATCAAGATCAAAGAAAAGTAATATACAAAGACTTAGAATAAAAATTAGTTAGATTAGAAGATCATTCTAACCATCAGATTTATTGATCCATAGGATAGACACTATCTGAGGAAGATAGATCATGATATGACAAAAGATCCAGATCCTTTATATCAAAGGACAAGATTAAACAAAGAATATAGATAGGTTAAAAAATATATAGGATTATTGAGATTCTATAAATATTGATAGTATATATGGATTTATAGATTACATACGTCAGTCAGGATTATGGAAGATCTGAAGATATGGATCACTACTTGAAGGTAGGAGGATTTTATGAATGCATCTACATGAGATATACATGTTGAATACATGATCTTATGTCTAGAAATGTTGACATGGTTAAAGTAAATACTTGTATTAAATCCCTTGAAAACCCTTATGATCCAACCAAAACACATATGAAATGGTTAAGTTAAAATTGATAAAAAAAACTCTAAGTGAATAGGGAACTAGAAGATATTCTAGCCCTAAGTAAATAGATAGATTGTCTGATACGTATGAGAATTACTTTACATACAAGCATGGAGGCTTGTGGTTTTGTTTGAAACAAGCATATGCCTAGGGATGCTATGTAGGAGAGTTAGTAGGGTTTGGCCACCTGCTCTCCAAAACTTGTTATGATATGGATACCAAGCCTAAGTGAGGCTAAAAGTTGGGTGGGGCAATTATGGGAAGGCCGCCACTGTGAAAACAATGTTCCCCTCATATGGACATGGATATTGTTATTTCTACCAAGGATGGTATCGGTGGATTATTGGGCAGTTATTCGGGCCCACTGGTACAGATTCAGACTGCATGCATAGTAGTCCTTTGAGTATTTTTGTATTATGATGCATCACATAGTGAAATGCCTTATGATATGGCATGATGAGATGCTGGGTAATCATGGAGTACCAATACTTCCCAAATGAGGGAGTATGTCTAGTGGAGTCTGGATGATCTATCAAATCAATATAAACTGGGTATGATTATGTTTTTAGATATTAACTATTTTTCACGGTTTTGACTATATATATATCTATACAAGTATACAATATGTATGTGTAAGGATGTACATATGTGATAAAGTAAAGAGATTGATCCATGAGTATGAATAATGGGATTATGAAGTATTAGGATTATACTATCAAATTATTATGCTTCTTGAATCCCCTACCAAGCATAGCTTGTTAAGATATTGTAAATGTTTCAATGTTTACAATATCTTAGAAATAGAGAAGGAGAATTAGGAGCTCAAGACTTAGGAAGATTTGGAAGAATAATCAATCAGGGTATATCCCTTGAAGACATGCGTTTTTATTTTTATTTGAGAGCATTGTACTTTACTGAGAGTTTTTAATATATTGTGAGGTTTGAAATTTGGATTATGTATTTTGGACAAGTATTGTACTAATATCCAGGCTGTACTGTGAACCACTAGATGGAATCTAAAATTTAATAAAAGTATATTCCTTCAATGAAATTTTATCTTGTACAAAAAATCTACTGATGTTATGTATGAAGTAATGGCTCAGGTTTTTCAAAATAAGTTCTAAAGAAAAGAATTTCCACTGCTTTGTTTTGTGAAATTTTTTTACTACTAAGGGCCCTGCCTTTGAAAAATGTATTACAAAAATGTGTTACAAAAACTTGTGTCGTCACATGTTACTACTCACATGGACAGATACAACAAGCATACTTCAAACAAGTATTTGAAAGCCTTTTTGAATGAAACTTAAAAATCTAAAACATGGGTCTTCTTAAACTCAATGTCCACTATATAAAATGATCAATTTCAAGCATTTAGAACCATTAAAGAAGCAAAAAATCACAAACATAGTAAAAAACACATGGCTCTATTACTATTCACGTGGACAATTAAAACAAGCATACTTCAACAAGTATTTGGATGCATTTTTGAATGAAACTTGAAAACCTAAAATGTAGGTCTTCTTAAAATAAATATCCAATATATAGATTGATCAATTTCAAACATTTACAACCATTAAAGAAACAAAAAATTACCCACATAGTAAAAGCGCATGGTACTATTACTATTCACGCAGACAATTGCAACAAGCATACTTTAAGCAAGTATTTACATGCCTTTTTTTTTAATGAAACTTGAAAATCTAAAACATGGGTATTCTTAAAATCAATGTCCAATATCTAAAATGATCAATTTCAAAATTTTACAACCATTAAAGAAGCAGAAAATCAACTACATAGTAAAAATGCATGGTACTGTTACTATTCTGGTAGACAATTACAACAAGCATACTTTAAGCAAGTATTTGGATGCCTTTTTTTAATGAAACTTGAAAATCTGAAACATGGGTCTTCTTAAAATCAATGTATAATATCTACAATGATCAATTTCAAACATTTACAACCATTAAAGAAACAAAATATCACACACATAGAAAAAAATGTATGGTATTGTTACTATTCACATAGACAGTTACAACAAGCATACTTCAAGTAAGTATTTGGATGCCTTTCTGAATGAAACTTGTAAATATAAAACATGGGTCTTCTTAAAATCAATATCCACTATCTAGAATGATCAATTTCAAAAATTTACAACAATTAAAAAAGCAAAAAATCACGTACATAGTAAAAACACATGGTATTGTTACTATTCACGCAAACAATTGCAGTAAGCATACTTCAAGCAAGTATTTAAATGTCTTTTGGAATGAAACTTGAAAATATAACACATGAGACTTATTAAACTCAATGTATTCTATTGATATGGATTACTTTAAAACATTTACAAGCATTAAAGAAGCAGAAAAGAGAGAGATCCAACCTAATGAGAGCAAACTGATCATGAAGTGTGTGTGGGGTGGTGTGCCTTTGGTCTCTCCTCTCCTTCTCTTCTTGTTCATTTTCATATTCTCCTCCTCCTCCTCCTCCTTTTTCTTCCCCTCAATGGTTTTAGGTTTGAAAATTCTGTATGAGTAGGGAGGGCAAGTCAATTCTCTCCTCTCCTCTTCATCTTCCTCCTCCTCCTCCTCTTCTTCTCCTCCTCAAGGGTTTTGGTTTGGTTTGAATTTTTTGGGTGAGGGGAGGGAGGTGAGTTTTAATGGGGGTAATATAGGACTATTTTTAAAAAAAGTTCTATATTCAAATAAATATAGGATGATTTTTAAAAAATCATCCTATATTAAAAATGAATATAGGATTGTTATTTACAAATTTCCTTCCATTCAAATTAATATAGGATGATTTTTTATTAACTATTCTATATTTTAATCATATTATATAAATGATTTTTAAAAAACCATCCCGTATGATATTGAATGTAGGATGGTTTTTAAAAAACCATCTTATATTGAGGGTTCACTTTAGTATTGATCCATCTATGTGCCTTAATTTTTGTTTGAATAATATGAGATAGTTTATGAATAACCATATTATATGTATTAAAGTAGTTTCTCCACTTCTTTGGACTCTTAAAATCTTAAAAACCCGTGAAATGCTGAGGTTACCCTATCATTTATATCATTGATGTTTAGCTAGTGTTTGGCATGACACATGATGTGTAAACTTAATTGATTAATTAATTCATTTTTCATATATCAGATGATACAAACACTTTAATTTGTTACCTCATATACAATTGGATTCAACCCAGCACCCTCCTCACTAGTATCACACATATAATTCATCTTGTTCTCCCTGATTAGATCAATTAATGGCATTGTTGTAGTGATTGAAGGGTACTCAATTACCATGTCACCTAGGTTGTCTTCATCATAGAAGTCCCTTGGGGTGGCTAATAAAATAGTTGACCATCTCATATCATGTCTATCTTATACATAAAATACATGTTTTGCTTGACATGTTAAAATAAATTGGTTTTTTAATAGCCAATCTTATTGAGGTCAACCAATGTCAAACCAAGGGCATTGGTTCTTATGCTATCTTTGTTGTGTTCCACCTAGTCATACTTAAACACAACCACAGTTCTACAACAATAATCTAGCTCCCATATATTGTGTATAACCCCATAATAAGTATTGGTAGCTACAATTGGGTTGTTGTCCTTTGAACTGGAAAAGAAAGTAGCTTTAGCAACTAAGCTAACACCACTAGCTTATTGTGCCCTTAACTTATCACGGTCTTTTGTGTGAAAACAATAACCATTGATGGCATATCTAGCATACTTTATTACTTTTGGTTGAGGTCCCATTGCCATCCAACCCAATCATTCAAAAATACTATGACCTGGAACATCTCGTTAATTTAAAACCTGTATCGAGTATATTAATTAATATGGTTAATTAATGTATACATGGCTATACTATATACATATCAATTAATTCATCATAGAGCATTATACATTGTAATTAAATACCTTCTAATGAAGCCAAGTCATGAAGGAATGACAATGCTCATCTTGTAGCCACTTCTCTTTCCTTGCATCTCTTGGATACCTCTCTGTTAGGAAGTCCTTGTGCATACTACACAATGATCAGAGATGAAAATTGTATAGCATGCCTACGTTAATAATGCATCACGTACTCTTTATTATACGTATACATATATGTATATATATGTGGCTAAATTTCAACAACATTAATGATTAAATTAATTAATGTGAAAGAAACCAAAGAGAGAACATTAGTTACATACTCAATGTATGGCTGAACTTCATCAACATTAATATTTTGCAAGTCGTAAAGGTGTACCTGGTCCTGTTCCTTACAATCAATGGTCGATACATAACTACTAGATAGAGGTTCACCAACTCTTGGATCAATTAATGCACTTAAATGTTTCTTTCTTAGGATTCCAATAGCATCCACTCTTGATAAATACTTCATGCAAAACTTGACCACTTCTTCTGCAATGTAACATTAGGCAATACACCCCTCCAACCAATTATGACTTCATACATACCATTTTAACACCTTCATTTACCTTTCATATGGGTACATCCATCCCAAATAAATAGGTCCACACAACTTAACCTCATCAATGAGGTACACTGTTAAGAGTACCATGATATCAAAGAAGGATGGTTGAAAGATTATCTCAAGCTCGCATAAGGTTGTCACTAAATGCTCCTAGATTTCTTCTAATTTAGAAGTATCCACCACCTTCTTGCACAAAGCATTGAAGAGTACCCATTGGACAAAAGTTGTTGAATCAATGCATGACAATCGTGAGACTTCATCCCCAATAGTTTTAGTCATTCATGGAGACAATGTTTCTAAAGCATGAAGAGTACCCATTTAGAACTTTGATATTTGATAGGGTTTTACATACTATTCTTCTCTCCTCTCTGCTAAGCATATAATTTGCTTTAGGCAAGTATGTTCCTTGGCTGCTTCTATCATGTGGATGCAACCTTCTCTTCAAACCCCTTGTCATGAGATCCATTCGAGCTACAAGTCCATCCTTTGTTTTTCTTCGCATGTCAAGTAAGATACTAGTCAAGCTTTTACAAACATTCTTCTCAATGTGCATGACATCAAGCACATGCTGCATGTGTAGGGATTTCTAATATACAAGTTCAAAGAATATTGACTTCTTCTTCCAACAGCTTTTAGAGTTGCTTTCATTTGTACACAAAGTTGTCTTCTTCTTCTTCCCCCATGATACATAAAGGTTCTCAACTTGTTCCAATACTTGTCATCCAATCAACCTCCTTAGAAGTGTCCTAGTCTCCACACTACCATTAAATTCCCCCTTTTTAAATCGGTATGGATGGTTTTCATGCAAGAATCTTCTATGGCCTAGGAATTCCATCTTCCTCCCATGTTGAAGTCATGTGGCACAAGTTTGATTGCTACAAATAGGACATGCATTGTATTCCTTCACTGTGCATCTAGCCAAATTATCATATGTAGGAATGTTGCTTATTATCCACAGTAGTATAGCCTTAAGGGTGAATGTCTCTTTCTATATGCATCATAAGCTTCAACCCCTACTTCTCACAATGTCCTAGGGTCATTGACTATTGGAGCCAAGTACACATCGATGTCATTCCCAGGTTCCTTCTGTAATAACCCCAATTTTCGTAAATTGATTGAGAAAATCAATTTAGTTTGAATTTTAAAAAATTCTAGCATAGAATATTAGGTTATTGGAAATTCTCTCTTTTTAGAGATTAAAACATAATTTAAAACTTATAAATTATGAATGTACTAAAAAAACTTATCGAAATGACACTGAGTACGTTCAATTCTTCAACCCCTACTTCCCACAATGTCCTAGGGTCATCAACTATTGGAGCCAAGTACACATCGATGTCATTCCCAGGTTGCTTCTGTAATAACCCCAATTTTTGTAAATTGATTGAGAAAATCAATTTAGTTTGAATTTTGAAAAATTCTAGCCTAGAATATTAGGTTATTGGAAATTCTCTTTTTTTAGAGATTAAAACATAATTTAAAACTTATAAATTATGAATGTACTAAAAAAACTGATCGAAATGACACTGAGTACGTTCAATTCTGAGTTAAAATAAAAAATCCCTAATTTTTTTCATTTTTATGCATAAAAGGGTAAAATGGTAATTTTACCCATAATCAAGATATAAGACATCAATATTTAGAAATTACAAAAAGATACAAATCCAATGCCACTAAGTACGCTCAATTCCGAGTTCGGGAGAATAAAATGGACTTTTCTCCATAAAAGGGCAAAATAGTCCTTTCACACCCTTGTGGAGCCCACAAATGAATCCAATGGCCAGAAAACATGTAATGAGTGGTCAAACCACTACCAGCTTCTAGGGGAGAAGGATGTGGTAGTGGAGGATCCAATGTTAATTTAATATTTAAAAGAATTGAAACATGATTATTACAAGTAATTATGAAATTTTCAAAAACATCTATAAATACGCCTAAAAAAATCCTCCAAAAATGTTCCTTAAAATTCCCACAAAATCATCTTGCTTACTTTAAAAAACTAGATCTAGATTCCTTCCCAAAATTTCAAAACTACCAAAAATCTCCCTTCTTGCACTTTCTCTCTCCTCTCTCTAATTGGAACAAGAGACCTAAATTCAATTAAGAACTCTATTCCAAATTGAATCTCACAAATCCCACCATCCATACAATCCTATACTACCTAGTCTACAAAACCCCTAAATCAATTTCAAGATCCAACGGTGCAATCAATGAAAAATCATAAAATAAGCGACTATCAGACTATCTTATCATCAAAGGGTATTTATTTCAAATTGGGCTTTAAATCTACATTCTTTATCCAATCAGGTAGGTGGGAACACTTTTTATACTTATTTCATATCATTTTATTTAATTTTTATTTTGTGAAATTAGTTTTAGGTTAAAATTTATAAAACTAAAGCAAGGACCAGAACCCTTCAATTCTGGATGATGGAGGGCTCATATGGAAAATCTGAGCCATCCAATCAATCCATAAGGGTATAAAAACCCTAGGGTAGAAATTTCAAGAATTTTTATTAATTTTTGAGCCCTAAATTGAAGAGGATTGATTGGATGGTCCAAAATGAACTGTTCGATCTCCCAAATCGGATCAGCTTCAGGGACATGCTACGAAATGCCACACGGGTGCTGTGCCACATGCGACGCCATTCCATGGAATGGCCGCGTGATAGCTGATCGTGGGGGAGCGCATCATGCATGTGTCCTAGTGACGGGCGTGCCGACTGTTCCACCCGATTGATCTGGGTCATTCGTTCCGTTGGGCCCAGATCAAATCTAGACCTTAGGAATGACTATGAACTTTACAGTTGAATTGTGGAATCATCTGAACTCCAAATTAAGATTAGAAAGAAGCTATGGAAAGATTATAACGTCTATTTTCTTCTGAAACCATAATATTGATAAAAACATTCCTGAAACTTTTTGTTTTCAAGAATTAAGTTTCTAATTTTCATGATCTTCAAGATCTGAGATGATCAGAACTTGGGGATCTAATTTATTGATGATATAATGTCAAAATAAAGTAATATCCATGATTTATTTAGATAGATCTAAGATAAATTGAGGGATCTACCCTTTATGGTAGGAAAACCCTAAAAATGCAAAGGGACCCACTTGATCAATAAGATCAAATATGATCAGACCTTTGGAATGGATTGAATGAATGATATTATGATGGAATCCATTGAAATCATGGATTAAATATAACAAAAACAAAGGGATATGATCTTTGGACCTTAATCAAGTAAAAACCCTAAATGTAATTAAGAACCCTTGATCTAAAGGATTAACCTAAGATCTAATGGTTGGATCATAAGTAATAGCTTTAATAATGAGAAATGGATTAGCTTAAGTTATGCATTGATTTCATTTGATTTATTTCATGAATATAGGATCCATGATGGATTATTTTAATATAACTTCATTTCAAATGTCCATAAAATTATTCATGAATGATGAATGGTAATGTAGGACCATGTAGGTATGATTTCATGCATTTGTAACTTAGGGCCATGCTAGGATTTCATGTTAGATTAGACTATGGTATGAGATGGTACCTTAGGTCCAGGATAGTTTAATTTGATTTTATTAGATAAAGTACATTAGTTAGAAATCATGCTAGTATAATCTTAAGTACCTTGTACCATTATCATTAGGTTGTTCAATTATGTAGTTTCATGCTTTGAAGTTATAATTCATTTATGGTTAAATTTTATTACTAGATTTAATTATTATAGTAGTTATGGGATAAAGAGCATAAAACACCAAAAATGGAATCTAATAAGAAAGTAGAGTTTCATGACACAAATAAGAGTGAATTATTTGACTTTGATTTAATTGATAAGGGCTATAGTTAGTAGGACAATATAAGGAATGGCTTACCGTTTCCTTGGTCCAAAGTAGGAAAATAATAAACCTCCATGAATGACATAATGTTCATGGACCTTAATAAAAACTAAGTAGAGATAAATTTAGTCTACAAGTTCATAGGAACCTTATGAAAGGTTGAGCTAAGGTCACTCTAGTGAATGCTGACCATGGTGGTTAAGGGAGTTTTCTAATAGAGCCTCACTCTTCCCCTTCCTTTTGTTGATTTTATTGAGGTCTAAATGCTTCCTTACACGAGGATTGAAGTAACCACTTTGTGTTCAACCATTCAGCTAGTAAGCCTTAGCCAATTGGAAATAAGAGGAATAATCTATACTTAGGTTGAAATAAGTTATCTTAAACCAGTAAAACATTAATTGGTTGAATAATAATAATAATAAGAGCATAAATGGTTAGTATATAATCTAATCCTAATAAAAATTGTAAATAAGATAAGGATGATCAAACAAGATCCATGAGATCTTGAATGATCAAGAACAACAAAAAGAAATAAATACTTCTTGATAATGATATATATATGTATATATACATATATTGCTTGCAACTTAGATCAAATAGAAGATCTGAACCCTTAATCAATTATTATTCAAGGAAGAGAACCAAGATCATCCTCCTTAGGGATGATCAAACAACAAAACATAGATCAAAGAAGAACTAGATGATAGAAGATCTAAGCCCTTGATCTTTATCAACAAGTATAAATTTTTTATCAAAGGATCTATGAAAGATCAAGATCAAAGAAAGGAATACACAAAGACTTAGAATAGAAAATACTTAGATCTGAAAGATTAGAAGATCATTCTAACCATTAGATCTATTATCAATAGGATAAACACTATTTGAGGAAGATATATTATGATAGGACATAAGATCTAGATCCTTTATATCGAAGAACAAGATTACACAAAGAATATAGATAGGATAAAAAATATAGGATTATTCAGATTATATATATATATTGATAGTATGTATGGATTTACAGATTTTATACATCATTTAGGATCATGGAAGATCTGAAGAGATGGATCACTACTTGAAGGTAGGAGGATTTTATGAATGCATCTAAATGAGAAGTACATGTTGTATACATGATCTTATATCTAGAAATGTTGACAAGTATAATGTAAATACTTGTAATAAACCCATTGAAAACCCCTATGATCCAACCAAAACACATATGAAATGGTTAAGTTAGAATTGAGGAAAATCCTAAGTGAATAGGGAACTGGAAGATATTCTAGCCCTAGATTAACAGACAGATTGTCTGATAAGTAAAAAATCAATACATGGGAATCATTCATATAGAATGGTGATCCTTAAACTTGTATGAATATGGGTATCATTCATTGTCAATGACGATCCCTAAGTTTTAAGTAAAATCCTATCCTCAGTATAAGAATACCAAAATATGAGGATGATTATATATATAAACAAGATGTGATGTCTGATAAGTAAAAATATTACTTTACATACAAGCATGGAGGCTTGTAGTTTTGTTTTAAACATGCATAGGTTGAGGGATGCTATGTGTGACGACCCGGGTTTTATCATGCATTTTTAAATGCAAGATCTAATTCCTAAGGCGGGATGCATCCCTATTTGAAAACCATTTTATAAAAACCATGCAATGCAGCAGAAAATCTTTTGTTTTAAACTCATTTTGAACACCCCGAGTGTCATTTGCTTTCACAACAACCAAAGTGGTTCTTGAAAAACTTCAGAAATCATAAATGTTTTCCCAGGTCTATCCAGTCACAGCTCACATCCCAACTGTAAATAAATCCAAATACATGTCCAAAGGGTAGAGTGTTTACTTACATGT
The DNA here is from genome assembly GCA_035236585.1 of Warburgia ugandensis. Lineage (NCBI taxonomy): Eukaryota > Viridiplantae > Streptophyta > Magnoliopsida > Canellales > Canellaceae > Warburgia > Warburgia ugandensis. The sequence continues at coordinate 44,223,587 of CP141127.1, read as the reverse complement.
ATAATTGTCTCCTTTTGATTTTTCTTGCTCGTAGCACTAACATAGGTGTCCTCTACTCGGGGATGGAACTATCCTGAAAAATGTTAAGGATAGGGTGAGTATATACTATACTCAGTAGGAGTCTATCACTACTAGTTTTACAATGCATGCTATGTTTAAAATCATATGCTCTTTAAAACATGTGCATGTTCGAATATTCAAGTTCAATATCGAGATTAAAAACCATTGTCGAATTCGAATATTGATGACTTAAAGAATCACATAATCCAAAGCAAAGTATCATATATATCACAAACATAATGATATGCATAAGATGCTCCACTGAATCCAACTCATGGATATATGGTATGGTCGACCAACCTCATGTCATGCCATATGCAATGCAAGTAAATCATCAAATCATAGGGCCCAACTATGCCCACGACCTCGCCACCGTGTGGTTCCCGAGTACCTGAGGACACTCGGTCATAGCCTCCATGGGGCATATGACACATTGACCCAGTGCCGTGACATCAGTGGTAGCCCCCTGTACCACGTGCAGTCGATGTAGGGATGTGCCCTTTTGGGCTTGGTACCCATTCCACCTAATAGTGGTAGAGGCTGGGAGGCCACCCCAGACCTCTTGGCATAGCCCCCATGAGCTTACTAACCCAAATCATAAACAAGCAAACAAGCAAAAACCTCTTTCTCAAAACCTATCCTCTTTGGGTCCCTCACAATTGCCTGGCCCTCACAACTGCCTACCCAGCGTCTTTTGAGCACTCCAGCGTCTTTTGGTAACCCTCAAGGACATGCAATTTTTTCAAGAACTCAATGCTCACAAATCATGCAATATATGCAATTGTTTGCAAAACATGTCTATGCATAATGTATTTGTCATATGCATGCTGAATTCGTTTATAAGATTAAGTCATATAACTTATACTTAAAACATGCAGTCTCAAAACAATCATGACTCTTTTTAAAAGTCTAGTAGCAATAGAGCACCTACCTCAAAGTCTCTTGGAGTTGCATCCTTTATCACTCAACCTGTCCCTGGGTCTCATTTATAAACTCCTGGGTATGAATGGATACAAGGAGTCCTTATCAATTTCAATCTATTCAGACATTAGATCGCTAGATCTACTTTTAGGGTCATGGTCCTTGCCTAATGCATTTGTCAGGCTAGATCCTATGATATGGATCTACTATAAAATAGTTAAATTCTGTAACTTGTCCTCTGATCCTAACTTTCTAATCTCATTGGGTTCGCGTGTCCCAGTTCCCAAGACACCTGTGCATCCTGGTTGAACCGCGACCGCCTCAGGTGCATGCTCGCCTAAAGGCCTTGCCAGGGACTGCATTTTGCAAGCGCACATGCATGCTCAAGCGACGCTCTATGACGCACATCCTGGATGGCATCGCACGGAGGCACCTTTGGTGTAGCATGGTACATCTCAGCTCCCAGGGCACCCCGTGCATCATGGTCGAGCCAGGACCCGTGCCCCATGTCACGCGTGCACCCAAAGGCCGCACCTGGGACAGTGTACGCCCTGTCGTACATGCATGCCCCGGCAACACGCTATGATGCGCGTCCTGGATGGCATCGCCTAACACACCTTTGGCGTAGGTGAAATGTGCCTTGGCTCCTGGGCCGACCATGCATACCGGTCGAACTAGGACTGTGCTTGGGACGCACCAAGGCCTCACCCATACACCCTCGCGCACCCCCGTGCACAGTCGCATGCCTCGGGTCTATTCATGGGCTCAGTCAGGTGTGCATCATGCACCACGCCCAGGATTGTCTCCTTCGTTGGTTCAGTCCTGGGTCCTGCGATTTTTGGCTGGAAAACACTAGATTCAGCCTGGATCGGACCTGGGGAAGTGAAACAGAGAGAAGGGAAGGAAAAATGGCTTACCTGGGTCGCCAGAGATTGTGCTCCTCTCGCCTACCTAAACCCTTATGTTGCCGGAATTCTTGAAGCAGAAAAACCCCAATGTCAAAACCGGAAAAGAGAAGGGGGGGGGGGGGGGGGGGAGGCATGGGGGAGATGGGCCTTTTATAGAGGGGAGAAGGCGGTGCCCCTCAATGGTGGTGCCACCATTCCGCTGGTGTGTTCTAGAGAAATCGGGAGAAAAAGGGTTTCTGGAGAAATCTGGAGGTGGAAGACGATGGGGTGTCGTTATCAAAACGGTCCCCTTTGTTTTCTGCCTTTTTCGTTTTCTATTTAAATTACAGAACTGCCCCTAATCTTTAAACGGCCGTAACTTCTTCATACGAACTCCATTTTCGGCGTTCTTTGAGGTGTTGGATTCCATTTTTCTAGTAGAATCTAATGGTATCAAGTTTCCTCACAAATTCCTTGGGTTACTATTTTAAATAAAGTGAAACATTAAACATAGTTTATTTCCCATAAAATGTCCAATTTTTTTTAAAAATAGAGTAAATTGCTCAGGTGTTACACTATGCTAGGAGAGTAGTAGGGTTTGGTCACCCACTTTCCGAAATGTGATATATATGATAATACCGTGCTCAAAGAGAGGAAAAATGTCAGGTGGGGCAATATGAGAAGGCCACCACTGTGACGGTCTGTCTATCCATATAGGCATGACATAGATGATTTTCCACACTTGGTATCCATGGAGTATGAACATAGTTATCCAAGGGTGCTAGTACGAATTAGATCATAACATAGTAGTCCTTTGAGTATTTTTCCATTATAATGCATGGCATAGTGAAATGCCTTATGATATGGCATGATGAGATGCCAAGTAATCTTGGATTACCGACATTACCCAAATGAGGGAGTATTTCCAGTAAAGTCTGGATGATTTATCAACTCAGCATAAGCTGAATATGATTATGTTTTGAGACATTAACTAATTTTTATGGTTTTGACCATATGTATATATTTATACACAGTATACCATATGAATGTGTAAGAATGTACATATATGACAAAGTAAAGAGATTGATTCATGAGTATGTTATGAACTATAGGATTATGAAGTATTAGGATTATACTATCAAATTATTATGCTTCTTGAATCCCCTACCAAGCATAACTTACTGAGGTGTTGTAAATGTTTCAATGTTTACAATATCTCAGAAACAGAGAAGGAGAATTAGGCGCTCAAGACTTAAGAAGATTTGGAAGAATAATAAATCAGGGTATATCCCTTGAAGACATGCATTTTTAATTTTATTTGAGAGCATTGTACTATATTGAGAGTTTTTAATATATTGTGAGGTTTGAAATTTGGATTATGTAATTTGGACAAGTATTGTACTAATACCTGGGCTGTACTGTGAATCACTAGATCGATTCTAAAATTTAATAAAAGTATATTCTTTCGATGGAATTTTATCTTATACAAAATTCTACTTATATTATGTATGAAGTGATGACTTGGGTTTCTCAAAACAAGTTTTAAAGAAAAGAATTTCCACTACTTTGTTTTGTGAAATTTTTTTACTATTAAGGGTGCCCTACCTTTGAAAAATGTATTACAAAATGTGTTACAAAAACCCTGGTCGTTACAGCTTGGGACCCAAAATTAACAAAGTTAACATTATAAACTTCCTCTTTAAGCACAACAACTGTGGGAGGTTGTAACAAGCTGCTATGACATGCTAAAAACAATACTTGCTACTCACAAAATTATGAGGATTAATCCCATCTACAGATATTGCAAGTCATAAGTTTCTGGGTTCTTCTCCAAATTTGGGCCACATGAAGTCTACAAGCTTCCATGTAGGGCTATCTATTGGATAATGTAAATAGTTATCATCCACTGTCTCCTCAGCATGCCATACTAGTTTCTTTATTATTTCTTTAATATAAAAAATTCTTTAGAATCATAGAATAGTGGGAAAATACCATAGACCTTTGTATGGACATCTTTCACTTGCCAGTCACTTGAATTCTTCCTCATCTTCCATCTTGAATGTCCACAAGTTAGACACATAATTTTGTCTTTGTGCTCCTTTCTGTACAAGATGTAGTCATTGGGATAAACATGTATCTTTTCATACTTCAAGCCCAGTGCAGCCAAACTTTTCTTTACCTCCCATGTCAACCTAACCAATTTGTTCTACATGGGCAACATTTTACTAATGACTTTCAATAATTCTATAAAACCATGATCTGAAATACTAAACCTTGATTTCATGTTGTAAAGTTCTATTGGTGTAGACAAGTTGGTATAATTTGTAAACCCAACATACAATGGCTCATCAACTTCCTCCAATGCAATCTTAAATTGTTCTAGGTCATCTTGGAAGTCATTGTCTACATCTTGAAACATAGGTGTAGCTGTACTACTATCTTCACCACTTCTTAGAGTGGCTTCCTTTTCGTATACACATTCAGCCCTTACTGAGGGCCTATGAGCTATTTCCTCTCCATGCCACATCCAAAGCCAATAGCTTTCATCAACTTCATTGAATCACAAATGTTCTCTCAACTCACCAACGGTAACCTTTTTTAGGTTTCCACATCTCGAGCATGAACATCACATTCGATTACAATCACCACCTGCCCCAAGTGTAAACTTAATTAACTTTTCTATTCCCTCCTCATATTCCCTTGATGATCTTTCTACACTCATCCAAGCATATTTGTCCATTTTGTCCAAAAGTTGAAGTTCAAATGTGTGCAAAGACTTTCTAGACACAAAAAGATTAATAACATGGGTTTGGCATTTAACCAAATACTTGATGTGAACATAAAAGGTACATAGTAAAAATATATTAATTAATATATATTAGAGGATCCAACACTTTTCAAGCATAGGATTGGAAAAAGTAAGAATGATGCAAGAACATGACTAATCCATACACACAAATGTTCCACACATTGGTCTGTATACATGAATATATCACACAAATGCAAGAAGAAAAAGAAAAGGAATTTTGTACCCATAAACATCAAATAAAGTAAACATATGACAAAGTATAATAATGAATACTACCCAACTGGTATCAACTGAGAAAATACAAGTTCAGGATAAAGTACATGTAAATTCAACCCAATGTTCGAGTTGTTGTCGAAGCAACTGAGAGTCTAAAACTAAAGGATGAACTTCAACTTATAAAAGATGAAAAATATAAAATAGTTTTTAAAAACCATCTTATATTGTTATTAATATAAGATGGTTATCAATAACCATCTTATCAAAATTTGATATAAGATGGTTATCTATAGTAGTCTTTATTCTTTTTAAAATATAAGATGGTTTTGAAAAATCATCATATATTATATTAGTAATATAAGATGATTTTTGAGAACCATCTTATATAAAATTTTTATAAGATGGTTGTGCCTAAACCATCTTATATAATTATAATATATAAGATGGTTTCTCATAATAGTCTTATAAAATTTTATTAGATAGTTGTATTAAGACCATCTTATAAAGCCAAATTTTAGTAGTGATGACACAGTAGACCACCATATTATGGTGTTAAGTGGACCTACATAACTATCTTGTGATCGTTCAAATAAGTTCGATAACTCCCAATCAGGTACATCTTCTACATTGAAAGGTTTAAGAAGAATTTCAAGCTCTATAGGGGGATCTACTCCAACTTACCATGGATAAGTGTCCATTAAAGGCACAATATCCAATAACTTGTTCACCTCCTTAATGGATATGTCTTCATCAAAGTCATAAAAATAAGTGGAACATGAATTTAGAGGTTTTGGGTTGGATGTTTCAACAATTTCATTTTCTTCATCAATGGAAGTCTCTTCATCACAATTGTAAGGAGCAGGACATGGCTCGAGTAGTTATAAGTTGGAGGGTTCTATGGATGGTTGTGGACTTTATGGCTCACAATGATCATAAGCGATTTGCATTCTAATATTAGTAACAAATGGCTCTTCAGTATCCCTAATTTGTTTTATTTCCTTTGTCCTTTCTATACGTTCAGCATTGTTTCTGTCAATATTTTCCCACATTGGTTTCATTTCCTCAATCCATTTTTCCCTTTCTCATTTCACTTCCTCACTGTCCCTTTCCATGGAAGCCATGGTTTGTTCCATTCTATCAAAAAAATACTGCATATTATCTTTTAATAGTTGCTCTTTATACTGTAGAGGAAACGACTTGTAGGGTTGCTATTGCTGCAACATTTGGGTACTAAAGAAGTGTTGAGTAGGCTGAACCCATGATGGTTTTATAATCTGAATAATCATGGTAGTGTTGATCAGTGTGGGATTGTTGTGTTTCTTCCTGATATTGGTAATCCTGAGACCATGATTGTTCATGATGCTTAGCCCATTCATTATAATTCATCCCAAGATAGTAATCATTGCTAGGGTATGTGAATGTAGAAGGTGCATCCAATGGTTTTTTATAATAACCACTGTATGTGGAGCTTGTTGGCCATGAAGGAGTGGGATGGGAATGCTCAGAATAGGTATAATCATTATGGAACTAAGGTTGTGGTGCAGCTTGCCTAGAAGTTATTATCCTAAGTACTTAACTTTCCATAATATCTAGCCTATCCATCGATGTATCTATGAAATCTATCCCCTTCTTAATAGGCCTATGTTCTCAACTTTGTATACAACGAAACAAATTGTTATATACAATGAATGAGCTTCTTTTTTTTTCTTTTAAGTATGAATCGAGAAATCCTAACATATGAAGCCAAAATGCTAGTCCTAAGCTAAATGATGCACAATCAAATCCTAGTATCCACTAATCGAGCAGTGTCTTATTTACCTTTGCTTAATGCATAGGTGGTAGCTTCTTAGACCTATATCTAGACAGCTCCTCCTAGCCAGATTTGACAACTACTTGCCAATTAGGTATTGCTCAAAAGTGATTAATACAATCATTATGTTAGGAAGCATTTATACCTCAACTGACATTAATAAATAGAGTGGACAAATCACTTGGTTTTTAAGACACCCACTATAACCATAGTGCTTAGAAGCTACTGGAGTGTCAATTGATTGCGTCCTACTAAAAGGGTCCTATGAGCTCTTTCTACTTAATTTTAAATTTAAATTCAAGTGTTGGGATCGTAGCATACAAGGATATTGATTGATTCCTAGGTGGGCCAAGGAGCTAGTGATGAAATCTAGTCCTTCTTATATAAGGGTTCCTGTGGGGCCCTTACTAACATTAATTCCATTCCACCATAAGGCTATAAATATGTAATGTAATATAAAAGCAAACTAATGCAACCTATAATCTATCCAACCAAGGTTAAATAGGTTCTCTAATGGAGCAATCCTAAGTAAAGATGCAACAATTATCAATGAATGGTCCCAATCTATGTGAATTATACTAACATCCAAATACAAATTATTCTAAAAATAAAAAATTCAGTGCGAGATACAGTGAGAGGTCCTGTGATGATCAAGTGTGGGTCACCTTACCGCACACTTACCTTGTATTATTACAACCCATTTAAAATTAAATAATAAAGAATTTGCAACTTACAATGGGCCTCACTACAAGTTTCACTCAAATCCTAATCTGGGGAAGCAATATTAACCTAATCTAAGATGATGAAGCAATGACCCACAAGATCGCTGCTGCTCCTTTGTCGATTTTCCTTGCACAAAAATCAAAGAAATATTATCAATATGAGGAAAATAGCAACAAATGTAAAAAGTATGTAAAATTATGAAAAACACTAAATCTAATGCCCCCTAAACCTAGACTAGTGAAAAGTAACATAACGTATGGAACACTACACAAATTGTTGCACCTTCTTGGTAACAACACCAAAAACTTGTTGTTTTAAATAGAATTTGCAAGTGTATAAATTGGTTGTAATATAGTATGATATTGAAGTTGATCTCATGATGAGTTTAACTAATATGATACTAGTGGTCCCTACTTTAAACTATCTAACCTAGCCAATATTCAAGTGATTTTTGTCCTAAATTGAGAATAGAAATTAACACTTGAAATTGGAAACTAAGCAAAAACACGAAACATGCTAAACTGAAAATTTTCCTAATATATGCACTTTATAAAATTAAAACTTCTAAATTTATGACTTTCCCAAGTAATAATTTCCTAAATTGAAACTTTCCTAAAATGCAATTTATCAATCTTCTTAAAGTAACTTTCCTAAACATGAAAATAACAACTAATCTAAGGAAAACATACTTTAACAAACTACTTTCCTATTCATGCAAAACTAAGAAAACTAAGGAACCAAATCAACAATTTTAACAAGTGTGACAAAGTTAATTACTATCCAACTAACTAAAATGCAAATTAATGGAATTTAATTACAACTAATTAAGAGAAATAAATGAAAGTAGTCACTAACAATCAAAGAAAGGGAAACTACCCAAATAAAATACATGTAACCATGGAATGGTATGTATGATTCATTGGATAGGAGTGGATTTAATCAACTACTTTGCAAACCTAAGCATGCAATCTATTTCTAACATTAACTAAGCTATCAAACAATCTAATTGGGCTCTTGAAAAATAAAGTGAACATGATTGTATGGTGCAAGAAATTAATATAAACCATTCACACAGAAATTCTAGCAGTAAGGTAATTGAAACATTTAATGAATAGAACATGTAAAATAAGGAACTAATCACTTCTAATGAAATCAAACATTCAATAACAAATATAATTAACTGGTGGACACAAACATGAATTGGAAATTCCAAATAACTTCATTGATTCAAATAAAAAAAGTCATCAACATAATACCCCATACATGTAATCGAAATCCTAAATTTAAATGCTATTACAATGATGTTCACATAATCTTAATCACTCCTTAATTACATGCCAATTTCTTCTTCAATTGATCCAACAATCATCCATGAACTAACATGCTTGAAATAAAGGAAAAATCCTATGGAAAACTAATGCAACAACCAATGGAACTTAAGTAACCAAAGCTAGAAAATCAAGATGGCTGAAAGAGAATAAAGATGGAATGAAAGGTAAAGAACAAAACTAGATTCAAGATGACTTCCCTTGGCTGTTACTCCAAAGAAAAACCACCCTTAAATCTTATTTTTAAAAGCAAGGAATAATAAGGAAAAACATGGCAAACTGGCATGAAAAGAAGTAAATTCCAGTAAGAAGAACAAGGAAGTTAATCAACCTTCAAAGATGAAAAAGAAAAAACCTAAAAATACTAAAGCGAACACTTGAGGAAGAAGGATACACCACAAAACAATAAGAAAAAGAGGTAAAAGTAGACTATAGGAAGAGGGCATCCCCCCTCCCTAATGAAGGAGGCATCTTTTTCCTATGTGGGAAAAGTGATTTTTCTAGGATTTTGCTAGGTTTTTATGCTTTTTCTACTATTTTTTTCTATGATTCCCTAATGCTAAAGTATCGTGGGGATTAAAATGTGTCAATTTGAATGGCTAGGATGGGGGAAAGGGTAAGATATCAAATAGGAAGGTGTAGGGAAGGAGGTGGCTACCTTAAGGAGGGGAGGAGGAGGGAGATGCCACCTTTTTAGGTGGAGAGTTTTGGCTCGCTAGGAAGTTTCGTAAGAGGTGGAATGTGATAGAGTTTTGGAAAGATGCAACTCTACAATGGAAATTGGCAGTGCATCTCAAGGGTGGGGTGGAAAATAAGGAAAAAGTAGGGAAAAGTGAGAAAAACACTAAAAAAGGAATGCTCTTAGCCAATTGGCCCACATGCCATCTTATTCTAATAGATTTCCCTTAATTATCTTCAAAATATCTCATGGATAACTCTCTTGAATCTCTTCCAATCCTAGCCTTCCATTTAGCTTAGCTTCATGGCTGAGATGGCTAACTTAGAAGGCTCCATTGGCTAGGTTCATGGCTGGCTTTCAAAGCTTTCTTGGCTTGAATTATTGGCTCCATCCCTTGGGTTGAGTGGGTTGTATGGTTTGGATTGAATTCCATAGCTTGGCACCTTCTCTCATGGCTTATATGGCTAAGGTGACTTAAGTGGTTTCCTAGCAAAGTTGGTGGGAATGCATGGCTTACTTCATGGGCCCACTATGCCCATCTTTAGCTCCTTTAATCACATTCATTACTAGCTCACAATATGATCTTGGCCTTTGGTTTATGTTGAGGTGATGATTTTGAGGCTTTGACTCGGTCTTCTGATCTTGACCTTCAATTTCATCCCAATTGATCTTGACCATTAGATGACCATCTTACTCCCTACAAAAATTGAAAAACCATAATTAAATCTTAGAAAAACATGATTAATCACATACTTAGCTTGGATTAGCCTTTGGACTTACAAAATAATAAATTTTTCTTTATTAGGTAAAAACTGCATGTGTAACAAAGTTTGGTGTAAAAACTAATTTAGCCCTATAAGTTGTAACACATGGGTAACTAATTGGGTGTTTTTTTATGCAAAATTAAATACTTATCAAAATCCCCTCCGCTAATGGCATCTATAATATGTCAAATTTGAGGTGTTAGGCATTCATAAAAGTATTGAACCTCCTATCACTTTTCAAATCCATGGTGACTTTTCAAAAGCACGTCTTTCCATGCTCTCCTTTTTGTCAAAAATTTATGATTTCACACCTAAGGTCATTGGTTTTATAGACTAGGAAAAACTTATTGAGGAATCTCTTAGATAGTTTATCCCATATGTTGATGGACCCTACTTCTAAAGAGTTGAGCCATGCCTTGGCTTTACCATTAAGAGAAATGGGAGCAGTCTTAACATAGTGGTATGGTCCTCCTTGTCCAACCCATATAAATTTGACAGGAGTTTCAATTCAAAATGATCTGCATTTGTTGTAGGTAAAGCTATGCATGAAGGTGAGTAGAATTGGATGGGTAAAGAGTATCTTTCAACGGTTTCACTTCTACTAATTCTTTGGCGATTGATATGACAAGGATCTGTTGATATTCTGGAGTCCTTTGGTCTAAAATCATAGATTGTTCTATCTCTATACATAAAGGTACTAGATGAGGATTAAGTGATCGATGACCATGCATACACCAATGGATGGTGTATTGGAATTTTGTTTATATACAACAATCATTGCATACAACAAGAGAGATTTTTTTTTTTTCTACCTATTCTATAGGAGTCGTAAACTAGATAATGCAACCTAAATGAAGAAACAAATGAGCAAACAAGGACAACAAATATTCTTAACCCTAAGTGACAATCTGAAGGCATATTTTCTTGAATTTCTTTATGGGAGAAGCTTTTAGATTATTTCTAACCCTTAGTAGCTCCTCTTATCTTTTAGATTCACCCTACTAGTTACTAGTTAGATCCTAATCGTAATCAACCACTTTGCACACCTACCTTAGTCAATCATAGTTGATCTAAGTCATAGAATGTGCTAACAGAGTTAGCCATTTAAATACCAGTGCAGTTGATTAGATAAGGGCCACTGGAGTGGCAATTAGTTGTTTTATTCTAAAAGGATCCTATGAGCTAAAAAAGCAACTAAGGTCTCTTCTAGACTAGCTTTAAATTGAAAGTTGAAAGGGCTGGGGTGCATTAGGTGCTACTTGAACTAGGTGGGATAAGGTGTGGTGATGAAATCCGCCATTGATCTTATGAGGATTGAGTGCCCTTACTAATGTTTTAAACAATCTGACGTAGTTTAATCAATATATAAGCATCTTAAAGAAATCAACTTGTCCTATTTATGTAAGGAAATCAATGCTTAAGCAAACCCTAGAATGTAACAATTAAGAAAGTGCTTCCTATATGCTCTATATTACCATTCAAATGAAACCAAGTTAACAAAGCAACCTATTGTAGGAATTAGAAAGAAGGGAAGAATAGTCTCACAACAGGATCCTGGAGATAATCTTCTCATACAAGGGTGAGTCCATGTATAGGCCACCGCTTCTTCTAGTTTAAGATGGCCCACCCTTGGCCTATATTATTACAACCCTTAATTTAAATGAATGAATTGTGTTGAAAAATGATAATTTTTTCTTCACTAAAATTCACTCAAATAAAAAAAAAAGGTTGGAAACTAACCTAAAGTCTTCCTCCAAAGCTTTATTAAAAATGTCCAAATTCCTACAAAAAAGGGAGATAAAGCATCAAATTCATAGGAATAAGGAAAGTATGCAAATGTAACTATATCTAAGATAAGTGGTATAGCATTATAACCCAAATTTAATTAAACTCTACTGCCAGTCATTGGCAACTACACCAAAAGCTTAGAGTGTTTTAATAATTACTACAAGTGCATGGCTCTGTTGGAGTATAGAATTGGAAAATACAGGTTGATCATACGAAGACACTTTAATAAATAGATTTAATTAGAATTTAGGTCATCTTACTTTAACCTAGCCATACATTCAAAAGAAGGACTATTTTTAACTAAAACTAACGATAAGGAAAGTAAAAACATAAAGCAAGTAAAATAACTCAATAAACAAGGAACTAATTAAAGGGGAAACAATTAATATAAGAAGGAAACAATTAAGTTAATCAATTAAGCAACTAGAAAGTATCCTCTAAATTAGAGAGCAAACAATTAAAGAAACTAGGAAACTATCTAAAACTACAATCTAAATTAGAGAGAAAGCAATTAAAGAAACTAGGAAACTATATAAAACTACAAGTAACTAAGAATTAAAGTAAAGAACAAATTAACAAAGAAAAGAAAAGAACTTTTTCATTTATGAAAAATGGAAAAATTATAAGGATTTGTTACATAAGCAATGGAAAGAAAGCAAGTAAAGAAAGCAAATAAAGGTCCTTCAAATTCAAGCTTCAATTTTATTGTAAGGCCTAATGTTTTGTCACTCAACAGGAGTTTGTACACTTCTCTTCAACCCAAAATACACTAAAGTTACTACCAAGTTTTCTCATCTCCTTAACCCAACATGCCACAAACCCAAAACAAATCTCATCCAATAATCCTTAAGAATGAAGTATTAGGGCATCCAAGAAAATAGGAGCCCTAACACCTATCCTAAACAACCACTAGCCAAGGAAAGAAAGAAGAATGATGGAAATGGAAATAGAATAAGTTACATCATTTTCCCTTAGCAAGTGTGATGACCTAGGTTATTAAAACACATTTTCATAAATATTTGCAAAGGTAGGGCCCTGATTTTGAAACTCTTTTAAAATACAAACAGCAGAAACATATTTCCTTTGAAATTGATTTGTCAAAAACCTGAGTGCCACATCAAATTACTTATCATACATAGATTTTTGTATAAAATTAAATTTTGATTGAATAACAATAGAAATAATTTTATTAAAATCAGAATCGATCCAGTGGGAATTGAGATGGTCCGATCTGGACCATCACCAAAGATGAAAGACCATATCTAATAGGAATTGATCTATGATCGTACATCCTAGGGTTTTGGGACCCTCTGAACCGATCTAACATTTTAGAATCTCCAAATTTGATTGATTTAGGGGTGATTTCCATCTAGAATCTCCAGTGGAATAGATTCACCACTCATTATTACCTATTTTAGCCAAAAAACATGGGGTTTTTGAAGGGGAGTTGAGATATACCTACCTAGATCTGATATGGAGTAGAGAGATGAGTTAGAGAGAGGGTTTCTTGCCGAATTTTAAAGCCCTAGCCGGACGGCTAGGGTTTCTATGATTTTATATTGCCAAGATTGTTGCCGGTGCCGGGAAAGATATGGGGAGAGGGGAATGAGGGGAACTAGAATATGGGTCCTTGAGCCAGTGATTTTGTTGGAGGAAGATCGGCGAAGATTTTTGTCGAGCTGGGGAAAAACCCTAGCCAGGCTGAGTCGGGCTAGAAGGTGGGTCCAGGGAGACACCAGCCTAGGATAGGCAGGTTCGTGTGCCAGGCGTGTGTGGGGATTGCCGCACCAGTTGGAAAGAGAGGAGAGAGAAAAGAAAAGAAAAGAAAAAAGAAAGGAAAAAGGAAGAAAAACATGAAAAAGAGAGGGAAAGAGGGAGAGAGTCTTGGGGGTCTATACAATTTTGTGCAATCTATAGGAGGGCTATTTATAGGGTTATTTGTGAATTATTTTAATTAAAATTTTAATTTTTTTTATTTTAAATGCTTTTCACTTTTCTTATAAAATTTAAAAGAGATACCTCATCATGTTTATTCTTTCATCATTGATATTCCTTGTACTGGCTGTCCCCCAGCTCACCTAACTTTTGTGGACCCCACACAAAAGTGAAATGAACATTTTACCCCAATGGGTAAATATAAATTCACAAAATTAAGAAAAATAGGGATTTTTCACCCAAGCTCAGATTTCAGCATGCTTATAGTCATTCTGAGTGGTTTCCCATGAATGATTCCAAATATCTATGTTTCAAGACTTGATTATTTTTTCTAAAAAAATAATATTATATTAAATATAATATTCCACCTTGATTTTCATAAAAAGTCCAATTAATTTGAGAAAAATTGGGGTTTTCATAGCTAAAAACTCTAGAAAGTGGGCAACTTTAAGGAGTTTAGATAAAGAGGGGATTATAGGTCATTTATCTTTAAAATATTGTAACCATAGAAGAAGTTTCATGTTTAAACATGAAATAGAAGAAAAAGAAAAAGAAGTGGAGATAGTGGCCCTTGTATTAGGACCCATCAATTCCAGCCTTAGAAGATGAAATAAGGAATAGGTATATTGTGTGATCCTACCCTTCAACATGAAGCCTTTTAGCTAGGAATCTAGGTAGCTTTATGGATGGATTTGGATATTTCCTCAACCTTATATAAGGAATTACAAATTTTCCTTAATATCATAAAAAGACATAAGAATCCTTTCCTTCTCCTTATTGTAACTTCATAAAAAGAAATTAGAAAGAAGAGAAAGAGGAATGATGCATGAACTAACTAATATGGATTATGCATGAATTCAAAAAGTAAAAAGTTGGTGTGTGGAACATGAAAATAGAAAGTGGATGGACTTAGAAATATGTAAGAAGATTTATGAGTGAAGGAAAGTGAGCGATGCAACCTACCTATATAAATTAAAGTATGTGCATGCCTATGAATCTAATTTAAGAAAGTGAGGTGCTTATGATTTAAATTCATGAACTAAAATGATACAAATGAATTTCAAAATTAGGAATGCATTTTAGTTCTAATAAACTAACATGCATGATGTTTCTAAACTAATTCTAGCATATATGGAAAGGGAAATCGAATGTCAAACATGAGTTTCTAAATTAGGAAAGTGCATGTTTCTAAACTAGGAAAGTTCTAAATCTAAGAATCTACCTTGCAATTAGTTTCTAAAGTGAACTTAAAGTAATTGTAAAGCAATCCTAAGACGTATGGAAAGAAAAATGGAAAGATTCAAAAACCAAAAAGCAAGAAATCTAAGATCTAAAATTAGAAACTATCCTACTTCTAAAACAAGAAAGTCTTAAAAATATGGAAATAAGAGAAACTAAATGGAAAACTATACTACACTCTTGATCTATTAAGAGAAACCTAACTAAGGAAACATGATTTACTCCTAGAACTAGCATGAAGTTAGAAAATCTACAATGCATGCAACTATGAAAAGATGCATTCATCCAATTTGGATTGATTACGTTTGAAAGCTAAAGTCTTAATGCATGTAGTCTTGAGTTGAATGGAAGGGGAACATGATATACATTTATGGTACTCTATAATGAAGAAAACTACCATGCAAAACATGAACTACAAAGCAAGGAAAGAAGAGGATTTAACATGAAAAAATTAAAGCAAACCTAAGACAATACAATGCATATAACCAATGGAATGTTAAAGATGATGCATGCGCTATCTAAGCATGAAAAATTTAAGAGAATGCATGCTAAAAGAAGGTGAATGAAAAAGATAAAAGATGGAAGAGAAAATAAAAGGAAAATTAGCAAGAAAAGGATTTGGAATGGTTGAGACCCTACCTTTATCTCCAAAGGATTTGAACATGGAAGCTTGAACAGAGCTTGGGTGAGGATGATTTTTCTCCCTTTGTTTCTCCTAGATTTGGCCTTAAGCTCTAGGGAAAGTTGAAGAATCCTAAACTCATTCATACCATCTCTATTTATAGATTTTTAGAGTGGAAGTCAAGAGGAGTGAATGGTTGAGATTAAGCCACTTATTAAAATGTAATAGAGGGCTGGATTGGGGAGGGGGCATGATTTTCATATGTATATAGGAATGGAAAATAAAAAAATAAGATGAAAAGAAAAAGAAAAAAAAATAAAGAGAAAAAAATATAAGGAAGGAAAGGGAATAAGTAGGGAAGGAAAGAATATAGAAAGGAAAGGGAAAGAGGTAGCTTATGAGGGAAGGTAGGGAGGTGTGGGATTTAGTAAGTGGATGGGGTGAGTGGGGGCGGGGGGTGGGGGCAGTGTTGGGGGGGCGTGGTGCGGGTGGGGGAACACATCTTTTTCATGTGGCATAGTGGGGTGGAAAATGGAATGTGCTAACAAGAAAAGAAAAGGAAATATCCTAATGGGAAGGTAAGGAATAAGTGAAAAGGAAAATAGATGGGAAGAAAAGGGATAGAAATAAAAAGTAGGTGAGGGAATCTAGTGGGGTTCAAAATTTAAAACTCCTAAAGGAGTGCAATACACATGGATGTATGTGTTTTGTTTTTTACAAACCCCAAGATGTATGGACCATTAGATGAAGATGGGTGGTTGAGATATTTATTTCCTTAGGGTTTCGGATTTAATTTTCAACATGGAAAAATGTGGCTTATGTTTTGATCATTTCAATGCTTCATTCCTAGCCCTTAGATCATGCTTACCCTTACTTGAATGGATGGAATCTATTATGACATGTAGATCTTCCTTAAGCTTCAATTTCTCTCTACTGTTGTGTTAAGTGCTTAATTTTGGCTAAAAGACCCCTAGTTTAGCATTCAATTAGGTCATCTAATCATCCAAATTTCAAATTTTAGCTTGATTATCTATCTAGACCTTAATCAACGGTTAGATAATCATTCGAGCTTATTAAAGGACTAATGTATGGTTTGATTATTCTAATTTAGTCTTTAACTTTGCAGATCAACAAAAGGAGGGTCGGATGGCTCAGATCTATGATTAATGGTGCAGATCAAGTTGAGAAGAATCCAAATTGGATAAGAATTACTAATGAGAAGAATCCTAAATTTGTAGAGGATAAAGTTTCCTAAAAGGGATTTATCTCTTCAAGGAAGGAGTTGGGAAGACAAGGAAGGAGTGGAGAAAAACAAGGAGATGCAAAAGCTATAAAGAGAGGAAACCGTATTGGGGAGGGGGAGTCTTGTTTTGGAGTTTTTGGAGTTCTTTAGTTGTTTTACTTGTCACTTTGTTTTCCTTGTTGTGTAGATTTCTCTTGCCTACCCATATCTATTTCACGTTCACAACCATCTATCCTCTTCAACATCCAGCTTTCCATTTGTTTAAGGCACCATCCCCACCTTTCCTACTAGTTTCTTCCTTTCTCAGCTACGTTTTCCACACCTCTCCCATCTCTTTCACTCATCACACCCAACCATTCCAAAGCCCTCTTCATCCATCTTCACATAGCCAAGCAAGAGCCAGCTTCGTTCCAAACGATGCCCAAACCAAAGGCGTTGTTTTTCTCTCGTTCAGCCCACTCTCTCCCTTGTTCTCAGCTGAACAACGCACCAAACTTTCTCCTCCACCCGTAACCAATGCCCAAGTCCCACTCTATTCTCTCTCATCCAGCACATCTCTCTCTCACCATCTTCCTCTTTATTTCTTCTAGTACCTCTTTTGTTTCCCTTTCTTCTAGTTCCAGTTTCCATTCGTTCTCACAGTCTCCCCAGTTCATCGTCTGCCCAGTCTAGTCCACCACACTGGCAATCCCTCCTTTGTCACCCTTCTCCAATTCTCCTACTCCTTCCTTCACCCCCACCATCTTCTTTGGTTTCCTTTGCTCCATATGAACCAGTGGGACGCCCCATCCTCATGTGATATATTATGCTAGTAAAACACTAAATGATGCGCAACTCAACTATTCCACCACTGAGAAAGAGTTGTTAGCTGTAGTGTTTGCTTTGGATAAGTTTAGATCTTACCTGTTAGGGTCTAAAGTTATAGTATACTCAGATCATGCAGCTTTAAAATACCTCCTTTCTAAAAAGGGTGCCAAACCTAGGTTGATCTGCTGGATACTACTGCTACAAGAATTTAACTTAGAAATTCGAGACAAGAAAGGTTCAAAAAATGTCGTAGTGGATCACTTATCCAGATTGGTAGTGGAGCACACTAGCGATCAAGGGCTTATAACTGAGTCATTCCCAGATGAATAGTTATTGCATGTTTCCCAATCACCTTGGTACAGAGATATTGTTAATTATCTTGTTACAGGACAAATGCCTAATCATTGGACCACACAAGATAAAAAGAGATTCTTAACTGAGGTTAGATATTTTACTTGGGATGACCCATACTTATTCAAGTACTGTCCTAACCAAGTAATTAGGAGATGCATACCCAATAGTGAACATAATCAAATCATCTCCTTTTGTCATGATCATGCATGTGGGGGCCATTTCAGCTCTAAAATGACAGCTGCAAAAATTTTGCAGTGTGGATTTTATTGGCCTACTATATTTAAGGATGCCCATGCTCACTACAAAGCATGTGCACGGTGTCAAAGGTTAGGAACTTTAGGAAGAAGACATATGATGCCCTTAAATCCAATCCTTGTCATAGAATCTTTTGATGTTTAGGGCATAGATTTTATGGGACCTTTTCCTATTTCCTTTGGAAATTTGTACATCCTAGTGGGAGTGGACTATGTGTCCAAGTGGGTGGAGGCTATACCATGCAAAACCAATGACCACAAGATTGTGGTAAAGTTTTTAAAAGAAAATATTTTTGCAAGGTTTGGTACTCCAATAGCCATAATAAGTGATGGAGGAAAACACTTTTGTAATAAGGTGTTTGAGAATTTAATGAAAAAGTATGGTGTTAACCATAGGATAGCTACCCTATACCATCCTTAGACTAGTGGTCAAGTAGAGGTATCCAATAGGAAAATAAAGTGAATTCTAGAAAAGATAGTCAATCCAAATAGGAAAGACTGGTCTCTGAGACTTATTGACGCTTCATGGGCTTATCGCACAGCATATAAAACCCCTATAGGAATGTCACCTTACCGCTTGGTTTATGGAAAGGCTTGCCACTTACCTGTAGAGTTAGAGTACAAGGCATATTGGATAGTCAGAAAGCTAAATTTTGACTTAGATTCTGCTAGAACCCACAGAAAACTCCAACTCAATGAGTTGGAGGAATTGAGGAAAGATGCATATGAGTCTACAAGTTTGTACAAAGACCGAATGAAGGCTATACATGATAGAAACATTCTAAGAAAATCCTTCACACCAGGTCAAAAGGTCTTGCTATATAATTCTAGATTGTGTCTATTCCCAGAAAAACTTCAATCTCGATGTATTGGACCATATATAATACGCACAATCTATCCTCATGGGGCCATCAAGATTGAAAAGGATGGAGACATCCAAAAGGTCAATGGTCAAAGGTTAAAACCTTTCCTGGAACTGCCTGATCTTGAAATTGATGAGACACTTTTACAAGTACCCGAGTATCATGATCCACCTTAAAGTACCACTCCAGGAGCCTTACAACATATCATCATTGCACTCATCATTACGTCTAGCTGAAGATATTAAACTTAACGCTTTTTGGGAGGCAACCCAAGGGTTTAGAGTTTACATCTCTCAACTTTCGTATAGAATCCTATGTTTACAAACATTAGGGACAATGTTTCATTCAGCTTAGGGGGTGTAGATGCACTAGAGATTTTGAGTTTTCTTGAGTAAAAATAAAAAAATTTGAAAAAAACAAAAAGTTTTTTTAAGTAGAGTTCCCTTACTGTGATGAGAATTGAATGTTCAAGATTTAGTAAATATACTATTTTCACCTCTTAATGGGAATGCATATGATTATTTTTGCATGTCATTCATGTGTTGAAGCATTTTATGAAAGTTAATTCTCGGAAACCATTTACACATAGCATATAATTAGGACTAATATAGAGGTATGACTTAGAGACATTGAGGAAAATCAGTGGAGACCTATAACCTAGTAAGAGATTGAGACTATCTTCTTTGAGAGGGTTATAAGTGCTTCCATAATTTCTTCAATGTACATACATTAGTGTGATCCTGTTATCCTTGTTTTGGTTAAACATCAAGAATAAATAGGAGTAATAGCTTTAATTCTAGAAATTTATTGAATCTAATAGGCTTTAGGAAACCTAGGAAATGATACAGGCCATCCTTGCTCAACCCAGAGACATAAAACCTACCCAATATAGTATACCACTAGTTAGCCTTTTGAGCCTGTTATTAAGCCTTTTCTTTCTTAAACCCATTCACCTTAACCCAGAATAACCCATTAAAATAAGTAACCATTACCCATCTTCAAAATGAGTAGAGTAGAAAAATGTTCAAAAATAGGACAAAAAGTCAAAGAAGTGAGAAAAAATTAGTTGTCTTTCTTCCAAAGAAGAATATGAACTCAAAAAAAGAAATGAAAAAAAGAAAAAGAAAGAAAGACCAAAAGTTGAAAGAGAAATTCACTTCAAATACGAACCAAAAAGAAAGGTTGTCCTACATATATCCATTGAAGTCATCTACTCAATTTTGAACCTTTGAAGTCTTTATACCTTTCTTTTCTAAAAGCTATCCTAAGCCTACATTTCCTCTTAATTAAAGACCTATTGATCTTAGGTGGACATAGCCTTAAAGAGGAGATAAAAAGAAAGAATTAAAGTAAAAGACTCCCAATATTCTTGGTGATAACATCCACTCCTAGGGATCACTTTCCTTTGTCTCATGAGCGTTAAAAGAAATATGTGAACCATCAGTTTGTTGGATTAGGTCACATAATGAGCAAAATATCTAACCCCTTATCTGAGAGTTTTATTTCTGAGCTTATACCTGTGAGGATTTGAGGTCAAAGCATATTTCCAATGGAATGTAAGCATATCCAATTAGAAGTCAAGATTTATGTGACTGAACACACACACATATGCACTCTGAGAAATAGCTCAAATAAAATGTCTTTACTATGTGTATGGTGTGTAAAATTTTCAAATCCTCTTCATTAAGTTGTGAAAAACTAGTTAATTTGCTAATGAATGAGGATTCTCTGAGATAAAATAGGGGACTCAATTTTTTGAAAATTGTGGGTATATTCACTACAAACCCTCACGAGGCCTAACCCGTCCACTAGGAGTAACCTAGGGGTTCAAAGGCTTGTTGCATGTGCTAAATGCAATCGTGAATACCTATGAAAGTGGCACTTTGTACAAGTTTTGTGTAAAATAGTTGTCTGCATGTTTTGCTTAGGACTAGCAAAATGCTAGTTGACGGGTGTATTAAGTGCTTAATTTTGGCTAAAAGACCCCTAGTTTAGCATTCAATTAGGTCATCTAATCGTCCACATTTCAAATTTTAGCTTGATTATCTATCTAGACCTTAATCAATGGTTAGATAATCATTCGAGCTTATTAAAGCATTAATGTACTGTTTGATTATTCTAATTTAGTCTTTATTTTTGCAGATCAACAAAAGGAGGGTCGGATGGCTCAGATATATGATTAATAGTGCATATCAAGATGAGAAGAGTCCAAATTGGATAAGAATTACTAATGACAAGAATCCTAAATTTGTAGAGGATAAAGTTTCCTAAAAGGGATTTATCACTTCAAGGAATTAAGTGCTTAATTTTGGCTAAAAGACCCCTAGTTTAGCATTCAATTAGGTCATCTAATTGTCCAAATTTCAAATTTTAGCTTGATTATCTATCTAGACCTTAATCAATGGTTAGATAATCATTCGAGCTTATTAAAGGATTAATGTACTGTTTGATTATTCTAATTTAGTCTTTATTTTTGCAGATCAACAAAAGGAGGGTCGGATGGCTCAGATCTATGATTAACAGTGCATATCAAGATGAGAAGAGTCCAAATTGGATAAGAATTACTAATGACAAGAATCCTAAATTTGTAGAGGATAAAGTTTCTTGAAAGGGATTTATCTCTTCAAGAAGGAGTTGGGAAGATAAGGAAGGAGTGGAGAAAAACAAGGAGATGCAAAAGCTATAAAGAGAGGAAACCATATTGGGGAGGGGGAGTCTTGTTTTGGAGTTTTTGGAGTTCTTTAGTTGTTTTACTTGTCACTTTATTTTCCTTGTTGTGCAGAGTTCTCTTGCTTACCCATATCTATTTCATGTTCACAACCATCTATTCATCTTCAACATCCAGCTTTCCATTTGTTTAAGGCACCATCCCCACCTTTCCTACTAGTTTCTTCCTTTCTCAGCTACGTTTTCGACACCTCTCTCATCTCTTTCACTCATTACACCTAGCTGTTCCAAAGCCCTCATCATCCATCTTCACATATCCAGGCAAGAGCCAGCTTCGTTCCAGACGACGCCCAGACCTAAGGCGTCATTTTTATCTTGTTAAGCCCACTCTCTCCCTTATTCTCAGCTAAATAACACACCAAAGTTTCTCCTCCACCCATAACCAACGCCCAAGTCCAACTTTGTTCTGTCTCATCCAGCACATCTCTCTCTCACCATCTTCCTCTTTGTTTCTTCTAGTACCTCTTTTGTTTCCCTTTCTTCTAGTTCTAGTTTCCATTCATTCTCACAGTCTCCCCAGTTCATCGTCTGCCGAGTCCAGTCCACCACACCGGCAACCCCTCCGTTCTCTCCCTTCTCCAATTCTCCTTCTACTTCCTTCACCCCCACCATCTTCTCTAGTTTCCTTTGCTCCATACGAACTAGTGGGATGCCCCATCCTCAGAAAAGGTGGCACTTTTCCACTGCTGTAGACGATTAGCCCCAGAGCAAGCGTCGTCTCCATTACCCAGAAACTAGACTAGGAATCTGACATACATCACTGGCCAAGAACAAGGCGGCTCCACATTCCAAACACCAGAAGCAGCCCAGAAAAGGCATTTTTTTTCCTCATCGGACGCAGATCATTGGCTGTGGCACAGGCGATTCACAGATGTGCTACACCCAGATCACTACCAGCTAGGCGTCATCATCTATGGTGTCTCTGCGTCATCTGGCGTTTTTCTCGCTTTCGGACATCTCAGAGAAGGAAACCCAAACCGGGTTTTCCTTCTGCGTTGTTGCTCTCTTCTCCCTCCTCTGGATCCATCTCCTCCATTCACCAGTCATCTTCTTCATTGAGTTTTCGTCTGGTTTTTGTTAAAAACCAGATTTTGAAAAGAATTCCAATTTTGCCCTTCTATTTTAAATGCAATGACATTTCTATTCATTTTCATTAATTACATCTGCGTCCCCTATTTAATTACATCTGTATCCTCTGCTTATTTACATCTGTGTCCTTGTTCCATTTAAGCTTTATGTTATCCATCTTTTGACAGTATTATCTAGGGACAATGCCATCCATGGACAGTGTGATTCTGAGATGTTTTGATTGGTTTTATTTTGTTTTCTGGAATTGAAAGTTATTTAAAGTGCATCATTTGAATAAATCTGAATGGTTAGGTTAGTTTTGTTATTCTCTTCAAGTTTCAATTAATTAAATTTTATTAAAAACTCCACTTAAAGTGAGTCCCTGTGGGTTCAACCCATATTTGCATAGCTATACTACAATAGCCCGTGCACTTGCGGAAAACATCAACATGTTGGATTGTATTGCCTTATAATGAATGGCCATGATTTCTTAGAGGTTTCTTCATGTATTTCATGTGGTACCAAGTAGGTCTCACCACCCTTGCATGGATAAGACGTCCTATCATTGGATGGTTTTCTTTTTTTGGTTCAGTATGAGAGAGAAAATAAGTAAAAATTCTTTATATGGGTTCCATTCTTCTTTTATTTGTGAGATGCTTTTATTTAAAATGACCTCATTGTATGTGAATTGAATTTCTTCCATAATTTTCCTATGGTGGTGAAATGTATGCAAGCATTCATGAAGGGAGAATTTGCCACCTTTTCACCCTCATTTGAGTAGGAGCCATGCACAGGGTTTCTAACTTCGATAGTGATAAGCAATGATTATCTTAAACCTCTAGGACTTTATTTTTTGGTACTTGTGACCTATGTTTAGCTTGGAAGGTGAAATTACTCTTTTAGGGGCAAAATTGGAAAGTTTGTGCATTTTTCATTTGTAGCCTAGACATGCAAAATAGTATACTTAACCCTAATTAGTAATAATTAAGTGATTTTTGGGGCTAAAACTTTCTAAATAGAAAGGTATATATGTAATGTTTCTATATATGTCATTTTCCAGTGTCAATTTGAATGATCGTAGCTTGTAATGGGCCTTTTAAAAAACTTAATGAAAAATAGATGTCCACTATTTTCTACTCATTGAAACATAAGCTAAAAGCATCCACTGAACATTAAAATTCATATCTAACCTATCTAAGATATTGTAAACATGATGAATGGATTCAACCTACAAAACAAAGTTTCACTATGCATAAAAAGTAGGACATTGACTTCTTCTCATGCTCAAAATGCCTTGGATAGCATGAATACCAAATTTCATGACCATCAAATACTGATGCCCCACTTTTACATAGAGGGTAACTTTGTTTGAAATATCCAAACCATTCATCGTATTTAGAATGCCTAGCATAGGATGCATTAAATTTCAAGACCATTGGATGCTTATAGTGTAATGACTCCAATTTTGTAACATTAAAATCCCAAGTTAGCAATGAAAAGTTCAGTTTTTGAAGATAAGGGTATTTTGGTCATTTCACTATTCACCTTAACTTAACCTAGAAATTTGGTCCTGAAAATGGCACCATTAGGTGCGTCTCGGAAAAAGGAATCCAACAAGACCAAAATCACCCAAAACGGAGTTAAAATGAGCAAGTTATTGCCCTTTGAAGTTCAGGGGCAAAAATATAATTTTCACTAAAAAACGGATTTAGCCTGCAAAACACAGGGGCCCATTTTGATACGGGCACCCCTCATCTTCAACCTCCTAGAGGGTTCTAGAACGGCGGTGATTGGAGGAGAAATCACCACCATTCTGGAGGTTTCTCCACCGCCATTCAAGGGCGGTGAGAGCCCCCTCCAGAACCCTCTTATTGCTCTATAAATAGAGCTCTTGGGCACCTCTAATGGCAGCCCAAAAGCTTGGGAAAAACCTGTTTTGAAGAAGCAACCAAGCGGAGAAACGTGGAGAAAAACCCAGCAACGAGCCAGGTATGCCCAAAATCCCTCAAAACCTATCTTTACAGTAGTCCTAGGCTCAGTTTCCCTAAGTTTTTGCATGAAAAATCATGCAAAAGCAGGCTCTAGAACATCACAAAGGACCAGGGACGATCCCTGGGCTGCACTAGATCGACAGGGTCAAACTAGGGCGTCCCAAGGATGCCTCGGTCCCCCAACGAACAAAATGTCCCCCCTGGACGAAACGCGTCATCCGCATTCGAGAGAACCAAATGGGCGCGTCCGTGGACGCGCCCACAAAATGAAAAACCGGGGTGGAAATCCAACGTGTCTGCAGACACGCTTGCTGGGGCGCATGCCGCTGACACGTAACTTGCTAGCATTCTGGGATTTCCACCTCTTAAAGTCTCGGTGGGGCGCATGCAGCTGACGCGCAGCGCGCTAGCATTCTGGATTTTCACCTCTTAAAGGCCCTTATGCACATGTGATACTAAAAAGCTTATAACTTGAGATCTAGAGCTTCGATTGAGGCGCCGCAAAAGGCGTTGTGTTCGTGTCGACGATGCAAACACACCCAAACTATAAAATCCTAGATCAAGGCCCAATTAAAGGTGGGCATGATCCTTAGAATAGGATGGTGGCGCGTGGCCACTAGACCTTTGGAAAACTGATGATACCAAGGCCCAATTAGGACCTTAGGACACCCATAGGCATGGGGATGAACCCTTAATGCCTAAGTAATAAGACCAACCACTCTAAAACCTATAAAAGATAGGCCAAACTAACCTTGATTCCCCAAACCATGGTTAGGAGCATACGAGGACAAAGGGGTTAGTGCGACTTAGCCAGGTAGGTGCTCTATCGCTACTAGACTTTTTAAAAGAGCCATGAATGTTTTGAGAATACATGTTTTATGTATATGACTTATTTAGCTGACTTAATTCAGCATACATATGAAAAATTCTTTATGCATAGATATGTTTTGCAAATAATTGCATATACATTATGCATAGATATGTTTTACAAACAATTGCATACATGACATGATTTGTGAAGCATTGAGTTTTTTAAAGACTGCATGTCCTTGAGGGTTACCAAAAGACGCTGGAGTGCCCAAACGACACTGGGTAGGCAGTTGTGAGGGACCTAAAGAGGACAGGTTTTGAAAAAGAGGTTTTCGCTTATTTGATCTGATTATGATTTGGGCTGATAAGCTCGTGGGCGCTATGCCAAGAAGTTTGGGTTGGCCTCCAGCCTCTACCACTATTAGGTGGATGGGTACCACGCCCAAAAAGGGCAACGTCCCTACGTCGACTACATGTGGTACAGGGGGCTACCACTGGTGTCACGACACTGGGTTGACGTGTCATAGGCCCCATTGCAGCTATGACTGAGTGTCCTCAAGTACCCGGGGACTACATGGTGGCGAGGTCGTGGGCATAGTTGAACCTTATGGTTTTGTGGACTTATTTGCATTGCATATGACATCATATGAGGTTGGTCGACCATACCATACTAGATATCCATGAGTTGGATTCAATGAAGCATCTTATGCATATCATTATGTTATGATATATATATATATATATATATGATACTTTCGACTTGGATTATGTGATTTCCTTAAGTCGTAAATATTCCAATTTGGTGATAGTTTTTAATCTCGATAATGAACTTGAGTATTCAGACATGCACATGTTTTGAAAGAAGCATATGATTTTAAACATCACATGCATTATAAAACTAGTAGTGATAGACTCCTACTGAGTATAGTATATACTCACCCAATCCTCAACATTTTTTAGACACAAAGTAAACACTTAAGGACAAGGTACGCCTGTGACAGAAGACACCGAGACTAAGTGCAAAGTAAGTAAACCCTTACCTTATCTTTCAATGTTACTTGATTGTAGTTACTCTCTATAGCTGAGGCTGTGGCTAACACTTTCTTGGGAATAATGTTGATTTAAAACTTTGCCATGGCTAGACAATTTGAAAATGTGTTTTGACACTCGGGGTTTTTACGAAAGATTGTTTTCCAAAACAAACAGATTTTCATGCATTTCATATTTATAAAATAAGAGATCTCGACTTTTTATCAAATTTGCATCATATAAAAACCCGGGTCATCACATATAGCCTATGTCATAGAAGTTGAAAATTAGAGCCATTGAATTTTTAAATTTTCTCAAAGATAAGAAACAAGTGGTTAGGATCATTCAAATGCATAAATTCTACATGATTTATCCATTTTAGGGATTCTTAAAAGAAGTTACCATCTACAAAAAATGTGGTAGCTACTTCTTTGTTTGTTGATGAACACTAGCTGTTATAGGGATTCACTCTAAGATCTTTAATAATATAGTGACAACAGTAATTTGTTATTGTGCACCTCACTTTCTATGATGCACCCCACCTTCTAATTTCTTTGCATCTTATAAGCCAACATTGAGGTGATTGTATGGTTTTTAGCATCTCAAAAGCTAGCTTCTTATTTGTTATTCCCCATGTGCTATGATCAAAATCACATTCTTTTTATCTTGCGCTCATCCAATTCTCACTATTTATTTAGTAGTAGTCATTCAAAGTTCAAAAAATCAAATGCACAAGTTTGATCAATTAAAGGTATTGCCATACTCTTCTAAGAAATAGTGGTAGTTTAGATATTTAGTTCCAGGTCCCACCATATGCTACTATCATGTTGATATCAGTGTTTTATTATGAGACCAACTATAAAGATTGTCATTATTACAATTTAGGGGGAAACACAACTTTCAGGTTGCATTGAGATATGTGTGGATCTGTACCTTTAGATTTAGTGACATTAACAACTAATCACATGGTTTTGGAGTCATGCAAAATGGATATCCCATCAACATGATATGGATCCACTAAATGATGATTGACATATGGTGGGCACTCAAAACATGGAAGTTCCTAACATAACATGGCTCTTATGGTCATTGGCTATGCATTTTTTTGTTTTTAGATGTTTATGATATGATCATGGGACCTATCCTTTATTGGTAACTTCAGAGTTTCCACCTAAAGAAAATGCATTAGGACTTTCATATCAAGAGATTAGGTTCATACTATTGGAAAACATGTGGAAGGTTGATAACTATTCTCAATTTGAATGAAGAACTTTAGAAAACTCAATTTGATCATACTTATACCATTTGAATTAGTATTTAAAACTAGAATCAATATCAAAAGAACATACCTTGTAAAGGATTGAAATTTTAAACCCTCTATTTGATCCACTACTAGTTGAGATTGGCACCTTGGCTGATTTTCTTCTTTTCATGTACATGAGGCTAAGTTTCAACACTAAAACTAGAAGAGAGGAAGAGAGAAAACTAAGAAAATACTAACTCGAGAAACACTTTTAAATGGCACATTGTTTATAGTTCCTTATTCCATTGACCATCTTCCCCTAATATATCAAGTGTAAATAGATTGAGAAAACTTATTCCCTAAACAATCCATAGTTAAGACAACTTGTATTCTAGTTATGACTCCAACTAGCTTGTATGCTATGACCACCTAGGAATCTTGGTATCTTGTCCCATCTCCCCTTTTAGCAATTAAAATCTAAAATAAATGTCTTCTTAGTCTAAAATTATAGCAATCACATTGGCCTATTGAAATACAGATTTGCAAGTATGGGTTGATCCCTCAAGGAATTAATGTAAAATTCAGAATTTTAATTGGATCCCAAATTAAACTATCATAACCTTTCCAAGAAATGAGAAACAATTAAGAATATCTAATTAACTATTGATTATACTAAAAAGGAATAAACTCACCAAATTATAAAATGAGGGGTTTCAGAATCAACCACATTATTAATTATGAACATTAATCTATAAGCATCATTGATTTAATTATCACATGTTAATATAACAACAGTGGAATATCAACATTGAAGATGTGTGGATTAAAAGTTTAAATTCTCATATTTTCTCAATTCTAAGGATTTTCCTAGTTTAATTATTAAGAATCCAAAGCATAGCTTGTATTTTTTATGATCACAAACTATCTAAGAATTATACTAATTATCATTCAAACATAAATAAGTCTTTAAACTATTGAAAATACATCATAATTTCCACAAAAGGAGTACTACATATATATATATATATATTCAATTGTATGCCATACCATTGAAATTGTTAGTTAAAATTGCTAAATCTAACAATCAATTAAACATGAATAATATTACTCTCCCTCACCCTAGATGGATGATCTAACTACTCATAATTAAGCTGAAAAGCACACTCAAATCTAATGAGAAAAATATCCAAAAACTATCATTAATTTCTAACCATGTTTACCATGAGTGGAAAACCATCCTAAGATGGTTTCAATCTTAGCTTAATCATTAGCTAATCTTAGCATAAACACTAATCCTAAACTATACTAAAACAAACATGTAAACTAAACTAAAACATGGAATTACATACGCATCTAAACAAGTAGAAAAAAACTTGAAATCTAGTTATTGAAACTAAGCTAAAAGATTGAGAACATTATTGAAATTGAACTTTACATAATTACTATACATGATGAAGAAAAGAAAGACAAGACTTCCTCGAGTCATATTGATTGCCTAAGATCTCCTCAATGTGTCATGCATTAAAGTAACCTTAGATGTCATCTAATCCAAGAAATACTTGAGATATCATCCATCCATGGTGTGTCACCCACCATAAAAGAGAATAGCCATGAAAACAATAACATCTAGCTAAGAAGATTACATCCAAGAGCGATAGAGAGAGAGAGAGACATTCCAAACAGCAACTTTAAAAAAAAAAAAAAACCTACAAGAACTAGACAAAACTACTTGAAAAGGTTAAACTAGTAGTAGCTCACTTCCTTGATTCCCTCTACTAGCCTTCTAAGATAGTGCATCTTGCTACTCCCAAGGGAAACAAGCATGAATGTTTTTCACCTCCCTAAAGATGTCTTCCCTCCTAAGTATTTTCCCCACAAAAAGTGGTGTTGCTACCTTGAAAGAAAAGCAGCCAAAAGAAGTCTTCCAGTACCTACTCACTATCCTAATTACCTTAAAAATATCTTGCGCAAGATGTCACACTTGTACCTATTGCAAAAAAAATGAATAGACACACTCCTCCAACTTGCTGTTGACCTTCAAAAACAAAAAAAGACCAGCAACCTTTCCAACATGTAGCAATCAATCCCTAAGAGAGTGTGTGTAAAGAATCTAGCCAAGGAGAAGGGACACACCTTCAATGTCTATATCCTGCATTTATAATAGAGACACTTCCTAAACTTGTGGAAGTTCCCCTAGTTAAAAAACCACCCTCATTACCTTCTACTATGCAGGCCAACCTAAACACTTAAGAACACTTCACCAAAATAGCTTGCTCCTATAGCAATTGTCTTCCAAAATTTGGTTTCCAATTTGAGAAAATTGTGCTCCACTTTGTTAGGAAACCTATTTCTCTTTTAAAAACTATCCTCTCCTCTGAATAATACATGCAAGCATCCTTCCTAAAATAGAAACCAGCCACATCTCTTTAGGAAACCATCACCAACCTAAGACTTCAATGTGCATTGTGGCCCACCTTCTCTTTTGGAAATGCTCTAAGCAGCCTCCTCTCCACCTTCTTAGAAAACGTATCCTCTAGAACATGTCTTACTTTAGGAAACTTCTAAAACTCCTCTTTACACTCCCTTTCCCCACATATCTCCTTTTTAGTGCAACACATTATGCACTCCAATCAAAACTCATTTTCTATCAAACCATCATTGTACTATCCTTAAGTGGTGGGCCCTCTATGTATATGAGAATGAGAGTGTGTGGGACTCATGTGCACGGTCTTTTCAAATTAAGTGCATAGGGTGCAAAATGTGTTGACTTCTTTGTGTATCTTGGAATGTGATGAAGATGATACAGACACCCTTTGTACCTAAACAATTTTGGAATTTAACCCACTACTTTTAGAATTGATCTCAATCATTCAAAGTTCATCTTGGATTGATTTGAGCCATCTGTTTCAATCTAGGCTTGATTAATGATCCAAAATGTTGACCAACTTGATTTGACCACTTATTCTTTTTAAATTTTATCATACCCTTGTAACCTTTGAAATTTAGATCAGCAAAATTTCTTGCATGATGGAGTAGCTTTTTTTAGATTCTCAAATTGCAAAAAATTGCATGAATTGCTTAATTCTATCCTAATCCTACAAAATATAAAATAGACCCTAACTATTGTTAAATTAAGTGATTTCAAGGTTAAAAATGTCATCTCTAGGGCTATTAATTGTAATAATTATGGGTCTATCAAATACCCCCATATTTACCTTTTGATAGTCCTCGAGAAAAAAATATAAAAGAGAAAATATAGATAAAAGAAAAAAATCCTAAAAAGCTTAAACACTTTTTCAAGTTCTTTTGTATGCATTTAATGTATGCAGAAAGCCTTTGAACCCCTGGTGGATAGGTTCTCCTATATGATACATATATTTCAAAACATGCATACACTACTAAAATTGAGGTTTTATATGACCACAAAAAAAAGAAAAAAAAAAAAGACGGTTTAAACACAACCATCTTATAAAAATAAAAAAAAGATAGTTTTTGAGAACTATTTTATACAATGTTACATTTTAAAACCATCTTCTAAAATAAATTTATAAGATGGTTCTTGAAAACCATTTTCTATTCTTTATGACATTATAAGACAGATTTTAAAAACCATCTTATAAACTTTCATTATAAGATGGTTTTTAGAAACCATCTTATATTCTATGTGGCAGTATAAGATAGTTTTTTGAAAACTATCTTATAAAACATACATCATAAGATAGTTTTGAAAATTTGTCTTATATTCTTTGTGACATTATAACACAATTTTCAAAAACCATCTTATAATGTCATATTTTATAAGACAAATTTTCAAAACCTTCCTTTCAATCTTCTTTTTGACACATTGTTAAGTTCAACTTGTAATTTTTCACTCTCGGCTACTTCAACAAAAAACTTGAAGATTCAGTTTGATTTACGTACGCTTTATTCCAAACTTGTATTTTTAGGTTGATGTTGGTTTGGTACATATTCTTGTGTTGTTTTGTCATATGTTTAATTTATTTGGTACTTGTGGGTATAAAATTCCTTTCCTAAAGCTTTTCCTTCCTATGTGTGGGTCATTCATGTGTATGGATATGTGTGTGGATCATTCATGTGTATGAATCAATCATGTTTTTGCATCATTCTTTCTTGATGCAATATTAGATTTGAAAATTTGAGTTTTCTTATATATATATATATATATATATACATATATATGTTTTTACCAACTATATGTACATTTTTTGTGCACACCAAGTATTTGGTTAAATGCCTAACCCAATATTTTTAATCTTTTCATGTTTAAAAAGTCTTCCCACATATCTCAATGTCAAATTGTGGAAAAAATGGTCAAATATGATTGGATGATTGTAGAAAGATCATCAAGAGAATATGAGGAGGAAATATAAAAGTTCATAGAGTTTGCACCTAGGTAGGCAGTGATTATAATTGGACACGATGTCCGTGCTTGAAATGTGAAAAATTAAAAGAGGTTATAATAGGTGAGTTGAGAGAATACTTGTGCTTCAATAGACTTGATGAAAGCTACCACCCCTAGATGTGGCATGGAGAGGATATTTCCCATAGGACCTCAGTAAGGGTGGAATGTGTATCTGATCATGAAGCCATTGTAGGAAGTGTTGTGCATAGTACAATTGCATCAATATTTTGAGATGTATACAATGACTTTGAGGGCAACTCTGAACAATTTTAGACTACAATGGAGGAAGATAATGAGCCATTGTATGTTGGGTATACAAATTACAACAAGTTGTTTATAGGGATAGAAATTTATAACACGAAATCAAGGTTTGGTTTGCTAGATTATGGTTTTACGAAATTGTTGAAAGTGATTGATAAAATGCTGATAAAGGAGAACAAACAACATAGGTTGACATGGAGCAAAGAAAACCCCAGTTTCACTAGGGTTGAAGTATGAAAAGATGCATGCCTGCCAAAATTACTACATGTTATATAGGAAGGAGCATAAAGAAAAAACTACATGCCCAACTTGTGGACATTCAAGATGGAAGTTAAAGAAGAATTCAAGTGATCGATAAGTGAAACGTATTCCTTCAAAGGTCCTATAGCATTTCCCCAAGCTTTTAAAGAATGTTTCCTATTAAAGCAACATTGAAGAAACTAGTATGGCATGTAGAGGAGAGAGGAGGTGATAACTATTTATGCCATCCAATAGATAGCCTAACATTGAAGCTTGTAGATTTCATGTGGCCTGATTTCAAAGAAGAACCAAGAAGCCTATGACTTGTGATATATATAGATGGGATTAATCCTTGTGGTTCTATGAGCAGTAGGTATACTTGCTAGAATGTTATAATAGTTTGTTATAACCTTCTACCATTGTTGTGCATGAAGAGGAAGCTCATGATGTTAACTTTGTTAATATTAAGTCCAAAACAACTTGGGAATGACATTGATGAGTACTTGGTTCTGTTGATCGATGGTCCTAGGATATTGTGGTAAGTAGGAGTTGAAGCTTTTGATGCATATAAGAAAGAGGCATTCACCCTTAAGGCTGTACTACTATGGACAATAAGTAACTTTCCTACACATAGTAATTTGATGGGATGCACAGTGAAGTGATACAATGCTTGTCCTATTTGTAGTGACCAAACATGTGTCATATGGCTCCAACATGGACAAAAGATGGCATTCCTAGGCCATTGAAGATGGTTGCGTAGAAAGCATCTATACTATTTTAAAAATGGGAATTTAATGGTAGTGTGATGATTAGGACACCTCCAAAGAGGGTACTGTATAAACTAATAAATGAAGATAAGGAAATCAGCCCATAAGGATAGAGGCCGGTGTACTTGGTAACGACATAGTTGAGGTTCCAGTCATGAAAGAAGATCT
Source organism: Warburgia ugandensis (assembly GCA_035236585.1). Classification (NCBI taxonomy): domain Eukaryota; kingdom Viridiplantae; phylum Streptophyta; class Magnoliopsida; order Canellales; family Canellaceae; genus Warburgia; species Warburgia ugandensis. The sequence goes on along the minus strand of CP141127.1, from coordinate 44,189,558 downwards.
CTTAGTTATATGTAATATGGTTCAATTGGAATACATGCACATCATTATTTATATTGGTTGTGTTGTGTAACTATTCTATTGAGAATTAGATTGACATTACTTGTTAATAGGACATGATAAGTATTTGACATTAAGTTTCTCTAGGTCTTTCCATGATAAATTGCAAAGATTAAAGGTTAAGGACGCTTACAGATTTCTTGACCTAGCCATCGTCTTCACACTAAAGGAGTGTTTGCCCATGGATAAACAAATAGAATATATCATACATGGGTTCTTGTGTTGTGAGAAGGGGTAGGCCTTACTGGTTTCGTACAATAGCGGGTGAGTTATCACATGTCTTGCTAAATTCTATTATTTAATAAGCATGAATATCTATATAAGTTAAGTTTTGTAAATTTCATTTGAATGATTGTATATATAGGTCTCATTGGATGCTACTAGCTTTAGATGTACATGGTGGGCATGCATTATTTTTTGCTTTTTGTGGAGCATATATTTGAGGACCACTATTGGAAATCATCAACAAGTAAGTCTTTATTATTTCATTCATTATATAGCTGGACGGCTAATAACTATTTTTGTTATTGATATTTAATTCTTTTTACTTATATATGTGCAGTACATGGTATAAATGGGCTGAGTTAGAAGATGTAAACCACCTAGTACAACTCTTTTGGGAAAGGGTCATTGTGAGGTTTACTAGTTCTTTAGTATAATTTTAACCTTAAGTTACAATTAGACACGAAATTTGGAACTTCTTTGTTCTCTTGTTGTGCATTGCCTTAACAATAATTTGATTCTTCGATGGGTATTATGTTCTATGATATATGAGAATCCTCATTCCCAATGGACTTACGATCACATAGTTTAGAAAGGTAAGATAATTTACTAATCCTCAATCTCATAGTTTTCTACATTTTGTGAATAAGTCGAAAAAATGTCTCAACTGATCTAACATGTGTTATCTTGCAGGCTGATTTGGGAACCAAGAGTTACTCCCAACTAGTAGATGACATTAGATAGGAATGGACTCAATATTTTTTTACTTTCAATTTGTAGATCACTAATGTTATTGAATGTGAATGTTTTTATCAATGAAATATAAAACAGTAGTTCATTTACATAGATGCCTTCCTTTTTACTTTTGATTGAAGTCCATATGACCTTTTTATATTTAAATGAGATGTATTGAGAAGTTCAATGTGGAATGTTGAAAGTGAATATACATTGTAATGATTGTAGCCTACAGAAATGAAGTGAATGTCTTCTTTTTGTTGGGTGATAATGACTATCGAATGTATTTTGACTACAGGAAGAAGCTACAAATAAAAACCAATTAAAAATAGAGAAACCATGTAGGAAATTTTACAAGCTATATAGGATGGTTTTTGGAAAACTGCCCCATATTATATGGTAATATGGAATGGTTTCTGAAATTATCTTATGTTTGTCATTATTTTATAAGATGGTTTTTAAACTATGTTGTACGTACGCTTTTAACCATCTTAAAAACCACCCACTGTAGTAATGATGGTAAGTCCTTCATTCCTCTTAGAAAATTTCTTTCCATTAATTGATATTAATGTCCAATTTTAGAATGTTAACAAAGATGAACAATAGTTCAAAATCCTACCATTTAGTTTGAAGCATTCCATTAATATTTAAATCTCAAAATATATGTGTTAATACTAGACATATACACAAGTAAGCTATAATGTAAATTACCATATGAAATTACTCTTTGACTTCAAATCGCACAACATAAAATTAAAAGTTAGAAAGACGTCACTTTGAACTGGGTAAGAATAACTCTCAACAATATGTGAGGTGAATAATGTATTTAAAAGACAAATTATCTCACATAATTTAGTAAGAAAAGAACAATAATTCAAACAAATGATAACTTATCTCATGGAAAGTAAATCAACTATTAAGCATGCTACACTCCACCATAATCCCTACTTATTTATTTCAACATCCAAGCTATATTACTCCCAAATTCAAGGTAGGACAAAACATAAGGCTCATGACAAGATTATCAAAGAAAGTTGTATAATGATAAACAAAATGTGCTAACTAATATGTAAATGTCTTCTAATGAAGTATTACAATATTCTTTTTACACATGAGAGTGAACATTCTTCTTTTCGATAGCTTCCCATTTTTCTTTCTCTTATTTTTATCTTTTCTTTCTCCCTTAATTTTGAGAATAGCCTTTTCTCCACTTTTGATGTATTCCATTTTAAACCATGCTCATCTCATAAACTTCATAAATATATTTCTAACCAGGTGACGACCTGGGTTTTTGTAATACATTTTTCAAAGGCAGGGAGCTCTTAGTAAAAAAAATTCACAAAATAAAATGGCAAAAATTCTTTTCTTTAAAACTTGTTTTGGAAAAACTAAGTCATCACCTCATATATAACATAGGTAGAATTTTTATATAAGATAAAATTCCATTGAAGGGATATATTTTTATTAAATTCTAGAATCCATCCAATGGTTCACAGTACAACACGGTATTAGTGCAATACTTGTCCAAATTACATAATGAAAAGTTCAAACCTTACCATACATTAAAAACTCTCAATACAATATAATGCTCTCAAATAAAAATACATGTCTTCACGGGATATACCCTAAATGATTATCCTTCCAAATCTTCTTAAGTCTTCTATAGTCTTGAGCTCCTAACCCTCCTTCTCTGTATCTAAGATATTGTAAACATCGAAACATTTAGAATATCTCAGCAAGCTATGCTTGATAGGAGATACAAAAATATACTACTTTACTAATATAAAATACATACCTTAGTCATTATTCCATCATAGTTACCCACTCATGAGTTATCTTAACATAAAGTATATATGTTATTTATGTAGTATAGAATAAATTAGTTAAAATAGTGAAGATTGCTCAAAACTTGTTCCTTCCCCTGGCTATACTTCCACTTAGGAGATCAATATTCAGGCAATTCTCATATGGGGACTTTCTTTCCAAGAACTCATGTAGTGGCATTTCATCATGCCATGGCATTACACTATGCCTATCATATGTGCATCATAATGCAAAATACATTAGGACTACTGTGCCACATTCTCAATCCATACAGTGCGCTTGGATAACTGTATAATAATCCATTGATACCAATTGTGAAAATAACAAATCCATGTCCTCATACGGTGGACCATGGCTGTCATAGTGGTGGCCTTCCCATTATTGCCCACCCTACATTTAGCCTCCCTTTAGGCATGGTATCCATCATATAAATTTCAGGAAGAGGGTGGCCAAACCCTCATAACTTCCCTAGCATAGCATCCCCAGTCCTAGCACTGTGTAAAACAAAATCACAAGCCACCATGCTTGTATGTAAAATACATTGTACATATCAAATGATGTGTCTATTTAACTAAGGCTGGAATGTTTTCTATGCCCTATTCTTAAGGTTTCCTTAGTCTTCACATCCCATTACCTTCACCTCATTTGATTTGATCATTAGATTGGATCAATTGCATTAGATTATGAGGTTGGATGACTTAGTTTGATCATAAGGTTGGATCACTTAGTTAGATCATATCGTTGGATCACTTAGTTAGATCATATCGTTGGATCATTATCAAGCTCAGGTACCAAGTATACTTATATCATGAAAGTCTATAATTCTAGACAAAAGATCCTGTATGTATACACATGAATCCTTAATACATGCTTGTACATCCACCTACCTCAAAGTAGTATCTTGATTTATACATCTTAAGTGGTATTCTTCCACATTGCCCATCATAGTCTAGATTCATATATCTGTTAAACCATACGTATAAAGTTATTTCTCTATACAAGTATGTATTCCTATAAGGGATGCCCTAATTTTTCCTTGAATCATGTTTGATCAAGGGTTTGGGTTCTCTATCTACATTTTTCTACATATACATACATAATTTCCACCTATACATAATACAATATGACATTATTATTCTTATTATTTTTTATCATTCAAGATCCTTTGGATCTTGTCTGATTATCTTTATCTTGATTACAATTTTTATTAGGATTAGATAATTTACTAACCTTTTATGCTCTTATTATTATTACTCACCCAATTAATGTTTTATTGGTTGAGGTTAACTTATTTCATCCTAAGTCTAGACAGCTCCACTTATGTCAAATTGGCTAAGGCTTACTAATTGAATGATTGAACACAAAGTGATTACTTCAATCCTCATGTAAGGAGGCATTTAGACCTCACAAATGTCAACGAAAGGTGGGGAAGAGCATTACTCTATTAGAGAACCCCCTTAACCACCATGTTCATCATCCACTAGGGTGACCTTAACTCAACCTTTCATAAGGTTCCTATGAGCATGTTAACCCTAAGTACTTTTTCTAGTTGATTTTAATTAAATGAGCATGTTCATCATACTAAGTCCTATGAGCATGTTAACCCTAATTTGGACCAAGGAATTTATATTCCTTATATTATCCTACAACTATGGCCCTTACTATCATTAAGTCCATGTCATACATTCCATGTAAATGTCCTTCTATTCTAATTTCATTTAATTACATTTTCAATATAATTTCCATTACATAAGCATTACAGCATAAATAAATAAATCCACAATTAAATCTACTAAGCAATAAAAGACAATTATAACAACATTCAACAATTTAAATGAAAATCTAATATGCCATAACTATCCATCATGATCCAACGGTCTTAGTTGATTCTTATTCATTTTTCATCTCTTTTGGGGTTTAGATCTTGATCTTTCATTTTCCTTTAGATCTAACACATCTTCTTGATGTGATTTCTTATTAGATCATTGATGCATCTCATCAAATGATCTGATCTTCCTTGATCTAACCGAGCAAGGAGATCTTAAGTTATTTTATCCAATTTATGGGCATTGATCTTGATCTATCCCAAATCATCATCATCTAGTCCATAATTCCATATGATATTAACTTCATATCTTCATCAAAACACACCCATACTATCCAATCATCCTTGATCAACTGGATAAAGGAGATTTTCATGCATTTTTATGGATCTTTCTACCTTTTAAGACTAGATATCTTAATTAATCATAGATCAGTCACTTATAACCACTGATTTCATGTCTTAAAGTCACAACATCATTAGTGGATTAGAATTATAGAGTTTGATCATTCCAAATTTCACTAATCATAAGAATTAATAACACATTTCTTTATTAATAGAAATTTACATGCATCAAAATATAAATTTTCTAAGTTTAGTAGGTTCTATTCATCACAAGGAATCCATCCCAACTTTTCGATCTCAGTTTGGAGTTAAATTGAGATTAGAATTGGGATTTTAAGATTTCAGCCCATTTTAAGGGTTGAATTTTGATCATAATATTTTTATTAATTTACTTGATCTAGAAACCCACAAATTCTACTATGATCATGATGCTTAAGGTTTTGGGACCCTCTGAACACATCCATTAGCTCAGATTTCTATTTTGGGATCATCTTGATCATGATCCAATCCTGTTACTACGAATTTTTGTGATTATAACCAATAAATACAATTTAAAACATACATTTCATGAGTTCAATACCTAAAGCAAGTGATAAGAAATCTACAAAAGCTTTTTGATCTAAAATTAGAGGTATATTGAACTCTTAATTGATGATCTAAGATCTTAGTTCAAAATTGAATGGCTGAGATCAAATCTGGGTGTACTGGGCTCAAATGTAATCAATTCATGCCACCTAGAATCTCACATGCGGGCACATGAGTGGGGAGCACCCACAAGGAGTCTCCAGCATGCTAGAACTCGATCTGTTGAGATCGGTTGAGACGATCCAATCTAGACCGTCAGATGAACCTTTCTCCAGATCTCCTAAATTAGACAACATCAAGGGTTAAGATTTCTTGCCCTCAAGTTTTTGGGTCCCATGAACTCATCCAATGGCTTAGAATTTGTATTTGAGCCAAAAAAAAGAGGAGATCTCAACCCTCTACGCCGAATCCGTCATTCCCAATGGATCAATGGCTGGGGAGATCTCTAGGTGGGTAGAAAATACAGCCTAATTACTAGAATGAACTTAAGAAGGAGGGAGGAACACTTACTTGGGTCAGATGGTGAAGAAAACTCCACCGAAGATTAGGAATATTACTAAAAAGAAGATAGAAAACCCTAGACGCATACAGTCATAAAATTTGTCATTGTCGTTGCCGAAGAATGTGGGGGACCATGGAGTTTTGAAGAACACCCCTTGTTGAAGACATCCAACAGTGCAAGATCATCATTTACCGACTAGATTGCTTGGAAAAGTCATAGAACTTGCCAGCGATGGAATGAGTATCTTGTTTGAGTTTTGTTTCGATTTTGCTGGAGATCCAACTATTGGATCATCGTGAAATCTTAGGGGTTTTATAGATCCCCTCATTCCAAATAGATCCACTGGTAGAGACTGGGTTCTAATAAGTATAATTTGATTGCTAATTCAAGTAGGGTTTCTAGGCAGAAACCTTGGCTCATCGGGGACAACGTGCCCGACATAGACATGGAGTCATTTGCCCGAGTGCGTCTGTGGACACGCCAGAGAGAATAAGAGAGAAGGAGAGAGAAAAGAAATTTGGGGGAGATAGGGTTGGATCCTAGAGCTGAGATTTTTTGGAATTTTAGGGGACCTTGTGAAGAACATTAGAAGAATTTTTGGGAATTTTATGAGCTATTTATAGAGGTGTTTTGAAATTTTCATGATTACTTGTAATTATCATCTTAATTTCTTTTGATTATTAAATTGTCTTAGGATTCCCACCACCACCTCCTTCTCCACTATTAGGTGGTAGTGGTTTGACTCATGATGATCTATTTTCTAGCCATTGGATCCCTTTGTGGGTCCATTGTGGGCCCCATGGAGGTGTGAAAAGACCATTTTGCCCTTTTATGGAGAAAAATCAATTTTATTCTCCCAGGCTAGGAATTGAGCATACTTAGTGGAGTTGGATTTGTATTTATGAGTACATTCCAAATTTTTTTTGTCTTAGGTCTTGGTTATTTGTAAAATTACCATTTTACCCTTTTGTTCATATAAATGAAAAAAAAGGATCTTTCATTCGAATTTAGAATTTGTCATGCTTACAGTCATTCTGAAGGGTTCGTTGAGTATATTTTTAATTATACTAGTCTTATATATTGATTCAACTTCTATAAGAAGTGCATTTTTAATAACTCTAATATTCCAGCTTGAATTTCCTTTAAATTTTCAATTTTATTATTTATTCAATCTCCTTACAAAAATTAGGGGTGTTACAAAGCATCTCTACACATTTCCAAAAAAAAGAAAAAAAGGTAATGAATATATTGTAATATGTGTAATTTTGTAAATCCATCTATAAATCATGTGTTTATTAAAAAAAAAAAAAAAAAAAAGAAGGATTTTTCCCCTTCTTTCTCTCATCAACACACCCTAACAAAATAGTAGCTTATGTATATTGTGTGATTGCTAGCCTAAGAAGAAAAAGGTATATAGGAGTGGAAATACACTTGGGCAGGATAGGATATATCATGGGTGGCTTAAGTAAAGCAGGGTTGAAGGAAACCTAAGTGAGAAATCATTAAGTAATTGTGTGTGAAAAGTGTAGTTTCCTAGGTGAATTATGCATGATTCTTTAAAGATACATGATTTAGTAAAGTATAGAAACCTAAGTGATTATATAGAAAATGTACAGCATGGCCCACATGCACACCTTAGTGTTTATAACACATATAGTGTGTGTGTGTGTGTAGCATGCTTCTTTATGAGGGTAGGAGTTAGTAAGTATGAAAACCTAATGCCTTGACTTATTAACACCTAAGTAGTTAATAGAACGAGTGAACTAATGGTGCATGAAAGTGATCATAATGACATCATGCACATGAGGGTGGCAGGTCCGGATGACCACCCCATATGCAAAACATAACACATATAGAATAATGGCACATATAGTATAATGCATGGAAGAAAGAGAGCTTGAATTGATAGTTAGATCTCTCTTGCATGAAGGACCAAGCTTCACATGTGATATTTAGTGAGGTGGCAGCTGGTCTTGTTCAGCGAGGTAGCTACCCTTATGCATGAGAGGTGGAGTAAAGAGTGAGTTAAGTGATGGAGTGAAAGGAAAGAAGAAATAATGTCTTATCCTACACTTGGATGACCAAACTAAGAGAGGGTGAAGAGCTAAGTGTAAAACCATATAAGGAGAGGAAGATTGGCGGGAGATTTGAAAAATAAAATCTAAGAAGAAATCAATGAAAAAAGGAGAGTTGATTCGGGGATAGAAGGAGGAACTTGGAGGAGAAAAAGCCCAACTGATTGGAGTGGAAAACTTACTTTTAGGAGCTGTTTTTTAGTAGAGGAACTTCCAAATTTTGAGGGATTCTTCACCAAGGAGGGTCTTTAGGAAAGCCTTAATTCGTCCTATGGTTGGATACTCAAAAATTGCATGTTTTAGAAAATAAATCAAGCCTTCTTCATGCATTTTTTAGCTTGACTATGTGTTGAATGACTTGGAAATTTGGTTTGAAATTAGATGCGGCTACTTTTTGATCATCTTGCATACTTACATATGTGTTCTACATGAAATCAAGAGTTGATTTAGATTGAAAATGGATAGAAATTGGTTGAAGCCGTTCATGCTTTCTCAGGGTGAAAGTGCAGCATGTGTATATGGAGTCTGAGACCACGTGAGCTAGGGTGTTACTGTAGAAGTGAAACTACCTTGGATTGCTATTGCTTTGGGTTGATTTAGGCTTATCTTGACCTTGCCTTATATTTTTCTGATGCAACATTATCTCACCTTAAAATTACAAGAAGAAACTAAAGTTTAACATGCTAAAAAAGGTTGTCATTACCAAAAGATAAGGTGGCCAACTTCTCATGCATGTATAAAAACCACCACCTTGGAGATCTTCTAAGAGAAGTTAGAATTCTACACAATGAGTCACACATGCATTATTTGTGGAAGTGATATTACATAGAAAGTGAGCCCTACATGCAAATATTCTTTCTTCATTCACTCACTCACTACAACCAAGAGAGGGACCCACCTATGGGTTCCACTTTTCTCCTAAGGAGGGAGATGTTGCAATCGTTCTCATGTGTGTAGTTAATAAGGAAAAATTGGAGAAAATGAAGAAGAAAAAGAAGATTGGAAAATGTTGAAATGAAGTTGAGAATAAATGAGAAATCTACCACTCTCTTTCATCCATCCTTTTAAGAAATCAATGACCAAGATTCATCTTCACTTAGGGATATCCTAGAAAAATCCAATGAAAAATGTTTTCTAAGGAAGTTCTACGGTGAACCAATGGGAATTCAACATGCCAAAGAGAGAGAGAGAGAGAGAGAGAGAGGTAATCGGAGGAAAAACATTCAGTGGGTTGCCCACCATTTTTTTAAGGAGTATCTAATGTGTTTACAATGGAGCTTAAAAGTATCCTTTCTAGAGAAAATAATGGTGGCCTACATGTGGAGCATGGATGCTATTATTGAAGAAAATAAAGGTGAGATTAGGAGAGATTTTAAGAAGCTAAAAAACATGCTTTTAAGAAGAGGAATAAATAGGAGTTTCAACATGTTTTAAAGAGGTAAAGGAAATAAAACAATCTCAACTATTCAACCTAGGGTTATGCATGATCCAAAGAATAGAAACCAAGAGAGGAAGTTTTCTTGGTCTACAAATTATGAACTTTTAGGGTGTTGGAATGGTTTGATTGGAGAAGGAAAGTAGAAGAAGTGAAATGAGAAACAACACATCATTCCTTGAAGAGGAGGTAGAGGCATGGAGATAAGTAGGGGAGGAAAGGGACTCATAACTCATTCCCCATTCCTAATTCTACACCAAAATACTTATTGGGAGAAAGGGGTTAGAAATTAAATTCATGAAGAAAGGTAAAACAAAGCTAATAAAGAGTCTTTCTTGAAGTGGCAACTATAGGAGTCCTTCATTATGTCGCCCAACAAGGCTCTTTACATGTTCTCTTCTTCATCTAGGCTTGAATTTCACTTTACAGCTTCTGTTGTTGTGTCACTCAACAAGTGCCCATCCATTTATCGTGAACCATAAGGACACTAAAGCTATAACCTATATTTTCTCAAATCCTCAACCCAATATGCCACAAACTCAATGAAATTCTCAAACCATACTTTAGGATTGAAAAGAGTCCTTGGCTACCATCAAAGGGCACAAGGTTGTTCTTTTGTATCCTTTATTCCCTAATCTAAAAAGAAGATATCAAAACAAAGAAGAAGAAAAAGATTCATGGAAGATAAGGATGAGAGAAGGGGGTTGCATGTAAATCTAAGAGTGGAAGGGGAGTATATTAGACTAGTGAGTGTGTTAACCTAAAGTGAGGATTGAAGGGTGTAAGGTTGAATGCAAAGTGGAAGAAGGAGGTGGAGTGTGTGTGATAGAAGGTGGTGGAGTCTTGTAATCTAGAGGTGATGGAGGAATCGTGTAAGGAAAATGGAGGGAAAGATGCCTACAATGTAATGGGAGGATAGACGATGGAAGATAAGTGATGCATGCTCATGCTAGAGTGCTATCCTTGATCTGATGCATGTAACTCTAAAAGAAGAAGGGAGAAAAAAGAAGATGAGATGAAATCAAAAGTGAGTAAGAAGAGAGCTATGCATGCAAACTAATGGTGCTAATGCATGAAAGGAAGGAAGAATAAGAAGGGAAGAGAAATAATAAAGGAAAAAGAAGGGAAGTGGTGATGGTTGAGCTTCCTTCCTTATTCTCCAATCGATTAACTCATGATCTTAAGAGAGCTTTATCAAGACTAATCTTCTATGTTTCTCCTACATTGGGCTGCATTGCTTACACAAAAGGTGAAAGATCACTTTCTCCCTATCCTTCACCTCTTATTTATAAGTTTTCAAAGGAAGAAGCCCTTAGAATGCATGCATAGAATCTACAGAGAAGAAAAATGTTGTAGCTTTAAAATTACGTGCAAGTGCACAAATCAATTGTAGTAGATGTACATGAGGGAGGTTGATCCCATGAAGAATCTCACAAATTTTCATTAGTTTCGATCTTATTTAAATTGATCAACTTTAGCGAGAGAGATAAAGATATGATTAAACTAAGGAATTAAAACAACCTAAGAAGGAAACATGCACATAATTAGAAACTAGAATTAAAAGAAAGATTCTAAAACACTAAATCTAAGCAAATAGAATGGAAAATTACCTATGCAACATACAAGAAAATAAAGAAAAGTAGAATGAATAAAAGTAAGCAATTAATCTTAATGAAACTACTTAAATTAGAAACTTTCCTAAATTAACACTTACCTAACCTAGAACTTACAAAATAAAACTTTCTACACCTAAACTAAGATTCCAAAACTAATTTACAACTTCCAACTTAAGATTGTAAAACTAAACTAAGCAAAAATCAAAGATGAATTTGACCTAGTACCATTCACATGATCCATGGACTATGTGCATGGTTCTAAGGTCCCAAAAATGTGCAAAATTGATGGATTTAAAGTAAGTTATCATGAAAAATAATGAATGGATCTAATAAACAACATGGAAAGATAAATGGGTTCATAAGGATTCAGTCTAGTAAAGTATTTTGATGGCTGGAATCTTAGCACGAAGGTAAGGAGAGAAAATTTCCAAATTTCAACTATTTAAGAACATTAAACAATTGAAGTGCAAGGAAGCAATTGGAACCACAACTTTTATACAAGGAAAAAAACCATATCTAAATTAAATTGATCAAATAAATATTCCATAACAAGAAACCTCAAAGAACTTTATTAAATCAACACCAAATTACACCCAAAACTTGGTGCATAATACATGCTCAAAATCTGAAAATAGCACCCAATTCCTAAGCATAAAATTCTAGCTAAACAACATCAACAATGCAGTATAATGCTCACAAACTAAAATATGATGACATGCAAAGAAAATCTAGAAAGGAATTCAAGATAAAACAAGGCTAAGTGGGTGAACTAAGGCTAGGAAAGAGACCTAAGACTAAGGTGGGAATAAGTTGAAAAATGTGAATTTCAAGGGAGCAATTCGAGGTTCTAAGCTAGATTTTCTCTTGGATATTACTACTAGAGTTAACATAAATCTTGAATGAATAACAAATAAAAACTAATGGAATTGGGGTAAATAAGAAAGGTAGAGCTAGATGGAAAGAAGGGTGTAAAAAAAGTGAAATTAAAGTAGTGAGAACTAAACCAAAGCAAGTAAACTACTAACTTGAATTTGAGATCCAATAACAACAAAAATAACTAAAGTCCAAAGGGAGAAAAGAACCAAAGAAGTCCCAAAGAAACAAAGGAGATCTTGATTTCAAATTTGTCTCACACAACTTCTACTTAGAAAAAAAATGTTGAAAGCCTCGAGGTATATATATATATGTTTTAGCTTCCAATTTGATGAATGTTTAATCTAGGAAAGAGATAGAGATCAAGATCAAGGGTTGAGGTGGAGATGATGTAGTAAGGATGATATAACAAAGAGAGAGAGAGGGAGAGGGAGAGAGAGAGAGAGAGAGAGAGAGAGAGAGAGAGAGAGAGAGAGAGAGAGAGAGAGAGAGAGAGAGAGAGAGAGATGGGCTAGTTGGTTTCTAAATTAGTTAAGGGGAGGTGTCTTTTTCCTTGAATGGTAAGTGGCTCTCCACCTTCCTAATTGTATGGTGATTGGCTGGTGGGAAGAGTGAGGGAATAAGAAAGAAATAAATATTGGAAAATTTGGAAGAAAACCTATGGTTTTTGCATGTACTTAGATAAAGTGGTTTCCTAATTAGGAAAACACTTGAATTTTGCCAACTAAGTAGGGGCATCCTCTTCTACGAAGGTGGTTCCCTTCTTGAGTTAAAAACATAGAACCCTAGGGTGAATGGTGGATTAGGGTTAGGAAATAGATTACGAATGTGGGGTTTTCTCTCTTGGTGGGTCCCTTAATGCATGATCACCTTACCTTTTACATTAATATCAAAATCCCTTAAAAATCATACTTTTAATGTAGGAAAGTTACATGAATTGATGCTCCGGCCATGTGGCTCCATGAGGCACTCCTCCTTGGCTTGATGTTTCATTCCTTCTTGTCTTAAATGGGTCTAATGTTTGGATTGAAGGCTTGAGTAGCTCATATGACTTATCACCCTTTTTCATGGCTTAAATGGCTTAGGTAGCTTGAATGGCTCCCATGCAAAGGTGGTGGAAATGAAGGGCTTAGGGTTGGGTCCATTTCTAGTCTCATTTTTATTCTCCAATTGCTTATTTACTTTTACAAGGATGATCTTGATCCATGATTAAGCTTTAGATGATAACAATTGGACTTTAGTTTGATCTTTTACTCTTGTTCTTTAATTCTCATCCCAATGAATCTCAAACTTTGGCTCTTCTCTCTGATAACTACAAAAAGTGAAATACAATAATTAAATTCTATAAAATTATGATCATTCACATACTGTGGATTAGCTACTAAACCTATAAAATATCACAATTTTGAATTATTAAGTCATAAATGCAAGTGTTATAAATTTTGGCCAAAAACCTAATTTAACACTATAAGTTATAACACAGAAGCTACTAATTGGGTACTTTTAGGAACTAAATACTTATCAAAAATAAGAATTGAGATGTGGTGGATGAGAGGAAGATAAGAAGAAGGGAAGTCAAACATAGGAATTGCATGGAATCCACTTTAGAAAGTGGGCTTGAAGTGAAATCAAAGTGGAAGGTGACATGGAATACAAAGTGGGAGAAGAGAGGAGATAATAGAAGGTAGGAAAGTTGATTTTCTATGATGGAGAAGTGGTTGGCTAGGAGGGAAGGAATAGAGAAAGGACAGGAGAGAATCTAGGAAGTTTGGTGTAATAATCCCAATTTTTGTAATTGATTGAGAAAATCAATAAAGTTTGAGTTTTAGAAATTTTAGTTTGGAATATTAAGGTTATTTAGAATGTACTTCTTATAGAAGTATAATCAAGGGATAAGACATGTATAATTGAAATTGAACTCAGCGAACCCTTTAGAATGACTGTAAGCACGACAAATTCTGAATTCGGATGAAAAATCCTTAGTTTTCTTTATTTTATGGACAAAAGGGTAAAATAGTAATTTTACCCATAATCAAGATCTGAGACATTAAAATTTAGAATTTACTAAGAAATATGAATCCAATGCAACTAAGTACGCTCAATTCTGAGATCATGGGAATAAACCCTAATTTTTATACATAAAGGGCAAAATGGTCTTTTTACACTATGTGGGGCCCATAAGGGACCTAAAAAGGAATTCAATGACCAGCCCAAGTGAAATCATGGGTCAAACCACTACCAGCTAGTAGTGGAGAAAAAGGTGATGGTGGAGAATCCATTGATTGGACAATCCAGAACGGACTATCGATCTCTTGATCGGATCGAGTTCCCCAAGACAGCGTGCTAAATGCCTCACGGAAACGCGGCACGTGGCAGCGCTTCCGTACGCTTGCCGCGTGTGCCATGTCGTCCCAGTGGGATGACTGCGCTTGAGCGCCGGTTATCGTGCGAGCACGTCACGCCTTCATCCCAGTGACAGAGGCGCCGCCCGACCACTCCGCTCGGCCCGTTCTGCCCGAACAATTTGGGCCATCTGTTCTGATGGGCCCAGATCATATCTAGACCCTAGGAATGGACTGTGAACTTCCGAACTCAATTCAGGAGTCATATGAACTCCAAATTGAGATTGGAAAGAAGCTATGGAAATCTTACAACCACTAGTTTCTTATGAAATGATAAAATGGAGAAAATATCCAATGAAACTTTCTGTATTTAGGAAATAAGTTTTCAATTTCTAAGATCTTCAAGATCTGAGGTGATCAGATCTTGGTAATCTGTTTTAATAATGACATACTATTGAAATAAAGTGATATATATGGTTTATTTGGACATATCTGAGATATATTAAGAGATCTATCCGTTATGATAGAAAAACACTAAAAATACAAAGGGACCTACTTGATCAATGAGATCAAGTGTGATCAAATCCTTAGGATGGATTGAATGAATGTTGATATAATGAAATCCAGGGAGATATGGATTGAGTATGACAACAACAAAGCAATAGGATCCTTGGACCTTAATGAAGAAAAACCCCTATATGTAATTAAAACCCTTGATTAAAAGGAAAAGATCTAAGATCTAATGGTTGGATCATAAGTAAATGTTTCTAAAAATATTAATGTAATTAGTTTTATTTTCTATTATTTGATAATAGCATTTTAAATGTGATTTATGTTATAAAGCATGTTAGTGCGATTTTATGCAAGTGTAACTTAGAACCAAGTTAGTATGATTTCATGCCATTGTAACTTAGGACCATGCTAGGATTTCATGTAAGATTATACTATAGTATGAGATTGTACCTTAGGTCCATGTTAGTTTAAATTGAGTTATTAAGGTATATTAGTTGAAAATTATGCTAGTGTAATTTTAAGTACCTTGTATCATTATCATTAAGTTGTTCAATTATGTAGTTTTATGCTTTGAATTTATAAATCATTTATGGCTAAATTTCATTAGTAGATCTACTTGATATGAGATAAAGAGCATAAAACACAAAAAAATAGAATCTAATGAGAAAGTAGAGTTTCATGACACAAATAAGAGTGGATTATTTTCGACTTAATTAGTAAGGGCTATAGTTAGTAGGACAATATAAGGATTATCAAATCCTTGGCCCAAACTAGGAGAATAATAAACCCCATGAATGACATTGTAAATGTTCATGGACTTAATTAAAATCAATTAGAAAGAGTACTTAGGGTCAACATGATGATAGGAACCTTATGAAAGGTTGAGCTAAGGTCACTCTAGTAAATGCTGAACATAGTGGTTAAACGGGGTTGTGTAATAGAGCCTCACTCTTCTCCTACCTTCCATTGATGTTTGTGAGGTCTAAACGCTTCCTTACATGAGGATTGAAGTAACCACTTTGTGTTCACCCATTCAGCTAGTAAGCCTTAGCCAATTGAAATAAGAGGAGCAGTCTAGACTTAGGCTGAAATAAGTTACCTTCAATCAGCAAAACATTAACTGGTAGAATAATAATAGTAAGAGCATAAAAGGTTAGTAAATTATCTAACCCTAATAAAAACTGTAAGTAAGATAAGGATGATCAAACAAGATCCATTAGATCTTGAATGATCAAGAACAATAAGAATAAGAATATTGTATTGTATTTAGTATGCATGTTATAGATCAAATCTAGTTCATTAGATTAGATAATTCAAACCCTTGATCAAAGATGATTCAAGGAAGAAAACCAAGATCATCCTCCTTAGGGATGATCCAATAATTGAACTTAGATCAAAGAAGAACTAGATGATCAAAGATATAGAACCTTGATCTTTATAAACAAGTATAGATTGTCGATCAAAGGATCTATGGAAGATCAAGATCAAGGAGATGGACACACAAAGACTTAGAGATATAAAATACTTAGATATGAATGATTTAAAGATCATTCTAAACATCAGATCTAGTGATCAATAGGATTGTTCATAATTTATATATATTGACAGTATGTATGGATGTACATATTACATACATCAGTCAAGATCATGGAAGATCTGGGAAAAGGGATCACTACTTGAAGGTAGGAGGATTTGATGAATGCATTTACATGAGATGTACATGATTGAACCCATGACCTTATGTTGACAAGAGTAATGTTCATACTTGTATTAAATCCCCTGAAACCCTTATGATCCAACCAAACACATATAAAACGGTTAAGGACTAGACTCTAAGTGAATAGGAAATTAGAAGATATTTCAGCCCTAAGTAAACAGATAGATTGTCTGATATGTATGGAATCTATTTTACATGCAAGCTTCGAGACTTGTGATTTTGTTTTAATAGGCATAAGCCTGGGGAATGCTATGCTAGAGGAGTTATGAGGGTTTGGCCACTCGCTTCTTGAAATTTAATAATTTGATGATACCTTGTCCCATGAGAGGCTAAAAGTCGGGTGGGGCAATTATGGGAAGGCCACCACTGTGAAAGTCATGTCTCCCCGTATGGGTAGTGACATAATATTTTCCACAGTGGTATCAGTGGTGAACAGGGCATTTATCCGAGTGCACTGGTACGGATTAGATTGCAGCATAGTAGCCCTTTGATTATTTTACACTATCATGCATATGAGAGTAGGCATAGTGAAATGCCTTATGTTTTAGCATAATGAAATGCTAGGTAATTGTATACTATCAATATTTTCCAAGAAGGAAAATTTTCAGTGTAGGATTAGTTGAAATACTGAATTCTCATAATGGAGAGAATTGATCAGCTTAGTTGGAATGATATTTGACTACTTTCATCAATTTAATTGATTTACTCATGTATAGTATGTATGTATATGGATGTACATATATTACAAAGTAAAGAGTAGAGACATGAATATGTTTTGGGATAACAGGATTATAAAGTATTAGAATTATATTGTCAATTATTATGCTTCTTGAATCCCCTACCAAGCATTGCTTGCTAAGATGTTGTAAATGTTGCAATGTTTTCAATATCTTAGATACAAGAAACGAGAGTTAGGAGCTCAAGACGATAGAAGATTTGAAGAGAATAATCTTCAAGGTATACCCCTTGAAGACATGTATTTTGCTTTGTTTGACAGTATTGTATTCTAATGAGAGTTTCATTGTATTGTGAGCTTTGAGTTTTGGATTATGTAATTTGGATAAGTATTGTAATGGATTTGGCTGTACTATGAACCACTGGATGGATTCTGGAATTTAATAAAAGTATATTCCTTCAATGGAATTTTATCTTGTAGAAATTTCTACTTATGCTATGTATGAAGTGATGACTTGGGTTTTACAAAACATGTTCTAAAGAAAAGAATTTCTGCTACTTTGTTTTGAGAAATTTTTTTACTATTAAGGGCCCTGCCTTTCAAAAATATATTACAAACGTGTTACAAAAACATAGGTCATCACATTTGGTTGGATTTAGAAGGTGACTTAGGTGGGATGCATGGAAACCATATAAGTGTAAGTGAAGTCTCTAAATTTGTAATTGGTTTGGACCACTGGATGATAAAAAATGGTAGAGATGTTTTGGGACTTGAATTTTCTACTAGGGCAAGGTGGCTAGGGTTTTTATCTTTTTAATGCTTCATTCTTGGCCATTAGTGGTTCGGATATGGTTGGAGTAATCATATCCAAAAAGATCTTCTTTTGAGGCTTCATTAATCTCCACCATTAATATTTTCTTATTCACTTTGGGTTTTCCCATGTTTTTCACCTAACCCACTATATTTTTCTTTAGCGAATAGCATTTTACCATGGTTGGGCATATTTTTCCTTAAAAATAGGAGTGAATCTTCTTGAAAATAGGTAGGCAATCCACCATAAAAGTCTCCACAGATAGGATTTCTATTTAGTCTTCATTGTAATCTAGCTTTTTATTGGTATATTCTAGCTTGAATGTGTCTTCTTTGGCATTAGGATATGTATCTCCATCGTAAATTATTTCTCTATTCTCCCCTTTCTCTTTCTCCACCAAACATACTTTTTTCTTCACGTATTCCATGTGAAACTAATAGATATTAACCATCTTTACATGGAAATTTCAGGCTCCCCCTTACATGGTCCATTCCTATGGTTGAGTAGGAGAGAGAAACTAATGAAACAGTCTTCTATAGCCCCGGTCTTCAAAATTATTTTATTTTAGAAGCTCTCATTGTATGCGATGTTATTATATTTACTTTAGGCTTCCTTTGGAAGCTTCCTAAGGTGGTAATATGCATATATGCATGCATGGAAAGTTCTACCATTGTACTTTTGATACAAGCACCCTATTTTAAATGGATAAGGCTTTATATTATATATAGGGTTTCTAATTGCTTTGACTTCATAGTTGACATCTAATTTCTAGTCTAAACTCCTAAACTTCATGATTGGCATGTGCAAGTCCAAAATATAGCTTGGAAGGTAAAATTACTCTTTAAGGGTAAAATTGTTAATTTTGTGCATTTTTCATTTGTACCATATACCTGCAAAATTATAAAATTAACCCTAATTAGTGATCATTAAAGGATTTTTGGGGTTAAAATGTGCTAAATATAGAGATATGTATGGAATATTTCTTTATACATGTAATGACCCCAATTTTTGTAATATTAAAATCCCATGAAAAGTTCAGTTCTTGAAGATAAGGGCATTTTGGTCATTTCACTATTCACCTTGACTGAACCCAGAAATTTGGTCCTAAAAATGGTACCATTAGATGCGTCTCAGAAAAAGGAATCCAACAAGACCAAAATCACCCAAAACGGAGTTAAAATGAGCAAGTTACGGCCCTTTGAAGTTCAGGGGCAAAATTGTAATTTTCACAAAAACGGATTTACCTGCAAAACACAGGGGCTCGTTTTGATACGGGCACCCTTCATCTTCCACCTCCTAGAGGGTTCTAGAATGGCGGTGATTGGATGTGAAATCACTGCCATTCTAGAGGTTTCTCCACCGCCATTCAAAGGCGGTGAGAGCCCCCTCCAGAACCCTCTCATAGCTCTATAAATAGAGCTCTTGGGCGCCTCTAATGGCAGCCCAAAAGGTTGGAGAAAACCCGTTGTGGAGGAGTAACCTAGAGGGGAAACCAAGGAGAAAAACCCAGCAACGAGTCAGGTATGCCCAAGATCCCTCAAAACCCATCTCCACAGTAGTTCTAAGATCAATTTTCCCTAAGTTTTTGCATGAAAAACCATGCAAAATGTAGCCCTGGAGACTCACCAAGGTCCCAGGGACGTTCCCTGGGCTGCACTGGTTTGACAAGGTCGAACCAGGGGGTCCTGAGGAGGCCCCGGTCCCCCAGACGACGAAACATTCCAGTCGGAACGTAACACGTCGATTTCTGTTTGAAAAACCAAATGGGCGCATCCAGGGACACACTCGCAAAAGAGAGAGACGGTGGGAAAACCCGGTGCGTTTGCAAACGTGCCCGCTGAGGCGCATGCCGTAGGCACGTAGCGCACTAGCAAGCTGGGATTTCCGTTTTCTTTAGAAAGTGCGGGCATTGCGCGTAGCGCCCTAGCATTCTGTCTTTTCACTCTTGAAACCCTTATATACGTGCGACACTAAAATGCTTATAACTTGAGATCTAGAGTTCCGATTCAGGTACCGCAAAAGGTGTTGTGTCTATATCGACGGCGCAGACACACTCAAACTATAAAATCCTTGATCAAGCCCCAATCAAAGGTAGGCATGACCCTTAGAACAGGATAGTGGCGCGTGGCCGCTAGACCTTTGGAAAACTGAGGATACCAAGGCCTAATTAGGACCTTAGGACACCCATAGGCATAGGGATGGACCCTTAATGCCAAAGTAATAAGACCCAACTACTCTAAAACCCATAAAAGATGGTCCAAACTAACCTTGATTCCCCAAACCATGTTCAGGAGCGTCCGAGGACAAAGGGGTTAGCGCAACCTAGTCAGGTAGGTGCTCTATCACTACTAGATTCTTTTAAAAGAACTATTATTGTTTGAGAATACATGTTTTAAGTATATGACTTGTTTAGCATGATTTAATTCAGCATGCATGTGATAAATGCTCTATGCATAGACATGTTTTATAAATAATTGCATATACATTATGCATAGACATGTTTTACAAACTATTGCATACATTGAATGATTTGCGAGCATTAAGTTCTTGCAAAGATTGCATGTCCTTGAGGGTTGTCAAAAGACGCTGGAGTGCCGAGGGCCAGGCAGTTGTGAGGGACCCAAAGAGGACAGGTTTTGAAAAGAGGTTTTGGCTTATTTGATCTTATGTGATTTGGGTTAGTAAGCCCGTGGGTGCTATGCCGAGGGGTCTGGGTTGGCCACCCGGTCTCTACCACTATTAGGTGGATGGGTACCACGCCCAAAAAGAGGCAAGTCCCTACGTCGACTACATATGGTCATAGGCCCCGTGGAGGCTATGACCAAGTGTCCTCAGGTACCCGGGTACCACACGGCAAGGAGGTCATGGGCATAGTTGGACCCTATGGTTTGTGGACTTAGTTGCATTACATGTGGCATGATATGAGGTTGTCGACCATACCATACTAGATATCCATGAGTTGGATTCGATGAAGCATCTTATGCATATCATAATGTTATGATATATATGTATATGATACTTTTGATTTTGGATTATGTGATCCTTTAAGTCGTTAGTATTTCAGTTTGACAATGGATTTTGGTATTGATATTGAACTTGAGTATTCAGACATGCACATGTTTTGAAAAGAGCATATGATTTTAAAACATCGCATGCATTATAAAACTAGTAGTGATAGACTCCTGCTGAGTATAGTGTATACTCACCCTATCCTTAACATTTTTCAGGATAATTCCATCCACAAGTAGATGACATCTATGTTAGTGCTACGAGCAAGTAAATCAAAAAGGAAACAATTATACATGTAAGTAAATTCTCAACCCTTTGGACATGTATTTGAATTTATTTACAGTTGGGCTGTGTGTTGTGACTGGATAGATCTGGGGAAAAGCACTTATGACTTCTAAAGCTTTTCAAAAACTACCTTGGTTGTTGTGAAAGCAAATGACACTCGGGGTTTTCAAAATAAGTTTAAAACTAAAGGTTTTCCGCTGCATTGCATGGTTTTTATAAAATGGTTTTCAAATAGGGATGCATCCCACCTTAGGAATTAGATATTGCATTTAAAAATGCATGAGAAAACCCGGGTCGTCACAGTTGGTATCAGAGCCCAGGTTTTATCCTTTCACAGCCAGTCCAGCATGTCCAAGGGTCATGAACAATAAAGAAAATCAAGAATAAGTAGTATAAATAGGAGTAGTAGAGATGACTACTTCTATTTGAGGATTATAATATTAATGCTCAAGGCATTTCACCATAAACACATAGGAGAAAAAGGAGATAGTCCTATCAAATACTTAGATATTGGCTTGATTGAATCCTATCAAAATCATAGGAAATAAGGATTGTTGTGCAGTGGTGCAAAGATGAAATCTCATATAAGGATCAGATTATGATGAAAATGAATGAATGAAGATAATTATTGGACTTGTTAGTAGATAGTGTTGACCTGCATTAAAGTAATCTTATCAAAGGCGAGAAAATCAAAGAACCTAGATGGCTATCTTACCATCATAAAGAATACTAGAATAAGAGTACACTATAACAAAAGATATGATATGAGTATGACAAGAGATGTAAAAGAAAGACTTTGAGAAAATTTTGATGATAATAGGGATAAGCATACAAGATGATACTAAGGGATAACGGTGACTCATACTAGATCACAAAGGTATAGCTCAATTTTGGATACCTTAATTGGAGTCTTATGAAGAGTGAAATGCTATCGAATAATAACTACTTGAGTATTATGGAGCAAATCAAGTAACATATTATGAGATTAAGAGAAACATAACATGAATATGATAGGGAAATGAATTCGACCAAGTTATCAAAATATTTTTTGATGATAATATTGGGGATAATAAATCTATGATAATAGATTGATCCTAACAAGAACTTGTAAGAAAAGTATAGCATGACCAAAACGTCAATGCCATTATTAAGACATGGTATGAATTTTATTAAGATAAAGGCAATTGAGGATTTCAATGATCTTAAGACAGTTTAGAATTTCTTAGAAGCATTCAGTTTATCATATATGTTACTTAAAAGAAATAGATGAAGTATCAAATATATGCAACAACGCATATAGAGACATTGATCCAGGTAGACCAAATGGATATTGAAGAAAAGAGAGAAAGAGATAGAGATGTAACTATAAGTATTCGATGAATATTGAATAATCAAAAGAAGAAGATCATGACTCTATGAAGATACATACAATTCTAACATATTGAATCCTATAGGAGGGAAGATCAAACAAATGCAAAGGAATAATAATAGTTGAGTTGGCAATGATATGTATAATAGAGAGAAAGCATATGGGATTTAAGACTTTGAGTAGAGTATCGAATTTCAGGAGATTATGTGACAAGAAATTTTCAAAGAAGAAGGGCGACCAACTAGAAATTAAATTCTACAAATGGTTTGATATCAATAAGATTCTTATCAAGATCCATTAGCTTATGGGGGACACCAATGGATATAATCCATAAAAAGGAAAATTTGGTGATATCTCACCTTGCCACTACATGAGTAAATAAAGTTATATTGAAAAAGGAAATAGGCCAGGACAGTAACTTATCCATTTAGCAAGTAGGGTACCATCAAGGATCAAATTGAGGTCTCACCATAAGAATTATATATCTAAAGGTTTTTCGCTGCATTGCATGGTTTTTATAAAATCGTTTTCAAATATGGATGCATCTCGCCTTAGGAATTAGATATTTCATTTAAAAATGTATGAGAAAACCCGGGTTGTCACAATACATATATTAGTTAGGATGAAACCGCACTAGTTTTAGATGTTTTTATACTTAAGTAATTTTCTTATTTAAAAAGTGCCAAAATATCCCTCATTAGATTAGCAAGATTATTTACATTTTAAGTATTGTTTTCATTAAATATCATGTATCTCCTATAGCTTAGAAACAAAATATAGTAGATTAGTTAATTTAGTATATAAAATTCTTTGATAATTTGTGCCCTAAAAAGACTAGTTATAAAAATAAAAAGGGCAGCCCGATGCACGAAGTTCCTACCTATGTGGGGTCTGACGAAGGAACAGACCACAAGGGCCTATTGTACGTAGCCTTACCTTGATTTTTTACAAGAGGCTGTTTCCACACCTTGAATTCGTGACCTCAAGCTCACATGACGACAACTTTTACCATTGCACCAAGGCTCCCCTTCAACTAAAAAGATTAGTTATGCTTCGAAAAAATGCTAATTAGGAAAAATTCTAAGATTGAGAAAATATAGAAATAAAGGCTTTTAAGGACCATATATTCCATGTTTCTATAATGGCCTTGAGACTAAATCAATTGCATTGGTATTTAAACAACTAGCTCTACTAAGGGACTTAATGTCTTAAATTACCTATGGCTACCTAAGGAGAGTGTGAAGTGGTTGATTTATTTAAGATCTAACTAGTAAGAAGACAAGTCTAAAAGAGAGAAAGAGCTATTTATGTTAGTATTCATTTAAAAGCTACAGAAATTCAATATAAATGAATTTTTTAGCTTGTTCGCATGCGAGTTAGATTATTGTGTATCATCTAAATGTGCATCATTTTTTTATTTAGGTTGCTTCATTTAGTTTAGGCTTCCCTAGTTTAGTTAGTGAAGAAAAAAAGAAGAAAGAGCAAACTTTCGTTGTATAAAATGGATTCTTTCGTTGTATATATAGTTGAGTCCCTTGCACCAAACATTGGTGTATGCATGTTCATCAATCTTTGAACCCAAATTTACCACTACAAATCCTTATCAAATGGACTATTAGGCAAGGCTTAAGAAATCATCTTGATTTAGATAACCATGAAATGATAAATGAACTAGTAGAAGTTAAGCCATGTAATGCCCCGAGCAATTTACGCTATTGAATTGGACATTCTATAGAAAATGAACTGTGTTAAGTGTTTTACTTTATTTAAAATAGTAAATTAAGGAATTTTTAATAAAATGGTACCATTAGATTCTACTCGAAAAATGGAATCCAACGCCGCAAAGAACGCTGAAAACAGAGTTCGTATGACGAAGTTACGGCCGTTTAAAGATTAGGGGCATTTCTGTAATTTAAATTAAAAACGAAAAAGACAGAAAATGTAGGGGGCCGTTTTAATAACGGCACCTCGTCTTCTTTTTCCTCTAGATTTCTCTAGAAATCCTAGTTTCCATAGATTTTCCCCATTGCCAATGGCGGCACCGCCATTGGCAGCACTGCCATAGTGAGGCTATAAAAACCCTTATTTCCCTCCTCTTCGAAACACATTTTTCTAACCATTTGAGGCTGGGGTTTCTGGAAAAAATCAGAAAACCCTCCCTCAATTTTCCATGAAGAAAGGCAATGGCCAGGTCATTCAGGCCGGCCATTCCATTTACCTGTCTCCTCATTCCCCTCTCTTCTCTTTTCCCCCTTCTACCACCAGTCTTGCTCTACATTGGGTTTTTTCCTCTTCCTCATGATTTTTGGCAACATGGGGCTTTCAGACAGAAAAGAGGGAGCCACACACATGAAGAGGGCACCGTGTTGGGGCTACCCAGGTGGGTTTTCTCCCCCTCTATCTCTGTTTTCCTTCTTCCAGGCTAGATCCATGCCGGATTTAGCGTTTACGGCCAAAAAACACGACGAGGAAAGTCGGTTCCAACTGGCTCTATGTGAACAAGGCATCCCAGGGATGCTATGCTTCACGTGCGCCTGGGACGGGTTCCAGGCATGCGATAGTGCACACACGGTCCCTGGTGCGGTCTTTGGGTGCGCGCGTGACGTGGGGCATGGGTCCTGGCTCGACCGGGACACACGAGGGCCCGAGAGCTGAGGTGCACCATGCTTGTGCCAAAGACGCGTCTGCAGGACGCCATCCAGGATGCGCATCATGTCGTATCACTTGGGTATGCATGTGCATGTGTGAACACGGTCCCTAGCACGACCTTTGGGCGTGCATGCAGGTGAGGCGGTCGCGGTTCGACTGGGATGCACGGGAGTCCTGGGAACTGGGACACGCAGAACTAATGAGACTATAAAGTTAGGACCAGAGGACAATTTACAGAGTTTAACCATTGAATAGTAGATCCATATCATAGGATCTAGCCTGACAATGAATTAGGCAAGGACCCATAGACCCTAAAAGGCAGATCTAGCGATCTAATTTCTAAATAGATCAAAATTGATAAGGACTCCTTGTTATCCATTCATATCTAGGAGTTTATAAATGAGACCTATGGTCAGGTTGAGTGATGAAGGACGCGACTCCAAGAGACTTCGAGGTAGGTGCTCTATCGCTACTAGACTTTTAAAACGAGCCATGATTGTTTTGAGAATGCATGTTTTAAGTATAAGTATATGACTTGTTTAGCATGGCTTAATTTTATAAATGAATTCAGCATGCATATGACAAATACATTATGCATAGACATGTTTTGCAAACGATTGCATAAATTGCATGATTTGTGAGTATTCAGTTTTGAAAAATTGCATGTCCTTGAGGGTTACCAAAAGACGTTGGAGTGCTCAAAAGACGCTGGGTAGGCAGTTCTGAGGAACCCAAAGAGGATAGGTTTTGAAAAAGAGGTTTTTGCTTGATTGGTCATAAATGATTTGGGTTAGTAAGCTCGTGGGCGCTATGCCAAGAGGTTTGGGGTGGCCTCCCAGCCTCTACCACTATTAGGTGGAAAGGGTACCACGCCAAAAAGGCATGTCCCTGCTTCAACTGCATGTGGTACAGGGGGCTACCACTGGTGTCACGGCACTGGGTCAAAGTGTCATATGCCCCGTGGAGGGTATGACCCTGTGTCCTTAGGTACCCGGGGACCACACGACAGTGAGGTCGTGGGCATAGTGGGCCCTATGTTTTGAGGATTTACTTACATTGCATATGGCATAACATGAGGTTTGTCGACCATGCCATATATCCATGAGTTGGATTCAATTGAGCATCTTATGCATATTATTATGTTTATGATATATATGATACTTTCGACTTGGATTATGCGATTCTTTAAGTTGTTAGTATTCCAATTTGACAAAGGTTTTTAATATCCATATTTAACATGAGTGTTCAAACATGCACATGTTTTAAAAGGGCATATGATTTTAAACATAGCATGCATTGTAAAACTAGTAATGATAGACTCCTACTGAGTATAGTATATACTCACCCAATCCTTAACATTTTTTAGACACATGTAAGCACTTAAGGACAGGATACGCCCGTGACAGAAGACACCCAAATATATAATTTTTCAGGACAGCTCCATTCACGAGTAGAAGACGCCTCAAGAGATGTTAGTGCTACGAGCAAGTAAATAAGAAAGAGACAATTATACATGTAAGTAAACACTCTACCCTTTGGACATGTATTTGTATTTATTTACAGTTGGGCTGTGAGCTGTGACTGGATAGACCTAGGAAAAACATCTACGATTTTTGAAGTTTTTCAAAAACTACTTTGGTTGTTGTGAAAGCGAATAACACTCGGGGTTTCCAAAATGAGTTTAAAACTAATGATTTTTTACTGCATCCCGCCTTAGGAATTAGATATTGCATTTAAAAGTGCATGGGAAAACCTGGGTCGTCACAAGCCACTTAGAGACTACTCCACCTTGGTTTAATACAACTCACCATCATGTGTAGTGTATCCTCACATATACCATTTTGAGTTAAAAGTAGGAGTATTTCAAATTTTTCCTACATTATATGGTCTAGACAAAGATGAGCCTTATCACCATGTCACGGAATTCCTTGACATTTGTGCAATGTTGAAATACCACAAATTTTTAGATGACTCCATTAGATTGTGACTATTTTTCTACTCTTCAAAGGATAAAGGGAAGACATGGTGGACTCTTTATAGGTAGGATCTATTGCTTCTTAGGAGAATTTATCTAGGAAGTTCTTGAAAAAATTCTTTTTCCTCCACAAAACAAATGCCCTCATAAAGGAAATTATAAGTTTTTATAAAGAAGATGAGCATTTTTATGAATGTTGAGAAAGTTGCAAGGATCTATTGGTCAAGTGTCCACACCATGGCTTTAAGAAGTAGCAACAAGTGCTGCATTTATACAATGGTTTGACCCCACAAACCAACATATGATAGATGTCATTAGTGATGGGGAATTCATGACCCAAA
Organism: Warburgia ugandensis; assembly: GCA_035236585.1. Lineage (NCBI taxonomy): Eukaryota > Viridiplantae > Streptophyta > Magnoliopsida > Canellales > Canellaceae > Warburgia > Warburgia ugandensis. Next base: position 44,161,780 of record CP141127.1, on the reverse strand, counting down.
ATGATGTTGAGGCCTAAAATTTCTTTGAGACCCTCTTTGAAAACTCCTAGCAATGGGATTATTTTATAAGAATGGAATGAAATTCACTACCTTAGAAGAAAGATATTTTGTATGAGAAAGGGACTAATCCAGACTTGTATAATAAGATAGACATGCCATCCCACAAAGTTGATAGGGCAGATAGTTTAGTGCAAAGAATAGAAAGATTTCATGTTGGCTAGTGGATTTTCTATGCAAGCTCTGCTTGAGATTTGTTCCATATGTTCTAGTGTAGTACATCCTACTGTGTCATGGCCATCAAGCTTAGCTTTTCCTAAATATTTTCCATGGCAAGTGAGTGCATTAAATGCATTCAAAAATCTTAGCTATAACCTGTATTCTGAGACAAGGGGGTTTGCCTAGAATTCTCCCTCAAACTTTTTCTCATGCAACCATTCCCCAACAACATCCACTTCCTTAATAGTTTCTATAACAACTAAGGAAACCTTCTATTTAGGAGACCTTCAATTTATTTATGTAAAGTTCATTATAGTTGCAAAATAATATAAAGCAAACTTTGCAAGCAAATTCATAATCTATTGCAAAGTTGGAATATCAGATGGGTTAGCTTTTTGCTACATAAAATGAGAGGGAAAAAGAAAATTTTCCTAATCAGCCTATTCCAAACCCTAAGGAATAGTTTAACATCGACAATTCATTAAAAGAACAAAAGTTTAATGAACAGGGCAAATCTATTACAACCCATAGGAGAGGAATCCCCAATAGGTAAGGAAAAAGAAAACCCTACAAAAACTCAAAAGGGGTAAAGAGAACTGTCAACCATCTCCCACTTCTTCTAAACCTCTTCCTAAAGTATCTCATATTCCTAAGGCTCTTTATCCTCAAAGATTAAACATGGCAAAGAAGGGCACAAACTTTAATGAGATAATGGATGTGTTTAAATAAGTAAATATTAATATCTCATTACTTAATGCAATTCAAGAAATCCCCTCTTATACCAAATTTCTACAAGATCTTTGCACATAGAAGTAAAGGCTTAATGTGTAGAAGAAAGCTTTTATCATCAAGAAAGTAAGCTTGATAATCAAACACAATACTCTACCAAAATATAGAGATCATGGGTGCCCCACCGTATCATGTGTGATTGAAAACACACAATTGATAGGGCATTGCTTAATTTAGTGGAAAATGTTAACTTTTTTCTTGCTCTGTCTATGTGCAATTAGGTCTAGATGAAATGAAACTGACTAGGTGTAGTTGAGGATGTACTAGTGCTGGTTGAAAAGGTTTTATTTTCTGTAGACTTTCTTGTCTTGGATACCCAACATGTAGCAGATTTTTGTAGTCAAATCCTTAACATTTTAGGATGGCCCTTCTTGGCCACATCTAATGAAATTATCATTTAGCAGCATATAGATTAAACTCAATGTTTTTAATGATGGACAATATTTGGGCTCTTAGATTCTTTTGAAATAAATATGATTGACAGTCTAATCCATGATACATTCTTAGCATCCTACAATTCTAACCCACTTGTGGCCTGTCTATCTTATTTTTGTTAGATTTTGATATAGACAACTCCATTGATGAAGTGAATACATTACTCGATACTACACCAGTACTAGACACTTCTCAATGGAAAGCCAAAGTGGAAGCTCAACCATTTGCTTGCATCTCATCTGTCTTGAGGAAAATATGAAACCAATGAGAGAGATGCAAGCACAACGTAACCCAAATATGAAGGAAATTGTAAGAGCCAAAGTTCTAAAGCTGTTGGACATTGGCATAATATACACCATTTCTAATAGCTCTTGGGTTAGGGCAGCTTAAGTTGTGCCCAAGAAGTTTAGTGTAATGGTAGTTTGGAATAACGACAATGAATTAGTCCTTACCTACATGACCACTAAGTGGAGAGTGTGTATTGCCTATTGAAAATTGAACTCGGTCATGAGAAAAGACCCCTTCTCATACTAATTTATTGTCAGAATGATTGAAAGTTTAGCTGGACATGAATATTACTACTTTCTTGATTGGTATTCTGGTTATAACCAGATTCCAATAGCACCAAAGCATAAAGAGAAGACTACTTCACTTGTCCAATTGGAACCTTTGCTTGCCAATGCATTCCTTTTGGATTATGTAATGCGCTTACCACTTTTCAAAGGCATACGATGAGTATTTTCTCAGATATGATGGAGCATTTTCTTAAGGTGTTTATGGATGATTTTTAAGTATTTAGATCATTGTTTGATGAGTGCTAATGCCATCAAACTTTAGTGTTAGGTGGTGGCAAGAAAAGAATTTAGTGCTTAACTAGGAGAAAAATGCCATTTTATGGTGAAAAGTGGAATAGTACTTGGGCACATTGTATCACAAAATGGCATTGAGTTTCATAAAAGAAAAGTAGATCTCATATCAAATCTTCCTGCTCCTAGGACAGTGAAAGTGATTTGGTGATTTCTAAGGCATGATGGGTTTTACCAGAAATTGATCGAATATTTTAGTAAAATCTATAGACCCCTTTGTAGTCTACTTGGATAGGAGGTAACCTTTGACTTTGATGGTAAATGTATGAGAGAATTCGAGTGCCTTAAGGCTGAATTAACCTCTACACCTATCATTCGACTGTTGGATTGGAGTGCACCTTTTGAATAATGTGTAATGCCTCCAATTATGCAAATTGATAAATCACCCCATGTCATCTATTATTGTAGTAAGACCCTAATTGATTCCAACTCAACTATTCCACTATGAAAAAAGAGTTGTGGCTTTTGTTTTTGTACTGGATAAATTTGGATCTTATCTTTTATGATCTAAAATTATTGTCTATTCAGATCATGCTGCCTTAAAGTATCTTCTTTTTAAGAAATGTGCTAAACCTCAATTAATCTGATTGATATTACTACTATAGGAATTTGAGGACAAGATTTGGGATTGTAAAATTTCTGAGATATTTGTAGCAAACCATTTATTTAGATTAATCATTGAGTCTACTAGTGAGTCGTTTCCCATCATCGAGACATTTCCTAGCTAGCAACTGTAATAGTTTTTTCAATTGCCTTGTTTTGTGGATATTGTTAACTATCTTGTTACTAGTTAGATGCCATCACATTGATCAAAACACAATAGGTCCAAATTTCTAACCAACATCGAGTGCTTCTTTTGGGATGGTCTGTACTAATTCAAGTATTTTCATAGCCAAATTATTAGGGGATGTGTAATGTGCTTTAATTATTACCATAAGTCATGGTTCTATTGGACTAATAAGAAACAAATACGGGTTGATCCCATGAGGACTCATTTGAGGAGTGTTAATTAAATTAAAGGAAGATTCTAAGCATAGAAATTAAATAAGCAACTAGAAAAAGTTAACATTGAGGAAAGAATGTAAGGAAACTACTTAACTAAAGCAACTAAATAACTAATTAAAGAATAAAAAAAAAAAGACAACTAATTTCATTACTTAAATCATCACATTGAGTTGATCCATAAACAAGAGAAGAATTACATGAGCTAAGAAAAGAAAGAAAGTGATTCTTCAACTTGGGCTTGAATTCTACTATAGGGCTCTCTTATTGTATCACTCAATGAGAGCTTGTAGGCTTTTCTTCAATCCATATTGTAGTACCTTACCTCCAAACTTTTGTCAACTTGTTAACACAACATGCTACAACCTAAAATTCAAATAATTTTCCAAAGATCACTAGGAATGAAGTGCTAGGGAAGCCTAGAAAAGAGGATCCTAACACCTTTCCTAAAAGATCACCACGCATAGAAAGAAACAAAAGTATAGATGGAATGGAAGTAGAAAAATATAGCTTTGCCTTAGCTAAATACTCTTAAAGAAGAGGGTAGCTTTAGTTAGGAGAGAGGTAAGAGAAGGGATTAGAAGTCATTCATCCTTACGTTAGAGACAAAATAGAGGAAGCATCCTACATTAAGAATGAACTAGAAGAAAATAAAAAATAAAAGGGAGATAGTGGTCCTTGATTTAGGACACCAAATTCCAGCCTTAAGAGGTGGTGAAGGAGATGGGCACTTTACTTGGAAGTGGTCTTAGTCTTCAATATGAAGCCTTTAGCGAAGAATATAGGTGGCTTTATATCAGGATTTGGTTTCCTCTCAACTATTATTTTAGGATTGGAAAGACTGCTTGCTTCCATAGAAGTGTGCAAGGTTTATTTCCTTTTCCTATTAATCCTAATACCACAAAAGGAAATGAAATAGAGAAAGAAGAAGAAGAATTCATGTAATTAAGAAATTGGAGAGTGTATGCATGTGAAATTAAAGAGTCTCAATTGAAGAGAAGGCATGTATGGAAGGGTGGAAAAAGTGGGTATGTGTGTAATAAAGATGTATGCAAATGGAATGCATGCAATTGAAGATGGGTGCATAGGATTTAGGGTGGTAAAGTATGAAAGGATGATGTGTACAATTACCTATGGGATTTACGTGTAATGAAGTGGAAGGTATACTATGGTGCTTGTATTCCTATGATGAAAGTGAGGTGTATGCTACCTAAAGACTAATTCATGTAAGTTAAGGATGAGAGATGTTACTATGGATGTTGTGTGCTACATAGGAAGTGAAAGCAAAGAAGAAGTGTTTGCAACTCTTAGAGAATGTGTGCAAATATAGGAAGTACATATGCAATAAGAGACTATGCATGTAACTGAGGAAAGGGGGACATTACAAAAGAAAGAAAGAAGATACAAGGGAGATAGCTAAGAGTTATGCATGCAATGCAATAGATGAAAAACCATGAAAAGATATGAAAGATAAGATGAGAAAACAAAACAAGGAAATAGGAATGGACTAAGAACCTTTACATTTTCTCCAAGGCTTAGATGTTGTCGATCTTGGGTGAGGGTGATCTTCCTCCCTCTGTTTCTTCTAGCTTTAGCTTTGAACCCTAGGGAAAGTTGAAAGATAGATCTCCTTGCACTTCATCTCCTATATATAGATTTTTGAGTGGAAGCCATGGGGAATGGAGGGTGGAGATCATGAGGGTGAAAGGAGAGATAGATGGTAAAATTTGAAGAAAGGAAAGGATGATTATAAAGAGGGGGCAGGGGCATGGAATCCATAAGGATATGGATGGTGTGAGAAGGAAGATGTTAAGGGAGGAATGGAAAGGGGAATGGCAAAGTTGGAAAGAGGATAGGCTAAGAGGGAAAAAGGATAGAGGGAGAGGGAGAAAATATAGGAAAAATAAGTGCAAATAGAAAGAAAAAAGGGTGGGAGGTGTGGAACCCTTAGGTGTGCTTGGAGTTTAGAAAACTTGAGATGAATTTGGACCATTAGATTGGAAAGAGTGATGGAGATCTTTCCTTCCTTAGGGTATTTATTTGAATTTTCAATAACAATATGGTGACTATGGTTTGTTACTTTCCGTTGCCTAATTCCTAGCCCTTGGATCACTTTTACCCTAGATTTGGTTGGAGTGTTCTTATCCAAAAGGATCTTATTTAAGGGTTTATTTTCTCTCCATTGTTAGATTGGGATGCCATAGAATGGATTACCTACATTTCATTGAGATATACTTATCTGCTCCTAGTTTTCCCTTTGTTTTCTCTAAGTCCACCATAATTCTCTCTAGCCAATAAGATTTAACCATGGTGGGATGTCTCCCCATTGAATTTAGACGTGTTTTATCCTTGCAAATAGGTAGGCAGCCCATTGAAATAATCTCCACTAATAGACTTTAAGTTTGGTCTTTATTGCAGTCTAGCTTGTCATTGGTCAATCCTTGCTTGAGTGAGTATCCATTGTTTACTTAGAATATGTATCCACAATGATGGATTTTAACCTTTAAGCGCTTCAAAAGTAAAATGAATTTCCATTATAGATTTATCATAAATTGTCTCTCTCTTCTCCTCTATCTCCATCAATCTTGGCTTTTTTCTTCTTGTAATTTATGTGGAAATAAGTGGGATTCATCACCTTTGTATGGAAAATTTGTGCACTCCCTTAGATGGTTCCCTCCTTTGCTTGAGTAGAAGAGAGAGTGTAAGCAAGAAGCATTTATGTGAGTCTTGATCGTCTGACTTGTTTTATTTTAGAAAGATCTTATTGTATGTGATTCCAATGTATGTGGATTGGGCATCCTTTAGAGCCTTCCCGATATGGTGACTAGAATTCATGCATACATGGGAAGTTTTGTCACCCTACTTTTGATATGAACACCCTATTTTGTATGGATAAGGTTCGATATTCCACTTATGGTTTCTCATTACTTTGACTTTGATAATGGCATCTGAACTCTCTCACTTCATTTTTGGAATGTGTGAGTCCATAATGTAGCTTGGAAGGTAAACTTTCTCTTTTGTTGGTAAAATTGTCAAATTTGTTCAATATTTTAATTTGTACCCTAGACCTGCAAAATGTAGGTTATTTATGAAAAGTTTAGAGGCTAAAACTAGCTAAATATGAAAGTATAAGGTATGTGTTTAATATTTCTATATATTATGTGTTCTTGATAGTGACCACTAGAATATCATCTCCTTTGGTCATAACCATGCATGTGAAGGTCACTTCAGTGCAAGAAAGACCACTGCCAAGATTTTGTTGTGTGAGTTGTACTGGCTCACTATTTTAAGGTATTCTCATGCTTATTGCATTGTATGTGACTGTTGTCAAAAGTTAAGAAGTATAGAAGATAGGAAAATGATGCCCTTAAAAACATATATTGATTATTGAGCATTTTCATGTTTGGGGCAATAATTTTATGGGTCCATGTCCAAACTCCCTTGGAAATTTGTACATTATTGTGGGAGCAAACTATGTGCCAAAATGGATATAGGCTGTACCATGCAAAATTAATGACCATAATGTAGTGGTCCAACTTTTGAATGATAATATTTTTCTACTATTTGATATCCATGTGCTATTTTGTGTATCTTTAAAATTACTCACAAGCAACAAATTAATGTAGTAATTGCATGTGAGAGAGTTAATACCATAATGAATCTCATGAATTTTTAATTGGTTGGATCTTAGTTAAATCACTTATCCTTAGCTAAAAAGAGATTGTTTTGATTAAACTAATAATTTAAATAAAATGAAACATGCATAAAATTAGAAACATGAGCTAAATGAAACTTTCTGAAGTCGAGATTTTCAATGGAATTAGAAAATTTCCCAAATAACATGCATTCAATAAAAGAAATAAATGCAATACTAGAATGAATGAATCTTGGAAACTTCATTTAGAGAAACTTGCTAAAAATGAAATGTAATGCCCGAGCAATTTACACTATTTTTAACAAAAATTGGACATTCTATAGGAAATAAACAGTATTAAATGTTTCACTTTATTTAAAATATTAAATGAAGGAATTTTTGAGGAAACTTGGTACCACTAGATTCTAATAAAAAAATGGAATGGAACGCCTAAAAAATCACCCAAAACGGAGTTCATATGAAGAAGTTACAACCATTTAAAGATAGGGGTATTTCTGGAATTTAAATAGAAAACGTTTAAAATGAAAAAGGATGAAAAACGCAAGGGGCCATTTTGATAATGGCACCCCCTATCGTCTTCAACCTGTAGACCCCTCCAGAAACCTCGTTCCTAGAGGATTCTGCCATCGCCATTGGCAGCACCGCCATAGCAAGGATATAAATACCCCATCTTCCCCCTCCCCAAAACACAAGTTTTCCACCCAGTTTGAGACTGGGGTTTTCGGCAAAACCAGAACCCGTCTCAAACCCAGTTTCCATGAGTTTTTTGGCAATGACCAAGCCCGAGTTAGGCCGGTCATTGCCAGTTACCCATTCCCCACTATTCTTTCCCCTTTTCTTCATCTGGTCATAGTAGAATGGTGGGCTTTTCCTCTTCATGATTTCCGGCGAGCAGGAGATTCAGGGTGAAGAATAGGTGCACCCATCGGTGATGGGTACTCTCCTAGACCACCTAGGTAAGCCCCCCAGCCCTTCCTATTTAGTTTTGCTTCTTCCCTGCCCAGATCCACACTAGATTTGGGTGTTTTTCGGCTAGGGAGATGCTGTGGAAACCAGAGAAGACGGGTTTCCTCTAAAACCCATCCAAAACCCATTGTCACAGGATGCACCCCGTGATGCACACGAGTGACGCATCCCCTGGGGGCTAGCATCACGCACAGGCAAGCGTGCGGCAGGTTTTTGACTCGTCCAGGATGCCCGGAGCGTCTTGGGCACCAAGATGCGGCCCGCCTGTGTCGAAGACGCATTTCTAGGACGTTCACTGGGACGTGTTCTGTAGCGTTACTTGGGCATGCATGTACGACAGTGCGTACACTGTCCCAGGTGCAGCCTTTGGGTGAGCGCACGACATGGGGCACGGGTCATGGCTCGACCAGGATGCACGGAGTGCCTTGCGAGCTGAGACGCACCATGCTACAAGGTGCGTCTGTGCGATGATGCGCATCATAGTGCGTCACTTGAGCATGCATATGTGCGTGCAAAACATGGTCCCTAGCACGGCCTTTGGGCGCTCACGCACGTAAGGCAGTCGTGATTCAACCAGGATACACGGCTATCCTGGGAACTAGGGCACGTGGACCTACTGAGACGTTAAAGTTAGGATTAGAGGATAAATTATAGAGTCTAACTATTGGAAAGTAGATCCACACCATAGGATCTAGCCTGACGAATGAATTAGGCAAGGACAATGGACCCAATAGGCAGATCTAGCGATCTAAATAGAATGAAACTAATAAGAACTCCTTGTATCCATTCATACCCAGGAGATTATAAATGAGACCTAAGGATGGGTTAAAGTGATAAAGGATGTGAATTTAGGAGACTTTGAGCTAGGTGCTCTATCACTACTAGACCTTTTGTAATGCCTGAGCAATTTACACTATTTTTAACGAAAATTGGACATTTTATAGGAAATGAACTGAGTTGAATGTTTGATTTTATTTAAAATATTAAACTAAGGAATTTGTGAGGAAACTTAATACCATTGGATTCTACTTGAAAAATGGAATCCAATGCCTCAAAAATCACCCAAAACGGAGTTCGTATGAAGAAGTTATAGCCATTTAAAGATAGGGGTATTTTTGAAAATTAAACAGAAAAACGAAAAAACTAAGAAGAACGAAAAACGCAGGGGGCCATTTTGATAACGGAACTCCCTGTCATCTTCAACCTCAAGAACCCTCCAGAAAACCCTAAATCCCAATTTCTCTAGAAAATCCTAGGGAAAGGGCGGCACCGCCTTTCACTCCTCTATAAAAACCCCATCTTCCCCCTCTTCAAAACAGGTTTTTTCCAGTCGTTTGAGACTGGGGTTTCCGGTAAAACTAGAAACTGTCTCAAACCTAGTTTTTCTATGTTTTCCGGCAATGCCCGGGCCAAGTCTGGCCGGCCATTCCTTTACCCATCTCCCCATTCCCCTTTTCTCCATCTGGTCCCAACGGAACAATGGCTTTCCCCTTCTTCGAAATTCCCAGCGAGCAGGCACAACCACTGGAAAAAGGGCATCCCCAGGCTCCCCAGGTAAGCCATTTATCTTCCCTTACTCTCCGTTTGCTTCCCCTAGGCCAGATCCATGCCGGATATGGTCCTTTCTAGTCGTTTTCCAGCCGAGTTCTTGGCCGAAAAATGCCTAAGCCGGCTTGGGCTGGCCCTGCACAAACAAAACGCCCCAAGCCAAGTCCAGACGACCTTGCACAAGCCAGGCGTCCCAGGGATGCCTTGCTCCATGTGCGCCTGGGATAGGGTCCCAAGGATGGGCTCCGGGCGTACGATAGTGCGTACACTGTCCCAGGTGCTGCCCTCAGGTGCGCGCGTGACATAGGGCATGGGTCCTGGCTCGACCAGGATGCATGGGGTGCCCTGGGAATTGAGACGCGCCATGCTACAAGGTGCGTCCGTGCGATGATGCGCGTCATAGCATGTCGCTTGAGCATGCATGTACGCGTGCAAAACGTAGTCCCTGCCATGGACTTTGAGCGCGCACGCACGTAAGGTGGTCGCGGTTCAACTAGGATACACAGGTGTCCTCGGAACTGGGGCACGTGGATCTATTGAGACTTTAAGGTTAGGATTAGAGGATAAATTACAGAGTTTAACTATTGGAAAGTAGATCCACACCATAGGATCTAGCCTGGCAATGAATTAGGCAAGGACCATTGACCCTAAATAGTAGATTTAACGGTCTAATGTCCAAATAGATTAAAATTAATAAGGACTCCTTGTACCCAGGAGTTTATAAATGAGACCTAGGGACGGGTTGATTGCTAAAGGACACGACTTCAGGAGTCTTTGAGGTAGGTACTCTATCACTACTAGACTTTTTCTAAACTGCCAAGATTGTTTTATGCATGTTTTAAGTACAAATTATATAACTTGTTTAGCATGACTTAATTCAACATACATATGATAAACGCTTTATGCATAGATATGTTTTACAAATAATTGTATGTACATTATGCATAGATATGTTTTGCAAAAAAATGCATATATTGCATAATTTGTGAGCATTGAGTTTTTAAAAGATTGCATGTCCTTGAGGGTTACCAAAAGACACTGGAGTGCCCAAAAGACGCTGGGTAGGCAGTTTGAGGGACCCACAAAGGATAGGTTTTGAAAAAGAAGTTTCGCTAGCTTGATCTGATATGATTTGGGCTGATGAGCTCGTGGGCGCTATGCCGACAGGTTTGGGTTGGCCTCCAGCCTCTACCACTATTAGGTGGATGGGTACCATGCCCAAAAAGGGCAATGTCCCTACGTCGACTGCATGTGGTACGGGGGCTACCACTGGTGTCACAGCACTGGGTCGACGTATCATAGGCCCAGTTGAGGCTATGTGTGACAACCCAGGTTTTCTCATGCATTTTTTAAATGCAATACCTAATTTTCTAAGGTGGGATGCATCCCTATTTGAAAACCATTTCATAGAAACCATGCAATGCAGCAGAAAACCTTTTAGTTTTAAACTCATTTTGAAAACCCTGAGTGTCATTTGCCTTCACAACAACCAAAGTTGTTTTTGAAAAACTTCAAAAATCATAATCGTTTTTCCCCAAGTCTATCCAATCACAGCACACAACCCAACTGTAATTAAATACAAATACATGTCCAAAGGGTTGAGAGTTTACTTACATGTATAACTTTCTTCCTTTTGATTCACTTGCTCCTAGCAGTAATATCTCCTGAGACGTCTTCTATTTATGAGTGGAACTATCCTGAAAAATGTTAAGGATAGGGTGAGTATATACTATACTCAGTAGGAGTCTATCACTACTAGTTTTATAATGCATGCGATGTTTAAAAATCATATGCTCTTTCCAAAACATGTGCATGTCTGAATACTCAAGTTCAACATCGACATTAAAATCCATTGTCAAACTGAAATACTAACGACTTAAAGGATCATATAATCCAAAATCAAAAGTATCATATACATATATATCATAGCATTATGATATGAATAAAATGCTTCATGGAATCCAACTCATGGATATCTATCATGGTATGGTCGACCAACCTCTTATCATGCCATATGCAATGCACATAAATCATCAAACCATAGGGTCCACTATGCCCACGACCTCCTCGCCGTGTGGTCCCCGGGTACCTGAGGACACTCGGTCATAGCCTCCATGGGGCCTATGACACGTTGACCCAGTGCCGTGACACTAGTGGCAGCCCCCTGTACCACATGCAGTCGACGTAGGGACTTGCCTCTTTTGGGCGTGGTACCCATCCACATATTAGTGGTAGAGGCTGGGTGGCCAATCCAGACCCCTCGACATAGCACCCACGGGCTTACATGCCCAAATCACAAAAGATTAAAGAAGCCAAAACCTCTTGTTAAAACTTGTCCTCTTTGGGTCCCTCACAACTACCTGGCCCTCGGCACTCCAGCATCTTTTGGCAACCCTCAAGGACATGTAATCTTTGCAAGTACTTAAATCATGCAATGTATGCACTTGTTTGCAACCCATATATGTGCATAATTTATATGCAATCATTTCAAAACATGGCTATGTACAAAGAATTTATCATGCATGCTGAATTAAGTCATGCAAATCAAGTCATATATTTAAAACATATGTTCTCAAAATAATAATAGTTCTTTTAAAAGAATATAATAGTGATAGAGCACCTACCTGGCTAGGTTGCGCTAATCCATTTGTCCTCGTACGCTCCTGAACATGGTTTGGGGACTCAAGGTTAGTTTGACCCATCTTTTATGGGTTTTAGAGTAGTTGGGTCTTATTACTTAGGCATTAGGGGTCCATCCCTATGCCTATGGGTGTCCTAAGGTCCTAATTGGGCCTTGGTATCCTTAGTTTTCCAAAGTTCTAGTGGCCACGCACCACTATCCTATTCTAAGGGTCATTCCCACCTTTGATTGGGCCTTGATTAGGGATTTTATAGTATGGATTGTTCGCATCATCGACACAGAAACAACACCTTTTGTGGCACCTCAATCGAAGCTCTAGATCTCAAGTTATAAGCGTTTTAGTGTCATATGTACATAGAGTCTTTAAAATTAAAAGATGGAATGCTAGGGCGCTGCGCGTCATCGTCATGCGCCCTGACTTCCTTAACAAACCAAAAACGATGCCTTTGCTAGCACGCTGCGCGTCTGCGGCGTGCGCCTCAACGAGCGCGTCTGCAGATGCGCAGTATTTCTCCGTTCGTCCTTCTCTTTAGCGGGCGCATCCCTGGATGCGCCCGTTTGGTTTTTCAAACGGAGGTTGACGTGGGACGTTCCTATTGGATTGTCCCGCTCGTTAAAGACTTGGGTTGTCCTCAAGTCACCCTGGTTCGACCCTGTCCAACCAGTGCGGCCCTGGGGACGTCCCAGGGTCCTTGGTGGCTCTCCTAGGCTCCGTTTTGCATGGTTTTTCATGCAAAAACTTAGGGGAATTGACCTTGGAACTATGGGGGAGATGGGTTTTGAGCGATCTCGGACGTAGCTGGCTCGTTGCTGGGTTTTTCTCCTTGTTTTTCCCTCTAGGTCATTGCTTCACGACTAGTTTTTTCCAAGGTTTTGGGCTGCCATTTGAGGCACCCAAGAGCTCTATTTATAGAGCTAAGAGAGGGTTCTGGAGGGGGCTCTCATCGCCTTTGAATGGCGGTGGAGAAACCTCCAGAATGGCGGTGATTTATCCGCCAATCACCACCGTTCTAGAACTCTCTAGGGGTTGAAGATGACGGGGTGCCCGTATCAAAACGGGCCCTTGTGTTTTTCAGGTTAAGTCGTTTTTTGTAAAAATTATAGTTTTGCCCCTGAACTTCAAAGGGCCATAACTTGCTCATTTAAACTCCATTTTGGGTCATTTTGGTCTCGTTAGATTCCTTTTTCTAAGACGCATCTAATGGCACCATTTTTAGGACCAAATTCCTGGGTTTAGTCAAGGCAACTAGTGAAATGACCAAAATTCCCTTATCTTTAAAACTGAACTTTCATGGGATTTTAATATTACAAAAATTGGGGTCATTACACTATGATCGAGTGTCCTCAGGTACCCAGGGACCACAAGGCGGCAAGGTCGTGGTCATAGTTGGACCCTATGGTTTCGTGGACTTATGTGCATTGCATATGGCATAATATGAGGTTGGTCGACCATACCATACTAGATATCCATGAGTTGGATTCAATGAAGCATCTTATGCATATCATTATATTATGATATGTATGATACTTTCGACTTGGATTATGTGATTTCCTTAAGTCGTCAATATTCCAATTCGATGATGGTTTTTAATCTCGATATTGAACATGATTGTTCGAACATGCATATGTTTTTAAGAGCACATGATTTTAAACATAGCATGCATTGCAAACCTAGTGGTGATAGGCTCCTACTGAGTATAGTATATACTCACCCTATCTTTAACATTTTTCAGGATAGTTCCGCTTACAAATAGGAGACGCCTCAGAAGATATTAGTGCTACGAGCAAGTGAATAAACAAAGGAGACAACTATACATGTGAGTAAACTCTCTACCCTTTGGACATGTATTTGTATTAATTTATAGTTGGGCTGTGTGCTGTGACTAGAAAGACCTGGGGAAAAACATTTATGGTTTCTAAAGTTTTTCAAAAATTACTTTGGTTGTTGTGAAAGCAAATGACACTCGGGGTTTCAAAATGAGTTTAAAACTAAAGATTTTATGCTGCATTGCATGGTTTTCATTGCATTGTTTTTTTTTCAAATAGGGATGCATCCTGCCTTAGGAATTAGGTATTGCATTTAAAATTTCATGGGAAAACCCGGGTCGTCACACTTTTTAAAAGAGCCATGATTGTTTTGAGAATGCATGTTTTAAGTATAAGAATATGACTTGTTTAGCATGACTTAATTCAACGTACATATGATAAATGCTTTATGCATAGATATGTTTTGCAAATAATTGCATATACATTATGCATAGATATGATTTGCAAATAATTGCATATACATTATGCATAGTTATGTTTTGCAAACAAATGCATATATTGTATGATTTGTGAGCATTAAGTTTTTGAAAGATTGCATGTCCTTGAGGGTTACCAAAAGACGCTGGGTAGGCAGTTGTGAGGGCCAGGCAGTTGTGAGGGACCCAAGAGGACAAGTTTTGAAAAAGAGGATTTTGCTTGTTTGATCCGATATGATTTGGGCTGATAAGCTCGTGGGCACTATGCCGAGAGGTTTGGGTTGGCCTCCAACCTCTACCACTATTAGGTGGATGGGTACCACGCCCAAAAAGGGCAACGTCCCTACGTCGACTGCATGTGGTACAAGGGGCTACCATTGGTGTCAGGGCACTGGGTCGACATGTCATATGCCCCGGTGAGGCTATGACTGAGTGTCCTCAGGTACCCGGGGACCACACGGCGGCGAAGTCGTCGGCATAGTTGGACCCTATGGTTTGGGGATTTACTTGCATTGCATATGGCATGACATGAGGTTGGTCGACCATACCAGATATCCATGAGTTGGATTCAGTGGAGCATCTTATGCATATCATTATGTTTATGATATATGATACTTTCGACTTGGATTATGCTATTCTTTAAGTTGTTAGTATTCCGGTTTGACAGTGGTTGTTAATATCAATATTGGACGTGATTGTTCAAACATGCACATGTTTTTAAGAGCATATGATTTTAAACATAGCATGCATTGCAAAACTAGTAGTGATAGACTCCTACTGAGTATAGTATATACCCACGCTATCTTTAACATTTTTCAAGATAGTTCCACTGATAAATAGAAGACGTCTCAGGAGATATTAGTGCTATGAGCAAGTGAATAAACAAAGGAGACAACTATACGTGTAAGTAAACTCTCTACCCTTTGGACATGTATTTGTATTTATTTACAGTTGGGCTGTGTCTTTGTATCGGATAGACCTGGGGAAAAACATTTATGATTTCTGAAGTTTTTCAAAAACTACTTTGATTGTTGTGATAGCAAATGACACTCGGGGTTTTCAAAATGAGTTTAAAGCAAAAGATTTTCCGCTGCATTGCATGGTTTTTATAAAATGGTTTTCAAATAGGGATGCATCCCACCTTAGGAATTAGAAAACCCGGGTCGTCACAGTTGGTGTCAGAGCCCAGGTTTTATCCTTTCACAGTCAGTCCAGCATGTCCAAGGGTCATGGACAATAGAGAAAATCAAGAATAAGTAACATAAATAGTAGTAGTAGAGATGACTACTTCTATTTGAGGATTATAATATTAATGCTCAAGGCATTTCACCATAAATAAATAGGTGAAACACAGCTTGGTTTAACAAATAATTAAGCAGAGGATAGTGCAACCTTATCCAAGATCTAGTCTAAGACAACTTAAGGATTAAGGATTGTTGTGTGGTGCAAATATGAAAACTCATATATGGATCATATTATGATGAATGAAGATGTTGGTGGACTTGTTAGTAGATAGTTCTAACCTGCCAAAAAAAAGCAATCTCATCAAAGGGGAGAAAATTGAAGAACCTAAATGGCTATCTTACCATCATAAAAAATATCAGAATATGAGTACACTATCACAAGCATATGATATGAGTATGATAGGGGATGTAGAAGACAGACTTTGAGAAGAATTATGATGATAATCTAAGAGGGATGAGAATGCAAGATGATATTAGGAGATGACTGTGACTCGAACTAGGTCACAAAGGTATGAATCTTGAAGGACTTAGCTCAATTTTGGATACCTTAATTGGAGTCTTATGAAGAGTAAAGTGCTATCGAATAATAATTGCTTGAGTATTATAGAGCAAATCAGAAGATGTATACAAGTGACAGATTATGTGAATAAGAGAAACATAACACGAATATTATAAGAAAATGAATTCGACCGAGTTATCAAAATATTTTGATGATAATACTAAGGATGATAATAGATTGATCCTAACATGAACTTGTAAGAAAAGTATAGCATGACCAAAACGTCAATGCCATTATTAAGACATTGTATGAATTTTATTAAGGCTATAGGCAATTGAGGATTTCAATGATCTTAAGACAATTTAGAATTTCTGAGAAGCATTTAGTTTATCATATATGTTACGTAAAGGAAGAGATGAAGTATCGATTATATGCAACAAAGCACATGAAGACATTGATCTAGGAAGACAAAAGTGAGGATTTTGAAGAAAAGAGAGAGAGATATGGATGTAACTACCAGTATTCAATGAATATTGAATATTCAAAAGAAGAACATCATGACTTTATCTGGAATCGAGTGGGAAGATAAACCAATCAACTTCAAAGGAATAATAATAGTTGAGTTGGCAATGATGTTATTGTAAATACGTATAATAGAGAGAAAGCATATGGGGTTTAAGACTTTGAGTAGAGTATTGATTTTCAAAGAAGAATGGTGACCAACTAGAAGTTAAAATTCTATAAATGGTTCGATATCAATTAGATTCTTATCATATCCATTAGCTTATGAGGAACACCAATGGATATAGTCCATAAAAAGAAAAATTTGGTGATATCTAACCTTGCAACTACATGAGTGGATAAAGAAATTAAGTCGGGACAGTAACTTGTTCATTTAGCAATAGGGTACCATCAAGGATCAAATTGAGATCATGCTATCATAAATTTGGAAGACCAAAAATCTTAAGACCATTATTTAACCATTACCTTTAGAGTACTGTTGACTAAATAAAGGTATCCCACCCTAATTAATCAAGTATGTTAGTATCTATGAGTTAGTAGTTGAAGTTATTTACTCAGAAGGATGTTATAAGTCTTTAGACTTAAAGTTTTCCTGGAAAGAAGTACTTGTTAAAATAAGTCAATTGAGGGTATGAGGTCAGTTGATGAGAACAGTTGCAACTGAGATAGGAGCAAAAATAAGAAGTGATCTAAACCAATGGGAAACATTTTCCAAAATGGCTACCATGACAAGGTAAAGAAATTACTTTGAGTCTGAAAAATATTGCTGACTTGGATTGAAAAGGAAGGCAAATAAGTACCGATCACTTTAGAGACCCTTGAGCTTATGACAAAGATATGTCTGGAAAGAGATCAATAGGTATTCAAATAAAGTCTTTCTATATGTTCCATGCTTACCTGAGTGTTTTTCAAATTTGATGATTTAATAGCTTCAGCATAACTTGATGAAGTAGTTATTGAACGAGAACTGCTATTATAAGCCAAGTATGAGGAGGAACTAGAAAGATAAAATTTGAGGAATTGAGAAAATCAATACTTATGAGGATACCTCTTGACAGTACAGACTGCACGGTTGACGATAAAACCTTGATAAAAGACTACACAATATATTGACATAGGGTATGGAAGGAGAAAAGGTGAGATGGCTAGCACACTATAAGGTGAAGATTTGATGTTACTTTGCCTTTAGACAAATAGTTAGTTGTTATGAGCATATACCAAGTACGCAAAATCAATTGAAGGACTAACCCTACTAGATTGAGTATAGAACTTTTGGACTGAAAGGTTACAAAGAAAACCATCAAGAAAAGAAAGGACAAAGAGGATGATGACAAAGGATTCAACCATGACCTAGTAAGGGTACTCGGTTATGGATAAGAGACTTTTTGCTTTGCGTAAATGGGAACATTATTGGAAATCCTAATGACAAATTGATGTGAATAGTGAGATAAGGACTCTGGACGAGAACATTTGACCCATAATGAAAAATTGACCATTAACATTTGACATGAGGAAAGCGTTTAGTGAATTCAATAATTATGAAACTGGATATGGAGTTAGGACATTTTACTTTCAGTATATGATAAGGTCCTCGATGGAAGATGCTACTAATTGGCTTTCATTTTTGAATGTAACTTTGATCAAGGAATAAAGTCACATATGGAAAACTATAGACAGTTGAAATTCGAAGTTAATTAAGGGTTTAGCTGTAGAGCACATGATACCACGTCAGTCATTGAAGTATCTTAGGGACAAATATAAAAGACAAGAAGCAAAGTTAGACACAATAGAAAGAAGGTAATTTTTTTGGACGCTTACTAATGACCATTAGAAGGAGATATGGATGATGAAGAGATCACTAGATGAAAGACAAGAAGAAAAAGGGATCATCCTATGATATTCAAAAAGGACTGTGAGAAATAAGATGATATGATCTTGAAAGAAGTATGGAGAAATTTATACATAAATAAAGAAACATGATCCTATGAGGAGATTATCCTATACATGATGAGAAAAGTGTAGGCATCTAAGGATTTGGAGATAGATGAATTACAGCCAGAAACCGGTATTATTAAACAGGCACATATGAGAGTTAGAGTATGCAGCAAAGTAGCCCTTAAAGGTAAGGCCTTGTAGAAGGAATAATAAAAATGATAAATTGAGGTTGAGCCTAGATTTGATTCCTAAGGGGAGAATGCATTCACCAAAAAGTTATCTAAAAGACAAAATACCTTAAAGATGATAATTTATGGAATTTTGAGGATGAAATTCTTTTAAGGGGCTAATAATGTAATGCCCGAGCAATTTACACTATTTTTAACAAAAATTGGACATTCTATAGGAAATAAACTGTGTTAAATGTTTCACTTTATTTAAAATAGTAAATGAAGGAATTTGTGAGGAAACTTGGTACCACTAGATTCCTCTTCACGATTTTCGGCGAGTAGGAGCTTCAGGGTGAAGAATAGGAGCACCCATTAGCGTTGGGTACTCTCCCAGAGCACCCAGGTAAGCCCCCCCCCCCTTCCTATTTAGTTTTGCTTCTTCCCTGCCCAGATCCATGCCGGATCTGGGTGTTTTGCGGCTAGGGAGATGCTGTGGAAACTGGAGAAGATGGGTTTCCTCTGAAACCCATCCAAACCCCTTGTCAAGGGACACACCTCGTGACGCACACGAGTGACGCGTCCCCTAGGGGCCAGCATTGTGAGCACGCAAGCTTGCGGCAGGCTTTTGACTCGTCCAGGATGCGCAAGGCGTCCTGGGCACCAAGATGCGGCCCGCCTGTGTCGAAGACGCATTTGCTGGATGTTGACTGGGACGTGTGCTGTAGCGCTACTTGGGCATGCATGTACGACAGTGCATAAACTGTCCCAAGTGCGACCTTCAGGTGCTCGCGCGACATGGGGCACGGGTCCTGGCTCGACCAGGATGTACAGGGTGCCCTGAGAGCTGAGATGCTCCATGCTACAAGGTGCGTCTGTGCGATGATGCGCGTCATAATGCATCACTTGAGCATGCATATGTGCGTGCAAAATGTAGTCCCTGGCACAGCCTTTGGGCGCGCACGCACGTAAGGCAGTCGCGGTTCAACTAGGATACACGGGTATCCTGGGAACTGGGGCACGCGGACCTACTGGGACTTTAAAGTTAGGATTAGAGGATAAATTACAGAGTCTAACTATTGGAAAGTAGATCCAGACCATAGGATCTAGCCTGACGAATGAATTAGGCAAGGACAATGGACCCAATAGGCAGATCTAGTGATCTAAATAGAATGAAACTAATAAGGACTCCTTGTATCCCTTCATACCCAGGAGATTATAAATGAGACCCAGGGACGGGTTAAAGTGATAAAGGATGCGACTCTAGGAGACTTTGAGGTAGGTGCTCTATCGCTACTAGACTTTTTAAAAGAGCCATGATTGTTTTGAGAATGCATGTTTTAAGTATAAGAATATGACTTGTTGAGCATGACTTAATTCAGCGTACATATGATAAATGCTTTATGCATAGATATGTTTTGCAAATAATTGCGTATACATTATGCATAGATATGATTTGCAAATAATTGCATATACATTATGCATAGTTATGTTTTGCAAACAAATGCATATATTGTATGATTTGTGAGCATTAAGTTTTTGAAAGATTGCATGTCCTTGAGGGTTACCAAAAGACGCTGGGTAGGCAGTTGTGAGGACCAGGCAGTTGTGAGGGACCCAAAGAGGACAGGTTTTGAAAAAGACGATTTCGCTTGTTTGATCCGATATGATTTGGGCTGATAAGCTCGTGGACGCTATGCCGAGAGGTTTGGGTTGCCTCCAACCTCTACCACTATTAGGTGGATGGGTACCAGGCCAAAAAGGGCAATGTCCCTACGTCGACTGCATGTGGTACAGGGGGCTACCACTAGTGTTAGGGCACTGGGTCGACGTTTCATATGCCCCGGTGAGGCTATGACCGAGTGTCCTCAGGTACCCGGGGACCAGACGGCGGTGAGGTCGTGGGCATAGTTGGATCCTATGGTTTGAGGATTTACTTGCATTGCATATGGCATGACATGAGGTTGGTCGACCATACCAGATATCCATGAGTTGGATTCAGTGGAGCATCTTTTGCATATCATTATATTTATGATATATGATACTTTCAACTTGGATTATGCTATTCTTTAAGTCGTCAGTATTTTGGTTTGACAGTGGTTGTTAATATCAATATTGAACCTGATTGTTCGAAGATGCACATGTTTTTAAAAGCATATGATTTTAAACATAGCATGCATTGCAAAACTAGTAGTGATAGACTCCTATTGAGTATAGTATATACTAACCCTATCCTTAACATTTTTTAGGATAGTTCTGCTCACAAATAGAAGACGTCTCAGGAGATATTAGTTCTACCAGCAAGTGAATAAACAAAGGAGACAACTATATGTGTAAGTAAACTCTCTGCCCTTTGGACATGTATTTGTATTTATTCTGATTGGTTTGTCTTTGTATTTGGATAGACCTGGGGAAAAACATTTATGATTTCTGAAGTTTTTCAAAAACTACTTTGATTGTTGTGATAGCAAATGACACTCGGGGTTTCAAAATGAGTTTAAAACAAAAGATTTTCCGCTGCATTGCATGGTTTTTATAAAATGGTTTTCAAATAGGGATGCATTACGCCTTAGGAATTAGATATTGCATTTAAAAATGCATGAGAAATCCCGGGTCGTCACATGAAACCTCCCTAAACTAACACTTTCCGAATCCTAAAACTTTGTAAAAATAAATCTTTTAAAACTAAACAATGAAACTTTCTAAATCTAAACTATGATCCAACTAACTAAACAAGTAATGCCAAGCTATCATGAAACAAAGGAACAACACACCACTTAAAGGAAAGTCACCCAATCACCATATGCATGAACTATGGAGTTGTGCACATGGTTCATGAGTGAGAAAATGGTAGGAATGCATGAAATAAAAACTTGCTAACAAGGGATGTAACCAAAATGTAACTAAACTATCTAAAAAGCTAAAATTGGTTTCTAAGGAATAAAGCAAATTAAATGTATGGACTGTTGGAAATTATGCGTGAATCATGAAACTTATATCAAACAAAGCATGGACTAATACGGTGCATGTGATTCTAGGTATCAAACATGACCATAAGACCAGAAATAATGAACTTCAAGCATGAAAATAACCAAGATAAACTTTGCATGAATCATAAACTTTATTGGATGGAATTTGTTACATGAATTGTGCATATGTACATAAAGAGGAAAGCTGAAAATTGTGCACTATTCTAGTGATTCAAATCAAAGATTAAACACACTCCAACAATATCAAAATAATCTTAGATATCGTGCATGTGAACACAAAAAAGAAACAACAGAGTGAGAGCATGAAGATGGGAAAGAAATCAACAAGTACTACTCCTAAATCTAAGTGAGAATGGTAAACAAAAAAGATTCAAAACTACTATCCTCTTGTTCTATCACTTAAAGAGGAAAGATTACTTTTATCTTGAAGAATTAAGCAAGAAAATTATGATAAGTGGAAGCAAAAATGAAAGGTGAACAAAGAGGAACAACATGTCGAAAAGTTAAACAACAAAGAAATAAATATAGAAGGAATGGGAGAAAGGAAATTAAAGCAAGGTACTAACATGTAATTGAAGTGAACAAACCAAAGAATCGAAGAAAGGAAAAGGTGTGGTAGACAATGAAAGGTAGTAAAGATGTTCAAGTCCAAAACCTTAAGAAGATCTCCAGGTCAATGTGCTTGATTTCAAGAAGTTAGAGTCAACTCCCTTACTTGAATTAGGTGTGTAATTCCTTGGGCATATATAAAGTTTTGGGTTTCTAGTATACTAAGATCCTATCCTAGGAAAAAGAATGAGAATTAGAACTAGGACTCAAGTTACAAAAGCTAGATAGTGATTGGAGATAGAAGATTAGAAGGTTAGGTGAGTGGACATTCTAATTATGAGTAGAGGAAAGGGTGGAGGTATTGAATTCCAAGGGATTAGGCATGGAATCCCTTTCCTTAATGTATCTTACATGTTGCAATTATAAGAAGGTGGAAAAAGGTAAGAAAGATGAAGGACAGAGGTGGGAAGGTGAGGTAGTCGAGGGAGGCCCCTAATTAGGAAGTGAAGTTGTGGAGTGGATGAAATTATAAGGTGGGAGGCATTACATTTCAAGGAAGGTGGCATGGAATTCCTACCTTTCTAATTATGTAATATGGTGACTAGGAAAGAGAGAGAAAAGGAGGGGGAAAATATAGGAAAAGTAAGAAAATTAAACTTGATCTCTCTCTTGGTTGGTCCACCTATGTGTGCATATATTACCATGTTGATTATCACCCAAATCTCTTTCTAATTATCACCCAAACTCTCCTCCAATAGTGTGATCTATGTGGCATGGCTCTCATGTGGCTTGGTGGATCACTTTGATGACTTAATGCTTGATGTCTTTAGTGGTTAAATCCTTTGGCTTTAAGGCTTGAATGGCATGGCTTACTTAGGTTTCCTTGTTGGACTAGGAAACTTTATGCATGGCTCCAATTCTCATTCAAAGGCTGTGGAATTGCATGTCTCTTTTAGTCACCTTTAATGCTTATAATTGCTTCCTTGGACTTCAATTCCTTGCCTTAAGATGATACTAAACCTTGATTGAACTTTGTAATGATGAAATTAGGTCTTTGGACCTCTTATGATCATGATCTTTGAGTATTTTACATTATGATGCATGGCATAGTGAGATGCCAATACTGCCCTAATGAGGGAGTATTTTTCCAACAAAAGTCTGAATGATTTATCAACTTAGTATATCTAAGTATAATTATTGATGTTTGAGATATTGACTATTTTTCATGGTTTTTGACAGTGTATATATATATATATATATTCATATGATATAGTGGTGAATGATTTGGAATTATCATAGTAGATGTTACATGATAAATTATATGATAGAATGATCATATATGGTATAGTTCATGAAAATTGAATTATGGAATTCATATGGAATATGATGATTATGAATATTGTACTTTTGAATTATACAATTTCATATGTTCTTGAATCCCCTACCAAGCATAGCTTGCTAAGATATTGTAAATGTTTGAATGTTTAAAATATCTTAGATATAGAAAGAAAAGAATGGAGGGACATGACATGGGAAGACGAAGACCATATTGTTGATCAAGACTACGTCCTATTGTGGAAAGGATTGGATTGTATTTTGATTTGTGTATTTTGGACATAAGATGTAATAAAGTGGCTGTGTATGTTTTGGAAACATATTTTGTATACAAAATTATGTATGTATATATGAGTAAAATGTGGCATTTGAGTTTTTTAAAAAGAATTTCAAAGAAATTTTTTTTCACTACTTAAGTTTCCAAAACGTTTGGAAAATTGGTCAACCACCATTTGAAAATAAATAACAAAAATGTATTTCAAAAACCCGGGTTGCCACAGGGAGTTCATATAAGAGGAAGCCGTAGGTGGAGACAAAAAGCATGCTACAAATTATGAAAATAAAATGGTTGCCAATTTTGTATGTACTCACTATTACATTTAGCATAGGCAACAAGCCCTTAAACCCCTAGGTTACCCTAGTACATACTTAGGCCATGTGAGGGTTTGCAGTGAATATACCCCCAAAATTTGATAAGATTAAGTCCTTCATTTTATCTTAGAGAATTCTCATGCATTAGCACTCTATTGACTTTTACAAGTTAATGAAGATGAATGAAAAATTCTACAAGTTATCATTGTAACAAAGCCATTTTATTATAGTTATATCTTGAAGTGCAGTGTGTGTGTGACTGCATAAGTCAAGGTTTCTAAATAGATAGGCTTATGCTACACTAGAATATTGTTTTAACCTCAGATTCTCATTAGAGTGCACTCAAAAATAAATCTTGTAAATAAAGAAGTAAAATAAAATTCTCTCTTTATGTGATTAAATCTATAAATACTAATGGTTCATGTAATTTTATAAGCACTAATGAGATAAAGACATGTGATCCCTAAGAAAAGATTCCATTATCAAGACTAATAGGGGTATGTCACCTTAATTCCTTCTTATTTATGTCCTCATTAAGGCTATTTCCCATCTTAAGATCAATACTTCTTTAGATAGGATGAAACGTAGGCTTGGAATGATTTTGAAAGAAAGGGTAAAAAGGATTCAATTTTTAAATATGAGTATAGGTATTCTGTAACTATTGGACAGCTTTACTTTTCTATTTATTGTACTAAAGTGAATATCTTTCGTACTTTTCCTTTCTCTTTATTTTCCTTTTTCTTGATATTTCTATTTTTCTAACTTTTCTTTGTATTTCTATTTTTCTTTGAGGGAAAGGCTTTCCTCTTTGTATTTACTTTGATATTTTTCACCTCTTAGATTTTTGTCCTTTTTTTACTTTTTCTACCATCTCTTCTCATTTTTGAAAGATAGGTAGTGGATCCTTAATTGAGGGTTTTGGGTCAAGGTAAATACAGTTTTGAAACCAATCTTGTGGTCATAATATATTATTAAGATTTATATCTCTAGGCTAAACTAAGGATGGCCTTTATCATTTCCTAGGTTTCTGAAAGCCTATCTATTTCAATAAATTTTTAGCAAAGAAAGTTAGTACTCCGTTAGTTCTTGAAAATTGACCAAACAAATACACTAGGATCATTTCAAAGTAATCTCTACTGAAGAAATATGGGGTTATAGATAACCCTTAGAAAAATGATAGTTTCTAATACTCACTTGGGTAAAGGTCTCCACTAATTTTCCTCAAGGTCTCCACTAATTGTCCCCAATGTTTTGAAACATATGACACTATATGATAAATTGGTAATGCAAAATAATGAATCACTAAAATATTTGGGTTGTCTCCTTATGAGCACTAAGTTTAATGTCTTTAGCCAGACATACAATGCCATGATGAATGATAATGATGAATGCTGGACTCATGATGGATGTAAGTGTCATAGGACCACCTAAGGTGGGTCATGGTAGATTGGTTCATCTAGCAAGATTTCTTCTACTTTAGGGTTGAAAAACTCTAGATAGGGTTTCAACCTTTTCCCATTGACTTTGGAAATTTCCACATCCTTTTCTATCTCGACGGCCCCATAAGGGTAAATAGTACATATTATATAGATGCGATCTAGAATAATACAAATGGACCTTTTCCTAGGGTGAAACACTTTCACAAGTTGTGTCTATCATGATGGATTTTCATGTGATCTTTGAAGATCTTGGCTGACATGTAGGCATCTTTCCTTAGTTCATCCAACACATTAAGTTGGAATTTCCTATGGGTCCCAGTAGTATCTACGTAAAAATTGAACTTTTTAATGGCCCAATATGGTTTATGCTCAAGTTCTACTGTAAGTTGGCAAGCCCTTCCATAGACTAAGATGTATGGTGACATGCATATAGGGATTTTATATGTAACATGATAAGCCCATAACATGTCACAAAGTCTCAGAAACCAATCATTCATATGGATTGGCTATCTTTTAAAAATTTGCTTTATTTTCCTATTTGACACTTTTACCTGTCCACTAGTTTGAGGATGATAAGGGGTCACAATTCTAAGAGTAACACCATATTTCTTCATTATGTTCTCAAACACTCCATCACAAAAGTGTTTACCCCCATCACTAATTATGCCCCTAGGGGTATCAAAGCATGCAAATGTATTTTGTTTTAAAACTTGACAACCATCTTGTGGTCATTGGTCTTGCACAGTATGGCTTCTAAGCATTTAGACACATAATCCACTCCCACAAGGATGTACATATAACCAAAGGAGTTGGGAAAAGGTCCTAGAAAATCAATGTCCCTAACTTCAAAAGGCTTAACGATAAGAATGGGGTTTGAGGGTAGCATATTTCTTTTTCCTATGCTCCCTAACTATTGACATCTAGTACATGTTATGCAATAAGATGTGAATCCCTAAAAATGGAGAGTCAACTAAAAAACCACACTTCAAAATCATTACGGTTGCTTTTCTAGAACTAAAATGGACCCTGTGAATGGTCATAACAAAATGAAATGATTTTATGATGTTCATTATCTAGTATGTATCTCCTAATGATCTGATTAGGACTATACTTAGACAACTACATATCATCCCATGTAAAATGCTTGACTTCAACAAAATCTTTTGTTATTATGTTTAGACTAATGATTAGGAATTTGACTAGTGGTAAGATAATTAACAATATTTGCATATGAAGGAAATTGGGAAATGTACAACAATTGTTCATCTGGAAATGTTTTTGTTGTAGGCACATTCTCACTAGTAGACTCCCTAACTAACTTGGACAAGCGTTCTGCTAGAACAATTTTAGAACCTTTTTTTTATCCCAAAATTCTAAATCAAACTTTATAGTAGTAGTATCCATAGAATTAGCCTAGGTTAGCATCCCTCTTAGAAAGAAGGTATTTCAATGCTGCTTGGTCCGGATCGACATTGACCTTAGATCCTATGAAGTAAAATCTAAATTTATCTAGGGCAAAAATAACTATGAGAACTCTTTCTCTATAGTGAAACAATTGATTTGGGCATTGTTGACTGTTTTACTAGCATAATATATCACATGGGGAAGTTTATTGATATGCTACCTCAACATGGCCTTGATCACAAAGTCTGAAGCATCACACATTATTTCAAATAGTGCACTCTAATTTGGTAGTCGAATAACAGGCATAGAAGTTAAATTAGCCTTTAGGCATTCAAATGCTTTCATACAATTATCATCAAAGTAAAAAGTCGCCTCCTTTGTAAGTAAATTACATAGGGACTTAACAAGTTTACTAAAGTTTTTGATGAATCATCTATAAAAACCAACATGACTTAAAAATGAACAAATTTCCTTCACTGTCCTTAGGCAAGGAAGGTTAGAGATTAAATCCACTTTGGCTTTGTCTACTTCATGCCATTATGTGATATCATGCTTCCTAGAACAATTCCATTTGTATCATCAAATGACATTTTTCCCAGTTTAACAATAAGTTCTTTGCTTGATACCTAGAACAATTCCATTTGCATCATCAAAAAATATTCCTAACATACACCATTGAAAAGTAGCTAGAGCATTATAAAGTCCAAAATGCATATAATCGTAAACAAAGATCCCAAAAGGGCAAATGAAGGTAGTTTTCTACTAGTCCTCAGGTGCTTTGGGGATTTGGCTATAGCCTGTGTACCGATCAAGAAAGTAGTAGTAACTATGACTAGCTAACCTTCCTAGCATTTGGTCTATGAAGGGAAGAGAAAGTGGTCTTTCCTCGTGATCAAGTTCAATTTTTAGTAATCTATACAACCTCTCCACTCGGTGGTCATGCAAATGGGTACTAGCTCATTATGCTCATTTCAAATTATTGTGACTTCAAACTTCTTGGGGCAACCTGAACTGGGTTGACCCAAGTGTGGTCAAATATATGGTAGATAACACCTACATCTAGGAGATTGAGCACTTCATTTCTCACCACCTCTTTCACATCAGGGTTTAGTCCCCTCTGTGTTTCCCTAGATGGTTTAATGTTCTCTTCTAGGTAAATTCCATGTAGATATATAGCAGGGCTAATCCCTTTGATATATGTTATAGTCCACCTTAAGGCTGTCTTATGTTCTATGAGGACATAAAGAAGTTGACCTTTCTATTCTTTATCTAGATTTGAGTCTATGATTATAGGCAAGGATTCATCTGGTCCAAAGTAGAAATATTTTAGATTTTTAGGTAATGGCTTAAGGACTAAGGTAGGTGGTTTTTCTACTAAAGGTACTAGGACAAAATTTGAAGGAGGAAGTGGTCCTCCTAGTCCCCATTTGGAGCTATCCATTATAAGTGCAGTATCCAAAAAATTATTTACCTCATCAATGGACTTGTCTATATCAAAATCATAGTTAAAATGTGCTAGACATGCCTTAAGTAAGTCTATGATAGATGATGGTGGATTAGTATCGTGAAGTAAACTTTCAATTAAATTGACTACACAAGAATTGTCTAGGTTTAGATGCTAATGATTAGCATTAAAAATATTAAACTTGACTTTCATATTGTTGAAAGACAACTTCATCACACCATTTATATAGTTGATGATGGTGTTGCATGTTGCTAAGAATGAACATCCAAGAATTATGTGGATTAGACTACTGGGAACTGACATAGGTTGAGTATCTTGGACAATGAAATCTATAGGAAAGTAAAAGTGGT
This sequence comes from Warburgia ugandensis, assembly GCA_035236585.1. Taxonomy (NCBI): domain Eukaryota; kingdom Viridiplantae; phylum Streptophyta; class Magnoliopsida; order Canellales; family Canellaceae; genus Warburgia; species Warburgia ugandensis. The sequence continues at coordinate 44,132,929 of CP141127.1, read as the reverse complement.
CCTCCTATATTAGAACATCCTTAATTATACTATGTGGAATCTTCATTGATCTATCTTCTAACTACAAGGTGGTATTGGTTGATTTAAGGTTGCGGAGCCCTAGTTTCTTACAGTAAAAAAATGGTAATAAATTTACACTAGGCCCTAAATCAAGTAGTGCCTATCAATGACATGGTTTCCTATAACATGAGAAATGGTAAAACAACTTGGTTCTCTAAACTCAAAAGGATTTTGGTGCTGTATTAAAGAACTCACCTACTTGGTTAGAAAGGCTTTCTTTTGCACATTAAGCTTTCACTTTTATGTGCAAAACTCTTTAAGAAATTTGGCATAAGTAGGGATGTCTTTAATAGAATAATGTTTTTGGATATCTATTTGAACATGCTTAAAGAGGTCCATTATCTCATTAAAATAATTTCCTTTCCTTGCCTTGTTTAGTAATTGAGGGAATGGAGCTTTAAGCACATAAGGTGCTTCTACTATAGGGTCAGATGGACCAGGGGGTTTTTGTCTTTTCTCTTTCTCCTATGTTTTAGCTGGATCATTCTCCTCTCTAGTTTCCTTAGTTTACCCTACTTTATTATCAACCTAATGGCCACTCTTTAGGTTAGTTATGGACTTTGCTTGCTCATGTGGTCTAGTTGAACTTGACCCTATTTGAAATTGTCCCTTAGGGTTCGGAATTGGCTGACTAGGAACTATCCCTTTCCTTTATCATTTAATGCAGTAGACAACTGGCTCGTTTGTATTTCTAATTTAGCAATAGCTTGGGAATTTACAGTTGATCTCTATCTACTATCATTCAGGATATTGTGTAAGGCCTTACTTGTTTGCTCTTGTTTCTTAAGGTGTGATCCTATATTGTCCTCAATTGATGGTTTCTTTAGTTGTTTAGGAAGCCAAAAAGCAAGTAGTTGTAGGGGAATTGAAGCTTTAGGAAAGTTTTGTATAGAAGGGTTCGTAGATGGAACTTCTCATAATTGTTCTTTGACCATGACAAGTTAGGATGCCTAGACTATCCTTGATTATAGGTCTTAGAGTATGGATTATTTCTAGGATTACAATATGATTTAGGCATTCACTTATTCCAAAAGATGTTCAAAGTACACAGTATTAGATGGACATGTTGAAGTTAAGTGTGCCTAGCTAGAACAAATAGCACCAACCTCTTATAGATGTTTCATGGAGGCACTTCAGCCATGAAGGCATCAATTTCTTAGAACATATTTTCTACCTTGTCCTCTTGTCTTGCCAAGGAGTCAAATTTATAAGACATATCTATGGTCACTCCTATTTCATACATGCCTCCTTTCTTTTAAGTTTGGGTATTTCTCCCTCCTATTATAATAATACCATTGTTGGAAGTTTTTAGCTAATGTATAGAAAAACTCTCACGCTTATCTTTTTTTTCAACATAAGTGCCATTCCACTAGCTGCATCAACCATATGTCTATTATGAGGTGTAAGTGGCGCATAGAAGTATTGAACTTGTTCCCATTTTTGAAAACCATGATGGGGACACTTTTGTAGCAATTCATTCCATCTTTCCTAGCATTCATCATATTGCTCTTCTCCTCTTTAGTAGAAATTGATAGCCCCTACAAAGGGCATTGGTCTAATGGATGGTGAAGAGTTTGTTCAGAAATTTTTTGACAACTGGTCCCACAGAGCAATGGAACCATCCTCCAAAGAATTCAACTATGATTTAGCCTTATCTTTCAATGAGAAGGGAAATAACCTAAGTTTGATAGAATCCTTCAAAACATTTTTGAATTTGAATGTGGTGCAAATATCAAGGAATTTCTTAATATGTAGATATGGATCCTGTAATAACCCCAATTTGTGTAAATTGATAGAGGAAATCAATTTAGTTTGAATTTTTAGAAATTCTAAGCTGGAATATTAGGTTGCTGGAAATTATATTTTTCTAGAGATTAAAACATAATTCAAAACTTAGAAATTATGAATGTGCTCAAAAAAATGATCGAAATGACACTAAGTGTAATAACTCAATTTTTATGAATATAATTGAATTATTAAAAATTAAAAGTTGAAATTCTAAAAGAGGAACTAGACTTTGAGTTCCAGGAAAATTCATTTTTATTAAAATATTATCAAGACTTAAAACTTGGATATTTGTAATGTACTCGAAAAACTTATCAGAATGACTATAAGTACATCATATTCTGAGTATGGATGAAAAATCCTTATTTTTCTCCATTTTTATGAATAAAAGGATAAAATAGTAATTTTACTCATAACCGAGACCTAAGACATCAAAATTTGGAATGTACTCAAAAAACTAATCAAAACGACACTAAGTACACTCAATTCTGAGTTCATAAAAATAAACCCTATTTTTCTCTATTTTTGGAATTAAAAGGGCAAATTAGTCTTTTCACAACTATGTGGGGCCCACAAGTGGGCCAATGGTCTAGAAGACCACCATCATGACTCAAACCACTACCAGGTGCTAGTGGAGAAGGAGGCAATAGTGGGAATCCAATGCCAATTTAATAACAAAAGGAATTGAAACATGATAATTACATGTAATCATAACAAATTCAAAAACACTTATAAATACGCCATAAAAATTTTCAAATTTTTTCCTAACATTTGTCACGAGGTCCCCTACAATACCCTACAATCCCAGATCATAAATCCCCCTCTATCTCCCTTAATCTTTTTCTCTTTCCCTCTTTTATTCAATTTGCCTTAGGCAACTCCTTAGAAGCACCAGATGATCCAAGTTAATTGGAACCATTGGGCACTTCCCTGGAAGTGTTGTCCCCAATGGAAAGTAGGTTTCGCCCAAAAATCACTAATTAGATTATCCATGAAATTAGCTAACAAATCACCATCTCTACCATTGGATTGATTTGGGCTCCAATTATCTACAAAAGCCCCAAGGAATCATGATGATCTAACAGTTGGATTGTCGGAAAATGCAAAATGAAAGTCAAATGTAGTATTGACAATGTCTCCAACAAGTTCTTCACAAAATTTTGGCAAATCCAACCAGTGTAATTCAATCTCACACTGATGAATCACTCTAGAACATGGGGATCTATGTTTCTCCTATGGTTTTATTCCTTCTCTACAACAACACTGGAGAAATCTCTCTCTGCATGCAAAATATGATGCAGCTAGGGTTTTGAAGTCGATTTCTTATTTATCGATGTGATTTCTCTCATTTTCAATGAAATTACTTCACCGAACCAAACTAGGTAGGTGCACGCTGCTTCCCTTGTTATTTTTTGGCACTCCCCTGAGGTTTTCTGGCCATCACTCAGCTCCCCCGGCTGTTGATCTGTCGAGAACGATGGATCCAACAATAGGGGTTGAGATCTCATCCATGGATGGATCAGATGCAACTTTTGACCCATTGGATGAATTTCTGAGGCCCACAAACCCCAGGGTATGAAATTTGGCCCTTGGATGTTTTAGATTTGGGAGATCTGGAGAAGGGTTGATCTGACAGTCCAGATCGGACCGTCTCAACCAATCTCCCAAATCAAGCGTTGATCTGAGCCTGACCACGCTTAGATCATTTATCCATAGTCTGGGAATGTCTAATTACGTTCCAAATTATCTTGCCACATTCCAGATCGTCTAAAACACATTCTAATTCATATGATCAGTGAAATTTGGAATCATCTGACTTTATAATTCTGATCCACTAATGATTTTATGATTCTGGAACATGGAATCAATGGTTAGAAGTGACTAATATATGTTTAATTAAGAGATCTAGCCTTAAAAGAAGAAAAATCATTAAAAAAAAAGCAAGGATCTTCATGATCTGATTAATCAAGCATGATCAAACCTTGCAAAATAGTTTATATGATGATCAAAATGTATAATTACAATAATTAAATGGTTGGATGTAATTTATTTTCCAGATCTTAAGATAATCTCCTTGATCAGTTTGATGAAGTATGATTGGATAGTGTGGATATATTTGGATGATGATATAAAGTTAAGATCATATGGATTGATGGGCATGATGATGATAATTTTGGATAGATTAAGATCGATGCCCTAAATGGGATGAAAAATGAGGAAAAATCAAATATGATTGTTGGATCATGATGAACAGTTATGGCATGTTAAATTTTTATTTGAACTATTAAATGATATTGTAAATGTCTTTTATTACTTAGTAGATTTAATTGCTAGATTTACTTATTTATTTATTTATATGGAATGAATGACGTGGACTTAATTATAGTAAGGGCTATAGTTAGTAGGATAATATCAAGATTATAAAATCCTTGACCCAAACTAGGAGAATAATAAATCCCATGAATGCCATTTTAAATGTTCATGGACTTAATTAAAATCAATTAGATCCTTTATATCAAAAGACAAGATTAGATGAGGAATATAGATAGGAGATTATCCAAAATTGTACAGATAATGATAGTATGTATGTATATACAAATTACATACGTCAATCATGGAAGATCTAAAGGGATGAATCACTACAATAAGGTAGGTGGAACTTTAAGATGTACAAGAAGCATTTTATATACAAGCATGGAGGCCTGTGGTTTTGTTTTAAATAGGCAAAAGCCTAGGGATGCTATGCTAGGGAAGTTATGAGGGTTTAGCCACCCTCTTCCCGAAATTTGATGATATTATGATACCTTGCCCAAAGAGAGGTTAAAAGTTGGGTGGGATAATTATGGGAAGGCCCCACTGTGAAAGTCCTATCTTCCCATACAGGCAATGACACAATATTTTCCATCGTGGTATCAATGGTGAAGAGAGTAGTTATTCTAGTGCACTAGTATAGATCATATTGCAGCGTGGTAGTCCTTGAGTATTTTGCATTATGATACATGGCATAGTGAGATGCCAATACTTACCTAAAGAGGGACTATTTTTCCAGCAAAAGGTTGAATGATTTATCAACTCAATATATCTGAGTATGATTATTGATGTTTAAGATATTTACTATTTTTTACAGTTTTTGACCACACACACACACATATATATATGATATAGTGGTGAGTGGTTTGGAATTATCATAGTAAATGTTACATGATAAATTATGTGATAGAATGATCATATATGGTATGGTTCATGGAAATTGAATTAAGTGATTCATATGGAATATGATGATTATGAATATTGTACTTTTGAATTATACGATTCCATATATTCTTGAATCCCCTACCAAGCATAGCTTTCTGAGATATTGTAAATGTTTGAATGTTTACAATATCTCAAATACAAAAAAAAGAATGGAGGGAAATGACATGGGAATATGAAGACTATACTGTTGATCAAGACTATGTACTATTGTTGAAAGGATTGGATTGTATTTTGATTTGTGTATTTTAGACATAAAGTGTAATAAAGGGGCTATGTGTGTGAACCACTGGATCGATCCTACAATTTTAATAAAATGAGTTTCTTTGGAAACATATGTTGTATACAAAATTATGTATGTATATGTGAGTGACATGTGGCATTCAAGTTTGTTGAAAAGAATTTCAAAGAGAAAAAAAAATTTGCTGCTTAAGTTTTCAAAATGTTTGCAAAATTGGTCAACCACCATTTGAAAATAAAAAACAAAATTGTATTTCAAAAACTCAGGTCACCACACTAAGTACCTTTAATTTTGAGTTAAAATGAAAAATCTGAAATTTTCTTCATTTTTATGAAAAAGGGTAAAATGGTAATTTTACCTATAACCAAGTTCTAAGAAATTAATATTTAGAATATACCTATACATACAATTCCAATGCCACTAAGTACTCTCAATTCTGAGTTTAGAAGAATAAAACAGATTTTTCTCTACAAAAGGGCAAAATGGTCCTTTCACACCTCCGTGGGGCCCACAAGGGGCCACAAATGAATCCAATGGCTAGAAAACATGTAATGAGTGGTCAAACCACTTCCAACTAATAGTGGAGAAGGAGGTGGTAGTGGAGGATCCAATCTTAATTTAATATTCAAAAGAATTGGATCATAATTATTATAAGTAATTATGAAATTTTTTTAAACATCTATAAATACACCTTGAAAAATCCTCCAAAAATATTCATTAAAATTCCCAAAAATTTATCATACTTCTCCTGAAAAATCAGATGTATATTCATTCCCAAATTTCCAAATTTCCAAAACTCCCAAACATCTCTCTTCTTTCACTTTCTCTCTCCTCTCTCTAGATTGGAACAAAAGACCTAAATTCAATTAGGCACTCTATTCCAAATCAAATCCCACAAATTCATATTGTCCTAGACTATCTTATCTACAAAACTCCAAAATAAATATCAAGATCCAATGGTGTAATCAATGGAAAATCACAAAACAAGCGGTTATCGCTCGATCTCATCATCAATAGGATATTTCTTTAAAATTGGGCTGGAAAACCTATGTTTTTCTCCAATCAGGTAGGTGAAAACTCTTCCCATACATATTTCATGTTATTTTATATAATTTTTATTTTTCCAAAATTAAGTTAGGTTAAAATTTATAAAAATCAAGTAAGGATAAGAACCCTTCATTTTCATATGATGGAGGGCTCAAGAAATTTCATCAAGTTTTGAGCTCTTGAATGAAGATTAATTGATTGGATGGTCCAAAATAGACTGTCTGATCTCCTTTATATGATTCAACTCTCAGGAAGTGCATTACAGCGTGTGTCCTAGTGACAGGAGCATGGCAACAGCTCTGCCTGACTGAACCTGCTCCACCCGAATGATTAGGACCGTCCATTCCTCTAGGCTTAGATCACATCTGGACCCTCAGAATGACTATGAAGTTCATTCATCAATTGTGGAGTCATCTGAACTCCAAATTAAGATTGGAAAGGAGCTATTGAAAGCTTGTAATATCAATTTTCTTCTGAAGGCATAATATTGATAAAAATCTTCAAGAAACTTTCTGTTTTTAGGAAATAAGCTTCCAATTTTCATGATCTGATTTAATGATGAAATAATATTGAAATAAAGTAATATATAAGACTTATTTTAACAGATCTAAAATAAATTGAGAGATCTACCCCTTATGGTAGAAAAGCCCTAAAAATACAAAGAGACCCACTTGATCAATGAGATCAAGCATGATCAGACCCTTTGGATGGGTTGTATGAATGGGATTATGATGAAATCTAGATCATAGATTAAATGTGATGAAAATAAGTGGATATGATCCTTGGATCTTAATGGAGTAAAAGCCCTAAATGTAATTAAAACCCTTAATCTTAAGGAAAAGATCTAAGATCTAATGATTGGATCAAATGAAAAAGTTTCTAATAATCTTAATCTAATTAGTTTAATTGTCTTTTATTTGATAAAGATTTGTAAATACGATTTATGTTATAAATTAGGAAGCATGATAGTGTAGTTCTTAAATTTTAGCATGATATCCTCTAAATGTTATTAGTTTGTTATTAGGTTGCTAGATTTAATTATCTTAGGGCCATGTTAGTTTAAATTTGAGATTTTAGCATGATTCCATTAGATTAGTAGTAAAATTTCATGTATTTCATAACTTAGGATCATGCTAGCTTAAGTATAGTTTTATTCCATTAGGTTAAGTTACATTCATAGGAAGCATGTTAGTATAAATGGTTGTTAAACTTATATTGATTTATGCTTTAAAGTTTATGATTTAGTTGTTGTTAAATTTTATTAGTAGATTCAATTGTTAAATAGTTGTTAAGATATAATGAGCATAAATCACCAAAAGTGTAAACTAATGGAATATAGAGATTCATGGACAATTAAGATGAGTGAATGACTTTGACTTAATATTAGTAAGGGCTACAGTTAGTAGGACAATATAAGGATTATCAAATCCTTGGCCCAAACTAGGAGAATAATAAACCCCATGTATGACATTTTAAATGTTCAAAGATTTAATTAAAATCAATTAGAAAGAGTACTTAGGGTTAAAATGCTCATAGGAACCTTATGAAAGGTTGAGCTAAGGTCACTTTAGTAAATGTTGAACATGGTGGTTAAGGGGGTTCTCTAATAGAGCCTCACTCTCCCCTTACCTTCCATTAACGTTTGTGAGGTCTAAGCACCTCCTTACATGAGGATTAAATGAACCACTTTGTGTTTAGCCATTCAGCTAATAAGCCTTAGTCAATTGGAAATAAGAGGAGATGCCTAGACTTAGGATGAAATAAGCCATCTTCAACCAATAAAACATTAACTGATTGAATAATAATAATAAGAGCATAAAAGGTTAGTAAATTATCTAACCCTAATAAAAATTGTAAGTAAGATAAGGATGATCAAACAAGATCAATAGGATCTTGAATGATCAAGAACAATAAGAATCCTAATGTTGTATTTTATTATGTATCCATGTATGTATGTTGTAAACAAATCGAAATAGAGAATCCAAACCTTTAATCAAATATGATTCAAGGAAGAGAACCAATATCATCCTCCCTAGGGATGATCAAACAACTGTACTTAGATCAAAGAAGAACTAGATGACAGAAGATCTAAGCTCTTGATCTTTATCAACAAGTGTAAATTGTTGATCAAAGGATCTATGAAAGATCAAGATCAAAGAAAGCAATACACAAAGACTTATATTTGAAAGATTAGAAGATCATTCTAACCGTCAAATCTATTGATTAAAAAGATAAACACTATATGAGGAAGATAGATCATGATAGGACATAAGATCTAATCCTTTATATCAAAGGACAAGATTAGAAGAATAATATAGATAGGATAAAAAAATATTGGATTATTCAAATTGTATAAATATTGATATTATGTATGGATTTACAGATTACATATGTCAATTAGGATCATGGAAGATCTGAAGAGATGGATCACTACTTGAAGATAGGAAGATTTTATGAATGCAGTTACATGAGAAATACATGATCATAATGTCTGGAAATGCTGACAAGTATAATGTAAATACTTGTATTAAATCCATTGAAATCCCTTATGATCTAACCAAAACACATATGAAATGGTTAAGTTAGAATTGAGAAAAACCTTAAGTGAATGGGGAACTAGAGGGTATTCGAGCCCTAGATAAATAGACAAATTGTTTGACAAGTATAAAAATCAATACATGGGAGTCATTCATATAGAATGATGATCCCTAAACTTATATGAATAAGTATCATTCATTGTAAATGAGGATCCCTAAGTTTGAAGTGAAATCCTATCCTTGATATAAGAATACCAAAATACAAGGATGATGATATAAATAGATAATACGTCTGATAAGTAAAAGAATACTTTATGTACAAGCAAGGAGGCTTGTGGTTTTTGTTTTAACCAGGCATATGCTTAGGGATGCTATGCTAGGAGAGTTATGAGGGTTTGCCACCTGCTCTTCAAAATGTGATATATATGATGATATCGTACCCAAAGAGAGGCAAAATGTCGGGTGGGGCAATTATGGGAAGGCCACCACTGTGACGGTTTGTCTCCCCATATAGACATGACATAGATGATTTTCCACATTTGGCATCCGTGGAGTGTGAAAGTAGTTATCCAAGTGCTGGTATGGATTAGACTGCAGCATTGTAGTCCTTTGAGTATTTTGCATTACGATGCATGGCATGATGAGATGCTGATACTTACCAAATAAGGGAGTATTTTTCTAGCAGGGTTTGGATGATTGATCAACTCAGTGTGTCTAAGTGTGACTACTGATGTTTGAGATATTAACTATTTTTCACGGTTTTGACTGTATATATATTTATACGACATATACAGTATGTATGTGAAAGGATGTACATATATGACAAAGTAAAGAGATTGATTCACGAGTATGAATAATGGGATTATGAAGTATTTGGATTATACTGTCAAATTATTATGATTCTTGAATCCCCTACCAAGCATAGCTTGCTGAGATATTGTAAATGTTTGAATATTTACAATATCTCAAATACAGAGAAGGAGAATTAGGAGCTCAAGTTCATGAAAACTTGGAAGAATAATCAATCAGGATATATCCCTTGAAGACATGTATTTTTATTTGAGAGCACTATATTGTATTAAGAGATTTTATTGTATGGTGAGCTTTGAAATTTGGATTATATAATTTGGACAAGTATTGTACTGATACCCAAGCTATACTGTCAGCCACTAGATGGATTTTGGAATTTAATAAAATTATATTCCTTCAATGGAATTTTGTCTTGTACAAAATTCTACTTATGTTATGTATGAAGTGATAACTTCGGTTTTACAAAAAAGGTTCTAAAGAAAAGAATTTCCATTTCTTTGTTTTGCAAAAAAAATTTATTACTAAGGGCACCCTACATTTGAAAAATGTATTACAAAATATGTTACAAAAAACCCGGATCGTCACAAATCCTCTCTCCCTCAACCATAAAATGTTAGGAGTAACTGTATAACTTTAAGTTATATTCAAAGTGGTCTACATTGGTGGGTGGTGTGGTGATGCATCATAAGGTATTTTACTGGAATGGTGCATAGAAATCTCTAGTGGCCTTGTGCTCAACTATAGCTTATGGGTTTTCCATGGGCTTAGGAATTTGATTTCTTACTGCTTGCCTATGGCTACATTCAATCTTAGGATCTAATGGTACTAACTCAATGTTTTGAGATCGATAGCCTTGCATACACTAAATTAAAATCCTATCTAAATGATGCAACTTAACTTTAAATCTGGCTCCTAACTATATATAATGTACAATTGATCCTAAGGGTTCACTATTGAGGTACTTTGATAAGTTTTGTAAATCTACAGGGTGGTAGCTTTTATACCTAGATCTAGATAGCTCCTTTTATCTAGATTAGACTATTGCTTACAAATTAGGTCTTACTCAAGGTGGATAAAACAATTCTCATGAAAGGAGGCATTTAGACCTCAACAACCGTTAATGAAAGGCATGGAAAAATCACTTGGATTTTTTATACCAACTATAACCACAATGATAAAGAGCCACTAGAGTGACAATAGCTATCGTTCTTTTAAAAGGCTCCTACAAGCTAGAAACCCTAAGTCTTTTCCTACTTGATTTTAAATTAAGTTTTAAGGCTTGGGATCATGAACATATAAGGAATTTATTTGATTAAATAGGTGGGACAAGAATCTTATCATGGTTCCTATGGGGACTTACTAGTAATGTGTTCCAATGACCATAAAGCAATAGAAGTGCAATGCAATTACAAGGAAAGAAAACTAATGCCTACTTATATGTTATCTAACAAAGTAAACTTTGTTAAATAGGTGCAATCTAATGCAACAACCTTAAACAAGATACAACAACCAATATGCAAATTACACTAAATGCAACTACAACTATGAAATTAAAAGAGAATGAGAGAAACTTATGGTGGGGTTTCTGATAATGGTAAAGCGTAGACACGGCACCAAAAACATGGTGTAGCATTAAAATTACTCGCAAGCGCACGAATCAAAGTAGTTATTACACACGAGAGAGGCTGCTCCCATGAGGAATCTTATGAATTTTAAATGATTGGATCTTAGTTCAATCACTTACCTTTAGCCAAAAGGAGATTGATTTAAATAAGCTAGGAATTTAAACAACATGCATACAATTAGAATAGTAGTTAGTAGTTATGTTATATTAGTTGTAACTTTTCTTAGAATATGTTGTTAGATATAAAACTTAGCTTTAATAAGTGTAGCTAAATTTCACCTTGGGTTAGGATTAGATATTTTCATGCTTATGAAATTTTAGATTTAAAAAATGCTAAAATATCAGTTTTAGGATTAGCAATCTAATTTGCAATTTAGTATTCTTTTGATAGAAAATACCATGGATACCCTATAGTGTAGAACCTAAATATTGTAGACTAGTTAATTTAGTGTATGACAATCTTTGATCATTTGTGACCTAAAAAGACATGTTATCCTTTGAAAAAGAGATACTAAATTAGGCATAATGTTAGCATTGAGAAAATCTACAAATTAGGCTTTTAATGATAATATATATTCATGTTATATGTCATGTTTCTAATTCACTTTGGTTTTATTAACATGAGTATTATAAATCTAATATGCTTGATTTTTTATTATATGTGATTTAGTATGGTGCATTCTAAAACTATAGGCATAGAATTTGATTAATTTATTCTTTTTAAATATTATTAGATGTATTATACTATTTGACATTCATTCATTGTCTAGGTTAAGATAGTTTAATATAGATTAAAATTTAAATTTTGTAAATTCACAAAGTGAGTCCTTATGGGAGCAACCCATACTTGTACATTCTATATTACAATTGATCTGTGTCCTTGCAAGTATTTTTAAAACACACCACATTCAAATGTTAACTTATTGGTTTTTTATCTCTAAAAGTTTTGAATTTGAATATTGTTGGCAGTAGCCCAAATTGGATTGGAGACTTTACCTTGAAAATGGCACATGATAGTGGTTTGTGTAATGTTTGAAGCTTTGCTAAGAAACAATGTTAAGTCATGCTATTAGGTCATTATATGGTAATGATTGATTTTTGGATTGTAGAACAGATGTGTGTGTCTGATCAATTTCCTTGGGTTGGATGGGCTACAATTGGCATGAAACATTCACTATAAGACTATTGTTTTCTCCTTGTGCCAACTCATGGAATTATCTCTAAACCTTGACTGTTTTAGCATGGAACATATGCCATTATTGGTACTGGTTTCTATGGAGTTTTATCATCTTATTATTCCCAATATGGTGGCATGGAACAATAATGAAATGGTACAAACTATGGACTGGAAACATGTGAATGAATCATGGACTTTGGGCACACCTTAAGCTATGAAATTAACTAGTTTGGAACATGGAACATGGACTATTTTAGAGAAAAACCATAGTATGAATCATGGATAAGCTGTACTAAGTAAATACTAATAATTAAGTGTCTAAGCTGATATAATAAAAAGTAATAATAGTTGGTTAGAAGTAGGGTATGATCTAATACTTAATTGACCTAATAAGCAGGAACTTGGAAAAAATTTGTTATAATTAAAGATAACCTGAAACACATATAGTGAAATAACTTGGTTAGAATGTTAATGTCTATTACCATCCATCTTCATAGATTTTTCATGTTTCATAGATTTAATTTGATCATAGATACATCAATGGGCTGATTCAACACTTATACACTCATGCTTGATCACTTTTCAATTGTGCAATTACTTGAAATGTTAGTATTGCATTCTGAATTTGGAAGAAGGCTTGCTATTGATGCATACCACTATGAATTGTGTTCATAATGGAGGGATTTCCTAGATTGAATGATGCATCAACTTTGTTGAAACATGAATAAAGCAATGATGACTGTTACAAATGAATTATTTTAGTTTCGTGCATGATTTCATATGACAATAAGGAGCATTCTTTGCGAGCTAATTGGAAGGGCAATGAGTAAGTCCCTTGAGAAACACTATGCTAGGAGTAGGTTTCTTTTGTCCTCTAATGAGTACCAACTCTATGGGAGCTACTCAATGGGAGCTTATTGCATGGTAGGGTTTCATGAGGCACGCAGTGGAGCTACTTGGTAATCCCTTGACTACCTATGAAGTAGTTTGTTAGGTACATGTGGCAACATAGTGTCGACAGTAGTTACCCATGGGTGATGGTAGGCGCACTAGAAGAATATTTGTTTGGGTTGATATGAACATGTTTTGACATGTTGGTCACTCTTGAGAGTTTAGACATGTCCTTTTGTGGTACGACTATATGTCAATACATACAAGAACCCAAATTTTTGAAATTTTGTTTCTTATAATTGCTGAGTTATTTTGAAGGAATTGTGAGTTAATATTTTTGTCTTTTAATTTTTGCAGAATTGACTTTTTGAAAGACACTTAGTTGATTCTTGAAACCTTAATATTTGGATTATATTCTAAAAAAGGATTCTAATGACACCAAGAATGCTGAAATTGAAGTCCAAATAAAGAAGTTAGGTATTTTACGAGCAAGGGCATTTTGATACATTCACATGTTGCCACTTGCATGGTGTTAATTAGGCATCAATATGACTTAGCATGATGATGTCTACTTCAATAGTAGGCTATGAATATGTAATTAGTAAAAATATTTTACTAGGAAATTATCTTTATAGGATTTGACTTATTTGGATAATTAGTACATGTATACTAAGACAATTTGTAATATCCTCAATTTTTAAATCATAAATTAGTAATAAATTAAATAAATTAAAATTTATATACATTGAATTCGTTTCTAAAAACTTAAAAACTAGAAAGTACACAGCAAGAGGAATTAAACGGTATAAAGAACACAGAAAACGGAGCTCAAACGGAGGAGTTATGAGCCGTTGAAACTGAAGGGCAAACTTGTAATTTAGAGAGGCCCAAAATACAGGGGTTGTTTTTGATAATGGCACCCCTCTTCTTCTACATGCCTCTATCAGATCTGGTAAATTTGCTAGAGAAATCATCGGAGAGGAGTGTATAAGGGAAAAGCTTCCCTTCCTCATCCCTAACAAGATCTATCTCTCTCAGACTCCTTAAATCATCTTCTTCGCTGCGTCTCTTCTCTGGAACCTTAGCCTCTACAAGTCACATTCTTCTAGAAACTGGAGCTCTGAGAGCATCAACGATCGCCCAACCAGTTAAGGTAAGTCCCAACCCCTTTTTGTTTGTCATGGATAGCATATATGCGTATGTGGCATGAATTGAAATAAAAAAAATCATAATTTTTCTCAGGGATCTATGTACCTTATTGTTGGCATGAGAATAGGTGGGTAAAACAAAGTTAAAATGAAGATCGGATCATCCATCTAGTGCATAAGGAACCCAAGAACAAACCCTTTAAGTTTGAGGGAAATCTGATGATGGACGAAACCAAAAATCACGACAAATAGTACATGGGAAAATTTTAGGAACATGAGAAAAATGGAGTAAAAGCCTTTGTTTTTGGAAAAATCAAGCCGAAGGAGTATTGAAAATGGGAAATACATGAAATTTTGAGTAGAAGGGTGCAAAAATCACTAAATTTGGGCACCTGTGGGGTCATCGCGACTACCAGACTCTGGTCATCTTCCTCGACACCGGTTCCCGCGTCACAGTGGTGTAACTCGGTGTAAACTGGGCGCCAGAGTAACTCAGCGTAAATTGGGGCTGCTAGTGTAACCCAGTGTAAACCAAGGCCACCGGTGTAAACCGGTGCAAACGCACCACCCCGACCCCTATAAATTAATAATATTAATTTATGAAGTATTTTTCACAAAAAAACTTGATTTTGAGAGCTACAGAGGTCCAAATCACGATCGAAAATATCCGTTTGGATCGTCTTGATGATGCGGACCTAGATTTAACTTGAAAACCTACATTTAACTACTTTTAAATTAGTTAAATTATAAAATATTAATTAATAACTTAGATTCGGCCGATCAAAGGGCGATCAGGCCCTAGAATTTGAACAAATAGAAAATATATGATACTAAAGAAGGGAAAGAGGAGTAAATTAGATGAAATTACTCTATAAATTGATATAGACCATTGATCTAACCAAGATCTTGGGAAATGGTTGATCTGAGGATGATCTAACCGTCAGATTTAGGAATAAACATTAGATGCACATAGAAACGAACAAATGAATATGAGATGAAACTAAAGTTAAGAACTAAATCAAAATTAAAGATCTTAGAGGATGATCCAATGGTTGGATCATCATAGATTCCCTAATGATGAAATAAATAACATCAAATTGTATAGTGGTATTGACAAGTACATCGGAACGTACAAGATAAGGGGATTATACACTCGAGTTGAGTGATCTCACATCGAGGTAGGTGATGACAGTTAATGTTTTGTTTTGATTTTTAAAACCTTGCATCATCATATCATCATGATTGACTGTGATTTAAATTGCATTGTTTAAATTAGTCAAAAAATTGTGAAACTCAGAATTTTATATGTTATGATTGATATTTAATATCAACAATATATTGAATGGATTATGATTGATGATTTCATGAGATCAATATTACATATTTATGAATAATTAAAAAAAATCTTTCCTTATTGCATCATTGAAACTGATGGGTTTTCATGAGAAAGGAAAGTGGAGGCTTGGTGGTTGGTCCTTTTAGAGGCTGACCCTGGGATGAGGAGCATCCCTTAGGGATTGCGAGCCATGAGTGCTCCTGGTTTTTTGACATACATGATTTTATTATTTTGTGTTTTATGATGGGTGCTCTCACCCGATGGATGTCATGCTAGGAGGGAGAAGGCTGGCCACCCACCCTTCCAGATTTGTGATTATAATATGATAGACACCTACCCGTAGATGGCTTTCGGTAGGGGTTTGGTAGCATGGATAGTCCACACTACCGGTCCAGGCCTTTCCATGGGGACGGACGCTAAGTCTCTCGTTATGGTGTCGACGGGGAGTGGCGATGGTTGAGACCCTGGAGGGTTGCCACTACAGCATGACGATCTATACTCTTATTTTGTGTGATTGCATGATAAGCATGGAGATGTGATTGTATGCCTGGGTGTGACGACACTCAAAGGTTGAATATGACTACCCATGATCAGTGATACAAGTGTATGAGGCACTTGTGGGACCATGTACCTTAGGGTGCCCTTTTATTATTGTATGCTCATTTATATTAGCTCATATTATGTTTAAAATCCTTGAGATGCATGTTTTATTGTACATGAGGCTTTGAGATTATGTTGGCATTGATTATAATGATTGTATTTTCATAGATGATAGATCTTCTTATTATATCACCACTGTCATTCAATTTGTTCCATCTTTATTACATTAAATGTCTATGTACCTACACAAGCAATAGCTTGTGGAGGCATTGCTTTGTTTTGCAATGCCTTAGATCTCGAGCGCAACAGCAGGCAGGGGTAAGACCATTGAGAGACTGTGATAGCAGTAAGAGATTTTTTTACTTTGACTAATAGACAGTGACCTAAGTTAATAAATAGAGTACCATGTCACTTTCTTTATGGACTGCATACTTTTATTTTATAAATTTGATTATGATAGTTATACATATGATGGACATTTAGGTGGGATGTTATGATGGATAGACCCTAAGCCACATTATTATTTTGTTTTGGATATTTATTGTTTTGAAAATAAAGGCGCCAATGATTTTGACATTGGTTTAACATGTCTATTGTTTCAATTGTATCATCGTAAAAAATTAATTATGTTTTAAATTATAATTGTGATGTTTTGGAAAAAGAAAATAACACTAGAGGTTTTTAATAAATGTTTTAAATAAGTAATTAATAGAATCTTTTTAATATGGGATCCCGACTATGACTATTATTATTATTATAAAAAAAATTGTTATAAAAATCCAGGGTGTCACACAATTAGAAGAAAACTTATATTTTTCACTATTGGAAAATATAGTTATTGGATATGATTCAATTGTAAATTGCTGATCATAATCATACAAAGTAAAATGTAAGAAGTGTTCTATTGAGGGTAAATAATTCTTTTCAAGAATATAATGAGAATGAAAATTTCTATATCAAATAAGATTAATTTTAAAAACTAATAGAGTTGACAAGCCAAGAATTTGGCTATTGAATGACATTGTGAATTGTAAAAAGAACTCCAAAATGTTTAACCTTGGATACCTATATGTTCATGAAAGTTGAGCCAATTTTATTCTAAAGGTTAAAGACGCTCAAGTTAATGGAAATAATAGTGAGGAATAAACCATATGTTGAATTTGAAGTGATTGAATATCAAGATTAAAGAATAGTTTTTAGGAAATGTAAAAGATAAGAATATTGATAGTTATACTTAAAAGGTTTATTTTGATGAATTTCTATTGATATATAGGATGTGGGAGATTGATGTTTCATGGTAGTTCCAATTGAATACCGAGCAAGAGAATGACTTGGCTCAAAGGAAATACACATTGGGTCAAGATCTTAGATTGAGCAATTGAGGTTCATTTTAATTTTACCCTTTTGGGCTCTCAAGTTTAACTATTATCCATCACGATTGATTTCATTGGTGATGTAGAGATATGCTTTCTACCTCACATGAAGTGAACTAGGCTAGATCAAATACTTTTGTACCAAGATTACCCATTATGGAGATAGTGTTAACAATTCTTTGGATCCATGACATGGTTCACCACTGGGTTTCTCTGTTGGCACACATGTCCCAAGGGCTAGTTCATTTGGTTCACTTAGTGAGTGACAAATGTTACTTTGTACATCTACTTGACCTTTGAAACCTTAATATTTGGATTATACTAGGAAAAAGGATTCCAACAACACTAAACTCTTAGTCTGGATGAAAAAGTTAGGTATTTTACAATGAAGGTCATTTTGGTAAATTCACATGTAGCACCATTTGCTTAGTTTTCGCTAAACATTAGAATGACCTAGCATGATGATGTTTACCTCAATAGTAAGTATCAAATATTCAAAAATAGTTTCATAAGAAAATATCTTTATATGATGTATAATACATATATATCATATATGGTAGATATTTTATAAAGGAGGGGCCAAAATCGATAATGGCACCCTCTTCTTAAAATAAAATAAAAATCAATGATTGGTACCCAACACATGAGAGAGAAAGAAGAAGAAAGAGGGGGAGAGAGAGA
Organism: Warburgia ugandensis; assembly: GCA_035236585.1. NCBI lineage: Eukaryota > Viridiplantae > Streptophyta > Magnoliopsida > Canellales > Canellaceae > Warburgia > Warburgia ugandensis. The sequence continues at coordinate 44,114,367 of CP141127.1, read as the reverse complement.
GAGAGAGAGAGAGGAAGGAAAGGGTTGATCGGTAAAAACACTCCGTCATTGCTGCAATTGTAGTTAATGGAAAAAATGAAGGGGAAAATGAGGAAAAAGGATGCATAGGGGAATGACTATGTCAAACAAAATGGTGGGTCAAATAGATGATATGAGTTGATCATCTCCTTCCCCCCACAAAAATGACATAAAGCCCCCACTTTGGTCATTGATCCCACCACATCTCACCAGAAAATCGAAGGAGGAAGGTGACTGTGTATGTCCTTTTCATCATCGAGAAAATGGTGATACATATCAATGATCCAAGCTAACCATTTTCTTCCTTACGATGAGATGACTAAGACCCATAAGTTGCCTCATTGATCTAGTTGCATCTCTCCAAAAATCAATAGACCAAAGCTCACTAGATCTTGAACTTTTAGAAGAAAACAATGATTTAGAATCAATGATCTAAGTTGGTCATTTATTTCATCACACAAGGTGAACAAAAGCCCTAAGGCCAGTCCTCGATTTGACAATGACTCACCAAAAAATTAAAGAAGGTACAATGTCTACCAAGGTCACATTGAAGAGAACCATTCAAGATCTCCATTGAGGTGCAAAGAGTGAAACTGTTCAAGAAAATTTGAAATTTGTGATGTCTGGATAGAAATCCAAACATAGCGATGATGTATGGCCATGGTCATCTTGTTCTATGATAATTTAGTGGCACTTTGACACTGTAAACGACCTATTAGACAAAGATCAAGTGATTGATAGTAAGATTGACATCAATTCTCATACGTTAATTCTAAAATTTGATTCTAATGCTATGCTTGCAAATAAATCTAGAATCATTAAGGCTAGATCTATCACCTAAAACAGTAGGTTCAACAAATCTAACAATGAAAACATCGATCTAGTGGTTGAATTATAAACCAAAGTTTTTCATAGTTTTAAACTATTAGATTACTATTAGATATGAAGATGTTGAACTTGTAAGCTACTTTTTTTAGGCTATAAAAGTTGATCAAACTATTGGATTGATTGAAAACTCAAAATTTAAACATGTATGAGCATTGTTAATGTGCCCATCCAAAATTCAATGTAGTCATAAATAGCGAGTTTAAGGTCACTATTCCAAGAAAAGTAAATTATAATCTTAAAGGTTAGTAACTATAGATGTTAAGAGAGGGATGTGGACTAGTGATCATGATCAAGAGAGTATATTTGAAGTTCCATCAACTATTGATCATTATATTAGTTGTGACAACCTAGGCTTTTTTTAACACATTTTGTGATACATTTTTCAAAGGCAAGGAGCCCTTAGTAGTAAAAAAAATTTCACAAAACAAAGCAGCAAACATTCTTTTCTTTAGAACTTGTTTTGTAAAACCCAAGTCATCACTTTATACACAACATAAGTAGAATTTTGTACAAGATAAAATTTCATTGAAGGAATATACTTTTATTAAATTCCAGAATCCATCCAATGGTTCACAGTATAGCCTTGGTATTAGTACAATACTTGTCCAAATTACATAATCCAAATTTCAAAGCTCACTGTACAATAAAAACTCTCCATACAATACAATGCTCTCAAATAAAAATACATGTCTTCAAGGGATATACCCTAATTGATTGTTCTTCTAAGTCTTCTTAAGTCTTGAACTCTTAATTCTCCTACTCGGTATATAAGATATTGTAAACATTCAAACATTTACAATATCTCAACAAGCTATCCTAGGTAGGGGATCTAAGAAGCATAATGATTTGACAGTATAATCCTAATACTTCATAATCCCATTATTCATACTCATGGATCAATCTCTTTACTTCGTCATATATGTACATCCTTACACATACATACTATAAACTTTGTATAGATATATATATATATGGTCAAAACTGTGAAAAATAGTTAATATCTCAAACATCAATAGTCACACTCAGGCACATTGAGTTGATAAAACATCTAGACTCTACTAGGAAAATACTCCCTTATTTGTGCAGTATCGGCATCTCATTATGTCATATCATAAGGCATCTCACTATGCCATGCATCATAATGCAAAAATAGTGAAAGGACTAATATGTTGTAGTCTAAACCGTACTAGCGCAGTCGGATAACTACTTTCATACTCCACGGATACCAAATATGGAAAACATCTATGTCATGTCTATATGGGGAGACAAACCATCACAGTGGCGGCCTTCCCATAATTGCCCCACCAGACATTTTGCCTCTCTTTGGGCATGGTATCATCATATATATCATATTTCGGAGAGCAAGTTGCTAAACCCTCATCATATAAAGTATTCTTTTACTTATCAGATGTCTTCTCTGTCTATATCATCATCCTTATATTTTGGTATTCTTATGCCGAGGATAGGATCTCACTTCAAACTTAGGGATCATCATTTACAATGAATGATACCCATGTTCATTTAAGTTTAGGGATTACCATTCTATATGAATGATTCTCATGTATTGATTTTATACTTATCAGATAATTTGTCTGTTTATCTGGGGCTGGAATACCTTCTACTTCCCTATTCACTTAAGGTTTTCCTCAATTCTAACTTAACGATTTCATATGTGTTTTGGTTGGATCATAAGGATTTTCAATGGATTTAATACAAATATTTACATTATACTTGTCAACATTTCCAGACATAAGATCATGTATTCAACATGTATTTCTCATGTAGATGCATTCATAAAATTCTCCTACCTTCAAGTAGTGATTTGTCTCTTCAATTCTACCATGATCCTAATTACATATGAAATCTGTAAATCCATACATATTGTCAATATTTATACAATCTGAATAATCCTATATTTTTATTCTATCTATATTATTTGTTAAATCTTGTCCTTAGATATAAAGGATCTTGATCTTCTATCCTATCATGATATATCTTCCTTAAATAGTATTGATCAATAGATCTGACAGTTGGAATAATCTTCTAATCTTTCAGATCTATTTGTACCTATGTGTATTCCCTTCTTTGATCTTGATCTTTCACAGATCCTTTGATCAACAAGTTATACTTGATGATAAAGATCAAGGGTTTAGATCTTCTATCATCTAGTTCTTCTTTGATCTAAGTTTAGTTGTTCGGTCATCCCCAAGGACGATGATCTTGGTTCTCTTCGTTGAATCATATTTGATCAAGGGTTTAGATATTCTATTCTATTTGATTTAAATTGCAAGCAATATATATATCATACATCAAAAAATATTTATTTCTTTTATTGTTCTTGATCATTGAAGATCCCATGGATCTTGTTTGATCATCTTATCTTACTTACAATTTTTATTATGGTTAGATAATTTACTAACCTTTTATGCTCTTATTATTTTTATTCAACTAGTTAATGTTTTACTAGTTAAAGATAACTTATTTCATCCTAATTCTTGACAGCTCCTCTTATTTCCAATTGACTAAGGCTTACCAGCTGAATGGCTAAACACAAAGTGGTTACTTCAATCCTCATGTAAGGAGGGGTTTTGACTTCACAAAAGTCAATGGAAGGTATGGGAAGAGCGGGGCTCTATTAGAGAACCCCCTTGACCACCATGTCCAGCATTCATTAAAGTGACCTTAGTTGAACCTTTCATAAGGTTCCTATGTAATGACTCCATTTTAGTAACATTGAAATCCCAAGTTAGTAATGAAAAGTTCACATTTTGGAGATAAGGGTATTTTGGTCATTTCACTATTCACCATAACTGGACCTGGAAATTTGGTCCTGAGAGTAGTACCCTTAGGTGCATCTCGGAAAAAGGAATCCAACAAGACCAAAATTACTCAAAACAGAGTTAAAATGAGCAAGTTATGGCCCTTTCAAGTTCAAAGGCAAAAGTGTAATTTAAATTAAAAATGGATTTGGCCTGAGAAAAACAGGGACTAGTTTTGATACGGGCACCCCTCTTCTTCAACCTCCTAGAGGGTTCTAGAACGGCGGTGTGCAGGGGAGAAACCACCGCCATTCCATGGTGGTAAGAACTCCCTCTAGAACCCTCTTCGAGCTCTATAAATATAGCTCTTAGGTGCCCCCAGTGGCACCCCAAAAGCTTGGGAAAAACCCATCGTGGAGAGGCAGGTAATAGGAGAAAACATGGGAAAAACCCGGCCACGAACCAGGTATGCCCAAAACCCCTCCAAACCCATCTCCCCCTTAGACTTAGGGTGGTTTCCCCATGTTTTTGCATGAAAAACCATGCAAAACGAGCCTCTAAGGAGCCACAAATGACCCAGGGATGGTGCCTGGGGTGCACTGGTTTGATAGGGTGGAACTAGGGTGTCCTGAGGACGCCCCAGTCCCCACAAGACGAAACGCATCAACCGCATTAGAGAGAAACCAGCGGGCGCGTCCGTGGACGCACCCGCAAACGAAAAAGTCTGGCGAAAGCTTGGTGTGTCTGCAGACAAGCCCACTAGGGTGCACGCCACTGACGCGTTAGCATCCCGAGCTTCCACCTCGTATGGCCTTCGATGTACACTTGATATTAAAATGCCCATAACTTGGGTTCTAGGGCTCCGATTGAGGCACCGCAAAAAATGTTGTGTCTGTATCGACGACGCTGACACACCTAGACCATAAAATACCTAATCAAGGCCCTAGCTAAGGTGGGCATGACCCTTAAACTATGATAGTGGTGTGGGGCCACTAAACCTTCGTAAACCTGAATATACCAAGGCCCAATTAGGACCTTAGGAGACCCATAGGTATGGGAATGAACCCTTAATTCCTAAGTAGTGAGATCAACCATTCTAAAACCTATAGAAATAGGCTAAGCTAACCTTGTTCCCCTAAACTATGAGCAGGAGCGTACGAGGACAAGGGAGCTAACGTGACCAAACCAGGTAGGTGCTCTATCGCTACTAGACGTTTTAAAAGAACCCATGATATTTTAAAGTAGGTGCTCTATCGCTACTAGACTTTTAAAAAGAGCCCATCATTGTTTTGAGAATGCATGTTTTAGGTATAAATTATATGACTTGTTTAGCATGACTTAATTTTATATATGACTTGTTTAGCATGACTTAATTTTATATATGACTTGTTTAGCATGACTTAATTTTATAAATGAATTCAGCATGCATATGATAAATACATTATGCATAGACATGTTTTGCAAACGATTGCATAAATTGCATGATTTGAGTTTATTGAGTTTTGAAAAATTGCATGTCCTTAAGGGTTACCAAAAGACACTGGAGTGCCCAAAAGACTCTGCGTAGGCAGTTGTGAGGGACCCATAGAGGATAAGTTTTGAAAAAGTGGTTTTTGCTTGATTGATTGTATATGATTTGGGCTAGTAAGCTCGTGGGTGCTATGCCGAGAGGTCTGGGGTGGCCTCCCAGCCTCTACCACTATTCGGTGGAAAGGGTACCACGCCAAAAAAGGCATGTCCCTATGTCGACTGCATGTGGTACAGGGGGCTACCATTGGTGTCACGACACTAGGTCGATGCGTCATATGCCCCGTGGAGGCTATGACCGAGTGTCCCCAAGTACCAGGGACCACAAGGCGAGGAGGTCGTGGGCATAGTGGGCCCTATGTTTTGAGGATTTACTTGCATTGCATATGACATGACATGAGGTTGGTCGACCATACCATATATCCATGAGTTGGATTCAGTTGAGCATCTTATGCATATCATTATGTTTATGATATATATGATACTTTCGACTTGGATTATGCAATTCTTTAAGTCGTCAGTTTTCCAATTCGATAATAGTTTTTAATATCGATATTGAACATGAGTGTTCAAACATGCACATGTTTTAAAGGGCATATGATTTTAAACACAGCATGCATTGTAAAACTACTAGTGATGGACTCCTACTGAGTATAGTATATACTCACCCAATCCTCAACATTTTTCAGACACAAAGTAAACACTTAAGGATAGGATATACAGCGATAAGACCCATGATAGAGAATGTCCAAACTAAGTGCCAGTAAGTAAACCCCCACCTTATCTTTCAATGTTACTTGATTGTAGTCATTCTTTGTAACTAAGGCTGTGACTAACACTTTCTTGGGAATAGAGTCAATTTAAAACTATGCCATGGCTATATAATTTGAAATTGTGTTTTGACACTTGGGGTTTTATATAAAAGATTGCCTTCCAAAACAAAAAGATTTTCATGCATTTCATATTTCTAAAACAAGAGATCTCGCCTTTTTATCAAACTTGCATCATTAAAAACTCGAGTCATCACAGTTGGTATCAGAGCACGGTTTGACGTTACTCATAGCCCAGTTATGAGGAGAATAACTTATAATCAAGTTTCATCCATGAAAGAGTAAGGGATAATAGGATAACACATACTAAGGTCTGGTAAATTACGTTGTGATTACAAATGCCTAAAAAGAAAGGAAGCAATGCTCCAAGACCTGAAGCCCCACCCGTGGACTCCACTGGATCGGGCAATGGGATGGCTGAATTGTTCCAGCAATTCCTAAAGCATATGGGACAATACATGAATAGTCAAATCCAAACCCCTACTACCCGAGATCCTTCCCCTGATAAAGTAATAGATAGGATTGAGGTTCAATTAGAAAGGTTTCAGAAATTAGCTACCTCATTCACAGGAGAAGATGAAGCATCTACAGCTGAAAAATGGTTAATTGATATTGAAAAGATATTTAAAGCCATGAACATAGCTGAAGAAAGAAAGGTACCCATGGCCACATTTGTGTTTAAGGGAGAGGCCACCTTTTGGTGGGAAACAACAGAAAGGACTTATTTTGACCAGCGAGAAACAATAGGATGGGAAGAGTTTAAAAAGGTCTTTAATGACAAATATTATCCTAAACACATAAGAAAATAGAAGGAAAAGGAATTTATGGACTTAGAACAAGGAAATATGACTGTCCAACAGTATGAAAATAGATTCATCAGCCTCCGAAGATTTGCACCACGTGCTTGTGCTGATGAGGAAGATGTAGCAGAAAGATTTATAGATGGGCTCAACCCAGGACTCAGGAACAGAGTTCTAGGTTTCCAACCTTCCACCATAGCCAAAGCCGTAGAAATGGCCTCCCTATACGAAAAAGATTATCAAAGGAATCAGGCAATGAAGGAAACTAAGAACATCAACACCATGAGAAATAAAGGAAAGAGACCATTTCAGTCATCTGGACCCAAGCCACCTTTCAAGAAGCCGTTTGAAAACAAAGGAAAAAGGCTAGACTGCATGACATGCCCTAGGTGTAACAGGAATCATTCAGGCAAACCATGTCCCACTTTCAACATCACTTACTATAGTTGTGGAGAATTAGGACATTTTGCTAGTAATTGTCCTAAAAGGAAAGTTGAAAAGTGTAAAGAAGATCAAGTTCCAAGGAGCCAAGGACGTGTCTTTGCCCTCACTTCCAGTCAAGCCCAGGCTTCAAATGCAGTAGTTGAAGGTAATCTTTCTATCTATGGTACACTTGCTAAAGTTCTATTCGATACAGGCTCCACTCATTCTTTCATATCCTGGGAGTTTGCATCAACCTTGGACATTATACCACAGGACCTGGACTTCACTCTAGAAGTCATGACTCCTGTAGGCTAGGCACTTCCCACCTATTCGTATCTCCAGGATGTTCCTGTTTTGATCAAAGATCATTTGCTACCTACCAATCCTATTCACTTAGATATGAATGACTTCGACGTCATCCTAGGTATGGACTGGTTAGCCCTTCATCAAGCCTTTGTTGATTGCCTCCAGAAACGTGTCACTTTTACCCTACCTAATGGAGACACTTTCACCCTCCAAAGAAGAAAGGATTATTCTGGAGCATGTGTTATTTCTACCATGAAAGCAGTTAAGCACATTGCTCAGGGATGCCCCTTCTTCTTGGCCAAGAATGAATCCGTTGAGAGTCCCCAACTAAAGCTAGAGGATGTCGAGGTAGTCCGAGAATTTCTTGACGTGTTCCCTAAGGATTTACCAAGTCTACCCCCGCCAAGAGAAATTGAGTTTATCATTGACCTTATACTCTGTACTTCCCCCATTTCCAAAGCTCCTTACCAAATGGCTCCTGCAAAACTAAAAGAATTGAAGACCCAGTTATAGGAACTACTTGACAAAGGGTTCATACGACCTAGCGTATCTCTGTGGGGAGCTCCAGTCCTTTTTGTTAAGAAAAAGGATGGCACCATGAGATTGTGCATAGACTATCGAATACTAAATAGGGTCACCATTAAGAATAAGTATCCCCTTCCCCGAATTGATGATCTTTTTGATCAATTTCAGTCAGTCAGAGTCTTTTCTAAAATTGATCTACGATCCAGGTACCATCAACTTCGAGTTAGAGAAGAAGATATCCCCAAGACAGCCTTCAGGACTCAATACGGCCATTATGAATTCAAAGTGATGTTCTTTGGTTTAACTAATGCTCCAGCCGCATTTATGGACCTCATGAATAGGGTGTTCAAGGAGTACTTAGATAAATTCATCATAGTGTTTGTGGATGATATCTTAATATATTCAGAAACTCCTGAAGACCATAAGAAATCTTAAAAGAGGCTCATCAGTCTAAGTATACTACACACTCGGGAGGAACTAAGATGTATCAAGACTTAAAGAGACAATATTGGTGGGATGGTATGAAAAGAGACATAGGGGAATTTGTGGCAAAGTGTCTAACATGTCAACAAGTAAAGGTTGAACATCAAAGACCTGCGGGATTGTTACAACCCCTTGAGTTACCCTAATGGAAATGGGACCATATTACCATGGACTTCATCGTAGGGTTACCCAGGACCTCTAAGGGTCATGACATGATCTGGGTAATTGTTGATAGATTGACTAAGACAGCCCATTTCCTTCCTATACGCCATACCCAATCCACTGTCAACCTATCTCAGCTATACATCAAAGAGATAGTGAGTTTACATGGCATACCCCTTAGTATCACTTTAGATAGGGATAGCTGCTTCACTTCAACACTCTGGAAGTCCGTCCAAAAATCCTTAGGATCTTCCTTGAAATTTAGCATAGCCTTCCATCCACAGACCGATGGACAGTCAGAACGCATGATCCAGATAGTCAAAGATATGTTGCGAACCTGTGCCCTCGATTGGAAGCAGAGCTGGTATGAAAACCTACCACTAGTAGAGTTCGCGTATAACAACAGCTTTTAGTCAAGCATTGGCATGGCTTCGTACGAGGCGTTCTATGGGAGACCCTGTCGATCACCCACCAGTTGGAGTGAAGTTGGAGAGTCCAGGGTGCTCCAATCTGAGCTAGTGGAGCAATGTGTCGAGAAGGTCAAACTCATAAGGAGACGCCTCCTCACAGCTCAAAGCCGGCAAAAGAGCTATGCTAATCAAAGGAGGAGACCATTAGAATTCAACATAGGAGAGCACGTTTTCCTGAAGATATCTCCCACTAAGGGAGTTATGCGGTTCGGTATCAAAGGCAAGCTTAGTCCACGTTACATAGGACCTTTTGAAATCCTGGAGAAAGTGGGAAAAGTGACCTATAGGATCACACTACCCCCTCAGCTATCTAAAGTGCATAACGTATTCCATATATCTATGCTAAGGAGGTACGTGCCTAACCCTGCTCATGTCATCAACCAGGTACCCATAGAGTTGATGGAGGATCTCAACCTAGAGACGAGACCAATTGAGATTCTGGATCGTAAGAGTAAGAAGCTTTGGAATAAGGACATACACTTAGTCAAAGCTTTGTGGAGAAATGCACACATGGAAGAAGAGACTTGGGAACCGGAGTCAGAAATGCGAGAAAAGTACCCTGAGATCTTTTGATTGTATATATTGTAGAATTTTGGGGGAAAAATTCCCCTAAGGGGGTAAGAATGTAATGACTCCATTTTTGTAACATTGAAATCGCAAGTTAGTAATGAAAAGTTCACTTTTTGGAGATAAGGGTATTTTTGTCATTTCACTATTCACCCTGACTGGACCCAAAAATTTGGTCCTAAGTGTGGTACCCTTAGGTGCGTCTTGGAAAAAGGAATCCAACAAGACCAAAATCACTCAAAACTGAGTTAAAATGAACAAGTTATGGCCCTTTGAAGTTCAAGGGCAAAAGTGTAATTTAAATTAAAAACGGATTTGGCCTGAGAAAAGCAGGGACCCATTTTGATATGGGCAACCCTCTTCTTCAACCTCCTAGAGGGTTCTAGAACGATGGTGTGCAAGGGAGAAACCACCACCATTCTGGAGGTTTCTCCACCACCATTCCATGGCGGTAAGAACCCCCTTCAGAACCCTCTTCAAGCTCTATAAATAGAGCTCTTAGGCACCTCCAATAGAAGCCCAAAAGCTTGGAAAAAACTCATCATGGAGAGGTAGGCAAGAGGAGAAAACATGGGAAAAACCCGACCATGAACCAGGTATGCCTAGAACCCCTCCAAACCCATCTCCCCCTTAGACTTAGGGTGGGTTTCCCCATGTTTATGCATGAAAAACCATGCAAAACGGGCCTCTAAGGAGCTACGAAGGACCCAGGGACGGTGCCTGCAGCGCACTGGTGTCTCGAGGATGCCTCAGTCCCCACAGGATGAAAAGCGTCGATCGCGTTAGAGAGAAACCAGCAGGCACGTTCGTGGACACGCTCACAAACAAAAAAGTCGGGAGGACATTTGATGTACACTTGATATTAAAATGCCCCAAAACTTGGGTTCTAGGGCTCCGATTGAGGCGCCACGAAAGGCATTGAGTCTGTATCGACGACGCAGACACATTAGACCATAAAATACCTGATCAAGGCCTTATCTAAGGTGGGCATGAAACTTAAACTATGTTAGTGGCGGCCACTAAACCTTTGTAAACTTAACGATACTAAGGCCCAGTTAGGACCTTAGGAGACCCATAGGCATGGGAATGAACCCTTAATGCCTAAGTAGTGAGATCAACCATTCTAAAACCTATAGAAATAGGCCAAGCTAACCTTGTTCCCCTAAACTATGAGTAGGAGCGTACGAGGACAAGGGGGCTAGCGTGACCAAACCAGGTAGGTGCTCTATCGCTACTAGACTTTTAAAAAGATCCCATGATTGTTTTGAGAATGCATGTTTTAAGTATAAATTATATGACTTGTTTAGCATGACTTAATTCTATATATGACTTGTTTAGCATGACTTAATTTTATAAATGAATTCAGCATGCATATGATAAATACATTATGCATAGACATGTTTTGCGAATGATTGGATAAATTGCATGATTTGTGGTTATTGAGTTTTGAAAAATTGCATGTCCTTAAGGGTTACCAAAAGACATTGTAGTGCCTAAAAGATGCTGGGTAGGCAGTTGTGAGGGACCCAAAGAGGACAGGTTTTGAAAAAGAGATTTTTGCTTGATTGATTGTATATGATTTGGGCTAGTAAGCTCGTGGGCGCTATGCCGAGAGGTCTAGGGTGGCCTCCCAACCTCTACCACTATTAGGTGGAAAGGGTAACACACCAAAAAAGGTATGTCCCTACGTCGACTGCATGTGATACAAGGGGCTACCATTGGTGTCACGGCACTAGGTCGATGTGGCAGATGCCCTGTGGAGGCTATGACCGAGTGTCCCCAAGTACTCAGGGACCACACGGCGAGGAGGTTGTGGGCATAGTGGGCCCTATGTTTTGTGGATTTACTTGCATTGTATATGGCATAACATGAGGTTAGTCGACCATACCATATGTCCATGAGTTGGATTCAGTTGAGCATCTTATGCATATCATTATATTTATGATATATATGATACTTTCGACTTGGGTTATGTAATTCTTTAAGTCGTCAGTATTCCAATTCGACAATGGTTTTTAATATTGATATTGAACATGAGTGTTCAAACATGCACATGTTTTAAAGAGCATATGATTTTAAACATAGCATGCATTGTAAAACTACTAGTGATGGACTCCTACTGAGTATAGTATATACTCACCTAATCCTCAACATTTTTTAGACACAAAGTAAACACTTAACGACATGATATACAGCAACAAGACCTGTGATAAAGAATGTCCAAACTAAGTGCCAGTAAGGAAATCCCTACCTTATCTTTTAATGTTACTTGATTGTAGTTATTCTCTGTAACTGAGGCTGTGACTAACACTTTCTTGGGAATAGAGTCAATTTAAAACTATGCCACGGCTATATACTTTGAAAATGTGTTTTAACATTCGAGGTTCTATACAAAAGATTGCTTTCCAAAACAAATAGATTTTCATGCATTTCATATTTCTAAAACAAGAGATCTCGCCTTTTTATCAAACTTGCATAATCAAAAACCCAGGTCGTCACATCCTATGAACATTTTAACCCTAAGTAATCTTTCTAATTGATTTTCATTACATCCATGAACATTTAAAATGTCATTCATGGGGTTTATTATTCTCCTAGTTTGGGCCAAGGATTTAATAATCCTTATATTATCCTACTAATTATTGCCCTTACTAATGTTAAGTCAAAGCCATTCCTTCCTCTTATGTGTTCATGAAACTCTAATGTCCTATTAGATTACAATTTGGTGATTTATGCTCATTATATCCCAACATCTAATTAACATTTGAATCTACTAATAAAGTTTGACAACAATTAAATCATAAACTTTACAGCACAACTCCAATATAAATTTAACAACCATTTATACTAACATGCTTCCTATGAATGTAACTTAACCTAATGGAATAAAACTATACTTAAACTAGCATGATCCTAAGTTATGAAAAACATAAAATTTTACTACTAATATAATGAAATCATGCTAAAATCTCAAATTCAACCTAACATGGCCCTAAGATAATTAAATTACCAGCCTATTATAACAACCTAAGAAGATTTCCTTAGCTTCTTTCCAATCTTGATTTGGAGTTTAGGTGACTCTGCAATTGAATAATGAAGTTCATAGTCGTTCGAGTGTTCATATTTGATATGGGTCCAACTGAACGACCAGCTTAGATCAAGTCAAGTGGCGGGTCTAGTTGAGGGAGCAGGCCTCGGTCCCATCACTGGGATGTAGTAGGAAACGCACCACCTAGGACCGTGTTGCTTGGCATGCCATTTCATCAGAACGTCGTTGTAGGCGTAGCATGCTTGTAAAGACGCTACCCTAAGGAGTGTTTTCACGCAACGTCCTGCTGTGGTGTTTCAAGAGCCCGATCTCTTAAGGGAGATCAGATAGTCCGTTTTGGACCATCCAATCAAATCACATTTAATTAATATCTCTAAGCTCAATAATTTTTTTGAATATTCTAATCTACGGGATTTGGGCTCTTCTGGATCGATTGTATGGCTCAGATTTTCCATCTAAGCCACCATCATATAGAAATGAAGGGTTCTTAACCTTACTTGATTATTATAATTTTTAACCTATAATTAATTTCAAAAAAATAAAATTTATGTAAACTAACATGAAATAAGTATGGGAAGGGTGTCCACCTACATGATTGGAGAAAAGCTTAGGTTTTGAAGCCCAATTTTAAAGAAAGATCCCATTGAAGATAAGATCTCCTAATAACTGCTTGTTTTGTGATTTCCTATCGATTGCATCATTGGATCTTGAAATTTGTTTATGAAATTTGTAGATAAGATGATCTAGGACAATATGATTGGTGAGATTTGATTTGGAATAGAGTGCCTAATTGAATTTAGGTCTCTTGTTCCAATCTAGAGGGAGGAGAGAGAAAGTGAAAGAAGGGGGATTTTTGTGGAAATTTGGGAATGAATCTAGATCTAGTTTTTCAGGGGAAGCAAGATAATTTTGGGAGAATTTTAATGAACATTTTTGGGGGATTTTTGGAGGTGTATTTATAGATGCTTTTTAAATTTTCATAATTACTTGTAATAATTATGTTTCCATTCTTTTGAATATTAAATTAACATTGGATCTTCCACTAACACGTCCTTCTCCACTATTATCTAGTAGTGGTTTGACCACTCATTACATGTTTTCTAGCCGTTGAATTCATTTGTGGGCCCCTTGTGGGCCTTGTGGAGGTGCGAAAGGACCATTTTGCCCTTTTATAGAAAAAATCTATTTTATTCCCCCTAATTCGAAATTAAGCGTATTTAGTGGAGTTGGAATCATATTTTCGAGCACATTCTAAACATTTATGTCTTAGATCTTAGTTATGGGTAAAATTTCCATTTTACCCTTTTATTCATAAAAATGGAGAAAATTAGGGATTTTTCATCTTAACTCGGAATTGAACATACTTAGTGTTATTTCGATCAATTTTTTGAGTACATTCATGATTTGAAAGTTTTAAATCATGTTTTGATCTTTATAAAAAGAGAATTTCCAATAACCTAATATTCTAGCCCTGAATTTCTAAAAATTCAAACAATTGATTTTCTCTATCAATTTACAAAAATTGGGGTTATTACATTAGCAATCTATAGATAATGAAACATGATCAATGCCATGAATTATCATAATCATGTTATTCTATGATGATCATCCAGTAACTATACTTGATAAAACTCTAAAATGTGGATAATTAGAGGTGAACCAAGATTGCAAATCTATTAAGTGTATACTTGTCTTCAACAGATGTGTTATTCATCATTGTTGCATGAGCAAACTGGATAGCTATCCACATTAGCGAATCTAAAGTGTTTGATCATTGGTAGGTAGAATTGGGATTTCTATTTTTTCCCATATATTTGAATTATGGTTATATAATAAGTTTTAATAGAATATGTGACAATTGAAGCAAACATGCATGCTGTGTTTGAATGATGATTTAAACTGTTCATGCCAAAGTGCATGTTATTTACTATTTGTCTTGTAAGAAATGTCTACAAGATTGTTTAATGGTATTTGGGTATATGATAACCCATATTTGTGTATATATTTTTTGTAGATTTGTTTTAGATGATAGAATTTTGAGGATTTATTTTGAGCTCTTTTGGCATGAGCTAATGATTTTTTTATATGGTTAAAATATGTTGACACGTAAGAGCATTCTTGGCCAATGTAAAGATACCTATCAAATCAGGCAACTCATGAGACTTGGTCTTGGCCCACCCAAAGGTTGTGATTCACTAGTAGGAAAATCAGGCAACTTGTGAGAGTTGGTCCTAGCCCATTTCAAGAATGTGATTTTTGTAGAAGAAAATCATGTGACTCATGAGAGTTAATCCTAGCCCATCTAACAACTGTGATCTATAGGTATGTAAACCTGGCAACTCATAAGAGTTGGTCCTGGCTCATCTAAAGACTATGATTCACAACTATGAAAATTAGGTGACACGTGAGAGTCAATCCCAAGCCATGTAAATACTATGATCAATGTGATCTATAAATATGAAAATCAAGTGACACATGAGAGTTGGTCTTGGCTCATCTAAGGAATGTGATTCATATGTATGAAAATTAGGTGACACAAGAGAGTTATCATTTCCCATGTAAAAACTATCATCTATGTGATCTTTATGTAGAGTTAAAATTAGGCTCCTCATGAAAGTTGGCTTAGAGTAGGATGAGTTATAAAACCCTTGTCCATTTATAGATGGGAGCAACTGATGAGGTGGGTGTAGTGTGACATAGGTAGGTTTTTAGGTGCTTTGTATTTTTTTATGGACTTTGAGTATTTTTTTATGTGATCTCTCATGGATTCTTGAGGATTTGTGTTGGAAATTTTCTCACTAAAATTTGACAGTACTATGTGTATGATAGTTTGATATTTTGTATATATTTTAGTTTTTTTGAGACTGGAAATTACTATCGACTATGATTTAAATGAAAGGTATTATCATAGTCGCATTGAGGTTTTATACCATCATTGCACACATTGAAATTCAATCATGGATTTGATATTTTTATATGATTATGTTTCATGAATTTATGATTATTTGCGATTGATTTATGAGTACATGAATATCTTAAAGACACTATGTTTTAGACATTCATTTATGATTTCTTTTAGAATTTAGATACTTGATTTACTTATAATCAAAATGACATATATTATCAAAATTATGTTTCATATTTGTATTATGATTGTATGAGATTGAGTTTAGTCCTTACCAAATGTATCATTTGAAAATTTGAACATTTGACATAAATGCATGATTTGTAAACTGATGAAATTGATATGAGTATCATGTTTTGAGATATACTGATTTTGATTAGATATGAAGTATTGTTAAAAGTGTTGATTTTAGTAAATCACAAATCATGTTTTACCATTATACATCTTGTCCCACCTACAAATGCGCAAGCATGCTAAGATATTGTCTTTGCATACAATTTCTCAGATCTAATGAGAGTGGGTGCAATGTGGCACTAGCAAGCTTCTAGGTGCTCAATATTTTTATGGATTTTTGAGGATTTGAGTTGGATTTTTTGTTGTTGAGATTTGACAGCATTGTGTGTATGACAGTTTGATGTTTTGTATATATTTTAGTATGTTTTAAGTTTCTCATTGAATTAAGAACTTGATATTGACTATAATTTAAATGAAATATATTGGCATAGATCATTGAGTTTTTTATACCTTCATTGTATATACTAAAATTCAATCATGGATTGGATATCGTTATAAGAATTGGTTTCATGAGTTTATGATTATTTGAGGATGATTAATAAGCATATGAATATCTTAAAATAGTATGCTTTAGACATGCATTTATGATTTTATTTAGAATTTAGATATTTGATTGACTTACAGTCTTATTTACATATATTGTCAAAATTATGTTTGAGGTTTGTACCATGATCATATGAGATTGAGTTTGGTCCTTATGCAATGCATGATTTGAGAAATTGAACAATTTAAAATAAATGCATGATTTGCAAACTAGTGAAATTGACATGGTTATCATGTTTTAAGATATACTAATTTTGATATGTATGAATTATTGTTAAGAGTATT
This sequence comes from Warburgia ugandensis, assembly GCA_035236585.1. NCBI lineage: Eukaryota > Viridiplantae > Streptophyta > Magnoliopsida > Canellales > Canellaceae > Warburgia > Warburgia ugandensis. Next base: position 44,097,533 of record CP141127.1, on the reverse strand, counting down.
AATTTTATAAATCATAAAATTGTGTTTGACAATTATACATCATGTTCCACCCACACAAGCACAAGCTTATTGAGATATTGTATTTGTCTATATGTGACGACCCGGGTTTTCTCACGCATTTTTAAATGCAATATCTAATTCCTAAGGCGGGATGCATCCCTATTTGAAAACCAATGCAATGAAAACCATGCAATGCAATGGAAAATATTTTGTTTTAAACTCAATTTGCAAACCCCGAGTGTCATTTTCTTTCACAACAATGAAAGTAGTTTTTGAAAAACTTCAGAAATCTTAAATGTTCTTCCCCAAGTCTATCCAGTCACAGCACACAGCACAACTGTAAATAAATACAAATACATGTCCAAAGGGTAGAGAGTTTACTCACATGTATAGTTGTCTCCTTTGTTTATTCACTTGCTCATAGCACTAATATCTCCTGAGACGTCTTCTATTTGTGAGTGGAACTATCCTGAAAAATGTTAAGGATAGGGTGAGTATATACTATACTCAGTAGGAGTCTATCACTACTAGTTTTGCAATGCATTCTATGTTTAAAAATCACATGCTCTTAAAAACATGTGCATGTTCGAACAATCATGTTCAATATCGATATTAAAAAGCACTGTCAAACCGGAATACTGACGACCTATTGATCTCTTTCCAGATATATCTTTGTCATAAGCTCAAGGGTCTCTAAAGTGATTGGTACTTATTTGCCTTCCTTTTCAATCCAAGTCAGCAGTATTTTTCAGACTCAAAGTAATTTCTTTACCTTGTCATGGTAGCTATTAAGGTTTGAAAAAATCTTTCATATTGGTTAAGATCACTTCTTATTTTTACTCCTATCTCAGTTGCTACTGTCCTCATCATACTCATAGCTCCTCTATGATGTGGCCTAATCAACTTCATGATGTGGCCTAATCAACTGACCTCATACCCTCAAATGACTTAGTCTAACAAGTACTTCTTTCAAGGAAAACTCAAGTCTAAAGACTTACAGCATCCCTTCGAGTGTATAACTTCGACTATTAACATATTTGATTAATTAGGGTGTGATACTTTTATTTACTCAACAGTACTCTAAAGGTAATGACTAAATAATGGTCTTAAGATATTTGCTCTTCAATCCATAATAGCAAGACCTCAATTTGATCCTTGATGGTACCCTAATTGCTGAAGAATGGACAAGTCACTGTCCCAGCTTAATTCCTTTTTCAATATACTTTATTTACTCATGTAGTGGCAAGGTGAGATATCACCAAATTTTCCTTTTTATTATATCCATTGGTGTTCCTCATAAGCTAATGGATCTGATAAGAATCTAATTGTAATAATTGATATCAAACCATTTGTAGAATTTAATTTGGTCACCATTCCTCTTCGAAAATTTCTTGTTGCATAATATCCTGAAATTCGATACTCTACTCAAAGTCTTAAACCCCATATGCTTTCTCTCTTTTATACTCCTTTACAATAAGATCACCAACTCATCTAATATTATTCCTTCGCATTGTTTGGTTTACCTTCCTATAGGATTCAAGATGAATGATTTGTATGTATCTTCATAGAGTCATGATCTTCTTCTTTTGAATATTCAATATTCATCAAATTCTTATAGTTACATCTCTATCCCTTTCTCTCTTTTCTTCAAAATCCTCATTTGGTCTACCTGGATCAATGTCTTTATATGCTTTGTTGCATATAATTGATACTTCATCATAAATTGAATGCTTCTCAAAAATTCTAAACTGTCTTAAGATCATAGAAATCCTCAATTGCCTATAGCCTCAAAAAAATTCATACAATGTCTTAATAATGGCATTGACGTTTTGGTCATGCTGTACTTTTCTTACAAGTTCATGTTAGGATCAATCTAGATCTATCATCCCCAATATTATTGTCAAAAATCTTTTGATAACCCGGTTGAATTCATTTCCCAATCATATTTATGTTTCTCTTAATCACATAATATGTCACTTGTTTTGCTCCATAATACTCAAGTAGTTATTAGTCGATAGCACTTCACTCTTCATAAGACTCCAATTAAGATATCTAAGTCCTTCAAGATCCATACATTTGTGACCTAGTTCGAGTCACAGTATCTCCTAATATTATCTTGCATTCTCATCCTTCTTAGATAATCATCAAAATTCTTCTCAAAGTCTGTCTTTTATATCCCCTATTATACTCATATTATATCCTTGTGATAGTGTACTCATATTTTGATATTCTTTATGATGGTAAGATAGCCATCTAGGTTCTTTGATTTTCTCACCTTTAGTGAGATTAATCTACTAACAAGTCCACTAACATCTTCATTCATCATTCTCATCATAATCTAATTTATATATGAGTTTCCCTGTTTGCACCACTACACAACAATCCTTAAGATTTAAGCCATCCAATATCTAAGTATTTGCTAGAACCATCTCCTTTTTCACCTATTTGTTTATGGTGAAATGCCTTGAGCATTAATATTGTAATCCTCAAATAGAAGTAGTCATTTCTACTACTCCTATTTATACTACTTCTTCTTGATTTTCTCTATTGTCTATGACCCTTGGACATGCTAGACTGGCTGTGAAAGGATAAAACCTGGGCTTTGATACCAACTGTGACTACCTAGGTTTTTTCATGCATCTTTAAAACATGATATAATTCCTAAGGCGGGATGCATCCCTATTTGAAAACCAACACAATGAAAACCATGCAATGCAGGGGAAAATCTTTTGTTTTAAACTCATTTTGCAAACCCCGAGTGTCATTTGCTTTCACAACAATCAAAGTAGTTTTTGAAAAACTTCAGAAATCTTAAATGTTCTTCCCTAGGTCTATCCAGTCACAGCACACAGCCCAACTGTAAATAAATACAAATACATGTCCAAAGGGTAGAGAGTTTACTCACATGTATAGTTGTCTCCTTTGTTTATTCACTTGCTCGTAGCACTAATATTTCCTAAGATGTCTTCTATTTGTGAGTGGAACTATCCTGAAAAATGTTAAGGATAGGGTGAGTATATACTATACTCAGTAGGAGTCTATCACTACTTGTTTTGCAATGCATGCTATGTTAAAAATCATATGCTCTTAAAACATGTGCATGTTCGAACAATCATGTTCAATATCGATATTAAAAACCACTGTCAAACCGGAATACTGACGACTTAAAGAAATATCGTAATCTAAGTCGAAAGTATCATATATCATAAACATAATGATATGCATCAGATGCTCAACTGAATCCAACTCATGGATATCTGGTATGGTATGGTCGACCAAATTCATATCATGCCATATGCAATGCGCATAAGTCCACGAAACCATAGGGTCCAACTATGCCCACGACCTCGCCGCTGTGTGGTCCTCGAGTACCTGAGGACACTCGGTCAAAGCATCCAAGGGGCATATGACACGTCTTCTTCCTAAATCATGCAGTTTATGAAATCAGTTGCAAAACATGCATGTAATGCATAAAATCTGCTCATGCTAGTATTGCATTCAAAGTCATAACCCTGCCTAGAAGCCTAACAGCCTTATCAGCTCTCTTTGGCCCGCCCACATCGGCCCGCCCTCATCGGTCAAGGCTACACTTATCATGCAATCTATGCATGTAGCACCTGTCTTGGCAATATATGCACAATGTATTTTTCAAAACCTGTCTTCTTTGGGTCCCTCACAACTGCCTACCTAGTGTCTTTTAGGCACTCCAGCGTCTTTTGGTAACCCTCAAGGACATGCAATCTTTTAAAACTCAATGCTCACAAAATGTGCAATATATGCATTTGTTTGCAAAACATATCTATGCATAATGCATATGCAATCATTTGCAAAAAATATCTATGCATAATGTATATGCAATTATTTGCAAAACATATCTATGCATAAAGCGTTTATCATATGTATGCTAAATTAAGTCATGCTAAACAAGTTATATAATTTGTACTTAAAACATTCATAAAACAATCATGGCTCTATAAAAAAAGTCTAGTAGTATAGAGCACCTACCTCAAAGTCTCCTGGAGTCGCGTCCTTTAGCACTCAACCCGTCCTTGGGTCTCATTTATAAACTCCTAGGTATGAATGGATACAAGTCCTTATTAATTTTAATCTATTAGACCGCTAAATCTACTATTTAGGGTCAATGGTCCTTGCCTAATTCATTGCCAGGCTAGATCCTATGACATGGATCTACTTTCCAATAGTTAAACTCTGTAATTTATCCTTTAATCCTAATTTTTAAAGTCTCATTGGGTCTGTGTGTCCCAGTTCCCAGGACACTCGTGCATCTTGGTTGGACCGCGACCACCTCACGTGCGTGTGTTGCTAAAGGCCGTGCCAGAGATCGCATTTTGCACACTCACATGCATGCTCAAGTGACGCTATGACGTGCATCATCACACGGACACACCTTGTAGCATGGAGCGTCGCAGTTCCCAAGGCACCTCGTGCATCCTAGTCGAGCTAGGACCCGTACCCCATGTCGCGCACGTACCCGAAGGCTGCACCTGGGACTGTGTTCACACGTGCACAAGTGTAACGACCCGGGTTTTCTCATGCATTTTTAAATGCAATATCTAATTTCTAAGGTGGGATGCATCCCTATTTGAAAACCATTTTATAAAAACCATGCAATGCAGCAGAAAACCTTTTAGTTTTAAACTCAATTTGAAAGCCCCGAGTGTCATTTCCTTTCACAACAACAAAGGTAGTTTTTGAAAAGCCTTACAAATCATAAGTGTTTTTCCCTAGATCTATCTAGTCACAACACACAGCCCAACTGTAATTAAATACAAATACATGTCCAAAGGGTAGAGAGTTTACTCACATGTATAGTTGTCTCCTTTGTTTATTCACTTGCTTGTAGCACTAATATAGATGTCCTCTACTTGTGGATGCAATTATCCTGAAAAATTTTAAGGATAGGGTGAGTATATACTATACTCAGTAGGTGCTTATCACTACTAGTTTTATAATGCATGAGATGTTTTAAAATCATATGCTCTTTCAAAATATGTGCATGTCTGAATACTGAAGTTCAATATCGATATAAAAATCCGTTGTCAAACTGAAATACTACCGATTTAAAGGATCACATAATCCAAAATCGAAAGTATCATATACATATATATCATAACATTATGATATGCATAAGATGCTTCATGGAATCAAACTCGTGGATATCTAGTATGGTATGGTCGACCAACCTCATATCATGCCATATGCAATGCACATAAATCATCAAACCATAGGGTCCAAACTATGCCCACGACCTTGCCACTGTGTGGTCCCCGGGTACCTGAGGACACAACGTCATAGCCTCCACGGGGCATATGACACATCGACCCAGTGCCGTGACACCAGTGGTAGCCCCCTGTACCACATGCAGTCGACGTGGGGACATGCCCATTTTTGGGCGTGGTACCCATTCCACCTAGTAGAGATAGAGGCTGGGTGGCCAACCCAAACCCCTCGGCATAGCACCCACGAGCTTACTAGCCCAAATCACATAAGATCAAACAAGCAAAAAACCTCTTTTTCAAAACCTGTCCTATTTGGTTCCCTCACAACTGCCTGGCCCTCGGCACTCCAGCATCTTTTGGTAACCCTCAAGGACATGCAATTTTTGCAAGAACTTAAATCATGCAATGTATGCAATTGTTTGCAAAACATATCTATGCATAATGTATATGCAATCATTTACAAAACATGTTCATGCATAAAGCATTTATCACATGCATGCTGAGTTAAGTCATGCTAAACAAGTCATATACTTAAATCATGTATTCTCAAAACAATCATAGTTCTTTTAAAGAATCTAATAGCGATAGAGCACCTATCTGGCTAGGTTGCGCTAACCTCTCTGTCGTCGTATGCTCCTGAACATGGTTTGGGGAATCAAGGTTAGTTTGGCCTATCTTTTATGGGTTTTAGAGTGGTTGGTCTTATTATTTAGGCATTAGGGGTCCATCCCTATGCCTATGGGTGTCCTAAGGTCCTAATTGGGCCTTGGTATCCTCAGTTTTCCAAAGGTCTAGCGGCCACGCACCACCATCCTATTCTAAGGTTCATGCCCACCTTTGATTGGGCCTTGATCAGGGATTTTATAGTTGGGTGTGTTCGTGTCGTTGACCCGGACACAACGCCTTCTGCGGTGCCTCAATCGGAGCTCTAGATCTCAAGTTATAAGCGTTTTAGTGTCACACGTACATAAGCCTTTAAGGGTAAAAATGCGGAATGCTAGCGTGCTACGCGCCAGTGGCATGCGTACCAGAGGTTTTAAGAAACAGAGAATTACTAGATCACTAGTGCGGTGCGCGTCTGCAGATGCACTGAACTTCCTGCCCATCTTTCACTTTTGCGGGTGCGTCCTCGGACGCGCCTGTTGGTTTTTCTCAGACGTAGTCGACGCGTCTCGTCCTTGTGGGACGTTTTGTTCGTTTGGGGAACCGGGGCGTCCTCAGGACACCCTGGTTCGACCCTATCGAACCAGTGCGGCCCAGGGCACATCCCTGGGTCATTGGTGACTCTCTCAGGCTCTATTTTGCATGATTTTTCATGCAAAAACTTAGGGAAATTGATCTCAGGACTACTGTGAAGATGGGTTTTGAGGGATCTTGGGCATACCTGGCTCGTTGCTGGGTTTCTCTCCTCGTTTCCCCTCTAGGTTTCTCCTCCACAACAGGTTTTCTTCAAGCTTTTGGGATTTCCTTAGAGATGCCCAAGAGTTCTATTTATAGAGCTATAAGAGGGTTCTGGAGGGGGCTCTCACTGCCTTTGAATGGCGGTGGAGAAACCTCCAAAATGGCTGTGATTTCTCCTCCAATCACCGCCGTTCTAGAACCCTCTAGGAGGTTGAAGATGAAGGGTGCCCGTATCAAAACGGGCCCCTGTGTTTTGCAGGCTAAATCCGTTTTTTGTAAAAATTACATTTTTGCCCCTGAACTTCAATGGGCCATAACTTGCTCATTTTAACTCTGTTTTGGGTGATTTTGGTCTTGTTGGATTCCTTTATCCTTGACGCGCACCTAATGGTACCATTTTTAGGACCAAATTTCTGGGTTCTATCAAGGTGACTAGTGAAATGACCAAAATACCCTTATTTCCAAAAAGTAAACTTTTCATTGCTATCTTGGGATTTTAATGTTACAAAATTGGAGTCATTACAACAAACATGCCTAAGCGACATGCTATGATGCGCATCCTAGATGACCTCACGGGAACACACCTTGGTGTAGTCGAAATGTGCCTTAGCTCCCAGGCCGCCCATGCTTCTCGGTTGAGCCTGGACTGTGCCTGGGACGCATCGAGGCCACACCCATACACAGTCGCATGCCCTCGTACACAGCCAGCTAGAACCGGTCGTGGGGCATTTTCTGGCCAAGAATTCTGATTGGAAAATAGCTAGAAACGCTAGATCCAGTATGGATCTAGCCTGAGAGGAGGAGAAAATGAAAAAGGGAAGAACAACGTCTTACCTGGTAGCCTGGGGAGTGCACATCGCTTGTGATGGAACCCTCGTTCCTGGTTCTGAACATCCTTTGTCACCTGAATTTCGTGATGAGGAAACCCCCATGCCAAGATCGGAAAGGGAAGAGAGGGGGAAATGGGAATGGGATGGTCAGCCTGACTTGGGCCTAGCCATTGCCAGAAAATGCAGAAAGACGGGTTTTCGGTTTTTGCTGGAAACCCAGTCCAAAAATGCCAGAAAATCACATTTTTTGGAGGGGGGTTGGGGCTTTTTATAAGGGAGAGAAGGCGGTGCCACCGTTTCCCCTGGGGTTTTCTAGAGAAATCGTGAACAAGGGTTTTCTAGAGGGTTCTTGAGGTTGAAGACGATAGGGGGTGCCGTTATCAAAACGCCCCCTGCATTTTTCATCCATTTTCGTTTTTTTCGTTTTTCTGTTTAATTTACAGAAATACCCCTATATTTAAACGGCTATAACTTCTTCATACGAACTCCGTTTTAGGTGATTTTTGAGGCGTTGGATTCCATTTTTTGAGTATAATCTAATGGTACCAAGTTTCCTCACAAATTCCTTCATTTAATATTTTAAATAAAATCAAACATTCAACACAGTCCATTTCCCATAGAATGTTCAATTTTCGTTAAAAATAGTGTAAATTGCTCGGGCATTACACTATAATATCTCAAATTTGATGAAATTGAATATAAGGAAGAAATAAAAAGATAGCCATATATACATAGTTTAGGTTGGGGAGTAAGTATAGCTTAGAGATCTTAAAGAAAATTAGTGGAGACTTATAGCTCATTTGATATTAGATACATTCTTTCTTTCTAAGGGTTATACATAAACTCAGATTTTTCTTCAACGAGCATTTCTTTCATAGTTGGTCTCATTATCCTTTGTTTTGGTCCAATATTGAGAAATATCAATTAAAGACTATACCATATATCTTTTGAGTTTATGGACATATTTACATTTTATGAAGCTTGGGAAATAATAGAGGCCATCATTGTTTAACCAAAAGCATTTAGGCTATCCTAAGATATTTTGTGCTAGTTAGCCTTTATATTATAGCCTTTTTTTTTTTTTAGCCAATTCAGTATTGCACATATTTAACCCTATAATATATCTAATACCTAGTCTGCTTTTAAAATATGTAGAGATAGTTGAAGAAATATCTAAATTATTAAGTATGGATAATATAGTTCATGAGATCAACATCAAAATGCATAAAAGAAGAAAAAAAATTTCAAAAGTGAAAAAAAACCCTATATTCAAAGTCAAGTGAAAAAGAAAAGATAGCCAAACTAAAGGAAAATGTTTACTCTCATGTGTGAAAAGAAGATTGTGAATACTTTAATAGAAGACCTTTACATATTTCTTAGAACAATTTTGTTTATCCTTATACCAATTTCTTGGACATCCACTTCTAAAGTCTTATGTTTTGTCCTAGTAAAAGTCTTGTTTGATCATAGGAGTGGTATGGCTTGGATGTGGTAATAAATGAGTAAGGATTCTTGTAAAGTGGAACATTCATCCTCGTTGGTATCCTTTCCATGAGACCATTTATTAGTTCTTTTGAGTTGTAATCTTTCATATAAAATATATGACATAATTTAACTTTGATATACTTATTACACTCATATATTGGTGAGAGTTTTATTAGTTCAAATTTGAGTGACTTCTTACTTAGTGTCAATTAAATCTTGTGAGATTTGAAGTTGAAGCATACTTTTTTATGGTAATTTAGGCTATCGTTTACTTAGGATTGACAATTGTATACATATTGGTTATATTCACACACTCACATTTCAAGGTTTGATTGGTAATAGAAGGTCTATAGCATAAGGGTAAGATTTTGAGTTGTTGTTCAATTTTATTAGCATGGTAAAGTTACATAATGAATACTAAATGGAAGAAAAATCTATGAGAAGAATGAAAGAATTTCCATATTTTTAAAATATTTTTGGGTACCATTTCAAGAAACCCTAACAAGATTATAACTCGTACACTAGGGGAAACCTAAGGGTTTAAAGGCTTTCTACATATGCTAAATGAAGACGAAGACACTTATGAAAGTGGTTAAGAGTTTTAGTTTTCTATTTCTTCTATTTTGTAGTTTTGCTCCAAGACTAACAAAACATTTGTCTAGGGGTATTTGATCTAGACATTGAATTAACATTTTTAACAATGAATGCACTTAATTCATCACTAATTAGTGTTTATTCTATATTTTGCAAGATTAGTGACGTGCTCTAAAAAGTACTTGCAAGTGCACAAATCAAAGTAGTATGATGATATTCAAGTGAGGTTGATCCCATGAGGAATCCCACAAATCTGTATTCAATTGGAATTAAATTGAGAATGGAATTAGAAACTTCCTATACCTATCATGCATTAAAGAAAAGAAACAAATTCAAAATTAGAAACATAAATTACTTAGAAACCTAAATCTAGAATGAACTTCCTAAAACTAGAAATTAGAAAATTTCTCTAAATAGAAACTTCCTAAAAGTAAACTTCTAACATGCAACTAAAGAAACTTCCCAAAGACTATTACTTTCCAAAGATGATGAACTTTCTAAAATTAGAACTTAAAAAACTTCCTTAAAGAATAAAACTTCTAAACTTAACATTAGGAGCTTTCTAAAGCCTTAGATCTAATCTAAAAAAGTACTAAACATAATCAATGAATAGAAACTAATCTAAATCGACAACTAAACTTAAGCAATGAATATTAACAAAATATGAACATGCAACTAACATGATCATTGAAAAAAATCTAATCTAAACATTCAAATAACATCCTCAATGAACCAAAGCATGCAAGATAGAGGCTCATGAAAAAGAGGAGTGCACATGAAACATAAACTTGTTTTATTGCATGTAAAACTTTACAAGAATGATGCGCAACATACAATAGCATGAAAGTAATAGATCCTGACTTCATTTTAATGCTATCTAATGACCAATAGATGGAATGCATGTGAATCAAGCCAGAGAACTAAAGAAGAGAATGAAGGCAGGATAGAAACACTCCTAAACAAAAGAAGATGAAGATGGATGCTAAATAGAAAAGAACAAACAATAATGTATAGCAAGCAACTAGAGAAGAAAAGAACAACTAACCTAGAATAAGATGATCCAAGGCCTACTTGGTGTAGCTTTAAAATTACATGCAAGTGCATGAATTAATGTAGTATTTACATGTGAGAGAGGCCAATCTAATGAGGAATCTCATGAAATTTTCAATTGATTAAATCTTATTTAAGTTGCTTATCTTAGCCAAAGAGAAATGGGTTTTGAATAAAACTAGGAATTTAAACAACTTGGAATGGGAAACATGAACTAAATTTGAAACTACAACTAAAGAATACTTTCTAAAAATAAAGATATTCAATGGAATTAGAAACTTTACTAACTAACATGCATTCAATAAAAGAAACTAATGTAAAACTAGAATGAATGAATCTAGGAGACTTCAACTAAGGAAACCTACTAAAAATGATTTTTCCTAGCTTAACACTTTCCCAAACCTAAAACTTTCTAAAAATGGAACTTTCTAGAAATTAAAAGGAAAATTTTTGCAAATAAACTAAGATGTGACACCTAATTAGCAACTGCTAAACTAAGATTAATCAACAAACAAGGCAATGGCTAAAGAAAAACTACCCAACTCCCATGCATATGATCCATGTGATGGTGCGCATGGTTCATGGGATGAAAAATACTCAAAATTCAGCAAGAAAAAGCTAACTAGTTGTATTCTAATCAAATAACTTAATTAACAATCCAAAAAGCTAAATGGGTTCCTAAGAAATCAAGCAAATATTATGAATAAGTTGTTGGAAAGTAAGCATAAAGATTGAATGAAAAAATTCCAAATTTCAAGCACTTAAGAAACACAAATCAAAACAAGCATGGAAAGAAACTTAACTACCACTTTAATAACACTAAATATCTATATTACTTAAATACTAGAATCAATCATGAATAATGAACTTCAATTAACTTTACTGAATCGAAGGAAAAATACACCCAAAATGGTGTACAAAAGACCTATGTGTGAATAAGGAAATTGAGAACTTTCATGAACTGAAACTTGATTCAAATTAAATCTAAAACACATTATAATGCTCTCCAACTAAACAAAGATGATATGTAAGTAATACCATAGAGAGAATTAAGAGAAGGATGGCTAGAATGATGTGACTAGTTAAGGTAAAAGACGACTAGTACTAGTTCCAAATTGAATTAAGAAACATGGAATTCCATAAAGGGGAAGCAAGGACTAAAGTTGCCGCTTCTCTTGGCTATCACTACCAGAGAAGAAATAACTTGTATCTTGTAAGATTCAGCAAGAAAAATAATAAATATTGAAGCAAAGATTCAAGGGAAACAATCAAGATCTTTGTGTCCAAAATTAAAGAAGCAAAACAAGAACAACCAAGCAATGAAAGAAAGGCTTTAAAGCAAAGTACTAACCTGGAATTGAAGTAGGAAAAAAAAAATCTCCTTAGATATCCAATTTGAAGTGCTACTTTCATGGTTTTCTTATAAATCCTCTACTTGGAAAAAAATGTGGAATTTATGGAGCCTTATGAATGGCTATGTGTTCTAGTTGAATGAAGCTTATTCTAGGAAAGGAAAGTGGATCTGGATAAGGGTTTCAATGAGGAAACTTAGGTGGAGAGTGAGGTGGAAGAATGACACAACCAAAGTTGACATCATGATGTCTGCCATGTATTTGAAAGGTGAGGGGGATGGGGTTGGTGGGAGGTGTCACCTTTCTAGGAAGGAACTGTGCAGCTCCTTTGCTTCTAAATACATTATTTGATTGTTTTAAAAGAGAGAAATGGAAAGGAAAAAAGGATAGGAAAGATTTAGGGGTTTGAAGTGTTTTAGGTGTGAACTAGATTTAGGAGTTTCCCAATTAGGAAACCACCAAAGATGACAACCAAGAAAGGGGAAGGAGTCCCTTTTTTGGAAGGTGCTGCCCTCCAAGTTAAAATCATAGAACCCTAGGGTGAGTTGAAGGAAAAGGGTGGAAAATTGAAATGAAAAGTGGGTTTTCTATCTTGATTGGTGCACCTATACATGATCATCTTACCTTTTACATTATACCTTGAAAATCACATTTTTAGCATGATATAATTGCTTTAGTCGATGCTCCCATCATGTGACTCCACGTGGCATGGTTCCCATGTGGATCAATGGCCCACTTTGATGGCTCAGTCTTTGATGCTTGAGTGGCTAACTCCATTGGCTTCAAAGCTTCAATGGTTTGGCTTCTTTAGTTTCCCTTGGGAGACTAGAAAACCTCATGCGTGGCTCCATTTATCATGCAAAGTAGTGGAATTGCATGGATTTTTTGCATGAACCATTTTAGTCATCTTTAATGCTTCGCATTGCTTTCTTGCTTACCCTATGATGGTCTTGAACCTTCACCACACTTTGGATTGATTCCACTTAGACTGATCTTCAATTCTTATCTTGATTAATCTCAGCCTTTGGATCACCTTTTCAACACCTACCAAAGATTAAAAAACTAATTAAATCCTAGAAAATTATAACCATTCACATGCTTACTCTAAATTAGCTCCTGAACCTACCAAATATCAAACTTTTGAATTATTAGGTCAGAAATGCATGTGCTATGAAATTTTTTAAAAAGCCCTAGAAATACTCCTGTAATTTATAACACGTGGCTTATTAGTTGGGTAAATTTCTTACAAAATTGAACACTTATCACTACACTCTATTGGTTGTCACTAGAAGAAGTTGATGGCCCTTTGGATGCAATGAATTAGAGCACATAATGAGCGAGAAAATGTTGAGAATCACCCAAGCAAAGTGCACATGGATCAAGGAACAAAAGGTTTGCAAAGATAGAAGAAAAATTGATTGAAAATCTACATGGAGAGGTGCAAGGAAAACCTTTTTGAAAGAGGCATGGAGACTTTCTATATATGATGCATAGAGAGCTCCCTTTGTTTTATACAATTTTGACCAAATTAAAAAGATAACTCTTTTATAAAATTCTATGCATAGGAAGAAGGAAAGAAGGGATAAGAATGGGGGAAAGGAGATGACAAGGATATAGAAGGGAGATTAGAAAGTGGGCATTAGAAAGTGAAAACTATGAAGGGATAAATAGGAAAGGGAGATCGCACCAACCTTGTGTGTGATCTTCTTTCCAAGTGTACTGTAATGGAAGATGATAAGAGAGAGCAGGAAAGTTGGAGATAAAGATCCTCTCTCTTGATTGGTCCACATAACATGTCTATCTCATTATTGACAATAATCCCATTTCTCTTGCTATTTATCTCTTTAGAACACTACTTAGATGGCTTCCATGGCGCCCTTGATTGCTTCTAACTTAATGGTATCAGTGGCTTGCATCTTGGCTTCATGGATTACATTGCTCAGGTGGCTTGCATGGCATGAAATCACATGCAAAGGTGGTGGAACGCTACTACCTTTTGCATGGGCCATTTCTAGGCCCCTTAAATTCTACTAATTGTTATTGGAATATATATGCTTGCTTTGGAATGATCCTAATCCTTACTTGAACTTTGAAATGATAGAAAACAAGTCCTAACTCTCTCGATTGATCTGAATCATCATTGATTAGGATCATTGGATCATTCTTTTAACACCTAAAAAGATTAAAAACTTATTTACTATCTAAAAAATTATGATAAATCACATACTTACTCTGGATTAGCTTTTGTACTTGTAAAATATTAGATTTGTGTATTACTAGTTCATAAATGCAAGTGTTAGAAAATTTTGAAAAATTCCTAGAATGATGACTTATAATCTTTAACACATGTACTACTAATTGGGTACTTTTTATACAAAATTGACTATTTATTACAGCCCCCAATCAACATTTTGCTAGTCTCTAGTAAAACGTGCAAAAATCATGAAAAGACAATTGACTTTTGTTTTCATAGGTAGGTGGGACTGCATTTAGCATATGTAGCAAGCCATTAAATTGTGAGGTTACCCCAGTGGATGAGTTAGGCTTCATGAGGGTTTATAGAGAATATGCTCACAAAATTCAATAAAGCTAAGTTCCTTTAGTTCTATTAGAGAATTCTTCGATAGTACTCTACTTGCTTTAAGAACTTAATAAAGATGAATAAAAACTTCTACAAGTTACACACATGCCAAAGCCATTTTACCATAATTATATCTTAGAGTGCAATATGTGTATAGCCTACATAAGTTTGGACTTCTAAACAAAATGCTTATACTCTATTGGAAAAATATCTTGACCTCAATTTCTCACTGGTATACACTCATAAATGCATTTTTTAGAAAAGGGTTAAAGAAAATACTCTCATTGTGCAATTGGATCCAATAATACTAATGGTTCACATAAGCTTATATGCACAGATGATATAAAGTATTATGATCCCTAAGAATGGATGCCATTACCAAGACTAGAAGTAATACTTCACTTTAATTCCTTAATATTTATAACCTAATTAAGACTATCTTCCACCTTAAGATCAATAGGACTTTACATGACATGAAACCTAGATTTAGGATCAGTTCTGAAAGAGAGGGTAAAAGGATTCAAATATGAGCAGAGGTCTTCAATGAATGTTGGACAATTTCACTTTTGAGTGTATTGAAGTGAATATCTTTTGTTTTTTTCCTTTCTCTCTTCATTCACAACTTTTCTTTTCTTTTCTAAATTTTTTTAATGAATTTTTTTTCTATGTAAATACTTTCATGTCTTTAAAAACTTGATGTTTTTCATATCTTAGACATTTGTCATTTTAAAAAAATTTCTACCATCTTTACTCATTTTTGAATAATAGGTAATGGATATTTAATTGGATTTTTGGTTAAGTAGATTGGTTTTGAAAGAAAAGGCTTACCAAGAGGCTTAAAGGTTCTAACTAGTGGTATAATATACTGAATAAGTTTTATGTCTCTGAGCTAAAACAAGGATGAGCTATATCATTTCCTTGATTTCTTAAAGCCTATTGGATTGAATATATGCTTAAGATTTTAATACTCCCATTTGTGTTTCTTGGCATTGACCAAAACAAAGATACTAAGATCTTTCAAAGTTGATGTTCTGATGAGAATATGAAATTAAATTTAACTTTCAGAAAGACGATAGTCTCTAATACTTACCAAGTATAGGTCTCCACTGATTTTTCTTAGAATCTTTAGGTCATAACTATCCATTTGGCTAGACTATGCACTTTGTGTAAGTGTGTTCTAATATTTAACTTCATAAACACTTTAGAACATCAATAAAATGTAGACTTAGCCATATGTATGTCAATTAATAAGTTAAAGTAGAAGAGATACTAAGACTTAGAAAATCCAATTCTCATCATTGTAAAGGAACATAACCTTGAAAATTTAAAAACTCAAAAAAAAAAAGAAAAAAAAAGGGAAAACTCAGAATTCTCATGCATATCTACAGCCCCCAACATGAACTAAACATTGCCCCTAATGTTTTGGACCATATGAATTGTATGTGCTAATTGGGTCATGTAGAAAGATGAGACTCTAAAAATGCTTAGTTGCCTCCAAGTGAGCACTATGTTTAATGTCTTCAACCAGATGTAATGTTATCATACAAAGATGAATGCATGTTGGACTTGTGAGGAATGCAGATGTCATGAATCATGTAATGGTGGGTCCTGATAAACAGGATCCTCAAGTAGAATTTCCTCCACTTTAGGGTTGACCAATTCTGTAAAGGGTTTTAACCTTTGACCATTCACTTTAATATTCTCCCCATCCTATTCAATCTTGACCACCCCATGAGGATAAATAGTGCAAACAATGTAGGATCTATTCCATCAAGAATGAAGCTTGCCAGGGAAGAGATGCATCCTTGAGTTATACAAGAGGATCTTTTATCCTAGTGTGAAGGACTTTTAAAAAATTTCTTACTATGATGAGCTTTCATTTGGTCATTGTATATCCTAGTTGTCTCATATACGACTTTCCTAAGGTCATCCAACTCATTGAGTTGGAGAAATATGTGGGTCTCAGCACTATTAAAATCTAAATTGAGGTTTTTAATGGCCTAATATGCTTTATGTCCGAGTTTAATTGGGAAATGATAGGCCCTTCCATAGACCAGGTGGTAAGGTGACACACCTATTTGGATTTTGAATGCAGTATAGTATGCTGTATGCCCATAATGCATCATAAGCTATAGTGACGAGTTTTTTCAACTAGAATTGACTATCTTTCCTATGATTTGCTTTAATTTCCCTAGTGGACATTTCTACTTGTCCACTAGTCTAAGGATGGTATGCGGTAGCAATTTTATGGTTGACACCATATTTCTTCATTAAATTTTCAAAAACTCTATTGTAGAAATGTTTTCCTCCAACACTAATAATAGCACGTGGAGTATCAAAATGTGTAAAAATATTTTCCTTCAAAAACTGGACTACTACTTTGCGGTCATTGGTCTTACATGCTATGGCCTCCACCCATTTGGATACATAGTTCGCTTCCAGAAGGATGTAAATGTAACCAAAGGAATTGTGAAAGAGTCCCATAAAGTCAATGCCCCAACAATTGAAAGGCTTAACAATCATAATGGTGTTCATGGGCATCATATCTCTTTCACCTAGACTGCCTAACTGGTGACATCTTGTACATGTTATGCAGTAAGCATGTGAATTCCTAAAGATGGTGGGCTAGTAGAAACCTCACTGCATAATTTTTATAGTCATCTTTCTTGTAGTGAAGTGGCCCCTACATGCATGGTCATTGCAAAAGGAGATGATTTGTTGATACACGCTATCTGGTATAAATCTACTAATTACCTAATCAAGAGAGTACTTAAATAAGTACAGATCATCCAATGAAAAGTGTTTGAATTTAGTAAGAAATATATGCTTATCTTGTTTAGACCAATGATCTGGCATCTAATGAGTGATAAGATAGTTTACAATATTGGCATACCAAGGTAACTTGAAGATAGCCATTAACTACTCATCCAAAAATGACTCGGAGATAGGGCTGGACTCATTATTAGATTGAATGACTAACATAGACAAATGATATGTTATTACATTCTCACAGCCTTTCTTATCACGGAACTCAATGTCAAACTCTTGTAGCCATATAATCCACATAATGAGCATGGATTTGGCATCCTTATTGGAAAGAAGGTACTTTAGTGTGGTATGGTTAGAATAGATGATAACTTTAGATCTTGAGAGGTAGGATAAAAATTTACCGATGGCAAACACAATTGCTAGCAATTCTTTCTTTGTAGTTGAATAATTGACTTGTGTGTCATTCAATGTTGTTCTTGCACAGTAGATCACATGGGGAAGTTTATCTTTATGCTACCCAAGACAGCATCGATTGCATAAGTGGAGGCATCAAACATAATCTTGAATCTTGCACTCCAATCTAGTGGTCAAATAATGGGAGTAGTGGTGAGTTTTTCTTTGAACCACTCTAAATCTCATAAGCAGTCTTCATCAAAGTCAAATGTGGCCTCTTTAGCATGTAGGTTGCATAAGTGCTTTAATGAAGCATTGATAAAACCTAGTGCAGTCAAGGAACGAACAAATTTCCTTCACCGTCCTAAGAGGCAAAGGTTAGCAGTTAAATCTACCTTTGATTTATTGACCTCTATCCCATTAGTTGAGATCACATACCCAAAAATAATACTACTTGTCACCATAAAGTGGCATTTCTCCCAATTAAGCATTAAATTTTTTTCATGACACCTAGCATGAACTAACTTCAAATACTGCAACCATTCATCAAAAGATGATACAAACATTGAAAAATCATCCATGAACACTTCTAAGAATCTCTACCATATCAATAAAAATTCTTAGCATGCACTTTTGAAAAGTAGCTGGAGCATTACACAATTCAAAATGCAAATGACGATAGGTGAAAGTCCCAAAAGGGTAAGTGAAGGTAGTCCTTTCCTGGTCTTCTGGTGAAATGAGGATTTGGTTATAACCAGAATAACCATTAAGAAAGGAATAATACTTATGGCTGACTAACCTTTTGAGCATCTAGTCAATGAAAGGAAAAGGACTGAGTTCAATTTACAATGATCGATACACTCTCCACCTAGTGATCATGCGAGTGGGGATTAGATCCTTGTCCTCTTTAAGATTACCATGACTCTAAATTTCTTGGGTACAACCTAAACTAGATTGACCCAAGTGCTATCAGAAATAGGGTATATGATGCCAACATCTAGCAGCTTAAGAACTTCATCTATAACAGCCTCCTTCATGTCGGGGTTTAGCCTTCTCTTTGTGTTCCCTAGATGGTTTAACATTCTATTTAAGATGAATTTGATGCATACACAAGGTAGGTGTGACGACCTAAGTTTTTGTAACACATTTTGTAATACATTTTTCAAAGGCAGGGTGCCCTTAGTAGTAAAAAAATCTCACAAAACAAAGCAGCAAAAATTCTTTTCTTTAGAACTTGTTTTGTAAAACCTAACTCATCACTTCATACATAACATAAGTAGAATTTTGTACAAGATAAAATTCCATTGAAGGAATATACTTTTATTAAATTCTAGAATTCAACTAGTGGTTCACAGTATAGCCCGAGTATTAGTACAATACTTATCCAAATTACATAATCCAAAATTTAAGTCACACCATACATTAAAAACTCTCAATCCAATACAATACAATGGTCTCAAATAAAAATATACATGTCTTCGTGGGATATACCCTGATTAATTATTCTTCCAAATCTTCTTAAGTCTTAAGCTACTAATTCTCCTTCTCTGTATATGAGATATTACAAACATTCAAACATTTACAATATCTCAGCAAGCTATGCTTGGTAGGGGATTCAAGAAGCATAATAATTTGACAATATAATCCTAATACTTCATAATGCCATTATCATACTCATGGATCAATCTCTTTACTTTGTCATATATGTACATTCTTACACATACATACTATATATATCGTATATATATATATATATATGGTCAAAACAATGAAAAATAGTTAATATCTCAAATATCAATAGTCACACTCAGACACATTGAGTTAATCAATCATCCAGACTCTACTGGAAAATACTCCCTCATTTGGGTAGTATCATCACAATCAGCCATACTGAGTTGGTAAAACATCTAGACTCTGCTAGGAAAATACTCCCTTATTTGGGCAGTATTGGCATCTCATTATGCCATCCATCATAATGCAAAACACTCAAAGGACTACTATGCTGCAGTCTAATCCATACCAGCACGCTTGGATAACTATTTTCATACTCCACAGATACCAAGTGTGGAAAATCATCTATGTCATGTCTATATGGGGAGACAAACCGTCACAGTGGTGGCCTTTCCATAATTGCCCCTCCCAACATTTTGCCTCTCTTTGGGCACGGTATCATGATATATATCACATTTCGGAGAGTGGTTGGCCAAACCCTACTAAACCTCATAACATAGCATCCTCAGGCCTATGCCTGTTTAAAACAAAAACCACAAGCCTCCTTGCTTGTATATAAAGTATTCTTTTACTTATCAGACGTCTTGTCTGTTTATATCATCATCCTCGTATTTTTGTATTCTTATACCGAGGATAGGATTTTACTTCAAAGTTAGGAATCATCATTTACAATGAATGATACCCATGTTCATATAAGTTAAGGGATTACCATTCTATATGAATGATTCCCATGTATTGATTTTATACTTATCAGACGATTTGTCTATTTATCTAGGTTGGAATACCTTTTAGTTCATTATTCACTTATGGTTTTCCTCAATTCTAACTTAACCATTTCATATGTGTTTTGGTTGGATCATAAGGGTTTTCAATGGATTTAATACAAGTATTTACATTAAACTTGTCAACATTTCCAGACATAAGATCATGTATTCAACATGTATTTCTCATGTAGATGCATTCATAAAATTCTACTACCTTCAAGTAGTGATTCGTCTCTTCAAATCTTCCATGATCATAATTGACATATAAAATTTGTAAATCCATACATACTATTAATATTTATACAATTTGAATAATCCTATATTTTTTATTCTATCTATATTCTTTGTCAAATCTTGTCCTTAGATATAAAGGATCTTGATCTTTTATCCTATCATGATCTATCTTCCTCAGATAGTGTCTATCGTATTGATCAATAGATCTGATGATTAGAATGATCTTCTAATCTTTCAAATCTAAGTAATTTTTTATTCTAAGTCTTTGTGTATTCCTTTCTTTGATCTGAATCTTTCATAGATCCTTTGATCAACAATATCACTTGTTGATAAAGATCGAGGGATTAGATCTTCTATCATCTAGTTCTTTTTTTATCTAAGTTTAGTTGTTTGATCATCCCTAAGGAGGATGATCTTGGTTCTCTTCCTTGAATCATAGATTTTTCTACAACATACATACATAGATACATAATAAAATACGACATTAGGATGCTTATTGTTCTTGATTATTCAAGATCCTATGGATCTTGTTTGATCATCCTTATCTTACTTATAATTTTTATTAGGATTAGAT
This sequence comes from Warburgia ugandensis, assembly GCA_035236585.1. NCBI lineage: Eukaryota > Viridiplantae > Streptophyta > Magnoliopsida > Canellales > Canellaceae > Warburgia > Warburgia ugandensis. The sequence continues at coordinate 44,076,535 of CP141127.1, read as the reverse complement.
AATTTACTAACCTTTTATGCCATTATTATTATTATTCAACCAGTTAATGTTTTACTGGTTGAAGATAGTTTATTCTATCCTAAGTTTAGACAACTCCTCTTATTTCTAATTGGCTAAGGCTTACTACCTGAAAGGTTGAACACAAAATGGTTACTTCAAACCTCATGTAAGGAGGCATTTAGGCCTTACAAATGTCGAAAGAAGGTAGGGGAAGAGCAAGGCTCTATTAGAGAACCCCCTAACCACCATGTTTAGCATTCACTAGAGTAACCTTACCTCAACTTTTTATAAGGTTTTTATGAGCATTTTTACCCTAAGTACTCTTTCTAATTGATTTAATTAAATCCATGATATTTAAAATGTCATTCATGGGATTTATTATTCTCCTAGTTTGGGCTAAGGATTTGATAATTCCTATATTGTCCTACTAACGATAGCCCTTACTATGATTATACTTCATGATGTATATATATTTAGTGAAGTCCATCTATATGTCATCAATTACCTCTTTTAAGGTATTTTCCATAATTCTATGATTAAAAGAAATTACATCAATAATTATAAGAAATTTAAAGACAATCATGCTAAAATTGAAATATTGACCTGAATTTAAATTTGCTATTTAAAAGAAATTAACTAATAATATTACAACATCTTATTTTAGGAAATTAAAGATAATTACACTAAAATTGGAAAATAGACATGGATCATAATTAAATCAAATTTACTATAAAATAAAATTAATTAAGCAAGTGATCAAGATATCCTTATGATCCAACCATCCGATTTGTCCATCTTTTAGATCTAGGGTTGATATTCCATTAAGAATGCAACCCTTGATCCTTTATGTTTCTATTTCATCCAACATCATAATAACATGATCCTAACCTTAGATCATTCAATTTATAGGTTCAATTGTCCTAATCATTCTTGATCCATCTGATCAAGGAGATCCATTATGATTTTTCATGATCATTTTCTCATTTAAGGGCCTACACCTTGATTTATTTCATATCAATCCAATCCAACCATCACCGTGATTAGATCCTTAGTGGATCTAAATTTTCAATTCTGATCATCCTAGATCTACTTGGTCAAGGGTGTTAGTAAGAGTATTTTTAATTAACAGAAATGTTTGATGCTTAAAATCTTGTTTTTATGGGTTTAGCCTGAACTACCTTCTCTAGCCTAAAGTTGGAGAATCACTGGAATGACTTTGTTTGAAAAGATGTCAGAGAAGAGGTTGTTAGTCATCAAGATCTATTCATAGCATCTTACAAATTGAAAATCAGACTTAAATTGAGTGAGTGATTGCATTTTTAAATTTTTAGCTGTTTTGAAAAGCCGATTTTAGTTTGTACTTTTTTTTATGTAATAAACCTATATAGAGGATTAGAAATCCTAGTGTGATCATCAATCTTAGGGTTTTGACACCTTCTAGATCCAACCATTGGATTAGATTTTCAATTTTACATCATTTTGATCATGATCAATTAATGTTGGAACGAATTTTAGTGATTATCATATGTAATTGCCATTAGAAATTCATAGAAACTTTCTGATCTAAAATTGGAGCAAAAATGAGCTCTTAATTGAAGAAACAAGATTTCGGTTTAAAAAATCAAAGGCCCAGATTTGATCTGGCCATTAGAACATGTTTTAGACGATCTGAAACATGGCAAGATGATCTGGAATGTAACTAGACAATCCCTAAACCTGGTTAAATGATCTGAGCAGCGTAAAGCTCAGGTTGATGCTTGATCTGGGAGATTGGTTGAGACAGGTCAATCTAGACTGTTGGATCAACCCTTCTCATCTAAGGACTAATATTTCTTACCTTGGGGTTTTGGACCTTCTAGATTGATTGGATGGCTCAGATTTTCCATCTGAGCTCTCCATCATAAAAAATTGAAGGTTTCTTATCCTTACTTGATTTTTATTATTTATAACATAAAATTAATTTTAGAAAAATAAAATTATACAAACTAACATGAAATGAGTGTGGAAAGAGTTTCCACCAACCTGATTGCAAGAATTATCCTAATTTGCTTTTCCTTTCTCACAGACAGGATTGCTCATTGGCTTGCTTATACTAAAGTCCTTGCTTTTGAAAGAAAGCGGCTTACTACTAGCTACTTATCTTACTTACTAAAAAACTTTTGCTTTTTTATCAATTGGATTTGCTAGAAAGGGAGAAGGGCATGAAACATAATTCCCAGCAAGAAACATAGGAAATAAGCTAACTATTCTTGGTCCACTAACTTCCTCAAGAAGAAAACTGCCTTTCGCAGACTCCTACCTTCAAAAGGTGGAAAGACTACAAGCTGGAAAGGAACTTACACTAGCTACAATCGCAAGAAAGGAAAGCACCTGGCTTGCAACTTGCTCTCTCACTGGATGGATTGGCCCAGGTGAATATGAAGCCCTAGAACTCAATTAAGAAAAATGTCGGTCTTGTAGTCCAATTTAAAAGAATACCCACTTAATGATACGATCGCCCAAGAATCGCTTGTTTTGTGATTTCCCATTTGATTGCACATTGGATCTTGAAATTTCTTTAGGAGTTTTGTAGATAAGGTAGTATAGGATCGTATGGATGGAGCGATTTGTGGGATTTGATTTGTAATAAAGTGCCTAATTGAATTTAGGTCTCTTGTTCCAATTAGAGAGAGGAGAGAGAGAATGAAAGAAAAGAGATTTTTGGGAGTTTTGGAAATTTGGGAATGAATCTAGATCTGGTTTTTTAGAGGAAGCAAGATAATTACGTGGAAATTTTTATGAACGTTTTTTGGAGGAATTTTTTGTGGGGGGGGGGCGGTATTTATAGGTGTTTTGCATTTTTCATAATTACTTGTAATAATTATGTTTTAATTCTTTTGAATATTAATTTAACATTGGATCCTCCACTACCATATCCTTCTCCACTATTAGCTAGTAGTCGTTTAACCACTCATTACATGTTTTTTGGCTGCTGGATCCATTTGTGGGCACCACGGAGTTGTGAAAGGACCATTTTTGCCCTTTTGTGGAGAAAAATCTGTTTTATTCTCCCGAACTCGAAATTGAGCATATTTAGTGGCGTTGGAATTGTATTTTTAAGTAGATTCTAAATATTGAAGTTTTAGATCTCTGTTGTGGGAAAAATTACCATTTTACCCTTTTATTCATAAAATGGAGAAAATTAGGGACTTTTCATTTTAAGTTCGAATTGAACATACTTAGTGTCATTTCAATCGGTTTTTTAAGAACATTTATAATTTGTAAGTTTTAAATCATGTTTTATTCTCTATAAAAGGAGAATTTCTACTAACCTAATATTCTAGCCTGAAATTTCTGAAAATACAAACTAAATTGATTTTCTCAATCAATTTACAAAAATTGGGGTTATTAGAGTATGGCTAATCCCTTTTATGTCCATTATAGTCCACTCTATAGCTATCTTATGTTCAAGTAGAACATTAAGAAGCTTTCCTTCTAGTTCTTGATTGAGATATGAGGAAATAATCATAAGCAAGGATTCATTAGGTCCTAAGTAAGAATATTTCAAGTTATTAGGCCGTGGTTTTAGGAACAAAGTGCATGGTTTGTCAATTGAATGTACAAGAACTGATTTGGATGAGGGAAGAAGTTCTACTAGAGGTCCCTATATAGAGGTATCCACAATTGGTGCAACATCTAAGAGAGTATTCACTTCATCTATGGATCTATCTGTATCAAAATTGAGATTAAAATGTGCAAGACAAGCCTCAAGTGGATCTATTGTAGAGGATGATGGAAAAACATATGAAATTAGACCTTCAATCTTGGTGACTATGAAGGAGTCATCAAGGTCTCAATGCTAGTGATCAGCATTAAACACATGAAGTTGTACTTTCATGTTGTTGAAAGAAAGTTTCATCACATCGTTATGATAGTTGATGATGGTATTGAACATTGCAAAGAAAAGATGTCCAACAATAACCAAGATCTAACTAATGGACTTTGATGCAGGTTAGGTGTTTGGGTCAATGAAATCAACAGAGAAATATAACTTGTCCACCTATATCAAGATATATTCAACCATGCCTTGTGGAATTTTAATTGATCTATTCCCAAGCTACAACATGGTGTTGGTTGGAATTGTTTCATTGAGCCCTAGTTGCACATAGACAGAGTATGACAACAAGTTTACACTGGCACCTAAATCTAATAGTGCCCTATCAATGATGTGGTCTCCAACAATACATGAAATAAAAGGACAACTTGGATCTTTAAACTTTGGAGAGGTATTATGCTAAAGCAAATTCTTGTTGCTTCAAATAAACTCTCAAGCACATGAATCATTTGTAATATAGCATACTAGTGAGGGCGGTCCCATGAGGAGTGAACTATCATGTTGTTAGTGGTCCTTACTTTAAACTATCTAACGTAGACAAAATTCAAGTGATTTTTTTGTCCTAAACCAAGAATGGAAATTAAAATATGAATATGGAAACTAATTAAAAACAAGAAATGGAAACTAAGAAAAAATAAGAAACATGCTAAATGGGAAACTTTCCAAAAACATGCACTTTCTAAAATAAAAACATTCCTCAATTAAAGACTTCTAATTTTATGACTTTCCTACTAAATAAATTTCCTAAAATAACATGCATTTAACTAAAGAAAACAAATGCAAAATAAGCATAAATTAATCTAGGAAACATAAACTAAGAAAATCATTAAAATGGAAACTTTCCTAAAGTTAGAAGTTTCTGAAGCCAATTTAGGAAACTTTATAAAACTAAAATAATTTGCCAAAATAAATAACTAATGAGATCTAAATAACTTTAATAAGAAGTTAGAAACATGCATGTGAATGGAAACTACAATTAAAGAGACTTTTACTTTTTAAATCCTATAACCTCCTAAAGATGGAACTTTCTAAAATTCATAAAGGAAACTTTATAGACCTAAAGCAATATAAAAAAAACTAATTTAACTACTATAACACAAGCTCCAATAACTAAATTAAGAAATGTTCAAAGGAGAATGGGACTTAGAACCATGGGTATGGTTTTTTTACTATTTGCATGATTCTGGAGTCTAAATATGCTAAAATTTACTGTACCTACAGTGAGTTACTATGCAAATTAACTATGGATATAATAAAAAACATGAAAATCTAAGTGGGTATCTAAGGATTCAGGAAAATAAGATGTTTTGATGGATGGAATTAAAGCACAAAATTGAGGAAAACCCAATTTCTAAATTTCAGCATTTAAAAATAGTCAATAAATCTTGCATTAGAAAGCTATTGAAACCATAAATTTTATGCAAGAAAACAACTCAAATCAAAATTAAATTGATGGAAGAAACATTCCATAATAAGAATTCCCACAAATCTTTATTGAATCATATCCAATTGACATCAAAATTATGCACATAAAACTGTCCACAAAATATGAAAATTGCACATTTTCTCAAACTCTAAAGTATAATGACATGCAAAGAAAACTGATGAAGAAATTTAAGAAAAATAGAGGCTAAATGGGTGAACTAAGGGAAAATAGCCTAAAGCTAAGAGAGAAAGAGTGTAGAAAACATGGAATTCAAGTGGGGAAATCAAGGACTAGACTAGACAAAGAAGAAAGGATAAAGCTGGATGGAAAGAAAGGTGCCAAACGATGAATGTTGAGCAATAAAAACTAAACCAAAGCAAGCAAACTACTAACCTGAATTGGAGAGCAAATAATCAAGAGAATGATTGGAGCACCAAAGGAAGAAAATCATCTATGAAATCCTAAAGTCCATCAAAAAATAACACCAAAGGAAATGTTGATTTCAAGGTGTGTCACAATGCTACTTGGAAAATTCCTATGGACTAAGGAGCTATATGTAGATGAGTAGTTTCCTAACTTAGGAAGGGGTAAAAATGTAAGGAAAGTGACCCTAGGGTTAGGGTATTGAATGAGGTAGGTTATATGAAAGATAAATTAGCAAGACGATGCCATAAACATGACATGAGAGAGAGATAAGAAGCATGGACTGGCAGGTTTCTAATTTTGAAAAGGATATAGGTGTCTTTTTCTTCTAGAAGGAAAGTGGGGTGACATGAGAAAAATTGATTGGCTAGGTGGTTTTCTAAGAAGTGGTAATTGGTTGGATGGTTAAGAAGGGAGCTTAGGAAGGTGAAAGAGTTATGGAATGGTAGGACTCTTGAATAGAAAGTCAAACTAGTGGTGGTCTTTGGTGATGAGGTGAAAAGTGATAACAGGGTGGGAAAAATATCAACATTTGAAGGCTCTCATCCTATTGGCTCATATGCCAATTTTTCCTAATAGATTTTTTCTTAATTATCTTCAAAATAACTCATGGCTAGGTCTCTTGAATCTCCTCCAATCCTAGCCTTCCATTTAGCTAAGCTCAATGGTCTAAATGGCTAACTTTAAGGGCTCCACTAGCTAGGCTTCATGACTGGCTTAGGAAACTTCCTTTGTTTGTTTTCTTGGCTTCAACCTCTGGCTTGAGTGGCTTATATGATTTGGCTTGAATTCCTTAGCTTGGCACCTTTCATGGCTTACATAGCTAAGGTGGCTTGAATGGCTCCCATGCAAAAGGTGGTGGAAATGCATGCCTTACTGGTCTCTAAGATGGTCTTGCCCTTGATCTCGTGTTGGATTTAGGAATTTGAGGCTTTTACTTAATCTTTTGATCTTGATCATCAATTTCATCTTGATCAATCTGGGCTATCGAATCACCATCTTTCTTCCTACAAAAAATAAAAAAATCAAAGTAATTTCCAAAAAATAAGATTAATTACATGCTTACTTGGAAAAATCCTTTGGACCTACAAAATAACAAACTTTTACTTCATTAGGTTAAAAATGCATGTGTTATGAATTTTGGTCTAAAAATCCTAATTTAACGATATAAGTTGTAACACATGTGTACTAATTGGGTAGTTTTTATGTAAAATTAAATACTTATCACACCCGCTAACTAGCATTTTGCTAGTCTCTTACAAAACATGTAAAAAATCATTTATAAAAACAAATATATAGTGTCACTTTTGTAGGTACTAAAGATTGCATTTAACACATGCAATAAGCCCTTAAACCCCTAGGTTACCCTTAGTGGACGAGTTACGCATTGTGAGGGTTTGTAGTGAATCTACCCACAAAATTCACCAAGGTTGAGGTCCCTATTTTATCTTAGAGAATCCTCATTCATTAGCAATCTACTAGTTTTTTCACAACTTAATAGAGAAGATTGATAATTTTACAAATCATAGACATACTAAAGACATTTCATTCTAGTTATTTCTCAGAGTGCATGAGTGTACAACCACATAAGTTTTGACTTCTAACTGGATATGCTTAAATTCGATTGAAAATATATCCTGACCTCAAATCCTCACGGGTATACTCTTAGATAAGGGTTTAAACATACTTCTCTCATTATGTGACTGAATCCAACAAGCTAATAGTTCATATAAATCTTTTAAATGCTAATGAGACAAAGGAAAGTGATCCTTAGGAGTGGATGTCATTACCATGAATAGTAGGGATATTTTACCTTAATTCCTTCTTTTTATCTCCTCTTTAAGGCTATGTTCCTGCTAAGATCAACATGTCATTAACTAGGATGAAATGTAGGCTTACGATAAATTTAGAAAAGAAGAGTGTAAGGATTTCCAAGGTTCAAAATTGAGTAGAGGTCTTCAATGAATATCTGTTAGGACAACTTTTCTTTTGGTTGTGCTTGAAGTGAATATTTCTTTGTATTTTTGTCTTTCTCTTTCAATTTTCCTCCTCTTTTTCTATTTTTGAAAATTCTTTCTTTTCACTTTTCTTTTTCTTTGGCTTCTTTGGAAGAAAGATGACTAATTTTCTCACTTCTTTGATTTTTTGTCCTCTTTTGAACTTTTCTACTAACTCTACTCATTTTGAAAATGGGTAATGGCCATTTATTTTACTACTTTATTTTGGGTTAAGATGAGTGGGGTTAAGAAGAAGAAGACTTAATAATAGGCTCAAAGGGATAACTAGTGGTAGATATATTAGGTAGGCTTTATGTCTTTGGGTTGAACAAGGATGGCCTATATAGTTTCCTAGGTTTCTAAAGCCTATCAGATTTAATAAATTTTTTGGAAGTAAAGCTATTACTCCTATTTATTCATGATAAGTGACCAAAATAAGGATAACAAGATCACACTAAGTTATCTACACTGAAGAACACTATGAAATTACTTATGACTCTCTTAAAAGAAGATATATCTCTAAATTCACCAGGCTATAGGTCTCTGCTAAGTTTCCTCAAGGTCTCTAAGTCATATCTCTCTATTAGTCTTGACTGTGTGTGTGTAAATGGTTTCTAAGAATTAACTTTCATAAAATGCTTTAACACATGAATAACATGCAAAACTAATCATATAAACTCCCATTAAGAGGTGAAAACAATAAAACTACTAAGTTTTGAACATCCAGTTTTCATCACAGTATGGTAACTCTTCCAAAATTGTTTTCTTTTAATCAAGAAAACAAAAAATTTCTATATGCATCTGCGCCCCCAACCTGAATGAAACATTGTCCCCAATGTTTGAAAATATAGGACATCTATATGATAATTGAGTGATGGGGATTCTAAAGCCTTGGGTTGCCTGCCATTAAGCACTAACTTTATCATCTTTATCTAGACGTTAACAATTGAATTTATAATGTATAAGATAGGCCTTTAGTGGATTGATATTACACAATGGCGAAAGAACTTCTGAAATTAAATCTTCAATCATGTTGCAAGAGTCATTAAGATCTAATTGGTGATGGTTGGCATTGATGACATTCAGCTCAATTTTCATATTGCCAAAGGATAATTATAATACACCATTTCTACAATTTATGATTGCATTAGATGTCACTAAGAGTCAACATCCAAGAATTTTTTAGATCTGACTACTGGGGTCCACTATAGGCTAGGTATCTAAGACAATGAAATCAATAGGGAAATAAAACTAGTCCACCTATATTAATACATCCACAACCATACCATGAGGAATCTTAATTTCTCTATCAACTAACTACAATGTGGTGTTAGTTGGCTTAAGCTCACCAAGCCCAAGTTGTTTATGGACATAATTGATCTTACACTCCAATGATGGTGCATAATCTGGTGATGTGAACAAATGAATGCAACAAATGTACACTAATGTATCTGCAAGACTAACTAATGACTTGATTAAACCATAAACCTACTATAATACAATATATGTAATAACCCCAATTTTTGTAAATTGATTGAGAAAATAAATTTAGTTTGAATTTTTAGAAATTCTAGGCTGGAATATTAGGTTATTGGAAATTCTCTTTTTATAAAGACTAAAACATGATTTTAAACTTATAAATTATGAATTTACTTGAAAAACCTATTGAAATGACACTAAGTACGTTCAATTCCGAGTTAAAATGAAAAACCCCTAATTTTCTCCATTTTTATGAATAAAAGGGTAAAATAGTAATTTTACCCATAACTGAGATCTAAGACTTCAATATTTAGAATGCACTTAGAAATACAATTCCAACACCACTAACTACTCTCAATTCCAAGTTGGGGAGAATAAAATGGAATTTTCTCCACAAAAGGGTAAAATGGTCATTCCACACCTCTATGGGGCCAAGGGGCACACATATGGATCCAATGGCCAGAAAACAAGTAATGAGTAGTCAAATCACTACCATCTAATAGTGGAGAAGGAGGTGGTAGTGGAGGATCCAATGTTAATTTAATATTCAAAAGAATTAAAACATAATTATTACAAGTAATCATGAAAAATTCAAAAACATCTATAAATACAAGCCCAAAAATCCTCAAAAAATGTTCATAAAAATTATCAAAAGATTATCTTACTTCCCCTTAAAAACTAAGCCCAAAATCATTACCAAATTTCCAAAATTTCCAAAATTCTCTCTCTTTCACTTTCTCTCTCCTCTCTCTAGATTGAGACCTAAATTCAATTAAGCACTATGTTCCAAATCAAATCTCACCAATCGTACTTTCTATATAATCCTACATTATCTTATCTACAAAATCACCAAATAAATTTCAAGATCGAATGGTGCAATCAATGGGAAATCACTAACAAGCAGTTATTGGTCGATCTTATCATCAACGAGATATTTCTTTAAAATTGGGCTTCAAAACCTAAGTTTTCTCCAATCAGGTAGGTGGAAACTTTTCCCATACTTATTTCATATTATTTTATATAATTTTTATTATTTTGAAATTAGTTTTAGGTTAAAAATTATAAAAATCAAGGATAAGAACCCTTGATTTCCATATGATGGAGGGCTTAGATGGAAAATCTAAGTACTCAATCAATCCAGAAGGACCCAAAACCCCTAGGGTAGAATTTTCATGAAATTTAATCATGTTTTGAGGCTTTGATTGAAGAGGAATTGATTGCATGGGCCAAAATGGATTGTCTAATCTTCTTAATAAGATCGGCTCTTGGGAAGCCAGAGTGGAACACCGCATGGCAATGACATTCTGACAAAATGTTCGTGTGACAGCAGTGGTCCTAGGGGAGCACATTTTAACTTGCATCTAAGTAACGGGAGTGTGGCAACACCTCTGCTCAATTGGACTAGCTCCACTCGAACAATCTGGGCCGTCAGTTCTAGTGGGCCCAAATCTCAGAATGACTGCGAACTTCAATCTTCAATTGTGGAGTTATTTGAACTCCAAATTAAGATCGAAAAGAAGCTATGGAAAGCTTGATATGTCTATTTTCTTATGAAATCATAAAATTTATAAAACTCTTTAAGAAAAATTCTCTTTTGAGGAATTAAGATTCTAATTTTCATTTTCTTTAAGATTTGAGATGATTAGATCTTGGGGATCTAATGTAATGATGGAATAATGTTGAAATAAAGTGATATTTAAGATTTATTTTGACAGATCTAACATAAATTAAGGAATGTACCCTTTGCGGTAGAAATAACCTAAAAATACAAAGGGACCCACTTGATCAATGAGATCAAGCATGAACAGACCCTTGGCATGGATTGAATGAATGGGATTATCATGGAATCCAGTGAGCTCATGGATTAAATGTGACAAAAACAAATGGATATGATCTTTGAACCTTAATAAAGTAAAAGCCCTAAATGTAATTAAAACCCTTGATCTAAAGGAAAAGATAAAAAATCTAATGGTTGGATCATAAGTAAAAATTTTTAATAATATTAATCTAATTAGTTTACTTGTCTTTTATTTCATAATAGAATTGTAAATGTGATTTATGTTATAAATTAGGAAGCATGATAATGTAATTCTTATATTTTAGCATGCAATGCTCTACATGTTATTAGATTGCTATAATATGTTGGTAATTTAATTATCTTACGGTCATGTTAGTTTAAATTTAAGATTTTAGCATGATTCCACTAGATTACTAGTAAAATATCATGTATTTCATAACTTAGGATCATGCTAGTTTAAGTATAGTTTTATTTCATTAGGTTAAGTTACATTCATAGGAAGCATGTTATTATAAATGGTTGTTAAACTTATATTGGATTTAGGCTTTAAATTTATGATTCAATAGTTGTAAAATTTTATTAGTAGATTCAAATGTTACATAGTAGTTAAGATATAATGAGCATAAATCACCAAAAATGTAAACTAATGAAATATAGAGATTCATGGACAATTAAGATTAGTGAATGACTTTGATTTAATATTAGTAAGGGCTTTAGTTAGTAGGAAAATATAAGGATTATCAAATCTTTGGCCCAAACTAAGAGAATAATAAACCCCATGAATGATATTTTAAATGTTCATGGATTTAATTAAAATCAATTAGAAAGAGTACTTAGGGTTAAAATGCTCATAGGAACCTTATGAAAGGTTGTGCTAAGGTCACTTTAGTGAATGCTGAACATGGTAGTTAAGGGGGTTCTCTAATAGAGCCTTGCTCTTCCCTACTTTCCGTTGATGTTTGTGAGGTCTAAACGCCTCCTTATATGAGGATTGAAGTAACCACTTTGTGTTCCACCATTCAGCTAGTAAGCCTTAGCCAATTGGAAATAAGAGGAGTAGTCTCGACTTAGGATGAAATAAGTTATCTTCAACTAGTAAAATATTAACTAATTGAATAATAATAATATGAGCATAAAATGTTAGTAAATTATCTAACCTTAATAAAAATTGTAAATAAGATAAGGATGATCAAACAAGATTCATGGGATCTTGAATGAACAAGAACAATAAAAAGAAATAAATACTTCTTGATGATGATATATATGTAAATATATTGCTTGCAATTTAGATTAAATAGAATATAAGATCTTAGATCTAATACAATAGTAGATATGAACCCTCAATCAAATATGATTCAAGGAAGAGAACTAAGATCATCCTCCTTAGGGATGATCAAACAACTAAACTTAGATAAAAGAAGAACTAGATGATAGAAGATCTAAGCCCTTAATCTTTTATCAACAAGTATAAATTATTGATCAAAGGATCTATGAAAGATAAAGATCAAAGAAATGAATACACAAAGACTTAGAATAGAAAATACTTAGATCTGAAATATTAGAAGATCATTCTAACCATCAGATCTATTGATCAATAGAATAAACACTATTTGAGGAAAATAGATCATGATAGGACACAAGATCTAATCCTTTATGTATAAGGACAAGATTAGACAAGGAATATAGATAGGAGAAAAAATGTAGGATTATTCAGATTGAATAAATATATTGATAGTATGTATACATTTACATATTACATACGTCAGTCAGAATCAGGGAAGATGTGAGGAGATGGATCATTACTTGAAGGTAGGAGGATTTTATGAATGCATCTACATGAGATATACATGTTGAATATATGATCTGTGTCTAGAAATGTTGACAACTGTAATGTAAATACTTGTATTAAATCTCTTGAAAACCCTTATGATCCAACCAAAACACATATGAAATGGTTAAGTTAGAATTGAGGAAAAACCTCTAAGTGAATAGGGAACTAGAAGATATTCCAGCCATAAGTAAATAGACAGATTGTCTGATACGTATGAGAATTACTTTACATACAAGTATGGAGGCTTGTGGTTTTGTTTTAAATAGGTGTATGCCTGGGGATGCTATGCTAGGAGAGTTAATAAGGTTTGGCCACCTGCTCTCTAAAACTTGTTATGATATGGATACCAAGCTTAAGCATGGCTACAAGTCGGGTGGGGAAATTATGGGAAGGCCGCCACTATGACAACCATGGTCCCCCCCATACGTACATGGATATTGTGATTTCTACTAAGGATGGTATAGGTGGATTATTAGGCAGTTATCTAGGCTTGCTGGTATGAATTATGATTGCATGCATAGTAGTCCTTTGAGTATTTTTGCATTATGATGCATGGCATAGTGAAATCCCTTATGATGATGGCATCATGAGATGCCTGGTAATCATGGATTACCGATATTGCCCAAATGAGGGAGTATATCCAATAGAGTCTGGATGATCTATCAACTCAGTATAAACTGGGTTTGATTATGTTTTGAGATATTAACTATTTCTCATGGTTTTGACCTTATATATATACACAAAGTATATAGTATGTATGTGTGAGGATGTACATATGTGACCAAGTAAAGAGATTGATCCATGAGTATGAATAATGGGATTATGAAGTATTAGGATTATACTATCAAATTATTATGCTCTTGAATCCCCTAGCAAGCATAGCTTGCTGAGATAATGTAATTGTTTGAATGTTTATAATATCTCAGATACAGAGATAGAGAGTTAGGAGCTCAAGACTAAAGAAGATTTGGGAGACTAATCATTAGGATATGCCCCTTGAAGACATGTATTTTTATTTGAGAGCATTGTATTGTATTGAGAGGATTTATTATATGGTGAGCTTTGAAATTTGGATTATGTAATTTGGACAAGTATTGTAATGATACTTGGGCTGTATGGTGAACCACTAGATGGATTCTGAAATTTAATAAAAGTATATTCCTTCAATAGAATTTTATCTTGTACAAAAATTGTACTTATATTTTGTATGAAGTGATGACTTGGGATTTTCAAAACAAGTTCTAAAGAAAAGAATTTTTGCTACTTTGTTTTGTGAATTGTTTTACTCTCAATGGCCCTGTCTTTCAAAAACATAATACAAAATGTGTTACAAAAACTCGGGTTGTCACAATATACATGTTGTGGACTCAATCCTAATAAACTGGATTTTGCAGGTGGACTACTTCCTCCTCATCAGGGTTCTTAAGCTTTAGGAAAAGTTAACCTTTGATCATTGAGTTTGGACATAGCTCCATCTTTCCCAATTTTGACTACCCCATGAGGATTAATAGCATGCACAATGAAAGGGCTAGTACAATGAGATCTTAGTTTACCTAGAAAGAGATGCAACCTAGAATCATGTAAAAGGACCCTTTTGACTTGGGGTGCACAATTTCCTCAAAATAAGTCTATCATGAACCATTTTTATTTGATCCTAATATTGCTTTGATGTATCGTAAACACCTCTCCTAATTTCTTCTAACTTTTGAAGTTGGAGTTTCCTATGGGCACCTGCTTTAAAGAAATTAAAGTTGAGTTTTTTTAATTGCCCAATAAGCTTTGTGCTCTAATTCAACTAGCAAATGATAAGTCTTTCCATTAGCTAGTCTAAAAGGGGGCATAATGGGAGTTTTAAATGTAGTTTGGAGTGCATCAATTTTTCAAAGACCATCCATATGATTAGGATTTAATGTCTTTTCTAGAATGTGCTTTATTTCCCTATTGGACACCCCTACATGTCTGCTAGTTTTGGGATGTAAGGTGTTGCAACTCTATGGTTTACTCTATATCTTTTTAGCAAATGTTCAAAATCTTGATTGCAAAAATGTTTTTTGCAATCACTAATAATAAAGAATGAAATACAAAAAAGATGCAATGAGATTATCCTTTAAAAATTGGACCACCACTTTGTAGTCAATTGCCTTGAACACTACAACCTCTATCTACATAGACACGTAGTCTCCTCCCATAAGAATGTATGAATATCCTAAAGAAATAGTAAATAAGCCCATAAAATCTATGCCTCATACATACAAAAGTTCCACAATTATGATTGGGATCAAGGGAATTATGTTTCTACGTCCCATATTTTCTAACTTTTAGCAACAGTCACATGCATACAATAAGCATGGGAATTCTTGGAAATTATTGACCAATAAAATCCACACTGCCAAATTTTTGCATTTTACAGTTGTCTTTCTTGTACTAAATTGGCCTCCACAAGCATGATCATGAAAAAAGGAGATTATACTATTATGAGCAGTATTAGGCACACATCTCCTTAGAATTTGATTAGGACAATGTTTAAATGAGTAATTATAGTCCTAGAGAAAGCACTTAACATCAGATAAAAATTTAGATTTATCTTGTTTTGACTAGTGAGTTGGCATTCAACTTGCAACAAGGTAACTTATAATGTTTGCAAACCAAGGTAACTAAGAAACCTACAATACTTGCTCATTAAAAAAAATAATCTATGATTAGCATAGATTCATTGGTAGACTCTACCATCAACCTAGATAGATGGTCAACTATGACATTTTCAAAAACTTTCTTGTGACTAATATCTATATGAAAATTCTAGTAGCAATAAAATCCAATGGACCAATCGATGTTTAGCATCTTTCTTCAACAAAAGATACTTTCGAGCAGCATGGCCCAAATAGATGTTGACCTTAGATCCTAACAGATAAGATCCAAATTTATACAATGCAAATACAACAATGAACAATTCCTTTTCCATTATGGAGTAATTCAGGTGGGCACTGTTTAAAGACTTGCTAGCATAGTATATCACATGTTGTAATTTTTCAATATGCTATCCCAAAAAAGTATTGATCATTTAATCAAAATTATCACACATGTTTCAAATGGTGAACTCCAATCTGACTATTTAATGATAGGCACAAAGTGAGTTTAGCTTTAAGGCATTCAAATGCTTTCATACATTTTTCATCAAAGTAAAAATTTGCCTTCTTTATAAGAGATTATAAACTGATTTAGAGATCTTGTGGAAGCCCTTGTTGAATCTTCTATAAAATCGAGCAAGGCCCAAAGGATGAGTAGATCTCCTTCACCATCCTAGGATGGGAAGATAAGATATGAGATCCGCTTTGGCTTTGTCAATGTCAATTCCATTTTATGATGTGATGTACCCTAGAACTATTCCACTTTTTACTATGAAATGTTGACCTTTAGCACTTCAATTTTCTTTTGGAACCTACCTAATACTAAGGCTAGATGGGCCACGCACTAATTGGAAGATGACCCAAATACTAAAAAGTCAAACATAAACACCTCTAGAAACTTTTCTACCATATTGAAGAAAACACTCATCATACACCTTCAAAAAGTTGCAGGTGCATTGCATAACCGAAAATGCGTGTGCCTATATGCAAAGGTTTCGAAAGGACAAGTGAAGGTAGTCTTTTCTTAGTCCTTTGATCCTATAGGAATCTGGTTATAACCATGATATCCAGCAAGAAAATTCTAGTACTCATGTTCAGCTAACCTTTCCAGCATTTGGTCTATAAAGGGAAGAGGAAAGTGGTCTTTCCTTGTGACCAAATTCAATTTTCAGTCATTTGGGTCGGGACTAATTCATTATCATCATTCTTAACTACTATGACACCAAATTTCTTGAGTACAACTTGAATCAGGCTAACCCAAGAACTATTAGAGATTGGATATAATTCTTATATTTAGCAACTTAATGACCTCTACTTTGACTACTTCCTTGATATTAGGGTTTAGCCTTCTTTGCCTTTCCCTAGATGGTTTAACATTATCCTTGAGAGGCACTCTATGCATGCAAATGACTAGACTTATTCCCTTAATATCTGCTATGGACCACCCTATAGCTATCTTATGTTCTCTAAGAACATTAAGTAGCTTACCCTCTTATTCTTTGTCTAAATAAAAAATGATGATTATAGGTAGGATTCTAGATGGACATAAAAACACATATTTTAAGCATCAAGCAATGGTTTTAGGTCTTGAGTAGGGGGTCTCTCAGTAGATGTTACATTAGTTGACTCAAGAAGTATAAGTGGCTCCACTTCAGTCTTACATTTAGAAGTATCTAATACATGTACTGTATCCAATACTGCATTTAGTTCATTGATGAAATTGTGTGTATCAAAATCCTATCTAAATTGAGGAAGAGATGATTCAAGTGGATCATAGAGGGAGGATATAAGAATGGTATCATGGACTAGACTCTTGATCATATTGACTTCAAAAGAATCTATGGAGTCTAGATGTTTTTCGACATTAAAGACATTCAGCTTAATCATCATGTATCCAAAGGACAATTTAATGATTCCATTCTTACAACTAATGATCACATTAGATGTACCCAAGAACGAAAGTCCTAAGATAACCGTTATCTAACTACTAGCACAGCTACGGGTTAAGTGTCCAAAATAAAAAAAATCTAAAGGGAATTAAAAACTTCAACCTTCATCCAAACATCTTCCACCACACCATGAGGAATTTTCAATGATCTATCTACTAATTGTAGTATGATGGTGGTAAGTTTCATCTTGTCCAAACCAAGTTGCACATAGACTAAGTAAGCCAACAAGTTTACATTAGCCTTTAAGTCAATGAATGCCTTATCAATGGTATGTTCCCTAATCACACATGATATAGTAGGGCACCCAGGATCCCTATACTCCCAAAGGGTGTTGTACTGGATAATTGAGCTTACCTTCTCAATAAGAAATGATTTCTTTTGCAATATTTAGCCTTCACTTTTTGGTGCAAAGATCCTTTAGAGACTTGACATATGAAGGTATTTCTTTAACGACATGTTAACATTAACATGTTTGAACGCACCCATTATTTCATGAAAATTACCATCATTCTTTTCCATGTTAAGTCTTTGAGGATAACTAACCTTCGGAATATTTGGTGCATCTAGAAGAGGTTTAGAGGAAGGGGGAGATGCTTGAACCTTCCCTTTACCTTATTAAATTGTGTAGACTTCCTCCTTAATAACTATGGAATCCTTAGTTAGTCCTACCTTTTTATCCAACTATTTTGCACTCCACAGTAGTAATCGATTTGGCTTATTCTTAAAACTTTTGGTCCTGAAAGAAGTTGCCAATTTCAAACTAAATGTAGGATCTGGTACTGTCTAACTAGGGAATTTTCCTTTCTCCCTTTCACATGAGGTAGAAGACAACTAACCCATACAATATTCCAACTTTGCAATGGATTGAAAGTTGGCTTACAAAGTTTGCTTTGTGCCATTATGAAATTGTAAGGAACATTGTATTAACATATTTGGGGTTTCCTCAATGGACAGTTTCTTTGCTTATTGTGGAAGCTATTGAAGAATTTATTGGTGAGACATTGGAGCACGAGGAAAGGCTTT
Source organism: Warburgia ugandensis (assembly GCA_035236585.1). Classification (NCBI taxonomy): domain Eukaryota; kingdom Viridiplantae; phylum Streptophyta; class Magnoliopsida; order Canellales; family Canellaceae; genus Warburgia; species Warburgia ugandensis. Next base: position 44,058,108 of record CP141127.1, on the reverse strand, counting down.
GAGCATGGGGAATTCTAGGTGGACGCCCTTGGTGGTTATTCTTAGATCATGACAAGTTTTGATACTTAGCCCATCTAGGATTGTAGGTATTAGAATATGGGTTATTGTTACTAGGGTATCTAATTGCAATCATATCATTCACTTCCTCTGAAGACTATTCAAGGAACATAGAACTAGATGGTCATGAAGTACATAGAAGCACGAGATTAGAACAAATCAAGCATACCTCATATTAAGGTTGAATTGAAGAACCATTAGAAAATGTGAATGTATCTAACTATTGTGAAAGTCCATCTACTTATCAACCATATAGGCCAACATATTTATTTTGCTATACAAATCTAGAGTGGCTCCTATCTCATATAAACCATCCTTTCACTAAGGCGATAATTTTCTTTATATTATAGTTGAGTAATCCCATTGCTAAGAAATTTCAGATAACATCTGAAAGAAATTCTAGGCATCCACATCACTTTTAGTCATTAAAGGCCCATCACTAGTGGCATCAATCATATGTCAGTTTTGTGCAGTCAGACCTTCCCTAAAGTATTGTACATGGTACCACTTCTCAAAGCCCTAGTGTGCACATTTCAATAATAAGTCCTTGCACTGTTTCGATAAATTTGCTTGCTAGTTGTTCTCATGATGTGATGAAACATACTTCAAAAGAATTTAGCCATGCCTTTGTTTATTCTTTAAAGCCCAGGGAAAAGCCTTAATCAAATCAAATAATTAAAGATGTTATGGTATTTGAATGTTGCACATATGTCAAGATATTCCTTGACATGGTGGTAGGGGTCCTCTTTATCTAGATCGTAAAGTGTAGGTAAAAGTTGGACGACACTTGGTTTTAACTCAAAATGTTCTGGTTTAGTAGTAGGTAACACCATACATGACATGGAGTTAAATTGGACAAGGGTAGAATAATTTCTCAATGGCTTGTCCTCCATTGCTTCATTGGCCATTTTTACTTTAGGGTTATCTAGATCTACTTGATTGCATAACCTTTTCCTTGTGGTCCATTCCATCTTAGGATCTAAAAAGACTAAGTCTAGGTTCAATCATCGATGGTCATGTTTACACTAGTGCTTAGTGCTGTTGACTCAACTTTCTGTACAACCAAAATTATTCATTGTATACAATGAAAGAGTACTTTTTTTTTGTTCAACCTAAACTATGGAAATACTAAGTGCTATACCCTATATGTAAATCATACACAATCAATAAGCAAACATAAAACTACCCCTAAGGCAAAACAAGCTGATTTCTTTTTCTTTATTTTTCTACATGGGGAGAGGCATTTAGATTATTTCTAACCTAAGTAACTCCTCCTCTCTTTTAGAATTGTCTTACTACTTACCAGTTGATCCCATCTTGATCAAACACTTCACACCTCCTCAGATAGTTGTAGGTAATGAGTTATTCGGTGTGTTAGTAAGCTAGCCATTTAAATAGCAATGAAGCTATTGAAGTAAGGACTACTAGAGTGACAATTATTTTCCTCCCTCCAATAGGGTACTATGATCTTGGGGACCACTATAGGTCTCTTCTAATTGAGTCTAATTTAATTTGAAAGGCTGGGATATGTTAGCTAATGATTAACCTATGTGGGCCAAGGGATGACAATGAAATCCACCCTTGATCTTGTAGGTGTGATTGCCCCTACTAATTATTTAAACATTTACATGGTATTTCGATCAATGGTATTTGACCATCAAATAACAAACGTGCCCTAAATTTGTAAGAAATGCAATAAACTAATGAAGCTACCTATATGCTACATAATAAAGGGTCAAGGCCTCAATAGAATGGACACTATAACTCCAATAACCCATGTTATTACCACGACTTGGGTTTTTGTAACACGTTTTGTAATGTATTTTGAAAGGTAGGGCCCTTAATAGTAAAAATTATTCACAAAACAAAGCAGTGGAAATTCTTTTCTGTGGAACTTGTTTTGTAAAACCCAAGTCATCACTTTATACATAACATAAGTAGAACTTTGTACAAGATAAAATTCCATTGAAGGAATATACTTTTATTAAATTTCTGAATCCATCCAGCGGTTCACAGTACAGCCAAATCCATTATAATACTTGTCCAAATTACATAATCCAAACTCAAAGCTCACCCTACAATGAAATTCTCATTACAATACAACACTCTTAAACAAAGCAAAATACATGTCTTCAAGGGTATACCTTGAAGATTATTCTCTTCAAGTCTTCTATCATCCTGAGCTCCTAGCTCTTCTTCCTGTATCTTAGATATTGTAAACATTGCAACATTTACAATATCTCAGCAAGAAATACTTGGTACGGGATTCAAGAAACATAATAATTGAGAATATAATGCTAATACTTCGTAATCCCGTTATCCCTAAACATATTCATGTCTCTATTCTTTACTTTGTAATATATGTACATCCATATACATACATGTTATACATGGTAAATCAGTTAAATTTATGAAAGTAGTTAAATATCATTCCCAACTAAGCTGATCAATTCTCTTCATTATGAGAATTCAGTATTTCAGCTAATCCTACACTAGAAATTTCCCTTCCAGGGAAATATTGGTAACATATAATTACCTAGCATTTCATCATGCTAAAACATAAGGCATTTCACTATGCCTACTCTCATATGCATCATAATGCAAAATAATCAAAGGGCTACCATGTTGCAGTCTGATCCGTACTAGCATGCTCAGATAACTGCCTTGTTCACCACTGATACCACGGTGAAAAATATTATGTCACTGCTCATAGGGCAAGGTATCATCAAATCATCAAATTTCAAGAAGCTGGTGGCCAAACCCTCATAACTCCTCTAGCATAGCATCCCTCAGGCTTATGCCTATTAAAATAAAATCACAAGCCTCCAAGCTTGTATGTAAAATAGATTTCACACATATCAGACAATCTGTCTATTTACTTAGGGCTGAAATATCTTCTAGTCCCCTATTCACTTAGAGTCTAGTCCTTAACTATTTTATATGTGTTTGGTTGAATCATAAGGGTTTCAAGGGATTCAATACAAGTATTAACATTACTCTTGTCAACATAAGGTCATGGGGTCAATCATGTATATCCCATGTAAATGCATTCATCAAATCCTCCTACCTTCAAGTAGTGATCCCTTTTCCCAGATCTTCCATGATCCTGACTAATGTATGTAATCTGTACATCCATAGATACTATCAATATATATAAATTATGAACAATCCTATTGATCACTAGATCTAATGTTTATAATGATCTTTAAATCATTCGTATCTAAGTATTTTCTATCTCTAAGTCTTTGTATGTCCATCTCCTAGATCTTGATCTTTCATAGATCCTTTTGATTGATAATCTATAGTTGTTGATAAAGATCAAGGTTTTAGATCTTTTATCATCTAGTTCTTCTTTGATCTAAGTTCAGTTATTGGATCATCCCTAAAGAGGATGATCTTGGGTTTCTTCCTTGAATAATCTTTGATCAAGAGTTTGGATTATCTAATCTAATAAACTAGAATTGATCTATAACATGCATACTAATAAACATGCATACTAGATACAATACAATATTCTTATTCTTATTGTTCTTGATCATTCAAGATCTAATGGATCCCATTTGATCATCCTTATCTTACTTACAGTTTTTATTAGGGGTTAGATAATTTACTAACCTTTTATGCTCTTACTATTACCATTCAACCAGTTAATGTTTTGCTAGTTGAAGGTAACTTATTTCAACCTAAGTCAAGACTGTTCCTCTTATTTCCAATTGGCTAAGGTTTACTAGCTGAATGGGTGAACATAAAGTGGTTACTTCAATCCTCATGTAAGGAGGTGTTTAGACCTCACAAACGTCAATAGAAGGTAGGGGAAGAGCGAGGCTCTATTAGACAACCGCCTTAACCACTATATTCAACATTCACTAAAGTGACCTTAGCTCAACCTTTCATAAGGTTCCTATAAGCATGTTGACCCTAAGTACTCTTTCTAATTGATTTTAATTAAGTCCATGAACATTTATAAGGTCATTCATGGGGTTTATTATTTTCCTAATTTGGGCCAAGGATTTGATAATCCTTATATTGTCCTACTAACTATAGCCCTTACTAATTAAGTCCAAACTAATCAACTCTTATTTGTGTCATGAAACTCTACTTTCTCATTAGATTCCATTTTTGATGTTTTATGCTCATTATTTCATAACAAGTAGATCATATATGAATTATAAATTTAAAGCATAAAACTACATAATTGAACAACTTAATAATAATGATATAAGGTAATTAAAATTACACTAGCATGATTTTCAACTAATATACCTTAATAACTCAATTTAAACTAACATGGTCCTAAGGTACAATCTCATACTATGAAATCCTAGCATGGTCCTATGTTACAATGTCATGAAATCATACTAACTTGATCCTAAGTTACAGTTGCATAAAATCATACTAACATGCCCCTAAGATAATTAAATCTAGCAACCTATTATAATAATCTAATCACATATCATGCTAAAGTCTAAAAGTTGCACTTAGCATGCTTTATAACATAAATCACATTTAAAATGCTTATTATCAATTAATAGAAAATGAAACTAATTACATTACTATTTTTAGAAACCTTTACTTATGATCCAACCATTAGATCTTAGATCTTTTCCTTTTAATTAGGGGTTTTAATTACATTTAGGTGTTTTTCTTTATTAAGGTCTAAAGATCATATTGCTTTGTTTTTGTCATATTCAATGCATGATTTCCCTGGATTTCATCATTTTAACATTCATTCAATCCATCCCAAGGATCTAATCACACTTGATCTCATTGATCAAGTGGGTTCCTTTGTATTTTTAGGATTTTCCTACCATAACGGGTAGATCCCTTAATATATCTCAGATATGTCCAAATAAACCATTGATATCACTTTATTTCAATAGTATATCAATATTAAAATTGATTATCAAGATCTGATCACCTCAGATCTTGGAGATCTTGGAAATTAAAAACTTATTTCCTAAATACAGAAAGTTTCATAAGATATCTTCTCCATTTTTATCATTTCATAAGAAACTAGAGGTTGTAAGCTTTCCATAGCTTCTTTCTGATCTCAATTTGGAGTTCAGATGACTCCTGAATTGAGTCTAGAAGTTCACAGTCCATTCCTAAGGCCTAGATATGATCTGGGCCCATCAGAATGGACAGCCTAGATTGTTCGGGTGGAACATCCGAGCAGAATGCTCTGGTCGTCATGCGCCCGTGACCGGGCCGGGAGACGGACGCTCCCGCTCAGGACTGTCGCTTATGTGCGGTTGTCCCATTGGGACGATATCGCGCATGCTACACACAGGTGGCATGTGATGTTTCCGTCCGGCATTTTGCACGCCGTCCTGGGGACCCTGATCCGATCGGGAGATCGGACAGTCCATTTTGGACCGTCCAATCAATCCCTTTCAATTGAGGGCCCAAAACTTAATAGAATTTCATGAAACTTTTACCCTAGGGGTTTTGGACCCTTTTGGATCGATTGGTAGGGTCAAATTTTCCATCTAAGCCCTCAATCATCATTAATTGAAGGTTCTAATATTTACTTTATTCTTACAATTTTTCACCCAAATCAAATTATAGTAAAATAAAAATTTTATTAAACAACAATAAATATGTCTAGGAAGTAGTTCCACCTACCTGATTGGAGAAAAACATTGGTTATATAGTCCAATTTAAGAGAATACCAATTTTGATGATAAGATTGCCCAAGATCCACTTATCTTGTGATTTCCATTGTTTGAACCATTGAATCTTAAAATTTCTTTGGGTGTTTTGTAGCTAAGGTATGGTAGGAAATTTTATACGGTGGGATCTGTGATATTTGATTTGGAACAGAGTGCCTAATTGAATTTAGGTCTCTTGTTCCAATCTAGAGAGAGGAGAGAAAAAATGAAAGAGACATCTTTTGGGAGTTTTGGGATTTTGGGAATGGATCTATGTTTGGTTTTACAGGAAAAATCAAGATAATATCGTGGTAATTTTATGGACACTTTTAGAAGATTTTTGGGGGTGTATTTATAGGCAATTTGGGCCTTTTTTTCATGATTATGTGTAATGATTATGGTTTTATTATTATTATTTAGTTAGCGTTGGATTCTCCACCTCCACCTTTTTCTCCATGACCAGTTGGTAGTGGTTTGACTCATGCTTTCACATGGACTGCTCATAGGATCCCTGTTTAGGTCCCCTGTGGACCTCACATAGTGTTAAAAGACCATTTTGCCCTTTATGTATAAAAAAATTAGGGTTTATTCCCATGATCTCGGAATTGAGCGTACTTAGTGGCATTGGATTCATGTTTCTCAGTACATTCTAAATTTTGATGTCTAGGATCTCGATTATGGGTAAATTTACTATTTTACCCTTTTGTCCATAAAATAAAAAAATTAAGGATTTTTCATCCATATTTAGAATTTGTCATGCTTATAGTCATTCTGAGGGGTTTGCTGAGTTCAATTTCAATTATACATGTCTCATCCCTTAATTATAATTTTATGAGAAGTACATTCTAAATAACTCAAATATTCCAGCCTAGAATTTCTGAAACTCAAACTTTATTGATTTTCTCAATCAATTACAAAAATTAGAGTTATTACAATTAGTGGGTTATAGCTGAGCATAGTGTATGACCCTAAAATTTGGGCCAATTTTTGTGGATTATATTACATTTTTAATGGAAATAAATAAGAAATTTAATTTTGTGGAAATTTAATTCTATGAAGGTGACTCTGGAAATCAAAAAAATTGATTTGAAACTATCAAATTTGGAATGTACGCATCGATATGAATCCAACAACACTAAGTTTGCTAAATTGAAACTCAGGTGAATAAGTTGTGATTTTTCTCATGAGGGGTACTTTTATAATTTCACCATGTAGGCCCCACATGCAGAAATTGAGGTTTGATAGTAAAGGGATGTCGAAAAACCCATCATGAGTAGCAGTCACACCTCTATGACTAAAATCTTGATGTTTCATAAGAGAAAAACATCATAATGAACAATTAACATAAATTAATTAAAATAAAATAAAATAAATCAAAATACTTAAAGGAGGGGCCAAGTTTGATACCGGCACCCCCACACTTAAGAAAAAACTAGAATAGACATCACGTCTCTTCCTAAACCTGACGAAAATGAGAAACTGACTTTGGGAAAGAAGAAAGAAAAGAAGGAGGAGAAGAGAAGGAGAAGAGAAGGAGAGGAGAGGAGAGAAGAGAGATGGAAGAGCAGGAGCCCTCCCTCAGGAAAACAGTCTTTGCCGAAAAATTGGGATTTTAAAGGTTTTGGCGTTGGGGTTAACCAGAGAAATAGAGCTTGATGGCTACTACAGTTACTCTAATCTCTATTCACACTGTTGATTCTAATCTACTCAAGAGCACGATCAAAGCCCTTTTGGTTCATTGTGATCGGAGGAGGATCAACATCGAATTGAAGGGAAAACAGTACACATGTGGAAAGTTGTTGGAAAAATTCAAGAGATGCATCTTCTCTGGCAATGATAGGGGTTTTAATCACTACCCAAGTAGGTCTCTGCAAACCAAACCTCCTGTTGCTTTGATTTCTTGTGGATTCATATAGATCTAGGGTTTTAACTAGGATTTGAAGCACCTCTTCAATTTAAACAATAAATTAGAAGAAGATTTAACTATCCCACAAAAAAATCAGAACACCTATGATTCTATTTGAGTTTAGATCAATGATATGAGGTAGTAGGTGGTCAATCTAATGGCTTACAGTAAACCTTAGTCATTGGATTGTCTATAAATTGTAGAACTAATTTCTTTTAATTGGTTTTGCCATTAGATCACCTGTACAAATCAAGATATATGTGAATTTTGACGGATAGTTCACACAAATTAGAGCCTTTGATGGATCAGATTCTTACCAGATGACTATGAATGGTGTCCAGATGATACATAATCTCATCGTAGGAATTTATCATTAAAATTAGATCATAATACTATATTTAAAATCATTAAAAGATAGATGAGGATAAGGATCAGAACACTTTCGACTGTTAGATTACTAATTGAGAGAGTGAAGGCCAAATTAGAGAATGATCTGATACTATTTTCCCCATATGAATTATGATCAGTTAAATACAATTTAATTAGTGAGAGGAATTAGAAGAAATATATTGATTTGATTCAAAAATAGAAAATTTATGGATCATATTACATTAAATGATAACTTGATAGGGTTATTAATCCTATACATCAACAAAATGCATGAATTGAATGTTGTAAAGTGCTAATTTGCATAAACAATAATGTGTAACTACACGAATTAGTAGGATGAAAATAAAAATGATGATGATTCATTGATAAATGATTCAAAATTCCTAGTCTGGGATAGACAATAGATGTAAAATTTGATTGTTTCATGATTTTCACTTAAATCATGAAATGAATAAGATCTACATATAGAGGTGTAAAGAAATTTGACAATTTGATGATTTAGGATGATTAGACCGTTATATCATAATTAAACCTAAATATCTATGTGAATGTGAATGTATTAAGAAAAGAATTTTATGCACTGTATAGATTGAAGCACGCATGGTTGATCATGAAAAGAGAGTGATTAAAGCTAGTGGAATTGAAGAACTCATCACATGAGATAGGTAAAAATTTAAGAACACATGTCTAAATTGTAAGATTCATGTTTTAAACATGATATTTTGAATATTATATCATTAAAATGGTACATGATATAGTATACTTGCCTTTGGTTATGCTTTAAATTGTTAATGATGGACATGAGTTAATTAGAATGCTTTCATGCTTATAATTCATGCATATTATGCAACCATTATCAGATAAGCATGATCTGATCATATACGATCTTATATGTACGTTTGTGAAATTACATCCATAGTACATATGTACCATCTCCTTATGTGATGTATGAGTTTAGGTTTATATTGTACATCCTTGGTGGATTATCACCTATTAAGTGAGGATGTTAATATTGTTATGAAAGTTTTACATGTGTCCAAGAACATGCAAATCGCCTGTTATTACAAAGACCTAAGAGTTTTGTTTTTGATAAGTATAGGCCTATGGATGCTATGCTAGGAGAGTTATGAGGGTTTGGTCACTTGCTTTTCAAAATTGATGATTTTATGGATACCATGCCCTATGTGAGGATAAAAGTTGGGTAAGGCAATTATGGGAAGGCCCTACTATGAAAGTCTTGTCTCCCCTTTTGGACAGTGACATGTTATTTTCCACCATCGTATTAGTAGAGTACCTATGTAGACATCCAAGCACTACTATGGATTGGTGCTGTGATTGCATAGTAGTCCTTGTATTTTGTGCACTATGGTGCTTATATGATGGCATTATGAGATGCCTTATGTGACGTGGCATGGTGATATGCGTTATATTATTTTAATAGCAAAGGTTGGAGGATTATGGACCTCATATAATGTGGGGTATGAATATTATATGTTGATATACTAACAGAAGCTAGAGGTTTATGAAACCCACAGGGTAAGGGGTATGAAAATGAGACCCAGTATAGTCTGTGAATAGAGGTTATGAGACTTATTGATTATATTCATAATCTTGTATGTCTTTTAACAAGTTCAATATATGTGGTATAATTTTATATGCATATGATTGAGGGCATAGTTTCATAAAAGTTTTCATATGGGAAAATGAATGGGTAGATCTATTATGTAGAGTATGGTTCATGGAATTAGATTATTTTATTTAGATGACAAATAATAAATATAGATACTTAGTTTATTAATAGATTATTGAATTATGAAACATGTTGTAAATTCCATTCAATATGATTGTTATGGAAGTGAATATTCTGATTAGTGTGGAATAATTATTTTATATTTAAATTTCATATGCTTCTTAACTCTCCTACTAAGCATAGCTTGCTAAAATATTGTAATTGATTTTTATGTTTACAATATCTCAGATACTGATAGACAGGAGAAGATGTACACAACACAAGGAATCTAACAACCATACTTTTGTGCTCAGGTATACACTTTATTAATGTTTTTGTGTTGTGTAGTTAGTTATTTGGATTATGGATTTTGGACATTTAATATAATGTTTATAGGGGCTGTGTAAGTGAACCACTGGATGGGTCCTGTTTTCATAAAATGCATATCTATCTTCTAGAAAAACTATATTTATGTATAGTATGGGAGTGAAGGTAACATCCAAGTTTTTTAAATTGAATTTCAAAGAAAAATCTTCCTTTGTTTTGAATTTGTAAAAATTTTGGTGCACCACATTTTGAAAATAAACATGAAAAAATGTTTTGAAAACCCGGGGTGTCGTACTTGGTATCAAAGTGGTTCATCTAGTCACTTTCAGCCCTTTATATTCAATAAAAAGATGACAATCCAAATATAGCTTAGGATGTAGTGAGTTGATATAGATTAGGATAGAATTAGTTAAGTATTAGAGAGAATAAGTTAATATAGTTAGCTTTCATAGGAATAGTAAACCATGAGAAGATGCCCAAAGTAAGACAACCAAGACAACAATTTAAGAAATTATTGATTCTACTATTGAGAATAGTGAACAAGGGAATCAAGTAGTAGAAATAGTTAAGTGAGTGTGATAGAACATCCCTTTTAGCTACAAGGTACCCAAATACCATAACTTATAGCAGTGAAAAATGCTCCTATCTAGGTTTAAATAGAAATTATGCCCAATACCAATGTTCAAAGATAGAATACCCAACATAGGTATATACTCATTATTCACATATACCAAGTGTAAGAGTAAGAAGTTTAAAAAGTAGCGAATGATAAATTAGAAAAGTTAGTAGAGAAAGTATTAGAATGTAGTCTTGGTTTGTATTGGCAAGGGTGAAATAGAAACAATTAAGGAATAATAAATTGAAGAGGAGAAATAGGAACAATTGAGGAATGATAGATTCAAGAGAAGAAAATTTGGAAGAATTGCAGTGTTCCATAGAAATGAAAGTGAGAACTAACATGTACCTTGAAATTAGAAAAACTATTTTAGAAATAACAGAGCAAACAAATCTATAGGGATAATACTACTTAGAAAGGATTGAAGGAAATAATGAGTACTTTCCATCCTGCATATAATTAATGAAGGAGAAGGAATTTATTAGTATATAGTAAGCAAATCTCATTAGGATAGAGTACGAGTATAGGGTTCATATAAACAAATAACGGCTTGATGTTTGAAAGAATTATATCCCAATCTAAAAATTTAAGTTATTAACAAGAATCTTATTACAATTGTAGAGTGTGAGATGACTTCTAAAATTGAGAAAATTTCAAGACAAACCTAATCATGAAGCACTATATATATATATATATATAATCTCAAATCTTTTAAGACGCAAGTGATCCACACCAATACCACAGAGAAATTAGGAGTTGTATATTCCTTTATTATGTATAATTATGTTAAATATGAAAGTATTGGTGCAAAGTTGGACAACGGAGTTGATATGATAACTCTAGTTGATGGATAAGTCAATAGCACAAGGACTTATTCAAAGGCATGCTTATTAAGGTTTATCTAAGGAATGATAAGTATATCCTCATTTGATATGATGGGCTTGGGTATTATCCTAAGATTGAATTGATATGCAAAATATTAGACAATATGGATTGTCATAAAAGATAAAATCATATATTAATGATAAATAGCTTTTTATTGCGAAGATAATATACTATAAATTCTTACATTATATCAGCCGTAAAGGGGATAAATACATCTATAGAGGTTGACATGTAATTTTGACAATTATAGTTATTATAAATGATGAATGATATAAGATTAAGAAGAAAGATAGAGTTAAATGTTAATAAATAAATAAAATTAAAATCATTGTGCAGGAGAAATCCTATGCAGCACCAAATTCTAGGTCTCTTTCTTTTTCTTCTCCATTTCCCCCTCTTCTCTCCCTATTTCTCATTGCATTCTCTTTGCTCTTCCTAGACTTGTAGCCCTCTCCCACTTCATCTCCGTCTCCCTCCAACCATCCTCTTTCTCTTTTCTCTTTTCCCTATTTCCTTTTCCTTATTTCTTTTCCATCTTTCCTTTCCCTCTTTTCTCTTTAGTTTCCTCTACTCTTTGCATTTTCATGTGTGTGCACCCTAAAGTAAAACCTACTTAGTCATAAGTGTGCATGATGAAGATTTAAATTCTATTACAAGAAACTACTGTTTAAATAAGAAAGACCTGTTTTTAATCAACATCACTAGATGGTTAACTAGTGGTGATTTTGGTAATAAATTCATATCCCTATACACGAAGAATGGTCGGTGGGATATATAAAAGATAGCAATTTTGAGTAATGATAAACTGACATTACTTATGAAGGTTAGTATACTTTAAGAAAACAAATGATTTGGATTTGTACTTTATTTTGAGAAAGATTCTTGAACTATCTATTCTGAAAGATCAGATCTGATATTTGAATTGTATTTGAATTTGAGATATTCCATCAATTATTTGATTTGATGGAATTCTAGTTTATTTCACTAGCAATTCATCAGCTCTATGAATTTGGACTCTTTTGGTGAAAACTATTTGTTTACATCTATGCGGGTAAGTGATATAAACCTTATCTAATAAATGAAGTGAGTGAACTTGTTTGGATCGTATGTTAATGGAGAACATTCCAACCATTTGTATTGATATGTAATAATTGAAACATTTTAGTACCAGTATTCAAAGTAAGATAGGACTACATTGGTATTTGGAAACACCAATGGTGTTATTTAAGTAATTGAATGTGACTGCACAGCTAATGCTATTTTAGTTGTTCAATTAATGCTATTAGTTTCATGTTTGCTTTGAGAAACACTGAATGTATTATTTCTGCGTTTGAATTTGAATACACCAAAGGGTGTAAGTTTAATTATTAAATTCTGATTTATATCAATGTTATCTTCAGTATTAGTAATTGAATGTTTGTATCTATACTTAAATCAAAGAGTATTATTTCTGATTATATGAATGTAAGGCTGTAAATATTATTACAGTAAATTGGAATTTGAGAATGGAAAATATGTTCTTTGCTTTAATGGTGATCTTTTTACTTTGGATTCATATGTGAAATTGGATGGATGAGTTTGAAAAATAATCTGTTCATGAATACAATTGTAATTTTATGATATGAATTGATATCTTATACTAAATCATTGCTTGAAGAAATGAAAAAGTTATCATTCTAAACATATGTTGAAGTGATAGAAGGTTATTTGATTTGTGATTGGAAATGTGAACATTAGTATAACTAAATCAATGGAATTTAGGATGGATTACTAATAGAAGATTGTGGGATGATATAAAAATCTTCCATTGTATATGGTTATGATGGTGATGCATGCATAGTTAAACATTTATCAATTGATGATGTTGTAATATGTTTCCACTGTACTAATGAAGGATTTGGATATTATGCTTGAAGTTGTAGAGATGGGTAAGTAATTCTCACTGCATTAAAAGTTGTTATAACATGGTAATGTGTGGGATGAATAATTACTTCTGTTATAATGGATATTGGGAATGTAATGAGATAGAGTCTCAGAGATATATATTATTTATGAATGAATCGTTTATTAAGTGTATCACAATCGCATGCATTAGATGTGAAAGTTCAAAAAAACAAATGAGACTCTGCTGAAATTTTGTTAGAAATGTTGATACTTAGATTTTAGAAAATAGATTGATTCATAATGTCAGAATTGGTTAAATATATGCAAAAGAGAATGAGAAGTGTATATTAGCTATTCAAAGTTATTGTAAAGAGTTATATGGAAAAGAGAATAGAAAGTTTGATTTGCAGGTAAAGATCATGTGTTCTAAGAATCATTACAATCGAAGGAGTTATGAAGTTGGAACTAAGGGAAAATTAGTCTTGAATTTATTGCCTTTTCAAGATTGTAAAAAGAATTGGGATGGTGATTATAAGTTAATCATACATTGGATTTTAAGAAAAACATACATTGGATACTAGTTGGATTAAAACATGATTTTACCTATGGGGTGATAATACATTTTCTGTGGATTTAATGAAAATAAATGAGGAATTTAATTCCATAGAATTTTTGGAAACCCAGAATTTTGATTTGAAACTATCAAATTTGGAATGTACGCATTGATATGAATCCAATGACACTAAGTTTGCTGAAATTGGAGCTCAAATGAATAAGGTGTAATTTTTCTTGCAAGGCGTATTTTTATAATTTCACCATGTAGGCCCCACTTGTAGAAATTGAGGTTCGACAATAAAGGGATTTCGAAAAACCCATTCTGAGTAGCGGTCATACCTCTATGACTGAAATCATGACATTTCATAAGGCAAAAACATCATGATTAACAATTAACATAAATTAATTAAAAGAAAAGAAAATAAATCAAAATACTTAAAGGAGGGCTAGGTTTGATACTAACACCCCCTACTTAAGAAAAAATGAGATACATCACGTATGTTCTTGAACCCAACGAAAATGAGAAATCAATGCTGAGAAAGAAGAAAGAAAAGAAGAAGAAAAGAAGATGAAGAAGAAAAAGAAGAAGGAGAAGGAGAAGAGAAGGTGAGGAGAGAGGAGAGAAGTGAGAGGTGTGGAAGCCCTCATGTTGAAAAATGTTGCCTTTGCCGAAAAACTAGGATTTTGAAAGTTTTGGGGATAATCGAAGAAAGAAAGCTTGGCAACGACAATGACTACACTACTCTCTAATCCCACAATTGATTCTAATCAACTCAAGGGCACAATCAAAAGCCCTTTTGTTTTATCATGATCGGAGGACAATGAACACCAAATTGAATGAAATAGTATGCACACAAAAAGTCATTGGAAAAATTTAAGAGAAGCACCTTCTTTGGTGATGATGGGGGTTCTAATCACTACCTAGGTAGGTCTTAGCAAGCCAAACCTTGTGTTTCTTTGATTTCTTGTGGATGCATATAGATCTAGGGTTTTAACTAGGATTTGAAGTAATTCTTCAATTTAAACAGTAACTTAGAAGAATAATTAACTGTGATTCTATTTGAGTTCAAATCAATGATCCGAGGGTGAAGGTGGTCAATCTCACATCTTGCAGTAAACCCTAGTCATTGGATCGTCCATGTAAGGTAGATCTAATTTCTTCTAATAGGTTTTGGCTATTGGATCACTTGTAAAAGATAGATCAGACCCCTTTTAAACACTATTAGCCATCAGATTCTCTTTAAAAGGTTGATCAGACCACTTAATCTTGTTGTAAAACAATAAATCATATATATCTATGAATTTTGACTGATGGCTTGCACACGTCAAAGCTTTTGATGGATCGGATTCTTACCGGATGACTTTGAATGGTGTTCAGATGATATACAATCTCATCCTAGGCATTTATCATTGAAATTAGATCATAATATTATATTTAAAATCGTTAAAAAATAGATGAGGATAACGATCAGACCACTTTTGACTGTTAAATTACTAATTGAGAGAGTGAATGCCAGATTAGAGAATGATCTGATATTGTTTTCCCTATCTGATTGATGATTAATTACATAAAATATAATCAGTGAGTGGAATTAGAAGAAATATATTGATCTGACTCAAAAATAAAAAAATTTATGGATTAGATTACATTAAATGATAACTTGATAGATACATCAACAAAATGCATGAATTGAATGCTATAAAGTGCTAATCCACACAGACAACAATATGTAACTATGCATATTAGTAGGATGAAATTAAAAATGATGATGATTCATTGATAAATGATTCAAAAATCCTAGTCTGGGATAGACAATAGATGTAAAACTTGATGGTTTCATGCTTTTGAGTTAAATCATGAAATGAATAATATTTGCATATAGAGGTGTAAAGAAATATGATGGTTTGATGATTTAGGATGATCAAACCATTAGATCATAATTAAACCTAAATATCTATGTATGTGAATGTATTAAGAAAAGAATTTTTGTGCACTGTATAGATTGAAGCATGCGTGTTCAATCATTAAAAGATAAAGATTAAAGCTAGTACAATTGAAGAACTCCTCACATGAGATAGGGGGAAATTTAAGAACACATGTAAAAAATGTAAGTACATGGGTACCATTTCATTACGTGATGTATGAGTTTAGGCTTATAATGTACATCGTTGGTGAATTATCACCTATTAAATGAGGATGTTACTATTGTTATGAAAATTTTACATATGTCTATGAATAGTTAAATCGATTGTTACTATTATTATTTTACGCCTGGGCATGGAGGACTGAGAGTTTTGTTTTCGATAGGCATTGGCTTGGGGATGCTATGCTAGGAGAGTTAGGAGGGTTTGGCTTCTCACTTTCTGAAATTGATGATTTTATGGATACCATGCCCTATGTGAGGCTAAAAGTTGGGTAGGGCAATTATGGAAAAGCCCTATTGTGAAAGTCCTATCTCCCCAGAGGGACAGTGACATGTTATTTTCAGCCATGGTATCAGTAGAGTACCTATGAAGACATCTAGGCATGCTATTATGGATTGGTGCTACAATTGCATTGTAGTCACTGTATTTTGTGTACTATGGTGCTTATATGATGGCATTATGATATGCCTTATGTGACATGGCATGATGATATGCCTTATATTATTTTACTAACAAAGGTTGGGGGATTATGGACCCCATATAATGTGGGGTATGAATATTATATGTTGATATACTAGCAGAAGCTAGAGGTTTATGAACCCCACGGGGAAAGGGGTATGAATATAAGACCCAGTATAGTTTGGGAATAGAGGTTATGAGACTTATTGATTATATTCATAATTTTGTATGTATTTTAACAATTTCAATATATGTGGTATAATTTTATATGTATATGATTGAGGGCATAGTTCTATAAAAGTTTTCATATGGGAAAATGAATGGGTAGATCCATTATGCAGAGTATGGTTCATGGAATTGGATTATTTTATTTAGATGACAAATGATAATTATAGATATTTGGTTTATGTATAAATTATTGAATTATGAAACATGTTGTAAATTCCATTCAATATGATTATTATGGAAGTGAATATTCTGATTAATGTGGAATAATTAATTCATATTTAAATTTCATATGCTTCTTAACTCCCCTGCCAAGCTTTGCTAGCTGAGATTTTGTAAATGTTTTTATGTTTACGATATCTCAAATACTGATAAACGAGAGAAGATGCACACAACACAAGGAATCCATCAACTATATTTCTGTGTTTAGGTATACACTTTATTAAAGATTTTGTATTGTGTAGCTAGTTATTTGGATTGTGGATTTTGGACATTTGATACAATGTTTATAGGGGTTGTGTAAGCAAACCACTAAAGGGGTCCTGTTTTCCTGAAATGCATATCTATCTTCTAGAAAATCTATATTTATGTATAGTATAGGAGTGAAGGTGACATCCTGGTTTTTTAAAATGAATTTCAAAGAAAAATCTTTTGCTGTTTTGAATTTCTAAAAATTTTGGGGCACCACCTTTTGAAAATAAACATGAAAAAGTATTTTGAAAACTTCGGGTGCACACTTAAGCTATCCTTGTTAATGAACTACTAATTAATGTAAAAATTCTAAATAATATGCACCAATTAAATAAATGAATATGGACTATATGAATTACACTACCATCCACAATGCAAACAAAATTAATAATGCAATCCAATCTAGGAAAGGGAAAGAGTTAAAATTTCTCATAGTTGGGTCTCGGATACAGTCTTCTTGTATAAGGGTGAGACCATGTACATAACACCTTTTTTGAGTTAAGATGGCTCACCCTTGACCGGTATTATTACAACCCTTATTTGAATGAATCATGATTAAAAAAACCATTCATGACTTCACTACAAATTCACTCAAAAATATAAGTAAGTGATTCTAGTTTCTCCTCCAAATTCCTACACAAATAAAAATTAAAGTGACTGTGAAAATCTTAGGAACTAAGGAAAATATGCAAACTAATGCAACTACAATGTAAGCAATCTTAAGAACTACACCTAGTGGTAAAAAACTTAAGCTACATTCGAACTAAAATTTTGTCACAAGTCCTAAACAATGGCACCAATAACATGATGTGTTTTAAATAATTCAATAAGTGCACAAGTCCACTACAGCATAGAGAACGAAAATATGGGTTGATCCCATGAGGAATCTATTTTTTATTTTTGTGAAATTTAAATCAAAATATATTTTAATCTAGCCAACCAATTTAAGAAATTAAATCAAATATACTTAAAAATACTAAAGAGATTTTCTCAATTTTAGGGTGTTGCGTAGTTAAGTTGATTATTCCATGCACAATTTATCTTCATAGGGTTCAAAATGTCTAAGATTTTCTAAACATAATTAATTAACATAACATAACTAGTATCTCAACCTTAAGAAATCATTAGTTATATGAGTTAATTTTCTTGACCTATAATTGACATTTAAGCATTTGTAAAACTTAAAATTACTTAAATTGAACATACCTAAACCTAAGGTGGTTTCATCCCAAACCTAGGATAAAAACAATAGCCTAGTATATTTACTCCTAACACTAGATTAAAATATGAATTCAAAAGTACTAATAACAATTACCTAATATTAAATAGAACATAAACTAAAACATTAAACAACTATTAAGGAAAATATCAAACTTCACAAGGAAAAGTAAAATTCATTACTTTGATATTAAATTGTTACAAGAGAGGGCCACCTGGGTTTTTATAATACCTTTTTGAAATGTGGGGCCTCTTGTTTGATAATTCCTTTAAAAAATAAAGCAATGAAAATTTTTATTCATTGAAAGTATTTCTAAAAATCTCATGTGTCCTTTCATTAACAAGCTCAAAGACTCTATAGTGGAATGAATATCGCTTTCCTATTAAAAATTCAGCAGAGCTTTCTCTATTTTTTGGACATATACGCATTTAACACATGCAATGTGGAACACCTAATAAAAATATAAATAAGCTTTCATTGTTTTCAAAACAAATATATAAAACTTACCACATTCCAGAACCTCCTGTCACAACCAAATCACAATACATTGACTAAATAAAGATGAGTCCACTACTTCAATTTAAATCTACATTCACAATTTCTAATAGATCACAAATAAAATGTTGTGGTAAGGCTTAATCCTTAGATACTAAAAATCCCAAACTTCGAAGATTATCACTCCATAGTTGCTTTCATGTCCTCGGCTCAACCTATTCATCCTTCTATTCTAATTCTTTAGATCTGAGACATTATAGACAATTACAATGTCTATACAAGCTTGCACTTATGTAGGTAGAAAAATCTTGCTATTTTGACATGTAGTTATTGATTTGCATAACCAATGTAATTGAGCAATTATTCATATCTAAAAAAAATCATGATGTCTCAAAACACCTGCTTAAGATAAAATCATAATTTCCCAATCAGACATTATATAAAAGTAATTCACATGTCCTAAGTAGGTAAGTTGAGAAATCCTATGTATTTCAATGTTTGTGAATGTATAAATACGTTATTTTTTTTGTATATATCTTATCCTATGTCATTATTATTTCATAAACATTTAGACATACAAGAATACTTTTCCATGCATTCACATAATCGCTTGGTTCCATTCATGACACATGATTACTTTAAGATCATTCATTATGTATGTACTCTTGCATTCACCTCACCTACTTTCCTTTATGAGCATACTACATTTAAAATTTGTATATGATTGAGTACATGATCATGCATAGCTAACAATGATGCTTGATTAATCCAATACATGAGTAAACAAAACCTTAGAAACATAATTAGTCTGGAAGAATATGTGTGTGTGTGTGTGTGTGCATGCGTGCACGCATGTGTGTGTATCAAAATCAATCAGTAAAATCATCCTCAAAGAACATGAATGTAGATAGGGACTAAGCTGACATGACTTTATTGGTGCATGTATAATCACAGGCATTCTTAAATTTAACGATAACTTCAACTCTAGGATAATTAAAATGATACCTTGAACTGTCTAGAAAATCTCTCGAATATAGGCTCTCAAGTAAAAACCACCATTGATAAATCCTTGAAAATGAAATGCTCTTTGAGAGATGCTTTGTCAAGGAAAATATTAAAGGTTTCATAAATATACTTGCCAAGTCATGCATAGTACTCACTCATACATAACATATAGGGTGACAATTTAATCTTGTCATGAGGACACTAGCACACCTATCTTACCAACAGGGACCTCCATGCTATTCAATGCTTTTGGACTATCCACCTCTCCTAGACCATCAACAACACACCTCACAATGTTCAATGCTCCTGGATAGGTCCAACTCTCTTGGATCATCATCATCACACCTCACAATGTTCAATGCTCCTGGATAGGTCCAACTCTCTTGGATCATCATCATCACACCCCACAATGTCCAATCCTCCTCAATAAGTCCAACCCTACTAGACAATTGTTAACACACCACACAATGTTCAATGCTCCTAAAAGGTCGAACCCTCCTAAACCATCATTGGGCCTTATAGCTACTTAGTGAGTACTTGCCTCTGGTTCTACCAACTTGAGCCACCATTGAGCAATTTTTCCCTAAAATCAAATTAAATACTTCACAGGGCATATAGCTACTTCATGAGAGATTGCTATAGAAACTCTGATGAAGTTGAAAAATCACTTTCTAAATCAAGTATAATTAGAAAATAGAAATTTTTAGGTTTTACACTATCTCATCCATGAATATGAAATCTCAAATGATTTACAAAGTGTAGGACTTTTTGTATATAATGCCATGTTTCATGTGTCATCATAGTTTCAAAACCAAAGTCCAACTAGTAGTAGAGCTCATCATATCCTCATTGTTTACTTATTGTCATAAGTAAGACTAAAAAGAAAAGCATGAAACCGAAATATCACAAGTTTCCTACATTTCCACACAGAATCACAAGTGATACTAAATAGGATATAATAGTTGAACAATAACGATTCAAGTAACCATTCAAAGTCATTCATTTCAAAGGAATGAAAATCTTCAATGCATAATCCCAGATCCATTTCATAAACACTAAGAGTCTAATCATTCATGCTTTGCTTATAGCTCATTACTATTGCATTCATACTCATTTGATAATTCACTTTATGTTCAAAAGCAAGCATCCTAATGTCACTTCAAGAAACAACAATAGTTCAATCATTCATACTTTGTTCACTGCATATGATTATTTACTCCCTCATGTATAATACAATAGTTTCTCAAGTTTCACATAAGTCAACCATGTATCCAAGTCTAATGGTTATATAAGATGAGTCTTATAACAAACTATAAACACATATAATGAACTGAACTATAATTAGATCAATGGTAAAGTATATATTAATTGTAGTAAACATGTTATCCAAGTACTATCTTACCTGATATCCTTGAGTAATGTGAGGTCAAAGTTCTCAATTTATTATCGAGTCCTTCTTTCATGCTATAGTTTAGTTCATCTATTGTTCTCAAATACATCTAAGTGAAATGAAGTTTCTCATTCTCAAGTTATTCATGTTGTTAGTTAATCTTCTGTCAACTAACCATTAAGTACTTTATATTCAGTGAGGTACATTGCATATGCTATTAACATACTTGTCCATTAACAACTAGTTTTACATATTTTCTAGCTATCCAATGGCATTCATTATACATTCATAAGTCAGAAAAAGTTTAAACACATAATCAGTCAATATAATCAAATATAATAACCGTACAACATGAAAAGATCATCAATATACTAATCCAAATTATGAGTCTAGTTAACCTACCTACATTGCTCCACTAAGAACTATAATTTTTTAATGTGTGGTTCAATCTTAATGGATAATTTGGTAGTTCAGTTAAATAGTAACCTATGTTTATATGCTGACCTTAACTTTTAAAGGTGTCACTACTAGTCTAACAAGATCCTCTCAGTCATCCTATAGAAGGGCAGCTTCAGTCTATCTAGTTTTTCTTATAACAAGTTTAACATTGTCTATAATATTTTGCGAGTTAGTACATTGAGTTTAAAACCCATCACTGAAGTTGGAGAGGATTTTGTTTTATGGAAAGGTGAGTTTTCTTATGATTGATCCTGCTAGTCTTGAAGGGACAATTTTTCACTAGCATGTTCAATCAATGTTGGACACTTATAGCCCTCTAAAGAGAAGATTCAATGTTCCTAGCTTGAATGATAGTGTGTGTGTGTGTGTGTGCATGTTCTTAATAGTTTAAGCCAAAATTAGTCTTTCTAAGTACTATTAGAATTTAAAGCTTTCTACGGAGCATACTACAGTATCTTAAGTGATTTAGGGAAAACCATGTTTAAAGTGTTACAATGCCACTAGATATAGGCATATGTGTATAAGTTTCTATCTAATGAGGATATTTAACACTCTTTTATTTGGGGAATCATAATTAGGCAATGTTGGTATTTTCAAGTTTAAGTTTAGTCATTCAATCCATGATTTTGAGAAAATGAAATGTATCACTCAATAACAACTACATTTTCACATGCTTTGATAATTTTTTCATTAAAGAAATACACATTCAAGTCATAATTTACATAAATTCATTCTTATGAAAATATATTAGTTTTTAATCTTTCCAAGATAGAAAATCTTAATCCACCTACCTCATGTGGTGCTTGTGACGACCCGGGTTTTTGAAAATATGATTTGTAAAGTATTTTGAAAGGCAGGGCCCTTAAGAGTGTAAAAATTTTTCGCAAAACAAAACAGCGGAAATTCTTTTCTTTAGAACTTGTTTTGAAAACCCAAGTCACCACTTCATACATAACATAAGTACAATTTGTGTACAAAATAAAATTCCATTGAAGGAATATACTTTTATTAAACTCCAGGATCCATCCAAAGGGTTCACAAGATGTACCAAATCTAGTACAATACTTGTCCAAATTACATAATCCAAAACTCAAGCTCACCATACAATAAAACTCTCAACAAATAAAAATACATGTCTTCAAGGGTATACCTTGAAGATTATTCTCTTCAAGTCTTCTATAGTCTTCAGCTCCTAAGTCTCCTTCCCTGGATCTGAGATATTGCAACAAGTACAATATCTCAGCAAGCAATGCTTGGTAGGGGATTCAAGAAACATAATAATTGACAATGTAATTCCAATCCTTCATAATCTCATTATCCTCAAACATACTCTTTACTTTGTAAGTTATGTATATCTATATACATACATACCCTTCATGGGTAAACCAATTAAATTTGTGAAAATAGTCAAATATCATTCCCAATTAAGCTGATCAATTCTCTTCATTTTGAGAATTTAGTATTACAGCTAATCTCATACAGGGAATTTCCCTTCTTGGGAAACATTGGTAATATACAATTACCTAGCATTTCATTATGCTATAACATAAGGCATTTCACTATGCCTGTTTCCATATGCATCATAGTGCAAAATAATCAGAAAGGTTGCTATGTCATAGCCTCGATCCGTACTAGCGCTCGGATAATCGCCTGTTCACCACCGATACCACGGTGGAAAATATTATGTCACTGCCCGTATGGGGGCAAGACTTTCACGTGGTGGCCTTCCCATAATTGCCACCACCCGACTTTTAGCCTCTCATTGGGCAAGGTATCATCATATCATCAAATTTCAAGGAGCGGGTGGCCAAACCCTCATAACTCCTCTAGCAATAGCATCCCCTAGGCTCATGCCTATTAAAACAAACTCACAAGCCTCCAAGCTTGTATGTAAAATAGATTCCATATATATCAGACCATACGTCTGTTTACTTAGGGCTGAAATATTTTCTAGTTCCCTATTCACTTATAGTTTAGTCCTTAACCATCTTATAGGTGTTTGGTTGGATCATAAGGTTTTCAAGAGATTTACTACAAGTATTATCATTACTCTTGTCAACATAAGATCATGAGTACAATCATGAATATCTCATGTAAATGCATTAATCAAATCCTCCTACCTTTAAGGATTGATCTCTTTTCCCCAATCTTCCATGATCTTGACCGATGTATGTAATCTGTACATCCATACATATTGTCAATATATAAATTATGAACAATCCTATTGATCACTAGATCTGATGTTTAGAATGATCTTTAGATCATTCATATCTAAGTATTTTTCTATCTCTAAGTCTTTGTATGTTCATCTCCTTGATCTTGATCTTTCATAGATCCTTTGATTGACAATCTACTCATGTTGATAAAGATCAAGGTCCTAGATCTTCTATCATCTAGTTCTTCTTTGATCTAAGTTCAGTTCTTGGATCATCCCTATGGAGGATGATCTTGGTTTTCTTCCTTGAATCACCTTTGATCAAGGGTTTGGATTATCTAATCTAATGAACTATAATAAGTATACTACTAAACATACATACTAAGTACAATATAGTGTTCTTATTCTTATTGTTCTTGATCATCCAAGATCTAATGGATCTTGTTTGATCGTCCTTATCTTTCTTACTGTTTTTATTAGGGTTAGGTAATTTACTAACCTTTTATGCTCTTATGATTATTATTCAACCAGTTAATGTGCATGGTTGAAGGTAGCTTATTCAAGCCTAAATATATTTGCTCCTCTTATTTCCAATTGGCTAAGGCTTACTAGTTGAATGGGTGAACACAAAGTGGTTACTTCAATCCTCATGTAAGGAGGCGTTTAGACCTCACAAACGTCAACAGAAGGTAGGGGAAGAGCGAGGCTCTATTAGATAACCCCCTTAACCACTATGTTCATCATTCACTAGAATGACCATAGCTCAACCTTTCATAAGGTTCCTATAAGCATGTTTACCCTAAGTACTCTTTCTAATGGATTTTAATTAAGTCCATGAATATTTATAATGTCATTCATGGGGTTTATTATTCTTTTCCTAATTTGGGCCAAGGATTTGATAATCCTTATATTGTCCTACTAACTATAGCCCTTACTAATTAAGTCCAAAGTACTTTATTCTTATTTGTGTCATGAAACTCTACTTTCTCATTAGAATACATTTTTGATGTTTTATGCTCTTTATCTCATAACAAGTAAATCTACTACTAACATTCAACCATAAATGAAGTATAAATTTAAAGCATAAAACTACCTAATTTAACATTCAATGAAAATGAGGCAAGGTACTTAAATTAAATCTAGCACCTTATGATAAGAATGAACACATATCATACTAAACTCTAAATGTTATACTAGCATGCTTTATAACATAATAATATAAAATGAAACTAATTATATTTACATTTTTAGAAACCTTTACTTATGATCCAACCATTTGATCTTAGATCTTTTCCTTTGATTAAGGACTTTAGTTATATTTAGAGAATTTTCTCTATTAAGGTCAAAAGATCACATTGATCTATTTTTATCATAATCCATCCATGATTTCCTTGGATTTCATCATATAAACATTTATTCTTTCCATCCCAAGGATCTGATCACACTTGATCTCATTGATCAAGTGGGTCCCTTTGTATTTTTTTTTTTTTTTTTTTTTTGGGTTTTTCTACCATAAAGGGTAGATCCCTTATTTTATCCAAGATCTGTCCAAATTAACCATAGATATTACTTTATTACATTATTATATCATTGCTAAAATAAATTTTCAAGATCTGATGACCTCAGATCTTGAAGATCTTAGAAATTGGACGCTTATTTCCAAAATACAGAAAAATACAGAAATAAATTTTAGAAATATTATGACTTCATTAGAAACTAGAAATTACAAGCTTTCCATAGCTTCTTTCGGATCTCAATTTGGAGTTCATATGACTCCACAATCTTAAATTGAAGTTTTCAGCTGTTCCTAGGGTCCAGATTTGATCTAGGCCCACCAGAATTAATCTCTCTAATTGAGGGTCCAAAAATGGTCCGATCTTTCTGAAACTTCTACCCTAGGGGTTTTGGACCATTCTGGATTGATTGGTGGAGTCAGATTTTTCATCTGAGTACTCCATCATCATGAATTAAGGGTTCTGTTGTTTACTTTATTTTTACCTTTTTATTACCAAAATTAATTACAGTAAAATAAAAATTACATAAAAAAATACTAAAAATATATGAAAAGGATTTCCACTTACTTGATTGGAGAGAAAACCTCATTTATATGCCCAATTTAAAAAAAATACCTTGTTGATGAAGATATAGCCTAAAATCCACCTTTCTTGCAAATACCGTTGTTTGAACCGTTGGATCTTGAAATTTCTTTGGGGGTTTTGTAGAATAGATGTGTTGGGATGTTTTGAACGGTGGAATTGATCAAATTAGATCTAGAACAGAGTGCCTAATTGAATTTAGGTCTCTTGTTCTAATCTAAAAAGAAAAACAAATTGGAAAGAGATTTAGCTCTTGGAAATTTTGGGGTTTTGAGAGGGATTCTAGATCTAATTTTTCAAGGAGATTGAAGATAATTTCGTGGGGATTTTATGAGGATTTTTGGAAGATTTTTGGGGTTGTATTTATAGGCATTTTGGGTCTTTTTACATGATTATAATATGTTATTTTTTTAATATAAAATGACATGAAAGTCTTCAATGCTCCCATGCCTAACTTTTCTTCCCCATGACTAGCTGATCTTTGTTGACCCATGTTTCACATGGGCTGCTGATCAAATTGGTTGTTGGGGACGTGGTGGTCCCCATGTGGGCCCCATGTGGGCCCCACATGGTGTAAAAAGTCCGTTTTGCCCTTTATGCATAAAACTTTGGGTTTTATTCCCATGATCTCGGATTTGAGTGTACTTAGTGGCGTTGGATTCGTATTTCTCAGTACATTATAAATTTTGATGTTTCATATTTTGATTTTTGGAATATTTTGATTTTTTGGGTAAAATTACTATTTTACCCCTTTTGTCCAAAAAATGAAAAACTTAAGGATTTCTCATCCGAATTCGAAATGTGTCGTGCTTACAGTCATTTTGAAAGGTTTGCTAAGTTTAATTTCAATTTTACATGTCTTATGATTTATTATACTTGTATAAAAAGTATATTTTAAATAACCCTAATATTTCAGCCCGAAATATCTAAAACTCAAACTTTATTGATTTTTCTCAATCAATTTACAAAAATTGGGGTTATTACAGTGCTTATCCTTATTTCACATGTGTATCGGTCATAGATTTGATGTTGACTGACTGATCTAAGGTTCTAGATTATGATGACTAATTGATAGTTGGATTATGTAGGGTTTGTGATTCAATCATAGATCTGACTTTTGGGGATCGATGGATGGTCTAATCATGATGAATTGTTAGATTAGTTATAGATTTTCCATTGCTATATTGATCAATGATTGAATCATGATGGATGGTTGGATTGGTCATAGATCTAGTGATCTAGTTCCTAATCATGATCAATGGTTAGATCTATGTAGATCTACATGGATTGGATGCAGGACAGGGTTCATTAGTGCATAGTGGCCACTGAGGAGGAGGAAATCAAGAGTGACACCATTTGCAAGTCAGGCATTGGTGGCCTATGATGGGAAGGGAAGAGAGAGATGGGTCTGCTATCGTGAGGCTTGCTAAGTGTCGCTATGGAGCAAAGAAGAAGGGAGAGAGGGGGGTTCTGCCATGGTTGGCCTGCTCAAGTGGTGGTTGGGCTATGCTGATGGAGTAAGGAAGAGGGAAGGAAGGAGGTGGGCTAGCACCCAAGTCCAGCTACACTTACTAGAGGAGGCAAAGGAGGAAGGGTAAGGGAAGGTGGGTTCTAGTGGTGGTCGTTGGCCCTGGCTCGATTGCCTTTTGGAATTAGACTAAGAAAAGAAGAGGGAGAAGAAGGACATGGGATGGGTTACCACAGGTCGGCTCAACTGGAGGGAAGAAAGGTTTTGTGTTTATTATGCCTTTGATGGAGAGGAGGAAGTTGGGTGTGGTGCAATGTCTTTGTTGTTGTGTTTTATCACAAGTGCATGGGTTATTGTAGTATAGCTAATGCAACTACAGATTCATCCCACGAGGACTTGACTTAAAAAATGGGAGTTTGAACAAAATTTAATTTATAAAAATTAAAAATAAATAACAAAAATTATTAGAATTGGAATCAGAATTCAAATCAAATCAACTTCTAAAAGTTATAGAATTTCTAGTTCTAGAATAAACAAAATTAAATACTAAATAATAAAAAAAACTACTTCCCTAGCTTAATCACTATCAATATTTTCAAATATGGTATCCATGGAGTTGATCAACCTTCATATCCATGGAGTTGATCAACCTTCACAAAGTTGTTGATGTGGTCTGGGTTTCTTTTGATTTGGGTGGAACGAAGGAGAACAGAAACTGGGTTTCCTCCAAAAGCCGATTCCAAGGACAAAAGTAAAGGAGCAGAGGAATAATGCAGTTTGTGTAGGCATCGTTTGGTTTTTGGACGTCATTTTGTAGATGAGTGGGAGACAAAGGTGAGTCAATGATGAGCTGGAGGAAGATGGGGGAAAGGGAAAGAGGAAGAGGAAGAGGAGAGGAGAGCTGAGGGTGCGGTGCTCAACTGTGGAGGTGTGACTGGAACTAGGTGTGATCAGTGATGGGAGGAGAAGGTGATACAGGCTGTGTTGGTGATGAAATAGAGAAGAAGAGGAGAAGATGATGGGGATGAGTGGTGAATTGGGTAGAGGAAGAGAAGGAGGGAGAAAGAGAAGAACGAGAGAGAGAGAGAGAGAGAGAGAGAGAGAGAGTGCTGGGAAAGAGGAGAACAAATGGGTGGAGTAGAGGACGAGAGATAGAGGAGAGAAGTGGGAGAAGAGGGGGATTGATGGGTTTGTGCGGCTAGGAAGAGGGAATAGGAGGGAGCAAAGAGAGGGAGATGTGGGAAGAGAGAAGAAAGGGGTGAAGTAGAGGTGAGAAAGAGAGAATGGGAAAGTGGGAAAGAGAAGAGAAAGATGAGAGAGATGGGGGATAAGAAGATGAAAGGGAAGGAGAAGAACGTGGGAGAGAGGAGAGGGGATAAAAAAACATGAGGAGAGAGAAGAGGAAGTAGGGAGAGAGGGAAGAGGGCATACTATTTAGTGATGGAAGATGGTGGAGAGAAAGGCAAGAGGAAAAGGAGAGCGTGACAGAGAGTGGGAAAGGAAAGAGAGAAGAATAAGAAAGAGGGAGTGAGTGAGGGAAAGAGAGTGGAGAGAGAGAGCTATGGTTGCATACCTCTTTTCTCTTATAACCTTCTCTGCTTCTAATTTGGTTTCCCCACTTTGCTTTGGAAACTCTACAAGTGAAAGTTTCCTTCTCCTTGCTATTTCCCTTTTGTCAATGATTCCTAATTAAGCTCAATTATCTTCTAGGAAACTATCCTAACCATCTTTATGAGTGATTTGGCCCATCCAATGCTCTTTAGGATAATCTGCACCATTAACTTTTGATCTTAGCTATCCATGCCTCTTTTGGTTAATCTGCAAAATAAAGGACCAAATTAGAGTCATCTGAACCATACATTAATCATCCAATGAGCTCTAACGATCATCTAATCATTGATTTTGACAAATTAAGGTTTGGATGGTCAATTGAAGCTAAATTCAAAATCAAGATAAATTTTGCAAATTTGAATAGTTAGATGATCTAAATGAATGCTAAATTAGGGGCATTTGGACTAAAATTGAACACTTAACACACCTTCTAACCACCATTTTCCTAGTCTCGAGCAAAACATTCAGAAAACCAGATTTCAAAATTTTCAAAAATTATTTTTCAAGTAAACTCCTCTTTTTCCTTATAGAATTATCTTCAATGAATCCTTCAACTTTAGTAAACTATTAAAAATAACTAAAGAATTCAAAACCCTACCCATATGCTAAAGATATTCCGCTTAAGCTCAGATCTTGGAGTAAGTGTATGAGTATACAAGCTACCTATGGAATAATCTTTCTCTCTAAGTAGACTTCTAACTTTTGAACTCCATTTGAAATATGTTTTGACCTCAATCCTCTCTATTGACATATGCTCAAAAATAACATCTCTTGGATAAAGGGTTCAAATCATATCTCTCTTTTAGATATGTGAGCGGAGTCAATAAATGCAAATTTATCTCACATATACTCATGAAGAACAGGAGTTACTAAGGAATGTAGTTTTGATCTATTTAGAATGGATGCCATTACCTTTGAAGATTTAGAAATACTACTCTTTAAACCCTATTCATTCATTTCTTTATCATGACTATATTTCTCATAGAATCAATAGATATTTGATTGGGATGAAACATAGGCTTAGGAAAGGGTACCAAAGAAAGGGTATAAGGGTATTCAAAGTTTCTTCACAAATAAGTAGAGGTCTTCTACTAAAGTTGACACTCTTCTTTCCTTTGCTAAAGTGAATATTTCTTCTTCTTTTTTTCTCTGCATTCTTCAAACCTTTTTTTTTCACTTTCTTTTCAACCTTTTGACTGTTTTTGAAGAACATATATTTTCTTGATATTCACTTTTCCACTTTCATTGCAACTAAAAGATATTTCTTCATTCATCTCTATCTTACTTTTCAAAGAAAATGGGTAATGGATAATTTATACTGGGGTTAATATAGGTAAAGGGTAATTTGGGTAAGAAAAGAAAAAGGCTTATATAAAAGTCTCAAGTTGGTTAACTAGTGGTAAAAATACTTTGTAGGTAGGTTTAATGTAACTAGGTTAGCAACAAGGATGGCCTAAATCATTTTTTAGGTATCCTATAATCTATTACGTTCAATGATCTTTCAGAACTTTAAAGGTAATACTCTAATTATTCAAGTAATTAGCTATATTTAAGAGTTAGTGAGATTAATTTTCTTGAAGCAAGCTCAAGAAACTTAGGAACATTTATAACCTCTTAAAATGATGAATGACTCTAAAACTCACTTAGGTTATAAGTCTCCAGTACATTTCTTCAGAACCTCTAAGTTATAGCCACTAATCAATCTGGACTATCTATAAGCAGCTACGTTTTCAGATGTGATATGAGACTTTGCTTTCATTGAATACTTTAGAAAATGAGTAAAATGATGAATTAATCATGTTTAATTCCACTAATAGGCTAAAATTATCTAGATTCTACTTTAGAAAATCCAATTCTCATCATAGTGTGGGAATTCACCTAAAATTTTTCATAAACTCTCTCTCTCTCTTGACAGAAGGCTAAAATTTTAAAAAACTCTCTTTTAAAATTTTTTTTTAAGAAAATCACCTAAAACCCTAAAAAAAAACTAGAATTTGTTAGAATTCTACGTCCCCCAACTTGACAAAAGCATTTTCCTCAATGTTTAAAAATTATGATGATGATAATGCATTGAGAAATGCAAAAAATTGGGAGATGTAGAAAAAAAATCTGAAAATGAAAAAGAAGAAAGTAAAAACTAAGCTACATAATTTTATAGATGAAATTTTTTAAAGGAAAAATATTACTGAGTTCAAAACTTGCCTAGTCCCATATGAAATGAGCTGCATAGGTCTCAGAAAAGGAATGGTGAATAAACTTATCTTGCAATTAAAACATTTTCATTTTATCACAAGGCAAGATAAATTTATCTTCAAGCTGCTTTTCATAATTAAATATAATTGTTGGAGCTCGATGTAGATTTTTTGGAAATTGAGCAAGGATTTCATATTGCTCAGTGGATTAGACATTTTCTTGATCGACAACTTTATCTCTTTTTGTAACAGGTTTTAGTACTATCTCAACCTTTTTAGGACTAGATTTCTCGATTATGTTACCACTATGAATAATGGTAGCTGCCTTTCTTTGTTCCATGTCTATAACTGAAGAAGTAATCTCACCTACCACATCCATATTATTAGGGTTTTCATTTGGTGTAATAGAACATTGTCCTTGGTCCATGGTTTGCAGCATTGAGACATCATGTTCTTCAATTTAGTTAAGGAATCTGTGTTCTCCTTTAATTAGGCTTTAATTTGAGCAATTTTCTTCTCTTGTTGTTGCATGACTTGATGGAAATTATCATCCACTTTCCACTTATGTGGAGGAAGATAAAGTCCAGGAGCAAGTGGTCCTTGTTATTGGTGATAGGGTTGGCATTTGGCCTTCTATGAAACCATGTCATTGTATTCATTTCTAATAGTAGGATGATTACTCTAATTGGAATTATGTCTCTAAAAATGGGGAAAAATGTTGCTCATAAGAATGTGTCGATTCATGAAGTGCATCCTGAAATGTAGGAGCAATGGGACATTCCTGAGTGGGGTGTGTATTACTTTCACAAATATCACACACCTGTTCGACTTTCTTAGAGGGACATTTTTCCATTTCCATGGCCTCAACTGCTCTATCTAGGGATGCTATTTTCATATCATCTTGTTCAGTTATAGCATATATTTATCCCCTAGAGGATGTGGTGGTGGACCTAGGCCTGTTTGGGTAAACTACTTTTATGGAATTAGCCCAAGTTTGTGCACTCTCTACGAGCCATTCCAAATACTCTTGCTCCAGTTCAAGTTTTTTGTGTAAGAAATTAGCATTGCACATCATTTCAACAAATTGGTGCATATCAGATTTAAGTCCTTCACAAAAGAAGCTAATGATATGCCAAAGTTCTTATCCATGATGTGGACAATTTAACAACAATTCCTTGAATCTTTCCCAACATTGATAGAAAGTTTCTTTATCCATCTAGGTAAAATCCATTATATTTCAGAGGAGAGCATTTGTCTTATTTATAGGTAAGAATTTATTCAAGAACTTCATAGTCATTTCTTCTCATGTTCATATAGAACTTGCTAGCAGTGAATGAAACCACATCTTAAGCTTTTCTTTTAATGAAAAAGAAAATAGTTTGAGTCTTACTATGTCTAATTCAATGTCTTGTGTATGTTGAGTCATGCACACTTTATCGAATTATTTTAAATATAGGTAAGCACTCTCACTATCCAACCCATAGAATTTGGGAAGTAATTTAATTACTCCCACCTTTATGTCAATCATACCAACATTTGGAGGTAAAAGTATACATGAAAGTGTATTGGTATAATTAGGCTGTAATTAGTCTCTTAGCATCTTCCCACGAGAATTTTGGTTAGGCCAATTATTCTAGTGTGTTTTATGTTGGTCCTTTCTCCTATTTCCTTGTGGATGAGAATGACTCCTCCATTGATGTATATTATCATTAAATAGAGGTGGAGGATCATCAGCATCAAAGAGAGGATTGCTCATCCATGAGGAAGCATCATCATTATCCAAGATGAAAGGTGGTTCATAATTATTAAAGAGGAGATTATTTTTTAATGGGGAAATATCTTCTCTATTAATTTTCTGGCGTAAATTACCCTTTTGATTAGTGTTTAGATTATTCATTAAATGTAATTGACCATGTCTCTCTATATCTTTTTTTTTTTTTTTTCTTATTATTTTGGGGAAAGCTAACCTAAATGATGCAACCTACTTCTAGAATGATGCACAATCAAAGGGCACACTCAAATAATCCTAAGGCTAATAAGCAAAAATATTTTGAATCTCTTGAATTTGTGTGGGGACAACGCTTTTTGATTAGCCTATTCTACCGCTCCTCTTTTTTAGATTTGATTATTGCTTAGCAGTAGATTTTGGGCAAGGTGGTTAATATAATTCTTAAGTATGGAGACGTTTAGACCTTAACATATGTCAACAGAAGGCGTGGGAAAATCACTTGGATTTTAAGACACCCACTATAACCACAGTGCTCAAAAGTCACTAGAGTGACAATAGATCACATCCTATTAAGAGGGTCTTACGAGCATGTGATGGACCTATATGTCTCTTTTGATTGATTTTAAATTAATATGAAAGGTAGGGATGTGCGTTTGAGGTGATTATCCTAAGTGGGCCAAGTGGTGATGATGAAATCCATCTTGATCTTTATGGGGTTGGGTGCCCTTACTAATTTATTTCTCCACAACATGGCAATTTCATCAGCAAATAAATCACCTTAAAGCATTAAGCGTGCCCTAAGAATGCAATTAAAATAGTAAACTAATGCAAAATCCTAAAATACAACAATTATAAAAAATGCTGTCTATATACAATTACACTACCAAAAAAAATGTAAATTATTCTAAATGCGAACCCATATTTAGGAAATAAATGAGTGAGGAAACTTACAGTGGGGTTTCTGATGAAGATCAAAAGTGGGCCACCTTACCCCACACTTGCCCTGTATTATACAACCCTTTAAATTTTGAATGGAAATTGCAATTTACAAAGTTCCTCACTGTAAGATTCACTCAAAAGAAAAAAAGAAAGTCCTATTCTAGGAAAGCAAGGTAATTTCTATTTTGGTGAAGATTTACTCGTGAAATTCCTCCACTTTCCTATTTTCTAAAAAAGAAAATTAGAAATAAGTACCAAATTCAAGAAACAAGGTGATTAAGGACTTTAAAAAAATTAAAAAAATGCACTAAAAATGCTTAAATTGATAAAAAAAAAAAGCAATTCCTAATTTTTATTTTTCTTTATTTTTTAATTTTAATTAAATTTTATGAAAACTACTTTTTAGGTCCCCAGCAATGGTACAAAAAGCATGTTGATGTGTTTTACCGCAAGCGCATGGGTTATCGTAGTATAGCTAATGCAAGTACATGTCGATCCCAAGGGGACTAGACTTAAAAAATGGGAGTTTAAGAAAAAATTAATTGATAAAATTAAAAATAAATAACAAAAATCACTGGAATTGGAATCAAAATTTAGATCAAATAGACTTCTAAAAGTTACAGAATTTCTAGTTCCAGAATAAAGAAAATTAAATACTAAATAATAAGGAAAAACTACTTCCCTAGCTTAATCACTATCAATATCTTCAAATCTATAATTCTTAGAGTTGATCAGCCTTCATAAACATCTTTTATATGTCCTTGATTAGAGATCTGCTACCTAGATTTGTCAAATTCCTCAAAATCATAAAGATCTGGGCTAAATTGTAATTTTGGGATTTGGATGGTCTAAATCAATTTATGTATTTCAGATTAAGATCAGACAGTTAATTAAGTTCAAGAATGTCCTAAGAATGAAATGGGAAAGTTAATTGAAAAACAGATAGGAAACGAGCAAATATTGGTTGATTAAGGTTAAACCATTGATTGGGTTAAGCCTTAATTGATTTGGTCTCAATTGGATTGTTCTTGGATAAGAAAAATACAAATAAAATAGAACTAAAATAAAGTGAGACACATATGTAATTAAAGCAAAAGGATAGAAATGAGATTTTAAGTAGGCATAAGGGCAAAATGGGAATTAAGCCATATTCTAATTAAAACAAAAAAAACAAAGGAGAAACCCAATGGGGAGGACGCCAATGAAGAAGATGGGGAAGAAGGAGGAGGACAAAAGAGATGAGGGGGGAGGATGCAAGAGGAAACCCATATCGGGTTTCCTTCACCGGGCTGGCTGACTATGAGAAAAACATCGGAGTTAAGGGAGAGGAGACTGAGGGAGCTAGGAAGTCTAGTGCTGTTGGTAGTGAGATCTAGCCGCACAGAATAGAATTGTTGATGCAGTTTGGGTTGTACTCAATTCGGGTGGAATGAAGGAGAACAGAAATTGGGTTTCCTCTAGAAGGCAGTTCTAGGGAGAGAAGTAAAGGAGCAAAGGATTGATGCTATCTGTCTGGGCATTGTCTAATTTCTAGACGTCATCTGTCAAATGCATGGGAGACAGAGGTGAGGTCGATGATGAGTTGGAGGATGATGGGGAAAGGGAAAGAGGAAGAGGAAGAGGAAGAGGAGAGGAGAGATGAGGGTGCGATGATTTATTATGGAGGTGTGACTAGAACTGGGTGGGACCATTGATGGGGGGAGAAGGTGATACAGACTGTGTTGGTGATGAAATAGAGAAGGAGAAGATAGAGAGAAAGAAGAAAAGAAAAGAGAATGGATAGGCTACGGTTCTAGGTTCCAAAACTGAAGGGGAAAGATAGAGGATGAGAGATAGAGGAGAGAAGTGGGATGTGACGACCTGGGTTTTAGTAACATATTTTGTAATACATTTTTCAAAGGTAGGGTCCTTAGTAGTAAATTTTTTTTGCAAAATAGAGTAATATAAATTCTTTTATTTAGAACTTGTTTTGAAAAACCCAAGTCATCACTTCATACATAACATAAGTAGAATTTTTGTTCTAGATAAAATTCCATTGAAGGAATATACTTTTATTAAATTCCAGAATCCAACTAGTAGTTCACAATATAGCCCAATCCCATTACAATACTTGTCCAAATTACATAATTCAAAACCCAAAGCTCACCATACCATGAAACTATTATTACAATAGAATACTCTCAAACAAAACAAAATACATGTCTCCAAGGGGTATAACCTGATGATTATTCTCCCAAGTCTTCTTCAATCTTGACTTCCTAACTCTCCTTCTCTGTATCTGAGATATTATAAACATTCAAACATTTACAATATCTTAGCAAGCAATGCTTGGTAGGAGATTCAAGAAGTATAATAATTTGACAGTATAATTCTAATACTTCGTAATCTAGTTATTCATAAGCATACTCATGTTTCAATCTCTTTACTTTGTCATATATGTACATCGTTATACATACATACTATATATGGGTAAATCCATCAAATTTATGAAAGTAGTCTAATAACATTCCCAATTAAGTTGATCAATTCTTTCCACTATGAGAAATAAGTATTTTAGCTAATCTTATACTGGGAATTTTCTTTCTTGGGAAATACTGGTAATATACAATTACCTATCATTTCATGCCAAAACATAAGGCATTTCACCATGCCTATCTCATATGCATCATAGTGCAAAATAATCAAAGGACTACCATGTTGTAGTTTGATCCATACTAGCATGCTCAGATAACTGCCCTATTCACTATTCATACCACGGTGGAAAATATTATGTTGTTGCCCATATGGGGAGACAGGACTTCCACAGTGGCAGCCTTCCCATAATTGCCCCACCCGCCTTTTAGCCTATCATGGGCAAGGTATCATCAAATCATCAAATTTCAGGCAGCGGGAGGCCAAACCCTCATAACTCCCCTAGTATAGCATCCCCAAGCTTATGCCTATTTAAAAAAAAACCACAAGCCTCTATGCTTGTGTGTAAAATAGGTTTCATACGTATTAGACAATCTGTTTGTTTACTTAAGGATGGAATATCTTCTAATTCCATATTCACTTAGGTCTTTTCCTCAAGTCTAACTTAACCCCACTTCATATGTGTTTGGTTAGATCATAAGGGTTTCAGGGATTTAATACAAGTATTAACATTACACTTGTCAACATTTCTATACATAAGATCATGTATTCAACATGTACATCCCATGTAGATGCATTCATAAAATCCTCCTACCTTCAAGTAGTGATCCACCTCTTCAGACCTTCCATGATCCTGATTGACGTATGTAATTTGTAAATCCATACATACTGTTAATATTTATACAATTTGACTAATCCTATTTATATTCTTAGTCTAATCTTGTCCTTTGATATAAAGGATCTTGACCTTTTTTCCTATTATGATCTATCTTTCTCAAATAGTGTCTATCCTATTATAGATCTTATGGTTAGAATGATCTTCTAATATTGAAGATCTAAGTTTTTTCTATCCTAAGTCTTTATGTATTCCTTTCTTTAATCTTGATCTTTCATAGATCCTTTGATCAATAATTGATACTTGTTGATAAAGATCAAGGGCTTAGATATTCTATTATCTAGTTCTTCTTTGATCTAAGTTTAGTTGTTTGATCATCCATAAGGAGGATGATCTTGGTTCTTTTCCTTGAATCATATTTGATCAAGGGTTTAGATCTTCTATTCAATTTGATCTAAGATCTTTTAAATTACAAGCAATATATATATATATCAACAAGAAGTATTTATTTCTTTTTATTGATCTTGATCATTCAAGATCCCATGGATCTTGTTTGATCATCTTTACGTTACTTATAATTTTTTATTAGGATTAGATAACTTACTAACCTTTTATGCTCTTATTATTATTATTCAGCCAATTAATATTTTACTGGTTGAAGATAACTTATTTTATCATAAGTCTAGACTGCTCCTCTTATTTTCAATTGTCTAAGGCTTACTAACTGAATGGTTGAACACAAAGTGATTACTTCAATCCTCATGTAAGGAGGCATTCAGACCTCACAAACGTTAATGAAAGGTAGAGGAAGAACGAGGCTCTATTAGAGAATCCCCTTAACCACCATGTTCAGCATTCACTAGAGTGACCTTAGCGCAACCTTTCATAAGGTTCCTATGAGCATTTTAACCCTAAGTACTCTTTCTAATTGATTTTAATTAAATCCATGAACATTTAAAATGTCATTCATGGGGTTTATTAGTCTCCTAGTTTGGGCCAAGGATTTGATAATCCTTATATTGTCCTACTAACTATAGCCCTTACCAATATTAAGTCAAAGTTATTCACTCATTTTAATTATCCATGAATCTCTATATTCCATTAGTTTACATTTTTTGTGATTTATGCTCAATATATCTTAGCAACTACTTAACATTTTAATCTACTAATAAAATGTGACAATAAATAAATCATAAACTTTAAAGCATAAATCCAATATAAATTTAACAACTATTTATACTAACATGCTTCCTATAAATGTAACTTAACCTAATGAAATAAAACTATACTTAAACTAGCATGATCCTAATTTATGAAATACATGAAATTTTACTACTAATCTAATGAAATCATCTCAAATTTAAACTAACATGGCCCTAATATAATTAAATCTACCAACCTATTATAATAATCCTAATAACATATAGAGCATAGCATGCTAACATTTAAGAATTATACTATCATGCTTCCTAATTTACAACACAAATTACATTTACAATTCTATTATCAAATAAAAGACAACTAAACTAATTAGATTAAGATTATTAGAAACTTTTACTTATGATCCAACCATTAGATCTTAGATCTTTTCCTTTTAATCAAGTGTTTTAATTAATTTTAGGAATTTTACTCCATTAAGGTCCTAAGATCATATCCCTTTGGTTTTGTCATATTCAATCCATGATCTCAATGGATTCCAACATAATATCATTCATTCAATCCATCCCAAGGGTCTAATCATATTTAATCTTATTGATCAAGTGGGTCCCTTTGCACTTTTACGGTTTTTCTACCATAAATGGTAGATTCCTCATTTTATGTTAGATCTGTCAAAATAAATCATGGATATTACTTGATTTCAACATTATATCATCATTAAATGGATTCTCATGATCTGATCATCTCAGATCTTGAAGATCTTGGAAATTGAAAGCTTATTTCCTAAATAAAGAAAGTTTTAAGAAGAATTTTCTAAATGTTATGATTTTAGAAGAAAATAGATGTTACAAGCTTTCATAGCTTCTTTCCAATCTTAATTTGTAGCTCAAATGAGTCCACAATTGATAACTGAAGTTCATTGTCAGTCCTAGGGTCCAAATTTGATCTGGGCCTAGCAAAACGGATGGCTAGGATTAGTCGGGCTGATCCAGTCAGGTGGAACCGTCGCTGTGCTCCCATCACTTGGATGCACATAGTAACGCATTCTATGTAGGGTTTTTGGACCCTTTTGGATCAGTTGGACAGCTCAGATTTTCCATCTGAGCCCTTCATCATCGAGAAATTAAGGTTTCTTATCCTTACTTGATTTTTATAATTTTTAACCTAAAACTAATTTCACAAAAATAAAATATACATAAGCTAAGCTGAAATAAGTATAAGAAGTGTTTCCACCTTCCTGATTGGAGACAAACGTAGATTTGCAACCCAATTTTACATAAATATCCCTTTGATGATAAGATAGCCTAATACCTGCTTGTTTTGTGATTTTTCTGTTGATTGCACCGTTGGATCTTAAAATTGGTTTAGGGGTTTTGTAGATAAGGTAGTATAAGATAATATGATTGATAGGATTTGTTAGATTTGATTGGGAGTAGAGTGCCTAATTTAATTTAGGTCTCTTGTTCCAATCTAGAGAGAGGAGAGAGAAAGTGAAAGAAGAGAGAGTTTTGGGAATGAATCTAGATCTGGTTTTTTTAAGGTAAGTAAGATAATTTCATGGGAAATTTTATAAACATTTTTGGAAGATTTGTTTTTTGTGGCGGGGGGGGGGTATTTATAAGTGTTTTGCATTTTTCATAATTATTTATAATAATTATGTTTTAATTCTTTTAAATATTAAATTAACATTGGATCCTCCACTACCACCTCCTTCTCCACTAGCATCTAGTAGTGGCTTAACCACTCATTATATGTTTCTTCACCATTGGATTCATTTGTGGGCCCCACGAGGGTATGAAAGGACCATTTTGCCCTTTTGTGGAGAAATATCCATTTTATTCTCTTGAACTTGGAATTGAGCGTACTTAGTGGCACTAGAATTTTATTTCTGATTATATTCTAAATATTGATGTCTTAGCTCTCACTTATGGGTAAAATTACCATTTTACCCTTTTATTCATAAAAATAAAGAAAATTAGGGATTTTTTATTTTAACTCCAAATTGAACGTACTTAGTGTAATTTCAATCGGCTTTTCAAGTACATTCATAATTTCTAATTTTTCAATCATGTTTTAATCTTATAAAAAGAGAATTTCCAATAACCTCCTATACTAGCTTGGAATTTCTGAAAACTCAAACTTTATTGATTTTTTCAATCAATTTACAAAAATTGGGGTTATTACAATCTTCCCCTTGATACTAATTTTGTCCTCAAAATTTGTAATACTATAACTTAATCAAATAGACTAGGGTGTGTCTTCCTCATTTCTACTTCTGTTTCCCATGTGGCTTCCTCAACAGAGTGATGTTGTCATAGGACTTTGACTAGCGGAATGGTTTTAGTCCTTAGCTTCTGTTCCTTATAGTCCAAGATCCGTGCCACCTTCTCTTCGAAGGTTAGGTCTAGTTTAGCTCTTCTAGCACCCTTTGAAGTGCATGCATGTCATTTTGTAGGTATTTCCATAGCATATATATGTGAAAGACATTATATTTCTGAGAGTTGGGGTAGTAAGGCTAATTTGTAAGCTATTGGACCAACTCTTTCTAGGATTTCAAATGGATCGATGAATCTAGGACTAAGTTTTCCTTTTCTTCCAAACCTCATAACTCCTTTGATTGGTGATACTTTCAAAAATACATGCTCCCCCCATCAAATTCTAGGTTTCTACGTCTTTTATCTGTGTAACTCTTCTGCCGACTGTGTGATGTTAGCAACCTCTTTTGTATCAATCTAACCTTGTTTGTACAATGTGCCACTAGTTCTGAGTTTATTAGCTTTCTCTCTCCAACTTCACTCCAACAGGTTGGTGATTGACATGGCTGTCCATACAATGCTTCATATGGTGCCATACCAATACTTGCTTGAAAACTATTGTTGTACGTGAATTCTATTAATGGAAGATGTTCATCCCAATTCCCTTTCCAATCTAATGCACATGCTCTCAACATATCTTCTAAAGTCTGAATAGTCCTTTCTGATTGACCATCTGTTTGGGGGTGAAATGCTGTACTGAATTTAAGTGAGATTCCCAAGGCTTGTTGTGCACTCTTCCAACATCTTGAAGTAAATCTTCCATCCCTATCAGAGATGATAGATAGTGAAATCCCATGAAGACTTGCTATTTCATTGATGTATAACTTAGCTAGACTGTCAACTGACTGATTATGCCTAATTGGAAGGAAATGTGCTGACTTTGTTAACTTATCCAAAATCACCCAAATCATGTCATGACCTACCTAGGTCCTTGGCAATCCTGCTATGAAATCCATAGTAATGTTGTCCCATTTCCATTCTGCAAACATTGAAACTGGTCTTTGGTGTTCAGCCTTTACTTGTTGACAATTTGGACATTTAGCCACAAATTCTCCTATTTCTCTTTTCATGCCTTCCCACCAAAAGTTTCTTTTCAAATCCTAATACATCTTTGTACCCTCAGGGTGTATGGAAAATTTTGACTGATGGACTTCTTGTAATAATTCTTTTCTCAAGTCTATATTTAAAGGAACCACCAATCTCTCTTGCAAATGTATACCCCCATCTGTACCCTTACAAAATCCTATCTTTTTACACAATTCCTGAGTTACTGTATCTTCTTCTTAGGCTTTAAGGACTCTTTCTACAAAAGTTGATTTAATGGTGATGTTTGTGACTACAGCTCTTGGCTATTTACTTAATGTATTAGCTACTACGTTCACTTTTCTAGGATGGTATTGGATGGCGAAATCATAGTCATTGATATATTTCTTCCATCTTCTTTGTCTCATGGTCAAATAAGCCTGGGTGAAGATGTATTTGAGAATTTTATGATTTGTGAATAAACTGAATTTTTCTCCATACAAATAGTGTCTCCAAATTTTCAACACGAAAACTATAGCTTCCAATTCTAGGTCATGTACTAGGTAATTTATTTCATGTTTCTTCAATTGTCTAAATGCATAAACAATGACTTTCCCATTTTGCATCAATACACCTCCTAATCCTTTGCCTGAAGCATCACAGTATATTTCATATCCCCCACTTCCTAATGACAAAGTCAATACTGGTGTTGTAGTTAACCTTTTCTTTACCTCGTGGAAACTATTTTCACACTCTTCTGTCCAAGTGAATTGTACCCTTTTCTAGTCAATGTAGTCAAAGGAAGGGCTATACGGGAAAATCCTTGAGTGAATCTACGGTAGTATCATGCCAGTCCAAGAAAACTACGTATTTCTATTACTATCTTAGGTTTCTCCCAATTCATTACTGCTTCAACCTTGGTAGGGGTCCACTTCTACTCCATTCTTGGAAATTACATGACCTAAGAAATTGACCTTCTCTAACCAAAATTCACACTTACTAAATTTACTAAATAATTTATGTGTTATGAGGGTATTTTGTACAATTAGTAAGTGTTCTTGATGTTCCTTGATATTGGTAGAGTAATTCAGTATATTATCAATAAATACAACCACAAATTTATCCAAAAATTCTTGGAAGATTCTATTCATCAGATCCATAAACATTGTTGGTGCATTGGTCAGCCCAAAAGACATTACTAGAAACTCGTAA
Organism: Warburgia ugandensis; assembly: GCA_035236585.1. Taxonomy (NCBI): domain Eukaryota; kingdom Viridiplantae; phylum Streptophyta; class Magnoliopsida; order Canellales; family Canellaceae; genus Warburgia; species Warburgia ugandensis. Next base: position 44,015,095 of record CP141127.1, on the reverse strand, counting down.
TGCCCATACTGAGTTCTGAATGCTGACTTGCATATGTCTTCATCTTTAATACAAATTGATGGTATCCTGATCTAAGGTCGATTTTGGAAAAGACCTTAGCAGATTGGAGTTGACCAAAGAGATCATCAATGCAAGGTAAGGGATACCTATTTTTCACTGTGACATTGTTCAACATTCTATAACCAATGCACAATCTCATAGACCCTTCCTTCAATGGTAAACTCAATTTCTCTATGTGGGGGTAATCCGAGGAGTTCTTCTGGAATAACATCTTAGAATTCCTTGACTACTTCAATTTCTGTTATCATGGGCTGTCCAACATCTAAAGAAACTACTATTGCCAGAAATGCCTGACACCTCTTGGACATATGTTTGACAGCCTTCATAACTAAGATAATGGATTTGTTTAAGTCATTGTGTTTCCCATCTAGTACTAATACTTCCTCACCTGGTATGTTAAATGTGATTTTCTTCTTGTGATAGTCCATAACTACCCAGTATTTTACTAACCAGTAGTGACGGCCTGGGAGTTTCCATGCATTTTTAAATGCAATATCTAATTCCTAAGGCAGGATGCATCCCTATTTGAAAACCATTTTATAAAAACCATGCAATGCAGTGGAAAATCTTTAGTTTTAAACTCATTTTGAGAACCCCGAGTGTCATTTGCTTTCACAACAACCAAAGTAGTTTTTTGAAAAACTTCAGAAATCATAAATGTTTTTACCAGGTCTATCCAATCACAGCTCATAGCCCAACTATAAATAAACAAAAATACATGTCCAAAGGGTAGAGTGTTTACATACATGCATAATTGTCTCTTTTGATTTACTTGCTCGTAGCACTAACATTTCCTGAGGCATCTTCTACTCCTGAATGGAGCTGTCCTGAAAAATGTTAAGGATTGGGTGAGTATATACTATACTCAGTAGGAGTCTATCACTACTAGTTTTACAATGCATGCTATGTTTAAAATCATATGCTCTTTAAAACATGTGCATGTTTGAACAATCATGTTCAATATCGATATTAAAAACCATTATCGAATTGGAATATTGACGACTTAAAGAATCCCATAATCCAAGTCGAAAGTATCATATATATATCATAAACATAATGATATCCATAAGATGCTCAACTGAATCCAACTCATGGATATATGATATGGTCGACCAACCTCATGTCATGCCATATGCAATGCAAGTAAATCCTCAAACCAGAGGGCCCACTATGCCCACGACCTCGCCTCTGTGTGGTCCCTGGGTTGCTAGGGACACAGGGTCATAGCCTCCACGGGGCATATGACACTTCGACCCAGTGCTGTGACACCAGTGGTAGCCCCCTGTACCACATACAGTCGAAGCAGGGACATGCCCTTTTTGGGCGTGGTACCCATTCCACCTAATAGTGGTAGAGGCTGGGAGGCCACCCTAGACCTCTTGGCATAGCACCCATGAGCTTATTAGCCCAAATCATATACGATGAAACAGCAAAAACCTCTTTTTCAAAACCTGTCCTCTTTGGGTCCCTCATAACTTCCTGGCCCTCACAACTGCCTACCCAGCGTCTTTTGGGCACTCCAGCGTCTTTTGGTAACCCTCAAGGACATGCAATCTTTCAAAAACTCAATGCTTACAAATCCTACAATATATGCAATTGATTGCAAAACATGTCTATGCATAATGTATTTGTCATATGCATGCTGAATTTATATATATAATTAAGTCATGCTAAACAAGTCATATAACTTAAACTTAAAACATGCATTCTCAAGACAATCATGGGTTCTTTTAAAAAGTCTAGTAGCGATAGAGCACCTACCACGAAGTCTCCTAGAGTCGCGTCCTTCATCACTCAACCTGACCTTGGGTCTCGTTTATAAACTCCTTGATATGAATGGATAACAAGGACTCCTTATCAATTTCGATCTATATGGAAATTAGATTGCTAGATCTGCCTTTTAAGGTCCATGGGTCCTTGCCTAATTCATTGTCAGGCTAGATCCTATAATATGGATCTACTATTCAATGGTTAACTCTATAAATTGTCCCCTGATCCTAACTTTATAGTCTCATTAGGTCCGCGTGTCCCAGTTCCCAGGACACCCGTGTATCTTGGTTGAACCGTGACCGCCTCACGTGCGTGCGCGCCCAAAGGCCTTGCCAGGGACCGCTTTTGCACACGCACATGCATCCTCAAGCGAAGCGCTATGACGCGCATCCTGGATGGCATCGCACGAACGCACCTTTGGTGTAGCATAGTGCATCTTAGCTTTGAGGGCACCCCGTGCATCCTAGTTGAGCCAGGACCCATGCCCCACATCGCGCGTGCACCCGAAGGCCGTACTAGGGACAATGTACGCACTATCGTATGCTTGGAACCAGTCCCAGGCGCACATGAAGCATGGAGTCCCTGGGACGCCTTGTTCGTATAGAGCTAGTTGGAGCTTGGGACGTTTTTTGTCTAGGAAAATGGCTGGAAAAATTGGTTGGGAAATGACCAGATCCGGCATGGATCTTGCATGGGGGAAGCAAAATGGAGAGGAAGGGAGAAAGGGCTTAGCTGGGTAGCCTAGGAGCGCCTATCGCTGGTGGTAGACCTCCATTCCGGTTCTGAAACTCCATGCCACCAGAAAACTCGATGAAGGGAAAAACTCAGTTTTTGGGTGATGCTAGGGAAGAAATGGGGAAGAGAAAGAAGGGGAATGGCTGGCCTGATGGTCTTGGCCATTGCTGAAAATCGTAGGGAAACTGGGTGTCTGGTTTTTGCCGGAAACCCCAGCCCCAAATGACCGAAAAAATCCTGTTTTGGAGGGGTGAGAGATAGGGCTTTTTATAGCCTTGCTATGGCGGTGCTGCCAATGGTGGTGCCGTCATTGGCGGTGGAAGATTTCTCTAGAAACTAGGGTTTCTGGAGAAATCTAGAGGAAGAAGAAGATGGGGTGCCGTTATTAAAACGGCCCCTTGCGTTTTCTGTCTTTTTTGTTTTTTGTTTAAATTATAGAAATGTCCCTAATCTTTGAACGGCCGTAACTTCTTCATACGAACTCCGTTTTTGACGTTCTTTGAGGCGTTGGATTCCATTTTTCAAGTAAAATCTAGTGGTACTAAGTTTCCTCACAAATTCCTTTGTTTAATATTTAAAATTAAGTAAAATATTTAGCACAGTTTATTTCCCATAGAATGTTCAATTTTTGTTAAAAATAGCGTAAATTGCGGGGGCATTACATTATTACCCCTTAAAAGAATTTCGTCCTCAAAATTCCATAAATTATCATCTTCAAGGTATTTTGTCTCTTAAATAACTTCTTGGTGAATGCATTCTCCCCTTAGGAATCAAATCTAGGCCCAACCTCAATTTATCATTTTTATTGTTCCTTCTACTAAGCCTTACCCATAAGGGCCACTTTCGCTGCATACTCTGATGCATACTCCTATACGTGCCAGTTTAACAATACCGATTTCTAGTTGTAATTCATCTATCTCAAAATCCTTAGATGCCTATACCTTTCTCATCATGTATAGGATAGTCTCCTCGTAGGATCATGCTTCTTTATTCATGTATAAATTACTCCATACTTCTTTGAGATCATATGATCTTATTTCTCCTATTTTATTTTGAATATCATAGGATAATCACTTTTTCTTCTTGTCTTTCATCTGGTAATCTCTTCGTCATCCACATCTCCTTCTAATGGTTGGTTATTTGTCATTAGTAAGAGTAAAAAAAAAATTACCTTCTTTCTATTGTGTCTAACTTTGCTTCTTATCTTTTATATTTTTCCCCAAGACACTTCAATAACTGACATGGTATCATGTGCTCTATAGCCAAACCCTTGATTAACTTTGAATTTCAACTGTCTATCGTTTTCCATATGTGACTTGATTCATCGACCAAAGTTACATTCAAAATAAAATCATGAAAGCCAATTAGTAGCATCTTCCATCGAGGACCTTATCATATACTGAAAGTAAAATGTCCTAACTCTATATCCAGTTTCATAATTATTGAATTCATTAAACGCTTTTCTCATGTCAAATGTTAATGGTCGATTCATCATCATGGGTCAAATGTTCTCGTCTAGAGGCCTTATCTCACTATTCACATCAATTGGTTATTAGGATTTTCAATAATGTTCCCATTTATGCAAAGCAAAAAGTCTCTTATTCATAACCGAGTACCCTTACTAGGTCATGGTTGAATCCTTTGTCATCATCCTCTTTGTCCTTTCTTTGCTTGATAGTTTTCTTTGTAACCTTTCAGTCCAAAAGTTCTATAATCAATCCAGTAGGGTGAGTCCTTAGGAAATTCCTTCAATTGATTTTTCATACTTGGTATATGCTCATAACAACTAACTATTTGTCTAAAGGCAACGTAACATTAAATCTTCACCTTATAGTGTGCTAGCCATCTCACCTTTTCTCCTTCCATTCCCTATGTCAATATATTGTTCAATCTTTTACCAAGGCTTTATCGTCAACCATGCAGTCTGTATTGGCAGGAGGTATAAGTAGTGATTTTCTCAATTCCTCAAATTTTATCCTTCAAGTGCCTCCTCATACTTAGCTTACAATAGCAATCATCGTTCAATAGCTACTACATCAAGTTATGCTGAAGCTGTTAAATCATCAAATTTGAAAAACACTCAGGTAAGCATGGAACATTTTCGTAGACATATAGATAGACTTTATTTGATTACTTATTGATCTGTTTCCAGATATATCCTTGTCATAAGCTCAAGGGTCTCTAAAGTGATCGGTACTTATCTACCTTTCTTTTCAATCTAAGTCAGCAGCATCTTTCAGACCCATAGTGATTTCTATGGTTTGTTATGGTATCTATTTAGGTTTGGAAAAATCTATCTCACTTGTGGAGATCGATCCTTATTTTTCTTCTTTCTCAATTGTTACTGTATTTATTGTACTTGTAGCTCCTCCATGATGTGGCCTAATCAACTCCTTGATGTGGCCTAATCAACTGACCTCACACCCTCAAATGACTTAGTCTAACAAGTAACTTCTTTTAGGTAACACTCATGTCCAAATACTTATAATATCCCTCTGAGTATATAACTTCGACTACTAACTCATAGATACTAACATACTTGATTAATTAGGGTGGGATACCTTTATTTAGTCAACAGTACTCTAAAGGTAATGACTAAATAATGGTCTTAAGATTTTTTGTCTTCCAATCTATGATAGTAAGACCTCAATTTGATCCTTGATCGTACCCTACTTGCTAAATGGACAAGTCACTGTCCCGGCTTAATTCCTTTTTCAATATACTTTATTGGCAAGGTGGGATATCACCAAATTTTCCTTTTTATGGATTATATCCATTGGTGTTCCCCATAAGCTAATGGATCCGATAATAATCTAATTGTAATAATTGATATCAAACCATTTGTAGAATTTAATTTCTAGTTGGTCACCATTCCTCTTTGAAAATTTCTTGTCGCATAATCTCCTGAAATTTGATACTCTACTCAAAGTCTTAAACCCCATATGCTTTCTCTCTTTTATACTCTTTTACAATAAGATCACCAACTCATCTATCATCATTCCTTCGAAGTTGATTGGTTTATCTTCCCAAATGATTCAAGATGAAAGATTTCTATGGATCTATTCTTTCCTCAATAAAGTCATGACCTTTTTCTTTTGAATATTCAATATTCATTGAATACTGGTAGTTACATCTCTATCTCTTTCTTTCTTTTATTCAAAATCCTCATTTTTGTCTACCTAGATCAATGTCTTCATGTGCTTTGTTGCATATAATTGATACTGCATCTACTTCTTTACTTAACAGATATGATAAACTGAATGCTTCTAAGAAATTCCAAACTGTCTTAAGATCATTGAAATCCTCAATTGCCTATAGCCTCAATAAAATTCATACAATGTCTTAATAGTGGCATTGACGTTTTGATCATGCTATACTTTTCTTACAAGTTCATGTTAGGATCAATCTATTATCATCCTTAGTATTATCATCAAAATCTTTTGATAACTCGGTCGAATTAATTTCCCTATCATATTCGTGTTATGTTTCTCTTAATCACATAATATGTCACTTGTATACATCTTCTGATTTGCTCCATAATACTCAGGTAGTTATTATTCGATATCACTTCACTCTTCATGAGACTCCAATGAAGGTATCCAAAAATTGAGCTAAGCCCTTCAGGATTCATGCCTTTGTAATCTAGTATGAGTCATAGTTATCCCCTCGCATCATCTTGCATTCTCATCCCTCTTAGATTATCATCAAAATCTTCTCAAAGTCTGTCTTTTACATTCCCTATCATACTCATATCATATGATAGTGTACTCATATTTTGATATTCTTTAGAAGGGTAAGATTGCCATCTAGGTTCTTCGATTTTCTCACCTTTGGTGAGATTGATCTATTATAGGTTAGAACTATCTACTAATAAGTTGACTAACATCTTCCTTCATCATTCTCATCATAATATGATCCATATATGAGTTTTCATATTTGCACTACACAACAATCCTTAATCCTCAAGTCGTCTTAGACTAGATTTTGGATAAGGGTTGCACTATCCTCTGCCAAATTATTTGTTAAACCAAGCTGTGTTTCACCTATTTATTTATGGTAAACTGCTTTGAGCATTAATATTGTAATCCTCAAATAGAAGTAGTCATCTCTACTACTTCTATTTATACTACTTCTTGATTTTCTCTATTGTCTATGACCCTTGGACATGCTGGACTGGCTGTGAAAGGATAGAACCTGGGCTTTGATACCAACTGTGATGGCCCGAGTTTTTCCATGCATTTTCAAATGCAATATCTAATTCCTAAGGTAGGATGCATCCCTATTTGAAACCCATTTTATAAAAACCATGCAACGCAGTGGAAAATCTTTAGTTTTAAACTCATTTTGAGAACCCCGAGTGTCATTTGCTTTCACAACAACCAAAGTAGTTTTTTGAAAAACTTCAGAAATCATAAATGTTTTTACCAGGTCTATCCAATCACAGCTCATAGCCCAACTATAAATAAACAAAAATACATGTCCAAAGGGTAGAGTGTTTACATACATGCATAATTGTCTCTTTTGATTTACTTGCTTGTAGCACTAACATTTCCTGAGGCATCTTCTACTCCTGAATGGAGCTGTCCTGAAAAATGTTAAGGATTGGGTGAGTATATACTATACTGAGTAGGAGTCTATCACTACTAGTTTTACAATGCATGCTATGTTTAAAATCATATGCTCTTTAAAACATGTGCATGTTCGAACAATCATGTTCAATATCGATATTAAAAACCATTATCGAATTGGAATATTGACGACTTAAAGAATCGCATAATCCAAGTCGAAAGTATCATATATATATCATAAACATAATGATATCCATAAGATGCTCAACTGAATCCAACTCATGGATATATGATATGGTCGACCAACCTCATGTCATGCCATATGCAATGCAAGTAAATCCTCAAACCAGAGGGCCCACTATGCCCACGACCTCGCCTCTGTGTGGTCCCTGGGTTGCTAGGGACACAGGGTCATAGCCTCCACAGGGCATATGACACTTCGACCCAGTGCTGTGACACCAGTGGTAGCCCCCTGTACCACATACAATCGAAGCAGGGACATGCCCTTTTTGGGCGTGGTACCCATTCCACCTAATAGTGGTAGAGGCTAGGAGGCCACCCCAGACCTCTCGGCATAGCACCCATGAGCTTATTAGCCCAAAACATATACGATGAAATAGCAAAAACCTCTTTTTCAAAACCTGTCCTCTTTGGGTCCCTCATAACTTCCTGGCCCTCACAACTGCCTACCCAGCATCTTTTGGGCACTCCAGCGTCTTTTGGTAACCCTCAAGGACATGCAATCTTTCAAAAACTCAATGCTCACAAATCCTACAATATATGCAATTGATTGCAAAACATGTCTATGCATAATGTATTTGTCATATGCATGCTGAATTTATATATAAAATTAAGTCATGCTAAACAAGTCATATAACTTAAACTTAAAACATGCATTCTCAAGACAATCATGGGTTCTTTTAAAAAGTCTAGTAGCGATAGAGCACCTACCTCGAAAGCTCCTGGAGTCGCGTCCTTCATCACTCAACCTGACCTTGGGTCTCGTTTATAAACTCCTGGATATGAATGGATAACAAGGACTCCTTATCAATTTTGATATATTTGGAAATTAGATTGCTAGATCTGCCTTTTAAGGTCCATGGGTCCTTGCCTAATTCATTGTCAGGCTAGATCCTATAATATGGATCTACTATTCAATGGTTACCTCTATAAATTGTCCCCTGATCCTAACTTTATAGTCTCATTAGGTTCGCGTGTCCCAGTTCCCAGGACACCCGTGTATCTTGGTTGAACCGTGACCGCCTCACGTGCGTGCACGCCCAAAGGCCTTGCCAGGGACCACTTTTGCACGCCACATGCATCCTCAAGCGACGCGCTATGACGCGCATCCTGGATGGCATCGCACGAACGCACCTTTGGTGTAGCATGGTGCATCTTAGCTTCGAGGGCACCCCGTGCATCCTAGTTGACCCAGGACCCATGCCCCACATCGCGCGTGCACCCGAAGGCCGTACTAGGGACAATGTACGCACTATCGTATGCTTGGAACCAGTCCCAGGCGCACATGAAGCATGGTGTCCCTGGGACGCCTTGTTCGTATAGAGCTAGTTGGAGCTTGGGACTTTTTTGGCTAGGAAAATGGCTGGGAAATGACCAGATCCGGCATGGATCTTGCATGGGGGAAGCAAAATGGAGAGAAAGGGAGAAAGGGCTTAGCTGGGTAGCTTAGGGAGCGCCTATCGCTGGTGGTAGACCTCCATTCCGGTTCTGAAACTCCATGCCACCAGAAAACTCCATGAAGGGAAAACCTCAGTTTTTGGGTGATGCCAGGGAAGAAATGGGGAAGAGAAAGAAGGGGAATGGCTGGCCTGATGGTCTTGGTCGTTGCTGAAAATCGTAGGGAAACTGGTTTTCTGATTTTTGCCAGAATCCCCAGCCCCAAATGACTGAAAAAATCCTATTTTGGAGGGGGGAGAGATAGGGCTTTTTATAGCCTTGCTATGGCGGTGCTGCCAATGGTGGTGCCGTCATTGGCGGTGGAAGATTTCTCTAGAAACTAGGGTTTCTGGAGAAATCTAGAGGAAGAAGAAGATGGGGTGCCGTTATCAAAACGGCCCCCTGCGTTTTCTGTCTTTTTTGTTTTTTGTTTAAATTATAGAAATGTCCCTAATCTTTGAACGGCCATAACTTCTTCATACGAACTCCGTTTTTGACGTTCTTTGAGGCGTTGGATTGCATTTTTCGAGTACAATCTAGTGGTACTAAGTTTCCTCACAAATTCCTTTGTTTAATATTTAAAATTAAGTAAAATATTTAGCACAGTTTATTTCCCATAGAATGTTCAATTTTTGTTAAAAATAGCGTAAATTGCGGGGGCATTACATTATTACCCCTTAAAAGAATTTCGTCCTCAAAATTCCATAAATTATCATCTTCAAGGTATTTTGTCTCTTAAATAACTTCTTGGTGAATGCATTCTCCCCTTAGGAATCAAATCTAGGCCCAACCTCAATTTATCATTTTTATTGTTCCTTCTACTAAGCCTTACCCATAAGGGCTGCTTTCGCTGCATACTCTGATGCATACTCCTATACATGCCAGTTTAACAATACCAGTTTCTAGCTGTAATTCATCTATCTCAAAATCCTTAGATGCCTATACCTTTCTCATCATGTATAGGATAGTCTCCTCGTAGGATCATGCTTCTTTATTCATGTATAAATTACTCCATACTTCTTTGAGATCATATGATCTTATTTCTCCTATTTTATTTTGAATATCATAGGATAATCACTTTTTCTTCTTGTCTTTCATCTGGTAATCTCTTCGTCATCCACATCTCCTTCTAATGGTTGGTTATTTGTCATTAGTAAGAGTAAAAAAAAAATTACCTTCTTTCTATTGTGTCTAACTTTGCTTCTTATCTTTTATATTTTTCCCCAAGACACTTCAATAACTGACATGGTATCATGTGCTCTATAGCCAAACCCTTGATTAACTTCGAATTTCAACTGTCTATCGTTTTCCATATGTGACTTGATTCATCGACCAAAGTTACATTCAAAATAAAATCATGAAAGCCAATTAGTAGCATCTTCCATCGAGGACCTTATCATATACTGAAAGTAAAATGTCCTAACTCTATATCCAGTTTCATAATTATTGAATTCATTAAACGCTTTTCTCATGTCAAATGTTAATGGTCGATTCATCATCATGGGTCAAATGTTCTCGTCCAGAGGCCTTATCTCACTATTCACATCAATTGGTTATTAGGATTTTCAATAATGTTCCCATTTATGTAAAGCAAAAAGTCTCTTATTCATAACCGAGTACCCTTACTAGGTCATGGTTGAATCCTTTGTCATCATCCTCTTTGTCCTTTCTTTGCTTGATAGTTTTCTTTGTAACCTTTCAATCCAAAAGTTCTATAATCAATCCAGTAGGGTGAGTCCTTAGGAAATTCCTTCAATTGATTTTTCATACTTGGTATATGCTCATAACAACTAACTATTTGTCTAAAGGCAACGTAACATTAAATCTTCACCTTATAGTGTGCTAGCCATCTCACCTTTTCTCCTTCCATTCCCTATGTCAATATATTGTTCAATCTTTTACCAAGGCTTTATCGTCAACCATGCAGTCTGTATTGTCAGGAGGTATAAGTAGTGATTTTCTCAATTCCTCAAATTTTATCCTTCAAGTGCCTCCTCATACTTAGCTTACAATAGCAGTCCTCGTTCAATAGCTACTACATCAAGTTATGCTGAAGCTGCTAAATCATCAAATTTGAAAAACACTCCGGTAAGCATGGAACATTTTTGTAGACATATAGATAGACTTTATTTGATTACTTATTGATCTGTTTCCAGATATATCTTTGTCATAAGCTCAAGGGTCTCTAAAGTGATCAGTACTTATCTACCTTTCTTTTCAATCTAAGTCAGTAGCATCTTTCAGACCCACAGTGATTTCTATGGTTTGTTATGGTATCTATTTAGGTTTGGAAAAATCTATCTCACTGGTGGAGATCGCTCCTTATTTTTCTTCTTTCTCAATTGTTACTGTATTTATTTTACTTGTAGCTCCTCCATGATGTGGGCTAATCAACTCCTTGATGTGGCCTAATCAACTGACCTCACACCCTCAAATGACTTAGTCTAACAAGTAACTTCTTTTAGGTAACACTCATGTCCAAATACTTATAATATCCCTCTGAGTATATAACTTCGACTACTAACTCATAGATACTAACATACTTGATTAATTAGGGTGGGATACCTTTATTTAGTCAACAGTACTCTAAAGGTAATGACTAAATAATGGTCTTAAGATTTTTTGTCTTCCAATCTATGATAGTAAGACCTCAATTTGATCCTTGATGGTACCCTACTTGCTAAATGGACAAGTCACTGTCCCGGCTTAATTCCTTTTTCAATATACTTTATTAGCAAGGTGGGATATCACCAAATTTTCCTTTTTATGGATTATATCCATTAGTGTTCCCCATAAGCTAATGGATCCGATAATAATCTAATTGTAATAATTGATATCAAACCATTTGTAGAATTTAATTTCTAGTTGGTCACCATTCCTCTTCCAAAATTTCTTGTGGCATAATCTCCTGAAATTTGATACTCTACTCAAAGTCTTAAACCCCATATGCTTTCTCTCTTTTATACTCTTTTACAATAAGATCACCAACTCATCTATTATCATTCCTTCGAAGTTGATTGGTTTATCTTCCCAGATGATTCAAGATGAAAGATTTCTATGGATCTATTCTTTCCTCAATAAAGTCATGACCTTTTTCTTTTGAATATTCAATATTCATTGAATACTGGTAGTTACAGCTCTATCTCTTTCTTTCTTTTCTTCAAAATCCTCATTTTTGTCTACCTAGATCAATGTCTTCATGTGCTTTGTTGCATATAATTGATACTGCATCTACTTCTTTACTTAACAGATATGATAAACTGAATGCTTCTAAGAAATTCTAAACTGTCTTAAGATCATTGAAATCCTCAATTGCCTATAGCCTCAATAAAATTCATACAATGTCTTAATAGTGGCATTGACATTTTGATCATGCTATACTTTTGTTACAAGTTCATGTTAGGATCAATCTATTATCATCCTTAGTATTATCATCAAAATCTTTTGATAACTCGGTCGAATTAATTTCCCTATCATATTCGTGTTATGTTTCTCTTAATCACATAATATGTCACTTGTATACATCTTCTGATTTGCTCCATAATACTCAGGTAGTTATTATTCGATATCACTTCACTCTTCATGAGACTCCAATGAAGGTATCCAAAAATTGAGCTAAGCCCTTCAGGATTCATGCCTTTGTAATCTAGTATGAGTCACAGTTATCCCCTCGCATCATCTTGCATTCTCATCCCTCTTAGATTATCATCGAAATCTTCTCAAAGTCTGTCTTTTACATTCCCTATCATACTCATATCATATGATAGTGTACTCATATTTTGATATTCTTTAGAAGGGTAAGATTGCCATCTAGGTTCTTCGATTTTCTCACCTTTAGTGAGATTGATCTATTATAGGTTAGAACTATCTACTAATAAGTTCACTAACATCTTCCTTCATCATTCTCATCATAATATGATCCATATATGAGTTTTCATATTTGCACTACACAACAATCCTTAATCCTCAAGTCGTCTTAGACTAGATTTTGGATAAGGGTTGCACTATCCTCTGCCAAATTATTTGTTAAACCAAGCTGTGTTTCACCTATTTATTTATGGTAAACTGCTTTGAGCATTAATATTGTAATCCTCAAATAGAAGTAGTCATCTCTACTACTTCTATTTATACTACTTCTTGATTTTCTCTATTGTCTATGACCCTTGGACATGCTGGACTGGCTGTGAAAGGATAGAACCTGGGCTTTGATACCAACTGTGACGGCCCGAGTTTTTCCATGCATTTTTAAATGCAATATCTAATTCCTAAGGTAGGATGCATCCCTATTTGAAAACCATTTTATAAAAACCATGCAACGCAGTGGAAAATCTTTAGTTTTAAACTCATTTTGAGAACCCCGAGTGTCATTTGCTTTCACAACAACCAAAGTAGTTTTTTGAAAAACTTCAGAAATCATAAATGTTTTTACCAGGTCTATCCAATCACAGCTCATAGCCCAACTATAAATAAACAAAAATACATGTCCAAAGGGTAGAGTGTTTACATACATGCATAATTGTCTCTTTTGATTTACTTGCTCGTAGCACTAACATTTCCTGAGGCATCTTCTACTCCTGAATGGAGCTGTCCTGAAAAATGTTAAGGATTGGGTGAGTATATACTATACTCAGTAGGAGTCTATCACTACTAGTTTTACAATGCATGCTATGTTTAAAATCATATGCTCTTTAAAACATGTGCATGTTCGAACAATCATGTTCAATATCGATATTAAAAACCATTATCGAATTGGAATATTGACCACTTAAAGAATCGCATAATCCAAGTCGAAAGTATCATATATATATCATAAACATAATGATATCCATAAGATGCTCAACTGAATCCAACTCATGGATATATGGTATGGTCGACCAACCTCATGTCATGCCATATGCAATGCAAGTAAATCCTCAAACCAGAGGGCCCACTATGCCCACGACCTCGCCGCCGTGTGGTCCCTAGGTAGCTAGGGACACAGGGTCATAGCCTCCACGGTGCATATGACACTTTGACCTAGTGCCATGACACCAGTGGTAGCCCCCTGTACCACATGCAATCGAAGCAGGGACATGCCCATTTTGGGCGTGGTACCCATTCCACCTAATAGTGTTAGAGGCTAGGAGGCCACCCCAGACCTCTCAACATAGTGACCGCGAGCTTATTAGCCCAAATCATATATGAAGGAACATGCAAAAACCTCTTTTTCAAAACCTGTCCTCTTTGGGTCCCTCACAATTGCCTACCCAGCGTCTTTTGGTAACCCTCAAGGACATGCAATCTATCAAAAACTCAATGCTCACAAATCATACAATATATGCAATTGTTTGCAAAACATGTCTATGCATAATGTATTTGTCATATGCATGTTGAATTTATTTATGAAATTATGTCATGCTAAACAAGTCAAATAACTTAAACTTAAAACATGCATTCTCAAGACAATCATGGGTTCTTTTAAAAAGTCTAGTAGGGATAGAACACCTACCTCGAAGTCTCCTGGAGTCGCGTCCTTCATCACTCAACCCAACCCTAGGTCTCGTTTATAAACTCCTGGATATGAATGGATAATGAGGACTCCTTATTAATTTCGATCTATTTAGAAATTAGATTGCTAGATCTTCCTTTTAAGGTCCATGGGTCCTTGCCTAATTCATTGTCAGGCTAGATCCTATAATATGCATCTACTATTCAATGGTTAACTCTATAAATTGTCCCATGATCCTAACTTTATAGTCTCATTAGGTTTGCGTGTCCCAGTTCCCAGGACACCTGTGCATCCTGGTTGAACCACGACGGCCTCATGTGCGTGCGCGCCCAAAGGCCGTGCCAAGGACCCCTTTTTGCATGCGCACATGCATGCTCAAGTGATGCGCTATGACGTGCATCCTGGATGGCATCGCACAGAATCACCTTTGGTGTAGCATGGCGCATCTCAGCTCCGAGGGCACCCCGTGCATCCTGGTCGAGCCTGGACCCGTGCCCCACGTCGCGCGCGCACCCGAAGGCCATACCAGGGATAGTGTGTGCACTGCTATATGCCTGAAACCCGTCCCAGGGACCCTGTCCCAAGCGCACGTGAAGCATGGCATCCCTGGGATGCCTTGTTCATACAGAGCCAGTTGGAGCTTGGGACGTTTTCTAGCTAGGAAAACCGATTGGAAAAATCGACTAGGAAAAGACCAGATCCGGCATGGATCTGGCCTGGGTGAAGCAAAATTGAGAGAAAGGGAAAAACGGCTTACCTGGGTAGCCTAGGGAGTGCCTATCGTCGGTGGTAGACCTCCGTTCCGGCTAAAACTCCATGCCACCGGAAAACTCAATGATGGGAAAAACCCTGTTTTTGGGTGATGCCAGAGAAGAAATGGGGAAAATAAAGAAGGGGAATGGCCGGCCTGATGGTCCTAGCCGTTGTCGAAAATCACAGGGAAACTGGGTTTCCGATTTTTGCCGGCAACCCCAGTCCCAAATGACTGAAAAAATCCTGGTTTGGAGAGGGGGGAGATAGGGCTTTTTATAGCCTTGCTATGGCGGTGGCGGATTTCTCTGGAAACTTGGGTTTCTAGAGAAATCTAGAGGAAGAAGAAGAGGGGTGCTGTTATCAAAACGGCCCCTATGTTTTCTGTCTTTCTCATTTTTGTTTAAATTACAGAAATGCCCCTAATCTTTGAACGGTCGTAACTTCTTCATACGAACTCCGTTTTCGGAGTTCTTTGAGGTGTTGGATTCCATTTTTTGAGTAGAATCTAATGGTACCAAGTTTCCATACAAATTCCTTCATTTACTATTTTAAATAAAGTAAGACATTTAACATAGTTTATTTCCCATAGAATGTCCAATTTTTGTTAAAAATATCGTAAATTGCTCGGGCATTACACGAGTCCATACCTAGTATGATGTCAAAGTCCACCATGTTTTGTAAAATGAGGTCTATGTCCATTCTTTTTCCTAATACTTCTACGGGTACATTATGCAAGTATTCTTGTAATTTAACTATTTTTCCAACTAGACTTATTACATCTAGATTAAATCCCAAGTTTTTCACTGATAGTTGTATACTAGATGCAAACATGCAAGATATAAAGGAATGCGTAGATCTAGAATAAAACAGTACTTTGGCATAGTTGTTAGCTACAAGCAATCTACCTTCAATCACTGCATTAGTTGGTCTAGCATGGTCGTCGGTGATGGCAAATACGCTTCCTTGGTGTCGAGGGGCAATTTTTGGTTTTGCCTACTTAATCGCCAATGGTTTGGTATAGTAGGTGGCGATGTGTCCATACTCCCCAAAATTATTACACTTGATCGGAAACCATTGTGGTTGTTGTTGTCCAGGTTTAAGGCATATATTGCCTTGCAAGAATTTTCTACATCTTGGATATGGTCGTCTATTTTGCCCTCGTGCATTGTTCCTCTGATTTCTTTAGGGCTTAAAATTGTTCCAAGGTATTTTATTCTTTTGGAAAGGCTTTAGATTATAGTTTCCTCCTCCACCAAACTTGGTGGTTTGACCCTTCTTGTATTCTTCTTCAAACTTAGAAGCCATTTTCACACATTCCGCCAAGGTCATGGGTTTAGTACAAAGTACCTTTACTTTCAGCCCTGGGTGTAGCCCTTCTATGAATTGATTCGCTGTGTGTGTTTCAGTATTACACACATGAGTCGCAAATCTCCTTAACTACTTGAATTTATTGTCATACTCTACCATTGACATGTTTCATTGTCTAGGTTCCAGAAACTCTATTAGCTTTCTTGCTTGTACATGAGAAGGGAAATATTTCTGATTGAAGACTTCCTTAAATTCCTCCCATGTAGTATCTTTAGAATTTAAGAAGAAGGTAGAAGGTATTGTTAACTGATCTCCACTAAAATGCAGCTTCTTGTTTTACTAGATAGGTGGCAAATTTAACCTTCAACTTCAAAGGAGTATGTGGTGCACTGAAAGTCCTTTCTAGTTCATATATCCATTCTTTAGCCTTCTTAGCTTCACCCTTGCCATTATACCTTGTAGCCATCTTTTGACATCTCTCCATCATTTTGTTAACTTTTTCTAGTGCTAATGGAGACTTTCCAACTTCTTCACTTAGTACATGGGAAGATTGACCACGTACTAGTGTGGGAGTATCTAGTGTTGGTGTTGGTGTATTGTGTCTCACTTCAAGCTGAGCTTGAGCCTGAGTACTTGGTATCTCTATTGGAGGTGATGAACTTTGGGGTTATTGAATGTGAAGAAGAAGGTTCCTCAATACCCTTGTTACCATCTCTTCCACATTATTCATGTTTAATCTCTCTATATTGTCTTCTGGAGTATTTTGAGTTGTTTACCTTGTGACTCTCTTTGGTGGCATCTGCTCATAAACCAAAATTTCTATCAGTATTCTATACAACTATTCCTATCTTAATCTAAAATTGGATTATCATCCCTCCTTTGGACATATTTGTACTGTACTGTGACTAGATGAATGGCTCTAATACCAATTGTGATGACCTGGGTTTTTGTAACACATTTTGTAATACATTTTTCAAAGGCAGGGCCCTTAGTAGTAAATTTTTTTAGCAAAACAAAGTAGCAAAAATTATTTTCTTTAGAACTTGTTTTGAAAAACCCAAGTCATCACTTCATACATAACATAAGTAGAATTTTTGTACAAGATAAAATTTCATTGAAGGAATATACTTTTATTAAATTCTAGAATCCATCTAGTTGTTCACAGTATAACCCAATTCCATTACAATACTTCTCCAAATTACATAATCCAAAACTCAAAGCTCACCATAGAATGAAACTCTCATTACAATACAATACTCTCAAACAAAACAAAATACATGTCTTCAAGGGGTATACCCTGATGATTATTCTCCCAAGTCTTCTTCAGTCTCGACATCCTAACTCTCCTTCTTTGCATCTGAGATATTGTAAACATTCAAACATTTATAATATCTCAGTAAGCTATGCTTGGTAGGGGATCCAAGAAGCATAATAATTTGACAGTATAACTCTAATGCTTCATAATCTTGCTATTCATAAACATACTCATGTATCTATCTCTTTACTTTATCATATATGTACATCGTTATACATACATATTGCATATAGGTAAATCCATCAAATTGATGAAAGTAGTCAAATAACATTCCCAACTAAGCTGATCAATTCTTCCCACTATGAGAAATCAATATTTCAGCTAGTCCTATGCTGGAAATTTCCCTTCTAGGGAAATACTAGTAATATATAATTACCTGGCATTTCATCATGCCAAAACATAAGGCATTTCACTCTACCTATCTCATGTGCATCATAGTGCAAAATAATTAAAGGACTACCATGCTGCAGTCTGATCCGTACTAGCGTGCTCGGATAACTACCCTGTTCACCATTAATACCACGGTGGAAAATATTGTGTCACTGCCCATATGGGGAGATAGGACTTTCTTAGTGGTGGCCTTTCCATAATTGCCCCACCCAGCATTTAGCCTCTCATAGGGCAAGGTGTCATCAAATCATCAAATTTCTAGAAGCGGGTGGCCAAACCCTGAACTCTCCTAGCATAGCATCCTTAGGCTTATGCCTATTTAAAACAAAATGACAAGTCTCCATGCTTGCATGTAAAATAGGTTTCATACGTATCAGACAATTTGTCTATTTACTTAGGGCTAGAATATCTTCTAGTTCCATATTCACTTAGAGACTTTTCCTCAAGTCTAACTTAACCCCACTACATATGTGTTTGGTTGGATCATAAGGGTTTTAGGGGATTTAATACAAGTGTTAACATTACACTTGTCAACATTTCTAGACATAAGATCATATATTCAACATGTACATCCCATGTAGATGCATTCCTAAAATCCTCCTACCTTCAAGTAGTGATCCACCTCTTCAGACCTTCCTAATTTACAACATAAATTACATTTACAATTCTATTATCAAATAAAAGACAACTAAACTAATTAGATTACGACTATTAGAAACTTTTACTTATGATCCAACCATTAGATCTTAGATCTTTTCCTTTTAATCAAGGGTTTTAATTAATTTTAGGGCCTTTACTCCATTAAGGTCCAAAGATCATAACCCTTTGTTTTTGTCATATTCAATACATAATCTCATTGGATTCCATCATATTATCATTCATTCAATCCATCCCAAGGGTCTAATCGTACTTGATCTTATTGATTAAGTTGGTCCCTTTGCATTTTTAAGGTTTTTCTACCATAAATGGTAGATTCCTCATTTTATGTTAGATCTGTCAAAATAAATCATGGATATTACTCGATTTTAGTATTATATCATCATTAAAATAGATCCACAAGATCTGAACATCTCAGATCTTGATGATCTTAGAAATTGGAAGCGTATTTCCCAAATATAAAAAGTTTCATGAAGAATTTTCTAAATGTTATGATTTCAGAGGAAAATAGATGTTACAAGGTTTTCATAGCTTCTTTCTAATCTCAATTTATAGCTCAGATGGCTCCATAATTAATGATTGAAATTCACAGTGAAACGGACTGCTGGGATCAGTCGGGCGGAACCGTCGCCGTGCTCCCATCACTGGGATGCATGCGATAATGCTCTCCCAGGGACCAGCACTGGTGCGCAACCATTCTGTTTGGGCGGTATCACACATGGAGACGCTCCCACAAGGTTTGTTTTCTTTCGGCGTTCCAAGATCTCGATCTTCTTAGGAATATCGAACAGTCTGTTTTGCACCGTCCAATCAATTCCTCTTCAATTATAGGCTCAAAACTTGATAAAAGTTCTTGCAATTTCTACCCTCGGGGTTCTTGACCCTTCTGGATTGATTGGATGGCTCAGATTTTCCATCTGGGCCTTCCATCATCCAAAAATTAAGGTTTCTTATCCTTACTTGATTTTTATAATTTTTAACATAAAACTAATTTCAGAAAAATATAATTTACATAAACTAACATGAAATAAGTATAAGAAGTGTTTCCACCCACCTGATTGGAGAAAAACATAGATTTGCAGCCCAATTCTAAATAAATATCCCTTTGATAATAAGATAGCCCGATACCCGCTTGTTTTGTGATTTCGTGTTGATTGCACCGTTGGATCTTGAAATGGATTTAGGGATTTTATAGATAAGGTAGTCTAGGATAATATGAATGGTGTGGTATGTGAGATTTGATTTGCAACAAAGTGCCTAATTGAATTTAGGTCTCTTGTTCCAATCTAGAGAGAGGAGAGAGAAAATGAAAGAAGCGTGAGTTTTGGAAATTTGGAAATGAATCTAGATCTAATTTTTTAGGGTATTTTGTGGGAAATTTTATGAACATTTTTAGAGGATTTGTTTTGTGGGGGGGGGGGGGGGTTGTATTTATAGGTGTTTTGCATTTTTCATAATAACTTGTAATAATTATGTTTTAATTCTTTTAAATATTAAAGTAACATTGGATCCTCCACTACCACATCCTTCTTCACTTGCAGCTGGTAGTGGTTTGATCACTCATTACATGTTTTCTGGCCATTGGATTCATTTGCGGGACCCAGAGGGGTGTGAAAGGACCATTTTGCCCTTTTATGGAGAAAAATCCATTTTATTCTCCCATACTCAAAATTGAGTGTCCTTAGTGGTGTTGGAATTATATTTCTGAATACATTCTAAATATTGATGTCCTAGTTCTCAGTTATGGGTAAAATTAGCATTTGACCCTTTTATTCACAAAAATGAAGAAAATTAGGGATTTTTCATTTTATCTCAATATTGAACGTACTTAGTGTTATTTCAATTAATTTTTTTAGTAAATTCATAATTTTTAAGTTTTAAATCATTTTTTAATCTCTATAAAAAGAGAATTTCCAATAAACTAATATTTTAGCCCAAATATTCTAAAAACTCAAACTTTATTGATTTTCTCAATCAATTTACAAAAATTAGGATTATTACATGGGAGAAGAGGGGGATATATGGGTTTGTGTAGCTAGGATGAGGGAACAAGAGGGAGCAGAGAGAGACATGGAAAAGAGAGTAGAGAAGGAGAGAGAGAAGAGGGCAGTGAGAGTGAAGAAGAGATGAAAGGGGTAAAGCAGAGGTGAGAAAGAGAGAATGGGAAAGTGGGAAAGAGAAGAGAAAGACGATAGAGTTGGGGGAGAAGAAGATGCAAGGGAAGGAGAAGAATGTCAGTGGGAGAAGAGGGGATAGTGAGATGTGAGTACAGAGAAGAGGAAGTGGGGAGAGAGGGAAGAGGGGGTATGGTTTGGCGATGGAAGATGGTGGAGAGAAAGGCAAGAGGAAAAGGAGAATACGAGAGAGAGTGGGAAAGGAAAGAGAGAAGAATAAGAAAGAGGGAGTGATGGAAAGAGAGTGGAGAGAGAGCTATGGTTGCATGCCTCTTTTCTCTTATTACCTTCTCTACTTCTAATTTGGCTTTCCCACTTTGCTTTGGAAACTCCTCCACAAGTGAAAGTTGCCTTCTCCATGCTATTTTTCTTTTGTCAATGATTCCCAATTGAGCTCAATTATCTTCTAGGAAACTATACTAACCATCTTTATGAGTCATCTGGCCTATCCATTACTCTTTAGGATAATCTGCACCATTAACTTTTGATCTTAGCCATCCATGCCTCTTTTGGTTAGTCTGCAAAATAAAAGACCAAATTAGAGTCATTTGAACCATACATTAATCATTTAATAAGCTCTAATGATCATTTGACCACTGATTTGACAAATTAAGGTTTGGATGGTCAATTGAAGCTAAATTTTGCAAATTTGAATAGTTAGATGATCTAATTGAACGCTAAATTAAGGGTATTTTGGACTAAAATTGAACACTTAACACACACAGCCCCAACAAGCATTTTGCTAGTCCCGAGCAAAACATGCAGGAAAAGTAGATTTCAACAATTATTGTTCAAGTCAACACCTCTTTGTCCTTAGGGAATTATCTTCAATGAATCCATCAACTCTAGCAAACTAATAAAAATAACTGAAGAATTTAAAACCCTGCCCATATCCTAAAGATATTCCACCTAAGTTCAGATCTCAGAGTGAGTATATGAGTGTATAGTCTACATATGGAATAATCTTTATCTCTAAGTAGACTTCTAACTTTTGAACTCCATCTGAAATATGTTTTGACCTCAATCCTCTCTATTAACATATGCTCAAAAATAAAATCTCTTAAATAAAGGGTTCAAATCATATCTCTCTTTTAAATATGTGAGCAAAGTTAATAAAAGCAAATTTATCTCACATATACTCATGAAGAATGGGAGTTACTAAGGAATTTAGTTTTGATCCATTTAGAATGGATGTCATTACCTTTGAATATTTAGAAATATTACTCTTTAGACGCTATCCATTCATTTTTTTTTATCAAGACTATATTTTTCCTAGAATCAATAGGTCTTTGATTGGGATGAAACATAGGCTTAGGATAGGGTACCAAAGAAAGGGTATAGGGATATTCAAAGTTTCTTCACAAATAAGTAGAGGTCTTCCACTAAAGTTGACACTCTTCTTTCCTTTCTTGAAGTGAATTTTTTTTTTTTCTTTGCATTCTTCAAACCTTTTTTTTCACTTTCTTTTCAAACTTTGGACTCTCTTTGTAGAACATTTCTTTTCTTAATATTCACTTTTCCACTTTCATTGCAACTAAAAGGTATTTCTTCATTCATCTCTAACTTATTTTTCAAAGCGAATGGGTAATGGATAATTTATATTGGGGTTAATATAGGTAAAGGATAATTTGGGTGAGAAAAGAAAAAGGCTTATATAAAAGGCTCAAGTTGGCTAACTAGTGGTAAAAATACTTTATAGGCAGGCTTTATGTCTCTAGGTTAACAACAAGGATGGCCTAAATCATTTTTTGGGTATCCAATAATCTATTGAATTCAATGATCTTTCAGAACTTTAAAGGTAATACTCTAATTACTTAGATAATTAGCTAAATTTAAGAGTTGGTGGGATCAATTTTCTTGAGGCATGCTAAAGAAACTTAGGAACATTTATAAGCTCTCAAAAAGATGAATGACTCTAAAACTCACTCAGGTTATAAGTCTCCACTACATTTATTCAGAATCTTTAAGTTATATCCACTTATCATTCAAGGCTATCTATATGCAACTACGCGTACAGATGTGATATGAGACTTTGGTTTCATTGAATACTTTAGAAAATGAGTTAAATGATGAATTAATCATGTTTAGTTCCATTAATGGGCTAAAGTTATCAAGATTTTACTTCAGAAAATCCAATTCTCATCATAGTGTGGGAATTGACCTAAAAATTATCAAAAACTCTCTCTCTCTCTCTCTCTCTCTCTCTCTCTCTCTCTCTCTTTTAAAATAACAAAAGCACCTAAAAACCTAAAAAAATTAGAATTTGCTAGAATTCTACATCCCCCAACTTGATAGAAACATTGTCCTCAATGTTTAAAAATTATGATGATGATAATGCATTGAGAAATGCAATAAATTGGGAGATGTGGAAAAAAATTCTGAAAAAGAAAAAGAAGAAAGTAAAAACTAAGCTACATAATTTTACAGAGGAAAATTTTCAGAGGAAAAATATTACTGAGTTCAAAACTTGTCTGGTCCCATAGGAAATGAGCTGGATAGGCCTCTGAAAAGGAATGATCAATAAACTTATCTTGTAATTTAAAAATTTTCATTTATCACAGGGCAAGATAAATTTATCTTCAGGCTGCTTCTTATAATTAAAGACAATTTTCAAAGCTCGATGTTGATTTTTTGGAAATGGAGCAAGGATTTCATATTGCTCAGTGGATGAGACATTTTCTTGATTATGTTACCAGATTTCTTAATTATGTTACCACTATGAATAATGGTAGCTACTTTTGTTCGTTCCATGTTTATAACTGATGAAGTAGTCTCACCTACCACATCCATGTTATCAGGGTTTTCATTTGGTGTAACAGAACATTGCCCTTGGTCCATGGTCTGTAGCATTTGAGACATCATGTTTTTTAATTCAGTCATGGAATTTGTGTTCTCTCTTAATTGGGCTTTAATTTGAGAAATTTTCTTCTCTTGGTATTGCATGACTTGATGGAAATTATCCTCCACTTTCCTGTTATGTGGAGGAAGGTAAGGTCCAAGAGCAAGTGGTCCTTGTTTTTAGTGATAGGGTTGGTGTTGGGCCTTCTGTGAAACATTAGCATTGTACTCATTTCTGATAGTAGAATTATTACTCTAGTTGGAATTATATGTCTCTAAAAATGGGGGAAAATGTTGCTCATAAGAATGTGTCAATACTTGAAGTGCATCCTGAAATGCAGGAGCAATGGGATATTCCTGAGTTGGGTGTATTACTTTCACAAATATCACACACCTGTTCGACTTTCTTAAAGGGACATTTTTCCATTTCCATGGCCCATCCAATGCCCTTTAAGATAATTTGCACCATTAACTTTTGATCTTAGCCATCCAAGCCTCTTTTGGTTAATCTACAAAATGAAAGACCAAATTAGGGTCATCTGAACCATACATTAATCATCTAATTAGCTCTAATGATCATCTGACCATTGACTTTGACAAATTAAGGTTTGGATGATCAATTAAAGCTAAATTCAAAATCAAGCAAAATTTTGCAAATTTGAATGGTTAGATGATCTAATTGAACCCTAAATTAGGGATATTTGGACTAAAATTGAACACTTAACAGTCTCCATTGAGAAGAGGGTGATTTTTTGGGTTGCCTATTAGGAGATATACTACAAGGGAGAGAGTGATGGAGTGATGGGGATGGAGGCTTTCAAACAATTGGCATTTTGTCAATATGGTCGCATGTTGGTGGGGATCAGAGTGATGGGGAGCTCGCTGGTGGTGATCCAAATGGAGCAGAGGCTCTGAGTCACCAGGTCTTCTCCCTTCCTCTGGCATCCCTCATTTTTCTTTATTTATGGGTCAGCACTCATAGTGGGACATCTAGGCTAGCAAGTGACAGGTTGACCCAAGACATGTCAAGCTTGTTCCATGCGTGGCATGTCCATCTACCTAGTCACATTGAACAAGGCGGGAGATACAATTATCAATTCGGACACCCCTTAAATTAGTAGAAAATTGGTGATTTTCCACCGCGATCTTTGCTTCATGCAAAATTAGTGTCATAGGAATTGTCTCTTTATGTACATTCTAGATAATTGAGCCTTTGAGGGTCAACTAAATATCTCAAAACTTAGATTCCCAATTTGGATTTCATTCAAAATAAATTTTAAAAATTACATGAAATGGAATTTAGAAGTTGGGCTTACCAGAACACTTAGTTGGATTGTTTCATTGATGATTATTAGTTAGAAGTGTTAAGAAATGTTAGATTGGTATGGAAACAAAAGAAAAAATTACCCCATTTTTTTGTAATTGTGATTTGTTTATTTATTGTAAATGGATATTTACATATATCGTAGACATATGAATGAAAAAAAATAAAACCATAAATAAATCAAACTCCTATGCATAGGAACATATAACTTAGTCTTCTTGTTGTGTTATTCAATGAAATCCATTACTGAAGTCACTCCAACCTGCTGTGCCTCCACACTTTCATCCACTGACTGATGTCTTACCTTATCGTTGTCTCACTCAACCAAGGGTAAAGGACACCACCAAACTAGCCACTAGCTTAGGAGAATAATCACTCAACTTAAACAATCATCCATGGATAAGAGATATGAGATGAATATAGGAGAGATGAGGAATTGCTTGAAGTGTAAAGAGATGGAGAGAGTGTTGGGCATTGGATTAAGAGTGGGATGAGAGTGATCTATGAAGTGTTGAGGTGTATGAGCTATGTATGGGGCATATGATAGAAGATGAAGGATAGGAGAGAAGGTAAGGGAATGGGGATGCATGGAAAACAATGGGATTCATGGGATGTTATGGAGATAAGAGGGAAAGGAAGATCAATTGATGGATGAGAAATATGAAATGGAGTTTTAAGTGGGATTAAGGAATGGAGGGATAATTTTATACGTGTATTAAGAAGGATGAGAGGGAGACAAAGGATGCACAGAAAAATTGGAGAGATAGATACACATTTGTGCATTGTGGGGTAGTGAAATGTGGGAAAGGGATTGTAAATGCTAGGGATTGATTGGCTATGGAGAAGATGGATGGTATGATGAGTGGTTCTACTACCTTAGATACTCTCTGCTCCACCTTAGGATGTTCTTGTAGTATGCCTTGAATGATGAAAGAAATCCTTCTTCACTTCCCTCTCTTTTCTCTTGCTTTGTATGCTGATCACCAAAGGGAAATTGATTGGTGTTTTGAATGCTAAATGAAGTAATGGTAGAGTGCATTGATTTCCCTTCTCTTTGTAGTTCACATGGGAGCTTAAAGAGGTGGGAAGTTTCCTTGAGGAAACTCCACTCTCTCCTTTCTCCTCCTTGTCTCTTATCTTCATGTCCTATCTCCATATTTCTCTTTTCTTCTCATTCCCACCATGTAAAACATATTGATTTTAGATTAAAATGGTATTCCATGTGATCTTCCATGGTTTGGTGTTGATTGGTTAACTAAGCAAGCTTCTCTCCTTCCTTTCATCCATTGGATTAAGCATATCATTAGAATGGATTTCCTTGAGGTTTTACTACCTTCCTTGATTCTACCATAGTCTACCATTATTTTCTCCAACCAATAGCATTCAAAGGCAAAACACATTTTCTAGCTTAGGAGAACATGTTTTTCTGCTAAAAAAAATGGTTAGTGCACTAAAAAAATCTCCACCAATAGCATTCAGTTTTGGTCTTCTTTGTAGTCTTAATTCTCATTAATCTAGGTTCTCATTGGGTGCTTTAGGATATCCATGAGCAAGGGTTGACCCTGCCCATTGAGTACTTCAAAAGTCTGGATGAATGCCGACCATAGATTTCCAATAAATTGTCTCTCCTCTCCACTTATTCTCCTCTTTTATTTTCTTGTGAAACATATGCTTGAAGTGGATATAACATGTCCATTTCTATGTTAGAAGAAATGTGTAATGCATGGTGAGCCCTTACTTGAATAAGGAAGAGAAGGAGGGCCTAGTTTCCAACTTGTTTTGTTTTAGAAAAAGATAATATATATGTGCATTTATTGTATGTGAATCTAGCTTCTCTTATAAGCTTTGAGGGTGGTGGAATGCTTGCATGTATGTGTGGGAAGTTTGTAATTGTCACTTTTTATAAAGGCACTCTCTTTAGTCTAGTTAATGATGAGGGTTGTGCATGGGATTTCTGATAGTGTTGAATATAATAAGGACTCCCCTAGCATTCTGAACATCCCCTAGCATTCTAATCCTACAAAAATGCAAAATAAACCCTAATTAGTGATATTTAAAGTAAATTCAGCATTAAATCTGCTAAATACATTGATATTATATGTAATATATCTACTTGTATCACTGAGCCATTCCAATACTTGAGTGAAAACTATTATTGTATGCAAATTCAACTAATGATAGGTTCTTGTCCCAATTAACCTTCCACTCAGTAGCCTTCACTCTAGAAGACATGATGACAGTATCACATGCAAAGATTCTTGTCCCAATTAACCAAACATTCTTTTACACATCTTGAGAATTATTTTATAAATTGGCTATCCCTATCAAAGATAATGTTAACAGTATCACATGCAAACTCACAATTTCTTAGATATATAGTCATGCCACAATACCAATAATCTGATTCTATTGGATTGGGAGAAAATGTTCCAGTTTTGTTAGCTAATCAACTACTACCCATATAATGTCTTGGGTAATCCTACAATAAAGTCCATGGTGATATATTCCCACTTCCACTCAAGAAGCTTAAGGGGATTTAAAAGTCTCATTGGCCTCTCACACTCAAACTCAACCTATCAACATGTCAAACATAGCTCCACAAATTCTCCCACATCCTTCTTTGCACCATCCTACCAAAAATGTCTCTTTATATCTTTGTACATTTTGATGTTCTTCTCTAAGAATTTCTTACCTCGACTCAACACTCATTGAAACCACCAATATTTGATGCAATTCTAACAATATCATCCATCTCCCAAGTTAAACATGGTTTTCTGACCAATACTTATGTCTACTCATCATCCTTTTGCATCTTGAGAACTTTCTCTATGATAGCAAATCTTACATGCAAGTTTGCTACAAATGGTTTCTTAACTGTTGCATTTTCAATCTACACTCAAATACTTCTAATAGTAATTTCCATCTTCTACACAGCATAATTGCATACATTCCTTGCATCGTCTAGCATAATGCATCAGTCGCCACATTGGCCTATCTAGGATGATACAGAATGGAGAAATCATAATCTTTCAATTACTCCATCCTTTCCTTTGCCTCATGTTCAAATCTTACTATGAGAAAATATGCTTTTGGCTCTTGTGATCTATAAATGGCTCAAATTTCTCATCATATAGGTAATGCCTTTAGATCTTTAAGGCTTACAACACAACTACTAGTTCTAGATCATGGGTAAGGTAATTAATCTCATGCTTTTTCAACTGTCAAGAAGCATAAGCAATCACCTTCACATTATGCATGACACACATCCTAATCCTTTTTTTCAGGCATCACTATACACCATGAAACCTTCATTGCTTAATGGTAAGGTAAGGATTGGTGTAGTGGTTAGCTTCCTCTTTAATTCCTAAAAGATTACCTTGCATGTATCATCTTAGAAAAATCTTCCATTTTTCCTAGTCAACTTGGTCAATGGTAAGGCAATACATGAGAAACAATCAATAAATCTAAGAGAGTACTCCACGAGACTTAGGAAACTCCGTATCTTAGTAACTATCTTAGGTATCTTCCACTTTTCCACTACCTCAAACGTAGTTGGATCTACTTCAACACATCTTTTGAGATGGCATTGGCTAGAAAATTAAGTTCATCCAAGTAAAAGTCACATTTATTGAATTTGGCATACAACTCAGTGTCCTAAATGCATTCAACACCACACTCAAGTGAACTTGGTGTTCCTCTAGACTTTTTGAATAAACTAGGATATCGTCCACTCATTCATTGATGAATTTGTCAAGGAATGAATTGAACACCCTATTCATGAGATCCATAAATTCGAATAGAGCATTTTTCAACCCAACCAACATTACCCCAAATTCATAATGTCCATATCTAGTTCTAATTGCTGCCTTAGGGATTTCTTCTTCCTTGATCCTCAACTAACGATACCTAGAACTCAAATAGATCATAGGAAAGACTCTTACTGCTTGAAGCTGATTGAATAGGCCAATTATCAAGGGTAGAGGATCCATATTCTTTATTTTTCACTCCATTTATCATCTAGTCAATGCAAAGTTCTAGTTGACCTATCCTTCTTTTAGATTAAAAGAATAGTCATCTGAAGGTGAAATGATTAACATAATGAAATCGATATTTAGGTGTTTTTGCAACTGATTCTTTAACTCTTTCAATTCTTCTAGGACCATTTTGTATGGTGCTTTGGAGATAGGACATGTTTCAAGTATCGGCTTGATGGTAAAGTCTATCTCCTTTCTGGGAGGTAATCCCAGTGAATCCTTGGGAAATATGTCTAGAAATTTCCAAACCACTATTACTACCACCAGCTTGGATTTTTCAACCTTTACAACCTCAACTTTAGCCAAAGAGACATGATATCCCTTAGCAATGTGTCTAGCCACCTTCATAGCAGAAATGACATATGCACTTGTGAAGACTTGTCTTCATTGAAAAAATCATCACCTCTCATAGAATATCAAAGGTGACCTTCTTCGTACAATAGTTGAATGTTGGCCAATGTTAAGGCAACCAATTCATGATTAGGATGACATCAAGTCTGCCACCTTTATAAGGATTAAATCAGCATCCATTCATCTTTAATCAATTATGATTGGTTAAAGGTATTTTTGTGCAGATATTTACTCATCCAATGGAGTCATCAAATTTTGTATTGAATTATTCACACATGATGCAAATTCATAAGATATAAAGGAATGTATGGAACTTGTATCAAAGAAAAATTTGGTACGTTTATCATACACAAAAATTGTACCTTACACCATATCATTTGATGTCCATGCTTGCTCTGAGGAAATTACAAATACTCATCCTTGACTCATAGGTCTTTTCGCACCAATCCTTTAGGTTTCTTCTTTGGGTAGTTTCTAGTGAGATGTCCCACCTCACTACAATGGAAACACCTAAAGTCAGTAGCATGGCATGGGTTGCCTGAGTGATACCTACTACAATGAGAGCATGGTTAGCATCTAAATTCCTTCTTGCACTTCTCCTTCCAAAATCCTCCTTCATTTATAACATTCTTTTCCTTTTCTCCTACTACATCTACTTGTAGTCCTTCTAAAAAACAAAAGCCATTTCAAAAATAGGTGAATCTAATATGAGTTCTCTTCCACCTATACTAGACCCAAAAGGTCATTCTATTGTCATAAGAGCTAAACATTTCTTATTTTGTTGACTATTGATAATTCACGACAAAATAATTAGTTATGATGACATAAACTATGACATCTCGGGTTTTTCCCAAAGAATTTTTGCATTTATTTTGGAAAGGTGGTGCACCAATATTTTTAGAATTTCAAAAATAGCAAAAAATGTTTTCTTTGAAATTCATTTTTCCAAAAACCCGAATGTCACCTCAACTCCCATACTATACATAATATACTTTTATAGAAGATAGACATGCATTTTATGAAACAACAGGACCAATCCAGTAGTTCACATACACAGCCCCTATAATCATTATACTAAATGTCCAAGTAGCATAATCCAAATAACTAACTACACAATATAAAAACTATAACAAAATATATACCTGGGTTTAGAGTTATGGCTATTCAACTCCTCTTTCTTGTTTATGTCTTCTCTTGTCTATCTGTATCTGAGATATTGTAAACATAAAATATTTACAATATCTCAGCAAACTATGCTTGGTAGGGAAGAGTTAAGAAAACATGTTAATTACATATGAATTAAGTATTTTACATCAATTAAAATATTCAATTTCATTATGATGCTTATATGGGATGAAGTTTAAAATATAATTCATAATTCAATAATTTCATTAATAATTCAATTATCTACCAGTCATTGATAAAATAGTTATTTATAATTCTTCTTCTTCATATGAATATAATAATCACATTTTAGAGATTACACTTTACATGATATATTTAATATATATAATTCACTGATATTTTAAATATTTATCATTGTCATTTTCCACATGATAACATACTCCAATTCTATGAACCATACTCTGCATGATATATCTATCCATTCACTTTCCCATACGAAAACATTTATGAAACTATGCCCTCTAGCATATACATATCGGACTAAATCATATATATTAAAATCATTAAAAGTCATACAAAGTTATGAACACAGTCCCTAGGTTTTATAACCTACATTCCCAAACTATACTAAGTCTCATACATATACCCCTTACTATACGGGGTTTATAAAACTCCAACCACTGCTAGTAACATCATACAAGGCATCTCATAAGGCATTTCATCATGCCATCATCATATAAAGCATCTCATCATGCCATCATATACACATGTCATCATGCTATCATATATGCACCACAGTGCATCAAATACAAGGACTACTATGCCGCAGTCTAAATCTATATAACGCACCCAGATAACTACATAATAATCCATTGATACCGAGGTGGAAATAACAAAATTCATGCTCGCATGGGTGAGGACCATGGCTGTCACAATGGAGGCCTTCCCGTGAATACCCCACCCTACTTTTAGCCTCCATTTGGGCTTGGTATTCATATCATCCATATCACAATAATAGCCATGATAATTTTAAGAACAGATTGTATGTATCCTTTAATACCATTTAGTAGTCTTCAATTATAAGCATGTCATTCATGTAGCATTTCAAATCACAATTTTTCATTATTCACAAACAAACATTTTTCATCATCATTTGTACAATGTAAATGACATAATTCTATCGTAAGAATAAGATCATGTTTAAAACATGCATCTTACTATTAAGACATGCTTTCTTAATTCTCCACCTACCTCATGTGGCGAGTTCATCCATTTCCCACTATATGATAGATTGTGCTTGCAAAGTCTCACAGATCCATATTGATCTAGTCCTTGTTCTTCACCTGAATCCTCCAAATCAAGTAACCAATTAGTAATCCTAAGGGAATAATCCCTTTTAAACAACTTTTACGGTATGGACCATAGAATTTGATCCTATTCCATACCTAAATTCCTCGATTGATATCATTCATGGCTCTAGTTAGCGAGATCATCTCTAACAAGCTTCTAATCATAATATCTTATAGGATTTGTGATTTGCCTGTCCTAAGGGTCATGGTAGACTATTTGGATAGGAAAAACGAAGCCAGATCATCCCTAATCAGATGACCTGACCTCTAAACAAAGGCCTATTAATTTCAATGATTGGATCTTCTTAGATTGAATTTAGGAACATGGGTTTTGTTCCTCACATCACAATGATCATGATAGTACTCTTGGATTTCCAAAACTCCTCTTGGATTGCTCAGAATCCAGGTTTGAAGATCAAGGGTTAAACTAGGTCATGCTAGTGACAGGAAAATGCAAGGGACAATGGCAGGGATGGTGGTGGTAGGGTGGCTTCTAATTCCTGGCCACCACCCGATCTGATCAGGGGCAACAGAGCAGATCAGCGGACCTGAAAGCTTGGCCGTGCTGGTACTTAAGGAATACAAGGAAAAGGGGAAAGCCCGAGTGGCCGTTGCAGCCTGAGCACGCTGGCCTTCTCATGCCTGCCCATGTTGATATTTGTGGAGCATATAGGGTAACGGTGGTCACAATGGTGGCTGCAAGCCACCTGTTGGGTCACTGCCCAACTAAAATAGGGAAACAGATCAGGCAAAAGGGGTTAGACATACTGAAAATTGGGTTTGCTAGAGATTTGGTGACTTCCAATCACCATCTGGTACAAATCCACCAAAAAAGAGAGGGGAAATACAGTTTTTCAACTGGATCTAGCATGCAGGCCTGATAAAGAAACCGGATCCAGGTTTCTAGTTGGTCACCAAAAAAATTGGAGAAGGGAAACCAAGCTTGACCAAGAAACCCAATCAAGGTTTTCTTATTGGTCGCCAAAAAATTAGAAGGAAAGGGATTAGGGAAACCCAATCTAGGTATCCCTCTATTGTCGAAAAAGCACAAATCCAATAGGGATCTTCTCAGGGAAGAGGAGAAGCAGAGGGAAAACTATCGAGGCTTTGTCGGGAATGAAAAACCTAATGAGGGCTTAGCACGCTGGGCTGCCCAAGGGTTGGTTGTGCCTAGATGCCCGTCCGATGATTGCCGAAAATAAGGGAGAGTTGGGGTTTAGGGGTTGTCGGTGTCAGGTTTTGGAAAGAACCAACTATGTGAGGGGGGGTACCAATATCAAATTGGCCACCTTCATTATGTCATTTTTTTAATCTTTTAATTACTGTATTGCCGCTCACTTCGAAGTCCCATAACTTCTTCATCCATACTCTGTTTTCAACCTTCTTTTGCTCATTGGATTCCATTTTTTGAGTACTATCTAATGTTTTTAGTTTTAATTCCAAATCATTATCCTATTAAAAGGTATACTTCTTGAAAACTCATAACTTGATCATGGAATAGTAAAATTTTGGGGTGAAATTCATCCGAACTCTGATTTTAGTGTTCTTTATATCATTGGACTTGATTTTCCGAGTACATTCCAAATATTCATGATTCCACTCCAAATTCCATTTCTATAAAAATTTATTTTCTCTAGGTCAAAAATTCCAATTATATTCCAAAATTCCAATTTCACATAATAATGCCCAGAATAGTATTTACAAAATTTGGGGTTGTTACATAAACCTAGGCTCTTATACCAAATGTGATGCATAGGGTTTTCAAAAGATAGTTTTAACCTATTTTCAAAATTCTTTTGTAAAATAATCATGATTAATTGTTTTTAAAAATAAAATCATTTTCAATTTTACTTTAGTGATACCCATTTTAAAACTATAGTCATGCTGGAGTCATATTACATTTGATTCTATTTAAAATCACTCCTAGAGTCTATCAACCACAACATAATCATAAATGAAAAGTTTTACCATATAAACCCTTGTACATGGTCCTTTAATATAACATTAATCAATAAACTTAAATAAGAAATGCAAATTTCCAAAATAGCCTAGTGCTTTACTTTTTCACTAAGATTTTTATTCCTAGGGCTTCTTAATCCTCAATCGTAGTCTTTCCATATCTATCTTAGGATTTTTGGTTGATACAATATATGTATATATACTCATTAGATAAGATTAAACTAAAAACTCAGCAACTATGGTATAATAGCAAACAAAAACTATGAAATGTATCAAAACACATTCTTACATACACATAAATCTATATATATATATGTGTGTGTGTGTGTCTATAGAGAATAAATATAAAAAGTTGAATTCAAGTAAAATCATGATGCATTTCATTCAAATAGTGGCATCAAACTAATACTCTAGCAAACTCTCATAACTATAAAGTTTCCCAACTCTTATTAATGCATTTATTAATATGGTCATGAGTAATCATCTATCAAGTATAAGCTCGGTTCATCTATTGAACCATCATCTCATACCCTAGGAACTTCAAAAACAAAAATCTCCTGTGATTCAAACTATGCACACAAACAGCTTGGCTAAATCACGTGCCCTTTGGTACATTGATAAAGACTTCCCACCACATCCTCATAGGGGCCTATGAATGTCTTGAAAGGGGACAGTGAGTCACCTATTGTGGAACCTACCACCAAACAAGGAATTGTCATGTTTTGGGTGTTAGATACCTCCCACCTCTTGTAGTTGGAGAACAAGTGGCCAACCAGCACTAACCTCCTAGCATAGATCCCACTAGGCTCATTAGCTTGTCTTAAATATGAAATTCTATGTATTACTGTACCCTCATATGTTTTATAAAACTTTTAAGCAAAACTCATCCATGCACTTCCAAAACAACGGATCATATAATAGCTCTTTTTAAAGCAAAACAAAGCATGCTCATCATAACTCACGTCATAACTTAATTTCAAGCTAGATCAAATGACAGGTACAGAAATATTACATACACATCCCTATGTTTAGAAGATTTTAACCCCATAAATAACTTAATTATCACTAATTAGAATCAATTATATTATTGTGCAGGTCCAAGGTACAAAAGAAAAATGCATAAAATTGCTAATTTTATCCCTAAAAGAGCAATTTCACTATTCAAGATACATTATGGGTCGCAATGCCAAAAATGAACTTTTGGAGGCTTAAAATGATCATTTGATATCACTATCAAAGTCAGAGTGGATAGAAACTCTATATATAACTCCTCAAATGAGGGTGAAAATGTGGCAAATTTCAATTCCTGCATAGCTGTGTACATTCCACTACCATACGGTGCTTAAGGAATATGTTCAATTCACATACAATGGAATTCTATACAAGGAAAGCTTCTTAGAAAGAAAAGAATAACGGGGCCACATGAAGAAGTTTTTCTTATTTTCTCTCTCCTCAACCAAAAGAAGAAGACCAACCAATGCTTGGATGTCTTATCCATAAAAGGTATTGAAGTACAACTTTTCCACATAAGCATATGAAGATCTACAAGAATCAAGGTCATTCATACTAAAGCAAATCCAATCCAATGGTGAAGGAAAAATGAAGTTTTAAGGAAGATCTAAATGGAATCCTATCCATTCATTCAAGTGTATGTATGATAAAAGGCTAGGATTGAAGTAAAGAAGGAAACATTGCCATCTTTCTTATTTTGAAATCTAATTCAAAACCCTAAGGGAAAGAAGATCTCAACCACCCATGTTGATCCAACATTCATCTCATCTTAGGGTTTCTAGAAACATACACACACTCGAATTGTAAAACATGCCTCACTCTTTATAGGACTTTATAATTTTGAATGCCCTTGATTTCCTCCACCTACTTTCCATTTCTCCCATTTCCTTTCCATCTCTTTCCATTCCCACTTATCCCTTACCTTTCCATTGACTTGTTTCATTCCTTTCGAACTCAGTACCTTCCAAATTAATCCCACTTTCCCAAATTGAAAAGGATGCCACCCCACCTACCTCTTCTTGAGTTTGACCAAAGTGAACTCAATTTCCTAATCTCTCTCTCTCTCTTCCTTCCCTTCTAAGCATTCATCTTTCCATTCTTAAAGAAATCTTTTTCCCTTAGCATTTTCTCTTGATATTTCTTCCTTCCCATCTTATTTCTTTTCGCGATCCTCTTCCACATTCCCATAATGGAATTCATGCCTCCTGCCCCATGTCTTTGGTTTACCTTTCTACCATAAGATCTCCACCATTCTTTCTACCCTTCGTCTTTAAATCTTAACCATCCATTTGTAGGGCTTCCTTTCCTCAAAATCTATATATAAAATGGGAAAAATATGAAATTTTTTTATCTCTTACCTTTCCCTTGTACTTGGAAGCCAAATCTAGTAGAAACCGAGGGAGAGAGATCACTTATGCCAAAGCTTCCATAAGATCAATGTTTATCCATCAGAGAAGAGATAAGGAAGCTAAACCATCCCCACTGCCCTTTCTTTCTTTCATCCATCTTCTTCCTCTCTCATTCTTCTTATTCTTTTTCTCTTTGCATACCTTGCATTCTTCCATGATCAACCAATCTAGCATAACCTTCGATCACACACACCTCACGACTCCTTTCTTTACATGCTTTTCCCTTGCTTCCATCCTTCTTCTAGCCGTTGCATATATCAATTCCATCCATCTTCCTCTATCCTTTACAAGCCTTCCACCCTTCTCTTATGTGCACACAACTTTCACCCATTACCCTCCTTTCACTCTTCTTTCCATTTTACATGCAACCCCTCTTCCTCTCATCTTTCCCTTCCATGCTTAAGCCCTTCTACATTCTAACTTTCTTTCATATTTTATCTTTCTTTGGGATTTGGGAATAAAGTAAAAGGAAGAGCGCTTTCTAATGGTAGTCAATGACTCTGTTAATTCCTAAGGCATGATTGAGAAACAACATCGGTTTGCGGCACATTGGGTTAAGGAGATGAGAAAAGCTTGGTTATAGATTAGTATACTTTGGGTTGAATGTAAGTGTATAAGCTCTTGTTGAGTGACACAATAAGAAGACTATAAAGTAGATTTCAAGCTTGGGAAAGAAGAAGAGGACACGTAAAGAACCTTAGTGAGTGATACAAAAAAGGACTCCTATAGTGGCCACTTCAAGGAAGCTTCTCTTTTTGCTTTATTTTCCATTTTTCTTTCTTTATTGTAATCCTTGTAACTCATAGTCATTAGTGAAAAAGTTACTTTCCTTTTCACAGTTAGTTTACTTTCTTTCCTTGCTTTACGCCTTAGCTAGGTCCATACTTTGAATTAGTTGCTTAATTTAAAGTTCTCCCTTCTTTCCTTGTTGGCTAGGTTATTTAATTAATTCCTTTTATTGCTATTGTGATCAACATGTATTTTCCTATTCTATACATTAATATAGTGAAACTTTTTCTGTAATTATTAAGATACATCATCAAACATCAATATATTTGTAATACCTCGACTATTCATTCCAATAAGTATATTATTTTTGCAAATTTTCACAAGTGAAATTGAGTTGCTTAGTTGATAATGTCACATGAGTAAGAGTCCTTGGTTTAGTTTTCAAAATGGTTAATAAGATTTTTATTTTCACTTTGGAAGAAAGCCTAGAAGGAAATGGATGTTTAGATGATATTAATATTAGAATGATCTCAACTCTAGCTAGATGGAGTGAATTAGGCCAAATGCTAACAAAATTTAGAGTATGGAATGGCTAGCATATGCTATCCAAGAATCATGTGTAACCAAGAGAGAGAGAGAGAGAGAGAGAATGAGACTCTGAACACCATGAATGATAAATGGCTAGGATTTCATTAAGTTGGACTACCTAGCAGCTAAGTTAGCATGTATAGGGTAATATGCATCAATGGAAACTATGAAACATTCCACTCACCATTAGAAATAGGGTGACACCTTATTTTTAGAAGCTACCAGCATGGAAGCTTGGTGGCCAAGCAAGGCAAAAGGTGCCATGTTTTTAGGTGTCATCTCCCTTAAGGAAACTAATTTCTAATTTGAGTAGCCTATTGCCTTTGCTAGTAGGGCATGCATTTAAATTATAAACTACAAAAAGTCTATAAAAAGGATGGGAGACCTAGCCAAGGTAGTCCTTTGGTTGGTATTCCACATGAGAAGAGAAGAAATGCATGAGAGATAGGAGGGATAATGAAAGTGAGAAAGGTGGAGATTCCTTGAAGCTTGAAGGAGACCTGATCAAGCGAATCTAAAACATGGGAAAACAAAATTGTGGGAGATTAAGGAGCTGCGAGAAAAGTAGTAGGGGGCTTGGAACTCCCTAAGCTAGGATTTTCATTGTGATGCATGATGTTTTAAGGAAAACATTAGTCTTTTATAAGCTTTAAGCAGGGATTTTTGCATGATTTTATTAGAGATTTAAATACAAGTTTATGCAGATGAAACTTTCACTATTTTCAATCACCTTTTGCATAGAATATGGCTTGTGTTTTCTTAGGTTATATTTGGCTATTCAACTCATGTTTAAGTTTAGATTATCATTGGATTTTGATATATTTAGAAATATGACATGTAATATCCTTATATTTTAGCAATTTCTAATTGTAAACTTTCCATAAATATCATTAACTAGAGTTAATTTCACATTTTGCAAGATTAAGGTACAATGGAAATAAAAAACTATTTTCAAAAGCTTTAAAAAAGAGTAATACCACTATCCAAGCAATGTCATGAGCCTACATTTGTAAAATTTGAAGTTTAAGAAAATAGAATGTTACAAGGGTGCTATTATCAAGGTCAGAGCAATCAGAAACCCTAAGTGAGTGACTGACCTTACCTGCACTAAATAGGGAGTTCGTATCAAATGTAAAAACAATAGAACTTTCCATAATTTCATGCAAGTATTCCACCAACTTGGAAATCTTTTTCACATAGAATGGATACAAATACAATGAGAGATTTTTTTAAAACAAAATAAGTTAGAAGACTAGGGTCCGCATGAAGACACGTTCCATTCATTCTCTCTCCTACTCAACCAAAAGAGGGGACTACCAAAGTAATTGGATGACTTTCCACACAAGAAAGTGTACCTCCCCTTAATTCCACATTTTCAAATAAGAGAAATAAGGAAGAAAGGAGGAGAAAATAAAGGAGAAGAAGGAAGAGATAATTTACCAAAAATCTAACGTCAACAATCATCCTTGCCTTTCAAGCATTCAAAGACCAAGATCTATCCTTGTTTATAAATAATGAAAGTAACAAATAAGATCTCACTCAAACAAGGATGGGCCAATGAGAAACAAGACTGCATGGAAGATCAGAACCAAGCCCCATTGCTGAAGATATTTTTTGTGCCCTGCTCACCTTAATTTTAGGGTAGAAAACCTATTCTCCCATGACAAAAGTATCCTCCACTCCTTGAAGATCATTGTCTAGAGAAATAAGTGGTGGGCTAGGAGAGAATAAAGGAGGAGACTTGGAGTGAATAAGGAATCTTCAAAGCCATCCACTCTAGGGCATATTGATCCAATGGTTGAGAATAAAAGAGCTAAAAACATACTCTTTTGGAAGAGGAAACTTCAAAGAAATCACATCCATTCAATCCCAAGTGAATTATGATCCAAAGGTGAAGAACTAAAGAGGAGCCAAAGAGCAACCCTAGCCATTACTCATATGACATACAAGAATATGCACATGATCAATTAATCATAAAAAGGAGACATCTTTTTTCCTTAAAGCAAGGCCAATTGATTTTGACATCAAGATGGAGGAAACATCCTTGGCTATGTTAAGATCTTCATCCTCCCATCTCCACCATCAAATGAAGAATGACGTTCATCCAACCATCCATCCAAAATAGACCACTCAACCTTTCCTAAGTCAAGGAGATCCTATCCTATCTTCTTCCATTCCCCATTATCCCCCTACATTCTTCCCTCCTATCCTTCCCCATCACTTTCCTCCTTTCCTTCTCATCCTCATAAATATCCCTCATCCAATTTCCTTCTAAATCCCCCATCCAAGTAGCCACTCATTCCCAAATTGAACTCCAACCCCCATTTTTCCTCCTTTCTCCCTTCCATCCCAACCTGTAATAACCCCACTTTTTCTAAATTGATTGAGAAAATCAATTTAGTTTGAATTTAAAAAAATTCCTGGCTGGAATATTAGGTTATTGGAAATTCTCTTCTTATAGAGAATAAAACATGATTTAAAACTTATATATTATGAATGTACTCAAAAAAATTGATTGAAATGACATTAAGTACATTCAATTCTGAGTTTAAATGAAAAAGCCTAATTTTCTCCATTTTTATGAATAAAAGGGTAAAATGGTAATTTTACCCATAACCGAGATCTAAGAATGTACTCAAAAATATTATTCCAAAGCTACTAAGTATACTCAATTCTAAGTTCAAGAGAATAAAATGAATTTTTCTCCACAGAAGGTCAAAATGGTCCTTTCACACCTCTGTGGGGCCCACAAATGAATCCAATGGCAAGAAAACATGTTAAGAGTGGTCAAACCACTATCATTTTGATAGTGGAGAAGGAGGTGGTAGTGGAGGATCCGATGTTAATTTAATATTCAAAGGAATTAAAACATAATTATTACAAGTAATTATGAAAAATTCAAAAACATCTATAAATACAACCCCAAAAATCCTCCAAAAATGTTCATAACATTTACTGCAAAATTATATTGCTTCCCTTACAAAACCAGATCTAGATTCATTCTCAAATTTCCAAAACACCCAAAAATCTCTCTTCTTTAACTTTCTCTCTCCTCTATCCAAATTGGAACAAGAGACCTAAATTCAATTAGGCACTCTATTCCACATCAAATCTCATACATCTTACCATTCATATTATCCTAGACTACATTATCTACAAAACCCTAAAAGAAATTTCAAGATCCAACGGTGCAATCAATGAGAAATCACAAAATAAGTGGCTATTGGGCGATCTTATCATCAAGTGGATATTTCTTTTAAATTGGGCTGCAAAACCTATGTTTATCTCCAATCAAGTAGGTGGAAACACTTTCCACACTTATTTCTTGTTAGGTTATATAATTTTTATTTTTCCAAAATTAGTTTTAGGTTAAAAAAAATAACAATCAAGTAAGGATAAGAAACCTTCAATTCTAGATGATGGAGGGCTCAAATGGAAAATCAAAACCCCTAGGGTAGAATTTTCAAGAAATTTTTTCAAGTTTTGAGCCATTGAGAGAGAGGAATTGATTGGACGATCCAAAAGGACTATTTGATCCTCCTAATAAGATCGGCTTCCAGGGCGCCGCAGCGGAAGGCTGCACGGAAAGTAGCCTTGTAAGAGCGTCTCCGCATGCGTGCTCCATGTGTGATG
This sequence comes from Warburgia ugandensis, assembly GCA_035236585.1. Taxonomy (NCBI): domain Eukaryota; kingdom Viridiplantae; phylum Streptophyta; class Magnoliopsida; order Canellales; family Canellaceae; genus Warburgia; species Warburgia ugandensis. The sequence continues at coordinate 43,973,850 of CP141127.1, read as the reverse complement.
CCCTCCTGACAAAATGACTGTGTGATAGTGCCAGTCCCACGAATGCATTGCCACGTGCATCTTGGTGATGGGAGCATGGCAACTGTTTCGCCCGACCAGACCTACTTACTCGAACAATTTAGGCCATCCATTTCACTTGGCCTAGATCAAATATGGACCCTCAGAACGACTGTAAACTTCAATCTTCAATTGTGGATTCATATAAACTCCAAATTAAGATAAAAAAGAAGTTACAAAAAGCTTGCAATGTCTATTTTCTTCTGAAATCAAAAAATTAATAAAACTCTTCATGAAACTTTCTGTTTTGAGGAGTTAAGATTCTAATCTTCATGATCTTTAAGATCTAAGATGATCAGATCTTGGAGATCTAATAAAATGATGAAATAATGTTGAAATAAATTAATATTCATGATTTATTTTGATAGATCTAACATAAATTGAGGAATCTACCCTTTATGATAGAAATAACCTAAAAATACAAAGGGACCCACTTGATCAATGAGATCAAGCATGATCAGACCTTTGGGATGGATTGAATGAATGGAATTATGATGGAATCTAGTGAGATCATGGGTTAAATGTGAGAAAAACAAATGGATATGATCTTTGGACTTTAATGGAGTAGAAGTCATAAAGGTAATTAAAACCCTTGATCTCAAGGAAAAGATCTAAGATCTAATGGTTAGATCATAAGTAAAAGTTTTTAATAATGATAATCTAATTAGTTTAAGTGTCTTTTATTTGATAATAGAATTGTAAATGTGATTTAGGTTATAAAGTAGGAAGCATGATAGTATAATTCTTAAATTTTAGCATGCTATGCTCCAAATATTATTAGTTTGTTATTAGGGTCGTAGATTTAATTATCCTAAGGCCATGTTAGTTTAAATTTGAGGTTTTAGCATGAATCCATTAGATTAGCAGTAAAATTTCATGTATTTCATAACTTAGAATCATGCTAGTTTAAGTATAATTTTATTCCATTAGGTTAAGTTACATTCATAAGAAGCATGTTAGTATAAATGCTAATTAAACTTGTATTGGATTTATGCTTTAAAGTTTATGATTTAATTGTTGTTAAATTTTATTAGTAGATTATATTATTAAGTAGTTGTTAAGATATGATTACCATAAATCACAAAAATGTATACTAATGGAATATAGAGATTCATAGACAATTAAGATGAGTGAATGACTTTGACTTAATATTAGTAAGGGCTATAGTTAGTAGGACAATATAAGGATTATCAAATCCTTAGCCCAAACTAGGAGAATAATAAACCCCATGAATGACATTTTAAATGTTCATGAATTTAATTAAAATTAATTAGAAAGAGTACTTAGGGTTAAAATGCTCATAAGAACCTTATGCATGGTTGAGCTAAGATAACTCTAGTGAATGCTGAACATAGTGGTTAAGTGGGTTCTCTAATAGAGCCTCACTCATCCCCTACTTTTCATTGACGTTTATGAGGTCTAAACGCCTCCTTACATGAGGACAGAAGTAACTACTTTGTGTTCAACCATTCAGCTAGTAAGCCTTAGTCAATTGGAAATAAGAGTTGTCAGACTTAGGATTGAATAAGCCATCTTCAACTAGTAAAACATTAACTGGTTGAATAATAATAATAATAATAGCATAAAATGTTAGTAAATTATCTAACCCTAATAAAAATTGTAAGTAAGATAAGGATGATCAAATCAGATTCATAGGATCTTGAATGATTAAGAACAATAAGAATCCCAATGTTGTATTTTATTATGTATCCATGTATGTATGTTGTAGACAAATCTAGGAAAAGAATCCATACCCTTGATCAAATATGATTCAAGGAAGAGAACCAAGATCATACTCCTTAGGGATGATTAAACAACTGAACTTAGATCAAAGAAGAAGTAGATAATAGAAGATCTAAGCGCTTTGATCTTTATCAACAAGTATAAATTGTTGATCGAAGGATCTATGAAAGATCAAGATCAAAGAAAGGAATGCACAAAGACTTAGAATAGAAAATACTTAGATCTAAAATATTAGAAGATCATTTAAACCATCAGATCTATTGATCAATAGGATAGACACTATCTGAGGAAGATAGATCATGACAGGACAAAAGATCTAGATCCTTTATATCAAAGGACAAGATTAAACAAAGAATATTGATAGGATCAAAACTATAACATTATTTAGATTGTATAAATACTGAAAGTATGTATGGATTTATAGATTACATACATCAGTTAGGATCATGGAAGATCTGAAGAGATGGATCACTACTTGAAGGTAGGAGGATTTTATGAATGCATCTACATGAGATATACATGTTGAATGCATGATCTTATGTCTAGAAATGTTGAGAAGTGTAATGTAAATACTTGTATTAAATCCCTTGAAAACCCTTATGATCCAACCAAAACACATATAAAATGGTTAAGTTAGAATTGAGGAAAAAACTCTAAGTGAATAGGGAACTAGAAGATATTCCAACCCTATGTAAACGGACATATTGTCTGATACGTATGAGAATTACTTTACGTACAGCATGGAGGCTTGTGGTTTTGTATCAAATAGGTGTAGGCCTAGGGATGCTATGCTTGGAGAGTTAGTAGGGTTTGGCCACTTGCTCTCCGAAACTTGTTATGATATGGACACCAAGCTGAAATGAGGCTAAAAGTCAGGTGGGGCAATTATGGGAAGGCTTCCACTATGACAGCCATGGTCCCCTCCCCCATATGGACATGGATATTGTTATTTCCACCAAGAATGGTATAGGTGGATTATTGGACAGTTATCCAAGCACGCTAGTATGGATTCTAACTGCATGCATAGTAGTCCTTTGAGTATTTTTATATTATGATTCATAGCATAATGAAATGCCTTATGATATGGCATGATGAGATGCCGGGTAATCATAGATTACTGATACTACACAAATGAGGGAATATGTCCAGCAGAGTCTGGATGATCTATCAACTCAGTATAAACTGAGTATGATTATGTTTTGAGAGATTAACTATTTTTCAAGGTTTTGACCATATATATATATATATCTATACAAAGTATACAATATGTATGTGTAATGATGTACATATACGACAAAGTAAAGAGATTGATCCAAGAGTATGAATAATGGGATTATGAAGTATTAGGATTATACTGTTAAATTATTATGCTTCTTGAATCCCCTACCAAACATATCTTGTTGAGATATTGTATATGTTTCAATGTTTACAATACCTTAGATACAGAGAAGGAGAATTAGGCATTCAAGACTCAAGAAGACTAGGAAAAATAATCAATTAGGGCATATTCCTTGAAAACATTTATTTTATTTTAGAGCATTGTATTGTATTGAGAGTTTTATTGTATGGTGAGCTTTGAAATTTGGATTATGTAATTTGGACAAGTATTGTAATGATACCCGGGCTGTATTGTGAACCACTGGATGGATTCTGGAATTTAATAAAAGTATATTCCTTCGATAGAATTTTATCTTATACAAAAATTCTACTTATATTATGTATGAAGTGATGACTTGGGTTTTTCAAACCAAGTTCTAAAGAAAAGAATTTTTCGCTGCTTTGTTTTGCGAAATTTTTTTACTACTAAGGGCATGCCTTTGAAAAATGTATTACAAAATGTGTTATAAAAACCTGGGTCATCACAGTTGGTATTAGAGCCATTCATCCAGTCACAGTACAGTACCATTATGTCCACTTTGAAGATGACAATCCAATTAGAGGATGAGAAATAGTGAGTGAATAAGAAATAAGATGGTATTTGATGAGAATGAGTTATGTGATTAACTCAATAGTTGTGAATGAGTATAAGAAGAGTTATGTGATTAACTCATTGGTGAGTAGTTAATGTAATTAACTCATGAAGTACTCGTGGAGTATAAGTAGATATTACGTAGTGAAATAACTAGGTGTAGTACTTAATAAGTTAATGATATTAATATAAAGAATAGTAAACTATAGAAACAAGTAAGGAAAACATTACAATAGAGAAAAATGTAATGTATGATATTAAGGTATAACCTAAAATCATAAGTAAAGATACTTATAGAAATAAAATACATTAATATAACTATTATTAGGTGAAATAATGGAGATTAAGAGAAAGAGATGATAAATTGGAAAAATATGATGGAAAGGATGAAGAAGGATAAAATCCAACCTTTATAGGAAAGGTGAAATAGAAATTTAGGAAAAATAGATATTAAAGATAAAACCTTAGAATTATTGCAAAAATTTGAAATCAATAATAATAATAAATAAATATAAATGTAAGAGTTACAATTGCTACATATATATAGTATTATGACAATTAGCTAAAGGATTTAATCATCAAAATAGAGATGATCTTACTTGAGAAGAATTTAAGGAGATAGGTAAATATTTTCAAAATTGGTGAATGAGAAAAGAGTTTTAATAAAGACAAATAAGAAGATAAAATTTTGAGGAACATTGATTCACCTATATGACAGAATAGAAATATGGAAATAATTATGGAACTATAGTAAAGAGAAGCATATTTTGCATTGATGATAAAATGGAAAGTGAAGACCTATAAATGAATATGGATATTAATATGATGAATTTAGGGAATATTGATTCTACTTATATGATAGATTTAGTGATATTGAAAGAATTGTGGAATATAGTGAGGAAAAATATATTTTGCAGGAATGGTGAAATAATCATGAGGAATGAAGAACTATAAACAAATATAGGTTGCTAAACTTAAGTTTAAAGTTTGGAAAAATGAGGTGATTATGAATGAGGTATGAATCCAAATTTTTGGGAAAAATATGTGGTTAGAAATTTTAAGATATTTTGAAGATTTCAATCTAGCATGAGATTGAATGAGGAAATATCTATAGTAGTTGAGAAAAATGACATCAACTTATTTGGATAAATGGAAAGAACAAATTTTATGGATTAGTAGACAAAGAAGTGATTATAGTAATAAGTTTACATTGGGAATTAACAATTTTCATGAGAAAAGAAAAAGAAGGTCAATGTGAGGATGCTCTGAACATAAATGATATTATTGAGGAAATTAAGTACCCTTTTACTCTATAAGGATGAGTAATTCCCAAATTTATTATTATCAATTGAGAATTTGAAATGAAACATAATAGTATGAAATCAAAACAAATTTTGAGTTATCAGTTGGATAAATGATATTCATGAATTTTAGGAGAATGAAATATATTAGATGAATTGGTAATGATATATGGAATTGATTTAAGAAAATCAAGAGCATTTATAGAATATATGATAGACACTTACAAAACTTGTCAACTATCTAGTAAGTGTACATGTTGATTGAAGAAAGCAAAGTTTAGGGTCATATAAATTCTAAGAATGATATGGAAGTTTAACCAACAAAGAGTGGAGATGAAACTAAATTGTGAGATAACTTTGATGGTTAGAGAAATTTATCTCTTATTGATTGTAGAGCATACTATAAGGACATTCTTTTAGTATAATCTTGCCATTGATTACATAAACCATAGAGAGTTTATGGTAGATTATTGAGATGTGAGGAATATATGGTAAATTATGGAGTTTTTAAAGGCTTGAGAGTGGATGACTACAAAGTCAATATAGACTATTTTAATATGAATTATCAAGAATACTTCAAATAAATGGTTAGTATGATATGTAAAAGTTATGAGGTATGCTTGAAAAAAAAAATGCATGAGGCAATACATAATCTTAAAAAGGAGGAATAAGAAAATTAAGTGCTATGAATAAAGAGGTGATCATAGTACAAGAATAGTAATGAAAGTTGAGGAAGAAGTTATTACAAGGAAACTACCAGTTAATATTAGGATCTGAAGAGAAATTTTCAATAGAAAGAAATAGTAAAGGAGTATGATTATCTAGAATAGAAATGAGATAAGTACTTCCAGATAATGGGAGAACCAAGAAGAGATAATTACTTCCAAATATTGGAAGACTCTTATAAAGAATAGTAGCTGAAATTATAGAATCCAATCAATATGCCATTTTGGTAGATAGTCTAAGGACTACACATATTAGAAAAGATATGTCAAAACTTGTATAAGTTGAAGAGGAATGAGGATGAGCAATAGAAGTTAGAATGGAAAAATATGAAGTATTGAAAGATTGGTGAAAATGCGGAGCAGAAATTTAGTATACTAGTCAAGAGAAATAGGAAGTTCTGAACAACATGATAACTGAATTTCAAATTTATTAATCCTTTAGGAAAGACTAGCAAAGAATTAGGATAAGTGATCAATGCATTATATTTATTAGTGAGATGTGTGCTTGGGTTAGTAAATGACCCCAAAATATGACTTTTACCTTGAGGAGAAGATAACATGAACTATGAATGGAAGGAAATGGAGGTTTCCTTAAGTGGCAAGGCCACATGAGCAAACTTATGAATGAGTTAATGCAATGCAAATTTTGAGAACAAAATTATTGTAAGGGGGAAGATTGTAATAACCCTAATTTTTGTAAATTGATTAAGAAAATTATTTTAGATTGAATTTTCAAAAATTTCAAGTTGAAATATTAGGTTATTTTAAATTCCCCTTTTATAGAGATTAAAACATGATTTAAAACTTATAAATTATGAGTGTAATACAAAAACTGATCGAAAGGACACTAAGTACATTCAATTCCGAGTTAAAATGAAAAATCCCTAATTTTCTCAATTTTTATGAATACAAGGGTAAAATGGTAATTCTATCCATAACCAAGATCTAAGACTTCAATATTTAGAATGTACATAAAAATACAATTCCAATGCCACTAAGTATGCTCAATTCCAAGTTCAGGAGAATAAAATAAATTTTTCTCCATAAAAGGGCAAAATGGTCCTTTCACTCCTCCGTGGGGACCACAAATGAATCCCATGGCAAGAAAACATGTAATGAGTGATTAAACCACTACCAGCTAATAGTGGAGAAGGAGGTGGTAGTGGAGGATCCAATGTTAATTTAATATTCAAAAGAATTAAAACATAATTATTACAAGTAATTATGAAAAATTCAAAAACATCTATAAATACAATCCCAAAAATCCTCTAAAAATGTTCATAACATTTATCGCAAAATTATATTGCTTCCCCTTCAAAACCAAATCCAGATTCATTCTCAAATTTCCAAAACACCCAAAAATCTCTCTTCTTTCACTTTCTCTCTCCTCTATCTAAATTGGAACAAGAGACCTAAATTCAATTAGGCACTCTATTCCAAATCAAATCTCATAGATCTTACCATTTATACTGTCCTAGACTACCTTATCTACAAAACGCCAAAAGAAATTTCATGATCCAACGATGTAATCAATGGGAAATCACAAAACAAGCAGTTATTGGGCAATCTTATCATCAGGTGGATGTTTCTTTTAAATTGGGCTGCAAAACCTATGTTTATCTCTAATCAGGTAGGTGGAAACTCTTTCCACACTTATTTCATGTTAGTTTATATAATTTGTATTTTTTCAAAATTAGTTTTAGGTTAAAAATAATAAAAATAAAGGATAAGAACCCTTCAATTATGGATGATGGAGGGCTCAGATGGAAAATCTGAGTCGTCCAATCGATCTAGAAGGGTCCAAAACCCCAAGGTAGAATTTTCAAGAAATTTTATCAAGTTTTGAGCCATTGATTGAAGAGGAATTGATGGCACAATCCAAAAGGATTGTCCGATCTTCCTAATAAGATCGGCTCCTGAGACGCTGCAGTTGAATGCCCCATGGAAACGCACCCTATGGGAGCATTTTTGCACGCATGTTCCGTGTGCGACGCCATCCCAACAGAATGACTGCAGGACGGTGTCAGTCTAGGGAATGCATTACTGCGTGTGTCCCAGCAACAAGAACACATTGACCTTTCTGCCCGAACAATCTGGGCCGTCTGTTTCGCTGGGCCCAAATCAAATATGGGCCCTCAAAATGACTGTAAGCTTCAATCTTCAATTGTGGAGTCATCTGAACTCCAAATTAAGATAAAAAAGAAGCTATGGAAAGCTTGTAATGTCTATTTTCTTCTGAAATCATTAAATTGATAAAACTCTTCAAGAAACTTTCTGTTTTAAGGAATTGAGATTCCAATTTCATGTTCTTTAAGATCTGAGATGATCACATCTTGGAGATCTAATGCAATGATGAAATAATATTGAAATAAAGCAATATCAATGATTTATTTTGATATTTCTAACATAAATTGGGGAATAAATAACCTATAAATACAAAGGGACTCACTTGATCAATGAGACCAAGCATGATTAGACCCTTGGGATGGATTGAATGAATGGGATTATGATGGAATCTAGTGAGATCATGGGTAAAATGTGATAAAAACAAATGGATATGATCTTTGGACTTTAATGGAGTAAAAGCCATAAATGTAATTCAAACCCTTGATCTAAAGGAAAAGATCTAAGATCTAATGGTTAGATCATAAGTACAAGTTTCTAATAATCTTAATCTAATTAGGGTAATTGTTTTTTATTTGAAATAGAATTGTAAATGTGATTTATGTTATAAAGTAGGAAGCATGATAGTATAATTCTTAAATTTTAGAATACTATGCTCTAAATGTTATTAGTTTGTTATTAGGTTGGTAGATTTAATTATCTTAGGGCCATGTTAGTTTAAATTTGAGATTTTAGCATGATTCCATTAGATTAGCAGTAAAATTTCATATATTTCATAACTTAGAATCATGCAGTTGAAGTATAGTTTTATTCCATTAAGTTACATTCATAGAAAGCATGTTAGTATAAATGGGTGTTAAACTTATATTGGATTTTTTATTTAATTGTTGTCAACCTTTATTAGTAGATTCAATTGTTAAGTAGTTGTTAAAATATAATGAGCATAAATCACCAAAAATGTAAACTAATGGAATATAGAGATTCATGGACAATTAAGATGAGTGAATGACTTTGACTTAATATTAGTAAGGGCTATAGTTAGTAGGACAATATAAGGATTATCAAATCCTTAGCCCAAACTAGGAGAATAATAAACCCCATGAATGACATTTTAAATGTTCATGGATTTAATTAAAATCATTTAGAAAGAGTACCTAGGGTTAAAATGCTCATAGGAACCTTATGAAAGGTTGAGCTAAGGTCACTCTAGTGAATGCTGAACATGGTGGTTAATGGGGTTCTCTAATAGATCCTCCCTCTTCCCGTACCTTCTGTTGACGTTCGTGAGGCCTAAACGCCTCCTTACATAAGGATAGAAGTAGCCACTTCGTGTTTAACCATTCAGCTAGTAAGCCTTAGTCAATTGGAAATAAGAGGAGCTGTCTAGACTTAGGATGAAATAAGCCATCTTCAACCAGTAAAACATTAACTGGTTGAATAATAATAATTAGAGAAAAAAATGTTAGTAAATTACCTAACCCTAATAAAAATTGTAAGTAAGATAAGGATGATTAAATAAGATCCATAGGATCTTGAATGATCAAGAACAATAAGAATCCCAATGTTGTATTTTATTATGTATCCATGTATGTATGTTATAGACAAATATAGGTAGAGAATCCATACCCTTGATCAAATATGATTTAAGGAAGAGAACCAAGATCAGCCTCCTTAGGGATGATCAAACAATTGAACTTAGATCAAACAAGAAGTATATGATAGAAGATCTAAGCCCTTGATCTTTATCAACAAGTGTAAATTGTTGATCAAAGGATCTATGAAAGATCAAGATCAAAGAAAGGAATACACAAAGACTTAGAATAGAAAATACTTAGATCTGAAATATTAAAAGATCATTCTAACCATCAAATCTATTGATCAATACTATATGAGGAAGATAGATCATGATAGAACACAAGATCTAGATCCTTTATATCTAAGGACAAGGTTAGACAAAGAATATAGATAGTATAAAAAATACAGGATTATTTAAATAGTATAAATATTGACAGTATGTATGGATTTACAGATTTCATACGTCAATCAGGATCATGGAAGATTTGAAGAGATGAATCACTACTTGAAGGTAGGAGGATTTTATGAATGCATCTACATGTGATAAACATGTTGAATACATGATCTTATGTCTAGAAATGTTGACAAGTGTAATGTAAATACTTGTATTAAATCCCTTGAAAACCCTTATGATCCAACCAAAACACATATGAAATGGTTATGTTAGAATTGAGGAAAAAACTCCAAGTGAATAGGCAACTAGAAGATATTCCATCCCTAAGTCAACAGATAGATTGTCTAATACGTATGAGAATTACTTTACATAGAAGCATGGAGGCTTGTGGTTTTGTTTTAAACACGCGTAGGCCTAGGGATGCTATGCTAGGAGAGTTAGTAGGGTTTGGCCACCCGCTTTTCGAAACTTGTTATGATATGGATACCAAGCCTAAATGAGGCTAAAAGTCAGGTGGGGCAATTATGGGAAGGCTGCCATTATGATAGCCATGGTCCCTCCCCCTCCATACGAACATGGATATTGTGATTTCCACTAAGGATGGCATAGGTGGATTATTGGGTAGTTATCTGGGAATACTAGTACAGATTCTGACTACATGCATAGTAGTCCTTTGAGTATTTTTACATTATGATACATGGCATAGTGAAATGCCTTACGATATGGCATGATGAGATGCCAGGTAATTGTGGATTACTAATACTGCCTAAATGAGGGAGTATGTTTAGCACACTCTGGATGATCTATCAACTTAGTATAAACTGGGTATGATTATCTTTTGAGATATTAACTATTTTTCATGGTTTTGACCGTATATACATATATATACACACACAAATTATATAGTATGTATGTGTAAGGATGTACATATATGACAAAGTAAAGAGATTGATCCATGAGTATGAATAATGGGATTATGAAATATTAGGATTATACTGTCAAATTATTATGCTTCTTAAGTCCCCTACCAAGCATAGCTTACTGAGATATTGTAAATGTTTCAATGTTTACAAAATCTCAGATATAGAGAAGGAGAATTAGGATCTTAAGACTCAAGAAGACTTGGAAAAATAATCAATCAGGGTATATTCCTTGAAGACATGTATTTTATTTGAGAGCATTATATTATATTAAGAGTTTTTATTGTATGGTGAGCTTTGAAATTTGGATTATGTAATTTGGACAAGTATTGTAATATTACCCGGGCTATACTGTCAACCACTGGATGGATTCTATAATTTATTAAAAGTATATTCCTTCAATGGAATTTTATTTTGTACAAAAATTCTACTTATGTTATGTATTACAAAATGAGTTACAAAAACCCAGGTTGTCACACAACCACTCCTTTATTCCTTCTCTTTATGATCCTAGCCTCCCAAGGTCTTCCGCCTTAGAACTTTATAAATAGAGTTGAATGAATATAAGAAGCATCTGATATTGCCCCTAGAATATAGAGTCAAATATATTAGAAATAGAGGGAGTGAGATCACTCTTGCCATCTCTACTTAGAAGCTACACCTCCAGAACATCAGGAAAAGAGGTAAGACTCCAACCATTCCTTTGAACCATCCATTAAATTCCTTTACATTGAGGCATCAAGTGTGAGTTAGGAAAGAGATGCATCTCCAGTTAAGTACTACACTTTAGGTCTCCTTAGGTAAGGAACTTTATTCTTCCTTCTATTCCATACGAAAGGGAGACACCTATCGCCAATTGGTGCATTTCACCATAGTTTTCCTTTTTCCTTATCCTATCTTAGTATATTTACCTTTCTCTTGTTGTTTTAAATAAACTAACAAGTGCAAGAATCATTTGCAATATAGGATACTAGTGAGGTCGATCCCATAAGAAGTGAACTATTGTGAAGCTAGTGTCCCCTACGTTAAACAATCAAACTTAGCAAAAATTCAAGTGATTTTTTTTTTCTAAATTAGAAATGAAAATTAAAACATGAACAAGGAAACTAAGAAAAAATAATAAATGGAAACTAAACAAAAACAAGCAACATTCTAAATGGAAAACTTTCTTAAAACATTCACTTTCTAAAATTAAAACTTTCCTAAATTAGAAACATATAATTTTATGAATTTCTGAATTGACAACTTTCCTAAAATGCAATTTATCAACTTTCCTAAACCAATTTTCCTAAACATGAAATTAACAACTAATCTAAGAGAAATATGCTTTAATAAACTACTTTCCTAATCATGCAAAACTAAGAAAAGTAAGCAACCAAATCAACTATTTTAACAACTATGACAACTTTGATTACTTTCCAACTAAATAAGAGCCAAACTAATGGAATCTAATCTACAACTAAATAAAAGATATAAAGGAAAATTTGTGGTGACCTGGGTTTTTATAACACATTTTATAATACATTTTGTAAAGATAGGGCCCTTAGAGTAAAAAAAAAATTTCGCAAACCAAAGCAGCGGAAATTCTTTTCTTTAGAATTTGTTTTGTAAAACCTAAGTCTCCACCTCATACATAACATAAGTAGAATTTTGTATAAGATAAAATTCCATTGAAAGAATATTCTTTTATTAAACTTCAGGATGCATCCAGTGGTTCACAGTACACAGCCCATTGTATCCTTACAATACTTGTCCAAATATACAATCCAAATTACAAAGTTCAAAATTCAATACATGTTCTAATACAATGTTTCAAGGGATATACCCTGATTACTTATTCTTCAATTGTTCTTCAAGTCTTGAGCTCCTAAGTCTCCTTCTATGTATCTGAGATATTGTAAACATTCAAACATTTACAATATCTCAGCAAGCTATGCTTTGTAGGGGATAAGAATATAAGTTATTGACAGTATAATCTCAATATTCAAGTATCCCACAATTCGTTCTATCATAAACACATTCATTAATAACTATTAGTTATAAGGACATCTCATTTCCTTGTCATTTGTGTTCACCTTTATGCATACATATTGTATAAGGACAAATCCGTTAAAAATGTAAAAATAATCAAGAATCATTTCTATACAAAGCTGATCAACTCCTGTCATTATAAGAGATTTGTATCTCAGCCAGTTACTATACAAGGAATTTCCCTTCTTAGGAAAAATATTGGTAATATACAATTACCTGACATTTCATCATGCCATCTCTTAAGGCATTTCACTATGCCAATTTCATATGCATCATAATGCAAAATAATCAAGGACTACTATGCTTGTAGTATGATCTGTACAGCGCACCCGGATAACTGTTCAATAATCCACTTATACCATTCTCAGTGGAAATTACAATATCCATGTCCATATGGGAGGACCGTGGCTGTCACAGTGGTGGCCTTCCCATAAATGCCCCACCCGACTTTTAGCCTTTCCTAGGCTTGGTATTCAATATCATCAAGTTTCAGAGAGTGGGTGGCCAAACCCTCTTAACTCTCCTAGCATAGCATCCCCAGGCCTATGCCTGTTTAAAATAAAACCACAACCCTCCAAGCTTGTATGTAAAATAATACTTATACATATCAAACCATTTAATACTTATTTTCCTCATCATTTGGTTGGATCATATTTCAATTTGAGGTATTTACCTTAATATATTGGTATCATACATGTCAATACTTCAAAACATAAGATCATGTATTAGACATGTATCTTCATGTAAAGGCATTCTTAATAATCCACCTACCTCAATAAGGTATTCTTACTCCTTGAAATCTGTCATAGTCTCAATCAACATATATCTGTCAAATCATATGTATAATGTCATTTTTCTAATCAAGGGTACATACTACATGGTCTTTTGATCATCCTTATGTAGGATGATATGAATCTTTCTTCCTTGAATATCCTATATCCATGGGTTTAATATCATCTATACAAATACTATCTATATCATACATAACAATCTAATTTACATTGATGTTTCTTTTTCCTTATTGTTTTTGATCATACAAGATCTCATCTTGTTTGATCATCCTTATCTCACTTACTATTTTTATTAGGGTTAGATAATTTGCTATCTTTTTATGTTCTTATTATTATTCAACCAGTTAGTGTCTTACTTGGTTGAAGATAATTTATTTCTTCCTATCACTAAACAACTCCTTATTTCAGGATGACCAGTACTTACCAGTTAAAGTCTGCTCAAAAAGTGGTTAATACAACCCTCATGTAAGGAGGCGTTTAGACCTCTCTTACACCAATGGGAGGTGAGGGAAAAGCACTTGGCTCTTATATACCCCCTATAACCACAATGTTCAGAGTCCACTAGAGTGGTACTAGCTCAACCTTTGACAAGGTTCCTATGAGCTCTTTACCTTAAGCCCCTTCTCTAATTGATTTTAATTAATTTCCATGAATATACACAATGTCATCCATGGATGTTCATTATTTTTCTACTTTGGGCCAAGGAAATGATAAATCATTCCTTATATTTTCCTACTAACTATAGCCCTTATTAAGTCAAAATCATTCATTCATCTTAGTTGTCCATGAATTTCTATATTTCATTAGTTTACATTTTTGGTGATTTATGCTCTTTATATCTTAACAATTACTTAACAATTGAATAAAATTTGACAATAAGTAAATCATCAACTTGAAAGCTTAAATCAAATATAAGTTTAACAACTATATACTAACATTCTTCCTATGAATGTAACTTAAGCTAGTGAAATAAAACTAACATGATCCTAAGTTATGAAACACATCTTCTATCATAATGAAATCATGTTTATATCCTAATTTACACTAACATGATCCTAAGATAATCAAATGTACTAACAAATTACTCATTTCAGGCATATCATACTAAAATTTAAAGATTACACTATCATGCTTTCTAACTTAGAACATAAATCACATTTACACTTCTATATCCAATAAAAGACAATTAAACTAATTTTATTAAGATTATTATAAACCTTTAAATATGATCCAATTATTAGATCTTAGGTGTTTTCCTTTAGATTAAGGGTTTTAATTACCATTAGGGCTTTTAATCCATTAAGATCCAAAAATCATATCCACTTGATTTTGTCATATTTCATCCATGATCTAACTGGATTCCATCATAATATCATCCCTTTAATCCATCCTAAGGATCTGATCATACTTGATCTCATTGATCAAGTGGGTCCCTTTGTATTTTTTTTTAAGGGTTTTTCTATCATAAAGGGTTGATCCCCTATTTTATCCAAGATCTGTCCAAATTAACCATAGATATTACTTTATTACATTATTATATCATCACTAAAATAAATTTCTAAGATCTGATCACCTCAGATCTTGAAGATCTTAGAAATTGGACACTTATTTCCAAAATACAGAATAATTCAAGAATAATTTTTAGAAATATTATGACTTCATTAGAAACTAGACATTACAAGCTTTCCATAGGTTTTTTCTGATCTCAATTTGGAGCTCATATGACTCCACAATCTTAAATTGAAGTTTCCAGTCGTTCCTAGGGTCCAGATTTGATCTGGGCCCAGCAGAATTAATCTCTCTCAATTGAGGGTCCAACCTTGTTAGATTTTCTTGAAAATTATACCCTAGGATTTTTTGACCCTTCTGGATCAATTGGAAAGCTCAGAATTTCCATCTGAGCTCTCTATCACCATAAATTGAAGGGTCTGGTATTTACTTTATTTTTACCATTTTTCATTCAAATTAAATTACTGAAAAATAAAAATTACACTAAAACATAATAAATATGTATGGGAAGTAGTTCCACCTACCTGATTGGAGAAAAACAATATAATTGATGCCCAATTTGAGAGAATTACCAGTTGATGATAATATAGCCTGATTATCCACCTTTTTGGAATTTCTGTTGTTGGAACCGTTGGATCTTGAAATTGATTTGGGGATTTTGTATATACTATAGTATAGGATGTTATGGACGGTGGAATTGATGAGATTCTTCCTGGAACAGAGTGCCTAATTGAATTTAGGTCTCTTATTCCAATTAGAAAGAGGAAAGAGAAATAAGGAAAAGAGAGTTTGGGGAGGAATGAAGAGGAATTTGGGGCTGAAATTCCAGGGAAGATTTGAAAATTTTGTGGTTAAGGTTGTAAAAATTTTTGGAAACTTTTGGGACATATTTATAGCCAAATTTGAATCTTTTATCATTTCTTTTGATAAGATATTTTATTACTTTAGAATTTTTAATTACTAATGCATTCTCCATTCTCACTACAATCTCCACTACAATATCCACTACCAGCAATAATGCACTGAGAAATTATTGGTGCTTCTAGAACGTTGACCCACTTTGTGGGCCCCACTTTTATGTGAAAAGACCTTTTTGCCCTTTTAACTCCAAAATTGGAGAATAATAGGCAATATTTGTCCGAACTCGTAATCGAGGGTACTTAGTGGCATTGGAATCATATTTCTAAGTACTTCATGAATATTGAGGTCTTATTTCTTGAATATGAGATATGGGTAAAATTACCATTTTACCCCCAAATGGAAAAATTAAGGAATTTTCATTTTAACTCAGAATTGAACGTACTTAATGTTGTTTCGATTAGTTTTCTAAGTTCATCCATAATTTCTATTTTTTAATTTATAATATAATCTCTATAAAAACAGAATTTTCAATAACCTAATATTCTAGCCTAGAATTTCTAAAAATTCAAGCTTTATTAATTTTCCTTAATAATTTACAAAAATTCGGGGTCATTACAAAAATTACCACTAATAAACAATGAAATGAAAAACTACCAAATTAACATATATGTAACCATGGAATGGTATGCATGATTCATTGGATAGGAGTGGATTTAATCAACTACTTTAGAAACCTAAGCATTTAATCTATTTCTTACATTAACTAAGTTATCTAACAATCCATGTGGGCTCTTGAAACATCAAGTGAACATGAATGTATAGTGCTGGAAATTATCATACACCATTCATGCACAAGAATTCCAGCAGTAAGGTAATTAAAACATTAAATGAGTATAACATGTAAAACATGAACAAATCACTTCTACTGCATTCAAACATTAAAGAACAAAGTTATTTTACTGCTGGACACAAACATGAATTGAAAATTCTAACTAATCTCATTGAATCACATCCAAAAAGTCATCAACATGACATTCCATACATTTAATCCAAATCTGAAATTTAAATGTTACTACAATGATGTTCACTAAATCTTAATCACTCCTCAATTACAAGCTAAAATCTTCTTCAATTGTTCCAACATTTACTCATGAACAAGTATACTTTAAATAAATGGAAAAACCTATACGAAACTAAGGCAACAATTAATGAAACTTAAGTAACAAAAGCTGGAAAATCAAGAGGGCTAAAATAGAATAAATATGCAATGAATGATAAAGAATAAAACCAGATTCAAGATAACTTCCCTTAGCTGTCTCTCCAAGGGAAAACTAGACTTGAATTTGAGAGCTTAAGGAAAAGCAAGTAAAACTATCATGAAAAGAAAGAAATTCCAGCAAAGGGTAACCAACCTTCAAAGATGAACCAAAACTCCAAAAATGCTAGGATGAACACTTGAGAAAGAAGCACAAACCTTGGAAGTTTGTAGCAGCACCCAAAGACATCACAAAACAACAAGCAAAAAGGAGAAAAATGGCTGGAAGGAAGTGGGTGTCTCCTTCCTATGGACGAGACATCCTTTTCATACGATGAAAGAGTTAGTTTTGATTAGGTTTTGGGCTGATTTTATAAGATTTTTCCTATCTTTCATAGGGTAACCTAGTACTAAGGTGTGGTGGGGATTAAAGAGGGTCAAATTGAAGGTCTAGGATTGGAGAAAAGGATGGCAATCAAATAGGAAAGTAGGTGGAGCAAGTGGGCTACCCTAAGGTGGGAGACGCCACCATTTTAGGAAGGGGTGTCTCTCCCCTTACAAAAAACATTGAAAGCCTATCTTATTCTAAAAATTGTTTGCCCTTATCCCATTGGTTGACATGCCCTCTTATTTTAATAGATTTTCCCTTAATTATCTTCAAAATAATTTGTGGATAACTCTCTCAAATCTCCTCAAATGCTAGCCTTCCATTTAGCTTAACTTGATAGCTTAGATGAATTGCTTTGAAGGTTCCCTAGCTTTTATTCTTGGCTTCAACCCTTATCTTGAGTGGCTGGTATGATTTGGCTTGAATTCCTTAGCTTGCCACCTTCTTTCATCGCTTATATGGCTAAGGTGGCTTAAGTGGCTTACATGCAAAGGTAGTGGGAATGCATGACTAACTTCATGGGCCCACTTTAACCATATTTAGCTCCTTTAATCACATCAATTGTTGGTCCACAAGATGATCTTGTCTTTGGTTTATGTTAGTGATGATTTTGAGGTTTTGACACAATCTTTTGATCTCAATCTTCAATTCTATCTTGATTGATCTCGACCATTGGATCACCATCTTACTTCCTAGAAAAAGTGAAAAATCCTAATTAAATCCTAAAAAATATGATTAATAGCATACTTAGCTTGGACTAGCTTCTGGACGTATAAAAAATTTTGGGTTATTAGGTAAAAAATGCACGTGTTATGAGTTGTGGTCTAAAATCTCTAATTTATCCCTATGCACATGAGTACTAATTAGGTGTTTTTGTGCAAAATTAAACACTTATTACACTCTCCAACCAGAATTGTGCTAGTCCCAAGAAAAAAATTCCAAAAAATCATTTTACCAAAACAAATAAAAGGTTCCACATTCAAAGGTACTCACAATTGCATTTAGCATATGCAACAAGCCCTTAAACCCCTAGGTTGTCCTTGGTGGACGATTTAGGCCTTGTAAGAGTTTGCAGTAAATATATCCTCAAAATTCCCTAAGATTCAGTTCCCTATTTTATCTTAGAGAATCCTTATTCATTAGCACTATACTAGTTTTACAACTTAATGGAGAAGATTTACCATTTTACAAATCATACACATATTGAAGACATTTTATTCTAGTTCTTTCTCAAAGTGCATGTTTGCATAAAGCTACATAAATCTTGAGTTCTAACTAGATATACTTAAATTCCATTGGAAATATGTCTTGACATCAAATCCTCTTTGGTATACTCTAAAAAATGAAGCTCTGAAATAAGGGTTTAAATATATCTCTCGCATTATGTGACTAGATTCGACAAAGCTAATGGTTCACATATAATTTTGAAGTGCTAAAGAGACAAAGGAAAGTGATCCTTAAGAGTGGATGTTATCACCAAGAATAGTAGGGTTATTTTACCTTAATTCCTTCTTTTTATCTTCTCTTTAAGACTATGTTCCACCTAAGATCCATAGGTCTTTAATTAGGATGAAACATAGGCTTAGGTAAGGGTTATGAAAAAAATGGTACAAGGATTTCAAAGACTCAAAATGGAGTAGAGATCTTCATTGAATATTGGTTAGGACACATTTTGAAGTGAATTTCCTTTGTATTCTTGTCTTTCACTTTTTTTGAATTTTCTTTCTTCTCACTTTTTTTGTTTTGTTTTCTTTCAGCTTCTGTGGAAGAAAGACAGTTAATATTCATACTTCTTTGACTTTTTGTCCTCTTTTGAATTTTTTTACTAACTCTACTCATTTTGAAAATGGGTAATGGTTATTTATTTTACTGGTTTATTTTGGGTTAAAGTGATTGGGATTAAGAAAGAAAGGTTTAATACTTAGCTCAAAGAGCTAACTAGGTATAGAAATATTGGGTAGGCTTCATGTCTTTGTGTTGAATAAGGTTGGCCTATATCATTTCTTAGGTTTCTAAATCCTATTAGATTCAATAAATTTTCTAAAAATAAAGCTATTACTCCTATTTATGTTTTATTGTTAACCAAAACAAGGATAATAGTATCATACTAAGTTATGTACACTAAAGAAAACTGTGGAATTACTAATAACTCTTCAAAATAAGATAGTCTCTAAACTCACTAGGTTATAGGTCTCCAGTGATTTTTCTTATGATCTCTAAGTCATATCTCTCTATTAGTCTTGACTATGTGTTGTGTGTAAATGGTTTCTGAGAATTAACTTTCATAAAATGCTTCAATGCATGAATAATATTCAAAATTAATCATATACACTCCCATTAAGAGGTGAAAAATATTAGAATTACTAAATTCTAAACATCCAGTTCTCATCATAGTAAGGGAACTTTTCCAGAAAATGCCTTTTCTTTTCTATTTTTTTCTACTCAAGAAAGTTAAAAATCCTTATATGCATCTACACCACCAACTTGAATGAACATTGTCCCCAATGTTTGAACACGTAGGATCCAAAATGGAAAGTCATAGAAAATGGAGATTTTAAAAGCATCTAGGTTGCCTCTTAGGGAACACTAAGTTTTATGTCTTCAGTCAGAAATAATGATGAGTGCAATGATGGCACTCTAGAAGGGTTCTTGGAGTGGTAATCTAAGGTTGGTCATGATACTAAGGCGTCTCTAATAATATATCATCAATCTCATGATTAGGCATCTCCAAGAAAGGTTTTACCCTCTAACCATTGACTTTTTGGATTTCTCCATATTTCTCAATCTTGATGGCCCCACGAGGATAGACTGTGCATATTATGTAAGGTCTGGTCCATCTATATCTAAGTTTTCTTGGGAAGAGATGCAATTTAGAATTATATAATAAGACCTTTGGTCCAGGTGCGAAGGATTTTCTTAAGATTTTGTGATCATGTGCAACTTTCATCTTATCTTTGTATAATCATATAGAGTCATATGCATCTTTTCTCAATTCTTCCAACTCATTGAGTTGGAGTTTCTAGTGGGTTCCAACAGAATCTAAGTCAAAATTGAGCTTTTTGATAGCCCAATATGCTTTGTTCTCTAGCTCTACTAGTAGGTGGTAGGTCTTTCCATAGACTAGGTGGTAAGGTGACATTCCTATAGGGGTTTTATATGCTGTATGATAAGCCCACAAAGCATCGTTGAGTCTCAAAGACTAGTCATTCTTAGGCTTGGTATTCAATATCATCAAGTTTCAGAGAGTGGATGGCCAAACCCTCTTAACTCTCCTACCATAGCATCCCTAGGCCTATGCCCGTTTAAAATAAAACCACAAGCCTCTAAGCTTGTATGTAAAATAATACTTATATATATCAGACTATCTGTCTTTTTATCTAGGACTGGAATATTTTCTACTTTCCTATTCACTTAGGGTTGTTCTTAATTCTCAACATGACCATTTAATACTTATTTTCCTCATCATTTGGTTGGATCATATTTCAATTTGAGGTATTTACCTTAATATATTGGTATCATACATGTCAATACTTCAAAACATAAGATCATGTATTAGACATGTATCTTCATGTAAAGGCCTTCTTAATAATCCACCTACCTCAATAAGGTATTCTTACTCCTTGAAATCTGCCATAGTCTCGATCAACATATATCTGTCAAATCATATGTATAATGTCATTTTTCTAATCAAGGGTACATACTACATGGTCTTTTGATCATCCTTATGTAGGATGATCTAAATCTTTCTTCCTTGAATATCCTATATCCATGGGTTTAATATCATCCATACAAATACTATCTATATCATACATAACAATCTAATTTACATTGATGTTTCTTTTTCCTTATTGTTTTTGATCATACAAGATCTCATCTTGTTTGATCATCCTTATCTCACTTACTATTTTTATTAGGGTTAGATAATTTGCTATCTATTTATGTTCTTATTATTATTCAATCAGTTAGTGTCTTACTTGGTTGAAGATAATTTATTTCTTCCTATCACTAGACAACTCCTTATTTTAGGATGACCAGTACTTACCAGTTAAAGTCTGCTCAAAAAGTGGTTAATACAACTCTCATGTAAGGAGGCGTTTAGACCTCTCTTACGTCAATGTGAGGTGAGGGAAAAGCACTTGGCTCTTGTATACCCCTATAACCACAATGTTCAGAGTCCACTAGAGTGGTACTAGCTCAACCTTTGACAAGGTTCCTATGAGCTCTTTACCTTAAGCCCCTTCTCTAATTGATTTTAATTAATTTCCATGAATATACACAATGTCATCTATGGATGTTCATTATTTTCGTACTTTGGGCAAAGGAAATGATAAATCATTCCTTATATTTTCCTACTAACTATAGCCCTTATTAAGTCAAAATCATTCATTCATCTTAGTTGTCCATGAATTTCTATATTTCATTAGTTTACATTTTTGGTGATTTATGCTCTTTTTATCTTAACAATTACTTAACAATTGAATAAAATTTGACAATAAGTAAATCATCAACTTGAAAGCTTAAATCAAATATAAGTTTAACAACTATATACTAACATTCTTCCTATGAATGTAACTTAAGCTAGTGAAATAAAACTAACATGATCCTAAGTTATGAAACACATCTTCTATCATAATGAAATCATGTTTATATCCTAATTTACACTAACATGATCCTAAGATAATCAAATGTACTAACAAATTACTCATTTCAGGCATATCATACTAAAATTTAAAGATTACACTATCATGCTTTCTAACTTAGAACATAAATCACATTTACACTTCTATATCCAATAAAAGACAATTAAACTAATTTTATTAAGATTATTATAAACCTTTAAATATGATCCAATTATTAGATCTTAGGTGTTTTCCTTTAGATTAAGGGTTTTAATTACCATTAGGGCTTTTAATCCATTAAGATCCAAAAATCATATCCACTTGATTTTGTCATATTTCATCCATGATCTAACTGGATTCTAGCATAATATCATCCCTTTAATCCATCCTAAGGATCTGATCATACTTGATCTCATTGATCAAGTGGGTCCCTTTGTATTTTTTTTTAAGGGTTTTTCTATCATAAAGGATAGATCCCCTATTTTATCCAAGATCTGTCCAAATTAACCATAGATATTACTTTATTACATTATTATATCATCACTAAAATAAATTTCCAAGATCTGATCACCTCAGATCTTGAAGATCTTAGAAATTGGACACTTATTTCCAAAATATAGAATAATTTAGGAATAATTTTTAGAAATATTATGACTTCATTAGAAGCTAGACATTATAAGCTTTCCATAGGGTTTTTCTGATCTCAATTTGGAGCTCATATGACTCCACAATCTTAAATTGAAGTTTACAGCCGTTCGTAGGGTCTAGATTTGATCTCGGCCCAGCAGAATTAATCTCTCTCAATTGAGGGTCCAAACCTTGTTAGATTTTCTTGAAAATTATACCCTAGGATTTTTTGACCCTTCTGGATCAATTGGAAAGCTCAAAATTTCCATCTGAGCTCTCTATCACCATAAATTGAAGGGTCTGGTATTTACTTTATTTTTACCATTTTTCATTCAAATTAAATTACTGAAAAATAAAAATTACACTAAAACATAATAAATATGTATGGGAGGTAGTTCCACCTACCTGATTGGAGAAAAACAATATAATTGATGCCCAATTTGAGAGAATTACCAGTTGATGATAATATAGCCTGATTATCCACCTTTTTGTGATTTCTGTTGTTGGAACTGTTGGATCTTAAAATTGATTTGGGGATTTTATATGTATTGTAGTATAGGATGTTATGGACGGTGTAATTGATGAGATTCTTCCTGGAACGGAGTGCCTAATTGAATTTAGGTCTCTTATTCCAATTAGAAAGAGGAGAGAGAAATAAGGAAAAGAGAGTTTGGGGAGGGATGAAGGGGAATTTGGGGATGAAATTCTAGGGAAGATTTGGAAATTTTGTGGTTAAGGTTGTGAAAATTTTTGGAAATTTTTGGGACATATTTATAGCCAAATTTGAATTTTTTATCATTTCTTTTGATAAGATATTTTATTACTTTGGAATTTTTAATTACTAATGCATTCTCCATTCTCACTACAATCTCCACTACAATATGCATTACCAGCAATAATGCACTTGGACATGTAGTCCACTCCTACTGGGATGTAATGATTTCCTAAAGAATTAAGAAAGGGTCCCATGAAATCTATGCCCCAAACATTCAATGGCTCTACAATAAGTATTGGGTTTAAAGGCATCATATGCCTCCTTCCTAGACTATGTAATCTTTGATACCTTACACATGCTGCGTAGTAAGCATGTGCATCCTTGAATATGGTAGGCAAATAAAAACCACACTGCAGAATTTTTGTGGCTTTCTTTCTCCAGCTAAAATGGCTCCCACATGCATGTTCATGACAAAAGGAGATGATTTAATTGTGTTTACTACTTGGTAGGCATCTCCTAATCACTTGATCGGGATAGTACTTCAATAAGTATGGGTTGTCTCAAGTAAAAAATCAAACCTTGGTCAAAAATCTCTTTTTATCTTGTTTGGTCCAATGATTAGGCATTTTTCCTATAACAAGATAATTAACAATATCATCGTACCAAGGCAAATAGGAATTATGCAACAACTGTTCATCTAGGAAGGGTTCAGTTATAGGGATGTGATCGCTTGTATGCTCCACCACTAATCTAGATAAGTGGTATGGTACAACATTTTCGGCACCTTTCTTGTCCTAAATTTCTAAGTCAAACTCTTGCATCATTAATATCCAACAGATCAACCTAGGTTTTGCATCTATTTTAGAAAGGAGGTATTTGAAAGCTACATGATCTGAGTACACCATAACATTAGATCCTAACAAGTAAGGTCTAAACTTATCCAAAGCAAACAATACAAGCTAACAACTCTTTCTCTGTGGTTGAATAATTGAGTTGTCCATCATTTAGTGTTTTACTTGCATAATATATGGCATGGGGAAATTTATTGATAAGCTGCCCAAAAAGAGCTCCAATGGCAGAATCTGACACATCACACATTATCTAAAAAGGTGCATTCTAATATGGTGGTTGGATAATGGATGCAGAAGTTAACTTGGCCTTCAGTCATTCAAATGCTTTCTTACAGTTCTCATCAAATTCAAAAGTGGCCTCCTTTGTAAGTAAATTACAGAGGGGCTTAGTAATTTTTCAAAAATCCTTGATGAATGGTCTGTAAAAGCTAGCATGTCCTAAAAAGGACCAGATTTCTTTCACCATCCTTGGTGGAGGAAGGTTAGTTATTAAATTCACATTTTCCCTATCGACTTCTATCCCCTTGGGTGATATTATATGGCCTAAAAGTATCCCACTTTGTACCATAAAATGATACTTTTCCTAGTTTAAAATAAGATTTTTCACTAACACCTTACCAGATTTAATTTTAAGTATTGCAGGAAATCATCAAATGATGACCCATACATAGAGTAGTCATCCATAAATACCTCAAGAAGCCTTTCTACCATATCAGAGAAAATGCTCAACATATACCTTTGAAATGTAGTTGGAGCATTGCAAAGCCCAAAAGGCATATGTCGGTAAGCGAAGGTTCCAAAGGGGTAGGTCAAGGTAGTCTTTTCCTGATCCTATTGTGCTATAGGAATCTGGTAATAACTAGAATATGTATCTAGAAAACAATAATAGTTATGTCTGGTTAACCTCTCTAGCATTTGGTCAATGAAGGGTAGAGGAAAGTGATCTTTCCTCGTGACCACATTCAACTTTCTATAGTCAATGTAAACACTTCACCCAATGGTCAGGTGAGTGGGGACTAACTCATTGTCCTCATTTTCTATAACTATAATCTAGAATTTCTTAGGAACAACCTGAAGAGGGCTGACCCAATTGCTGTCAATGATAGGGTATATTACGCCAACATCTAAAAGCTTTAGGGCTTCATCTCAACCACATCCATCATGTGGGGATGAAGTTATCTTTCAGTTTCTCTAGAAGGTTTTGCATTTTCTTCTAGGTTTATCTTATTCATGCAAATAGCTAGACTAATCCCTTTTATTTCTACTATCGTCTACCTTAGAGCAGTTTTATGTTCCTTAAGGACATCTAAAAGCTTACCCTCCAATTCATTATCTATATTTGATGCTATTATTATGGATAAGGTTTCATCTAAGCCTAGGTATGAATATTTCAAGTTGTTAGGCAAGGGTTTTAGGTCTAGAGATGGTGATTGTATATCAACAATATGGGGACAGAGACAGAAGGTGGGAGTGGTTCCACATAAGCATCCCACTTGGAGGTATCCATGATTGGAGCAGCCTCTAGAAGGTTGTTTACTTCCTCAATAGACTTATCTATATCAAATTCTCCATTAAAGTACATGAGACAAGCCTCTAGTGGGTTAGACATGGACAATGGTGGATGAATGGTATTAATTTGACTCTTGATCAAATTGACATAGTAAGAATCATGGAGGTCTAAATGTTGTTGATTCGAGTAAAAGACATTTAGCTTAACTTTCATGTTGCCAAATGAAAATTTCATTACAGCATTCCTATAGTTAATAATGGCATTAGATGTCACTAAAAATGAATGTCCAAGGATGATCATAATCTAGCTACCAGGATTAGATACAAGTTGGGTGTACAATACAATGAAACAATTGGGTGATAGAACTAGTCCACCTGTATCAAGACATCTTCAACCAAACCACAGGGTGTCTTGATAGATCTATCTACTAGTTATAGTGTGGTAGTTGTTGATTTTAACTTAGCGAGTCTTAGTTGCTCATAGACAAAGTCTGGCAACCAGTTAACACTCACCACTAGGTCAAGTAATGCCCTATCTATGACTTGATCTCCAATAATGCAAGAAATGGTAGGACACCTTGGGTCTCTAAACTTCAATGGGGCCTTATGTTGAATCAAAGAGCTTACGTGCTCTATGAGGAAAGATTTCTTTTATACATTTACCTTTCTTTTTCATGTGCAGAGCTCTCTTAAGAACTTCGCATAGCCAAGGTGTCTTTAATTGCATTAAGTAATGGAATATTCATTTGGACATGTTTAAATACCTCTATTAACTCATTAAAGTTTGTTCCCTTTCTAGCCTTGTTCAATAATTGTGGAAAAGGGGTTTCAGGCACATAGGGTGCCTCCGCTATAGGTTCTATAGGGTTTTTTTGTCTTTTCTCTTTCTCTTGTGTTTTAGTTGCCTCTTTCTCCTCTATAGTTTCCTTAGCCTGCCTTACTTTGTTATCAATCTGATGACCATTCTTAAGTGTGCTTATAGACTTGGCATGTTCATGAGGGTTAAAGTTTTGAGAACTTGACCCTATCAAAAATTGACCCTTTGGGTTAGGGATGGGTTGATTCCTCTATTATGTAGTTTAGTTAACAACTGGCTTACCTGCATATCCAACTTTGCTATGGCTTAAGAGCTGACATTGGTTGAATGTCTACTCTCATTTTGCAACTGATGTAGGCCTTTTTAGTGCATTCATTATCTTTTAAAAGTTTCTCAAGCATGGTGTGGATGTTTTCCTCTAAAGATCATTTCTTTCATTTCTAAGGTTGTTGAAAGTGAGGTGGCTAATGGGGAGCTATAGTTTTTTGAGCAAAGTTTTGGGTAGGGGTGTTCACAGATGGTCCCCCTTGGTAGTTATTCTTTGACCAGGAAAAGTTGGGATACCTAGTCCATTGTAGGTTGTAGGTCTTAGAATATGGGTTGTTGCTAGGTTGGCAATATGCACTCCATGCATTCACTTGATCAACAAAATAGTCATTCAACAATTTATTTGATGAACAAGACATGGTTATATGTGATGGGCTAGAACATACAGCACAAATCTCTTTTGGGGATTTAAGGGATGAGGTAGGCATAAAGGATTAAAACATAGTTTTAAGTTTGTCTACTCTACCATCAAACTTGTTCAATCTTGCTATTATAGAATCGAGTTTATGGGATAGTTGTTTCTCTCTCTTCTATTTGAATAATCTCATTGCTGAGAATTATCTAATAGAGTTTGAAACAACTCCCAAGCTTCGCTCTCATCCTTCAGCATGAGGGTCCCTCCACTCATTGCATCTATCATTTTCCTATTTTGAGGTTTCAATGCCTCATAGAAGTATTGAACTTGTTGGAATTTTTCAAATCCATGATGTAAGCATTTCTACAGCAGTTCATTCCACCGTTCCTAACACTCATAGTATTGTTCATCATCCCTTTGTTGGAAATTAATAATATCACGATGAAGGGAATTTGTTTTGTGAACAAGGACGAAAATTGTCAAATCTTTGTCCTTGAGAGAAAACAGGAATGGCCTAAGATTAATAGAATATTTCAAAAATTTTCAAAGCCTAAATGTGGTGCAAATATTAAGGAACTCCTTGATATGTAGGTAGGGTCTTCTCGATCTCGACCATAAAAAGTGGGGAGCAATTGTACGACTTCCCACTTTAACTCAAAGTGGTCTATGTTTATAGTAGGTAAAGCTATGTAAGATGGGGTGTTGAGCTGTAGTGGTGCATAGAAATCTCGAATTGTTTTATGCTCGATTTTTGCTAGTGGTTTAGCCATGGGAATAAGAACTTGGTTTCTTTCCCCTTGTCTTAAGTTGTGTTGAATCTCTAGGTTGAAAGGTGTTAGCTCTGAGTCCTGAGATTGATGCCCTTGCATAAACTATCCTACACTAAATGCCCTAATCAAAATGCTAACTCTAACTCTATGTGATTATCTTTGCTTAGTACATAGGTGGTAGCTTTATAGACCTAAATTTAGACAGCTCCTCCTTTTGTCCAGATTTGACTCCGACTTACCAGTTATGTTCTGCTTAAAAGTGGTTAATGCAATCCTCATGTTAGGAGAAATTTAGACCTCAACTAACATCAAGGAAAGACGTGGAAAAATTGCTTGGATTTTAAGGCACACACTATAACTGTAGTGCTCAAAAGCCAAAGGAGTGATAATAGATTATGTCCTTCTAAAAGGGTCCTATGAGATCGATACCCTAAGTCTCTTTCTAATTGATTTTAAATTAATATTGAAGGGTTAGCATCATGGCTGTAATAAACTCAATTTTTGTAAATTGATTGAGAAAATTAATAAAGTTTGAGTTTTTAGAAATTTTGGGCTGGAATATTAGGTTATTGAAAATTCTATTTTTATAGAGATTACAACATGATTTAAAACTTAAAAATTATGAATGTACTCAAAAAACCGATCAAAATGACACTAAGTATGTTCAATTTCGAGTTAAGATGAAAAATCCCTAATTTTCTCTATTTTATGAATAAAAGGGTAAAATGGTAATTTTACCCATAATTGAGATCTAAGATATCAATATTTAGAATGCACATAGAAAGACAATTCCAATGCAACTAAGTAGCTCAATTCCGAGTTCGGGAGAATAAAATGGATTTTTCTCCATAAAAGGGCAAAATTGTCCTTTCACACCCCATGGGGCCCACAAACGAATCCAATGGCCAAAAACTTGTAATGATTGGTCAAACCACCACTAGATGCTAGTGGAGAAGGAGGTGGTACTAGAGGATCCAATGTTAATTTAATATTCAAAAGAATTAAAACATAATTATTACAAGTAATTATGAAACATGCAAAAACATTTATAAATACACCTTCAAAAATCCTCCAAAAATGTTCAATAAAATTCCCACAAAATCAATCCTCTTACTTTGAAAAACTGGATCTAGATTCCTTCCTGAAATTCCAAAACTCCCAAAAATCTCCCTTCTTGCACTTTCTCTCTCCTCTCTCTAATTGGAACAAGAGACCTAAATTCAATTAGGCACTCTGTTTCAAATTGAATCTCACAAATCCCACCATCCATACAATCCTAGACTACCTTATCTACAAAACCCCCAAATCAATTTCAAGATCCAACGGTGCAATCAATAGAAAATCCGAAACAAGGGATTATCGGGCTATCTTATCATCAAAGGGTATTTATTTCAAATTGGGCTTCAAATCTATGTTGTTTCTCCAATTAGGTATGTGGAAACACTTCCTATACTTATTTCATGTTGTTTTATGTAATTTTTGTTTTTCTGTAATTAGTTTTAGGTTAAAATATATAAAAATAATGTAAGGACCAAAACCCTTCAATTCTAGATGATTGAGGGATCAGATGTAAAATCTTAGCCATCCAATCACTTCAGAAGGGTCCAAAACCTCTAGGGTAGAAGTTTTAAGAAATTTTATGGAGTTTTGAGCCTTTGATTGAAGAGGAATGATTGGACTATCCAAAATGGACTATCCGATCTCCCAAATCAAATTGAGATTACGAGAGGTGCTATGAAACGCCATACGGAGATGCGCAGTGAGGTAGCGTCTCCACGCATGGGCACCAGTGCAATGTCCCCATGATGGAACGATTGCACGACAGCGTAGGTCACAGGGGAGAGCATTACGCGTGCATCCAGGCGATGGGCGCGCAACAACCACTCCACTCAATCAATCTGAACCTTCCGTTCTATTGGGTGCAGATCAAATCTGGACCCTAGGAATGACTATGAATTTCGAAATTCAATTGTGGAGTCATCTGAACTCAAAATTGAGATCGAAAAGAAGCTATAGAAAGCTTGTAACACCTATTTTCCTCTGAAACCATATAATATTGATAAAAACATTTCAAAAACTTTTTGATGTTAAAAATTAAGCTTCTAATTTTCATGATCTTCAAGATCTGAGATGATCAGATCTTGGGGATTTGATTTACTAATGATATAATGTTAAAATAAAGTGCTATCCATGATTTAATTGGATGTATCTAAGATAAATTGAAGGATCTATCCTTTATGGTAGAGAAACCCTAAAAATACAAAGGGACCCACTTGATCAATAAGATCAAGTATGATCAAACCCCTGGGATGGATTGAATGAATGATATTATGATGGAATCCATTGAGTTCATGGATTAAATGTGACAAAAACAAAGGGATATGATCTTTGGACCTTAATGAAGTAAAAGCCCTAAAATTAATTAAAATCCTTCGATTAAAAGGAAAAGATCTAAGATCTAATGGTTGGATCATAATTAAAGATTTCTAATAATCTTAATATAATTAGTTTCATTATCTCTTATTTGATAATAGTATTGTAAATGTGAATTATGTTATAAAGCATGATAGTGTAATTCTTCGATTTTAGCATGCTATGTTCTATATGTTATTAGATTGTTATATGAGGATGATAGATTTAATTAACTTAGGTCCATGTTAATTTACATTTGAAGTTTAAGCATGATTCCATTAGATTAGTAGTAAAATTTTATCTATTTTAGAACTTAAGAGCATGCTAGTTTAAGTATAGTTTCACTTCATTAAGTTACATACGAAGCATGTTAGTGTAAAATGTTGTTAAAATTATATTAGATTTCTACTTTAAAGTTTATGATTTAAATTTTATTAGTAGATATAATTTTTTAATTAGTGGTTGTGTCTTAATATTCATAAATCACCAAAAATAAAATATAATGAAATATAGAGATTCATGGACAATTAAGATGAGTGAATGACTTGGACTTAATATTAATTAGGGCTATAGTTAGTAGGACAATATAAGGATTATCAAATCCTTGGCTCAAACTAGGAGAATAATAAACCCTATGAATGACATCTTAAATGTGCGTGAACTTAATTAAAATCAATTAGAAAGAGTACTTAGGGTTAACATGCTCATAGGAACCTTCTAAAAGGTTGAGCTAATGTCTCTCTAGTGAATGCTGAACATGGTGGTTAAGGGGCTTTTCTAATAGAGCCTCGCTCTTCCCCTACCTTTCGTTGACATTTATGAGGGCTAAACGCCTCCTTACATGAGGATTGAAGTAACCACTTTGTGTTCACCCATTCAGCTAGTAAGCCTTAGCCAATTGGAAATAAGAGGAGCAGTTTAGACTTAGGATGAAATAAGTTATCTTCAACCAGTAAAACATTAACCGTTGAATAATAATAATAAGAGCATAAAAGGTTAGTAAATTATCTAACCCTAATAAAAATTGTAAGAAAGGTAAGGATGATCAAATAAGATCCATTAGATCTTGAATGATTATGAACAATAAAAAGAAACAAATACTTCTTGATGATGATATATATTGCTTGCAACTTAGATCAAATAGAATAAAAGATCTGAACCCTTGATCAAATATGAATCAAGGAAGAGAACCAGGATCATCCTCCTTAGGGATGATCAAATAACTGAACTTAGATCAAAGGAGAACTAGATGATAGAAGATCTAAGTTCTTGATCTTTATCAACAAGTATAAATTGTTGATCAAAGGATCTATGAAAGATCAAGATCAAAGAAAGGAATACAAAAAGACTTAGAATAGAAAATACTTAGATCTGAAAGATTAGAAGATGATTCTAACTATCAGGTCTATTGATCAATAGAATAGGCACTATCTGAGGAAGATAGTACATGATAGAACACAAGATTTAGATCCTTTATATCAAAGGAGAAGATTAGATGAAGAATATAGATTGGATAAAAAATATAGGATTATTTAGATTGTATATATATTGATAGTATGTATGGATTTACATATTACATACATTAGTTAGGATCATGGAAAATCTAAAGAGATGGATCACTACTTGAAGGTAGGAGGATTTTATGAATGCATCTACATGGGATGTACATGTTGAACACATGATCTTATGTTGACAAGTGTAATCTTAATACTTGTATTAAATCACCTGAAACCCTTATGATCCAACAAAACACATATGAAATAGCTAAGTTAGAATTGAGGACTTGACTCTAAGTGAATATAGAACTAGAGGATATTCCGACCTTAAGTAACAGACAGATTATCTGATACGTATGAAACCTATTTTACATACAAGCATGGAGGCTTGTGGTCTTGTTTTAAATAGGCATAGGCCTGGGGATGCTATGGTAGGGGAGTTATGAGGGTTTGGCCACCCACTTCCCAAAATTTGATGATTTGAAGATACCTTGCCCTATGAGAGGCTAAAAGTCGGGTGGGGCAATTATGA
This sequence comes from Warburgia ugandensis, assembly GCA_035236585.1. Classification (NCBI taxonomy): domain Eukaryota; kingdom Viridiplantae; phylum Streptophyta; class Magnoliopsida; order Canellales; family Canellaceae; genus Warburgia; species Warburgia ugandensis. The sequence goes on along the minus strand of CP141127.1, from coordinate 43,941,177 downwards.
GAAGACCAACACTGTGAAAGTCTGGTCTCCCCATATGGTCAGTGACACAATATTTTCCATCGTGGTATCAGTGGTAAGCAAGGCAGTTATCCGAGTGCGCTAGTACAAATCAAACTGCAGCATGGTAGTCGTTTGATTATTTTGCACTATGATGCATATGTAGAAAGGCATAGTGAAATGCCTTATGTTATGGCATGATGAAATGCTAGGTAATTGTATATTACTAGTATTTCTCAAGAAGGAAAATTTCCAGTACAAGATTAGTTGAAATAATGATTTCTCATAGTGGAAAGAATTGATGAGCTTAGTTGGGAATGTTATTTGACTACTTTCATAAATTTGATGGATTTATCCATGTACAGTATGCATGTATAAGGATGTACATATATTACAAAGTAAAGAGTTAGATACATGAGTATGCTTATGAATAATGGGATTATGAAGTATTAGAATTATACTGCCAAATTATTATGCTTCTTGAATCCCCTACCAAGCATAGCTTGCTGAGATATTGTAAATGTTTCAATGTTTTTAATATCTTAGATACAAAGAAGGAGAGTTAGGAGTTCAAGACTGTAGAAGACTTGAAGAGAATAATCATCAGGGTATATCCCTTGAAGACATGTATTTTGTTTTACTTGAGAGTATTGTATTGTAATGAGAGTTTCATTATATGGTGAGCTTTGAGTTTTGGATTATGAAATTTGGACAAGTATTGTAATGGATTTGGGTTGTACTGTGAACCACTAGATGGATTCTGGAATTTAATAAACATATATTCCTTTAATAGAATTTTATCTTGTACAAAAATTCTACTTATGTTATGTATGTGGTGATGACTTGTGTTTTTCAAAACAAGTTCTAAAGAAAAGAATTTCCACTACTTTGTTTTGCAAAAATTTTTTTACTACTAAGGGCCCTACCTTTAACTCCGCTAATGCCGATCCCAAGGTAGGATGAAAAAGGAGGAGGATCTTACGTCAGGTGCCAGCCGGCAAGGGAGAAGTTGAAGATGATTTTGTTATTTCTTTCTTACAAATGAATATGCATTTGTATATTACTTTGTGTGGAAGAAATGAAAATCATCTCTAGCTTCTTAAAATATGGCAAACCTTGCGTCAGGTAGCCAGTCAGCAACGGTGAAGCTGAAGATGGTTTTGTTATTTCTTTTCTACTTGCAAATGAATATGTATTTGTATATTAGTTTGTAAGGAAGAAATGAAAATCCTCTTTAGCTTTTTAAAACTACGGCAACCCAAATATGACATGAATAGAAAACAAACATTACCTCAAGCTAGGGCGTTCCCCATAAGTGACGCGCTGCATCGGATCCCAAGTGCAGTGAAAAATAAGCAAGGGTTTCTAAGGCGTTCTCCCAGAAGCAACGCACTACATCGGATCTCAGGTGTAGTGAAAAATGGGCAAGGGCTACTAGAGCTTCCCCTCGGAAGCGACGCGCTGCATCAGAACCCAAGTGTAGTGAAAAGTGGAGATGGGTTCATACCATGGAGGTCGAAAAGTGACAGGTAAGAGTTTGGAGTTAGTAGACGCGATGAAACGTAGGAGAGTCAGCATCGCTTGTATCCAAGAAACCAATTCTAAAGGAGCTAAAGCTAGAGAAATAGATGGGTATAAATTATGGTGCGTAGGAAAAGAAAATAACAGAAATGGCGTAGGAATAATAGTGGATAAGGAATTAAAGGATAAAGTTGTGGACGTTAAAAGAATTAGTGATAGAATTATAATAATAAAACTTGTTCTAGGAGAGCAGATTATTAATGTTATAAGTGCATACGCACCATGTGTAGGGTTACAAGATATAATCAAGAGACAGTTTTGGGAAGATATGGAAGGAGTCATGCAAGAAATTCCCAACATTGAGGGGACATTTATGGGAGCAGACTTAAATGGCAATGTAGGAAAAGATAAGGTAGGATATGATAGAATACAAAGAGGGTATGGTATAGGTGAACGAAATGAGATGGGGGAGAATATCCTCGATTTTGCCTTGTCATATAACCTGTCCATTGCAAATACACTCTTTAAGAAGAGGGATGAACACTTAATAACCTTTAAAAGTGGACTTCATAAAAGCCAAATAGAATTTTTTCTACTTAAGAATAATGAACGATCTATATGTAAGGATTGTAAGGTGATACCCAGTGAGAGTTTAACCTCACAACATAGGTTAATGGTTATGGATATCCATATCAAAAGATGGAGAAAAGGAACTGAACTTAATACACATCCAAAAATTAAGTGGTGGAACTTAAAAAGGGAGAAAATAACCTCATTCAAAAATAAGTTGATGGTAGAAGGAAATTGGAACTATGAAACAGAAGTAAATACCATGTGGACTAATATGGCTAAGTCCATTAAGAAAGTGGCAAAAGATGTCTTAGGAGTATCTAAAGGTAAAAGGCTATTAGCAAAGGAAACATGGTAGTGGAGTGAAACAGTTCAAAAAGTTATTAAAGAAAAATGGATGCTTTTTAAAGCATGGAAGAAGATTAGAAAAAATGAAAACTATGAACAAGCTAAGAGAATAGTAAGTGAGGCTAAACTGAAAGCATATGATGAGCTCTACAATAGACTAGGAACAAGAGAAGGTGAGAAAAATGTGTTTAAACTTGCAAAAGTAAGAGAACAGAAGGGTAAGGACTTAGATCATGTTAAGTGTATTAAAAGCAATGATCAAAGGGTATTAGTCAAAGATGATGAGATCAAACAAAGGTGGGAAACATACTTTCAAAAACTGTTAAATGACAATGGCTCTGTGAATATGGGGATTGAAAATACTATAAATCTAAATAACATGGGATATTATACATATGCACATACGATTAGAATACCTGAAGTAAAAGAGGCCTTGAAAAAGATGAAATCAAGAAAGGCCATGGGGCCTGATGGTATACCAATAGAGGTTTGGAAGCATATGGGAAATATTGGGGTAGTTTGGTTGACCAAGTTTTTTAACAAGATTATAAAATCAAAGAAAATGCTTGATGAGTGGAGGAAAAGCTCTATTGTACCAATCTATAAGAATAAAGAAGACATACAGAGCTGCACTAATTATCATGGGATCATACTGATGAGCCACTCTATTGAACTTTTTGAAAGAGTGATTGAGAAGAGGCTACGACATGAAACAAGTGTATCAGAGAATCAATTTGGTTTCATGCCTGGGAGGTCTACCGTGGAAGCTATTTTCTTACTAAGAGAAGTGTAGAGAAATATAGGAAGAGGAGGAAGGACCTCCACATGGTCTTTATTGACTTAGAGAAAGCTTATGATAGAGTCCCTAGAGAGTTAATATGTAGGGTGTTGGGTGGTAAAGGGGTTTCTCAAGGAGCAGTAACAAATGTTAAGACCACTAGTGGCATGACTGGTGATTTTCCTATCGTTATAGCATTGCACCAAGGATCGGCATTGAGTCCATACCTTTTCACATTGGTTATGGATGAGTTAACAAAACATCTGCACAATGAGATTCCCTGGTATATGCTATTTGCTGATAATATAGTCTTAATTGATGAGACAAGGGAGAGTGTAAACATAAAGCTAGAGTTATGGAGAGAAGCATTAGAATCTGAAGGATTTAAAATTAGCCAAATTAAGACAGAATATGTGGAATGCAATTTTAGCAAGGAGAGTAGGAGTAGAACACCAATCAAGATTGATAAGCAAGAAGTCCCCGTTAAAGACCACTTTCGGTACTTAGGATCAATGATTCATGAGAATGGAGAGATTGAGAGGAAGGTTACCCAAAGAATCCAAGCAGGTTGGAACAAATGGAGATGTGCATCTGGTGTTTTGTGTGATCGGTAGGTGCCACTCAAACTAAAAGAAAAATTCTATAGGATGGCCATAAAGCTGGCCATACTCTATGGATCAGAGTGTTGGGCAGTTAAGGAACATCATACTTATAGGATGAGCATCGCAGAAATGAGGATGTTGAGATGGATGAGTGGTATGATAAGAAAGGACAGAATTAGAAATGAAAATATTCAAGAAAATTTAAGGATCGCACCAATAGGTAACAAGATGAGGGAGACTAGACTTTGATGGTTTGGACATGTTCAAAGGAGACCAACAATGGCACTGGCTAGAAGAAGTGAGGCAATACAAGTAGAAGGTTCTAAAAGGGCAAGGGGAAGGCCCAAAGGAACGTGGATAGAAGTGGTGAGGAAATATTTAAAAATGTTGGGACTAAATGAAGCCATGGTATTTAATAGAGTGGAATGGAGGAATAAGATTCATGTGTCCTACCCCTAATTGGGATAAGGTCTTGATGATGATAATGAAGGGCCCTACCTTTGAAAATGTATTACAAAATGTGTTATAAAAGCCTAGGTTGTCACAATGGCATACAAGGGTATTGATTGATTCCAATGTGGGCCAAAGAGCTGGTGATAAATTCCAGTCCTTATCTTATAAGGGTTCCTATGGGGCCCTTATTAACATTAATTCTATTCCACCATAAAGCTATAAATATGCAATGCAATACAAAAGAAAACTAATGCAACCTATATGCTATTGAACCAAGGTTATATAGTAATCCAAAGTAAAGATGCAACAATCATCAATGAATAATCCTAATCTATATGAATTATACTAACATTCAGATATAATTTATACTAAATGTAAATTATTCCTAAAAATTAAGAATTTAGTGAGGCATTCATACATTGAGGGGTCTAATGATGATCAAGTGTGCGCCACCATACCCCACACTTGCCATGCATTATTACAACCCATTTAAAATTAAATAATAAAGAAATTACAATTTATAATGGGCCTCACTACAAGTTTCACTCAAATCCTAATATAAGAAAGCAATAAAACCTAATCTAAGATGATGAAGCTGTGGCCCATAGGATCATTGCCGCTCCTTTACAAATTTTCTTCCCACAAAAATCAAAGAAATATGGTCAATATGAGGAAAATAGCAACAAATGCAAAAAGTATGCAAAATTATGCAGAAACCCTAATCTAAAGCACCCTAAATTTAGACTAGAGGAAAATAACCTAAAGTATGGAATACTACACAAATTATAACAACTCCATGGCAATGGTTCCAAAAACTTGTTGTCGACCCCACAAGGAGTAAAAATTTGGGATGTTAGTGGTCCTCACTTTAAACTATCTAACTTAGCCAAAATTCAAGTGATTTTTTTCCCTAAACTAAGAATGGAAATTAAAATGTGAACTTTGAAATTAATCAAAAAAATGAAATGCAAACTAAGCAAAACCAAGAAATGGAAAATAAGAAAATAAAAGGAACATGCTAAATGGAAAACTTTCCTAAAATCAAAACTTTCCTAAATAAAAAACTTCTAATTTTATGACTTTCCTAAACATTAAAGTAACAACTAATCTAAGAGAAACATGCTTTAGTAAACTACTTTCCAAATCATGCAAAACAAAGAAAAGTAAGCAACCAAATCAACTATTTTAACAACTATGACAACTTTGATTACTTTCCAACTAACTAAGAAGAACACTAATGGGATCTAATTTACAACCAAACAAGAGAAATAAAGGAAAAGTTACCACTAACAAGCAATGAAAGGAAAAACTACCCAACTAACATACATGCAACCATGGAATGGTATGCATGATTCATTGGATAGGAATGGATCTAATCAACTACTTCAATTGTTCCAACATTCACTCATGAACAAGTATGCTTGAAATCAAGCAAAATTCCTATGCAAAACTAGGTAACAATCAATGGTACTTAAACAACAAAAGCTAGAAAATCATGAGGGCTAAAAGAGAATAAAGATGCAACGAAAGATAAAGAACAAAACTAGTTTCAAGATGGCTTTCCTTTGTAGTAACTCCAAGGGAAACTAGACTTGAATATTAGTTTAAAAGTACAAAGAGCTAAAGGAAAAACAAGGCAAAGTAACATAAAAAGAAAGAAATTCTAGCAATGGTTAACCAACATTCAAAGATGAATCAAAACTCCAAAAATCCTAGGTTGAACACTTGAGGAAGAAGCATAGACTTCCAATGTTTGTAGCAGCACCCAAATACATCACAAAATAATAAGCAAAAAGGAGAAAAATGGCTGGAAGGAAATTGGCATCTCCTTCCTATGGAGGAGATATCCTTTTCCTATGGTGAAAGAGTTAGTTTTATTGGGTTTTGGGCTGGTTTTATAAGATTTTTCCTATCTTTCCTAGGGTAACCTAGTACTAAGGTGTGATAGGAATTAAAGAGCATAAAATAGAGGGCTAGGATGGGGAAAAAGGATGGCAATCAAACAGGAAAGTGGGTGGAGCAAGTGAGCTGTCTTAAGGTGGGAGGTAGGTGGGAGACACTACCTTTTTAGGAAGAGGCATCTGTCCCCCTTACAAAAAATGTTGAAACCCTATTTTTTAGGATTTAGATCAGGAAAGAGATTGGATGTGTTAGGTCAAAAATTTTGGTTGGTTAGAAAGTTTCCTAAGAGGTGGAAGGAGTGAGAGTTTTGGAATTTCATAGTGCATCTGAAGGGTGAGGTCAAAATTAAGTAAAAAGTGGGGGAAAGAGAGAAAAACTCTAAAAATTGATTGCCCTTATCCAATTGTTCCATATTCCCTCCTATTTTATTAAATTTTCCCTTAATTGTCTTTGAAATAACTCATGGATAACTCTCTTGAATCTCCTCCAATCTTAGCCTTCCATTTAGTATAGTTTGATGGCTTAGATGGCTCACTTTGAAGGCTCCATTGGCTAACCTTCCTGGCTGGTTTAGGAAGCTTCTTTGGTTTGTTTCCTTTGCTTCAACCCTTGGTTTGATTGTCTTGTATGGTTTGGGTTGAATTCCCTTAGCTTGCCACCTTCTTTCATAGCTTATATGGCTCAGGTAGCTTAAGTGGCTTCCATGTATGGGTGGTGGGAATGTGTGGCTTACTTAATGACCCACTTTGGCCATCTTTAGCACCATGCTCCACAAGATGATCTTGGCTTTTGGTTTTGGTTGACAGGATGATTTTGAGGCTTTGACTCAATCTTTTTATCTTAATCTTCAATTCTGTCCAGATTGATCTCGGTTGTTGGATCACCATCTTACTTCCTATGAAAAGTGAAAAATCCTAATTAAATCCTAGAAAAGCATGATTAATCACATACTTACCTTGGACTAGCTTTTGGACCTACAAAATAACAAACTTTTGGGTCAGGTAAAAAATGCATATGTTATGAATTTTGGTATAAAAACTCTAATTTACCCCTATATGTTGTTACACATGGGTACTAATTCTGTGGTTTTTATGCAATATTAAACACTTATCACTCTCATTCTCCCTCTAGCCTTCCATCTTGGTTTCATCTCTTTTTACTTTCCATCTCTCTTTCATGACAGCTTAAGGTTGGACTTCCATCTCAAGTAGACGCCTTCACCTTAGGTCCTTTTCCTTTTTTTGTTTCATCATATTTTCATAGCCCATAGTGGGACATCCAACCTTGATGGATGCACCTCACTTTGATTTCCCTCATTTTATTTTATTTTACTCTATTTTACTCCCTAAGCCTAACCTCCATTTAGAGTCTCTGACACAATGGCATCTTTTCCTTACTCTCTCCTAAGAAGGCTACCATCTTCTTTGATTTTCTAGCTAAGAAGAAGCATAATCCTCTTTTCCCAATTTTATTTCTTCATTCCTTTCAAAATGGTTGTGTTTTGTTTATAGCGTAAGTGATGGGTGCCCCCTTCTATGGCTGCCTTAGTACCTCTTTCCTAAGGGATTTCAATGGGTATGGTTTTGGGATACAAAGAGAGAGTGGCATGTTGGAAGAATACCCTCTTTACTTGTCAGCAACATGTAATGTTCTTGAACAAGTATATGGAGTCATTTAGGATTACGATAGTTTTGATGCAATTTAGTGTAATTTAGGTTGAAGAGGAGTGCACAATCTCCTATTGAGTGATGCAACTAATGTACATTTAATATTACTTGCAAAAGCATGAGTCAAAGTAGTAATTGTATGTGAGTGAGGTAGATTGCATGACAAATCTCATGAATTTTTTTATGCAATTGCATCATTATTTAGATTTATTACCCTATCTAGAAGAAAGATTGTAACCTACTTTAGGAATCTAAAGAACATAAAATTGAAACATGCATGAAATCAAAACTTACACTAAATGGAAACTATCTAAATTAATCGTGTATTCAAGATCAAAACTAGAAACATGAAATCCCAACTAGAACTTAGAAACTTCTTAAAACTAAAATCTATCTAATAACACTTTAACAATCAACCAACCTTGATCAATAACTCAAATCACACCAAGGAGGCAACAAAGAAAAATGCATATGTAACATGTAGTGTACACATGGTTCTTTGAAAATTGTGCAATAAACAAATCGATATTCATTGAATGTAAAGAGTACAAGGATGGTGGGCATAAAAGATCTAGAGAAAAACTTGAATCAAAACACAAGGGAAGAAACCAAGGATGGTGTGCATAAAAGAAAGGGACAAAATAGTGCAAAAAAGGAAACCATCATGCACAGAAACAAAAGAGAAGCTTGCCTTGAATGGTGCATTGAAACACAAGAGTAAGACAGCTGTTGAGTTCTTTCAACCGAGTAGGCATGATTTGTTGAAAAGAAAGAGAAGGTGAGACGCATGGAGAAGAGAGCTAGGGGATGTGTTGTGAAGAGAAAGGGAAATGTGGGGAACTCCTTGTGTCTAGTGCATGGAAAGCCTCCTTTCTTTCTTATGCTGCTATATTAAGGGAAAGAAGGGATAAGAATTTGGTGGTTGTTATCCGGGGGGGGGCGGGCGGGTGGGGAATAAGATAGGACAGGAATGAGATAGGTGATTAGTGTTGAACTCTAAGAAAGTAGGAAATATAAGTGAAACCTGGGAACCTTAGGAAGGGGACGGATGAGACCTTACTTACCTTTGCTTGGATGGATGAGATTGCTCTATGGCATGTCAATCTTCTTTAAACTTCATCTTCTATCCACCATTGGATTAGATTGTCCATGGATGAATGGCCTTGATTCTTGTAGATATTCATATGCTCATGTGGACCAAAAGATAATTGGTATAGTCTACCAGATGATTTCTTAACAATTGACTAAAATGAGAACAGCTAGGAAATTATGTACGTTGAAGAAAATTTTGTATTTATGTATAACCCTCTTAAAGAAAGTTTGTCTCTAAACTCACATAGGTTAATAGTACCCACAAATATTCTTTAGTATCTCTAAGTTATATTTTCTCTTCAACTCAAAGTATTTACACATGTTTATTTTGTGAAGTAATTATTCTAAGTTTAACCTTTAATGGAATGCTTTAGTGAAAGGATAAAAAGATGAACTAATTGGATACAAATCAATTAATAAGCTATAATTCAAAAGAAAGTTTGAATAGTCAAAACACTTGAATTCTCATCCTCATAAAGGAACTTTTCATAAGTTTTTATCACATTTTTTTAAATTTTTGAAAGAAATATAAGAAAAAGAATCAAGAAAACTAAGATTTTGGACACATAAAATTTGAAAGAACCTAACCCCATACTTCAATAAAACATTGTCCTCAATGTTTAGAACTACAAACCACAAACAAATGAAAATAATAAACTTGGTAGCAAAGGGTGAGTAATATAGGACTTGCAAAATATACAATGAATGCAAATGCAACTCCATCACCCTAAAACTTACTAACTAATCACTAAACCAGACATGGAGTTCCTACAAAACTCACTCCACTTTAGAATCTCACAATAGTCAATGTATATTTTCCATCAAGAAACATATCGTGGTGATACCAATATAGCCTAATGGACCACCATGTAGTAGAATTTCTTAAGACCAACTCATGGTAACTTTGCCAAGTTTTGTCAAATTTAGGAAAGATAATGCCAACGTCAAAGAGTTGATAATATTCCTCATCCCTTACCTTGGCATAATAACTAGGGTGAAGTTGGCTTAGCATCTCCTCTAATGGATGTTAATGTTCCACTTTATGCAGAGAAATAGTGAGGTTTAAACCCTCAGTATCCTCTAATGTACACCTTAGAGCTAGTTGATGTTTGGCAAGAACATCAATTGACTCTCCTTCATATTCTCTATCAGAGTTTGAGGCATGGTTAATAGCCAAGAGATTAGATGAACTGAATTTATCATTGTGCATGCTTTTCTGGGACAGGTGTCAAGTTCAAATTGGGTGAATTTTCTCTATATGGCTGAAATTGTATCTTAGGGATCATATTTAGGCTATCTATTGAGAAGTATCCATTAATGGTGAAGTACACAATAAAATATTGAGTTCATTAATGAAGGTGTCTACAACAAAATTGGAATGAGCAAGACATGCCTCGAGTGGATCATTACTAGTGGAGGGTAGGGCTGGTGTTGACACTTAGCTCTGTATCTTAGAAGATCTCCAAAATTGGATATTTTTATTATCCCTAAACTGTTGTTGAAGGCCTTCTCATAGCCCTCAACTTATACTTTTTCATCAACTTTCATCAACCTTTCTTTAAATGCAATAGCTATTTGACCCCTTCAGGATTCCATCTGTTGATTAGATCGTTGAATTACTTCTATATATAACCTAATGGTCTCTTCCAATGATTGTTCCCACTATCATTGAAGAGACAACTAGTACAACACATAATGTTGTGACGTTGGGTACTTTGAAACGGTTGAGTAGGGTGGGACCATGATGATTCGCCATGATATTCCTGCGACCATGTTTATTTGGTATGCTTAGCCCATCTAGGATAGTTGATCTCATCATATGAATAATTTCCTGGGTTTGGGAACACATTGGGTGCATTCATTTGCTCCAAATGATATGCAATGTGTGTAGAGTTGATCTAGAATACTTATGACAATTCTTATACTGAGGTTGCCTAGATTACTCACTAACCTACCTAAAAGCCTTTAACCTATTTAATTCATTATCTACCCTATCAGCAAATCTATCTAATGCATTGTATAGACCAGGGTTATCCCCTGCCTTTATCTCATACATATCATCATAGTGTAAGGGTCAGGGATTGAAATAGCATGACAGTAGCTTTCTTTCCCCTGCTTCGTGGGCCATTGCTTATGTAGGGTTAATATGATCTACTTTAATATATAACCCTTGACTAAGTTTCAACTTTGTATATAATAAAAGATATTTGTTATATACAATGAAAGAGTATCCTTTTTTTCTCTTCTTAGTCTAGGGGAGACCTAAACTAGATCATGTGACCTATATGCTATATAATACAAACAAAAAGGTACACAATAAATCCTAACCCTAATTCAAGCAAGATGAAAGGTTTCTTTTTCTTCACCTTTTCTTTTATAAGAGAGTAGCTCTTATGTCACGTCTAATCTAGGTAGCTCCTAGTTTTTAGACTTGCCCTATTGTTTACTAGTTAGATCCTAATCTAAATCAACTGCTTCACACCCTCCTCAATCATCTTTAAGTGATCTGAGTCATAGAATGTGTTGGTAGAGCTAGTCATTTAAATACCAACACAATTAATTAGATAAGGACAACTAGAGGGGCAATAGCTACATCATTATAAGAGGGTCCTATGAGCTTGAAAAGCTACAAAGGTCTCTTGTATGTGAATTTTAATTAAGAGTTGTAAGGTTAGGGTGTGTCAGGTGCCTTTTAACCTAGGTGGGTTGTGGTGATGAAATCCACCATTGAACTTATGCAGTTTGAGTGCCCTTACTAACATTTTAAACAATCCCACATGGTTTGATCAACATACAAGCAAGCATCTTAGAGCAATAAATGTGTCCTATAAATGCAAGGAAAGCTATAAATTTAATGCAAACCCTAGAATACAACAATTAAGGAAATACTTTCTATATGCTCTACCCTACCATTCAAATGCAACTAAGTTAACAATACAAACTAATCTAGGATTTGGAAAGAAGTTAGGAAAGTCTCACAGTGGGATCCTTGAAATAGTCTTCTCATACAAGGGTGGGTCCATATATGGACCACCTTCTCTTCTAGGTTAGGATGGCCTACCCTTGACTAGTATTGGTAAATTCCTTTATGTTAAATTTAAATGAATAATGGTGTATAAAAATTTACAAGCACGTCATCCTTACAATCCACTCAGATAAGAAAAAGGAAATTAGAATTGTCCTAAGGTTTTCCTCTAAGCCTTTACTCTCCTCCAAATTCTTGCATAAATTAAAAGGAAAGTATCAAATTGTTCAGGAATAAGGTAAAGTATGTAAACTAATTATATGTAGCTCTAATCTACAATGAGTGGTAAATCATTATAACCAAATCCAATTAAACTACATTGCGAGTCCCTAATAATGCTTCCAAAGGTCTAATGTATCTAAATAATTATTGCAAGCGCATGGCCCAATTGGAGTATAGAATTAGCAAATATGGGTCGATACCACGAAGACTCTTTAATGAATGAAATTAACCAAATTTTAGGTCATCTCACTTTAACTGAGCAATTATTCAAAAGAAGGAAAATTTTGAACTAAAACTAAACATAAAGAAAGTAAATAAAAGCAAGAAACAAGTAACTAACTAAAAAGAAAACAATTAATCTATGAAGTAACCATTAAACTAAATAACTAAAGTGAGCAACTATCTAAGAAGGAAACACCTAACTAAAAGCAAACCCTAAATTAGAAAGCAAGCAATTAGATAAACTACAAAACCATCTAAATAAACAAGGAAATAAATTAAAAAACTTTCTAAAACTACAATTAACTTGGAATTAAGTAAACTTTCTAAAATTTCCACTAAGTAAACTATCTAAATTTACAACTAAGTAAATTATTTAAATTTTCAACTAGCTATGAATTATGGAAACTATCTAAGCTATAGTTAACCACAAATTAAAGTACGGAACAAAGTAACTAAGCAAAGGAAAAGAAAAGAGAGCTCTTTCATTAATAAGAAAATGTAAAATTTGCAAGTATTTATTACACAAGCAATGTAAAGAAAGCAAATAAAATAAATAAAGGCCATTCAAATATGGGCATGAATTTTACTATAGGGCCCACATGTTGCGTCACTCAATAGGAGCTTGTACATCTCTCTTCAACCCAAAATACACTAAATTTTGCACCATGATTTTCTCATATACTTAACTCGACATGCCCCAAATAGACAAATCCCATCCAATGATCCTTAGGAATGAAGAATTAACACAACCAAGAAAATAGGAGCCATAACACCTTTCCCTAAACAATCACCACCTAAGAAATAAAGAAGAATGGTGAAAATGGAAATAGAGAAGGTTACCCATTTTACCTAAGCTAGAAACTATTAAAAGAAAGAGGGCAACTTTGAGGAGTTTTGTGACGACCCGGGTTTTCCCATGCATTTTTAAATGCAAGATCTAATTCCTAAGGCGGGATGCATCCCTATTTGAAAACCATTTTATAAAAACCATGCAATGTAGTGAAAAATCTTTAGTTTTAAACTCATTTTGAAAACCTCGAGTGTCATTTGCTTTCACAACAACCAAAGTAGTTTTTGAAAACTTCATAAATCATAAATGTTTTTCCTAGGTCTTTCCAGTCACAGCCCAACTGTAAATAAATACAAATACATGTCTAAAGGGTAGAGTGTTTACTTACATGTATAATTGTCTCCTTTTGATTTTTCTTGCTCGTAGCACTAACATTTCTTGAGGCGTCTTCTACTCGTGAATGGAGCTATCCTAAAAAATGTTATATTTGGGTGTCTTCTGTCACGCACGTATCCTATCCTTAAGTGCTTACTTGTGTCTGAAAAATGTTCAGGATTGAGTGAGTATATACTATACTCAGTACGAGTCCATCACTACTAGTTTTACAATGCATGCTATGTTTAAAATCATATGCTCTTTAAAACATGTGCATGTTTGAACACTCATGTTCAATATCGATATTAAAAACCATTGTCGAATTGGAATACTGACGACTTAAAGAATCGCATAATCCAAGTCGAAAGTATCATATATATATATATATATATATATCATAAACATAATGATAAGCATAAGATGCTCAACTGAATCCAACTCATGGATATATGGTATGGTCGACCAACCTCATGTCATGCCATATGCAATGCAAGTAAATCCTCAAACATAGGGCCCACTATGCCCACGACCTCGCCGCCGTGTGATCCCTGGGTACTTGGGGACACTCGGTCATAGCCTCCACGGGGCATATGACACGTATTCATCGTAAATCATGCAATTTATGCAATCGGTTGCAAAACATGGATGCAATGCATAAAATCTACTCATGCTAGTCTCGCATTCAAAGTTATGACCCTGCCTAGAAGCCTGACAGCTTAGAAACCTGCCAGCCTAGAAGCCTGTCAGCTCTCTCTAGGCGCCTTCATTGGCCCGCCCTCATCGACCAAGGCTACACTTGTCATGTAGACAAGAATCTTTTTTCAAAACATGTCTATGTATAATGTATTTGTCATGTGCATGGTGAATTCATTTATAAAATTAAGTCATGCTAAACAAGTCATATAACTTATACTTAAAACATGCATTCTCAAAACAATTATGGGCTCTTTTAAACGTCTAATAGCGATAGAGCACCTACCTCGAAGTCTCCTAAAGTCGCATCCTTCATCACTCAACCCGACCCTGGGTCTCATTTATAAACTCCTAGATATGAATGGATAACAAGGAGTCCTTATCAATTTCGATCTATTTAGAAATTAGATCGCTAGATCTGCCTTTTAAAGTTCATGGGTCCTTGCCTAATTCATTGTCAAGCTAGATCCTATAATATGGATCTACTATTCAATGGTTAGACTCTATTATGGTCCTATGATCCTAATTTTATAGTCTCATTATGTCCGCGCATCATGGTTTCCAAGACGTGTGCGCGCCCTGGTCGAACCAAGACCCATGCCTGCACGTCGTGCGCGCCCAAAGGCTGTGCCAGGGACCGCGTTTGCACTGTTGCATGCCTGGAACCCGTCCCAGGGACCCTGTCCCAAGCGCACATGAAGCATGGTGTCCCTGGGAATCCTTGTTTGCACAAAGCAGGCTGGAACCGGCTTGGTCGTTCTCTGGCTGGAAAAATCGGCTGGGAAAAACCAAATCCGGCATGAATCTAGCCTGGGGAAGTAAAATGGAGAGAAAGGGAAAGAGGGGCTTACCTGGGTAGCCGGGGACACCCTCATTCGGGTGGTGAAGCTCCCTCTTTTCCGTCTAAAAACCCTATGTCATGCAAAACCCATGAAAAAGGGGGAAAACCCCAACTTCTGATGAGGCCAGAGGAAGAAGAGGGGAGGTGAAGTGATGGAAATGGCCAGCCTGACTCGGGCATGGCCGGAATGTGCAGGGAAAGCTAGAGACGGGTTTCCGATTTTTGCCGAAAACCCCAGCCCCAAAATAGCCAAAAAAATCATGATTTAAAGAAGGGGGAGATAGGGCTTTTTATAGCCTTGCTATGGCGGTGCTGCCAATGGCGGTGCCGCCATTGGTGGTAGCAAAAATCTCTCGAAACTAGGGTTTCTGGAGAAATCTAGAGGAAGAAGAAGACGGGGTGCCGTTATCAAAATGCCCCCTGCGTTTTATGTCTTTTTCGTTTTTAATTTAAATTACAGAAATGCCCCTAATCTTTAAACGGCCATAACTTCTTCATACGAACTCCATTTTCAGCGTTCTTTGAGGCGTTGGATTTCATTTTTCAAGTAGAATCTAATGGTATCAAGTTTTCTTAAAAATTCCTTCATTTACTATTTTAAATGAAGTGAAACATTTAACACAGTTCATTTCCTATAGAATGTCCAATTCAATAGCGTAAATTGCTCTAGGCATTACAAGTTTAGATAAAGAGGGATTAGAGGTCATTCTCTTTTAAGATAAGGCAGCCATAGAAAAGGCTTCCTAACTTAAACATGAAGTAGAAGAAAAAGAAAAATAAGTAGAGATATTGGCCCTTAATTTAGTACTCACCTATTCCTAGCCATAGGAGATCAAGCGAGAAATAGGTACATGGTGTATCCTTATCATCTAACAGGAAGCCCTTAGCTAGGAACCTGGGTGGCTTATGGATGGATTTGCATGTTTTCTCAACATGATTGAAAAAATTAGAAAGTTCTCTAATTTTTATGAATCCTTTCCTTTTCCTTACTTGAACGTCATAAAAAAGAAATTAAAAAGAGAGAACGAGAAATGATGCATGAACAAAAAAAATGGAAATATGCATGATGCTAAAATTAGAAAGTGGGTGTGTGAAACATCGGATTAGAAAGTGGATGAATAAGGAAACATGGTAAGAAGATGTGTGAGTGAAGGAAAGTGAGATAATGATAAATTATAGGATAGAATGAAAAAACTAGTATAGAAAGATCCATGCATGTAGCTAAGAATGTGTGTTTGTGTGTGTGTGTGTGTGTGTGTGTGTGTGTGAGAGAGAGAGAGAGAGAGAGAGAGAGAGAGAGAGAGAGAGAGAGAGAGAGAGAGAGAGAGAGAGAGAGATTATAAAAGGAAAATGTGATTCTTAAACTATATGCAACTAAGATGCATGAATCTACAATGATATGCATGACTTTCTAAGTTAAGAATGCTTTCTAGCTCTAAGAATCCAATATGCACGATGTTTCTAAATGAAATAGAAATAAAAAAAGTCAAACTGAGTCAAACATGGGTTTCTAAATTAGTAAAGTTCTACTTCTAAGCTAGAAAAGTGAAAGATCTAAGATTCTATCCATGCAATTAGTTTCTAAAATGGTTCCAAATTAAGCATAAAACGTTCTTAAGATGAATGGAAATAAAATGGAATGTTACTAAAATTAAAAAGCAAGGAAATCTCAGATCTAAACATGGAATCCAAAATTAGAAACTATCCTTCTAAAATATGAAAGTGCTTAAAACAAGGAAACTGAACATGCTAATTGAAAAGCTGTACTACAAACAAGATCTACAAAGTAAAATACAACCAAAGGAAACAAGTTTTACTCCCAAAACTATCTTGAATGCAACCTAAGCACTATACAAAATATACCATGAATGAGTCCTAGAAAAAGATGCATCACCCAAATTTCAATGGAATACATTGAAAACCTAACATCTATATGCATGCTAAACTTATGGGAGGAAAACATGATCATGCATCTATTCTAATCTAATTTGAAGTAAACAACTATGTTAATCATAAACTACAAAGCAAGTAATGATGAGAGACTAGAATGCAAAACATCAGGAAAAAATTTGTGTAATTACATGGGGGATGCGTGTAATTCATGAGTTGCTCCTAAGGTGGAATGCAAGGGTAAACTATAATAATGAATAAGCTAACATGTATGCATGCAAATAAGGAGATGGAAGAGAAAGAAAAAGAAAATAAGAAAGATAGAAGTTGGAAATTAGGTTGAGACCCTACCTTTACCTCCTAAGGATTTGAACCATGAAAACTTGATCAGAGCTTGGCTGAGGATGATCTTCCTCCCTCTATTTCACCTAACTTTGGCCTTGAGCTCTAAGGAAAGTTGAATGATCCTTAATATATTCAAAACACCTCTATTTATAGATTTCTAGAATAAGGGTTAAGGGGATTCAATGGTTAAGATCAAGTCACTTAATTTGATTTTGAACTAATGGCTGAATGGGGAGGCATAGAATTCAATTATGGAAGTGGGAGATGAGAATGGAATGAAAATAAAGAGGGAAAGTGAAGGAATGGAGGGAATGAATGAGGAAAGGAAATAAGTAGAAAGGAAGACTAAGGAGATAGCTTAGGGGTGAAGGGAGAAAATAAATTCTTTGGAAAGTGGCTATTGGAGGGAGTGTTGGGGGGAACGCGGGTGGCCAAGACATAATTTTCATTGTAGGAAATTGGGGTGGAAAAATATGAGAAAATGGAGAGGAAAAATAATAAAATGGTAAGGAATAAGTAGGAAAGGAAATTGGTGATGCACATGGAGGAAAGTGGAGTGGATTTCGAAACCCTCAAATGTATCTACCCTTGGATGAGAATGCATGGTTGAGATCATCCTTTATTTGGCCTTTGGTTTGACTTTTCAACATATAAAAGGTGGTTAGAGTTTCTTCTTTACTTCACTTCAATTCTAGCCCTTAGATCATACTTACTTTTGCTTGGATGGGTGAGATCCCTTTATGGCATATAAATATTCTTTAAACTTCATCTTCCCTTTGTAGTTATATTGGATTGCCCTAGGATTCATCCTTGATTCTTGTAGATATTCATGTGCTCGTGGATGAATTGTGCTTCGATATTTTGCATGGATAAGGCTTCCAATCATTGGTTGGTTCTTTCCTCTTTGGTTGAGTATGAGAGAAAAAATAAGTAAAAAGTCATCATGTGGGCCCCTTTTTTTCTTTTCCTTGTAATAAATTTTCATTTTATATGATTCCATTACATGTGAATTAAACTTCTCTCATAAGCCACTTAAGGTGGTGAAATGTATACAAATGTGCATGATTTTGAAAATTGCCACCTTTTAACCCTTGTTTGAGTTAGAGTTGTATGAGGGGTTTTGACCACTCTAACTTCAATAGTGGCATTCATTGATAATTTTGAACCTCTAAGACTTCATTTATGGCATGTGTAACCCATAAAATAGCTTGGTTTCCAAAATTTCTCTTTCATGGGTAAAATAGCAAAATTTGACATTTTGTTCATTTGTACCGTAGACATTCAAAATAGTAGAATTACCACTAATTAGTAATAATTAAGTGACTTTTAGGGCTAAAACATTCTAATATGTTGGCATGTATATAATATTTACATACTCATGGCTAGACTAAATTAAAAAACACATGAAGATTTTTGCGTTGTGGCTGGGGACTCCCAATAGAGTTTTAATTGAGAGTTAGGTTATAATGCTTTATCAGTAGCCATAGTATTTTATATTGCATATAGAATAGTTGCATTTTTTCTTATTCCTAAAGATTTTTTATACTTCTTTTTATTTTTATGTGTAGGAATCTCTAAAGAACTTGAAAGAAGACTTAGAATAGTTTTTATTTTGAGTAAATTGCAATGAAGCCATGAATGTACTTTTTTTATATTATCATTAAATTAAATTAAAAAGGATTTTAATAATACAAGCTAACGGTGGGCCATCACTTAGAAGAGGAGGTGGCATGTGCATGAACCTATCATTGTATAAGAAGACTAATTTTGGGACCCCAAAGGGGGCTATTCTTACAGTCTTTCCCTTTCTTAGATTATAGTTGCAAATTTTCTTTTATTAATAGTTAATTTTTCATGCTTTGGTTGGTAGTTAAAAGCATATAGTGGCATTCATTCATACCTATTGCATTCTATATTTTTGAATTAGATTTACATCTTTCCTTGCATCATAGGACATGTTTACATGCTTTAAGGTGCTCTATATGTTGATCAAACGGAATGAGATTTCTTGAAAGATTAATAAGAACAATTACCCCTAAAAGATCATGGGTGAAGTTTAGCACCATCTCTTAGCCCACCTATGTTAAATAGTAGCTGACACACCTCAAATTTCCAAATTAATTAAAAATTACTTAGAAAGAGACCTATATTAGTCTATAAGCTCATAGGACCTTCTTGAAAGGAGGCAGACTATATTTAGTCGAGTGGGTCCCATTTTCCAACACATTCGATGACTTAGATAACATATGGATTGCATAAGAGGGTGTGAAGTGGTTCATTATGATCGTGATCTAACTAGTAAGCAATAGGATAAATATGAAAGAGAGGTGGAGCTATGATATGTCTTAATAATTACTGCAAGTGCACCACTCCATTGGAATATAGAATCTGCAAATATGGGTCTATCCCATGCAGATTCTTTAATAAACAAAGTTAATTAAAATTTAGGTCACCTTACTTTAACCTAGCCAAACATTCAAGGGAAGGACAATTTCTAACTAAAAATAATGATAAGTATAGTGTAAAGTAAAGACATAAAACAAGTAAATGAAAGCAAGAATCAAGTAACTAACTAAACTAAGCTATCTAAGAAGTAAACAACTAACAAAAAGGAAACAACTAAGCTAACTAAGCAACTAGAAAGTAAACCCTAAATTAGAAAGCAACCAATAAAATAAAGTAGAAACCTATCTAAATAAGCAAGGAAGTAAATAAGGAAACTTTCCAAACAACAACAAACTATGAATCAAGGGAACTTTCTAAAATTACAACTAGGAAAACTATTCAAAATTACAACTAATTAAGAATTAAGGGAACAATCTAAACTACAACTAACTACAAATCAAGGTAATGAACAAAATAACTAAGAAAAGGAAAATTAACAATTTCACTAATGGCCAAATTATAAGGAACTATTACATAAGCAATGAAAAGAAAGCAAAGATCCTTTAAATCTAGGCTTGAATTTTGATGTAGGGCCCACATTCATTACACTCAATAGGAGCTTGTACACTTCTCTTCAACCCAAAACAGACTAAAGTTACCACCGAGCTTTTCTCATATTCTTAAGCTAACATATTGCAAACCAAAAAATCCTACCCAATAATTATTAGGAATGAAGTATTAATTCAACCAAGAAAAGAGGAGCCTTAACACCTTTCCTAAAAATCACCACCAAAGAAAGAAAAAGAAGATAATGGAAAAGGAAGTATAAAAGGTTACTGCATTTTTCCTAAGCTGGAACCTCTAAAAAGAGGACAACTTCAAGGAGTTTAGATAAAGAGAAGATTGCAACTCATTCATCGTTAAAATAGGGCAACCAAAGAAGAGGCTTCTTACCTTAAACAGGAATAGAAGAAAAAAAAAAACAAAGGTAAGTGGAGACAGTGGCCCTATGTTTTAGGGCTGACCAATTCTAGCTTGAGGAGAAGAAGTAAGGAGTAGGGACATGGTGTGATCGTACTCTTCAACATGAAGCCCTTAGCTAGGAATCCAGGTAGCTTATGGATAGATTTGCATGTTTCCTCAACCTTACTTAAGAAATTAGAAAATTCCCTTATTTCTAAGAATTCTTTCCTCTTATTTAGTCCAACCCCATAAAAAGAAATTAAAAAGAAGATGAAGAATGAAGCATAAGCTAATGAAATGGAAATATGCATGAATCTGTGATTGGAATGTAGGCATATGAAGCATGAAAATAAAAGTGAATGAAATTAGAAAGTGGATGAATTAGAAACATGGTAAGAACATGTTTTCACTATTTAAATTTTAAATTTTTTTCCAAATCAAGAGCTCCATCATTTGAAATTAAACATGAAGAAGTGTTTGAAAAACACTGGTCGCCACATCAACACTCAAATAGGGATAGCAGTAATATTAGACTCTAAAAATCCTTATGACATCACGAGTCTAGTGAATACACCATCTTATCATCCTCTAACAATAATCCACTTAGTGCATGTCTCACTCATTTTAATTTTGATTTTAATATACACACCTCCATTGCTAGAGTGAATGATTTACTAGCTACTACACCATTAATGGACACTTCTAAATGGAAAGCCTGAGTAGGACCCCTTACATTTCTTGAGATTCCATTTGACCCATTTAGTGAAAAAGCACCCAATTTAGACCTGTAGCCTCTATTGGACAATTTGAAATGTGAATGTATGGGTTCATTTGATCCCTTGCCTATTACCTATACCTTAGATTTTGTTATAGAATAGGAAGGTTAGTTAACTGATGCTCTAGCCAAATATCAACAAGCTATAAGGTGGGCATCAAAGGATAAAAGACATTATAAAGTCCACCATTTCTCTACATCAAGAGGACAATGAACAACCCTTTCAAGATATGCACATCTGGCTTAACCTTGACGTACAAAAAAATGTAATATAGGATAATTTTCAACTACTAGATATTAGCAGTTTCTTTTCCCAACTTCATAGAACTTTGGACAATTCACTTTGAGTTATGCATAATAAATTTTAATTCAAAGTATTCTACAATGTTATCATGCTATAGACTCCCAAAAATCACTAAGTAGAGAATGTATATTAACTACCATGAGATTTTGAAATGGAGTGAGTTTTCTTAGAAACTCCATCATACTAAGTGTTAGGTTTAGGGTCTAGTAGCATTAGTCATATAGTTTGGATTAACCTCCATTGTACATTTGGCATGTGTATGTTCACATCATTGAGATCAGTACACCATCACTGCCATGCAGGTACAATTCTACCTACCTTCTCTCTCAGCTTTGTTATTTCATTTGTCCATGTTTGTAGTTCTATTAAACTGAGAACAATGTTGAATTTATGTCTCGGGGTGTGGAATTTCAACTTCTTGATTTGATCATTGTATGTTCTTATGAGTTTTTAAGTCAAAATTATATTTAAAGATTTTTACCATAAGTTCCTTTACAATGATGAGAATTTGGATTTTCCAAAAATTTAGTGTCATCTTTGGACTTTAGCTTGTTAATATATTTGTGTACAATTAGTTCATTTTATTAGTTCTTTTCTAAAGTTTCCCATGCAAAATGAACTCAGAATAATTATTGCACACTGGCCATATATGCATAGTTTAAGTTGATGAATAAGTATAAGTTGGAGATCTTGAGAACATTAATAGAGGTTAAGAAATTTAGAATGCTGCATGCCAGGACCTAAGAGGTTAAGAAATTCAAAATGTCAAAGAAGACTAATTATCAAATTTAGTACTATCAGAAACCTTAAGGCATCAACTTACTTTATCAATGCAAAAGAGTGTGTCCTTATCAAAAGACAAGGTGGCAAGCTTCTCATGCATGCATGGCATCACCTTTGGAATGCTTCTATGTGAAGCTAAGTTCACTTACAGTGGAGGCACATGTGGATGGACAACCAAGCACAGCCTAGAACCTATAGGCAGACTATTCTTCCACTCTCTCTCTCTCTCACTTATTTAGGAAAGAGATCCACATGCATTATACATTTTTTCCATAAGGGAGGACATGTGCCACACTTAATTACACAATTTTCATGGATAAAATAGAGGGAAATAAAAAGAAGAAGGACAAGTATGGGAAAGAAGAAGAAACTAGAAGCCTATAGTCACAATTCATCCAAACTTTGGAAGGATTAAAGGTTAAGATCTGCTCTGCATTAGGATAATCCTAGGAGCCATCCAATAAGAAGTAACCTACAAGAGAGAATCAAGAAAATCCTAGGGTGAGGGCTCCTTCATTAGTTCACTACTTAGGTTTCTACATGTCCCACTCTTCTTAACATATCTAACTTATTTCCCTTATGCAGCCCTCACATGTATTAAACTCATTAATAGCTTTAATTTATTACTTAGTTTGTCTTTTTCCATCTCTTGTCCTAGACTTTGATTCCCATCATGACACAAGCCATAGGAGTAGCCCCCATTGTTCTTATCTAGGAGAAAGTTGCTTAAACCTCCATCTTTACTCCCTATCCCGCATCTCTTCTTCTGTTGCATGACATAGGCCTCATGATTACCTAGTCATCATTCCTAGCATGTCTATTTCAATATTTTCTATATTGAGCAAGTGTGTTTAGTTTCATTATATATGATTCTTATTTGATGTGTCCTTTCCATTGTATGCTATCCTTTTTATATACAATATCACCTAGGTCTTTCCATTTTAGACTTAACACAATCATCTTTAGGTCTTTTGAATACCCTAGGCCTAGCTAAGAAGCTAAATCATTCATTTCTTCCACTTTATTGTCATTTAGCCACCCATTTTCTATTATTCATCTTCTACGTCCCCATACTTAACATTTGTTGAATTCCTCACTTGCTAACTTTTCCAATTCATGACCTTTACAGGTTTCCTAGCTTCTCAAGCTAGTCAATGACTCATCTTATAAATTCCTTACTTGATGTTGTACTTAAGTAAGCTAATAAGAGGTATTAGAAAAGAAAAAAAAATTCCCCTTTTTTATAATTGTATTAGAATTATAATATTCCATATATTAATTAAAATTTTCCATTTTTTGTTAATTATAATAGAATTATAATATTCCATAAATTACATTATGAGACACATATTCATCCAAGCCCTAAAAAGAAGAATTCCTTTTTTGAGGTATGTATGTGATACTTGGTAAGAATTTATCTAAATATGTACACTAAGACTAACCCAGCTTTCTATTCTTACAATCTCTGACATAATTTAATACCTAAGATATAGGAATCCTTTCCTAAGCCTTTCATGGAAAATTAACTAGAAACTATGATGCTGCTGATGAGACATCCCTACATCATTCCAAGTGAGCAATATATTGTCTATACATAAGACTAGGAAGAGGATCCCACTATTCTTATAGAGACACACCTCTTTTAGATTTTTCAAGAAGCCAAGAACTCTTTGACCACTGGTCAAAGTCAAAGATTCTACCTTATTGGTGCCAGTTTCAATGCATAGATTGATTTCTCCAACTTGTACACTTTTTGGGAAACATTTATAGATTCAATACCTCGAGGATGTAGCACATAAATAGTCCTCCTCTAAGTTCCCATTCTAGAAGGTTATTTTGACATCCATTTGTCGCATCTCATGGTCATAATATGCTGCCACTATGAATAAGAACTCTTATAAGCTTCAACATTACAACGAGTAAGAAGGTTTACTCATGATCAATTGCTATTGTTTGAATATAGCCTTTTAGCACCAATCTCATCTTGAAAGTCTCCACTTTCCCTTGTGAGCCACTTTTCCTCTTGTAAATCCACTTATGGGCAATACGTTTGATGCCTTCTAGTGAGTCTACTAGAATCCACACTTGATTTGCATATATTGAGTATATTTCTACTTTCATAGCTCCTCAGCCACATATGAGAATCAATATCTAACATTGCTTCTTATACTATCAGCTTCCTCTGAAATATTATCAATGTCACCTAATCTTTTAGGTACTTTAGATACTCTACTTCTCTAGCATCACATTTGTATAATGATAGTATTTTTGGGTTCATTCTCTTCTCCCACTATTCCAGAGTACAAGGTTGACTAGCTCATTAGATTACTCTTCTAAGTCAACTGTATTTCTACTACTAACATTAGAGATGCAACTTCTAGAAATATGACATGTCTACTCGTAAAACACTTACATTCACTTGGTAAGTAGAAAATGTGTGACTAAATCATTCAATTACTTTTCTAAGTCAATTGTATTTCTATTGCTAGCATGGAAGATGCAATTATCTTCTAGATATATGACATTTCTACTCATAAAGCACTTATGTTCACTTGGTAAGTAGAAAATGCGTCCAAGACATCCTTGGAGTAGCCTATAAAGTAGCATTTATCTATATTGGAGTCTAACTTTTCACTTTGATGTCTATTCATATGACCTGCATAACCCCATTAGGAAATTGATAAATCAATAAAGCACATCATGGATCTAACGTACTATAACAATTTTTTATTTCTTCTTCCAAACACCCCATCTAATTATGGTGCTGTTGGTGAGGACCACTTGAAAACAATTTCATTTTCTATCAAATAATCTATGAATTAATTTGAGAGATACTCCATCTCTATTAGATCGAAAATCCTTCAATTTCTTTCCATGCTTGTTTTCCACTTCATTTGGAAAGACTTATTATGATTGCACCTATTATTATGGATAAGGGATACATCCCTACTAGGCTGGGATGGATCTTTAATGGATTGAAGTTTTTTATTGGCATATTCTTTTTAATGAAGAATGATTTGGTTCTAGAACTTTTGAGAGGATTTCAATTTTATGTTTTATCAAATAAGCATATGTCATCTTAAATATTCATCGATAAAAGTAATGAAATAGACAAATCAACTTCTTATTGAATGAGTCAAGGGTTCACTCGCATTAGTATGTACTTTTACAACATTTCTATGGATCTTTGATCCAATCCCTAAAAGGCAATTAGTCCATCTTTTCTTGTAGTCAAGACTCACTTGTTGGTAAAGGCTCCACCTTGTGAGAACTCAATGGTCCATCCGTCACCAACCTTGTGATCCTATCAACATTTTTGTGGCCCAATCTTAGATTCTTCAAATATATTAGATTTGTCACTTCCCTTACTCTTTTACGAGATGAAGTTATTATGGGCTCTTCCATGTTCTGAATGTTATGATGACAAGAAAAAATGTAATGATTATTCATAAGAAATCTAGTAGCAAATACTATAGCAAAATATAATCGTTACTCCATCATCAAAATTAAAAGAGTAACAATCAATAATCAACTTAGGTACAAAAATAAAGTTTCTTTGCATCATAGGAACAAATAAATAGTCTTTTAAAAGTAAAGTTCTTGAGTAATTTAAAAGAAAATTGTAATGTATATTGCTTTTACCACTACTCTAGCATCTATGCCCATTTGTAGCATTCCATCATTTATCTTTTTCCTTCCCTTGGACCCCCACAATCACTTACATAGATGAGAGGTTACAACCAAATGGATGCACTAGGATAAAGAAGATTAACCAACCATAATAGTCACAACCACAAAGGTTTGGAACTTACCTTTCAAAATTTATTTTTGTTGAAAGAGTCTCAATAGGCCTCATACTTTTCTTCTCAATAGCCCAACTTATCATAGTGGAAACAATTTTCATCTTTCAATTTCTTTTCTACACTCTAGGTTGAAGCTTTAGTTTTTTTTTTTTTTTTTTCTTAGAGGAACTCTTCTTAGAAAAGGTGTTCTATCTCTTCTTGCCCTTTCTTTTGGGACTAGGACATGAGAAAACATTTCCATTTTAGTAGCTAATTTGAATTTTTCCTTCTTGATCAATCCTCTTCCTAAATGAACATTCTAATTCATTTAAGTAGTGAGAAATACATTTTATTCATATTGAGGTTCATGATAAAGTTAGAAAACAAGTTGGATGAGGAAGATAAGATCATATCTATTTGTGTCATTAGGTTAATCTTACCACGGTAGGAAACTACTTCAGTGATATCACTAATAAGCTTGACAACATGTTGTATAACAGTTCCAACTTCTTTCATTCTCATAGACAAAATTTATAATCACATTCAATCTAAAAGTATGATGCTTGTCATGAAACATTTATTTAAGGTCATATGTAATCTCTTGTGAATCCATGAACTCAGCATACTACTTTTGTAAGGAATTTTTCATGGTGCCTATAATGTGTCACAATGCTATTACTATCCTAGTTCCATTTTAAATATGTAGTATGTTGGTCCTTTGCACCTTCATCCGCATGCTACTTAGGACTTTCCCCTTTATGAACCTAGTTTGCCTTTTATGAAACTTAGACAAGTTGAAGTTACAAAAGGAATCCTCATACTAAAGGCTAAACAACTTGTTTTCTACATTCCTATCAAACAATAATAAATAACCATGCATAAAAAACACATCATATGACAATTCTATGTGCCCATCATTCTAGTGTTTTTAATCAAGATGGTAACATTCATTTTTCTATACCTTGTATCATCATAAATGAATACTCAAAGTTATTATCCTTGTTTCCATAAAGCGCTTACTCTCTACTATGGCATTTCACTATCAACAGTCTCGATAAGGTAAATAACTTCTTATTGTAAAAGTATCATATAATTTACTCTTGATATCTCAAGCTAATCACTCATATTAATTACACTTGATATGCCATTTTAGTGGAAGGCCTTCAACTTAATATTTCCATGTTCAATAGCAATTCCATAATATCTATGTGCCTTACTCATTCATTTTGTATATCATTCATCTCATGAATTCACTTTCAATATGATGATTATAGACCTCTTATCAAAAATAAACCATGTAACATGTTATGTGATTCACTTCCATGACTAATTTCCTATTCCATATATCCTTGGATCAAATCTATATCCTACTCAAATGTAAGATCCTCTCAATCAATCAATCCTTCGGACTTCATCTTGATGGGAACATCATCTACTCATTTATCTAAATGTCCTAATCTAAAACAATATTATAGCCTAAATTATCTAGAACAAACTTGAGAAACCAATTACATAAGTAACTACTAAAAAAGAATACACACATTTAACGAGAGAAAGAGATATGAATATATTCATTCACATTCCACACATAATCATTCACATTCCATGCCATGAATCACAATCGCATATATTCATTCATCCACAAACATAAAGTCTGGTTCATTATCATCATGTCATTGCCATAATTCTCCCATGCACATAATTGTACTAAATTAATTGTAGAAGATTAAATACACTTAGGATTGAGGTGATTCTAAATCCATTATAATGCTACTAGAATTATATATTAATAAACCCCAATCCAACTCTTTGGATTTGCATATTAGACTATTCAAATTTGATCAACAGTACCTACAAATGATTTTACTCAATTTACCTTAGATATCTCATAATTCAAAGATAAATTTGTTAGGTACCCCTACTTTAGCATTTAATTGGATCATCTAACTCATCAATTTAATGATTTTTAGATAAAATATGATTTTTAGCTTAAATTGACCAATCATTAATTTGTCAAAATTAGCAGTCATATGATCATCTGAGCTAATCAGATGCTTAATGTACAATTAGATGACTCTAATATAGTCTTATATCTTGCAGATCAAACAGATCATGGTTTGGATGACTAATCAATGGTGTAGATTACCCAAGGGGGCATTGAACGAACCAGATCACTCACAAAGCAAGATTGGATGATTTCCTAAAAGAAAAAGAATTCTAATGAGGAAAGGAGATCAAGGATAAGATTTGGAATGAAGAGGAAGTTTCCTATTAAGAAACTAACTCCTAAAGCATAAGGAAAGAGGGGGAGAAGAGAATTAGAAAGGGGGAAAACTTTATAAGGAGAAACCCATGGGAGTTCTAAGGATGGTTTTTTTTTAGTTTGTTTTGTTTCTCTTTGCTATGATTATTCTCTTCATCATTTTCTTTGTCATTCTCTAACTCTCATGGATCCACTCTCTTCAACCCCTCCTTTTCTTCAATTTTTCTGGTTCTCCTTCAATGTTTTTCACTGCTTCCTTTTCTTTCCATCATTATTTCATGCTTTCCAATTGTTTTTCATCATCTTTTTTTTTCCTTGTTCTTTTACATGTCACCCCCTTCACAATTCTCTTCTCTGCCCAGTCTTCTAGCACTTCCCATGTTCCCCCTTTTCTGGCCCACCATCTCTATCTCTCTCTCTCTACTCAACTCAAACCTTCCCTTGCCTTCTTCGTCACTTCAACCCACCAACCATAAACCCCTAAAAACTGATCGGAACTTCAATTGTTGGCATTTTTTTTCTCAGCACACACTCCCTCCTCCATCACCATTCCACCTCTATAGTTTGTTCCACACCTGCACCTCCATCTTCTTCATCCCTATCGCATCTCCAATGCCAGCCTCTTCAAGCCTCTGCCAAACAACACCCAGAAGATAGACAGACGATACCTAGAAGACAGATGGTGTCATCCCCGATTCTCCACCACCTTCAGCATCAAGTTGTCATCTACCCTCTTCATTCCAGCGCACCATGCACCGGACAAACCTCTTCTCCACGTCAGCTGCCACCTACAGAAGCAGGATGACACCTTAGACTCCCATGTCTGCCATGCTTCACCACACCAGATGCCTGATCCCCACTTCCTCCTCTAGATTCCTTCTTTGTCAAGTTTCCTCTTTCCCTATTTTTTTGTTTAAATCAGATTTTTTTCTCAAATGCCAGTTTTAACCATGCCACTTTCCTTAAATTTGTGATCTATCCTCTTTTTAATACCATCCATGCCCCTATTATATTCTAGTTCTTCTTTATCTTTGTTCTATCTATCCAGGAATAGATAACCTAAATTTATTTTGATTTAGCTTAACCTAATCAAGGGT
This sequence comes from Warburgia ugandensis, assembly GCA_035236585.1. Taxonomy (NCBI): domain Eukaryota; kingdom Viridiplantae; phylum Streptophyta; class Magnoliopsida; order Canellales; family Canellaceae; genus Warburgia; species Warburgia ugandensis. The sequence continues at coordinate 43,911,492 of CP141127.1, read as the reverse complement.
TAGGCTTAGTAAAAATAGATCTCTTCAATTCCTAATCTTTTTCACAATATAATTTCAAATCCCCTTTGGATTACATTCTTCGGACATCTCTTGGCTTGGTTAACATATCTGATCTTTAATCTGAACTCCAAAAAGTGATATAAATCGTCCAAATCTTAAATTTCTTATCTAGCCTGAATCTTTTAGATTTTTTGGAATCTGTCTAATCCATCTAGTGGATCGTCAATCAGAAGCACCAGAAAGATAATGATGAAGACTGATCGAAGTTTATGAGACCAGATCTGATGAAATTACAATAATCAGTCTAGGAAAGTAGACTTTTTATGTTTTTTTAGTTAAATTTCTTTCTTTTTGAATTAGACCTCATTAATTTCATTGATTAAACACATTTGAAGTTTGGTTGCAATTTTTTGTTAATTTGTTCATTTAATTTCAATTTTTGAATAACTAAATTTATTAAAAATCTAATTTCTTAAAGCGAGTCCCTATGGGATTCACCCATACCTGCATACGCTATACTACAATAGCTCGTGCACTTGTAAAAAACTCAACAAGTTTTTGGTGTCATTGTCAAGAACTCGCAATGGAGTTTTCATATAATTTAATTAAAAAATCCAAAAATTTTAAAAATTCAAAAAGAATTTAAGAATTGCATTTTAAGTGCATTTTTCAATTTTCTTAGTGCACAATCATCTTATTTCCTATATTTGGTACTTATTTCTATTTTTCTTTTTCAGAAAATAGGGAAGTAGAGGAAATTGGTAAGTGGATCTTCATCAAATAAATAGAAATTTCTCTGCTTTCCTAGAATAGGATTTTCCTTTTCTTTGGAGTAAATCTTATAGTGAGGCCCATTTTGTAATTTGCAATTTCCATTTCAATTTTATAAGGGTTGTATAAAACAAGGCAAGTGTGAGATAAGGTGGCCCACACTTGATCTTTATCAGAAACCCCACTGTAAGTTTTCCTCACTTCTTTTATTTCATACATTAGGGTTTGCATTTAGAATAATCTTGCATTGATTAGTAGTATAATTGCATATAGGAAGCATCTTTGATAATTGTTATATTTTTAAGGTTTTGCATTAGTTTACTATTTAAATTGCATTCTTAGGGCATGTTTATTGCTTTAAGGTGAGTTATATGTTGATTGAACTACCATGGAGTGCGGAAATTAATTAGTAAGGGCACCCAACCCCACAAGGTCAAGGGTGGATTTCATCACCACTTCTTGGACCACCTAGGATTATCACTTCAAGCATGCAACCGTATCTTTCAAGTTAATTTAAAATCAATTAAAAGAGACCTATAAGTCTATCACATGCACATAGGACTCTCTTACTAAGATGTAATCTATTGTCACTCTAGTGGCTTGTGAGCACTGTGGTTACAGTGGGTATCCAAGATCCAAGTGATCTTCCCACATCTTCTATTGACATTCGCTAAGGTCTAAACGCCTCCTTACATGAGGATTATATTAACCACCTTGCGCAAAACCTAACTGGTAAGCAGTAGTCAAATCTAAAAAAGAGGAGGGGCGCTAGATTAGGATAATATAAAAGCATTGTCTCCACACAAATTCAAGAAAGTCAAAATATTGCTGGTTATTAGCCTCAAGGATTATATTATGCCCTTTGTTTATGCATTATTCTAGGAAGTTTGATTGCATCATGTAGGTTAGTTTTTCCTCTTTAAGAAAAAAAAAAAAAACTCAATGTTGTATAGAATGATTTGCTTCGTTGTATATGAAGTTGAGAACAAAAGCCTATCAAGAAGGGAATAGATTTCATAGATTAGATGCATCGATGGATAGGTTAGATATTATGGAAAATCAATTGCTTTGGATAATAGCTTCTAAGAAAGCTGCACCACAACCTCAATATCATAATGACTATACTATTTTGAGCATCACTATCCCACTTCTTCGTGGCCCCCATCAAGCTCCATATACAATGAATACTAGAAGGAGCCAGTGGATGCACCTAATGCATTCACATACCCTAGCAATTTTTATCCTGAGACAAATTACCAAGACTATAATGGATGGCTAAGCATCACGAACAACCATGGTCTCGGGATTACTAATATCAGGAAGAACCACAATGGTCCCACCCTAGTCAACACTACCATGATTATTCAAATTATCTAGGTCAACCATCATGTGTTGAACCTGCTCATCCCTTTTTTAGTACCCTAATGTCATAGCAATATGAGTCGTTTCCTCTACAGCATGAAGAACCATTATTAGAAGAAAATATGCAGCATATTTGTGACATAATAGAACAAGACATGGCTATTAGTCGAAAGGAAATGAGACGAGAGATGGAGAAATTGGTAAAGGAAATGAAACCAATATGGGAAACTGCTAACAAAAACATTGCTGAAATTATAAAAAGGACTTAGGAAATGAAACAAATTGGGGATAATGAAGAGCCATTTATTTCTTATGATATTTTTGAGCCACAAAGTCCATGACCATCCTTAGAAACCTACAACTCATATCTACTCAAGCCATGTCCTACTCCATGTTATGATTTTGATGAAGACACATCCATTGAAGAGATGAATGAGTTGTTGGATATTGTGCCTTTGATGGATACTTCTCAATGGCAAGCTAGAGTAGAATTCCCTACAAAACCTAATATTCCAATTAAGCCTCTGCAATGTAGAAGATGTACCTGATTGGGACTAACAAACCTTATTTGAGCAACCATTAGATAGCAATTTAGGTCCATCTGAAATCTTGCATGTGCTAGTAGAACAGGAAGAAGAGTCCATTGATGTACTAGCCCTACATCAACCAACTCTAGGATACACATTAGAAGATAACTAGGGTATAAGCCAAACCTTGTCCTGACCTCTAACAATATAAGAAGAACCTTTTAGGGAAGGGCAATATTTCAGGCAATGTCAGGGAAATGGAGGAAAAAGTTAACTTGAATATAATGGTCATTGTTATCCCTCAATTTGGTCAAGACAAGGACCATTCATCTCCAAATGGTCCAACAAAATTCACAGTAGTACACGAAGTTATTGTGTTACCATCACCTCAATTTTTGAGGTGGAGGAATCATATTGACTACTGTGAAATTTTGAAGATGGGGGATCATTAATATGATTCGTCACAATTAAAAATTGTGGTGGTCTTTGTTGTCTTAATGTTACCACTACCAAAAAATTTAAGGTGGAGGTAATATATAGATTACTGTGAGATTCTGAAGTGGTGTGAGAAATCTCGCTATTTCATCTTAGCGTTAGGATTATGACAAATAAGCTAACCTAGTTAGCTTTAAGTTTAGAAAGTTAGGTTAGGCCACGTCTGGCTGAAGACGTTAAACTTAGGACTTACTAGGAGGCAACCTAAGGTGTTAGAGTCTGCATCTCTCAATTTTCATATAGATCCTATGTTTTTCAACATTGGGGACAATGTTTCATTTAGGTTGGGGGTGTAGATGCACCTAGAGATTTTGAATTTTATTGCATTTTCTTGAGTCTTTGGGAAAAAAATTGAAAAAAAAAGTTTTTAAGAAGAGTTCCCTTCTGATGATGAGAACTGGATGTTCAAAATTTAGTAATTCTACCTTTTTCATCTCTCAATGGGAATGCATATGATTAGTTTTTCATATTATTCATGTGTTGAAGTATTTTATGAAAGTTAATTCTCAGGAACCATTTACGCATAGCACATAGTTAAGACTAATAGAGAGATATGACTTAGAGACCTTCAGGAAAATCAGTGAAGACCCATACCTAGTGAGTTTAGAGACTATCTTCTTTTAGAGAGTTATAAGTAATTCCATAATTTCTTCAACATATATAAATGAGTGTGATCCCATTTTACTTAATTTGGTTAAACATCAAGAATAAATAAGAGTGATAGCTTTATTTCTAGAAAATTTATTAAATCTAATAGGCTTTAGGAAATGTAGGAAATAATATCGGCCATCCTTGTTCAGCCTAAATATATAAAGCCTACCCAGCATATCATACCATTAGTTAGGCCCTTTGAGCCTATTATTAAGTCTTTTTTTTCTGAACCCCATTTACCTTAACCTAGAATAAGCCAGTAAATAAATATCCATTATCCATGGTCAAAATGAGTAGAATTAGTAGAAAAAGTTCAAACAAAGGACAAAAAGTAAAAAAAAGTGTGAAAATTAGTAGTCTTTCTTCCAAAAAAAGAAAAAGAGAGAAAGACAAAAGTACAAAGAAATATTCACTTGAAGTATAATACGAAAGAAAAGTTGTCCTAACAGATATTCATTGAGTACCTTTACTCAATTTTGAACCTTTGAAATCCTTATACCTTTCTTTTTTCAACCTATCCTAAGCCTACATTCCATCCTATCTAAAGACCTATTGATCTTAGGAGGAAAATACCGTTAAAGGTGAGATAAAAAGAAGAATTTAAGGTAAAAGGCTCCAAATTGTGACACCCCAATCTTAACACAAATATAATAACAATTTATAAAAATAGTCCAGATCCTTGTTTTAAAAACTTTGATTCTCAAAGTAACCAAAAACATAACTTAAATAAAAGCATTTATTTCAAAGTCCTAGGAGTCATATAACCACAAAACCATAGATTTAATGGCAAAATGAAATCTCATTCCTACCAAAAATCTGGCAGAGCCTCCTCTGTATTTAGGACCACTTGCACATAACATGTGTAATACAAAAATCACTTGATAACACAATACAAGACATGACCCATGGGAGACTCAGTCTCCACACTCATCCATCCAAATCAAACATAATTTTTAACAAAAATGTGTACTCCAATAGTGGATAAGAAAATCAAGTCATAACAAAATACCAAGGGTCCCTCCATACATCCATCACATCCAACATGAATTCATATCCACACTTTCAAGTCACATTGCAATTTACATTAAAGTACAGTCCATAAACAATAACTAAAGTGAGGTCCTAAACAAACCTTATGTAATGACTCCAATTTTGTAATATTAAAATTCCAAGTTAAGCAATAAAAAGATCAGTTTTTGAAAATAAGGGCATTTTAGTCATTTCACTATTCACCTTGACTGAACCCAGACATTTGGTCCTAAAAATGATACCATTAGGTGCGTCTCAGAAAAAGGAATCCAACAAGACCAAAATCACCTAAAATGGAGTAAAAATGAACAAGTTATGGCCCTTTGAAGTTCAAGGGCAAAAATGTAATTTTTACAAAAAAACAAATTTAGCTTGCAAAACACATGGGCCCGTTTTGATACGGGCACCCTTCATCTTCAACCTCCTAGAGGGTTCTAGAACGGTGGTGATTGGAGGAGAACTCACCACCATTCTGGAGGTTTCCCCACCGCCATTCAAAGGCGGTGAGAGCCCCCTCCAGAACCCTCTCATAGCTCTGTAAATAAAGCTCTTGGGCGCCTCTAATGGCAGCCCAAAAGGTTGAAGAAAACCCATTGCGGAGGAGTGACCTAGAGGGGAAACAAGGAGAAAAATGCAGCAACGAGCCAGGTATGCCCAAGATCCCTCAAAACCCATCTTCACAGTAGTTCTAGGATCAATTTCCCTAGGTTTTTGCATGAAAAACCATGCAAAATGGAGCCCTGGAGACTCACCAAGGACCCAGGGATGTTCCATGGGCTACACTGGTTCAACAAGGTCGAACCAGGGTGTCCTGAGGATGCCCTGGTCCCCCAGAGGACGGAATGTTCCAGTTGGAACATAACGCGTCGTTTCCATTTGAAAAACCAAACGGGCGCGTCCAGGGACGCGCCCGCAAAAGAGAGAGACGGGCGGGAAGTTCAACTCGTCCACAAATGCGCCCATTGAGGCGCACGCCGCAGATGCGCAGCGCGCTAGCGACACAGGGTTTTGTCGTTTCTTAAGGAAACCGGTGCGCATGCCGCTGGCGCGCAACACACTAGCATTCCGTATTTTTATCCTTAAAGGCTTATGTACGTGTGACACTAAAATGCTTATAACTTGAGATCTAGAGCTCTGATTGAGGCGCCGCAAAAGGCGTTGTGTCTGTATCGACGACACAGACACACTCAAACTATAAAATCCCTGATCAAAGCCCAATCAAAGGTAGGCATGACCCTTAGAATAGGATGGTGGCGCATGGCCGCTAGACCTTTGGGAAACTGATAATCTCAAGGCCCAGTTAGGACCTTAGGACACCCATAGGCATAGGGATGGACCCCAAATGCCTAAGTAATAAGACCAACCACTCTAAAACCCATAAAAAATAGGCCAAACTAACCTTGATTCCCCAAACCATATTCAGGAGCGTACGAGGACAAAGGGATTAGCGCGACCTAGCCAGGTAAGTGCTCTATCGCTACTAGATTCTTTTAAAAGAACTATGATTGTTTTGCAAATACATTATTTAAGTATATGACTTGTTTAACATGCATGTGACAAATGTTTTATGCATAGACATGTTTTGTATATATATTATGCATAGAAATGGTTTGCAAACTATTGCATACATTGCATGATCTATGAGCATTAAGTCCTTGCAAAGATTGCATGTCCTTGAGGGTTGCCAAAAGACGTTGGAGTGCCGAGGGCCAGGTAGTTGTGAGGGATCCAAAGAGGATAGGTTTGGAAAAGAGGTTTTTGGCTGATTTGATCTTATGTGATTTGGGCTAGTAAGCCCATGGGTGCTATGCCGAGGGGTCTGGGCTGGCCACCCAGCCTCTACCACTACTAGGTGGAATGGGTACTACGCCCAAAAAAGGGCATGTCCCTACGTCGACTGCATTTGGTACAGGGGGCTATCACTGGTGTCACGGCACTGGGTCGATGTGTCATATGCCCCGTGGAGGCTATGACGCTGTGTCCTCAAGTACCCGGGGACCACACGACGGCGAGGTCATGGGCATAGTTGGACCCTATGGTTTATGGACTTATTTGCATTGCATATGGCATGATATGAGGTTGGTCGACCATACCATACTAGAGATCCATGAGTTGGATTCACTGAAGCATCTTATACATATCATAATGTTATGATATATATGTATATGATACTTTTGATTTTGGATTATGTGATCCTTTAAATCATTAATATTTTAGTTTGACAACGGATTTTTATATCGATATTGAACTTGAGTATTGAGACATGTATATGTTTTGGAAAGAGCATATGATTTTAAAACATCGCATGCATTATAAAACTAGTAGTGATAGAATCCTACTGAGTATAGTATATACTCACCTTATCCTTAACATTTTTCAGGATAATTCCATCCACGAGTAGAGGACATCTATGTTAGTGCTACGAGCAAGTGAATCAAAAAGGAAACAATTATACATGTAAGTAAATTCTCAACCCTTTGGATATGAATTTGTATTTAATTATAGTTGGACTGTGTGCTGTGACTCGATAGACCTGGGGAAAAATATTTATGATTTCTGAAGTTTTTCAAAAACTACTTTGGTGGTTGTGAAAGCAAATGACACTCGGGGTTTTCAAAATGAGATTAAAACTAAAAGGTTTTCCGCTGCATTGCATGGTTTTTATAAAATGGTTTTCAAATAGGGATGCATCCTGCCTTAGGAAATTAGATATTGCATTTAAAAATGCATGGAAAAACCCAGGTCGTCACAGTTGGTATCAGAGCCCAGGTTTTATCCTTTCACAGCCAGTCCAACATGTCCAAGGGTCATGAACAATAGAGAAAATCAAGAATAAGTAGTATAAATAGGAGTAGTAGAGATGACTACTTCTATTTGAGGATTACAATATTAATGCTCAAGGCATTTCACCATCAATAAATAGGTGACATACAGCTTGGTTTAACAAATAATTAAGCAAAGGATAATGCAACCCTTATCCAAAAAAATCTAGTCTAAGATGACTTAAGGATTAAGGATTGTTGTGTGGTGCAAATATAAAAACTCATATATTATGAGAATGATGAATGAGGATGTTAGTGAACTTGTTAGTAGATAGTTCTGACCTGCAATAATGTAATCTCATCAAAGGTGAGAAAATCAAAGAACCTAGATGGCTATCTTACCATCATAAAGAGTATCAGAATATGAGTACACTATCACAAAGGTATGGATCTTGAAGGACTTAGCTCAATTTTGGATACTATTCAGGAGAGTTAAATTCTATTGAAAAATAATTACCTAAGAATTATGGAGCAAATTAGAAGAGGTACACAAGTGACAGATTATGTGAATAAAAGGAACATAACACGAATATAATAAGGAAATGAATTCGACTGAGTTATCAAACGATTTTTAACGATAATATTGGGGATGATAGATCTATGATAACAGATTGATCCTAACATGAACTTGTAAGAAAAGTATAGCATGACCAAAACGTCAATACCATTATTAAGCCATTGTATGAATTTTATTGAGGCTATAGGCAATTGAGGATTTCAATGATCTTAAGACGGTTTAGAATTTCTGAGAAGCATTCAGTTTATGATGAAGTATCAACTATATGCAACGAAGCATATGGAGACATTGATAAACCAAATGAGGATGTTGAAGAAAAGAGAGAAAGAGATAGAGACGTAACTATTCGATGAATATTGAATATTCAAAAGAAGGAAATCATGACCTTATGAAGATACATACAAAATCTTTCATCTTGAAGATAACCAATCAACTTCAAAGGAATAATAGTTGAATTGGCAATGATATGTATAATAGAGAGAAAGCATATGGGATTTAAGACTTTGAGTAGAGTATCGAATTTTAGGAGATTATGTGACAAGAAACTTTCGAAGAGGAATAGTGACCAACTAGAAATTAAATTCTACAAGTGGTTTGATGTCTATATCAATTATGGCAATTAGAATCTTATCGGATCCATTAGCTTATGGGGAACACCAATAGATGTAATAAAAAGGAAAATTTGGTGATATCTCACCTTGCCACTACATGAGTGAATAAAGGAATTAAGCCGGGACAGTAACTTGTCCATTTAGCAATAGGGTACCATCAAGGATCAAATGAAGGTCCTGCTATCATAAATTGGAAGACCAAATATCTTAAGACCATCATTGAGTGTTGTTGACTAAATAAAGGTATCCCCCCCTAATTAATCAGGTATGTTAGTATCTATAAGTTAGTAGTTGAAGTTATATACTCAGAAGGATGTTATAAGTCTTTAGACTTGAGTACTTGTTAGGCTAAGTCATTTGAGGGTATAAGGCCAGTTGATTAGGCCACATTATGAAGTTGATTAGGCCACATCATGGAAGAGCTACAAGTACAATAAATAGAGTAACAACTGAGATAGGAGCAAAAATAAGAAGTGATCTAAACCAATGTGAAAGATTTTTCAAACCTTAATGGCTACCTGACAAGGTAAAGAAATTACTTTGAGTCTGAAAAATACTACTGACTTGGATTGAAAGAAAGGTAGATAAGTACCGATCACTCTAGAGGCCCTTGAGCTTATAATGTATCTAGGAAGAGATCAATAGGTAATCAAATAAAGTCCTTCTATGTCTAAGAAAATGTTTATGCTTATCTGAGTATTGTAAAACTTGTTGAGTTAACAACGTCAGTACAATTTGATATAATTGCTATAGAAGGAGAATTATTACTATTATAAGCTAAGTATGAGAAGGCACTTGAAAGATAAAATAAGGAGGCACTTGAAAAATAAAATTTGAGGAATTGAGAAAATCACTACTTATGAGGATACCTCCTGACAATACGGAATGCATGGTTGATGATAAAGCCTTGGTAAAAGATTGAACAATATATTGACATAGGGGATAAGGTGAGATGGCTAGCACACTATAAGGTGAGATTGGATATTACATTGCCTTTTAGACAAATACTTAGTTGTTATGAGCATATACAAAGTACAAAAAATCAATTAAAGGAATTTCTTAAGCACTAACCCTACTGGATTGAGTATAGAACTTTTGAACTAGAAGGTAACGAAGAAAACCATCAAGCAAAGAAAGGATAAAAAGGATGATGACAAAGGATTCAACCATAACCTAGCAAGGGTACTCGGATATGAATAAGAGGTTTTTTGCTTTGCATAAATGGGAACATTATTGAAAATCCTAATGACAAATTGATGAGAATAGTGAGATAGGCCTCTGGAGAAGAACATTTGACCCATGATAATGAATCGACTTGAGTTTGGATAAAATCTTCAACAGAGGAAAGCGTTTAATGAATTCAATAATTATGAAACTGGACATGGAGTTAGGACATTTTACTTTCAGTATATAATAAGGTCCTCGATGGAAGATGCTACTAATTGGCTTTCATTTCCGAATGTAACCTTGGTCAAGGAAATCAAGTCACATATGGAAAACAACATACAGTTAAAATTCAAAGATAATCAAGGAATTGGCTGTAGAGCACATGATACCATGACAGTTATTGAAGTATCTTGGAGACAAATATAAAAGGTAAGAAGCAAAGTCAGACACAATAGGGTAACTTTTTGGACTTGTGGATAATGAAAAAGATCACTAGATGAAAAGGATTATCCTATGATATTCAAAATAGGAGAAATAAGATAATATGATCTCAAGGAAGTATGAAGAGGCATGATCTTACGAGGAGACTATCCTATACATGATGAGATAAGTATAGGAATCTAAGGATTTCAAGATAGATAAAGTACCGCTAGAAATCGGTATTGTTAAAGTGTCACGTATGAGAGTATGGCGCTGCATCAGAGTACGCAGCGAAAATGGCCCTTATAGGTGAGGCCTTATAGGAGGAACAATAGAAATTATAAATTGAGGATGAACCTAGATTTGATCCCAAAGGGGGAGAATGCATTCACCAAGAAGTTATCTAAGAGACAAATACCAGGAAGATGATAATTTATGGAATTTCAAGGAAGAAATTCCTTTAAGGGGGTAATAATGTAATGACTCCAATTTTGTAATATTAAAATTCCAAGTTAAGCAATAAAAAGATCAGTTTTTGAAGATAAGGGCATTTTAGTCATTTCACTATTCACCTTGACTGAACCCATAAATTTGGTCCTAAAATTGATACCATTAGGTGCGTCTCGGAAAAAGGAATCCAACAAAACCAAAATCACCTAAAACAGAGTTAAAATGAGCAAGTTATGGCCCTTTGAAGTTCAAGGGCAAAAATGTAATTTAAAAAAAATAGATTTAGCCTGCAAAACATAGGGGCCCGTTTTGATACAGGCACCCTTCATCTTCAACCTCCTAGAGGGTTCTAGAATGGCGGTGATTGGAGGAGAAATCACCGCCATTCTGGAGGTTTCTCCACCGCCATTCAAAGGCGGTGAGAGCCCCCTCCAGAACCCTCTCATAACTCTATAAATAGAGCTCTTGGGCGCCTCTAATGGCAGCCCAAAAGGTTGAAGAAAACCCATTGTGGAGGAGTGACCTAGAGGGGAAACAAGGAGAAAAGCCCAGCAACGAGCCAGGTATGCCCAAGATCCCTCAAAACCCATCTTCACAGTAGTTCTAGGATCAATTTCCCTAGGTTTTTGCATGAAAAACCATGCAAAATGGAGCCCTGGAGACTCACCAAGGACCCAGAGACATTCCCTGGGCTGCACTGGTTCTACAGGGTCGAACCAGGGTGTCCTGAGGATGCCCCAGTCCCCTAGACAACGGGCGCGTCCAAGGATGCGGCCACAAAAGAGAGAGACGGGCGGGAAGTTCAGCGAGTCTGCTGATGTGCCGGCTAAGGAGCACGCCTCAGATGCACAGCGCCCTAGCGACACGGGGTTTTCTCGTTTCTTAAGGAAGCCGGTGCGCATGCCGCTGGCGCGCAGCACACTAGCATTCCGTATTTTTATCCATAAAGGCTTATGTACGTGTGACACTAAAATGCTTATAACTTGAGATCTAGAGCTCCGATTGAGGCGCCGCAAAAGGCGTTGTGTCCGTATCGATGACATGGACATACTCAACCTATAAAATCCCTAATCAAGTCCCAATCAAAGGTGGGCATGACCCTTAGAATAGGATGGTGGCGCGTGGCCGCTAGACCTTTGGGAAACTGATAATACCAAGGCCCAATTAGGACCTTAGGACACCCATAGGATTAGGGATGGACCCCTAATTCCTAAGTAATAAGACCAACCACTCTAAAACCCATAAAAGATAGGCCAAACTAACCTTGATTCCCTAAACCATGTTCAGGAGCGTACGAGGACAAAGGGGTTAGCGCGACCTAGCCAAGTAGGTGCTCTATCGCTACTAGATTCTTTTAAAAGAACTATGATTGTTTTGTAAATACATGATTTAAGTATATGACTTGTTTAACATGCATGTGGCAAATGCTTTATGCATAGACATGTTTTGTATATACATTATGCATAGATATGTTTTGCAAACTATTGCATACATTGCATGATCTATGAGCATTAAGTTCTTGCAAAGATTGCATGTCCTTGAGGGTTGCCAAAAGACGCTGAAGTGCCGAGGGCCAGGCAGTTGTGAGGGACCCAAAGAGGACAGGTTTTGAAAAGAGGTTTTTGGCTTATTTGATCTTATGTGATTAGGGCTAGTAAGCCCGTGGGTGCTATGCCAAGGGGTCTGGGTTGGCCACCCAGCCTCTACCACTACTAGGTGGAATGGGTACCACGCCCAAAAAAGGGCATGTCCCTACGTCAATTGCATGTGATACAGGGGGCTACCACTGGTGTCACGGCACTGGGTCGATGTGTCATATGCCCCGTGGAGGCTATGACGCTGTGTCCTCAGGTACTTGAGGACCACACGGCACCGAGGTCATGGGCATAGTTGGACCCTATGGTTTATGGACTTATTTGCATTACATATGGCATGATATGAGGTTGGTCAACCATACCATACTAGATATCCATGAGTTGGATTCAATGAAGCATCTTATGCATATCATAATGTTATGATATATATGTATATGATACTTTCAATTTTGGATTATGTGATCCTTTAAATCGTTAGTATTTCAGTTTGAGAACGGATTTTTATATCAATATTGAACTTGAGTATTCAGACATGCACATGTTTTGGAAAGAGCATATGATTTTAAAACATCGCATGCATTATAAAACTAGTAGTGATAGACTCCTACTGAGTATTATATATCCTAACCCTATCCTTAACATTTTTTAGGATAATTCCATCCACGAGTAGAGGACATCTATGTTAGTGCTACGAGCAAGTGAATCAAAAAGGAGACAATTATACATGTAAGTAAATTCTCAACCCTTTGGACATGAATTTGTATTTAATTACAGTTGGACTATGTGCTGTGACTGGATAGACTTGGGGAAAAATATTTATGATTTTTGAAGTTTTTCAAAAACTACTTTGGTGGTTGTGAAAGCAAATCACACTCTGGGTTTTCAAAATGAGTTTAAAACTAAAAGGTTTTCCGCTGCATTGCATGGTTTTTATAAATTGGTTTTCAAATAAGGATGCATCCCGCCTTAGGAAATTAGATATTGCATTTAAAAATGCATGAAAAAACCCGGGCCATCACACCTTACAATCTCTAAAATGTCTTTAATGCTTCACTAAGAACCGTCATCACTTTTGCTTGCTCTATTAGCATGCCACCTATTGCAACTCTCTATATCTGACACATTGTAAACAAAGCAATGCCTCAGCAAGCTATGCTTGTATAACTGATTCACATTCAATAACAAATGCAATAAAATCATATGGTGTAGATTATCAAGATCATGGTAAATCTCATAAGATGAATATATACAAAGCCCAAAAAAATCAAACATCCATGATGAATAATACAACAGAATCATGGTTTAAACAAATCAATATCAATCCTGAGCATCATGGCATACAAGGCATGAGAAAAATACATGGATATATGTCCATAGTAACAATGAAAACCTGTGTCCACAAAATGATATAATGCATGTCAAAATCAATAGAACATCATGCACAGTCAAGCCCTATGAGTGTCTCAAGTACTCTCATGGAAATGTGGGCCTAACTCTCAGTACTTTCTGCTTTCATCCTTTCACCCACTACAAGGCACTTAGGCACTCATGGAAAGATGCATTCCAATCCTGCTTTCACCCTTTCACCCACACAGGGCACTCAGGCACTCATGAAATATGTGTTCCAATCCTATTTTCACCATTTCACCCACATAGGGCACTTTGCCACTCACGGGATAGAAATTCCCATGTGTAACCATTTCCATAAGATCCAGTCGAGGACAATGGTAATGCAATATCAGTCATATAGTAAAACATAGGATCAACTCATGTAAATCAAGATATCATAATATCGACCATGTACGATAAGGAAACTTCCATATAAACATGAAAAAGTGTAAAACTCACGCTACAAAATTTCCAAATGATACGGCATGGTCTATGAAATCATGAAAATCACCAAATGCAATCACCTACCTCAAACGACATACTACTCATCTGTACTTCCTAGTTTAGTCGCACCCATCTCTAGCTCGATCCACCACAATTCCATCACCTGTATACATATCACATCCAGTCATACTCAGAATCCACTTTATCTAACTTGGATTCTTAAATACACATCATTACACTTTCGTATTCATTACATAGCATTCAAGATATCCCAATGATTCCCAGCCTTGGAATCTTAGGGCAGGGTCCACCTTAATTGGCTAATAATTCAAATCGTAATTAATTAGGCCCACTCATAGTCATTTAGTTCTTCTTCTTAATTACATCAATGCAAATTTAGAGCTATTAGGTTCAAATCATATGACTCTCATGCTCAATTGTATCTAATCACAATTAGATCAACCAATTGAATGGCTAAGATAGTAATCTAACCTTGTACCAGTCACTTTGAATAACATCCAGTTGTATGTTTACTCAAATCGTCCATCGATTGCCTCAATTGTGCCCAATCATCCGATATCTATGCTGATCTCATCAAATTTCTTCTCCTGATTACCTCAAATCACATAACAACTTAGTAATTCAAATCAATTAATTCAATTAAGAATTTTAGATGATTCAAATCATCAAATTGGACCCAATTTCATACCTAGATCTTTAGTTAATCTCAGTCATTGATAAAGATCGCTAAATCCTCTCTGTAGCTATTTTAGATCCAAAATATCATGTGTGGATCTTAATCTACACTTTGTGAGGATTGTAATAGGCTATTTAGATATGAAACTAATGTCAGATCACCTAGGGGTTCTAAATTTTGTAGATATATTCACTGCAAACCCTCACGATCCATAACTCATCAACTAAGGATAACCTAGGGGTTCAAGGGCTTGTTGCATGTTCTAAATGCAATCATGAGCACTAACAAAAGTGGCACCCTGTATTAGTTTTTCAAAAATATTTTTTGGCATGTTTTGCTCAGGACTGGCAAAATGATGGTTTGGGAGTGGGTTAAGTGTTTAATTTTAGCCAAAAGACCCCTATTTTAGCATTTAATTAGATAATCTAATTTATCAATTTGATGATTTTTAGATAAAATAAGAATTTTAGCTTAAATTGACCATCCAACCATTAATTTGTGAAAATTAGCGGTCAGAAGATCATCCAAGCTAATTAGATGCTTAATGTATAGTTTGATGACTCTACTCTAGTCATATATCTTACAAATCAAACAATTCAGGGTTTGGATGACTAATCAACAGTAGAAGTTATCTAAGGGGGCATTGAATGAACTAGATCGCTCACAAAGCAAGATTGGATGGTTTCCTAAAAGAAAAAAATTTCTAATAAGGAGAGGAGATCATGGATAAGATTTGGAATGAAGAGGAAGTGTCTTAGTAGGAAACTCACTCCTAAAGCATAAGGAAAGAAGAGGAGAAGAGAATTAGAAAGGGGGGGAAGCTTTATAAGGAGAAACTCGTGCGAGTTCTTGGGATGATTTTTTTTAGTTTGTTTTGTTTCCCTTTGCTAGTAATTATTCTCTTCATCATTTTGTTTGTTGTTTTTGAACTCTCATGCATGCATACTTTTCAGCCTCCCCTTTTCTTCTATTTTTTATTTATTCTCCTTCAACATTTTTCATTGTTTCCTTTTCTTTCCATCGTTATTTCCTATTTTTCAATTGTTTTCTATCATCATTTTTTCTTCATGTTCTTTCATGCTTCAACCTCCTTCACACTTCTCATTTATGCCCAGTCCTCTTATTTCATTGTTATTTTGTTTTGTTTTTCAATTGTAGTCACCATTTTCCCTATCAACCTCCCTCTTTCATCAATGCACTGACTCTGCTTCCTCTCTTTTCCTTTATCAGTTTTGAATAGGAAACTGAGCTCCAACACTTCCCATGTTCCCCCTTTTCCATCCCACCTTCTTTCTCTCTCTCTCAACCTAACCCAGACCTTCCCTTTCCTTCTTCTTCACTTTAACCCTTCTACCATAAACCCTAAAACTAACCAGAACATCAACTGCAGACATTTTTTTCTTAACACACACTCCCTCCTCCATCACTATTCCACCTCTGCAATCCATTCCACACTAGCACTGGCATCTTCTTCATCTCTATCGCATCTCCAAGCCTCTAACAAACGATGCCTAGAAAATAGATAAATGACTCCCAAAAGATCCCCTATTCTCCACTACCTCCGGCATCAATTCATCGTCTACCCTCTTCATTCTAATGCACCATGCACGAGCCAAACCTCTTCTCCATGTCAACTGCCACCTCCAAAAGCCAGACGATGCCCTAAGCTCCCCTGTCTACAATTCTTCACCACACCAACCACTTGATCCCCATTTCCTCCTCTAGCTTCCTTCTCCATTAAGTTTCCTCTTTCCTTGTGTTTTCATTTAAATTAGATTTTTTTTCTTAAATGCCAGTTTTAACCATGCCACTTTCCTTAAATTCCTGATTTGTCCTCTTTTTAATACCATCTGTGTCCCTATTCTATTCTAGTTCTTCTTTGTCTCAGTTCTGTCTATCCAGGAATAGCATAATCTAAATCTATTTTGATTTAGCTTAACCTAATAAACAATTAGGCTTAACAAAAATAGATATCTTCAATTATTAATCTTTTCACAACATAATTTTAATTCTTCTTTAGATTACATTCTTAGGACATCCCTTGGCTTGGTTAACGTCTCTAATCTTTAATCTAAACTCCAAAAAGTGATATAAACCATCCAAATCTCAATTTTTATTTATCTAGTCTAGATCTCTCAGATTTTTTGGAATCTGCCTAATCCATCCAATGGATCATCAATAAAAAGCACTAGAAAGATAATGATGAAGGCTAATTAGAGTTTATGACACCATATCTAAAAAAAATTGACGACAATCAATCTAAGGAGATTTTTCTTATTTCTTTAGTTAAATTTTTGTCTTTTTGGATTAGACCTCTATAATTTCATTGATTAAACACATCTAAATTCTGATTGCACTTTTTGTTAATTTTTTGTCATTTAATTTTTGAATAATTAAATTTTATTAAATTCCAATTTCTTAAAGTGAGTTCATGTGGGATTGACTCGTACTTGCATAAGCTATACTACAATAGCCCTTGCACTTGCCAAAAACTCAAAAAAGTTGATTTTAATATTTTTAGACAATTCCAAAATTTTGGATCATGTAAGTTTGCATTGAATCATATTTATCATCAAATTAATGAATTTTAGTAAATAAGGGCATATTACAAATGAGTTTCAAAATCATCAAATATAAAATTCCATATTCTAAAAATCCTTTTATATTACTAGAATTTTGTGCTTGGACTCCAAACAAATAGTTCATGATTTTACCCAATGTTAAATTTTCAATTACACTCATGTCTTTACTAATCATTGGGCTAATTAAATAAAATCATCTACTCATCGTTTCATAAAAAAATCAAATCGTGATTTATAAACATTTAAGAAGCATCAAAGAAATCACATGGAGCTTATAATTTCATCCATGATAGGACTAAATACTAAACAAGGCATTATTCTATTTTTATAAAAAATACTCATATATAACTACTTATACATTCATGGATATAATGCATATTTAAAAAAATATTTCAACCATTACTTTTTTTGAAGAAATTATTTATGGACACCCACTTTTATTATATACAAATAGGAATGACTTTTATCTCCACAAAATCATATTAAATAATTTAAAGAAAATATTTTTCTAGTAAAAGATTATTTCTCAATAAAAAATTATAAAATCAAAAGTAAAATTTATTAGATTCATTGTGTAAAACTATGTTCTCAAATAGAATTTTATCCAAAAAATTGTTATTATTAGCAAGATCTAACTTTACAAGTTGGAACCCTAAAGAAATAGTATTCTTTGAGAATCCAATTTTCTTATTTTGATACCTTGAATCAAACCCAATTAATCCTATGTATCAAAATCAGAAACCATATGACATGAATAATAGGTCTAATGCCAGTATTGCCCTTTAGCAAATTACTAAGGCCCTTAAGGGAGTGAACTAAAATCCATTATCAATTTTCCTTTTCCTCCTACAAAGACCATCATATCACTTAAAACCATAGCTTTACTAGGGATTATAAGATCAAGTATATAATTCCAAAGATATGCTAGCTTTTCCCAAAAACTTGGTGTTCTTCTTTGTACGGAGTTAGATCCAACTTAAAGAGAAAGTACCTACACCAAAAAGCAACATTCTCAAGTTGAAGAAGTTCTAGAGAAAGAGTAGCTAAGGAGGTAGTTTTTCTCTTGTGGAATGGCTCCAAGATTGCATCAATTAGATGGTAAGCCCCAACCTAGGTTTATGTAGTAGCTCGTTGTGTTTCCAATATGAAAGCTCCCAACAACATTTCCTTCTTAGTGTCCAACACCAATTAAGACACCTCTTTAACTCTCTTTCCTCTCTTTAGCTTTCCAATTCCTACTATGACAAGTTTATATGTGGCCTCTTGGGTTTTCTAATTTTTGGTGACTTTTTTCTTACTGATTTACTCTAAGTGGACCCATAGCAACTTAAATATAACAACCTCTGTCAAACTTTGAATTTCTAGTCAAAATTTGAATCCATGTTATGCAAAAATTTCCCACTTAGATATGATCTTGCTAATCAAAATGCTCTTTTGGTCAAAAATAAATCAATGACCTAGCACTACTTTTCAAAAAAATTCTATGAAAAATTTCAGCCAATACAGAGCCTCTATCTTTCAATTCTATTATGCTTTTAATCTTTGCCTAATTACAAACAAATTTCATTGATTAAATTAGGATCAAAATGTTGACTAATTTTAGACATGATTTTACATGTCTACTTTCATTAAATAATCATATTTCTTAAACATGATTATTTTCATGACATTAGGCATGATTTATTGCATGTTTTAAGTGATAGCTTTCATGTAGCTTTTTTGACATTGATGTTATACCTATATGTAGCAATCTTAGGGACTAAAATAGAGGAGTGTTTTGTTCCTATGATTCATATAAATAAATATTAAAAGTATGCCAATTAATTGTTCTAAGCTAAAGGTTTAGATCTCATTTATTTTTCCTAAAAATAAGTGATAGGTTTACGTAAATCATGTGATTTAACAAACTCAATTTAATGTAAAAATTGTAATTTTTTAGATATTAATTTCTCTAATTTTGAAGTAATTTTTGGAGGATTTTATATCTCAATATTTAACATATAATTGTCATCTAAATAGGGACTTTTTTTTAGGGATTGTTTTTTGGGCTAATTTTTGTTATTATTCCATGTATTAATGTTGAAAACATATTTGAATAAGTAACATCTTTGATTTGCTTGTTTAGGTTTATTTTATGGTCTATTTACTTCAAATTCTTTAAATTTGAGATTATATGTGAAATAGTGATTTGTGAATAGGGTGTATGGTTGTTCTTGATGTTCCTCTTCCATGAAGCATGGTTTTAATTGTCTAGTATTTATTATTTAGCTATAGAAGAAGTTGCTAATTTAAGAATGCTATGAAAATTATTGTATAACTAATAAGTTACAAATTCATGTGTGAATATTAAGCTTCACTAATTGATAGTTGGTTAAGAATTACTAGTTTTATGAATTGAGTAGAATTTATATGTAAACTCTAAAGAAAGGAGTATACATTGTAAATTCTAGAGTATGTGAAAAGCTAGTTGTTGTAGATTAATTCTATGTTGTATAGAATGATCTAGATAGTCTTGAGTTGCCTATATAAAAAAGTCAATTCATTAGTGTTCCTGGTAGTTACTGTAATTTGTAATTTGTTGACCATTAAAATGATAGGAAATTTTCTCACTATGTTAAATATCTAGGGTGATAAGATCATATCCTTTACATCTATTTAATTTGGGTGGGGGGTTGTTGGGCGTGCAAAATTGAATAATGGCCTCCAAAACAATCACCTCAAAACTTAGCATGACTATGAAGTTGAATGGAAGCAATTATCTAATGTGGAGGAGGAGAATTCATCATATACTCCTTCAAGACTCAGTTGAGCATGTACTAAATGATGTGGTTCCAGACCCACCTATTAATGGTACTGAAGAATAGCATTAGACATATAAAAAGTTTTGTATGGATAGTAGAAAGGTAAGTATGTAACATTAATTTTCATGGGACTAGACACTGAAATCTTAGTGGCTGCAAAGTATGGACAATATTCTTAATCGCATATCTTTTTTTTTAATGAAATAATAATAATATACAAATTGAAGATTCCAATATTTGATTGAACATATTAAGTATATGCCAATTATTGCTAAAGAACTAACATGTCTAGGAAATCTAATACCTGAAAAGTATAGTCATCTATGGTTCATAATAGACTGCCTACTTCTTCTGATTTTGCAATTATTACACTCAAATTTCAAGATAACTCCGCCAATGCCGGTCCTAAGCTTAGATGAAAAAGGAGGGTCTTGCGTCAGGTGCCAGCCGCAAGGGAGAAGTTGAAAATGATTCTGTTATTTCTTTCTTACAAATGAATATGCATTTGTATATTAGTTTGTGAGGAAGAAATGAAAATAATCTCCAGCTTCTTAAAATACGGCCACCCTTGTGTCAAGTTGCCAGCCAGCAAGGGTTTAGCTGAAGATGATTTTTGTTATTTCTTTTATGCTTGCAAATGAATATGCATTTGTATGTTAGTTTGTAAGGAAGAAATGAAAATCATCTTCAGCTTTTTAAAACTACGGCAACCCAAACATGACATGAATCGAAAACAGACATTCCCTCAAGCTAGGGCATTCCCCATAAGAGACGTACTGCATCGGATCCCGGATGCAATGAAAAATAGGCAAGGGTCGCTAGTTCTCCCAGAAGCGACGAGCTACATCAGATCCCGTGTGTAGTGATAAGTGGGCAAGGGCTACTAGAGCATCCCCTCGGAAGCGATGCGCTGCATCAAAACCCAGGTGCAGTGAAAAGTGGACATGGGGTCATACCATGGAGGTTGAGAAAGGCAGTAGTAAATAGGGTATCTCTAGAACATAAGATTCACATCGCTACATGGAATATAGGGACATTGACACGTAAGAGTTTGGAGTTAGTAGACACAATGAAATGTAGGAGAGTCAACATCACTTGTATCCAAGAAGCCAAGTGGAAAGGTGCTAAAGCTAGAGAAATAGATGGGTATAAATTATGGTACGTAGGAAAGGAAAATAACAAAAATGGCATAGGAACAAAAGTGGATAAGGAATTAAAGGATAAAGTTGTGGATGTTGAAATAATCAGTGATAGAATTATAATAATAATAACAAAAATAGCGTAGGAATAATAGTGGATAAGGAATTAAAGGATAATGTTGTGGACATCAAAAGAATTAGTGATAGAATTATAATAATAATAATAATAATTGTTCTAGGAGTGCAAATTATAAATGTTATAAGTGCATAAGCACCACAAGTAGGGTTACTAGATATAATCAAGAGACAGTTTTGGGAAGATATGGAGGGAATCATACAAGAAATTCCCAACACTGAGGGGATATTTATAGGAACAAACTTAAATGGCCATGTAGGAAAAGATACAGAAAGATATAATGGAATACATGGAGGGTATGGTATAGGTGAACGAAATGAGATGGGCGAGAATATCCTCTATTTTGCTTTGTCATATAACTTGTCCATTGCAAATACACTCTTTAAGAAGAGGGATGAACACTTAATAACCTTTAAAAGTGGACTTCGTAAAAGCCAAATAGACTTTTTTCTACTTAGGAATAATGAATGACCTATATGCAAGGATTGTAAGGTGATACCTAGTGAGAGTTTAACCTCACAACATAGGTTAATGGTTATGGATATCCATATTAAAAGATGGAGTTATGAAACAGAAGTAAATACCATGTGGACTAATATGGTTGAGTCCATTAAGAAAGTGGCAAAAGATGTCTTAGGAGTATCTAAAGGTAAAAGGCTATCAGTAAAGGAAACATGGTGGTGGAGTGAAATAGTGCAAAAAGTTATTAAAGAAAAACGGATGCATTTTAAAGTGTGGCAGAAGATTAGAAATAATGAAAACTATGAACAATATAAGAATGCTAAAAACACTGCTAAGAGAATAGTAAGTGAGGATAAACTTAAAGCATATGATGAGCTCTATAATAAATTAGGAACAAGAGAAGGTGAGAAAGATGTGTTTAAACTCGCAAAAGTAGGAGAACAGAAGGGTAAGGACTTAGATCATATTAGGTGTATTAGAAGCGATGATCAAAGGGTATTAGTCAAAGAAGATGATATCAAACAAAGGTGGGAAACATACTTTGAAAAATTATTAAATGACAATGGCTCTGAGAATATAGGGATTGAAAATAATATAAATCTAAATAACATTGGATATTATAGATATGAACGTAGGATTAGAATACCTAAAGTAAAAGAGGCCTTGAAAAAGATGAAATTAGGAAAAGCCATGGAGTTGATGGTGTGGCAATAGAGGTTTGGAAGCATATGAGAGATATTGGGGTAGTTTGGTTGATCAAGTTGTTTAACAAGATTATAAAATCAAAGAAAATGTCTGATGAGTGGAGGAGAAGCTCTATTGTACCAATCTATAAGAATAAAGGTGACATTCAGAGCTGCACTAATTATTGAGGGATCAAACTTATGAGCCACACCATGAAACTTTTTGAAAGAGTGATTGAGAAGAGGCTACGACATGAAACAAGTGTATCAGAGAATCAGTTTGGTTTCATGCCTGGGAGGTTTACCATGGAAGCTATTTTCTTGCTAAGACAATTAATAGAGAAATGTAAGGAGAGGAGGAAAGATCTACATATGGTCTTTATCGATTTAGAGAAAGCTTATGATAGAGTCTCTAGAGAGTTAATATGGAGGGTGTTGGGTGGTAAGGGGGTTTCTCAAGGGTATATAGACATAATTAAAGATATGTATGAGGGAGCGGTAACAAATGTTAAGACCACTAATGGCATGACTAGTGATTTTCCTGTTACTGTAGGATTGCACCAAGGATCGACATTGAGTCCATGCCTCTTCACATTAGTTATGGACGAGTTAACAAAACATTTGCATGAGGAGATTCCCTGGTGCAAGCTATTTGTAGATGATATAGTCTTACTTGATGAGACAAGGGAGGGTGTAAACATAAAGCTAGAGTTATGGAGAGAAGTATTAGAATCTGAAGGATTTAAAATTAGCCAAACTAAGACAGAATATATGGAATGTAATTTTAGCAAGGAGAGTAAGAGTGGAACACCAGTCAAGATTGATAACCAAGAAGTCCCCGTGAAAGATCTCTTTCGGTACTTAGGATCATTGATCCATGAGAGTGGAGAGATTGAGAGAGAGGTTACCCAGAGAATCCAAGTGGGCTGGAACAAATGGAGATGTGCATTTGGAGTTTTATGTGATCAGCAGGTGCCACTCAAACTAAAAGGAAAATTCTATAGGATGGCTATAAGGCCGGCCATGCTCTATGGATTAGAGTGTTGGCCAGTTAAGGAACATGATACTCATAGGATGAGCGTTGCAGAAATGAGGATGTTGAGATGGATAAGTGATAAGATAAGAAAGGACAAAATTAGAAATGAAAATATTGGAGGAAATTTAGGGGTAGCACCAATAGGTAATAAGATGAGGGAGATTAGACTTAGATGGTTTGGACATGGTCAAAGGAGACCAACAACGGCACCAATTCGAAGGAGTGAGACAATACAAGTAGAAGGCTCTAAAATGGCAAGGGGAAGGCCCAAAAGAGCGTAGATAGAAGTGGTGAGGAAAGATTTAAAAACTTTGGGACTAAATGAAACCATGGTATTTAATAGAGTGTAATGGAGGAATAAGATTCATGTGCCCGACCCCTAATTGGGATAAGGTGTTGATGTTGATGACACTCAAATTTCAAGATCTACTATGATAGTGGATGATTTATGTTCATGTTACGAGTTGAAGTGCAAAGAAGAGAGAGAAGAGACTTAGGGAAAACTTTTCATATCAATTTGTCTAAAGATAAAAGGTGAACCACTTTTAAGCCAAATCACATCCATGGAAAGAAAAAATTTGAAATTGGATGAACAAGAAACCCATGTCTAATAGATCAAATAATGGTACGAGGATGAGATCTATGTTAGATATAAAACCTGACTTGACATTTTAAAGCAAACTCTCTTAGAAAAGTAAGAGAGGAGGCTAATGACCCAATAATGATAACAAATTCAATGGTAGAGATATCATCTACATGATATCTAAAGCATTACTCATGGGAAGACCATACTTACTTGATCTTGCTTCTACCTATCATATTGGCAAGGACAAAGAAAATTTATTCCTGATTTCATAAAAAATTGTAGATGAACATACATTGTTCATGGAAAACAATAGTTTCTATGATATATGAGGCTTGGGATAGTTAGCTTCAGCTTCTTAGTGGGAGGTACCTTATATTGACCATGGTTCTCCTTTTACTAGGTCTTAGGTGCAATCTCATCTTTGTTATGAAGCTTGTTGAAAAAGGTATTGAAGTCTAATTTCATGGTATTAGGGTGCTATAGTTGCTCAGAAGAGGAATATGTTGCTCTTTGGAGTCCTATATGATGGACTTATAAACTTAATGTAAAATCTGTTTTCATTGAAATGATAAAGCTATTCTTTCTTCTTATGCTTGTCTGCTTTGTGTGGATGATTCTCTACTATGGCATCTTAGATTAGATCATGTTGACAAAGATAAGTTAGAAGGTATATCTAGGTATAGATTATTACATAGGTTGCAGAACAAACTAGATGTTTGTGAACACTATTTGTCCAATAACATGGCTGGACTCCTTTTGACAAAAGAACGATAGCTAGGGAGCTACCTGAGGACATTCACTCTAATGTTTGTGTTCCATTGAATGTTAGTCATCACAGGGGGAATAACCTATTTTATCACATTCATTGGTAAATATCCTAAGTTCAAATATGTTTACCTTATAAATAAAAAATTCGAGGTATTGGAAAAGCTCAAAGAATGTAAAGTTGAGGAATAAAATTAGCTAAGTAAGACTATTAAAATCTTGAGTTTAATAAAGGTCGTGAATACATGGGTATTAGATAAGTTAATTAAGAATCAAACTATATTAAATCAGCATATCTTACTATATACTCAATAAAATGGTATAGTTGGGAGATATAATCAGACTTTGTTGAGCATGGTTCAGAGTATGTTGGGCTATTTTGAGTTGGGAGCTCAGTTTTGGGGAGAGGCACTACTCACTGCAATGTCTATCCTCAATAGGATACCTCAAAAGCAATTAATATAACACCCTATGAATTATAGACTAGTAGAAAACTGGGCACAAGTGACCTTACAGTGTAGGGTATTACTGTTCATGCAAGAATACCATACCATAATAGGTCTATGCTAGACCTTAATACTGTGGTGACCTGGGTTTTTATAACACATTTTATAATACATTTTGTAAAGATAGGGCCCTTAGAGTAAAAAAAATTTCGCAAACCAAAGCAGTGGAAATTCTTTTCTTTAGAATTTGTTTTGTACAACCTAAGTCACCACCTCATACATAACATAAGTAGAATTTTGGATAAGATAAAATTTCATTGAAGGAATATTCTTTTGTTAAACTTCAGGATCTATCCAATGGTTCACAGTACACAGCCCATTGTATCCTTACAATACTTGTCCAAATATACAATCCAAATTACAAAGTTCAAAATTCAATACATGTTCTAATACAATGTTTCAAGGGATATACCCTGATTACTTATTCTTCAATTGTTCTTCAAGTCTTGAGCTCCCAAGTCTCCTTCTCTGTATCTGAGATATTGTAAACATTCGAACATTTACAATATCTCAGCAAGCTATGCTTGGTAGGGGATAAGAATGTAAGATATTAACAGTATAATCTCAATATTCAAGTATCCCATAATTTGTTCTATCATAAACACATTCATTAATAACTACTAGTCATAAGGACATCTCATTTCCTGGTCATTTGTGTCCACCTTTATGCATACATATTGTATAAGGACAAATCCGTTAAAAATGTAAAAATAATCAAGAATCATTTCTATACAAAGCTGATCAACTCCTTTCATTATAAGAGATTTGTATCTCAGCCAGTTACTATACAGGGAATTTCCCTTCTTAGGAAAAATATTGGTAATATACAATTACCTGACATTTCATCATGCCATCCCTCAAGGCATTTCACTATGCCAATTTCATATTCATCATAATGCAAAATAATCAAGGACTACTATGCTTGTAGTCTGATCTGTACAGCGCACCCAGATAACTGTTCAATAATCCACTTATACCATTCTCAATGGAAATTACAATATCCATGTCCATATGGGAGGACCATGGCTGTCACAGTGGTGGCCTTCCCATAAATGCCCCACTCGACTTTTAGCCTTTCTTAGGCTTGGTATTCAATATCATCAAGTTTCAGAGAGTGGGTGGCCAAACCCTCTTAACACTCCTAGCATAGCATCCCCAGGCCTATGCCTGTTTAAAATAAAACCACAAGCCTCCAAGCTTGTATGTAAAATAATACTTATACATATCAGACTATCTGTCTGTTTATCTAGGACTGGAATATTTTCTACTTTCCTATTCACTTAGGGTTGTTCTCAATTCTCAACTTGACCATTTAATACTTATTTTCCTCATCATTTGGTTGGATCATATTTCAATTTGAGGTATTTACCTTAATATATTGGTATCATACATGTCAATACCTCAAAACATAAGATCATGTATTAGACATGTATCTTCATGTAAAGGCATTCTTAATAATCCACCTGCCTCAATAAGGTATTCTTACTCTTTAAAATCTGCCATAGTCTCGATCAACATATATCTGTCAAATCATATGTATAATGTTATTTTTCTAATCAAGGGTACATACTACATGGTCTTTTGATCATCCTTATGTAGGATGATCTGAATCTTTCTTCCTTGAATATCCTATATCCATGGGTTTAATATCATCTATACAAATACTATCTATATCATACATAACAATCTAATTTACATTGATGTTTCTTTTTTCTTATTGTTTTTTATCATACAAGATCTCATCTTGATTGATCACCCTTATCTCACTTACTATTTTTATTAGGGTTAGATAATTTGCTATCTTTTTATGTTCTTATTATTATTCAACCAGTTAGTGTCTTACTTGGTTGAAGATAATTTATTTCTTCCTATCACTAGATAACTCCTTATTTAAGGATGACCAGTACTTACTAGTTAAAGTTTGCTCAAAAAGTGGTTAATACAACCCTTATGTAAGGAGGTGTTTAGACCTTTCTTACATCAATGGGAGGTGTGGGAAAAGCACTTGGCTCTTGTATACCCCCTATAACCACAATGTTCAGAGTCCACTGGAGTGGTACTAGCTCAACCTTTGACAAGGTTCCTATGAGCTCTTTACCTTAAGTCCCTTCTCTAATTGATTTTAATTAATTTCCATGGATATGCACAATGTCATCCATGGATGTTCATTATTTTCCTACTTTTGGCCAAGGAAATGATAAATCATTCCCTATATTGTCCTACTAACTATAGCCCTTATTAAGTCAAAATCATTCATTCATCTTAGTTGTCCATGAATTTTTACATTTTATTAGTTTACATTTTTGGTGATTTATGCTCCTTATATCTTAACAATTACTTAACAATTGAATAAAATTTAACAATAAGTAAATCATCAACTTGAAAGCATAAATCAAATATGAGTTTAACAACTATATACTAACATTCTTCCTATGAATGTAACTTAAGCTAGTGAAATAAAACTAACATGATCCTAAGTTATGAAACACATCTTCTATCATAATGAAATCATGTTTAAATCCTAATTTACACTAACATGATCCTAAGATAATCAAATCTACTAACAAATTACTCATTTAGGGCATATCATACTAAAATTTAAAGATTACACTATCATGCTTTCTAACTTAGAACATAAATCACATTTACACTTCTACATCCAATAAAAGACAATTAAAACTTAAAACATAAATCACATTTACACTTCTATGTCCAATAAAAGAGAATTAAACTAATTTTATTAAGATTATTATAAACCTTTAAATATCATCCAACGATTAGATCTTAGGTATTTTCCTTTAGATCAAGGGTTTTAATTACCTTTAGGGCTTTTAATCCATTAAGATCCAAAAATCATATCCACTTGATTTTATCACATTTCATCCATGATCTGACTAGATTCCATCATAATATCATCCCTTTAATCCATCCCAAGGATCTGATCATACTTGATCTCATTGATCAAGTGGGTGCCTTTGTATTTTTTTATTTTTATTTTAGGGTTTTTCTACCATAAAGGGTAGATCCCCTATTTTATCCAAGATCTGTCCAAATTAACCATAGATATTACTTTATTACATTATTATATCATCACTAAAATAAATTTCCAAGATCTGATCACCTCAGATCTTGAAGATCTTAGAAATTGGACACTTATTTCCAAAATACAAAAATAAATTTTAGAAATATTATGACTTCATTAGAAATTAGACATTACAAGATTTCCATAGCTTCTTTCTGATCTCAATTTGGAATTTATATGACTCCACAATCTTAAATTGAGGTTTACAACCGTTCCTAGGGTCCAGATTTGATGTAGGCCCACCAGAATTAATCTCTCTCAATTGAGGGTCCAAACCTTGTTAGATTTTTTTGAAAATTGTACCCTAGGTGTTACTGACCTTTCTAGATTGATTGGAAAGCTCAGATTTTCCATCTGAGCTCTCTATCACCATAAATTGAAGGGTTTGATATTTACTTTATTTTTACCATTTTTCATTCAAATTAAATTACAGAAAAATAAAAATTACACTAAAAAATAATAAATATGTATGGGAAGTAGTTCCACCTACCTGATTGGAGAAAAACAATATAATTGATGCCCAATTTGAGAGAATTACCAGTTGATGATAATATAGCCCGATTATCCACCTTTTTGTGATTTCTATTGTTGGAACCATTGGATCATGAAATTGATTTGGGGATTTTGTATATATTATAGTATAGGATGTTATGGACGGTGGGATTGATAGATTATTCCTAGAATGGGGTGCGTAATTGAATTTAGGTCTCTTGTTCCAATTAGAATGAGGAGAGAGAAATAAGGAAAAGAGAGTTTGGGAAGGCATGAAGGGGAATTTGAGGCTGAAATTCCAGGGAAGATTTGGAAATTTCATGGTTAAGGTTGTGAAAATTTTTGGAAAATTTTGGGACATATTTATAGCCAAATTTGAATTTTTTATCATTTCTTTTGATAAGATATTTTATTACTTTAGAATTTTTAATTACTAGTGCATTCTCCATTCCCACTACAATCTCCACTACCAGCAATAATGCACTGAGCAATTATTGGTGCTTCTAGAACGTTGGCCCACTTTTTGGGCCCCACTTTTATGTGAAAAGACCTTTTTGCCCTTTTTAACTCCAAAATTGGAGAATAATAGGCAATATTTGTCCGAACTCAGAATCAAGCGTACTTGGTGGCGTTGGAATCGTATGTCTAAGTACTTCATGAATATTAAGGTCTTATTTATTGAATATGGGATATGGGTAAAATTACCATTTTACCCCCAAATGAAAAAATTAAGGAATTTTCATTTTAACTCAGAATTGAACGTACTTAATGTTGTTTCGATTAGTTTTCCAAGTACATCCATAATTTCTATGTTTTAATTTATAATATAATCTCTATAAAAAAGAGAATTTTCAATAACCTAATATGCCAGCCCAGAATTTCTAAAAATTCAAACTTTATTAATTTTCCTTAATAATTTACAAAAATTCAGGGTCATTACAATCTTTCCCCCTTACAATAATTTCGTCCTCGAAATTTGTAATACTATAACTTAATCAAATAAACTCGGATGTGTCTTCCTCATTTCTACCTTTGTTTCCCATGTAGCTTCCTTGACAGAGTGATGTTGCCATAGGATTTTGACTAAAGGAATTGTTTTGGTCCTTAATTTCTGTTCCTTATGGTCCAAGATCCGTATCGCTTTTTCTTCAAAGGTTAGATCTGGCTTCAGTTCCTCTGGTATTATTTGAAGTGTGTGAGTATCATCTTGTAGATATTTTCATAACATGGATACATGAAATACATTGTGTACTTCAGAGAGTTGTGGTGGTAAGGCTAATCTATAAGCTACTATACCAATTCGTTCTAATATTTTAAATGGACCAATGAACCTAGGACTGAGTTTGCCTTTGGTTCCAAATCTCATAACCCCTTTAACTGGTGATATTTTTAGAAACACATGCTCTCCCACATCGAATTCCAGATTTCTACGTCTTTTGTCCGCGTAACTCTTCTAACGACTGTGTGCTGTTAACAACCTTTCCTTTATCATTCTAACCTTGTTTGTACACTGTTCCACTAGTTCTGACTTCATTAGTTTCCTTTCTCCAACTTCACTCCAACAAGTTGGTGATCGGCATGGTCGCCCATACAATGCTTCATATGGTGCCATACCAATACTTGCATGAAAACTATTGTTATAAGCAAATTCCACTAATGGAAGATGTTCATCCCAATTTCCCTTCCAATCTAATGCACATGCCCTTAACATATCTTCCGATTGTCCGAATAGTTCTTTCGATTGACCATCCGTTTGGGGATGAAATGTCAGATCTTGAATCTAAGTGAAGTTCCCAATGCTTGTTGTACGCTCTTCCAACATCTTGAAGTAAATCTCCCATCTCTATCAGAGATGATGGATAAAGGATTCCCATGAAGACTTACTATTTCTTTTATGTACAACTTAGCTAGATTGTCAACTGACTGGTTTTGTTTAATTGGAAGGAAATGTGCTGACTTTGTTAATCTGTCCACAATCACCTAAAGCATATCATGACCTTCCCTTGTTTTTGGTAATCCCACCACAAAATCCATGGTGATATTGTCCCATTTCCATTCTGGAAGTTCCAGGGTTTGTAACATTCCAGGTGGTCTTTGATGTTCAGCTTTTACTTGTTGACAATTTAAATACTTAGCCACAAACACTCCTATGTTTCTTTTCATACCTTCCCACAAAAAGTTTCTTTTCAAATCCTGATACATCTTTGTACCTCCAAGGTGTATAGAAAATTTAGACTGATGGGATTCTTGTAATAGTTCTTTTCTCAAGTCTGTATTTGTAGGAACCACTAATCTCTCATGAAAACGTATACCCCCATCTGTACCCTTACAAAACCCTATCTTTGTACACAATCCCTGAGTTACTGTATCCCCTTCTTAGGCCTTGAGGACTCTTTCTACAAAAGCTGATTTAATGGTGATGTTTGTAAGTACAGCTCTTGTTTGTCTACTTAATGCATCAGCAACTATGTTTGCTTTTCCAGGATGGTAATGGATGGCAAAATCATAGTCTTTGATGTATTCCATCCATCTCCTTTGTCTCATATTCAAATCAGCCTGAGTGAAGATATATTTGAGACTTTTATGATCTATGAATACACTGAATTTTTCTCCATACAAATAGCGTCTCCAAATTTTTAATGCAAACACTATAGCTGCTAATTCTAAGTCATGTACTGGATAATTTATTTCATGTTTCTTCAATTGTCTAGATGCATATGCAATGACCTTCCCATTTTGCATCAATACACTCCCTAACCCCTTGCCTGAAGCATCACAATATATTTCGTATCCCCCACTTCCTTATGGCAATGTCAATACTGGTGCTGTAGTTAACCTCTTTTTTAGCTCCTGGAAACTATTCTCACATTCATCTGTCCAAGTGAACTGTACCCCTTTTCTAGTTAACGAAGTCAAAGGAAGGGCTATACGAGAAAATCCTTGAATAAATCTACTGTAATATCTTGCCAAACCCAGAAAACTACGTATTTCTGTTACAGTCTTAGGTTTTTCCCAATTCATTATTGCTTCAACCTTGGCAGGGTCCACTTCTACTCCATTCTTGGAAATTACATGACCCAAGAAATTGACCTTCTCTAACCAGAATTCACACTTACTAAATTTACCAAACAGTTTATGAAGTCTGAGGGTATTTAGTATAATTTGTAAGTGTTCTTGATGTTCTTCCATACTAGTAGAGTAAATCAGTATATCATCAATAAATACAATTACGAATTTGTCTAAGAATTCCTTAAAGATTCTGTTCATGAGATCTATAAACACTGCAGGTGCATTGGTCAGCCCAAAAGACATGACTAGAAACTCGTAATGCCCATACCAAGTTATGAATGCTCACTTGGGTATATCTTCATCCTTAATACGCAATTGATGATATCTTGATCTAAGGTCGATTTTTGAAAAGACCTTAGCAGATTGGAGTTGATCAAAGAAATCATCAATGCGAGGTAAGGGATACTTATTTTTCACTGTGACATTGTTCAACATTCTATAGTCCATGCACAATCTCATAGATCCATCCTTCTTCTTCACAAATATTACTGGTGCTCCCTATGGTGAACTACTTGGTCTAACAAACCCTTTGTCTAACAATTCTTGTAGCTGACCCTTCAATTCTTTCAATTCTGCTAGGGCCATCCTATAAGGTGCTTTAGAAATTGGAGTTGTACCAGGAATTACTTCAATGGTAAACTCAATTTCTCTACGTGGGGGTACTCCTGGAAGTTCTTCTGGAAAGACGTCTGGGAATTCTCTGACTATGTCAATTTCTGTTATCTTGGGCTATTTCACATCCAAAGCAACAACTGTTGCTAAAAATGCCTGACACCCTTTGGACATGTGTTTGACAGTCTTCATAGCTGAAATAATGGATTTGTCTAAGTCATGTTGTTTCCCATATAGTACTGCTACTTCCTCACCAGGTATGCTAAATGTGATTTTCTTTTTGTGAGAATCCATAACTACCCAGTATTTTGCTAACCAGTCCATACCCCGTATGATATCAAAGTCCACCATGTTCAGTAAAATGAGGTCTACATCTCTTCTTTTTCCCAGTACTTCTATTGGTACATTATGAAGGTATTCTTGTAATTTAACTATTTTACCCACTGGAGTTGTTACATCTAGATTGAATCCCAAGTTTTTCACTGGAATGCGTAGATCCAGAATCAAACAATACTTTGGCATGGTTGTCAGATACAAGTAATGTACCTTCAATTACCGCATTAGACGGCCTAGCCTGGCCATCAGTGATAGCGAATATCCTTCCTTGGTGACGAGGAATATTGTCTGGTTTCACCTCCTTAATAGCTAATGGTTTGTTGCAGCTTGCAGAGATATGCTTGAATTCTCCACAATTAAAACATCTGATCGGAGGTCGTTGTTGTATCGAAATGGGACACATATTTCCAGGATGGAATCGTCTACATTTTGGACAAGGCCTTCTTTTTATATGATTCCCTTGATTTCTGGGGGGTTTGAAATTGTTGAAAGGTCTCTTGTCCTTATGAAAAGGCCTTTGGTTGTAGTTTCCTCCTCCAAACATAATGGTTTGAGTCTTCTTGAATTCTTCTTGAAACCTAGAAGCCATCTCTACACAATCAGCCATAGTGGTGGGTTTAGTACCCATCACTTTCACCTTCAGTGCTGGCTGTAGTCCATCCATAAATCTATCCACAGTGTGCCTTTCGGTGTCACACATATGTGTAGCAAATCTCTTTAATTGGGTAAACTTATTATCATACTCCACCACTGATAGGTTCCCTTGTTTAAGTTCCAAGAATTCTTTCTCCTTCCTTGATTTTACATGGTTAAAAATACTTAGTATTAAAAACTTCTTTGAATTCCTCCCAATTAGTCTCATTAGAATTTGAGAAGAAGGTGTTGTTGGCTGATCTCCACCAGAAAGCAGCATCTTGTTTTAATAGGTATGTAGCAAATTTGACCTTCAATTCGGGAGGAGTATGTAATACATCAAATGTTCTTTCTACTTCGTAGATCCATTCCTCTGTCTTTTCTACTTCACCCTTGCCATTATATCCAATCACCATCTTCTGAAATCTTTGCAACATTTGGTCAATCTTTTCTGGTGCTAATGGAGAATTGCGAACTTCCTCACTTGGTACAAGGGAAGATTGGCCCTGTACTGGTGTAGGAATCTTTGGTGGTGGTGTATGGGGTCTAACTTCAGGCTGAGCTTGTGCCTGTATACTAAGAACTTCAACTAGAGGTGATGAACTTTGGGGCAGTTGAATATTAGGAATAAGGTTCCTCAATACTCTTGTTACTATTTCTTCCATATTGCTCATTGATAATTCCTCCATATTGTTTTCTGAAGTAGCTTGAGCTGTCTGCCTTGTAACTCTCTTAGGCGACATCTGCTCATAAACCAAAATTTCTATAAGTATTCCTTATACTATATCTATCTTAATCTAAATTTGGATTATCAATTCTCCCTTGGACATATTGGGATTGTACTATGGCTAGATGAATCCTCAGATACCAATTGTGGCGACCTGGGTTTTTATAACACATTTTATAATACATTTTGTAAAGATAGGGCCCTTAGAGTAAAAAAAATTTCGCAAACGAAAGCAGCGAAAATTCTAGTGGTTCACAGTACACAGCCCATTGTATCCTTACAATACTTGTCCAAATATACAATCCAAATTACAAAGTTCAAAATTCAATACATGTTCTAATACAATGTTTCAAGGGATATACCCTGATTACTTATTCTTCAATTGTTCTTCATGTCTTGAGCTCCTAAGTCTCCTTCTCTGTATCTGAGATATTGTAAACATTAAAAAATTTACAATATCTCAGCAAGCTATGCTTGGTAGGGGATAAGAATGTAAGTTATTGACAGTATAATCTCAATATTCAAGTATTCCATAATTTTTTCTATCATAAACACATTCATTAATAACTATTAGTTATAAGGACATCTCATTTCCTTATCATTTGTGTTCACCTTTATGCATACATATTGTATAAGGACAAATCCATTAAAAATGTAAAAATAATCAAGAATCATTTCTATACAAAGCTGATCAACTCCTTTCATTATAAGAGATTTGTATCTCAGCCAGTTACTATACAGGGAATTTCCCTTCTTGGGAAAAATATTGGTAATATACAATTACCTGACATTTCATCATGCCATCCCTTAAGGCATTTCACTATGCCAATTTCATATACATCATAATGCAAAATAATCAAGGACTACTATGCTTGCAGTCTGATCCGTACAGCGTGCCCAGATAACTGTTCAATAATCCACTTATACCATTCTCAGTGGAAATTACAATATCCATGTCCATATGGGAGGACCATGGCTGTCACAGTGGTGGCCTTCCCATAAATGCCCCACTCGACTTTTAGCCTTTCTTAGGCTTGGTATTCAATATCATCAAGTTTCAGAGAGTGGGTGGTCAAACCCTTTTAACTCTCCTAGCATAACATCCCCAGGCCTACGCCTATTTAAAATAAAACCATAAGCCTCCAAGCTTGTATGTAAAATAATACTTATACATATCAGACTATCTGTCTGTTTATCTAGGATTGGAATATTTTCTACTTTCCTATTCACTTAGGGTTGTTCTCAATTCTCAACTTGACCATTTAATACTTATTTTCCTCATCATTTGGTTGGATCATATTTCAATTTGAGGTATTTACCTTAATATTTTGGTATCATACATGTCAATACTTCAAAACATAAGATCATGTATTAGACATGTATCTTCATGCAAAGGCATTCGTAATAATCCACCTACCTCAATAAGGTACTCTTACTCCTTAAAATCTGTCATAGTTTCGATCAACATATATCTGTCAAATCATATGTATAATGTCATTTTTCTAATCAAGGGTAGATACTACATGGTCTTTTGATCATCCTTATGTAGGATGATCTGAATCTTTCTTCCTTGAATATCCTATATCCATAGGTTTAATATCATCTATACAAATACTATCTATATCATACATAACAATCTAATTTACATTGATGTTTCTTTTTCCTTATTGTTTTTTATCATACAAGATCTCATCTTGATTGATCACCCTTATCTCACTTACTATTTTTATTAGGGTTAGATAATTTGCTATCTTTTTATGTTCTTATTATTATTCAACCAGTTAGTGTCTTACTTGGTTGAAGATAATTTATTTCTTCCTATCACTAGATAACTCCTTCTTATTTATGGATGACCAGTACTTACCAGTTAAAGTTTGCTCAAAAAGTAGTTAATACAACCCTTATGTAAGGAGGTGTTTAGACCTTTCTTACATCAATGGGAGTTGTGGGAAAAGCACTTGGCTCTTGTATAGCCCCTATAACCACAATGTTCAGAGTCCACTGGAGTGGTACTAGCTCAACCTTTGACAAGGTTCCTATGAGCTCTTTACCTTAAGTCCCTTCTCTAATTGATTTTAATTAATTTCCATGGATATGCACAATGTCATCCATGGATGTTCATTATTTTCCTACTTTGGGCCAAGGAAATGATAAATCATTCCTTATATTGTCCTACTAACTAGAGCCCTTATTAAGTCAAAATCACTCATTCATCTTAGTTGTCCATGAATTTCTATATTTCATTAGTTTACATTTTTGGTGATTTATGCTCCTTATATCTTAACAATTACTTAACAATTGAATAAAATTTGACAATAAGTAAATCATCAACTTGAAAGCATAAATCAAATATGAGTTTAACAACTATATACTAACATTCTTCCTATGAATGTAACTTAAGCTAGTGAAATAAAACTAACATGATCCTAAGTTATGAAACACATCTTCTATCATAATGAAATCATGTTTAAATCCTAATTTACACTAACATGATCCTAAGATAATCAAATCTACTAAAAAATTACTCATTTAGGGCATAGCATACTAAAATTTAAAGATTACACTATCATGCTTTCTAGCTTAGAACATAAATCACATTTACACTTCTATATCCAATAAAAGACAATTAAAACTTAAAACATAAATCACATTTACACTTCTATATCTAATAAAAGAGAATTAAAATAATTTTATTAAGATTATTATAAACCTTTAAATATCATCCAATGATTAGATCTTAGGTGTTTTTCTTTAGATCAAGGGTTTTAATTACCTTTAGGGCTTTTAATCCATTATGATCCAAAAATCATATCTGCTTGATTTTGTCACATTTCATCCATGATCTAACTAGATTCCATCATAATATCATTCCTTTAATCCATCCTAAGGATCTGATCATACTTGATCTCATTGATCAAGTGAGTCCCTTTGTATTTTTTTATTTTTATTTTAGGGTTTTTCTACCATAAAGGGTAGATCCCCTATTTTATGCAAGATCTGTCCAAATTAACCATAGATATTACTTTATTACATTATTATATCATCACTAAAATAAATTTCCAAGATCTGATCACCTCAGATCTTGAAGATCTTAGAAATTGGACACTTATTTTCAAAATACAGAAAAATACAGAAATAAATTTTAGAAATATTATGACTTCATTAGAAACTAGACATTACAACTTTCCATAGCTTCTTTCTGATCTCAATTTGGAATTTATATGACTCCACAATCTTAAATTGAAGTTTACAACCGTTCCCAGGGTCCAGATTTGGTGTAGGCCCACCAGAATTAATCTCTCTCAATTGAGGGTTCAAACCTTGTTAGATTTTCTTGAAAATTGCACCCTAGGTGTTTCTGACCTTTCTAGATTGATTGGAAAGGTCAGATTTTCCATCTGAGCTCTCTATCACCATAAATTGAAGGGTTTGATATTTACTTTATTTTTACCATTTTTCATTCAAATTAAATTACAGAAAAATAAAAATTACACTAAAACATAAGAAATATGTATGGGAAGTAGTTCCACCTACCTGATTGGAGAAAAACAATATAATTGATGCCCAATTTGAGAGAATTACCAGTTGATGATAATATAGCCCATTATCCACCTTTTTGTGATTTCTATTGTTGGAACCGTTGGATCTTGAAATTGATTTGGGGATTTTGTATATATTATAGTATAGGATGTTATGGACGGTGTAATTGATGAGATTATTCTTGGAACGGGGTGCGTAATTGAATTTAGGTCTCTTGTTCCAATTAGAATGAGGAGAGAGAAATAAGGAAAAGAGAGTTTGGGGAGGGATAAAGGGGAATTTGGGGCTGAAATTCCAGGGAAGATTTGGAAATTTTATGGTTAAGGTTGTGAAAATTTTTGGAAAATTTTGGGACTTATTTATAGCCAAATTTGAATTTTTTATCATTTCTTTTGATAAGATATTTTATTACTTTAGAATTTTTAATTACTACTGCATTCTCCATTCCCACTACAATCTCCACTACTAGCAATAATGCACTGAGAAATTATTGGTGCTTCTAGAACGTTGGCTCACTTTGTCAGCCCCACTTTTATGTGAAAAAACCTTTTTGCCCTTTTTAACTCCAAAATTGGAGAATAATAGGCAATATTTGTCCGAACTCAGAATCGAGCGTACTTAGTGGCGTTGGAATCGTATTGCTAAGTACTTCATAAATATTGAGGTCTTATTTATTGAATATGGGATATGGGTAAAATTACCATTTTACCCCAAATGGAAAAATTAAGGAATTTTCATTTTAACTCAGAATTGAACGTACTTAATGTTGTTTCGATTAGTTTTTCAAGTACATCCATAATTTCTATGTTTTAATTTATAATATAATCTTTATAAAAAGAGAATTTTCAATAACCTAATATTCCAGCCTAGAATTTCTAAAAATTCAAACTTTATTAATTTTTCTTAATAATTTATAAAAATTCGGGGTCATTACAAATACTAACAAGTATAATCATATAAAATATTGTGAATTGGGATCACCACTCTAATGGGTTAGTGTTATTGAAAGTAGGGATGCATATTTTCTAGAATGTGAATTGGGCCCTAGAGTTCCTTTAAAGAATGTTAAACTATTCATGGTAGTACCACATGAGGAAAAATCTAGTCATTTGATTAAGATCATAGATTCATTCTCCTAAGCTTGATTCTGCTTCTAGAATTCTTAGAGATAGGAAACCATCTTCTTCCTAAGGCATCACCATGTGCTGTTAGGAGAGAGAAAAGAAGATGTCATAGTTGACAATGAACCTCAAATATATGATGATCATATAAGTTATTTCAAAGTGGTTGCTAATGATAATGATAAATGGCTAGCCTCTATGAAAGAAAAAATGGCTCCTTAATAAAGAGGCAAATTTAGGATTATGATGATCTACTTAAAGCAATAAATCCATTGGTTCTAATGGATCTTGAAAAGGTTACTAAAATTAAATGGTTCAACCAAAAAGTATAAGTTTATGTTGGTTGTTAAGGCTTTTCTCATGTTGAAGACATCAATTATCAAAGTTGTTCTCATGTTGATGACATCAATTATCATGAGACTTTCTTTCTGGTATTTAGATATACCTGACGATTTTGATGGTAATAATTGCACACTTGGCTCTAGAACTACTCTAGATGGATATTAAGTCGACCTTCATCAATGGTCACTTGAAAGAAAAGATCTTCATGATGGTTCTTAAGGGTTTTCATGATGGAATTCTAGAGGGTAAAAGGTGCATTTTAGCCAAGTCTCTTTATGGACTAAAATGGTCGCTATGGCAATGGCATTATTTGATTCATCAAGTTATTTTGAAATATGAATGTACTCTTTTATAATGTCATTGTCATTATATGTTAATGGTTTCAGATTGCCCATGCTATCCTTCATTGGAAAAGGATTTAGTGGGCATATCACTAGTTAGTAGAGACTAAGAATTTGAAGATTACCTTTTAGACTAATAATCTTGTACCTCTTAGATTTGTGGATTTTAATTAAAGTGGGTGATCTGAATAAGAAAAAACCTACATTTTTATGTTTGGGGTGTTACTATTTAAGAGAATAGCAAGGGATAAAAGCCTATCACTGAGCCTCCCATGGAAGCTGAATTTGTAGCTTTTAATTTTGCTGCCTCAAAGGCTGTGTTGAATTGATGCTCTCTAGCAGATTTGAGGTTACATGTGTACTTAGAACGATCTTATAAAGCTATGGTATAATAACTTAGTTGCGGTGTACAAAGTTTCTTTGTACACAATGAGATTGGGTAGAAGGTAACTACATAAAGGTACATCATTTATACATATTTGACATCTTACGAAATGTCGAAAAATTTATAATGACATTGAGTTATACTCTTACCTCTAATCAATTTTTGAGACAGATCTACTGTTGGTTTGATGCATAAACACTCACTAGAATTGAGAAAATTGAGAAGAGACCCACCAATTTCAATTTTTTTTATTTTTTTTTGTTCTATCAACTAAATGGGAGATAATAATCTAATAGAAAATTAAACCACATGACTTAGTTCTGAGATAGGATATTAAGGTAGATCAAGTGTCTGACCAATGTCTTAACGGATGTCTTATCATTTATTGACCCGACTGCGTAGATTAAAAGAACACCTTTAAAAAGACATATAGGTTAATACGTATGCTAGTCCCTAGTCCCTAATGTATTACCTAATTAACATGGAGTTAATAAATTATGTAAATCCGATCAATTGTCACTTGAGCTTATTAACAAGCAACGAGCAAGCCAATTAGACATATACTCTAAACTAGAAATAGAAATAAAAAACCATGTAACATATATATAAAAGGGGAGAGGTGTAAATTTTATTTTTTCTCTCCTCTATTGTCCGGTTTTTACAAGATTGCAATTTCTGTAGTCTGAATTGGAGATTGAAGGAGAGAATTTTACAACATTTAATTTTTTTTAAATTTGAAATGGAGTTTGAAGGAAATGTTCAGCCCTTGCCTTAAAAATACTAGTACATGCTTCAATACAAACTCTATTGGTACATGCTTCAAAACAATTTCTGTGAAAATTTCCCTTTCTGCCTGTGAAGTATCCCTGTTTTTCTTTGCTGTTTGATCTCTAGGTTAATGTTCAGGGATTGAAAGAAAAG
The DNA here is from genome assembly GCA_035236585.1 of Warburgia ugandensis. Lineage (NCBI taxonomy): Eukaryota > Viridiplantae > Streptophyta > Magnoliopsida > Canellales > Canellaceae > Warburgia > Warburgia ugandensis. The sequence goes on along the minus strand of CP141127.1, from coordinate 43,870,248 downwards.
TTCAAAATTTTCTATTGACCTTTGGTGAGACTTTAATTTCGATTATTGGTTATTTAAATTAGATTGCAAAAGTTATTATTTTTTCATATCTAACGTTCATTCTTTTGCATGTACATCGCGATATTGAGAGATACTAGCAAATTACTCGTTGATGGAATCATCGCTACCAGAGATTATATACGAACATACCAAGGAACACAAAAAAATGACAAACCACTTCTCATTATGACCACAAAATGCAGTAAACCAACATTAGATGGCTTGAAATAGACAGGAACCCCATCAAACAAATGCTGGTAAGAAAGACGTCCATCACTAGATTAAAATGTGGCCATTAATACAGCTTCGCCTAGCACATGCCCATCAATGTACTCCAAGAGCTTCTCCTTGGTTACCTGCGACTCAAGAATCCAAGTAAATGTTCATCAGTGTCTCCGTGAAGAAACAAGGAAGAAAATATTAAGTCATTATATACTATTGGAGAAATAAACAAAATCTAGACGTGCCTACAGAGAGAAACGGTATCCAAATAGTTTTCAGGTGAGACCAAACTTGTTTCAGGGCTGTTTTGGAATGGGGATGACCCATCCATGGATAAGCTAAGTATTCCCAACATATACTAGCTTTAAATGGCCCAAAAGTCAAAACAGGGATACTATATAAAGAATATTTATAATTTCAAGAAAGCTCATGCGCGAGGACCGGGACAAGAATCCATAGACAAGCTTATCCATGGATAAATAGCTATCCGTACACCACTCGAACAAGAAACAAACAAGAAAGGGATAGCAATTGGTGCGCTAGCATCCACATACTAAATGCAGATAATGTAAGACTGGGATTAGCCCCTGCCAAAGCTAGAAAGCTGCCTCATTAAAACGAAGATGCGCACAAGTGTTTGATAGCCGTCGATCTAGTGGCCCATCTGACAAACTGCTCTTACAGATGTTCTATTTGTTCTGGTGATCAGTGACTGGACCATCTTAGGCACTAGATCAACAGTCTTAAAATAAGCATTCTGCCTCAATGAGGTTAACCCCAGACGCAGATTATCTCAGAGGTACCCATATATATGGTAATCTCTACCAGATCAACGGTCCTGATCATGATTCATTTATAATCTTCTAACCAAAGAATCAGATACTTAAAATGCTGACCTTATTGCCTAGGTTCACCATATCATCCAGGGCATAGAGCTTGAACTGATACCAATGGCCATGAGAAGGTGGTTTTGGTGGCCCCCAACCAGGTACCTTCCAGTCATTGTTGCCTTCCTTGATTCCTGCATACTCACCTCCAATTTCTTCTTCCTTGCCGGAAAATCCTTCCGGCAATCCTTTCAAAGACGGTGGAATGTTAACAACCACCCAATGGCTCCAAGGCACCATAGGACCGCTTGGGTCAGGTGCATCAACGTCCTCGACAACAAGAGCCAAACTCTTGGTGCCTTCAGGAACTCCATACCATTCCAAAGGCGGTGAAATGCATTTCAGTGCCCCTTGCCCATCTCCTGTGTATTTCCTTGGTATTTTGCCTTCATGGTGTATTGCAGGTGATACTATCTTGAATATTTCCTCTGCCATTGCTACCTTTTATCACTACTTATCTCGCTCTTTCCAATCGCGCGTCTGTCTTTCTTGCTTTCTTATAAGATCTTTCGGTTGCAGCCGATTGTACTAGCGACAACCAGAGAGGCTTCTAGCATGGTTCTTAGAACCATCGAGCGACACGTAGTAACGTCATGCTACGTGTCTCTCTTTTTCTGCGCACGCCTTGCCAACATCCAAATGTCCACTTCTGTTAAGACACAAAAACGCGCAGGAGTTCTCGTTAATATCTGTGCGTCAGCTAGCCTCATTCATAAGCATGTTTATATGGTTTCGACACGGTCGATGCATAGTATGGCCCAAAAGTCATTCCGATTGGATGGATTTTAGTATAACCATAACGCGTCATTTTTTATTCGTTCATTGTGGATCTAGCTTATACAACGCTTCCGATTATCAAATGTGCCTTTGTGGAATCTAGAATATGTTCAGCGTGCAGTGCGTTTAGACTACTCGGACTAGATAATTCAGCCCGCAAGAAATTAGACAAACGGACTGTATCAACCAAAGGTGGGATCATGAAATTAATCTGGGTGCTACATGGTAAGTTTGAAGCATAGATTGAAGGATCGGAGGAATAAAAACTTTGGAACAAAATGCGACCATTAGTTGAGAGATAGTTGAAGAAACAGGGTTTACAACTACGGGTAGCAGAATTATAGTCAGCCTTAACCATGATCCTGGTGCTTTTATTCTGAATTTATTTTAACTCTAAGTAACTTTAGGTCATAGTTTTCCGACTTTAATACTGTTCTGAATAAAATTTTTTTACCTTTAAGCTTAATTTGTATAAGCTAATTCTTTGTGAATAACTTTTGCCTATGTAAAATAGGTAAATTGAAAATAATATACTTTGAAAACATCATTCAGTAAATGCAAGACAAAAGAGTTGACAGATGACAACTTAGCATCAAATGCCAACGTTCTCTCTTTATTAGAATTTCTAGTTGTTGTTGCCAATTAGCTTAAAGTAACAAAAATACCTTAAAATGCACTCAAAACTAGAAGAAATGAATTATCTACCGCGGTTGTAAGCAGTACCAAATAATGGGGCAAAGCGGTCACAGATAGTCATTTGCTACGGTTAGCTGTAGTTAATAGGGTCTTAGCAATTACCATCGTAGATACTCAGGATAACATCACAGTTAATGGTATTTGCGACGGTTAGAGGGTCGTAGCAGAGAAATCATTTCCTAGATATTGACTGATACTAGACATTCACTAATACGAACCAATGCAGCTTGTTCTTTCCTATTATCTAAGGCAGTTCGGGCTGTAGCTGATAACCAATAAGTGAGCGCATGTGTATAGTGCCTGCTACGGCCTCTTTACCAACGCATATAGTTATTGTTTTGTTGCAAAAAGGCTATTTGCTATCTGCTACGGCCTCTTTACCAACGCATATGGTTATTATAGTGTTGCAAAAAGGCTATCTGCTACAATCTATCCATTACGGTTAAATTGCTGTAACAGATAAGTAATTTTTCTTGAAGTATTTGCTACCACTTGTATAACAGTATAGATGGCCACGCTACCATGGTAGGTTAGGGTATTTGATACAACAGCTAAATCATTTTCCTGTGGTATTCTTGCATAAATCTAGGATGTTTTGGGGTATTGGGTTTGGTCCTATGCAACGGGTATGCTAAATGTTACAGTTTTGATGAGGACGAGGCGACCTGCCCGAAATAGTTGTTGCCAGTTAGCGAGTTCCTATGTCGTGGATGTGCATATTTTCATTTGGATAATTGTAATGAGCAAAACTACAGGTAGAACCCCTGTTTAGAACAATCTTAACCGACCATTAAATTAGCAAAAGTTGGCTGTGGTTGAGTCATTGGAAAAATTTCTTCCCCATGGGACTATTGTAAGCCTTTTATTGGGGTAATAGATGTACGCCTCTTTTCAAAAAGTTTTACTATCTTGATTTACCGGCTCGAACCTGACATTCTGAAAATTCTCTCCTTTACCAGGAACTAGCATTAGTGTCACCTCTCTCTCTCTCTCTAAACCGTTTCTTCTCTACAGTACTGGTTTCGCCTATCAGGCCAGTTTAGAACTTTTAATTGAAATGTTTGGTTGATTTTCAGCAGAAATTGTTTTATGTCTAAAAAGCTTCTACTTTTCCACATATCTTCGTTGCTTTCTTGATAGATTTTAGCAGAAGCTATTTGATTTAAAAGAATTTTCAATTCACATATCATTGTAGTTTCTAGTTAGGTATGGGGAAAAATTTCCTTCTCTACAAGAACATTGAAGTATTATTTATGAAGGAAGAAATAAAGATAAATTAATTGGTGGGAGGCATGTGAAAGGACTTATAATGTAAAAGGAACTAAGAAGCATAAATTTGGATAATTTCATTAAGCTATTGATATGCTTACATATTGAATGTTACAACATATTTTCCCTTTAAAGAGGATTCAAAATATTGATTATAGACAATACAGATCAATCATGATTATCTTTGTTATAGTGATCAGCAAGTCAACACAATAGATAAAGTAAGTAAGATTGTATAAACTTGATTAGAGGGTAGCTAAGATACAATTCTATCCTCTTTCACCCTCCTACAAAACACCTTTACTGAGCCCATTGGCTATATGATCATTTACTACAACAAAGAAGGCTTTTAAAGTTGCCATAAAGAAGTTAGTTTTTAGTCTATCGACTTCTTAAATATTTTCCTAGTCAGTTTCTAAAAAAAACAACTTTAAAAACCATACTTAGGAAACTGACTTCTTTAGTCTTGCATGAAGCACTTTTTTTTTTGTGGGAAAGGACTTTTAGAGTTATTTCTCAAAATTATCTTTAAACAGGCCCTGCTTTTAAAGAAAGGAGCTTTTAAAGTCATTTTTTGAAAACAACTTTAACTTTCAAACTTTTAAAGTCTTATTGAAAACAACTTGGAAAGTCCCTATTTTAGCTTAGCAAACAATCTTTTTTTCATAGAAAAAGATTTTAAAAGTGGATTTTGATAAACAACTTTAAAAGTGCCCCACTTTTCAAGTCATTTTCTAAAATTGACCTTAAAAGCTACTTTATTACGAGAATTTTTACATTGACCTTGAGTTTTCTATTTATGACTATCTTCATTTATACACAAATTGAAACTCATATAGGTTTATTTTTGTTGTGCCTATCTTCAACCAAATCCCAACTATGATTTGGAATTACCCACACACATATTTACATTCTTGGTCTATATCAATTTGAGTGTTAGTTAGTATTCCCTAGCTTGTCTTATATATCATCATCATCATCATTATCATCAAGACTTTATCCTAATTAGGGGTCAGCCTCATGAATCTTATTCCTTCATTCCTCTCTATTAAGTAGCATGGCTTCATTTAGTCCCAAAGTTTTTAAATCTTTCCTCACCACTTCTATCCATTTTCTTTGGGTCTTCCCTTTGCCCGTTTAGAACCTTCTACTTGCATTGCCTCACTCCTTCTAATTGGTGCTGTTTTTAGTCTCCTTTGGACATGTCCAAACCATCTAAGTCTAATCTCCCTCATCTTATTTACCTATTAGTGGTACCCCTAAATTTCCTCTAATATTTTTATTCCTAATTCTATCCTTTCTTATCTTACTGCTCATCCATCTCACATCATCATTTCTGCGATGCTCATCCTATGAGCATGATTTTCCTTAACTGCCCAACACTTTGATCTATAGAGCATGGCTGGCCTTATGGCCATCCTATAGAGTTTTTCTTTTAGTTTGAGTGGCACCCACCAATCACACAAAACTCTAGATGCACATCTCCATTTGTTCCAACCCACTTGAATTCTATGGGTAACCTTCCTCGCAATCTCTCCACTCTTAGAATCATTGAACCTAAGTATTGAAAGTGGTCTTTTACGGGGATTCTTTGTTATCAATCTTGATTGGTGTTCCACTCGTACTCCTCTACTTGCTAAAATTATATTCCATATATTCTGTCTTAGTTCAGCTGATTTTAAATCATTTGGATTCTAATGCTTCTCTTCTTAACTCTAGCTTTGTATTTACACCCTCCCTTGTCTCATGAAGTAAAACTATATCATCTGCAAATAGCATGCACCAGGGAATCTCCTTATGCAAAAGTTTTGTTAACTCATCCATAACCAACATAAAAAGGTATGGGCTCAATTTTCGATCCTTGGTGCAATCCTATAGTAACAGAAAAATCATCGATATTGCCACTAGTGGTCTTAACATTTATTACCGATCCCTCATACATATCTTTAATTATGTTTATATACCCCTGTGAAACCTTTTTCTTGCCCAACACCCTCCATATTAACTCTTAAGGGACTCTATCCTAAGCTTTCTCTAAGTAGATAAAGACCATGTGGAGGTCTTTCTTCCTCTCCCTATATATCTCTACTAATTGTCTTAGTAAGAAAATAGCTTCCATGGTAGACCTCCCAGTCATGAAACCAAAATGGTTCTTGGATACACTTGTCTCATGTTGTAGCCTCTTCTCAATCACCCTTTGAAAAAGTTTTATAGTGTGGCTCATAAGTTTGATCCCTCGATAATTAGTATAGCTCTATATGTCTCCTGTATTCTTATTAATTGGTATAATAGAACTTTTCCTCCACTCATCAAGCATTTTCTTTGATTTTATAATCTTGTTAAACAACTTGGTCAACCAAACTACCCGAATATTTCCCATATGCTTCCAAACCTCTATTGGTATACCATTGGGCTCCACGGTCTTTCCTAATTTCATCTTTTTAAGGGCCTCTTTCACTTTACGTATTCTAATCCTATGTTCATATATATAATATCCAATGTTATTTAGATATATAGTATTTTCAATCCCTATATTCTCAGAGACATTGTAATTTAATAATTTTTGAAAGTATGTTTCCCATCTCTATTTAATCTCATCATCTTTGACTAATACCCTTCGATCATCACTTCTAATACACCTAACATGATCTAAGTCCTTACCCTTTTGTTCTCTTACTTTTGCAAGTTTAAAGACATCTTTCTCACCTTCTCTTGTTCCAAGTTTATTATAGAGCTCATCATATGCCTTATGTTTAGCCTCACTTACTATTCTCTTAGCAACCTTTTTAGCATTCTTACATTGTTCATAGTTTTCATTATTTCTAGTCTTCTACCAATACATCCATTTTTCTTTAATAACTCTTTACCCTATTTCACTCCACCACCATGTTTCCTCTATTAATTTCCTTTTACCTTTAGATACTCCTAAAATATCTTTTGCCACTTTCTTAATGGACTCAACAATATTAATCCGCGTGGTGTTGACTTCTATTTCATAGTTTCAGTTTCCTTCTACCATCAACTTGTTTGTGAATGAGGTTATTTCATCTCCTTTTAAGTTCCACCACTTAGTTTTTAGATACTTATTAAGTTCATTTTTGTTCTTCCATCTTTTGATATGGATATCCATAATCATTAACCTATGTTATGAGGTTAAACTCTCACCAGGTATCACCTTACAATCCTTACACATTGATCGTTCAATATTCCTAAGGAGAAAAAGGTCTATTTGGCTTTTATGAAGTCCACTTTTAAAGGTTATTAAGTGTTCATCCCTCTTCATAAAGAGTGTATTTGCAATGACCAGGTTATATGACAAAGAAAAATTGAGGATAGTTTCCCCCATCTGATTTAGTTCACCTATACAATACCCTCTGTGTATTCTATCATATCGTTCCTTTTCTTTTCCTACATGGACATTTAATTATGCTCCTATAAATATCCCCTCAGTGTTGGGAATTTCTTACATGAATCCCTCCATATCTTCATAAAACTATCTCTTGATTATATCTTCTAAACTTACTTGTGGTGCATATGTACTTATAACATTTATGATCTACTCTCCTAGAATAAGTTTTATTATTATAATTCTATCACTCATTCTTTTAACATCCACAAGTTTTTCTTTAATTATTTATCCACTATTATTCTTATGACATTTCTATTATCATCCTTTTCTACATACCATAATTTATACCCATCAATTTCTCTAACTTTAGCCCCTTTCCACTTGGTTTCTTAGATACAAGTGATGTTGACTCTCCTACGTTTCATTGTGTCTACTAACTCTAAACTCTTACCTGTCAATGTCCCTATATATCATGTGGTGATACAAATCTTATGCTCTTGAGATATCTTATTTACTAGTGCCCTTCTTGATCTTCATGGCATGAACCTGTGTACACTTTTCAGTGCACTTGGGTTTTGATGCAATGCGTCGCTTCCGAGGGGACACTCTAGTAGCCCTTGCCCACTTTTCACTACACTCTGGATTTGATGTAGTGTGTCTCCTTTGGGGGAATGCCCTAGCAACCCTTACTTATTTTTCACCACACCTAGATCCAATGCAGTGCATCACTTATAAGGAATGCCCTAGCTTAAGGGAATGTCAGTTTTCAATTCATGTTATGTTAGGTTTGCCCTAGTTTTAGGAAGCTGGAGATGATTTTCATTTTTTCCCTACAAATTAATATACAAATGCATATTCATTTACAAGTAGGAAACAAATTACAAAATCATCTTCAACTTCTCCCTTGCTGGCTGGCACCTAATGCAAGGGTTGCCATACATTTAAGAAGCTGGAGATGATTTTCATTTCTTCCTTGCAAACTAATATACAAATGCATATTCATTTGTATGAAGGAAAGAAATAACAAAATCATCTTCAACTTCTCCCTTGCCGGTTGGAACTTGATGCAAGACCCTCCTACTTTTTCATCTGAGCTTGGAACTGGCATTTTCAGGGTTATATATATATATATATATATATATGCATGTTCGATATATTCTACATGCATTGTTATGGTTAGAAGCTTCTATTTTTAAAGTTAAATTCCTTTTTGAATGGATCTTTCATGTTTTACATCATTCTTCACATTCTTTGGAAATTTTCATATTTGTGCATGCATGTAATTTAGTTTTTTCAAAGACTTATAATTCTTATATACCTAATGTTTAGTAAAATGTCTAATCAAGTTCACCATAATCTTTTCATGTCTAACAAGTCCTCACACATAGATCAGCTTCAATTTATTGAAAAAATGGACAAATATGTTTGGAAGACCGTGACATGAACATTAAAAGAAGATGAGGAGGGAATTGAAAAGTTTATTGAGTTCAAACTTGGGGCAAGTGGTGATTGTAATCACATGCATTGTCCCTGATTGAAATGTCAAAACTTAAAAAAAAAAACAAATTTAGGGTTGTTGAGAGAACACTTGTGTTTCAATGGAATTGATGGAAGTTATTGTCCATGGATTTGGCATGGAGAAGAACTTCCACATGGAGCTTCAACAAGGGCAAGAAGATTTGAAGAAATTATGGAAGTGTTATAGATAATACAACTACATTGATGTTTCAAGATGCATATAATGACTTTTAGGATGACCTTGAACTATTCCTTACTACATTAGAGGAAGCTAATGAGCCATTGTACCATAAGTGTAGAAATCATACCAAGTTGTCTACAGTGGTAGAACTTCACAACATGAAGTTGAGATTTGATTTTTTAGATCGAGATTTTATAGAAGTCTTGAAAGTACAAGTTAAGTTGATAACAAAGGACAATAAATTAGCAAGGTCCACATGAGTGACAAAGAAAACCCTGGCTGCACTAGGGTTGAGGAATGAGAAGATACATGTGTTTCCCAATGATTGAATCTTGTATATGAAGGAGCACAATGATAAAACACATGCCTAACTTGTGGACAGTTAAGATTGAAGTTAAAGAAGAATTCATCTGAGATGATGACAGACATTCCTACAAAGGTCCTATCGTATTTCCCTCCTATTTCAAGGTTCAAAAGAATTCTTTGTATTATAAAAACAATATAGAAAGTAGTATGGCATGTTGAGGAGAGAGTATTAGATATCTTTTCACGGATCTAGCAGATAGACTAGCATGGAAGCTTGTACATTTCATGTGGAATAATTTTACATAAGAACCTAAAAACCTATTACTTGTATTATTTGTAGATGAGATTAATCCTTATAGTTCTATAAGCAGTAGGTGTACTTGTTGGCCTATTATATTGGTTTGTTACAACCTCCCATCATTTCTATGCATGAAAAGGAAGTTCATGATGTTAATTATGTGAATACTAGTCTAAAGGAACTAGGGAATGGCATTGATGTATACTTGGCTTCCTTTATTGATGATTTTAAGATGTTATGAGATGTAGGTATTGAAGCTTACAACAAATAGAAGAAAGAGTCGTTCACCCTAAAGGCTATACTATTGTGGACAAAAAGCGACTTCCTTATGTACGATAATTTTGTTTGGATGCACCGTGAAGGGAGACAATGTTTGTCCTATCTATAGTGACCAAATTTGTGGCATATGACTTAAAGATGGTAGAAAAATGACATTCCTTGGCCATAGAAGATGGTTTCCAAAGATCATCTATATTATTTTAAGAAGGGAGAATTTAATAGTAGTGTAAAGATAAAGACACCTCCAATGATGTTGACAGGATGATAAGTATTAGAACAAGTTGAAAACCTTAATGACTTATCGGGAAAGAAGAAAGAAAGAAAATGTGCAATTGAAAGCAACTTTAAAAGTTGTTGGAAGAAGAAGTCAATATTCTTTCAGATTGCATACTGAAAATCACTGCATTTGTACCACATGCTTGATGTCATTCACTTTGAAAAGAATGTGTGCGAGAGCTTTATAGGTACCTTACTTGACATTCTAGAAAAAATAAAGGATGGATTTGTATCTTGAATGGATCCTATGAAAATAGGTTTGAAGAGAAGGTTGCATCCATAGGATAGGGAAAGTGGAAGAACATACTTATTTAAAGCAAATTATACACTAGGTAGAAAGGAGAGAAGAATAGTGTGTAGAACATTGTCCAAGCTCAATGTTTGAGATGGCTACTCTTTAAATTTTGGAAACATTGTCTCCATGGAAGAGCTAAAAGTGTTAGGGATAAAGTCTCACAATTTCCATGCATTAATGTAATAACTCATGTTGTAGCAATACATTTAGTTCTGCTAGACAAAGTTAGAGGATCTATTATATAATTCTTCTATTTCCTCAATGTTTTGTGCAACAAGGTGATGGATGTTTCAAAATTCTAATAAATCCAAGCACATTTAGTGACAACTTTATGTGAGCTTGAGACAATCTTCCCATCATCCTTCTTTAATGTTATGGCACACTTAATAGTACACCTCATTGATGAGGACAGACATTGTGGCTGGTTTACTTATGATGGATGTACCTATTTTGAGAGGTACATGAAAATTTTAAAAGAGTATATACGAAATCACAATTGGCCAGAGGGTGTATAACCAAGTGTTATACTACAGAGGAAGTAGTGTAGTTTTCCAGATAGTACTTTATAAAGAGTGGATGGTGTTGTGATGCCAAGAAAGAAATAATTAGTTGTATTTCATGATCCTAAGGTTGGAAAATCTCTATCGAGTAGTCGTGTATCGGTCATTGACTACAAAGAATAGGACTAGTTGCACCTTTATGTGTTGCAAAACATTGATGAAATCTAGCAATACATTTAGTAGATGATGCACATTGTAAAACATAATTATTAATGTTTATATTTTCTTTGATCTCTTCATTAATTTTTGTGTTTGTTTGTGAGTGTATAGTGAGCACATCAATGTCCTTAAAACAAATAATTCAAGTTATGAAAAGACATAGAAGTGACTGCAATTTGAGCACCATTGCTCTTTCAATACTTAACTACGTCAAAAAGTAAAATGATTGAATTCACAATTCTAATAAATTGCATTATGTATATATAATATTATAGTTACATCAATCATATCTTATTCAATATATATATATATATATATATATATATGTATGTATGTATGTATACATAGTTTCAAGATCATCTTGAAGTTCTAAGCAATGGTATATCTAAATCCTTGGACTAGATGACAACGAGACCATGATTAGAAGTAAAAAAAAAATGCTAGATGTGCCATCAATGGATATTGCTTTTACACAAAAGACTGTGATAACTTAAGAGTGAAACAGAATAATGGGGTTAGCTTAGTTGATAATGTAACATTATTTTCCATTTTAAAGGATAATAAGCCAATAGTGATAGATGATACTTATTATGGGGCTATAAGTGAGATATGGGCCTTGTATTATACTAGCATGATTGTGGTTGTTTTTTAGTGTAATTGGGTGGAAGACAAAGAAAGCATTATCAAAACTAATGCCCTTAGATTGAGATTGGTTTACTTCAACAAGATCGGTTATAAAAATGATTAGTTTATTTTGGCATCTCAAGAAAAACATGTATTTTATGTGCAAGATAGACATGATAAGATATGGTCAACTATTTTATCATCCTATCCAAGCTTTATGATCAGGACAACCCAAGCAATATTGCAATAGATTACCTTTGTATTACTGAAACAATTCTATCAATAAAAGTACTTTGTAAGAATGGGGATTATGTGTGTGATAATGGTGAGGGTCCTTGAGATGAAAATAATACACACACACACACACACACATGAGAGGGCTATATGAATTATATTAGCGAGATAAAATAATTCCATATTAGCTCTTTTATCATGTGCTATATGGATTGTTTTAGTAAGAAGGAATACTATGTGACATTTGATATATATATATATATATAACGTATATATTATTGTAAAAAGGATGATAAAAGAGGACTTATTTGGAAAATAACATCTTTTGCATATTATTGTGTTTGTTATGTACAAAATGCATGCTTCGACATTGATTTATGATGAGTGCTTAATTTTGTATAAAAAGGACACAATTAGTAGCTCATGTGTTACAAAATATAGTGTTAATTTTAGCATTTAAAAAAAAAAAAAATTAACACGCATTTTTTACCGAATAATTTAGAAGTTTGTTATTATGTAGGTTAAGAAGCTCATCTGACGTAAGTATGTGAATGATAATTCTTTTTTAAGGATTTAATTAGAGTTTTTGACCTTTTGTAGAAATCAAGATGCTAATCCAATGACCAAGAGTGATCAAAATGAGAATTGAAGCTATTCATGAGGTTTCCTAGTCTAGCTAGGAATCCTAGAATATCCAATGTCTAAATGTCATCAATCCATGAAGTGATCAAGGTTAAAGATTATCTTAGGGCAACAAAAGAAGCAATTAGAAAAGCTAAAGATGATTGAAATGGTCTTTGGCACAACCGACGAATTTCCACCACCTTTGCATGGGAGCCACTCAAACTACCTTAGCCATACAAGCCATGAAGAAGGTGTTAAGCTAAGGAAGATAGGCCAAGACAACAAAGCCAAGGGTGTGAGCCATGAAGCCAAGCCAAATGAGCCTTAAAGTGAGCCATTCAAGGCACTTAAGCCTAATTAGAGGTGAATTTTATTTAATTATCTTAAGCTAAAAAGTTCATTTTTAAGAGGATAATTAGAGAGAGATTTGAGTAAAAATCAAGATAATTAAACATGTTTGTGGAACAATAGGAAGAACCCACCTTTATTTTCCACTTTTTTTTCTCTCTCTCCACCTCACCATTACTCCATCCCGCAAGAAATACCTTAAAGAAAGGAGTGTTTCATCTAACTCTAAGAAAGTAGCCAGACACCTCCCTCTCTTTCTTACCTCGTCCACTCCACCACTTTCTATTTCTTTCTTTCCCTCTTTCATTTCTCCTCTTTTTTTTTACCTCAACCCTTAGGATTCCCACACCTTCCACAAAGTGGAAGACACCCCACTCTAAAAAGTAGGCACCTTCCACCTTGCTTCCACTCTTAGGTGTCTCCTTAGTTGTAATAGTTAGTAATTTAGTGATCCAATCCCTACATGACATCGAACCTCTTTCTAATCCCACATTCCATACCTATTAGGGTTCTTTTAGAAGTCAGCCAACACAAATAAAATAGTTTAAGGGATTCCACATGAAATTTTTTGGAGAAGGGGAGAACGCCCTCTCCTAAAAAGGAGGTGTCTCCACCCTTCTTCTCCTCTATAGATCATGATGATTTCCCCCTTGGTAGCAGCCCTCCTTCCAGCCTCCATGCCTCCTTGCTTTATATTTATTCTCTCTTTGAAGTCCTCAAGTTAAGGTTAGTTCATCTTCTTAGTTCCTTGCTTTGTTACCTTTGTTTTATTACTTGTTTTATTCCTTCATTTCATGCTTTGTTCTTTGTTTCTTAGCCTAGTTTCATTTAATTATTACACTTTGATTTACACCTTAGATCCTTGAATCTAAGGACTATAACTCACTTGTAGTGATAGCCAAGAGAGTGTAGTTCTTAGATCAAGTTCCTTGCCCATTATTTTTCCTTAGGTTCCATGTGGTCTACTGCTCTATTTTTCGTTCCTTTCCGTCTTGTTTCCCTTTGATCTATTTTGGAAAAAATGTGTGCTTACCATTGATTGCTGGTTAGATGATTGAAAACATTGTTTTGAAGTTGTTTTTGGATGTGCACACACCCCATGAAGGATGTGCACCACCCTTGTACACATTCTACTTTAATCAGTGAAATTCCATGATTCATGTTATGTGCTTATTTTTCATGATTCTTTGATTTTTTTAAATTTATTTTTTAATGGCTGTTGCAATATCTTTCCTTGCTTAGTTTCCATGTAATCCATTGTAGATTAAGATGGCATGTAGTTTCCATAGAATCACATTTGAACCATGCTCACAAACCCATGGTTTATGTGCATGGTTTTGAAGTGTTTCCCCATAGATGATTGCTTGATTTAGGTTAGATTCCCATGCTTTATGTCTAGCTCCTTTCATGCATTCCATGTTAGCTTATGTTGATTCCTAGTTTAGATACAAATCCATGTTCAATTCAAGCATTTTGGGTTGCTTGATTCCATACGCTTTCCATGTTTCAATCACACACCTCATGTTAGTTTTACCTACTTTGATTACTTACATTAGGTCATGTTTAGGTATTAGTTGAACATTGTCTATGTTAATTTTCATGTTAGAGTAGCTTTAGTGAGTTTTCATATTTATATTTATAAATTTTTTAATTTCATGCATGTGAGGTTTCCATGTTAATTTAAAGCCTTTGTCTAGGTTACATTCAATTATTTTTGCTAGGCTAAATAGTTTAAATGAGATCCATCCAACATACATTTCTGTGAGATTCCTTATGGGATCGACCTCTCTCATGTGTAATTACTACAGTTATACTTGTGCTTGTGAGTAAGTTAAGATATACACCAAGTTTTGGCATTGTTGTTAATGAATCATAATGGATTTGTAGTTGGGTCGTAATTTAGATTATTTATCCCTAGTCTTAGTTTAGGTTGCATTAGATTAGGGTTTTGTATTCATAATTGCATGATTTGTTAATTCCTAAAAAATTGACCAATTTTGTTTGATTTTGTGCAAGGGAAATTTGGTAAAGGAGCTGTAGCAATTCTGTGGGCCAAAACTTCATCAAATTAGTTAAGATTTATTTATTTTCCTAGATTAGGATTTTTAATTTTTTTGAGTGAACTTGTAGTGAGGCCCCAATGTAACTTTCACTTTGTTATTCATTTATGAATGGGTTGTATTAATATAGGGCAAGTGATGCGTATAGTGGCTCACACTTGATCTTCATAAAAAACCCCACTGTAAGCATCCTTCACTCCCCTTTACTTTTTCCAATATAGTTGCAATAAGTATAATTTGCATCCTTAATGGTAGTGTAACTCATATGGATTAGTCCATTCATCAGTAACACCACGGATTTTTTTAAGACATTTTTTTTTATGTAATAATAATAATGGCATTTTTAATAAGAGTGTTTGGGATCCCATGAGAAAAGTTTTATTTAACCTTTTACTAAAACATATCTTAAAAACTCCGAGTGTTATTTTTCCTTTCTCAAAATGGCATACATGTAAATTAAACATAAATAAAACAATCCTCGTATAAATCAACGTCAAATAAATCGGCGCCTTTATTTTAAATCAAATAAATGTCTAAAACACAATAAGAATATGGCTCAGGGTCTATCCATCATAACATCCCATATAAATGTCCAACATATGTCCAAACATCTCAATCAAATCCAAAATATAAAGTATGCAGTCCATAATTAAATCCAAATGATAATCCTGTTTAATGACTCACATCACTGTCTAAAACTATAGGAAAAAGATCTTCAGCAGCTCTCACAGTTTCTCAACAGCTTTGCCTTTCCTGATACCACGCTCGAGATCTAAGGCATTGCAAAACAAAGCAATGCCTCAGCAAGCTATAGCTTGTGTAGGTACATAGACAATTAATGTAATAAATGAAATAAATAATTAACAGTACTAATGAAACATCTATCATTTATGAAAATAGTAGTATCATAAGTCATGTCCAAATAAATGCCAATTTATTCCATATGCTAAAGCATTCAATTCACGGAGTTAAAACATGACATGAATCAATATAAATGAGCATACAACAAGAATAAGGGCACCCTAAGGTAATGGGTCCCACAACATCGCACTAATGTCATTGATCAGGAGTACTCATAGCCAACCTCTGAGTGTCATCACACCCAGGCGTACCATCCATAACCATGCTCGTCATACATGCACCCATAATAAGAATATGGGCCATCATGACGCAGTGGCAACCCTCCATGGGTATCAACCACCGCCGCTCTCCGTAGACACCGTAACGGGAGACTTAGCGTCTGTCCCCATGGAAAGGCTCAGACCGGTAGTGTGGACTATCCATGTTACCAAACCCCTACTGAATTCCATCTATGGGCAGGTGTCTATCATCACAAAATCTTCACATCTCAATCTCGGAAGGTGGGTGGCCAGCCCTATCCCTCCTAGCATGACGCTCACCGGGAGAGAGCACCCGTCATCAAATATAAAACACGAAAATCATATGAATATGCTAAAACTCAAGAGCACTCATAGCTTGAGATCCCCAAGACATGCCCCTCATCCTGGGGTTAGCCTATAAAAGGACCAGCTAATAAACCTCTATTCTTATTTCCATGTAAATCCATGCATTTCCCATATATAATAAGAAATAAATCTCTATTTAAGCATAATTAATTAACATCATGCTCATAAAAACATTAGTCATGAGTTTATTCAATAAAAGATTTCAATTTGTAATAATCATAATATGCTCAAAGTCTCATGAAATCCATGACAAATAATAATTGCAATTTAAAACACAATCACACATGATGCTATGTTTAAACATGGCTTAAAAATCAAGGCAAAGCATTAATTTTCATCACCTACCTCAATGTGAGACCACTAGCTTGCTAATAATCCCCTTAACTGGTATATTCAAGTGCACCTGTACATGTCACATCACTATTTAAAAAAATTTCTAAATAAAAATTGGTCATTTATAAGTTTTTAAGTTAAAACTAGGTCCGGGTCATCAATACGATCACAATGCTTCTTTCGGATTGTGATTTGGACCCCTCTAGCTCCCAAAAATCAAGTTTTTGTGAAAATATACTCAAAATGCGGCTTGCCCGACCACCATAAGGTGGTCTATATAGGCGTACACCGGCATCACGAAGACGCCTGTAGCAGAGATGCCCCGTTGAGACGCGCCACGTGCGTCTTTTGCACTGTGATGCACCGCCGCGTGGGTCACGATCGCCAGGACACAGCGCGTCCCGACGTCCTCTTCTGTGCGTTACGGTGTGTGTCCCAGCATTAGCATCAGGCTGCCAACGCCATTGCCGACGCCGAAGAAGACGACTGGATTCCGATCATCTCTAGCGGAGCTACAGAGCTTCGTTTTGCACAATTTTTGCGTCGTTTTTCTCAGAATTCTCTCTAGAATCCATTTATGCCCTCCTTTTGCACTAATTTTTCCAAAAACCATGTTTTTTAGATGATTTTTCCCAAGTTCCTAAAAACATCCCTAGGTACTGGTTTTTGCTTTTTTCAAAACAACCCACTGTTGGATCTCTCCCAAATTTAAAGGGTTTGATCTTGGGTCTCTTGTGTACTAGTTGGACGGTGCCATTTTCAAACAAACTTGGTTTCATCCGTGAAATCACACTCCAACAGTAGTGTGCACAGAGTTCCTAGGAAAATATGATTTTCCTGATTTTTAAATGAAATTCTAATTAAATTTACCTATTTAATAATTACATAAATTAGGGTTTAAATGAAACTCTTTCTTCAATGATTGCAATGCATCAGGTGAAAAGTACTGAGTATCAAAAGCCTTCCTAAAGGCCTCCCATGTCATTATCTCTGTAGGGTTTGGTCGCGTGCGTGTGAAAGTCTGCCACCAAAAGCTTGCCTCACCCTTCAGTAGGTAGGCAACTACTGAGACCTGATCCTCTAGTGCAATCTTCATCACGTCAAATGTTCTCTCTACCTTAAATAACCATTGCGCAGCCTCCTCAGTATCACCGTCATCATAGAAAGGTGGCACCATCTTCTGGAAATGTTCTAATAGTTTATCTGTCTTCTTAAAGTCACTCGTAGCATCACCCTCCGTGGTCTTAGGTGCTGGTGGTGCTTGCACCGGGTGGGTAGAATGAACAGATGAATCCACTAGTGCCAATGGAGGTGGTGTCACAAGGTTAGGGTTCACAACCTGAACTGTAGTCCTAATCTTAGCTTCATGATCTCCTTAATCAGAGGACTCAATAGGTGGAGCAACTGGCATAGCAGGGATGGACCTTGTCCTTCTTCGATGAGTCATCTGTCAGGGATTCAAATATCATTAAGTGTAAGTTCCTCTCTCTTACTTCCTCTTTATCTACAATTCATGGATTGTCACCTACATATAAGAGGACCTTTGTAAGGATTATGATGGAATAGACTGGGCCCTTATACCAACTGTAACACCTCGGGTTTTTATAACATCCTTTTTACAATAATAATAATAATAGTCGAGATCCCAAAATTAAAAGATTTTATTAATTATTTTATTAGAACATTTACTGAAAAACCTTTGGGTGTTATCTCCTTTTTCCAAAACATCATGACCATGATTAAAAGATAAATATAAGTACCCAACAAAAAATTAAAGACAATAATAATATCAAATCCAGCATCAAAATCAACGACGCCTTTATTTTTAAAACAATAATATCCAAAAACATCATACTGTGGCCTAGGGTCTATCCATCATAATAATCCACCATACTTAAAGACAAGTCCATAATATATATGTCACAATCAAATTCATATAATGAAGGTATACATTACATAAAATAGGTTCAAATAGTAATCCATCTAACCACTCACGTCGAGCTATTAATTAGTCAAATCAAGTGGTCCCCACTGCTGTCATTGTCCTTGTACGACCTTGCCCTTCCTGCTGCCATGCTCAATATCTGAAGCATTGCAAAACAAAGCAATGCCTCAGCAAGCTATTGCTTGTGTAGGTACATAGACATTTAATGTAATAACAAGGAAAACAAAGTCGAATAACAATGTTGATATAATGTGTAGGTCAATTATCCATGAAAATATAAGTATCATAAGCAATGCCAATATAGTCTTAAAACATTATATGTAATGAAAAATGCATCTCATGGATTTAAAACATGATGATCTTAGGGTTGTAAAATAGGTATGATCAAATGTAAATAAGCATACAATAACAACCAGGGCACCCCAAGGTACGTGGGTCCCATAAGCGTCCCATACACTCGTATAACAAATCATGAGTACTCATATCAATCCTTCGAGTGTTGTCACACCCAGGCATACAATAACATCTTCATGCTCATCATGCAAGCATACAGAACAAGAGTATGGATCGTCATGCCACAATGGCAACCCCTCTAGGGCCTCAACCACTGCTGCTCCCTGTCGACACCATAACGGGAGGCTTAACGTCCATCCCCATGGAAAGGCTTGGATCGATAGTGTGGACTATCCATGTTACTAAACCCCTACGAAAAGCCATCTGTGGGTAGGTGTCTATCACATCACAATTTTAGAGGGTGGGTAGCCGACCCTACTCCCTCCTAGCATGACATCCACAGGGTGAGAGCACCCATCATAAATCACTAAACATGAAAATCATGTATCTCGTAAAACTAGGAGGACTCATGGCTCACAATCCCCAAGGCACACCCCTCATCCCGAGGTTAGCCTCTCAAAGGACTAACCACCAAGCCTCCACCATCATCTTTATGAAAACCCATCAATTTCAATGATGCAATAAGGAAAGATAATTACTAGTCATAAATAAGATACGCGGTATCAATCTCATAAAACAATCGATCATGAAAACCCATTCAATATACTATCAACATCTAATATAGATCATAACATAAAACATTGAATCTTACAAAATCTTAAAATAAATAAACAAATGACAATCAATCATAGTTAATCATGAATGCTATGATAATGCAAAGTTTAATAAATCAAAACATAACATTAAATGTCATCACCTACCTCAATGAGAGATAACCCAATTCAATCATGTAATCCTCTTAGCTTGCATGCTCAGATGTACTTGTCAGTATCACAATACTATTTTGTGTTATTTATTTCATCTCAATGGAATCTGTGGCTATCCAACTATTGGATCGTTCTCTAAGATCTCTATATATGATTTGGTCCTTAATCCTAATGTTATTAGTTATTAATTAGTCATATCTCATGTTCATCTGGTCATTTTTGTGTGCATCTATAGTTTACACCTTGATTTGACAGTCAGATCATCCTTAGATTAATAATTTTCCAAGATCTGGGTTAAATCAATGGTCTATATCAAGTACTAGAGTAATTACTTCTAATATGATCCTTAGCACCCAAATTTAGTACCATATATTATCTAGTTGTTCAAGTCCTAGGGCCTGATCACTCTTTGATTGGTCGGATCTATGTGATTTGGTACTATTTTATAAATTTGGCCTGAATTAAAGTGATTATATCAAAATTTTAATGCTAAAATAATGTCCATATTGATGAGATGGTTCCAATAGACCTTTTGGATCGATGTTCGGGATTCTGTAGCCTCCAGAATCTCCAAAAAACCATTTTAGATAAAAAATTAGATTAAAACCAATTTTACACCAGTTTGCACTGGCGGACGGAGGTTTACACCGATTTACTCCCATGGAAAAGGTGGTTTACACTGACGGATGGGTGTTTGTACCAGTTTACACTAGCGGGGCGGGGGGGGGGGGGTGTTTGCACTGGTTTACATCGGCAAACGGGTGTTTGCACCCATTTACACTGACAAAGTGACGTCCCAAAGTGCATGTACACCAGGATGCCGAGCAGGTTTCGGTCATTTGGGACAGCATGCGTGAGTGTCCAACATGCGTGTATGCTGCACATGCTAGCGACACAACACCCATGTGTGCAGTTTGCCTCTATGTGTGCTGGTGGGCATCTTGGGTGCACCGTCCATTGAGGATGACAAACCCGAGCTATCCACCTTTCTTTTAATCGGAGCCCCAAATGCTCTGATTATTTATCTGTTTTTGCTATTCTTAGGGTTTTTGGTCCAAAGATCATAATGAACGGCTCAGATCTACCATCTAAGGTGTCCTTAACGTGGGTTTAAGCATGCTCCACGGTTTTGACTTCTTAGGCCATCCAATGGTCGTTCGGTCCAAATCTAGCCTAGATTTGTGAGGGGAAAGTTGGGAAATGATGTGAAAAATAGCTTAAAGTATGTGGCTTACCTGATTATAGCCAGTGATGGGAGATCAAGGTCCTCTAGTGCATGTAAAATCTCATGCATTTTAGCAGCATGCAAAGGGGAAAGAGGGAGAGTGGAAGGGGAAACTAGTTTTTATAGGTTGAGATATGATCTTCTTGAATGAAAAGGTAGATCACCACCTTCCTCCATTGGTGCTAGATGGGAATGGAAAGGGATGTTGTTATCAAAATGACCCTCTTTAATTCACGTCCCTGACTAATTATCAATTTACCCTTACAACTTAAAATGGTCATATCTCACTCATCCGAATTCCGTTTTCGACGTTCTTTATACTATTCAATTCCTATCGATGTGTATTTCTAGTTTTAGTTATTTCAGAACTAAATTCCATGCATAAAATTTTTAATTTAATTATTAATTTAGGGTTAAATTTTGAGGTTATTATAGGGTTGAATCATCTTTATTTGGGATTTATTTTGGTGTAATGCATGGCACACACTCACGTAGAGTGGAATACGGCATCCTTGTAACTTAACTTACTTCAATACAATTTGACAGCTAATGGAATTCCTCTTGATTGATGAATGAAATTATTTGTTATGTTTGCTTATTTGCATATTGTTGATTCCAAGGTTGAAGTTTAATAGAGGTTGTTGCTTTAAGGTTTAAAACTACAGTCAATCTAAAAACATAGTAAGACCATATGGACCACTCTAAGGGTTGAATGCAAGGTTCTGAAAGTTTTTTTTTTTTTTTTTTTTAATTGAAAGTGCACATCATAGATGACCCTTATTGCTTTTCATAGAATCATTCAAATTTGATGGTTAGTTCATCATCCTTTCATCTCATCTAAGTGTTAAATTTACACCTAAATCACCTTAGAGCCATGTGCCTGTCCCTTGGGTTGTGCGCATGTCTTTGAGGGGTTTTAGCTATTAGATGAAAGAGTTGGTAGATGAATTAGGAAGGTTTAAAGTGTTGTAGAATTTCAATTAGTTAAGTTCAATCATTGTAGGATACTTTCTTGCAATTAGATTGATGATTACTAGCCTTAATTGTCATATATATTGAGGATCATTCTTTGATTTCACTTCTATGTCATGAGCTAAGTTAAGTAATACAAGCATCACATTTATAAGCTTACATACATAGGATTCACATTAGAATCATGTGCCTCACTCTACAATCATGTACATGGTTCTAGACGTATTTTCCTTAAATTGGATGCAAGGTTATTCAATGATTAGCATGTGGTTTGATTGTGCATACTAGTTTCTATTAACATTTTAAGTGCTATTAGAAAATTGCTAAATTTCATTTTAGGAAGTTCTTAATTTATTTAAGTTCTAATTTTTGAAAGTTTTTAATAAGAAGTTTTAGTTTTAGAAAGTGTGTTTTTAGGAATGTAGTTATGTTTAACATGTTTTACTTTTAGCATCTTTCATGTGGTAACTTTCCATTTTTAGTTTAGGAAAAAGATCTCACTATATTTGGCTATGTTAAATAATCTATGTAAGGACCACTAGTGTTCTCTCACCCTGGGCTTTTCATGAAAATTTTTTGTGTTTATTTTAAAAGATGGCACACGTCTAAATTTTAAAATACCAAAATAGTGGAACCTTTTTCTTTGAAATTCATTTTCTCAAAAACTCGGATGTCACCTTTAAGCTTACACTATACTTACATATATATATAGTTTTCTATTCTTAAAAACTAGACACATCCAGTGGTTCACTTACACAGCCCCTGTAAAGATCATATTAAATGTTCGATATCAAAATTCAAATTACTAACTACACAATACAAAAGCTTTAAATAAAGTATATACCTGATCACAGAAGTATGGCTACTAGATTCCTCTTGTCATGTACATCTTCTTCTATCTATCTGTATATGAGACATTGTAAACATAAAACATTTACAATATCTTAGTAAGCTATGCTTGGTAGGGGAGTTTAAGAAGCATGTTAAATTTAATTATGAATTGAATAATGTGCATTATTTAGAATATTCATTCTCATAACAATTATATTGACTTGAATTTACAATACATTTCATAATTCATTGCTTCATTGTTAAACCAAGTATTAACATGTTTTATAATCTAATAATCAATTGATAATCAAATAGTAGCATGTATCATAAATATCAATAATCCATTAATAAATCAAGTACTTACAATTATCCTTTATCATTTAAATAAGATAATCCAATTCCATAAATCATACTCTGCATAACAGCGCTACCCATGCATATACCTTATGAAAACTTATGTAAAACTACTCCCTCAATCATATACATATAGCATTAATCCACATATATGGAAATTGTTAAAAGTCATAAAAAATTATGAATATACTCAATAAGTATCAACATTAACATTCCCAGACTATATTGGGTTTCAGAATCATACCCCTCATCATGTGGGGTTGATAATCGTCCAACCTCTGCTGGTATATCAATATATTCCTCATGCCCCTCACTATATGGGGTTTACAATCTTCCAACCACTACTGGGAAAACAATATAAGGCATATCATCATGCCACAACATATAAGGCATCTCATAATGCCATAATATAAGCACCATAGTGCATCAAACATAAGGACTACTATGCATCACGTTAGAATTCGTGCAGTGCCTAGATAACTGCTCAATAATCCACCTATACTATCCTCGGTGGAAATCACAATATCCATGTCTGTATGGGAGGACCATGACTATCACAATGACGACCTTCCCATAATTGCCCCACCCAACTTTTAGCAGCACATAATGCTTGGTATCCATAACATAATAAATTTTGGAGAGCGAGTAGCCAAAACCTCATAACTCTCCTAACATAGCATGCCTAGGCTTATGCCTATCTAAAACAAAACTCTCAGGCCTCCATGCTTAGATGTAAAATAATTATAAAAGCATGCAATTTGCCTGTTCATTTATTTAATAACAAGAATAATATCCTCACTTATTCTAGGAAATGTTTATTAAGGCTTATTGAAAGAATGATAAGTATATCTTCATGTGATCCGATAGACTTGGGTATGATACCAAGATTGAATTGAATTGCAAATTATGAGACAATGTTTATTGTCACAAAGATGAAATGATGTTGTTGTGATAAAATAGTCTTCTTATGTAGAAGATAAGATATGGTAAAAGCTTACATTATATTAGTTGTAAAGTGAATGAATGATTACATGTATTTTTGACAATTATGATTGTTATGGATGATGAATGTTGTATGAATTGGGAAGAAAGATGGAGTTAAAGGTTAATAAATAAAATAAACTAAAATCAGTAAAAATCATTATATAGGAGAAATCCTATGCATTCTCAAATTCTAGCGCTTGTTCATCTCCATCTTACACTTCTCTTCATAATTCTCAATGCATTACCCTTGCTTTTCTTAGACTTGTAGCCTTCTCTCATTTCATCTCCGTATCCCTTTGACCATATTCTTTCTATTTTTCCTATTTTCTTATCTTTATTTTCCTTGCACTAGTTCCAATTCAGTTCCCCTATACTTGGCATTAACATATGTGTGCTCTTTAAAGTAGAAACTACTTGATCACAGGACGTGTGCATGATGAAAATTTTAAATTCACTTATAAGAAACTACTGATTTTCCTTACCCTCTTTTCACTTCAATTTCCTAGACTCTTTGTATTTTCACGTGTGTGCTCCATAAAGTAAAAGTTATTCAGCTATAAGTAAGTGTACATGATGAAGATTTAAATTCCCCCACATTGCTAAGAGAAAATTTGCTGGGCTGTTGATAAGAGTGGTGAGGGTTTTCCTTGCAATGACCAATTTTCCCTTAAGGGGGAAGAACAAAACCGTGAGAGGGCTGGTTGTATGGGCAGCTAGTTTACCAAAGCGGACAATATCATTGCATGTGTAGGCCCTCGGGCTATTACAATGGTATCAAAGCCAACCCATGTCCCGGTGTGAATGGTTAGCTACACGTGGGTTGTCACGGTCAGATCCCTGAATGAGGTAGACACATGGGGACGCGTGTTCACTAAGGGGGAGAAGTGATGATCAGATTGCTAAATGAGGAAGGCCTAGGGATTGAGAGTTAGTCCCACATCACTAAGGGGAAAGTTGCTGGGCTGTTGATAAGAGTGGTGAGGACTTTTCTTGCAATGACCAGTTTTCTCCTAAGGGGGAGGAACAAAACCATGAGGGGCCTGGTTGTATGGGCTGCCAATTTGCCAAAGCGGACAATATTATTGCATGTGTGGGCCCTCAAGCTATTACAAGTATCACATATGTTCAATTTCTCATGGAATCAACCTCCTCGTATGAATTATTGTAACTGATTCTTGAACTTGTAAGTCAAGACCTAAAATCACAACACAACTATTCATTCAATAATCTATCATTATGTAACATAATTTAATTTTTGCCACATGACAATTCCAACTCAATAGCGGCAGTAGTAATGGATAGAAATAATATTAACATCACAAGCAATTAGAGTAACTAATTATTGAGTGATTAATTTTTTATTGGTTTAGTGCATGAGATTGATCATTTTTACGCCCATATGATGGATTTGCATGAAACTGATTACTCTCCATCTAATCATAATCTAGTGCACTTTCAAGGTTAAATTGTCATCTCAAGGAAATTATGTTTAAAACCATTGGTAAAATAATATTAATTAGGATTTTTCTATGTTTTATAAGTTATATGTGAAGATCCAAATGGAGAGATCAGGTAGATCAACATTTTATTTCATCAATCAAGTGTAAATATAAATGGTCAACACAAGTCGATCTAATTTTGATGAAGTAGGTCAATTGAAGAAGCAGAAGCCCAAGTCTTTGAGGATCAATTCACATATTCCACCACCAAGCTCATGCAAGCCTTGATCACTCACATTATGGTTTGAAAGTGAAAGATCATACATTGGTCCCACTCAATCCTACATTCTTTCACACATCAAGGTCCCATAAGGTTAGGAATATATATGTATAGCATATGAATGATAAGGGAGTGTTATGGCATATCATGTGATGATGAGAGATTACACTTGATGGTCTCCTCAAGTGAAGATCAAGTCAAAACAAGTAATTGGAATTATATGGATAGATGAAGGGTGGAGATCTTATGGAAGATAGCTCTATATTGTTGCCATGTGTCATATGCAGAGTTTCTAGTTAGAAGAAAACTAGTAGCTTGTCATTTTGCAAACAAGAGGGAGCTATTAATGCTACAAAGAGAAATCACCTAGAATCATTCCACTGTCATCAAAGGATGGAATTTGGGGGAGAGATTCAATTGTAGGTGAATGGGGGCTCAAGGAGATGGGGAGTAGCTGCTAAAAATTAGCTACTCGACACTCTATATATGGAGGAGTGGCAAAGAAAAAAGGGAAGGAAGTAGAGAAGAGCAAGGAGAGGAAGCAGAAGAAGATGATTTTGAGTTGGAGTCGGGGAGAAGAAAAAAATTCCTTTCCCTTCTTAATCCACTAGTGTAGTAAGCATTTTACTTCACTAATTTTCTTGTATTTTCATGTAATTTCTCATTTGTAAGAACTAGAAGTAGAGAAAGAAAGTTATCATTGAAACTCTCTCTCTCTCTCATTTGTTTTGAGGTTTCAACCATAGCATAACAAGTGTTACTACTCTTTTCTAGCTACTACTACTAACATTTTAGCTTTCAATGCTATGAATGTCAGCGAGCTATAGGTTAAATATAACAAATGAGAAGCTAGAACCAAGTTCTCTAGCATTCCCTTGAAACATTTTTATTAGAAGAGTGCAAGAAAGCAAGGAAAAATCCATGTTTTTCCAACTCTATTTCACTACTGCTATCCTATAGGTGTTCAGTAATAGTGTTTTAAATTTCTCCCTTACTTTTGTTTATTTTGGGGTTGATCAACGATCAAACCATTGATAATGTTCTCATCTCATCCATGAGATAAGTGAAATGAATTTATCTTAAAGAGAATTAGAGTAGAGCATGATATCTTCATCCCTATCTTTTCTTTCTTGCTCTTACTCTAGGAGAAAATAGGGCATTAGATTTTTCTTATGGAAATCTTGTTTTTGTTTATATTTTAATTATCTAAGCCATTGCAAATGTTCTTAAGAACCATAGAAAGAATTTTCCATTGGTTTTCAATAATTTCATTGAGTTTTGAATGAGATTTCTATAAGACAACACTGACAAGTATTCTTTTCCACTATTACTATCTGTAATGAATAAGTCATAATACATATTAAATATCTCTCCTTTGGTTAGCTTCCTTCATGATCTAACCATGTTGATGGATTCCTCAACTTCCAATTAGGTATTATAGGAAATTTTATTGAAAAATTCATTGTGGAAGTTGGAGAATATAATAGTCGAAGTGTCCAACTTCATCACATGCTCACTAGTTCACGTAGGCAAGAATATACAGTTTAGTGTGTGATGAATTGGCCACATTTATGATCAACTATATTCATATTTATAAGTTTTCTTGAAAATATAACCATACCATTAGATTCTTTGACATTCAATTATACTAGGTACCAAATTTCAGAGAAAAATTTATTCTCTAAGGTGGTGCAATACTCAGCCGAAGTACCCCCCTATTCACCATTTTGTTGGGTGTATGAAGGAAAAACTTGCAACTCTTGATAGCTGGTAACACTCTCCTATGATTTTGTAGTTCTATAGCTAATTAAGTTCATAGATAATTTTATCTTATAATATCTTGTTTTGAAGGTAATCAAGTAGGGAATAATTTAGCATATGAAAATATTGCCGATAAAAACTAGTATTAAAACTTTGTTTTTTAAATGAAATGCTAATGACACTCTTTGAAGTTATAGTTGAACACTGCAAGTGCATGTTTCTCTTTGAATTCTTATCAAAAATTTGTATAATTTGAGATCGTTGTTCTTGGATACATATGAAACATGATGAGACAAGTGCACGCTGAAGAATCTTCCAAAAAATTACAAGAAATTTGTGTTATTTGTTTCTTTTATCTTTCTTTGCAATTTTTCTCTTTCTCAATCATTGAAACAAGCAAGTGAAAAAAATAGTGTAAAGTTGATATTTTAGTGTGGTTTTTGGATAGTTCTTTTCTTTACTTTTAACTTAGTTTAATTTTTAAAATTTTTATTACTTTAATTTTTATTTAAATAATTTATGTTAAATTAGAAATTAAGTTAGGCTAATTTATTTTTTCTTAGGATTAGAACAATTCTTTGGTTCAATGACATTATCTTTCCTAATTAATACTTGGAATTAATCCTCAATTCACCATAGTTAGGTTTTTACATAGAATACTTAGGATTTAGTAATATATCTTGTTTCTAACAATGATTTTCAAGTTAAATTTTCAAAGAGACCACATTCTGAGAAAATGATCATAGAGTCGATCTATTTCTCTAGTCATAAGGAGGAATAACTAGTGGTGGACCCTAATAGTAGTCTAAGTGATCTCTAATCCTAACCTTTAATTGTAGTTTATTTTCTTGATTCAATGATATCTAATCCATTTGAACATTCATCACCTTTCTAGTGTAAATCTTTTAGAATCATTCTAGTAGAATAATTTATGCTTTTAAGTAATACTATATCCTTCCTATGGATTCAACCTTGTAGCACTATAATTGACTAACTATGCACTTGCAGGAAAGCTCTCAACAAGTTATTAGTGTCATTGTTGGGGAGGCAATCATGTGGCTAAAAACCATTGTATTAGGTTTGGAATAATTAGATTAGTTGTTTTTCTATTGAGTGGAATTGTAGTGAGGTCAACATGTATTTTATTTTAAATTACAAATTCAACATAAAGGTTGCAATAATATAGGTTTCAGGTAAACCATGCTTGTAAGTGGAGGTGGTTTGTAAATGGTCTACCCTTATACAAGAAGACTTAATTCCAATACCCACTATAAGATTAAGAGAGTGCTCAAACTTGGGTAGAATATGAGAAAGTGGGTCATCTAGACAAGACAAAGCCCACCATATCTTCTAAGGGAGGCTTCTATTGCATGAATTGAAAAGATAACATGAATGCAAAGATATCTTACTTTGCTAGAAAAGTAGAGGCCATAGAATTGGGAAATGCTACCTCTAAGAAGGTCAAATAGGAATGTAGTATTTTTCAAAGTACTGCACCCTCTACTCAAGAATGCCCTACAATCCCATCATTCTAAGATGTGCTTCATGAGACATACAACCCCAGTTGGAGAAATCATCCCAACTTTAGTTAGCTAAATGGACTAAATGCCAACGTCCCACACCAGGGCTCTCCAACTGCACCAAAGTGGTCAATGGTGGATAATCTTTAGCAATTCACTCAAAACAAGGAAAGGAAAAGTTCCCAACTCAAAGCACCTATGACTGACAAGAAAGACATGTTCACACAATTCATGTAAATCCTAGAAAAAGAAAATTTTCTTACCCAAGCACAAGAAAATGCTAAGGGTGCACATGTGACTAGGACAAAGGATTCTTCAAGCTTGACAATGGAACAAACTAATTTAGTCACCACTCCTCAAAATGGAAAGGTGTTTCAAAAGAATGGTCCAATTAAGCTTGCTAAAATTTGGAAGGCTCCTCAGGCTAAAGAAAAACTTATCATTGAGGATACTATAGAGAAAGCTCACCCTACCACTAACCCATGTCCCATCCCACTTCCATTTCCACAACTGCTACGTCAAATTCCTAAGATAGCTTCCAATGATGAGATCTTTGATATTTTTAAACTAGTCAATATCAACATTTTGATCTTCAATGCCATAAAATAGATCTCATCATATGCTAAGTTTATGAAAGACCTTTACACTATCAAATGGAAGTTGAACATGCACAAGAAGGATTTCTAGACCGAGCAAGTTAGTTCAATCCTTCATCATCATACACCACTTAAATATAAGTAACCAAGTTTCTTAACTCTTTGTATAATTAGAAACTGCAAGATAAATCAATCTTTGCTTGACTTGGGATCTAGCGTGAATCTATTACTATATTCAGTATATGAGAAGCTAGGTCTGGGAGAACTTAAACCAAGTACCATTGGCCTCCAAACAAGCCAACAAATCTATCAAAGTACCGAGAGGGATAGTAGAAAATATACTTATCCAAGTAGAACAATTCTACTTTCCAATAGACATTTTAGTTCTAAACATAGAACCTGGGTTGAATGAAAGGAACGAAATATTAACTCTTGGATGACCATTTTTAAGCATATCCAATGCCTTAATCAATTTCCAAAATGGTGTGATGTAGCTATCCTTTGGAAATATGGCACTAAAACTAAACATTTTTAACATCTGTTAATAACCAACATAATCTATTAATGACTTACACAATGTCAACATGATAAATCAATTATGCGAGATCAGTTTGTTAAGTCTTCCTTATCAGATCCACTAGAGGCTTGTTTGGCACATTTTAATAAATTTCTTGAGGATGCATTAATAAAATAAGTTAACACCCTCTTTGATTCTATGCCTATTATGGACATAGCAAAATGGCAACCTCGGTTTAAGAACTTGCCACCCAAGGAATCCACTCCCATTCCATCTTTAGTCAAACCTTTTAAACTAAAGTTAAAAACTCTACCAGATGATCTCAAGTATGTGTACTTAGAAGAACGAGACTTTTCTTATCATTATGTCCTCCTAAATAAAAAATCCCAAGAGGAGTAGTTAATTCAAATTTTAAAGGAGTACAAAGGAGATATAGGTTGGACCCTTGTAGTTATTAAAGGTAATAACCCTTTAATATGCATCCATATAATTTACATGGAAGATGATGCCAAGATATACCATCAAATGCATTGTAAGATGAATCCAAATATGAAAGACGTTGTCAGGGCAGAAATTCTTAAATTGCTAGATGTTGGGATCATCTACCCCATAAGTGACAGCCAACATGTGAGTCCAACCCAAGTACACCCATGAAATTTGGAGTGACAACTATACCTAATGCCAACAACTAACTCATTCGTACTGGAGTTACGAAGAGTTGGAATATGTGTATTAATTATATAAAGTTAAATGCTGCCACAAGAAGAGACCACTTCCCATTGCCCTTTGTCCATCAAATGTTGGAAAGAGTAGCAAGATAGAAGTTATATTATTTTCTTGATGGTTATTCAAGATACAATCAAATAGAAATCATACCTGAAGAATAAGAAAAAGCTACATTAACTTATCCTTTTAGTACATTTGCTTATAAAAGACTGCCATTTAGATTATGTAATGATCATGCAGCCTTTTAAAGATGCATGCCTAGTATCTTCAGTAACATGGTAGAATGCTTTCTGGAGGTCTTCATGGATTCAATTGATACACGTTTGGAAAACTTGAGAAAAGTCCTACATTGTTATGAATAGAAAAACCTAGTGGTAAACTAGGAGAAGTTCCATTTCATGTTTCCGAATGGAATTTTTCTTGACCACATTGACTCATCAAAAGAAATATAGGTAGATAAAGAAAAAATTGAACTAATTTCTAATCTATCCATCCCTCAAATAGTTAGAGGCATTCACTCCTTCTAAGGACATGTAGGATTTTATAGGAGGTTTATAAAAGATTTCAATGCAATATCTAAACTGTTGTGTAACCTCCTAAGTAAGGGCACCACATTCAAATGGACCGTTGATTGTCCAGAAGCTTTTACTAAGCTAAAGGACAAGTTGACAATCACGCCTATCATGCAAGTAGTTGTCGGGAAAGTACCCTTTGAAATCATGTGTGATACGTGTGATTATGTTGTTGGGGCAGTCTTAGGACAAAGAAAGGATAAGAATCCCTATGTACTCAACTATGCAAGTAGGACACTTAATAGTGCATAAGTAAATTTTTCCACCACAGAGAAGGAACTCCTTGTTTTCACTAATCATTTAACACTAAATTACCTCACCTCACCTTAACTTCTAATCTTATATCTTAAATCAACCGCCTAACTTTCCTACCTAGAGTTTTAGTTCTAATTCTCCTTTTTCTTGCTAGAATAGGATATTATCAAATTAGAAAGAAAAAATCTATAAGTACCCCATGGAATTCCTTGCCTAATCCAAGTAGAGGGGTTGCTTCTAACTCCTTGAAACAGGCACATCTACTTGGAGATATTGTAGGGTTTTGGACTGCAACACCTTGGATGCCTTTCCTTGTATTCCACAACTTCTTGCTTTGTTTATTTGGTCTTTTCACTTCAAAATTTCAGCTTGATACCTTGCTTTAATTCCTTTCTTTCATTGCTTGTTTATTGCTTTCTTTGATGTTTTGGTTTTCTACACATAATTCCTCTTTGTTCTACTTTCACTCTTACTACCACTTCTCTTACTTTTATCACTTAATTCTTCAAGATCAAAGTTATATTTTCTCTTGTAGTGACATCGAAGAGGATATTAGCTTTGAATCCCTATCTTCCGTTCATCTTTTCCTAATTTCTTACTTAGATTTAGGACTGATTCTTGTTAGCTTCTTTCCAATCTTCCTGCAAGTACTCTCTTAATTTCTTTTTGGGTTTCACATGCATGATATCATATATTAGTTTAATATTGTAGGAGCATGTTTATGTTTACGTTGAATCATGTTCTAGGCATCATAATAGTGCCATCCAACAAAGTTTGTGATTCATGCTACATTTCTCTTCATTATTTTCATGCTTGAAGTTCATTAAATTTGTGGCTTTATGATTATGTTTCATGCCTTGAACTACATGCAATATATCAGTCCATGACTTGTTTGATTTAAGTTTCATGAGCATCATATTTTTGGAATTTTACCTTTCATGATTCATGCATAATTTCCAACAAGTAGGCATTAGTTTCCTTTCCTTGTATTGCATTGCATGTTTATTGTTGTATGGTGGTTGGAACAAATTGACAGTAGGGGCTTCACATGAACCCTCAAGAGATAAGGATTGGATTTCATCGCTTGATCCTTGGCTCACTTAGTTCATCAAATCAATTCATTGTATGTTCAGATTCCAACCTTTAAAAGCTTAATTTAAAATAAAGTACCAAAAAACTTAGGGCTTCAAGCTTGTAGGACCCATTTAGGAGGAGATCTATTGTCATTCCAATGGCTTTTGATCATTATGGTTATAATGAATATCTAAAATCCAAGTAATTTTCCCACTTCTTCCGTGGATGGTTGTTGAGGTCTAAACACCTCCTTCAATAAGAATTGTATTAACCACCCTGAGCAAGAACTAATTGGTAACCAATTGTCAAGCTTGGATAAAAGGTGGAACAATTTAGATCTAGGTCTAATACCACCCTATAGATTAATAAAGATTATCAACACAGCTCGATAGTGAACCATTATGATTGATTGTGCATCATATAGAGTTGGGAGTCACTTTTAGAGTTAGATTGCATCATTTAGATAGCTTTGTCAATATAGTACACACACTATCATCGATCTTAAAATGCTAAGTTAGTACCATTAGATCATGGGATTGAATGTACCTATAGGTGAGGGTAAGAAACCAAATTCCTAACCTCATGCAACAACAATAGTTGAGCACAAAGCCATTAGAGATTTCTATGCGCCACTCCAACTAAGTACTCCATCATGCATTACCATATTACCCACCAATGTAGACCACTTTGAACTTAAATCTACAGTCATATAGTTGCACCTATCATCTTATGATTGAGAGAGAGAGGATCCATACATACATATCAAGGAATTCCATGATATTTGTGCTACATTTAGATTCTAAAATATTTCAAATGGTTCTATTAGACTTAGGTTGTTCACTTTCTCATTAATAGATAAGACCAAATCATGACTGAATTCCTTACAGGCCAATTTCATTACTACATAGGACATTGTTTAGAAACTTTCTGAATAAATTCTTTCCTGTCTATTGGACCAATGCCCTTTGTAGGGAGATTATCATTTTCCAGCAAAAAGATGACGAAAAATATTATGAATGATGAGAAATGTGGAATGAATTACTACAGAAGTACCCTCACCATGGATTTGAAAAATGGTAGCAAGTTCAATACTTTTATGTGGCACTAACACCTCAAAATAGATAAATGGTTAATGCAGCTAGTGGAGGGGCCCTCATGATGAAAAATATGATAGAGGCTTGAGAGTTTTTCCAAACTTTAGCTAAAAATTCTTAGCAATAAGATTATTCTAATAGGTGAGAGAGAAATAACCAACCTTAAAAGAAAGGAGACCATTATGAAATAGGAGTGACCATAGATAACTCTTTTAAGATAGACACTGTAGAAGGATGTTTGGACAAGTTTGACAATATGTTCCTTTATAGTTCCCCTTCAACCAAACAAAACTTTCCTAAAGCTTCAGTTCCCCTACACAGGTTTTCAGCTTTGTCAACAACTAAAGAAACTATCAATTGAGGACAATATGGATTTGCTCCTTAAGAAAAAAGAGGAAGCTAATAAGGGCTTACACAATATCTAGAATGAGAGTAGACATAGATCAACTATAAATTCTCAAGCTATTGCCAAATTAGAAATGCAAATGAGCTAGTTCTTTGCTGCATTGAATGAGGAAAGGGACAATTTCCTAGTCAACCAATTCCAATCCTTAAGAGTTAGTTGAAATAGGGTCAAGTTCAAGTAGACCCCATGAGCAAGAAAAGTCCATAATTACCCTTAGGAGTGGCTATCAGGTTGATAACAAGGTTGGAATGATTGAGGAAACTAGAGAGGAGATTGAACTAGCTAAAACATAGGAGAAAGACAAAAGACAAAAATCTGACACTCCATCTATGCCTATAGCATAGGAACCTTATGGCCTAAATCCCCACTTCCTCAATTGTTAAAGAAGTTTAAGAAAGGAACTAATTTGAATAAGAAAAGGGATGTGCTTAACATGTGCAAATAAATATCCCATTACACAATGATATTAACAACACTCTTGCATATGCCAAGTTCCTTATAAAGCTCTGAACACAAAAGTAGAAGCTCAATGTGTAGAAGAAGACTTCCTAACTAAGCAGGTGAGCTCATTGATTCAGCACCAGACCCCTTACAAGTTTTGAGATCCACTTTGTCCTACCATTTCTTGTGTTATAGGAAACCATGTTATTAATAGGGCACTACTTAATTTAGGGGCTAGTGTAAATTTGTTGTCATTTTCAGTGTATGAGCTACTTGGGCTCAATGACCTTAAGCCAAACAATACCACATTGGAGTTAGCAGATGGATAGAGGAAATTCCACATGGATGGTTGAGGATGTTCTAATATAGGTCAACAAAATTTTACTTATCCAAGTCATTCTTGGGTGACCATTTTTAGCAACATCCAACATCATCATCAATTGTAGAAATTGTGTGATGAAGTTATCATTTGGCAATATGAAATTCATGCTCAATGTTTTTAATGTCGATCATTAGCATCTAGACTTAAATGATTCATGTATAGTAAATTTCATTGAAGGTCTACTTCACTATGTTAATCCACCATTGTTCATTCTAGACCCACTAGAGGCATGTCTAGCACATTTTAGCAATGATTTTGATATAAATAAGTCCATTGATGAGGTAAATAACATTTTGGATGTTGCACCTATAATGGATAGCTCCAAATGGGGTCCCCTAGTAGAAGCACTTCAACCTTCCAATTCTATACCAGTGCCATCTATAAAAAAAACTACCTACATTGGTCCTTAAGTCTTTACGTCAAAATCTAAAATATTCCTACTTTGGACCAAATCAATCATTGCCTATAATCATAGCCTCAAATTTAAATAAAGAACAGGAAGGTAATCTTCTTGATGTTCTTAGTGAACATAAGATAGCCTTAGGGTGGACCATAGTAGACATCAAAGTGTATGCATAGAATCCATCAAGAGGAAAATGTTAAATCATCTGGGAAAACACAAAGGACAATAAACGTTAATATGAAAGAGGTAGTGAGAGAAAAAGTTCTAAAACTCCTAAATGTTGGTGTCATCTACCCTATATCTAATAGCACTTAAGGCAGCCTAGTTCAGGTTGTCCCTATGAAATTTAGAGTCATGGTAATCAGAAATGAGGATAATGGGTTAGTACCCATTTGCATGACCACTGAGTGGATAGTTTGTATAGAATATAGAAAATTGAACTCAGTTACAAAGAAAGACCGCTTTTCTCTTCCATTTATAGACTAAATAGTAGAAAGGTTAGCTAGTCATAGTTATTACTACTTTCTTGATGGTTACTTTGGTTATAACCAAATCCCTGTAGCACTTGAGAAC
Organism: Warburgia ugandensis; assembly: GCA_035236585.1. NCBI lineage: Eukaryota > Viridiplantae > Streptophyta > Magnoliopsida > Canellales > Canellaceae > Warburgia > Warburgia ugandensis. The sequence continues at coordinate 43,833,878 of CP141127.1, read as the reverse complement.
TGGGAGAAAACTATCTTAACCTAGACTTTTGGGACATTTACCTACAGTCGTGTGCCTTTTGGACTTTGTAATGCTCTAGCTACCTTTCAAAGGTATATGTTGAGCATATTTTTAGATATGGTGAAGAGGTTTTTAGAAGTGTTTATGGACATTTTTTCAATGTTCAGTTCTTCATTTGATGAATGCCTGGATCATTTAAAACTTATCCTTGATAGGTGTCACTGAAAGAACTTAGTGTTAAACAAGGAGAGATATCATTTCATGGACCAAAATGGTATAGTTTTAGGCCACATCACACCATACAATCATATAGAAGTAGACAAAGCCAAAGTGGATTTAATCTTTAACTTTCCTCCTCTAAGGACAGTGATGGAAATCTACTCATTAATAGGTCATGCTAGTTTCTAAAGATGATTATTTAGGGACTTTAGTAAAATTGCTAAGCCCCTATGTAATTTATTTATAAGAAGGCAAATTTTGACATTGATGAAAATTGTATGGAAGCATTTGAGTGCTTGAAGGCTGAACTAACTTCTATGCCTATTATTCGAATGCTAGGTTGGAGTGCACTATGTGAAATAATGTGTGATGCTTCAGACTACACCATTTTAGCATATTAATACACTTCCACATGTGATATATTATGTTTACTAAACACTAAATGATGCCTAACCCAATAATTAAACTACATAAAAAGAGTTATTGATAGTTATATTTGCTTTGGATAAGTTGAGATCTTACTTCACAAGACCTAAGGTTATTGTTAATTCGGACCATATAGTGTTGAAATACCTTCTTTCTATGAATGATGCTAAACTTAAGTTGATGTGATGGGTACTATTGCCACATGAGTTTGATTTGGAAATATAGGATAAAAATGTTTTGAAAATGGTGTAGCCATCAATTTATCCAGCTTAATTGTGGAGTCTACTTGTGAAAATGTACCTACAATAGAAACCTTTCTAGAAGATCAACTATTGCACATTTCCCAGTTGCATTGGTACATAAATACTATTAATTATCTTATCATAAGTCAAATGCCTAATCGCTGATTAAAACAAGATATGAAAAGATTCATTGTTAAGATTAAACAATTTACATGGGACGATCCATACTTTTTTAAGTACTATTTTAATCAGGTCACTAGTAGATGCATATCTGATAATTAACATCATGAAATCATTTCTTTTTGGCATGTCCATGCATGCGGGGCCATTTTAATTCTAGAAAGATAGCTTCAAAGATTTTGCCATTTGGTTTTTGTTGCCCACTATTTTCAGGGATTCACAAGCTTACTGCATAACATATACTAGATCTCAATAGTTAGGGAGCATAGGAAAAAGAAATATGGTGCCTGTGAACCTCATTCTTATCATTGGGCCTTTCAATGTTTAGAGCATTGAATTTATGGGACCTTTTCCAAACTCTCTTTCTTATTCATACATCCTTGTGGGATTGGACTATGGGTCCAAATGCATTGAAGCTATAATGTGCAAGACCAATGACCACAAGGTGGTGGTAAAGTTCTTAAAGAAAATATATTGCATGCTTTGCTACCTCTACGGCCATAATTAGTGATGGGGGTAAACACTTCTACTATAGAGTGTTTGAGAATTTATTGAGAAAATACGATGCTACCCTTTATCATCCTTGGACCAGTGGATAGGTAGAAGGGTCAAATAGGGATATAAAGCAAATCTTATTAAAGGTATTCAATATAAACAAGAAAGACTAGTCTTTAAGACTTAGCAATGCTTTATGGACTATCGCACTGCATAAAAGACCCTATAGGTATGTTAACCTACTGTCTGGTCTATGGAAAGCCCTACCACCTCCTAGTGGAACTTGAGCATATAGCATATTGGGCCATTAGAAAGATCAATTTTGACCTAGATATAGTTGGGACTCATAGAAAGAGCCAATTCAATGAGTTGGATGAACTAAGGAAACATGAATATGAGTTAGCTATGATATACAAAGGCTGCATGAAAAGCAATCATGATAGACATATTCTGTGGAAGTGCTTCACCCAAGAAAAAATATCCTTTTGTATAGTTCTAGATTGCACTATTTCTTAGAAGACTTCAATCTAAATGGACAGAACCCTATATAGTAGGACAAGTATATCCACATGGTGCTGTCGAGAGAGAAAAGGATGGAGAGATTTTCAAAGTCAATGGGAAAGGTTGAAACCTTATTTAGAGTTAGTAAACCCTGATGTAAAAGAAATCTTACTAAATGAACTTATATACTATGAACCACTAAAGCATGTTCCCTAATACTAGCATTCATCACTAAATTTTCATTCATCATGGCATTGTATGTCTAACAGAAGCTATTATACATAGCTCTCGCTAGGAGGCAAACTAGGGTTTCTAGAGAGTCTCACCATTCTGCATTATCCTTTTGTCATACATGGTTCTACTTTCAAAACATTGGGACAATGTTTAGTTCAGGTTGGGGATGTCGATAGCATGAGATTTTTTATTTTTTTTGTATTTTGAAAAAAACTAATTTTGAGTTTCCAATATTTTTAAGGTCAAAGTTCCTTTACTATGATGAGAATTTGATTTTCAAAAGATTAGTATTTTACCTATTATAACATCTTAATAGAAATTCATATTCTTAATTCTGTATTTAGTCATGTCTTGAAGTGTTTTCTGAAAGTTAAATCTTGAAACATACTTACACATAATACACAGTCTAGACTAATGGATAGTTACAACTTGGAGACCCCGAGGAAATTCATTGGAGACCTATATACCTAGTGAGTATTGGAGACAATCACCTTTCGAAGGTATTATAAGTAATTTTACTATTTCTTCAGTGCACATTACTTTGAAAGATAATAATATCTTTGTTTTGGTCAATTGCCAAGAAACAATAGGAGCACTAAATCTTTTTACTAAACATTTATTGAAATTGATAGGTTTTAAGAAACCTAGGAAATGATATAGCTCATCCTTATTTTAGCCCAGAGACATAAAGCCTACCTAGTAACTTATACCCCTACTTAGTGTACCATTAATTAGACCTTTGGATCCTCTTGGTAAGCCTTTTATTTTTAAAACCCATCTACTTTATCCTGACTTTCAAATGAGTAGAGATGGTAGAAAAAGCACAAAAAAATATAGATGTGAAAAATATCAAAGTGTTTACATAGAAAAGCCTTTCCCTCAAAGAAAAAAAAAAATGAAAAATTTAAGAAAGTGAAGAGAAAAGTAGAAAAGATACTCACTTCAGCACTTAAAAAAGAAGTTATCCAAACAATATTTATAGAAGACCTTTACCTAGATTTGAAAATTTGAATCCTTATACCCTTTCTTTATGAACCATTCTTAGGCCTACGATTTGTCCTATCTAAAGACTTATTGATCTTAAGGTGGAAGATAGCTTTAAAGAGGATATAAATATTAGGAAATTAAGAAGAACTACCCTTACTGGTCTTGGTAATGGTAGCCATTCATAGGGATCATAATTTCTTTGTCTCATTTGTGCTCATAAGATTATTTGAACCATCAGTCTTGTTGAATTCGGTCACGTAGTGACTGGATTTTTATTTGACCCTTTTTCTCTAAGAGCATTAATTTTAAGTGCATAGTAGAGGGAAATTGAGCTCAAGACATCTTTTCAAAGGATTATAAGTACATCTATCTAGAGGTCCTAACTTATGTAACATACACACACTCCACTCCGAGATATAACTATAATAAAATTGATTTGGTATGTGGATAACTTGTGTGGAATTTTTCATTTACATTTTTTAAGTTGTTCAAGTCAATAGAGTGCTAATGTGCAAGAATTCTTAGAGATAAAATAAAGGATTTAACCTAATAAAATTTTGTGAGTATATACACTACAAACCCTCACAAGGCCCAACTCATCTACTAAAGGTAACCTAGGGATTTAAGGGTTTATTGCGTATGTTAAATGTAATTGTGAATACAAACAAAAATTGCAACCATTTTTGTTTCCATGATTATTCATATGTTTCTCTTGAGACTAGCAAAATGCTGGTTAGGGATGTGATAACTGTTCAATTTTATATAAAGAGTACCCAATTATTAGTCCATGTGTTGTAAATTATAGCGTCATTTTTAAGATTTTTTTAGAATTTTAGATCTAATAATTCAAAAGTTTGATATTTAGTAGGTTCAAGAGCTAGAGTATGTAAATTATCATAATTTTTAGTCTTTTTATCTTTTGTAGCTATCGAGGAGATGATCCAATGGCTAACATCGAGTAAGACAATATTTGACAATCAAGATCAAAAGAGGGGAAAAGACTTAAATTTCAACATTCCAAAGTTAAATCAAGGGTTAAGATCATCTTGAGATAAGCAAGAAGGCAATTGAAAGATAAAAGGTGATTGAAATGGGCTCATGCAAAAAGCCACACAATTCCACCTCCTTTGTATGAGAATTTGAACCATGCATGAACTTTCCCTGTCTAACAAGGAAACTTAATGAAACAAAGCCATTCAAGCCTTAGAGGCAATGGACATAGCCATTTAAGCCATCAAGCATTAAGCCATTAAAGTGAGCCACTAAGCCACATGAGAGCCATGCCACATGGAATCACACAATTGGAGGATATTTAAAAGCAATTATCCTATGTTAAATATTGAATTTCAAGGAATAAATAGAAAGGAATTTGTGTGATAATCAACATGGCAAGATATGCATGCATATGTGGATCAATCTAGAGAAAAACCAAGCCAAATTTTCTTATTTTTCTCTCTCTTTCCTATCCACCATGTTTCATAATTAGAAGGGAAGGAGTTTGATGCCACCTTCCTCAAAAAGTGGCACTCCCCTTCTAATTACATCCACTCAACCTACGCCACTTTCATTGCATCTCATCTTATGATACACCTTAATAGAAGGAATTTCATGCTCCATCCTAGGCTGGAATTCAATGCCTCCTCCTTCCTTTTCTTATATTTTGAAGTCCACCTCACCCACTCACGTTACCTTCTATTCTTCTATCTCCAATTAACCACCTAACTTTACTACCTAGATTTTTATTTCTAATTCTCCTTTTTATAGGATAAGATCTTATCAAATTAGAAATCAAAAGTCTATAAGTGCCCCATGGGATTCCTAGCCAAATCGAAGTAGAGGGGTTGTTTCTAACTCTTTGAAATCAAGCACATCTATTTGGAGATACTCGTAGGGCTTTGGATAGCAACACCTTAGCTGCTTTTCCTTGTCTTCCACAACTTCTTCTTTGCTTTGTTTCTTTGGTTTTGTACTTCAATTCCAGCTCAGTACCTTGCTTTCATTGCTTGTTTATTGCTTTTTTTGTTGTTTAAGTTTCATACACTTAGTTCCTCTTTGTTCTCCTCTCGCTCTTGCTCCCACTTCTCTTACTTTTCTTGCTTAACTCTTCAAGAAGAATGTTATCTTTTCTCTTATAGTGATATCCAAGAGCATAGTAGCTTTGAATCTCTTTGTTTCCCTTTTATATTTTCCTTGTTTCTCACTTTGATTTAGAACTTCTTCTTGTTGATTTCTTTCCAATCTTCTAGCTCTTACTCTCTTGATTTCTCTTTGGATTTCACATGCATGATATCAAAGATTAGTTTAAGATTGTTTTAATGCATTTAAAATTTTCTTTGGATCAAGTTTTAGGTAATAAAATAGTGCACAATTTGTAGCTTTGTTCTCCATGTACACGTGCACAATGCATGTACCAAATTCCATCCAATAAAGTTTATGATTCATGCAAAGTTTCTCTTAGTTTCCATGTTTCAAGTTTATTAAATTTCTAATTTTATGATGGTGTTGCAAGCCTTAAATCACATGAAACATATTAGTCCATGCCCTATTTTATTTAAATTTCATGATCCCATGTTTCTAGAATTTCACTAATAAGTGTTCAATTTTGTATAAAAGGTACCCAATTAGTAGCCCGTGCATTATAAAATATAATATTATTTCCATGCTTTTTTCCAAAAATTTATAAGACAAGTGATTGTGACCTAATGATATTTTGCAAGTTCATAAGCTAATCCAAAGTAAGTATGTAAATTTCCATAAACTTTTAGGATTTAAATAGGGTATTTATTCTTTTGTAGGAAGCAAGGTGATGATCCCATGGCTAAGATCGAATTAGATGATATTGAAGATCAGGATTGAGCCAAGGCCTATATTTTAGTCATCTAGAGTTCAATCAAGGGTCAAGATCATCTCAAGGCAAGATGGTGGATCCAAGGAGGCAATTGGAAGAGCTAAAGGCGACTAAAATGGGTCTATCTACAAGCGATGCTATTTCCACCACCTTCGCATGGGAGCAATGCAAGCCACCTTATCCATAGACCCCATGCTAGAAGGTGACAAACTAAGTAATCCTTGAAGCTAGGGGAATTAGCCATTCAAGCCCCATCAACTAATAAGCCATCAAAGTGAGCCACTAAGCCAAATGAGCCATACACATGGAGTGCCATGATTGAAGGAAGATTTTCAAGCAATATCCATGCCAAAATTAGGATTTTCAAGGGATGGTTACCAAGTAAATTAAGGATATTATAAATTGGCAAGAAAGCATGCAAGGTGGTCCAATCACAAGTGATTCCATTTCCCATCTCTCTCCAACTCTCACCACCTAAGCATTCCTCATGGGGGGGTTTAGACACATCCTTCCTAAAAAAAGTGGCATATCCCACTTTCCTTTAGGCTTATTACATCCCACCTATTTCTTCATCTAATGTCTCTCTCATACATTTTTTAATTTTCTATAGTAAGACATCCCACATCCTCTAAGTTTACCATGATTTTCACCTTGTTATCTCAACTTTGCATTCCATACCTCCTGCCTTGGATACCCAATATCCTAATGCCACCTCCACTTTCTAGATTCAACTCATAGTTTCTCGTCTTATCCCTCTTTCTAAGTCTCATCTCATCCTAAACTTTCCTTAAGTGGCCTACCTTCTAAACTTATCCAATTAACTCCAAAATTCCACATAAAAAACACTTGGGAGCTCCACAATTTGCACTTTCCAATCTTAATACACTTCCTAAGTTCAAGGGAAATCCTATGTCTTTCTTTCACATCTCCTTAGGATAAGATCTCAACAATTTTAGAAGGATCAAACCACCCACATATATAAATATCTCTAGGGTTTTCAACTTGGAACACGTCTTGGAGAGAGAGAGAGATGCATATCTCCTAAAAAGGTGGAGCCTCCCATATTTCTTCTTCCAAAGGTCCTCAACATGTTTCTCCTCTTATCGTAGCCTTCAAGGGATGCTCTTTGCTGAAGTTCATGATTACTCCTTGCTTGTTTCCTTTGGTTTTTGCACTCTAAATCAAGGTTGGTTTTCCCTTCTTAGTTCATTGCTTGTTCTTTTCTTTCCTTGCTTTATTTGATTCCTTGACTCTAAGTTTTCTTTCCTTATTTGATTCCTTGAGTTTCTTTGTTATTTTTGTCTTGATTTAATCCTTGTATCCAAGGATCACTAATCTCTTGTAATGAAAACCAAGAGTTAGTGATCTTTGGATCAAGTTATTTAGTTCCTGAAGTTCCTTGAATTCCTTGCTTTCCTTGTTCTCATTCCCATCCTTTTCTTCGTGGCTAGTCCTTGGCTTTTCACACAAGCTAGATTAGAATTGGATTGCTGGACTGCATAGAAGTTGGCTGAAAGTCTTTACTTTGGTAATAGGTTTGTCAATGATGCACACCATACTTTTGAAATCTTTTCAATTCAATAAAATCCATCTTACTTCATGTACGATGCCCAATGTTCATGGATGGTTTAGTTGCTTTAAATCGTTATTTTTTCACGGCTGTTAAGATATGCCCTCCATAGTTGTATTCTATGTGCATCTTCCATGGAGCTTCTCTCTTCTATATTACTTAGTTTGTAAGAACCATTTTGTATTTAGGTGATTGTTCATGGGTATGTTAGGATTACATGTTCACTATCTTTCAATTCATGCATCCTATCTTTCTTTCCAATCTATGATCCATGTGCACCACCCTTTGGGGTCATGTGCATGGGAATCAAGTCAATTTTCTTAAGTTTGATTATTTCGTTATTGTTAGATTTCATTAGTTTATTTGTTAATATTTTTTAATAGTTATAGGAAGTTCTAATTTATATTTTTAGAAAGTTTCTAATTCTAGTTTTAGAAAAATGTTATTTTTAGAAGGTGAGTTTTAAAAAAGTTTCGATTAATAGAAGCTTCCTTGAGTAATTCATCTTAGTTTTGCATTAATTGATATTATATAATGCATGTTTTGTGGAAAGGTTCTAAGTTTATCTTGTTTAGTTTTAGTATGTTTCCTTATTCCATGTTTCTAATTCATCCATCTTATGTTTCCATGTTAATCCATTTCCTAGATTAGGGTTAAAAAAAAAGCTCTTTTGGCTAGGTTAGATAATCTAAAATAAAGTCCAACCAAAATACAAAACCTTGAGATTCCTCATGTCATTGACCTCATTCACATGTGTGCTTGCTAGTAAAATTAAAACTTACACCATTTACCTTTCATGATTCATGCATAATTTCCAATGCCCCATACACCTTGTTTGCTCAATTCATTAGGAAACTAATTAGAATTTTAGATAGTTTAGCTACCGTTTTGGTTAGATCTCATGTTAGCAAGCTTTTAGTTCATGCATTATATCCATATTTCTACTCCATGAACTATCAGCACAACTCCATGGGTCATGTGCATTGTGATTGGATGATTTGCCTTTAAGTTGGTAAATTGTTTCTTTATTTCTTGATAGTTTAACATTACTTGTTTAGTTATTTGCATTTTAGTTTAGCTTTTAAAATTTTCTTTGATTAGTTTTAGAAAGATTTGGTACTAGTAATGTGTTAATTTAGGAAAGTTTAATTTTTAGCAAGTTTCCTTATGTAAAGTTTCCTAGATTAATTCATTATAGTTTTGCATTAGTTTTTTTTATTGAATGCATATTAGTTAGGAAAGTTTCTAATTCCATTAGAAATCTTTATTTTTAGAAAGTTTCATTTAGTTCACATTTATAATTTTATGCATTTTTCCCATTTCATGTGATTTAAATTCTTAGTTTAGTCAAAAAAACCTTTCTTTGGCTAAATATAAGCTAACCAATATCAAAATCTGTGAGATTCCTCATGCGATGGACTTCTATCACTTGCAATTACCAGTTGATTCATGTGATTGAGAGTATTTTTAAAGCTGCACCAAATTTCAAACACTATTTTTGAAATCACCGGTATTTAATTAAATACTGCTTGGATCAAATTATTAAGAGATGTATGCCTGATATTCAACAGTCTAGTATCATCTCTTTTTGTCACTCAGATGCATGCATTGGACATTTTTCTACCAAGAAACAATGTACAAATATTTTGTAGTACGGTTTCTACTGGCCCACTCTTTTTAGAGACATCCAAAATTTTTGTAAGGCATGTGAGTGGTGCCAAAATTTAGGTGGGATAACTCATAGTATTATGATGCCTTTAAACCCCATTCTTATAGTGGAGGTATTTGACTATTTGGTCATAGATATCATGGGGCCATTTCCTCTCTCTTTTGGTAACCTTTCTATTTCTATAGACTATATTTCCAAATGGCTAAAGGTTATTCCTTGTAGGGTCAGTGATCATAAAATAGTCATTAAGTCCCACAAACAAGTGGACATGTCAAAGTATCTAATTTGGCTAGTAAATAGATTATGTAGAAGACCACAAGGATTGGTCTATCTATTTGACTAATGCTCTTTGGGCATATCTGACTACATTTAAAACCACAATTGGCATGTCCACTTTACTACATTATTTGTGGTAAAACTTGTCACTTGCTTATGAAACTAGAGCGTAGGGCCTATTGGGAAATTAAAATATTAAATTATGATCACATCACAAGCTCCCACTAAATGAGTTGGAGGAGATTAGATAAGAAGCTTATGAGAGTAATAGGATCTACAAGGAAAGATGAATGTTATTCATGATCAAAATATTTGAAGGAAATCCTTTACTCCATCCTAAAAGGTACTCTTTAGTAACTCTAAGCTTCATGTTTTCCTTAGCAAGCTTAGAACTCGATTGATTGGTCCTTATATTGTTAAAGATGTATTTCCATATGGGACCATCATGATTGAAGATACTAGGATTGGCCACAAATTCAAAGTTGATGGACAATTTTTAAAGTCATAGTAAAAGTTTGTTCATTTAGAAATTGGAACACAACTCTAGGGATCTTGTCTACTAGGATTGAGTGGATTCTAGCCCTAGCAGTGTCTAGCTGAATATGTTAAAAATAGCTTCGCAGGAGGCATCCTGCATGGCGACCTGGGTTTTTGTAACACATTTTGTAATACATTTTTCAAAGGTAGTAAAAATTTTTTGCAAAACAAAGCAGTGAAAATTCCTTTTTTTAGACCTTGTTTTGTAAAACCCAAGTCATCACTTCATACATAACATAAGTAGAATTTTGTACAAGATAAAATTCCATTGAAGGAATATACTTTTATTAAATTCTAGAATCCATCCAGTGGTTCACAGTATAGTGCTGGTATGAGTATAATACTTGTCCAAATTACATAATCCAAATTCCAAACGTCACCATACATTAAAAACTCTCAATACAATACAATGCTCTCATATAAAAATACATATCTTCAAGGGATATACCCTGATTGATTATTCTTCCAAATCTTCTTAAGACTTGAGCTCCTAATTCTCTTTCTCTATATCTAAGATATTGTAAACATTCAAACATTTATAATATCTTAGCAAGCTATGCTTGGTAGGTGATTCAAGAAGCATAATAATTTGATAGTATAATCCTAGTACTTCATAATCCCATTATTCATACTCATGGATCAATCTCTTTGCTTTGTCATATATGTACATCCTTACACATACATACTGTATACTTTATATAGATACATATATATGGTCAAAACCATGAAAAATAGTTAATATCTCAAATATCAATAGTCATACTCAGACACACTGAGTTGATCAATCGTTCAGGCTCTACTGGAAAATACTTCCTCATTTGGGCAATATCATCACACTCAGTAATACTGAGTTGATAAAACATCCAGACTCTACTGGAAAAATACTCCCTTATTTGGGCATTATTGGCATCTCATTATGCCATGCATCATAATGCAAAATACTCAAAGGACTACTATGCTGCAGTCGGATCCGTACCAGGGTGCTTGGATAACTACTTTCATACTCACAGATACTAAGTGTGGAAAATCATCTATGTCATGTCTATATGGGGAGACAGACCGTCACAATGGTGGCCTTCCAATAATCGCCCCACCTGACATTTTGCCTCTCTTTGGGCATGGTATCATCATATATATCACATTTCGGAGAGCAGATGGCCAAACCCACGTAACCCTCCTAGCATAGCATCCCCAAGCCTACGCTTATTTAAAACAAAAACCATAAGCCTCCTTGCTTGTATATAAAGTATTCTTTTACTTATAAGACATCTTGTTTATATCATCATCCTCGTATTTTGGTATTCTTATACTGAGGATAGGATTTCACTTCAAACTTAGGGATCATCATTTACAATGAATGATACCCATGTTCATATAAGTTAAGGTATCACCATTCTATATGAATGATTTCCATGTATGAATTTTATACTTATCAAACAATTTGTCTATTTATCTAGGGTTGGAATACCTTCTAGTTCAGCATTCACTTAGGGTTTTCCTCAATTCTAACTTAACCATTCCATATGTGTTTTGGTTAGATCATAAGGGTTTTCAATGGATTTAGTACAAGTTTTTACATTATACTTGTCAACATTTCCAAACATAAGATCATGTATTCAACATGTATTTCTTATGTAGATGCATTCATAAAATCCTCCTACCTTCAAGTAGTGGTTCATCTCTTCAAATCTTTCATGATCCTGATTGACATATGAAATCTATAAATCCATACGCACTGTCAATATTTATACAATCTAAATAATCCTATATTTTTTATCCTATCTATATTCTTTGTCTAATCTTGTGCTTTGATATAAAGGATTAGATCTTGTGCCCTATCATGATCTAATGGCTAGAATGATCTTCTAATCTTTCAAATCTAAGTATTTTCTATTCTAAGTCTTTGTGTATTCCTTTCTTTGATCTTGATCTTTCATAGATCCTTTGACCAACAATTTATACTTATTGATAAAGATCAAGGGCTTAGATCTTCTATCATCTAGTTCTTCTTATATCTAAGTTTAGTTGTTTGATCATCCCTAAGGAGGATGATTTTAGTTCTCTTCCTTGAATCATATTTGATCAAGGGTTTGGATTCTCTATCTAGATTTGTCTACATCATACATACTTAGATACATAATAAAATACTTCCTTATCTTACTTACAAGTTTTATTAAGGTTAGATAATTTACTAACCTTTTATGCTCTTATTATTTTTACTCAACCAGTTAATGTTTTACTAGTTGAAGATAACTTATTTCATCCTACGTCTATACCACTCCTCATACAAGGAGGCATTTAGACCTCACAAACATCAACGAAAGGTAGGGGAAGAGCGAGGCTCTATTAGAGAACCCCCTTAACCACCATGTTCAACATTCACTAAAGTGAGCTTAGCTCAACCTTTCATAAGGTTCCTCTAAGCATTTTAACCCTAAGTACTCTTTCTAATTGATTTTAATTAAATCCATGAACATTTAAAATGTCATTCATGGGATTTATTATTCTCCTAGTTTGGGACAAGGATTTGATAATCCTTATATTGTGCTAACCCTTACTATGATTATAGTTCATGATGTATATGTATTTAGTGAAGTCCATCTATATGTCATCAATTACCTCTTTAAGGTATTTTCCTTCATTTTATGATTAAAAGAAATTACAGCAATAATTCTAAGGAATTTAAAGACAATCATGCAAAAATTGAAAGTACTGACCTAAATTTAAAATTGCTATTTAAAAGAAATTAACTAATAATATTACAATATCTTATTCTAAGAAATTAAAGATAATTACACTAAAATTGAAAAATAGACATGGATCATAATTGAATCAAATTTACTGTAAAGGACAATTAATTAAGCATGTGATCAAGCTGTCCTTATGATCCAACCATCCTATTTGTCCATCTTTTAGATCTAGGGTTGATATTCCATTAAGAATGCAACCCTTGATCCTTTTTGCTTTTGATTGATCCAACATCATAATAGCATGATCCTAACCTTAGATCATTCAATTTTTAGATCCAATTGTCCTGATCATTCTTGATGCATCCGATCAATGAGATCCATTGAGATTTTCCATGATCATTTTGTCATTTAAGGGCCTACACCTTGATTTATTTCATATCAAACCAATCCAACCATCCCTGTATTGTTTTATCACCGTTAGATCCTGAGTGTATCTAGATTTTCAATTCTAATCACCTTGGATCTACTTGATCAAGGGTGTAAGTAAGAGTATTTTTAATTAACAGAAATGTTTGATTCTTAAAAACTTATTTTTATGGGTTCAGTATGTTCTCCTCATCAAGATCTATTCATATCATCTTACAAATTGAAATTTGGACTTAAATTGAGTGAGTAATTGCATTTTTAAATTTTCAGCCCTTTTCAATGGCTGATTTTAGTCTATACTATTTTTTTATCAAATAAACCTATATAGAGGATTAGAAATCTTACTATGATCATCAATCTTAGGGTTTTCACACCTTTTGGATCCATCCATCGAATTAGATTTTTAATTTGACATCATTTTGATCATGATCCATTACTATTGGAATAGATTTTAGTGATTATCATGCATAAATACAATTAAAAACATAAATCTAACATTCCATTAGATTATACACACCATTAGAAATTATAGCAACTTTCAGATCTAAAATGAGCTCCTAATTACGGAATTAAGATCTCAGTTCAATAGATGGACGGCTGAGATCACTCCAACAAAAAATGAGAAAATGGAGAGTGGCCCACCCTCGTTATCATTGTTTACAGGTGATCTAAGAGGGGTGACTGGTTATGGCCATGACGGTCCAATCTAGACCGTCAGATCACCCTGCCAAGGATCACCATCCATCTCTCAACATTAGGAGCTAAGAATACGTCTCCTGAGGTTTTTGGGCCCCGGGAAATCATCCAACAGCTTAAAAGTGTCATCTAAGCCTTCTAAGATGGAGATCTCAACCTTGTTGCTAGATCCATCGTTCCCGACAAATTAATGGCCGGGGAGATCACCTGGAAGCTAGAGAACCTAAGGGAAGTGCCAGAAATGAAAATAGAGAGTGAGGGTGACTTACCTAGTCAGGTCTGGTGAAGAAAGCTTCACCGAAGAGAGAGATATTTCATTGGGAAAAAATTATAAGAAACCCTAGACATGGGAATTTCATACACAGGGTCGTTTGCCCGAGTGCGTCTTGGGACACACCCACATAGAAAGAAGAGAAAGAGATGAAAGAAGAGGGAAATGAGAAAGATGGAGGGGGAGTTTTGAGCCAAGATTTTGGGTCATTGTAGGGGAGCTTGTGAAGAACATTAGGAAAAGATTTTGGGAATTTTATGGGCAATTTATAGGGATTTTTGAAATTTTCTATGATTACATATCATAATTATGTTTCATTTATTTTTATTATTAAATTGTCATTTGATTCCCACTACCACCTCCTTCTCCACTAGTAGCTGGTAGTGGTTTGACCACTCATTATTTTTTTTTTGGCCATTGGATCCATTTGTGGGACCCTTGTAGGCCCCATGGAGGTGTGAAAGGACCATTTTGCCCTTTTATGGAGAAAATTTTGTTTTATTCTCCCAAACACAAAATTGATCGTACTTAGTGGCGTTGGAATCGTATTTCTAAGTACATTCTAAATATTGAAGTCTTAGGTCTCGATTATGGGTAAAATTACCATTTTTACCCTTTTATTCATAAAAATGAAGGAAAATAAGGATTTTTCATTTTAACTTGGAATTGAACGTACTTAGTGTCATTTCGATTGATCTTTTGAGTACATTCATAATTTTTAAATTTTAAATCATGGTTTAATATCTAAGAAAAAGAATTTCCAATAACCTAATATTCCAGCCTAGAATTTCTAAAAATTAAAACTAAATTGATTTTCTCAATCAATTTACAAAAATTGGGGTTATTACAATCTTCCCCCCTTATAATAATTTCATCCTCGAAATTTGCATTTCAACTTACTTATGAGTTTTTATTAACTCATTCATAAGTTTGCTTATGTGGCCTTGCGACTTAAGGAAACCTCCATTTCCTTTCATTCATAGTCCATGTTACCTTCTCCTCAAAGGTAAGAAGCATATTTTGAGGTCATAACACACACATCTCACTAATAATGCTAATGCATTAATCACTTACCCTAATTCTTTGCTAGACTTTCCAAAAGGATTAATAACTCTTAAACTGAGTTATCTTGTTGTGCACAACTTCCTATTTCTCTTGACTAGTATACTAAATTTCTACTCCTCATTTTCACCAATCTTTCAATACTTCATATTTTTTCCATTCTAACTTCTATTGCTCATCCTCATTCCTCTTCAACTTATACAAGTTTTGACATATCTTTTCTAATATGTATAGTCCTTAGACTATCTACCAAAATGAAAATTGATTGGATTCTATAATTTCAACTATTATTCTTTATAACAATCTTCCAATATTTGGAAGTAATTATCTCTTCTTGGTTCTTCCATTATCCGGAAGTACTTATCTCATTTCTATTCTAGATAATCATACTCTACTATTTCTTTCCACTAAAAATTTATTTTCAAATCCTAATATTAACTGATAGTTTCCTTGTAATAACTTCGTCCTCAACTTTCATTACTATTCTTGTACTATTATTTCCTCTTTATTCATAACACTTGATTTTCTTATTCCTCCTTTTTAAGATTATGTATTTCCTCATGCTTCTTTCAAGCATACCTCAAAACATTTTCATATCATACTCACCCTTTTTTTAAAGTATTTTTGATAATTCCTATTAAAAGAGTCCACATTGACTTTGTAGTCATCCACTCTCAAGTCTTTAAAAACTCCATAATTTACCATATATTCTTTAAGTCTCAATAATCTACCATAAACTGTTTATGGTTTATGTAATCAATGGCAAGATTATTCTAAAAGAATGTCCTTATAGTACGCTATACAATCAATAAGAGATAAATTTCTCTAATTGTCAAAATTATCTCACAATTCAGTTTCATCTCCAATCTTTATTGGTTCAACTTCTATATCATTCTTAGAATTTATATGATCCTAAACTTTGCTTTCTTCAATCAACATATACACTTACCAGATAGTTGACAAGTTTTGTAAGTGTCTATCATATATTCTATAAATGCTCTTGATTTTCTTAAATAAATTCCATATATCATTACAAATTCATGAATATTAGTTATCCAACTCATATAACTCAAAATTTGTTTTGATTTCATACTATTAGGTTTCATTTAGATTACCAATTGATGTTAATAAATTTGGGAATTACTCATCCTTATAGAATAAAAGGGTACTTAATATCATTTATGCATAATCTCATTGATCCTTCATTCTTCTTTTTCTAAAGAAACTTGTTGTTCTCCAATGTAAACTTATATAACCACTTCTTTATCTACTAATCCTTAAAATTTGTTCATTCCACTTATTCAAATTAGTTTATTCCATTTTCCTCAACTACTATAGATATTTCCTCATTCAATATTAGGTTAAATTGAAAATATCCAAAAATATCTTGAAATTTCTAATAGAAATGTTTGATGCTTAAAATCTTATTTTTATGGGTTCAGTATGTTCCCCTCATCAAGATCTACTCATATCAACTTACAGATTGAAAATCGGACTTAAATTGAGTGAGTAATTACATTTTTAAATTTTCAGCAGTTTTCAATGGCTAATTTTAACTTGTACTATTTTCTTATCAAATAAACCTATATAGAGATTAGAAATCCAACTGTGATCATCAATCTTAAGGTTTTCACACCTTCTGGATCCATCCATCATATTAGATTTTTAATTTGAAATTAGTTTGATCATGATCCATTACTGTTGGAATGGATTTTAGTGATTATCATGTGTAAATACAATTAAAAATATAAATCTAACATCTCCATTGATTCTACACACCATTAGAAATTATAGCAACTTTCAGATCTAAAATTAGAGCCAAAATGAGCTCCTAATTGTAGAATTAAGATCTCAGTTCAATAGATGTACGGTTGAGATCACTTCAATAGAAAACAACAAAACGGAGAGTGGCTCACCCTCGTTATCATCATTTGTAGGTGATCTGAGAGGGGTGACCAGTTATGGACGTGATGGTCCAATCTAGACCGTCAAATCACCCTACCATGGATAACCATCCATCTCTCAACATTAAGGGCTAAGATTACGTCTCCTAAGGTTTTTGGGTTCCAGGAAATCATCCAACAGCTCAGAAGTTTCATCTAAGCCACCCAAGATGGGGATCTCAACCTTGTTGCCAGATCCATCATTCCTGACAGATCAACAGCTGGGAAGATCACCTGGAGATTGGAGAACCTAAGGGAGGTGCTAGAAATGAAAATAGAGGGTGAGAGTGACTTAAATAGTTGGGTTCGATGAAGATAACTTCATCAGAGAGAGAGATATTTCACCAAAAAATATACATATCTAAGAAACCCTAGATGCGGGAATTTCATTGTCAAAGAATGTCAGGGATCACGGGATTTTGTAGATCTCATGCCTCTAAAGAGATTCATTAGCTTAAGATCACCTTTCACCATCCAGATTGGTCAGAATAACTTGAATTAATCGTCAAGGACGGTGACTTTGCCAAAGGTTGTTCTTTGTTTGGAATTTCTCGATGGTGGACATCATAGGACCTTTGGGCTTTTATAGATTTCCTTGGCTCGAACAGATCCATGGGTGAAGATATAAAGCTGCTAGCTAGAATGCAATGGCTAATTGAATTAGGGTTTCTTGGCAAAAACCCTGGTTCATTGGGGAAAACGCGTCCCTCGATGCTCCCAATGTAAACACGGGATTATTTGCCCAGGTGCGTCTAGGGACACGCCCATAATGAAAGAAGAGAGAAATGGGGGGATGGAGGGGGAGTTTTGAGCTAGGATTTTAGAGAAATGTAGGGGACCTCATGAAGAACATTAGACAAAAATTTTGGGAATTTTATGGACTATTTATACGGATTTTTGAATTTTTCTATGATTACATGTCATAAATATGTTTCATTTCATTTTATTATTAAATTGTCATTGGATTCCCACTACCACCTCCTTCTCCATTAGCAGCTGGTAGTGGTTTGACCACTCATTACTTGTTTTCTGCCGTTGAATCCATTTATGACCCCTTGTGGGCCTCACGGAGGTGTGAAAGGACCATTTTGCCCTTTTATGGAGAAAATTTTGATTTATTCTCCCGAACTCGGAATTGAGCATACTTAGTGGCTTTGGAATCCTCTTTCTTATTTCATTCTAAATATTGAAGTCTTAGATCTTGGTTATAGGTAAAATTACTATTTTACACTTTTATTCATAGAAATGGAGAAAATTAGGGATTTTCATTTGAACTTGGAATTGAACGTACTTAGTGTCATTTCGATTGATTTTTGAAGTATATTCATAATTTATAAGTTTTAAATCATGGTTTAATCTCTAAAAAAAAAAGAATTTCTAATAACCTAATATTTTGGCCTAGAATTTCTAAAAATTCAAACAAATTGATTTTCTCAATCAATTTACAATAATTGGGGTTATTATATCCTGGAATTTTCAGAATTTGTACCATCAGAATTTGTCCATCATTCATTTTTTTCTCTTAACGTATCATAAACACTTAACTAATCTTTCAAACATTGAGGACAACAGTCCCCTTAGGTTGGGGGTGTATAATTCTAGCAAATTTTAATCTTTTTATACTTGTTTAAATTCTAGTCTTTCTATATTTAGTTTTTTAAAAAAAGAGAGAGAAATTTTAAAATATTTTTGAATTGTTGAGGGCAATTCATACTTATGATGAGAATTGAATCTTCCAAAATTCAATGCTTTCTCATTACTATAGCTTATTAATAGAATAATATGTGATTAGTTCCTACTTTTACCCATTTTCCAAAGTGTTTCATGACTACTAATCTCAAACAATCTTATGCACATAGTCACATGTACCTAATTTAGACTAACAAGTGGTTATGACTTTGCAACCCTAAAGAAAACAAGTGGAGACCTATAAACCTTTTGATTATTTGAGCCATTCATTTTTTTTATTTTTTTGAGGGTTATACATAAATTCCACATTTTTCTTTATCATTTGTAAATTTTAGTTGATCATAGTATTTGGTCAATTACCAAGAGGAATTATTAAGTATTACCCTTAATCTTCTAAAAATTTGTTGAAACTGAATGAAAATATTAAACTTAAGAAATGATTTAGGCCATTCTTGTTGAAACTCAAAGCCAAAAAGCATGCTAAATGATATTTTCACCACTAATAAGCCTTTTTGGTCCTTTTATATAAGCCTTTTTTTGTGAACCCAATTAAGTACATATTAACCCAATATTAAATATCCATTACCTATTTTCTTCAAAAATAAATTAGAGATGGTTGAAGGAATAGCTTTAAATTGCAATTCAATAAAGATAGTAAATATTGAAAAAGGAAGTTCTTCAAAGAGATCCAAAGAAGTTCAAAAGATGCAAAAGAAAGAAGAAAGAAAAGAAGAAAAATAGAAAGCTGTACAAGGAAGTTCACTTTAATACAAGGAAAAAGAATTGTCAATCTTTACTAGTAGACCTCTACATATGTTTGGAGACTTTAAATACCCTATCCATTCTTTTCATCTCTCCTTGCTAAGCCTATGTTTCACTCCAAATAAGGACCTATTGATCTTAAGGTCGTATATGGTCTTGATAGGGGTATAAACATATAGGAATTAAGATGTGATATTCTTTAACTTTCTCTTTCTAATGACATCATTTTTTAAAGGGATCAGTATAATTCCTCAATACCTTCCTTCCTTTAGATAACATATGAGCTATTAGAATTCCAAAACTCTTATAATATAATTGAAAAATACTTTTGACCCTTTTTCTGAGATTTTTATTCCTAAGTGTACATTTAAACTATGAGATTTGAGGTGCAAATGTATGTTTGAAAAAATTATGAGTCATAGTCTACTTAGAAGTCAATAGTTATTTATATGTTGAATATATACAACTACACTTTGAGATACAAGTTTAAATGAATATCTTCAACATATGAGCAGGGCTATGAGAATTTAATCTATTCCTGTTATCTCCCTAAAGTTATTGAACCTAAGAGATTAGAAATCTTTAAGATAAACTTAGGAATTGACCTCATTTTGAATTTTATGGGTAAATTGAATGCAAACTCTTATGAGGCGTAACTCATCCACTAAGGGTAACTTAGGGGTTCAATGGCTTATTCCATAAGCTAAATGTCACTGTGAGTGCCTACAAAAAATGACATTTTTTCAATAAAATAGTTTTTGCAGTTTTTCCTCGGGAATAACAAAATACTAGTCGTGGAATATGTTGAGTGCTAAAAAATTTATCCAAAACCCTAAATTTTGTATTAGTTTAGTGCATGAGATTGATCATTTTTACACTGATATGATTGATTTTTACTATATTGATTAATCTCCATCTAACCATAATTCAGTACATTTTTAGGGTTAGATTGTCATTTGAAGGAAATTATCTTTAAAACCATTGGTAAAATACTACTAATTAGGATTTTTCTATATTTTATAGGTTATATGTTAAGATCCAAGTGGAGATGTTAAGTCTATCAACATTTTATTTTGCCAATCAAGCTAAAATATAAATGGATGGCTTAGATCAATCTAATTTTGATGAACTAGATCAATTAAAGAAGTAAAATCCTAAGTCTTTGAGGATCAATCCATCTATTCCACCACCAAGCTCATGCAAGCCTAGATCACTCACACTATGTTATGAAAATGAAAGATCATACATGGGTCTCACTCAATCCTTCATTCTTTCATACATCAAGGGCCCACAATGTTGGGAATGTATATGTATAGAATATGAATGATATGAGAGCATATGGGATATCATGTGATGATGTGCGATGACACCTGATGGTCTTCTCAAGTGAAGACTAAGTCAAAATAAGTAATTGGAATTAGATGGATGGAGGAAGGGTGGTGATCTTAAGGATGATAGCTCTATATTACTGTCATGTGTCATAAGGAGAGTTGCTTGTTAGAAGCAAGCTAATGGCTTGAATTTTTGCAAACAAGATGGAGCTACTAATGCTATGAAGTGAAAACACCTAGAATAATTCCACTTTCATCAAAAGATGGTCATTGGAGGGGAGAGTCAACGGTAGGTGAATGGGTGGCTCAAGTTGATACGGAGTAGCCACTAGCATTAGCTACTCCTCACCCTATATAAAGAGAAGCAAGGAAGAAAAATGAGAAGGAAGTAGAGAGAAGCAGGTAGAAAGGAGGAGAAGAAGAGGTGGTAGAGTTGGCGAGAAGAGAAAAATTCCTTTCTCTTTTTAATCTTCCAGTATAATAAGCATTTTACTTCACTGTTTATCTTGTATTTTCATGTAATTTCTCATTTGTAATTGAATTAAAGAAAGAAAGTTTTTATTGAAAGTCTCTCTCTCTCTCTCTCTCTCTCTCTCTCTCTCTCTCTCTCTCTCTCTCTCTCTCTCTCTCTCTCTCTCTCTCTCTCTCTCTCTCTCTCTCATTTGTTTTGAAGTTTCAACCATAGGATAACATGGAAGTATTATTGCTTTGTTCCACCTACTTCTACTGACATTCTAGCTTCGAAGTCCAATGAATGATAGTGAGATATAAGTTAAATTTAATAAAGGAGAAGCTAGAACCACATTCTCTAGAATTTCCTTGAAAGATTTCCCTTAGAAGAGGGAAAGCAGGGCAAAGTATATGTTTTTCCAATTCTACTTGCTACCCTGTAGGTGCACTTAAATGAGCTTTAGATTTCTCCCTTACTAGTATTTATCTTGTTTTGATCAACGATCTAAACCATTCATAATGCTCTCATATCACAAAGAAATAAGTGAAATGAATTTTTCCTGAGGAGGATAAGAGTACAGTAAGGTATCTTCATCACTGCCTTTTCTTTCTTAACAGGAGAAAATAGAGGGTCAGATTTTCCTTATGTTAATTAGGTTCTTGTTTATATTTTAATGATTTAAATCATTGGAAATGTTCTCATAAGCCATAGGAAGAATTTACCATTGGTTTCCAACTATTTTATTGAGTTTTGAATGAGATTTCTATAACACAACCATAACAGGTACTGTTCTGCACTGTTACTATCTGTGATAAACAAGTGAATGAGATTTTATAAGACAACAATAGCATGTATTGCTTTGCAATGTTATTATATGTGAACAAGTCATATTATGCATCAAATATCTCTATTTTGGTTAGTCTTCTTCATGATCTAACCATGCTGATGGATTTCTTGACATCCAATTAGGTAATATAAGAAATTTTTCTAAAAAATTAAATTCAAAAGTTGGAGACTATAATGGTTAAAGTGACCAACTTCATCATAGGCAATAATAGAGACCATTCCAATGTGCGATCAATTGGCCACATTTATTATTAAATAGAATTATATCTATAAGGTTTATTGAAAATATAATTATACCATTGGATTCTTTGGCATTCACTTGTACTACATACCAAATTTCAAAGTAAAATTCAATCTCTAAGGTTGTGAACTACTTGGTCGAAATACCCCTATTCACCATGCTCATTGGGTGTATATAGGAAAAACCTAAAACTCTTGATTTGTAGTGACACTCTCCTATAATTTTGTAGTTTTATATTTAATTAAATTCTAAGCTAATTTTTTTAGCTTGTAATAACTTCACTTAAAGGTAATTAATAGGGAACAATTTGATATGGAAAAATGTCATTGATAATCACTAGTATTAAATTTTTCTTAAATGAAATGTTAGTGATAGGCTTTAAAGTTATAGACCCACACTACATGCATAGGTTTCTCTTTGAATTCTTATTGGATTTGAGTAAAATTTGAGATGGAAGTTCTTGGGTACAGTTGAAACATGATGAGATAAGTACATGTTGAAGAATCAACCCATAAATTAGAAATATTTAGTGTTATTTTTTCTTTTATATTTCCTAATAAATTTTCTCTTTCTCTATCTTTGTAACAAGCAAGAAAGTAAAAAAATAGTAGAAAGTAGATATTTTTGCATCCTTTTAAGATAGTTCTCTTCTTTGCTTGTCACTTAAGTTAATTTATTTAAAATTTTATTATTTGAATGTACATGTAATTAATTTATGTTAAATTATAAATTATGTTAGGGTAGTTCTTTTTTTTCTTTTTTTATATTAGAGTGATCCTAGAGTAACATTACTGAACACCAGTCCTTAATTCTTAATAAAATTTAAATTTAAATTTATCTTAATTTAAGAAAGATAGAATTACCCTTAGTACAATTCTTTGATTCAATGTCATTACCTTTCATAGTGAATATTTGGATATGTTTTACATAGAATATTATGATACTATAATCTATCTAGATTCTAACTATCAATGAATTTCAAGTTAAATTTTCAAAGAAACTACATCTTGAGAAATTGATCATAGTTTAGATCAACTTCTTGAGTTATAAGGAGCAATAATTAGTGGTGGACACTAATGCTAGTATTTGTGATCTCTAATCCTAACCTTCACTCATGGTTTATTTTCTTAATTAAAAAAATCTAATATAGTTGATCATTCATCACCTCATCTTGTAATCTTTCTAATGTAAATCTTTTAGGATCATTAGAGTAGAATAACTTGGTGCTTTAAACTCGTACTATATCCTCTCGGTGAATTCAACCCCACAATGCTACAATTGACTAATTATGCATTTGCAAAAAACATTCAACACTGATATAAGATGTGTCTTTTTAGAATAGTTTGAGAACTTGATTAAACTTGAAAGTGAGGCAAGTAGAATTAAAAGCAACTCATAGCTTACTTAAAAATATGTTGATGAGATTTCAAAATTATTTCTTAGTTTGGGTTATATATAAAACTTTGACTATATGCACAAATAAAGGCTATGTGAGTTGGTTAGGACCTTCTACTATCATTTTGTCAGTCTTCAAATCAAATCCTAACATAAACAAAGTACTTTATTTATGCTACAAGCTGACACAATTAGTGACTTGATTTGTTAGAGGACAAGATATTTGAGTAGTTGATTATCAAATGCTATCATTCATCATGTTTGGCTTATTAAAATTAGGGGTCTCATGAAAAATAGATACATTTGGATGATTTTAAGCTATTATTTTTTGTATTTAAAAAACATAAAATATTAGTGCTTGTAATTTTAAGTTTGCATAAAATGGGAGTAAGCATCTAATGATGGTGAAATTTTGAATCCAACCTATCCAAGCCATTCCAAATAATATAAATAGCTTAGATCTTTCAAAAGTAGTCAGCCTTTATCACAAAATAGAGAGCCAATTTCTTCGCTTGCCTTAGTACAAGAACTGTTATTGGGACTCAATTAATATTCTAACCACACATGAAAATCAAATATAGCATAAAAGAAGGGTTATTCATTTGCACATAATTGAATTAGTTAAGAAATATACAATCTCGCACCTACTAATGTACAGAAGGTTCAATAAACTAATACATGACTAAATTGATACGAATTTTTTGCCTCATATGTTATTAGTTTATTGAGTTTTGATAATAGATTATCATATTGATATTTCAGCTAGTGGTGAAGAGATGACTCATGTTCATGAAATTGAGATCCACCTTTCCAAATGTTTTAGTGAAGTGAGGTGTGGCACTAAGCTCAAAAATGCTAGTATTTATTTATTTATTTTTATCCTTTTTAAGATTTTATGTAAGAATTATGAAGCAAACTACTCGAAGTCTTGAACCCATTATCCTAACTCATAATTTTTCTTGATATTTTGACAAGAAGGGGAAAGAGTCACCTTGAACTCCAACCAAGCATAACCATGATAGGGGTTCATGTCTGCAACTAATGGTTCTAGTTATCTTTCATCTCATAAAGGCCAGTTTTACCAGTACCACATGTCGCAAGAAAGCTCATTTTCAATTCATATATAACGTTGGTTAAGTGTTGGACCCATGTAATTATGATATAAAATAAAGACATCAAATTTTCGTCATTGGCCCAACTATTTTCTCTATTGGCATGAACAACACCATAATCCAGAGAATAAAATAGATTTTCATACTATATGATAGTTTCTATGTTGGAAGGCATTGGACATGCAACTTTGAAGTATCATCTCTATGGCACCACTGATACTGAAGTGTAACTTCGACCAAGCATTAACAGTTGGAGCTTTCTACAGTTAATTATAGGCATTGAATTTTGAGATAGGGTGGTTGTGGGAGAGGCTTTAGTTGTATATACCTATTGCCCTCGAGACCTCTTTTTGGAGATCTAAGTTGTTCATCATGCCTAAATTAATGAAATTAGCAAATCCCATGATTATACTTACATGTTTTAGGTCAATGAAAATATAATAAATATTAGATGGTACTAAAAGAAAAATAGGCTAAGATCATCCAATAGGCATTATATTTTATATCTAGCCTACTTAAGCCAATTTGAAAGACTAGCTTAGATCCACAAAATATTACCATCATGTATCCATCCATTCATGCATATATATAATATACATAGTTTTGAAATCTTGCTATGGGTAGTTGGGGTGGTTTTAGTTGGCAAGTCTAACCCAATACAACATGAATGGAAAAGAGACCCTATCAAACATTGGAATGCCAAAGGGGGTGGAATAGGAATATCTCAACCCTCACTACTACACATGAGAGTTTTAAAATCAGCATAAAGAAGTTGCTTATTTGACTACCGACTTTGTAAATATTTTATGAGTCAGTTAGGATAAACAACTTTAAAAATATAGAGTTAAGAATTTGCTTAATTGTAAATGACTTTAAAAAACTGGTGTGAAGAGGGAATTTTTCATGAGACAAACTTTTAAGGTTGTTTACAATTAAATGACTTCAAAAGTTGATAACTTTTTAAAAGTTGTTTGGACATAAGCGACTTTAAAAGTCTATAACTTTTGAAGTCATTTATCGTAAGTGACTTCAAAAGTATGCCAATAAATTTTGTTGGAAGATTATATTAAGCAAAAAGGGACTTTTAAAGTTGTTTGACTCCAAACAATGTCAAATATTGATTACTTTTAAAGTTGTTTAGTCCTAAACAACATGAAAAGTGAACAACTTTTAAAGTCATTTATCATAAGCGACTTCAAAAGTGTGCCAATAAATTTGGTGGGAAGATGATATTACATAGGAATGGTCTTTAGAATTGTTTGAGTCTAAACGACTTCAAATGTGAATCACTTTTGAAGTCGTTTAGTCATAAACGACTTTAAAATTCAATCACTTTTGAAGTTGCTTGAGTGAAATTACTTTAAAAGTACATTCGCGTGTATGCTTTTGAAGTTCGTTCATTACTAAAGGACTTTAGAAGTATATGTTTTTTAAAGTTGTTTAGTACTAAATGACTTCTAGAGTCCTTGTTCATTTATAAATAGCTGACCACATATCATTTTTTCCTATATCCTCTTAAAGTCTATGGGTGGCATTATGGCTTCCTCTTTGGTCCTTATTCTTCTCCCTTTTTCCCTTCTTGCTTTCCATTTTGGATATTTTGATTATTTGTGTCATGAAAAAAACTATAAGCAAACCATAACTTCTTTTGATCATAAATTGCTTTCCTGTTACTAACTCTCTTAGTTTTCATTTTGTAGATCATGTGGGTTTTCTCACTACAGATGATGGGGTTAAGAAGTCTGCTAGATCATCCTGATTTTCAAAAATCATATGATTTCATTGCAAATGAAAACTACTTCTCTCTCTAACCCTCACTATTGAAGAAAGGGAGAACATTATGATTTGTGGTTCTCACCAAAATTAGGGTTTGATGAAGAGTGGTGGTTATACCATCAACCTTTGGCTGAAAAAATTTAAGCACTCTCTCTCTCTCTCTCTCTCTCTCTCTCTCTCTCTCTCTCTCTCTCTCTCTCTCTCTCTCTCTCTCAATAGAATGGTATCACCTAAATACTAGTCATATTTTGATGATAAAGAGCAAATTCGCTCTTTGATCTTGTATTAATAAAATCTAATAATATGTCACATTGTATGTAATCAAAAAATAATTTGATTTCACTATTGACATGTTTGTTTATGTATATATATTATATGTTTGTGTTTGTAAAATTGGATTCCTTATGAATTTATCTGAGGTATTTTAATGTAGAAAAAGTAAATAAATATATGTTTAGTGTGAAAATTTAATTTTTTTTAAAGCCATTTGATGTAAACGACTTTAAAAGTCCATATTTTAAGGTCATTTATAGCAAATGGCTTTAAAAGTGTGGACTTTAAAGTCATTTACATATAAACAACTTTAAAAGTAAGGACTTTTAAAATCTTTTATAGGAAACAACTTCAATTGTATGTATGTTTTAAGAAATACTTCATTGACTTTCGCTGTTCCTTTTTGGTCTGTATTTATTATCTAAACTAAGCTAGATTTTTGTATTTCACTACTATGAACCAAATGGTACCTATGAATTGGAACTACATTCACAAATTTGGGGTTAATATAAATTTTTGAGTGTTGATTAGTATATCTTTGTTTGTCTCGTATGTATTATGCATATTTGAAGCTGGCATCAAGAGCCTCTGATGGGTCTACTGGTGTGAGCTCTCTATACCCTTATTTGATTTGGGACCGAGGGACATATCAGAAGATCTTCTTTGGAATCTCACTTCCTTTTGATGACTTCGAGCTTTCACCTTTTACTGCGTCTTTCTCCTTTTCGGTCTCTTTCGACAAAACAATTTTTACAAGGTTATGGGTTAGAGATTTTTCTTTAGAAAGTTAATTTCATTCTTGAATGTATCTGTCATATTTTGTTTTCTTTGTTAATTGAAAATTTCCATGAAATGTAGTTATTTAAAATACTTCTTTTTCTTGTACAACTAATGTATGGTAAAATGCCTAACTTAATATTTTCATGTCTAACAAGTCTCCACATAGATTTACTTCAATTTCTTATGATAATGGAGAAAAGTACTTGGATGACTACAAAAAGAACATCAAAAGAATATGAGGGAACAGAAAATTTCATAGAGTTCGTACATAGGGTAAGTGTTTATCATAATTACACGTGTTGTCCATGCTTAAAATGTGCAAACTTGAAAAATATAACTATAGGGGTGTTGATAAAATACTTGAACTTTAGTGGAATTGATGAAAGCTACAACCCATGGATTTGGCATGGAGAAGAACTGCTCCATAGCCGCTTGATAAGACCTAGAAGATATGATCAAACATTATAGGAAGTGTTGAAGACAATACAGTTATACCGATGTTATAAGATGCATATGATGACTTCTAGGATGTCCCTAAACAATTTCATACTACATTAGAGGAAGCTGATGAGCCATTGTAAGACCCTACGTAAAGATTATACCATGCTATCTACCGCGGTAGAACTTTACAACATGAAATCAATATTTGGTTTTTTAGATCAAGGTTTTATAGAACTCTTGTTAAGTAGTGGGTAAGATGCTACCGAAGGATAATAAATTGGTGAGGTCCACCTAGGAGGCAAAGAAAACCCTAGCTACACTATGGTTGAAGTATGAGAAGATAACATATGTGTTCCAATGATTGCATCTTGTATAAGTAGGAGCATAAGGATGAAATACATACCAACTTGTGGACAGCCAATATGGAAGCTAAAGAAGAATTCAACTGAGACAATTACATGCATTCTTACAAAGCTTCTATGGTACTTCCCTCCTATTCCAAGGTTCAAAAGAATGTTCTGTATAGTAGAAACAAAAAAGAAATTATTGTGGCATGCCAAAGAGAGAGTAGCTAATAACTTTTGATTCCATCCAATAGATAGCCCAACATGGAAGCTCGTAGACTTCATGTCGCCTAATTTTTTATGAAGAACCTAAAAATCTATGACTTGCATTATCTGCAAATGGGATTAATCGTCATGGTTCTATGAACAGTAAGTATAGTTGTTTGCTTGTTATATTAGTTTGTCACAACCTCCCACCATCTCTATGCATGAAGAGGAAGTTCATGATGCTAATTATGTTGATATTGGGTCAAAAGTAACCAAGGAATGACATTGACGTGTACTTGTTTACCTTGATCGATGATCTTGAGACATTATGGGATGTAGGTGTTGAAGCATACGATGCATACAAGAAAGAGTTATTCACACTAAAGGTTATACTATTGTGGATAATAAGTGACTTCACTACGTACATTAATTTATCTGGATGCACAGTGGAGGGATACAATGCTTGCACTATCTACAGTGATCAAACATGTGTTGCATGACTTAAATATGGAAGGAAAATGGCCTTCCTTAGGCCCAAAAGATGGTTGCACAAAGACGATCTATATCGTTTTAAGAAGGAAGAATTTGACAGAAGCGTAGAGACAAGGACACCTTCAAAGATGTTGATAGGATGTCAAGTATTGGAGTAGGTTGAAAACATTAATGCCTTATGGGGAAAGAAGAAATCAAGTAAATGTGTAGGTGAAAGTAATTTTAGAAGTTGTTGGATGAAGAAAGTAATATTCTTTCATCTGGCATACTGGAAATCACTACATCTACGCCATGTGCCTGATGGCATACCCATTGAGAAGAATGTGTGTGAAAGCTTGACCAGTACCTTGCTTAATATCTTAGGAAAAACAAATGATGGACTTATAGCTTGAATGGATATTATGAACATGGGTTTGAAGAGGATATTGCACCCAGATGATAGTGGTAGTCAAGGAACTTACCTACCTAAGGCAAATTATACACTCAATACAAAGGAGAGGAGAATAATATATAAACCCTATTCGAACTCAAAGTCCCACACGGCTTCTCTTCAAACTTTAAAAACATTGTCTCTATGGAAGGGATGAAATTGTTAGGGATGAAGTCTCACAATTGCCATGCATTAATGAAATAGCTACTACCTATAGCAATACATTTGGTGTTACCAGATAAAGTTAGGGGAGCTATTACAAAATTCTACTACTTCTTTAATGCTTTGTGTCCAAAGGTGGTGGATGTTTCAACATGACAAAAAATTCAAAGTCATCTAGTGACAACTTTATGTGAGCTTAAGACAATCTTCCCACCATCCTTCTTTGACTTCATGATACTCTTAACAGTGTACCTTATTGATGAGGTTAGACTATGTGGGCCAGTTTACTTGCAATGGAGGCACCCATTTGAAAGATACATGAAAATTTTAAAAGGTTATATATGTAATCACAACAACTAGAGGGGTGCATAACCAAATGTTATATTATAGAGGAAGTAGTGGAGTTTTGCACAGAGTACTTAGTAGGAGTGGATCCAATTAGAATCCTAAGAAAGAAACAATTAGTAGCATTTCATGATCCCAAGGATTGTGAACCTCTATCGAGTGGTCGTGTATCGATTGTTGAGTATAAAGAACAAGTGCATCTTTATTGTTGCAAAATGTTGATGAACTCCAACCATACATTGAGTAAGTTAATTATGCATGCACTTATGTAAAATTTAATTGTTAATGGTTACATTTTCTTTGATTACTCTATTAATTTGTGTGTGTAAGTAGTGAACACATGGATGTACTCAAGGCAAATATTCCAAATTATGCAAAGAAATAGAAGTGGCTACAATTTAAGCATTGTCACACTTTCAATAATTACCTAAAAAACTACATTCT
Source organism: Warburgia ugandensis (assembly GCA_035236585.1). Lineage (NCBI taxonomy): Eukaryota > Viridiplantae > Streptophyta > Magnoliopsida > Canellales > Canellaceae > Warburgia > Warburgia ugandensis. Next base: position 43,803,085 of record CP141127.1, on the reverse strand, counting down.
GTATCTATGTATATATGTAATCTTACTTAAGCCTACTTAATATGAATATACACAAATTCAAGATCAATGAGAAGTAGCAGGCAATGGTATATCAAAAACCTTGGGCTGAATGGCAATGGGACCATGACCAAAAGTAATAAAATATGATAGATCTACCATCAATGGTTTTCACTTTTACAAGAAAGACTATGATAACTCAAGAGTACAACAGAATAGTGAAGTTAGCTTAGCTGCCAATGCTACATTCTTTTCCAATTCAAAGGATAGTAGGCCAATAGTGGTGGATGATATTTATTATAGGATTATAAGAGAGATTTGGGCCTTAGATTATACTTTTAGGACTGTGGTTGTGTTTAAGGGTGACTGGGTGGAACACAACAAAGACAGTCTCAAAACTGATGCCCTTGGATTGACATTGGTTGACCTCAACAAGATTGACTATAAAAATGATCAATTTATTTTGACATCTAAAGCAAAACAAGTATTATATGTGCAAGATGATCGTGATAAGGAGATGGTCAACTGTTTTATCATCTTGTTCAAGGATTTTTTACGATGAATATTAACTAGGATATACTGAAATAAATTACCCTTCTATTAATAAAACAATCCCATCAATCAAAGTAGTACTTGGTGAGAATGAGGATTATGTGCATGACAATGGTGAGGAGGGTGCTTGGGTTTGAGAAAAATATATATTTTGGGGTATGTGGAATGTATTAGTTAGTAATATATTTATACATGTATATATATATCCATATTTATAATTATTATCTCTTTTGTTATGAACTATATAGATTGATAAGTGAGCTATATGTGTGTATAAGGAATGCATGAATGAATGTTGACTATCATACAAAATTGGTTTTGTTGTGTATTAATTGTTAGATATTGTAAAGTACTAATATAAAAGGTATATATATTTTTTAATTAAAAATAATTTATAAAGTCATTTATTATAAACGACTTCTTTATGTACAATCAAATTTACACTAATCATTATGTAACATTTTTTATTTTTTAAATAATAATTTACAAAATTTTTGAATTATGTGCAATTAGTGTCAAGTGAACTTTAATTTAAGAATTATGCTCTCTCTCTCTCTAACACACACACACTTCCCACCTCATGATAATGGACAGGGAAATTTAAGCTAACACACGCACACACACACTTCCCACCTCATAATTTAATCATCTTATTTTGCTTAAAATTCTTTTATTACTACAGTTTTGTACTTCTTAAGTTATCGCATTTCTTTAGTTCTATAGGAGTGTTCCTACAATATTTTGTGGCGCATGTAAACTTTGGACACATAGTGTCAATCAAATATATAGAGTCATTTAGAATTAAGAAGTTTAATCCTTAAGAAATCATATGATTGACCATTAGCAACCTAGCTATGTGATCAGACTCAGTGTGGGATGCATCTTTCCAACTAAGAGATGTGAACTCCAAGTAGTGGATTTAATTAATGACTAGTGAAAATTTTATGGGATTTGTCCCCCTTTTATAAATATCTATACTAAGCAGGCTTATATTTTCATGCATACTCTCTGTTTTTCTTGTGGTTTGTTTGTCACATATGTTAGATATTGTATGTTTATGCATGTGATTGGATTTACTTATATTTTTTTACTTAAACTATATTTAATAGGGACATCGCATTCACATGCATAAAATGTGTAAGTCTGAAAAAGTAATATATGTAAATATTCATTCATAATGAATAAATAAATAAATCACAATTACATACAACAGGGCAATTTTTTCTTTTCTTTTGATATTGATATCACATTTCTTAACACTCCCTACCAATAATCATTAACGAAAGAATCCAAATAGACATTGTAACAACCCCAACTTCTAAATTCCATTCCATAAAATTTTTCAAATTTATTTTGAATGAAACATGAATTAGGAATTTTGCATAATTGAACTTTTGAAAGATCCTTATTTTATACTTAAAACCATTATATTTGGAATGTACATGTCGAGAAGATTCCAACGACACTAATTTTGCTAGAAATAGAATTCAAATGAAACAGTTAGGATGTTTTTCTTATGGAGGATATTTTAGAGAAAAAAGAAAAGAAAAGAAAAGAAAATCCTAAAATAAGGGGGCCATTTTGATATTAGCACCCCCTCTCTTAATAACCTAAAACCCGATCGACCACTCCATCCCTCTAATTGTTAGGTCCATCTTCTTCCTCATCTTCCCTACGACCCACAACCAGCCTCAGTGCACCCTAATCTCCCACCGACAATGCACTAAAGCCCCTGCCTTTTCCTTTGATCTAGCCAATCGTGTCCGACCACTAGCCACTGTCCAATCGCACTTGATCACCATTATCTCCCACTAGCAACACACAAAAGCCCCTAACTTTCCCTCTAGCACTATTAATCATGCTGCACCACTACTCACAGGCCAATCGTGCCCAATCATCACTATCTCCCACTAACAGAAGACAAAAGACCCTGACTTTCCCTTTAACACATCCAATCGTGCCTGATCACTGGCCAACTGCACCCAATCACCACTATCTCCCACCAACAATGCATAAAAGCCCATTGCTTTCCCTCTAATTTGGCCAATCATGCCTGACCACCGCCCATCAGCCAATTGTGCCCGATCACCCTAATCTCCCATTGACAACTACACAAAAGCCCTTGGCTTTCCCTTTGACACTGCCAATTGAGCCCAACCACTAGCCACCTATTTCTTTGCTTAAGTAGGAAAGCTAATATTTACTATTCCTCACATAAGACTCCATTTGCATGGTTGTTTTGGATTAGATCTATGATTTGATCTTATATGTGTTTTATTTTATGTTTGTTATCTCTTCAATATGCATGAACATACAATATGCATGAACATTTGAGATTTAGCATTATTATCCTAATTTTTGTAAATATGTATACTTCCTTTGATTTTTGTTAGTTGTAAGCTTTAACGATCTTGGAAATCATGTGTATTTAGTATCTTGTGATTTTTGTGTGCTTCATTTATTTGGAAAGTTAGTATACTTTGTTTTGATTATAAGAATGTATGATGACATCTTGTACAATTGGAAGTATATGATTTCATGAATTGATATGATAGATTGGCAAGTTGAGATACCTACTAAATATGGAATTTTGGAAAGTTTTTAAAAATAGAATACTACTATTCTGAAATTGCATTTTTGAAAACTTTGTTATGCCTAATAATATGGCTAGGTTATGAAAAGGAATGTTTTAATAACTTAAGCATTATTGAAGTTGGAATCATACTGTTGGATATGATGATACCGATGATGCATGATTTTGACATTCAAAAGTGCTTGTTGGGCCTAAAGCTAAGGGATAGCATGGATTGGCCACAAGGCCCATGACCACTATGAGAGTGGAATGGTGTCCAATGCCTAACATAGGTAATTTTCTCAACTAGTGGGAGCGACCACTATGGATGACTTATGTCACCCTTTGATACTAGATGTAAGCACGGTGATGATATGGCTGCATGTGTGTGCTTAAGGAAAAGTGGTAACTAAGTTCTTAAGCATATAGAGGGACTAAAATAGATGCACTTTCAAGTATGAGAAATGAGTAAACAATGATGCATGTGTATACTAAAACATGGACATGTTAATGCTAGTTGCTTTAGGTTTAAATCAAGAATACAGTAAGCCATCTTTCAAGAGGTAAAACACATGCAAATGAGAGAGAAGTGGAGGACTATCATGGAGCACAAATTCCAGTAAATAAAACACAAATTTGATGCCTAGGATCATGCCCCATTTCGGTTGTGTTTGGCCATGAGAAAAATGTAAACAATGACATGACCTAGCTAACCAAGCAATACAGATCCTAAGGAAAAGTAATCTAAAGGTAACGTCATGAGGAGAACTAGTAAATGGCTTTACACCCTTAGGCTAAAAGCATTGCACGCTAAAGAAATGAGTGAAACAATACTATACCTAAGTGAATATAAACCCCACTAGAAGGCATGTTACACTTGGCCTAGAGCAAACCAAAAGCATCTGCTAACCTACCTAAAACTATCAAAACTAATCAATAGGTGGTCCAAGTACACACTTGATCACCTTGGTAAGAATGACTTATAATGTGTTTCTAGAAATGAGTATGAATAAGACGCAACTAAACACACATGCAAGTTTAACTTGAGAGTGTGTTTAAGCTAACAGATTGGGATTTTAATGTCTGAAGAGTGAGCCTCACATCTTGAGATTTAATTTATTAGTTATTAGAGAAGATGTATGTGTATTTACTTTAAAGTAGTGGACTCATTTTTATTTAGTGGAATGTATTGTGATGTGGTTTTGATAGGAGGTTTTGGGATGAGATAAGTTGTCTGTATTTGTTTTGAAAACAATGAAAATTTATTTGTATTGTCTATTAGGTGCCCTACATGCATGCGTTAAATGTGCAAATGTTCAAAAAATAGAGGAAACTTTGTTTGAATTTTGGTAGGAATGGGACACTGAGTCTACTGTATAATCCTTATGTTTGTTATAGAAATGACACTTGGACTTTTGAAAAGAATGACTTATAACATATTTTCAGAAATGGGCATGAACAAGACACAACAAGACATACATGGAGGATTGCTAGTAAATTCTTTAAGATGCATCTCTTGATTGTCAAATGGCAGTCGTAGTTGCTTACTTAAAGCTAGATTGTTTCAGTCATGTCTATATGAGTGCAAATGAATCTGTATATAGATGTGCTATGTGATTACTAGAATTATGCAAGTTAATATTGCTTTACTTACAACTTGGTTTACTTAGAATCATGCAAGTTAACATTTCTTTACTTATAATCATGCAAATTAAATTGTAAGTCATGTTAGTTGGGTTTCATTAGATGAATTACATGGCCTTTTTTTTATGTCATTATTCTAATATCATTGTGTGGTTTTTGGTAGTAAAGATAGAATGAGAAGAAAATCAAACTAAAGATTACAGCCACAATGAAGAGCATGATTAGGAGGCCAACATGAACACTACTCCAAAAAAGAAAGGGTAAAGGATGAACAACAATGGAAAAGGTTATCAAGAGAAAGTTGAAGGGAATTAAATAAACTATCCAATACAATAGCAGAGGGTAAGAGATTAGTGAGACTACACCTACTTATAATAGTTTAATTTGCTCTACAATAAGAAGCATGGTTCCTATCACATTTGAGGATTGTAGACATGTGCCATACTGAAAAAAATATTCAATATGGGAAATGGAGAAGGTATGTAAACATTAAGTACATGTATTATTTACATCATAACTTACCTTTTTTCTTTCAAATATAGCAATTTGATGTGTACAATTTGTAGAATGCATTTGACATGTAGGATGACAAGAATACGTATGCTTTTACAAGGGGCTGGTGAGCAATGAAGAAAATGGAAGAACTACCTTGCTTTCAATTACATATCTCAAAATGTTAATGATCCATCAAGGTTGTGCCTTCCATTTTATCTGATGTCATTGATTAAGGTTTGGAATGCAATTGTACAGAACCACACCTCGTTGAATTTGATCTATGTATAGAACCATTGCTTCATTTAATTAATTACATGTAACATCAAATTATTGCACTTGATCAAGCATGTACAAATGTGTAGGCAAAGAGTGCAACGGAAAGAAAGGTGTGTGAACAAATATGTAGCACCACCTATCCTGGTTGGGCTATGCTCATTTAGAAGAGTGCAAAGTAAGCTTCTATGATAATTTATCCCTTTCAATTTAATGCTACTATAGTTATACACATGTTGTTCTTTAATTATAGTGTCTTTGCTTGACAACAAAAGAAAGCTAGGGAGCACAAAACCCATTGATCACTCCATCCTCTGGAAGATAAGGCATTCCGTGGGTTATACTAGCAAGAATGTCTCAGATGAAAGTACTATGCAAATTACTTCTGGCATAGTAAGTGGTTCCACCTATCTATGAATTTTATACAATTAATTAGATGACATGATCATGTCTTTCTAATTAAATTGTAGGACATTCTTACCTAAGAAAGCACTACTACAAGAACTCTGAGCAGTACTACTACCAACGAGGACATCCTATATAGGGCTCTGGGCAATAAGAAGGACCACCCTAGTCCATTTAGGGGCACAGTGTTGTTCCTTCTAAATTCTTTGGTAAAGGACATTTACTTAAAGTTCAAGATGATGAGGAGGCTTACAATGAGCTCTTTGAGAAAATAAAGACTGATATATGAGGGAGGTTTGATGATTGTTACTACTTCCTCTGCTCATAATTCTTGTAGCACCCTTGTACATCCATTAAATGCGAGATGCATATCCTAAACTGAAGAAGATAATGAAGGACATCCAGCGCCACGCGAAAAGGAAATTCCTGCCTAGGATGTATATATATATATATATGTATGTATGTATTTATGTATATATATAGACAAAATTGGAAATTTTCATTGTCTTTCTATAATAATTCTCTATTTCAACCTCTCTATTGTAAATTTGATTTGCACGTGGCTCAATGCATGTTGGCTTGGATTCCCATAAAAACATCGTGACAATTGGTTCATGCTATGAGCATGAAAGAAACGTTTTGCACTGAATTAGTATGCCACCACATACTAAGTAGGTATCCATTACCATGACTTTGAATGCTAATGCCTACCTACCATTCCCATTAGAATTGGAAAATATTATAATTGTTGGGTAGGCAGTTGCATATCACATCACATGGCCGTTGGCACTAGTCATTCCCATAGAGTCCACAATATGTACCTTAACATACTCCGTTCCTCATCAAAAAAATTTAGCTAGAGGCTTTACTTAATTGTTTAATAACTATATACGGTTAATAAGCCACAACATCAGGCACTGAGATTGGTAGCCTTTTCATTGTCACCTATTGCAGCTTCGCCAATAGAATAGGTACTTGTATATATCTTTGATTTTTTTTCATCATAAATTAAGTCCTCTTCATTGATTAATATTATTCAGAAGAAATTTTTTACATCTTTTACAGCAGCCATCCAAGGTGTGAAAGTTCCACCTCATGCCTCAATCCCCAAGGTTAATTTAGGGTCTCATCAATGACGATATGGTAATTAATCATGTATGAATCAAGTAGGAGAATGCTTGCCGAGGACATTGTTGAAGTGCCACTTATGGCAGAGGACCTATTACAATTTACCCATTGGATTACCTACATGGGGTATATGCACATACTTGTTTATAAATCATTTGACATTTACATGTTATATTTTCATGTATAGGTAATAATTATTTCTTTTATGTAGCTTCTTGAATGATGCTACTAGCGTTTTTGAGGCTGAGGGCATACTTTACCAATTCCTTGACGCTAGTATAATTTTTAGATCTACTGAACAGTGGCCAATAGAGAGGCGTGTTCAGGATATTTTATAGGTATTCTTTCACTACTCTCAAGGACAAGGCCTAATGATTCCTTACAATAGTGGGTAAGTTTTAATTTTCTTATTTTCATACCAACTTATTCTATTCTCAGTGATTGTCAACTTCTATCACAATTCATTTGACTATCTATGCAGGTCACATTGGATGCTACTAGTTTTGGATGTGCCTGGTGGGCATGCTTTCCTTTTTTATTCTTATGGATCACACATCCATCCCACCCTCATACAAATTATAAATAAGTAAGCATTTATTTATTTCATATGTTATGTGTAGATAAGTAATTTTTTATTCGTCTATAATGCATTTGAAATTTAAATTTGTAGAATTTGGTTTGAATGGGCTAATATCAGCGAGATTGTACAACCAAATGTGAAGGTGCATGAAACAGTTAATTACTCTAAGTCACCTCTAGTTAAACCTCCATTATTACAAATTACATTTATGAGTTCTTTTTTGTTGTTCTTCTTGCACGGTGCCCTAAACAATAATCTAATTGGGAGTGTGGGTATTATGTCTTGAGATACATAAGGATGCTCATATTCGATAATATTCTTGTTTCCCATTTAAGAAAGGTAGAACACTTTTTACTTTTCATAATCTTATATTTTTCTACATTTTGTTTTTTGATCTAGCTAAAAAGTTGGTAATTAAATATGTTGTATTTCAAGCTGCTGTACTTTTTGAGTGTTCAAATAGGAAGAGTTACTCCAGAGTAAATCTCAATGAAATACATACTAAATAGGCTGAGTATGTAATGAGTTTCAATTAGATCACTTGAAGTAAATACATGAACCTGAAATACATAATAAAGTATTTTTTCATTCACTTGCGTGTGTTCCCTTAGATTTTATTCTTTTCTTGAAATATATGTACACACACACACACACACACACACACACACACATATATATATATGTTCTTTAAGCAATGAATGAGTAGAAATTTGGAGTATGGGAATAAATGAATATGGATGAAATGAATTTGGATCTTGAATCTGTGTATGCACATATTAAGTAGGATATGATAGTTGCAAGTAAGATTATGTATGCAATATATACAAAATGTAATTTATTAAATGTGAATTATTTCATTTTATCCACTTCTGTTTCTTTGCATAACTTAGATTCTTTGCCTTGAGGACATCCATGTGCTCACTACACACCCACACAAATTAATAAAGAGATTAAAGAAAATATAACCATTAATAACTAATTTTTACTTAAGGGCATGATCAGCTTACTCAGTGTACAGTTGGAGTTCATCAACATTTTGCAACGCATAATGATGCATGTCCCATTTTTTATAGTCAACGATCGATACACAACTACTCGATGGAGGTTCTCCAACCTTGGGTTCATGAAATGCAACCAATTCTTTCTTTCTTCCACTGCTGATAGGTGCCCTATGCAAAATTCCACTGCTTCCTCCATAATATAACATTCGACTATCCATCCCTCTTACCGATTGTGATTTCATAAATACCCTTTAAAATTTTCATGTACCTCTCAAATGGGTACATCCATTACTAGTAAACTAAGCCACAAAGTCTGACCTCATTAATGAGGTGCATTGTAAAGTATACTATGATGTCAAAAAAGGATGGTGGGAAGATTGTCTCAAGCTCACACAAAGTTGTCACTAGATGTCCTTAAATTTCTTGTAATTTTGAAGCATCCACCAACTTCTTGCACAAATCCTTAAAGAAGTAGCATAATTTAATAATCACTCCCCTAACTTTGTTTGGAAACACTGAACATATAATGATAGGCAGGAGTTGTTGCAATGCATGGCAATCAGGGGCTTCATCCTTAGCTATTTTAGCTCTTTTATGGAGACAATGCTTTTAAATTTTGAAGAGTAGTCATCTGAGACTTTGAGCTCAGACAGGTTTTTACACACTATTCTTCTCTCCTCTCTATCAAGCGTATAATTTGCCTTCGTAGGTATGTTCCTAAAATGCCCTTATTCTATGGATGCAACCTTCTATTCAAACCCATCTTCATAAGACCCATTGGAGCTGCAAGTCCATCTTTTGTTTATCCTAGGATATCAAGCAAGGTATAGGTCAAACTTTCACACACATTCTTCTCAATGTGCATTACACAAAACACATGGCATAGATGCAGTGATTTCTAGTATGCAAGCCAAAAGAATATTGATTTCTTCTACCAACAACTTCTACAAATTTTTTCACCTACACATTTACTTGATTTCTTCTTTTCCCACAAGACTAATGTTTTCAACCTCTTCCAATACTTGTCATCCTATTAACATCTTTGGAGGTGTCCTTGTCTCTACACTACCATTAAATTCTTCCTTATTAAAATGATATGGACAGTCTCGATGCAACCACCGTCCATGGCTAAGGAATGCCATTTTCCTACCATGTTTAAGTATACTACACATGTTTGATCATCATAGATAGGACAACTATTGTATCCCTTCACGATGTATCTTAACAAATTACCATATGCAGGAACTTCACTTATTGTCCACAATAGTATAGCCTTGAGGGTGAATGACTCTTTCCTGTATGCATCGTATGCTTCAATACCTATGTCTCATAATGTCTCAAGATCAATGATCAAGAGAAACAAGTATACATCCGTGTCATTCCCTGGCTACTTTGGACCCGATATCAACATAATTAACATCGTGAACTTCCTCTTCATGCATAGAGATGGTGGGAGGTTATAACAAACTAATATTGTAGGCCAACAACTATACTTGTTGGTCATAAAACCATGAGGATTAATCCCATTTGCAGATAGTGCAAGTCATAGGTTTCTAGATTCTTTATAAAAATTAGGCTACATGAAGTCTACGAGCTTCTATGCTGGGCTATCTACTAAATGGCCTGAAAAGATATCAGCTACTCTTTCGTTTGCATGCCACAATAATTTCCCCATTGTTTTTGTAATACAAAAAATTCTTTTGAACCTTGGAATCAAGGGAAAGTACCATAGAACCTTTGCAAGAATGTTTGTAACTGTCTCAGTTGAATTCTTCTTTAACTTCCATCTTGACTATCCATAAGTTAAGCATGTAATTTTATCCACGTGCTCTTTCTTGTACAAGATGCAATCATTGGGACACGCATTATATTCTCATACTTCAACCTTAGTGTAGCCATTTCCTCCCATGTGGACCTTGCCAATTTATTATCCTTTCGATAACATCTTATCCACTACTTTCAAGACTTCTGTAAAACCTTGATCTGAAAAACCAAATCTTGATTTCACGTTGTAAATTTTTACTACTATAGACAACTTAGTATAATCTTTACACTCAATGTACAATAGCTCATCGACTTCCTCTAATATTGTTGAATGAAATTGTTCAAGGTCATCCTGGAAGTCATTGCATGCATCTTGAAACATCGGTATAGTTGTATTGTCTACAACACTTCCTACAATGTCTTGATCATATCTTCCAAGCCTTATCGAGGACCTATGCAAAAGTTCTTCTCCATGCCAAATCCATAGCTGATAACTTTCATCGATTCTATTTAAGTACAAGTGTTCTCTATATGCCCTTATAGTTACTTTTTTAAGTTTCCACATTTGGAGCATGGACAGTGCATGGGATTACGATCAACACCTACTCTAAGTGTGAACTCTATGAAATTTTTTATTCCTTCATATTCTTTTGATGTTCTTGTCATAGTCATCAAAACATATTTATCCATTATCTCAAGAAGTTGAAGCAAATCTGTGTGTGGAGACTTGTTAGTCTTGTAAAGATTAGGTTAGGTATTTTACCAAACATAAGGTATACAAGAATTATAAGTATTTAAAATAACTAAATTACATGCATACACACATGTCAAAGTTTTTAATTAACAATGAAAAAAGATGGAAAATATGATACACACATTCAAAAAGAAATTTAACTTTAAAAGGCAAGTTTCTAACCATAACCATGAAAAGATTCTTCAAATATGCATGTGTGTGTGTGTGTATGAGACAAATAAAAAGATACTGACCAAGACTCAAAAATCAATATCCACTACGAATATGCGAATGTAGTTCCAATTCATAGTTGGGATTTGGTTGAGGATAACCACAATGAAAATTCAAATTTATTTAGTGTATAGATGAAGATAGTGGCAAAAAGTAAAGCAAAAGAATGAAATAACACTTAAAATGAAGTACTGACTTTGAAAGTCATTTAATGCAAATGACTTTAAAAGTACTCACTTTTAAAGTTCTTTACAGCAAATGACTTTCAAAATTAATATAGTTTTCACATCAATATGTATATTTTATATTAGTACTTTATAATATCTTACATAAATGCAGAATGAAAATGATATTTTATGATAGTCAATGTTGATTGATGCATTCTTTGCACACACACACACACACACACAAAACCAAACACGTGAACAAGTAAATCAATGCATTTCTTGGATTAATTCCTCATTTAGCATCCTTTTATTACATATATCAAATGTTACATATTATTAGATAATTTTAATACAACATCATGAACAAAGAGCTAATTTAAAACAATTTCATAAAAATCTAGCCCCTAATATTCAGCTAACACCACTCTATGGGGTGAGAGGGTAAAGCTTTAACCTACAACTTCCTCGACCAACATAATAGAAGCATTTCTATTCATCAAACCCTAATTTTGGGTGAGAACCACAAATAGTAATGTTTTCCCTTTCTCCAATAGTGAGGGTTAGAGAGAGAAGCTAGCAGTTATTGTTTGCAATGAAATCATACAATTTTTGTCAAAATCATGAGGAGCTAACACACTTCTTAAGCCCATCATCCATAGTGACAAAACCCATTTGATCTACAAAATGCGAATAGTAAGAGTTGGTAGCAAGAAAGTAATGCATGACAAAAAGAAGTTTTGGTTTACTTACAGTGTTTTTCATGACACAAAAAATCAAAATATACAAAATGAAATGCAAGAAGAGAAAAAGGACACAAGAAAATTTGAGATGACTTCGACCTTTTATAGATGAACAAGGACTTTTGAAGTCATTTGAGTCAAAGGACTTTAAAAGTATATACTTTAGTCTAGTGCAAAGAGGAATTTTATGTGGAAAAGGACTTTTAAGTTGTTTATTTCTAAACGACTTAAAAGTAAATGAATTTTGAAGTCATTTGAATCAAATGACTTTAAAAGTTCTTTTCCAAATAAAATTCCTCTTTACACCAGACCAAAGTATATACTTGTAAAGTCATTTGGAACTAAACAACTGCAAAATTCAATAACTTTTAAAGTTGTTTATTTCTAAATGACTTTAAAAGTTTAGGCTTTTGAAGTCACTTGAGTCAAACGACTTTAAAAGTCCTTTCCCGTGAAGAAACTCCTCTTCGTGCCTGACTTAAAGAAATCGTTTTTGAGTAAATGACTTATGAAGTCTATACTTTTAAAAGTTATTTTTTTCTAAATGACTTGTAAAATGTTTACAAAGTTGGTAGTAAAAAATAATGATTTCTTTATACCGACTTTAAAGGCCTCCTGTGTAGTGGTGGACTGATGTTTGACATGTGTATATCTAGAGAGGAGGAGTCTGACTGGTGTGTTTTAGAACTATGCCTTTACTGGCTTCCTGAAATTTTTGTGCATATTTTGGGCTTTTCATTGGAGATTTCAGACTATGTGATATATGTAATATATCACAAGTTAACTGTAAAATTAGGTCCATTGCATGCACATATACGCCTTTTCCAAGCCAGGAGCTTCCGGCAAGTCTTCATTCCTTTGGAATTGTCTTCCTCTAAGTTATCGTTATATTCTCCATGATTAACTTTAGTTTTCTATTATGACCCATAACCAAAGGGGGGGAGAGAGAGAGAGAGAGAGAAGACTATCAATGGCTGTTCTGAAACAACATTGTGGAAAATTTAGTCTGCCTTGGCTGATCATAGTCTTGTTTGTGTTCCGCATATTAGCTTTACCCAATATAATTAAAGTAGTTACTTCACAAATGCTGCAAGTAGCACGAGGCTATTCAGCAAGTTTTTTACGGGATATCCATCGGTTTAACACATGAAGAAAAAGGGAAGATATCATGAATGAATGCTTAATGCCCAATATCAATCGTTATTGCCCCATAACGATTCGATCCTATGGTCGAGCAAAGCAGCCATCTAATAGCAAACTTCAGATTGAAAATGTGGGGTTCATGCTCCGTGACCACATCTAAAGCTGCGATATTTAATATAGTTCCTCTTAAATTATTTACTTATCGATTAGATCTTTCCCTCAATTAAAAATGAGGGAGCTGAAAAGGATCTAGTAAGTAATCATGTAGTCACATTGGTAACAAATATCTTTGATGTAATCGACTACTCTCTAGTCACAAGACTGGAGGAACTTTCTTCACGACATTCCTGACAACGTGAAAAATATAGAAACAGCTTTTATAGTTCTTAAATCATAAACCCATGTTACTGGCACCATGAGCCCACCAGCTGACTACAGATTCGCTTTTCCTGTGACAGGTTCATAACCATTAATTACACTAATTGCAGCCCTGACGTTCTGTCCAAGTTACACTCCAAAACATCTGTTCTTGGCCTCGTGTGTCACCAATTTATTTATAACTGAACTCATGTTGCCAACCAGCTTTCCCTTCCATCTTAGAAAGCTTTTCCTCCTTGCCAATCTCTAATAGAGGATAAACATTCATATAATCTAATACCCTTAAGAATTCTTTCATGTTTAACAGAAGATATTGAAGAGAACCACCTTGCTTAGTCTTTTCTATTCATTCCCTTGCACAACAGAACTTAGTAATGAGTATATACGTAGTCGAGTCAAAGCAAACAATAAAAATCAAGCGAAAATTATATATATAGCAAGCGCTTACCGATTTTAAACCCAAGAAAGCTGAGTCAAAATAGCACAAAAAGGAAAGAAGAAACCAAAGCTAGACTCGACAATATTTCGATCATCTGTACATGCCAGAAATCTTTCAGCTTTATGCTAATACTCGCACTTGCAATTTGTGAATTGGAAAACACTTGCAAGACGTCGCATTACATCCAACTGAGCTCTGAGAGAAACAATGTAGTCCACAGTTTCTTCATATAAAGATAATTCATCCATCGATTCTCCTCCTGGTATGAGACATTTGAGCACATTGGTCCTTCTGTTGAGCAGTTTTTTAGCAAGTGCAGAGGCTAGAATCCTCTTAGGTGCGTTCTTTCTTATTCTACTCACTGCGTGACTCCTTCTCAAGATCTTCTTGCTCTTCAACCTCTTACATGTGAGGTGTGTGTCACATGGCTTTGTTAGCCTCTCAAATTCTTCACCCAAGATACTCCTCACAAGGGTTTTATTCTTCTCCTGCTGGAAGGCATTATTGATGACTGAACGGCTCCAATTTGATCCATCTCTTGCATAAGCCAAGGCTACATCCGCTGATATCTTGACAGCCCTTCTTCTCTCTATAAAACTCGTGTTCTTAGCTGAAAGCTCATTTTGTTGAAGACCCACCAAGAGTTTCTTGAGAAAGACCTTCTTGAACGAGTTCGAGTCTTGCATGACTGTGATTAGATCGAAGGAGGACAGCTAAATGGTGCAGGTGCCACTCTTCAGAGTGCTAATAAGAAGGGAGGAAGAAATAAGCTTTTGACTTGATCTGGATGTTCTTCAAAAACATGAATGGAGGACGGAGAGGTTTTGATCCGAATCCGTTCAGTTCAGAAGCACGGAATGTGTCTTTAACTGATCTAATCCTGAGAAAATCCCAGAGCAGATAAGGGAGGTAGGAAGGCTCAAACTAAAAGCAAGGAATTATGGGTAATGTTCAATGGCATGGAATGTTATCATTTACTATTTCAAAGATGCAAGCTTCTATTAAAGTTTCTCTACAAGTGTATGACATGTAATTTTGCTGACTGCTTGTTTCAAGGATTCTGAAAACTAAGAGGTTGGAGTATAATGGGATAGAGAGAAGCATGAGAGATAAGGTACAAGGAGGGTCAGGCTTGCAGGGGAGTTGCTGATGGGGGTTTTGAAAGATCCTTCAAGGTATTAGATCTCGTCAAAAGGAAAAAGAGAGAGGGACTGAAAATCAGAGGTTTCACTTGAAAACCCATTTATTTGTTCGAAGTAATGGGTACTGGGGCCTTGAGAGAACAAACACATCACATGCGTGCACATGCCTCCGCGGGCCCACCACCATCTTGTGTAGATGTGCAGACATTAAGAGGAAATAAATCAAATGCTAATGAAGCCCAGGAAATGGCTTCGAAATGGCTTCCGTTGATCTTTTTTCCTTTTCTTTTGTGGTTTCTCTATCAAATTAAAATGGCTCTTGGTCTTGTGGGGTCATTATCAAAACGTCTGGTGTCCTGTACTTTTTCAAAGAAATTACTCTAATTTAGGAAATGAATCTTAACTCTTTCATCCAGACGTTAAAGTAGTATAACCGAGAGATATTAAGCTTTCTTTTTTTTTCGTTTATGTTTCTCTAATATTATTAGTGTATTAATAACAGAAATTTTATTTTAGTGTTTTTACTCGTAACCTATCATAGGAAATGGAGTTGGATTGTTGGGTTGCTTTTATCAAATTTAGGGATGATTGAAAAGTGAGGCTGACAGGATCCGGAAAACATGCTGATGCTGGTGGGGGCTAATGGAAAAATTCGGGGCGTTGGCCTTGCAATATCTCACATGGTCTCCACATGACCTTTTTTAATCGCTAGACCCTTGTCCTGCCTCCACTTCCCATTAATATTTTTCATTCACTAGCTTCCCAATATACTTAATTTCTCTTCTGCAATTAATATTTCAGGAAAATAACTAGCCATGAAAACTTACACCTTTCAATTGGATTCTTCTTCACCTTACATCTGTCTGCAGTAACATTCACATGTGAAATTGCATGAGAAAAGATTTTGTTTTTTCATTCTTGAAATTAACAAAAAGAGAGAGAGAGGTATTCGATAGACTGGACGATAAATCGTAAGATTCGATTCCACTTCATGTCGGGGAGACGTAACGTACTTTGGATACCCTTATTTGCAGGGAACCATTCGACAGTACAAGAAATAACGAGAGAAGAGGAGACGAGGTGAGAAGAGGAGACGAGGTGCATGCTCTCTCTCTCTCTCTCTCTCTCTCTCTCTCTCTCTCTCTCTCTCTATATATATATATATATATATAGCATTAGACTGTGAGGTCGGATGTTAACAACTTCTCAGGACGTGTGTGCGTCCCGGTCGAACTGAGACCTTGTGTACACGCCTGAATGATACACCAAGGTGCGCATCTTGGATGGCATCGTGCGGATGCGTCTCCAGCGCTAGTGCATCACAGCTCCGTGCCGGCCGAATTGGGACCGTGCCCGCACATTGTGCGCACCCAAAGGCCATCCTAGCTGGGCGTGTTTAGGGCACACGTTAGGCGCAGCGTCCCTAGGATGCTCTAGCTCAATGGAGCTGGATCTAAACCTGGCTTTCCCTGGCGATTTCTGGCCGGGAAAACTAGAGAGGGGAGAAAAGGGTCTTACCTGGCAGTAGTAAGAGGGTGCCCATCGCTGGTGGCTGCAGTTTCTCCATGCCTGCAGGAGCTCTAGGCTGAAGCAACTGGAGAAGAAGGGGAAAGAGATGCTCGGAGGGAGAGGGGGAGAGGGCTTTTATAGCCAATGAAGGTGGTGCCGTCCCATGGCGGTGCCGCCATTTTTCCAATGCTGCACTGCACAAAGGTGGTGCTATGTGTCAGCCAGAGGTAGGGGATGACCAGGGGCGTGTCGTTAGTAAAACGACCCCCTGTGTTTTTAGTCCTTGGGCTTTGTAATTTCAATTTACAAAAATGCACTCTATCTTCAAAAGTCCATAACTTAGTCATACAAACTCCGTTTTTAGTATTCTTTGAGGCGTTGGATTCCATTTCGAGCTTAGAATCTAATTATATAGATATTTCTCATAGATTCCTTTGTTTCCTATTTTTATGAAAATAAAACATTTATCCACCTATTAATTATATATGAATTACTAAAATAACTAATCTATAGTAATTTAGTAAAGGACAAACATGTGGTTGATAAAGTGATACAAAAATAGCTTAAAATTTTTGAGTTATTACATCATTACCCCTTCAAAGAATTTCGTCCTCAAAATTCCACAAATTATTACCTTCAATTGGTGAATGTATTCTCCCTTAGGACTCGGACTAAGAAAATTTCTTTGCTTCATTCCATAATTCTCTCATCTAATCCCTCAATTGCATCAATAACAAGAGGAGTTTGTCCTTAAAATTCTTTTCATGTTATCTTACAACCAATTCCAGGTGCATTCTCAATTTATCATCCTCATAATTCCTTCCAGAAGGGCCTTAAATGTCTCTGAAATTCAGCATATCCTTTTTTGCCTACTTTAAGTACTTAAGAGCCACTTCTACTGCGTACTCTGATACTTAGTCCCTCTCTTGCTAATTTATCAATACTGGTTTATAATTGTATATAACTACTTGAATAGTATCGGACAGTCTCCTTTTCCTCTTGTCCTTTATCTAGTGATCTTTTAATTATTAAAGTCTCCTCCTTAAGGTTAATTGCACCTTGCTGGTAAGAGCCCCAAGGGTTTACATTCTTTCTATTATGTCTCACTTTGCTTCATATTTTCTTTAAGCAACTTCTATCATTGATACAGTATTACTTCTTATCTCTTTATATCAATAAAAGCTTTTTCCCATACCAAATCCTTTAGTTGGAAAGGCATTTCAATACTAGTCTCTAAACTTCGAGTTCTAACTGTCTTTCACCTTTCATATATCACTTGATTCCTCAACCAATGTTTACATTCATAATAGAACCATGAAAACAAATCAAGTAGCATCTTCCCTCAATGATACTAGTGCATACTACAAATATGATCTCCTAACTATTATTGATTTCCATCAGAGAATTTTCTTCTCGAAGAATTTATTCAAATCATGTCAAATGTTTATGGTGAATCTATTATCATAGATCAAATGTTCTCATTTAGAGGCTTAATTCACATAAAATTGTCATTAGATTTTCAGTAATACTCATACTCATGTCAAAAGTCTCTTATCTCTAACAGAGTCCACTTACTATGTTCATGGTTGAATCCATTGCCATTATCCTCCTTAAATTTTCCTTGCTTGATGATTTTCTTCGGTATTTTTGAGACCAAAAGTTCTATACATATAATTGCCATCTCAATCTAGTAAAGTTAACCCTGAAAATTACTTCTACTTATCTTCTTCGGCTGATCTTTGTACTTAATACGTGCATATAACAAATACATTTTTGTCTAAAGGTCTATTAAACATCACATGTTAGATATTACTATATAGTGTGACATCTATCTTAACTTTTCTCCTTCCATTTCCTATATCGATACATTATTCAATCACTCATCAAAGGTATTGTCAGCAACCATTAAGTCTCAATTGTCAGGAGGTATCGTAAGCGGGGGTTCTCTCAATTTTCTCAAACTTTGTCTTTCACATATCACCTCATACTTATTTTAGCAATAATAAACATCTAATATGCTATTATAGCAATCTGTGCTGAACTATTAGAGCAACAATACACACTTAAGCATAGAGCATCTTCCTATACATAGAAAAAGAATTTGTTCGATTACTTGCATATACCTTCCCAGATTTATAGGCTACAAGCTCAAAGGTCTCTAAAGCGAGCGGTGCTTAACCGCCCTTCCTTCCAATCCAAGGTAGTAGCATACCTTCCAGACCCCAAAGTGACCTCTATCACCTATCATAGAATCTATTAAGGTCTAGAAATATCAGCAATTGTAGTCATTATCTTAGATCATTTCCCATTTCACCTCTGTCTTAGTTGTTATTGAATCTATTGTACTTTTAGATCCTCAAATGACTTAGGAAAAACTCATGTCTAAGTACCCATAACATTCTTCATTAGTTAGGCTACTATCTAGTAGATGTTATCATGGTTAATTAGATATGATTTGAATACCTTAGTTTAATCAACATCATTCTAAAGATAACATCACTTAATTCTATTTGCTCTCCCAATTTGTCTCGATACTATCAGGGCCTCAAGTTGATCCTTGATGATATTCTCATTGATGAAGATCGATTGGACAAGTTACTATCCTCGCCCTTTAATTCTCGTTATAACTTCACTCAATCATATAATGGCAATGTAGGGTATTATCAACTTCTCCTTTTCATGGACTTCATCCACTGGTGTTTCCTCATAAACTAATGGATCTGATAAAATTCTGATATCACGATATAGGCATCAAACTTATTGTAAAATTAAATTCCTAGTTTCTCACTGGCCTCATTTTCGACACTCTACTCAAAGACTGTATTTTCTGCTGCTTTATCTTTATTATACTCTTTTATCAAAATACCACCAACTCGACTACTATTATTCCCTCAAATTGGGATGATTCATCTTTCAATTTGGCAATATGACTCAAGATGAAAGATCTTTGATTCTATACTTCTCTTTCCTATCCTCCATAAATCATGATTTTCTTATTTTGACTATTCAACATCCATCAAATACTTGTGCTTACATCTCTCTCTCTCTCTCTCTCTCTCTCTCTTATTATTATTATTATTATTATTATTATTATTATTATCCCTATTATTATTATTATTATTATTAGTCCTTAGTCAGTATCCTCCCTTCATCTACTTAGATCAATGTCTCCACATCTACACGTCAAACATGATAAACTTAATACTTCTAGGAAGATGTTAAAATTTTCTAATATCATCAAAATCATTAATTGTTTGTATTCTCAATAAACCATGCAGTGTCTCAACAATTACATTGACATTTTGTTCATACTATACTTCTCTTATAAGTTCATCTCATGATCTTGATCATACTATACTTCATGTCATGATCAATCTATCATCACAGATCTGTCATCCCCATTGGATTATCGTCAAAATCTTCTAATAACTATGTTAAAATCAAATTCTTTATCATTCTTCTCAAATTTAGTCTTTTACATCCTCTATCATATTCATGTTGTATTCCTGTTGATAATATATCAATTATTGTACTCATCGTCTAATCTTCTCTGTTATAGTCAGGTTGTCATTGTAAGATAGTCATGTGCTTGTCATAAAGTTCCAATTAAGTCATCCAGAATTGAGCTAAGTTCTTCAGGATTCTCACTTTGATTGATGTAGTACAAGTTAGAGTTATCTCTTAAGGATTCCACTGGTATCATCTTGTATTCTCATTCCTCATTCTCACCATAATCTTATTCTCATATGCTAGTTTCCTTATTTGCACTACTACACAACAATCCTTAGCCCTTAAGTATGTTAGACTAGAGTTTTGATAGGATTTGAGCCATCCAATACCTAAGTATTTGCTAGATCTATCTCCTTTGCATCTATTTATTTATGGTGTATTTCTTTGTGATATTGCTATTATTTCTTATTTATTTATACTACCTTTCCTTAATTGTTCCAGTTGTATATGACTTTTGGACATGCAGGACTAGCTATGAAAGGATAAAACTGGGCTCTGATACCTATTGTGACGACCCAGGTTTTCACATTCATTTTTAAATGCAAAATTAATTCCTAGGGTGGGATCAATCCCTATTTGAAAACAATTTTATAAAAACAATGCAATGCAGTGGAAAAATCTTTTATTTTAAATTCATTTTGGAAACCCCGAGTATCATTTGATTTCAAAATGAACAAAGTAGTTTTGAAAATTTCAGTAACCATAAATGTCTTCCCAAGTCTATCTAGTCACAGCTCGCAGTCCAACTATAGTAATTACAAATACATGTCCAAAAGGTGGATCATATACTTACATTTATACTTGTCTTCTCCTCATTCTCTTGAGCGTAGTACTAACATTTTCTGATACTTCTTCTAATCCTTTTGGAGCTAATATGTAAAAATAATATTTTTGGGTGAGTATTCCTCATACTCAGTAGGTGACCTAATACCACTATTTGGAAAACACGGCATGCAATATGCATGGTTTCAAAAGAGGCTTTCCATGTAAAACATCGTGCAATTTCCTTTTTTATAAACATCCATTTTTATGCATAAATCATAAGCTTGTTTGCACATTTTCAATCATGGAATATTTTATCGAAATCCAATAATCAACAAATATAAATTATTACGAAAATCATAGAGTAATGATTACTCAAATCCATGTACTAAGATCTCAGCAAAAACATCAAGCTAATTAGTCAATAAATCATGAGCTGATCATAATTATGATATTCTTAAAATAGTAGTAGGTCAAAGCAGATGATAGCATCACTATAGATATCATGCACATGGATCTCTCAGCAAACACATCAAGACGATGGGTTGGTGAACAAACTGGTCACGAGTACTCATATACGACAATCTCAATGCTATATGCATATCGATAAACCTGAAATCATAGGGCCAATGATGCTCACGATCAGCACACAGCTGGAATCGTGTGTCTCTGATATCTAGAGACTAACCCACCATAGCCTCCACGGCGACTATGGCTGTCCTCGAAAAGGGTGTCGTCAACACCTCCAGTAGTCATCCCTGTTTACCACAATAGTCGAGGAAGGGACAATGCCATTTTCGCAGCGATACCATCCACTTTTTGTGGTAGAGGCCGGGAGGCTAACCCCGTACATAAACAACCTCTCGGCATAGTGCCCACTAGGTTCAATAGCCTAAAAAGCATATATAAACAATCCAAATCTAAATCACCATAAATCATATGATCTATGTAATGAGTTCCAAAACATGCGAGCAATGCATATAAATATGCATATATTTCGAATCTCAATCATTACAAATCGTGCAATTTATGCAACCAGTTCCAAAACATGTATGCAATGCCTATATAAAGACTATTTACCAAATATGCAAGCAATTGCATACAAGCTCATAAGGAAAATCTGCATACTCATTAGGAGAATATCATATTGCATAAAGCATACTAAACATGGATATCAGGAAATGCATTTGAAAACTTAGTAGTATCAGACTACCTACCTCAATCGTTGTCACTTAGCTCAAGTTTCTCTTTAATTTGAATCTTAGAGTATCCTTTGTGAGGTCATGGATATTATTTGGACATAAGAATCCAATTATTATTTCCTATTCTTTATACATTATTAGTAGATTCACAAATCAATGACTTCAACGGCTAGATCTACACTATAGGCTATAGATCTCTGATTCATGGGTTTCTAATGGTTAATTATGTTATTTAGGCTTGATTTTGGACTAATGATGTCCTAAGACATCAAATAGATCAATTAATGAGATTCGATCATAGTTGATATTGTAGATCCATGAAATCTCTATGGTTTTCAGGCTATAGTCATAGTAAATAGTCTTCTAATCCTAACTTTTATAGTTTCATTAGGTCCACATCATCAATACAAATGCAATAGTTCTTTTAGATCATCAATCAGAGTTATATATCCCTCTTAATTTCATTTTTAGTGTTGAGAATCCACGAACGAACCAGATTTGTCCATCCGGGCCCGCGGTTCACTGCTCCTAGGATACGTGCTCGTCTCGGTCCAACCAAGACCATGCTTGCATGCTTGTACATGCCAAAATGACATGCTAGGGTGTGCATCCTAGATAGTGTCGTGTGGACGCATCTTCGGCCTGGGCGCGCGCGCACCACAGCTCCCGGGGCAATCATGCATCCCGATTGAACCGGGACTGCTCCCACATTGTCGCCCATGCCCGAAGGCCGTCCCAGTGGGGCATGTGTTAGGCACTGCATCCTCGGGACACTCTGGTTTGATGGAACAGGATCTAAACCCATCTTTCCCTTGCGATTCCCAGCCAGGAAATACGAGATTCGGCATGGATCTAGGTCGGAAGAGAGGGAAAACTAGAGAGGGGAGAAAAGGGTCTTACCTGGCAGCCTGAGAGGGTGCCCATCGCCGGCAAGTGCAGTTTCTTCACGCCTTCTGGACACCCAGGCTGAAATAGCTGGAGAAGAGGAAAAAAAAAACGATGATCGGAGTGAGAGGGGACAGGGCTTTTTATAGCCCATGAAGGCGGTGCCGCCATTTTTTCCGATGCCGCACTCTAAGGGCGGTGCTGGAAGTTAGCTGGAAGGGAAGGTGGTGAGGGAGAAGACAACGATGGAGGGGGGTGTCATTATCAAAACGACCCCTATGTTTTTTCGGCAATATTGTTTTTAAATTTAATTTACAAAAATGCCCTCCATCTTCAAAAGCCCATAACTTGGTCATACGAACTCCATTTTCAGTGTTCTTTGAGGTGTTGGATTCCATTTCGAGCGTAGAATCTAATTATGTAGATATTTCTCATAGATTCCTTCATTTCCTATTTTATGAAAATAGAATATTTATCCACCTATTAATTATATATGAATTACTAAAATAACTAATCTATAGTAATTTAGTATGGGACAAACATGTGGTTGATAAAGTGATACAAATATAGTTTAAATTTTTTGAGTCATTACATCATTACCCCCTTCAAAGAATTTCGTCCTAGAAATTCCACAAATTATTATCTTCAAGTTATTTGTCTCTTAGACAACCTCTTGATGAGCATATTTCTCCCTTAAGAGTTCCTTAGGGTTCGAACTAAGAAAAAGTTCTTTGCTTCATGCCATAATTCTCTCATCCAATACCTCAATTGGGTTAATGATTTGAGAAATTTTGTCCTTAAAATTCTTTTCATGTCATCTTGCAACCAATTCTAGGCACATCTTCAATTTATCATCCTCATAATTCCTTCCCTAAAGGGCCTTAAATGTATTTAAAATTTGGCATTTCTTTTTTGCCTACTCTAAGTACTTAAGAGTTGCTTCTGCTGTGTACTCTGATACTGCATTCTTTACTTACTCCTTTATCAATATTGGTTTCGCATTGTAGTTCATCTCATTCCTATCGAGTTTATCTAATTAATATTGACAAATCCTTAGATGACCGTACTCCTCTAATCATGTAAAAAATTCCTCTACACTACTTTGATACTATATCATCTTATTTCTTATCTTTCATTTTGAATAGTAGAGGATAGTCACCTTTAAGTTCCTTAAAAGCCGTGGTACTAGAAGGGTTAATGATCCAAAATTTTGTACTTTTCTATATTAGCAGGCAATATAATCACCACATATTCATAGGAAGAGAAGAACAAGAATGAAGAAGACAGGATTGCTTGCAGTTATTGAGAAGAATTGCTATATGATGATCAAAAGGCACAAGCAAGTTAGGTTTTCTCAGCTAAAGTGAGGAATTTGAACTCAAGGGAAACAACCACGGGTTCTAGTCTAAAGAGCAACATTAAGTAAGAGACTGACTATCAAAATCATTGACAAAATAGAAATGTCAAGGATTAACATTCTTTATCAACTAATTTAAATGATGAAGTATTAAAACAATGTAGCTTGATCACTGTGTATAGACTTGGATGCACTAAGCAGCTTCTAAATAGGTAGCCTAAAGACATTTGACAAGAACCTTCTTGTTTAAGTTAGAAATGGAAGACGAAATAAATCATGGAACATCCTACATAACAAACTAGATTAGCTGAACATATGGTTTATATCTATCATCTGTATCCTTACTATTGTATAAAACAACAAATTTCTGAAACTGAAATTGCAAACTTTAAGATCCAACACTAATAATGAAAATTTATTCGTATATGAAAACTTCAAGATTGCAAATTTGATACAAATAGTTTACATGAAGTACAAATCTAATACAGTCAAAGACAAGTTGAAATGACACCGAGATTACAAGTTTTTCGCTCAAGAAGTACATATTTAATACAACCCTATGAACATCAGATAGAAGTTTAGCAAGAAGACCTCTAAGATTTCTGCCTGTTATACACTACATAAGCTCCAACTCATACACCTATATATGACTCCATAGGTACATATTTGTAGAAACTTCAGTCACCCTTCCCCAATTGCATGTCTAACTATTTCCAGATCTTAATATGAGCAAATAATGTAAGCTTCCTTTGTCGCTAGAACCAACACCCAGATCTAATAAAACTAAGCCTACCATGTTTAGATGATGATGTGCAAGATCTCAAGTGCTATTAAGATTGCCCATGTTCCTTACAGCCAACTCAAGTCCATGGCTTCCAACAATAACTTTAAATCCACACACAGAGAGTGCTTTATGTAAGCACAACAAAAAAGTGTGTGTGTATATATAAGAGAATATAAGTGACATTTGATTAATCCACCAAGATAGATGACTTGCTCCAATAATCGAACATTCTTTGGGAATAAGATCTATTTGATTATTCAATGTGTTGCAGTTATTTTCAACTTTTAAACATTTAGTAACAAAGAAATCACTACATTAGCTTGAAAAGTTAATTCTAAGGAGTCTAACGATATACAAAGAATTCAGGCTAGTTTTTCTAATTACCCATCAAATCAAAATAAGACATTATAACAAAAAATTAAATGCTAAATGGTGATGAACATAATACTCCCAATTTAACAAATAACTTGAATACAATTTAAATAGTCTTCTGCTTGGACACTCAATAGATGTCTTAATCCATGAAAGAAGAGCTATCATTGAAATTAACATAGAGAAAAAGTAAGAACCTATATAGAAACTTTTATCCCAAGCTGCTCCAACAAAAGAGTTATTGAAGTAACAGGCATCTCCACAATTCATATAAGAGAGGGGAAACCCTTGTTATATGCTTATCATTGGTTTCGAGCCTCTATGTAGAGAATGGAAACCCTCAAACTTCTTTCCTGAAAATATTGAAAACTAAGAGATAGCTTTGGATGACTGAAATTCAAAAAGTGAGAGAGGTTCTTACAATTTAGATGAGAATAGGGGATTTGCTTCAGAAGTTCAAGTGTCAATTATGGTAGAGGGAGATCTATTATGAACCTCATTGGAAAAGGGAGAATGGGAGATCTACTCCAGAATGGGGTGTCTATTGTGAACCTAAATCCAGGATTGAGAGAGAGAGAGAGAGAGGTTCTTACAATCTAGATGAGAATGGGGGATCTACTCCAAAAGTTCAAGTGTCTATGATGTCAAAGGGGGATTTATTGTGAGCATTAATAACAAAGGGAGAATGAGGGATTTGCTCCAAAATGGGGTATCGATTACAAACCTCAATCTCTCTAGGGTTGCATGGTAAAGGGAGAGAGAGCAAGTGTGAGACAGAGAGTGAATACGAGAGTGAGATTGAGAGATTGAGAGGAATAGCTTATCTAGAAGTGCGAGCAAGAGTGAAACACAAAGAGATTGAGAATGATGCCTAGAGAGATTGAGAGGTGATAACTAGCCTAAAATTTTTTGTTTTGCTGCTTAATGTTTTTGCAATTATCAAATTGTAAAAGGACATGAATACACATTGTAACCTGAAAACATTGATAAAATATTAGTTTTATTCATTATGGGTTTTCAACAATAATATCACTGGGTTTTTTCTTGTGGGTTTTAATATTCCACCAAGGAGCTCGTAGTTGCACAAAATCCCTAAAATTATTGTGTTTAATATATATGACTATTTGGAGTACAAGTATGTTTTAGTGATCTAGATATTTCATCTTACGGGTCTGTCTTAAGTGTGTAATTACACAAATCTAATCCATTGCATTGTCCTAGACTTCGTTGGTAAAATTGGTTTTTCTATATATCCCTTCTTCCTTCCAACAATGTATCTATTATATAGTAAGTTAAAAATGTTTATTTGACCGCTTGAATCCTATTTTTTCTTGCACAATGTATTTTTTCATTTTTTAGTTGTTTTTTAATTTTTATCTTATATCATTAGTTGGATAAATGACCCTTAAAGAATTTCCTTTATAGACCTTTTTCTCTAAGCCACATTGCATTTTTGTTGAATGTAATTCTAATTTTAATTGAATACTTTCTTAACTAGTAAATCCCTAAATCTCTTTAGTTCTCTAAGCTTTCTTATTTTACCTCTAATTCTAACAATATACTCTCCTCATATTATAATATAATATATTTTATTATTTATATAAGTGGAGCCTTAAAATTCATTAAGTTTCCTTTTACTTTTCTATAACCATGTTCTTTTTTCTTTAATATATTCTTTCTTTCTCATTATTCCTCATAGTTAACTTTTCTATTTTTTCTCTCTCTTTTTTTAATGTATCAATATATGAAGCTAAAAGATTTTTTTAGCCATCATTATTAAACAATTCTAAACATTTAAATTTATTTAAACATAAATCCCACTTACATCAATGGTTACAATAAAT
Source organism: Warburgia ugandensis (assembly GCA_035236585.1). Taxonomy (NCBI): domain Eukaryota; kingdom Viridiplantae; phylum Streptophyta; class Magnoliopsida; order Canellales; family Canellaceae; genus Warburgia; species Warburgia ugandensis. Next base: position 43,775,476 of record CP141127.1, on the reverse strand, counting down.
GAAAAATAGGCACTACTACATAGGAGGCTTTTAGAGTTGGTTAAAAACAATAATAGAAGTTGCTTAAAAAGTGACTTCTATCAAGTCGACTTTAAAAGCTGATAACTTTTTTAAGTCATTTAGATAAACAACTTTAAAAATCAAGGACTTTTGAAGTCGTTTAACTAAACTTTTAAAGTCATTTAGCACAAAAGCCTTTAAAACGATGGAACTTTTGAAGTCATTTAGTGATAAATGACTTCAAAGCTATTGTACTTTTGGACTACTTTTGAAGTCGTTTAAAATAAACAACTTCAAAAGTATGGTATTTTTAAACTCATTTATATTTAAACAACTTGAAAAGTACTCCAAAACCATAGTTTTAAAGTCGTTTAGCACTGTAATGACCCCAATTTTTGTAATATTAAAAACCCATAAAAAGTTCAGTTTTAAAGATAAGGGCATTTTGGTCATTTCACTAGTTTCCTTGACTCAACCCAGGAATTTGGTCCTAAAAGTAGTTCCATTAGATGCGTCTTGGAAAAAGGAATCCAACAAGACCAAAATCACCCAAAACGGAGCTAAAATGAGCAAGATATGGCCCTTTGAAGTTCAGGGGCAAAACTGTAAAATTTATAAAAAATGACTTAACCTGAAAAACACAGGTGCCCGTTTTGATACGGGCACCCCGTCGTCTTCAACCTCCTAGAGGTTTCTGGAACGGCGGTGTTTCAAGGAGATACCACTGCCATTCCAGAGGATTCCCCACCGCCATTCAAAGGTGTTTAGAAACCCTCCAAAACCCTCTTTTAAAGCCCTATAAATAGAGCTCTTGGGTGCCTCTAATGGCAGCCCAAAACATGGGAGAAAACCCGTTGAGGAGCAGTGACCTAGAGGAGAAAACGTGAAGAGAAAACCCACCACAAAGCAGGTACGCACAAAAAATCCCCAAACCCATCTCACCCACAGTCCTAGGCTCGGTTTCCCTAGGTTTTTGCATGAAAAACCATGGAGAATAGGCCTCTAGGGAGCCACCAAGGACCCTGGGATGTCCCCAGGGCCGCACTAGTTCCTCAGGGACGAACCAGGGCATCCCAAGGACGCCCCGGTCCCCCAACAACGGAGACGGCCACTCTAGACGAGACGCATCGAACGCGTCTGAAGAGAAAACCAACGGGCGCGTCCGTGGACGCGCCCACTAAAGAGGAAGACGCCTAAGAAAAGTCGCGCGCGTCTGCAGACGCGCCCGCTAAGGCGCGTGCTGCAGATGCGCAGTGCACTAGCGAAGTGTCATTTTTTTGGTTGTTAAGGAAGTTTGGGCGCACGTCGCAGACGCGCAGCGCCCTAGCATTCCTCCCTTTTTGTCTTTAAGACTATATGTACATACAATGTTAAAATGCTTATAACTTGAGATCTAGAGCTCCGATTGAGGCGCCGCAAAAGGCGTTATGTCCGTATCGACGATGCGGACACATCCAAACCATAAAATACCTAATCAAGGCCTAATAAAGGTAGGCCATGACCCTTAGAATAGGATGATGGCGCGTGACCACTAGAACTTTGGAAAAATGAGAATACCAAGGCCTAATTAGGACCTTAGGACACCCATAGGCATGGGGATGGACCCCTAATGCCTAAGTAATAAGACCCAACTGCTCTAAACCCATCAAAGATAGGTTAAACTAACCTTGAGTCCCCAAACCATGTTCAGGAGCGTACGAGGACAAGAAGGTTAACGCGACCTAGTCAGGTAGGTGCTCTATCACTATTAGATTCCTTTAAAAGATCTATTATTGTTTTGAGAACATATGTTATAAGTATATGACTTGTTAGCATGACTTGATTCAGCATGCATATGATAAACATTTTGTACATAGACATGTTTCGTAAAAGATTGCATATACATTATGCACACATATGTTTTGTAAACAAGTGCATACATTGCATGATTTAAGTACTTGCAAAGATTGCATGTCCTTGAGGGTTGCCAAAAGACACTGGAGTGCCGAGGGCCAGGCAGTTGTGAGGGACCCAAAGAGGACAGGTTTTGAAAAATACATTGTGCATGTATTGCCAAGACATGTGCTACATGCATGGGTTGCATGATAAGTGTAGCCTTGACCGATGAGGGCGGGCTGATGAGGGCGGGCCAACGAGGACGGGCCGATGAGGGCAGGCCAGAGAGAGCTGACAAGGCTTCTAGGCTGGTAGGCTTCTAGGCTGGCAGGCTTCTAGGCTGTCAGGCTTCTAGGCAGGGTTATGACTTTGAATGCAATACTAGCATGAGCAGATTTTATGCATTTCATGAATGTTTTGCAACTGATTTCAAAAATTGCATGATTTATGACGAATGAAGTGTCATATGCCCCGTGGAGGTATATGATCCTGTGTCCCTAGGTACCTGAGGACCACACGGCGAGGAGGTCGTGGGCATAGTGGGACCCTATGGTTTCGTGGATTTATGTGCATTACATATGGCATGATATAAGGTTGGTCGACCATACCATACTAGAGGTCCATGAGTTGGACTCCATGAAGCATCTATTGCATATCACGATGACATCATATATATATGATACTTTCACCTTTGGATTATGTGATCTTTTAAGTTATAAGAATTTTAGTTGATTTTGGATTCTTATACTGATATTGAACTCGAGTATTCAAACATACGCATGTTTTGAATGAGCATATGATTTTGAAACATCTCATGTATTTATAAAACTAGTAGTGATAGGTCCTACTGAGTATATTATATACTCACCCAATCCTTAACATTTTTCAGACATCAGTAAGTACTCAAGGACAGGATACGTCCGTATATATCATGGTTCAAGACAGCTTAAAGAGGACATCTATGTTAGTGCTATGAGCAAGTGAATCCAAAAGGAAACAAATACACATGTAAGTAAGCTCTCAACCCTCTGGACATGTGTTTGTACTTAGTTACAGTTGGGCTATGCATTGTGACTGGATAGACCTGAAGAAAAAGCATTTGTGATTTTTAAAGTTGTTCAAAAACTACCTTAGTTGTTGTGAAAACAAATGACACTCGGGGTTTTCAAAATGAATTCCAAATAAAAGATTTTTCCGCTGCATTGCACTATTTTCAAATCGGGATCCCACCTTAGGAATTTAGATTTTTCATCTAAAAATGCATGAGAAAACCCGGGTCGTGACAAGCACTAAACAACTTCAAAAGTGCCATAGTTTTGATGTTGTTTGTGCTAAATGACTGCAAAAGTATTGAATTTTTGAAGTCATTTAAGGCTAAATGACTTTAAAAGTAAGCACTTTTGAAGTTGTTTTTGTCTAAACGACTTCAAAAGTGCCATAGTTTATAAGTCATTTGTTCTAAATGCATTTAGGACTAGATGACTTCAAAACTATGCAAAATAAGACTTTTGAAGTCGTTTTTTAAAGTCGTTTGGGTCTAAAAGACTTCAAAAGTCTTTTTTTTTTTCATTTGTGACATTTCTGTCACTATCACCTGTATACAATTCAATATTGTTCCTAATCTTACAATCTTTATTCATATAAAAAAAACATATATTCATTTCACATTGGGTACAAAAGATCAAAATTCATTATTATGCATCCACATTTATCTTAAGAAATAACAAAATGAGAGACCACAATACACATGTACTTCATTTGTAAATCTATACACATTCACATTTACTTTCGCACTAAGTTATCGTCATTCATCATTTTATAAAAGTTATAATTCTATGAATATATTGAAGACCAACTCCTGTATTCACTTTAGTTACAAGTTCCAAATTTGCTTCATCCATACTCATTTACTCCCATAATCCACACTAAATTACCTTCATTTATTATCCCATAAAAGTTAAAAAATTCAATAAATATATTGAAAACCAACTCCCATATTCACTTCACTTACAACTCCCATACTCATTTACTCCCATGCTCTAAGTTTGCACTCATTCATCACTTAAGAAAATATATATATACTTCAAGCTACTCCAAGTGTTTTAATTGAAATTCAATACATACTTAACCCATTCCCTTAGTATTTCATTGATGTTTACTTTGGAGTAACTCTTTTTGTTTGCCTAATCAGAAAGCATAGTAGCTTATAATGGAACATATTCAATAAAGGTCATAGTCTTTTAGCTGGATCCATAACAACTGTGGGAAAATATAAGATTATGAAATGTAAAAGTGTCTTACCTTTCTTAATGTTGAGTTACCTATTTAGTGATCAGTGTCTCATGCACTTACAGAAATTGATTCCTACCAGGGTTGATCTTGTGGCTAAGTTGGTCTTGTCTTTTTAACCCAACCTTAATGTTGTAGGTTACTTTAATCCCAACTTACCTATTAAAAGAAGAATATATTCCTTATTCTGATATTTTCTCCAATTTTGGTCCATCATGAGCTCCCTTCACAACCACTATAGTCTTGGAAAAGACTTGGTTTAATTAGTTTGCTTTAACTTTAGGCTCAGATAGTGAGCTTGTGAGTTGTACAACTTGAACCATCAATTAATAGATCTTTGGGCAAGAATTGTCTATCATCTATATTCACATGGAGACGGAGAAAAGGCACTAGCAATCATGTTTCATAATGAGACTTATAGATAATAAAGAATGGAAAGTAGAATCGCTAGAGCATGAGTCTTAATATAGTAAAATCATCTTTGATTTACTAAACTATCATATGTCAAGTTATAACCCTAATCCTATAAGACCATAGATAATCCATTTGATCATGATTTTGACATTCTGTTTGAGATGGAAGTGTTTTCTATCACTATTTTGTGGGATTTGTAGTACTATTTGAGAATGGACTTTTAATATTCCTTTACATTGGATTAAGGATTTGTAGTAACTTCTTACAGTACTATAATTGACATGTAGGTGGGAGGCTCCTTTTTCTTCCATGATCAAGATTTTATATACATCTTGTTGCAAAGAGAGAATTGATCCTCGTTTTGTAAAACTAGAACCAATATTTAGATGCACAAAGATAATGTGTGGTGACCGTCAAAGGTAAGAATTAGTTGGGGATGATTTTAGAGAGATCTAATTGAAAATGCATTTTATGAAATGTAACATGACCTTTAGATATTATTTTGCTAACCTTTGAATGTTTTATTCAATACAATAGCTACAAAAATAAAGTATCATCAATTCGCTATTTATATCACCTGTTCAATGTTACATTTTCGTAATCAGTATTATTAGCAATGAGCCGATGAATCTGGTGATAAAGATAATCATGGTCCCATATATAGTGTAAACAATTTCTTGTGTCCTTGTTTTAGTTTTATGTTTGACGATTGTTTATATAGTTATTTCAACTAAGATCTTTCACTTTGAAATTGGTTATGTTATATTTTAGTTTTAGATGTTGTCTACATGCTTGTTTTCAAGTTTTCTCGTTATTGTTGGAATTAAGTGTAGAAACTTATTTCAAATATAAGGATGATCAAATGAATAATAAAAGTTGTTAAACTAACATAACTATGAACTGGTCTTAGAATTAAAACAAAGAAACATTGAAGAAACATGAATAAGCCATAAACATGGGTGGAAGACAAATTTTGTTGAGGAAAATTGTGATGAGACATGAAAATAGCAACAATAAAAAGGATAAGTTCATAAATATGGACGCATAAGTTTCTAATAATCATTGCCTTTGAAAAAAATGTTTATAATAATTAAAATAACAAACTACAAGCAAGATATACATTGAAAGTAAAAAATAAAAAAAAGCATATAAAATGGAGAAGAAAGCGCATTACTCTGGTGTAATAGATGCATAAAAATAAAATACTATGTTACCATATAATCTATCAATAAAAAAAAGAAACACTATTTAAAAAATAGAAGAATGAAAAAGTAAAGTTCCTACAAAATAAAAAACAAGTCTCTTAGAATCTTGTTGAGAAAATGTATATTGATGAATATAAATATTAAATGAAAATATTAGTATAGATATCACTTCTAAACATAAAATCCTCAAATTTCTCTAATTGAACCTATATTGATTCATACTCTTAAGGATTTTTCTTCTTCCCTTTTGTTTTTCTTTTGTGGTTGAATGTAGTAGATGCATATGGTATTTATGTTTAAGTGCCTAAAATTGTAGAACTCTTTATGAAATGACAAAATCAAGTCAAAAGTGAGGTTCACGGTATTTGTGTAGGAATAACAAACTACACTCTATTTCTATCCTATATTGGTGGTTTTGATCCATATCAGCTTATACATATAGTAGATGTGCTATTAGACTAGTGGATTGTAATGACTCAAAATTTTCAATATTATTATATCACTTTTACAACCATGATCAATCATGATGTTTGGTTTGTTTATTTTGGGAATTAAATACACTTAAATCACCTTAATAGGTGGATGGATGTTTTATTTTAATTAAAATATGAAACTAAGAAATTTGTGAGAAAAATCAATATCATTAGATTCTACACTTGAAATGGAATCCAACACCTTAAAGAACACTAAAAACGGAGTTCATATGAAGAAGTTATAAGTGTTGAAAGATGGAGGGCATATCTGTAATTTGACTATAAAACAAAAAAAGGCCTAAAAATGCAGGGGGTCGTTTTGATAACGACACCCCTGGTCGTCCCCTACCCCTGGTTGTCCCCTACCTCTGCAAGGTGGCGATGGAAGAAATGGGGGCACCGCCATTGGGTAGCACCGCCTTCACAGGCTTTAAAAGGCCCTTCTCCCTCTTCCTTTGATCACATCTTTTCCCCATCTTCTCCGGTTGCTACAGCCTAGGGTTCCAGCAAGTTTTTCATCTGAAAACCCCTCCTCTATGATTTCCAGCACCGGCCTAGGTCCTTCCTTTGGGCCAGCCATTCTTCTCTCTCCTTTTTCCCGCATTTTTCCTCTGGTTTCACCAGAAAACTAGGTTTTCCTTCTTTGTGTGTTTCTGGCGTATAGGGCTTGGACGACATGGAGAAAAACATAGAATCTCTACACTCTTCCCCTACCCAGGTACCTCCTCCTCTTCCCCTCTCCTTCCCCTTTTCTTTCCTTTCATTTTTCCCCTCTTCCGGCCCAGATCCACTTCAGATTTGGAGTTTTCCCTAGCCAGAAAATTGCCGAAAGTAAACCCAGATTCGATGGGTCTGTCGACCCATCGAACTAGGGCATCCCAAGGATGCAACACACATCCTACCCCAGAACGCATCCCCTAGGATGGGCTTCAGGCATGCACTGCATGCGGGCGTGGTCTTAGTTCGACTGGGACGCACGAGCACCTGAGAGTCGTGATACACACACACCAACACCAAAGAAGCGTCTGTGTGAAGCCATCTAGGATGCACACCCTGGCATGCCGCTTAGGCATGCGCATTCAGTCCTGGTTCGACTGGGACGTGCACACATCCTAGGAACCGTGGTGTGTGGGCCTTATGCGGAAAATTCAGGTTCGTCCGTTGATGCGCGACACTAAAAACCCAATTAAGGAGGCTATATAACTCTAGTTGACGGTCCGAAAGAACCATTGCGTCCGTATCGATGACGTTGACCTAATGAGACTATGAAAATTAGGATCAGAGAGCTATTTTATATGACTATAGCCCAAAAACTATAAGAATCTCATAGATCGCCAAGATCAAAGATGATCAAATCACATAGATTAATCCATTATTCCTAGATTGAACCTAATCCATATAGATCAACCAGTATCAGTGAGTTTTGACATAAAGACCCATAGCCTATAGTATAGATCTAGCCGTTGATCTATAAAATAGGAAATAATACTTGGATTTTATGTCCAAATAACATCCAAGACTTCATAAAGGTGATCTAGATGCTCAAATTGAGGAGAAACACCATTCAAGAGATATTGAGGTAGGTAGTCTGATACTACTAAGTTTTTAAATGCATCTTAAACTCTGACTTACCTTTATTACCGTGTTAAGCATGATTTTGAGATAATGATGATTTTATACTAGTAAGCGGACTTGTCTTCATATTTTATGGCTTTAAATACGATACTAGCATGAACTGATTTTATGCATTGCTCGCATGTCTTGAAATTAATTGCATAAAATGCTTGATTTATGATGATTGGGATTGAGGATTGCCATATCATATAAAGCATCTCATAATGCCATCATATGATGCATAACCTTGAAGGTTGCAAAAAGATGCTGGAGTGCCCAAAAGACTCTGGTTAGGTAGTTGTGAGGGCCAGGCAGTGTGAGGGACCTAAAGTGGACATTATTTTTATATCTTTTGGGTGGATGAGCCTGGTGGGCACTATGCTGAGAGGTTGTACGGGGTTGGCCTCTCAGCCTCTACCACCACAGATGGATGGTATTGCTGCCAAAATGGCATTATCCCTTCCCTGACTGCTGTGGTAAATAGGGACGACCATTGGAGATGTTTATGGAACCCTTTAGGGGACATATCCATAGTCGCCGTGGAGGGCTATGGTGGGTGGTCTCTAGATACCGGAGACACATGATTCCAGTTGTGTGCTGATTGTGAGCATAGTTGACCCTATGATTTCAGTTTTATCGATATGCATATAGCATTGAGATGGTCATAAACGAGTACTCATGACTAGTTGGCTTGATGTGCTCACGCGAGAGACCATGTGCATGATACTTCTAGTGCTATTAGCATCTTCTTTGAATGATCACTATTTTAAGAATTTCGTGATTATTATATTTTACTCATTGGTTTGATGGGTTTGTCGAGATATTACTACTTGGTTCTATGAATTTCTACTTCATAATTTTAGTCATATTGCTATCATTGAATATTGCATGAGCTGACGTTTATGCATGGTTACACAAAAAGGAACCACTAAGGTTTTATATGGACAGCTCCTTGAAATTATGCATGTTGCATGACGAGTTTTCAAAATAGTAGTATTAGATCACCTACCGGGTATAAGGAATACTCACCCAAATATATTATTTTTACAAATTAGCTTCAAAACAATTAGAAGAAGCATAAAAAAATGTTAGTGTTATGATCAAGTGAATGAAGAGGAGATAAGTATAAACTGTAAGTATATGACCTACCCTTTGGACATGTATCTATAATAACTATAGTTGGACTGTGTGCTGTGACTAGATAGACCTGGGAAATATTTATGTTTTCTTTGTCTGTCAGAATTTCCTTATTCACCTTGAAAGCAAATGACACTCGGGGTTTTCAAAATGAATTTAAAACAAAAATATTTTTCTGTTGCATTGCATTGTTTTTCTAAAAGTGTTTTCAAATAGGGATCGATCCCGCTCTAGGAATTAGTTATTGCATTTAAAAATGCATGTGAAAACCTGGATCATCACATGGATCAACATTTTGGTTGGTACAAATGGATGTGCTTCTTTGTTTTGTGAGCACAATATAGGCCAACATTCTGTATGTGGACATTTTGGCCTTACTTTGTATGTTATAATATGCATATATTCTTGAATGAAACATAAACCATGAGTAGTAAAATTTTACTCCACCCATAAATCAAGTGAATGGTTCTTCTGACTAGGGCATTGTTGTAATGCTATTCAATACCTATTGAAAAGGAAATAGTATTTGGAAAGCTATTAATATAGTAAGTTTGTCCAGGGAATAACTTCCCATAATTGTTCTCAAACTATTATAAACCAATTTCTCTTTAATCAAGATGTTACCACAGGACTTGTTCTATGATGCCTTACTTAGCATGCCTCTAGTCTGTACAATCACGAGTGTGAAAATTTAGCATATGTAGCTAGTCTCAGTTCTAAGGACTTTGCGGACTCTCTAGTACATATAGTTGTTCCAATTTCTTGCATTTATTTGGTGTAATTTCATAGACAAATCTTAGTATAGTTAAATTTAAGGGCTGCAATGTTGGATTGCTTTCATTGTAATAAGGAGATATTTAAAATATGATATATTTATTTTACTCATCAAAATAACCAAGGATTGACCTAATGTAACACAGTAAGTATAAGAAAATTTCTTCTTTGGTTTGTGATATATGTTAGATGGTTTGGTCTTGAACAACTTCCCCTCATTGAAGGTTAATGTAGGTAGGCTTATGGGTGGTTGTTCCTAGCGCTCCTTGAACACTCATCTTGCTGAAGATCTAAATATACACTTGAAACACATGTAGGCTTGAAAGGAATATCTAGATGTACACTTGAACCACAGGTATGCTTGAACCACTCAAATCAAGATACGGGTTTTCTCGGATCTTACCTGTAAGTTATGCTCTTCATGTTCAGTGAGATGATCGGCTCATATATCTTATCCTTGTAGTTGTCCTCTCCATTGATGGCCTACCAACTTTGGCACCAAAACCCTTCTTCGTCTCCTTGCCAACCATGCTTCTTCTCCCACGAGCAAGGCTACTCTCCACCAAGAACGGCTTTTCCCCACTTCACTCATTCCTCCCTCTTCTACATCTCCTTCTGCTTCCCCTTCTTCGTCTTCTTTTCTATCTTTTCATGTCAGGTTTCCTCTCTTCATGTGTGTCGGGTTGGGAAAGATGATCACTTAAGTAGAAGCGGGTGGCTTTTAAAGTTGTTTACAACAAACAACTTTAAAAGTATATGACTATTAAAGTCGTTTGCTGCAAACGACTTTAAAAGTCACCTACTTTTAATGTCCTTTATAGCAAATGATTTTAAAAAATAATAAATTTTAATTCAAATATATATATATATATTTGATTTTAGTACTTTATAATATCTTACATAAATACACAATGAAAACTGATTTTTTATGATACTCGACATTGATTCGTGCATTCTTTACATACACACACACACACATATAAACAACCATGTGATTAAGAAAATCAAAGTATTTTTTATTAGATCTAATGTTATAGATTATTAGATCTTATTAATATAATATTATGATCGAAGAGCTAATATTAAAGGGAAAAGGATAGAAACAGAAACAAGGACAAGAGGAGGCCCTCATGCCATACATGATAAAAAGAACATGAACATGGGATACAAGAAAAAATGAGATGACTTCAGCATTTATAGACGAACAAGGATTTTTGAAGTCATTTAGTCATGAATGACTTTAACACTATAAACTTTTGTAAGTCGTTTGTATACACTTATTTTGTTGCTAAGAGAAACTTTACACAGGAAAGGAGTTTTAAAGTCTTTTAGATATAAATGACTTCAAAGTCATTTACTTTTAAAGTTGTTTAGTCCTAAATGGCTTTAAAACTCCTTTCCTATTAAAATATCTCTTTGCGCCAAAATATGTCTATACTTTTGAAGTTGTTTGACCTAAATGACTTCAAGAGTTTATACTTTTAAAGACATATATGACTAAATGACTTCAAAAGTAAATCACTTTTAAAGTCGTTTAGACATAAACAACTTTAAAAATATAACTTATAAAGGTGTTTGAGTCAAATGACTTTAAAAGTCCTTTCCTTAAAAAAAATTCCTCTTTGCACCAAACAAAATAAGTCGTTTTTGATTAAAGAACTTCTTAAGTCTTTACTTTTAAAGTTGTTTTTTCTAAATGACTTGTAAAATATTTACAAAGTTGATAGTCAAAATAAGGACTTCTTTATACCTACTATAAAAGCGTCTTGTGTAGTAGTGAGGCAAATATATAGGGCAAATATACGAGTTATGTGGTATATGGAAATAGTGTCAATAGTCTTGTTTGGTCAATGTCATCCCCTCTTTACTGAGCTAGCATTTGGTGTTCTGTGTCATTGTGTCTAGAATGGTACTTTCCATGCAGCTAAAAGGACATGTACATGGGGGCTGGTGTTGGCAGATCTAGACCACTCATCTTTTGGGTGACTCTTAAAAAATCTTTTCTACTGGATAATCCTACCCAGAAAATTCGGAAAAAATGTTTTAGATGCATGGCTAAGAAAATTGCATTACTATTACTTTTATGAATTAGAAAATGGATGTCCAATAAAATTCAGAAAAAATGTCTTTTCTTGCTTTCTTTTCTTTTCTTTTCTTTTGAATGGAAAATGCAAGCTTAATGTTAACCAGTGAATCGCTTAAGACATTCGACTGGAAAGATATCTCGTTGCTCTTATCTGGAATGTGGCCCGATAAGACGTACTTCGGATCCCCAACCACAAACTTTTAGCTGCATGCATGTATTGCACGCCCTGGCACATAATTTCTTTTCTTCATCTCACCTGTCCTAATTGATATTGGAAGCCAGTCAAGTCGCCTATTCAGTGGCCTGGTAGCGATTGGCCAGTCAACATTAGTAGAAGGATTTGGATAGACTTGTCGGTAATTTAAGCTTAAAGCATTGTTTACCTGTTCTGACAATTATCAGCTGGAAGATCATCAGTCATCACCATTCAAAAGAAAATTAAAAGGAACAAGAAATGTTCGACCGATTTGAGTACAACAGTTTCCTCAAGTAATGGAGATCATGTATCCGGTTACAATTTATAGACACAAAAGTGACCTGGGATAGAGTAGGAAACTTCTTCCGCAGAAAGTCTTGTAGACCAGACTCTAGCCTATTCTAGACTATCAGATCCCAGGAGTATTAGCTAGATCTTAGATTTGTAACGCAGCCTGAATACATTATTTAAAGAAAATAACCTCATACCAGCCCTTTGATGAAGGCCAGTTAAATAACTCCCATGGCCATTTCTGTACGGATTTTTGTAACTGTTGTATCGTTAAATTCCATGATTAAATTTAAGGAAGCCCACACAATTAGTCACCTTGGCCGTTCCATGCTTATCCCTCTGCACATGGCTAGCATTAAGTGCACATTAATACAGTTAGCTAGACAATGTATATGAGCTATACTTCCTTTGTGGGCAAGCAAATTATCACCAAGAAGAAAATTTAATAAACACAAACACTTGTATGTAGTGCATGCGGACATGTAAACGCGCATGCTAGTGCAAATACAAGCACGCAGCTCTCCGATTCATCCATAAACACATGCAGACACATGGATGGGCTCCTCATGTCCTAACAAAGCCACACAATTCTCCCTACATAAATGATGAGAGCACAAGGAGGGAACATTACCTTTTCCATGTTCAAAAGATGGACTCCTTCGTAGGGGCCTATCCGTTCTAACCAAAGCCATATCTTTTTTATTAGATTATTCGTGATGTATAGTATTGAAGTGTTGGAATGAATGAAGTTTCATCATATAGATTTGTCGTTTTTCTTTTCTCTATCTAATCGCTTTACAGCGTAACGGTTACTTGGTTACAGCTATCTTCGCTATAAAACAAGGATGGAGACTCGCAGGCTTTTTTGTGCATTTAGTAAAGCCATTAACGGTTAATTTATTACAGCTATCTTGGCTGTAAAACAAGGAGGGAGACTCCTTGTTTAAGCAACTTGCTCATGGCACTACAAAAAAATGGCAATGGACGGGAAACATTTCTCCAAATAAGTATTTCCCTCTGTACAGATCGATAGCGGGCGAAATGTTCCCCCACAGCCATTTTCTTTGTTGCGGTGTGGGCTTGTGAAAACACGTGCTAGTGTAGAGAAGAAATAGCACATTTAACCACGAATATTCAGAAGAAGACCCACTTTATAATACTGTAGACTGTCAAACAACTGGAAGTTTTAACTTCTTGTGTGGTTTGGATATGTTTCTCTGTCTTTGGAATAGATTTAATTTGTTTTGATGGATTTGTCCTGCACTACTATCTACTAATCTGCTTTTGTGGTCAGAGAAATAAGGGCATAAAAAGAATAAGCCATTTAGGAGATATATTATCTTGTAAAATAACGGAAAAACCACAAACTTTTTGTGTTTTCCAATTAAATACCTAACTTCTATTTGTTACAAGTACACCCTGAATTAATGATTATTTTCCAAAACTTACCTGTAGTGTGCTTTTCCGATGTGACATGTCTCTGCGGCCAATGACTTGCTGGCATGCCATTTTGACTATTAAAGAACAAGGAGAAGAAGGTGACCTTTTGTGAATACTCTTATCTAAGATAACCTATCCATGGATCATCTTACTTTTTTGTTGTTTTTATATTTCATAAATAGCGGATATATTAAGTAAAACAAAGACAGGGCATGCAAACCAAACTTACGTTTCTTCGCCTCGTGTACCCCCATTACATCATGCAGCAAAAAGTTACACCAAAAGGAGGTCGAGGCTCACCGTTACAAACCCATAAGTAGCTAAAAAAATCTGCAAGCGTATTTCCCTGACTACAAACATGCAAATGGCTGACCAATAACTCTTACCTTTCGGCATTTCGTTATCAGCTGGCAAAATTTTCATGCTAGATCCCGCTCTCTCTCTTGAACCAGTACAGTAGAAATTCTCATATCAGCAGCAATTTTAAGACCTCGATAAAATGCCGACCATACCGTGTCAGTGCGAGTTCTATCACCAAGAAAGGTATTTAAACATGATAAAAATTTACTTTTGATTGTCACGAAGAATTCCTCTTGTGCTAGCCTGCTAGAATATATTCTTCACCAAAGATTCCTCAAAAGCAATTTGGACACAATAGGATTGGGAGGGGTCCACTGTTTGCTGATTTCTTTTTTCTTGACGGGAGAAGATTCTTTTGTGCCCAAGAGCTTCTGACAGGAGCAAGATCCTTCGGTGCCCAAGATTGGAGAATATCATAGTGATTCATGTTATAGAAGGAGCTATCCTCCAGTGAAATTTAGAAGTCAATCACCTTTATTTCCAAGGAAAGAGCTGTATTGTAGTCAAAAGGTTTCGTTACCGTGGTGTTTAGCATTTCTCTATTTCCAAATAGTCCACATGTAAGCAACGCCCATTTGATAAAGAACTTCAATTCTCATCTGCCATTTAGGATTTTCCAACCAATCTGAGAATGCCTCTTTAATGCTGTGTTGGTTCTCCAAGGCCTTTTAAAGGCGATAGCCAGGTGGTTCCACAACAACTTAACCTTTTTGCACTTCAAGAAATGATGATCTTCTTCACACAGATAACAAGTTTTCTAATCAGCAGGATCCAAGGCATAATACTACTAATAGGATGTAATGAAGGATCTGCCACGAGAGATTTTACTTTATGCGAACAACGGGTTAACCAAATATTCCTCTAATTGGGATCATTGGGCAGCCTATTAGAAAGAAAGTCATAGGCGGATTTGATCGTGAGCGAACCAGTGCAAGATGCTTTCCAGATTTGCTCATCATCTTAATTGGGGAAGCAAGAAAGATCATATATCTTATGCTTCACACGTTACAAAGTTGAGAAAATGAGTTGAAATTTCAGCCTTTTGCTCTTTTGTCAATAACAAAATCAAGTTTCAAGAACAAGCTTACAAAAGGAGGAATATTTTGATGAAGGGATTCAATGAGAGGATCATTGTCGAGCCATTATCAAGCTAGAAGAAGACTTTACTACACCTTCCAATGATCTATCCATTACGTTGCTTTAAAACATCCCTGACTTTGAGAAGTTCCTCGTAGAAGGAGACAAGTGAACTTTGATTTTGATATTCAGAAAGTCTATGTTTTTCCATATTTGAGAATGAAAAACTCAATCCACAGAGACTTTTCTCTTGAGAATAGTTCACACAAATTTAATCTTGGAAGAATTGTCAAAATTGATTAAATTCTAAAGACCTGGCTACCCACCCGCCCACTATAAGGAGGTGGCTGCTCACCGTTCCAAACCCTTAGGTATATAACGCCTGACGCCTAAGTAGCTAAAAAAATCTGTAACTGTATTTCCCTGACTACATGCATGCAAAGGGGCAACTTTTAACTCTTAGCTTTCGGCATTCTTTATCAGCTGGCAAAATTTCCATGCTATATCCCGCTTCAGCCAATCATTTCTACCATTATCTTTGAATCCCTTGAAACTGTATAGTAGAAATTCACATATAAGTAGCAATTTTAAGACCTTGATAGAATGCCAACCAATACGTGTTAGTACAAGTTCTATCACCAAGAAAGGCACTTAAAGCTAATAAAATTTACCTTTGATTGTCACGAAGAATTCCTCTTGTGCTAGCATGCTAGAATATATTCTTCACCAAAGACTCATCAAAAGCAATTTGAACACAATTAGGATTAGGAGGGGTCTACTGTTTGCTGATTTCTTTTCTCTTGACGGGAGAAGATTCTTTTGGGCCTAAGAGCTTCTAATAGGAGCAAGATCCTTCTGTGCCCAAGATTGGAGAATATCATAGTGATTTATGCTATAGAAGGCCTCTAGTGAAATTGAGAAGTGAATCACCTTTATTTCCATGGAAAGAGCTGTATTGTAGTCAAAAGGTTTCATTATTGTGGTGTTTAGCATTTCTCTATTTCCAAATAGTGCACATGTAAGCAACGGCCATTTGATAAAGAAATTCAATTCTCATCTGACATTGAGGATTTTCGAACCAATTCGAGAATGCCTCTTTAATGTTGTCGTCGGTTCTCCAAGGCCTTTTAAAGGAGATAGGCAAGTGGTTCCACAACAACTTAACCTTTTTGCACTTTAAGAAATGATGATCTTCTTCACACAGATAACAAGTTTTCTAATCAACAGGATCCAAGGCATAATACTACTAATAGGATGTAATGAAGCATCCGCCATGAGAGATTTTACTTTATGTTAACAACGGGTTAACCAAATATTCCTCTAATCGGGATCATTGGGCAACCTATAAGAAAGAAAGTCATAGGCTGATTTGATCATGAGCGAACCAGCGCAAGATGCTTTCCAGATTTGCTCATCATCTTAATTGGGGAAGCAAGAAAGATCATAAATCTTATGCTTCACATGTTACAAAGCTGAGAAAATGAGTCAAAATTTCAGCTTCTTGCTCTTTTGTCAATAACAAAATCAAGTTTCATGAACAAGCTTACAAAAGGAGGAATATTTTGATGAAGAGATTCAGTGAGAGGATCATTGTCCAGCCATTACCAAGGTTGAAGAAGACTTTACTACACTTTCCAATGATCTATGTATTACGTTGCTTTAAAACATCCCTAACTTTGAGAAGCTCCTTTTAGAAGGAGAGAAGTGAACTTTGATTTTGATATTCAGAATGTCTTTGTTTTTAGCATATTTGAGACCTAAAAAACTCAACCCACAGAGACTTTTCTCTTGAGAATAATCCACGCAACTTTAAGCTTGGAAGCATTGTCAATATTGATTAAATTCCAAAGGCATAGCTACCCGCCAGCCCACCATATGTGGGTAGCTGCTCACATTTCCAATCCCTTAGGTATACAACGCCTGATGCATAAGTAGCTAAAACAATCTGCATCCGTATTTCCCTGACTACAAGCATGCAAAGGACTGACCTTTAACTCTTAGCTTTCATCATTTCTTTATCAACTGGCAAAATTTCCAAGCTAGATCTTGCTTCAGCCAATCGTTTCTACCGTTATCTTTGAATCCCTTGAACCTGGATAGTAGAAATTCTCATATCAGCAGCAATTTTAAGACCCTGAGAGAATGCCGACCATTCCATGTTAGTATGAGTTCTATCACCAAGAAAGGTACTTAAACCTGATAAAAATTTATCTTTGATTGTCACGAAGAATTCCTCTTTTGCCAGCCTGCTAGAATATATTCTTCACCAAAGATACATCAAAAGCAATTTGGACACAATTAGTATTAGCAGGGGTCCATTGTTTGCTGATTTCTTTTCTCTTGACAGGAGAAGATTCTTTTGTGCCCAAGAGCTTCTAATAGGAGCAAGATCCTTCTGTGCCCAAGATTGGAGAATATCATAGTGATTTATGTTATAGAAGGAGCTCTCTCTGTGAAATATAGAAGTCAATCACCTTTATTTCCAAGGAAAGTGGTATATTGTAGTCAAAAGGTTTCGTTACCATGGTGTTTAGCATTTCTCTATTTCCAAATAGTCCACATGTAAGCAACGGTTGTTTGATAAAGAAGTTCAATTCTCATCAGACTTTTAGGATTTTCGAACCAATCTGAGAATGCCACTTTAATGCTATCCTCGGCTCTCCAAGTCCTTTTAACGCCCGAGAAATTTACACTATTTTAAACAAAAATTGGACATCTTATAGGATATGAACTGTGTTTAATGTTTCACCTTATTTAAAATATTAAACGAAGGAATTTGTGAGGAAACTTGGTACCATTAGATTCTACTCAAAAAATGGAATCCAACGCCTCAAAGAATGCCGAAAACAGAGTGGGTATGAAGAAGTTACGGTCGTTTAAAGATTGGGGGCAGTTTTGTAAATTAAATAGAAAAACGAAAAAGAACAAAAACCCAGGGGGCCATTTTGATAACGGCACCCCCTGTCGTCTTCCACCTCTAGACACCACCAGAACCCTCCTCTCCTAATTTTTCCAGAGAGATCTGCCACCGCCAAGGGCGGCACTGCCATTGGCAGCACCACCATAGTAGGGCTATAAAAAGCCCCATCTCCCCCCTCCAAAATCATGAGTTTTCCATTCATTTGGGGCGGGGGTTTCTAGCTAGAATCAAAAACCCAGTTCCCTGAGTTTTCCGGCAATGGCCAGGCCTAAGCCAGGCCGGCCATTCCTTTACCCATCTCCCCATTCCCCTTTTCTTCATCTGGTCGCAACGAAACGGCGGAATTCCCTCTTCATCGAGTTTTCCCGGTGGCATGGGGTTTTCAGAACCGGAATGGAGGACTACCAGGTGGGAGGAGTGCCATCTCCGGCTGCCCAGGTAAGCTGTCCTTCCCTTCTCTCCGTTTCAGTTCCCCCAGGCCAAGATCCATGCTGGATCTGGCCTTTTCCTAGCCGTTTTCCAGCCGAGTTTCCTGGCTGGAAAACTCTCCAAGCGGTTCTAACTAGTTGTGCATGAACAAGACGTCCCAGGGACGCCATGCTCCACGTACGCCTGGGACAGAGTCCTTGGGATGGGTTCTGGGCGTACAACAAGTGCGTACACTGTCCCAGGTGCGGCCTTCGGGTACATGACCTACGGAAAACGTGGTCCCTGGAACGACCTTTAGGCGCGCACGCACGTAAGGCAGTCGCAGTTCAACCAAGATGCACGGGTGTTCTGGGAACTGGGACACGCGGACCTAATAAGACAATAAAGCGAGGATTAGAGGATAAATTACAGAGTTTAACTATTGGAAAGTAGATCCATATTTTAGGATCTAGCCTGACAAATTAATTAGGCAAGGACCACGGACCCTAAAGGCAGATCTAGCAATCTAATGTCTAAATAGATTAAAATTGATAAGGACTCCTTGTATCTATTCATATCCAGGAGTTTATAAATGAGACCCAAGGACGGGTTGAGTGATAAAGGACGCGACTCCAGGAGACTTTGAGGTAGGTGCTCTATCGCTACTAGACTTTTAAAAAGAGCCATGATTGTTTTGAATGCATGTTTTAAGTATAAGTTATATGATTTGTTTATCATGACTTAATCTTATAAACGAATTCAGCATGACTTAATCTTATAAATGAATTCAGTATGCATATGACAAATACATTATGCATAGATATGTTTTGCAAACAATTGCATAAATTGCATGATTTGTGAGCATTGAGTTCTTGAAAATTGCATGTCCTTAAGGGTTACCAAAAGACACTGGGTAGGCAGTTGTGAGGGCCAGGCAGTTGTGAGGGGCCCAAAGAGGACAGGTTTTGAAAAATACATTGCGCATATATTGCCAAGACGTGTGCTACATGCATAGATTGCATGATAAGTGTAGCCTTGACTGATGAGGGCGGGACGACGAGGGCGGGCCGATGAGGGCGGGCTAGAGAGAGCTGACAGGCTTCTAGGCTGTCAGGCTTCTAGGCTGGTAGGCTTCTAGGATGTCAGGCTTCTAGGCAGGGTTATGACTTTGAATGCGAGACTAGCATAAGCAGATTTTATGCATTGCATGCATGTTTTGCAACCGATTTCATAAATTGCATGATTTACGATGAAGAATGTGTCATATGCCCCATGGAGGCTATGACCCTGTGTCCCTAGGTACCTAGGGACCACACGGCGGAGAGGTCGTGGGCATAGTTTGGGCCCTATGTTTTCGTGGATTTACTTGCATTGCATATGGCATGACATGAGGTTGGTCGACCATACCATACCAGATATCCATGAGTTGGATTCAGTTGAGCATCTTATGCATATCATTATGTTTATGGTATATGATACTTTCGACTTGGATTATGCTATTTCTTTAAGTCGTCAGTATTTCGATTTGATAGTGGTTTTTAATATCGATATTGACCATGATTGTTCGAACATGCCCATGTTTTAAAGAGCATATGATTTTAAACATAGCATGCATTGTAAAACTAGTAGTGATAGACTCCTACTGAGTATAGTATATACTCACCCTATGCTTAACATTTTTCAGGATAGTTCCACTCACAAATGGAAGACGCCTCAGGAGATATTAGTGCTACGAGCAAGTGAATTAAAAAGGAGACAATTATACATGTAAGTAAACTCTCAACCCTTTGGACATGTATTTATTTACAGTTGGGCTGTCTGTTGTGACTGGATAGACTTGGGGAAAAACATTTATGATTTCTGAAGTTTTTCAAAAACTACTTTGATTGTTGTGGAAGCAAATGACACTCAGGGTTTTCAAAATGAGTTTAAAACAAAAGATTTTCCGCTGCATTGCATGGTTTTTATAAAATGGTTTTCAAATAGGGATGCATCCTACCTTAGGAATTAGATATTTCATTTAAAAATGCATGGAAAAACCCGGGTCGTCACAGTTGGTATCAGCGCCCAGGTTTTATCCTTTCACAGCCTGTTTAGCATGTCCAAGGGTCATAGAAAATAGAGAAAATCAAGAAGAAGTAGTATAAATAGAAGTAGTAGAGATGACTGCTTCTATTTGAGGATTACAATATTAATGAACAAGGCAGTTCACCATAAATAAATAGGTGAAACACAGCTTGGTTTAACAAATAAGTAGGCAAAGGATAGTGCAACCCTTATCCAAAATCTAGTCTAAGACGACTTAAGGATTAAGTATTGTTGTGTGGTGCAAATATAAAAACTCATATATGGATCATATTATGAGAATGAGGAATGAAGATGTTAGTGAACTTGTTAGTAGATAGTTCTGACCTGTAATAGATTAATCTCACTAAAGATGAGAACATCGACAAACCTAGATGGCTATCTTACCATCATAAAGAATATCAGAATATGAGTACACTATCACAAGGATATGATATGAGTATGATAGGGGATGTAAAAGATAGACTTTGAGAAGAATTTTGATGATAATCTAAGAGGGATGAGAATGTAAGATGATATTAGGAGATGACTATGACTCGTACTAGATCACAAAGGTATGGATCCTGAAAGACTTAGCTCAATTTTTGGATACCTTCATTGGAGTCTCATGAAGAGTGAAGTGATATCGAATAATAACTACATGAGTATTATGGAGAAACCAGACGATGTGTACAAGTGACGAATATTATAGGGAAAAGAATTCGACCAAGTTATCAAAGGATTTTGATGATAAGACTAAGGATGATAATAGATTGATCCTAACATAAACTTGTAAGAAAAGTATAGCATGATCAAAACGTCAATGCCATTATTAAGATATTGTATGAATTTTATTGAGGCTATAGGCAATTGAGGATTTCAATGATCTTAAGATAGTTTAGAATTTCTGGGAAGCATTCAGTTTATCATATCTGTTAAGTAAAGGAGTAGATGCAATATCGATTATATGCAACAAAGCACATAAGACATTGATCTAGGTAGACAAAAATGAGGATTTTGAAAAGAAAGAAAGAAGAAATGTAACTATAAGTATTCAATGAAATATTGAATATTTAAAAGAAAAAGATCATGACTTTATGGAGATACATGGAATTCTATCATCTTGAATCCCAAAGGAAGGTAGATCAAACAAATGCAAAGGAATAATACTAGATGAGTTGGTGATCTTATTGTAAAAGAGTATAAAAGAGAGAAAGCATATGGGGTTTAAGATTTTGAGTAGAGTATCCAATTTTAGGAGATTATGCGACAAGAAATTTTCGAAGAGGAATGGTGACCAACTACAAATTAAATTCTACAAATGGTTTGATATCAATTATTACAATTAGATTCTTATTAGATCCATTAGCTTATGGGGAACACCAATGGATATAATAAAAAGGAAAAATTTGGTGATATCTCACCTTGCCACTACATGAGTAAATAAAATATATTGAAAAAGGGATTAAGCCGGACAGTGACTTGTCCATTTAGCAAGTAGGGTACCATCAAGGATCAAATGGAGGTCTTGCTATCATAAATTGAAAAACCAAAAATCTTAAGACCATTATTTAGCCATTACCTTTAGAGCACTGTTGACTAAAGGTATCCCACCCTAATTAATCAAGTATGTTAGTATCTATGAGTTAGTAGTCAAAGTTATATACTCAGAGGGATGTTATAAGTCTTTAGACTTGAGTTTTCCTTGAAAAGAAAAGTACTTGTTAGACTAAGTCAATTAAGGGTATGAGGTCAGTTGATGAGGACAGAAGCAACTGAGATAGGAGCAAAAATAAGAAGTGATCTAAACCAATGTGAAAGATTTTTCAGACCTTAATGGCTACCATGACAAGGTGAAGAGATTACTTTGAGTCTGAAAGATGCTGCTGACTTGAAAAGAAAGGTAGATAAGTACAGATCACTTTAGAGACCCTTGAGCTTATGACGAAAATATATCTAGAAAGAGACCAATAGGTAATCAAATAAAGTCTTTCTATGTGTCTACAAAAATGTTCCATGCTTACCTGAGTGTTTTTCAAATTTGATGATTTAACAGTTTCAGCATAACTTGATGCAGTAGCTATTGAATGAGAACTGCTATTATAAGCTAAGTATGAGGAGGCACTTGAAGGATAAAATTTGAGGAATTAAGAAAATTACTACTTACGAGTATACCTCCTAACAATACAGACTACATGGTTGACGATAAAGCCTTGATAAAAGATTGAACAATATATTGACATAGGGAATGGAAGGACAAAAGGTGAGATGGCTAGCACACTATAAGGAGAAGATTTAATGTTACGTTGCCTTTAGACAAATAGTTAGTTGTTATGTGCATATACCAAGTACGAAAAATCAATTGAAGGAATTTCCTAAGGACTAACCCTACCGGATTGAGTATAGAACTTTTGGACTGAAAGGTTACAAAGAAAACCATCAAGCAAAGAAAGGACAAAAAGGATGATGACAAAGGATTCAACCATGACCTAGTAAGGGTACTCGGTTATGAATAAGAGACTTTTTGCTTTGCATAAATGGGAACATTATTGAAAATCCTAATGACAAATTGATGTGAATAGTGAGATAAGGCCTCTGGACGAGAACATTTGACCCATGATGATGAATCGACCATTAACATTTGACATGAGAAAAGCGTTTAATGAATTCAATATTTATGAAACTGGATATAGAGTTAGGACATTTTACTTTCAGTATATGATAAGGTCCTCGATGGAAGATGCTACTAATTGGCTTTCATGATTTTATTTTGAATGTAACTTTGGTCGAGAAATCAAGTCACATATGGAAAATGATAGACAGTTGAAATTCGAAGTTAATCAAGGGTTTGGCTATAGAGCACATGATACCATGTCATTTATTGAAGTATCTTAGGGACAAATATAAAAGATAAGAAGCAAAGTTAGACACAATAGAAAGAGGGTAATTTTTTTGGACTCTTACTAATGACATATAACCAACCATTAGAAGGAGATGTGGATGATGAAGAGATCACTAGATGAAAGACAAGAAGAAAAAGGGATTATCCTATGATATTCAAAATGAAATAGGAGAAATAAGATCATATGATCTCAAAGAAGTATGGAGTAATTTATACATGAATAAAGAAGCACGATCTTACGAGGAGACTATCCTATACATGATGAGAAAAGTATAGGCATCTAAGGATTTCAAGAAAGACGAGTTACAGCTAGAAACCGGTATTGTTAAACTGGCACGTATGGGAGTATGCATCAGAGTACGCAACAAAAGCGGCCGTTATAGGTAAGGCCTTGTAAAAGGAACAATAAAAATGATAAATTGAGGTTAAGCCTAGATTTGATTCCTAAGGGGGGATGCATTCACCAAGAAGTTATCTAAAAGACAAAATACCTTGAAGATGATAATTTATGGAATTTCGAGGACGAAATTCTTTTAAGAGGGTAATAATGTAACGCCCAAGAAATTTACATTATTTTTAACAAAAATTGGACATCTTATAGGACATGAATTGTGTTTAATGTTTCACCTTATTTCAAATAGTAAATGAAGGAATTTGTGAGGAAACTTGGTACCATTAGATTCTACTCGAAAAATGGTATCCAACACCTCAAAGAATGCCAAAAACAGAGGTCGTATGAAGAAGTTACGGCTGTTTAAAGATCAGGGGCAGTTTTGTAAATTAAATAGAAAAACGAAAAAGAACAAAAACGCAAGGGGCCATTTTGATAATGGCACCCCCTGTCGTCTTCCACCTCCAGACATCTCCAAAACCCTCCTCTCCCAATTTTTCTAGAGTGATCTGCCACCGCCAAGGGCGGCACCGCCATTGGCAGCACCGCCATAGCAGGGCTATAAAAAGCCCCATCTCCCCCCTCCAAAATCACGAGTTTTTCAATCATTTGGGGCTGGCATTTCTAGCTAGAATCGAAAACCCAGTTCCCTGAGTTTTCCAGCAATGGCCAGAACCAAGTCAGGCCGCCCATTCCTTTACCCATCTCCCCATTCCCCTTTTCTTCATCTGGTCGCAACGGAACGGTGGGATTCCCCCTTCATCGAGTTTTCCTGGTGGCATGGGGTTTTCAGAACCGGAATGGAGGACTACCAGGCGGGAGGAGAGCCATCTCCGGCTGCCCAGGTAAGCTGTCCTTCCCTTCTCTCCGTTTTAGTTCCCCCAGGCCAAGATCCATGCCAGATCTGGCCTTTTCCCAGCTGTTTTCTAGCCAGGTTTCCTGGCCAGAAAACACTTCAAGCGGTTCTAACTGGCTGTGCATGAACAAGACGTCCCAGGGATGCCATGCTCCACGTACGCCTGGGATAGGGTCCCTGGGATGGGTTATGGGCGTACAACAGTGCATACACTGTCCCAAGTGTGGCCTTCGAGTACGCGCGCGACATGGGGCACGGGTCCTGGCTCGACCAGGATGCACGGGGTGCCCTGGGAGCTAAGTCGTGCCATGTTACACCAAAGGTGTATCCGTGTGATGCCATCCAGGATGCGCGTCATAGCGCGTCGCTTGAGCTTGCATGTGCCCGTGCAAAATGCAGTCCCTGGCATGGCCTTTAGGCGCACACGGACGTAAGGCGGTCGCGGTTCAACTAGGATGCACAAGTGTCTTGGGAATTGGGACACGCGGACCTAATAAGACTATAAAGTTAGGATTAGAGGATAAATTACAGAGTTTAATTATTGGAAAGTAGATCCATATTATAGGATCTAGCCTGACAAATGAATTAGGCAAGGACCATGGTCCCTAAAGGCAGATCTAGCAATCTAATGTCTAAATAGATTGAAATTGATAAGGACTCCTTATATCTATTCATATCCAGGAGTTTATAAATGAGACCCAGGGACAGGATAAGTGATAAAGGACGCGACTCCAGGAGACTTTGAGGTAGGTGCTCTATCGCTACTAGACTTTTTAAAAGAGTCATGATTGTTTTGAATGCATGTTTTAAGTATAAGTTATATGATTTGTTTATCATGACTTAATCTTATAAATGAATTCAGCATGCATATGACAAATACATTATGCATAGATATGTTTTGCAAACAATTGTATATATTGCATGATTTGTGAGCATTGAGTTCTTGAAAAATTGCATGTCCTTAAGGGTTACCAAAAGACGCTGGAGTGCCCAAAAGACATTGGGTAGGCAGTTGTGAGGGCCAGACAGTTGTGAGGGACCTAAAGAGGATAGGTTTTGAAAAATACATTGCGCATATATTGCCAAGACGTGTGCTACATGCATAGATTGCATGATAAGTGTAGCCTTGACCGATGAGGGCGGGTTGATGAGGGCGGGCCAATGAGGGCGGGCTAGAGAGAGAGGCTTCTAGGCTGGCAGGCTTCTAGGCAGGGTCATGACTTTGAATGTGAGACTAGCATAAGCAGATTTTATGCATTCATTACATGCATGTTTTACAATCGATTTCATAAATTGCATGATTTATGACGAAGAATGTGTCATATGCCCCGTGGAGGCTATGACCCTGTGTCCCAAAGGTACCCGGGGACCACACGGCGACAAGGTCGTGGGCATAGTTTGGGCCCTATGTTTTCGTGGATTTACTTACATTGCATATGGCATGACATGAGGTTGGTTGACCATACCATAACAGATATCCATGAGTTGGATTCAGTTGAGCATCTTATGCATATCATTATGTTTATGATATATGATACTTTCGACTTGGATTATGTTATTTCTTTAAGTCATCAGTATTCCGATTTGATAGTGGTTTTTAATATCGATATTGACCATGATTGTTCGAACATGCCCATGTTTTAAAGAGCATATGATTTTAAACATAGCATGCATTGTAAAACTAGTAGTGATAGACTCCTACCGAGTATAGTATATACTCACCCTATGCTTAACATTTTTCAGGATAGTTCCACTCACAAATAGAAGACGCCTCAAGAGATATTAGTGCTATGAGCAAGTGAATTAAAAAAGGAGACAATTATACATGTAAGTAAACTCTCAACCCTTTGGACTTGTATTTATTTACAGTTGGGCTGTGTTGTGACTAGATAGACCTGGGGAAAAACATTTATGATTTTTGAAGTTTTTCAAAAACTACTTTGATTGTTGTGGAAGCAAATGACACTCGGGGTTTTCAAAATGAGTTTAAAATAAAAGATTTTCCGCTGCATTGCATGGTTTTTATAAAATAGTTTTCAAATAGGGATGCATCCCACCTTAGGAAATAGATATTTCATTTAAAAATGCATGGAGAAACCCGGGTCGTCACAATACTGTACTCAAAAGGTTTCGTTACCGTGGTGTTTAGCATTTCTCTATTTCCAAATAGTCCACATGTAAGCAACGACTGTTTGATAAAGAAGTTCAATTCTCATTAGACATTTAGGATTTTCAAACCGATCTGAGAATGCCTTTTTAATGCTATCGTCGGCTCTCCAAGTCCTTTTAAAGGAGATAGCTAGGTGGTTCCACAACAACTTAACCTTTTTGCACTTTAAGAAATGATGATCTTCTTCACAAAGATAGCAAGTTTTCTAATCAGCAGGATCCAAGGCATAATACTACTAATAGGATGTAATGAAGCATCTGCCACGAGAGATTTTACTTTATGCTAACAATGGGTTAACCAAATATTCCTCCAATTGGGATCATTGGGCAGCCTATTATAAAGAAAGTCATAGGCTGATTTGATTGTGAGTGAACCAGTGCAAGATGCTTTCCATATTTTCTCATCATCTTAATTGGGGAAGCAAGATAGATCATAAATCTTATGCTTCATATGTTAGAAAGCTGAGAAAATGATTTGAAATTTCTACTTTTTGCTCTTTTGTCAATAATAAAAATCAAGTTTCAAGAACGAGCTTACAAATGGAGGAATATTTTGATGATAGGATTCAATGACAGGATCATTGTCTAGCCATTATCAAGCTAGAAGAAGACTTTACTGCACTTTCCAACGATCTATCTTTTACGTTGCTTTAAAACATCCCTGACTTTGAGAAGTTCCTTGCAGAAGGATATACATGAACATTGATTTTGATATTTAGAAAGTCTTCGTGTTTAACATATTTGACAAGGAAAAACTAAACCCATAGATACTTTTCTCTTGAGAATAATCCACGCAAATTTAATCTTGGAAGCATTGTTAATATTGATTAAATTCCAAAGACCTAGCTACCTGCCCACCCACCATAAAGAGGTGGCCACTCACCGTTCCAAACCGTTAGGTATACAACAGCTGACGAATAAGTAGCTAAAAAAAATAGCAACCGTATTTCCTTGACTACATGCATGCAAAGCGCGGACCTTTAACTCTTAGCTTTTGGCATTTCTTTATCAGTTGGCAAAATTTCTATACTAGATCCTGCTTCAGCCAATCGTTTCTACCATTATGTTTGAATCCCTTGAACCTATATAGTAGAAATTATCATATTAGCAGCAGTTTTAAGACTTAGATAGAATGCCAACCAATCCATGTTAGTATGAATTCTATCACCAAGAAAGGTACTTAAACTTGATAAAAATTTACCTTTGATTGCCACTAAGAATACATCTTATGCCAGCCTACTAGAATATATACTTCACCAAAGATTCATCACGAGCAGTTTGGACACAATATGGATTAAGAGGGGTCCAATGTTTGCTGGTTTCTTTTCTCTTGATAGTAGAAGATTCTTATGTGCCTAAGAGCTTTTGATGGGAGCAAGATCCTTTTGTGCCCATAATTGGAGAATATCATAGTGATTTATATTATAGAATGAGCTATCCTTCAGTGAAATTGAGAAGTTAATCACATTTATTTCCAAGGAAAGAGCTGTATTGTAGTCAAAAGGTTTCATTATAGTGGTGTCTTGTATTTATGTATTTCCAAATGGTCCACATGTAAGCAACTACCGTTTGATAAAGAACTTCAATTCTCATCTGACATTTAAGTTTTTTGAACCAATCTGAGAATGCCTTCTTAATGTTGTCGTTGGTTCTCCAAGGCCTTTTAAAGGAGATAGCTAGTTGGTTCAACAACAACTTAACCTTTTTGCACTTTAAGAAATGATGATCTTCTTAACAAAGATAACAAGTTTTCCAATCAGCAGGATCCACGGCATAGTACTACTAATAGGATGTAATGAGGCGTTTGCCAGAAGAGATTTTACTTTATGCTAACAACAGGTTAACCAAATATTCCTCCAATTGGGATCGTTGGGTAGCCTATTAGAATGAAAGTCATAGGCTGATTTGATCGTGAGCCAACTAGTGCAAGATGCTTTTTAGATTTGCTCATCATCTTAATTGGGGAAGCAAGAAAGATAGTAAATCTTCTGCTTCACATGTTCCAAAGCTGAAAAAATGAGTCAAAATTTCAGCCTTTTGCTCTTTTGTCAATAACAAAATCAAGTTTCAAGAACAATCTTACAAAAGGAGGAAGGGATTCAATGAGAGGATCATTGTCCAGTCAATATCAAGCTAGAGCAAGACTTTACTACACTTTCTAACTCTCTATCTATTATGTTGCTTTAAAACATTGTTGACATTGAGAAGTTCCTTGCAGAAGGAGAGAAGTGAACTTTGATTTTGATATTCAGAAAGTCTTTGTTTTTAACATATTTGACAATGAAAAACTCAACCCACAAAGACTTTTCTCTTTAGAATAATCCACACAAATTTAATCTTGGAAGCATTGTCAATATTGATTAAATTCCAAAGACCTAACTACCCACCCACCCACCATAGGAGGTGGCTACTCACCATTCCCAACCCTTAGGTATACAATGCTTTACGCATAAGTAGCTAAACAAATCTACAATTGTATTTCCTTGACTAGAAGCATGCAAAGGACTGACCTTTAACTCTTAGATTTTGGCATTTCATTATCAGCTGCAAAACTTCCATGCTAGATCCCCCTTCAGCCAATCGTTTCTACCATTATCATTGAATCCCTTGAACCTATATAGTAGAAATTCTGATATCAGCAGCAATTTTAAGACCTTGATAGAATGCCGAGCATTCCCTGTTAGTATGAGTTCTATCACCAAGAAAGGTACTTAAACCTGATTAAAACGTACCTTTGATTGCCACGAAGAATTCCTCTTGTGCCATCTTGCTAGAATATATTCTTGACCAAAGATTCATCAAAAGTAATTTGGACACAATTAGGGTTAGGAGGGGTCCACTGTTTCCTAATTTCTTTTCTCTTGACAGGAGAAGATTCTTTTCTACCCAAGAGCAACTGACAAGTGCAAGATCCTTTTGTTCCCACGGTTGGAGAATATCATAGTGATTTATGTTATAGAAGGAGCTATCCTTGAGTCAAATTGAGAAGTCAATCACCTTTATTTCCAGGGAAAGAGCTGTATTGTAGTCAAAAGGTTTCATTACTATGGTGTTTAGCATTTCTCTATTTCCAAATAGTACACATGTAAGCAACGTCTAATTGATAAAGAACTTCAATTCTCATTGGACATTTAGGATTTTTGAACCAATTTGAGAATGCCTCTTTAATATTGTCGTCAGTTCTCTAAGGCCTTTTAAAGGAGATAGCTAGGTGGTTCCACAAAAACTTAACATTTTTGCACTTTAAGAAATGATGATCTTCATCACAAAGATAACAAGTTTTCTAATCAGTAGAATCCAGGGCATAATACTACTAATAGGATGAAATGAAAAACTCAACCCACAGAGACTTTTCTATTGAGAATAGTCCACGCAAATTTAATCTTGGAAGCATTGTTAGTATTGATTAAATTCTAAAGACCTAGCTACCCTCCCTCCCACCATAAGGAGGTGGCTGCTCACCGTTCCAAACCCTTAGGTATACAACGCCTGACGCATAAGTAGCTAAAAAATCTGCAACTGTATTACCTTAACTACAAGCATGAAAAGGGTCGATCTTTAACTCTTAGCATTCAGCATTTCTTTATCAGCTGGCAAAATTTCCACACTAGATCCTACTTCAGCCAATTGTTTCTACCATTATTTTTGAATCCATTGATCATGTATAGTAGAAATTCTCATATCAGTAGTAATTTTAAGACCTTGATAGAATGCCGACCATTCCATGTTAGTATGAGTTCTATCACCAAGAAAGGTACATAAACTTGATAAAAATTTACCTTTGATTACCACGAAGAATTCCTCTTGTGCCAGCTTGCTAGAATATATTCTTCACCGAAGATTCATCAAAAGAAATTTGGACACAATTAGGATTAAGAGGGGTCCATGATTTGATGATTTCTTTTCTCTTGAAGGAGAAGATTCTTTTATGCCCAAGAGCTTCTGATAGGAGAAAGATCCTTTAACTCTTAGCTCTTGGCATTTCTTGATCAGTTGGCAAAATTGCCATGCTAGAACCCGCTTTAGACAATCATTTCTACCATTATCTTTGAATCCCTTGAACTTGTATAGTAGAAATTCTCATATTAGTAGCAATTTTAGGACCTTGATAAAATGCCCACCATTCTGTGTTAGTACGACTTCTATAACCCAGAAAGGTACTTAAACCTGATAAAAAATTTACCTTTATTATCACAAAGAATTCCTCTTGTGCTAATCTGCTAGAATATATTCTTCACCAAAGATTCCTCAAAATCAATTTGGACACAATTAGGATTAGGAGGGGTCCACTGTTTGCTGATTTCTTTTCTCTTTATGGGAGAAGATTCTTTTGTGCCCAAGAGCTTTTGACAAGAGCATGATCCTTTTGTGCCCACAATTGGAGAATATCATAGTGATTTATGTTATAGAAGGAGCTATCCTTTAGTGAAATTGAGAAGTCAATCATAGTTAAAAGGTTTCGTTATCGTGGTGTTTAGCATTTCACTATTTCCAAATAGTTCACATGTAAGCAATGATCGTTTGATAAAGAACTTCAATTCTCATCTGAAATTTAGGATTTTCAAACCATTCTGAGAATGGCACTTTAAAGTTCTCATTGGTTCTCCAAGGCCTTTTTAAGGAGATACCAGGTGGTTCCACAAAAACTTAACCTTTTTGCACTTTTAAAAATGATGATCATCTTCACAAAGATAATAAGTTTTCTAATCAGCAGGATCTGAGGCGTAATACTACTAATAGGATGTAATGAAGCATCCTCCTGTAGAGATTTTACTTTATGCTAACAACGGGTTAACCAAATATTCATCTAATTGGGATCATTGGGCTGCCTATTAGAATGAAAGTCATAAGCTGATTTGATCATGAGCGAACCAGTGCAAGATGCCTCCTAGATTTTCCCATCTTCTTAATTGGGGAAGCAAGAATGATCATAAATCTTATGCTTCACATGTTCCAAAGCTGAGAAAATGAGTCAAAATTTCAGCTTTTTTCTCTTTTGTCAATAACAAAATCAAGTTTCAAGAACAAGCTTACAAAAGGAGGAACATTTTGATGAAGGGTTTCAATGAGAGGATCATTGTCCTACCAATATTAAGCTAGAAGAAGACTTTACTACACTTTCCAATGATCTATCTATTACGTTGCATTAAAACATCGCTAACATTGAGAAGTTCCTTGTAGAAGGAGAGAAGTGAACTTTGATTTTGATATTCAGAAAGTCTTTGTTTTAACATATTTGACAACGGAAAACTCAACCCACAGAGACTTTTCTCTTTACAATAATCCATGCAAATTTAATCTTGGAAGCATTGTTGATATTGATTAAATTCCTACCCACTCGCCCACCATAAGGTGGTGGCTGCTCACCATTCGAAACCCTTAGGTATACAACGCTTGACACATAAGTAGCTAAAAAAATCTACAACCGTATTTCCCTGACTACAAGCATGAAAAGGGCCGGCCTTTAACTCTTAGCTTTGGCATTTCATTATCAATTGGCAAAATTTCCATGCTAGATCCCACTTCAGCCAATTGTTTCTACCATTATCCTTGAATCCCTTGAACCTATATAGTAGAAATTCTCATATTAGCAGCATCTATAAGACCATGATAGAATGCTGACCATTCCGTGTTAGTATGAGTTCTATCACCAAGAAAGGTACTTAAACCTAATAAAAATTTGCCTTTGATTGTCACGAAGAATTCCACCTATGCCAGCTTGCTAGAATATATTCTTCACCAATGATTCATCAAAAGTAATTTGGATACAATTAGGATTAGGAGGGGTCTACTGTCTACTGATTTCTTTTCTCTTGATGGGAGAGGATTCTTTTATGCCCAAGATATTCTGATAGGAGCAAGATCCTATTATGCCCACGATTGGAGAATATCATAGTGATTTATGTTATAGAAGGAGCTATCCTTTAGTGAAATTGAGAAGTGAATCACCTTTATTTCCAAGGAAAGAGCTGTATTGTAGTCAAAAGGTTTTGTTACCGTGGTGTTTATCATTTCTCTATTTCCAAATAGTCCACATGGAAGCATCGGCCGTTTGATGAAGAACTACAAATCTTATCTGACACTTAGGATTTTCGAACCAATCTGAGAATGCCTCTTTAATGCTGTCGTCTGTTCTCCAAGTCCTTTTAAAGGAGATAGCTAGGTGGTTCCACAACAACTTAACCTTTTTGCACTTTAAGAAATGATGATCTACTTTTCAAAGATAACAAGTTTTCTAATCAGCAAGATCCAAGGCATAATACTACTTATAGGATGTAATGAAGCATCACCATGAGAGATTTTATGTTATGCTAACAATGGGTTAACCAAATATTCCTCTAATTGGGATCATTGGCAACCTATTAGAATGAAAGTCATAGGCTGATTTGGCCATGAGCGAACCAGTGCAAGAGGCTTTCCAGATTTGCTCATCATCTTAATTGGGGAAGTAAGAAAGATCATAAATCTTATGCTTCACATGTTCGAAAGCTGAGAAAATGACTCAAAATTTCAGCTTTTTGCTCTTTCGTCAATAACAAAATCAAGTTTCAAGAACAAGCTTACAAAAGAAGGAATATTTTGATGAAGGGATTCAATGAGAGGATCATTGTCCAGCCATTATCAAGCTAGAAGAAGACTTTACTACACTTTCCAACGATCTATCTATTACGTTGCTTTAAAACCTCCCTGACTTTGACAAGTTCCTTGCAAAAGGAGAGAAGTGAACTTTGATTTTGATTTCATAAAGTCTTTGTTTTTAACATATTTGACAATGAAAGACTCAACCCACAGAGACTTTTCTCTGAGGAATAATCCACACAAATTTAATCCCGAAAGCTACCCGCTCGCCGACCATAAGGAGGTGGCTGCTCATTGTTCAAAACCCTTATGTATACAATGGCTGACACATAAGTAGCTAAAAAAATTTGCAATTGTATTTCCCTGACTATAAGCATGCAAAGGGTTGACCTTTAACTCTTAGCTTTCAACATTTCTTTATCGACTGGCAAATTTTCCATGCTAGATCCTGCTTCAACCAATCATTTCTACTATTATCTTTGAATCCCTTGAACCTGTATAGTAGAAATTCTCATACCAGTAGCAATTTTAATACCTAGATAGAATGACGACCATCCTGTGTTAGTATGAGTTCTATCACCAAGAAAGGTGCCTAAACCTGATAAAAATTTATCTTTGATTATCATGAAGAATTCCTCTTGTGCCAGCCTACTAGAATATATTCTTCACCAAAGGTTCATCAAAAGAAATTTGGACACTATTAGGATTAGGAAGGGTCTACTATTTGCTACTTTCCTTTCTCTTGATGGGAGAAGATTCTTTTGTGACCAAGAGCTTGTGACAGGAGCGAGATCCTTTTGTGCCCATGACTGAGAACATCACAATGATTTATGTTATAGAAGGAGCTATCCTTCAATGAAGTTGAGAAGTCAATGACCTTTATTTCTAAGGAAAGAGCTTTATTATAGCCAAAAGGTTTCATTACTATGGTGTTTAGCATTTCTCTATTTCCAAATAGTCCACATGTAAGCAATGGTCATTTGATAAAGAACTTCAATTCTCATCTGACATTTAGGATTTTTGAACCAATCTGAGAATGCCTCTTTAATGTTTTCGTCGGTTCTCGAAGACCTTTTAAAGGAGATAGCTAGGTCGTTCCACCACAAATGAACCTTTTTGCACTTTAAGAAATGATGATCTTCTTCACAAAGATAACAAGTTTTCTAATCGACAAGATCCAAGGCATAATACTACAAATAGGTTGTAATGAAGCATCTGGCACAGGAGATTTTACTTTATGTTAACAATGGGTTAACCAAAGATTCCTCTAATTGGGATCATTGGGCAGCCTATTAGAAAGAAAGTCATAGGCTGATTTAATCGTGAGTGAACTAGTGCAAGATGCTTTCCCGATTTGCTCATCATCTTAATTGGGGAAGCAAGAAGGATCATAAATCTTATGCTTCACATGTTCCAAAGCTAAGAAAATGTGTTGAAATTTCTACTTGTTGCACTTTTGTCAATAACAAAATCAAGTTTCAAGAACAAGCTTACAAAAGGAGGAATATTTTGATGATGGGATTCTATGGGAGGATCATTGTCCAACCATTATCAAGCTAGAAGAAGACTTTACTACACTTTCTAACGATCTATCTATTACGTTGCTTTATAACATCCCTGACTTTGAGAAGTTCCTTGCAGAAGGAGAGAAGTGAACTTTGATTTTGATATTCCGAAAGTCTTTGTTTTTAACGTATTTGACATTGAGAAATTGAACCCATAAAGACTTTTCTCTTGAGAATAATCTGCCCAAATTTGATCTTGGAAGCATTGTCAATATTGATTAAATTCCAAAGACCTAGCTACCCGCCCTCCCACAAACCCCCTCCCCCCTCCCCCTAACATTATTCTTATGCATGCAGACGTTTTCCCCACTAAGAGCATGGAAACCTTTCTCTTGATTAAAGTGTTTCCAATGAAAAGATCAGTGCTTTTGCAATCTTAGCAAGAATGATTTTTGTGAGAGGAAGAGTACTCATAAAGTAGTTAGGGATAGTGGAAGTCACATGCCAAATTAGGGTGATTCTGCCAGCCTTTGAGAGACACTTAGTGCTCCAACCTACAAGTCTTTTATCAATTTTTTCAAGGTGAGAAAATTGAACTTTTGAGGTTCGGTTTTAGTAAAAATGGGAACTCAGGTGTATTTATCTTGGAGGAGGAGGGATGAAATGCTGATGCCTACATAATTTCATGAGAGTGATATTATTTTCATGTATAAGATTATGCAGATAATAAAAAAGGGCTTATATGTAGAGAATGAAAAGATATGCTGATAGAATATCACCTTGTCTATTGGCAAAATAAGCTTTAAACCAAGAAGAAAGCTTTCCATCAACCAACACTTCATAGGAAGGGGTAATACTGCAGTGGCAAATAAGTTGATCATTGATCTTGTTGAGGAATTTCAAAGCTTTAAGTACTAACAAAATAAAATTCTAGTTTAGAGAGTCAAATGCCTTGTAAAGGTCTGACTTAATCACCATAAAACTGGACTTAGTTTTAGAATAGCTAAAAGAGTACACAATTTCTTGAAATAACAAAATATAATTTCATTAATTTTGTAGCCAAGGACAAAAGCATATTGGATTATTAATTAGTCTCGATAAGTTGCTTTTAATTTTACCTACTAGAATCTTAGTAATCATTTTGTTAATAACATTGTGCCCAATTGGCCAAAATTTGTCACAAGTATTAGCATTTCGACTTTCGTGAATTAGAGAAAGGTAGGTTTTTATTGACTTAGGAACAACACATGAAGAAATAGTTTGGTTTTAAAAGACAAACAACTTGATGACCAACATAGTCCCATGCACATTGAAAGAATATGTATGGAACTTTTATGGACTAGGTCTGTTAAGAGGACTTGGGTAGAAAGGTTCATCTTTACACTCAACAAAAGACAAAGGCTCCATAAGATCATTAGTGGGAGTCAATTGGAATAGAAGCTTAGACTATAGAAAGATGATTTTTAGTGCTTTTGATCCTAAAGTTAATATCACTAAACTAAGTTTTATTCCAATCCTTTAAGTCATATTTAAGTTCTAGAAGTTTTATATACAAAATGAAACCTAGAGATTTAGAAAAACACTTATCGCATGACAATACAAGATATTTGAATAAAGATGGGTGCGTGAACCACAATTTAAATTCTAAAAGGTTTAACTCCGCTAGATTTTACAGGATTAGTAACAAGTACTATAGAATTATGATTTAAGGAGATACGACAAAGATGTTGAACCAAGGAGTTAGGAAAAGCATGGATCCAAACAGTGTTAGCAAGACACCTATCAAGTTGAGCTAAGATATTAACTTGACCATTTCTACATATGCTCCATGTGAAGAAACAACCCTTCCAACCAAGTGTAGCCACTCAAAACTTGAAGGCTTTCCATTTTTTTTTTGTTTGACTTGGAACACCATTGGCCTCTCCATTTTGATTTGACCACCTGCTTGTTTTTTCATTGTGGGGTTCAACATGAGTGGATTATGGTTAATCATTTATTGTAAAATTAGGTCACCATCTAGAGAAGAGGTCCTCACACCTATAAATTTAGAGATCGGTACATATCTTGGTGTATACACATAAATATTACAAATAATATCTCTAAAATTAGCATTTTAATCCTCGATTTACTAAATTTATCACTAATTAGGGTTTATTTTTCCATTTGCAAGATTAGCCTATAATTATGAAAAGTGGACATTTTTGGTAACCTAAAACCCTAAATGAGACCTATCCTACCATTTGAGCAAAATCAAGAATAGTGTATATTGTGATTTTAAAGTTAAACTAGCAATTGCACAAATCAGTTATAGTAATTAACACAATGGAGTTCAATCCCATGAGGAATTGAATGGATGTAATATTAATGGTCCTTACTTAGATTATTTAACCTAGCCAAAGATAATGAGATCTTTTTCATAAACTAAAAATGGAAGGTTAACACATCAAAGATGCTAAAACAAAAACATTTTAATCTTAACACTTTTCTAAAAACACTCACATTCTAAAAATGAAACTTTCCTAAATTAAGAACTTCCTAGAAATGAAATTTAGTAACTTTCCAAAATCAAACTTTCCATACATGAAATTTAACAACTATTGTAAGGCAACAAATCAATTACTTTCCTAAACTAAACTTAGAAACTAAACTAAGATGCAAACTAATGAACAATGGAATCTAAACTAAAGTACAACTAAATAAGAAAACTAAAGAAACAAATCACTAATCAAGCAAGTAGAGGAGATCAACCCAAGTATCATGTGCATGACCATGAAATGGTGTGCATGATTCATAGGATAGGAATTGGTCTAATTAACTAATTTAAACACCTAGCATATGCAATCTAACTCAAGCATTGACTAAGTAATCTAAAACTCTAATTGGGTCCTTAAAAAATTAAGCAAATGTGAAGTGTATGGTGCTAAAAATTAAACATAAACAATCCATTCCAAAAAATCCCAGCAGCATGCTAGTCATTAATGAGACATGGAAAACATTGAATTAAGTACTTTTCATTTAGCTATTAGAAATAAGTATGAACAAGAAACTCCAATTAACTTATTGAATCAAAGAAAAATTTGTCAACATAGTGGGCACAGTACATGTTATTCTAAATCTAAAAATTGTGTTCTATTACAATGAATGCTACTTGATCTTAAACAATCCATAAATACATGCTAAACCTTCTTCAATCATAAGTAAGCATGCACTGAGATTAATGTGAAATCCACTAGAAAGTAAAGGCAAAGCTCGAGGATTACTAAGGAAAACATGAATGGAATCAATGGAGTCAAAGGTAGACCTAATGGCAATGAAAAACAAAAAAAGGGAATAGATTCAAAGTGACTTTTCCTTGGCTGCCATCTTAAGGAAAAAAAATAACCTTGGATCTAAGCAAGAAGAGTTAAGGAATGGAAAGGCAAGACAACAACTTCCTAAACATGAAATTAAAAAGGATTCAAAAGCAATGGAGATTAAAAGATGAATAACTAACCTTTAATGGAGAAATAAAGGATTAGAACTAAGACCCACGCATGGAACACTTGGAGAAGAGATCAGCCACCCAAGGAAAAACACTTTGAATGCTAGAAAGAAAGGAAAGAGGGGAAGAAAAGGGATGCCTCCTCTCTTTGAAGTATGCATTCTTCTCTTCCAAAAGTGAGGTGTCCTCAATCCTTCTTTGGGCACTTTTATACTTTACGTGCTAAATTTTCTAGGATGATTTTAAGAAATGGTAGGGTGGGGATGAAAAGGTAGGATTAGATATGGAGGCTACCTAGTGTTTTATCAAAGAGCAAAGCAGGTGAGTCATTATGGTGGGAGTTAAGGTGGGAGACACAACCTTTTTTATGGGGGGCATCTCCCCCTTGCATAAATCGTACATGTCCAAGGATTTAGAAAGGTGGGAAAATATGGATGAGGTAAGAGAGAGAGACGGTGAGGTGTAGTGTAGTAAACAAGGTGATTGGTTAAGCTAAAAAGAATTTAGGAGGGTGGTGGAGTGGATGAGGCAAGGAGCGAAGGGAAGGTCCTACTTTATAGGAGTTTCACATAGAACTCCCTTCCTTGAAGTTGTTTCATGTGGAAAGCCAGAGAAAAAAGGAAGGGAAGATGGGAGGAAGGTGAAGAATAAGAAAGAGATGAGGAAGAGGTAAGGTGGGGCAAATTGATTAGCTAGGTTGTTTCTTAAGAAGTGGGGATTGGATTGGATGGTTGGATGGATTTAAGAACGTGGGAGACTCTTAGAAAGATAGAACTTTTGGATGGAAAGTGAAATTCGTAATGCCCATTAGTGGTGAGATGGAAAGTGAGAAAAACAATAAAAATGGAAAGGTATCTTCCTCTTAGTCTACATGCTACCTTATCCTAGTGGATTTTCCCTCAATTATCTTCAAAATAAACCTAAAAATTGTATGGATAATTTTTTGAATCCTCCTCTAATCATGGGCATCCATGTAGCTTGGCTCATGTGGCTTGATGGCTAACTTTGAGGGCTCCATTAGTTTGGGTTCATGGCTAGCTTAGATGGCTCAAATCCTTAGCTTTTTGTGGATAACTAGGCTCCTTAGCTTGTCACCTTATTCATTGCTTGAATATGGCTAAGTATGATAAGTGTCTAATTTTTTATAAAATCACCCAATTAGTTATCCATATGTTATAACTTATAGGGGCAAATTAGGATTTTTAGACTTCAATTCGTAACACATATATTTTTTGACCTAATGTGGCAAAGGCTTGTTATGTTGTAGGTTTAGAAGCTAATATGAGGTAAGTATGTGATTAATCATGTTTTTTAGGATTTAATTGGAATTTTTTACTTTTTGTAGGAAGCTAGATGGTGATTTGACAGACAAGATTGATTGAGATGAACATTGAATATCAAGATCAAAAGATCCAGTCAAAGCCTCAAAATAATCTTCAACATGAAACCAAAGGTTAAGATCATCTTTATGTCAAGCAATGGATGCAATCAAAAGGAGCTAAAGTAGACTAATGAAGCAAGCCATGCATTTCCACCACCTTTTGCATGGGAGCCATTCAAGTCACTTTAGCCATATAAGCCACAAAAGAAGATGACAAGCCAAGGAAGAAAAGCCA
Organism: Warburgia ugandensis; assembly: GCA_035236585.1. Taxonomy (NCBI): domain Eukaryota; kingdom Viridiplantae; phylum Streptophyta; class Magnoliopsida; order Canellales; family Canellaceae; genus Warburgia; species Warburgia ugandensis. The sequence continues at coordinate 43,735,354 of CP141127.1, read as the reverse complement.
AACCATTTAAGCCACTAAAGCCAAGAGATGGAGCCATGAATACAAGCTAAGAGAGCTATCTAAGCTAGCCATGAATCCCAGCTAACGGAGCCCTCAAAGTTAGCCATTAAAGCTAAATGGAAGGTTAGGATTGAAGAAAAATCAAGAGGATCATTCATGAGATTTTAAGGGATATTTTGAAGGAATTTAAGGGAGATCTTATTAGGATAAGTTGGAATATGAACCAATAGGATGAGACCCTTCTATTTTTTATGTTTTTCTCACTTTTTCTTCACTTAACACCTCACCACCAAATATCATCATGACTTTCATTTTCCATTCAAGAGTCCTACCTTTCTAAGACTTCTCCACCCTCTTAAACACCCATCCAAACCATCCAACCAATCCCCACTTCTTAGTAAACCACTTAGCCAATCAATTTTTCCCACCTCACCCCACTTTTCTATTTGGTGATGAAAGGTTCCTTAAATAAGAAAGCTTAGATCTTCTTCGATTCAAGTAATTTCAAAACCTAGATCTTTCCACATATTTCCTAAACCTTATTCCTTACCCAATTCCTTAACTTTTCACCAATCAAACACTACAAGATTAGAAGGTAAAGAGCTCTACTTTCCTTCTAAGAAAAAGATGCCTACATCCTTTTCAAAATTAGAAACTAGCTAGCCATGCTTTATATCTCTTATGTCATATTTGTGACATCATCTTGCTAATTTATCTTTCACCTAACCTTCCTTATACAATACCTTGATCCTAATGCCACTTTCCTTATGTTTTCACCCATTGCTAAGTTAGGAAACCACTCATCTATATATAGTCCCATGTTCCATGCGAATTTCCTAAGTAGAGGTTGAGTGACACAACCTTGAATTTTTTATTTACTTTGTTGCTTGGGTTGTTTTTGGACTTTGGAACATTGTTGGTCTTCTTGTTATTCTCTTGCTTATTTGCTCTCCAATTCAAGTTAGTAACTTCGTTGTTTTACTTTAGTTCTATTGCTTAAGTTTTCATTGTTTTGCCCCTTAGAATTCATGCTACTTTCCAGCCCTTAATCATTTTCTTCTTTATTCCATTCCATCATTTTTATTTGTTATTCAATCAAGATTAAATTTGGTTATTCTTTGGTAGTGACAACCAAGAGAAGAGCTAGCTTAAACCATTGATTCCTCCTCTTGAAATTCACATTTTGTTCATGATTTTTCCCTTAATTTTAGGTGATTTCCCTTTAGCTAGTTCACCCAATTAGCCTTTATTTTGCTTAAATTTATTCATGGTTTATCTTTTCATGTCATTATACTTTGGATTGAAATCATTATATTGGAATTTTGATGTTGTTCAAGCTTTGGAAAAGTGCAAAAATTCTAGAAATTTTAGATAGTTTTATGCACATAATGTTGATGAAAATTTGGAGGTGAGTTAATAAATTTCATTAGGAATTCTTGTTATGAATTGTTTATTTCATCAAAGTACTTGATATTTGCATTGTTCCCTTGCATAAAAGTTTTGTTTTCACTAGCTTTCTAATACAAGATTTATTTATTGTTCTTAAGTACCGAAATCTGGAAATTGGTTTTCCTTAACTTTGTCCTTTAATTTCAGCCATCTAAATTTTTTTTTCCTAGAATCCTTAGCTATCCATTTAGATTTTTATTCTGTTTATTAAATTTCATAGTTAGTTTTCATGTTAGCTTGCATTAAAATCAGTAATCTTCATCATCTTTAGGGATCTAGAATCATGCATATAGTCCAAAAACCATGCACATGGTTCTTAGTCCCATTCTCCTTGGAACTTTGGTTAATTTAGTTGTTAGATCTTATGTTATAGTAGTTAATTTAGTCATTTTTTATATTTTTTTAGGTTTATAATGTTTCATTTTTGAATTTTAAAAAGTTATATTCTTGGTAAGTTTTAGTTTAGGAAAGTTCTAAATTAGAAAAGATTCTTTTTTAGTTAATTACCTTAAGTTTAGTTTTCTATTTTAAATCTTTCTAATTATGTATGGTTTCTTTATTTTTTTTACTATTAAATATTTAAGTTTCCAATTCTAATTACTTAGTTTAAATTTTAATAAGTTTCACTTACTTTTAATTCTAGATTAGAAAAGCTTCCATTTTTACTAACTGTCATAAATTACTTGTTCATTGTTATTTTCTTACTTTAATTTCTATGTTTGCATGCATGTTATTTTAGTAAGTTTCCAATTTCATTGTAATTTTGGTTTTTTTAAGTTGCCTTTCTAGTTTTAGCTTCTAATTCCATATATGTTTCTATATTGAGTACTTTAGTTTCCTAATTCAACTACAACTTTTTCTCGTTGGCTAAAGTTAATCAATTTAAATAAAATCCAATCCATTGCAAATATATGAGATTCCTCATGAGATCAATCTTGCTTGCATGAAAATACTTCATTGATTCATAAACTTGCAAGTTATTTTAAAGCTACACTAAGTTTTTGGTGTCATTGTCGAGGACTCATGATGGATTTATGGTTGGATCTTTATTTAGATTATCTTTAGTCATAGTTTTAAGTTGCATTAGGTTAGGGTTTTGTGTAAGGAGAATTCTACAAGGAGTGGTATCGTCACTTACGGTTTATTCACTTTTCTATATTAGGACTTTTGCTTTTTGAGTGGAACTTATAGTGAGGCCTATTGTAACTTGCAATTTCGATTTCAATTTTAAATGGGTTGTACTAAAACAAGGCAAGTGTATGGTATGGAGCCCCACACTTGATCTTCATAAAAAAACCCCACTGTAAGTATCCCTCCCTTAGGCAAAATAAGCTGGGATTTATTTATTTAGAATTTCTACACAGGGAGAGGCTTTTGGATTGTTTCTAATCCAACTAGCTCCTCTCTTTTAGACTTGTCTCACTACTTACCAGTTAGATCTTAGTCAACTATAGGTGATCTAACTTGTCGAGTGTGTTGGAAAAGCTAGTTGTTTAAATAAAAATTTAGCCTTCTTTTAAGAGGGTCTTATGAGCTTGTAAGATGCTATAGACCTCTTCTAATTAAGTTTTAAATAAATTTCAAAGGGAGGGTTGTGTGTAAGGTGATGATAAACTTAGATGAGCAAGGAATGGTGATGAAATCCACCATTGATATGTAGGGGTGAGTGCCCTTACGAATCAATTGAGCATTCTCACAATAGTTCGATCATCATATTGATAAGTGTTCAATTTTGTATAAAAAGTACCCAATTAGTAGCTTGTGTTATAAAATATAGTAATAATTTTTATGGAATTTTTTGAAATATTGTAACACATGCATTTCTGACCTAATAATTCAAAAGTTTAATATTTTGTAGGTTCAGAAGTTAATCTTGAGTAAGTATGTGATTGATCATAATTTTCTAGGATTAATTAGGTTTTATCACTTTTGTAAGAAGTGAAAAGATGATCCAATGGCCTTTACTGCGCTTCACAGAATTTTTTTGTGGGTCAAGCTACACGGTTAGCTTATTGGGGATGTAGATAGATGGCATCAACATCTAGGAGTTTAACTATTTCATGTCTCACTACCTCCTTCATGTTGGGGTTTAGTCTCCTCTGTGTCACCCTAGATGGGTTGGAATTTTCTTCTAGATGTATTCTATGCATGCATAAAGAAAATTCCCTTAATATTGACTGAGGTCCACCCTAGAGCTATCTTATGTTATTTCCATGACTTTGTATGAGAATTAGAGCCATACATGAGTTTTCCTAGTCCAACTAGGAAACTTAAGGAATCCAAACTACTGAAGCCTTTAAGTTAAGCATTGAAGCTACTTAAGCTACCAAAGAATGAGCCATCAAAGTGAGCCATCAAGCCATGGATAAATGCCACATGGAGCCACACAATTGTAGCACTAATTCAAGCTATATTATTATTAAAGTGTGACTTTTAAGGGATTTTGAGAGAAAATTGTAAAAGGTAAGATGATCATGCATTGAGGGACCCACAAGAGAGAAAACCCCACTTTCCTAATCCATTTCCTAACCTTTTCCACCACATGAAGTTAGAGTTACGCAATTTTTATTTTTTTTTTATAGAAGGAGGCAGCCACTTTCTTAGAATGTGACATCTCTACCTTACTTAGTTGTCAATTTTGGTGGTTTCCTAATTAGTAAACCCCTAGATCTATGTCCTATCGAAACACATCAAACCCTAGATTTTCCTAACTTTTTCACCTTATTTTTTTTCACCTTCTTCTCTCTCCACTCCATCCACACCATCCAATAAGGAGGGGAGGAGTTCTATACCTCCTTATTAAGAAAAATATGGCAAACCCCTCTCAACACCCACCCACCCCCGCCATCCCTTTTTCCAATAGAAATCAGCCATGCAACCTCCTACAACATCACTTAACCTCATCTTCCACCTTACATTCCTCCTTCAAACTCTATCTGACTTTCCTACCTTGAAATCCCCCTAGATCTAGATCTCATTTCCTCTTTGTTTCAGCCTTTCCTATGTTAGAAACTCAGCCAACTGTAAATCCCCCATGGTTCCCACATTTTTACCCAAGTGGAGGTTGGGTGAGACAACCTTATAACATTGCACCCTTTGATTGGTTATCTTTGGAGCTAAACTGTGGTCTTCTTTGGTGCTACTCTTGTTTTTCACTTGTAGTTATTTCTTTGATTGTTTACTCTCCAATTTAGGTTAGTAGTTTCCTTTGATTGTTTTAGTTTCATTGTCTTAGTTTCCCATTGTTTGATTTCAAGATCTTCACTCATCTTTCCACTTAGCTTTCTTATTTTTCTTTGCTTCACTTTCATTAGTTTTTCTTAATTATTCTCTCAAGATTTAAGTTAGTTCTTCTTTGGTAGTGATAGCCTAGAGAAGAAATAGCTTGCATCCTTGCTTTCCCACTTAGGAATTTCATGTTTTTATCCTTCAATTTCACTTAGTTTTAGGCAATTTTCCATAGTTCGTTCATCATACCTTAGATTGAGTTTTTATATTTTTAGATTAAGTTTTAGGGGTTACTTTCTTGCACAAAATTTTGATGTAATTTGGCATTAATTCAATAAAATTGTTTGAGGATTCTTTTTATTGAATTCTATCATTATCAAAGTAATTTAGATTTGGGTTGTTATATTGCATAGAAGTTATTTGTTCAGTTGCTTTGTATGCTTGGTTTAAGTTGATGTTCTTGAGTGCTTGAAATTTGAGAAATTTTTTCTCCTCAATCTTTATGCTTTATTTCCAGCTATCAAAACACCTTAATTGCTTGAATCCTTAGGAAACCATTTAGCATTTTAGATTGTTTGTTGAGTTGAAAGTTTATCTACCTTGTTAGTTTCTATTTAAAGCATGAAATATGGCCATATTTGGACCCATGAACCATGCACACCAACCATGGATCATGTGCATGGTAGTAGGTTAATTTCCACTTAGATTTTTGGTTAATTTAGTTGTTTAATCTTGTTTTAGAAGTTCCTAGTTAGTTATTTTGTATTGATTAGGTTTAAATTTCCTTTTTTATTTTTAAAATGTTCAATTTTTAGAAAGTTTCTTGTTTAGGAAAATGTTAAATTAGGAAAGTTTCCTTTTTAGTAGTTTCCTCAAGTTAGTTGCTTAGTTTAATTCATTTTTATTTTTCATTATTTATTTTGTTAAGTGCATGTTAGTTAAGTAAGTTTATAATTCCATTACTTAGTTTTAATTTTAGCAAGCTTCCTTTAATTAAAGTTTCTAATTTCATGCATTAATTTTCCAAGTTTAAATTGAAATGAATTCATGCTCTCTCTTTTTCTGAAGTTAAGTACTTCAAATAAGATCCACCCAACATACAAATTTGTAGATTCCTCATGAGTTTGACTACTCTCGGATGCAAATACTACTTTGATTCATGCACTTGGTAGCAATTTTAATGCTACACCACATATATACGCCCTAAAATAGTAGACTTGCCTTATAATGCAAGGAAATTAGTAACTTTAATGCTACTACCTATATGCTACTTAACAAAGGGTCAAGGCCTCAACAAACTGGACATTATAACTCAATAGCCTACATCCTTGGGTTAGAGCCTGACAACCTCAACAGACTTTTGCAAGTGCATGGGTTTATTGTCGAATAGACTTAGTAAATATGGGTTGATCCACAAACACTCTTTAATAAATGGAAATTCAATTAAACTCTAAGCCAATCCACTTGAAGCTAGCCAACAATTTTAAAGCAATACAAATAAATATAACACTTCTTATCACACTTAAAATAAAGCACAAATGTAAAGCAAAAGGCAACAATTAACTAAGGATTAAGTAAAGAACTTCTATTGATATAAACTTTGAGAGTTTATAATACAAATGAATACAACAACGAGAACATAAAGGAAAGAAAAGCAAATTAAACTCCCTTAAAAACTGGAGTGTCCATTGTAGGACTCCTTCATTGTGTCACTCTATGAGGAACTTTACATGTCCACATCACCCAACATACACTAAATTACTGTAGTACAATCTTTATTAATGTGACTTCTTCAAATTGTTTAGACACCTTCCTTATGAAAGCCAAAAAGTAGATTGGAAGTTTTTTGACATGCCACAAAACTAATAGAGAATCAAATCATAACCCAAATCACCCTTAGGAAAGAGAGACCATGACTTCCATGGAAAGAGGTTGCATGGTTTATCTTCCAATCCAAGTGCTCCCAAACTCCAAGAAAAAAGGGAAAGAATGGATTAAGTATGTGCTTCTCCTTGCTAAAACTCTAGGGGAGCAAGGGGTGTGGGAGTTAAGAGCTGGATGGTGTGTCAAAGGAAGGTTAAGAAGCATGTATGATGTGGGAAAAAGATAAGGATGAAGAGGTGGAATGGAGATAAGATGAGGAAGCATAGGGGGATGCGTGGAAAAGAAAAGGATGAGAGATAAGTGGGGCCTAGAAGTGAGAGAAAGAAAGGCCATCTAGGATGATGAATGGTGGTTGATCGAGACTCTTACATTTGCTCCTAAGGGTGTGGATGTGTTGCTGCAAGGGGAGGAAGGTCAGAGTGACCTCTCTCCCTCTATTTCTCTAGAGTTATGATTTAGGTTACAGGGAAAGAAAGACATCCTTCTTCACTTCTCCTCACCTCTATTGATAGATTTCTAGAGTGGAATCCTAAGGAATGGATGGTTAAGATTATACGAAGAAGGCAATAGAGAGTGGTTGGGATGGAAGGAAGAACGAAAGGGGAAAAGAAAACATGGAGTGAATGGAAGGAAATGGCATTAAAAATTAAGGGGGAATGGAAGGAGATTTGGATGTGGCATCAGGATGAAGATGGAAAGGAAAGATAGGCTAGAAGAAAAGGAATGGGATGGAAAAGGATAGGAAAGAGATAATGAAGGATCAAATGGAGTTGGGAAAGACTAGCTAGGTTGTATGGATGGATGGTTGGATCAGTGTCCTTCTTCCTTGAATGGTGGAGATGGGAGGATGAAAATCATGGCATTTTATAGGATGTTTCTCCAAATCAAGTGGAATTTTCTTTGTAAAATTATGCATTCCATTGTTACACATGTTGAATGCTTGGAATCCCCCTTACACCAAAATGTAGGATGGTCACTATGGCTGAGTTTTGTATCTTCTTCATTCATCACCATTAGATCACACTTCACTTAGGATTTAGTGAATGTGATTACTCAGAAATTTCCTAGTCCAAAAGATCACATTTTGTAGCTCCTTGCTTCTCATTTGTAGGATTAAGTATACCCAAAAGTGAATGGCTTGGATTTCATAGAAATCTTCTTATCCAAGTCTCTTTCTCTCATTGATTCTCTCCCAACCTACCTTTTTTATCTCCCAATAATAGGCTTCAAGAGGTGGAACATGTCTCCTTACTTGGAGGAACACATTTTCCTCCTAAAATTTCGGTGGGCAACCTACTAAAAAAAAGTCCCCACCATTGGGGTGTAGTTCTGGTCTTCTTTGTAGCCTTCTTTCTCATTGGGTACTTAGGATATCCATGATTAAGGGTAGATCTTGTCCAAGGAATTCTTCAAAAGTCAAGATGAATGTTGGTTGTAGATTTCCTGTAAATTGTCTCACTCTTCACCATTTTTTTTCCATCTTATTCTTCCTTATTTTTCTCATGTACAGCACATGGAATGACGGGTGTTGCATCCACTTATAAATAAATATTGTGTACTACATAGTGTGGGTTCTCTCTAGAGTTAAGTTACTTAATGAGCTAGTGAGACTGCTCTTCAAGATGGCCTTCCTCTTGAGTAATTCACTTTAGCATATAAACCATACTTGTACAACATTGTATATGATTTGAGCTTCACTTCAAAGCTTCTCTAGGTTGTGGATTGCATGCATGCATGAGTAGTCTGTAATCCTCTCCCTTGATAAGAACACCCTCTTTTTAGTGATAAGTTTGGTCTTTTGCTTAGGGTTTCTGATTCCTTTGACTTTGCTAAGGACACTTCCATAATATTCTAAACTTTTGGACTTCATGGTTTATGGCATGTGGACCCATGGCATTGAGTGAACAATGTTCTTACTCTCATCTAGTGTTTTATTTGGAAAAAATATTCATTTTTCTTAGTAGTACTCAATCCTACAAAATGTGAAATAAACAATAATTAGTGATATTTAAGTTGATACCTAGATTAGAAGCTACTAATTATAAAGATATGGTATGTCATATTTCTAAGCATATCAAATACCTCCAAACTTACTTTTCTTGTCCTTGAGCATAATTAAAAACTAAAATAAAAAATTTAAAACAGATTCACAAGTGCTATTTTCTGCATTTAGCATATGCAAAAAGCCTTTAAAATTATAGGCTACCTCTAATGGACGACTTATAGTCTTGTAAGGGTTTCTAAGAGTGGTACTCATAAACATTACAAAAACCATAATGGAAGTTCCTTCATTTATTTTGGAGAATTTTCATTCATTTAGCTTTTATTAAACTCCTAACTGTAGCATGCTAAAAAAAAGAACAAAAGTTCAAAAGTCTACCCATATGCTAAAGATATTCTATTATTTTATCATATCTCAGAGTGTAAGTGTGTGAATATAGAAAATATATACTTAATTATCAATATCTATAAAAATTAGAACCTAAATTATCGTCTAGAAGTATGCTTTGACTTCAATTCTCCCAAAATGTTTGTCACTCAAAAGGAAGTTACAAGATATGCTTAGATTTGTCTTATATAAGTGACTAGAATAATGTTCATCAAAGACAAATTCTCATATATTTCATATAATAGAATGATAATTAAAAAAAAAAATCCAACAAAGATATCAACTATTAAAGAATGTTATACCCCACTAAAATCCATATCATTCAAAATTTTATCCAAGCCATACTACTCTAAAGATCAAATTAGACCTTTAACTAAGACAAATGATAAGTCATAGGTTAAGGATATCAAAGGAATGGTATAAAGGTACACAAAATTATTTTGAAGAATATGTAAAGGTCTTCTAACGATGTATTCACAATTTTCTTTCTACCCATGTGAGTTAACATTCTACTTTTCATTGGCTATTTTTCTTCAATTTTTTATTTTTTCACTAGAATTTATTTATAACCTTTTTCAATTCTTCTTCTTTCATCCTTTTGATGTTCATCTCTTCAATTGTATTGTTCATATTTTTTCTCAAGATAATCCTTCAACCATCTCTACATATTTCCAAAATAATTGGGTAGTGGATATATTATAAAGTAAAATAGAGGTAATGGTGAATTGGCGATCAAATCAAAGACTTAATATAAAGGTTTAAATGGACTAATTAAGAAAACTAACTCATGGAAGCCCAAAAGCTCTTGGTTTTAACAAAAGGATGGCCTCTATCAATAGTTGACCAAGAGAAGTAAAATAAGACCAACTGAGAATTTACATCCACTGACGAAAAATTTGAATTTATGTATAACCCTCACAAAAGAAAGAGTAGCTCTAATCTCAGATGGGTTATAAGTATCTACTTATCTTCTTCAAGATCTCTAAGTTATATTTACTCTTCAAATTAATATATATATATATATGGCTATTTGTGCAATAATTAATTCAAGTTTAATTTTCGTAGAAAACTCTAGAAAAATGACAAAATAATGAGCTAAATATACATATCTATTTTACGCCAAAGTTTGAATACATACTAAATATTCAAAAATCCAATTCTCATCCTTGTAAAAAATGACTTGAAAAATAAGTAAAAAGACTGTGGACACATCAAATTTTAAATACACTATTATATACTTAAGTTAAACATTGTCCCTAATGTTGTAAAACACAAGCATGGACAAATAAAATAACTAAGTGGAGTGGGAAGGTTCAAAATGATAGGACCTACATGTTAGAGTTGGTGCATGAATTTGTTGATGTGTCCAACAATGCAAATTATATAATGCAAATGCAAAATGCAAAATCTATTATATGACTAATTCAATATTAAAATGACACTAACTAGAACCTAACCTTACACTAATTATGAAGGGGTTTCTAGAATAAATCACTCCATTTTAGGATCCCATGGTAGTCAATATACATTTTCCATTAAGAGATTTGTGGTGGGGATTATAACACATCATAGTTGATCAACATGAATGAAAACCTCTTTGGAATAACTTGACATGATTTGTCCCAAGAACTGTCAAGTTGCGTGTATATGATTCTGACATCAAGAAGCTAAAAAGAAATTCCACTTCTCTTACATATTCCTAAATGTCTAGTCTTAGCTAACTCTCTATCTCCCTAAAAAGTTATTCATATACCTTTGGATGTAGTGGAATATTGAGGTTTACACCTTTTGTATCATCTTATGTACATCCCAAAGCTTGTTTAGGTTTGACCATCATATCATTTGGCTGACCTTCCTATTCTATAGTCTAAGGTACCTATAACAAGCAGGGATTACTTGAGTTAGACATGCCTTGAGTGGATCATTGTTGGAGGATAGTAGGGATGGTGTATTAACTATACTCTCTATCATAGTAACCTCGAAAGGATCTTTAGAGTCTTGTTGTCCAGTATTAAAAGTATTGAGCTTAATGTCCATGATCCAATGGACAACTTCATGGTACCATTCCTAAAATTGATTATTACATTTGATGTGGCTAAGAATAGCCTTCCGAAGATGATTGGAATTTGACTAACTAGATCTAGTATAGCCTATGTATTTAAGACTAGAAAGGCTATTGAAAACAAAAACTTATCAACCTAAACCACTACATCCTCAAGCACACCACATGGAACTTTCACTGACCTCTCTACCAATTACACTGTGGTGGTAGTATTTTTCATCTTGCCTAACCCTAATTGCTTATATATAGAATAAGATAATAGGTTAACTCTTGACCCCAAATCATGTAGTTCCCTATCAATTGTGTGTTCCCCAATTACACATAATATTGTGTGGCATCCCGCATGTTTAGATTTTTGTGGGGTTTTGTGTTGTATGATCGACCTTTCTTACATGACGAGAAATGTTTTCTTTTGCACCTGAAGTTTTCTCTTTTGTGAGGAAAGAATTTTCAAAAACATGGCATGAGAAGGTAATTCTTTTATTACATTGAGTAAATGCAATATTTATATTGACATACTTAAACAGCTCCATTACCTCATTGAAGTTTGTATTATTCTTAGCCATACTAAGATGCTGAGGATATGGAGCTTTTGGAATATAATGTTCCTTAGGTCTAGGTTAGTAGCAGTAGAATCTAGTTGACACTTTTCTTTTCCCTTCTAACTCTTTATGGGCTCTTAGTATTCTTAATTTCTGCAATTTCCTTAGTCTAATCTACATGATTATCTATTATCTTCTCACTCCCAAGGATCGTTATGGACATGGCCTACTCATGCAATTTCTTCTCATTAGAAGTTGTGTCAATCTCATACCAGCCCTTAGGCTTTGTTATAAGTTCACTAGGAAATTTGCCCTTTTTCTTCTAAGTAATTGTATCAAATATTTGACCCATTTGGTACTCCAACTTAGCAATAGATAGTGAGGGGTCTTGCAATGTTTGTTTAATGTCATTTTGGAATTCTAATGAACTCCAGAAAAACAGACTTAGGGTCTTGTCTAAAGATTGTTTCCATTGGTGTGTAGGAAATGACTATGAAGGTACAAGTTACTACGGAATTGGGGCTTTAAAGAAAGGTTGATTGGAGGAACCTAGATGGCCTTCCATTATTATTACTCTAAGATCAAGAAAAAGTTGGACTCCTAGCCCATCCATGATTGTAGTCCTCATAATAGGGATTGTTGCTAGGATTATGCAATGCATTCATAGAATTTGCATTCTCTAAAAAATATTTGAGAAAGCATAGCTGGATGGACACAATGTAGTAGAAAGAGTGGGACTAGAATAGATTGAACAAACCTCAAACTTAGGTTGTATAGAATATTTATTAGTCATCATAAAATTATCTATCTGCTATGTAAGATAATTTATCTTATTCACATTGTGGGCAACATATCAATTTTTTGGTATAGATCTAGGGAAACCCCTATCTCATATAGGCCACCTGTCATTGGAGGTGCTGAATTTATCTTCATTCTAGGTAATCCCATTGATGGGAGTTCTCAAAAAGCATCTCAAAGAAGTTCCAAGCCTTCACATCACTTTTAGTCATGAAGCCTTACAACTTGTCAAATCAATTATACACCAATTTTCTGGGGTCAGGCTTTCATAGAAATATTGGACATGTTACCCCTTTTTGATGTCATGATGTGAGCATTTTAACAATAAGTACTTCCAATGTTCCTAATCCTCATAGAAACATTCTCCCTCATTTTCTTGAAATTGACGATTTCCCTCCTGAGGGTGTTGTCTTTATGCATAGGGAAGAACATATTCAAGAATTTTGGACTCTACTTCTAAAGACTTAAACCATGCTTTTGATTTGTCCTTCAAAGAGAAGGGGAATAGCTTCAACCTAATAAAGTCATAAAAAATAATTGTTGTCTTTAAATGTGGAACAAATGTTGAGGAATTCCTCAACATGATGTTACAAGTTTTCCTTGTCTAGCTCATAAAAATTTGGCAAGAGTTGAGTAACCCTTGGTTTTAACTCAAAATTGTCTACGAAAAGCTACATGGGATAGTGAGTTGTATTAGACAGGAGTAGAATAATCTTTTAATGGCTTGACTTCTACGGCTTCATTGGCCATTTCTTAAGCAAGGTTTCCTTGTTCTTCTTAGTTTATAAATGCCTTGCCTAGCAATTTGTTCAATCTTCAAGTGTAAAATGACTAGATTTGGATTGAGAGATCTAGGACCATGCCTACACTAATGTATGGAGTAGTTGACTCTAACTTATATACAATTAAAGCAAGTCATTGTATACAAACAAAGAGGTTTTTTTTTCTTTCTAGTATAGAGGATCTTAAACTATATAATGCAACCTATATGGAAATGATGTATAGCCAATAGGCACACAATAAAACTATCCCTTAGGAAAAATAGGATGAGAATTATTTCTCTTGAATTTTTACATGAGTTGAGGCTTTTGAATTGTTTCTAATCTAATTAGCTCCTTATCTCTTTCAAACTTTTCTTACTGCTTACTAGTTAGATCCTACCTTAAACAACTACTTCACACTCTCCTTAGTTAGCCGTAGGTGGTCTAAGTCATCTAGTATGTTGGCAAAGCTAGTCATTTAAATACCAACATAGCTGATCAAGTAGGGCCACTTGAGTGACAATAAGCTACCTCTTTCCAAGAGTCTATAAGCTTGTAAGCTGCTATAGGTCTTTTGTAATTATTTTTTGATTAAATTGCAAAGACTAGGGTTGTGTGTAAGGTGATGATTAACCTAAGTGGTAAAGGGATGATGATGAAATCTACCCTTGATCTTGTAAGGATTACTACCCTTACTAAACAAATTTTTTAAGCATTTCCACAAGAGTTAGGTCATCATATATACATCTTAAATAAATAGGTATGCCTTATAATGCAAGGAAAATAATGAATTTAATGCTAGTACCTATATGCAACTTAAAAAGGGTCTAGGCCTCAATAGACTATATACTATAACCCTAATAGCCTATGTCCTTGGATTGTAGCCAATCTTAGGCTATGCCTATTATGTAGGTGCCAACTAATGCCACAATCCTAAATATTATGCAATAAGTAAATAGATGACCGCAGCTATATCCACTATGAATGGTGGAGGAGTGGAAGTGAGAAAACAATGTGGAATTGAGGATGGTTGGTTGAGACTCTTAGCTTTGCTTCTAAGGGTGTGGACATGCTACTTCAAGTGGAGGAAGGTTAAAGTGCTCCCTCTCCCACTATTTCTGCAAAGTTTTACTTTAAGTTATAAGGAAAGTAAGAGATCCTTCTTCACTTCTCCTCACCACTACTTATATAATTTTGGAGTGGAAGCCCTAGGGAATGGATGGTTAATATTGTAAGAAGAAGGTAATAAGGAGTGGTTAAGATGGAATAAAGATTGTAAGCGGGAAAGATAGCAAGGAATGCATAGAGTGAATGGAAGGAAAGTGTTTGGGAAAGTAAGGGAGAATGAAAAGAGATTTCGATTTGGGATCTAAATGAGGATGGGAAGGAAAGATAGGCTAGAAGGAAAGAATGGTGATGTGCTTTAAATTTATACTTCCACAAGTGTACTAGCCCACTATAGCATATACATGCCATATACAGGTTGATTGTATATAGACTCTATAATTAACGTATTCAATTAAAGTGTTAGTTAACCTACTCTAACCTAGTCAAATATTAATGGAACCAAATAACTCTAAGTACTAAAGCAACGCAAATAACTAAAGTAAATAAAAGAAGCAAATAATTAACTTCAAACAAACGAATTAAGGAATTATAAAACTACTTTCGTTAATGTAACTTTTTCTTACAATGGAAATGAGTACATATAGTAAAGAAAATAAAAGGTAAAGCAAATAAGAGTTCCTTTGAAGAGTCCTCTATTTGATTCCTTAATTGCGTTACTTAACTAGAATCTTTGCACATTCACTTCTTTTTGTAGGCTTGAATTTTGCTTTATAGCTCTCTTTGTTGTGTCACTCAATAATGGCTTGTACACTTCAACCCAAATTGCACTAAAGTTACATCCAAGAAAGCATCATCTATATAACACCATTTATTTGTTTAGGCACATCAAGTGTAACAAATAAGAAAAGAGGATAGTCACCCTAACATGAGACTCACCCAAAGGACCATCAACAATACCATACCACTATTAGGAAGGAGATACCTTAGCTTCCATAAAAAGAGGCACAAGGTGGTTCTCTTTTCTTTATCATGTGTTCCCAAAACCCCAAGGAAAATAAGATGGAAGGCTAGAATGTAGATGCTTGGAAGGTAAGTGGGTAGTTGTGTAGGTGAGAGATGGGAGATGGGAGATGGGAGAGGGCTAATGCATGTAATGTTAAGGAGGTAGAGGGGGTACATGTAAGGGAGAAGGATGGAGGGGTTTGTGTGTGCAAAGAATAAGGTATGATGGAGTGTGTAGGGACTAGAATGGAGGGGGAGTGTATGGATTGTTGGTGTAATTGAAAGGAGGTAGGTGTGTAATAGATAAGGTACAAGAAAGTGTGTAAGAGAATGGAGTGAAAGGGGATGCTATGTGTGAAAAGCAAAGAAAGGGGATGAGAGAAGATGGGAGAAGGATGCATGTGATGGAAGCTACACGTAAAGCAAAGGGAGAATGGCTAGGGAGATGATGAGAGAATGAAGGGATGGGGATTGTAGGCTGAGACTCTTACCTCTTCTCATTGTGGTGGATGTTTCAATCTAGAGGAGAGATGATAAAAGTGATTTCTCTCCTTGTATTTTTCCAAGGTTTTGCTACAAGAATCTAAGGAAAAGTAAGGTATTCTTTTTCTTACTTTCTTACCTCTATTTATAGTTTTCTAAGATGAAATCCTTAGGGAATGAATGGATAAGATATTAAGGAGAATGGAAGGAAGAATGGCTAGGATATTTAAGGAAGAAATGGAAGGCATAAGAGGAAAGGCAAGAGAGGGGGGTGCAACTCTATGAAAAGGAGGTGTTTGACATGGGATTATGTTGGATGGATATGGAGATGAGTTAAGTGGAAGGAGATAGGATGAGTGGTGAAAGAAGACAAGCCAGGAAGGAAATAGACAGAATGGAAATGGAGAAAACAAAGGAAGAGATGTGGGAAATAGAAAGGAATAGGGGAGGAGGCTTGGGATGCAATGGTGTGGTGGTGGAAGTTCAGAATGTTTGAAAGAGTGGTGTATCATTGGATGGATGTAGATTATGAAGATCTTTCCTATTTCAATTCTTAAAGAATGGATAGTGGATAGGATTTGTAACTTTACTTTGCATTATTCTTGTCCATTGGATCATGTTTCACCCTAGTTTAAATGGATAAGAGCTTGTTCATGTTTCCTTCTCCAAAAGGATCTCTTTTATAAGTCCTTTTCTCTACACCGTTGGATTGGCATCCCTTAGAGAGGATGACTTAGATTCCATTGAAATTTCCTTATCCACTCTAAGTTTCTCCTTTATTTTATCCTATTGCACCATTATTTTCTTTGGCCAGTAGCATTCAATAAGTGGAGGATGCCTGCTTCCATGGAGTGGGACATTTTTCTCCTAAAAAATAAGTTGGGCAGCGCAACAAAAAAATCTCCACCAATAGGGTTCCGATCTAGTCTTTCTTGGAGTTTTGGTTCTCATTGCTCTGTCATTGTTTGAGTTAGTTCTCATTGGATGCTTAGGATATTCATAAACAAGGATAGATTTTGGCCTTTAAGTACTTCAAAAGTAAGCTTGATTGTCAACCGTAGATTTTCTTGTAAATTTCTCTCCTCACCACCTTTATTTTCTCCTCCTTTCTTCCTTAATTCTCTCATTTGAGAATATGTAATAAAGAGGAGATACACTTTCTTGCTTGAGAAAGTCATCCAATTGGCTTTGTGGTCCCCTCTTTTGGTTTAGTAGGAGAGAGAGTGAATGGAACGTGTCTTCATGAGGGCCTCTTTCTTTGACTTGTTCTATTTTATAGAAAGCTCTCATGGTATGTATACATTGTATGTGATTTGAAATTTCCTTAGAAGCTATTCAAGGTGGTGGAATACTTGTATTAATGCATGGGAAGTTCTATCACCTTTACTTTTGATAAGTATACCCTATTTAGTATGAATAAGATCAGTCTTTCACTTAGGGTTTTTGATTGCTCTAATTTTTTTGAGAACACCCCTATAACATTTTGATCCTTTGAACTTCATGATTTATGGCATGTCGCCCATGATGTTGCTTGAATGGTGGTTTTTCCCTTTTTTAGTGTTTTTGTTGCAAAAATTAGCATTTTTTTATTTGTACTGTGATCTTGCAAAATGTTAAATAATCCTACAAAATGCTGCTTTATTTACTTTGGTGCATTTAATTTCTATTGTTTCATAATAGTTTTTTTATGTAGCATTTAATTTCTATGTTGCTTGGAAGTGATTAGTTAGACTAAAATCTTCAGTTTAATTAAAATTCATGAGTAGTTGAATGTTTTATCGTAAGGTTAAGTTGTACCATGGTAATTGAACAATTTTGTGATTAAATAAATTTAGATTTAACGTGTGCTTAAATATTATTTCCTACATTTAGCAACTTGATTTATTTGTTTAGTGGTTTTTACATAGAAAAAGTAATGTATTTTGTATAATTTAAATACTAGATATGTTAGGTGTATGAGAATCTTTCGTAGTATGTGAGCTAAAAGGATGCATTACTTTTTGTGTGATTTCATCTCTTTTAACATTTTTTTAGCACTAATTGATTATTTGTTGGCTAGATTAGAGTAATTTTAATTGCATGTTAATTGAAATTTCATAAATTGATAAAATTAAATTTCTCATGGGATTGACCTAGACTTACATATATGATTCTACAATACACATTTGCACTTGTGGATATTTTAAAACACATCACAACTCAAAGGCGAGATTTGTTGAGGGACATGGTGAAAAAGTTGGCAACATCTACTCTGATCTGTAAGGGAGTTGTAGTTTTATTTTCTTGTTTATTGTTCATCACATTTTGCAATGATTGAAGACGAGTCAGTGAAAGTTGTTTAAGTTTAATTTTAGTCGTTGGTTGTAATTAATTTTATTTGTGTGATTAAATGCATGTTAGGATTTCAAGTGCCTTAACTTAGTTTCTTAATTCCTGTCTTCCTAATTAGTGTTAATATTGTTCTTCTTGTTTTGACTTTGATTAAGTAGTTGCTTAGTAGTTATTCTTTTGTTAGATAGTAATTATTGTTTAGAGTACATTTGTAAAATTTATTTTTAGTATAGTCTTAGAATCGATATGAGTAGTTAGAATTTTTTCTTAGGGTTAAAATAAAACTAGATGATTTTTAAGTATATTCATAATAACTAATTTTAGACTTAATTAGTCTTAAAATATCACTCTTAAGATTAGCGAGATAATTTACATATTTAGTATTTTTTTTGTAGGAAATATCATGTATTTACTATAGTCTAGAAACTAAATATGGTAGATTAGTTAATCTTGTATATAAAAATCTTACATAATTTATGCACTAAAAAAACATGTTATGCTTTGAAAAATATACTAAATTAGGTCAAACCCATGGGTTGGAAAATCTACAAATTAGGGCTTTTAGTGATGATATATTTTGTGTTTCTAATTTGTTTCAGTTCTATTAACATGTGTAGTGGATTATTAGATTTATTTGCTTATCCATCATTAAATTGATTGACTAGGTTAAGGAGATTTAACATATATTTTAATTGAAAATTTTAATTTCATAATTTGATTCCTCTTAGGATTGACTTATACTTGCACGTACTGTATTACCATAGACCCGTGTACTTGCTATTATTTTTAAAACACATCACTTGGTTATGGAGGCAGAAGATGTAAAGCTCCAAACCCACCAAGTCTGAAAACTAGATCCTAGTAATTAGGATCTCCAAATCATCTTGGTTTAAGGGAAGGGGAGATTTCATCTAACTATTTTCATGCATCTTATTCTAGATCTAATGTAAGATATCACAATGCCAACTTCAAGAATGGACACATTTGCATCATATTGGCCCATAAAAGACCTTTTTCACTATGAGAGTGAAGTAGCCTTCCTCAATGGGCCAATGAAATTGTTCGGAGCCAATTAAAACGCATGCATGGAGTATGTTAGCTTGAGAGTTTCTTCCTACTATAAGGAAACATGATCCTCTTGAATGGACTATGTGAATGAATTAGAATTCAAGATAAATCATCCTCCCTACTCTTTATTAGGAGGATCCATCCTAACATAGGAATAAAGAGATCTCCTAATCTAGTTAGGAGGGTGTCAAGTGTTCAGTTTTGGTTAAAATAATCCTAAATTAGTATTCAATTAGAGCATTTAGGCTATCAAATTCAAGATTTTACATAAAATATTTTATTTTAGCTTTAATTGGCCATCCAATCGTTGAATTGCAAAATGTAACGGTTAGATGATCATCAGAGCTAATTAGAGGATTAATGAATGTTTTAGATGATTCTAATTGGAACTTGTGCATTGTAGATTAATAAACTCAAGCTTGGATGATCTAGATCAAATCAAGGAGAAAGAAATTTAAAGAATGGAGGAGTTGCAGAGTTTTAGCAAGACTGGACTTCTAGTGGACCCCACCCCTCTTTATCTCTCCTATCCTCTCTCTCCATCTCTCGCATATCTCTCTCTCACTCTCTTTTCTTTTCTCTCACACATCTCTCTCTCTTCTCTCTTTCTTTCACGTCTCTCTTTCCCTCTCAACCTTCTCTTTATCTTACAACTCTCCTTCTTTGGGTGGCTCTTCTCTCCATTCTCTCCACCTTCCTTGGGGGATCACTGGAGAGGTAGCCTCCCTCTTCATTCTCTATCTCCACCTTCATCGTTGGCTGGCACACCCTCTCTCTCTCCATTCTCTATTCTTCATTCATGTCTCAGCCCTCTCTTGGCTGACTACTGTCTCTTCTCTCCATTCCCTCAATCTATGTCTCTTGGACAGATCAGCGTCAGAGAAAGGCAGGTAGACCCCCATCTTCATCTCCCACATTCCCCTTCTCCTTCACTCTTCCTCTTTCTTTTCCCAACCAATTTCCTGCATCTCCCACCTCCCTTCTCTCCACTACCAGCTCTCGCTCCTCTCTTCTACTCTCTCTATGTAATGCACGTTCTCCTTCCCCTCACCTATGTTCCCTTCTTCATCTCCTCCCACTGCTTTGCTATCTCTATACCTCTGCTCCATCTTGCTCTCCTCTATCTCACACTAACCAGCCCGTTACCTGCTCACTCTCTCATTCATGTTCCCTTTTTGCTTCTTCCTCTCCTTCATTTCGTTGCCTCTACCAACACCACGTAGAGCCTAGCAATCCCATCACCTCTTATCTACCTTTTCTCCTTCCCTCATTCTCTCCAGCCTTCTTTGCCCCTTCTTCATCACCATGATCCATCTCTTCTACCCAGGTCAGACCGCATGGTGGGGTTTGGCCACACCTAACTACTCAGTGCCTTGCCCATATCGCACTAGGCCAGCAGACCCCCCTATCTCGGCTCTTCTTCCTCACCTCTCTCTCTTTCCATCATTCCCAACTTCGCCAGCCTGTCCCCAATTCTCCTCCTTCTCCTTCTATGCTCTCTCTCTCTCTCTCTCTCTCTCTCTCTCTCTCTCTCTCTCTCTCTCTCTCTCTCTCTCTCTCTCTCTCTCTCTCTCTCTCTCTCTCTCTCTCTCTCTCACATGATCCTTCTCTTTCCCTATCTGTCACCTCCTCTCTCCCCAACACACCTGGCACGCATTGACCAAAAACCTAGTCACCGGTCGGATTGCCCAAGCATCCTTCTTCAACCATCCCCATCTTCTTTGGCTTATCCTCTTCATCAAGTTCTGTTCAAGATTTTTCTAGTTGTCAGAAAGTTCCCCATAGGAAACCCAATTTGGGTTTTTCTTCTCCTCCTGCATCCCCATTCTCTTCCTCTTTCCCTTCTCCTTCTCCTCCACCTTCATTGTTTCCTCCTCCGTCAAGTTTCCCTAGTTTTTTTTGTTTTAATCAGAATTTTCTTTGAATTCCAATATTGCCCATCGATCTTTATTTTAATGCCTTCTAAGTCCTTGTTTTATTTCCATATGTATCCCATTCTATTCCTATTTTTCCTTATCCATATTCTATCTATCTAGTGACAATGTTATCCAAGACTGCTTGTTTAGTTTCATTTTTTGTAGAATTAGAAATTTTGTCAATTGTAGCAGTTAAATGAATCTAAAATTTTATTTTATTGTTGGTTTATTTTTGTTACTTCTTTATTTTTATTTTTATTAATTGAATTTTATTTAAAACTCCATTTTTTAAAGCGTGTCCTTGTGGGATCGACCCATATTTGCACAACTATACTGTAACAACCCATGCACTTGTGATTAAACATCAACAAAATTTTGATGCCATTGCTAGGGACTAGCAAAGGAGTTTTCATAAAATTTAATTTAAAATATAAAAAATATAAAAAATTAGAAAATATAAAAAAAGTTAGGATTTGCATTTTGTTTAACATTATAGGCATTTTTAGGTACATATTAAATATTTTTTTTAGTGCATAACCACTTTATATTCTTGAATTTGGTGCTAATTGTTATTTTTCTTATTTAGAAAATTGTCAAGTGGAGCATCATCAATTAAGTAGATTTTCCTTGCTTTCCTAGATTAGGATTTTTTTCAAAAAATTTTTGAGTGAATCTTGTAGTGAGGCCCCTTTGTAATTTGCACTTTCAATTTCAATTTTAAAGGGTTGTATAATATAGGGCAAGTGTGGGATGAGGTGGCCCACACTTGATCTTCCTCAGAAACCCCACTGTAAGTTTTCTCACTCATTTTATTTTCTAGATTAAGGTTTGCATTTAGAGTAATTTTGCATTGGTTGGTAATTTAATTACATATGGAAGGCATACTTTATATTTGTTGTATTTTAGGGTTTGCACTAGTTTATTGCTTTTAATTGCATTTTAGGACACATCTAATGCTTTAAAGTGATTTATATGCTAATTGAATTGCCATGGTATATAGAAATTAATTAGTAAGGGTACCTGACCCCACAAGATCAAGGGTGGATTTCATCACCACTCCTTGGTCCACCTAGGATAATCACCTCAAGCACGCAACCCCACCATTCATATTAAGTTAAAATCAATTAGAAGAGACCTATTGGGTCATGACATGCTCATAGGACCTATTAAGTTAAAATCTAATAGAGCCTCGCTTTTTCCCCACCTCATGTTAATGTTTGTTGAGGTCTAAACACCTCCTAACATGAGGGTTGTATTAACCACTTTGAGCATAATCTAACTGGGAAGTAGTAGTCAACTCCTAAAGAGAGGAGGAGCATTAGATTAGGCTAATTAAAAGCATCGTCCCCATAGAAAATCAAGAAAATCAAAATATCTGTGCTTGTTAGCCTTAAGGGATTGCATGATTGTGTCCTTGATTGTGCATCATTCTAGGCATTTAGGTTGCATTATTTAGGATAGTCCTCTTCTAAAAGAAAAAGAAAAAACCAAAAAAAGAAAAGAAAAGAGAAAGACGTGATCAGTTGCACTTAATGAATAATTTAAACACTGATCAAAAGGGTAATTTACACCCCAGCATTAATAAAGAAGATATTTCCCTATGGAGAAACAATCCACTCTTTAATGATGATGAACCACCTTTATCTTGGATAATGATGATGTTTCCTCATGGACGATCAATCCTCTCTTTGATGCTGATGATCCTCCACCTCTATTTAATGATGATATACATCAATGGAGGAATCATTCTCAACCACATGAAAATGGGAGAAAGGCCCAACATAAAACACATGAGGATAATTGGCATAACCAAAATCCTTGAGAGAAGACACTAAGAGACTAATTATAGTCTAATTATACTAGCACACTTTCATGTATACTTTTACTTCCAAATGTTGGTATGATTGAATTAAAGGTGGGAGTAATTCAATTACTTTCCCAAATTCTATGGGTTGGATAGTGAGAGTCCTTACATGCATTTAAAAGAATTCGATGAAGTGTGCATGACTCAACATACACAAAACATCGAATTAGATATGGTAAGACTCAAACTATTTTCTTTTTCTTTAAAAGGAAAACCTAAGATGTGGTTTCATTCACTGGCATCAGGTTCCATACAATCATGGGAAGAAATGACTGTGAAGTTCTTGAATAAGTTCTTTCCTATACATAAGACAAATGCTCTACATTGAAATATAATGAATTTTACTAGACGAATAATGCAACTTTCTATCAATGCTGGGAAAGATTTAAGGAATTATTGTTAACTTGTCCACATCATGGATACGAACTTTGGCATACCATTAGTTTCTTTATGAAGGACTTAAATTTGATATGTGCTAGTTTGTTGAAATGATGTGCAATGGTAATTTCTTAAACAAACAACCTGAAGAGGCTCAAGAGTATTTGGAATGGTTGGCAGATAGTGCACAAACTTGGGCTGATTTAGAAAAAGTAGGTTTCTCAAACAAGCCTAAGTCCACCACCACATCCTCTAGGGGTGAAATATATGCTACGACTGAAAAAGATGATATGAAAATAGCATCCTTAGATAGAACAGTTGAGGCCATGGAAATGGAAAAAGGTCCCTCTAAGAAAGTCGAACAGGTGTGTGATATTTGTGAAAGTAATACACACCCCACTCAGGAATGTCCCATTGCTCTTGTATTTCAAGATGCACTTCATGAATCTACACATTCTTATGAGCACCATTTTTCTCCATTTTTAGAGACATATAATTCCAACTGGAGTAATCATTCTACTGTCACAAATGAATACGATGCTTCACAGAAGGCCCAACACCAACCTTATTACTTAAAACAAGGACCACTCGCTCCTGGACCTTACCTTCCTCCACATAAGAGGAAAGTGGAGGATAATTTCCATCAAGTCATGTAATACTAGGAGAAGAAAATTGCTCAAATTAAAGCCCAATTAAAAGATAACACAAATTCCATGACTGAATTGAAGGACATGATGTCTCAAATTCCATAGACCATTAATAAAGAGGAATTTCCTATCCCACCAAATGAATATCTTGATGATATGGATGTAAGAAATGAGATTAATTCTTCATTTGCAATCATGGAACAAACAAAGGCAGCTACCATTATTCATACTTGTAACATAATTGAGCAATCTTGTCCTAAAAAGGATGAAATAGTATCGAAACCTGTCAGAAAAAGAGATGAATTTATTGCTCAAGAAAATGTCGCACCCACTGAGTAATATGGCATCCTTGCTTCATTTCCAAAATGGCTGCATTGAACTCCCACAATTGTCTCTAATTATGAGAAGCAACTTGAAGATAAATTTATCTTGCCCTGTGATAAAATGAAATTTTTTTAATTGTAAGATAAATTTATTCATCATTCCTTTTCAAAGGCTTGTCTAGCTCATTTCTTATGGGAGGCAGGGATGTTTCGAACCTGGTAATAATTTTCCTCTGAAAATTTTCATAAAAAAAAATATGTAGCTTAGTTTTTACTTTCTTCTTTTTCTTTTTCAGATTCTTTTCTATATCTTTCAATTTATTTTTGCATTTCTCAATGCATTATCATCATCCTATTTTTAAACATTGAGGAAAATGTTTGTTTCAGCTTGGGAGGTGTAGAATTCTAGCAAATTCTAGTTTTTAAAATTTTAAAGTAATTTCCTTGAATTTTCAAAAAACATATTGAAAAAATGAAAATTTTAGGTCATTTCCTATACTATGATGAGAATTGGATTTTTTGAAGTATAATTTAGATAACTTTACCTTATTAATGGAATTGAATATGACGAATTCATCATTTTACTCATTTTCTAAAGTATTCCATGAAAGCAAAGTCTTAGATCACATCTGTATACGTAGTTGCATATAGATAATCTAGGTTGATAAGTAACTATAACTTTGAAATTCAGTGGAGACCTATAACCTAAGTGAGTTTTAAAGCCATTCAATCATTTTGAGAGGTTATAAATGTTCCTAATTTTCTCCAGTGTTAAGAAAATTGATCCCAAACTCTAAATTGGGCTAATTACTTGAATAATTAGAATACTACCATTAAAAATATGGAAGTTCTTTGAATTTGATTGATTATAGGAAACCTGAAAAATGATTTAAGCCATCCTTGTTGTTAACCTAGAGATATAAAGCCTATCCAAAAGTAAATTTACCACTAGTCAACCAACTTGAGCTTTCAATATAAGCCTTTTCTTTTGTCACACAAATTACCCTTTACCCATATTAACCCAATATAAATTATCCATTACCCATTTTCTTTGAAAAATAAGTTAGAGATGAATGAAGGAATACCTTTTAGTTGCAATGAAAGTAGAAAGTGGATATCATGAAAAGAAATATTCTTCAAAGTGATTCAAAAGTACTGAAATATAAAGAAAAGAGTCTGAAAAAAAAAAAGTTTGAAGAATACAAAGAAAGGTGGAAAAAGATATACTCACTTTAGCAAAGGAAAGAAAGAATTATCAACTTTAGAAGACCTTTATTTAGTTTTTGAAAAAACATTGAATACCCTTATACCCTTTCTTTGGTACCTTGTCCTAAGCCTACGTTTTGTCCCAGTTAAAGACCTATTGATTTTGGGATGAATATAGTCTTGATAAGGACATGAATTGATAGGATCTATAAGAGTGGCATTTCTAAATATTCAAAGGTAATGGCATCCATTCCAAAGGGATCAAAACAATTAAATTCCTTAGTAACTCCCGTTCTTCATGAGTATATGTGAGATAAATTTGTTTTTATTTACTCTTCTCACATATTTAAAAGAGAGATATGATTTGAACCCTCCATCTGAGAGATTTTATTTCTGAGCATATGTCATTAGTAAGGATTGAGGTCAAAACATATTTTAGATAGAGTTCAAAAGTTAGAAGTCTACTTAGAGATAAAGATTATTCCATGTGTAGACTGTATACGCACACATCACTCTGAGATCTTAGCCTAAGTGGAATGCTTTTAGCATATGGGTAGGGTTTTGAATTCTTCAGTCATCTTTATTAGTCTGCTAAAGTTGATAGATTTATTGAAGATAATTCTCTGAAAAATAAAAGTGGAGATGATCTGAAAAAATAAAAATTTTGTGATATGATTCTTTGTATCTTTTGCTAAGGACTAGCAAAATGCTAGTTAGGGGTGTGTTAAGTGTTCAATTTTGGTTAAAATACCCCCAATTTAGTATTCAATTAGAGCATCTAGGCCATCAATTTCAAGATTTTACATAAAATATTTTATTTTAGCTTTAATTGGCCATCCAACTGTTGAATTACAAAAATTAACGATCAGATGATCATCAAAGCTAATCAGAGGAGTAATGAATGGTTTAGATGATTCTAATTGGGTCCTGTGCATTGCAGATCAATCAACTCAAACTTGGATGATCCAGATCAAATCAAGGACAAAGAAATTTGAAGAATGGAGGAGTTGTAGAGTTTTAGCAAGACTAGACTTCTAGTGAACCCCACCCCTCTTTATCTCTCTTATCCTCTCTCTCCATCTCTCACATATCTCTCTCTTACTCTCTTTTCTCTTTCTCTCTCTTCTCTTTCTTTCATGTCCCTCTATCCCTCTCAACCTTCTCTCATTACCATACGACTCTCTCTCTCTGGGTGGCTCTTCTCTCCATTCTCTCCACCTTCCTTGGGGGATCACCAGAGAGGTAGCCTCCCTCTTCATTCCCTATCTCCACCTTCATCGTTGACCAGCATACTCTGTCTCTCCATTCTCTACTCTTCATTCACGTCTCAACCCTCTCTTGGCCGACTACTCTCTCTTCCCTCCATTCCCTTAATCTATCTCTCTTGGCTGGATCACTGTGAGAGAAAGGTAGGCAGACCCCCATCTTCATCTCTCATGTTCCCCTTCTCCTTCACTCTCCCTCTTTCTTTTCCCAGCCAATTTCCTTGCATCTCCCATCTACCCTCTCTCCATTACCAGCTCTTGCTCCTCTCTTCTGCTTTCTCTTTGTAATGTACGTTCTCCTTCCCCTCACCTTTGTTTCCTTCTTCATCTCCTCCCATTGCTTTGTTATCTCTATACCTCTGCTCCATCTTGCTCTCCTCTATCTCACACTGCCTAGCCCGTTACCCTCTCACTCTCTCATTCCTATTCCCTTTTTTCTTCTTCCTCACCTTCATTGTGTCACCTCTACCAGCACTGCGTAGAGCCAACAATCCCATCACCTCTTCTCTACCTTTTCTCCTTCCCTTGTTCTCTCCAACCTTTTCTTTGCCCCTTCTTCATCATGGAGCTCCATCTCTTCTGCCTAAGCTAGACCACATAGTGGGGTTTGGCCAGACCTAACTTCCTAGTGCCTTGCCCAGATCGCACTAAGCCAATAGACTCCCCTATCTATATTCTTCTTCCTCACCTCTCTCTCTTTCCATCGCTCCCAACATCTCCAGCCTATCCCCAATTCTCCTCCTCCTCCTCCTCTCTCTCTCTCTCTCTCTCTCTCTCTCTCTCTCTCTCTCTCTCTCTCTCTCTCTCTCTCTCTCTCTCTCTCTCTCTCTCTCTCTCTCTCTCTCTCTCTTGATCCTTCTCTTTCCCTATCTACCGCCTCCTCTCTCCCCAACACACTCAGCACGCATTGGCCAAAAACCTAGTCACTGGCCGGACTGCCCAGGCTTCCTTCTTCAGCCCTCCCCCTCCCCATCTTCTCTAGCCATCCCCATCTCCCCAACACACCCAGCACGCAATGGCCAAAAACCTAGTCACTGGCCGGACTGCCCAGGCATCCTTCTTCAGCCTCCTCTCTCCCCAACACACCCAGCACGTAGTGGCCAAAAACCTAGTCACTGGCCAGACTGCCAAGGCATCCTTCTTCAGCCTCCTCTCTCCCCAACACACCGGGCAGGCAGTGGCCAAAAACCTAGTCACTAGTCAGACTTCCCAAGCGTCCTTCTTCAGCCATTCCCATCTTCTCTAGCTTATCCTCTTCGTCAGGTTCTATTTGAGATTTTTCTAATTGTCGAAAAGTTCCCCAAAGGAAACTCGATCTGGGTTTTTCTTCTCCTCCCGCGTCCCCATTCTCCTCCTCTTCTTCTCTTCCCCTTCTCCTTCTCCTTCTCCTTCTCCTCCACCTTCGCTGTTTCCTCCTCTACCAGGTTTCCCTTGGTTTTTTTTTGTTTTAATCAGAATTTTCTTCGAATTCCAATATTTCCCATTGATCTTTATTTTAATGCCTTCTGAGCCCTCATTTTATTTCCATCTGTATCTCATTCTATCCCTGTTTTTCCTTGTCCATATTCTACCTATCCAAGGATAGTGTTATCCAAGACTACTTGTTTAGTTTCATTTTTTTTTAGAATTAGAAATTCTGTAAATTGTAGGAGTTAAATAAATTTGAAAATTTTATTTTATTATTAGTTAATTTTATTGTATTCTTTTTTCTTTTTCTTTTTTTTTTAATGAATTGAATTTTATTTAAAAATCCATCTTTTAAAGTGAGCCCTCATGGGATCGACCCCTATTTGCATAGCTATACTGCAATAGCCCATGCACTTGCGGTTAAACATCAACAGAGGGTTCTTAGTTCATCTTCTGCCCCTCTTCTTTAAATGAGATTCTAGTTTAGAAAGAAAGAATTTTAACTAAAGAACCCTAATACACATGCAAAACTTATTTTAAGATAAATTAAATAGAGAAAGGAAAGAAATTATATCTTATTGAGGAAAAAAACAATGACTAGAAGACCAAAAAACCAATATAGGGAAATTCCAAACTCCAAAGAAGACTCCTTCCAATAAAAGTTTGAATTAGAACTTCCCTTAAGAAAATTTGTTAGGTATATCACTAGTTCACCCTTAAATAAACTTTTTCCAGCTTCTTCTAGACTATGAAAACTTCTCGAGAGATTTTAAGAATGAAGCAACCTTTCCCAAGTACTTCTTTGGCTTGCCTACATTGTTTGCCTTTACTCTTAGAGGGTACTCTTTTACATCAGAACCAGAGGATAACCCTAGCCATTCAGTCACTTAACTTTATGGCATCTCTTTGAATGCTTTTTTCATCTTTTGGAAGGAAGCACATGTCCTTGGTTTTTGTTCTTACTATTATCTGCTTACTTTTGAGGTCATGAAGCCACACCATGAACTGTTTTAGAGAGGACATGTGTCCATGTTTTGTGACTTGTAGAGGGGATCATGTGGTCACATGAACTGGTGTCATGCACTCTCGTATACATCCTTCCTTTGTTAAGAATATTTCATGATCTTGATATTGCAAGGCCTTTTGACTAAATTTTCATTACAATCATGATTGAATGGAATATCCAAAAGTACATGCATATCATCACCGGGGTGCTTTTACTTCGGCTTGTGATGATTAAGGTTGAGTCAAAATTGAGTGTCTGTAGATGCTTATCTTAGGATGAGGGTGTGTCAGTGGCCCATGCCAAAGTTGAAATGGACATGCATTTTGAACTCCCATTAATTATATGCAAGTCATGATTATTGGTTCCTCTAGTTCTTGTTCTTGTCTTGAGTCCTTATTGAAGATAAGAAATGCATTTTTTCCACAATTTCTAAAATGACTATTAGCACCTGTAGTTTATGAAATGCCTTAAAAAGTTATTGATGGATTTTGAAATTCATGATCATTTTTAGAATCTTTAATGACTTTTTGAAAGTCTCGATGCTTTTCAAAATCTATGATGGCTATTGAAAATCTTTGATAAATTTGAAATACTTGATGGAGTTGATTATCATTGATTAAATGATATGATTTTGATAATCAAAGGAACATAATATTGATGATTAGAAAACACGATTTTGATGATTAGGCAGAATGATCTTGATGAGCATGGGACTTGGTCTCAATGATAAAAAAACTTGATCTTGACGAATAGAAAACTTGATCCAAATGACCAGAAAACATGATCTTGATGATCATAAAACTTGATTTCACTAATCAAATGAACTTGATTTTGATGATCAAGGGACATTTAGATGATCATAAAACATGAGCTCGATGATTAGAAAACTTAATCTAAATGATCAAAAACTTAATTTCATTGATCATAAGAAGTTGATTTTGATGATCGGGGGACTTGATCTTGACGATCAGTAAACTTGATCATGATGATTAGAAAACTTGATTTTGATGATCAAAAAGCTTGATCTTGGTGATTAAGTAACTTGATTGTGATGATCATAGGACTTGATCTTGATGACTAAATGATCAAAAAACTTGATCTTAGTGATAAAAATATATGATCTTGTTGATCATGGAACTTGATCTTGATGGTTATAAAGAATAATGTTGCTGATAAGAAATATTGATGTTACTAAATAGAAAACTTGATCTTACTAATTATATGAACTTGATTTTGATGATTAAATGAACTTGATATTGATCATTAGGGGACTTGATCTTAATGACTAGAAAACCTGTCATGACGATTAGATGAGCTCAACTTGATGATAAAAGAAACTTGAGCTTGATGATTAGATGAACTCAATCTTGATGAACAAAAACTCAATCTTTATGTTTATGGGACTTGATCTTGACGATCAAAAAGTAATCTTGATGATAAAAATAACTTGAACTTCTCCTCAGATGAACATAAGTTTCATGACTAGTAAAAATGATTTTGATGACCAAAAAACTTAATCTTGATGATCTACGGAATTCATTTAGTTAATTAGGGAACTTGATCTGAATGATCATAAAACTTGATCTTGATGATTAGAAAACATAGACTTGTTGATTAAAAATATTGTTCTTATTAATTAGATGAACTTGATGTTGATGTTTAGAAAACTAGATCATTGTGATTGGAGGACTTGATCCTAATAATTAGAAAACTTAATCTTCCCAATCAAATTAAAAGTCCACTTGCCACATGACTGACATGACTAGTCACACTCAAGCATACAATCACTTTACATTGACTTGAGGGCTTCCTGAACTAGTGGTTTCTTTATTGGATGATGTTGATTATGCTATAAGTTGTGTGATAGATGCACATCGCATGGTGATGTATCATGTGATAAATAGTTTGTTACATGATCATGGTCATGTGATTGGATGATCTTGCTCTAATGCTAGAGTTCAAATAGTCTAGTTTTGGAAATAAAAGAGGGATAAACATCTTCTTTGGATTTTTTGGCCATTTTAACAAAAAAACTAAATTTGCCTCTTCTTCTTTTCCCTTATTCTTCTTCTCTCTCTTTTCCTCTTTCCCTCATTTCCTTCTATTTGCTCTTTCTTATTCATCTTCTTTTCTCTCTTCTTCTTTAGCTTTCTCCTTATTCTCAAACAACCACGTATTCTTGGAAGTGAGTTCAGATGGACAACTTGGATTGAGCAAGGGATGACGGTGATGATCTTGCCGTCCTGTCTTATGACCTTGGGGTGGAGAATCCTATAAAGATGGAGCTCAGTGAAGGGTTTGAGCTTGAAATGAGAGTGAGACTCTAAAATTTGGGTCTCTAGCATACTGCACCTCCACCCCTACAGGGGGTTTTCTAAGTAGCTTGGTGTTTAGGAGATCATTGCTTGAACACCAACTATCATATCTCAAAGTATGCCCAACTAGGAATGGTGAGTCATTTTTTGCCGTCCTTCATTTTTTATTCAGTCTTTAGTTGTAGCCACTAAACCCTAGATGTAAGGTAGATATAGATCTACACCAAAAAAATGAATAAAAAACCTCAATAATGAAGCAAAATTAGACACTAGATGGCTAATATATGGACAACCAATGAATTTGCTAAGGTCTGGGTAAAGTCTAGCATGGCCATTCAGTTGCATCTCTAGTAAAAGGTTGTCCCATGACATCCTTGACATTATTGCATGAAATTTACACCATTCTTGCATGACATAGGGTCATTCGATCACTCCTCTTTTGAAACATTTTGATATGTATCCCTTTCTTTCGTCCCATCGCATGAGTTTGATTTGGTTGCACAACTTTGAGTCATGCACCATCATCTTTTGCTCCTTCGGAACATGCATCTGTTTTCTTAATTGTCTTGTTATGGGTCATGTAATAACTCATTGGTTGCTTGACCATGAGTCATGTGACTTTTGGGGAGTCATGTGACCACTTCTCTACTTCTTGTAGTAAAAGATTGTGAACTTGGAAAATCATGGGTCCTATGGTGAACTTTGAATCATGCGATGGGTTGTGTGGATAGGATGACTTTGTGCAGTTGCATAACCTTATGCAATTTTTGCTTTTCATTCTTTTGGAGTGTTAATATTTGGACTTATGCTTGTTTTATGGATTCCTTACTTCTAGACTAATTGAGGTTATCCAAGTTTTGTTTACCTTTAACCATCAAGGCTTATGTGACAAGGTGAAGACCCTAATATGCTAGGCAGGACTAAAGACCAGGCCAAGAGATGGAGTCCCACCATTTTCTCCTTCCACTTCCATTGGGGCTAGATGGGGACTACCGCAATCAATTTCTACATGCTGATAGGGTTACCCTTTGGTGGTAAGGATAGTGACTGACTCCAAGGGCTTGTACTTTGTTGGGGCATATTTACATTGTATTTATAGAGAGCCACTATTCCCTGATGGTGGCTTACTTCTAAGATCTCACAAGCCCACTTGTCCTAGTACACTTCAAGTGATGGATGATAGCAAAGTAGAGGAACACGCATAGGCAACACATATATTCCTTCTAATGATGATGGGATATACCTTGTTCATTGACAACATGAACAAAGTACAAGCTTGCTTCCAACTGGATCGGGGAACACCACCCATTATCTCCTAATTGACAACCTAAGTCTATTTGCTGAGAAGGATTCTAGCTCTTAACTCTCTATTGGTAAGATTATTAATTTTCTTGGTTTGTCTTTTTTTCCTTGTTCTATTTTTACTTTCATTTTGACATACTTGTAGTTTTGGATGCACAAGTATTTTTCCTACCCTTTCCCCTACTAATCATGATCTACATTGACCTTCCCTACGATTTTAAGCAAACATTTCTCCTATATAATAAGGGTCCCTATGGTTCAAGAGGATGATAGCATTGACCTCACTTGGAGGAGGAAGGGCCTAGTGAAGTTATCAGATAGGACAAGAATGACCAAATTTGTGCTTCAAGGTTGTGCATGAAGGAGATCGAGAAGCCTGAGGTGAGTGTGAATCCTTGATTTGTGCCTTCTATCTTTTCATTTCATTGATGAACTCTCACTTTTTTTTTTTTTTCGTTTTTTCTTTTTTTTGTAATACCTCTAAACTTTTAATACTTATTTAATCATGAATAAATTAGGATTTTCTTTTTGTAAGTGTGATTCATGTTTAGGGCATTGTAAAAGTAAGTTTTTCAAGACTAAAATGATGAAAGAGTATAGCAATACTAAGCTAAGGATGTAGGGGTGTTGATGTTCCTAGGTGGGAAGGAAGCATAGTTAAGATGGCAAAGTGTTAGGAGGCTAAAATGGGAGATAAAAGGCACAACACACCATAGACTTAAAACCCATTCTAGGATGAATTTCTAGATGTTATGAGGCTGAGAAGAAGTCCATATCATTTTTCCCATTTGAATTAGGATCCTTCAGCCAAGGGTAGGACATTTTTCTCCTAAATTTTAGCTTGACCAGAGGCAGCCCAAGTTCTCATTGTAAAAACATGGAAGATTCCTAGCAAGGTTAAGACTTCTAAGATAATCCAATATCTAAGAAAGTGCTGACCTAGAGCTTAGGGACATTAAACCTAGGCACTTAATGAAATCATAAGGAAGTAAAGGAAACCTATTAGGAGTTAAAAACCTAGAAGAATAGGAAAATACTAAAGAAATAACTATATGTATTAGATGTCCCATCCTATCCCTACTTTGGTTTGCATGACATCAAAGAGGAAAGAGACAAAAACCATAACAACTAAGGGAAAATATGGTGAGAAAGAAGTGAAGGGAAGGGAGGAAGATGAGAAGAGAAAAATCTAAACACACACACACCTAAGGAATTAGAGAAGTGGGGCACTTTGTGAGGGAGAAAACATTGTCCATAAGAGGTAGGGACATGGATTTTTCCTAGGTTAGGTTTTCAAAGTCATGCATTTCAAGCATGATTTCATGATTTGTTCTATATTTGATTTAAGCATAATTTAAGCATGAATTAGTGATGATTTTATTTTTTAAAATAGTGGTTTTAAAAGGTGACTTGGACCATCATGATTGTTTGGTTTTGAGCATGATTGGTTATGCATTTTAGGACTGCAGTATGACGATATTGTTATACAAGTTTTACATAAAATTTTTGTATATTTTTCAATGAAAAACCTTACTATTCTATTATTGATTTCATGCTTAATATTATGGAAGAAAATATGATGATTTCATCAAGTTTTAGCATTATTATTCTTTTTATGTGTATTACACCTTAAATTATAGTCATGTAAAACCCATCATACTTACTACTTTTCTTATTGTTTTACTTGTGTTTCCACTATGATTAAGACATGATAGCATATGATAATGATGCTTTAGATGAGTGTTTCTAGATGGTTACTAAGCATGGGTCAAGATTCCATGTTTATGGTGCAAGCCTTGTGAGTTTTAAGGTGATGTTTCAATATGTATACCTACTCACTATAGGAAACATTTTTTTGCCGCTTGAAACTTGATGGTTTTGGTTACTATTTTGACTCAAATTTTCATAGATATTCAAAATATATTAACATATCATAAGATGACTAATTCAAGTAACCATAAAGTGTGGAAAAATAGTTTGATGAAACATGTTTTGCATGAGTTTTATTAGTTGAGTTCTAGTATGATTTTTGGACAATTTTATGCATCATTTTGAGAAAATATTTTGAACATGCATGCATGGTTTTATAAGGATAGCTTAATGTTGTTTCATTATAGGATGATTGTCATGAAAATTTCTAACCAAAAAGTAGCCTAGAAATAGATGTTGTTACTTGAAAGTCTACGAACATGTGAAAATAGTATTTTTCCTTGATATATTTAAAAATATGACATGTAATAACCTTATATTTAGTAGTTTTGAAATTTGAACTTACCATAAATATCACTAACTTGGGTTTATTTCACATTTTGAAAGATTAGGGTACAACTGAGAAAAATGCATATTTTTAGCAACAAAAACCCCAAAAAAGCAAGGCCAATGTCTAAGCAATGTCCTGGAAACATGCCAAATATGAAGTCCAGAAGGT
The DNA here is from genome assembly GCA_035236585.1 of Warburgia ugandensis. Taxonomy (NCBI): domain Eukaryota; kingdom Viridiplantae; phylum Streptophyta; class Magnoliopsida; order Canellales; family Canellaceae; genus Warburgia; species Warburgia ugandensis. Next base: position 43,700,232 of record CP141127.1, on the reverse strand, counting down.
CAAAGCGCAAATACGGGTATCATTAGCATCTTCAGTACTATAAAAAATCCCATGTAGCACCTCAAACCTTATTTGCACTAAAGGGGTGTATTTATCAAATGACAGGGTGTAGATGTCCTATGCATGCATGCAAGCCATCTATCACTTTGGGAAGCTTCTGGGTAATGCACAAATCATATACAATGGAGTACAAGTGAAGTTGATATTCTAAAGTGAACTACTCAAACACTAGGTGTAATAACCCCAATTTTTGTAAATCAATTGAGAAAATCAATAAAGTTTGAGTTTTCAAAAATTCCAGGCTGGAATATTAGGTTATTGGAAACTCTCTTTTTTTTAGAGATTAAAACATGATTTAAAACTTATAAATTATGAATGTACTAAAAAAACTGATCAAAATGACACTACATACGTTCAATTCCAAGTTAAAATGAAAAATTCCTAGTTTCCTCCATTTTTATGAATAAAAGGGTAAAATGATAATTTTACCCATAACCAAGATCTAAGACTTCAATATTTAGAACGTACTCAGAAATACAATGCCAACACCACTAAGTACACTCGATCCTTAGTCTGGGTGAATAAAACAAAATTTTCTCCCTAAAGGGAAAAATGGTCTTTTCATAGCTCTATGGGGCCCACAAATGAATCCAACAGCTAGAAAAGATGCAATGAGTGATCAAACCACTATCAACTGATAGTGGAGAAGGAGGTGGTAGTGGAGGATCCAATGTTAATTTAATATTCAAAAGAATTAAAACATAATTATTACACGTAATTATAAAAAATGCAAAACACTTATAAATACGCCTCAAAAATCCTCCAAAAATGTTCATAAAATTTATCACAAAATTATCTTGTTTCCCCTGTAAAACCAGATCTAGATTCATTCCCATATTTCCAAAACTTCCAAAAATCTCTTTTCTTTCATTTTCTCTCTCATCTCTCTAATTGGAACAAGAGACTTGAATTCAATTAGGCACTCTGTTCCAAATCAAATCCCACCATTGAAATTGTCCTAGACTACCTTATTAACAAAACTACAAAAGAAATTTCAAGATCCAATGGGTCAAACAACGGGAATTCACAAGACAAGTGGTTCTTGGGTGATCTTATCAACAAGTGGATATTCTTTTAAATTGGATTGCAAAACCTACATTTTTCTCCAATTAGGTAGGTGGAAATTCTTTCCACACTTATTTCATATTAATTTATATAATTTTTAAAATTAGTTTTAGGTTAAAAATAATAAGAATCAAATAAGGATAAGAACCCTTAAATTTTGGATGATGGAGGGTAAAATGGAAAATCTGAGCCATCCAATTGGTCCAAAACCCCTAGGGTAGAATTTTCATGAAATTCAATCAAGTTTTGAGCCTTTTATTGAAAAGGAATTGATTGGACGGTCCAAAAGGACTGTCTGATCTTCCTAAAAAGATAGGATCCTGGGACGTCGCCGCAGGATGCCACACGAAAATGTGCCTTGTGAGAGCATCTCCGCATGCGACGCTGTCTCAATGGAAAGAGCACGCGACAGCACCTATCTCGGGAACATGTTATGGTGTGCATCCCTATGACATTAGCGCACCGACCATTCTACTCAACCGGCCTGCTCCGCTCGACTAATCACAACTGTCCATTCCGTTGGGACCAGATCAAATCTGGACCCTCAGAATGACTATAAATTTAGTCCTTAATTGTAGAGTCATTTGAACTACAAATTAAGATCGAAAAGAAGCTATAGCAAGCTTGTAACATCTATTTTCTTTTGGAATCATAAAATTGATAAAACTCATCATGAAACTTTCTATTTTGAGGAATTAGGATTCTAATTTTCATGATCCTCAAGATCTGAGATGATCAAATCTTAAGGATCTACTACAATGATGATATAATATTCAAATCAAGTAATATCTATGATTTATTTTGACAAATCTAACATAAAATGAGGGATCTGCCCTTTATGGTAGAAAAACCCTAAAAATACAAAGGGACCCACTTGATCAATAAGATCAAGCATGATCAGACCCTTGGGATGGATTATGTGAATGGGGTTATGATGGAATGCATTGAGATCATAGATTAAATATTAAAAAAACAAATGGATATGATCTTTGGTCCTTAATGGAGTAAAAGCCCTAAAATTAATTAAAACCCTTGATTAAGAGAAAAAGATTTATGAGCTAATGGTCGGATCATAAGTAAAAGTTTTTAATAATCTTAATCTAATTAGTTTACTTGTCTTTTATTTGCTAATAGAATTGTAAATGTGATTTATGTTATAAAATTAGGAAGCATGATAGTATAATTCTTAAATTTATGTTATTAGATTGCCATAATAGGTTGGTATATTTAATTATCCTAGGCCACGTTAGTTTGAAATTGAGATTTTAGCATGATTCCATTTGATTAGTAGTAAAATTTCATGTATTTCATAACTTAGGATCATGCTAGTTTAAGTATAGTTTTATTTCATTAGGTTAAATTACACTTATAAGAAGCATGTTAGTATGAATGGTTATTAAACTTATATTGGATTTATGCTTTAATGTTGATGATTTAATTTTTGTCAAATTTTATTAGAAGATTCAATTCTTAAGTAGTTGTTAAGATATAATGAGCATAAATCACCAAAAATGTAAACTAATGGAATATAAGTATTCATGAAAAATTAAGATGGGTGAAGGTCTTTGACTTAAATTAGTAAGGGCTATAGTTAGTAGGACAATATAAGGATTATCAAATCCTTGACCCAAATAAGGAAAATAATAAACCCCATGAATGACATTTTAAGTGTTCATGGATTTAATTAAAATCAATTAGAAAGAGTACATATGGTTAAAATGCTCATAGGAACCTTATGAAAGGTTGAGCTAAGGTCACTCTAGTGAATGCTGAACATGATGGTTAAGGAGGTTCTCTAATAGAGCCTTACTCTTCCCCTACCTACCATTGACATTTGTGAGGTCTAAACGCCTCCTTACATGAGGATTAAAGTAACTACATTGTGTTCAACCATTCAACTAGTAAGCCTGAGGCAATTGGAAATAAGACTAGTCTAGACTTAGGATGAAATAAGTTATCTTCAACTAGTAAAACATTAACTAGTTGAATAATAATAAGAGCATAAAAGGTTAGTAAAATTATCTAATCCTAATAAAAATTGTAAGTAAGATAAGGATGATCAAACAAGATCCATAGGATCTTGAATGATTAAGAACAATAAGAATCCTAATGTTGTATTTTATTATGTATCCATGTATGTATGTTGTAGACAAATCTAGATAGAAAATCTAAACCCTTGATCAAATATGATTCAAGGAAGAGAACTAAGATCATCCTCCTTAGGGATGATGAAACAATTGAACTTAGATCAATGAAGAACTAGATGATAGAAGATCTAAGCCCTTGATCTTTATCAACAAGTATAAATTGTTGATCAATGGATCTGTGAAAGATCAAGATCAAAGAAAGGAACACACAAAGACTTAGAATAGAAAATACTTAGATATGAAAGATTAGAAGATCATTCTAACTCTCAGATCTATTGATCAATAGGATAAACACTATCTAAAGAAGATAGATCATGATAGGATGCAAGATCTAGATCCTTTATATCAAAAGACAAGATTAGACAAAGAATATAAATAAGATAAAAAAAATATAGGATTATTCAGATTGTATAAATATTGATAGTATGAATGGATTTATAGATTTCATATGTCAATCATGATCATGGAAGATTTGAAGAGATGACTCATTACTTGAAGGTAGGACGATTTTATGAATGCATCTACATGGGATGTACATGTTGAATACATGATCTTATGTTTAGAAATGTTGACAAGTGTAATGTTAATACATGTATTAAATCTCCTGAAACCCATATGATCCAACCAAACACATATGAAATGGTTAAGTTAGAATTGAGGAATAGACTCTAAGTCAGCATGGAACTAGAAGATATTCTAGCCCTAAGTAAATAGACAGATTGTTTGATACGTATGAAACCTATTTTACATACAAGCATGGAGGCTTGTGATTTTGTTTTAAATAGGCATAAGCCTGGGCATGCTATGCTAGGGGAGTTGTGAGGGTTTGGCCACCCGTTTCTTGAAATTTGATGATATGATGATACCTTGCCCTATGAGAGGCTAAAAGTCAGGTGGGGCAATTATGGGAGGGCCACCACTGTGAAAGTCCTATCTCACCATATGGGTAGTGACATGATATTTTCCATCATGGTATCAATGGTAAATAGGGTAGTTATCCGAGCGCGCTAGTATGAGTCAGACTACAACATGATAGTCATTCAATTATTTTGCACTATGATGGATATGAGATAGGAATAGTGAAATGCCTTATGTTTTGGCATGATAAAATGTTAGGTAATTGTATATTACTAGTATTTGCCAAGAAGGAAAATTCCTAGTATAGGACTAACTAAAATACTGATTTCTCATAATGGAAAGAATTGATCAACTTACTTGGGAATGTTATTTAACTACTTTCAGAAATTTGATGGATTTATCCATGTATAGTATGTATGTATAAGGATGTACATATATTACAAAGTAAATAGTTTGATACATAAGTATGTTTATGAATAATGGGATTATGAAGTATTAGAATTATATTTTCAAATTATATATGCTTCTTGAATCCAGTACCAAGCATAGCTTAGTGAGATATTGTAAATGTTTGAATGTTTACAATATCTCAGATACAGGGAAGGAGAATTAGGAGCCCAAAACTGAAGAAAACTTGGGAGAATAATCATTAGGGTATACCCCTTGAAGACATGTATGTTGTTTTTTTTAAGAGTATTGTATTCTAATGAGAGTTTCATTGTGTGGTGAGCTTTGAGTTTTCGATTATGTAATTTGGACAAGTATTATTATGTAATTTGGACAAGTATTGTAATGTGAACCACTGAATGGATTCTGGAATTTAATAAAAATATATTCCTTCAATGGAATTTTATCTTGTACAAAATTTTTTACTTATGTTATGTATAAAGTGATGACTTGGGTTTTTGAAAACAAGTTCTAAAGAAAAGAATTTTTGCTGCTTTGTTTTGTGAAATTTTTTTACTACTAAGGGCCCTACCTTTGAAAAATGTATTATAAATTGTGTTACAAAAACCTAGGTCGTCATAGTAGGTCTACTTGAAAAAGTAGTGTAACTAATTCGTCCACTTAACTTTAGAGAGGGGACCACATAATTGGCTACATGTTTTCACCATGCAAGATGATGAGTCACACATTATTATAAGTGTTTTGCATGAGAAATAAATGATGTAATAATAAGGAAAAAGTATGCAGAAGAGAGGAAAAGTTTATGGGCAATCTGTGGTTGATGTTGATTTAAAGATTTTAAGCAAGAATGGCTAAGATCTACCCTTGTTAATGGCTATCCTAAAGCATCCAATGAGAGCTCACTCAATTAATCATAGACCAATGGAAACAAGATTGCAAGGAAGACTAAAAGCTGCAAGCCATTGGTGGAGATTTTTTCACTGGGCTGCCCACCATTTTTCAAGGAGCCAAAACATGTTCATCTTGTAATGAAAACATGTTTTCCACCTAAATAGAATTGGTCAGAAATAAAAATGGTGGCTTGGGAGAGAAATGAGAAGGATCCCCAGAGTGGATAAGAAAATCTCTCAAATTGCAAGACATTCACTATAAGGCATGTTGATCTAACCGGTGAGAAAACAAAAACCACAGAATGGATCCCTTAAGACAAGGAAACTTTCAAGCAACCTTAGCCACTTAATGTAGGTTGAAAGATGATCCAATGGTAAGGAATGAAGAGGATAAAGCCATGCACCCCTAGGCATTACCCTACCTTCCCATGCATTAATATTTCAACAAAATTTATGTGGAAGGGAGTGGGAAGCATCCCATTGAAAGGATGGTACTTGGAATTTTCAAAGGAAATTGAGAACAAACTTCCTAAGGAATGCTAAAACATGTTCCCTATCTCCTCATCTCCACCATCCTAGGAAGAAAGGCATTCATCCAAGCCTCCATCCATGCATCTTAGGGATTTTTTATCTCCTTCTATTCTCCCTTATCTTTCCTTCCATTCTTTTTTCTATCCCATTCCTTCTTGTTATCATATATTTCTCCTCTATCCTAACTTGTATTACATGCCCAATCCTCTCCCCAAATCCTTCCTCATGTTCTAAAACACCCTCCAACTCATCCATATGTGTTACACATCCTATCTTCTCCCACTTCTACTTATCATCTCAACCCTCCTTTCCTTCCTTACTCCTATTATCTCAACACTTCAACTCTTAAGGCTTCTAGCTGAAAGTTCCATAAATAGAGGTGACGTGAAGGGGGAACCATTAGTTACTTTCCCATCAATACAAAGTCAAAGATAGGAGAAATAGAGGAACACAGATTACTATCACCATTTCTCCTTTGAGCCACACATTTAGATCTTCAAAAGAAGAGGTAAGTGTTGATGTTTTTTGCAAGTGCACAGGCTATTATAGTATAGCTAATGCAAGTACGGGTTGATCCCACAGGGACTTGACTTAAAATGTGGGAATTTCAATAAAATTTAACTATCTAAATTTTTTAAAAAATTACTGGAATTATAATCAGAGTTTGGATCTAATGAATTTCTAAAAGTTATAGGATTTGTAGTTCCAAAAAGAAAGAAAATAAACCAAATAACATAAAAAAAAAACTACTTCCCTAGCTTAATCTCTATAAATATCTTCAAATCTGGTCTTCTGAGAGTTGATCAGCCTTCATAGATATCTTCAGAATGTCCTTGAATAGAGATCTACTATTTAAATTTGTCAGATTCTTCAAAATTCTAAAGGTCTAGAGTAATTTTTGATTTTGGGATTTAGACGGTCTAGATCTAGTTATTTATTTTAGATTAAAGATTAGAGACATCAATTAAGTCCAGGGATGTCCTAAGAATAAAACTATAAAGTTAATTTGAAATCAGATGAAAAATAGATGAGAACAAACAATTATTGGTTAATTAAGGTTAACCCGTTGATTAGTTTAAACCTCAATTGATTTGCTTGGATTTGATAGTTCCTAGATAAGCAGAAAATAGATAAGTAATACTGAAATAGAACAGGACACAAATGGAAATGAAAATTGGGACAAAAATGTAATTAAATTTAAAGATCAAAGGGCAAAACTAGAATTAACAATATTTTTTTTTTTTTTAAAGAACAAAGGAATCCAATGAGGAGAAAATGCTGGAGGAGGAGAAGGCAGAAAGGGAAGAGGAGAAAGAGGGGGGAGAGAAGGAGGAGAATAGAGAGAACGTGAGAAACCTGGATTGGGTTTTTGTTTCTAGGCTAGCCGACGGCACCAATGGTTTAGTTGGCGATGGAGAGAGCAGTGGTGCTGGGATCTCTCGGCAGTTTGGTATGGTGGAGGTTGCTGGCATGCTGGAGAAGGGAGTAGAGGAGGAACTAGGCAAAGCAATGACAGTCTAAGAAAGAGAGAGTCAGAGAGAAGGATCTGGGCTTGCCGACTAGTTAAGCATGGTGCTGGGCGGATTACGATCCGTGGAGATTGAACTCTGGAAGACAGAAGCTGGGAAGGGGCATCATCTAGCCATTGGTTGAGGATCATAGGTCATGATGGAGGTGCAATGCAGATCAGACCAGTTAGAAGAGTGGAGCAGTGGAAGACTGGGAAGGATAGTAGAGCAGAGGGCATGCAATCCAACACCTGCCCGGTGGGGCTGGGATGATGGAGCCGGTGAAGGAGCAGTGTAGTGTGGGAGAGAAGGGGGAGGAGCAGAGATTGGAGCAAAGGGGAGAATTAGGGTGGAGCAAGTGAGCAAGAAAGAGGAGAAGAAGGGAACGAGAAGGAGACGGGAAACGGTTTGGGAAGATGGGGAAAAGAGGTGGTTTTGGGTGTGGAGAAGGGTGATGACAACGCAGAGCGGAAATCTTGGGCCGATCATCGTGCAGTTTCTAGGAACTAGGTGGTGCGGTCTGGCTTGGTCAAAGGAACAAAGCTGAGAACAGAGGATGATTCGTGCAAGAGAGAAAAGAGAAATTGGAGGAGAAGAGGGAAAGAGAATGGGGGGAACGGTGAAGAAGAGGGAGATCGAGTGAGGAGCAAAGTGAGAGACGTGGGAGAGAGAAGAGAAAGACGAGAGAGTTGGGAGAGAAAAAGATGAAAGGGGAGCAAGAATGTGGGAGAGAGAGGGAGAATAGGAAGGGGAAAGTGAGAAGATTAAGAAAGAGGGAGTGAGGGAAAGAGAGGGTAGGTGTACGGATGCATGCCTCTCTTCTCTTATAAACTTCTCTACTTCTAATTTGGTTCCCCCACTTTGGAAACCTCCCCACTAACTTTCTTTGTTTTATTGCAGCCTTCCATTTTCCCATTGATTTTCCACTCTTCTATTAAAATTAATTCCCTTTTAGGAACCCTTTTTATCTTGCATGTTGGTTCTTGATGGGTGATTTGCATTGTTGAAATTCGATCTAAGCCATCCGTGCTTCTTTTGGTTAATCTGCAAAATAAAAGGCCAAACTAGAATTATCTAAACTATACATTAATCATATGATAAGCTCTGATGATCATCTGACCATTGATTTTGACAAATTAAGGTTTGGATGGTCAATTGGATCTAAATTCAAAATCAAGCTAAAATTTGCAACTTTTAACATTTAGATTATCTAATTGAATGCTAAATTAATGGTATTTTTGCCAAAATTAAACACTTAATAGTAAGAGTCCAATCCTAACCCTTGAATAATCTGTTCCATCCTTTACTTTAGGACTTCGTGTGTGAGTTGAGAAGGAGAAGACATCTCCATGTATATACTACACTCCATGCTACCTTATGTGAGGAACTTGCTGTTCCTAATCCAATGAAGGCTAGTCTCTACTTTTACATTGTTTTTCCCCTTCTATTCCACAACTAAGGTGGGATGCAAAAGCCTAATTGGTGCAATCAACCTTAGCCCTCCTCTTGCTCTGTCTTCTATTTTAAGGTGGGACAATCAAGCCTAATGAATGCCTCCCACCTTTGTCCTTTTCATTCTCCTTAATCACTAGAGTGGGACATTCAAACTTACTAAATGCACTCAACTCTAGCCTTCCTCTATCCCTCTTTCTCATAACCCCCTAATGTGGGACATCCAACTCTAATAGATGACCCCACCTTAACCTTAACTTCTTTCCTTTTCCTTATTCTATTTCATTTTCACTCTAAGTTGTGATGTCCAAAACAAATGGTTGCACCTCACCTTATTTCACTTCTTTATCCTTTTTGTTGCCCTCTCTCCAAGGTCACCTTCTTTTTAAAATCTCTTGCTTATCAGAGAAGCAGGCATTTTCTTCTTTATTCCACACCACCTTTCCATTTTTCTTTTTCTTTTCTCTCTCCTAAGAAGGCAATCCTCTTTTGTAGGAGTTTCTAGTGAAGGAGAAATATAAATCCTTTTTTGCATTATCCCTTCTTCTATCCTTTTCAAAGTCGGTTGGTTTTCCTTTTAGGAGAAGTGCTATGTGTCCCCTTCTATGGTAGCCTTAGTACTCATTCTTTAAGGGATTTTCTTATGCAAGGTTGAGAAATGCAAGAGAAAGTGGCATGTTAGGAGACTTCCCTCTTTACTTGCCCATTACAAGTCATGTGCCTAAACATGTAAAAGGAATCACTTTGATCATAAATGCTTAGTTGCAATCTAGTGTACATTGGGTTGAAAAGATGTGTATAATCCCTTATTGAGTGTTACAACAAAAGAGTTGTAAAGTGAACATTCAAGATTGAAAATAGGAAGTAGACATTCAAAGATCCTTGTTAAGTGACACAACAAAGGAATAACCTTCTTAGTAAGGTTATTCCATTTTTCAACATACTACCTTGACATCATAAGGGAGAAGGGCATAAGAGGGGGCTTCTTTAAAGTGCTATAAGTGGCGCCCCATTAGCCCTTCTCACGTATGGTACTTTTGAAGCTGGGCTCACCGAGCATTTGTATGGTCTGGAGAGGCTTACTTGTCTTATAGTTTATGTGCTTTACTTTACTTTATATGTTAAAGCTTTGGCTTCATTGTTTGTTGTTTTGTCTGGTTCAATAATACTGCTTATCCTAGTGAGTTTGACAGACCTACTGGGCTAGAAGCTTCTCAAGCTCAAGCATTTACTTTTCTAGTTAGAGACCAATGTCTTGGGGCTAAGGTGGGATCTACTCAAGGGCCTACTAGCTTAGGTAAATATCTAATGCGTTCCCTAGGTCATTTTTGGAGGAGAAGCTATGCGCTTTTCCTTTTGGAGGAGAAACTATGAACTTAGGTAGACACTTCAAGGGATTTTTCATCATTTTCTTTATTATGTTCTTTTCCTTTCTTTATTGTATTCAAATACATTGTAATCAATTTCTATTGATGAAAGCAATTTTCAATTTGTAAGTTAGTTTACTTTAATTTTGTTTACTTGTGTTATTTCCTTACTTTATTTTGCTGCTCAAGTTTAATTACTTTCCTTAATCATTGGCAAGGTTAAGGTAGGATATTATAAATTTAATTGAATTTTGTTAATTATAGGTCTCCGTGGGATTGATTGTATTTGTCATTCTGTTCTATAATTGGCCCGTGCTCTTGCAATATAATTAAATTCACATCAAGTTACTATCCTACTTATTTAACATATAAAATATGCACCTTTTAACTTGTCTTTGACCACCCAAAAACTAATCATTTTCCAAAGGAGTTTTCATGTACCAAAACAACTATTTTATCTTTAAAAAATTTAAATGAATGCCAACTTTTTTCTATCGAGTGTCTTGGCTGAAAACCATGCTTTGTACCTAATATTTAGTCACTTGAGAATTACATTTAGAGATCATGAGGTTGGGCCATGACAGGTTTAAGGTTTAAGATGCTTAATTACTATCCATAAAAGGAGAATTGTATGGATCTATGTAAGTGGATTTTGAGCATGTGGTATACCTAAAAATTGGTATAGTTTGATACTTAAATTGAGCATTTTCATCATGTCTAATCATTTGTTAAAGAACATGTCAATTATTAGAAGTTTGATTTTGGCCTATGTTGTGCCATGATACTATGATTCCTAAAAGTGACTTGTCTATATTTGATGTTATCACTTGTTTTAGTTCAAGAGTGAGATGTAGAGATGCACTTGGGAATGACTTATGTTAATGGTCAAATGGCTTGAGAGCCTATCAGCACTATACTAAGAAGATTTTAGATTTGCCCCTGACCTCGAAATGGGACACCTAACCAAAAGTAGGGCTATTTATTGGAGTGTGTCATGGGAAGACTACTTCCATCCTAATTCAGCACCCCATGAGAGCCATTGTTTAGGATCGTATGATGTCTACTATCAAGAATAGTTGGAAGGTTAGTTCCTTCGCATGCATAGTGACCTACCTATTGTGTGGACATGGAGAGACATATCGATCATCCTCAAGCTTTAGATCAATTGCCTATGAGGCATATGGTAGGATGCTACCATTCAGTTATATGATATGAGTAGTTCTAATGTGTGAGACATCTCTAAGTCATAGTTTTTGTTGAATTATTGTATTGTAGATTTGATATTGCTAGTTGATTTTAAAATAAATGACTTTATTCCTTATAAAAGCATGATTTTTGTAGTTGTCAAAAGGGGGTAGGGCCGGTGGAAGACGTAGGGAGGAGCAAGGGATGCCAGGCTACTTTAGATGGGGCAACCGACTACCCGATAGAAGGGGCATTGGGTTTGGTGTAGTAGCTTAGGCAGTGCGGTGTTGAAGTAAAGCCACATAGAGAGGAGAGCGAGCGACTGGATCAGGCTCAGTGCCTAAGCTTTTTGCTGATGATGATGGGTGGAATCTAGGGTAGACAGAGGAGCTGGGTGCAATTGTGGAACTGCTAGTTGGGGGATGGGAGATAGAGGTGATCTGATTCCGTCTGTCTGTCTGGTGCAACTAGGCAGAGGCAATGCTAGCGATGAAGAGAGAGGGAGATAGAGGTGAGGGTTGATCCGAAATAGGGGAGGATGGAGGATGATGAGTTGACATGATTGTGGAAACAACTGAGAACAAAAGGTGACAGCGGCAAAGAGGGAGATGAGTGTGGTGAAAGAGGATGGAGTGTCATGCAACGGTGTGAAAGATGGAGAGTACGAGGGGCAGAGAGGGATGTGGGTTGCCTATCTTCCTTTATAGCTTCTTTACAGTGGTGATGAGGTAAGATTTCAGAGATAGAGAGAAGCAAATAAAGAGAGGGAGAGTGGTGAAGATAGAGGAGATGAGGAATCTAGGCTACCGGGAAACAGAGGGAAAGAGAGGTGAGGAAGGAGGAAGTAGAGAGAGATGGGAGTAGGAAGGAGAGGTGAGGGGAAGGAGAATGTGTGTGTGTGTGTGTGTGTGTGTGTGTGAGAGATAGAGAGAGAGAGAGAGAGAGAGAGAGAGAGAGAGAGAGAGAGAGAGAGAGAGAGAGAGAGAGAGAGAGAGAGAGAGAGAGAGAGAGAGAGAGAGAGAGAGAGAGAGAGAGAGAGAAGGAGAAGAGAGAAGAGAGAAGTGGGAGAAGGGGGGTTGGAGAAGAGAGTGAAAGATGAGAAGAAGATTAGAGGGAAGGGGACATGGTCTGCCTCCATTGTTCCAACACAGGGAGGTTAAGAAGAAGAGAGGTGAAGAGGGAGAGGAATCTTCCTCTTATATAAATTTCCCTTCTTTCCAAATCGATGTCTCCACTACGTTTAAGACTTTTCAACATGGGATTCCTCTTGTTTTTCACCTTCTCATTCCCATGTTACTTCCCTTTTCATAAAATCTTCTCCATGATTCCTAATTGAGATCGATTTCCTTTCGAAAACTATCCTATCTATCTTTGTGAATGATATGGTCCATCCAATGTTCTTTAAGATAGTCTGCACCATTGAAATTCAATGCGAGCCATCCATGCCTCTTCTGGTTAATCTGCAAAATAAAAGACAAAATTAGAGTCATCTAAATCATACATTTAGCATCTGATATGCTTTAATGATCATCTGACCATTGATTTTGAAAAATTAATGATTTGATAATCAGTTAGAGTTATATTTAAGATCAAGTTAAAAATTGCAAATTTGATTGGTTAAATGATCTAATTGAATGCTAAATAATGGGTATTTTGATCAAAATTGAACACTTAACACACCCTGAAACCAACATTTTGCTAGTTGAGGGCAAAACATGAAAAAAAATCATTTTTCAAAAACTGGTACAAAGTGGCACTTTTGTAGGTACTCACAATTGCATTTAGCTCACGCAACAAGCCCTTGAACCCCTAGGTTACCCCTAGTGGAGGAGTTAGGCCTCGTAAGAGTTTGCAATAAATATACCCACAAAATTTAATAAGGTTGAGTTCCCTATTTTATCTTAGAAAATCCTCATTGATTAACAATCTACTAGTTTTTCACATCTTAATGGAGAATATATAACAATTTTACACATCATACACATATTAAAGACATTTTATTTGAGTTATTTCTCAGAGTGCATGTGTCTGTGTCCAACCACATAAATCTTGACTTCAAACTAGATACGCTTAAATTCCGTTGGAAATATGTCTTGGCCTCAAATCCTCACAAGTATACACTTAGCAATGAAACTCTAAGATACAGGTTTAAAACTATTTCTCTCAATATATGGCCAAATCCAATGAGCTAATGGTTCACATAAGTCTTTTCAATGCTCATGAGACAAAGGAAAATGATCCCTAAGAGTGGATGTTATCACCAAGAATATTAGGGATATTTTACCATAATTCCTTCTTTTTATTTCCTCTTTAAGGCTATGTTCCACCTAAGATCAATAAATCTTTAACTAGGATGAAACATAGGTTTAGGATAGGTTAAAAAAAAAGGGTATAGGATTTCAAAGGTTGAAAATTTAGTAGATGTCTTCAATAAATATCTGTTAGGACAACTTTTCTTTTGGGTTGTACTTGAAGTGAATTTCTCTTTCAAACTTTTTTTTTTACTTTTTTTTTCTTTGGCTTCTTTAGAAGAAATATGTAGCATCCCTAATCTCCAAATATCAATTTTAGTAAATTTTGAAAAATGTTAAATTGGGATGAAAAGAACATATTAAATTCATATTTTTGGAGTTTTATAAGTGAAAGACTGGATAGACATCTAATTTAGTACTAAGACCTCTATAATTGGATAGTACTTGAAAATATGATTCAAATGACACTAAGTTTGCTAAAATTGAAGCTCAGATGGAGGAGATATGTGGATTTTAAATAGGGGGAGATGAGGACATTTATGTAAAAAAAATAAAATTTACCTTAAACAGTGGGGTCGTATTTGGTACAGGCACCCTGCCCCATTTAAATGAAATGAGAATAGACCTAATGGTCTATTCCTGAACCCGACAAAGAGAGGAAATCGATAGGAGAGTGAAGAGGAAATGAAGAAGAGAGAAGAGAGAAGAGAGAAGAGGAGAGGAGGAAAGGGAGAAGAGGGGAGAAAAAACCAGCACTGGAGAAACCTGGCATGCAGATGGGAGCAAGAAAGAAAGGGGAAAAGAGGGTTTTCAGGTCTACCGATTTTTCAGCCTAAAGGGATGATCAAAACCCCCAAAGTGGATGTAGAATCTAAAGTGATCTTGGCTGTTAAATGGAGACGAAACCATATGCTCAGTAAAGTTGGAGGGTTTTACACTAGATTGGAGGTGATATAGCTCATTCCAGTGGTGGGAAAAGCACGGAGATGCATCTTAGAGGTAAGATCTACAAAACTCAACTCGTGATTTTGAGATTGAAGCTAGATCCACATTATTCATGCTAGATCTAGGTTTTTATGACAATCTAATCATTCAATTCCTAATCCAAACCTAGGGATAGGTAATTTAGGGCATGATTTAGCTTAAGATCACACTAAAATTTTAGATCTAGGCTAAAAACTGATCGGACAATCTTAGTCGTCCGATTGGGTACTGTTCACACAGTAACTTTGTGATGTCTGATCGACAATCAGACACCACCGATGAGTTTCATATCCTTAAAAATGATAGGATGACTAGAAATATATGAATTTGAAGTGAAGCAGATTGGATGATCTAGGCCATCCGATCTGTCACTATCTAAATAGAGACTTTCTAATCTTAGATCAATGATCAAATGCCATAGATGGATTTTTGAACCCTGAATTGGCTTAGATATAATATAAATTGTACAATTAGGATAAATATATATTGAGAAATTTGTTGATATGAACTGTTCATGATGCTCATTACATCAGTTAGGATTAGGAATACAATTATATGTTATATTGAGGACTGTAGTATGAAAAATAACATCTAGCACCAACCCAAGAGTTGATTTGGTTAGGAATCTAGGGTTAGGACCACTAAACAGTCAAAGTGACTTGCAGTCACTTAAGAAGAGGGGTGGATAGCCAATCTAGGGCCAATGGCATGGATTGGGAATCCAGTAATCATTGGTCATTCGATTAGCTATCAACTGATAGCTAATGAAACACCCTTAGCATTGAAATAGGCATTGTCACTTAGCATTGTGCCAAATAGTGCCAGGAGTTAACTTTGAGGAAACTTTCATGCTAGGGAAGCCACGATAAGTCTTAGAATTGTATAATTGAATATATGTTGTATTGTTAGATAGGTGTGATTGATTGGGAGTGCGTATGCAACTAAATAGACTATTTACTTCATAGAACCTGAAGATCTTCATTGAAGTAGGTCGAATTAAGATTGCTAAGATTTTCGTTATATATGTATTTGTATATGAATTTCAAGCATTGAAAAAAGTCTTTTTAGTATGCAAAAAATAAGACGAATGTGCATGTTAAAATTGAATCATGTTTAAACTGCTCATGTATAAGCATTTGTTTTATATTATGATACTTTAGTCCATTTGTTTGTTCAGGATAAGACATTTTCTAGACTAGTGACTGTGGGTAGCCCATCTACTGGCTAAAGCAGATCCTTGAGGCATGACTGTGGGTAGTCATCTCCACCAAAGAGGACAATATTGTGTCTATTGTGCCCTTTGATCATGATAGGATGCGTTCAGAGGAGATCGACTGTGGTTACCCTATCTCCCTCCGTATGAAACAAATCCTTGACCAGTGACTGTGGGTAGCCCATCTCCCGAGAAGAGGATAATATTATGACTATAGCCAATGACTGTGGGTAGCCCATCTCCTGGCAAAAACATAAGCCATGACTAGTGACTATGGGGTAGCCCATCTCCTAGATGGCTGATGGTATTCTGACACGTTCTGAGGAGGTCAACTATGGGTAGCCCATCCCCCTCTGCATGTCAGAAAGCTATGACCAGTGATTGTGGGTAGCCCATCTCCCTCCATATATTACAAAGCTATGACTGGTGACTATGGGTAGCTCATCTCCCACAAAACAGACTATAATGACATCTATTTGCATACTTTGTGATTTAAGGAAAAGTTATTTAGGTATGATGCTTTGAAATTGCTTTCTTATTAGTAGTCTGCTAAAATTATGTCTCAAATGGATTTTTGTTATGTGGAATATATTATGAATTCCTTATTGTGGTAAATACTTGACATATTTCAAACTACATTGTAAATGATTATAGTTTTGCATGATGCAATATGAACAATTGAGCTCTATAGCAAATTATTGTCATGTATACTTGCATCTTAGTCCACCTACACAAGTGCAATCATGTTGAGATATTGTACTTGTTTACAATATCGCAGAGCTAAGGATTCTGGAGAAATAGGAGCTGTTTATGGGTAAGAAGTGTGTCAATAGAAGCTTTTGACAAAGATAGGTAAAAATGGGTTTTTGAAATGATGTTATTGTATCAAAATGAGAAAGAGACTGTAATGTTTTTGAATTTTGTAGAGTTTTAATAACTTATTTGACTGGATTGTGACATGGAAGTCCTGGGTATGTTTTGTTTAATGCAAGTTGTTTCTACTTCATTAGATGTATGAAAAGAAGATAAAGTTTCTAATTATGTTTGAAAAATGTTTATCAGGTACATCACAATGACATGCATTAAATGTCAGATGTCTGAAAAATAGAGGAAACTCTACCAAATTTTTGGTAGAAATGAGCACTCATCTCAATAAGAATCCTTATTTTAAGAAAAGAAAAATGACACTTAGGGTTTTCAAAAAGAAAAGATTCTTCCGCTCTTGTTTACTCTTTCAAATATTATTTTTATTAGAGATCAATCTTGTTATGTTAATGTCCTTTGTATTTAAAAAGTGTTAGAAGAACCCAGGTCATCACAAAAGACTACTCATTTTTCTCACTTCTTTGAATTTTTGAACTTTTTCTACCAACTCTACTCATTTTGAAGATGGGCAGTGGTTATTTATTTTACTAGCTTGTTTTGGG
This sequence comes from Warburgia ugandensis, assembly GCA_035236585.1. Taxonomy (NCBI): domain Eukaryota; kingdom Viridiplantae; phylum Streptophyta; class Magnoliopsida; order Canellales; family Canellaceae; genus Warburgia; species Warburgia ugandensis. Next base: position 43,682,885 of record CP141127.1, on the reverse strand, counting down.
TTAAGGTGAGTGGGGTTAAGAAAGAGAAGGCTTAATAAAAGGCTCAAAGGGGCTAACTAATGGTACGATATACTAGGTAGACTTTATATCTCTAGGCTGAGTAAAGATGGCCTATATCATTTGTAGGTTTCCTAAAGACTAGTAGATTTAATAATTTTTTTTGAAGTAAGGCTATTACTCATATTTATTCTTGTTGTTTAACCAAAACAAGGATAATAGTATCACACAAAGTTATGTACGTTGAAGAAATTGTGGAATTACCTGTAACTCTCTGAAACAAGATAGTCTCAAAATCTCATTGGCTTATAGGTCTCCACTAATTTTCCTCAGGATCTCTAAGTCATACCTCTCTATTAGTCTTGATTATGTGTTGAGTGTAAATGGTTTTTAAGAATTAACTTTTATAAAATGCTTCAACATATGAATGATATGCAAAACTAATCATATGCATTCCTAGTAAGAGGTAAAAACAATAGAATTACTAAATTCTGAACATTCAGTTCTCATCACAGTAAGGAAACTCTACCTAAAAAGCTTTTTTTTTTTCAAAAGAATTAAGAAAACTCAAGAAAATTCAAAATCATTATATGGATCTACCGCCGCCCCCCCAACCCCCCCCCAAAACCTGAATGAAACATTGTCCTCAATGTTTGAGAAACATAGGATCCTATCTAATAATGGAAGGATATAGAAGATGGAGATTTGAAAAACATCTGGGTTGCCTCCCAAGAAGACTAAGTTTTACATCCTTAGCTAAACATGGCCTAAGTTGACTTTCTAAACCTAGAGCAAAGTGGGTTAGCTTATTTATCCTAATCCTAACCCTAAGATGAAATGGCGAGATTTCTCACGCCACTTCAAAATCTTGTGGTAATCTATATATTGCCTCCACCCTAAAATTTTTTGTGGTGGTAACATTAAAACAATGAAGATCACCACAAGTTTTTATTGTGGGGAATCATATTGATGAACCCCCACAAAATTTTATGGTAGTCAATATAATTCCTCCACCTCAAAAATTGAGGTGATGGTAACTCAATGACTTCGTGCACTAATGTGCATTTTTTTGGACCACTTGGAGATAAATGGTCCTTTTCTTAATCAAATTGAGGGATAAAAATGACCAATATATTCAATTTAACTCTTTCCTCCATTTCCCTAATATTGTCATGAAATAGGGGTATAAGCTGACTCGGCCTTTCTTAGAAAGGTTCTTCTTGTATTACTAGAGGCGAGGACATGGTTTGGCTTAAACCCTTATTCTCTTCTAATGTGTACACTAAAGTAGGTTGATGTACAACAACTGACTCTTTTTCTTCATATTTTGTGGGCACAGGTAAGGTGTCAAATGGGCCTACATGACTATCTTGTGATTGTTCACATAAGGTTGGTAAGTCTCAATCAGTTATATCTTCTACATTGCAAGGTTCAATATGAATTTTAGGCTCTATAGGGGGTTCTACTCTAGCTTACCATCAAGAAGTATCCATTAAAGGAACAATATCCAACAACCCATTCCCCTCCTCAATGGATGTGTTTTCATCAAATTCAAAAAAATTAGTAGGACACGATTCAAGAGGATATGGGTTGGATGTTTCTATGGCTTCATTTTCTTCATCAACGGAAGTTTCATCATCATAATCATAACAAGGAGCACGACATGGCTTGAGTAGATATAAATTGGAGGTTTTGTAGGATGGTTGTGGATTTTGTTGCTTAGATGGATCATAAGAAATTTTCATCCTACTATTAGTAATAAATGGCTATTCATTTGTGATGACCCGGGTTTTCCCATGCATTTTTAAATGCAATATCTACTTCCTAAGGCAGGATGCATCCCTATTTAAAAACCATTTTATAAAAACAATGCAATGCAGCAGAAAAATCTTTTCATTTAAATTCATTTTAAAAACCTTGAGTGTCAAAACACATTTTCAAATCATATAGCCATGGCATAGTTTTAAATCAACTCTATTCCTAAGAAAGTGTTAGTCACAGCCCCAACGAAAGAGAGTAACTACAATCAAGTAACATTCACTAAAAGATAAGGTAAGGGTTTACTTACTTGTACATAATTTGGACGTTCTCTGTCACGGGTGTATCCTGTGCTTAAGTGTTTACTTGTATCTAAAAGATATTAAGGATTGGGTGAGTATACACTATACTTAGTAGGAGTCTATCGCCACTAGTTTTACAATGCATGCTATGTTTTAAACCATATGTTCTTTAAACCATGTGCATGTTTGGACACTCATGTTCAATATCGATATTAAAAGCCATTGTCACAATAGAATACTGACGACTTAAAGAATTGCATAATCCAAGTTGAAAGTAACATAGATATCCTGATAATATACTATGATATGCATAAGATGCTCAAATGAATCCAACTCATGTATCTATGGTCGGCCATACTCATGTCATGCCATATGCAATGCAAGTAAATCCTCAAAAACATAGGGCACACTATGCCCACGACCTCATCGCTGTGTGGTCCTCGGGTACCTATGGACTCTCGGTCATAGCTTCCACGAAGCATATGACACTTCGATAGGTACTGTGACACCAGTGGTAGTCCTTGTTACCACACAACAATCGAAGTAAGGACAAGCCTTTTTGGCATGGTACCCTTTGCACCTATAGTGGTAGAGGCTAGAAAGCCACCCCGAACCTCTCGGCACAGTGCCCACAAGCTTATTAGCCCAAAAGCATCTAAAGATAAATCCAAAGCTCAATCATCACAAATCATGCAATTTATGCAATCATTTTCAGTGTCCTCTTTGGGTACCTCACACTGCCTGGCCCTCACAAGTACCTAACTAGCGTCTTTTGGGCACTCCAGTGTCTTTTGGCAACCCCGAGGATATGCAATCTTCGTAAATCAGGCAATTTATGCATTTCTTTTCAAGACATGCAATCAATGCATAAAAATCACTTTATGCTAGTATCGTGTTTAATGTCATAAAACATGAAGACACGTTTGCATACTAGCATAAAAACATCATTAACTCAAAGGCAGGTCATGTGCATAAGGTTGTAACATAAGTTTATATGTTATACACATAAAGATAGGACATGTAACTTAAAAACTGAAAACATGCATTAGAAAAGCAACCATGACTCAAACCATGTAGTCTCAAAACATCATGGGTTCTTTTTAAAAGTCTAGTAGCGATAGAACACCTAACTGGTTTGATCGCGCTAGTCCCCTTGTCCTTGTACGTTCCTAGACATGGTTCATGGGAAAAAGGCTAGCTTGGCCTATTTCTATAGGTTCTAGAATACTTTACTTCAATACTTAGGCATTAAGGGTTCATTCCCATGCCTAAGGGCCTCCTAAGGTCCCTAACTGGGCCTTGGTATAGTCAGGTTTCAAAGGTTTAGTGGCTCCGTGCCACTATCATGGTTTAAGCGTCATGCTAGCCTTAGATAGGGGCTTGATAAGGTATTTTATATTTTGGGTGTGTCTACGTCGTCGATACGGACACAATGCCTCTCATAGCGCCTCAATCGTAGTCCTAGAACTCAAGTTATGGGCATTTTAGTGTTAAGAGTACATAAAAGGCCCAAAACAGCCCTGCGTCCTGGTCGAGCAGCGACCGGCCCGCACGTGCGGTCACACGCTCCTGGGAGCGATTAGGCTGCACATTCTGCTTTCACAGAATACACAGTGTCACCATAGCAATAACATACGAGGCGGGCGCCCGAGATGCTAACGCGTCCCGCGTCAGCGGCGCGCACCCCACAGTGCACATCTACTGACGCATCGGGCCTTCGCCCTTGTTCTTGTTTGCGGGCGCGTCCACGGATGCGCCCATTGGTTTGCCTTTAACACATTCAGCTTGTTTTGGTTCTGTGGTGACTTGGGCGTCCTCGGGATGCCCTGGTTCGACCCTGTCAAACTAGAACGCCCCAGGCACCTTCCCTGGGTCTGTTGTGGCTCCCTAGAGCCCCATTTTGCATGGTTTCTCATGCAAAAACTTAGGGATATTCAACCTAAGATTGAGGGGGAGATGGGTTTGGAGTTGTTTAAGGCGTATCTGGTTCGTGGCTGGGTATTTTTCAAGGTTTCTCCTCTTGCCTGCCACTCCGAGATTGGTTTTTCCCCATGGTTTTGGGCTGCCATTGGAGGCGCCCAAGAGCTCTATTTATAGAGCTTAAGGAGGGTTTTGGAAGGGGGTTTCCACCGCCATGGAATGGCAGTGGAGACACCTCCAGAATGGCGGTGGTTTCTCCCCTTGCACACCGATAGTCCAAAATGTCAATGATGCAATACGTTTGGGAAGAAGGGGGTGCCCGTATCAAAACGGGTCCCTATTTTCTCAGGCCAATTCGTTTTAGATTTAATTACCATTTTGCCCTTGAACTTCAAAGGGCCATAACTTGATCATTTTAACTCTGTTTTGGGTGATTCTGCTCTTGTTGGATTCCTTTTACCAAGACGCACCTAAGGGTACCATTATAAGGACCAAATTTCTGAGTCTAGTCAGGGTGAATAGTGAAATAACCAAAATACCCTTATCTCAAAACATGAACTCTTCATTACCAACTTGGGGTTTCAAGGTTACAAAAATGGAGTCATTACATTCTTATCCCCTTAGGGGAATTTCGCCCCTAAAGTTCTACAATATATATAGTCAAAAGATTTCGGGGTACTTTTCTCGCATTTTTGACTTCGGTTCCCATGGAAGGCTGTGCTAAAATCCAAGGAAGATCTTAAGGATTTCTGGACGAACTTCCAGAGTTGTGAAGTGAAGTGGCTATCCCTATCTGAAGTGATACTAAGGGGTATGCCATGTAAACTCACTATCTCTTTGATGTATAGCTGAGATAGGCTGTAAGTGGATTGGGTATGGCGTATAGGAAGGAAATGGGCTGTCTTAGTCAAGCTATCAACCATTACGCAGATCATGTCATGACCCTTAGAGGTCCTGGGTAACCCTACGATGAAGTCCATGGTAATATGATCCCATTTCCATTCAGGTAACTCAAGGGGTTGTAACAATCCCGCAGGTCTCTGATGTTCGGCCTTTACTTGTTGACATGTTAGACACTTTGCCACAAATTCCCCTATGTCTCTTTTCATACCATCCCACCAATATTGTCTCTTTAAGTCTTGATACATCTTAATTTCTCCCAGGTGTATAGTGTACTTAGACCGATGAGCCTCTTTTAAGATTTCTTGTCTTACTTCTTCATTAGTTTGTACCACTATTCTTCCTTGCATGTAAACACTACCATCTTCCCCTTTAGTAAACCCTGGTTTTCCTATTAAAGCTTGTATGTTCAGATCCCCTTGCTGTGCTTGCTTAACCTTTTCATTAACAGCCAACTTTATCCTTAGACCTGCCATAATGATCTTGTGCTTACTTATGTCTGGGTTCCACATTATTACTTCTTGTAATAGCTTCCATCTCTTAGTAAATAAACTTGCACACATCCCTTGGGTTTTTCTACTTAATGCATTAGCTACCACATTAGCTTTTCCAGGGTGATAATGAATGGAGAAGTCATAGTCTTTTAAGTATTCCATCCATCTTCTTTGTTGCATGTTTAAGTCTTGTTGGAAAAAGATATATTTAAGACTCTTATGATTTGTGAAAACTTCAAACTTTTCCCCATATAGATAATGTCTCCAGATTCGCAAGGTAAAGACTATGGCTGCTAATTCCAAGTCATGGGTCGGGTAATTGACTTCATGCTTCTTGAGTTGCCGAGAAGCATAAGCAATTACCTTCCCATGTTGCATAAGTACACAGCCTAGTCCTTGTTGCGAGGCATCGCTGTATATCTCAAATCTGCCACTTCCTGAAGGTAAGGTAAGGATAGGTGCTGTAGTTAACCTTCTCTTTAGTTCCTGAAAGCTTTCCTCACATTTATCAGTCCATTCAAATCTTGTGTCTTTCCTTGTCAGCTTAGTTAAAGGTAAAGCAATTCGTGAAAAACCCTCGATGAATCTCCTGTAATATCCGGCAAGTCCTAAGAAGCTTCTTATTTCTGTAACTGTCTTAGGTCTTTCCCATTTTTGTACTGATTCAACCTTAGCGGGGTCAACTGCTATGCCATCTTGAGAAATAATGTGTCCTAAGAAATTAACCTTTTCCAGCCAAAACTCACACTTACTGAATTTTGCATATAACTTGTGTGCTCATAGGGTGCTTAATGTTATCCTTAGATGTTCCTTATGGTCTTCAGAATTTTCTGAATATATCAAGATATCATCCACAAACACTATGATGAATTTGTCTAAGTACTCCTTGAACACCCTATTCATGAGGTCCATAAACATGGCTGGAGCATTAGTTAAACCAAAGGACATCACTCTGAATTCATAATGGCCGTATCGAGTCCTAAAGGCTGTCTTGGGAATATCTTCTTCTCTAACTCGAAGTTGACCGTAGTCGGATCGTAGATCAATCTTAGAGAAGACTCTAGCTAATTGAAGTTGATCAAAAAGATCATTAATTCGGGGAAGAGGGTACTTATTCTTAATGGTGACCCTATTTAGCATCCGATAGTCTATGCATAATCTCATGGAGCCATCCTTTTTCTTAACAAAAAGGACTGGAGCTCCCCATGGAGATACGCTAGGTCGTATGAACCCTTTGTCAAGTAGTTCCTGTAACTGGTTCTTCAATTCTTTTAGTTTTCTAGGAGCCATTCGGTAAGGAGCTTTGGAAATAGGGGAAGTACTTGGTATAAGGTCAATGGTAAAGTCAATTTCTCTTCGTGGGGGTAGACCTGGTAAGTGCTCAAGGAATACATCAGGAAATTCTCGGACTACCTCGACATCCTCTATCTTTGGTTGTGGACTCTCAACAGATTCAATCTTGGCTAAGAAGAAGGGACATCCCTAGGCAATGTGCTTAACTGCTTTCATGGCAGAAATAACACACGCTCTAGAATAATCCTTTCTTCCTTGGAGGGTGAAAGTGTCTCCATTAGGTAGGGTAAAAGTGACACGTTTCTGGCAGCAATCAATAAAGGCTTGATGAAGGGCTAGCCAGTCCATACCTAGGATGTCGTCGAAGTCATTCATATCTAAGTGAATGAGATTCCCATGTAGCACGTGATCTTTGACCAAAACAGGGACATCCTGGAGATAAGAATAGGTGGGAAGTGCCTGGCCTACAGGAGTCATGACTTCTAGAGTGAAGCCCAGGTCCTGTGGTATAATGTCCAAGGTTGATGGAAACTCCCGGGATATGAACGAATGAGTAGAGCCTGTATTGAATAGAACTTTTGCAGGTGTATCATAGATAGAAAGAATACCTTCAACTACTGCATTTGAAGCCTGAGCTTGATTGGAAGTGAGGGTAAAGACACGTCCTTGGCTCTTTGGAACCTGATCTCCTTTACGCTCTTCAACTTTCCTTTTAAGACAATTCCTAGCAAAATGTCCTAATTCTCCACATGTATAGCAAGTGATGTTGAAAGTGGGACATGGTCTGCCTGAATGATTCCTGTTACACCTAGGGCATGTCTTCCAGTCTGGCTTCTTCCTTTGTTTTCAAATGGCTTCTTGAAAGGTGGCCTGGGTCCAGATGACTGAAATGGTCTCTTTCCTTTATTTCTCATGGTGTTGGTGTTCTTAGTTTCATTTATCGCCTGATTCCTTTGATAATGTTTTCCGTATAGGGAGGCCATCTCTACGACTTTGGCTACGGTGGAAGGTTGTAAACCTAGAACTCTATTCTTGAGTCCTGGGTTGAGCCTATCTACAAATCTTTCCGCCGCGTCTTCCTCATCAGCACAAGCATGTGGTGCAAATCTTCGAAGGCTAATGAATTTCTTTTCATACTATTGGACAGTCATGTTTCCTTGTTCTAAGTCCATAAATTTCTTTTCCTTCTGTTTTCTTACGTGTTGAGGATAATATTTGTCATTAAAAACCTTTGTAAATTCTTCCCATCCTATTGTTTCTTGCTAGTCAAAATAAGTCCTTTCCGTTATTTCCCACCAAAAGGTAGCCTCTCCCCTAAACACAAATGTGGGCATGGGTACCTTTCTTTCTTCAGCTATGTTCATGGCTTTAAATATCTTTTCAATATCAATTAACTATTTTTCAGCTGTAGATGCTTCATCTTCTCCTGTGAATGAGGGAGCTAATTTCTGAAACCTTTCTAACTGAACCTCAGTCCTATCTATTGCTTTACAAGGGGAAGGATCTCATGTGGTAGGGGTTTGGGTTTGTTGATTACTCATGTATTGTTCCATATGCTGTAGGCATCGCTGGAATAATTCAGCCATCCCATTGCCCGACCCAGTGGAGTCCACTGGTCAGGCTTCAGGTCTTGGAGCATCGCTTACCTACTTTCTAGGCATCTGTAAATCACAAGACCTTCGTATGTATTATCATATTACCCCTTCATCTTTTATGGATGAAACTTGACTATAAGTTATTCTCCTCATAACTGGGCTGTGAGTAACATCAAATCGGGCTCTGATACCAATTGTGATGACTTGGGTTTTCCCATGCATTTTTAAATGCAATATCTACTCCCTAAGGCGGGATGCATCCCTATTTGAAAACCATTTTATAAAAACAATGTAATGCAGTGGAAAAATCTTTTCATTTAAACTCATTTTAAAAACCCCGAGTGTCAAAACACATTTTCAAATCATATAGCCATGGCATTGTTTTAAATCAACTCTATTCCCAAGAAAGTGTTAGTCACAGCCCCAGCTACAAAGAATAACTACAATCAAGTAACATTCACTAAAAGATAAGGTAGGGATTTACTTACTTGTACTTAATTTGGATGTTCTCTGTCACAGGTGTATCTTGTCCTTAAGTGTTTACTTGTATTTGAAAAATATTAAGGATTGGGTGAGTATACACTATACTCAGTAGAAGTCTATCGCCACTAGTTTTACAATGCATGCTATGTTTTAAACCATATGTTCTTTAAACCATGTGCATGTTTGGACACTCATGTTCAATATCGATATTAAAAGCCATTGTGAAAATAGAATACTGACAGCCTTACGTCACTGCTCCTGGGATGCACCTGCGTCCTGGTCGAGCGACGACCGGCCGGCACGTGCGGTCGCACGCTCCTAGGAGCAATCAGGCTACACGTTCTACTTTCACAGAACGCATGGAGTTACTATAGCAACCCCATACGTGGCAGGCACCCAAGACGCTAACGCATCCCGTGTCAGCGGCGCGTACCCCACAGTGCACGTCTACCGATGCATCAGGCCTCCGTCCCTTGTTCTCGTTTGCGGGCACGTCGACGGATGCGCCCGTTGGTTTGCCTGTAATGCATTCAGCGCATTTTGGTTCTGTGGTGACCTGGGTATCCTTGGGATGCCCTGTTTCGATTCCTGTCGAACCAGAACGCCCCAGGAACCTTCCTTAGGTCTATTGTGGCTCCCTAGAGCCCCGTTTTGCATAGTTTCTCATGTGAAAACTTAGGGATATTCAAGTTAAGACTAAGGGGGAGATGGGTTTGGAGTTGTTTAGGGCGTACCTAGTTCGTGGTTGGGTATTTTTCAAGGTTTCTCTTCTTGCCTGCCACTCCGAGATTGGTTTATCCCCAGGGTTTTGGACTACCATTGGAAGCGCCCAAGAGCTCTATTTATAGAGCTTAAGGAGGGTTCTGGAGGGGGGTTTCCACCGCCATGGAATGGCGGTGGTTTCTCCCCTTGCACACTGACATTCTAGAATGTCGGTGATGCAATATGTTTGGAAAAAAGGGGGTGCCTGTATCAAAACGGGTCCCTGTTTTCTCAGGCCAATTCGTTTTAGATTTAATTACCATTTTGCCCTTGAACTTCAAAGGGCCATAACTTGCTCATTTTAACTCCGTTTTGGGTCATTATAGTCTTGTTGGATTCCTTTTTCCAAGACGCACCTAAGGGTACCATTATAAGGACCAAATTTCTGGGTCTAGTTAGTGTGAATAGTGAAATGACCAAAATACCCTTATCTGTGAACTCTTCATTACCAACTTGGGATTTCAAGGTTACAAAAATGGAGTCATTACATCATTATCCCCAATTTGCTTTTGTTCTTTAGTCCTTTTTATAATTTCAGCAATCTTTTTACCAGTATTTTCCCATATTGATTTTATTTCCTTTACCCATTTCTCCATCTCTTGTCTCATTTCCTTTTGGCTAACAGCTATGACTTGTTCTATTCTCTCAAAAAATTGTTGCTCCTATAATGGTGGTTCTTCCTATTGTAGAGGAAATGACTCATAGGGTTGGTATTGGGGTACTGAAAAAGGACTGAGTAGTTGAACACATGATAGTTGACCCTGATATTTTGAATAATCATGGTAGTGTTGACTAATGTGGGACCATTGAGGTTCTTCCTGATATTGGTAATCCCAAGACTATGATTGTTCATGATGCTTATCCCATCCATTATAGTCTTGATAATTTTCTCAGGATAAAAATTGCCCAGGCCATGTGAATGCATTAGGTGCATCTAATGGCTCCCAGTAGTATTCATTGTCTCTGGATTTTGATGGGGGCCATGAACAAGTGGAATAGGGATGCTCATAATAGGTATAATCATTATGGTATTGAGGTTATGGAACAGCTTACCTAGAAGCTATTATCCTAAGCAAATGACTTTCCATAATATCTAACCTATCCATCGATGCATCTATGAAATATATCCCCTTCTTAGTAGACCCACATTCTCAGCTTTGTATATAATAAAATAAATCATTGTATACAAAAAGTGAGAACTCTTTTGTTTTTATTTTTTTTTTTAAATAAAGGAAAAGCTAACCTACATGATGCAACCTAACTTCTTAGAATAAAACAAAGTGCACAATATAATTCTTAGGCTAATAAGTAGCAATATTTTCACTTTCTTGAATTTGTGCGGAGACAATGCTTTTAAATTGGCATAATCTAGCATTCCTCTTGTTTAGATTTGACTATTGCTTACCAGTTAGGTTTTGCAAAAAGTGGTTAATACAATCCTCATGTAAGGAGGCATTTATACCTCAACAAACGTCAACAAAAGGCATGGAAAAATCACTTGGATTTTAAGACACCCACTATAACCATAGTGCTCAAAAGCCACTAGAGTGACAATAGATCACATCTTAATAAGAGGCTCTTATGAGCATGTGATGGCCCTACTAATTGATTTTAGATTAATTTGAATGGTAGGGTTGCCCGCTTGAGGTGATTATCCTAGGTGGGCCAAGGAGTGGTGATGAAATCCACCCTTGATCTTGTGGGGTCGGGTGCTCCTACTAATTAATTTTCACTCTCCTTGGAAGATTGATCAACATATATATCACCTTAAAGCAGTAAAAGTTCCCTAAGAATGCAATTAAAATAGTAAACTAATGCAAAACCCTAAAAGTGTCACAATTATCAAAGATGCTTTCTATTTGCAATTATTCTATCAACCAATACAAGATTATCCTAAATGCAATAAAAACATTGAAAAATGCACCTAAAAATGCTAAAAGTATGCAATTCCTAAAAAAAAATATTTTTCTAAAAATTTTGATTTTTTTGGAATTTTTAATTATATTTCATAAAAAGTTCGTTGCGGGTCCCCGACAATGGTGCCAAAAACTTATTGTGTTAACTCCAAGTGCATGCGCTATTGTGGTGTAGCGTATACAAAATCAGACTTCAAATGTGTTTAATAAATGAAATTATAGAGGTCTAATCCAAAGAAAATAGAAACTTAATTAAAAGATAAGAAAATTTTACTTCCCTAATTGCTTATCATCAATTTCCTTAAATCTAGTCTTCTGGAAGTTGATCATCCTTCATTAACATCTTCATCATGTCCTTAATTAAAGAGCTGGCGGTTGGATTTGTTAGATCCTCAAATTTGTAAAGATCTTGAGTAAATGGCGATTTTGGGATTTGGATGGTTTAGATCAAGTTTTGGATTTCAAATTAAAGATCAAAGATATTAATTAAGCTTAGGGATGTCCTAAGAATGATGTCTGAAAGTTAATTGAAAATCTGATATAAAACAGAGGAGATATTGAGAAATCTTGTTTACTTAAGGCTAACATGTTGATTGGGTTAAGCCTTAACTAATCTGAGTTGGATTGGGTAGTTCTTGGATAAGGAGAATGAATATAAAATACAACTAGGATAGAACAGGGACACAAAGGGAATTAAAAAAAGGATGCAGATGGAATTAAATTAGATATGCAAAGGGCAAAATTGGAATTTAATTTAAAAAATTTCATAATTAAACAAGGAAGAGAAAACCCAATGTAGGAGGAGAGGAAAGGTAGAGGAGATTGCCAACGATTGACTGAAACTAAGGCCAGGCAATGAAGATGGCTGGGTGATGGACTTGGAGACAAGCTAGTGGTTGAGGCTATGCCTAGGCTATGGAAAGACAATGCTTGTGGGATTGGGGAAAGGGGATGTGGGTTTCGTTGGGTGAAAAGGGAGTAGGGTTAGTGGAAGATGCAAGGTGGAGCAAGGGATGACGGGTTGGTTCAGATGGGCTGCTGACGATTGGATATAATGGATCTTAGACAGAAGGGGTTGTTGGGCTTGTTGCTATAGCCTGGGTAGTGTTGTTGAAGTAGAGCTGCACAGAGAGGAGAGTGGGTGACTAGAGTAGGGCCAGTGCTTGGGCTTTCTGATGATGGTGATGTGTGGAATCCAAAGTAGATAGGGGAGTTGGGCACAACCGTGGAATTGTCGGTTGGGGGAAGGGAGATAGAGGTGAGCTAGTGCAATTTGTCTATTTGGTGGAACTAGGCAGAGATGTTGCTGACGATGAAGGGAGATAGAGGCGAGCATTGATAGGAGATAGGAGAGGATGGAGGATGATGGGGTGACTGAACTGTGAAAACAACTGGGAACAAAAGGTCATAGACGTGAAGAGGGAGATGGGTGCGGTGACAGAGGATGGAGTGTCATGCAATGGTGAGGAAGAAGGAGAGTACGAGGGGCAGAGAGGGCTATGGGTTGTCAATCTTCCTTGCAGCTTCTCTATGGTGGAGATGAGATGGTGGGATTCAAGAGATAGAGAGAAGAAGATAGAGAGAGGGAGAGCAATGAAGATAGATGAGAGGAGGAATCTGGGCTGTAGAGAAACAAAGGGAAAAAGAGACGAGGAAGGAGAAAGCAGAGAGAGAGGAGAGGAGGGAGCAGATGTGAGGGGAAAGAGAATGTGTGTGAGAGAGAGAGAGGAAAAGGAAAGCGGGTGGTGAAAGAGGGAAAGAGGAGGAGAAGAGAGAAATGGGAGAAGGGGGGTTGGAGGAGAGAGTGGAAGAGGAGAAGAAGATTAAAGGGAAGGGGAGATGGTCTACCTGCAACATTCCAACTCAGGGAAGTTAAGAAGAAGAGAGGTGAATAGAGAGAGGAATCCTCCTCTTATATAAATTTCCCTTCTTTCCAAATCCATGCCTCCACTATAGTTAAGACTTTCCAACATGGGATTCCTCCTATTTTTCACCTTCCCATTCCCATGTTAGTCCCTTTTGATAAAATCTTCCCCATGATTTCCAATTGAGATAAGTTTTCCTTTAGGAAACTATCCCATCCATCTTTGTGAGTGATCTGGTCCATCCAATACTCTTTAGGATAATTTGCACCATTGAAATTCAATCTGAGCCATTCATGCCTCTTCTAGTTGATCTACAAAATAAAAGACCAAATTAGAATAATCTAAACCATGCATTAAGCATCTAATAAGCTGTAATGATCATCTGACCATTGATTTTGACAAATTAATGATTTTATGATCTATTAGAGCTATATTTAAAATCATGCTAAAAATAACAAATTTGATCAGTTAGATGATCTAATTGAATGCTAAATTGTGGGTTTTTTTATATCAAAATTGAACACTTATCAACACATTCAAAAATAAATTTAAAGTCTAATATACTAAAAATATATTAGCTTTTAAAGTGGTTGTGGTTTACTTATTATGTTTGTCATGCCACAAAAAATCAAAATATCCAAAATGAAAAGTGAGAAAGAAAAAAGAACATAGATACACGAGGAGGCCATCATGCCACACGTGAGAAGAAGAACACGAAGAGAGGATACAGTAAAAAATGAGGTGGCTTTAGAATTTTATATACAAACAAGGACTTTTGAAGCCATTTAGTTGTAACCGTCTTTAAAACAATACACTTCTAAAGTTGTTTGAGCCAAACGACTTTAAAAGTATACACTTCAGCAAGCATGAAGAAGGGATTTTGTGTAAAAATGGATTTTTGAAGTCGTTTGAATCAAACGACTTTAAAAGCCAATAGCTTTTAAAGTAATTTATTTATAAATGACTTTAAAAGTCATTTTCCGTGAAAAAATACTTCATCCTGCCATACTAAAAGAGTCATTTTTGATTAAATGACTTATTAAGTCTTTACTTTTAAAGTCATTTTTTTCTAAACAACTTATAAAACATTTATGGAGTTGGTCATCAAAATGACAACTTCTTTATATCAACTTTATCATGCCAGTGGAAGTGGTTGGCTAAATTGATTAAGAGGAACTAGCCACCACATGAATGCAGAGGGAGTAGTAGCTAGTTTCATCGTATATGACACTTGGCCACTAAAGTAAGAAATGAAAAAAAGTATAAAAGGAAACAAGGACTGGAATTGAAACATCCCCAACCCATGTGTTGAACAAAAGAGGCTTACGAGGAAAAGAAGGTGTAGCAAAGTAACTAGAATGGAGAAGAGATTTGAGAAGGGATGACTAAGAGAAATTTAAGGGAAATTATAAGGAAAGTTGAGACTGGAAAGGAAAGAAATATAAAGCAAGAGGCGGAGAGGAAATTAGAGTTGTACTAAGTTTATGAAGTGGAGTAGGAGATGTGTGATGAAAGGAGCTTGTAGCACTAGGGAGAGCAAACCTTACAACTAAAAGGGAGCAGATTTGGGAAGATAGAGTAGATGACACAGTGGAGAGTCAAAGAGAGGTAAGAGTAAGGATTTAAGTGAGGAAATTTGGGTGAAAATTCACCAACCAAAGTGGGGTTTTTACAATGGGGAAGACGTCCAATTGAAATGGACTTTTAGTACCAGCTTAAAGCCCAACTTCACCATTGTCATTTTGATTGTTGAAAGCTCTAAATCAGGTAGGTGGGAAATTTTGAAGTTGCTAATATTTTCTTAGTTTAGCTTCAAAAACTAGGACATGTTGCTAGAGTTTCTCAAACTTATTTTTCCAAATTTTTATTGAAACAAGTGCAGCAAAAAAATCTATGTGTTGTGCAAGATACATTAGGTGTAGATTCTTGATTACATTGACTGATTCCATAGCATGGCTTTTATTGATTGGTAGACAAAAGTCACATGCTAGAAATGCACTCATTTAAGCTATTGCTGATGTGTTTGTATGGAATTTTTCATGCTTTGTTTTTTTCTTTTCTGGGATTGCCAGAGGTGGAAAATATGAGGGTTCTCTAGTAGAAAACACCCCTATGTTTCACCAATCGGAATAATGCTTTTGTAGGTTTTCCAAGAGAAGGTACTTCTGATGCTTAAACTTTTGGGAATATGCATGACTATTTGGTGGTGCAAAGGCAAGGGAGTGTGCACCATTTTCCTGCTCATTTCTATATAAAAATGATGTCATTTTGCCTTCACTTATGAGCATCATAAAGTAGTAAAATTGTAATAGTCCCAATTTTTGTAATTGATTGAGAAAATCAATAAAGTTTGAGTTTCAGAAATTTTGGGCTAGAATATTAGGGTTATTTAGAATGTACTTATTATAGAAGTATAATCAAGGGATAAGACATGTATAATTGAAATTGAACTCAGTGAACCCTTCAGAATGACTGTAGGCACGACAAATTCTAAAGTTGGATGAAAAATCCTTAATTTTCTTTATTTTATGGACAAAGGGTAAAATACTAATTTTACCCATAAGCGAGATCTGGGACATCAAAATTTAGAATGTACTGAGACATACGAATCCAACGCCACTAAGTACGCTCAATTTCGAGATCATGCGAATAAACCCTAATTTTTATACATAAAGGGCAAAATGGTCTTTTTACACTATGTGGGGCCCACAAGGAACCTAAAAAGGAATCGAATGACCAGCCCACATGAAATCATGGTTCAAACCACTACTAGCTGGAAGTGGAGAAAAAGGTGGTGGTGGAGAATCCAATCCTAATTAAATAATAAAAAGAATAAACCATAATCATTACACATAATCATGAAAAACACCCAAAATGCCTATAAATACACTAGCAAAAATCCTCTAAATATGTCCATAAAATTTCCACAAAATTATCTTGACTTTCCTTGCAAAAGCAGACATAGATCCATTCCCAAAATCCCATAACTCCCAAAAGATCCATTTCTTTCATTCTCTCCCTCCTCTCTTTAGATTGGAACAAGAGACCTAAATTCAATTAGGCACTCTGTTCTGCATCAAATATCACAGATTTCCACGTATAATATTTCCTACCATACCTTAGCTACCAAACACCCAAATAACTTTCAAGATCCAACGGCTCAAAGAACGAAAACCACAAGACAAGTGGATCTTGCGCTATCTTATCATCAAACTGGTATTCTCTTAATTTGAACTATATAACCAATGTTTTTCTCCAATCAGGTAGGTGGAACTACTTCCTTGACATATTTATTGTTGTTTACTGAAAATTTTATTTTACTCTAATTTGATTTGGGTGAAAAATTGTAAAAAAAAAGTAAAGATCAGAACCTTCAATTCAAGATGATTGAGGGCTCAGATGGAAAATCTAACCCTTCCAATTGATCCAGAAGGGTCCAAAATCCCTAGGGTAAAAGTTTCACAAAATTATATTAAGTTTTGAATCCTTAATTGAGAGGGATTCATTGGACGGTCTAGAACGGATTGTCCGATCTCTTGATCGGATCGGGTTCCCTAGGACGGTGTGCGAAACGCCGTACAGAAACGCAACACGCAATAGCATTTTCGTGAGTGCGCCGTGCATGCGACATCGTCCCAACGAGATGATTGTGCTAGAGCGCCGGTTATCCGGCGAGTGCATCACACATTTGTTCTAATGATAGAGGCGCCGCCCAACCAGTTTTGCCCCGCCCGTTCTACCTGAACAATCTCGGCCGTCCATTCCGATGGGCCTAGATCACATCTAGACCCTAGGAATGGACTATGAACTTTCAAACTCAATTCAGGAGTCAAATGAACTCCAAATTGAGATAAAAAAGAACTATGGAAATCTTACAACCTCTAATTTCTTATGAAATGATAAAATGGAAAAAATATCTTATGAAACTTTCTATATTTAGGAAATAAGTTTTCAATTTCCAAGATCTTCAAGATTAGAGGTGATAAGATCTTGGTAATCTATTTTAATAATGACATACTATTGAAATAAAGTGATATATATGGTTTATTTGGACATATCTAAGATATACTAAGGGATCTACCCATTATGGTAGAAAAATCCTAAAAATACAAAGGGACCCACTTGATCAATGAGATCAAGTGTGATCAGATCCTTGGGATGGATTGAATGAATATTAATATAATGAAATCCAGGGAGATCATGGATGAGATATGACAACAATAAAGCAATATGATCTTTGGACCTCAATGAAGAAAACCCCCTAAATGTAATTAAAACCCTTGATTAAAAGGAAAAGATCTAAGATCTAATGATTGGATCATAAGTAAAGGTTTCTAAAAATATTAATGTAATTAGTTTCTATTATTTGATAATAGCATTTTAAATGTGATTTATGTTATAAAGCATGCTAGTGCAACTTTTAGACTTTAGCATGATATGTGATTAGATTGTTATAATAGGTTGCTAAATTTAATTATCTTAGGGTCATGTTAATGTGATTTTACGTAACTGTAACTTAGGACCAAGTTAGTATGATTTCATGCCATTGTAACTTAGGACCATGCTAGGATTTCATGAAAGATTATACTATAGTATGAGATTGTACCTTAGGTCCATGTTAGTTTAAATTGAGTTATTAAGGTATATTAGTTGAAAATCATGCTAGTGTAATTTTAAGTAACTTGTATCATTATCATTAAGTTGTTCAATTATGTAGTTTTATGCTTTGAATTTATTATTCATTTATGGTTAAATTTCATTAGTAGATCTACTTGTTATGAGGTAAAGAGCATAAAACACCAAAAATGGAATCTAATGAGAAAGTAGAGTTTCATGACACAAATAAGAGTGGATTATTTTAGACTTAATGAGTAAGGGCTATAGTTCGTAGGATAATATAAGGATTATCAAATCCTTTGCCCAAACTAGGAGAATAATAAACCCCATGAATGACATTGTAAATGTTTATGGACTTAATTAAAATCAATTAGAAAGAGTACTCAGGGTCAACATGCTTATAGGAACCTTATGAAAGGTTGAACTAAGGTCACTCTAGTGAATGTTGAACATAGTGGTTAAGGGGGATTGTTTAATAGAGCATCGCTCTTCCCCTACCTTTCGTTGACGTTTGTGAGATCTAAACGCCTCCTTACATGAGGATTGAAGTAACCACTTTGTGTTCACCCATTCAGTTAGTAAGCCTTAGCCAATTGGAAATAAGAGGAGCAGTCTAGACTTAGGTTGAAATAAGTTACCTTCAACCAGCAAAACATTAACTAGTTGAATAATAATAGTAAGAGCATAAAAGGTTAGTAAATTATCTAACCCTAATAAAAATTGTGAGTAAGATAAGGATGATCAAACAAGATCCATGAGATCTTGAATGATCAAGAGCAATAAGAATAAGAATATTGTATTGTATTTAGTATGCATGTATATTAGTATGCATGTTATTGATCAAATCTAGTTCATTAGATTAGATAATCCAAACCCTTGATGAAAGTTGATTCAAGGAAGAAAACCAAGATCATCCTCCTTAGGGATGATCCAATAACTGAACTTTGATCAAAGAAGAACTAGATGATAAAAGATCTAGGACCTTGATCTTTATCAACAAGTGTAAATTGTCGATCAAAGGATCTATGAGAGATCAAGATCAAGTAGATGGACACACAAAGACTTAGAAATAGAAAATACTTATACATGAATGATTTAAAGATCATTCTAAACATTAGATCTAGTGATCAATAGGATTGTTCATAATTTATAGATATTAACGGTATATATGGATGTATAGATTACATACATCAATCAGGATCATGGAAGATCTGGGAAAAGGAATCACTACTTGGAGGTAGGAGGATTTGATGAATGCATTTACATGGGATGTACATGATTGAACCCATGACCTTATGTTGACAAGAGTAATGTTAATACTTGTATTAAATCCCCTAAAACCCTTATGATCCAACCAAACACATATAAAATGGTTAAGGACTAGACTTTAAGTGAATAGGGAATTAGAAGATATTTCAGCCCTAAGTAAACAAATAGATTGTCTAATATATATGAAATCTATTTTACATGCAAGCTTGGAGGCTTGTGATTTTATTTTAATAGGCATAAGCCTGGGGGATGCTATGCTAGAGGAGTTATGAGGGTTTGGTCACTCGCTTCTTGAAATTTGATGATACCTTGCCCTATGAGAGGCTAAAAGTCGGGTGAGGCAATTATGGGAAGGCCACCACTGTGAAAGTCCTGTCTCTCCATATGGGCAGTGACATAATATTTTCCACCGTGGTATCAGTGGTGAACAGGGCAGCTATTCAAGCGCATTAGTACGGATCAGACTACAGCATGGTAGCCCTTTGATTATTTTGCAATATGATGCATATGAGAGTAGGCATAGTGAAATGCTAGGTAATTGTATATTACTAATATTTCCCAAGAAGGGAAATTTCTAATGTAGGATTAGCTAAAATACTGAATTCTCATAATGGAGAGAATTGATCAGCTTAGTTGGGAATGATATTTGGCTACTTTTATAAATTTAACTGATTTACCGATGTATAGTATATATGTATATGGATGTACATATATTACAAAGTAAAGAGTAGAGACATGAATATGTTTAGGGATAACGAGATTATGAAGTATTAGAATTATATTGTCAATTATTATGCTTCTTGAATTCCTTACCAAGCATTGCTTGCTGAGATATTGTAAATATTGCAATGTTTACAATATCTCAGATATAGGGAAGGAGAGTTAGGAGCTCAAGATGATAGAAGACTTGAAGAGAATAATCTTCAAGGTATACCCCTTGATGACATGTATTTTGCTTTGTTTGAGAGTATTATATTGTAATGAGAGTTTCATTGCATGATGAGCTTTGAGTTTTGGATTATGTAATTTGGACAAGTATTGTAATGGATTTGGCTGTACTATGAACCATTGGATGGATTCTGGAATTTAATAAAAGTATATTCCTTCAATGGAATTTTATCTTGTACAAAATTCTACTTATGTTATGTATTAAGTGATGACTTGGGTTTTACAAAACAAGTTCTAAAGAAAAGAATTTTCACTGCTTTGTTTTGCAAGAAATTTTTACTATTAAGGGCCCTGCCTTTCAAAAATATATTACAAAACATGTTACAAAAACCTAGGTCGTCATAGTTGGTATCAAAGTCATTCATCCAGTCGTAGTACTGTACAAATATGTCCAAAAGAGAGATTATAATCCAAGTAGTTGTAGTTGTAGAAAGAGCCCTTAAAGCCTAAGAAGAAGATACAATAACTCAGGAATTGTGTAAAAGGAAAGGATTTATTAAGGGTACAGATGGGGGTATACATTTTCAAGAGAGATTGGTGGTTGCTTTAAATACATACTTTAGAAAGGAACTGATACAAGAAGCCCATCAGTCAAAATTTTCTATATACCCTGGGGGTACAAAGATGTATTAGGATTTAAAAGGAAACTTTTGGTGGGAAGGCATGAAAAGAGAAATAGGAGAATTTGTGGCTAAATGTCTAAATTGTCAACAAGTAAAAGCTGAACACCAAAGACCAGCTGGAATGTTACAAACATTGGAACTTCCAGAATGGAAATGGGACAATATCACTATGGATTTTGTAGCATGATTGCCAAGGACCCGAGCAGGCCATGACATGATTTGGGTGGTTGTGGATAGGTTAACAAAGTCAGCACATTTCCTTCCAATTAGACAGAACCAATCAGTTGACAGTCTAGCTAAGTTATACATGAAAGAAATAGTAAGTCTTCATGGGATTCCACTATCCATTATCTCTGATAGGGATGAAAGATTTACTTCAACATGTTGGAAGAGTGTACAACAAGCCTTGGGAAACTCACTTAAATTCAGTACAACATTTCACCCCCAAACATATGGTTAATCAGAAAGGACTATTCAAACCTTAGAAGATATGTTCAGAGCATGTGCATTAGATTGGAAAGGGAGTCAGAATGAACATCTTCTATTAGTAGAATTTGCGTATAACAACAGTTTTCAAACCAGTATTGGTATGGCACCATATGAAGCATTGTATGGACAGCCATGTTGATCACCAACCTGTTGGAGTGAAGTTGGAGAAAGAAAGCTGATAAAGTCAAAACTAGTGGAACAATGTATAGACAAGGTTAGATTGATACAAAAGAGGTTGCTAACAGCACATAGTCAACAGAAGAGTTACGCAGATAAAAGATGTAAAGACCTAGAATTTGATGTGGGGGAGCACATATTTCTAAAAGTATCACCTGTCAAAGGAGTAATGAGGTTTGGAAGCAAAGGAAAACTTAGTCCTAGATTCATCGGTCCATGTGAAATCCTAGAAAGAGTTGGTTTAGTGGCCTACAAATTAGCCTTACCACCCCCAACTCTTAGAAATACATAATGTCTTTCACGTGTCTATGCTAAGGAAATACCTCCAAGATGACACACATGTACTTCAAAAGGTACCAGAAGAGCAAAATCCAGACCTAACCTTCAAAGAGAAGGTAATATGAATTTTGGACTATAAGGAACAGAAGTTAAGGACCAAAAGCATTCCATTAATCAAAGTCCTGTGGCAACATCACTCTGTTGAGGAAGTCACGTGGGAAACAAAAGTAGAAATGAGGAAGACACACCCTAGTCTATTTGATTAAGTATTGTATTACAAATTTCGAGGACGAAATTATTGTAAGCGGCAAGATTGTAATAATCCCAAAATTTGTAATTGATTGAGAAAATCAATAAAGTTTGTGTTTCAGAAATTTTGGGCTAGAATATTAGGGTTATTTAGAATGTACTTCTTATAGAAGTATAATTAAGTGATAATACATGTATAATTTAAATTGAACTCAACGAACCCTTTAGAATGATTATAAGCACGACAAATTCTGAATTTGGATGAAAAATCCTTAATTTTCTTTATTTTAGGGACAAAAGGGTAAAATAGTAATTATACCCATAATCGAGATTTGAGACATCAAAATTTAGAATGTGCTAAGAAATACAAATCCAACGCCACTAAGTACACTCAATTCTGAGATCATGGGAATAAACCCTAATTTTTATACATAAAGGGCAAAATGGTCTTTTTACACTATGTGGGGCCCACATGACCCACAAGGGACCTAAAAAGGAATCCAATGACTAGCCCACATGAAATCATGGGTCAAACCGCTACCAACTGGTAGTGGAGAAAAAGGTGATGGTGGAGAATCCAATGCTAATTAAATAATAAAAGGAATAAACCATAATCATTACACATAATCATGAAAAACACCAAAAATGCCTATAAATACACTCTCAAAAATCCTCTAAAAATGTCCATAAAATTCCCACAAAATTATCTTCGCTTTCCCTGCAAAACTAGACATGGATCCATTCCCAAAATCCCAAAACTCCCAAAAGATCCCTTTCTTTCATTCTCTCCCTTTGCTCTCTAGATTGGAACAAGGGACCTAAATTCTATTAGGCACTCTATTCCAAAACAAATATCACAAATCACACCATATAAAATTTCCTACCATACCTTAGCTACCAAACGCCCAAAGAAATTTCAAGATCCAACGGCTCAAAGAACGAAAATCACAGGACAAGTGGATCTTAGGCTATCTTATCATCAAACTAGTATTCTCTTAATTTGAACTATATAACCAATGTTTTCCTCCAATCAGGTAGGTGAAACTACTTCTTAGACATATTTATTGTTGTTTAATAAAATTTTTATTTTACTCTAATTTGATTTGGGTGAAAATTTGTAAAAATAAAGTAAAGATTAGAACCTTCAATTCAAGATGATTGAGGGCTCAAATGGAAAATCTGACCCTTCCAATCGATCCAGAACGGTTCAAAACCCCTAAGGTAAAAGTTTCACAAAATTATATTAATTTTTTGACCCTTAATTGACAGGGATTCATTGGACGATCCAGAATGGATTGTCCGATCTCTCGATCAAATCGGGTTCCCTAGGACAATGTGCGAAATGCCGCACAGAAACGTGGCATGCATTAGCATTTTCGTGAGCGCGCCATGCGTGCGACATCGTCCCAATGGGATGACTGCGCTAGAGTGCCAGTTATCCGGCGAACGCGTCACACATTCGTCCCGGTGATAGAGGCGCCGCCCGACCAGTTCTGCCTTGTCCGTTTCACCCGAATGATCTAGGCCATCCATTCCGATGGGCCTAGATCATATCTAGACCCTAGGAATGGACTATGAACTTTCAAACTCAATTCACGAGTCATATGAACTCCAATTTGAGATCGGAAAGAAGATATGGAAATCTTATAACCTCTAGTTTCTTATAAACTGATAAAATGGAAAAAAATATCTTATGAAACTTTTTATATTTAGGAAATAAGTTTCCAATTTCCAAGATCGTCAAGATTTGAGGTGATCAGATCTTGGTAATCTGTTTTAATAATGACATACTATTGAAATAAAGTGATATATATGGTTTATTTAGACATATCTGAGATATATTAAGAGATCTACCCATTATGGTAGAAAACCCTAAAAATACAAAGTGACCCACTTGATCAATGAGATCAAGTGTGATTAGATCCTTGGGATGGATTGAATGAATATTAATATAATGAAATCCAGGGAGATCATGGATGGGATATGACAACAACAAAGCAATATGATCTCTGGACCTTAATGAAGAAAACCCCCTAAATGTAATTAAAACTCTTGATTAAAAGGAAAAGATCTAAGATCTAGTGGTTGGATTATAGGTAAAGGTTTCTAAAAATATTAATGTAATTAGTTTCTATTATTTGATAATAGCATTTTAAATGTGATTTATGTTATAAAGCATGCGAGTGCAACTTTTAGACTTTAGGGGCATGTTAGTATGATTTTATGCAAGTGTAACTTAGGACCAAGTTAGTATGATTTCATGCCATTGTAACTTAGGACCATGCTAGGATTTCATGAAAGTTATACTATAGTATGAGATTGTACCTTAGGTCCATGTTAGTTTAAATTGAGTTATTAAGGTATATTAGTTGAAAATCATGCTAGTGTAATTTTAATTACCTTGTATCATTATCATTAAGTTGTTCAATAATGTAGTTTTATGCTTTGAATTTATAATTCATTTATGGTTAAATTTCATTAGTAGATCTACTTGTTATGAGATAAAGAGCATAAAACACCAAAAATGGAATCTAATGTGAAAGTAGAGTTTCATGACAAAAATAAGAGTAGATTATTTTGGACTTAATTAGTAAGGGCTATAGTTAGTAGGATAATATAAGGATTATCAAATCCTTGGCCCAAACTAGGAGAATAATAAACCCCATGGATGACATTGTAAATGTTCATGGACTTAATGAAAATCAATTAGAAAGGGTACTTAGGATCAACATGCTTATATGTAGAAAAGTTGAGCTAAGGTCACTCTAGTGAATGTTGAACATAGTGGTTAAGGGTGGTTGTTTAATAGAGCCTCACTCTTCCCCTACATTCCATTGACGTTTGTGAGGTCTACATGCCTCCTTATATGAGGATTGAAGTAACCACTTTGTATTCACCCATTCAGCTAGTAAGCCTTAGCCAATTGGAAATAAGAGGAGCAGTTTAGACTTAGGCTGAAATAAGTTACCTTCAACAAGCAAAACATTAACTAGTTGAATAATAATAGTAAGAGCATAAAGGGTTAGTAAATTATCTAACCCTAATAAAAAATGTAAGTAAGATAAGGATGAGTAAACAAGATCCATTAGATATTGAATGATCAAGAATAATAAGAATAAGAATATTGTATTGTATTTAGTATGCATGTTATAGGTCAAATCTAGTTCATTAGATTAGATAATCCAAACCCTCGATGAAGGATGATTCAAGGAAGAAAACCAAGATCATCCTCCTTAAGGATGAACCACTAGATGAATTCTGGAATTTAATAAAAGTATATTCCTTTAATGTAATTTTATCTTGTACAAAATTTTACTTATGTTATGTATGAAGTGATGACTTGGGTTTTACAAAACAAGTTCTAAAGAAAATAATTTCCGCTGCTTTCTTTTACAAAAATATTTTACTATTAAGGGCCCTGCCTTTCAAAAATATATTACAAAACATGTTACAAAAATCCATGTCTTCACAAAAATAATAATCTTTTTGTCCTAGGTTTTATGATAAACAACTTGCCACACCTGTTAGTCAATGAATCATGTGAAAATTGACATGAAATAATGAAAGGAATGATGTAAAATTGGTGAAGGGATGGGACACTTCTTATGGAGAAATTTGCAAGGAGGTGTTATGTTTTTGGAAGTGTATGCAATGTATTTGGGTGCTTCTTGATGAGAAATTGTAATATGAACTTATACTACTATTCAACATAATGAAATCTGGTATCAACCATTTGAATTACTCATGAAAAATTAGTAGCCTACTATTGCAGTGGTGAACCCATAAAGATGGGTAAAATGGAGAGTTATAAGGACTGAAACATGTGTGCTTCTATGAAGAAAGGACACCAAACTAAAAAAATCATAAACTGAGTGTGTAAAATCCTAGAAAAGTGGAGACAGAAAGTCAATAATCAAAGGTTAAAGATCACTCTTCCACTTGCAAGCTTGGAAGGGATTGGTAGTGATCCAAATGATAGTAAGAAGTAGGGTAAGTGGGTAGTTTCCATAGAAATTTTCTATAGAAGTTGTACAAGTGCCTCACTTATTTGGCCATAATGAAAGGGGTTGGCTCTTGAGTTAATAATCATGGTGAACATAGTAAGGACTAATGGTCCTCATGAACTCAAACTATATCATGAATTACAAAAGGATTTATAAGTCTTAGGGAGTTTAAGGTGTAGGGAATGAGAGAAATTCCTATACGAAATTTCAATAGAACTATTACAACCATGGCTTGAGTGTTGGGAGCTTAACTCATGCCAAAATAGTAGCTAGCCTATACCTAGTTCCTCATTTTAAACCTTAACAATACCTGCCCTCATGTTCAACCAATGATGGTAGGATTGTTAGATAAGAATCCAATTCTTGTGTAACAAGTGAAGGATTGTTGTCAATAAACCTTTCCTTCTTGAAAGGCCTCCAAGATTATTTGTAGTTAGTAATCAGAATTAAAGGAATAACTTCAAGCCTAGAATATTACATGATGAATTTGGTATGTCAAATGAAGACCTTAGAAGTATAAACCTACAAACTTCATTAAGGGCATGCCTTCTTATTTAAGGGACTAATTCACACTATGAACTTAGCCTATGTATCATATTATTCCAACCATGGGTGAGCTAATACTTGAGGATTACCTCTTCAACAAGATAGCTTACATTTAACTCCTCTAGAATGCATAATTAACACCCAAATGGTTAGCAATGGTAACAATGATTTGAGGAATACGCTATGGTTCAACTCCACACCAAAATGTTGTAGGAAAAACCTACTCTTTTAGCCAAAAATAAAGAAGAAAGTAGTATAGTTTAAGGGGCAATTTACCACAAATTGGATGGCTGGACTTAGGGTAAAGATAACCTAATGTCGTAGAACATCTAGCTAAGAAAAGAGGTTAGAACAAATGGAAAATAATCCCAATGGCCCTCCTATGATAAGATACAATGAAATGTGCTTCAGTTTGAGAACATAACCAAAATAACTATTCTAAAAGGTTACACTTCAAAATTTAAGGCCTTAACCAAGGCCATATGAATTGAAGTACATTCACACCCTAAGGAATTGTACAATCTTCAATGACTATAAGGACGATAATATAAACTACCATAAGCTATAAAACTAAGTCTTTGAAATTTAAAGGACTAACGGATTTCACACATGGCATTGACCTACCTTGTATTTAGTATTGTGATATGGTATTCATATATGTTTTAAGCTTGCACTCTATGAATGTTGAGAGTTTTCCTACAAGTGCATAGTTAGTCAATTGTAGTATTGCAAGGTTGAATCCACAGGAAGGATACATCATGTGTTTAAAGCACTAAATTACTCTACTCTAATTATCCTAAAAGATTTACCTTAGAAAGATTACAGGATGAGATGATGAAAGATCAAGTGGATTAGATTTCTTTGAATCAAGGAAATAAACTATAATTGAAGGTTTAGATTAGAGATCACCTAGGCTAGCATTAGGGTCCACCACTCGTTATTCCTCCTTTTAACTAAAGAAGTAGATTGAAATTGCCATCATCTTCTTAGAATATGGTTTCTTTGAAAAGATAACTTGAAAATCATCAATCATTAAAAACTAGATAGATTATTGAATCCTAAGTATTTTCTATAAAACCTAATTATAATGAATCAAGGGTTAATTCCAAGTATTCATTATGAAAAGTAATGGCATTGAATCAAAGAATTGTACTAAGGGCAATTCTATCTTTTCTAAATTAAGATAAATTTTAAATTAAATTTTATAAGGAATTTAAAACATTAGGAATTAATGAGTAGTGTTACCTAATGTTGTTCTAGGATCACTCTAATCCTAAGAAAAAAATAAACTAGCCCAAAGTATTTTTAAATTTAACATAAATCAATTAAATCTAAATTAAAGTAATGAAAATTTAACTAGATTAAATTAAGCTACAACTAAAGAAGATAAATATCCTAAAACTATTACAAAATATCAACTTTCGACTAATTTTTCTTCAATTGCTTTTTATAATTACAAAGAACGAGAAAAATTACAAACAAAGATAAGGGAAACAAATAGCACTAAATATTTCTAATTTTTTAGAAGATTCTTCAACATATCCTTAGCTCATCATCTTTCAAATGTAAGAACATTCATCTCAAATTTCACTCAAATCCAATAAGAATTCAAAGAGAAACTTGCACCTATAGTGTGCGACTGTAACTTTAGAGAATGTCACTAACATTTCATTTAAAAATAAAATTTTATTACGTGTGATTTTTTGCGACATTGTCACTTGTTAAATTTTTCTTTGAAATTTGGTACCTAATAGACTTGAATATCAAACAATCCAATAGTATAGTCATATTTTCAATAGAACTCATAGATCTAAAGACATTTGATCATAAATGTCATTAATTCATCATACACTGGTATAGTCCCTACTACTGCTTGTGTAAACTAGTGAGCATTTAATGAAGTTGGTCACTTCGGTCATTAATTTCTCTAACTTTCAGATTAAGTTTTTCAGTAAAATTTCTTATCTTACCTAATTGGATGTCAAAAAATCCATTGGTATGGTTAGATCATGAAGAAAACTAATCAAAATTGAGATATTTGATACATAAAATGACTTCATTATTATATATAGTAATAGTGCAGAACAATATCGTTTACTATTGTCTTAGAGAAATCTCATTCAAAACTCAATGAAATTGTTGGAAACCAATGTGAAAATCTTCCTATTGCTTAGGAGAATATTTCCAATGGTTTAGATCATTAAAACATAAATAAAAACCTGATTGACATAGGGAAAATCCAAGCCTCCACTCCAATCCTCCTTGGAAAAAATTCATTTCACTTGTTCATGGGTGAGATGAGAGCATTATCAATTGTTTAGATCACTAATCAACACCAAAGTAAAAGCTGGATGTCACCCTACTTTGTGGCCCTCTTCTAATGAGAATCTTTCAAGGGAATGCTACAGAATTGCTTCTAACTTCTCCTTTGTTAGATATAATCTATAAGCCACTGCCATTGATAGCATTTGGAAGCTAGAATGTCAGTAGTAGTATGTGGAACAAAGCAGTAACACTTCCTTGTTATGCTATGATTGAAACTTCGAAACAAATTGGAGAGAGAGACATTTCAATAAAAACTTTCTTTCTTTGCTTCAAGCACTTTCAAATGAGAAATTATGTAAAAAAACAAGGAAAATAGAGAACTAAAATGCTTACTACACTAGTGGATTATGAGGGGAAAGGAGTTTTTCTTTTTCCTCCACCTCCACCTCCACCTCCACCTATTCTTATTCTTTCTCTCCTTACTCCTCTCTACTTGCTTTTCACTACTTACTTCCTTCCTCTTCCTTATTGAGAGTGAGAAGTAGCTAATGTTAGCCGCTACTACTTATCTCCTTGAGCCCCCCATTCACCACCATTGACTCTGTCCTCTATTCACTATCTTTTGATGGAAGTGGAATGGTTCTAGGTGATTTATTTCCATAGAATGAGTAGGTCCCTCTTGTTTGAAAAAAGTCAAGCTACCAGCTTGCTTTTAATTAGCAACTCTCCTTGTGACACATGGTAACAACATATAGCTATCATCTTTAACATCTCCACCTTTCATCCATCCATGTAATTGTAATTACTTATTTTCACTTGATCTTCACTTTAGTTGATCATCAAGTGTAATCCCTCATCATCACATGATATCCTATATGCTCCCTTATCATCCATATGATATAGATATACATTTCCTACCTTATGGGCCCTTGATGAGTGAAAAAACGAAGGATTGTGTGAGACATATGTATGATCTTTCACTTTCATACCATAGTATGAGTGATCTAGGCTTGCATGAGCTTTGTGGTGGAATAGATGAATTGATCCTCAAATACTTGGGCTTCTACTTCTTCATTGATTGAGTTCATCAAAATTAGATCTATCTAAGCCATTCATTTATATTTAAGCTTGATCGGCAAGATAAAATGTTGATCTCCTTGATCTCTCCTCTTGGATCTTAACATATAATAGAAAACTCCTAATTAGTGCAAATCTATCATGTAAGTGCAAAAATGATCAATCTCATGCACTAAACTGATACAAAATTTAGGGTTTTTGGTTACAAAATTAAGCACTTAGCAACAAATTATGAATAGCTATAAGTCTTAGAGGATGTCGATTTGTCGATGCTTTAGGCAGGCACTTTATGAGTGTAAGACCTGATGGTTATGATTTCATTGATGTTGAGTAATGTGCTCAATGATCAGTTGTAAGTCTTAGTGGGTATAGATTTCATTGATGCTTTTGATAAGCACTCTCTATGTAGCGGTAAGTCCTGGAGATACCATTTTAATTACCAATTTAGCAAGTGCTCTATGAGGATTGTCTGACCTAGAGGCATGCACGCCTAGGGAATTAGTAAGATGTCGAGACAAGCATGTCTAGGACAACCATAAGACCATGGCATGCATGTTATGTGCTATTGCAAGTCTTAAAAACCAAATGCTAGGAGGTGCAGTTGGCCACTGACCTATGGTATGATATTGATACCAACCTTGTGATGGAGTCAGTGGGTAGTAGCAGTTGCTTCTCATGGCGAAGTATTTTGAACTGTAGCTGTGTGGCCCCCATTAAGTTAGGTGAGTCAAGTCCGTGGTGTATCCACTAGCCTACAAAAAGGCTACTATAGTAACCAAGGGGTGACGAAAGGGTCCTACAAGCATATTAGTCTGAGTTTTGGTTTGAGCATGTTGGACATGCTGATCTCCCTTAAGAGTCTAGACCATGATGTCCCTGATGGTAGGATTGTATGCCATTATGGTTTTTGATCGATCAGTTTTCCCATGAAGATGCGAGCTCAGATTTTCTCATGAACCATGGATTGTGCACATGATTTACTCAATTACTAAGAGTTTCATTGAGACAATGATTGATTGATTTATGGATTTATGCATTGCTTGGGTTTAGTAGTCTTTCCATGTGATTTATATCTCACAAGAGTATCACATCTCATTATGACATGGTATTTGGGGAATTTGTAAAAACAAAACCTAAGTTATGCATATCTCAATCCTATGTATAGCATTACTTATATATGCATATATATACATATATAAAGTACTAGATGACCTATTTGGATAGGCCAACTTATATTAGTTTTCTTCCAAATTGTCAGCTGTTGATAAGCTCACTCCCTACAACCAACATTTTAAGTGATACCCCAAGGAGTTCTAGTGCATGGGATACAAGGAACGCTAAAGATTCGAGCTCGACCTAGATGTACAAAGATGGCACATTTGTGGGCATATTTGGTCGACTCCATATATAGGAATTCATTTTGGGTTATATTATAACTTATTTTGTTAACAATTGAAATGGTTATAGAACCTTTAATATGGACTGTTTACTTATTTAAATAGATGTGTGACCCTATTTATGACTAGTTATGATCCCATGGCATATACTTCTAATCATCCTAGGTTAGAACATTATTTTCACATATATGTGGAGGTTTTGATAGTAACACCTAGTATGAAGTCAAGCTATTTCAGAAACAAACTTATACGTTATCACTTCAATTGTTTCTCAAGATTACGAAATTCTCGCTGCTTTTCAAATTAAAGTCATTAAATATTTCAAAAAATAGGGATGTTTCTATTTTTATTTGATATAATATACTCTCTTGTAATACCCAAAGTTTCATTTAGTGAAATTTCTTTTATTTTTTATTAGTTAACTAATAGCACTATTTATGAACTTATTTCTTTAGATGAATGTTAGAACATTGAGTAGTTTACTTTCATTTATTAATTGTTGTTACAATTGTTACTGTACATTTTTTATTATTGCTTAGTTTTGAGTAGAATATAGTTTAGTAATAGTTGTATAATAATTGTAGTGTACCTCTCTACATTAGCATAGAATATTTTGTTAGTTTAAATTTCAGTATAGTGATAAAATTAAATGTGTAACAACCCCAAATTTTGTAAATACTATCTAGATGTTATTATATGAAATTAGAATTTTGGAATATAATTGGAATTTTTTACCCAAACAAAATAAATTTTTATAGAAGTAAAATTTGGAGTGGAAACATGAATATTTGGAACATACTCAAAAAATTGAGTCCAACAACTTAAAGAACACTAAAATCAGAGTTCGGATGAATTTCACCCTAAAATTTTACTATTCCATGAGCAGGTTATGTGTTTTCAAGTAGTATATCTTTTTGTAGAAGTATAATTTGGAACTAAAACTAAAATCATTAGATAGTACTCAGAAAATGGAATCCAACAAGCTAAATTGATATTAGCTCTCCCCTCACATTGCAAACCAGACAAAATGTCGGGTCTAGTTTTCTCTCTCTCTCTCTCCCTGACCAGCCCCCTAACACAACGACTGGAGCTAGCTCGCCGACAACAGAGAAAACCCCTCCCTCCGGTCTCCTTCCCCATGGCCTGCGAAGTAGGAAATACCCAAAAACCCTGTTCTTTCTCTCATCAGTGTGCAACAAACTCTCTTCCCCCTTCCATTCGATATCCCCCTACTGGCAACCTGCACCCCTAAATTTTTGACAAGGCGTCATTTTCCCATCAATCTGTAGAGCTTTCCTAGGAAGATCTCCATTACCGACAATCTCCACACAAGGTGCCTTACCAGCGTTTGAAACCTAGTGTAATGCCCAAGCAATTTACACTATTTTTAATGAAAATTGAACGTTCTATAGGAAATAAACTGTCTTGAATATATGATTTTATTTAAAATAGTAAATGAAGGAATTTGTGAGGAAATTAGTACCATTAGATTCTACTCGAAAAATGGAATCCAACGCCTCAAAAATCACCCAAAATGGAGTTCGTATGAAGAAGTTACAGCCATTTAAAGATAGGGGTATTTCTGGAAATTAAATAGAAAAACGAAGAAGAACGAAAAACGCAGGGGGCTGTTTTGATAACGGCACCCCCTGTCATCTTCAACCTCTAGACCCTCCCAGAAACCCTCGATCCTGATTTTTCTAGAGGGATCTACCACTGCCATTAAGGGGCACCACCATAGCCAGTCTATAAAAACCCCATCTCCCCTCTCCAAAAAACCATGTTTTCTAGCGATTTTCTAGTCATTTGAGAATGGGGTTGCCGAAAAAAATCAGAAACCCGTTCCTCTGTGTTTACAGCAACGGCCAGGCCAAGACTGGCCGGCCCTTCCCATCTCCCCATTCCCCTCTCTTCTCTTGTTCTGGCCTTGCACGACATGGGGAGTTTCCACCTTCATCGAGTTTTTCCGGCAACAAGGGTTTGGCCAGGCGGGAAGAGCACCATCTCTGGCTACAAGTGTAATGACCCCAATTTTTAGCTGGTGTTAGAGGCAAAATAAGCTAACATGAAATGACATGAGATAAGACCTTGAGTGAGATTATTTAAGCTGGATAAAGATGACTTAAATCCGGCATGAGATAAAACAGATGTGACTAAAAGTATCACTCAAGTTAGAGTAACATGAGTTGAAAGAGATAGTTGAGATGACATGATATAAAAGTAAAATACAAGGTGTTGTTGAGTTGAATAAATGATTCTCTTTACTGAGGCTAGGGATGAGATGAGATTGCTTGAGATGGAGGTGATATGCAGTAATGACCCCAATTTTTGTAATATTAAAAGCCCATAAAAAGTTCAGTTTTAAAGATAAGGGCATTTTGGTCATTTCACTAGTTTCCTTGACAAAACCCAGGAATTTAGTACTAAAAGTGGTTCCATTAGATGCTTCTCGGAAAAAGAAATCCAACAAGACTAAAATCACCCAAAACGGAGTTAAAATGAGCAAGATATGGTCCTTTGAAGTTCAGGGGCAAAACTGTAAATTTTACAAAAACGACTTAACCTGAAAAACACAGGTGCCCGTTTTGATACGGGCACCCCGTTGTCTTCAACCTCCTAGAGGTTTTTGGAACGGTGGTGTTTCAAGAAGAAACCACCGCCATTCCAGAGGATTCTCCACCGCCATTCAAAGGCGGTTAGAACCCCTCCAGAACCCTCTTTAAAAGCCCTATAAATAGAGCTCTTGGGTGCCTCTAATGGCATCCCAAAACATGGGAGAAAACCCGTTGAGGAGCAGCGACCTAGAGGAGAAAACGTGGAGAGAAAACCAACCACGAAGCAGGTACACACAAAAAATCCCCAAACCCATCTCACCCACAGTCCTAGGATTGGTTTCTCTAGGTTTTTGCATGAAAAATCATGGAGAATAGGCCTCTAGGGAGCCACCAAGGACCCTGGGACGTCCCCAGGGCCGCACTGGTTCCTCAGGGATGAACCAGGGCATCCCAAGGATGCCCCGGTCCCCCAACAACGGAGACGGCCCACTCCATATGAGATGCGTCGAACGCGTCTGAGAAGAAAACCAACGGGCACGTCCGTGGATGCGCCTGCTAAAGAGGAAGACGACTGAGAAAGTCGCGCGCATCTGCAGACGTGCAGCGCACTAGCAAAGCATCATTTTTTTTGGTTGTTAAGGAAGTAGGGCACATGACGCAGACGCGCAACGCCCTAGCATTTTGACTTTTTGTCTTTAAAGACTCTATGTACATACAACACTAAAACGCTTATAACTTGAGATCTAGAGCTCCGATTGAGGTGCCGCAAAAGGCGTTGTGTCCGTATCGATGACGTGGACACATCCAAACCATAAAATCTCTGATCAAGGCCCAATCAAAGGTGATCATGACACTTAGAATAGGATGGTGGCGCGTGGCCACTAGAACTTTGGAAAACTAAGGATACCAAGGCCCAATTAGGACCTTAGCACACCCATAGGCATAGGGATGGACCCCTAATGCCTAAGTAATAAGACCCAACTACTCTAAACCCATAAAAGATAGGCTAAACTAACCTTGAGTCCCCAAACCATGTTCAAGAGCGTACGAGGACAAGAGGGTTAACGCGACCTAGTCAGGTAGGTGCTCTATCACTATTAGATTCTTTTAAAAGAACTATTGTTATTTAAGAACATATGTTTTAGATATATGACTTGATTTGCATGAATTAATTCAGCATGCATGTTAAATGCTTTGTACATAGCCATGTTTTGAAATAATTGTATATACATTATGCACATATATGTGTTGCAAACAAGTACATGTATTGCATGATTTAAGTACTTGCAAAGATGGCATGTCTGTGAGGGTTGCCAAAAGACGCTGGAGTGCCGAGGGTCAGGCAGTTGTGAGGGACCCAAAAGAGGACAAGTTTTAACAACAGGTTTTGACGTATCTTATGTGATTTGGGCAAATAAGCCCGTGGGTGCTATGCCGAGGGGTCTGGGTTGGCCACCCGGCCTCTACCACTAATAGGTGGATGGGTACCACGCCCAAAAGGAGGCAAGTCCCTACGTCGACTACATGTGGTACAGGGGGCTACCACTGGTGTCACGGCACTGGGTCGGCATGTCATAGGCCCCGTGGAGGCTATGACCAAGTGTCCTCAGGTACCCAGGGACCACACGGCGAGGAGGTCGTGGGCATAGTGGACCCTATGATTTGATGTGCATTTCATATAGCATGATATGAGGTTGGTCGACCATACCATACTAGAGATCCATGAGTTGGACTCCATGAGGCATCTATTGCATATCATGATGTCATCATATATATGATACTTTCACTTTTGGATTATGTGATCTTTTAAGTTATAAGAATTTTAGTTGATTATGGATTCTTATACTGATGTTGAGCTCGAGTATTCAAACATACGCATATTTTGAATTTTAGTTGATTATGGATTCTTATACTAATATTGAACTCGAGTATTCAAACATACGCGTGTTTTGAATGAGCATATGATTTTGAAACATCTCATGCATTTATAAAACTAGTAGTGATAGACCCTACTGAGTATATTATATACTCACCCAATCCTTAACATTTTTTAGACATCAGTGAGTACTCAAGGACAGGATACGTCTGTATATATCATGGTTCAAGACAGCTTCACTCACAAAAAGAGGACATCTATGTTAGTGCTATGAGCAAGTGAATCCAAAAGGAAACAAATACACATGTAAGTAAACTCTCAACCCTTTGGACATGTGTTTGTACTTAGTTACAGCTGGGCTCTGCATTGTGACTGGAAAGACCTGGGGAAAAACATTTATGATTTCTAAAGTTTTTCAAAAAAACTACCTTAGTTGTTGTGAAAGCAAATGACACTCGGGGTTTTCAAAAATGAGTTTAAAACTAAAGGTTTTCCGCTGCATTGCATGGTTTTTATAAAGTGGTTTTCAAAAAGGGATGCATCCCGCCTTAGGAAATTAGATATTGCATTTAAAAATGCAGGAGAAAACTCGGGTCGTCACAGTTGGTATCAGAGCCCAGGTTTTATCCTTTCACAGCCAGTCCAGCATGTCCAAGGGTCATAGACAATAAAGAAAATCAAGGATAAGTAGTATAAATAGGAGTAGTAGAGATGACTACTTCTATTCGAGGATTATAATATTAATGACTCAAGACATTTCACCATAAACACATAGGTGAAAAAGGAGATAGTCCTAGCAAATACTTAGATATTGGATTGCTTGAATCCTATCAAAATTATAGGCAATAAGAATTATTGTGCAGTGATGCAAAGATGAAATCTCATATAAACATTATTGTAAGGTGCAAATATGAAAACTCATATATGGATGATGAGAATGAATGAATGAAGATGATTAATGGACTTGTTAGAAGATAGAGTTGATCTGCAATAAAGTAATCTCAACAAAGGTGAGAAAATTGAAGAACCTAGGTGGATATCTTTCCATCATAAAGAGTATCAAGGGATATGAGATAAGTATAAGGGATTTAAAAGACAGACTTTGAGATGATTTTAATAATAATAAGAGCGATGAGAATGCAAGATGATACTAGGGGATAACAGTGACTCATACTAGATCACAAAGGTATAGCTCAATACCTTAATTGAAGTCTTATAAAGAGTGAAGAGCTATCAAATAATAACTACTAGAGTGTTATGGAACAAATCCGGAGATGCATACAAGTGACATATTATGTGATAGGGAAATGAATTCAACCGAGTGATCAAAAGATTTTGATGATAATACTAAGGATGATAATAGATCGATCCTAACATGAACTTATAAAAGAAGTATAACACAATCAAAACATCAATGCAATTATTAAGACATTGTATAAATTTTATTGAGGCTATAGGCGACCGAGGATTTCAATGATCTTAAGACAAGCATTCAGTTTATCTATTAAGTAAAGGAATAGATGAAGTATCAATTATATGCAACAAAGCATAAAGAGACGTTGATTTAGGAAGACAAAAGTAAGGATTTTTGAGGAAAAGAGAGAAAGAGATAGAGATGTAACTACCAGTATTCAATGAAAAGAACATCATCACTCTATGAAGATACATACAATTCTAACATCTTGAATCCTGTAGGAGGGAAGATCAAACAAATGCAAATGGATAATACTAGGTGAGTTGATGATCTTATTGTAAAAGAGTATCAAAGAGAGGAAGCATATGGGGTTTAAGGCTTTGAGTAGAGCATCGAATTTCAGGAGAATATGTGACAAGAAATTTTCCAAAAAAAGAAGAAAAAGAAGAATGGTGACCAACTAGAAATGGTTTGATATCAATAAGATTCTTATCAAGATCCATTAGCGTATGGGGAACACCCATGGATGTAATAAAAAGGAAAATTTGGTGATATCTCACCTTGCCACTACATGAGTAAATAAAAAGGAATTAGGCCAGGACAGTAACTTGTCCATCTATCTACCTTCAGCAAGAAGAGTACCATTAATGATCAAATGAAGGTCTTGCTATCATCAATTGGAAGACCAAATATCTTAAGACCATCATTAAGTGCTGTCAACTAAATAGAGGCATCCCACCCTAATTAATCAGGTATGTTAATATCTATGAGTTAGTAGTTGAAGTTATATACTGAGAAGGATGTTATAAGTCTTTAGACTTGAGTACTTGATAGGCTAAGTCATTTGAGGGTATAAGGCCAGTTGATTAGGCCACATCATGAAGAGCTACAAGTACAATAAATATGGTAACAACTGAGATAGGAGCAAAAATAAGAAGTGATCTAAACCAATGTGAAAGGTTTTAGTGGCTACCATGACAAGGTGAAGAAATTACTTTGGGTCTGAAAAATACTACAGACTTAGATTGAAAGAAAGGTAGATAAGTACCGATCACTTTAGAGGCCCTCAAGCTTATCGAATAAAGTCTTTCTATGTCTAAGAAAATGTTTATGCTTACCTGAGTATTATAAAAACCTGTGGAGATAACAACTTTAGTACAATTTGATATAATTGCTATTGGAGACGAATTATTGCTATTATAAGCTAAGTATGAGAAGGCACTTAAAAGATAAAATAAGGAGGCACTTGAAAAATAAAATTTGAGGAATTGAGAAAATCACTACTTATGAGGATACCTCCTGACAATACAGACTACATGGTGACGATAAAGTCTTGATAAAAGATTGAACAATATATTGACATGGGGATAAGGTGAGATGGCTAGCATACTATAAGGTAAGATTGGATGTTACACTACCTTTTTGATAAATGTTAGTCGTTATGAGCATATACCAAGTACGAAAAATCAATTAAAGGAATTTCTTAAGGACTAACCCTACTGGATGGAGTATAGAACTTTTGAACTAGAAGGTAACAAAGAAAACCATCAAGCAAAGAAAGGACAAAGAGGATGATGACAAAGGATTCAACCATGACCTAGTAAGGGTATATGGTGATGAATAAGAGACTCTTTGCCTTGTATAAATAGGAACATTATTAACACTCCTAATAACAAGTTGATGTGAATAGTGAGATAGGCCTCGAGAAGAGAACAATGGACCATGATATATTTGACATGAGTATGCATAAACTCTTCAAGAAGAAAAAGCATTTGATGACTTCAGCATCTATGAAACTTGATGAACAGTTTGAATGTCCTAATCGTAATATGAGGTAGTATTAGAAGATGGTACTAATTGGTTTTCATGATTTCATTTTGAATATAACCTTGAGTCACGTATGGAAAACAACGAACAGTTGAAATTCGAAGTTAATCAAGGGTTTTGCTATAGAACACATGATACCATATCAGTTATTGAAGTATCTTGGAGACAAGGGCAAGAAGCAAAGTTAGACACAATAGAAAGAAGGTAACTTTTTGGACTTGTGGATAATGAAAGAGATCACTAGATGAAAAAGATTATCCTATGATATTCAAAATAGGAGAAATAAGATAATATGATCTTGAAAGAAGTATATGCATGAGCAAAGAAGCATGATCTTACGAGGAGACTATCTTATACATGATAAGATAAGTATAGGGATCTAAGGAATTCAAGATAGATGAAGTACCACTAGAAAACGGTATTGATAAATTGACACGTACGAGAGCATGGCGATGCATCAGAGTACGCAGCGAAAACAGGCCCTTATGGGTGAGGCCTGATAGGAGGAACAATGGAAATAATAAATTGAGGATGAACCTAGAATTGATTCCTAGAGGGGAATGCAGTCACCAAGAAATCATCTAAAAGACAAATACCTGGAAAATAATAAGTTATGGAATTTCAAGGACGAAATTCTTTTAAGGGGGTAATAATGTAATGACCCCAATTTTTAGCTAGTGTTAGAGGCAAAATAAGCTAACTTGAGATGACATGAGATAAGACCTTGAGTGAGATTATTTAAGCTGGATAAAGATGACTTAAATCCGGCATGAGATAAAACAGATGTGACTAAAAGTATCACTTAAGTTAGAGTAACATGAGTTGAAAGAGATAGTTGATTGTTGAGTTGAATAAATGATTCTCTTTACTGAGGCTAGGGATGAGATGAGATTGCTTGAGATGGAGGTGATATACTGTAATGACCCCAATTTTTGTAATATTAAAAGCCCATAAAAAGTTCAGTTTTAAAGATAAGGGCATTTTGGTCATTTCACTAGTTTCCTTGACTAAACCCAGGAATTTGGTACTAAAAGTGGTTCCATTAGATGCGTCTTGGAAAAACAAATCCAATGAGACCAAAATCACCCAAAACAGAGTTAAAATGAGCAAGATATGGCCCTTTGAAGTTCAGGGGCAAAACTGTAAATTTTACAAAAACGACTTAACTTGAAAAACACAGGTGCCCGTTTTGATACTAGCACCCCGCCGTCTTCAACCTCCTAGAGGTTTCTGGAACGACGGTGTTTCAAGAAGAAACCACCGCCATTCCAAAGGATTCTCCACCGCCATTCAAAGGCGGTTAGAACCCCTCCAGAACCCTCCTTAAAAGCCCTATAAATAGAGCTCTTGGGTGCCTCTAATGGCAGCCCAAAACATGAGAGAAAACCCGTTGAGGAGCAGCGACCTAGAGGAGAAAACGTGGAGAGAAAACCAACCACGAAGCAGGTACACACAAAAAATCCCCAAACCCATCTCACCCACAGTCCTAGGCTTGGTTTCTCTAGGTTTTTGCATGAAAAATCATGGAGAATAGGCCTCTAGGGAGCCACCAAGGACCCTGGGACGTCCCCAGGGCCGCACTGGTTCCTCAGGGATGAACCAGGGCATCCCAAGGATGCCCCGGTCCCCCAACAACGGAGACGGCCCACTCCATATGAGATGCGTCGAACGCGTCTGAGAAGAAAACCAACGGGCACGTCCGTGGATGCGCCTGCTAAAGAGGAAGACGGCTGAGAAAGTCGCGCGCATCTGCAGACGTGCAGCGCACTAGCAAAGCATCATTTTTTTTGGTTGTTAAGGAAGTAGGGCACATGACGCAGACGCGCAACGCCCTAGCATTTTGACTTTTTGTCTTTAAAGACTCTATGTACATACAACACTAAAACGCTTATAACTTGAGATCTAGAGCTCCGATTGAGGTGCCGCAAAAGGCGTTGTGTCCGTATCGATGACGTGGACACATCCAAACCATAAAATCTCTGATCAAGGCCCAATCAAAGGTGATCATGACACTTAGAATAGGATGGTGGCGCGTGGCCACTAGAACTTTGGAAAACTAAGGATACCAAGGCCCAATTAGGACCTTAGCACACCCATAGGCATAGGGATGGACCCCTAATGCCTAAGTAATAAGACCCAACTACTCTAAACCCATAAAAGATAGGCTAAACTAACCTTGAGTCCCCAAACCATGTTCAGGAGCATACGAGGACAAGAGGGTTAACGCAACCTAGTCAGGTAGGTGCTCTATCACTATTAGATTCTTTTAAAAGAACTATTGTTATTTGAGAACATATGTTTTAGATATATGACTTGATTTGCATGTGATTTGCATGAATTAATTCAGCATGCATGTTAAATGCTTTGTACATAGCCATGTTTTGAAATAACTGCATATACATTATGCACATATATGTGTTGCAAACAAGTGCATGTATTGCATGATTTAAGTACTTGCAAAGATTGCATGTCCGTGAGGGTTGCCAAAAGACGCTGGAGTGCCAAGGGCTAGGCAGTTGTGAGGGACCCAAAAGAGGACAAGTTTTAACAACAGGTTTTGATGTATCGTATGTGATTTGGGCAAATAAACCCGTGGGTGCTATGCCGAGGGGTCTGGGTTGGCCACCCGGCCTCTACCACTAATAGGTGGATGGGTACCACGCCCAAAAGGAGGCAAGTCCCTACGTCGATTACATGTAGTATAGGGGGCGACCACTGGTGTCACCCCACTGGGTCGGCGTGTCATAGGCCCCGTGGAGGGTATGACCAAGTGTCCTCAGGTACCCAAGGACCACACGACGAGGAGGTCGTGGGCATAGTGGACCCTATGATTTGATGTGCATTTCATATAGCATGATATGAGGTTGGTCGACCATACCATACTAGAGATCCATGAGTTGGACTCCATGAGGCATCTATTGCATATCATGATGTCATCATATATATGATACTTTCAGTTTTGGATTATGTGATCTTTTAAGTTATAAGAATTTCAGTTGATTATGGATTCTTATACTGATGTTGAGCTCGAGTATTCAAACATACGCATATTTTGAATTTCAGTTGATTATGGATTCTTATACTAATATTGAACTCGAGTATTCAAACATACGCGTGTTTTGAATGAGCATATGATT
Organism: Warburgia ugandensis; assembly: GCA_035236585.1. Lineage (NCBI taxonomy): Eukaryota > Viridiplantae > Streptophyta > Magnoliopsida > Canellales > Canellaceae > Warburgia > Warburgia ugandensis. The sequence goes on along the minus strand of CP141127.1, from coordinate 43,640,851 downwards.
TTGAAACATCTCATGCATTTATAAAACTAGTAGTGATAGGCCCTACTGAGTATATTATATACTCACCCAATCCTTAACATTTTTCAGACATCAGTGAGTACTCAAGGACAGGATACATCCGTATATATCATGGTTCAAGACAGCTTCACTCACAAAAAGAGGACATCTATGTTAGTGCTATGAGCAAGTGAATCCAAAAGGAAACAAATACATATGTAAGTAAACTCTCAACCCTTTGGACATGTGTTTGTACTTAGTTACAGTTGGGCTCTGCATTGTGACTGGAAAGACGTAGGGAAAAACATTTATGATTTCTAAAGTTTTTCAAAAAAACTACCTTAGTTGTTGTGAAAGCAAATGACACTCGGGGTTTTCAAAAATGAGTTTAAAACTAAAGGTTTTCCGCTGTATTGCATGGTTTTTATAAAATGGTTTTCAAAAAGGGATGCATCCCGCCTTAGGAAATTAGATATTGCATTTAAAAATGCATGAGAAAACTCGGGTCATCACAACAAGGTAAGCCGTCCCTCCTTCTTTTCCTTTCTGTTTGCTTCCCCCAGGTTAGATCCATGCTGGATCTGGTCCTTTCCGATCATTTTCAGCTGGGATGCTTGGCCGAAAAAACACCCCATGACGGCTTGGTCAAGACTTGCACGAGCCAGGCGTCCCAAGGATGCCAAGCACCACGTGCACCTGGGACTGGGTCCCCAGGACAGGTTCCAAGTGTACGACAGTGCGTACACTACCCCAGGTATGGCCTTCAGGTGCGCGCGCGACATGGGGCACGGGTCCTGGCTCGACCACGGTGCACGGGGTGCCCTGAGAGCTGAGACGTGCCATGCTACAAGGTGCATCCATGCGATGATGCGCGTCATAGCGCATTGCTTAGGCATGGTTGTACATGGTCGAACACTGTCCTAGGTGTAGCCTTCGGGTACGTGCGCGACATGGGGCACGGGTCCTAGCTTGACTAGGATGCATGGGGTGCCCTGGGAGCTGAGATGCGCCATGCTACAAGGTGCATCCGTGTGATGATGCACATCATAGCGCATCACTTGAGCATGCATGTGCGTGTGCAAAACGCGGTCTCTGGCATGGCCTTTAGGCGCACACGCACATGAGGCGATCGCGGTTCAACCAGGATGCACCGGTATCCTGGAAACCGGGACACGCAGACCTAATGAGACTTTAAAATTAGGAACATAGGACCATTCATAGAATTTAACTATTGAATAAGTAGGTCCATATTATAGGAGCTAGCCTGGCAGTGAATTAGGCAAGGACCTTGGACCCAATAGGTAGAGCTAGTGATCTAATGACTAAATGGATTAAAAATAATAAGGACTCCTTGTATCCATTCATACCCAGGAGTTTATAAATGAGACCGAGGGATGGGTTGAGTGCTAAAGGACACGACTCCAGGAGATTTTGAGGTAGGTGCTCTATCGCTACTAGACTTTTAAAAAGAGCCATGATTGTTTTGAATGCATGTTTTAAGTTTAAGTTATATGACTTGTTTATTATGATTTAATTTAGCATGCATATGACAAATATACTATGCATAGACATGCTTTGCAAACAATTGCATATATTGCATGATTTGTGAGCATTGCGTTCTTAAGAAATTGCATGTCCTTGAGGGTTACCAAAAGACGCTGGAGTGCCCAAAAGACACTGGGTAGGCAGTTGTGAGGGACCAAAAGAGGACAGGTTTTGAAAAATACATTGCACATATATTGCCAAGACATGTGCTACATGCATAGATTGCATGATAAGTGTAGCCTTGACTGATGAGGGCGGGCCAGAGAGAGCTGATAAGGCTTCTAGGTCGGGCAGCTTCTAGGTCATCGTGCTTCTAAGTCAAGTGTGCTTCTAGGCAGGGTTATGACTTTGAATGCAATACTAGCATGAGCAGATTTTATGCATTGCATTCATGTTTTGCAATCGATTTCATAAATTGTATGATTTATGACGAAGACGTGTCATAAGCCCCGTTAAGGCTATGACCAAGTGTCCTCAGGTACCCAGGGACCACACGGCGGCGAGGTCGTGCGCATAGTTGGACCCTATGGTTTTGTGGACTTATTTGTATTGCATATGGCATGATATGAGGTTGGTCGACCATACCATACCAGATATCCATGAGTTGGATTCAGTTGAGCATCTGATGCATATTATTATGTTTATGATATATGATACTTTCGACTTGGATTATGATATTTCTTTAAGTCGTCAGTATTCTGGTTTGGCAGTGGTTTTTAATATCTATATTGAACATGATTGTTCGAACAAACACATGTTTTTAAGAGCACATGATTTTAAATATAGTATATACTCACCCTATCCTTAACATTTTTCAGGATAATTCCATCCACGAGTAGAGGACATCTATGTTAGTGCTACGAGCAAGTGAATCAAAAAGGAAATAATTATTCATGTAAGTAAATTCTCAACCCTTTGGACATGTATTTGTATTTATTTATAGTTGGGCTGTGTGCTGTGACTGGATAGATCTGGGGAAAAACAGTTATGATTTCTAAAGCTTTTCAAAAACTACTTTGATTGTTGTGAAAGCAAATGACACTCGGGGTTTGCAAAATGAGTTTAAAACAAAAGATTTTCCGCTACATTACATGGTTTTCATTCCATTGGTTTTCAAATAGGGATGCATCCCGCCTTAGGAATTAGATATTGCATTCAAAAATGCATGGGAAAACTTGGGTCGTCACACCTAGCTACATGGGTAGATTCCTCATATGAGTTTTCAACTGGCAGAGTAAAAACCCACACCGAAGAACAATGCGTACCCCTTCTTCGTCGTTCTCTAGCAACTTGATATCCCTCCACGTGGAAAACCCTATGTATCTTCTCAAGTTGGCACTAACAGAACCCCATGATTTGGGTTTTTCCTGATGACATCACGGGTGCTTAGATATGCTACATCAGGCACACCAATGATGAGAAACCCAAAACTAAGATGAAGTTTCCCTTTTTCCTTTTCAGATCAACCCTACTAGAGCAAGCCCCATTCAGTCTGACCTCTCTCTTTTCCTCGAGCAGGTCCATAGTGGATCTGTGCTTTTCTTGCAATTCCCCTCTACTTCTCCTCTTCCCAGAGCAGATCCCTACTAGATCAATGCTTTTTCAACAATTTCCCTTTGGGTTCTCCCCGGCACCAGCACAACCAAACTTTAGGCATGCCAGCACACCCAAATCCACACTATATTCACTTGTCTTCCCTCTTGGCTTGGATCGGGCTGTGATTGACACTGGAAACCACCCAATCACCACCACCTCCTTCTCCCCCATCTCCTTCTCTGATCGGCCATGCCAACATTGGTTGCCTATGAACCTTCCTAGCTTTTGATCTATGTAAATCCACACAAATCAGACCATTCACCATAATCAAATCAACGATCGGACACCAAATCACCTGATCTGTGATTGATCCAACCATATATCATGATTTGGTCATTGATCTGTCTCCAAATGGTAGACTTGTAACTAATCTAACCATCCAATGCAGTAAGACCATTGATCTATCCCCAAATAACGGATCTATAACTGAATCCACAAATCCCCACATGTTCAAACCATTAATCAGTCATCAACACATAGATCTGTGACCTATCTAACCATTCATCATGATCTCATTGTTGATTGGTCAATACATGCTAGATTTGTGATTGATCTGGCACTTTGAGATGATTTAACCTTAGTTCAACCATTTAGCACCTAGATCAAACATAGATTTGAACTTTCAATTGGATCTTACTATACATCTAACACCGAACCATTTGATCTATGATTGATCATGCCCTACACATTGATTTCACAGAGATCCTGATGTAAGGCCACGATTGGGCAGATCCATGGCCATCCAACAGTGATTTGATGTTATTAATGATCTATTAGACTGGAAGCACACATAAGAGGTATAATTTATACTTAAAACCTTCATTTTGTTTTGATTTAGCATTATCTAACCATTGATCTATTTTCAAATGAAAAATCTGCAATAGTTTAATGGCCTATTACTGCACACATTTAGTATGTGACCTCATGGCCTACACCATCTCCACTTTGGTCTTTCCTTTGGTGTGCCTTTGGCTTAACTTTTAAGTGGATGGGTGTTGTAAGTAAAATGTTGAATGGTTCACATTCAAATATCAAATTCCACCCAAATAACCTGGAAGCAATCCCAGTAGTATTTCCTCTAATTAGCTTCTTTTATGAAATGATGTCATTGACCATATAAAATAGAAAATTTTCCAATGTATCAAGTTGTGCTTTGACTTTGATTTTGCATAAAACACCAAGGTACACTTGGCTAGACTAGCAAGGGTACACTTAAACATGTTTGGTTTGACTTGAACTACCTAGGCAATTATCCTTGGAGTCAGACCTTAATACTATCTTTAAATCATTAAAAGATATATGAGGATCAAAATGAGACCACTTTTGGCCATTAAATCATACTTAATCATAAATATATGTGTATGTGTATGTATTAAGAAAAGAAATTTTATGCATTGTATAGATTAAAGCGCACAGGGTCAATCATGAATAAGAGGGCAATTAAAGCTAGTGGAAATGGATGAACTCACTATACAAGGTAGGTGGAGAATTAAGAAAGCATGTCTTAATAGTAAGATGCATGTTTTTAAAACATGATCTTATTCTTATGATAGATATTATGTCATTTAAATTGTGCATTTCATATGATATACGATGATAAAAAAATGTTTACTTGTGAATGATGATAATTTGTGATTTGAAATGCTACATGAATGACATGCTTATAATTGAAGCCATTTAAATGATATTAATGGATACACATAATTTGTTCTTAAAAATATCATAGTTGTTATTGTGACAAAAAGACATTTATGGTACATGGGTACCATTACATCATATGCGATGTACGAGTCAAGGATTTTAGATTACATCCTTGGTGGGCTATCACCTAATAAGTGAAGATGTTATGATTATGATGAGATATTCATATATATTATGGATAAGTAAGACACCTGTATATTATTATTTTACATCCAGGCATGGTGGCTTGAGAGTTGTCTTAGATAAGCATAGGCCTGGGGATGCTATGCTAGGAGAGTAGTAGGGTTTGGCCACTCGCTCTCCAAAATATAATATATATGATGATTCCATGCCCAATGAGAGGCAAAATGTCGAGTGGGAAAATATGGGAAGGCCACCACTATGACGGTCTATCTACCCATTTGACGTAGATGATTTTCCACACTTGGTATCCATGGAGTATGAAAGCAGTTATCCGATTGCTCTGGTACGGATCAGGCTACAGCGTAGTAGTCCTTGTATTTGATGCACTATGGTGCGTATATGATAGCATGATGAGATGCTTATATGATGGCATGATGAGATGCCTTATATGATGATGTCATCATGAGATGCCTTATGTGATGGCATGATGAGATGCCTTATTTGATGGCATGATGAGATTCCTTATTTGATGGCATGATGAGATGCCCTTTATGATGTTACCAACAACAGCTAGAGTTGTATGAAACTTGTATGGTAAGGGGTATATGTATGAGACCTAGTATAGTTTAGGAATGGAATTTATAAGACCTATGGACTATGTTCATAACTACGTATGACTTTTAACAATTTTAATATATATGATACAGTACTATATGTATATGCTAGAGGGCATAGTTTCATAAAAGTTTTCGTATGGGGAAGCGAATGGGTAGATATATTATGGAGAGTATGGTTAATGAAATTGGAGTATGGTACCATATGGAAAATGATAACAATAAATATTTAGAATACCAGTGGATTATATGTATTAAATATATCATGTAAAGTGTAATCCCTAAAATGTGATTATTATATTCATATGAAGAAGAAGAATTATAAATAGCTACTTTATTAATGGCTTACAGATAACTGAATATTTTAATTGATGTAAAATTTTTAATTCATATATAATTAACATGTTTTCTTAACTCTACCCTACCAAGTATAGCTTGCTGAGATATTGTAAATGTTTATGTTTACAATATCTCAGATACAGATAAACAGGAGAAGACATACACAAGCAAGAGGAGTTCAACAACCATACTTCTGCACTCAGGTATATATTATGTTAAAGTTTGTGTATAGTGTAGTTAGTTATTTGGATTATGTTACTTGGACATTTAGTATAATGATTATAGGGGTTGTGTATGTGAACCACTGGATGGGTCTTGTTGTTTCATAAAATGCATGTCTATATTCTATAAAAACTATATTATGTATAGTATGGGAGTTGAGGTGGCATCTGGGTTTTTGGGAAAATGAATTTCAAAGAAAACTATCTTCCTTTATTTTTGAATTTTAAAATTACAGGTGTGCCACCTTTTGAAAATAAACTCTAAAAATTTTCATGAAAAACTTGGGGTGTCAAAAATATGTGCGGCTAGATCTCACCTAATGTTTAATATGAAACCACACTTGTTTTAGGTATATTGATATTTAAGTAATTTTATATTTAAAATATGTTAAGATATCATTTTAGAATTAGCAAGCTAATTTACATATGTAGTATTCTTTTCATAGGAATTATCATGTATCTCCTATAGCTTATAAACTAAATATGTATATTAGTTAATTTGATATATAAATCTTAGATAATGTTTTCCCAAGGAGACAAGTTGTACTTTGAAAATTTTACAAAATTTATTGAAATTGTAGGAATAAAAAAATCTAAAAATTAGGGCTTTTAATGATCACATATTCTATGTTTCTAATTCATTGCAATTTAATTAGCATGTGAAGTAGTAAATATAAGATTGATTAGTTTTAAATGTATGTAAATTTAGTGTGGAAAATTCCAAAACCTAGAATTTAGAAATTTGAATAATTTTATAACTTTTAGCAATTTTAGATTTATTTGGTTGTTTATCATTAAATTATTTGTCTAGGTTAAGATAGTTTAATTATATTTAAATTAAAATTCTGTAAATTAATAATTTGAAACCTTTTGGGATTGACCCGTACTTGCATATTCTATATTATGGTAGATCCGTGAGCTTGTGGATATTTTTAAATACATTAAACTTTTGGCACCATTGCTGAGGACTTGCAACAAAAATTTAGTAGTTAGAATTGCGTGATTTTTTGTTGCATGCTTCCATAATTCTTATGAATTTTTTATATTCGTGATTATATTTTGCATAATTCTTATTTTATTTTTAGTGAAGGATTTGGAGGAGAATTTCATTAGGATAGTTGCTTGCACTATTTATATTTTGATTGAATTGTAGTGTGGATCCACAGTATTTTATTTAAATTGTAACTCATTTGAAAGAGGATTGTAATAATGCAAGTCAAGGGTGAACCACCCCAACTTGGAAGAGGAGATGGTTTGTATAGGATTTCACCCTTGTATGAGAAGATTTTGTCTAAGACCCTGCTATAAGCCATCCTAGCTACTTACATAATAAATTAGCTTACATTGTTTTGATTGGTAGTTTGATATCACATAGTTTGCATTCATAATTTACGTGATGCATTTTAATTAGGACTATTTCATTAGTAGCACCTGCTGAACAAGGTCTAGCCTAAGCTCTGCTATAGCCAATAGACATAGTCTATTTATGTTATAGTGTCCCGTCTGTTGAGGCCTGAACCCTTTGTTAAGTAGCATATAAGTAGTTGCTTTAGGTTATTTCCTTTTCTTGCATTTTAGGACAAATTCATTTCTTTAAGGTGATAATATGATTAATCGAACTGCCATGGGAATGAGAAATTAATTAGTATGGGCAATAACCTTTAGAAGATTAAGGATGGATTTCATCACCACCTCTTGGCCCACCAAGGTTAAGCATCACTTGCCTTTCACAAATTAATTTAAAATCAATTAAAAGAGACCTATAGCCGCCCATGAACTCATAGGTCCCTCTTGGAAGGAGGCAGATTATTATCACTCCAGTGGCTTGAGCTAATCAACTACATTAGTATTTAAATGATTAGCTCTACTAGCACACTAGTGACACAAATTACCTATAGCTAACTTTAGAGGATGTAAAGCGGTTGATTTATTTAGGATCTAACTGGTAAGTAGGAAGACAATTTTGAAAGAGAGGTGGAGCTATTTAGTTTATCATTAATATAAAAGCTACTCTGCTTAGAGAAATTGAGGATAAATTTAAAAAAATATTCTCAGCATGTTTACCTTAGGAAGAAATTATTGTGTCTTATTGAATGTGCATCATTTTATGCATATAGGTTGCATCATTTAGTTTAGGCTTCATAGTCTAGATAGCAAAAAATAAAAAGAGAAAAAAGGAAAAAGAAGAAAGCATTCTTTTGTTGCATACAAAGAATATTTTTTGTTATATACAAAATTAATACCATTGCAGCATACATTGGTATATACAAGGTCATCGATCTTTGAACCCAATTTAGCAATAGACTTTGAGATTGAATGAATAATTAAGAAAGGGTTACAAAATCAAGTCAATCTAGATAACCCTACATTAGAATGGCAAATGAAGAAATCTAGCCACTTAGAGACTACTCCACTCCTATTCAATTTAACTCGTCATCATGTATTGTGCAACCTATGATAACACAGAGCATTTTGAGTTAAAACCAGGAGTTATCCAACCTTTACCAACATCTTACATTATTGACAAAGAGGACCCCTATCACCATGTCAAGGAATTCCTTCACATTGTTCAATACTTAAGTACAACAATTTCTAAGATGATTATATCTAATTAAGGTTATTTTCATTCTCTTTTATGGATAAAACAAAGGCATGGATAAAATCTTTAGAGTGGGGTTTATCACAACTTGGGAGCAATTATCCAGAAAATTTTTGAATAAATTTTTTCTTATCCACAAAACACCCTCCTTCAATAGAAAGAGGGTGAGCATTTCTATGAATGTTGGAAAAGGTGGAAGGATCTATTACTCAAATGTCCTCACAATGGCTTTGAGAAGTGGCAATGGGTGTAGTATTTCTATTATAGTTTGAACCACAAAGCTAATGTGTGATAGATTCTAGTAGTGGTGGGAAATTCATGACCAAAAGTGATGTGGATACGTAGAATTTTTTCAAGACCCCATTCAAAGTTCCTAGAAATGGGATTACTCTACTAGAATGGAAATAAATTCACTACCTCAAAAGAAAGGCAGTTTGCATGAGATAGGAGCAACTCCAAACCTATATAGTAAGATAGACACATAGGCCCACAAAGTTGATAAGATATATTGTGTACATATATACATATTATGTGCATACCTCTATATTTAGCATGTCTTATCCCAAATTTTTTTATAAAGATTACAAATTAAGGTTAATTCCACATTTCAAAAATCTAGAGTACAAATGATAAAAATGTACAAATTTGACAATTTTACCATTTAAAAGAACAAGTTTAGTTTCCAAGTGACATTGTTGACCCACCAAGCTAAACATGAAGTCTGAAAGTTTAAACTAAAAATTGGTTGCCATTATTAACGTTAGAACAGTCAGAACCTTAAATGAAAGACTGAGTAGTATCCATAATCTAAATAGGTGTTCATATCAAAACTATGGTAACAAAACTTCCCATGCATGCATATGTGCTATCCACTGCCTTGGGAAGCTTCTCAGGGAAGCTCAAATCATATATAGTGGAATCACATACAATGAGAGATTTTAAAATAAAATAAGTAAGAAGACTAGGACCCACATGAAGACTTCTTCCTTACACACCCTCTCTGATTCAACCAATGGAAGGGACCCCATAAGGGAATGCATGAAATTTCAACACAAGGTGGTGAACTTGGACATATTTTCACATGAATTACAAGAAGAAATAAGTAATGATTGGTGGAGTAAAAGAAGGAGAAGAACAATTTGTTGGAAATCCATGGTTGAAAATTATCTTGCTTTCAAGCACTTAACGCCCAAGATCTTTCCTTGTTCATGAACATTCTAAACAAGGATGAACCAAAGAGAAGATAGATTGTGATGAAGACCAGACTAAGAGACCATTATTGAAGATTCTTTTTTGTGGGCTGCCCATGTATTTTCATGGAGACACATCCAACTTTCAAGGGGGAGATGTCCCACCTTTCTTGCATGCTATTGGATGAGAATATTATGGTGGACTAGGACAAAAAGATGGAAAAACGAGGAGTGCATAAGTGTGATGACTCGGGTTTCTGAAACACATTATATAATACATTTTTCATAGGCAAGGGCTTCCCCTTAATAAATTTTTCTTTTTTTTTCTTTTTTTTTGTAAAACAAAGCAGCAAAAATTCTTTTCTTTTAAACTTGTTTTGAAAACCCAAGTCACCACTTTATACATAATATAAGTACAATTTGTGTACAAAATAAAATTCCATTGAAGGAATATGATTTCATTAAACTTCCAGAATCCATCCAGTGGTTCACAGTACAACCCGGTACCAGTGCAATACCTGTCCAAATTACATAATCCAAAATTTGCAAACCTCACCATACATTAAAAACTCTCAATACAATACAACTCCCTAAAATAAAATACATGTCTTCAAGAGGATGTATCTTGATTGATTATTCATCAACATCTTCTTAAGTCTTCTACGGTCTTGAGCTTCTAACCCACCTTCTCTGTATTTGAGGTATTGTAAACATGGAAACATGTACAATACCTCAGCAAGCTATGCTTGGTAGGGGAATACCAAAACATACTACTTCATCAACATAAGAATACTTACCTCAATCCCTATTTTTTTATAGTTATCCATTCATAAGTTATCTCCACATAGGGTATATATGTTACTTACTTAGTACATGACAAATTAGTTAACATAGTGAATATTGCTCAAAATTTGTTCCTTCCCCTAGCTATGCTTCAACTTAGGAGAGCAATACCTAGCCAAAGATTACTCAACAGTTGTTCCTTCCCCTGGATATACTCCCACGTAGGAGAGCAATACCTAGCCAATCCTCATATGGGGTTTTCATTCAAGGAACTCATGTAATAGCATATCATCATGCCATGGCATCATACTATGCCTATCATATGTGCATCATAATGCAAAATACATTAGGACTACTATGCTTATAGTCTCAATCCGTACAACGTGCCCAGATAACTGTATAATCCTCCACTAACACCAACTGTGGAATAATCAATCCATGTCCTCATGGGGTGGACTATGGCTGTCATAGTGGGGCCTTACCATTATTGCCCCACCCGACATTTAGCCTCTCCTTGGGCATGGTATCCATCATAAATGTTTTAGGAAGTGGGTGGCCAAACCCTCATAACTTCCCTAGCATAGCATCCCAGTCATTATCTCTGTGTAAAACAAAACCACAAGCCTCCATACTTGTATGGAAAATAGATTGTACATATCAGACAATCTGTCTGTTTAACTAAGGCTGGAATATTGTACATACCCTATTCTTAGGGGTTCCTTAGTTTCCATATCTCATTACTTTCACCTCATTAGTCTTGATCAATAGATTAAATCAAGTGGATTAGATTATGAGGTTAGATCACTTTTTTTGATCATGTGGTTAGATCACATGTTTTGGATCACTTTGTTTGATCCTTTGGGTAGATCACTTAATTTGATCATATGTTTTTGGATCACTTAGTTGGATCATATGTTTTGGATCACTTAGTTGGATCATATGTCTTGGATCACTTAGTTGGATCATGTATTTTGGATCACTTAGTTGGATCATATATTTTGGATCATGACTATACTAAGGTACTAAGCATACTTATACAATGAAGGTCTATAATTTTAGACAGATAATCATGGATGTCTACACATGAACCTCTAATATATCTTTGTATATCCACCTACCTCAAAGTAGCATCTTGATTCATACTTCTCAAGTGTATTCTTCCACAATGTCCATCATAGTCTGGATTCATCCATCTGTCAAACCATATGTATACGGTTATTTCTCTATTCAAGTATGTATTCCTATAGATGACACCCTAATTTTCCTTGAATCAAATTTGATCAAGGGTTTGGATTCTCTATCTACGTTCTTCTACATACGCATGCATACTATACATATACACTTGTAATACAATACTACATTAGTATTTGTTTTTGATCATCCAGTATCCTATGGATCTTATTTGATCATCCTTATCTTGATCACCATTTTTATTACGATTAGATGATTTACTACATTTTATGCTCTCATTATTATTACTCAACCAATTAATGTTTTATTGGTTGAGGGTAGCTTATTTCATCCTAAGTCTAGAAGCTCCTCTTATGTCCAATTGGCTAAGGCTTACTAGTTAAATGGTTGAACACAAAGTGGCTACTTCAATCCTCATGTAAGGAGGCGTTTAAACCTCACAAATGTCAATGGAAGGTGGGAGGAGAGCATGGCTCTATTAGATAACCCCCTTAACCACTATGTCCATCATGCACTAGCTTGACCCTAACTCAACTCTTCATAAGGTTCCTATGAGCATTTAATCCTAAGTATTCTTTCTAATTGTTTTTAATTAAATCCATGAACTAAAATGTCATTTATGAAGTTTTATTATGCTCCTAATTTGGACCAAGGAATTTATCTTCCTTATATTATCCTACTAACTATGGTCCTTACTATCATTACGTCCATGTCATACATTCCAAGTGAATGTCCTTTCCTTCTAATTTCATTTAATTCAATTTCCATGAAATTTCTATTACTTAAGCATAAATTTAAAGCATAAATAAACAATTAAATAAATAATTCTCTAATTAACTCAACGACGCAATGAAAGGCAATTATCATAATGTTCAATAATTCAAATAGAAATCTAACATGTCATCATGATCCAAGGGTCTTAATTGATCCATATTCATTTTTCATCTCTTTAGGGTTTAGATCTTGATCCTTCATTTTATTTTAGTTCCAATATTTTATATTGATGTAATTTAATTATTAAATCATTGATTTACCTCATCCATTGATTTGATCTTCCTTAATCTACCCAATCGAGGAGATCTTAGGTTACTTTGTACCATTTAAGGGCATAGATCTTGATCTAGCCCAAATCCTCATCATCCATTCATTAAATCCCTATGATATTATCTCAAGATCATCATGAAAATACATCCATACAGTCCAATCATCTTAGATCATCTTGTTCTAGGAGATACTATTCATTTTTAAGGATTTTAGTAACTCTTAACTGCCTAATTAATTTCATTTAAGTCACTGATTTTATTTATTATATTATAAAATCGTCATCCAAAAAGGGAATAGTGATCTGATCATCTTAGATCTTGTAGATCAAGGATGTTAGTTTTTTATCCACATAATTACAAAAAAATTAATTAATTATAATTACAATTTTATAGGTTCAATCCATTCTACTTATCACAAAGAATCCATCAAAACTTTTTGATCTAATTTTGGATCTTAATTGAGATCGAAATTCAGATTTCAAGATTTTAGCCCTTTTTAAGGGCTGAATTTTACCGTACTGGTTTTGATCAATTTGACTGATCTAGAGGTAGATCATTTATAATGTGAACATGTTTATTAAGGTTTTGGGACCTTATAAACACATCAAACGGTTCAGATTTTATGTTTGAGGTCATTTGGGCCATTATCCAAGATCAATGGCACGGATTTTACTAAATAGATCATATAAATACTAATTAAAAATAATATCTAACATGTTCAGTTAATTAATACCATAACTATGAATCCAAGGAAAGTTCCTGATCTAAAAGTTGATGCCAATTAACATTAGAATCAAGATTTTAAGATTTCAGATTGTCTTAAGGGCTATATTTTATCTTTACTATTTTTGTTCAAGTTATTCATATATATGACTAAAAATCTGACTGTGGACATGATCTTACAGTTTTACTGGGTCTCTGAAGACATTCATTGGTTCAGATTTGTTTTTTAAAGTCATTTGGGCCATGATCTAAGATCATGGGGACCAATTTTACTAAATAACATCTCAGAACTTGGATCTGAGCCAAAAAAATAGGAGATCTCAACCCCTAATGCCGGATTCATCGTTCCCCACAGATCAGTGGCTGGGGAGTTCTCCAGGTGGCCGGAAAACTTACTAACCTACCAGAAATGAAAGAGGGGGTGACAATGCACCTACCTGTGTTGGTCTGAAGGAGAGGGGTTCACCGGAGAAGAAGAAAATCCACCGGAGAGATCATAAACCCAAGCTGTGCTAGATAACACATACATGCAGAAATTACTCCGTTTTCGTTGCCGGAGAAGGTGATATACCATGGGGCTTTAGTAGATCTCCCCATTTCGGAAATGACCAACGGTACAAGATCACCATTGGACGGCAGGATTGGCCGTAATAGCTTGACAAACATGCCGGAGACGGTACCCAATACTGTTTCCATCTTCATTTTGAAATTTCTTCTGATCCAGACTATGGATCATCTTGTGGCAAGGTATTTTTGTAAATAACCATTTTCCTAACATATCCAATGGTTAAGATGAGGTTTCAACAGTTTTATTAGAATGTCTAATTGAAATAGGGCTTTTGGGCGGAAACCCAGTCCCATTGGGGACGACGCATCCCTGGATGCCCCAGACATCTCCACTGAGTCTGCAGAGCTGGGTGCATCTGTGAACACGCCCAGAGACTTAAAAAAGAGGGAGAGAAAGAAGGAGAAGTTGGGGAAAATGGGGGAAATTTCTAGAGCTAAGATTTTGCAGCATACTAGGGGACCTCGTGAATGATTTTATGAAGATTTTTGAGAATTTTTCTGAGGTCTATTTATAGATGTTTTGAGTGATTTTCATAATGATATGTAATGAGTATGTTTTTTTCCTTTTTATTATTTAATATATATTAGATTCCCACTTCCACCTCCTTCTCCACTAGCAGGTGGTGGTGTTTTGACTAATGATGGCTGTTTTTTTTTCCAAATGTTGGATCCCTTTTGTGGGTCCCTTGTGGGCCCCACATGTGTAAACAGACCAAATTGCCCTTTTATGGAGAAAAATCTGTTTTATTCTCCTGGGCTCAAAATTAAGCGTACTTAGTGGCATTTGATTCGTATTTCCAAGTACATTCCAGATTTTGATGTCTCAAGTCTTGGTTATTTGTGAAATGACCATTTTACCCTTTTAGTCCTTAAAATGAAGAAAAGTACAGATTTTTCATCCGTATTCAGAAATTGTCGTGCTTACAGTCATTTTGAAGCATTTGTCGCATATGTTTTCATTTATATTTGTCTTACACCTTGATTCCACTTCTATGAGAAATGCATATTTCATAACCCTAATATTCTAGCCTGACTTTCATTAAAATTCTCAATTTAAATATTTATTTAATTTCTTTACCAAAAATTAGGGATGTTACAATCTACCCCCCTTACAAAAATTTCGTCCTCGAAATTTGCATATCAAGTCACTTAGGAGTTTTCACAATTCTTTCACAGCCTTACACATGGCCTTGCCACTTAAGGAAATCCTCTTTTCTTACATTCATTTCTCCTACTACCATCTTCTCAAAGGTATACATCATAAGGTTGATTGCCATTAATATGCTCACACATGACTAACCTTACTTATGCATCATTCATTTAAGCTGATTTTTGCTAAACTTTCCTTAAAGGATTAATAACTCTTAACTGAGTTATCCTTTGGTTTCAAACCTTCTACTTGACTAACTTTCTACTTCTCACTTTCATCAATCTTTCTATACTTGAAAATTTTCCATTTTATCTTCTATTGCTCATCCTCATTCTTTTTCAACATATAAAGTTTTGACATAGCTTTCTTACTATGTATAGTCTAAGGACTATTTATAATAACATATTGATTGGATTCTATAGTTTCAACTATTGTTCTTTGTAACAATCTTCCAATATTTGGAAGTAATTATTTCTTTCCTTGTTCTTACATTATTTGGAAGTGATTACTTCATGTTTACTCTCTAATTCATATTTCTTTACTATTTCCTTTTATTGACAAATTTCTTTTCAAATTCTGTCATTGAAGAATGGAAACCTTGTAATGGTTCTTTCCTCATTCTCATCCCATCCATTGTTTTTGTAACACTCTTTCAGTGCCATTTTATTCATAATACTTGACTTTCTACATTTTTCCAAGATAGTGTCATTTGAATCTGCATATGTATTCCTGATCCTCTTTTGTTATCCCATTCTCCTATTCAGAACAATATTCTAAACCTTCTTACAATCCATGATAATGTTTATCTCTTTTCCTTTCATATATATATTTATGTGTCATGGGCTTTTGTGACACCCCTAGTTTTCATAACCTTTTTCTTCAAAAATATAAAAATGATAATAAATTTTAAGAAAAATAAATGGGATCCCTAAAAACTACAATTTTAAATTATAGAACTTTTTAGCACAGCTTTAAAAAAAAATTTGACTGAAAACGAAAACCTCAAGGTTCAACAACATTCAAAACTGTAATCATAAATAACATTAAAACATTGATACTCTAAGCATGCTCGATTCAAAACCACAATAAATGCATGGGCTAATTAAAGACAATAATAAATCAAATCAAATCTCACTAGGTTCCATCCATAATCACCACAATATTTCCATCTAAACTTTAACATCCTCCATACCATAATATGAGTCCAATCTATAAAAATATATCCACACCTAAGAAAGTCTCAAAAGTCTAGTCCAAGGAACATACTCTAATCTATATCCGAATAAGGAAATGAAATGGATGGTCTTCTAGTCTTCTTCCAAATCACCGCTACTCCGCCTGCTTTCCCTTTTTGTTATCACGTTCCAAAT
Organism: Warburgia ugandensis; assembly: GCA_035236585.1. NCBI lineage: Eukaryota > Viridiplantae > Streptophyta > Magnoliopsida > Canellales > Canellaceae > Warburgia > Warburgia ugandensis. Next base: position 43,624,099 of record CP141127.1, on the reverse strand, counting down.
CTGAGGCATTGCAAAACAAAGCAATGCCTCAGCAAGCTATGCTTGTGTAGGTGATTACACTCAAATAAAGTATAACAAAATTTACAATATAATTCTCATAAAAGAAATATACCTAAAACAGGTCAAATAACTGAACACTCATAATTATAAACTTTCACAAAATAGATATCAAGTTAAATCAAGATGGCATGCAAGGCATGATCAAAATACAAAGGTAAGTACATCCAAACCATGCTAGTATATGTTCACAAGATAATATGCATGCAATCATGAATAACAAAACACTGTATCAAAACAATACGAAAATGCTCCAATATACTCAATCACCGGTGATGTGTACCCATACTAACTTTGGTCCCTACCGTGCAGCCCGCATCAGCCCCCAGAGTCCCTCACGGCCTAGGCCCAGCTTGCCCCGTTTCACCCCACATATAAAGCCATATGAACATGTACAATAACCATATGGGTTACTATGCTGCAATGGCAACCCCATCAAGATCTGAACCACTTCCGCTCCCCATCGACATCCAAATGGGAGACTTACTCCATCCCCATGGGAAGGAACGGACCCATAGGGGGGACTACCCATGATACCACCACCTACGTACCTAGGCCCGTATCACTCAAGGGCGGTGTCTAATCATCATCATCACAAACTTAGAGGACAGGTGGCCAACCCTACAACCCTCCTAGCATAGTACCTACCGAGTGAAAGCACCCGTCATAAATCATCGACAAGATATAAATCGTATAAATCATGTAAAGACGCCATAAATAATCCAAATAAATACGATCAAAGCCCATGTACACATAGTTATTACGAAATTGAAAAGTCATGCAACATGAAAATAGAGATCTATGTATGAGCATGAGAAGGCATAAAACACATGTCTCAAGACTTTAAAAATCCACTCATGGTTACTAAAATCACAAAGTATTTGAATGAAATCACCTACCTCAATAGATGTAGTGCTCAAATCAATCGCATGACTATATCATGTTGCGCGCTCTGACATACCTGTTACATTATAAATTCTCCATCATTTGGCAATTCAATGATGTTTAACCCTCTAATCCCCTAGGTTATCTTATATTTGATGTATACCATCAAGATCTAAGGCCTGATCATCCAGTCATTAGCCTGATTGAGATTATCTCATAACATTCAGTAGTTTAACCCTTAAAAAGGAATTTGGATCTAGATTTTCAATTCAAATCTAGGTCTGCGTCCTCGATGCGATCACAACGCCTCTTTTAGATCACGATTTGGACCTCTGTAGCCCCTAAAAATCAAGTTTTTATAATGACCGGGTCAAAGGACCCCAAAAATCCCAAAAACCATGCGTCGCAAGGGTACGCCTGTGTTGTCGACGCGGCACATGCGCATGTGCTTCCACATCCTGATGGTGCTACGCATGTGCACCGTCATCATGTGAGTGCTTACGTCGTCCTCGTGTGCTCGTGTGCTAGGACATGCATTGGCGCGATGTGCGCGTCTACCATTAGCACTCACGCATGCATCATCCTCGTGCGCTGGCGCGTGGGTGCGGTGTGCATGGCATGTGGTTTCTGTGCGTGTGGCATCATGCGTCGTACGCGTGCCATTTGTACGCGTGGCACTTGCATGGCATGCGATAGGGGTGACACATGTCACCGCTAACTGCAGCCGCCGGAGAAGATTGCCGGACTTTGATTGCCGCCAGCGATGCTCAGGTGTCCAAATGGTACGATTTTGGCACTGTTTCGCTCAGTTTTTCCCATAGATTCCATTTTTACACACCTTTTCAACCAACTCTATCATTATCTAGTGTTTTTACATGATTTTTGTCACGTCCCAAAAATTTCTTCATCTACTATTTTATGTGTTTTTCGGCATCCCTAGCCGTCCGATCACCATGAAAATTCATGGGTTTGTTCTTCCTATTACTATTCACAAGATGAACGGTTTAGATCATGATCTAATGTCGTTTTATCGATTTATTTCATCAAGAATGATAATGCCTACTATTTCACTGAAAAATAGCAATCCACACCATTTTTCAGCGTTAAAACGACAGAAACTATAAGAAAAGATAGGGAAATTGTGGAGGGTGGCCTACTGTGGTTAGATCGTCACTACGTGCACCTGCTAGGGGAGTTCCACGTCGTTGCCCTCCATCATCAACACGGAACTCGAGATGAATAGTTTGGTCACACAAAAAGATAGGGCAAGCTTTTATAGCCTCATTGTGGGTCCCACGCCCTGTAAGCCCACGGGTATTTACCAATTTACCCTCTCTTATTATTATTATTTAATTATTTAAATATTTGGGTTATTACATCATCTCCCCCTTATAATAAAATTTCGTCCTTGAAATTTAAATATGTGCATACCTCTAAAGAAAGAGCTCTAGGTGTTTCCGTCTTATCTCTTCCTCCATCTTCCATGTAGCTTCTTATGCCAAGTGATGCTGTCAAAGAACTTTGACCAAAGCGATGGTCTTTTTCCTCAACTCATGGATCTTGCTATCCAAGATTCATATAGGGCACTCCTCAAATGTCATGTCAGGTCGCACTTCTCTAGGAATTTATTTGAGTACGTGAGTTGGATCCGTCACATACTTCCTTAGCATGGAAACATGAAAGACATCATGTACTTCAGCTAACGGCGGGGGTAAGGCTAACTGATAAGCTACTGGTCCCACTCTACGCAGGATTTCAAAAGGACCAATATATCTGGGACTGAGTTTCCCCCTAACACCAAATCTCATCACGCCCTTCATAGGTGAAACTCTAAAAAATACATGCTCTCCCACCTCAAACTCCAAGCCCTTCCATCTCTTATCCGCATAACTCTTCTGGCGATTATGGGCTGGAAGTAATCATTTTCGAATGAGTCGGACTTTCTCTGCACATTGCTCAATCAACTCTGACCTCGTAATCTGTCTCTCGCCCATGTCACTCAAACGCAAAGGAGACTGACATGGTCTGCCACAAAGTGCCTCATAAGGTGCCATGCTAATACTCACGTGGTAGCTATTATTATACACAAACTCCAGCTGCCCCTTCAATCCATGACACAGGCCCTCAACATGTCCTCAACAATTTGAATGGTCCTCTCAGACTGACCATCCGTCTGGGGGTGGAAGGCCATACTAAATCTCAACGTCGACCATAGAGCCTCCTGTACACTCTGCCAGGACTTCGAGGTGAATCATGTGTCTCCATCAGAAATAATCGTCAATGGTACTCCATGCAAGCTCACGATCTCCCTGACATATAGCTTAGCCAAACTGTCCACAGTCTATATCTGTCTAATGGGGAGGAAATGGGCATACTTCATCAGTCTGTCAACTACAACCCATATCATATCATGTCCATTAGTAGTCCTCGGCAAGCCCACTATAAAATCCATAGTGAGGTGGTCCCACTTCCACTCTGGAAGGTCTAATGTCTGCAATAACCCTGCTGGTCGCTAATGCTCCACCATGACCTACTGACAGGTCAAACATCTTGCCACACACTATCCAATATCCTTCTTCATCCCATTCCACCAAAAGTATCGTCTAAGGTCCTAGTACATCTTCGTACCTCCGAGATGGATAGAATATGGAGACTGGTGCAGCTCCTGGAGCAAGTCGTGCCTCAACTTATCATCTGTAGGTACCACTAACATGCCCCTATATCTGACACCCCCATCTAGACCTCTGGAAAAATTAGCCTTATTGAAAATGTTCTGTATCTCAGCATCACTAATTTGTTCCCAAAGAATCTTGTCAAGGAACCTAGATTGAGTCGAGAGGTTAGCGATCATCACCTCAACTTTCTGCTCAAGGCATTAGCTACAACGTTGGCTTTCCCCTAGGTGGTACTGCATGGTAAAGTCGAAGTCCTTGAGGTATTCTATCCATCTCTGCTGCCTCATGTTCATATCGCTCTGAGTAAAGAAATACTTGAGGCTTTTGTGGTCAGTGTATACATCAAATTTCTCATCATATAAATAATGTCTCTAAGACTTCAATGCAAACACCACTGCTACCAACTCTAAATCATGAGTTGGGTAGTTCACCTCATGCGTCTTCAATTGTCTCGACGCATAGGCAATCACCCTCTCATGTTGCATTTACACCTCTTCTAAACCTCTACCTGATCCGTCACAGAACACTACATAGCCGCCTGACCCTAAAGGTAAGGCCCGTACTGGCACGGTAGTCAACCTCCTCTTGAACTTCTAAAAGTTGTTGTCACAAGCATCTGTCCAAACAAACCTAGTTTCCTTTCTATTCAGGGTGGTCAAAGGCAAGGCGATCCTCGAGAACCCCTCAATGAATCGTCGGTAATAACCAGCCAAACCAAGAAAACTACTAATCTCTGTCATAGTTGTAGGCCTCTTCCAATGTAAAACTACCTCCACCTTGGCTAGGTCCACGACCACACCATCCTTGGATACCAAGTGTCCCAAAAGCTACACCTGTTCTAACCAGAAGTCGGACTTACTGAGCTTCGCATACAAGTGATGATGGGGAAGCGCATCCAACACAATGTGAAGATGCTTATGATAGGCCTCATGACTAGGAGAGTAGATTAGGATATCATCCACGAAGACGATTACGAACCGATGTAAATAAGCCCGAAATACTCTATTCATCAAGTCCATGAACACTACAGGTGCATTCGTTAAACCAAAGGGTATCACCACAAATTCGTAATGGCCAAACTGACTCCTAAAAGCGGTCTTAAGAATATCCTCTTCTCTGATCCTCAACTGGTGGTAGCCTAATCTCAGGTCAATTTGAGAAAATACCTTTGCCGACTGCAGCTGATCAAACAAGTCGTCAATACGAGGCAAGGGATACTTATTCTTTATAGTAACGCTGTTCAACAACCGGTAGTTGATGCACAGCCTCAAAGATCCATCCTTCTTCTTAATGAAGAGGACTAGTGCTCCCCAAGGAAACCACCGAGTCTGATAAAACCCTTATCCAAAACTCTTGCAACTGTACCTAGAGCTCTCTCAACTCTGTAGGGTCCATCCTATAGGGCGCCTTAGAAATAGGTGTTGTGCCTGGCACTAAATCTATAGTGAAATCAATCTCCCTATGTGGGGGTAGTCCTGACAACTCGTCTGGAACCACATCGGCAAAATCTTGCACCACCTCTATCTCCTCAATCTGTGGATGCCCTCTGTCTGTCGTCATCACGCAAGCCAAAAACACTCAACAACCTCGAGTGTAATATCAAGCTGCTCTCATGGCTGAGATAACACAAGGGCCACTAACACTCCTCCTCCCATGGACTACAACCAATGGTCAATTTGGTACACAACATCTGATCTATTTCTTATGGCAGTCTATCACAACCCAAAATGTAGCTAACCAATCCATCCCCAAGATGATATCATAATCCACCATATCTAAAAGGATAAGGTTAGCATCTATCTTAATTCCTGATATCTCCACTAGTACTTGTTCAATGTACTTTGTAGCTCCCATTGTCTCTCCTGTTAGCATCAATACATCTAATCCAAATGCTAACTCGTGTGTGCATAAGTCGAGGCATGATGCAAATGCATATGAAATAAATGAATGTCTAGACCCTAAGGCAGAAAGAACTCCAGCATGTCTATCAACTACTAGGAAAGTACCTTCCACCACCTGGTTCGAGGCCTGTGTCTGTCCCGACGTAATGGCAAAGACACGTCCTTAACTACGTGGCACTGTCTCAGTAGTGGTACCTGTCTTCGCTGGCTTGTCTCTTTGACCTCTCAGACAATCTTTGATAGCATGCCATACCTCACCACATCCATAACATCTGAATAGTTGTCCTGGCTGGTATGGCTGTCGCTGCTGATGCTGGTGGAACTATTGTGGGCCCTGATGCTAAGGCCCTGTCCTGAGCATGCCCGCCCCATATGTCGACCCTTACAACAAGGGCACACTCTCCTACTTTGGTCTCTCCTCTGTCTAGGAGGGTATTGCTGATCTGGACTCCCTTGGGGCTGTATGGGCATGAAGGGTCACTTGCCCTTAAAGGGCTGACTCATCTCTCCTCTGTTCCGTGCTAAGTCTTTCTCGAGCATGGAAGCTACGTCTACAGCTTGCGTCACCATGGTCAAGCATGCAATGAGTACCTCATGCCTCAACTGTGGTAGTAGCCTGTCAAAGAATCTATCTATAGCTTCCTAGTCTGAGGCAAAATAGGTAGGCACGAACCTTCATAGCCTAGTGAGTCGGTTCAGATACTGCAGAACCATCATACTCTCTTGAGTTAATGTGGAGAATTCCCTCTTCATAATATGTAGGACATGAGGGGGAAAGTACTGCTCATCAAAGATCTTCCTAAAGTCCTCTCATAATAGTGGTGGTGAAGATAGGACACATGTTTGTTGCTAAGTCTTCCACCAAAACCTAGCCTCATCGATCAACAAGAAAGTCGCTAATCTCACTTGATTCTTTGATTGGATCCTCATTCCCTCGAAGGCCTTCTTGACCTAAAATAACCATCTTTCTGCTATTACTGGATCTCCTTCCCCACGGAAGGAGGGTACCATTTTCTGGAACCTCTTGAGTTGTTTTGCTGATGGATCTGGTTGCTTTGAGGATCCTCCCTCTGTATCTCTTAGCATAGGAGCTGTCCGTGCCTAGTGGGATGACTATGCTGAAGTGTCTCCCTGTGCTGCTGCAGTCATCGCTGGGCGGGTAGAGTGAATATCTCGTACTGCCGCCTGCACCTGCTGTGTCATCTGTTGAGCGAACTATGGCATAAGCTCCTGAACCACACAGGCCACCATATCAGCCTCTTAATCCCCTTGCTCAAGTGTCGCGACAGGAGTAAAGACTGGTGGAATAGGGGTGATGATGGAATATTAGCCTCTAAATCCCCTTACTCAAATTGGACTCTTAAAGTGGTGATGATGGAATAAACTTGAGCTTTGATACCAAAATGTGACAGCCCGGGTGTTCATAACCTTTTTCTTCAAAAATATAAAAATGATAATATATTTTAAGAAAAATAAATGGGATCCTTGAAAATTAAAATTTTAAATTATAGAACTTTTTAGCGCAACTTTAGAAAAAAAATTGATAGAAAATGAAAACCTTAGGGGTCAACCACATTCAAAACTATAATCATAAATAACATTAAAACATTGATACTCTGAGTATGCTCGATTCAAAACCACAATAAATGCATGGGCTAATTAAAGACGATAATAAATCAAATCAAATGTCACGAGGTTCCATCCATAATCACCACAATATTTCCCTCTTAACTTTAACATCTTCCATACCATAATATGAGTTCAATTTATAAAATATATCCACACCTAAGAAAGTCTCAAAAGTCTAGTCCAAGGAACATACTCTAATCTATATCCGAATAAGGAAATGAAATGGATGGTCTTCCAGTCTTCTTCCAAATCACCACTACTCCGCCTGCTTTCCCTTTTTGTTACCACGTTCCAAATCTGAGGCATTGTGAAACAAAGCAATGCCTCAGCAAGCTATGCTTGTGTAGGTGTAATGACTCCAATTTTGTAATATTAAAATCCCAAGATAGCAATGAAAAGTTCAGTTTTTGAAGATAAGGGCATTTTAGTCATTTCACTATTCACCTTGATGGAACCAAGAAATGTGGTCCTAAAAATGATACCATTAGGTCTATCTTGGAAAAAGGAATCCAACAAGACCAAAATCACCTAAAACGGAGTTAAAATGAGCAAGTTATCGCCCTTTGAAGTTCAGGGGCAAAAATGTAATTTTACAAAAAAGGGATTGAGCCTGCAAAATATAGGGACCCGTTTTGATACGGGCACCCTTCATCCTCAATCTCCTAGAGAGTTCTAGAATGGGGGTGATTGGAGGAGAAATCACCGCCATTTTGGAGGTTTCTCCACCACCATTCAAAGGCGGTGAGAGCCCCCTCTAGAACCCTCTTATAGCTCTATAAATAGAGCTCTTGGGCACCTCTAATGGCAGCCCAAAAGCTTGAAGAAAACCTGTTGTGGAGGAGCAATCTAGAGGGGAAATGAGGAGAAAAACCCAGCAACGAGCCAGGTATGCCCAAGATCCCTCAAAACCCATCTTCACAGTAGTCCTAAGATCAATTTCCCTAAGTTTTTGCATGAAAAATCATGCAAAATAGAGCCCGGGAGAGTCACCAAGGACCCAGGGACGTCCCCTGGGCCACACTGGTTGGACAGGGTCGAACCAGGGTGTCCTGAGGACGCCCCGGTCCCCCAAACGAATGAAATGTCCCACAGGGACGAGACGCGCCCATTGAGGCGCACGCCATAGATGCGCAGAGTGCTAGCGATCTGAGAATTCTCTATTTCTTAAAACCGCCAGTGCGCATGCCTCTGGCGTGTAGCACGCTTACATTCCGCATTTTTACCCTTAATGGCTTATGTACGTGTGATACTAAAATGCTTATAACTTGAGATCTAGAGCTCCGATTGAGGCACCGTAAAAGGCGTTGTGTCCGCATCGATGATACGGACACACCCAAACTATAAAATTCCTGATCAAGGCCCAATCAAAGGTGGACATGAACTTTAGAATAGGAGGGTCGCGCGTGGCCTCTAGACCTTTGGAAAACTGAGGACACCAAGGCCCAATTAGGACCTTAGGACACCTATAGGCATAGGGATGGACCCCTAATGCCTAAATAATAAGACCAACCACTCTAAAACCCATAAAAGATAGGCCAAACTAACCTTGATTCCCCAAATCATGTTCAGGAGCGTACAAGGACAATGGGGATAGCGCGACCTAGCCAAGTAGGTGCTCTATCACTACTAGATTCTTTTAAAAGAACTATGATTGTTTTCCGAATACATGTTTTAAGTATATGACTTGTTTAGCATGACTTATTTCATCATGCATGTGATAAATGCTTTACGCATAGACATGTTTTGCAAATAATTGCATATACATTATGCATAGATATGTTTTGCAAACTATTGCATACATTGCATGATTTGTGAGCATTAAGTTCTTGCAAAAATTGCATGTCCTTGAGGGTTACCAAAAGACGCTGGAGTGCCGAGGGCCAGGCAGTTGTGAGGGACCCGAAGAGGACAGCTTTTGGAAAAAGAGGTTTTTGCTTGTTTGATCTGATTATGATTTGGGTTGATAAGCTCATTGGTGCTATGCCGAGAGGTTTGGGTTGGCCTCCAACCTCTACCACTATTAGGTGGATAGGTACCACGCCCAAAAAGAGGCAACGTTGACTGCATGTGGTACAGGGGGCTACCACTGGTGTCATGGCACTAAGTCGACATGTCATAGGCCCCGTGGAGGCTATGACCGAGTGTCCTTAGGTACCCGGGGACCACACGGCGAGGAGGTCGTGGGCATAGTTGGACCCTATGGTTTATGGACTTATTTGCATTGCATATGGCATGATATGAGGTTGGTCGACCATACTATACTAGATATCCATAAGTTGGATTCAATGAAGCATCTTATGCATATCATAATGTTATGATATATATGTATATGATACTTTCGATTTTGGATTATGTGATCCTTTAAGTCGTTAGTATTTCAGTTTGACAATGGATTTTTATATCGATATTGAACTTGAGTATTAAGACATGGACATGTTTTGGAAAGAGCATATGATTTTAAAACATCGCATGCATTATAAAACTAGTAGTGATAAACTCCTACTGAGTATAGTATATACTCACCCTATCCTTAACATTTTTCAGGATAGTTACACTCACCAATAGAAGACGTCTCAGGAGATATTAGTTCTACGAGTAAGTGAATAAACAAAGGAGACAACTATACATGTAAGTAAACTCTCAACCCTTTGGACATGTAGTTGTATTTAATTACAGTTGGGGTGTGTGCTGTGACTAGATAGACCTAGAGAAAAACATTTATGGTTTCTAAAGTTTTTCAAAAATTACTTTGGTTGTTGTGAAAGCAAATGACACTCGGGGTTTTCAAAAATGAGTTTAAAACTAAAGATTTTCGGCTACATTGCATGGTTTTTATAAAATGGTTTTCAAAAAGGGATGCATCCCACCTTAGGAATTAGATATTGCATTTAAAAATGCATGAGAAAACCCGGGTCGTCATAGTAGGTGATTACACTCAAATAAAGTTTAACAAAATTTACAATATAATTCTCATAAAGGAAATATACCTAAAACATGTCAAATAACCGAACGCTCATAATTATAAAATTTCACAAAACAGATATCAAGTTAAATCAGGATGGCATGCAAGGCATGATCAAAATACAAAGGTAAGTACATCCAAACCATGCTAGTATAAGTTCACAGGATAATATGCATGCAATCATGAATAACAAAACACTGTATCAAAACAATACGAAAATGCTCCAATATACTTAATCACCAGTGATATGTACCCATACTAACTTTGGTCCCTCCCGTGCAGGCCGCATCAGCCCCCAGAGTCCATCACGGCCTAGGCCCAGCTTGCCCTAGTTCACCCCACATATAAAGCCATATGAACATGCATAATAACCATATGGGTTACTATGCTGCAGTGGCAACCCCATCAGGATCTAAACCACTGCCGTCCTTGTCGACACCCAAATGGGAGACTTACTCCGTCACCATGGGAAGAAACAGACCCGTAGGGAGGACTACCCATGATACCACCACCTACGTACCTAGCCCTGTATCACTCAAGGGCGGTGTCTAATCATCATCATCACAAAGTCAGAGGGCAGGTGGCCAACCCTACAACCCTCCTAGCATAGTACCCACCGGGTGAAAGCACTCGTCATAAATCATCGACAAGATATAAATCATATAAATCATGTAAAGGCACTATAAATAATCTCAATAAATACGATCAAAGCCCATGTACACATAGTTATTACCAAATTGAAAATTCATGCAACACAAAAATAGAGATCTATATATGAGCATGTGAAGACATAAAACACATGTCTCAAGACTTTAAAAATCCACTCATGGTTACTAAAATTACAAAGTAATTGAATGAAATCACCTACCTCAATAAATGTAGTGCTCAAATCAATCGCGTGGATTTAGTGCTAGTGCTTGCGTCGTCCACGGGCGTGCACTGGAGTGCAGGGGAGGTGCGTGTGGCACCACGTGTAGGGCGCATGACGTGCGATTGCGATGCGCATGACGTCGTGCATTGTGCGTGTGCCATCTACATGGCACCTACGTGGCGCCTACGTGGCATGAGATTCCAGTCACCGCCGGCGATGCTCAGGTGTCCAAATGATGTGATTTTGGCACCGTTTCGCTCAATTTTTCATAGAGATTCCATTTTTATGCACCTTTTCAAACAACTCTGTCATTATCTAGTGGTTCTACACTATTTTTGTCACATCCCTAAAATTTCTCCATCTATTGTTTTATGAGTTTTTCGACATCCCTAACCGTCCGATGACTATGAAAATTCATGGGTTTGTTCTTCCTGTTACTATGCATAAGATGAATAGTTCAGATCATGATCTGATGCCGTTTCATTAGTTTATTTTAATAAGAATGATAATGCCTACTATTTCACCAGAAAATAGCAATCCACACCGTTTTCCGGCATTGAAACGACGAAAACTATAAGAAAAGAAAGGGAAATGGTGGAGGGTGGCCTACCGTGGTTAGATCATCACTGCGTGCGCCTGCTAGGGGAGTTCCATGTTGTTGCCCTGCATCATCAACACGGTACCCGAGATGAATAGTTTGGCTATACAAAAAGACAAGGCAAGCTTTTATAGCCTCATCGTGGGTCCCACGCTCTGTAGGCCCATGTGTATTTACCAATTTACCCTCTCTTATTATTATTATTTAATTATTTAGGTTATTACAACTTCAAAATTTCTAGATTATGCATTTCCTCATGCTTCATTTAAGCATACCTCATAACCTTTATCATATCATACTAACCCTTTATTTGCAATATTCTTGATAATTCCAATAAAAAGTGTCCTCATTGACTTTGTAATCATCCCTTCTCAAGTCTTTACAAACTCCATAATTTATCATCTATTCTTCAATCTTCACAATCTATCATCAACTCATTTTGGATTTATGTAATCCATTGCAAGATTGCACTAAATGTCTTTATGTTATAAAATCAATAAGAGATATTTCTCTAATTTGTCATTGTCATTGTCATTTCATATTTTGATCTCATATTGTACCTTTGTTGGGGTAAAATCCCATGCTATCCTTAAAATTTATATAACCCAAAAATTTTCTTTCTTCAATCAACATGTAACAAGATGATTGACAAGTTTTGTAAGCATTTAACATATGTTCTATAAATGCTCTTGATTTCTTAAAATCTATTAAAATTTATATAACCTTAAAACTTGCTTTCTCCAATCAAAATGTACACTTACAAAACATATATTCTATGAATGCTCTTGATTTCCTTACATCCATTTCCATTATCATTATCACTTCATCTAATATATTTCATTCTCCAACTCATAGAACTTAAAATTTGTTTTGATTCTATACTTTGATGTTGCATTTCCAATTCCCAATTAATAATAATAAATTTTAAAATGCTCATCCTTATAGAGAAAAAGAATACTTAATTTCCTCAACATCATTTATGTTCAATGCATCCTTACATTGCTCCTTCAATTTTCTTTTCCTAAAGAAATTTTTTATTTTCAGACTATAAATTTCTATAATCACTCCTTATCCTTAAAACTTGCTCTGTCAACTCATTCAAATAATTTGATATTCTTTTCCTCAACTATTATAGATATTTTCTCATTCAATCTCATGTAAGATTGAAAATCTTCAAACTATCTTAAAATTTCTAACCACTTGTTCCTCCAACAATTTGGATTCATAACTCATTCACAATCATCTCCTTTTTCCAAACTTTACACTTAAGTTTAGATATCACTATTTGTTTATAGGTCTTCATTTCTCATGTTTTATCTCAACCTTTCTCCAAAAATATATTTTCCTCACTATATTCCTTAAATCTTTCAACATCACCACTCTATCATGCAAGTGGAATTAATATCTTTATTTAGCTTTACATTTGTCAAGATCAATAAGATGTACTCCTCTTCTGCAATAGTCAATAACCTTATTTTCCAAACCAATATTTCTTTTTGTTTTCATGTTCCATGACCATTTCACCATCTATGCCATATGTACTTTTCTTTACTATAGTCCCAAAATTATCATATCAATAATTCTCTAATCCTTGAAAATCCTTTTGTGCTAATTTTCACAATTGATTTATCATACCAATTTCATTTCTAACTTAGGGATTTCATATTTGTTGTTCCATATATAGGGCTATAATTTCTTTGTTAACCATATATCCTCATGGTTTAATTGTCTTTCTTACTAGGTTTGGGATCATATTTTTGTCCTTTTAACATATCAAACTCTCTTCTCCCATTTCATTTTATTCCAATTCAAAGATCATCTCTTCATGTTCTAAAATTTTATCTTCTCTTTATTAAATCCATTGCCTTTACTAAGTTTGGAGAGAAATTACTCCTTATTCATCCTTATTTAAAACTATCTGCATTTACAAATTTTGGAATTTCTCACTTGTCTCCTAAAATTCCTTTCAAGTAATATCATCTCTATTTTAATGATTAATTTCATTTAACTAAATGCCATAATGCTATATATGTAGCAATTATAACTCTTACACTTATATTTATAATAAATTTTGATTTTTATAATAATTCTGAAGTTACCTCTTTAGTTGCTGTTTCTCATAAATCTCAATTTCACCTTTTCTATAAGGTTGGAGTTTTTCCACCATATTTCCCAATTTTCACTTCTTTTTCTTTATCTCCATTCCTTTACTTAGTAATGGTTATATACATATTTCACTTAATAATGGTTATACCCATACTAGCATTGGTGTACTTTGTTTATACATGTGTATGTTTACATCCATTGTAATGTTTTCCTTATTGATTTCTATATCTTACTATTCCCTCTATTGGAATTCTTACTTGCTAAGTAGTATTTCTAATTCTTTCATCCAATAATATCTACTTGTACTATTCCTTTATTACAGAACTCTTTCTATACTCATTCTCAACTAATGAGTTTAACTCTTTCTATACTCATTCTTCACTAATGAGTTAACTCTTTCTTCATGAATGAGTCAACTCTTTCCTTACTCCTCAGCTCATGAGTTTTACTCTTTCCTCACTAATGAGTCAACTCTTTACATACTCTTCAACAAATGAGGCTACTCTTTCAAGACTTATCCTTCACTAATGGGTCAACTCCTTCTATAGTTATCTCTTAACTAATGAGTTTATTCCATAACTCATTCTCATCAAATAATAACTTATCTCTTATTTACTCACTAATTCTCATTCTCAAATGGATTTTCATCTTCATATTGGACATGATGGTACTATACTGTGAGTGGATGAATGGCTCTAATACCAACTGCGATGACCTGGGTTTTTGAAACACATTTTATAATACATTTTTCATAGGCAAGGGCGTCGCCTTAGTAAATTTTTTTTCTTTTTTTCTTTTTTGCAAAGCAAAGGAGCGAAAATTCTTCTCTTTTAAACTTGAAAACCCAAGTCACCATTATACATAATATAAGTACAATTTGTGTACAAAATAAAATTCCATTGAAGGAATATGATTTCATTAAACTTCCAGAATCCATCTAGTGGTTCACAGTAAAGCCCGGTACCAATACAATACCTGTCCAAATTACATAATCCAAAATTTGCAAACCTCACCATACATTAAAAACTCTCAATACAATACAATTTCCTCAAATAAAATACATGTCTTCAAGAGGATGTATCTTGATTGATTATTCATCAACATCTTCTTAAGTTTTCTATAGTCTTGAGCTTCTAACCCTCCTTCTCTATATCTGAGGTATTGTAAACATGGAAACATGTACAATACCTTAGCAAGCTATGCTTGGTAGGGGAATACAAAAACATACTACTTCATCAACATAAGAATACATACCTCCGTCCTTATTTCATCACAGTTATCCATTCATAAGTTATCTCCACATAGGGTATATATGTTACTTATGTAGTACATGACAGACTAGTTAACATAGTGAAGATTGCTCAAAATTTGTTCCTTCCCCTGGCTACGCTTCCACTTAGGAGAGCAATACCTAGCCAAAGATTACTCAACACTTGTTCCTTCCCGTGGCTATACTCCCACTTAGGAAAGCAATACCTAGCCAATCCTCATATAGGGTTTTCATTTTAGGAACTCATGTAATAGCATATCATCATACTATGCTTATCATATGTGCATCATAATGCAAAATACATTAGGACTACTATGCTTATAGTCTCCATCCATACAACGCACCTGGATAACTATATAATCCTCCGCTGGCACCAACTGTTGAATAATCAATCCATGTCCTCATGGGGTGGACCATGGCTGTCACAGTGGGGCCTTCCCATTATTGCCCCACCCGACATTTAGCCTCTGTTTGGGCATGGTATCCATCATATAAGTTTCAGGAAGCGGGTGGCCAAACCCTCATAACTTCCCTAGCATAGCATCCCCAGTCTCTATCTCTGTGTAAAACAAAACCACAAGCCCCCATACTTGTATGGAAAATAGATTGTACATATCAGACGATCTGTCTGTTTAACTAAGGCTGGAATATTGTACATACCCTATTCTTAAGGTTTCCATACTAAAGTGGATTAGATTATGAGGTTAGATCACTTTGTTTGATCATGTGGTTAGATCACATGTTTTGGATCACTTTGTTTGATCCTTTGGTTAGATCACTTAATTTGATCATATGTTTTTGGATCACTTATTTGGATCATATGTTTTGGATCCCTTAATTGGATCACATGTTTTGGATCCCTTAATTGGATCACTTAGTTGGATCACATGTTATGAATCACTTAGTTTGATCATTTGATTAGATCCATGTTTTGGATCACTTAGTTGGATCATATGTTTTGGATCACTTAGTTGGATCATATGTCTTGGATCACTTAGTTGGATCATGTATTTTGGATCACTTAGTTGGATCATATGTTTTGGATCACTTAGTTGGATCATATGTCTTGGATCACTTAGTTGGATCATGTATTTTGGATCACTTAGTTGGATCATGTATTTTGGATCACTTAGTTGGATCATGTATTTTGAATCATGACTATGCTAAGATACTAAGCATACTTATACAATGAAGGTCTATAATTTTAGACAGATAATCATGTATGTCTACACATGAACCTCTAATATATCTTCGTATATCCACCTACCTCAAAGTAGTATCTTGATTCATACTTCTCAAGTGTATTCTTCCACAATGTCCATCATAGTCTGGATTCATCCATCTGTCAAACCATATGCATACAGTTATTACTCTATTCAAGTATGTATTCCTATAGATGACACCCTAATTTTCCTTGAATCAAATTTGATCAAGGGTTTGGATTCTCTATCTATGTTCTTCTACATACGCATGCATGCTATACATATACACTTGTTATACAATACTACATTAGTATTTGCTTTTGATCATCCAGTATCCTATGGATCCTATTTGATCATCCTTATCTTGATTACCATTTTTATTATGATTAGATAATTTACTACATTTTATGCTCTCGTTATTATTACTCAACCAATTAATGTTTCATTGGTTGAGGGTAGCTTATTTCATCCTAAGTCTAGAAGCTCCTCTTATGTCCAATTGGCTAAGGCTTACTAGTTAAATGGTTGAACACAAAGTGGCTACTTCAATCCTCATGTAAGGAGCTGTTTAAACCTCACAAACGTCAATGGAAGGTGGGGGGAGAGCATGGCTCTATTAGATAACCCCCTTAACCACTATGTCCATCACTCACTAGCTTGACCCTAACTCAACTCTTCATAAGGCTCCTATGAGCATTTAATCCTAAGTATTCTTTCTAATTATTTTTAATTAAATCCATGAACTAAAATGTCATTCATGGAGTTTTATTATGCTCCTAATTTGGACCAAGGAATTTATATTCTATATATTATCCTACTAACTATGGTCCTTACTATCATTAAGTACATGTCATACATTCCAAGTGAATGTCCTTTCCTTCTAATTTCATTTAATTCAATTTCCATGAAATTTCCATTACGTAAGCATAAATAAACAATTAAATAAACAATTATGTAATTAACTCAACTAAGCAATGAAAGACAATTATCATAATGTTCAATAATTCATATAGAAATCTAACATGCTATCATGATCCAAGGGTCTTAATTGATCCATATTCATTTTTCATCTCTTTAGGGTTTAGATCTTGATCCTTCATTTTATTTTAGATCCAACATTTTTTATTGATGTAATTTAATTATTAAATCATTGATTTACCTCATCCCTTGATTTGATCTTCCTTGATCTACCCGATCGAGGAGATCTTAGGTTACTTTGTACCATTTAAGGGCATAGATCTTGATCTAGCCCAAATCCTCATCATCCATTCATTAAATCCCTATGATATTATCTCAAGATCATCATGAAAATACATCCATACAGTCCAATCATCCTGGATCATCTTGATCTAGGAGATACTATTCATTTTTAGGAATTTTAGTAACTCTTAAGGCTAGATCTCTTAAGATCTACCTAATTAATTTCATTTAAGTCACTAATTTTATTTATTATATTATAAAATCATCATCCAAAAAGGAATTAGTGATATGATCATCCTAGATCTTGTAGATCAAGGATATTAGTTTCTTATCCACTAAATTATAGAAAATTTAATTAATTAAAATTAGAATTTTATAGGTTCAGTCCATTCTAATTATCACAAGGAATCCATCAAAACTTTTCGATCTCAATTTGAATCTCAATTGAGATTAGAATTGAGATTTCAAGATTTCAGCCCGTTTTAAGGGCTGAATTTCACCTTACTATGTTTGATCAATTTGACTGATCTAGAGGTAGATCATTTATACTATGAACATGTTTATTAAGGTTTTGGGACCTTATAAACACATCATATGCTTTAGATTTTATGTTTGAGGTCATTTGGGCCATGATCCAAGATCAATGGCACGGATTTTACTAAATAGATCTTATAAATACTAATTAAAAACTATATCTAACATGTTTACTTGATTAATACCATAACTGTGAATCCAAGGAAAGTTTCTAATCTAAATTTTGATGCCAATTAAAATCAGAATCAAGATTTTAAGATTTCAGCCCGTCTTAAGGGTTGGATTTCATCTTTACTATTTTTGTTCAAGTTATTCATATATATGACTAAAAATCTGACTATGAATATGATCTTACAGTTTTATAGGGTCTCTGAAGACATTCATCGGTTCAGATTTGTCTTTTAAAGTTATCTGGACCATGATCTAAGATCATGGGTACTGATTTTACTAAATAACATATATAATTATAATTTAAAACATGGATATGATGAATTCAGTACCTATATAAAGTCACCAGTAATCCATAGAAGCTTTCTGATATAAAATTAGAGCTCTATCAAGCTCTGACTTAGAAATATAAGGTTTTAGTTAACCAGATGGACGGCCTAGATCAGATCTGGGTTACAGGTAAGGGCGACTCGCGTCCCGCGCCTGTTATTGCCTATCACAGGTGTCTGGACAGAGGTGACCAGCTACAGGCAAGACGATCCGATCTGAACCATCAGATCACCTGTGGTTGGATCTACTCCGCCCATCTTAGTCAACTGTCTAGATTTCATCTCCTGGGGTTTTGGGACCCCAGGAAATCATCCAATGGCTCAGAACGGATCTGAGCCAAAAAAATAGGAGATATCAACACTTCATGCCAGATCCGTCGTTCTTGACAGATCAACGGCTGGGGAGTTCTCCAGGTGGCTGGAAAACTTACTAACCTGCCGGAAATGAAAGAGGGAGTGACAGTGCACCTACCTATGCCGGTCTGAAGGAGAGGGGTTCACCGAAGAAGAAGAAAATCCACCAGAGAGATCATAAACCCTAGCTTTGCTGGATAACACATACAAGCAGAAATTACTCTGTTTCCTTTGCCAGAGAAGGTGATATACCATGGGGCTTTAGTAGATCTCCCCATTTCAGAAATGACCAACGGTACAAGATCACCATTGGACGGCAGGATTGGCCATAATAGCTTGACGAACATGCCAGAGATGGTACCCAGTACCGTTTCCATCTTTGTTTTGAGATTTCTTCCGATCCAGACTATGGATCATCTTGTAACAAGGTATTTTTGTAAATAACCATTTTCCTAACATATCCAATGGTTCAGATGAGGTTTTAACGGTTTTATTGGAACGTTTAATTGAAATAGGGTTTCTGGGTGGAAACCTAGTCCCATGGGGGACGATGCGTCCCTGGACGCGTTGACGTCTCCACTGAGTCTAGAGAGTCGGGTGCGTCTGTGGACACGCCCGCAGACTTAAGAAAGAGGGAGAGAGAGAAGGAGAAGTTGGGGAAAATGGGGGACATTTTTGGAGCTGAGATTTTGCAGCAAACTAGGGGACCTCGTGAATGATTTTATGAAGATTTTTTAGTATTTTTCTGAGGTCTATTTATGGGTGTTTTGAGTGGTTTTCATAATGACATGTAATGAGTATGTTTTTTCCTTTTTATTATTTAATATATATTAGATTCCCACT
Organism: Warburgia ugandensis; assembly: GCA_035236585.1. Taxonomy (NCBI): domain Eukaryota; kingdom Viridiplantae; phylum Streptophyta; class Magnoliopsida; order Canellales; family Canellaceae; genus Warburgia; species Warburgia ugandensis. The sequence goes on along the minus strand of CP141127.1, from coordinate 43,604,515 downwards.
ACCACCTCCTTCCCCACTAGCAGGTGGTAGTGGTTTGACTAATGATGGCTGTTTTTCTTTTTCCAGACATTGGATCCCTTTTGTGGGTCCCTTGGGGGCCCCATGTGGGCCCCACATGTGTAAGAGACCAAATAGCCCTTTTATGGAGAAAAATCCATTTTATTCTCCCAGGCTCAAAATTAAGCGTACTTAGTGGCATTGGATTCGTATTTTCGAGTACATTCCAGATTTTGATGTCTCAAGTCTTGGTTATTTGTGAAATGACCATTTTGCCCTTTTAGTCCTTAAAATGAAGAAAAGTACAGATTTTTCATCTATATTCAGAAATTGTCACACTTACATTCATTTTGAAGCGTTCGTCGCATATGTTTTCAATTATACAGGTCTTATACCTTGATTCCACTTCTATAAGAAGTGCATATTTCATAACCCTAATATTCTAGTTTGACTTTCATTAAAATTCTCAATTTCAATATTTATTTAATTTCTTTACCAAAAATTAGGGGTGTTACAATAAGTAAATCTCACTGGAATCTAGGCCATCCACTTAATGGCATCCTTAACTAATGGTGGAGAGAAAAAGATCCCTTAAGAAAGATAATTTTGGATAAGAACAATCCAATCAAATTTCAACTACTCGAGTGAGGGTAAAGATAATTGAAGGCCTATGAATGAAGTAGAAAAAATTCATACTCTAAGTAACCCTCTCATTCTTCATCTCATAAAAGTTATATAATTCAATGAATATATTGAAAACCAACCACCACATATTCACTTTATGAGCTCCCAATCACTTCATCCATACTTATTTATTCCCACACTCCAAATTTCCACTCATTCTTCACCTAAAATACATACATACATATATATATATATATATATCAAAGAAAATAATAAAATCTAAAGGAACATACACAAGTGAATGAAAAAAATACTTTATTATATATTTCAGGTTCATGTAGTTACTCCAAGTGATCTAATTGAAACTCATTACATACTCAGCCCATTCAGTTCATATTTCATCGAGATAAGGAGTAACCCTTCTTGTTTACCCTCTCAGAAAGCATGTTGCCTAAAATACAACATATTTAGTTAAGCTCAAACCTTTTAGCTTGATCCATAAGAACTGTAGAAAAATATAAGATTATGAAAACTAAAAAGTGTTCTATCTTTCTTAAATGAGAGACAGGAATACTATTGAATATGAGGGTCCTCATGTATCTTAGGACATAATACCCATACACCCAAATCAGACTATTGTTTAGGGCATTGTGCAACAAGTACAAAAAAAAAAGAATTCATAAATATCATTTTTAATAATGTAGGTTTAATTAGTGGTAACTTAGTGTCATTAATTGTTTCATATACCTTGACATTCTTCCAAGTGACTTTTGGTGATTTTACAGTCTCAGTGATATTAGCCCATTCAAACCGAACCCTACAAATTTAAATTTCAAATGCATTATAGATAAATAACAAATTACTTATCTACACATAACACATGGAAAAGATAAATGCTTACTTACTTATAATTTCTATGGGGGTGGGACGGATGTACAATCCACAAGATTAAAAAGAGAAAGCATGCCCACTATGCAGCATCAAATGAGATCTACATAGACAGTCATATGAACTATAATGGAAGTTGACAATCCCTAAGTATAGAATAAGTTGGCAAGAAAATAAGATAATTAAAACTTACCTGCTATTGTAGGGAATCATTAAGCCCTATCCTTGAGAGTAGCGAAAGAAGCCTAGTAAAATATCTTGAACACTCCTCTCTATTGGTCATTGCTCCGCCACTCTAGAGATGATGCCAGGGTCAAGGAATTGGTAATGTGCACCCTCCCCCTCAAAAAATCCTTCTTGCATGATTCAAGAAGCTGCATAAATGAAATAATTATTACCTATACCATTAAAATATAATATGTAAATGTCAAATGATTTATAAGCAAGTATGTGCATATACTCCATGTAGGAGACAATGTACGGGTGCTAGAGTTGATCCCATAGGCAAACTCATAATAGGTCCTCTACCATAAGTGGCACTTCAACAATGTCCTTAGTAAGTACATCCTACTTGAGTCATACAGGATTGATGAGACCATCGATTAACCTTAGGGATCGAGGTGTGTTAAGTGGCACTTCCACACATTCCTTGAATGGCTGTTGTAAAAGATGTTAAAACTTTCAACTAAATAATATTAATCAATGAAGAGGATCTAATTTAAGATGAAAAAGAAAAAACCAAAGATATATACAAGTACCTATTCTATTGGTGCAACAGCAATAGGTGACAATGGAATGGTGGTTGACCTTAGTACCCCATGTTGTTGCTAATTAACCGTATATAGTTATTAAACAATTAAGTGAGGCCTTTAGCTAAAATATATTGATGAGGAAGGAAGTATGATAAGATACATACTGTGGACTCTATGAGAATGACTAATGCCTCTAGCCAAGTGACGTGATACGCAACTACTTGCCCAACAATTACAATATTTCCATTTCTAATTGTAATGGTAAGTAGGCATTAGCATTCAAAGCGATGGTAATGGACACCCGCTTAATATGTGGTGGCATACTAATTTCGTGTGCAATAGTTGATTCATGCTCATAGCATGAAACAATTGCCCCGATGTTTTCATGGAAATCTAAGGCCAACAAGCATTAATCCACCTACAAATCCAATATACAATAGAGAGGTTGAGAGAGAGAATTATTATAGAAGGACAATGAAAATTTCTAGTTTTGTCTATATATATACCTCTTGGTCAGGAATTTCCTTTTCAAGGGGCACTGGATGTCCTTCATTATCTTCTTCAGTTGGGGAATTGTTGCTTGCATTTGATGGAGGTATAGGGGAGCTGCAAGAATTATGGGCAGAGGATGGAGTAACAATCTTCAAACATCCCCCATGCAACTGACTAAATATATCAATCTTTATTTTTTCAACAAGCTTCTTATAGTCCTCCTCATAACTTGAACGTTAGGTAAATGTCCTTTACCAAAGAATTTAGAAGGAACAACACTGCCACCCATGCCCCTAACCCGACTAAGGTGGTCCTTATTATTGTCCATAGCCCTCTACAGGATGTCCTCATGGCAGCAATGCTCCTTAGAGTTCCTGTACTAGTGCTTTCTTTGTTAAGAATATCTTGTAAATTTTAATTAGAAAGACATGATCATGTTATCTAATTAATTGTATAAAGTTTACAAAAGGTACAACCACTTACTATGTGAGAAGAAATTTTCATAGTACTTTTATTTGAGAACTTATTGCTAGTACGGCCCATCAAATGCACCATCTTCTAGGGGATGGTGTATTCAATGGGTTCCATAGTCCTAGCTTTCTTTTGCTATCATGCAAAGACATTATAATTAGAGAACAACATGTATATAACTATAGTAGCATTACATTGAAAGGGATAAATTTTCACAAATGCTTACTTTGCGATCTTCTAAATGAGCATAACCCAACCTAGATAGGAGGTGTTACATATTTGTGTAATGCACCTTTCTTCCTCTTGCACTCTTTGCTTGTACATTTGTACATGCATGATCAAGTGAAATAATTTGATGTTTCATGTAATTAATTAAATCAAGCATCGTTTCTACACATACGTCAAATTCGAGAGAGGAGTGGTTTTGTACAAAGACATTCTAAACCTCCTGGTCAATGACGTCAGGGTAAATGGAAGGCACTGTATACAGTCATGGAAAATCGTTGACATTTGGAGCTATGTAATTGCATACAAGGTAGTTCTTCCATCAGCTCCATTGCTCACAAGCCCCTATAAAGCATGCATCTTCTACTCATCTGGCACGTCAAAGGCAGTTTGCAAATTGTACACATCAAATTACTGTATTTGAAAAATAAGGTAAGTTATAATGTAAATAATGCATGTACTTAATGTTTACAAATCTTCATCATTTCCCATATTGAATCTTTTGCTGGGAATGGCACATGTCTCCAATCCTCAAATTCGATAGGAACTATGCTTTTTACTGTAGAGGAAAGGAAGCTATTATAAGCAAGTGCACTCTCACCAATCTCTTGCTCTCTGCTATTATATTGGATAGTTTCTTTAATTCCCTTCGACTTTCTCTTAATAACCTTTTCCATTATTATTCACCCTCTGTCATTTCTTTTTAGAGTAGTGCTCATGTTGGCCTCTCATTCATGCTCTTCCTTTTGGTCATAATCTTCAGTTTGATGTTCTTCTCGCTCCATCATTTCTACAAAGAAGAACACAATGACATTAGAACAATGACATAAAAAGGCCTTATAATTCATTTAAAGAAACTGAATTGACATGACATATGTGGGAAAAAAATTGAAAGCAAATTAGATAAGAAATGCATAAAAATATAAACTTTCTAAAGAATAGATATTTCTAAAATTAAACATTCCTAAAACTAAACCTAGAAACTTATTTGCATGATTATAAGTAAAGCAATGTTAACTTGTACCATTCTAAGTGAATCAGGATATAAGTAAAGCAATATTAACTTGTATGAATATAGTCATCACATAGCACATCTATATACACATTCATTTGCACTCATATACACACGATTGAAAAAATATAGCCTTATGTAGGCAACTACAACTACCATTTGACAATTAGGAGATACATCTTAAAGTATTTACTAGTAATCCTGCATGTATGTCTTATTGCATCTTGTTCATGCCCATTTCTGAAAAAGCATTATAAGTCATTCTTATCAAAATCCCGAGTGTTATTTCTATAACAAACACAAGGATTATAAAATAGAATGAGTGCCTCATTCCTACTGAAAATCCAGGAAAGTTTCCTCTTTTTTTTAGGCATATGCTTATTTAACGCATGCGTGTGGAACACCTAATAGACAATACAAATAAATTTTCATTGTTTTCAAAACAAATGCACACAACTTATCACATCCCTGAACCTCTAGTCACAACCACATCACAATACATTCCAATAAATAAAAATAAGTCCACTACATCAAAGTAAATATACATATAGCTTCTCTAATAACTCATAAGTTAAATCCCAAGATGTGAGGCTCACTCTTCAAATATTGAAAATTCAAATATGTTAGATTGAACACATGCTCAAGTTAAAGTTGCATGTATGTCTTGTTGGGTCCTGTTCATACTCATTTTTAGACACACATTATATGCCATTCTTATCAAGGTGAACAAGCATGCACTTGGACCACCTATTGATTAGTTTTGAGAGTTTTAGGTAGGTTGGCAGATGTCTTTAGTCTACTTTAGGCTAAGTGTAACATACCCTGTAGTTGGGTTTATATTCCTCTAGGTATAGTATTATTTCACTCGTTTTCTTTAGCATATAGTGCTTTTAGCCTAATGGTGTAAAACTATTTACTAGTTCTCCTCATGAAGCTACCTTCAAGTAACTTTTCCTTAGGATTTGTATTGCTTAGTTAGCTAGGTCATGTCACCATTGTTTGCATTTTTCTTATGGCCAAACACCACCCAAATGGGGCATGATCATAGGCTTTGCACGAATTTGTGCTCCATGATAGTCCTCCACTTCTCTGACATTTGCACCTATTTTACCTCTTGAAAGATGGCTTACCTTATTCTTGATTTAAAACCAAAGCAGCTATCATTAACATGTCCATGTAGGCTTTCAATGGTTGGGATGCCCATTAACTCAGGTGGCATAAACTCAATGAGACTTTGACATGAAATCCATATACTCACTAGGTGAGTCTAAATTCCTTTGCTCTTTCTTTGGCCTTTGCCCCCTTTCTTCGGATCATTCTGGTGATGCTTATTCTTTTTTATTTATAGAATCTCCTCTCCTTGGCCACCTACATAGCAATCAATCTTTCAATTGCATTTGTGCCTCCTGTTTTACAACAACCTCTGGGTGATGGTCCACGTTCTGCAAAAAAGCATCACAAGAATAAGAAAAAAGCTAATAACGATCTGACACTCAGTAAATTTATTTATTCTTTTTTTTCATATTCCACATGATTCCTTTGTCTTGTGTGTAGTGGATTTCATTCTCTAAACTAGTTTTAGTCCATCTATATGCTTGAGAACTTAGTTTCCACCTATCCTTAAGCACACACATGCATCCATATCATCACCGGGCATATGTCCATTATCGAAAGGGTGACATGAGTCATCTATAGTGGTCTTTCTCACTAGTTGAGAAAATTACCAATGTCGGGCACTGGATACCATTCCACTCTCATAGTGGTCATAGGCTGTGAGGCCAATCCATACTACCCCTTAGCATAGGCCCAACAAGCACTTTAACATGTCAAAATCATGCATCCTAGGTATCATCATACCCAACAGTATGATTTCAACTTCAATAATATTTAAGTTATTAAAGCATTCCTTTTTATAACCTAGCCATTTTATTAGTCATTACAAAGTTTCCATAAATCCAATTTCATAATAGCAGTATTCTACTTGTAGAAACTTTCTAAAAATCTATATTTAGTGTGTATCTCAACTTGCTAATTTATCATGAAATCATATTCTTCCAATTGTGCAATATGTCATCATACATTCTTATAATCAAAACAAAGTATACTAACTTTCCAAATATATGAAGCACACAAAAATCACAAGTTACTAAATTCACATGATTTCCAAGATTGATAATGTTCACAACTAGCAAAAATCAATGGAAGTATGCATATTTACAAAAATTAGGCAAATCATGCTAAATCTCAATTGTTCATGCCAATTGAAGAGATAACACACATAATATAAAACACATATAAGATCAAATAATAGATCCAATACAAAACAAACATGCAAATGGAGTCTTATGTGAGGAATAGTAAATATCAACTTTCTTACTTAAAATAAAGATGAAGGTGGCCAGTGGTTAGGTGTGACTGGTGGTGTCAAAGGGAAAGCCAAGCCCTTTTGTGTAGTTGCCAATGGGAGATTAAGGTGATTGAGTGCAATTAGCTGGTGGTCGGGCTTGATTGGCCAGATCAGAGGTAAAGCCAGAGATTTTGTGCATTACCAGTGGGAGATAGTGGTGATCGAGCATGATTGGTGGTGTCAGAGGGAAAGCTAGTGGATTTTTCACATTGTTAGTGGGAGATAGTAGTTATCGAGTCTGATTGGCTAGTGGTTGGGCATGATTGGCTAGATTAGATGGAAAGCCAAGGGCTTTAGCGCATTGTCAATGGGAGATTAGGGTGCATGGAGGCCCATTGTGGGTGGCCTAGAAGATGGGGAAGAAGATGGAACTGAAGATCAGAGGGATGGAGTGGTCGATTGGGTTTTAGGTGATCAGCTTTTAGGTTATAAAGAGAGATAGTGCTAAAATAAAAATGGTCCCCTTGTTTTAAGCTTTTCTTTTCTTTTCTTTTTCTAAAATATCCTCCATATTCAAAACATCATAACTTCTTTGTTTGAACTCTATTTCTTGCAAATTTATTGTCATTGGAATTTTCTCAACATGTACATTCCAAATATTAAGGTTTTAATTGTAAAGTAAGTATCTTTCAAAAGGTCAATTATGCAAAACTCAAAATGCAAAATTCCTAATTCACATGTCATTCAAAATAAAATTGAAAATTTATATGGAATGGAATTTAGAAGTTGGGGTTGTTACAATATCTATTTGGATTGTTTCATCAATGATTATTAGTAGGGAGTGATAAGAAATGTGAGATCAATATGAAAACAAAAGAAAAAATCTATGATGTTCATAGATTAAAGCTTACTTGACACTGATTTCACTTTATTTAAAAGTTTTGTAAGTTGTTACTTAAAAATCAAAGATGTTACATAATGATCTGTGTAAATTTGGTAGATCATTTTTGCTGGTAAATTTGATTGTACATAAACATGTCGAGTGTAAATGACTTTAAAAGTGGACACTTTTAAAGTCATTTACTCTTAAACGACTTTAAAAGTAACATCTTTTAAAGTGTTTATACTAAACAACTTTATAAATTATTTTTAATTCAAAAAATGTATACCACTACTTCATGTTCACATCTCTTCGTGGGAAAGATAATCCCACACTGAATTTGATCACATAGTTAGGTTGCTAATGGTCATTCATAAGATTTCTTAAAGATTGAACTTCTTAATTACAAATGACTATATGCATTTGATTGACACTAAGATTCCAAAGCTTACATATGCAACAAAATATTATAGAAACATTCCTATAGAACTAATGAAATGTGACAACTAAATAAGGACAAAAATTCTAATAATAAAATAACTTAAAGCAAGGTAAGATGATTAAATTATTTGGTGGGAAGTGTGTGTGTGCGTTAGCTTGAATTTCCCTATCCATTTCATGAGGTGGGAAGTGTGTGTGTGTGTGTGTGTGTGTGAGAGAGAGAGAGAGAGAGAGAGAGAGAGAGAGAGAGAGAGAGAGAGAGAGAGAGAGAGAGAGAGAGAGATCGAGCATAGTTCTTAAATTAAAGTTTACTTGACATCGATTGCAAATAATTCAAAACTTTTGTAAATTGTTATTTAAAAAATCAAAGATGTTACATAATCATTAGTGTAAATTTGGTAGATTGTTTTTTGTGCTAAATTTGAATGTACAGAAAGAAGTCATTTAGTGTAAACACCTTTAAAAGTGGACACTTTAAAAGTTGTTTATTTTTAAATGACTTTAAAAGTAACATCTTTTAAAGTCATTTATACTACATGACTTTATAAATTATTTTTAATTCAAAATATATATAGCTTTTATGTTAGTACTTTACAATACCTAACAATTAATATACAATGAAACCAATTTTTTATGATAGTCAACATTGAATCATGCATTCTTTACACACACACACACACACACACACACACACACACACACACACACACACACATATTGCAACTAGCTAATACATTCCACATACCCCCAACTACATATGGTTTTCAAATCCAAGCACCCTCCTCACCATTCTCATGCCCATAATCCTCATTCCCTCCAAGTACTACTTTGATTGATGGAATTATTTTGGTAACAGAAGGGTAATTTATTTCAGTATCTCATAGATCATCTTCATCATAAAAAACCCTAGATAGGATGATAAAATAGTTGACCATCTCATATCACGTTCATCTATTACGTAAAATACTTGTTTTTCTTGAGATGCCAAAATAAATTGATCATTTTTATAGCTGATCCTATTGAGGTCAACCAATGTCAATCCAAGGGCATCAATTTGGATGTTGTCTTTTTTATGTTCCACCCAATCACACTTAAACACAACCACATTTTTGAAAGTATAATCTAAAGCCCAAAACTCTCTTATAACCTCACATTAAATATCATCTGCCACTATTGACCTGTTATACTTTAAACTGGAAAAGAACGTAGCATTGGCAACTAAGCTAACTCCACTATTTTGTTGCACTCTTGAGTTGTCACAGTCTTTCATGCAAAACCAATAACCATTGATAGCATATCCAGCATATTTTATTACTTGTAGTCCTGGTCCCATCACCATCTAGCCCAAGGTTTCTCATATAATGTTGCCTGCTATTTCTCGCTGATTTTGAATCTGTGTATATTTGTATTGAGTAAGCTAAAGTAATATTATATATACATATGTACAGAATGTAGTTTTTTAATTAATATTAAGTGAGAATTCTTTCAGTTTAAGTTCATACACAGGCAATTATTGTTAGTGCAACACTACTCAAATTGTAACCACTACTATTTCTTTACGTTACTTGGATTCTTTTCCTTGAGTACATCTATATGTTCACTGTGTAAGTACACATAAATTGAAAGAGTAGCAAAGAAAATGTAGCCATGAACAATTATATTTTACTTAAGTGCATGCATGGTCAACATACTCATTGTATGATTAGAGTTCATCAACATTTTACAACACATAAAGATGCAACTAGTCCCATTCTTTATAGTCAACGATCAAGACATGACCACTCGATAGAGGATCACCAACCTTGGGATCATGAAATGCAATTGATTGTTTCTTTCTTAGGATTTCAATAGCATCCACTCCTACTAAGTACTCTGTGAAAAAATCCACTACTTCATCTGCAATATAACATTTGGCTATACAACCCTTTGGCTAGTTGTGATTATGTTCATACCCTTTTAAAATTTTCATGTACCTCCCAAAAATGAGTAGATCCATTGTAAGTAAATTGGCCCATAGAGCCTGACCTCATCAATGAGGTGCACTGTTAAGTGTACCACGATGTCAAAGAAGGATGGTGGGAAGATTTCTTAAGCTCACATAAAGTTGCCACTAGATGACCTTGAAATTCATGTAATTTTGAAATATGCACTACCTTCTTGCACAAAGAATTATAGAAGTAGTAGAATTTTGTAATAGCTCTACTATGTTTGTTCTATAGCGCCGAAAGTATTGCTATAAGCTATAATTGTTGCATTAATACATGGCAATCGTGGGACTTCATCCCCAACAATTTCAGCTCTTCCATGGAAACAATGCTTTTAATGTTTGAAGAGTAATTTTTTGGGACTTTCAACTTGAATAGGGCTTTACACATTATTCCCTTCTCCTGGCTACCGAGTGTATAATTTTCCTAGGCAGGTATGTTCCACAACTGGCCCTATCATATGGGTGCAACCTCCTCTTCAAACCAATGGTCATAAGATCCATTCGAGTTGCAAGTCCATCCCTTCTTTTTCCTCAGATATTAAGCAAGGTACTGGTCTTTGCGTAACCATCTTCTGTGCCTAAGGAATGCTATTTTCCTATTATGTTTAAGTAGTATAGCACATGTTTGATCACTATAGATACTATAACCATTATATGCCTTCACAGTGCATCCAAACAAATTATTGTGTACAGCAAAGTCACTAATTGTCCACAACAGTGTAACCTTTATGGTGAATGACTCTTTCCTATATGCATCATATGCTTCAACTCCTACATCCTATAATGTCTCAAGATCATCGATCAAGGGAGATAAGTACACTTCAATGTCATTCCCTAGTTGCTTTGAACCCAATATCAACATAATTAGCATCATGAACTTCCTCTTCATGTATAGAGATAGTGGGAGGTTGTAACAAACTAATATAACAAGCCAACAACTATACTTGCTACTCATAAAACCATGAGGATTAATCCCATATGAAAATAATGCAAGTTGTGGGTTTCTAGGTTCTTAACCAAAATTAGGGCACATGAAGTCCACTAGCTTCCATGTTGGGCTATTTGTTGGATGGCATGAAAAGCTATATGCCACTCTGTCCTTGGCATGCGACACTAATTTATTCATTGTTTCTGTTATATGGAACATTCTTTTGAACCGCAGACTAGGGGGAAGTACTAAGAACCTTTGTAGGAATGGCTATAACTATCTTAGTTGAATTATTCTTTAACTTTCATCTTGGCTCTCCACAAGTTGGGCATGTAGTTTTATCCTTGTACTCCTTACACAAGAAGCAATCATTAGGACACACATGTATCTTCTCATAATTAAACCTTAGTGCAACTAGGGTTTTCTTTGTCTCCCATGTAGACCTCGCTAGTTTATTATCCTTTGGTAGCATCTTACCCACTACTTTTAAGACTTTTATAAAACCCTAATCTAAAAAACCAAATCTTGATTTTATGTTGTAAAGTTCTACCACTACAGATAGCTTGGCATAATCTTTACACTCAGGGTACAATGACTCATCAGCTTTCTCTAATATAGTATGAAATTATTTAGGGTCATCTTGGAAGTCATCATATGCATCTTAAAGCATTAGTATAGTTATTATGTCTCCAACACTTCCTACAGTGTCCTAATCATATCTTTTAGGACTTGTTGAGGACCTATGTGGAAGTTCTTCGCCATGCCAAATCCATGGGTGGTAGCTTTCATCGATTTCATTGAAGCACAAGTGTTCCCTCAGCACCCCTACAATTACTTTTTTCAAGTTTCCAAATTTTGAGCATGGACAATGCATGCGATTACGATCAACACCTCCCCTAAGTGTGAACTTTGTGAAACTTTCTGTTCCCTCCTCATATTCTTTTGGTGTGCTCCTCTTAGTCATCCAGGCATATTTTCCCATTATCACAAGAAATTGAAGCAAATCTACGTGGAGACTTCTTAGACATGAAAAGATTAGTTAGGAATTTTACCAAACATTAGTTATACAATAATTAGAAGTATTTGAAATAACCACATTTCATGGAAATGTTCAATTAAAAATGAAAAAAATAGAAAAATATGATAGACACATTCAACAATGAAATTAACTTTAAAAAGAAAAAATTCTAACCCATTACCTTTTAAAAAATATTCAAGTATTCATAATACATATGAGACAAACAAAGAGATACTAACCAACACTCAAAAATCCATATTGACACTCAATTGGTGGATGTAGTTCCAATTCACAGGTAGGATTTGGTTCAGAGTAGTGAAACAAAAATCTAACTTAATTTTTATGCATAGATCATAAACACAGATTGAAAAGGCACAATGGAAGTCAAGGAAATAATTCTTAAAATAGATGGACAATTGAAGTCATTTGATATAAATGAATTTAAAAGTTCATACTTTTAAAACCCCTTTATAGTTAAATGACTTTAAAATTATGCACTTTTAAAGTCGTTTATATTAGAGGACTTTAAAATATTTAAAATTTTCACATTAAAATTATATTTATTTATTTTTTGTACATTACAATACCTTACATAAATACACATTGAAATCGATTTTACAAACATAAACACATATAACATATATATATATTTACATAAACAAACCCATCAATAAGGAAATCAAATTATTCTTTTATTACATCTAATGTTACATATATCAAATGTTACATATTATTTGATCTTATTAATATAAGATCAAAGAGCTAATATGCTCTTTTTCATCAAAATCTGGCCTAGTATAAGTGGCACCCATTCTATGGAGAGAGAGTGTGTGGTTCAATTTTCTCAGCCAAATGTTGATTGTATAACCACTACTCTCCATTAAACCCTAATTTTGTGGGAGAACCACAAATCGTAATGTTATCCCTTTCTCCGATCGTGAGGTTAGAGAGAGAATTAGTTGTCATTTGCAATGAAATCATACGATTTTCTCAAAATTAGGACATTCTATTAGACTTCCTAACCCCATCATTTGTAGTGAGAAAGCATACAAGATCTACAAAATGAAAATAGACAAAGCTAGTAATAAGAAAGAAATTTGTGATAAAACAAGTAATGTTTTACCTACAATTTTTTTCATAATACAAACATTCAAAATGAAAAGCAAGAAGGGAAAAAGAGAGAAGCATTTGGACCAAGGAGGAAGCCATTATGCCACCTGTGAGAAGAAGAGGATACAAGAAAAAATGATATGTGGTCAGCTATTTATAAATGAACATAGACTTTAGAAGTCATTTTATACTAAGTGACTTTAAAAAACATATACTTTTGAAGTCATTTGGTAAAAAATGACTTCAAAAGTAATGCAAGAAACGACTTTTGAAGTTGTTTAATGAATCTTTAAAAGTCATTTATTTCTAAATGACTTCAAAAGTTATTGACATTTGAAGTCATTTAGAGTCAAACAACTTTAAAAGTCCATTCCCATGTATGATTAAATGACTTCAAAAGTTTTTAACATCTGAAGTTGCTTAGAGTCAAATGACTTTAAAAGTTCATTCCAGCATAATATCATCTTCCCACCAAATTTATTGGCATACTTTTGAGGTCAGTTATGATAAACAACTTCAAAAGTCGTTGACCTTTAAAGTCACCTAGGTCTAAATGACTTTAAAAGTGATCAACTTTTGAAGTTGTTTAATGGTAAAGGACATCAAATGTCCTTCCCACGAAAATTTTCCTCTTCACCCCAGTTTTTTAAAGTTGTTTATAGTTAAATGACTTCTTAAGTCTATATTTTTAAAGTTGTCTATTTCTAAGTGGCTTGTAAAATATTTACAAAGTCGGTTGTTAAATAAACGACTTCTTTATGCCGACTTTAAAAGCCTCGGGTGTTGTAGTGTAACTAGGGAACCCAAAGCCAATGCCTAAATATCATTAGTCCAAAGGTGTGATCAAGGTCCATGATTGCTTTAAGGAAAGATCATGGGTCCAAGGAAACATTGGGAAGAGCTATGGTGCTTGAAATGGGACCATGTAGGAGTCATGCATTTACACCACCTTTGCATGAGAGCCATTCAAGTCATGTTCACCATATACACCATGAAAGAAGGTGATAAGCTAAGGAGTGAAGCTATACCAATAAACCATGGGTATGAAATATGAACCCAATCTAAGTGAGCCCTCAAAGCAAGCCATTGAAGCCACTTAAACCAAGCCACATGGAAGGCTATGATTGGAGGAGAATTTAAAGCAATTATCCATGCTAAAATTGGGAAGATAATTAGAGGATTTTTATGTGAAATTCCAATTCGGTGTGCATGTAAGAGGACCCACTAGAAGACCTCACTTCTATTTCCTTCTCCCATCTATTTCCCTTCTTTTTCTCTCTCTCCACCTCAATTCACATCCATCCCACATTTCCTATAAGCAGGAGATGCAGTCAATTAAGAAGTAGGAGCCTCCCAGTTTCCTAAAATCGTCCCACCTTCCTAGAGTGTCACTTAGTCCAGCCAACCATCCATTTCAATTTTCCATGTCACCTCTTTCTCCTTATCTCTTTCCCTCTCTCTCCGTCCTTATCTCCCTCTCTTTCTAACTCTTTAGTCCCTCTACGATTTTAACAAAGTGTGAGATGCACCCCCCTAAAAAGGAGGCTCCTCCTACCTTGTTGCAACCTTGTCCCCCTCTTAGGTGTGTTCTTAGTTGTCCTAGATTATCCAATCCTTCCTTGTAACCTCACTTCTCCCTAGGGGTTCTTTTAGATAGGGATCACCACTTATAAAAATTAAGGGAGGAGTTGGTGAATGCCCCATCCTAAGAAAGAGGCGTCTCCACCCTTCTTCCCTTCCTTTTTTCTCCAACTATTTTACCATGGTCTCAGCCCTCTTCTCCAGCCCTTCCATTCCTCTTTCCTTCAGTGTTTTCTCTCTTGAAGTATTCTTATCTTGAGGTTAGTTGTCTCTTCATTGATTGCTTGCTCTCCTTTAAGTTTGTTGCCTTTGATCTTTAAGTTTATGCTTTGTTTCTTTTCATTTGATTATTTTCTTTTGTTTCACACTATAGATCCTTGAATATAAGAACTATAACTCTCTTGTAGTGATAGTCAAGAGAGTAAATCCTTCAGATCAAGTCCCTTGCCTTTGAATCTCTCTTAAGTTCTTGGCTGCCTCTTGCTTTCATGCCATGCTTTCCCACCTTTATCTTCCTAGGGTTACATGCATGCTTAAGATTTGAGTGTGATGGATTGTTAATTGTATCTTGGAGCATTGAGTGTTGTGCACACTACTTGGTGTGGGGGCAACATGCCTGTACTTAACTTTCCATTAGTAAAAGTTGAAGTGTTTCATGCATGAAGTTATGCTTACATGTTAATTGCTCACAATTTATGGATGTTTTATGTGGTCTAAAATTAGTTTTACGTTACTGTTAGATGTGTTTATGTGCTTAGATTCCATGTGTTCTATTTACATTAAGGCTGCATGTAGTAATCTCATAAACCACACTAAGAAGTCATGCGTACAAACCGATGGTCCATGACATGCTTTTGAGGTGGTTTTCCCTTAGGAAGTTTGTTTGATTATAATTATAATTACATGCTTTGAGTCTTTCATGCATGCATTCCATGTTGAATTAGTTTACAGCTTAGTTTGTGGATATTTTCATGTCCATCCATGTCTTACATAAAGTGCATTCCACTCAAAATCATGTGCACAACTCTAAGGGCCATGCACATGGTTTTGATGATTATCCCTTTAGATCACTTGTTTATTCCATGTTCATTCATTGCTTAGAAGTTTATGCATTAGTCTAGGATAACTTTTGCATTCCATTCTAATGTAGTTTCATGCATTACATACTTTTTTTGCCCATTCCTTTCTCTCATGCATATCATTTTGATCATTTTTCCTTAGTTTTTCTATGTGAGTTGTTTAGTCTTAGTGTTATTTCATTGCTAATTATGTTTTGGTATCTATAGATTAGTTTGAGTAAGTTACTAATTTAGTTTTTAGCAAGTTCCAAATTTTGAAAGTTTCCAATTCCATGCATTTTTAAGTTTTCATGTTAGTTTAATGCCGTAGTCTAGGTTAAAACCACTTTCTTTGGCTAGGTTAGATTATTTAAATAAGGATCCACTAATCACACAACCCACTCAAATCCTCATGGAATTCACCTCCATCATGTGCCTATACTATAATTGATTCGTGCACTGACAAGTTAATTTAAACATCACAACAAGTTTGTGGTGTCGTTGCTGGGGAATCACAATGGAATTGTGTAGTGGATCTTAACTTAGAATATTTACCTGTAGTCTAGGTTTAGGGTTTATTAGTATGATGACCTGGGTTTTTAAAACACATTTTCATAAATATTTGCAAAGGTAGGGCCCTAATTTTGCAAATTTTTAAAATAAAAATAGCAGAATCATATTTTCTTTGAAATTTATTTGTCAGAAGCTCGAGTGCCACCTCAAATTACTTATCATACATAGATTTTTGTAAAAAATAAAATGTCCATTGAATATCAAGAGAAATACTTTTATTAAAATCAGGATCAATCTAGTGGTTCGCATACACAGCCTTGGTAGTCATTAAATACCTTGTCCAAATATTACAATCCAAATTTCAAAATAATCAATACAATCATCCTCAAAGTAAATACCTTGAGTAGTAGTTTGGTGATGATTATCCTCATATCTTGAGCTTCTAATCTTCCTTAATGGTATCTAAGATATTGTAAAAATTCAAACATTTATAATATCTCAACATGCTATGCTTGGTAGGGGATTTAAGAAATATAATCAATATATCTCAAAATCAACAGTTCTTTATATCCATGATATACATCAATTTATACAATTGGATAATCATTTTATCCTTCACTCATCATATGAATTACATGTATATATTATATATAAATAAAACCACTAAAAATTGTGAATATAGTTAATATCATCAATAATATTTTATTTTCAAACTAATTTCAATATTAACACTAGGTGTTAATATATAATCATACCGTATTGGGAACCATCCTCCTATATAACATTGGTAATAACTTTTACTGGGCATCTCATCATGCCATAATCAATTGCATCATAATGCAAAATAATCTCAAGGACTACCATGCTTGCATTCTCAATCCGTTTAGTGTGCCCATATAAATGCTCAATACTCCACTGATACCACAGTGGAAAATACAGATCCATGTTAGTGTGGAGGGAACCATGGCTATCACAATGGCAGCCTTCCCATAATTGCCTCACCCAACATTTTTCCTCTCTTTGGGCATGGTATTATCATCATAATCAGTTTCAGAGAGCAAGTGGCCAAACCCTCATAACTCTCCTAGCATTGGCATCCCCAAGCATAAGCCTATCTTAAAAGAAAATTACAAGCCTCCATGCTTGTATGGAAAATAATATTTCATACTTACAGACTATGTTTGGTTATAATTGGACATGCCTATAACTTCTATCCTTAAGATTTGGAGGTCCAACTTATGTAGTTCAAATCTTCTCATTCCACCCATTAAATAATATCATAATTACTTAATCAATCACTTTGTATTCATTTCACCATCATTTGTTGATTCATAAACAATTCTAAGGCAATTATAATTAATCTATAGTTATCAGGATAAGATCATGTATAAAATACATGTATCTTATATATTGAATATATTCCTAAGGTCCACCTACCTTTACTTTCAACAATCCATCTTCTCATTGATCTTGATCATCATATACTTCATGTATCTGTCAAATGATATATATACAGTCATTCCTCAACTCATTTATACTTCTTAGTTGTTCTTTTGATCATCCTTACATAAGATGTTTTGGATCTTTTTCCTTAGATCATATTGATCAAGGCTCTAATCTATTGATCTACATTTAAATCTAACATCTATACAAAATCAAACATTTAATCTAAATTATAATTATGTTTATTGTTCTTGATCATTCAAGATCTCATTATGAATCTTGTTTGATCATCCTTATTCTCCTTACAATTTTTATTAGGATTAGATAAATTGCTATCTTTTATGTTCTTATTATTATTATTCAACCAGTTAATGTCTTATTGGTTGAAGAAATTTTATTTCTTTCCTAATACTAGATAGCCTCACAAATGTCACAAAAGGTGGGGGAAGAGCGAAACTCTATTAAAGAACCCCCTTAACCACCTTATTCAGCATTTACTGGGGGTAACCTTAGCTCAACCTTCATAAGGTTCCTACGAGTATTAAACCCTAAGTACTCTTGCTATTTGATTTTAATTAAATCCATGAACATTTAAAATGTCATTCATGGGATTTATTATTCTCCTAAATTGGGCCAAGGAAATGATATTTCTTATATTGTCCTGCTAACTATAGCCCTTACTATAATTAAGTCCATGTCCATATTCATTGTAAATGTTCATCAATATCTATTTTCATTTAATTACATTTTTCATGTAATTTACGTAACATGAACATTAAAGCGTAAATAAATAAATCTAACAATTAAATCTACTAAACAAATAAAAGAACATTTATAATGGAATATAATAACTCACATGCTCATTTGAATTTATCTTATTTGTCCATTTTGATCCCATGATCATATTTTGATCATTTTTCATCCCACTAAGGGTTTAGATATTGATCTTTCATTTTTATTTAAATCTATCACATTCTCTTAATGTGATATCATCATTAGATCATTGATGCATCTCATCATATGATCTAATCTTTCTTAATCCAACCAATTCAGAAGATTTTAAGCTATTTTATCAAAATTAAGGGCATAGATCTCCATCTATCCCAAATTAGCCATATCTGGCCATTCATTTCTTATGATCTTATCATTAGATCATCATCCATACTGATTCATAGTTTATGATCATTCTTGATCAATCTGATCAAGGAGATTATTATGTATTTTCAAGGATTTTGTTATTTCCAATCTTGATTAGTTACATCCAATCCATTTATTCAAGTTATTACAACATTACATCACTATTGGATTAGAAATTTAAGGTCTGATCATATTCCATCTTTAAGATCAAGTAGTCATATGGTTATTTTTATGATTTTTTCATCAATTAAGGACAAATTTTTTAATTTATTCTAAAGCAGTCTCATCCAACTCATGATCTCAAGTTACCTTATCATGATATTACTAATGGATCCGAAATGCAAGGTTTAATCATGCTAGATTTGACTGATCTTGGGAATTAGTACCACTTTTTGTGATTTATAGAATTTTACAGTGAATAAAACTAAAATTTTATGTTTCGATTAGATTCTACTATTCACTAGTAATCTAGATCTTCTTTTCAATCTTGATTTGGAGTTAAAACGAGCTATGACTGAAGTTTTAAGCTTCAAATCTATTTTGACGGTCCAAATTTGATCTAACTGTCAGAACACGACAAAACGGGGCGCTTGATGTCTTCATGGCTGGGACAAAGGCAGAGACCACCTGCATCACATGCACGGTGCATGCAAAGACGCTCCCATAGGGAATGTCCTTGCACTGTGTCATGGTCCTTGACTTTGACGCAGATTGGTGCCATCTGACCCGATCAATTGATCTCGACTGTCCATTCTCTTTTAGTCTAGATTTATGACTAAGATCAAATAAAAAAAATTTGTGATCTCCTATCCTAGGGTTTTGAGACCCTCTAAATCCATCCAATGGTTTAGAATTCACAAATAATGTGGTTTCACCAAAGTTTTCAAGCTAGATCACCGGTACTGGATTCACTAGAGAAATCTAGCCAAAAATCCAATCTGGTGATCTTCATGCTCTAAAAACTACAAGAATAGATAGTGGAGGATGAGGGGCACCTGCCTGAATTGTCCAAAATTGAAGAATATAGCCCGAAAAGAGAGATCCATGCCAAAAAATCTAAGGTCGCCAGAGTTACTGTGTTTTTGGTGATTTCACCAATTAATTCTCCTCCAATCATTGTGAACTCATAGGGCCTTTGAATATGGAGATGATCCAAACAAAATTAACGGTTTAGATCTCTGTTTAAAGGCTAAAAATGGACATCTAATTGAAAACAATACCTAAGGTGAAACCCTAGGCCCGTCGGAGATGACGCATCTCTAGATGCGCTTGGGTGTGTCCATAGACGTGCTCTGTAGCTATAAAGGGAGTAGGAGAGAGAAAAGAAAGAAAAGGAGAAAGAGGAGGAAAGAGAGAGGGAGAGAGTGGAAGCTTGGGAATTTTGTGTGAATGTTAGGGGAGGTATTTATAGGCTCATTTTAATTAAATTCTTAATTATTTTTCATTTTAAATGACTTTTCAACTTTTCTTATTTAATTCAAAAGAGATTCCTCATCATGTTTATTCTTTATCACAAATATTCTCTGAGCTGGCTATCCACCAGCTCACCTATCTTTTGTGAACCCCACTCAAAAGTGAAATGACCATTTTACCCCTATGGGTAAATGTAAATTCATAAAATTAAGAAAAATAGGAATTTCTCACGCAAGCTTAGATTTTAGCGTGCTTATAGTCATTCTAATTGGTTTCTTGAGTATGATTCCAAATATCTATGTTTTAAGACTTGATTCTTTTTTTAAAAATTAATATTATATTAAATATAATATTCCACCTCGATTTTTGTAAAAATTCCATTTAATTCCAAAAAATTCCAAAAAATACGGGTTATCACAATTAGTTTGGGATTTTCATAATTTTTTGCATTTATTACTATTTCCTCATATTGACTTCTTCTTCTTTTTTTCTGTGTGAGGGAAATTGAAAAAGGAGTAGTAGCTATCTTGTGGACCAAAGGTTCATCAGCTTATATTAGGGTTTTACTACTTTCTTAGATTAGGGTTTGAGTGAAATTTGTAGTGACGCTTATTTAATTTGTATTTTATTTAATTTTTAAATGAGTTGTAATAGTACAAGGCAAGTGTGGGGCATGGTGGCCTATACTTGATCATCCTCAAAACCCTTATTGTAAGCAATTTGCAATCCATTTTAATTTTTTAGTAGAACTGCATCTAGTATAATTGCATTTGAATGGTAGTGTAACTCAAATACAATAGGATCATTCATGATAATTGTTACTTAATATTTAGAACTATTACATTGTAAGCACCAATTTAACAAAGGTTGGCCTGAGCTTGGTTATAACCACAACATAGGTTGCATGGTTATAGTGTCCTATCTGTTAAGGTGTTTAACTCTTTGTTAAATAGCATATAGGTAGGCATTATATTACTTTTTGTACTGAATTACATAATTGCTTGATGTGAGAATGTATCACATTGATAGTAAGGGCCACACATGAACCTTCATAAGATAAGGATTGGATTTCATCACTAGATCCTTGGCCCACCTAGGTAATTAAATCAAATTCCCTGTATATTTACGAGCCCTACACTTGCATGCAATTTAAAATAAAGTTAAAAGAGACCTTGGGTTTCAAGCTTGTAGGAATCATTTAGAAGGGATAGATGTATTGTCACTCTAGTGGTTTCTAAGCATTATGGTTATATAAAATCTAAGTTATTTTTCCATACCTTTTGTTGATATTAGTTGGGGTCTAAATGCCTCGTGACATGAGGATTATATTAACTACTTTAGAGCAAAACCCAATTGGCAAGCAATAATTGAGCTTCGATAAGAGAAGGAGCGGTCTAGATTTAGTTCTAAATGCTACCACCCTACACATTATCAAAGATCATCTATCTTGTTAGCAAGCTATTAGGATTGGTTATGCATCATTTTGCTTAGGACTAGCATTTAGGTTGCATCATATAGTTATGTTTTTCACAAAAAAAAAAGAGACTACTCTTTTGTTTATACAATGATTTGCTTCCTTGTGTATAAAGTTGAGAACCAAGGCCTATTAAGAAGTGGATAGAGTTAATATATTAGATACATCAATGAATAGGATAGATAATATGGAAAGTCAATTGCTTAGGATAATAGCTTTTAGGCAAGCTGCTAATAGCCTCAGTACCATAATGACTATGCCTATTCTGAACTGCAATATTCTATTTCTTCATAACCATTAATGTAATGACTCTAATTTTGTAACATTAAAATCCCAAGTTAGCAATGAAAAGTTCACTTTTTGGAAATAAGGGTATTTTGGTCATTTCACTATTCACCTTGACTGAACCCAGAAATTTTATCCTGAAAATGATACCATTAGGTGCGTCTTAGAAAAAGGAATCCAATAAGACCAAAATCACCCAAAACGGAGTTAAAATGAGCAAGTTATGGCCCTTTGAAGTTCAGGGGCAAAAATGTAATTTTTATAAAAAATGGATTTAGCCTGCAAAACAAAGGGGCCCATTTGGATATGAGCACCCTTCATCTTCAACCTCCTAGAGGGTTCTAAAACGGCGATGATTGGAGGAGAAATCACTGCCATTCTAGAGGTTTCTCCACCGCCATTCAAAGGCAATGAGAGCCCCCTCCAGAACCCTCTCATAGCTCTATAAATAGAGTTCATGGGCGCCTCTAATGGCAGCTCAAAAGGTTGAAGAAAACCCATTGTGGAGGAGTGACCTAAAAGGAAAACAAGGAGAAAAACCCAGCAACGAGCCAGGTATGCCCAAGATCCCCCAAAACCCATCTTCACAGTAGTTCTAAGATCAATTTCCCTAGGTTTTTGCATAAAAAACCATGCAAAATGGAGCCCTGGAGAGCCACCAAGGACCCAAGGACATCCCCTGGGCTGCACGGGTTTGATAGGGTTGAACCAGGGTGTCCTGAGGATGCCCTGGTCCCCCAGATGATGAAACGTTCCAGTCGGAACGTAACACGTCGGCGCGTTTGGAAGAAACCAAACAAGCGTGTCCGGGGACGTGCCTACAAAAGAGAGAGACGGTGGGAAAACCCGGCACGTCTGCAGACGCGCCCACTGAGGTGCACGCTGCAGACGCGCAATGCGCTAGCAGTTTGGGATTTTCCTCTCCTTTAGAAAAGGCAGGCGCATGCCGCTGACGCGCAGCGCCCTAGCATTCCGTCTTTTCACTCTTGAGACCCTTATGTACGTGTGACACCAAAACGCTTATAACTTGAGATCTAGAGCTCCGATTGAGGCGCTGCAAAAGGCGTTGTGTCCATATCGACGACGCGGACATACCCAAAGTATAAAATCCGTTATCAAGGCCCAATCAAAGGTGGGCATGAACCTTAGAATAGGATGGTGGCGTGTGGCTGCTAGACCTTTGGAAAACTGAAGATACCAAGGCCCAATTAGGACCTTAGTGTGACGACCCAGGTTTTTGAAAACATGATTTGTAAAGTATTTTGAAAGGCAGGGCCCTTAAGAGTGTAAAATTTTTTCACAAAACAAAGCAGCGGAAATTTTTTTCTTTAGAACTTGTTTTGAAAACCCAAGTCACCACTTCATACATAACATAAGTACAATTTGTGTACAAAATAAAATTCCATTGAAGGAATATACTTTTATTAAAACTTCAGGATCCATCTAGTGGTTCACAATATAGCCAAATCTAGTACAATACTTGTCCAAATTACATAATCCAAAACTCAAGCTCACCATACAATAAAACTCTCAACAAAGAAAAATACATGTCTTCAAGGGTATACCTTGAAGATTATTCTCTTCAAGTCTTCTATAGTCTTCAGCTCCTAACTCTCCTTCCCTGGATCTGAGATATTGCAACAAGTACAATATCTCAGCAAGCAATTCTTGGTAGGGGATTCAAGAAACATAATAATTGACAATGTAATTCCAATACTTCATAATCTCATTATCCTTAAACATACTCTTTACTTTGTAAGTTATGTATATCTATATACATACATACCCTTCATGGGTAAACCAGTTAAATTTGTGAAAATAGTCAAATATCATTCCCAACTAAGCTGATTATGTGGCGACCTATAATAGGCAATATTTGTCCGAACTCAGAATCGAGCGTACTTAGTGGCGTTGGAATCGTATTTCTAAGTACTTCATGAATATTGAGGTCTTATTTCTTGGATATGGGATATGGGTAAAATTACCAATTTACCCCCAAATGGAAAAATTAAGGAATTTTCATTTTAACTCAGAATTGAACGTACTTAATGTTGTTACGATCAGTTTTCCAAGTACATCCATAATTTCTATTTTTTAATTTATAATATAATCTCTATCAAAAGAGAATTTTCAATAACCTAATATTCCAGCCCAGAATTTCTAAAAATTCAAACTTTCTTAATTTTCCTTAATATTTTACAAAAATTCGGGGTCATTACAGATTAATTCTCTTCATTTTGAGAATTTAGTATTACAGCTAGTCTCATACTGGGAATTTCCCTTCTTGGGAAACATTGGTAATATACAATTACCTAGCATTTCATTATGCTATAATATAAGGCATTTCACTATGCATGTTCCCATATGCATCATAGTGCAAAATAATCAGAAAGGTTGTTATCTTTAGCCTCGATCCGTACTAGCGCGCTCGGATAACTGCCCTGTTCACCACTGATACCATGGTGGAAAATATTATGTCATTGCCCGTATGGGGGGGCAAGACTTTCACAGTGGTGGCCTTCCCATAATTGCCACCACCCGACTTTTAGCCTCTTATTGGGCAAGGTATCATCATATCATCAAATTTCAAGGAACGGGTGGCCAAACCCTCATAACTCCTCTAGCAATAGCATCCCTTAGGCTCATGCCTATTAAAACAAACTCACAAGCCTCCAAGCTTGTATGTAAAATAGATTTCATATATATCAGACCATATGTCTGTTTACTTAGGGCTGAAATATTTTCTAGTTCCCTATTCACTTATAGTTTAGTCCTTAACCATCTTATAGGTGTTTGGTTGGATCATAAGGTTTTCAAGAGATTTACTACAAGTATTATCATTACTCTTGTCAACATAAGATCATGAGTACAATCATGAACATCTCATGTAAATGCATTCATCAAATCCTCCTACCTTTAAGGATTGATCTCTTTTCCCCAATCTTCCATGATCCTGACTGATGTATGTAATCTGTACATCCAGACATATTGTCAATACATAAATTATGAACAATCCTATTGATCACTAGATCTGATGTTTAGAATGATCTTTAGATCATTCATATCTAAGTATTTTTCTATCTCTAAGTCTTTGTATGTTTATCTCCTTGATCTTGATCTTTCATAGATCCTTTGATTGACAATCTACACATGTTGATAAAGATCAAGGTCCTAGATCTTCTATCATCTAGTTCTTCTTTGATCTAAGTTCAGTTCTTGGATCATCCCTATGGAGGATGATCTTGGTTTTCTTCCTTGAATCACCTTTGATCAAGGGTTTGGATTATCTAATCTAATGAACTATAACAAGTATACTACTAAACATACATACTAAGTACAATATAGTGTTCTTATTCTTATTGTTCTTGATCATCCAAGATCTAATGGATCTTGTTTGATCGTCTTTATCTTACTTACTGTTTTTATTAGGGTTAGGTAATTTACTAACCTTTTATGCTCTTGTTATTATTATTCAACCAGTTAGTGTCTTACTTGATTGAAGATAATTTATTTCTTCCGATCACTAGACAACTCCTCCTTATTTCAGGATGACCAGTACTTACTAGTTAAAGTCTGCTCAAAAAGTGGTTAATACAACCCTCATGTAAGGAGGCATTTAGACCTCTCTTACATCAATGGGAGGTGAGGAAAAAGCACTTAGCTCTTGTATACCCCCTATAACCACAATGTTCAGAGTCCACTGGAGTGGTACTAGCTCAACCTTTGACAAGGTTCCTATGAGCTCTTTACCTTAAGTCCCTTCTCTAATTGATTTTAATTAATTTCCATGGATATGCACGATGTCATCCATGGATGTTCGTTATTTTCCTACTTTGGGCCAAGGAAATGATAAATCATTCCTTATATTGTCCTACTAACTATAGCCCTTATTAAGTCAAAATCATTCATTCATCTTAGTTGTCCATGAATTTCTATATTTCATTAGTTTACATTTTTGGTGATTTATGCTCCTTGTATCTTAACAATTGAATAAAATTTGACAATAAGTAAATCATCAACATGAAAGCATAAATCAAATATAAGTTTAACAACTATATACTAACATTCTTCCTATGAATGTAACTTAAGCTAGTGAAATAAAACTAACATGATCCTAAGTTATGAAACACATCTTCTATCATAATGAAATCATGTTTAAATCCTAATTTACACTAACATGATCCTCAGATAGTTAAATCTACTAACAAATTACTCATTTAGGGCATATCATACTAAAATTTAAAGATTACACTATCATGCTTTGTAACTTAGAACATAAATCACATTTACACTTCTATATCCAATAAAAGACAATTAAACTAATTTTATTAAGATTATTATAAACCTTTAAATATAATCCAACCATTAGATCTTAGGTGTTTTCCTTTAGATTAAGGGTTTTAATTACCTTTAGGGCTTTTAATCCATTAAGATCCAAAAATCATATCCACTTGATTTTGTCACATTTCCTCCATGATCTAACTGGATTCCATCATAATATCATCCCTTTAATCCATCCTAAGGATTTGATCATACTTGATCTCATTGATCAAGTGGGTCCCTTTGTATTTTTTTTATTTTTATTTTAGGGTTTTTCTACCATAAAGGGTAGATTCCCTATTTTATCCAAGATCTGTCCAAATTAACCATAGATATTACTTTATTACATTATTATATCATCACAAAAATAAATTTACAAGATCTGATCACCTCAGATCTTGAAGATCTTAGAAATTGGACACTTATTTCCAAAATACAGAAAAAATACAGAAAAATACAGAAATAAATTTTAGAAATATTATGTCTTCATTAGAAACTAGACATTACAAGCTTTCCATAGCTTCTTTCTGATCTCAATTTGGAGTTCATATGACTCCACAATCTTAAATTGAAGTTTTCAGCCGTTCCTAGGGTCCAGATTTGATCTAGGCCCACCAAAATTAATCTCTCTCAATTGAGGGTCCAAAACTGCTCAAATCTTTCTGAAACTTTAAACCCTAGGGTTTTTGGATCATTCTGGATTGATTTGTGGAGTCATATTTTTCATCTGAGCACTCCATCATCATGAATTAAGGGTTCTGTTGTTTACTTTATTTTTACCTTTTTATTACCAAAATTAATTACAGTAAAATAAAAATTACATAAAAAAATACTAAACATATATGAAAAGGATTTCCACTTACTTGATTGGAGAGAAAACCTCATTTATATACCTAATTTAAAAAAATACCTTGTTGATGAAGATATAGCCTAAAATCTATTTTTCTTGCAAATACCGTTGTTTGAACCGTTGGATCTTAAAATTTCTGTGGGGGTTTTTAGAATAGATATGTTGGGAAGTTTCGGATGATAGAATTGATCAAATTAGATCTGGAATAGAGTGCCTAATTGATTTTAGGTCTCTTGTTCCAATCTAAAAAGAAAAACAAGTTGAAAAGAGATCTAACTCTTGGAAATTTTGAGTTTTTGGGGAGGGATCTAGATCTAATTTTTCAAGGAGAGTGAAAAGAATTTCGTGGGAAATGTATGAGGATTTTTTGAAGATTTTTGGGGTTGTATTTATAGGCATTTTGGGTCTTTTTCCATGATTATAATATGTTATTTTTTTAATATAAAATGGCATGAAAGTCTTCAATGCTCCCATGCCTAATCTTTGTTGACCCATGTTTAACATGGGCTGCTGGTCAAATTGGTTGTTGGGGACGTGGTGGTCCCCATGTGGGCCCCAC
Source organism: Warburgia ugandensis (assembly GCA_035236585.1). Classification (NCBI taxonomy): domain Eukaryota; kingdom Viridiplantae; phylum Streptophyta; class Magnoliopsida; order Canellales; family Canellaceae; genus Warburgia; species Warburgia ugandensis. The sequence goes on along the minus strand of CP141127.1, from coordinate 43,576,710 downwards.
ATGGTGTAAAAAGTTCGTTTTGCCCTTTATGCATAAAATTTTTGGTTTTTATTCTCATGATCTCGGATTTGAGTGTACTTAGTGGCGTTGGATTCATATTTCTCAGTAAATTGTAAATTTTGATGTTTCATATTTTGATTTTTGGGTAAAATTACTATTTTACCCCTTTTGTCCAAGAAATGAAAAACTTCAGGATTTCTCATCCGCATTCGAAATTTGTCATGCTTACAGTCATTTTGAAGGGTTTGCTAAGTTTAATTTCAATTTTACATATCTTATGATTTGATTATACTTTTATAAAAAGTATATTTTAAATAACCCTAATATTTCAGCCCGAAATATCTGAAACTCAAACTTTATTGATTTTTCTCAATCAATTTACAAAAATTGGGGTTATTACACTTAGGACACCCATAGGCATAGGGATGGACCCCTAATTCCTAAGTAATAAGACCAACTACTCTAAAACCCATAAAAGATGGGCCAAACTAACCTTGATTCCCCAAACCATGTTCAGGAGCGTACGAGGACAAAGGGGTTAGCGCGACCTAGTCAGGTAGGTGTTCTATCGCTATTAGATTCTTTTAAAAGAACTATTATTGTTTTGAGAACACATGTTTTAAGTACATGACTTGTTTAGCATGACTTAATTCAGCATGCATGTGATAAATGTTTTATGCATAGACATGTTTTGTAAATAATTGCATATACAATATGCATAGATGTGTTTTGCAAACTATTGCATACATTGCATGATTTATGAGCATTAACTTCTTGCAAAAATTGCATGTCCTTGAGGGTTGCCAAAAGATGCTGGAGTGCCAAGGGCCAGGCAGTTGTGAGGGACCCAAAGAGGGCAGGTTTTGAAAAGAGGTTTTTGGCTTATTTGATCTTACATGATTTGGGCTAGTAAGCTCGTGGGTTCTATGTCGAGGGGTTTGGGTTGGCCACCCAGCCTCTACCACTATTAGGTGGATGGGTACCACGCCCAAAAAGGGCATGTCCCTGCTTCGACTGCATGTGGTACAGGGGGCTACCACTGGTGTCACGGCATTGGGTCGAAGTGTCATATGCCCCGTAGAGGTATATGATCCTGTGTCCCTAGGTACCCGGGGACCACATGGCAGTGAGGTCGTGGGCATAGTGGGACCCTATGGTTTCGTGGACTTATGTGCATTGCATATGGCATGATAAAGGGTTGGTCGACCATACCATACTAGATATCCATGAGTTGGATTCAATGAAGCATCTTATGCATATCATAATGTTATGATATATATCATACTTTCGATTTTGGATTATGTGATCCTTTAAGTCGTTAGTATTTCAGCTTGACAATGGATTTTAATATCGATATTGAACTTGAGTATTCAGACTTGCACATGTTTTGAACGAGCATATGATTTTAAAACATCTCATGCATTGCAAAACTAGTAGTGATAGACTCCTACTGAGTATAGTATATACTCACCCTATCCTTAACATTTTTCAGGATAATTCCATCCACGAGTAGAGGACATCTATGTTAGTGCTACGAGCAAGTGAATCAAAAAGGAAACAATTATACATGTAAGTAAATTCTCAACCCTTTGGACATGTATTTGTATTTAATTACAGTTGGTCTATGTGCTGTGACTGGATAGATCTGGGGAAAAACACTTATGATTTCTAAAGCTTTTCAAAAACTACCTTGGTTGTTGTGAAAGTAAATGACACTCGGGGTTTTCAAATTGAATTTCAAATAAAATATTTTTCCACTGCACTGCATTGTTTCTTAAAATAGGGATCCCGCCTTAGGAATTTAGATTTTTCATTTAAAAATGCATGAGAAAACCCGGGTCGTCACAATTAAACTCCACATACAATGCATATTATCAGGAGCCAGTGGATGCAATCACTACATTCACATACCCTATCCATAACTACTACCATAAGATAGACTCAAAATAGATAGGTAGGCATCATGAACAACCATGGTCTTAGGAATATCATTCATACTAAGAAGAACCAACATGGTACCACCCTGAATAACTATACCATGATTATAAAATATATCAGGGTCAATAATCATGGGTTTGATTGCTCATCCATATTTTAGTACACCAATGCCAACCATACAAGTTGTTTCCTTTACAACATAAAGAACAATCATTAGAAGAGGATATGCAACAAATTTATCAAAGAATAGATCAAACCATTGTTACCATTGAAAAAGGGAATGAGGAAATGAAATGAGAGAGGGAGGTATGGGAAGAGAAAATGACACTAATAAGAGAATATATTGAAAGAAACTTTGCTGAAAATATAAAAAGGATAGAAGAATTCAAACCAATTGGGAGTAATGAAGAGTCATTTATTACTAACAATAGGATGGGATTATCTTATGATCATTTTGAACTACAGAGTCCTCAATCATCTTTGCTATTTGATAATGATGATAGAATGAAAATATCTTATGAACCTTCTGAGCCATAGAATATTTATCATCCTTATCCACTGTTACTAATAACAGGATGAAAATTATATATGATCATTCAAAGCCACAAAGTCCACAACCATCCATAGAAACCTCCAACTCATATCTACTACAGCCATGTCCTATTCCTTTGTATGATTTTGATAAAGAGACTGTAATACCCCTAATTTTGGTAAGGAGATTGAATAAATAATGAAATTAAAATTTTTAAGGAAAATCAAGCTAAAATATTAAGGTTATTAAAAATGCACTTCTCATAGAAGTGGAATCAAGGTTAGAAACCTAGATATTTGATATGTATGTGGAAAATTGGCTTGGATAGATTATAAGTTTGTCCAATTCTAAGTTCGGGAGAAAAATCTATATTTTTCTCAAATTTTAACCTAAAAAGGAAAAAAATATAATTCCACCTCACAATCAAAGTATAAGACATGTATAACTGAAAACATACTCAGCAACCCTATTAAAATGATACTATGTACGTCAAAATCTGAGTTCCTATGAAAATTGTCTTTTTCTATATTTTTTAGCAAAAACGACAAAATGGTCATTTCACATTGATGTGGGGCCCACAAATGTGGGGCAATGGTTTGGAAACATCAATAATTGGTCAAAAAAACTACCAGTTGGTAGTGGAGACAGAGGTGGAAGTGGGGGGCATTCTTTTTAATATAAAATTCAAGAGAGAAAAACATAATTATTAGGAGAAAAGGATTAATTTTTTTAGAAAATGCATATACATACCTCATAGAAATTCCCAAAAATGTTCATAAAATTCATCACAAAATTCACCAACTCCTCCTCTGATTCCAACTCCAAATGCCCTCTCCTTCTCTACTTACTCCCTCTTTTCCTCTCTTTCTTTTCTTCTTTCTAGTTTTAGCCCTAAGTGGAAAAACTATAGAAATCCAGTGATCTAACCCTCATAACAAAACTCCAAACCATTAGATCAATTTTTAACAAGCTTATTTATAAAATTCCTATGCTAATTGCATGATCCATCAGGGATTTCATTAGAAGATCACAAATTATGTTGTCTCTAGCATAATTCACTTTTCAGTGAGAATTTTCCTAATTTTGGCAAGCTCTTCTCTTCTGGACACCTCCAAGTAGGTTTTCTATCTCTTTATTTTCATATTTCAATATATTTCCCTAAAATCGGGTCATTGGACTGGTTTTCCAACTAAAATTCTAGAAAAACTAGTATTGGTGATGTAGGCCTAGGACACCTCAGATGGAAAATCTGAGTCGTCCAATGGATTTAGAAGGCCCAAAACCCTTAAGAACCATGATCACAATTAGTTATATTTTTCATCTAGACCCTTCTAACAGTATAGAATCAATTTGGACTATTGAAATTGATGGAAACTTGAAAATTCAATTCCAAACTCAATTTAAATCCAAACCTAGATTAGAAAGGAACTATAGATTTCTTGCATTGTTTAGAATATAATGAACTAGTGATATTAAGGTTTTCAATTTGATTTATATGAAATAAATTTTAAAGTTAGTTCCAATAGTAGTGCATCATGATCAAATTGATGTTAAAATGGAAATATGATCTGATGGATGGATCTAGGACATGTCAAAACCTTAATATAAATGATCATAGTAGAATTTCCAACCTCTAGATCAGTTAAATTGATCAAAACATTACAAACTAAGATCAGTCGATGTAAATGGCTAAAAACTTAAAAATGAAATTACTCACTCATTTTAAGTCTGAGTTTTTTTTATCAAAAAAGATTCTATGAATAGATCTTGATGAGGGGAACCTACTGAACCCATAAAAACAATATTTTAATCATTAGAACTTTGTGTTATTGAAAAATACACCTACTAACACACTTGATCAAGTAGATATGGGGTGATCAGAAGTGAAGGTTTTGATTCATTAAGGATATAATGATGATAAATCATCATGGGGATGGTTGGATTGGATTGACATGAATTGAATTAAAGTTTAGACCATTGAAAGTAAAAATGATCATGGAAAATCCCATGGATCCTCTTAATCTGGTAGATCAAGAATGATCAGACTGGATGGACCTATAAAAAGTGATGAACTAAGGCTAATATCATGCTATTGGCAATGTTGGATCAATCAAAAACATGAAAGATCAAGGGTTGTACTCTTAATGGAATATTAACCCTAGATCTAAAAGATGGACAAATCAGATGGTTGGATCATAAGGATAAATTGATCATATGCTTAGTTAATGGTCTTTAATAGTAGATTTGATTTAATTATGATCCATGTCAAGTTTCCAATTCTAGTATCATTTTCTTTAATTTCTTAGATTAAAATGTTCTAGTTAACTATTTTATTAGCAAATTTAATTCATGTCAAATTTTCAATTCCAGCATGATTGTCTTTAAATTCCTTATATTTAGATTTATTAGTGTAGTTTCTTTTCCTTTACATTAGTAGAGTTATGAAAAATACCTTAAAAGGGGTAATTAATGAAATATAGTTGGACTTCACAAAATAAATATGTACATCATGAGAAATAATCATAGTAAAGGCTATAATTAGTAGGACAATATAAGAGGTGGATTTTTCATTTCCTTGGCCCAAAATAGGAGCATAATAAACATCCATGGATGACATAATATATATTCATGGAATTAATTAAAATCAAGTTGAAATAAAACTTAGGGTTATGAGCTCATAGGATCTTATTAAAGGTTGAGCTAAGCTTCTTGCCTTACATGTTATTCATCATGGTTAAGGGGGTTTCTAATGAGCCTCATTGTCCCTCCACCTTCTACTGACGTTTAATGAGGTCTAAATGCCTCCTTACATCAGGATTGAATTAACTATGTTGGGAATGGCTTGTAATTGGTAAATCTTTGTCAATTGGAAATAAGAGGAGCTGTTTAAAATTATGAATGAATAAGTTACCCTCAATCAAGTAAAATACTAACTGGTGGAGAAATAATAACAAGAGCATAAAAGGTTAACAAATTATCTAACCTTAATAATAATAAAAATTGGAAATAAGGTAAGGAAGATCAAACAAAATCCAAGAGAGATATTGAATGATCATAAACAAATGAAAGAAAAGAAATATAATGTAGAGTATAGTATTGTTCTATGATTTTACTTATAGTGTAAATTGTGAACTTAGAAGGTTTGAAACCTTGATCATATATGATTCAAGGAAAATTAGGGCATCCTTCATAAGATAACCCAAATACATGTAGAAAGAATACTTGTATAAAGGAATAACTTTATGTGTATGGTTTGATAGATGTATGAATCAAGACCATGATGGACAATATGGAGTGAATACCACTTTGAGGTAGGTGGATGTACAAGAATGTATTAAAGATTCATATGTATATATATGTATATACATGATCTTCTGTTTAAAATTATAGATCTTCATGATATAAGTATACTTGTGGTACCTTAGAACAATAATGATCCAACCAAGTGATCCAACCCCATGATCCATCCAACTAATCCAATCTAATGATCCAATCAAATGATGAGAAATTAGTGAGATGCGTGGACTAAGGAAACCCTAAGAAGAGGGCATAGAGAATATTCTAGCCTTAGTTAAACAGACACATCATTTGGTATCTACAATGTATTTTACATACAAGCATGGTGGCTTGTGATTTTGTTTTACATAGGCTAAGGCCTGGGGATGCTATGCTAAGAAAGTTATGAGGGTTGGCCACCCGCTTCTTGAAATGTATGATATAATGGATACCATGCTAATAGAGAGGCTAAAAGTTGGGTAGGGCAATCATGGGAAGTCCACCATTGTGACAGCCATGGTCTTCGCCCCATGCGGACATGGATTTTATTATTTTCACAAATGGTATCAGTGGATTATTATGCAGTTATCTGGGCTATATAGATTTAGACTACGGCATAGTAGTCCTTGATGATTTTGCATTATGGTGCACATATGATAGGCATAGTGAAATGCCATGGCATGATGAGATGTCAGGTATAATGAAATACATGAGTTCCTAGAGAGAAAATCCCCATATGAGATTTGGCTGAATATTGATCTCCTAAGTGGGAGTATAGCTAGGGGAAGGAACAAATTCTGAGTATTTTCACTATTTTAATGAGTTTACCCTATACTATATAAATGATGTATGTACTTTATGATGAGATGGTCCATGAATGGGTAAACATGATAGAATGATGAATGAGATATTGTATTCTTATATTAATGAAGTATTATATTCTTGTATCCCCTACTAAGCATAGCTTGCTAAGACATTGTAAATGTTTAAATGTTTACAATATCTCAGATATAGGGAAGGAGACTTCAAGACATAAAGGTTGAAGAGCCCAGATGCTACCAGACTAATTAGGGTATCTTCTTTGAAGATTGTGAAACCATACTATGTACTTTGTATTTGGATTGCATTTGGACAATGGATTGTAATTGTAATACAGGGGCTGTGTAAAGTGAACTAATGGATGATTCCTTGTATTCAATATAATTTTATTTTGATACAAAAATCTTTATGTGTATTATGTATGTTGAGGTGAGACTTCGGTTGTGTTACAAATTGATTTAAAAGAAAAGAATTTTCACTGCATTATTTGCAACAAAATTTTACTACTAAGGGTCATGCCTTTGAAAAATGTATTACAAAATGTGTTACAAAAACCCAGGTTGTCACAATTGGTATCAGAGCCATCCATACAGTCACTTACAACCCCAATATGTCCAAAGGAATGATACAGATTAGGTTAGAGTCGAATTGGTTATATAGAATACTTATATAGGAAATTTGCTGTGTGAGCAGATAGCACCTAAAAGGACAACTAGGTGGACAGCTCAAAATGTATCGAGAATATTATGGAAGGATCATCTAGTAATAATCTGGAGGAGGTGATGATTAGAGTATTAAGGAATCTTCTTCCTCAGATTCAACAGCCTCAAGCTGGATCAACTCCAATTGAGGGACCAAGTACTTAGGCCCAGGCTCAACCTAAAGTAGGACCCTATTCATCCATACCAAGACAGGACACTACAACTCCAATACAGGATCATTCTTCACCTGTACCTAGTGGAGTGTTGGGAACCTCTCAATTAACATTGGAAAAAGTAGACAAGATGGTGGAAAGGTTTCAGAAGATGGTCATTAGCTACAATGGTAAGGGTGATGCCGAAAAAGTTGAAGAGTGGATTCATGAAGTAGAAAAGACCTTTAGTGTGTTGAGGACTCCCGAGGATTTAAAGGTCAAGCTAGCCACTTATATATTGAAGCAAGAAGGGCCTTTTGGTGGAGATTAGCAAAAAGAAATCTCTTCCCCACTCCTGAAGAAATTTCATGGGAAAAATTTAAGTGTTCAATAACAAATATTTTCCCATTCATGTCCAATCCCAAAAGGAGGAGTTTCTAGATCTACGACAAGGAAATCTCTTAGTCATAGACTTTGAAAACAAGTTCATTTAATTGAAGAGGTTTGCAAGTCATATTTTTTACACTGAAAGCCCAGGGGTATGAATGAAGGTGCAAGGAACCAAACCTACGACCATGACCGAGTGTGTCGAGATGGCCTCTAAATTCGAAGAAGACTATAAGAAAAACCAATTCACCAGATTTGGAGGAGGGGGCAATTATCATCAAAAACCATTCAAGAAGGGCAAGAGACCACCAAAAAACTTCAAGAATTCTAGCCATCAGGGGAATCAAGCTAAATGGAGACCATGCCCCAAATGTAGAGTATATCATCCAGGAAATGTGTGCCCCGATCCCGTGCCACAACCATCGCGACCTCCTGTCAAATGTTACAATTGCAGCGAGTTAGGGCATCTCTCTCATAACTGCAACAAACCATTGCAAGTTAAGGGTGCAAAACTTGAGAATGTACTGAGTTATCAAGGAAGGATGTTCGCCATTACTGACAGAGAGGCTGGAACATCTAATGCAGTTATTAAAGGTACATTGCTAGTATCCAATCACCATGCCAAAGTACTGTTTGATTTTGGATCTACCCATTCTTTCATATCATGTGTATTTGCATCTAGTATACAATTGATAGTGAAGAAATTGGGATTCTATCTAGATGTGATGATACTAGTGGGTAAAACAGTTAGAACACAGGAATATTTTCAAGATGTACCTATTGAAGCACGGCAGGAAAGAATGGATATAGACCTAATTTTACTAAACATGGTAGATTTTGACATAATACTGGGTATGGATTGGCTCGCAAAATACTGGGTAATTATGAATTGTCATAAAATGAAAATCACTTTAACATACCAGGAGAAGAAACACTAGTATTGCATGGAAGACCAAATGACTTGGACAAATCCATCATATCAGCTATGAAGGCTGCCAAATATGTGTCCAAGGGATGTTAGGCATTTTTACCCACTGTAGTTGCTTTGGAGGTGGAATAGTGTAAGATAGAAGAAATCGACCTAGTTAGGGAATTCCAAGATGTGTTTCCTGAAGAATTCCAAGGTTTACCACCCCATAGGGAAATTCAATTTACCATCAAAGTAATTCCTAGTACAACTCCAATTTCTAAAGCACCCTATAGGATGGCCCCAGGTGAGTTAAGGGAATTGAAGAATCAAATGTAGGAATTGTTGGACAAAGGTTTTATCTAGCCAATTAGTTCACCATGGGGAGCACCAGTGATATTTGTGAAAAAGAAAGATGGGTGGTTATGTATCAATTAATAGATGTTGAACAATGTGAGACTAAAAAATAGATACCCTCTATCCCACATTGATGATCTCTTTGATCAACTCCAATCTGCTAAGGTCTTTTCTAAAATTGACCTTACATCAGGATATCATCAATTGCGTATCAAAGGTGAAGATATACCCAAAACGACATTCAGAACCTGGTATGGACATTATGAATTTTTGGTGATGCCTTTTGGATTGACCAATGCTCCTACTATATTTATGGATTTGATGAATAGAATTTTCATGGAATTTTTAGATAAATTTGTAATCATATTCATCGTCGATATGCTGATTTATTGTACCAGTATACAGGAACATTTATGGATTGTATTAAACACACTTAGAAGACACAAACTATTTGGAAAATTTAATAAGTGTGAATTTTGGATGGAAAAAGTCAACTTTCTAGGGCGTGTAATTTCCCAGAATGGAGTAGAGGTAGACCCAAGCAAGGTGGAAGTAGTAATGAATTGGGAACAGCTAAAGATAGTAAAGGAAATATGAAGTTTTCTAGGGTTTGCTGAATATTATCATAGATTTATCCAAAGAGTTTCCCATATAGCTCTTCCTTTGACTAGAAAAGGATTAAAATTTACTTGGATTGATGAATGTGAATGGAGTTTCCAAGAGTTAAAGAGGAGATTAGCTGCAGCACTAGTATTGACCCTACCATGAGGGAGTGGAGGTTATGATATATACTGTGATGTTTCAGGAAAAGGGTTAGGAAGTGTATTGATGGAAAATGGAATGGTCATTGCTTATGCTTCATGACAACTGAAGAAACATGAAATGAATGACCCAATACATGACCTAGAACTTGTAGCAGTAGTGTTTGCCTTAAAAATTTGGCGACATTACTTGTATGGGGAGAAATTCAATGTATACACCAATCACAAGAGCCTTAAGTATATTTTCACCCAAGCCAATTTGAATATGAGACAAAGAAGGTGGATGGAATATATTAAGGATTATGATTTTGTAATTCAATACCATCCTGAAAGGGCTAATGTAGTGGCTAATGCACTAAGTAGATAAACAAAAGCAGTATTGGCTAATGTCACCATTGAGTTAGCTTTTGTTGAACAAATCTTAAAGGCCCAAGAAAGGGATATATCAACCAAGGAAATGTGTGAAAAGATAGGGGCTAGTAAAGCTTTAGACAGGGGTATTCAATTTCAAGGAAGACTTGTAGTTCCCTCAAGTGTAAGAAAAGCACTACTACAAGAAGCCCATCAATCCAAATTTTCTATACACCCTAGAGGAACAAAAATGTACCAAGATTTAAAAAGAAAATTTTGGTGGGAAGGTATGCAGGGAGATATTGGGCAATGTGTGGCTAAGTGCTTAACTTGCCAGCAAGTGAAAGCAGAACATCAAAGACCAACTGGACTACTACAAACCCTGGAACTGCCATAATGGAAATGGGAACATATCACAGTGGACTTTGTCGTAGGGTTACCAAGGAGCCAGGTAGGTCATGATATGATTTGGGTAATAGTTGACAGGCTAACCAAGTCAGCACACTTCCTTCCGATCAAACAAAATCAATCTATTGATAGTTTAGCCTAGTTATATGTAAGAGAGATAGTTAGTGTCCATGGGGTCCCACTCTCCATCATCTCTGATCGAGATGGGAGGTTTACCTCTAAAAGCTAGAAGAGTGTGCAACAGGCATTGGGGACATCACTAAAGTTTAGTAGAGCTTTTCATCCCCAAATGGATGGTCAGTCAAAAGGGACCATTCAAACCTTAGAGGATATGTTAAGGACCTATGCACTAGACTGGAGAGGAAGTTGGGATGACCATCTTCCACTGATGGAGCTCACATATAATAATAGTTTTCATGCAAGTGTCAGTATGGCACCATACGAGGTATTGTATGGACGACCATGTCGATTGCTAATGTGTTGGGATGAAGTGGGAGAGAGGAAACTGATAAAATCAGAATTAGGGGAACAGTGTACAAACAAGGTTAGAATAATAAAGAAAATATTGTTGGCCATGCATAGTTGTTAGAAAAATCATGCAGATAAAAGATGCCAAGCCCTGGAATTTGAAGTAGGTGACCATGTATTTTTAAAGGTTTCACCAGTTAAGGGAGTGATGAGGTTCAGAAGTAAGGGAAAACTCAATCTGAAGTATGTTAGTCCTTTCGAAATCCTGGAAAAGGTTGGTTTGGTCACTTACAAATTAGCCTTGCCACCCCAACACTCAGAGGTACACAATGTATTTCACATATCTATGTTGCAAAAATACATTCCATATGAGACTCATATGCTTCAAAGGATATCAGAGGTGTTAAATCCATATTTAACCATTAAAGAAAGGGCAATCCGGATCTTGGACAAGAAAGTGCAACAATTGAGGATCAAATCTATCCCTTTAGTCAAGGTATTATGGCAACATCATACGGTCGAGGAAACTACCTGGGAATTAGAAGAGGAAATGAAAAAGTTGTATCCTAGCCTATTTGAGTGATTGTAAATTAGAAATTTTGAGGACGCCATTTTTTGTAACGGGGTAGATTGTAACACTCATAACTTTTGTAAGGAGATTGAATAAATAATGAAATTGAAATTTTCAAGAAAAGTCAAGCTAGAATATTAGGGTTATTAAAAATGCACTTCTCATAGAAGTGGAATCAAGGTTGGAAACCTAGATATTTGATATGTATATAAAAAATCAGCTTGGATAGACTATAAGTATGTCCAATTCGGAGTTCGGGAGAAAAATCAATATTTTTCTCAAAATTTAACCTAAAAAGGGAAAAAAGATAATTCCACCTCAAAATCAAATTATAAGACATGTATAACTGAGAACATCCTCAACGAACCTATTAAAATGACACTAAGTACGTCAAAATCCGAGTTCCAATGAAAATTGTCTTTTTCTACAATTTTCAACAAAAACGGCAAAATGGTCATTTCACATTAATGTGGGGCAATGGTCTAGAAACTTCAATAATTGGTCAAAAAACTATTAGTTGGTAGTGGAGACAGAGGTGGAAGTGGGGGAATTTTTTTAGTATAAAATTCAAGAGTGAAAACCATAATTATTAGGGAAAAAAGATTAAAATTTTTCAAAAATGGCTATAAATAACTCAAATTTTTTTCCAAAAATTTTCATAAAATTTACCAACTCCTTCTCTAATTCTAGCTCCAAATTCCCTCTCCTTCTCTACTTACTCCCTCTTTCCCTCTCTTTCTTTTCTTATCTCTAGTTTTACCCCTAAGTGGAAAACTTATAGAAATCCAGTGATCTAACCTGCATACCAAAAATCCAAACCATCAGGTCAATTTGTTACAAGATGATCTACAAAATCCCTATGCTAATTTCATGATCCACTAGTGATTTCATTGGAACATCACAAATTATGTTGTCTCCAGCATAATTCACTTTTTGGTGAGGATTTTCTTAATTTTGGCAAGATCTTCTCTTATGGACACTTGTAGGTAGGTTTCCTTTCTCTTTATTTTCATTTTTCAATATATTTTTCCTAAAATCGGGTCACCGAACTAGTTTTCTAGCCAAAATTCTAGAAAATCTAGTATCGGTGATGTAGGCCTACAACACCATCAAGGACACCTAAGATGGAAAATCTGAGTGGTCCAATGGATTTAGAAGGCCCAAAAACCTTAAGAAACATGATCACCGTAAATTTTGTTTTTCAACTGGACCCTTAATTTTAAGAAATAAGATCTGATAGTCCAAAATCAATCTAGACCATTGAAATTGATCGAAACTTGTAAATTCAATTCCAAACACAATTTAAATCCAAATCCAGATAAGAAAGAAGCTATAGATTCCTTGTATTGTGTAGAATATAATGAAATAATGATACTGAGGTTTTTAATTTGATAAATATAAAATAAATTTTAAAGTTAGTTCCAACAATAGTGGATCATGATCAAATTGATGTTAAAATGGAAATCTCATTTTATGGATGGATCCAAGACATGTAAAAACCTTAAGATCAATGATCACAATACAATTTCCAAGCTTCTAGATCAGTTAAATTGATCAAAACATTATAGATTATGATCAGTTGTTGAACACAGCCAAAAATGTAAAAATGAAATTCATCACTCATTTTAAGTCCAATTTTTTATTAGGAAGATTCTATGAATAGATCTTGATGAGGGAACCTACTGAACCCATAAAACCAATATCTTAATCATTAAAAATATGTGTTATTTAAAAATACACCTACTAACACCCTTGATCAGGTAGATTTGGGGTGATCAGAAGTGAGGGTTTGGATCCATTAAGGATCTAATGATGATAAATCATCATAGGGATGGTTGGATTTGTGGCAACCCGGGTTTTGGAAAAAGGATTTTTTGAATAAAATTTGAAATTAAAACTCTCCTGCAGGAGATTTTTAAATTTTCAAAACATTTGAAATACATAATACATATTTATTTTTATGAATTCCACCTTCAACCCATTGTCGCATTAAACCTTCACATATATTAGTAGAAATAAAACATACCACTACAGGATCTCCTTGGTCACAGCCCAAACAATAAGTAATTTAACTTCAAATCGTAGTTCAGATATAGTATATCAATGTAACCTGTATTATTACATTTATCTAAAATGTTCATTATTTCAAAATAATAATTGAAATGTCTAACCAACTACTTATGCATACTTCATTCCTCCTTATTCTCCTTATTTAACTTGTTCTAGCCGAGTGCTCAGTCCTCTTATGCTTTCCCTAAAATGTTTTGTACGGGTGAGTACGATGACTCAGTAGGAAAATACCTAAACCGGGTGTTTGAAAACTACGGCAATAGTATTGGCATAAATTAAGTAGTGCCAACAATTAAATATTCGATCATGAGTACGTTATGAATATTAAACAACATTTCTGCCTTCATAAAAATCTAGTGTTTCTAATATATTCTAATTTATCCCTTAAATTTCATATATACACACCCATTTGGACTTTTATCAAAGAATGACGTGTTAAAATCTATTATATCACTGTGTGGTAACATCCTACCACCAACCCATCTGAGCAATGGTCAAATATCCTCGAGAATGACAGACTTGTCAGTCCACGTCTGATAACTATATGGTATACTATGCAAGTAGAGGACTCACATCCAACTACGTTCGGTTGTGGATACTACACGGGCTACACTAGTCGTGATGGGGGCACTAGATCACAAGAGAGCAGTCTCCCCATGATACAATACTCTCTACAATAGGCCTCTTAGGGTAGGCATCAACTTTCAGAAGTCAGTGGCCAACTGATCTTCCTAGCATAGCAACCAAAGGGGTTTTAGAATTTGCCCTAGGCTAGGCTCAACTCTTATAAATCGCCTAATTTTAGGCTAGGCACAACTCTTTTGAGTCGCCTCATTTTCATTCATTATATCATTTCACATTACTTAGTGCACCATATAAGAGTATTCAAAACTTTTCGTTCTCCAGCCATATTTTGATTAGCATAAATCTTCAACTAACTTAGTTTGCTCTTAGCATATATAATTATACCATATTCGTAGCACAACATTTTCAAAATCATATATGCATTGTGCTGCGATCAATTATTATTTTTTAATTTTTACAAGCAGCAATATAATAATTATCTTAATTACTTGCTATAATCTTTATAAAACAGAGACTATGCCCACATGGAAGCATATATCCTTGGGTCACAACTTCCAAACTACATAATATAAAACCATTCAAGATCTTGTGTTTGGAGCATCTGAGCGAGTGTTAAGCATTATCTATGCTTTACATACCTGCCCAAGTAGTGAGCGCGATGCGGACTATTCATGGGCTAATAGCCAAGCATAATGCCTCAATGTTGAGCATTATGCCCATTGTCCATGCACCATTTTCTATACACGCAGTCCAGGCAGTACATGCCATGCACCATGTGCAAGCATTGTGTCTTAAGCACTGTGCTTTATGCTAGCTGCCCATCACTTCATCTAAGGCATTGAATATCATGTAGGGGGCAAGCTAAGCTTCATGCAAAAATCTTCACTCTCTAAATGTAAGCCATGTAACACATGAATGTAGAAAGAAAGTATCATGCAAGGCATAAGGGTAGAATGGTAGTTGCTTTAGTCCATGTGTGTTAGATCATGCAAGGACCCATATTAAGCACCATGAAAAATACTCCAAAACAGATATTCATTACATCTAATATGTGTGTAGTGCATGGCGCACTACCTGATTGATGTTATTAAGGCACCCATGTGTGGAAAAACAACATACATCTCATCTTTTAAGGCCAAACATGACACCAATCTAAGGCGTCACACATGGCGTTGATGAGTGCGTAATGTTTTATCAAAAGTGGTCATGTGCATGTAAAAGTTCAAAGTTAAGATTTGATTTTCAAGCTTAAGAATTGATCAGTCAATCAATAAGGCATTCCCAATAATTAAAAAAAATGAAGCATCAACCATTCCGCAATCTTGTGAACATGCAATATATAAAGACAGGTTATGAATTATTATTAGAACATCATACACGGATGGGTATTATTATGAATCCATGTGCCATTTGATCATGAGATAATATCTCCATCAAAACGACCTAAGACCCATCATATGTAACCGATTGTATAGCTTTATATCTAAAGTATTCATAGTGCAACAACAAGCATAGATGGCCTTGTGTATATGTATATATATGATAACTCAAAGAGATCTAATCTAAAGGCACATACTTATTCATGCTTAAATCTTTATAAAATGGGATTACCATGCTTAGAATAATGTAAAAACAAATCATCATAATTGGATCCATATAAAACAAGCACATAATGCTTATTTATTTATTAAGGAATCAAAATGAGTAAAAAAATAATAAGCAATATTGAGAGCCTACCATGTCAATCTAACCCATGTAAAACTCTCAAAGAAAACTACTAACTCTTCTTTAATGTATGATGCATCCCTATCAACTAGATTAATCAGGAAATGAGTCACATAAAAATAAATTTTCATTTAAAAACCAATTAGATTAGATAAATGCCTACACCCCTACCTCGTAGACTAAACTGTTCTTCTACAGTCTTCTGATCCAAAGTGCAAAATGGGTAGTGATCCTTGGTGTAGCCTGATCCTCCACCACTTCTCTTTTCCTGTTTTCTTCTCTCTCTCTCTCTCTCTCTCTCTCTCTCTCTCTCTCTCTCTCTCTCTCTCTCTCTCTCTCTCTCTCTCTCTCTCTCTCTCTCACTCTCTCTCTCTCTCTCTCTTTCCTTCTCTTTTCTCTCTCTTTCTTTCTTTTCCTCTCTCTCTCTCTCTTTGCCCTTTTGTTTTCACGCATCTCTCCTTCTACCCTTCTTATTCCAATTTGTTTTGACTTTCTTATTTCCTATCATATCTCCCACCTATCTTATTTCATATTCTAATTTGTTAGGTATCTTTATCTTTTCCTAATTCTCTAGATTCATTCTGATCTCCTTCTCATTTTATCCCATATCTAATTCTAATTAGATACATATCCTCATCCTTTCCCAACTAGCCATGATTCTATAGGTTCATTGCACCTGGACACTTTTTGACTTTGGGTAGGGAATTTCTCCAAAAAGATTATCTTTGGAGACTTGAACTCAAGTTCTAGAGTTTTTTCTATTTATTCTATAGCCATTAGGGAAATTATCTTTTTGTTGTCAATTCCATGCAAAGAATATATATATTATAAAAATGCAAGTTATGACAATCTTCCCTACTTACAAAAATTTCATCCTTGAAATTTCAAGGTAGTAAAGTGAACAACTCTGTAAACCTCTATCTCATGTCACTTTCCATTTCCCGATAGCTTCTTCAATCGTATGATGTTGCCACACAACTTTAACTAATGGGATAGTTTTATTTTTGAAACTTCTCTCCTTCTAGTCAAGGATCTGTATCGGCTTCGTCACAAAACTCAGATCAGATTGCAGTTTAATTGCTACTTGCTCCAACACATTGGTAGGATCAGGAACATATTTCCCTAGCAATGACACGTGGAATACATTATGTACCTATGATAATTGTGGTAGAAGTGCTAGCCGGTATGCCACCGGTCCAATTCTTTCGAGAATTTCAAATGGTCCTATGAATCTAGGGCTCAATTTGCCCTTAATTCCAAACCTCGTCACTCTCTTAGTTGGTGAGACCTTCAAGAAGATGTGATCTCCAACTATAGATTCTAGATCTCTGTGCCTCTTATCTGTGTAGCTCTTTTATCTACTACGGGCAGCCAATAACCACTTCTAGACAATTCGTACCTTCTCTGCACACTACTCGATCAATTCCAACTTCACAAGTTGTCGTTCACTAATATCACTCCAACAAGTTGGTGTTCGACAAGATCTATCATATAGTGCTCATACGGCACCATGCCAATGCTAGAGTAGTAACTATTTTATATGTAAACTCTATTAAGGGAAGATGTTCATCCCAATTACCCTTCCACTCTAAAGTACAAGCCGTGAGCATATCTTCAAGTGTCTGAATAGTTCGCTCTGACTGTCCATCAGTCTGTGGGTGAAAAGTTGTACTGAATCTTTGAGAGGTACCAAGTCCTTCCTGTACACTCTGCCAAAAATGTGATGTGAATCTGCTATCCCTATTAGATATAATGGTCAAAGGAACTCCGTGCAAACTTACAATCTCCTTAATATATAACTTTGCCAAACTCTTCAATGATTGTCTCTGTCGAGTGGGGAGAAAGTGTATGAATTTAGTAAGTCTATCTACTATCACCCAAATCATGTAGTGCCCATTGGAGGTTCGGGGTAATCCCACTACAAAGTCCATCGTAATGTGGTCCCACTTCCATTATGGGAGTTCTAAAGTCTGTACTAGCCCTACTGGCCTTTGATGCTTTGTCTCCACCCTCTAACAAGTTAGACATCTTGCCACACACTCACCAATGTCTCTTTTCATGTCATGCCACCAAAAATTCTTCTTCAAATCTTGATACATTTTTATACCCCCTAGATGAATGGTAAACTTTGAGTTATGTGCCTCTTGTAATATTTCCTATCTTAGCCTGCTACTGCTAGCACTACAAGTCTACCCTGAAAGCGTATTCCTCCATCAGTACCCATTGAGAATCTAGTCTTACTACTCATGCCTTGATTTTCTTCACACTCCTTTTAAGCTTGCAATATACTGTCTGTGAAGGCTGATCTTACAGTGACATTTGCTATCCTTCCTTTCATTTTCCTACTGAGAGCATCAGCTATGACATTGGCCTTACCAGGATGGTATTGGATGGTAAAGTCATAGTCTTTTAAGTATTCCATCCAACATCGTTGCCTCATATTGAGGTCACTCTATGAGAATATGTACTTAAGGCTTTTATGATCTATAAAGACTTCAAACCTTTCACCATACAAATAATGTCTCCAGATCTTTAAAGCAAAGACCACATAAACCAACTCCAAATCATGTGTGGGATAGTTTACTTCATGAGTCTTCAACTGTCTAGAGACATATGCAATCACCTTTCCATGTTGCATTAACATGCATCCGAGTCCCTTGCCTGAGGCATGACTATATACCACGAATCCTCTGCTACCGAGTAGTTAGGTCAGAATAGGTGCAGTGGTGAGTCTCCTTTTCAACTCTTGGAAACTCCTTTCACATTCATCAGTCCATTCAAATCTTTTCTCCTTCTTAGTCAGTTGGGTCATGGGTTGTGCTATACGGGAAAATCCCTCAATAAATCTCTTGTAATACCCTGCTAACCCGAGAAAGCTACAGATCTTCAATACAGTCTTTGGCCTTTCCCAATCGGTGATTGCTTCTATCTTCTTAGGATTGACAGCAATACCGTCTATAGATATAACATGCCCACGAAACTATACTTGGTTAAGCTAAAATTCACATTTTGAGAATTTTGCATATAACTTACGAGTTTTGAGTGTGCTCAACACGATTTTCAAATGTTCTTGGTGTTCATCTCTACTACTGGAGTATACTAGAATATCGTCAACGAATATAATGACAAACTTGTCAAGATATTCTAGGAATACCCTATTCATCAAGTCCATAAAAGCTGTAGGTGCATTCATTAGTTCAAAAGGAAAAACTAGGAACGCGTAGTGGCCATACCTAGTTTTGAATGCTGTCTTCGAGATATCCTCGTCCTTTATCCTCAGCTGATGATAACCAGATATGAGATCTATCTTTGAAAATACTTTGGTAGACTGTAACTGGTCAAAGAGATCATCATGTGTGGTAATGGATATTTGTTCTTAACTGTGACCCCATTCAACAATTGATAGTCTATGCACAGTCTCATAGATCTGTCTTTCTTTTTGACAAATAACGCAGAGGTTCCCCATGGTGAGACACTTGGTCAAATAAATCCTTGGTCCATCAACTTGTGTAACTGCACCTTTAACTCCTTTAGTTCAGCTGGTACCATGTAGTAAGGGGCTTTAGAGATTGGAGCTATTCCTAGTAGTAGTTTGATAGTAAACTTCAACTCTCTTTTCAATGGTAACCCAGGCAATTCCTCTGGAAAGACATCTTGGAATTCCCGTACCACTTCTATTTCTTGAATCTCTAGCCTTGACTCCTAAGTCAGTACATTGGCTAAATAGGCTGGGCATCCTCCAGCTATAAGTTGTGATGCCCGCACTATTGATATAATGGTCATTCCCAAGACATTTAGCCTTCCCTGGAAGGTAATGATTTCCCCTTTAGGGTTGCTAAGTGTGACTCTTTTCTTCCCACAGTCAACCATTGCCTCATGGTCTGCTAGCCAATCCATGCCTAAGATGACGTCGAAGTTGAACATGTTCAATAGTATTAAGTTTGCACTAAGTTCTTTTTCTGATATATGTATTGGTACTTCTTGTGAGAATTCATGTCCTAGAGCTGATTCTCCTACTAGGGTGCTGACTTCTAAACAAATACCCAATTTGTATTTGATACATTTCATGCATGATGCAAAGTCATATGATATAAATGAGTGTGTGGAACCAGGATCAATTAATACATGAGTAAATCTGTCAAAAATTTGAAGGGTACCTTCAACTATGGAATTTGAAGCACGTGCCTACTGAGTGGTCAATGCAAATACTCTTCCTTGACTCGTCTGAGCCTACCCCAGATTTGGTTGCTCATCCCTTCTTTTCCTAGGCAATCTTTTAGAAAGTGACCTTTATCACCACATATGAAACATCGTCACTCATGAACATAGTAAGGCTTGCTGGCGTGGTGCTTATGGCAGGTTGGGCATGTGGCATCCTCCTTCTCTCTTCTTCTAAAGTTTCCCAATGCTAGTTTATGTGGCCTAGCAAACTTTGTTGGTGTAGTATGTCTCTTCCCTTTCCAACTTGGCTTTTGTCCACCATAGTTCTCACCATCTCCATTGGAAGCTTTGTACCCCCGTTCCACAATGGCTGCCAACTCCACAGCCTTAGACAATGAGGAAGGCTGAGCTATCAATATCTTGCTCTTGATGTGAAAGTTTAATCCTCTGACAAATTTCTATGCAGCTCTTAATTCTGTGGGGCATACATCTGGAGTAAAATGCCTCAACTTAACAAATCTGGTTTCATAGTGTTCCATAGTCATGGAACCTTGCACCAATCCTAGGAATTCTTGTTCCTTAACATGAGGTGGAAAGTATTTGTCAATGAAGACTATTTTGAAGTCTTCCCACTCAACTACTTCCATATCACTGAAGTAGGTCCTCTCAGCTATTGGCCACTAGTGTAGGGCCTCTCTGGTTGCCATGAAGGTAGCGACTGGTACTCGCTTGTCCTCTCGTACGTTCATAGTTTTGAAAATGGTCTCTACCTTGTAAAGCCAAGTCTAGGCTACATTTGGTCCGTCTTCTCCTAAAAACTTTGAAGCTATCCTTTTGAATCGCTCAAGCAATGTGTCACCTTTTGGCCCCAATTCATCATCTCCAACCATTGCCTTGAGTTGTCCTCTTTGCCCTTGGGTCTCCAGCTTTTGTTTCATTCGCTGTAAAAGGAGCTCTATAACATCTTCAACTATATCATGCTGGGCATTAGTATTTTCTGGGGCTTCAGAGGAGGAGGTCTCAACAACGTTTGCAGCTCTGCATCTCTTAGGTACCATATGAATGTCAAGAATCAAAATCCTAATAAGTTTCTACTTCTACTTAGCTAATGTAACTAAGACTTATTATTCTATCATTATTTATTATTTCATTGTTTGGCTGTGAGCAAGGTGAACCATGCTCTGATACCAAGTGTGGCGACCCGAGTTTTGGAAAAAGAATTTTTGAAATAAAAATTGAAATTAAAACTCTCCTGTAGGATATTTTTTAATTTTCAAAACATTTGAAATACATAATACATATTTATTTTTCCCAATTCGACCTTCAACCCAATGTCACATTAAAACCTTGACATATAATAGTAGAAATAAAACATACCATTACAGGATCTCCCTCGGCACAGCCCGAACAATAAGTAATTTAACTTTAAATTATAGTTCAGATATAGTATATCAATCTAACCTATATTATTACATATATCTCAAATGTTCATTTTTTCAAAAGAATAATTGAAATGTCTAATCAACTACTTATCTATACTTGGTTCCTCCTTATTCTCCTTAATTAATTTATGCACTTAGTCCTCTTGCGCTTTCCCTGAAATGTTTTGTAGGGTTGAGTACGATGATTCAGTAGGAAAATACCTAAACCAGCTATTTAAAAACTACTACAATAGTATTGGCATAAATTAAGTAGTGCAAATAATTACATATTCTATCATAAGTACGTTATAAATATTATACAACATTTCTGCCTTCATAAAAATCTAGTGTTTCTAATAAATTCTAATATATCCTTGAAATCTCATATATACACTCCCATTTGGACTTTTATCTAAGAATGACGTATCAAAATCTATTATATCACTGTGTGGTAGCGTCCTACCACCAACCCATCTGGGCAATGGTCAAATATCCTCGAGGATGACAGACTTGTCAGTTAATGTCTGATAACTATATGGTACACTATGCAAGTAGAGGACTCACATCCAACTACGTTCAGCCATGGATACCACATGGGCTACACTAGTCCTCATGGGGGCACTGGGTCACAAGAGAGAAGTCTCCCCATGATACAATACTCTCTATAATAGGCTTCTTAGGGCAGGTATCAAATTTTAGAAGTCAGTGGCTAACTAATCTTCCTAGCATAGCAATCGAGGGGTCTTAGAATTTGGCCCAGCCTAGGCTCAACTCTTAAGAGTTGCCTAATTTTAGGCTAGGCACAACTCTTTTGAGTCACCTAATTTTCATTCATTAGATTGTTTTACATTACTTAGTGCACCATATAAGAGTATTCAAAACTTTCCGTTCTTCGGCCATATTTTGATTAGCATAAATCTTTGACTAGCTTAGTCAGGTCTTAGCATATATAATTATATCATATGCGCAGCACAACATTTTCAAAATCACATATGCGTCGTGCCAAGATCAATTATTATTTTTTAATTATTAAAAGCACCAATATAACAGTTATCTTAATTAGTTGTTATAATCGCTATAAAACAAAGACTATGCACACATGGAAACATATATCCTTGGGTCACAACTTCCAGACTACATAATATAAAACCAATCAAGATCTTGTGTGTGGAGCATCTGAGCAAGTGTTCAGCATTATACATGCTTTACATACCTACGCAAGGAGTGAGCGCGATGTGGACTGTTCATGGGCTAATAGCTAAACACAATGCCTCAATGTTCAGCGTCATGCCTGTTGTCTGTGCACCATTTGCTATACATGCAGTCCAGGTAGCACATGCGATGCGCCATGTGTAGGCATTGTGTCTTAAGCACTGTGCTTTGTGCTAGCTACCCATCACTTCATCTAAGGCGTTGAATATCATGTAGGTGGGCAAGCTAAGCTTCATGCAAAAAACTTCACTCTCTAAGTGTAAGCCACGTAATACATGAATGTAAAAAGAAAGTATCATGCAAGACATAAGGGTAGAATGGTAGTTGCTTTAATCCATGGGTGTTAGATCATGCATGGACCCATATTAAGCACCATGCAAAATACTCAAACACACATATTCATTACATCTACTATGTCTGTAGTGCATGGCGTGCTGCCCAATTGATGGAATTAAGGCACCCATGTGTGGAAAAACAACACGCATTAAGGCCAAACATGACACCAATCTAAGGCGTCACGCATGGTGTTGATGAGTGCTCAACGTGTTATCAAAAGTGGTCATGTGCATGTAAAAATTTCAATGTTAAGATTTGATTTTAAAGCTTAGCAATTGATCTGTCAAAAAATAAAGCATTTCCAATAATAATAAAAAATGAAGCATCAACCATTCCGCAATCTCGTGCACATGCAATACATAAAGATAGGTTATGAATTATTATTAGAACATCATACACAGATGGGTATTATTATGAATCCATGTGCTATTTGATCATGAGATAAAATCTCCATCAAAAAGATCTAAGACCCATCATATGTAACCGATTGTATAGCTTTATATCTAAAGTATTCATAGTGCAACAACAAGCATAGATGGCCTTGCGTATATGTATATATATGATAACTCAAAGAGATATAATCTAAACGCACATACTTATTCATGCTTAAATCTTTATAAAATGGGATTACCATGCTTAGAATAATGCAAAAACATATCATCATGATTGTATCCATATAAAACATGCACATAATGCTTATTTATTTAGGAATCAAGATGCGTAAAAAAATTGATAAGCAATATTGAGAGCCTACCATGTCAATGTAACCCATATAAAACTCTTAAAGAAAACTACTAACTTTTCTTTAATGTATGATGCATCCCTATCAACCAGATTAATTATGAAATGAGTTACATAAAAATAAATTTTCATTTGAAAACCAACCAAATTAGATAAATTTCTACTCCCTACCTCATAGACGAAACTGTTCTTCTACAGTCTTCTTATCCAAAGTGCAAAATGTATAGTGATCCTTGGCATAGGCTGGTCATCCACTACTTCTTCTTTTTCCTCTCTCTCTCTCTCCTTCTCTTTCTTTCTTTTCCCCTCGTTCTCTTTTCTCTTTTGTTTTCACGCATCTCTCCTTCTCCCCTTCTTATTCCAATTTGTTTTGATTTTCTTCTTTCCCATCATATCTCCTACCTATCCTATTTCATATTCTAATTTGTTAGGTATCTTTATCTTTTCCTAATTATTTAGATTCATTTCTATCTCCTTCTCATTTTATCCCATATCTGATTCTAATTAGCTACATATCCTCATCCTTTCCCAACTAGCTAGAATTCTCTAGGTTCATTACACCTGGACACTTCTTGATTTTGGGTAGGGTATTTCTCCAAAAAGATTATCTTTAGAGACTTGAACTCTAGTTCTAGAGTTTTGTCTATTCATTCTATAGCCATTAGGAAAATTAGCTTTTTGTTGTGAGTTCCATGCAAAGAATATATATATATATATTATAAAAATGTAAGTTAATACAGGACTAAATTGACATGAATTAAATTAATGTTTAGACCATTGAAAGTAAAAATGATCGTGGAAAATCCCAATGGATCCTCTTAATCTAGTCGAGCAAGAATGTTTAGATTAGATGGACCTACAAAAGTGATGATCTAAGGCTAATATCTTTTTATTAGAGATGTTGGATCAATAAAAGACATGAAAGATCAAGGGTTGTACTCATAATGGAATATTAACCCTAGATCTAAAAGATGGAGAAAACAGATGGTTTGATCATAAGGATACATTGATCACATGCTTAATTAATGGTCTTTAATAGTAGATTTGATTTAATTATGATCCATGTTATGTATCCAATTTCAGTATAATTTTTTTTAATTTCATAGATTAAAATGTTCTAGTTAATTATTTTATTAGCAAATTTAATTCATGTCAAATTTTCAATTCCAGCATGATTGTCTTTAAATTCCTTAGATTTAGATTTATTAGTGTAATTTCTTTTCCTTTACATTAGCAGAGTTATGAAAAATTCCTTAAAAGGGGTAATTAATGAAATATAGCTGGACTTCACAAAATACACATGTACATCATGAGAAATATTCATAGTAAGGGCTATAGTTAGTAGGACAATATAAGGGGTGGATTTTCCATTTCCTTGGCCCAAAATAGGAGCATAATAAACATCCATGGATGACATAGTATATGTTCATGGAATTAATTAAAATCTAGCTAAAATAAAACTTAGGGTTATGAGCTCATAGAACCTTATTAAAGGTTGAGCTAAGGCTATGCCCTTGCATGTTATTCATCATGGTTAAGGGGGTTTCTAATGAGCCTCACTGTCCCTCCACCTTCTGTTGATATTTAATGAGGTCTAAACGCCTCCATACATGAGGATTGAATTAACCACATTGGGAATGGCATGTAACTGGTAAACCATGGTCAATTGGAAATAAGAGGAGTTGTCGAATTAAGAATGAATAAGTTACCCTCAATTTAGTAAAACAGTAATTGGTGGAGAAATTATAACAAGAGCATAAAAGGTTAACATATTATCTAACCTTAATAATAATAAAAATTGTAAGTAAGATAAGGAAGATCAAACAAGATCCAAGAGAGATCTTGAATGATCATAAACAAAAAACAAAAACAAAAGGAAAGAAAAGAAATATAATGTTGAGTGTACTATTGTTCTATGATTTTACTTATAGTTTAGATTGTGAACTTAGAAGGTTTGAAACTTTGATCATATATAATTCAAGGAAAATTAGGGCACCCTTCATAGGATAACCCAAATACATGTAGAAAGAATACTTGTATAAAGGAATAACTTTATAAGAATGGTTTAATAGATGTATGAATCAAGACCATGATGGACAATATGGAGTGAATACCACTTTGAGATAGGTGGATGTATAAGAATGTATTAAAGATTTATGTGTATATACACACACATGATTTTCTGTCTGGAATTATAGACCTTTATGATACAAGTATACTTGTGGTACCTTAGAACAATAATGATCCAAGCAAATGATCCAACCAAGTGATCCATCCAATTGATCCAATCAAATGATGAGAAATTAGTGAGATGCGTGAACTAAGGAAACCCTAAGAATAGGGCATAGAAAATATTCTAGCCTTAGTTAAACAAACACATCACTTGATATGTACAATGTATTTTACATATAAGCGTGGTGGCTTGTGATTTTGTTTTACATAGGCCTAGGCCTGGGGATGTTATGCTAGGGAAGTTATGAGGGTCTGGCCACCCCTTCATGATATAAGTATACATGTGGTACCTTAGAACAATAATGCTCCAAGCAAATGATCCAACCCCATGATCCATCCAACTAATCCAATCAAATGATGAGAAATTAGTGAGATGTGTGGACTAAGGAAACCCTAAGAATTGGGCACAAAAAATATTTCAGCCTAAGATAAACAGACACATTGTCTGATATGTACAATGTATTTTACATGCAAGCATGGTAGCTTGTGATTTTGTTTTACACAAGCCTAGGCCTGGGGATGCTATGCTTGGGAAGCTATGAGGGTTTGGTCACCTGCTTCCTAAAATGAATGATATGATTGATACCGTGCCCAAAAGTTAGGTGGGGCAATCATGGGAAGGCCGCCATTGTGACAGCCATGGTCCTCGTCCATGCGAACATGGATTTTGTTATTTCTATAGTTGGTATCAGTAGATTATTATGTAGTTATCCAGGTGCGTTGTATGGATTTAGAATCCGGCATAGTAATCCTTGATGATTTTGCATTATGATACACATATGATAGGCATAGTGAAATGCCATGGCATGATGAGATGCCAAGTATGATGTAGTACATGAGTTCTTAGAGAGAAAATCCCCATATGAGATTTGGCTGAATATTGATCTCCTAAGTGGGAGTATAACTAGGGGAAGGAACAAAATTTGAATATTTTCACTATTTTAATGGGTTTACCCTATACTATATAAATGATGTATGTACTCTATGATGAGATGGTCCATGAATGGGTAAACATAATAGAATGATGAATGAGATATCATATTCTTGTATTAATGAAGTTTTATATTCTTGTATCCCCTGCCAAGCATAGCTTACTGAGATATTGTAAGTGTTTGAATGTTTACAATATCTCAAATACAGGGAAGGAGACTTGAGAACATATAGGTTGAAGAGCTCAGACACTACCAAATTGATTAGGGTATCTTCTTTTAATATTGTGAAACCAGACTATGTACTTTGTATTTGGATTGTATTTGGACAATGGATTGTAATTCTGATACTGGGGTTATGTAAAGTGAACTACTGGATGATTCCCACTATTTAATGAAATTTTATTTTGATACAAAAATCTTTGTGTATTATGTATGTTGAGGTGACTCTTAGGTTGTGTTACAAATTGATTTAAAAGAAAAGAATTTCCATTGCATTGTTTGTGAAATTTTTTTGCTACTAAGGGCCCTACCTTTGAAAAATGTATTATAAAATGTGTTACAAAGACTCCAGTCATCATAGTTGCTAGGGATGAGCCAAGAGACACTAGGTAGGCAATTGTGAGGCAAGAGGCCTTAAGAGTTAGACCCACATCACTAAGGGAAAAGTGATTGAGCTGGTTATAAGTGTTCAAGGAACTCTACCTGTCAAGATGCATTTTCCCTGTGAACTTGATTTCTAGGGGGGACAAGCTGTGACTGCTGCTGGTGTATGGGCACCGTTAGTGGAAAGCGGACAATATCTTGACAATTGGACCCTTAGGGTGTTATAAATGGTGTCAAAGCTGACCGCTAACCCAGTGTGCGGATGGCCAGCGAATGAGGACGTTTGTTCCTTAGTGGGTAAGGGGTGAGCCATGAGATGCTAGGTAGGTAGTTGTGTGGCAAGAGAACTTAAGAGTTAGTCCCACATTGCTGTGGGGAAAGTGACTGGGTTGGTTATAAGGGTTTAAGGAAATCTACTTGTCAAGACGCATTTTCCCTATGAACTTGGTTTCCAAGGGGGAACAAAGCCGTGACTGCTGCCAGTGTATGGGCACCGTCAATGGAAAGCGGATGATATCTTGACAGTTGGACCCTGGGGGTGTTATAGAGACATTCATTGATGAAGATAATGAATCCTTAGAAGCATCCAATCCAAATCCTCTAAAGTTATGTCCTACTTATTTTTATGATTTTGATGAAGACACATCTATTAAGGTGGTGAAGAAATTGTTGGAGACTACGTCATTAATGAACACTTCTCAATGGCAAGTCAGAGTAGAACCCCTACAAAACCTGAAATTAAACTAAGATTTGCAATGTAGAAGACATACCTGATTAGTACCTACTAACCTTATTTGAATGAACATTAGATAGTAATTCAATTCCATTAGAAAACTTACATGTTCCTGTAGAATAGAAAGAAAAAGAGTTAACTGATGTACTACATATGTCAACCAACTCTATAGTATACATTAGAAGATAGTCAAGGTTTAAGCCCCATAATATCACTACCTCTAGTAATACAAGAACCACCTTTAAGGAAGTGTAGAGTCAGAATATAACCCATTTCAGAACAATGTAAGGAAAATGGAGTAAAAAGGTGAATTGAATACAATGGTCAATGTTATCTCCCAATTTATTCAAGAGGACTATTCATCTCCATATGCTCCAACAAAATTTAAATTCATGATAGTTCAAGATATTATCATGTTTCCACTACCTCAATTTTCAAGGTGGAGTAATTATATTGGCTACTATGAAATATTAAAAATGCAGGATCATCAATGTTGTCCTACTAAATTAAAAAAAATTGTGGTGGTCTCTACTATGTCATATTGTTTCCACTACAAAAAATTTCAAGGTGGACAAAAATATAAATACTATCACGATATTTTAAAGTGGTATAAAAATTCTTGCCCATTTTATTGTTAGAGTTATGTTAGAAAAAGTTAGGTTAAACAAGTAAGGTCCATATTATGGTACATTGGGCTATATCTAGTTGAAGACATTAAACTTAGCACTCATTGGAGGAAACCCAGATTTCTTTTTTTAGAAAGTCTCAGTACTTTGAATTACCCATTGAGTCTTTAAAATAAGCCTTTTCTAAGCTTTTCATGCATTTTTTAAAAATAAAAAATTTATGATAAATTCCTTTGTAAAGATGAGAATTCAAAATTTTTGAATATTCAGTTATCAGTTGAACTTTACCTTATTAATGGAGTTGCATACAATTGGGTCACTATTTTATTATTTTCCTAAAGTGTGTATCAAAAAATTAATTACATGGAATAACTATATATATAATTTAAGTGAAAGAGAAAATATGACATAGAGATCCTAAAGAAGATCTGTGGAGACTTATAACCCAAGTGAGCTTTAGAGCCATCATTGCTATTATGAGGGTTATACACAAATTCAAAATTTGCTTTAAGGAAAATTAATTCTTAGTTGGTCTCATTATTCTTCATCTTGATCAACTATTGAAAATCACACTAGGATGCACCATGTATCTCTTAAGTTTATGATCATTTTTAAGTCATATAAACCCCAGGAAATGATAGAGGTCATCCTTGTTTAACCCATAGCCCTTAGCCTTACTTATATTAATTTTTGATAGTTAGACCCTTAAGTTTTTAAAATAAGCCTTTTCTTTGTTAATTAAACAACCTTTACCTATATTGAATCCCTACAATATATCCATTGCTTAATTATTCTAGAAATATGCAGAGAGGATTGAAGACCACCTTGAAAAAAAATGAGCAATATAATTCAAGAGATGAACATCAAAAAGGTTAAAAAGAGGAAAAAGTTTAAAAAGGATATATATATATATATATATATATATATATAAAGTCAAGTGAACATGAAAAGTAAAATAAATCCAAGAAAAAAGAAGAATGTTCACTCTTGTGAGGAAAAATGGAAAGTTGCAAATAGAGTAATATCTTTACATATTTTCTAGAAAACCTTTGTTTACCTTTATACCCAGTTTCTTTTCTTTTTTTTCTTTTTTTTATAACTCTTAACTAAGCCTATATTTCATCCTAATGGAAGTCCTAACTTAATCTTACAAGAAGTATGGTTGGGTTTGGATATGGTTATGAATAAGTAGCGAATTTGGTAGAGTTTAAATTCATAATAATTGATATCATTTCATGATACCATTATCATTTTTTCTAAGTTATTGTTCTTTTCTATGGAATATATGAGATTTTTTAACTTGATAAAAAACATTTTACTCACATATTAATGAGAGATTTGTATCCATTTTTGAGTAATTTCTTTTTGAATGATAAATATATCTTGTGAGAATTGAAGTTAAAGCATACATTTGGATAGTAATTTAGGTTATATTTGTCTCGGAAACTATAATTATATATATTAGCTATAGCACACACTCACCTCCCAAAGATTAATAAAATAATAGAACATCATTAGCATGAAGATAGGATTTTAAACCATTTTCTTAATCTTTATTAACAAGTAAAATTTAGGAATTAACAAATTGAATCGAAGAAAATTTTCTCAGATCAATAAAGGAGTTTCACAAAAATTTTGAAAATTTTGTCAGTATATTCACTACAAACCCTCACGAGCCATAACTCATCCACTAGGGGTAACCTAGGAGTTCAAGAGCTTATTGCCTATTCTAAATGTAATTGTAAGTACCTACTAAAATGATAACTATTTTGTTTTCATTACTTTTTGCAAAGTTTACTCAGGACTAGATAAACGGTGGTTGGGGGAATGATGAGTTCCAAATTTGTATAAAAAGTAAACAATTAGGTACCCATGTGTTCTAGTGTAGAATTAGGGTTTTTAGCCAAAATTTATAACACGTGCATTTTCTGACCTAATAACTCTTATCAAGTGTTTGTGAATAATCATATCTTTCTTAGATTTAATTAGGAGTTTTTATCTTTTGTAAGTGATGGGAAGGTAATCGAACAAACCTAGAGTGATCAAGATGAAAATTGAAGTCATTCATGACTTTTCTTAGTATAAATAGGAAACCTAAGGAAGCTAAGGCCTAAATCACAACAATCCAAATGTGTGATCAAGGTCCAAGATTACTTTAAGGCAAGATCATGGATCCAAGGAAGCATTTGGAAAAGCTAAAGGTGCTTAAAATAAGCCCATGCATAAGGCATGTTGTTCCGCCACCTTTGCATGGGAGCCATTTAGGCAACCTTAGCGATATAAGGCATGAAAGAAGGTCACAAGCTACAAAGTGAAGCCAACCCATTAAAGTCAAGGGTGTGAGCCATGAACCCAAGCTAAATGAGCCCTCAAAACAAGCCATTGAAGGCACTTAAGCCAAGCTACAGTGGTGGTCACAACTGGAGGAGAATCTAGAGTAATTATCCATACAAAAATTGGGAAGTTAATTAGAGGATATTTAAGTGAAAATCCCATAGGGTAAGCATGCAAGTGGATCAATGGGAAGACCCACTTCTAGCTTTTTTTTCCTAGTTTTCCCTTACTTTTCTCTCTCTCTCCACCTCAACTCATATCCATCCCACATTTTCTATAAGTAGGAGACACACTCTCTTAAGAAGGAGGTGCCTCCCACTTTCCTAAAATCATCCTACCTTCTTAAAGTGTCACTTAGTCCAACCAATCACCCACTTTATATTTTCCACATCACCTCTTCCTCCTTATCTCTTTCTCTCTCTTTTCCTCCCCCTCTATCCTTATCTATCTCCTTTTCTAATTAGTTAGGCCCGCTACAATTTTAACAAAGTGGGAGATGCCACACCCCAAAATGTAGGTGCTTTCCAACTTGTCACAACGTCATTCCCCTCTTAGGTGTCCTCTTAGCTGTTCTTGATTATCCAATCCCTCCTGGCAACCTTGCCTCTCCCCTAGGGTTCCCTTTAGATGGAAACCACCACATATAAAAACTAAGGGAGGAGTTTCATGTGGAACATCTTCTAGCGAAGGGGAGAAAGCCCCTTCCTAAGAAGGAGGCATCTCCACCCTTCTTCCTTCCTTTTTTTCTCCATTGATTTTCCCATGGTTGTTGCCATCTTCCCCAGCCCTTGCATGCCTCTTTTCCTTGGTATTTCTCTCCTGAAGTCCTCAAATCATGAGGTTAGTTGTCTCTTCATTCATTTCTTGCTTTCCTTTAAGTTTATTACTTTCCTTTGATCTTTACGTTTATGCTTTACTTCTTTTAGTATGTTCCTAGTTTCCTTTGATTATTGTATTTTGTTCACTACTACACATGAGGCTTTTAAAGTTGGCATAATGAAGTCGTTATTTCGACTACTGTCTTCATTAATATCTTACATGGCATTTAGGAAAAGGCGACTTGAAAAGTATATAGTTAAGAAGTCATTTAATACAAAAATGACTTCTTTAGTCAAACATGAAGAGAAATTTTTACACCGGAATGGACTTTTAAAGTCATTTGAATTAAATGACTTTAAAATCCAATATTTTTAAAAAAATTTGATTCAAATGACTTCAAAAGCGAATGACTTTTTAGTATGCCATTTTAAGAGTTATTTCATTGGCTTTCACTTTGCTTCTTTTGACTTTATTTGTCTATACACTAAATATATTTTGATTTTTATTGTGGTTATCCTCAACCAAATCCTAACTATGAATTGCAACAACATTCACATATTTGAGTTCCATGTGAATTTTTGACTCTTGGTTAGTATCTTTTGCCTTATCTCATATGCAAGTGGACAAATATGTTTGGATGACTATGATAAGAACATCAAAGGAATATGAGGAGGGAAAAAAAAATTTCATAGACTTAGCATTTAGCTCTAGTGTTGATCCTAATCGCATGCATTGTCCATGCTCAAAATGTGGAAAGTTGAAAAAATGTAATTGTAGGGGTGTTGAGAGAACCCTTGTGCTTCAATGGAATCTATGAAAGCTATCACCCATGGATTTGGCATGGAGAAAAACTTTTGTACAAGCCCTCGTAAGGCACAGAATATACGATTAAGACACTATAGGAAGTGTTGTAGACAGTATAGTTGTATCGATGTTTCGAGATGCATATGATGACATCCAAGATGACCTTGAACAATTTCATTCTACCATATTAGAGGAAGCCGATGAGCCATTGTACCTTGGGTGTAAAGACTATACCAAGTTGTCTACAGTGGTAGAACTTTACAATGTGAAATCAAGATTTGATTTTTTACATCAAGATTTTATAAAAGTCTTAAAAGTAGTGGTTACGATACTACCAAAGGATAATAAATTTGCAAGGTCCACATTGGAGGCGAAGAAACCCTGGCTACACTAGGGTTCAAGTATGAGAAGATGCATGCATGTTCTAATAATTGCATCTTGTCTAGGAAGGAGCACACGGATAGAACTACATGCTCAACTTGTGGGCAGTTAAGATGAAAGTTAAAGAAGAATTCAATTGAGACAATTACAAACATTCCTATAAAGGTTTTATGGTACTTCTGCCCTATTCCTTGGTTCAAAAAAATGTTCTATACTACAAAAATAGTGAAGGAATTAGTATGGAATACTAAGGGTAGAGTAATTGATAACTTTTCTCCCCATCTAGCAAATAGCCCAACATAGAAGCTTGTAGACTCCATGTGGCCTAATTTGGCAAAGAACTTAGAAACCTATGACTTGCATTATATGTCGATGTGATTAATCCTCAAGATTTTATGAGAAGAAAGAATAGTTATTGGCTTGTATATTAGATTATTACAATCTCGCACCATTTATGTGCATGAAGAGGAAGTTCATGATGTTAACTATGTTGATATCGGATCCAAGGTAGCCAGGGAATGACATTGATATGTACTTGGCTTGCTTGATCAATGATCTTGAGACCTTATGGGACATAGGTGTAGGAGCATATGACACATATAGGAAGGAGTCAGTCACCCTAAACACTATACTATTGTGGACAATAAGCAACTTTCCTGTGTACAGTAACTTGTATGGATGCGTCGTGAAGGGATACCATGCTTGTCATATCTATAGTGATAAAACATGTGATGTACTATGTATAAAGAACGGGACTATGTCCATTTTTATGTTTTACAAAATATTGATAAATTTCAACCATCCATTGAGTAAGTTGATCATGTACTTATTAAAAATTAATTATTAATGGTTATATTTTCTTTGATCTCTACATTAATTTTTGTGTGTGTAGTGAGCACATGGATGTCCTTCAAGCAAAGAATCTAAGTTATGCATAGAAACAAAAGTGGCTACAATTTGAGCTCTATTGCACTTTCAATACTTGGCTCCATTTGAAGGTAAAATGAAAGAACTCACACTTAATAAATTACATTCTATGTATATATGTATATATAATCTTACTTGTAACAATTGTACCATACTTAATATGTGCATACATAGATCCAAGATCAGCGAGAAGTAGTAGGCAATGATATATCCAAATCCTTAGCCTGAATGGCAATGGTACCATGACCAAAGTAATAAAATATAATGGATATGGCATTAATGGTTATTGTATTTATACAAAAGAACGTGATAACTCAAGAGAGCAACAGAATAGTAGAGTTATCTTAGTTGCCAATGCTACATTCTTTTCTAATTCAAAGGATGAAAGCCAATAGTGCTGGATGATATTTATTACAAGGTTATAAGAGATATGGGCCTTGGATTATACTTGCAAAATTGTGGTTGCATTTAAGTGTGATTGGGTGGAACACAATAAAGATAGCATCAAAATTGATGCCCTTGAATTGACATTAGTTGGCCTAAACAAGATCAGCTATAAAAATGATCAATTTATTTTGACATCTCAAGAAAAACAGGTATTTTACATGCAAGATGGATGTGATAAGAAATTGACAACTATTTTACCATCCTGCCCATGGGATTTTTATGATGAAGGCGACTTAGGAGATACTGAAATAGAGTAACCTTGCAATACCAAAACAATCCAATCAATCAAAGTACTTAGGGAGAATGTGGATTATGTGAAAGATAATGGTGAGGAGGGTGCTTGGGTTGAAATAATATATGAGGGGGTATATTGATTATATTAGTGAGTTGCAATATAATTTCAGATCTATAATCAGCTCTTTTATTATGAGCTATATGGATTTAAGTGAGATGAATATATGCTATCTATGTGACATTATATATATACAACATGTAGTGAAGACATATTTGAAAAGTAAATTATTTTGAATATTCTTGTATTTATTAAATACAAAATTTGTGAATCAACATTTATTATTATAACAAATTAGTTTCATTGTATTTTAGTAAGCGATTGTAAGTTAAATAAATATATTTGAAGTGAAATCTATATTAGATTTTAATAAGAGATTTTTAAACATTTTTGGTTCGAACGACTTTAAAAGTCTTTAATTTGAAGTCATTTAGAACAAACTGAATTTAAAAGTTTTAAACATTTAAAGTTGAACCAACAACATTAAAATTCCTTTCTCACTTAGAATTTTTGTCTTCATACCAGACTAAAGAAGTCTTTCTTCTATTAACTAATTTCTTAAGTGAGACTTATAAAGTCATTTGATTCAAATGATTTTTAAAACAATACTTTATTTTAATAACCTTTTCTTTGACTTTTGATTTCATATTTTTGACTATCTTCATCTATACACTAATTGAATCTCGTATACATATATATATATATATTGATTTTCATTGTCCTTGGACCAAATCCCAACTGTGAATTTGAATTATATGTATATTCTCAATGAATATTGAATTTTTGATAAGTCATTGAATGATCTCAGATCAATCATTGGAAGACATTATTAAATAGGAACAATCAATATCAGGTAGGTAGATTAAGATATCTATCTTGGATAACTAAATAATTGTTATGTTTTGACAAGAATGAATTAATGTAGACGATGATTTACATGTACCATCTTAAATTTTAAATAGAATCAAAGCATGTGAAACTTAGTTATTATAATAAATCAAAATTTTAAATTCCATTTCAAATGATTATGAAGTAATTTGGATGAAGGCAAATTGGAAAATTTTCATGCTTACATTCCACATAATTGACATTTTCATAGAGTTTGCACTTTAGGTAGGTGGTCATCAAATCACGTGTGTTGTTCATGCTCGAAATGTGGTAACTTGAACAATGTAACTATAGGAGTGTTGGGAGGGGTGTAAGCAAATGCTATATTGCAGATGAAGCAATGAAGTTGCGCACAGAGTACTTATCAAGAGTGGATATTGTTACAATCCCAAGAAAGAAACAATCTGTTGTATTTCATGATCCCAACAAGGAGAGCAAAATCCCTTTGCTTTCACCATGATCAGAGGAGGGACAACGTGGATCAAAGAAGATAGTATGAACATAAGAAACTGTTGCTAGAAAAATCAATGAATTTCACCTTTTTCAATGATCATTATGGGTGAAAACTTGTGTTGCAGGTAAGATCCTTGAAAACACTACTTTAGATTTGCACTTTTAGCTAGATTGGTATGGTTTCATGCTAGATTTAGGTTTTTGTGATGATTCAACCATTGATCTCTTAATCCAACCTTCCATTTCTTAAACCATGATTAGAAATAGGGTTAAATACCTACTTGATGTAGCTCAAATTTACCTAAGATTGTCGATCTAGGCATGAAATTGATTAGACAATCTTAACCATCACATCAATTAATATAGAAACAGTACTGGTGATGCCTAATTGATGATAAGATGATACTAGGAAGTTCCTTCACCCAAAATTAATATAGAATGGAGAAAAAATATCTAATCTAGTAATGAAACAAATTTGTTTAGCTCCTTGGTCATTATGTTGTATTATTAAGAATGCATGAATCACTAGTGATTATCATAAAAATTCAGTTACATTGTGTATTTATGTAAGATCTTGTAAAGTACTAATATAAAATACACACACACACACACATATATATATATTTGAAGTGAAAAATATATTAGTTTATAAAATAATTTGAGAAAAGAAAAAACTTTCAAAGTCATTTAGTGTAAATGACTTTAAAGGTATAAACTTTTAAAGTCATGTATACTAAATGACTTTAAAAGTTTTACTTTGATTTTCGACTATCCTCAACTAAATTCCAACTGTGATGGAACTACATTCACATATTTGTGGTCAATATTGATTTTTTAGTGTTGGTTAGTATCTCTTTGTTTGTTTCATATATATATATATATATATATATGCATGTTTGAGGAATTTTTGCATGGTTATGGTGATGCAAAAATTATGGAAACAGTATTGGTTATGCCTGTTCAATGATACGATGCTGCCAGTAAGTTTCTTGTCCCAAAATTGATATAGAATGGATAAAAAAAATTTGATCCAATAATGAAACAGACCAGACAATCTTCATGCTTTGATCTGTCATAATTAAAATCATAACCTTGTGACTCGTGATCCATGATCTAAATGTGGATGGTAAGAAAAGTATGGACTTGACCACCAAGAATGATTAACCAGCATTACACTAATCATAACGTAACATCTCTAATTTTTAAATAACAAATTACAAAACTTTTGAATTATGTAAAATCAGAGTGAAAAGAGAATATTGAAGTTTTCAGTTTTTAGAGTTCTAGGAAGTGAAAATTTTATAGAGATAAATCAAGTTTTGAAACCTCAATATTGGGATTCTACTATAAAAAAATGATTCCAACTACACTAAGTTTTTTGAAATTAGAATTCAAACAAATAAGTTTTGATTTTCTCAGAAAGTGTAATTATGTAATTTCACTGAGTGGACCTAACTTCAAAAAATTCAAGATTTGAGTAGCATACATCTCTTTTTTCTCTGTAACTATGATGTACAGTACTAAAAAACATTACAATTGTAATTTTGAAATTTTAATAAAATAAATTACTCAATAACTAAAGGTCGAGGCCATTTTGATAATGGAAACCCCTTCCCACTTAAGTGAATCGAAGAACAAACCTAGGTCTATTCTCAAAGCCAACAGAAGAGAAAAACTAAGAGGGAAGAAGAGAAGAAAGAGAAATAGAAAAAGAGGAAGAAGATGAAGGGGGAGAAGGAGAGGAGAAAGGAGGAGAAATGGAGAGGAAGACCAACCACTGGTGACAATTCACTCCAACAATGCTCAAACCCAACAGCAGTAGAGAAAACTCGACATGGAGAGAAGAAGA
This sequence comes from Warburgia ugandensis, assembly GCA_035236585.1. Lineage (NCBI taxonomy): Eukaryota > Viridiplantae > Streptophyta > Magnoliopsida > Canellales > Canellaceae > Warburgia > Warburgia ugandensis. Next base: position 43,538,511 of record CP141127.1, on the reverse strand, counting down.
GAAGAAGAAGATGAGGAAGAAGAAGAGGAGGGACATCGATCACCGTTGACACTTCATGCCAAGGACAACGCTAAACTAAGGCTTGGCTATCAGAGTTATAGCCCATCATTAGAGACAACACCGACTCGAATCACTAATTTGAGCCGATCATCTCACTGAGCACAGAAGCAAGAATCAAAATGCCAAGGTATTAGAGCAATTCATGCCCTTCTTGTCTATAAGTTAATAGAAGAGGAAATCAATGCACCACAAAGCTCGAAGGGTTTTATTGCAAATCTGGGTCAATCCGATTCATTTCATAAAGAAGAAGCATGAAAACACACCCTAAAAGTATGATCTACAAAACCCTATACTTGATTTGAGTATATATGACTTTGTGAGATTTTTCCATCAATAAGTCATGCTACTTGAGACATGCAAGTAATTGTACTATTTGACTAATATTACACACGTTATCTAAGCAAATTTAGCTCTATTATGAAAATATGTAAGAATTACTATGATTTTTATAAGCAATATATTCTCAAGTAGCCATGACATCTATTATTAATCACACGCTATGTTGTTATGATTTTTGTGAAAAATACACTGTGATTTCATCATTATTATTGATGACCTATATTCTATTAAGCTATTTTTTTGGATTAATAGCTAATTCTATGTGAAGTTAAATTCATTAGGTATGGACGCTTATTTTTGTAATACACATCCCTACTATCTTAATTGCGAGATGGATGTACTCTAATTTAACATTAGAAATAAGGAATATCATTATTAACTTTATTGTATGATCATGGGTATGAGTTATCGATGAATGTGATCAATAGGCCAAAGGACTAATGAGAACTAAAGAGGAATTAAAGGCCTATAGCAAGTTAAATAGAGGAAATAAGTGACTAAGCTAAGAAGGAAACAACTAACTAAGAAAGAAATAACTAAGCTAAGCAACTAGAAAGTAAACTCTAAATTAGAAAGAAAATAATTTAAGAAACTAAGACACTATCTAAATAAAGAAGCATGCTTATAAAGTAAAAAATTCTAAAAATATGTTAGAATCAACTATACAACTTGTAGGAATTTGTATCTCATTAGAGCCATGTCTTTAGCAAGCATCAACTATAGTTTTCTGAAGTGAAATCCACCTTTAGCTAACATTCACCAGCCTATTATAAACTCTAAAGCGTAAAGCCATTCTAATGAAATTTTAGACAATAATGAGATGTTTTGTGATTAAATTTAAAAAACATTTTTGTAATGCACATATATTGTTAGAGTCTTGGAAAAATAGTTAATCTTTCGAGTTCACTACAAATTAGAATATTCATATGTAATTGAACCTTTAATCAACTAATGGAACATAACTCCAACTAATGACAAAAACTTGACAACTGAATAAGGTCAAATTGATCAATAATACTTTAAGACTATTTGGTAGTCTAGCTCATAGTTATTTGAACATGAAAAGTACTCTAGAAATTGTATATGAAACAAAATTATGAAAAGTAGAAAAAAGTTTTGCATGAAATGAGAAACATGAATACATTATAGAAAACATTTAAATAACTTAAAAAGAAAATAAAATAAAAAGGTGTGCATGAAATAGAGGTGGAGACAATTTGATTGCTCCTGTTATGCACCTTGACCTTTATTAAGTAAACATACTTAGAAAATTTTAAAATCATGGCATGAGAAAAATGCAAACAATTATGACCATCTAGCTAACTAAGCAATACAAATCCTAAGGAAAAGTGACCTAATGGTAACTTCGTGAGGAGAACTAATAAATAACTTTACACCCTTAGGCTAAAAGCATTACATGCTAAAGAAATTGAGTGAAGCAATACCATACCTAAGGGGATATAAACCCAAATAGAAAGCATATTACATTTGGCCTAATGTAGTCTAGAAGCATCAGCCAATGCACCTAAAACTCCTAAAACTAATCAATAGGCACGCTTGATCACTTTGCATATGATAAGAATGACTTATAATGTGTTTCTAGAAATGGGCATGAACAAGACATGACCAAACATACATGCAAGTTTACTAATGAATGCTTTAAGATGTATCTCTTGATTTGAATATTAGTAGTTGCTTATATAATGCTAAATTATTTCAGTCACTTTTATATGAGCACAAATGACTGTGTATATTCATGTGCTATGTGATGGCTAGAATCATGCCAGTTAACATTGCTTAAAGTTGTTACATCTTTAGAATAGCTTACTTAGTTTCTAGGTTTAGTTTTAGGAAATTTTAATTTTAGAAATATTTATACTTAGAAAGTTTTTATTTTCATGCATGCTTTATTCATTTAATTTTGGTTTGTTTGCCACCTGTATCATGTCGGCTTGTTTTTTTAAATGGATTACATGGACCTTTTTATCTCATTGTTCTAATATCATTGTGTTCCCATTTGTAGTAAAGATGGAATAAGAAAAATATCAAAATGAAGAATATGGGAAAAATTAGGAGCATGAACAAAAGGCCAACATGAGCACTACTCAAAAGAGAGAGTAGAGGGAGAACAACAATGGAAAAGGTTATCAAGAGAAAGTCAAAGAGAATTAAAGAAACTATCCAATACAATGGCAGGGCTAAGAGATAGGCGAGAATGTAGCCTCTTATAGTAGTTTTCTCTATTCTATAGTAAGAAGCATGGTTCCTATCACATTTGAGGACTGGAGGATTGTGCCATGAGAAAATATTAAATATGGGAAATGGTGAAGGTAGGTAAACATTAATAGCAAGTATTATATAATTTATAACATACCTTATTTTTTAAACATAGTAATTTGCTATGTACTTTGCAAACTGCCTTTGATCTACTTGACTAGAACAAGACATGTGCTTTGTAAGGAGCTGGTGAGCAATGGAGAAAATGGAAGAACTACCTTTTGCATAATTTCTTAGCTTATATGTCAATGATTCATCCACATTGTACACAGTGCATGCCATTTATTTCGACATCATTGATGACAACATGTGGAATGCATTTGTACAGAATCACATGTCTGTTGAATTTAAGGTATGGGCAAAAATGATGTTTCATTTAATTAATTACATGTAACATCCAATTATTGCACTTGATTATGTATGTACAAATGTACAAGCAATGAATGCTAGAGGAAAAAGGGCATGAAACTAATATGTGGTACCATCTATCCAGGTTAGGCTATGCTCATTTAGAAGAGCACAAAGTAAGCATCTGTGACAATTTATTCCTTTCAAATTAATGGTACCATTGTTATATACATTTTGTTCTCTAACTACAATGTCTTTCTTGACAACAAAAAAAAAGCTGGAACTATGAAACCCATTGATTGCTCCATCCTCTTGAAAATGGTGCATTCAGTGGGCCATACTGGCCAAATGTTCTTAGATGAAATTGTAGCACAAATTGGTTCTCACATTGTAAGTGGTTCCACCTGCCTATCAGTTTTATACAAGTAATTAGATACATGATCATGTCTTTCTAATTAAATTTTGGAGGACATTCTTTGGTAAAAGTTTACCTACAGACAATGAAGATGAGACTTACAATGAGTTGGTTGAGAAAATAAAAATGGATATATTTAGCCAATTGCATGTAGGAGGCTTGATGATAGTTTCTTCATCCCCTACACCTAATTCTCGCAACACTCATGTACCTTATTCAATTCCTAGCTACAATTCTCTAATTGAAGAAGATCATGAAGGGCAACCAGTGCTCCTTGAAAATGAAATTCCAGCCAAGTAGTTATAGAAAAAATTGGAAATTTTCATTGTCCTTTTGTAATAATTCTCTATCTCAACCTCTCTATTATATATATCTAATTTGTAAGTGGGTCAATGCCATTAGCCCTAAATTCTTGTCAGAGCATCATGGCAATTGGTTCATGCTATGAGCATGAATTAACCATTTTGCACAAAATTAGTATGCAGCCACATACTAAGCGAGCATCCATTACCATGGCTTTGGATGCTAAGGTCAGCCTACCATTCCCTTTAGAAATTGAAAATATTGGGGCCATCGGGTAGGTAGCTGTAAATCATGTCGCTTAGCTAAAGGAACTAATCATTCTCGTAGAGTCCACAGTATGTATTTTATCATACTACATTCATCATCAATAATTTGTAGCTAGGGACTTCACTTTAATTGTTTATTAACTTTACATGGTTAACCAGCAACAATATGCTCCATCAACGTCGCCAACCGTTGCACCATCACCTATTGTCTCACCAATAGAAAAGGTAACTGTATATATGTTTTTTTTTCTTTTATCATAAATTAGGTCTTCTTCATTGATTAATATTACTTAGGTCTTCTTCATTGATTAATATGATTTAAGGATTGTGTGGAAGTACCACTTAACACCCCTCAATTCCTAAGGTTAATCTAGAGTCTCATCAATGAAGATAGGGAAATCAATTAGGTACAAATCAAGGACTGAAGGGTTTCTAAGGACGTTGTTGATGTGCCACTTATGGCAAAGGATCTATTATAAGTTTGCCTTTGGGATCAACTTGAGCACCCTCATATTGTCTCCTACATGAGTATATGCACATGTTTGCTTATAAAATATTTGACATTACATGTTATATTTTCATGGTATAGGTAATAATTATTTCTTTTATGTAGCTTCTTGAATGATGCAACTAACCTTTTTGAGGGTGAGGGTACAGTTAACCAATTCGTTGATACTAGGCTTCTTCTGGTACTCTAAGAGATATGGCTTAATGATTCCCTACAATAGCAGGTAAGTTTTAATTTTCTTATTTTCTTGCCAACTTATTCAATACATACGGATTGCCAACTTTAATGACAATTCACATGGCTTTCGATATAAGGTTCATTGGATGCTGTTCATAATGATGGGCATGCTTTCTTTTTTTATTCTTGTGGACTGCACATCAGTCCCGCCCTCGTAAAACTGATAAAGAAGTAAGCTTTTATTTCTTTTATGTATATTATGTGTAGATCAACCATTTGTTATTCATCTATAATGCATTTGAAATTTAAATTTGTAGAGTATGGCTTGAGTGGCTAAACTAAGTAAGATTGTATAACCACCAAAACTCTCCTAGAAGAATGTTTAGATATAGAAAATAGTTAATTACTTTGTTTTACCACTAATTAAGCTTACAATATTAAAAATGATATTTATGGATTATTTTTGTTGTCCTTGTTATACGGTGCCCTAGACAACAGTTTGAATAGGAGTGCGAGTACTATGTGCTGAGATACATGACCCTAATATTTAATGGTGTTGGTGTCTCCCAATTAGAAAACTTATGACACTTTTTATTTTTTATAATCTTATACTTTCCACAGTTTTTTATGGATCCAACTAAAAGAATGTGACCAAAATTAAATGTGAAGTATTATAGGCTATTGTGCATTCTGAGTGGGCAAACAAGAAGAGTTACTACAAAGTAAAAATCAATGAAATACGAAGCTAATGGGCTAAATATGTACTGAGCATCAATTAGAACACTTGGAGTAATTACATGTGTAAAATGCATAATAAAGTTTTTTTTTTCATTCACTTGTATGTGTTCTTTTAGTTTTCATTATTTTCTTTGAAATATATATATATATATATATGTATATATATTAACTGATGAGTGAGTGGAGACTATGGGAGTAAATGAGTATGGATGAAGCAAATTTGGAGCTTGTAAATGAAGTGAATGTGGTGGTTGGTTTTCAATATATTCATTGAATTATATAACTTTTATGGGGTGATGAATGAGGGTAACTTATAGTGTGAAAGTAAATGTGAATGTGTATAGATTTACAACTGAAGTGAATGTGGTTGTTATTGTGAATGCATGTGTTCTTGTTTCTTTTATGAAGTATTTTCAAGCTAGATGTGGATAGATCATGATAAATTTGGATGTTTTGTGCTCAATGTGGAAGTGGATGTATGTTTTTTTTCATGTGTATAAAGATTGTAAGAAAATTGTATCAGGTGTTATATTGAATTGTATACAAGTTGTAGTGATTGTAACATGAAAAAAGAAAATAAAAAGGACTTTTGAATTCGTTTAGACCTAAACGATTTCAAAAGTTTTGGAATTTCAAAGTTGTTTACATAAAATACCTCAAAATTCATGGACTTTGAAGTCACCTCGATAGAAGTCATTTTTCAATAGAATTCTATTAGCATTTTTATTTAATTTAAAAGAATCCTAGGTAGTAGTGGTTTCCCACCTTAAATCTTTGAATCTAAGGACTATAACTCTCTTGTAGTGACTGCCAAGAAAGTATAGCCCTCAATTCTTAGCTACCTCTTGCTTTCTTCCCATTCTTTTTTTGCCTTTGTTTTCCTTAGATCTTCTATGGTTTACATGCATTCTTAAGGTTTGAGTGTGGGAGAATTGAATATTATGAATTGTTAATAGTATCTTGGAGCATTGAGTGGTGTGCACACTCCTTGGATTGGGCGCAACATACCTTTACTTAACTTTCCATCATTAAGAGTTGAAGTGCTTCATATTTGAAGTTATGCTTCCATGTTAATTTCTCATTGATTGTGGATGTTTTATGTGTTCAAAAATTATATTTTCATCACTGTCAAATGTTCTTACCATGTTTATATTTTGTGTGTTTTATTTTACATTAAGGGTGCATGTAGTAATCTCATAAACCCCACTAAGAAACCATGATTACAAACCAATGGTTCATATGCATGGTTTTGAAGTGGTTTTCCTTTAGGAAATTTGTTTGATTATAGGTAGAATTATATGTTTTAAGTCTAGTTTGATTCATGTGTTCCATGTTGGATTAGTTTACATCTTAGTTCATGTATATTTTCATGTCCATCCATGTATTGCATAGCATGCAAACTAGTCAAAATCATTTGCAGAACTCTAAGGGCCATGTTCATGGTTTTGAATGATTATTTGTTTAGATCACTTGTTTATTCCATGTTCATTGCTAATTAGAAGTTTATGCATTAGCCTAGGATAATTTATGCATTCCATTATAGTGTAATTTCATGCATTGCATACTTATTTTGCACTTTAATTTCCCCCCGTGCATATCATTTTGATCATGTTTCATTGGTTTTACATATGTGAGTTGTTTAGTCTTAGGGTTCCTTCATTGTTAATTAAGTGTTGGCATCTTTGGTATTGTTTGAGTTGGTTACTAATTTTACTTTTTAGCAAGTTCTAAATTTAGAAATTTTCCAATTCCATTCATTTTTTAAGTTTCCATGTTAGCTTAATTTCTTAGTCTTAGTTAAAACCACTTTCTTTGGCTAGGTTGGATTTTTAATGAGATCTGCCTCCATTGCATGCTTATACTATAACTAATTCGTGTGCTACTAAGTTAATTAAAACATCACAGCATCACAAACTCTACCCACTATTGCCTTATTGAGCATTCAAACCAAAACCCTAAGGGAGCAAGAATCTCCACCACTCATTCCAACTAATGGTCCAAACTCCTATCGGGTTTTCTTAACTCCAATCACACTAAAGAGTTCCATGCCCCACACCCCTTATTCCTTTCCATTTCCATTTCTTTCTTCTAGATTTTCTCCCTTTCCTTCTATCCTTTTTCTTCCCTAACCTATCTCCTTACCATTCCACCTTTTTCTCCTTCTCTCTCATCTCCATTTATTCCACCATGGAATCTATGCCCCCCTCCTAATTTCTTTTTCCTGCTTCTAGTATCCTCAAATCTTCACCATCTATCCATCCTTTCACCCTTATGATCTCCACCATGCATTGCCTAGTGCTTCCAGTGCAAAAATCTATATACAGGGGTCAATGGTCAAGGAGAGCAATCTTTCAACTTTTCCTAGAGTTCAAAGCCCAAGCTAGGAGAAACAGGAGGAGGAAAATCACCCTTGCCCAAGCTTCCACATACATTTTCCATCCTATCCTTTGGAGAAAGTGGTGAGGTTTCTTGACCATAAACCATTTTTGGTTTTGTTTGTTTCATTCATCTTCTTATTTCTTCTACATTATAGATTTTCATACATCCACCTAGGATTGCATTGAATTTATTTTCTTTTGGATCATTCATAGCACATGCATCTCATTTCCATAACACTTTCCTTCTTTGTATCTTAGATTGCACACATTTCACTTTTCTTAATTGCTAGCACTCCTTAGGTAGCACACATACTTTCATTTTAAAATTAAATCTTGCATTGCATCTTAGTATTTTTAGATCTTGTATGAATCTAACTTACACATTTATTTCGTCTCTTTATTTTTTTCTTTGTCATCATAGAATTGTAGGTATAGTAGTTTATTCATCCCTCTTAGATTTTGTACACACCACATTTGCATATATCTTAGAATAGCATGCATCACTCTCATCTAGCCCTTAGACACCTCACCATTGAACGCATTTCTTGTCTCTTGCATTGCTTCCATTACCCCCTCAACCCACACATGTCCTGCATGTGCACGCACAACCCTTGCATGCACATCTATCTTTAGCATAACACACATCCACTTCTACTCACCTTGACACACCTTGTCTCTATTCTATCTTGTTTCTACACGAATCTCCCCAACACCTTTAAGTAGCACACATAATTTCTTCCACCCTACTACCTTTTCCTATCCCTTTTCTAATCACTTAAGATTACACTCAAAACCCCCTCTTCCACTCTTCTATCACACTCATCTTATCCACCACCTTCCTTCAACTTTGACTTCTTACATGCTTACTCTTTTTCTTATTTAATTTGCATGCATACTCCTTATCTTAATCTTCCATGCATTAGTTTCCTTTCAAATAATTCTTTTTATGGGATTTGGAAACAAAGGAAAAATGAAAGAAGCCTTGTGCCCTTCCATTGCAGTAAGAATTCTTTCTAATCCTAAAGTAATGGTCGGAGAAAAAACATATCCTTCCATAATGCCATCCAATTTACTTAGATAAGGGCTTCACGTTGAATAGTAGTATTACTTTTAAGGTAAAGTGTATATCTCCTTCACCATCTCCTATGGCCGGACTTGGTAAGTCCTAAGCCAAGAGCAATTTTCTCCCTTTAATTGCTATTTTCTTCTGGTTCATTCTCATATAGGAAGCCTCCTCTATGGTTAGCCCTTCCTTAAGGAGGATGACCTTTAATCTCCTCCCTACCTCTCTCCTAACTAAAACTACCCTCTTTTCTAAGAGTATCTAGCTAAGGAGATGCAAAAATTTCTTTTATACTTCCACTCCATCATCCTCTTTTATTCATTTTATGGGTGGTGATCTTTTTCGAAAGGTGTTAGATTATCTTACCTTAGATGCCCTAGCACTTCATTCCTAAGGATCATTGAAAAGGGATTTCAATTTTGGGTTGTAGAATGTTGGGTTAAGGAGATGAGAAAAGTTTGGTAGTAACTTAGTGTTTATAAAGGTTGAATAGGTGTGTACAAGCCCCTACTAAGGGACATAACAAGAGATGCCCATAGGGGAATTCATGCCTAGGATGAAGAACTTTTATTTGCTTTCCTTTCTTTTCATTTATTTGCTTATGTATCAATGCCTTGTAATCATCCAATTAATGAAAAATATCTTTTAATTCTTAGTTAATTAATCTCCTTTATTTTCTAACCTAGTTTCCTTATTTTATTTCTTTTATTTACTTAGTTGTTTGCTTTAGTTACTATTTAAATTTTTTTCATTCCTAAAAATATTGGCTAGGTTAAAGTTGAAATAATCTAACTCTTAATTAAATTTTCTCCTAATTGTCATCTTGGGATCGACCCATCTTTCTGAGTCTATACTCCAATATAACTATGTACTTGAAGTAATTATTAAATCACATCATGTTTTTGCACTATTTCTAGGTACTTGGGATGAAGTCTAATTAATATCTAGGTTGTAATACTTTACCACTAGTCATAGTATTAGGATTGTATATAGAATAGTTGTATTTCTAATTTTTGTGTACTTTCTTTATTCATATGAATTTGATACTTACCATTTTTTTGTTCAAGAATTTGAGCATGACTAAAGACTTGGAGGAAGACCTTGCGATAGTTTTTAATATTATTTTTTTGTGAGTGGAATGTAGTGAGATCAAATCTGTAGTTTTTACAATTTGAAACTAGATTGTAATAATAGAGGCCAAAGGTGGGGCATCCTAATGTGAGTGGAATGTAGTGAGATCCAATTCCTATATTAGGTTGCATTAGTACTTTATTTTTTACATTGTGGAGTAAAGCAATGCTAATAAAATTGAATAATCATATTGATATAATGAGTAAAGCAATTTTCTACAAGAATATAATTATTTTAAGCAATGCTAATAAAATCTCAAAACATTATATATGATAAAACATGCATCTCATGGATTTAAAACATGATATAATCTCATGTAAATGAGCATTCAATAATAACAGGGCACCCTAAGGTACATGGGTCCCACGAGTGTCCCATACACTCGTATCACAGATCATGAGTACTCATATAAAACCTCTGTGTGTCGTCACACCCAAGAATACCATCACATCTCCATGCTTACCATGCAAGCACACAGAATAAGAGTATGGATCATCATGCCGCAGTGGCAACCCTTTAGGGTCTCAACCACCGCCGCTCCCCGTCAACACCATAACGGAAGACTTAGCGTCCGTCCCCATGGAAAGGTCTAGATTGGTAGTGTGGACTATCCATGTTACCAAACCCTACCAAAAGCCATCTACGGGTAGGTGTCTATCATATCACATCACATCACAAATCTCAGAGGGTGGCTGGCTAGCCCTCTCCCTCCTAGGATGACATCCACCAAGTGAGAGCACCCATCATAAAACTCAAAACACAAAATCACGTATGTCAGCACTCGTCACTCGCAATCCCCAAGGCACGCCCCTCATCCCAGGGTTAGCCTCTAAAAAGACTAGCCACCAAGCCTCCACTTTCCTTTCTCATGAAAACTCATCAATTTCAGTGATGCAATAAGGAAAGATAATTTTCTAATTGTGCATAAGTAGATTATCTCAATCTCATAAAACCATCGGACATAATCCATTCAATACATGATTGAAATCAAATAGCGATCATAACATAAAACTCTAAATCTCACAAAATCATCGATTAATAATAAGTGCAATTTAATCACAATTAATCATGATGCCATGATAATACAAGGTTTTAAAATCTAAACGAAACATTAAATGTCGTCACATACCTCAACATGAGATCACCCAACTCAAGCATATAATCCCCTTATCGTGTATGTTCAGATGTACCTGTCAGTACCACAATACTATTTCATGTTATTTATTTCATCATAAGGGAATCTATAGTGATCAACCGTTAGATCATCCTCTAAGATCTCAAATTATGATTTGGTTCTTAATTTAGTCCCATCTCATGTTCATCTATTTGTTCTTGTGTGTATTTAACGTTTATACCTTAATCTGACGGTTAGATCATCCTCAGATCAATAATTTCCCAAGATTTGGTCCAGACCAATGGTCTGATCAATTTCTATAGTAGTCATGCTAATATGCCCCTTAGAACCCTTATTTATTATCATACATTATCTCATTGTTAGTCTTGAGGCCTGATCACCCTTTGATTAATCGATTCTAAGTTATCAATTAATATTTTATAATTTAACTAATCTAAAAGTAGTCAAATGTAGGTTTTTAAGCTAAATCTAGGTCTGCATCATCAATACTGTCACAACAGTGGTTTTTGCTCATGATTTGGACCTCTGTAACTGCCAAAATCAAGTTTTTTTGTGAAAAGACTTCATAAATTAATATATTAATTTATAGGGGTAGGTACGCGTGCACCGACTTACATGGGTGGTGCGGTTTGCACTGGCTTACACCAACACACTGCGTGCCTAGGACACAGTGTGTTTCGAACGTTCGGGACAACACGCAAGAGAGTCCCGCGCACGCATGCGACGGAGCACCCGTATGCACGCGTCTCTGTTTGTGCGTCCTGGTGGGCGTTTTGGGCTCACTGTCCATCGGGGACGATGAACCCAAGCCGTCCACCTTGTTTTGGCTTGATTAGAGCCCTAGAAGCTCTGATTTTTTATATGTTTTCACTATTCCTAAGGTTTTTGGGTCCAAAGATCACAATGAATGGCTTAGATTTCTCATTGGAGGTGTCCTTAACATGCATCTAACCATGCTCCACGGTTTTGAATCCATAGGCCATCCAAAGGCCATTTTGATCTGATCTAGCCCAAATTTGTGAGGGGAAAGTTGGAAAACAAGATAAATAACAAGTTAAAGCATGTAACTTACCTGATTAGAGCCGGAGATGGGAGATCAGAGCTTTCTAGTGCGTGCAAACTTCAACTCATTTTTGAGGCGTGCACAGGGGAAAATGAGGGTTCTCCTCTAGTTGTTTGGCATGGGAATGGAAGTGGGAACTTGTATTTTATAGTCTAAGTGCCGATTTTTTCGAATGGAAGGTAGATCAGTGCCTTCCTCCATTAGAACTCTAATGGAAGTGGAAAGGAGGTGCCGTTATCAAAACGAATCCCTTTAATTAACGTCCCTAGCAATTTACTAATTTACCCTTACACTTAAAATGGTCATATCTTACTCATCTGAACTCTGTTTTTGATGTTCTTTATATTGTTCAATTCATATTGACGTGTACTTTCTAGTTTTAATGATTTCAGAACCAAATTCTATGCATAAATTTTTTAATTCATTTATCTTATTTTATTACTAATTTAGGGTTAAAAATTGGGGTTATTACATCCTGCCCACCTTATAAAAATTTTGTCCTCAAAATTTTGATACATATCTCCATGTAAATACCTCTGGGTGGATCCTTCGCATCTCTTCTTCTATCTCCCACGTGGCCTCCTACAATGAATGATGCTGCCAAAGGACTTTGACTAATGAAATAGTTTTGGTCCTTAATTCCTTGACTTTCGGATCCAGTTTATGCACATATCTCTCCTCAATTATCATGTCAGGCTGTAACTCTCTTGGGATCAACTCAAGTTTGTGAGAAAGATTTGACATATACTTCCTTTGAACAATTCCAGAGTCATCCTCACATCACAATATATGATAATCATGACAATAATTCCAATGTTAACATCAATAAGCGATTCCATGACAAGTCATACCTTCTTATCTCAATCCATCATATAAATCGATGCCTATCAATCCTCTCTTGATATAATCAGACACATCATAACCACATATGACACAATTTGCATAAACTAAGCCTCCACCTAGAAGTTGATTACTTATGTACCACTTAATACTAGTTATCTTTCTACATTTGCTTGATTCAGAGTATCTCTGTTAACATATAGGAAGTCATTTACTAAATCAAAACAAGTGCATATAGTTCACAAGCAGGAATTCATATGCTAGTCACAACGACAACTTATCAATTCACCAACATGAACTCTATGCCAATGAGAACTAATCTGCGACATGATCTTACTTTTAAGCACTTAGGAGCTTGCCACCTAAAAGTTTACCTGTGTGTTTACCACCTACCCTCAATGGTTACTCACCACCATCGATTTTTAAATTGAATTTTGCTTAATTGTAATGGAATAATTTCACATAATATTATATATCACTGATATCTTGGTGAAACTTAATTATACAGTTCCCATAGTTTATAAGATTAAGGAACTATGAATGTCATAAAAATAATATTTTAATCATTAAAACTTTTTGTTAATTAAAAATACACCTACTAACACCCTCGATCAATTAGATCTGGGAAAATCAGAAGTGATGGTTTGGATACATTAAGGATATAATGATGATAAATCATCATGGGGATGGTTGGATTGGACTAACATGAACTGAATTAAAGTTTAAACCATTGAAAGTAAAAATGATCATGGAAAATCCCAATGGATCCTCTTGATCTGGTAGATCAAGAATGATCAGATAAGATGGACCAACAAAAGTGATGATCTAAGGCTAATATCATGTTATTAGAGATGTTGGATCAATCAAAAACATGAAAGATCAAGGGTTGTACTCTTAATGGAATATTAACCTTAGATCTGAAAGATGGACAAATTGAATGGTTGGATCATAAGGATAAATCGATCATATACTTAATTAGTGGTCTTTAATAGTAGATTTGATTTAATTATGATCCATATCAAGTTTTCAATTTTAGTGTAATTTTCTTTAATTTCTTAGATTAAAATGTTGTTAATATTCTAGTTAATTGTTTTATTAGCAAATTTAATTCATGTCAAATTTTCAATTCCAGCATGATTGTCTTTAAATTTCTTAGATTTAGATTTATTAGTGTAATTTCCTTTACATTAGTAGAACTATGAAAAATATCTTAAAGGGGGTAATTAATGAAATATAGTTGGACTTCACAAAATACACATGTACATCATGAGAAATAATTATAGTAAGGGCTATAGTTAGTAGGACAATATTAGGGGTGGATTTTTTATTTCCTTGGCCCAAAATAGGAGCATAATAAACATCCATGAATGACATAGTATATGTTCATGGAATTAATTAAAATCAAGTAGAAATAAAACTTAGGGTTATGAGCTCATAGGACCTTATTAAAGGTTGAGCTAAGGCTATGTCCTTACATGTTATTCATCATGGTTAAAGGGGTTTCTAATGAGCCTCGCTGTCTCTTCACCTTCTGTTGACGTTCGTTGAGGTCAAACGCCTCCTTACATGAGGATTGAATTAACTACATTGGGAATGGCATGTAACTGGTAAACCTTGGTCAAGTGAAAATAAGAGGAGCTATCTAGAATTAAGAATGAATAAGTTACCCTCAATCGAGTAAAACACTAACTAGTAGAGAAATAATAATAAGAGCATAAAAGGTTAGCAAATTATCTAACCCTAATAAAAATTGTAAGTGAGATAAGGATGACCTGGCAAGATCCAAGAGAGAGCTTGAATGATAGAAAAAAAAAAAAAAAAAAAAGATACAATGTGGAGTATATTATTGCTGTGTGATTTTACTTATAGTATAGATTAGGTAGCTTAGAAGGTTTGAAACCTTGATCATATATGATTCAAGGAAAATTAGGGCATCCTTCATAGGATAACCCAAATACATGTAGAAAGAATACTTGTATGAAGGAATAACTTTATACGTATGATTTGACAGATGTATGAATCAAGACCATGATGGACAATATGGAGTGAACACCACCTTGAGGTAGGTGGATGTACAAGAATGTATTAAAGATTCATGTGTATATATATACATGATCTTCTGTCTAGAATTATAGACCTTCATGATATAAGTATACCTGGTACCTTAGAACAATAATGATCCAAGCAAATGATCCATCCAAGTGATCCAACCCCATGATCCATCCAACTGATCCAATCTAATGATCCAATCAAACAATGAGAAATTAGTGAGATGTGTGGACTAAGGAAACCATAAGAATAGGGCATAGAAATATTCCAGCCTTAGTTAAATAGACACATCGTCTGATATATACAATTCCTGAGTTACTGTATCTTCTTCATGGGCTTTAAGGACTATTTCTACTAAAGCTTATTTAATGGTGATGTTTACGACTACAGCTCTTGGCTGTCTAGTTAATGCATCAGCTACTACGTTCGCTTTTCCAAGGTGGTATTGGATGGTGAAATCATAGTCTTTGATATATTCCATCCATCTTCTTTGTCTCATGTTCAAATCAGCTTGAGTGAAGATATATTTGAGACTTTTATGATATGTAAATACACTGAATTTTTCTCCATACAAATAGTTTCTCCAAATTTTTAATGCAAAAACTATAGTTGCCAATTCTAAGTTATGTACTGGGTAATTTATTTCATGTTTCTTCAATTGTCTAGATGCATAAGCAATGAACTTCCCATTTTGCATCAATACACTTCCTAACTCTTTGCCTAAAGCATCACAATATATTTCGTATCCCCCACTTCCTGATGATAAAGTCAATACTAGTGCTGTAGTTAACCTCTTCTTTAGCACTTGGAAACTATTTTCACATTCTTCTATCCAAGTGAATTGTATCCCTTTTCTAGTCAATGTAGTCAAAGGAAGGGCTATATGGGAAAATCTTTGAATGAATCTACGGTAGTATCCTATCAATATAAGAAAACTATGTATTTTTGTTACTATCTTAGGTTTCTCCCAATTCATTATTGCTTCAACCTTGGTGGTGTCCACTTCTACTCCATTCTTGGAAATGACATGACCAAAGAAATTGACCTTCTCTAACCAGAATTCACACTTACTAAATTTACCAAATAGTTTATGTGTTCTAAGGGTAATTGGTACAATTTGTAAGTGTTCTTGATGTTCCTTGATACTATAGTGTAGATCAATATATCATCAATAAATATAATCACAAATTTATTCAAAAATTTCTTCAAGATTCTGTTCATCAAATCCACAAACACTGCTGGTGCATTGGTCAGCCCAAAAGACCTGACTAGAAACTTGTAATGCCCATACCGAGTTCTAAATGCTGACTTGGGTATGTCTTCATCCTTAATATGCAATTGATGATGTTCTGATCTAAGGTCAATTTTGAAAAAGACCTTAGCAGATTGGTGTTGATCCAAGAGATCATCAATGCAAGGTAAGGGATACCTATTTTTCACTGTGACATTGTTCAACATTCTATAATCAATGCACAATCTCATAAACCCATCCTTCTTCTTTACAAATATTACTGGTGCTCCCCTTGGTGAACTACTTGGTCTAATAGACCCTTTGTCTAACAATTCTTGTAATTGACCTTTCAACTCTTTCAACTCTACTAGGGCCATCCTATAAGGTTCTTTAGAAATTGGAGTTGTAACAGGAATTACTTCAATGGTAAACTTAATTTTCCTAGGTGGGGGTAATACTAGCAATTCTTTTGGAAAAACATCTTGGAATTCCCTAACTACTTCAATTTCTGTTATCCTAGGCTCTTCAACATCTAAAGAAACTGTTGTCACTGGAAATGCTTGACACCCCTTGGACATATTTTTGATAGCCTTCGTAACTAAGATAATGGATTTGTCTAAGTCATTGTGTTTCCCATACAGTACTAATACTTCCTCACCTGGTATGCTAAATGTGATTTTCTTCTGTGACAGCCCATAACTACCCAGTATTTTGCTAACCAGTCCATACCCAGTATGATGTCAAATTCCACCATGTTCAGTAAAATGAGGTCTATGTCCATTCTTTTTCCCAATACTTCTACTTGTACATTATGTAAGTATTCTTCTAATTTAACTATTTTTCCAACTGGAGTCATTACATCTAGATTAAATCCCAATTTTTTCACTGATAGTTGTATACTAGATGGAAATATGCAAGATATAAAGGAATGCATAGATCCAGAATCAACCAGTACTTTGGCATAGTTGTTAGGGTAATGTACCTTAAATCATCGCATTAGATGGTCTAGCCTGGCCATCAGTGATGGTGAATACCCTTCCTTGGTGTCGAGGGGCAATTTCTAATTTTGCCTCCTTAACTGCTAGTGGTTTGGTATAGTAGGTAGCAATGTGTCCATACTCCATACAATTATTGCACTTGATCAAAAACCATTGTGGTTGTTGTTGTCCAAGTCTAGGGCATATATTGCCTTAGCAGAATTTTCTACATCTTAGACATGGTCGTCTATTTTTCCCTTGTACATTGTTCCTTTAATTTCTTTGAGGCTGAAAATTGTTCCAAGGTCTTTTATTCTTCTGGAAGGGCTTTGGATTATAGTTTCCTCCTCCACCAAACTTGATGGTTTGACCCTTCTTATATTCTTCTTCAAACTTAGAAGACATTTCTACACTTTCTACCAAGGTCATGGGTTTAGTACAAAGTACCTTTACTTTCAGTAGTGGGTGCAGCCCTTCTATGAATCGATTCACTGTGTGTGTTTTAGTGTTACACACATGAGTTGCAAATCTCCTTAATTGGGTGAATTTATTGTCATACTCTACCACTGACATGTTTCCTTATCTAAGTTCCAGAAACACTATCAGTTTTCTTGCTTGTACATGAGAAGGGAAATATTTCTAATTGAAGACTTCCTTAAATTCCTCCCATGTAGTATCTTCATAATTTGAGAAGAAGGTATTGTTAGCTGGTCTCCACCAAAATGTAGCTTCTTGTTCTAATAGATATGTGGGAAGTTTAACCTTCAACTTTGGAGGAGTACTTAGTGCACTAAAAGTCCTTTCTAGTTCATATATCCATTCTTCAGCCTTCTCAGCTTCGCCCTTGCTATTATACCCCGTAGCCATCTTTTAAAATATCTCCATCATTTTGTCAACTTTTTCTAGTGCTAACAAAGACTTTCTAACTACTTCACTTGGTACAAGGGAAGATTGACCCTATACTAGTGTGGGAGTATTTGGTATTGGTGTATTGTGTCTCACTTTAGGTTGAGCCTGAGTCCAAGTACTTGGTATCTCTATTGGAGGCGATGAACTTTGGGGTTGTTGAATGTGAGGAAGAAGGCTCCTCAATACCCTTGTTACCATCTCTTCCACCTTATTCATGGTTAATCTCTTCGTATTGTCTTCTAGAGTATTTTGAGTCTTCTGCCTTGTGACTCTCTTTGGTGGCATTTGCTCATAAACTAAAATTTCTATCAGTATTCTATACAACTATTTCTATCTTAATCTAAAATTAGATTATCATCTCTCTCTTTTGGACATATTTGTACTATACTGTGACTGGATGAATGACTCTGATACCAATTGTGACAACCCGGGTTTTTGTAACACATTTTGTAATACATTTTTCGAAGGCTGGGCCCTTAGTAGTAAAAAAATTTCACAAAACAAAGCAGTGAAAATTATTTTCTTTAGAACTTGTTTTGAAATACCCAAGTCATCACTTCATACATAACATACATAAAATTTTTGTGCAAGATAAAATTCCATTGAAGGAATATACTTTTATTAAATTCTAAAATCCATCAAGTGGTTCATAGTATAGCCCAATTCCATTACAATACTTATCTAAGTTACATAATCCAAAACTCAAAGCTTACCATACAATGAAACTCTCATTACAATACAATACTCTCAAACAAAACAAAATACATGTCTTCAAGGGGTATACCCTGATGATTATTCTCCCAAGTCTTATTTAGTCTTAAACTCCTAACTCTCCTTCTCTGTATTTGAGATATTGTAAACATTCAAATATTTACAATATCTCAGCAAGCTATGCTTGGTAGGGGATTCAAGAAGCATAATAATTTGACAGTATAACTATAATACTTCATAATCCCAATATTCATAAACATACCTATGTATCAAACTCTTTACTTTGTAAAATATGTACATCCTTATACATACACACTATACATGGATAAATTCATCAAATTTATGAAAGTAGTTAAATAACATTCCCAACTAAGCTGATCAATTCTTTCCACTATGAGAAATTAGTCTTTCAGCTAGTCCTATACTAGGAATTTCCCTTCTTAGAAAATACTGGTAATATACAATTGCCTAGCATTTTATCATGCCAAAACATAAGGCATTTCACTATGCCTATCTCGTATGCATCATAGTGCAAAATAATCAAAGGACTACCATGCTGCAGTCTGATCGATACTAGCATGCTCGGATAACTGCCCTGTTCACCACTACTACCATGGTGGAAAATATTATGTCACTACCCATATGGGGAGACAGGACTTTCACAGTGCTGGCCTTCCCGTAATTGCCCCACCTGACTTTTAGGCTCTCATAGGGCAAGGTATCATCATATCATCAAATTTCAGGAAGTGGGTGGCCAAACCATCATAACTCTTATAGCATAGCATTCCCAAGCTTATGCCCATTTAAAAAAAAACCACAAGCCTCCATGGTTGTATGTAAAATAGGTTTCATATGCATTAGACAATCTGTCTATTTACTTAGGGCTAGAAAATCTTCTAGTTCCATACCCACTTAGAGTCTATTCCTCAATTCTAACTTAACCATTTCATATGTGTTTTGGTTGGATCATAAGGGTTTTCAAGGGATTTAATACAAGTATTTACATTACTGTTGTCAACATTTCTAGACATAAGATCATGTATTCAACATGTATATCTCATGTAGATGCATTCATAAAATCTTCCTACCTTCAAGTAGTGATCCATCTCTTCAGATCTTCCATGATCCTGACTGACGTATGTAATCTATAAATCCATACATACTATCAATATTTATACAATCTGAATAACCCTATAGTTTTGATCCTATGTATATTCTTTGTTTAATCTTGTCCTTTGATATAAAGGATCTAGATCTTTTGTCCTGTCATGATCTATCTTCCTCAAATAGTGTCTATCCTATTGATCAATAGATCTAATGGTTAGAATGATCTTCTAATCTTTCAGATCTAAGTATTTTCTATTCTAAGTCTTTGTGTATTCCTTTCTTTGACCTTGATCTTTCATAGATCCTTTGATCGACAATTTATACTTGTTGATAAAGATCAAGGGATTAGATCTTCTATCATTTAGTTCTTCTTTGATCTAAGTTCAGTTGTTTGATCATTCCTAAGGAGGATGATCTTGGTTCTCTTGCTTGAATCATATTTGATCAAGTGTTTGGATTCTCTACCTAGATTTGTTTACAACATACATACATGGATACATAATAAAATACAACACTAGGACTCTTATTGTTCTTGATCATTCAAGAACTTATGGATCTTGTTTGATCATCCTTATCTTACTTACAATTTTTATTATGATTAGATAATTTACTAACCTTTTATGCTCTTATTATTATTATTCAACTACTTAATGTTTTACTGGTTGAAGATAGCTTATTCCATCCTAAGTCTTGACAACTCCTCTTATTTCCAATTGACTAAGGCTTACTAGTTGAAGAGCCTAGACACTACCAAACTGATCAGGGTATTTTCTTCAAAGATTGTGAAACCAGACTATGTACTTTGTGTTGGGATTGTATTTGGACAATTGATTGTAATTATAATACAGGGGCTGTATAAAGTGAACTACTGGATGATTCTTGGTATTCAATAAAAATTTATTTTGATACAAAAATCTTTATGTATATTATGTATGTTGAGGTGAGACTTGGGATCTATTACAAATTGATTTAAAAGAAAAGAATTTTTGATGCATTGTTTGTGAGAATTTTTTACTACTAAGGGATCTGCCTTTGAAAAATGTATTATAAAATGTGTCACAAAACCCCAGGTCTTCACATATTCCATGTCCATTCAACCATGTATTATTCGCATCATTCCTAGTTAATTAATTATTCTTAGTTCCATAAGTTTCACCAACACAAATTTCCTTATATCCATGAATAGTTTGTTTTTGCTTAAAACCCATGTTGCACCTTAACTGATCCATATATTACTTTCTTTATATTACATGCACTTAAGCTCAATAATCATAAGCAACATTCAACTTTTCTTTTACAAGTTCCATGTGCACAACTCCATGGAGCATGCTCATGGTACATGAGTTGAATCTTCTTAATTCTAGTTTTTTTTAGTTTAGTTTCCTTGCTTAAGTCATTGCACATTAGATTGTGTAGAAAGTGTAGAAGTTTTGTTGTTTTCAAAATTAATTATTTTCATCAAGTTTCCTTTGTTGTGCTTTCCAATTCCATGCATGTTTACTTTTCTATATTAATTACATTCTTAATTCAATCAAATACCATCTTTTTAGGCTATGAAATAAAACGTTTAGACAAGATCCAATCTATTGAAAGTCTATAGATTCCTTGTGGGATCAACCTCATTCACGTACATCTACTACAACTGATTTGTGTGCTTGCGAATAATATTAAAATATACATCAGCTTTCAAAGAGTTCCCTCTTACACTAAATTTCTAAAGGACCTATGCATGAGAGGCTTTCCTTGTAGGACTAGTGAGTTACATTCAGTAACACTAATCCCCTCCAAAATATAAAGATCTTAGATGCCCTACAATCTCATGCATTATCGAGTAACATAGATATGATAAGGAACTCCTAGATTTAGGGGCCAATATCAACCAATTGTCGTATTTGGTCTATGAGCAGCTAGGTTTAGGCGAGTTAAAATCTACCTCTAGCACCCCCCAACTAGTAGAAAAATCTATCAAAATTCTTAGTGGAGTGACAGAAGATGTCTTGATACATGTGGATAAATTTCTCTTTCTAGTGGAATTTTTAGTCCAAGACATAGAACTTATATTAGATCCAAAAAATGAAATTCTTATCATCTAGGACCAACCATTGCTGGACACATCTAATTCCATCATCAACTACCAAAGTGGTGTTATGAAACTATCATTTGGCAACATGAGACTAGAGTTCAACAATTTTAAAATAGCACAATAGATGAACTTTGCTGAATCATTAGCCGTCCTTGTTGTAGATAGTGTAGTTCATGAAACTTTTCAATCATCCTCAAATTCTAATCAACTTTTTGATCTAGCTGGTCCCATAGAAGAAGTAGACTCATTACTTGAAGCTATAGAAATAGGGGACACTCCAAAATGGAAACCAAAAGTAGAGCTGTGATGACTAGGGCTTTAAATTGTCCGCTTCTCAATTCTTTTTGAAAAGGATGGCCTCTAGTTAAAAATTCTTTTCCAAAACTAATAGAGAAAACATTTTTTATGTAAAGATTTTTTCCAAAATCCCCAAATGTGATTAGTACTTTACAAATAGGGATATAATGGTAAAATAATCATTTCATTTCTACCCAAAATCTAGTAGAGTTTTGTCTATTTCTCGGATATTACACATTTTTTGCATATGATACAGTTTCCCTAATTGGCAACATTTATAATAAGAAATAATAAATGAGACTTTGTCTCCATTTGATTCCCAAGTACATTAGTTTGAAAAAATAACATTTTTACTTTTAAAAGAGATAGCTTCCATCCATCTTTATCAAAGCCAAAATCCATCCAATCATAACCATCAATCAAAACCTTTATAATGCATGTACACAAGAATATAAGTTATAACGTAATGGTTGAAGACATCATATATAGAAACAAGATCCATATGCCGTTATACTTACTTTGATGTCACTAAAGTAGGTTGGCAACATTTACTTAAACCCTTATTCTCTTCTGATGTGTACCCTAAAGTAGTTTGTACATCAATTGACTCATTTTTTTCCTATTTTATGGGTACAAGTAAGGTGTCAAATGGGCCTACACGACTATGTTATAATTGTTCAAATAAGGTCAGTAAGTCCTAATCAGGTACATCTTTAGCTTTGCAAGGTTTAGTATGAATTTCAAGCTTTGTAGGGGGATCTATTCTAGCTTGCCATTGAGAAGCTTCCATTAAAGGCACAGTATTCAACAACCCATTCACCTCCTCAATGGATGTGTGTTCATCAAAGTCATAAAAATATGTGGGACACGAATTCAATGGTTTTGGGTTCGATGTTTTGATAGTTCCATTTCCTTCATTAATGGAAGTCTGTTCATCATAATCATACAGAGCAGGGCATGGCTTAAGTAGATACAACTTGGAGGGTTCTATAGATGGTCGCAGACTTTGTGGTTCAGAATGATCATAAGACATTTCCATCCTATTATCATTAATAAATGGCTATTTAGTGTCCCTAATTTGTATTATTTCCTCAATCCTTTTTATACATTCAACAATGTTTCTGTCAATAGTAGCCATGATTTGTTCCATTCCCTCAAAAAAATTGCTGCATATTCTCTTTTAGTGGTTGTTCTTCATAGTGTAGGAGAAATGACTTGTAGGAGCATTGGGGTACTGAAAAAGGGCTGAGTAAGTTGAACCCATGATGGTTGACCCTGATATTCTTGATAATTATGGTATTGTTGACCAGGGTCAGACCATTGTGGTTCTTCCTGATATTGGCAATCCTAAGACAATGGCTGTTCATGATGCCTAGCCCATCCATTATAATTTGTTCAGGATAGTAATCATTGCTAGGGTATGTGAATGCATCAGGTGTATCCACTAACTCCTAATAATAACAATTATATGTGGATCTTGTTGACCACGAAGGAGTGGGATGGGCATGCTCATAAGAGGTATAATTATTATGGTATTGGGGTTGTGGTGCAACTTGCATAGAATCTATTATTCTAAGCAGTTGAATTTTCATAATATTTAGCTGATCCATCAATGTATCTATGAAATCTTTCCCCTTCCTAATAAGCCTATGTTCTCAACTTTGTATACAACGAAACAAATTGTTATACATTTTGTAACACATTTTGTAATACATTTTTCAAAGGCAGGGCCCTTAGTAGTAAAAAAATGTTGCAAAATAAAGCTGTGAAAATTCTTATCTTTAGAACTTGTTTTGAAAAACTTAAGTCAACACTTTGTACATAACATAAGTAGAATTTTTGTACAAGATAAAATTCCATTGAAGGAATATACTTTTATTAAATTCGATAACCCATCCAGTGGTTCACAGTAAAACCCGGGTATCATTACAATACCTGTCCAAATTACATAATTCAAATTTCAAAGCTCACCATACAAAAAAAAAACTCTAAATACAATACATTGCTCTCAAAGAAAATATATGTTTTCAAGCGTTATACCCTGATGATTATTCTCCCAAATCTTCTTTAGTCATGAGCTCCTAACTCTCCTTCTTTGTATCTAAGATATTCATCATCATCATAAAGACCTCATCCCAATTAGGGGTTGGCTACATGAATCTTATTCCTCCATTCCACTCTATTAAATACCATGGCTTCATTTAGTCCCAAAGTTTTTAAATCTTTCCTCACCACTTCTATCCATGTTCTTTTGGGCCTTCCCCTTACCCTTTTAGAACCTTCAACTTGTATTGCCTCACTCCTTCTAACTGGTGCCGTTGTTGGCCTCCTTTGAACATGTTCAAACCATCTAAGTCTAATCTCCCTCATCTTGTTACCTATTGGTGCTATCCCTAAATTTCTTCTAATATTTTCATTTCTAATTCTATCCTTTCTTGTCTTACCACTCATCCATCTCAACATCCTCATTTCTGCAACACTCAGCCTATGAGTATGATGTTCCTTAACTGCCCAACACTCTGATCCATAGAGCATGGTCGGCCTTATAGCCATCCTATAGAATTTTTCCTTTAGTTTGAGTGGCACCCGCTAATCACATAAAACACCCAATGCACATCTCCATTTGTTCCAACCCGCTTGGATTCTCTGGGTAACCTCCCTCTCAATCTCTTCACTCTCATGGATCAATGATCCTAAGTATCGGAAGTGGTCTCTCATGGGGACCTCTTGGTTATCAATCTTGACTGGTGCTCCACTCCTACTCTCCTTGCTAAAATTACTTTCCATATATTTTGTCTTAGTTCGGCTAATTTTAAATCCTTTCGATTCTAATGCTTCTCTCCATAGCTCTAGCTTTATGTTGACACCCTCCCTTGTCTCATCAAGTAGGACTATATCGTCTGCAAATAGCATGCACCAGGGAATCTCCTCATGCATATGTTTTGTTAACTCATCCATAACTAATGTGAAAAGGTATGGACTCAATGCCGATCCTTGGTGCAATCCGACAGTGACAGGAAAATCACCAGTCACGCCACTAGTGGTCTTAACATTTGTTACTGCTCCCTCATACATATCTTTAATTATGTTTATAAACCCCTGAGAAACCCCTTTAACACCCAACACCCTCCATATTAACTTTCTAGGGACTCTATCATAAGCTTTCTCTAAGTCAATAAAGACCATGTGTAGGTCTTTTCTCCTCTCCCTATATTTCTCTACTAATTGTCTTAGTAAGAAAATAGCTTCCATGGTAGACCTCCTAGGCATGAAACCAAACTGATTCTCCGATACACTTGTTTCATGTCGTAGCCTCTTCTCAATCACTCTTTCAAAAAGTTTCATGGTGTGGCTCATAAGTTTGATTCCTCGATCATTAGTGCATCTCTGAATGTCTCCTTTATTCTTATAGATTGGTACAATAGAGCTTTTCCTCCACTCATCAGGCATTTTCTTTGATTTTATAATTTTGTTAAACAACTTGGTCAACCAAACTACCCCAATATCTCCCATATGCTTCCAAACCTCTATTGGTATACCATCAGGCCCCATGGCCTTTCCTGATTTCATCTTTCTCAAGGCCTCTTTTACTTCAAGCATTCTAATCCTACGTTAATATCTATAATATCTAGTGTTATTTAGATTTATAATATTTTCAATCCCTATATTCTCAGGGCCATTGTCATTTAAGAATTTTTGGAAGTATATTTCCCACCTTTGTTTGATCTCAGCATCTTTGACTAATACCCTTTGATCATCGCTTCTAATGCACCTAACATGCTCTAAGTCCTTACTCTTCTGTTCTCTTACTTTTGCAAGTTTAAACACATCTTTCTCACCTTCTCTTGTTCCTAGTCTATTATAGAGCTCATCATATGCTTTAAGTTTAGCCTCACTTACTATTCTCTTAGCAACGTTTTTAGCATTCTTATATTGTTCATAGTTTTCATTATTTCTAATCTTCTTCCATGCTTTAAAATGCATTCGTTTTTCTTTAATAGCTTTTTGCACTATTTCATTCCACCACCATGTTTCCTTTGCTAATAGCCTTTTACCTTTTGATACTCCTAAGACATCTTTTGTCACTTTCTTAATGGACTCAGCCATATTAGTCCACATGGTATTTACTTCTGTTTCATAATTCCAATTTCCTTCTACCATCAACTTATTTTTGAATGAGGTTATTTTCTCTCCTTTTAAGTTCCACCACTTAGTTTTTGGATGTGTATTAAGTTCAGTTCTTTTACTCCATCTTTTGATATGAATATCCATAACCATTAACCTATGTTGTGAGGTTAAACTCTCACTGGGTATCACCTTATAATCCTTACATATAGATCGTTCATTATTCCTAAGTAGAAAAAAGTCTATTTGGCTTTTATGAAGTCCACTTTTAAAGGTTATTAAGTGTTCATCCCTCTTCTTAAAGAGTGTATTTGCAATGGATAGGTTATATGACAAAGCAAAATCGAGGATATTCTCCCCAATCTCATTTCGTTCACCTATACCATACCCTCCGTGTATTCTATCATATCCTTCCTTATCTTTTCCTACATGGCCATTTAAGTCTGCTCCTATAAATATCCCCTCAGTATTGGGAATTTCTTGCATGACTCCCTCCATATCTTCCCAAAACTGTCTCTTAATTATATCTTGTAGCCCTACTTGTGGTGCATATGCACTTATAATATTTATAATCTGCTCTCCTAGAATCATTTTTATTATTATAATTCTATCACTGATTCTTTTAACGTCCACAACTTTATCCTTTAATTCCTTATCCACTATTAATCCTACGCTATTTCTATTATTTTCCTTTCCTATGTACCATAATTTATACCCATCTATTTCTCTAGCTTTAGCCCCTTTCCACTTAGTTTCTTGGATACAAGCGATGTTGACTCTCCTATGTTTTATCGTGTCTACTAACTCCAAACTCTTACCTGTCAGTGTCCCTATATTCCATGTGGCGATGTGAATCTTATGTTTTGGAGATACCCTATTTACTATTGACTTTCTCGACCTCCATGGTATGAACCCATGTCCACTTTTCACTGCACCTGGGTTCTGATGCAACGCGTCGCTTCCAAGGGGACGCTCTAGCAGGCCTTGCCCATTTTTCACTACACCCGGGATCCGATGTAGCGCGTCACTTCTGGGAGAATGCCCTAGCAACCCTTGCCTATTTTTCACCGCATCCGGGATCCGATGCAGCACGTCGCTTATGGGGAACGCCCTAGCTTGAACGAATTTCAGATTTCAATTCATGTCATGTTGGGGTTGCCATAGTTTTTAAAAGCTGAAGATGATTTTCATTAAAATCATTAAAATCATCTTCAGCTTCACCCTTGCCGGCTGGCTACTTGACGCAAGGATGGCCATATTTTAAGAAGCTGAAGATGATTTTCATTTCTCCCTCACAAACTAATATACAAATGCATATTTATTTGTAAGAAAGAAATAATAGAATCATCTTCAACTTCCCCCTTGCCGGCTGGCTACCTGATACAAGGGTTGCCATGTTTTAAGAAGCTGGAGATGATTCTCATTTCTTCCTCACAAACTAATATACAAATGCATATTCATTTGTAAGAAAGAAATAATAGAATCATCTTCAACTTCCCCCTTGCCGGCTGGCACCTGACGCAAGACCCTCCTCCTTTTTTATCCGGGCTTGGGACCGGCATTGGCGGAGTTTATCTAAGATATTGTAAACATTCAAACATTTATGTTTACAATATCTCAACAAGCTATGCTTGGTAGGGGATTCAAGAAGGATAATAATTTGATAGTATAATTGATAGTATAATCCTAATACTTCATAATCCCATTATTTATACTCATGGATGAATCTCTTTACTTGGTCATATATGTACATCCATACACATATATATTGTATACTTTGTATATATATATATATATATATAAGGTCAAAACTATGAAAAATAGTTAATATCTTAAAACATAAGCATACCCAATTTATATTGAGTTGATAGATCATCCAGACTTTGCTGGACATACTCCCTCATTTGGGCAGTAAGGTAATCCATGATTACCTGGCATCTCATCATGCCATATCATAAGGCATTTCACTTTGCCATGCTTCATAATGCAAAAATACTCAAAGGACTACTATGCATGGAGTCCGAATCCATACCAACATGCTCGGATAAATGCCCAATAATCCATCTATACCATCCTTAGTAGAAATCACAATATCCATGTCCGTATGGGGCAGACCATGGCTATCACAGTGGTGACCTTCCCACAATTGGCCCACCCAACTGTTAGCCTCACTTAAGCTTGGTATCCATATCGTAACAAGTTTCGGAGAGCAGGTGACCAAACCCTACTAACTCTCCTAGCATAGCATCCTTAAGCATATGCCTATTTAAAACAAACCACAAGCTTCCATGCTTGTATGTGAAGTAATTCTCATATGTATCAGACAATCTATCTGTTTACTTAGGGCTAGAATATCTACTAGTTCCCTATTGACTTAGAGTTTTTTCCTCAATTCTAACTTAACCATTTCATATGTGTGTTTGGTTGAATCATAAGGGTTTTCAAGGGATTTAATACAAGTATTTACATCACACTTGTCAACATTTCTAAACATAAGATCATGTATTCAACATGTATATCTCATGTAGATGCATTCATAAAATCCTCCTACCTTCAAGTAGTGATTCATCTCTTCAGATCTTCCATGATCCTGACTGACGTATGTAATCTATAAATCCATACATACTATCAATATTTATACAATCTAAATAATCATATAGTTTTGATCCTATTTATATTCTTTGTTTAATTTTGTCCTTTATTATAAAGGATCTAGATCTTTTGTCCTATCATGATCTATCTTCCTTAGATAGTGTCTATCGTATTGATCAATAGATCTTATGGTTAGAATGATCTTCTAATCTTTTAGATCTAAGTATTTTCTATTCTATGTTTTTGTGTATTCCTTTCTTTGACCTTGATCTTTCATAGATCCTTTGATCAACATTTTATACTTGTTGATAAAGATCAAGGGCTTAGATATTCTTTCTTTGATTTAAGTTTAGTTATTTGATCTTCCCTAAGGAGGATGATCTTGGTTCTTTTCCTCGAATCATATTTGATCAAGGATTTAAATCTTCTATTCTATTTGATCTAAATTTCAAGCAAAATATATGTATATATATCAAACATCAAAAAGTATTTATTTCTTTTGTTGTTCTTAATCATTCAAGATCCCATGGATCTTGTTTGATCATCCTTATCTTACTTACAATTTTTATTAGGGTTAGATAATTTACTAACCTTTTATGCCCTTATTATTATTATTATTATTCAACTTGTTAATGTTTTAATGGTTGAAGATAGCTTATTTCATCCTAAGTCTAGACAACTCCTCTTATTTTCAATTGACTAAGGCTTACTAGTTGAATGGTTAAACACAAAGTGATTACTTCAATCCACATGTAAGGAGGCGTTTAGACGTCACAAACGTCAATGGAAGGTAGGGGAAGAGGAAGGCTCTATTATAGAACCCTCTTAACCACCATGTTCAGCATTCACTAGAGTGACCTTAGCTCAACCTTTCATAAGGTTCCTATAAGTATTTTAACCCTGAGTACTCTTTCTAATTGATTTTAATTAAATCCATGAACATTTAAAATGTCATTCATGGGGTTTATTATTCTCCTAGTTTGGATCAAGGATTTGATAATCCTTATATTGTCCTCCTAACTATAGCCCTTACTAATATTAAGTCATAGTCATTCACTCATTTAAATTATCCATAAATCTCTATATTCCATTAGTTTACATTTTCCGTGATTTATGCTCAATATGTCTTAACAACTACTTAACATTTGAATATACTAATAAAATTTGACAATAAATAAATCATAAACTTTAAAGCGTAAATCCAATATAAATTTAACAACTATTTATACTAAGATGCTTCCTATGAATGTAACTTAACCTAATGAAATAAAACTATATTTAAACTAGCATGATCCTAAGTTATAAAATACATGAAATTTACTACTAATCAAATGGAATCATGCTAAAATCTCAAATTTAAACTAACATGGCCCAAGGATAATTAAATCTACCAACCTATTATAACAATCTAATAACATATAGAGCAAGCATGCTAACATTTAAGAATTATACTATCATGCTTCCTAATTTACAACATAAATTACATTTACAATTCTATTATCAAATAAAAGACAAGTAAACTAATTAGATTAAGATTATTAGAAACTTTTACTTATGATCCAACTATAAGATTTTAGATCTTTTCCTTTAGATCAAGTGTTTTAATTACATTTAGGGCTTTTACTTCATTAAGGTCCAAAGATCATATCCATTTGTTTTTGTCACACTTAATCCATGATCTCACTAGATTCCATCATAATCCCATTCATACAACCCATCCAAAGGGTCTAATCATGCTTGATCTTATTGATCAAGAGGGTCCCTTCGTATTTTTAGGTTATTTCTACCATAAAGGGTAGATTGCTCAATTTATGTTAGATTTGTCATAATAAATCATAGATATCACTTTATTTCAACATTATTTCATTAGACCCCCAGGGTCTAATCATATCAGATCTTAAAGAAAATAAAAATTAGAATCTTAATTCCTCAAAATAGAAAGTTTCTTGAAGAGTTTTATCAATTTTATGATTTCAGAAGAAAATAGACATTACAAGCTTTCTATAGCTTCTTTCCGATCTTAATTTGAAGTTCAAATGACTCCACAATTGAAGATTGAAGTTCATAGTCATGTTGAGGGTCCATATTTGATCTGGGTCCATTGGAACAGATGGCCCAGATTGTTCGGGTGGAGTGGTCGCCGCACTCCCATTACTGGGATGCAAGTTGAAACGCACTCCCCTAGGACCATTGCTATTGCGTGGACATTTTGTTGGAACATCGTCACATGCAAAGCATGGCGCGGAGACACTCCTATAGGGCATGTTTTCATGCAGCATTCCACCACGGCATCCCACAAGCCGATCTTATTAGGAAGATAGAACAGTCCATTTTGGACCGTCCAATAAATTCCTCTTCAATCAAAGGCTCAAAACCTGATTACATTTTATGAAAATTCTACCCTAGGGGCTTTAGGTCCTTATGGATCAATTGGAGTGCTTAAATTTTCCATTTGAGCCCTCCATCATATAAAAATGAAGGGTTCTTGCCCTTACTTGATTTTTATAACTTTTAACCTAAAACTATTTTTAGAAAAATAAAAATTATATACACTAACATGAAATAAGTATGGGAATATTTTTCACCTACCTAATGGGAGAAAACTTAAGTTTTGAAGCCTAATTTTAATGAAATATCCCGTTGATGATAAGATTGCTTGATAACCACTTGTTTTGTAATTTTTCATTGATTGCACCGTTGGATCTTGAAATTTATTTGGGGAATTTGTAGATAAGATAATGTAGGATCATATGGATGGTGGGATTGGTGAGATTTGATTTGGAACAGAGTTTCTAATTAAATTTAGGTCACGTGTTCCAATCTAGAAAGAGGAGAGAGAAAGTGAAAGAGAGATTTTTAGGATTTTTGGAATGAGTTTGGACATGCTTTTACAAGAGAAGCAAGATAATTTTTTATGAACATTTTTGGAGGATTTTTGGGTGTATATTCATAGATTTTTTTATTTTTTTATAATTACTTGTAATAATTATGTTTTAATTCTTTTGAATATTAAATTAACATTACATCGTCCACTACCACTGCCTTCTCCACTATCAGCTGGTAGTGGTTTGACCACTCATTATAAGTTTTCTAGCTGTTGGATCCATTTGTGGGCCCCTTGTGGGCCCCATAGAGGTGTGAAAGGACCATTTTGCCCTTTTGTGGAGAAAAATTTGTATTATTCTCCCAAACTCGAAATTGAGCGTACTTAGTGGCGTTGGAATCATATTTCCAAGTACATTCTAAGCATTGAATTCTTAGATCTCGTTTATGGGTAAAATTATCATTTTACCCTTTTATTCATAAAAATGGAGAAAAGTAGGGAATTTTCATTTTAACTCGAAATTGAACGCACTTAGTGTCATTTCAATTGGTTTTTCATGTACATTCATAATTTATAAGTTTTAAATAATTTTTTAATCTCTATAAAAAGAGAATTTCCAATAACCTAATATTCTAACCCAAAATTTAAAAAAAATCAAACTAAATTGACTTTCTCAATCAATTTACAAAAATTGGGGTTATTACAAGAGATGCCACCTTTTTAGGAAAGGACATCTCCCCCTTCCGAAATCATTGAAGCTTCCATAATTTAGGAAAGTGGGTAAGAATGAGATGGCAAAGAGATGGATGGTGTGAGATTGAGAATTTTGGGTGGTTGAGAAGTTTCCTAAGAGGTGGAATGTGATAGAGTTTTAGAAAGATGCAACTCTATAATGGAAATTCGTAGTGCATCTTAAGGGTGAGGTGAAAATAGAGGAAAAAGTGGAGAAAAGTGAGAAAAATACTAGAAATGGAAGCCTCTTATCCCATTGGTCTACATGCCATCTTATTCTAATAATATTTTCCTTAATTATCTTTAAAATATCTCATGAATAATTTTTATTTAATCTTCTCCAATCTTAGCCTTACATTTAGCTTAGCTTGATGGGATAGATGGCTAACTTTAATGGTTCCATTGGCTAGGCTTCATGGCTCACTTTGGAATCTTTCTTAGTGTGACTTCTTGGCTTGAGTGGATTGTATAGTTTGGCTTAAATTCCTTAGCTTAGCACCTTCTCTCGTGGCTTATATGGCTAAGGTGGCTTCCATTCAAAGGTGGTGGGAAATGCATAGCTTACTTCATGGGCGCACTTTGGCCATGTTTAGCTCCTTTAATTGCACACATTACTAGTCAACAATATGATCTTGGCTTTTGGTCTTATGTTGAAGTGATGATTTTGAGGCTTTAACTCTATCTTTTGATTTTGATGTTCAATTTCAACCCGATCAATCTCGGCCATGGGATCACCATCTTACTTCCTACTCAAAGTGAAAAAACCATAATTAAATCCTAGAAAACTATAATTAATCACATACGTATGTCATATTAGCCTTTGGACCTACAAAATATCACATTTGCTTCATTTGGTCAAACTTGCATGTGTTATAAATTTTTGTCTAAAAACCTTAATTTACCCCTATAAGTTATACCACATGGGTCACTAATTGGGTGGTATTTATGCAAAATTATACTCTTATTAGTTTCCTCATTCTCTAACTTGATTTTCTCTCATGGTTCACACGCATGGACATTGTTGGATAGTCTTTTATCTTAGACTGAAATCAATATTTATTATTTACATTTTATTGAATCATCTGCAACCTTCTTGTAATTTTTTACATTCAATAAATACAATTTTGTTCCATGGACAATTTTCCAAGCTCACATGCATTCTTATTTTCCTATTTAAATGTTATTTGAATGTTTTATTAGATGTTGATCATTGAGAATGGTTAATTAGATGTTCGATTTTTAGTTTCATTGATCATGTTAGTTGCATCATTGGTTTAGATTAAGGAGTAATAGTTTTAAGAAGTTCATTCTAGTTTTGCATAAGTTAGTTTTCTTGAATGCATGTTAGTTCCTTTCTTTTAAATTAAGTTTTAGTTTATGCGTGTTTTCAATTTCATGTTATTCTAATTCCTAGATTTTACAATAAAAACTATTTTAACTAGGATGAATAATCTAAATAGGGTCCAATTGCATAAAAATTCATGAGATTCCTCATGGAAAGCTCACTCATGTAATATCATACTACTTTGATTTGTGCACATGCAAGTAATATTAAAACTACAGAATCTCATGGAATCGACCTCACTTGCATAACATCATATTACTTTTATTTGTGTGCATGAGAGTCATATTAGAACTACATCACATGTGCACACACAACCCTTGCATGCACTTTTATCTCTAGCATAACATGAATCAACTTTCACTCACCTTGACACACCCCATCTCCATTCTATCTTATTTCTGCACACACTACTACACATGATGCTTTTAAAGTCAACCTAAATAAATCTCTTATTTAATTGCCTACTTTGTAAATATTTTATAAGTTAGTTAGAAATAAACGACTTTGAAAAATATATACTTAGAAGTCATTTATTGTAAACAACTTTAAAAAACTAGCATGAAGCCTTTTAAAATAATTTATACCTAAATGACGTTAAAAATCAAAATCTTTTGAAGTCATTTATCATAAGCGACTTCAAAAGTATGCCAATAATTTTGGCGTGAAGATTATATTACGTGGGAATGGACTTTTGAAGTCATTTGAGTCTAAATGACTTCAAATGTCAATAACTTTTGAAGTTGTTTAGTCACAAGTGACTTCAAAAGTATGGCAATAAATTTGGTAGGATGATTATATTTTACGTTGGAATAGACTTTTAAAGTCATTCTAAACAACTTCAAATGTCAATAACTTTTGAAGTTGTTTAGTAATAAATGACTTTAAAAGTCCATTACTTTTGAAGTCGTTTAGGTCAAAAGACTTCAAAAGTCCATTCCCACCCCACTTTTAAAGTCGTTTAGTACTAAGCAAAATCAAATGCATATGTTTTTAAAGTCATTTAGTACTAAATGACTTCTAACGTCCATGTTCACTTATAAATAACTAACCACATATAATTTTTTCTTGTATCCTCTTCTTTTCATGGGTGGAGTGATAGCTTCCTCCTTCATCCTAATGCTTCTCTTTTTTCCCTTTTCTCTTTCTATTTTTCATATTTTGAATGTTTGTGTCATGAGAAAAACTATATGTAAACCATAACTTCTTTTGTCATGAATTGCTTTCTTGTTAGTAACTCTCTTTGTTTTCATTTTGTAGATCATGTAGGTTTTCCCACTAGAGATGATCGGGTTAGGAAGTCTATTAGATCATCCTAATTTCACAAAAATAGTATGATTTCATTGCAAATGAAAACTACTTCTCTCTCTAACCCTCACTATTGGAGAAAGGGAGGACATTACAATTTGTGGTTCTCACCCAAAATTAGGGTTTTATGAAGAGTGGTGGTTATACCATCAACTTTTGGCTAAGAAAATTGAAGCACACACACACACACACACACACACTCTCTCTCTCTCTCTCAATAGAATGGGTGCCACCTAAATACTAATTTAGAATTTGATGAAAAAGAGCAAATCACTCTTTAATCTTGTATTAATAAGAACTAATAATATGTAACATTTGATGTATGTAATATTGGATGTAATAAAATATAATTTGATTTACTTGTTCACGGGTTTGTTTATGTATATACATATAGATTCTATATGTTTGTGTTTGTAAAATTGGTTTCATTATGTATTAAAGTAAGGTATTGTTATGTAGAAAAGTAAATAAATATAATTTTAATGAGGAATTTTAAATTCATTTATGTAAAACAACTTTAAAAGTATGCACTTTTAAAGTAGCTTATATTAAATGACTTCAACTGCATGTTTATTTTAAGAATTATTTCATCGACTTCCACTATGCCTTTCCGGTATGTGTTTATGACCTACACACAAAAATTAGGCCAAATTTCAGTTCCACTACTTTGACCTAAATCCTACCCATGAATTGGAACTACATTCACAAATTCTTGGTCAATATCAATTTTTGAGTGTTGGTTAGTATCTCTTTGTTTATCTCATATGTATTATGCATTTTTGAAGAAATTTTACAAGGTTATGGGTTAGAATTTTTTCTTTTAAAGTTAATTTCACTCTTGAATCTGTTTGTCATATTTTTCTTTTTTTCATTGTTAATTGAAAATTTCCATGAAATGTAGTGATTTCAAATACTTCTAATTCTTATACGACTAATGTTTAGTAAAATGTCTAACCTAATCTTTTTAAGTCTAACAAGTCTCCATGCAGTTTTGCTTCAATTTCTTATGATAATGACCAAATATGCTTGGATGACTGCAAGAAGAACATCAAAAGAATATGAGGAGGGATAGAGTTCACACTTAGGGCAGGTGTTGATCATAATCACATGCATTGTCCATGCTCCAAATGTGGAAACTTGAAAAAAGTAACTGTAAGAGTGTTGAGAGAATACTTGTGCTTTAATGGAATCAATGAAAGCTGCCACCCATGGATTTGGCATGGAGAAGAACTTCTACATAAGCCCTCAAGAAGGCCCATAAAATATGATCAAAACATTGTAAGAAGTTTTGGAGATAGTACAACTGTACCAATGTTTCCAGATGCATGGGATGACTTCCAGGATGACCTTGAAGAATTTCATACTACATTAGAGGAAGTCGATGAGCCGTCGTACCCTAAGTGTATAGATTATAGCAAGCTATCCACAGTCGAATAACTTTACAACATGAAATGAAGATTTCGTTTTTCAGATCAAGGTTTTATAGAAGTCTTAAAAGTAGTGGGTAAGATGCTACTGAAGGATAATAAATTGGCAAGGGCCACACGGGAGGCGAAGGAAACCCTAGCTTCACTAGGGTTGTAGTATGAGAAGGTACATGAGTGTCCTAATGATTGAATGTTGTGATGGAAGGAGCATAAGGATAAACTACATGCTCAACTTGTGGACAACTAAGATGAAAGTTAAAGAAGAATTCAACTGAAACTGTTACAGACGTGCCTACAAAGGTTCTACAATACTTGCCCCCTATTCCAAGGTTCAAAAGAATGTTCTGTATAACAAAAATAGTGAAGAAATTAATATGGCGTGCCAAGGACAAAGTAGCTGATAGCTTTTCATTCCATTCAATAGATAGCTTATCATGGAAGCTCATAGACTTCATGTGGCATAATTTTGGTGAAGAACCTAGAAACCTATGACTTGCATTATCTGCCGATGGGATTAATCGCAATGGTTCTATGAGTAGAAAATATAGTTGTTGGGTCATTATATTAGTTTGTTACAACGTCCCACTATATCTATGCATGAAGAGAAAGTTCATAATGTTAACTATGTTGATATGGGGTCCAAAGCAACTAGGGAATGACATTGACTTGTACTTGTCTCCCTTGATTAGTTATCTTAAGACATTATGAGACATAAGTGTTGAGAAATACAACACAGACAAGAAAGAGTCATTCACACTAAAGGTTGTAGTGTTGTGGACAATTAGAAACTTTGCTACATACTGTAATTTGTCTAAGTGCACTCTGAAGAGATACAATACTTGTGTTATTTGTAGTGAGCAAACATGTGCTATACAACTTAAACATGGAAGGAAAATGACATTCATTGGGCATAGAAGATGGTTGCACAGAGACCATCCATATTATTTTAAGAAGGGAGATTTTAATGGGAGTGTGGAGACAAGGACACCTCCAAAGATGTTGATAGGACAACAAGTATTGGAGCTGGTTGAAAATAATACTGTCTTGTGGGGAAAGAAGAAATAAAGTAAACATGCATGTGAAAGTAATTGTAGAAGTTATTGTAAGAAAAATTCAATATTCTTTTAGCTAGCATACTAGAAATCACTGCATATATTCAACGTGCTTGATGTGATGCATATTGAGAAGAATGAGTGTGAAAGCTTGACCAGTACCTTGCTTAACATCCTAGGAAAAATAAAGGATGGACCTTGTAGCTCAAATGGATCTTATGAACATGGGTTTGAAAAAGAGGTTGCACCCAAAGGATAGGGGCAGTTGAGGAACATACCTGCCTAAGGTAAATTATATGCTCTATAGAGAGGAGAAGAGAATAATATGTAAAATCCTATTCGAGCTCAAAGTCCCAAGCTGAAATTATTGGGGATGAAGTCCCATGATTATCCTGCATTGATATAGCAACTACTACCCGTAGTAATACATTCTGGGTTACCGGACAAAGTTAGGGGAGCTATTACAAAATTCTACTACTTTTTTAATGCTTTGTACGAGAAGGTGGTGGATGTTTCAAAATTACAAGAAACTCAAGGTCATCTAGTGATAACTTTATGTGAGCTTGAGACAATCTTCCCATCATCCTTCTTTGACATCATGGTACAATTAATAGTGTACTTCATTGATGAGGTTAGACTCTGTGGACTAGTTTACTCATGATGGATGTACTTGTTTGCGAGGTACATGAAAATTTTAAAAGTGTATGTACATAATCACAACTGCCGAGAGTGGTGTATAACCAAATGTAATATTGCAAAGGAAGTAGTGGAGTTTTGGAGAGAGCACTTAGCAGAAGTGGATGTGATTAGAATCCCAAGAAAGAAGCAATCAATGGCATTTCATGATCCCAAGGTTGGGGAATCTATATTGAGTGTTCGTGTATTGACCGTTGACTATAAAGAATGGGACTAGGCATATCTTTATGTGTTGTGAAATGTTGATGATCTCCAACCATACATTAAGTTGATCATGCCTACACTTATGTAAAATTTAATTATTGATGGTTACGTTTTCTTTCATTACCCTATTAATTTTTGTGTGTGCACGTAGTGAACACATGGATGTACTCAAGGCAAAGAATCTAAGCTACGCAAAGAAATAGAAGTGGCTATAATTTGACCATTATCTTACTTTCAACAATTGATTACGTAATAAGGTAAAATGAAAGAATTCTCACTTAATATTAATTAAAACCAACATTTTATATATATATATATATATGTATATATATAATCTTACTTAAGCCTACTTAATATGAATATACACAGATTCAAGATCAGCAAGAAGTAGCAGGCAATAGTATATCAGAAATATTAGGCTGGATGGCAATGGGATCATGACTAAAAGTAATAAAATATGCTAAACATGGCATCAATGGTTGTTTCTTTTACACGAAAGACCATGATAACTCAAGAGCACAATAGAATAGTGGAGTTAGCTTACTTGCCAATGCTACATTCTTTTCTAGTTCAAAGGATAACAGGCCAATAGTGGTGGATGATATATATTACAAGGTTAAAAGAGATATTTGGGCCATAGATTATACTTTTAGAACTATAGTTGTGTTTAAGTGCAATTGGGTGGAACACAACAAAGGTAGTATCAAAATGATGCCCTTGGATTAACATTGGTTGACCCCAACAGGATCACCTATAAAAATGATCAATTTATTTTGGCATCTCAAGCAAAACTAGTATTTTACATGATAGATGAACATGATAAGAGCTGGTCAACCATTTTATCATCTTGCCTGAGGGATTTTTATGATGAAGACAACCTAGGAGATATTGAAATAAATTACCCATCTATTACTAAAACAATCCCATCAATCGAAGTAGTACTTGGTGGGAATGAGGATTATGTGTGTGACAATGGCAATGAGGGTGCTTGGGTTTAAAACCTATATGTAGTTGGGAGTATGTGGAATGTATTAGTGAGTTGCAATATATATATATATATATATATATTTTTCCATATTTATAATTATCTCTCTTCTCATGAGCTATATTGATTGATAAGTGAGCTATATGTGAGTACAAAGAATGCATGAATCAATGTTGACTATCATAAAAATCAGTTTCATTGTGTACTAATTGTTAGATATTGTAAAATATTAACATAAAAGGTATATCTATTTTGAATTAAAAATAAGTTATAAAGTTGTTTAGTATAAACAATTATAAATGATGTTACTTTGAAAGTCATTTAAAAATAAACGACTCTAAAAGTGGACACTTTTAAAGTCAAATATTAGTAAATGACTTCTTTATGTATAATCAAATTTAGCACAAAAAATGATCAACCAAATTTACACTAATCATTATGTAACATCTTGGATTTTTGAATAACAATTTACAATAGTTTTGAATTGTGTGCAATTGGTGTTAGGTAAACTTTAATTTTAGAACTACTCTCTCTCTCTCTCTCACACACACACACACACACAACCACACACGCACACACTTCCCACTTCATAATTTAATCATCTTATTTTGCTTAATGTTCTTTTATTATTGTAGTTTTTGTACTTATTTAGTTATCACATTTCTTTCATTCTATAGGAGTGTTTCTACAATATTTTGTGGCACAAGTAAACTATGGAAGCTTAGTGTCAATCAAATACATATAATCATTTAGAATTAAGAAGT
This sequence comes from Warburgia ugandensis, assembly GCA_035236585.1. NCBI lineage: Eukaryota > Viridiplantae > Streptophyta > Magnoliopsida > Canellales > Canellaceae > Warburgia > Warburgia ugandensis. Next base: position 43,498,055 of record CP141127.1, on the reverse strand, counting down.
TCAATCCTTAATGCTTCTTATGAATGGCCATTGGCAACCTAGCTATGTGATTAGACCTAGCGTGGGATGCATATTTCCCACTAAGGGATGTTAGCTTGAAGCAATGGTATATATATTTTGAATTAAAAATAATTTATATAGTCATTTAGTATAAACAACTTAAAAAGATGTTACTTTTAAATTCCCTTATCACTAAACAACTTTTGCACTAAACGACTTCTTTATGTACAATCAAACTTTGCACCAAAAATGATTCCCCAAATTTACACTAATCATTATGCAATATCTTTGATTTTTAAATAACAATTTATAAAAATTTATGCATAAAGATCTCGGTACAAATGTACTATATGCAACCTATTAATCGCCTACTAATATAATTAGATCCTTATCATGGTTTAAAGTATCAATTTTTCATTTACACACAAATGAGATGTCAAATATAAGTGATGCATGAAATTTAGCTTGAAAATCAACCCATGATATGTTTTTTACCATTTCAAATAAAATCACAAAATTCCTTTATTTTAGTGGAAAATCTAACAGAGTTTCCCCTATTTATAGAATAGTACACATTTAATGCATGTGACGAAATCTACCAGATAATCATAGTTTCATATTTAAATAAAAATGGAGACTTTGTCTCCTAACAATCTCATCAACAAATAATTTATGAATTTTAGATTAAGTTATGAGGATGCTATATTTTCTAGCCTCAAATAGAGTCATCAATTGTAATTTAAATGTAGCAATTACATGTATTTAATAAAATGATGCTTAACTACTATTAATCTAAAAAGTTAGTAATCATAGAACTACTCACCTCAATCTGATGGTTTGAATTTACCACAGTCAATCATGAATAAATTTCAGTGTTGATCGATAGTTTGGAATCACCAATCAAAGATTTAAATATCAATTAAGCACCAATATGAGAAATGTGGAATAAATGCAAAGCTTAGTCTCTCGATCATAGATTTGTATATTAAGATCCTAATTTGAACAATTGAATTATCCCTAATTTGCAATTCAACCTCAGTGCAGATACATTTGGGTGTTGGGGAGAATCAATTTTACATATCAATGGTTAGACTTGATCTTCTATGCTTAGATCACTTGAATCTAAGAGCTAGAGAGATCAAATGTAAAAATTAATGATCAGATCAGCTTTTATAAATTTAATAAGATTTTCATTTATTGTTTTTAACTTAGATCATCCTTAACATGCAATTCATATAATTAGATTCATAGATCTAGTACCACACGTGCACCAAGTTCAGATCAAAACTTCAATGATCAAAAGATCTCTGATTAAATTTTTGTTGACACAAATGCATAGACCATGTAACAAGGATTCTAGAGATATATATTTCAAGATTTTGTCCTTGCCATAATCTGATCACTGTTTCTGGAGAAGATGCTAAAAAAACTGTCACTACAAGTGACTATTATATAGTGTTAAAAACACAATTTTTCATGAAATTAATTCTTAGTTCTTATACATTCTGATTTTACCTTCACTCCTTTAAAATTTGTAGTTATTCTATTTCCATGGGGGTGAGATCAACAAAGTTGCCAGTTGAGTTTCATTGAAAATTGGTGTTTTTCCCATTAATTTCCCATAGCATATTAGGTTGGATGCCAAGTCCACTCCCACTGTGATTGGCCCACTTGGTGGATCATTGGTCAGTTGCTTTGGGCAACATTTATCCAATGCATTTAATGGCCAATGGCACGAATTGTCTACTCGTAGCCAATAGTGGGTGTGCATGCAAGACAAAGGGAGATGGACAAAAAGAAAAAGAAAAGAGGAAAGAGGGAGGGAAGAGCGAGGCTATATGCGGTGGGTTTCTTCTCTGCACAGTGGCAATCACCGTGGGGAGATTCCAACATTGAAGGCTACTGGGAAAGGTAGAGGTAGTAAAGAGGGAGCTGTTGTCACTAACATCGACAATTGGAGAGACTGTAGAGAGAGAGAGAGTGGGGGGGGTGGGGGGGAGGACTTCCACCCTATGTGGCTTCCTCCCTACATGATAGGTAGCTAGGAGTAGAGCTCCATATGTCAAGCGCCTCTTGGTTGGCTATGGCATGAGGGCCACTTATTGTGAGGGGGATGTCATTATCAATTTTTCCCCCTTTGTATTTAGTAAAATTTTAGGTTTTTATGTCCCCAAACTCCATTTCACATAAAATTAGTGTCGTTGGAAAGCTCTCATTGTGTACATTTTGAATTTTGAACTTTAGAAGTCTAATTTAGAGTTTTTAGTGAATTTACTTCTATGAATTTTTATTTCATAAAAATTTGATTCCGCACTCCAACTATCAATTAAAATGATGATGAAACATACGGTTATTACATTTACTAAATCCATAGAAGAAGCAAAAATTGAAGTTTTTTAGAATCATTCCATCTATTTTACCACCAAGCCCATGTAAACCTACATCACTAACATTATGGTGCAAAGGTGGAAGATTATACATCGGTCCCACTCAATCCTTCATTCTTTCACACGTCAAGGGCACATGGATGATAAGGGAGAATACGGGATATCATGTGGTGATGAGGGATTTTAATTGATGGTTTCCTAAAATTTTAAGATCAAGTAAAAAAAAAAGTAATTGGAGATAGATAGATGGATGAGGGGTGGAGATTGTAAGGATGATATCTCTAGATTGCAACCTTGCGTCACAAGGAAAGCACCTAGAACCACTCTATTATCATCAATGGATGTTGTGCTTGGAGGAGAGAGTAAATTGTAGGTCAATGGAGGGCTCAAGGAAATAGGGAGTAGTTGCTAACATTAGCTAATCCTCACTCTTTATAAGAGAAAAAAGGCTTTGACATCCAAAGAAGAGTGGAGAGAGGGAGCAGGAAGAGAGAGAGGAAAAATAGAGGAGAACAAAGTGTGGATTGCTTGAAGGGAGTAGGAAACTCTTAACTCCCTAATTTCATCCATTAGGTAGTAGTACATTGTTCTTACTACTTCTTGTAGTTTGTATGATTTTCTCTTTGTAATAGCATTGACTTAAGTAATGTAATTGTTCTTTGAAATTTTCTCTTTTTGTAATCATGTTTTAAGCTTCATTGATAACAGATTGTTTGATGCTTACTAGTTCATCTCTTTCACCTACTACTGCCATTATAACCTTTAAATGCTATAAACAATAGTATGTAAGAGGTTAAATCAACAAATCTAATAGCAGGCAAGCTAGAAATGAGCTTTGTAGTCTTTCGGGGAACGACTTCATTAGGGGAGAGCAAGAAAGAAAGGTGAAATCCAAGTTTTCCACCCTTATTGCAAAACTTCTACCCCTGTATGTGTGCAACAATAAAGCCTTAGATTTCTCCTTTGTGTGACTCCAATTTGTTGACAACCCTTGTTTTTGTCACACTCTCACACTCATTTTCAATAAGTGGGGCTTTGAGTTTCATAGCAAATTGTTGGAAATCAAACAATGAAAACATTTTTCAAAGGAAAACTTTTTCAAAAAAGGTTTCTAGGTATCAACCTATATTTCATCATTAACTACTTACCATAATAAAGTGTGTTGTGTGTACATAGATATAGATGTGAAATAAAAAAATTCTTTTGAGTTAATGGTAAGAAGAGAAATATGGAGACCAAGATCCATCCAATCAACACACATAGTCCCTGTATGTAATTCTAATCTAAAACTCAATAAGGATAACATCAAAAGATCACCAAGTGTGTACCCTTGAACTACAGTGATACTGTCGATGTATCCCTCATACTGTAACTTCCTACTTTTGTTTAGCTAGATATGAGATATTGTAAGCATCCAACATTTACAATATCTCAGCAAGCTATGCTTGGTAGGGTAATTAAGTGGCATATGAGAAAGACGTCATAAAATGCAGTTTTATGAAGTTTACCATGCTTAAATGTACGTGTCATGCATAAGTTTTCCAAAATGTTCTAATGGCATGTGCATAACCCATTCAAAAGTAATTACAAGTTATCAAGTGAGTCATAAGATATTCTTCAATAAATCACATGCATAATCCAATGATAAAATCACAAATAAAATTCTCTTTCATAGTATCAAGATCAAATAATCATCAATATTATCAAATATCTTAAGCATTTAAAGCTAGTGAATATAGTCAACAATAATCATGCCCATGACATATGGAGCCCATAATCATGTAGTCAATTATATGTAAACGCAATGATCATTAGCTCAGACAAAGAATATCATCATGCCATTTCTCATCACAATCCGCACATATATTACAAAATATACAAAGGACTACTTTGCTGTAGTACACATCTTGTACACTGGGATCTACTGCCATGCTGCACCATCACCATGGTGGAAAAATACATCGTCATGTTTATATGGGGAAACAAACTATTTTAGTGTGGCCTTCCCATAATTGCCACCACCTGATGTTTTGCCTCCCTATGGGTATGGTGTCCATATCACAAGTTTCAAAGAGAAGGTGGCCAGACCCTCATAACTCTCCCAACATAGCATCCCCAGGCCTATGCCTATTGAAAACAAAATCTACTAGGCCTCAATGCTTGTATATAACACAAAATACTAGCAAGCTATTTTCCCCTTACATAAAAGTCCATGAGAAGACTATGTCATGTAAATATTTGGTACCCTTCCATCGAGACGTGGTTCTTCTGTTTTCCATTAAAATTCCATGGATGAATAACATCCAATACACTTTCAAATCACACTTTTCAAACAATACACATGTGATTCAAATCATGAAATCAATATGTTATAATCATACTATCATATGTAATATCTTGATCTTTGCATTTATAACAACCCATAGTAAATTAAAATTAAGAAAAATAGTTCATGCTATTTTAATCTCATGCTGATATTAATTCATACCATGCATGTTAGAAATTTGCATCTTAAGGATTCCACCTACCTCAAAGCGACAGAAACAATCCTTCAGAGCATGCTACCTCTCTAGTATGCGCGAGATAGTGTATCTGTTAATTCACCTGCACAAAGTTATCATTACTTCCCACTCTATCATCCTCATTTCCATTTATTGTGTTTGGTCATCTTTAATTTTAATGATCTAGCATTTATTTATTACTAATCCTCGACCTATTTCTTTCTCTCCTATTAGATCACCAAATCTAGCCATTGACCAAGTATTTATGGTCTAGATTTCTTGATTTACTTTTCATCCACATTGATTTGTGACGTTCAGACATTTTTTTTGTGTTTCAATGGTTGATCCACTCCTTTAATGCTCAGATCTAATTTTGATTAGCCAGATTGATGGCTTTTGATCCCTTGTACTTCCAATTCTACTAAGTTGGTAGTTATAAGGATGATATGACCATTATATTTGTTTATTTATCCATTTTGAGGCTTAACCTAACATGATTGCATGTATTTTCTAGCTTTCTCATGATCCATTTGCCTCTTACTAGTTAATCCATTGGCCTCAATGTTTTCTAAGATCTAATTGTGTTTTCACAGTTAATTCATTGATCTAATGGTCAAATCTAATTCTGATCAATTAGATCTAGGGGTTTTAATTTATTCATTGGTTCAAATCTTAATTTATTTTTATTTGGATGATCTAACTACTAGATCAGCCTATTCACTTCACTATATCATCTAATAAATCAATTCTTAAAGGTCTAATCACCTTTGATCTAATAAATCAAGGCCATTCTATACTTTTTTATTTTTGACTAGCTTAAGATGTGTTTTGATCTTTTAATATTATTACATAATTAGGTTCATGTCATTGAGATGAATCCAATGAATGTCATGGATAAAAAATAGGGATAGTAAAGCCCCTTGAATTAAAAGAATTTTAGTTTCAGATTGATTTGAATGGTACAGATTAATTCTATGTAAAATAGGTCAAACATTATCTACCATAGGTGGGTGGGTGGAAAATCGAGGAAGAGATTAGCTTTAAATGCTGATTTAAAAAAAAACATTACTTACCATAAATGCAAGTAATTATTACATTTAATTTTATGAAGTTTAAATCTTGCATATATGGCTGACATTCTATTTCATAATTGAGTGTCACATCACATGAGTCCCACTTAATGCCAATTTTTTACACATTATTTTTGGTGCACAATCCTAATACTAAGGTTTCAGCAGTTGATTTGATTTCAATGAGAAGCTTATTTCTTAGAATTTAGTTCTATGTTCTTAATTTAAATTCCATCAATAAAATAGACTAAGAAAATTAAGGGTGTTGCAGATTCAATATTGATTCTTGATCTAAATCATTGATAATGCTCTCATCTCTCTTAAGAAGAAGTTAAGTTTTCTTGAGTAGAAGAAGTTGTAGAGCAAGAAATCTCACCCATGTCTCTTCTTTCAACTATTTCCTATTATAGAAGACAGAACAGCAATTTTTTTCCCTTATGATCATTTGTCTTATTTTTCAATGATTGACACCACTGTGCATGTTCTCTTAAATCTTAGGAAGAAGTTCACATTGATTTATGGCAATTTTGTAGAGGTTTAATTGTGATTTTCAAAGAAAAATAGCAATAAGTTCTGTTACTATTTGTGATGAACTCGTCATATTATGTATCCAATATCTTCCAACCTAATGGTTTTCAACAAAATATAATTGTACCGATGGATTCCCTAATATCCAAATAGAACAGATAAAAAATTTCACTAAAAAAATTGATCTATAGGAAATTAACGGCCGAAGTGACCAAGTTCATCATGATCTCACTAGTGTACACAATAATAGTTTGCATGAGGAACCCATTATCATTATGATTGAATATCACCATCAATGTGGGTTTTATCCAAAATATAGCCATACAATTGGATTTTCTAACATCCAATTATTCTAGATATGAAATTTCATAGAAAAATTCAATCTCTAAGGTGGTAAAATCATTGCTGAGGTACCCTTGTTCATCATGCATTCACTTGCTCATTGGGTGTATACATGAAATTTCCTACAACTTTTGATTGCTATTAATACTTGCATTTGATTTTGTGCCTTTATATCTCATTCAATTGTCATCTTATTTTAGTTTATAATATATTGTTTTCTAGGTAATTAAGAAAGGAACAATTTGGTGCATGAAACCATAACAAATATTTAATAGTTTCAAATGTTTATTTTTAGATAATGTTAGCAACACTCTCCAAAGTTACAATTGTAATTGTGGGTGTAGGTTTCTCTTTGATTTTTCATTAGATTTGAGTGAGATTTGATATGAAGGTTCTTGGATGCACTTGAAACATGATAAACAAAAGAAATATTGAAAAATATTCTAAGAACTTAGAAATATTTAATGTTATTTGTTTCTTTTCTCTTTATAGCTTTTTTAGTAATTTTTCCCTTTCTCAATCATTTTAACAATTAAGTAAGTGGAAAATAGTCGAAAGTATATACTATTTAGTAGAGTTTTTAGGATGGTTCTTTCCTTTAGTTGTAGAAACTTTTAATTTATGTAAATTTTTATAATATTTACATACCTATTTAATTAGTGTTAAATAAGAAATTGTGTTAGGATTTTTTTTCTTCTTTTTTTTCTTTTAAGTTAGAGTGATCCTAGCATAACATTAGGGAACACCACTATAAAAAAAAAGTGTTCAAAAACCTAGGAAATCATAGTTGTTCGAACTTTTCTATCTTTAGATAAGTTGTACCAATCAAATAATCTATCCATTTCATAGATCCAAGAGGAGAATACCCATGGGTCAAGACGACTGTCAAATGTAGGGGCCTCGACCTTAATGTTTTTCATCACTTTAGCATCAAGGTTTTCCTACCAATGATGGTAGGGAGCATGATACCTAAGAGGCCAATTCCTTTTGCTCATTAGCTACCTCTTATACCTGATTAATTTCTAGGTTAACAACTCAACTATTAGGTTTGTCATTTGTGTCCTAAGGGCATGCAATGTGACGACCCGGGTTTTTGAAAACATGATTTGTAAAGTATTTTGAAAGGCAGGGCCCTTAAGAGTGTAAAAAATTTTCGCAAAACAAAGCAGCGGAAATTCTTTTCTTTAGAACTTGTTTTGAAAACCCAAGTCACCACTTCATACATAACATAAGTACAATTTGTGTACAAAATAAAATTCCATTGAAGGAATATACTTTTATTAAACTCCAGGATCCATCCAAAGGGTTCACAATATAGCCAAATCTAGTACAATACTTGTCCAAATTACATAATCCAAAACTCAAGCTCACCATACAATAAAACTCTCAACAAATAAAAATACATGTCTTCAAGGGTATACCTTGAAGATTATTCTCTTCAAGTCTTCTATAGTCTTCAGCTCCTAAGTCTCCTTCCCTGGATCTGAGATATTGCAACAAGTACAATATCTCCAAGCAATGATTGGTAGGGGATTCAAGAAACATAATAATTGACAATGTAATTCCAATCCTTCATAATTTCATTATCCTCAAACATACTCTTTACTTTGTAAGTTATGTATATCTATATACATACATACCCTTCATGGGTAAACCAATTAAATTTGTGAAAATAGTCAAATATCATTCCCAATTAAGCTGATCAATTCTCTTCATTTTGAGAATTTAGTATTACTGACTAATCTCATACTGGAATTTCCCTTCTTGGGAAACATTGGTAATATACAATTACCTAGCATTTCATTATGCTATAACATAAGGCATTTCCCTATGCCTGTTCCCATATGCATCATAGTGCAAAATAATCAGAAAGGTTGCTATGCTGCAGTCTGATCCGTACTAGCGCGCTCGGATAACTGCCCTATTCACCACTGATACCACGGTGGAAAATATTATGTCACTGCCCGTATGGGCGGGCAAGACTTTCACAGTGGTGGCCTTCCCATAATTGCCACCACCCGACTTTTAGCCTCTCATTGGGCAAGGTATCATCATATCATCAAATTTCAAGGAGCGGGTGGCCAAACCCTCATAACTCCTCTAGCAATAGCATCCCCTAGGCTCATGCCTATTAAAACAAACTCACAAGCCTCCAAGCTTGTATGTAAAATAGATTTCATATATATCAGACCATACGTCTGTTTACTTAGGGCTGAAATATTTTCTAGTTCCCTATTCACTTATAGTTTAGTCCTTAACCATCTTATAGGTGTTTGGTTGGATCATAAGGTTTTCAAGAGATTTACTCCAAGTATTATCATTACTCTTGTCAACATAAGATCATGAGTACAATCATGAATATCTCATGTAAATGCATTCATCAAATCCTCCTACCTTTAAGGATTGATCTCTTTTCCCCAATCTTCCATGATCTTGACCGATGTATGTAATCTGTACATCCATACATATCGTCAATATATAAATTATGAACAATCCTATTGATCACTAGATCTGATGTTTAGAATGATCTTTAGATCATTCATATCTAAGTATTTTTCTATCTCTAAGTCTTTGTATGTTCATCTCCTTGATCTTGATCTTTCATAGATCCTTTGATTGACAATCTACTCATGTTGATAAAGATCAAGGTCCTAGATCTTCTATCGGTAGTTCTTCTTTGATCTAAGTTCAGTTCTTGGATCATCCCTATGGAGGATGATCTTGGTTTTCTTCCTTGAATCACCTTTGATCAAGGGTTTGGATTATCTAATCTAATGAACTATAACAAGTATACTACTAAACATACATACTAAGTACAATATAGTGTTCTTATTCTTATTGTTCTTGATCATCCAAGATCTAATGGATCTTGTTTGATCATCCTTATCTTACTTACTATTTTTATTAGGGTTAGGTAATTTACTAACCTTTTATGCTCTTATGATTATTATTCAACCAGTTAATGTGCATGGTTGAAGGTAGCTTATTCAAGCCTAAATCTAGATCGCTTCCTCTTATTTCCAATTGGCTAAGGCTTACTAGTTGAATGGGTGAACACAAAGTGGTTACTTCAATCCTCATGTAAGGAGGCGTTTAGACCTCACAAACGTCAACAGAAGGTAGGGGAAGAGCGAGGCTCTATTAGATAACGCCCTTAACCACTATGTTCATCATTCACTAGAATGACCATAGCTCAACCTTTCATAAGGTTCCTATAAGCATGTTTACCCTAAGTACTCTTTCTAATGGATTTTAATTAAGTCCATGAATATTTATAATGTCATTCATGGGGTTTATTATTCTTTTCCTAATTTGGGCTAAGGATTTGATAATCCTTATATTGTCCTACTAACTATAGCCCTTACTAATTAAGTCCAAAGTACTTCATTCTTATTTGTGTCATGAAACTCTACTTTCTCATTAGAATACATTTTTGATGTTTTATGCTCTTTATCTCATAACAAGTAAATCTACTACTAACATTCAACCATAAATGAATTATAAATTTAAAGCATAAAACTACCTAATTTAACATTCAATGAAAATGAGGCAAGGTACTTAAATTAAATCTAGCACCTTATGATAAGAATGAACACATATCATACTAAACTCTAAATGTTATACTAGCATGCTTTATAACATAATAATATAAAATGAAACTAATTATATTTACATTTTTAGAAACCTTTACTTATGATCCAACCATTTGATCTTAGATCTTTTCCTTTGATTAAGGACTTTAGTTATATTTAGAGAATTTTCTCTATTAAGGTCAAAAGATCACATTGATCTATTTTTATCATAATCCATCCATGATTTCCTTGGATTTCATCATATAAACATTTATTCTTTCCATCCCAAGGATCTGATCACACTTGATCTCATTGATCAAGTGGGTCCCTTTGTATTTTTTTTGGGTTTTTCTACCATAAAGGGTAGATCCCTTATTTTATCCAAGATCTGTCCAAATTAACCATAGATATTACTTTATTACATTATTATATCATCGCTAAAATAAATTTTCAAGATCTGATCACCTCAGATCTTGAAGATCTTAGAAATTGGACGCTTATTTCCAAAATACAGAAAAATACAGAAATAAATTTTAGAAATATTATGACTTCATTAGAAACTAGATATTACAAACTTTCCATAGCTTCTTTCGGATCTCAATTTGGAGTTCATATGACTCCACAATCTTAAATTGAAGTTTTCAGCCGTTCCTAGGGTCCAGATTTGATATAGGCCCACCAGAATTAATCTCTCTAATTGAGGGTCCAAAACTGGTTCGATCTTTCTGAAACTTCTACCCTAGGGGTTTTGGACCATTCTGGATTGATTGGTGGAGTCAGATTTTTCATCTGAGCACTCCATCATCATGAATTAAGGGTTCTGTTGTTTACTTTATTTTTACCTTTTTATTACCAAAATTAATTACAGTAAAATAAAAATTACATAAAACACTACTAAAAATATATGAAAAATATTTCCACTTACTTGATTGGAGAGAAAACCTCATTTATATGCCCAATTTAAAAAAAATACCTTGTTGATGAAGATATAGCCTAAAATCCACCTTTCTTGCAAATACCGTTGTTTGAACCGTTGGATCTTGAAATTTCTTTGGGGGTTTTGTAGAATAGATGTGTTGGGATGTTTGGACGGTGGAATTGATCAAATTAGATCTAGAACAGAGTGCCTAATTGAATTTAGGTCTCTTGTTCTAATCTAAAAAGAAAAACAAATTGGAAAGAGATTTAGCTCTTGGAAATTTTGGGGTTTTGAGAGGAGTTCTAGATCTAATTTTTCAAGGAGATTGAAGATAATTTCATGGGGATTGTATGAGGATTTTTGGAAGATTTTTGGGGTTGTATTTATAGGCATTTTGGGTCTTTTTCATGATTATAATATGTTATTTTTTTAATATAAAATGGCATGAAAGTCTTTAATGCTCCCATGCCTAACTTTTCTTCCCCATGACTAGCTGATCTTTGTTGACCCATGTTTCACATGGGCTGCTAATCAAATTGGTTGTTGGGGACGTGGTGGTCCCCATGTGGGCCCCATGTGGGCCCCACATGGTGTAAAAATCCGTTTTGCCCTTTATGCATAAAACTTTGGGTTTTATTCCCATGATCTCGGATTTGAGTGTACTTAGTGGCGTTGGATTCGTATTTCTCAATACATTCTAAATTTTGATGTTTCATAATTTGATTTTTGGAATATTTTGATTTTTGGGTAAAATTACTATTTTACCCCTTTTGTCCAAAAAATGAAAAACTTAAGGATTTCTCATCCGAATTCGAAATTTGTCGTGCTTGCAGTCATTTTGAAGGGTTTGCTAAGTTTAAATTTCAATTTTACATATCTTATTATTTGATTATACTTTTATAACAAGATATTTTAAATAACCCTAATATTTCAAATTTCAAAATATCTGAAATTCAAACTTTATTGATTTTTCTCAATCAATTTACAAAAATTGGGGTTATTACAATCTTCCCCCCTTACAACAATTTCGTCCTCGAAATTTGTAATACAAGATACTTACTCAAACAAACTAGGGTGTGTCTTCCTCATTTCTACTTCTGTTTCCCACGTGGCTTCCTCAATAGAGTGATGTTGCCACAGGACCTTGACTAACGGAATGCTTTTGGTTCTTAACTTCTGTTCCTTGCGGTCCAGAATTCGTATTGCCTTTTCTTCGAAGGTTAGGTCAGGCTTTAGCTCTTCTGGCACCCTTTGAAGTACATGAGTGTCGTCTTGGAGGTACTTCCTTAGCATAGACACATGAAAGACACTATGTATTTCTGAGAGTTGGGGTGGTAAGGCTAATTTGTATGCCACTTGACCAACCCTTTCTAAGATTTCAAATGGATCAATGAATCTAGGACTAAGTTTTCCTTTGCTTCCAAACCTCATTACTCCTTTGACAGGTGATACTTTTAGAAATACGTGCTCCCCAACATCAAATTCCGCATTTCTACGTCTTTTATCTCGCGTAACTCTTTTGTCGACTGTGTGCTGTTAACAACCTCTTTTGTATCAATCTGACCTTGTCTATACATTGTTCCACTAGTTCTGACTTTATCAGCCTTCTTTCTCCAACTTCACTCCAACAGGTTGGTGATCGACATGGCCGTCCATACAATGCTTCATATGGTGCCATACCAATACTTGCTTGAAAACTGTTGTTATATGCAAATTCTACTAAAGGAAGATGTTCATCCCAACTCCCTTTCCAATCTAATGCACATGCTCTCAACATATCTTCTAAGGTTTGAATAGTCCTTTACGATTGACCATCCGTTTGAGGGTGAAATGTCAGACCGAGTTTAATTGAGGTTCCCAAGGCTTGTTGTACACTCTTCCAACATCTTGAAGTAAATCTTCCATCCCTATCCGAGATAATGGATAGTGGAATCCCATGAAGTCTTACTATTTCTTTGATGTATAACTTAGCCAGCCTCCCCACCCAGTCGTTTTGTCTAATTGGTAGGAAATGTGCTGACTTTGTTAACCTATCCACCACCACCCAAATCATGTCATGGCCTGTTCTAGTCCTTGGCAATCCCACTACAAAATCCATAGTGATATTGTCCCATTTCCATTCTGGAAGTTCCAATGTTTGTAACATTCCAGCTGGTCTTTGGTGTTCAGCCTTTACTTGTTGACAATTTAGACATTTAGCCACAAATTCTCCTATTTCTCTCTTCATGCCTTCCCACCAAAAGTTTCTTTTTAAATCTTGATACATCTTTGTACTTCCAGGGTGTATAGAAAACTTTGACTGATGGGCTTCTTGTATCAACTCCTTTCTCAGACATGTATTTGAAGGAACCACCAATCTCTCTTGAAAATGTATGCCCCCATCTGTCCCCTTAACAAATCCTTTCTTTTCACATAATTCCTGAGTTGCTTTATCTTCTTCTTGGGCTTTAAGGACTCTTTCTACAAAAGCTGATTTAATTGTGATGTTTGTCAGTAGAGCTCTTGGTTGTCTACTTAATGCATCAGCTACTACATTTGCCTTTCCAGGATGGTATTGGATGGCAAAATCATAGTCTTTGATATACTCTATCCATCTTCTTTGTCTCATATTTAAATCAGCCTGAGTGAAGATGTATTTGAGACTCTTATGATCTGTAAATACATTGAATTTTTCCCCATACAAATAATGTCTCCAAATTTTCAATGCAAACACTACACTGCCAATTCTAAGTCATGTCTTGGGTAATTTATTTCATGTTTCTTCAATTGTCTAGATGCATAAGCAATGACCTTCCCATTTTGCATTAACACACCTCCTAACCCTTTGCCTGAAGCATCACAGTATATTTCATATCCCCCACTCCCAGCTGGCAAGGTCAATACTGGTGCTGTAGTTAATCTCTTCTTTAGCTCTTGAAAACTATTTTCACAGTCTTCTGACCAAGTGAATGGTACCCCCTTTCTTGTCAAGGAAGTCATAGGAAGAGCTAGACGAGAGAACCCTTGAATGAATCTACGGTAGCATCCTGCTAGTCCAAGAAAACTACGTATTTACATCGTTTTAAGTTTCTCCCAATTCATTACTGCTTCAATCTTGGTGGGGTCCACTTCTACTCCATTCTTGGAAATTACATGACCTAAAAAATTGACCTTCTCTAACCAGAATTCACACTTACTGAATTTACCAAACAGTTTATGTGTTACGAGGGTATTTAGTACAATTCGTAAGTGTTCTTGATGTTCTTGGATACCGGTAGAGTAAATCAAGATATCGTCGATAAATACTATCACAAATTTATCCAAAAATTCTTTGAAGATTCTATTCATCAAATCCATAAACACTGCTGGTGCATTAGTCAACCCAAAAGACATGACTAAAATCTCGTAATGCCCATATCGAGTTACGAATGCCGACTTGGATATGTCTTCATCCTTAATACGCAATTGATGATATCCTCGATCTAAGATCAATTTTAGAAAAGACCTTAGCAGATTGGAGTTGATCAAAGAGATCATCAATGCGTGGTAAGGGATATCTATTTTTCACTGTGACACTGTTCAACATTCTATAATCAATGCATAATCTCATTGACCCATCCTTCTTCTTGACAAATATTACTGGTGCTCCCCATGGTGAACTACTTGGTCTAACAAACCCTTTTTCTAACAAGTCTTGCAATTGTCCTTTTAACTCTTTCAACTCTGCTGGGGCCATCCTATAAGGTGCTTTAGAAATTGGAGTTGTACCAGGAATTACTTCAATGGTAAACTCAATTTCTCGGTGTGGGGGTAACCCTGGTAGTTCTTCAGGAAAAACATCTTGGAATTCCTTGACCACTTCAATTTCGTTATCCCGGGCTGTTCAACATCTAAAGAAACCACTGTTGCTAAAAATGCCTGACACCCCTTGGTCATATGTTTGACTGCCTTCATAGCTGAGATGATGGATTTGTCTAAGTCATTGTGTTTCCCATACAGTGTTAATACTTGCTCTCCTGGTATACTAAATGTGAGTTTCTTCTTGTGACAGTCCATAACTACCCAGTATTTTGCTAACCAGTCCATACCCAATATGATGTCAAAATCCTCCATGTTCAACAAAATGAGGTCTATGTCCATTCTTTTGCCCAATACCTCTAGGGGTACATTATGCAAGTATTCTTGTAGTTTAATTATTTTTCCAACTGGAGTTGTTACATCTAAATCAAATCCCAAGTTTTTCACTGATAGTTGTATACTAGATGCAAATTCACAAGATATAAAGGAATGCGTAGATCCAGAATCAAACAATACTTTGGCATAGTTTCTGCTACAAGTAGTGTACCTTCAATTACCGCATTGGATGGTCCAGCTTGGCCGTCAGTGATAGCGAAAACCCTTCCTGGGTGTCGAGGAGCAATTTCTAATTTTGCTTCCTTGACCGCCAATGGTTTGGTACGGTGGGCGGCGATATGTCCATACTCCCCACAATTGTGGCACTTGATTGGAAATCGTTGTGGTTGTTGTTGTATAGGTCGTGGACGAGATATTGCCTTGGTGAAATTTTCTACATCTTGGACATGGCTGTCTATTTGGCCTTGGTGCATTGTTCCTTTGATTTCTTTGAGGCTTAAAATTGTTCCAAGGTCTTTTATTCTTCTGGAAAGGCCTTGGGTTATTGTGTCCTCCTCCACTGAACTTGGTAATTTGACCCTTTTTGTACTCATCTTCAAACTTGGAAGCCATTTCTACACAATCTGTCAAGGTAGTGGGTTTAGTACCTAGCACCTTTACTTTCAGCCCTGAGTGAAGACCTTCAATGAATCGATCCACAGTGTGTGTTTCTGTGTCACACACATGAGGCGCGAATCTCCTTAGTTGTGTGAACTTGTTATCATAGTCCACTACTGACATATCCCCTTGCCTTAGGTTCAAGAACTCTATCAATTTCCTTTGTTGTACATGAGAAGGAAAATATTTATGGTTGAATATTTCCTTAAATTCTTCCCATGTAGTATCTTCTAATTCGAGAAGAAGGTGTTTTAAGCTGATCTCCACCAAAATGTAGCTTCTTGTTTGAATAAATATGTGGCAAATTTCACTTTCAACTCTGAAGGAGTACGTAGTGCACTAAAAGTCTTTTCAACTTCATATATCCATTCTTCAGCTTTTTCAGCTTCACCCTTACCATCATACATTGAAACCCTCTTTTGAAATCTCTCCAGCATTTTGTCAATCTTTTCTGGTCCTAATGGGAATTTTCCGACTTCTTCACTTGGTACAAGGGAAGATTGCCCTTGTCCAGGTGTGGGAGTAGCTGGTGGTGGTGTTGGTGTAGTATGTCTCACCTCCGGGCCGAGCCTGAGCCTGCGTACTTGGTATTTCTACAGGAGGTGATGAACTCTGGGGCTGTTGTAGGTGAGGAAGGAGGTTCCTTAACATCCTTGTCATCATCTCTTCCATATTACTCATGGTTACTCTCTCCATATTGTCTTCTGGAGTGGTTTGAGCTGTCTGCCTTGTGACTCTCTTTGGTGGCATCTGCTCATAAACCAAAATTCTATCAGTCCTCTATACAACTATTTCTATCTTAATCTAGACATGGATTATAATCTCTCTTTTGGACATATTTGTACTGTACTGTGACTGGATGAATCGCTTTGATACCAACTGTGACGACCCGGGTTTTTGAAAACATGATTTGTAAAGTATTTTGAAAGGCAGGGCCCTTAAGAGTGTAAAAATTTTTCGCAAAACAAAGCAGCGGAAATTCTTTTCTTTAGAACTTGTTTTGAAAACCCAAGTCACCACTTCATACATAACATAAGTACAATTTGTGTACAAAATAAAATTCCATTGAAGGAATATACTTTTATTAAACTCCAGGATCCATCCAGTGGTTCACAGTACAGCCAAATCTAGTACAATACTTGTCCAAATTACATAATCCAAAACTCAAGCTCACCATACAATAAAACTCTCAACAAATAAAAATACATGTCTTCAAGGGTATACCTTGAAGATTATTCTCTTCAAGTCTTCTATAGTCTTCAGCTCCTAAGTCTCCTTCTCGATCTGAGATATTGCAACAAGTACAATATCTCAGCAAGCAATGCTTGGTAGGGGATTCAAGAAACATAATAATTGACAATGTAATTCCAATCCTTCATAATTTCATTATCCTCAAACATACTCTTTACTTTGTAAGTTATGTATATCTATATACATACATACCCTTCATGGGTAAACCAATTAAATTTGTGAAAATAGTCAAATATCATTCCCAATTAAGCTGATCAATTCTCTTCATTTTGAGAATTTAGTATTATAGGTAATCTCATACTGGGAATTTCCCTTCTTGGGAAACATTGGTAATATACAATTACCTAGCATTTCATTATGCTATAACATAAGGCATTTCACTATGCCTGTTCCCATATGCATCATAGTGCAAAATAATCGAGAAAGGTTGCTATCTTTGTCATAGCCTAATCCGTACTAGCGCGCTCGGATAATCGCCTGTTCACCACTGATACCACAGTGGAAAATATTATGTCACTGCCCGTATGGGGGGGCAAGACTTTTACAGTGGTGGCCTTCCCATAATTGCCACCACCCGACTTTTAGCCTCTCATTGGGCAAGGTATCATCATATCATCAAATTTCAAGGAGCGGGTGGCCAAACCCTCATAACTCCTCTAGCAATAGCATCCCCTAGGCTCATGCCTATTAAAACAAACTCACAAGCCTCCAAGCTTGTATGTAAAATAGATTTCATATATATCTGCCCATACGTCTGTTTACTTAGGGCTGAAATATTTTCTAGTTCCCTATTCACTTATAGTTTAGTCCTTAACCATCTTATAGGTGTTTGGTTGGATCATAAGGTTTTCAAGAGATTTACTCCAAGTATTATCATTACTCTTGTCAACATAAGATCATGAGTACAATCATGAATATCTCATGTAAATGCATTCATCAAATCCTCCTACCTTTAAGGATTGATCTCTTTTCCCCAATCTTCCATGATCTTGACCGATGTATGTAATCTGTACATCCATACATATCGTCAATATATAAATTATGAACAATCCTATTGATCACTAGATCTGATGTTTAGAATGATCTTTAGATCATTCATATCTAAGTATTTTTCTATCTCTAAGTCTTTGTATGTTCATCTCCTTGATCTTGATCTTTCATAGATCCTTTGATTGACAATCTACTCATGTTGATAAAGATCAAGGTTCTAGATCTTCTATCAGGTAGTTCTTCTTTGATCTAAGTTCAGTTCTTGGATCATCCCTATGGAGGATGATCTTGGTTTTCTTCCTTGAATCACCTTTGATCAAGGGTTTGGATTATCTAATCTAATGAACTATAACAAGTATACTACTAAACATACATACTAAGTACAATATAGTGTTCTTATTCTTATTGTTCTTGATCATCCAAGATCTAATGGATCTTGTTTGATCATCCTTATCTTACTTACTGTTTTTATTAGGGTTAGGTAATTTACTAACCTTTTATGCTCTTATGATTATTATTCAACCAGTTAATGTGCATGGTTGAAGGTAGCTTATTCAAGCCTAAATCTAGATTGCTCCTCTTATTTCCAATTGGCTAAGGCTTACTAGTTGAATGGGTGAACACAAAGTGGTTACTTCAATCCTCATGTAAGGAAGCGTTTAGACCTCACAAACGTCAACAGAAGGTAGGGGAAGAGCGAGGCTCTATTAGATAACCCCCTTAACCACTATGTTCATCATTCACTAGAATGACCATAGCTCAACCTTTCATAAGGTTCCTATAAGCATGTTTACCCTAAGTACTCTTTCTAATGGATTTTAATTAAGTCCATGAATATTTATAATGTCATTCATGGGGTTTATTATTCTTTTCCTAATTTGGGCTAAGGATTTGATAATCCTTATATTGTCCTACTAACTATAGCCCTTACTAATTAAGTCCAAAGTACTTCATTCTTATTTGTGTCATGAAACTCTACTTTCTCATTAGAATACATTTTTGATGTTTTATGCTCTTTATCTCTTAACAAGTAAATCTACTACTAACATTCAACCATAAATGAATTATAAATTTAAAGCATAAAACTACCTAATTTAACATTCAATGAAAATGAGGCAAGGTACTTAAATTAAATCTAGCACCTTATGATAAGAATGAACACATATCATACTAAACTCTAAATGTTATACTAGCATGCTTTATAACATAATAATATAAAATGAAACTAATTATATTTACATTTTTAGAAACCTTTACTTATGATCCAACCATTTGATCTTAGATCTTTTCCTTTGATTAAGGACTTTAGTTATATTTAGAGAATTTTCTCTATTAAGGTCAAAAGATCACATTGATCTATTTTTATCATAATCCATCCATGATTTCCTTGGATTTCATCATATAAACATTTATTCTTTCCATCCCAAGGATCTGATCACACTTGATCTCATTGATCAAGTGGGTCCCTTTGTATTTTTTTTGGGTTTTTCTACCATAAAGGGTAGATCCCTTATTTTATCCAAGATCTGTCCAAATTAACCATAGATATTACTTTATTACATTATTATATCATTGCTAAAATAAATTTTCAAGATCTGATCACCTCAGATCTTGAAGATCTTAGAAATTGGACGCTTATTTCCAAAATACAGAAAAATACAGAAATAAATTTTAGAAATATTATGACTTCATTAGAAACTAGATATTACAAACTTTCCATAGCTTCTTTCGGATCTCAATTTGGAGTTCATATGACTCCACAATCTTAAATTGAAGTTTTCAGCCGTTCCTAGGGTCCAGATTTGATATAGGCCCACCAGAATTAATCTCTCTAATTGAGGGTCCAAAACTGGTCCGATCTTTCTGAAACTTCTACCCTAGGGGTTTTGGACCATTCTGGATTGATTGGTGGAGTCAGATTTTTCATCTGAGCACTCCATCATCATGAATTAAGGGTTCTGTTGTTTACTTTATTTTTACCTTTTTATTACCAAAATTAATTACAGTAAAATAAAAATTACATAAAACACTACTAAAAATATATGAAAAGGATTTCCACTTACTTGATTGGAGAGAAAACCTCATTTATATGCCCAATTTAAAAAAAATACCTTGTTGATGAAGATATAGCCTAAAATCTACCTTTCTTGCAAATACCGTTGTTTGAACCGTTGGATCTTGAAATTTCTTTGGGGGTTTTGTAGAATAGATGTGTTGGGATGTTTTGGACGGTGGAATTGATCAAATTGGATCTAGAACAGAGTACCTAATTGAATTTAGGTCTCTTGTTCTAATCTAAAAAGAAAAACAAATTGGAAAGAGATTTAGCTCTTGGAAATTTTGGGGTTTTGAGAGGAGTTCTAGATCTAATTTTTCAAGGAGATTGAAGATAATTTCGTGGGGATTGTATGAGGATTTTTGGAAGATTTTTGGGGTTGTATTTATAGGCATTTTGGGTCTTTTTCATGATTATAATATGTTATTTTTTTAATATAAAATGACATGAAAGTCTTTAATGCTCCCATGCCTAACTTTTCTTTCCCATGACTAGCTGATCTTTGTTGACCCATGTTTCACATGGGCTGCTAATCAAATTGGTTGTTGGGGACGTGGTGGTCCCCATGTGGGCCCCATGTGGGCCCCACATGGTGTAAAAAATCCGTTTTGCCCTTTATGCATAAAACTTTGGGTTTTATTACCATGATCTCGGATTAGAGTGTACTTAGTGGCGTTGGATTCATATTTCTCAATACATTCTAAATTTTGATGTTTCATAATTTGATTTTTGGAATATTTTGATTTTTGGGTAAAATTACTATTTTACCCCTTTTGTCCAAAAAATGAAAAACTTAAGGATTTCTCATCCGAATTCGAAATTTGTCGTGCTTGCAGTCATTTTGAAGGGTTTGCTAAGTTTAAATTTCAATTTTACATATCTTATTATTTGATTATACTTTTATAACAGTATATTTTAAATAACCCTAATATTTCAGCCCAAAATATCTGAAATTCAAACTTTATTGATTTTTCTCAATCAATTTACAAAAATTGGGGTTATTACATGCAACTCATCCAAGATCTATTTTTCCACATCATTCTGATTACCTAAGGTAGATGATCATGTGACTTGTGGCATAATTTGACCACTAGATAACTGCATGCACTGCAAATTTTAGCAAATAAAGCCCAACACAATCTTTAAAACTAATGCATATTTTATTAATTAATTTATTTTGATGACCAGTCACAATTCAAATATGCAAATTGCAAATAAGAAGGCTAACATTAAATTATGAAAGATATGCTAATGATAGTCATAATATTCAACAAAGACGACATGCTCGACAATTAAAATTAAAGACGATCAACATAAGATAATAGGTGGAAGAATTTTTTTTTTTGTTTTTAGGACATAAAGGCAACCTTAGACCACCTAACACTAAAGAAAATATCAAAACTATTTTAAATGGCAAGAGTAAAAACCAACATGAAAAAGATTAAGAATAACAAAACTTGGACAGTATGTTAAGAAGTTGCTCAAATCCTCCATCAGAAGAGAAATGTCACAATTTCCTATTAATTTGTAACATCTTAAATTTCTTAGAAAATCTAATTTAAAATTTGTCTCAATTTCAACAAGATAGAATTTCTATTAGTACAATTATTTGATTCAATATCATTACTTTTTGTTAATGAATACTTGGATTTAATCCTTGATTTATTATACCTGGGTTTTACATGGAATACTTAGAATTTGGTAACCTATTTATTTTTCAATAATCAATTATTTTTATGTTAAATTTTTAAGGAAATTACAATTTGAGAAATTGATCAAAGTTTTGATCTACTTCTTGCGTTATAAAGAGGAATAAGTAATGGTGCACCCTAATGGTAGTCTAAGTGATTTCTAATCCTAACCTTTAATCATAGTTTATGTGACGACTCGGGTTTTTGTAACACATTTTGTAATACATTTTTCAAAGGAAGGGCCCTTAGTAGTAAAAAAATTTCGCAAAACAAAGCAGCGAAAAATCTGTTTTTTTAGAGCTTGTTTTGAAAAACCCAAGTCATCACTTCATACATAACATAAGTAGATTTTTTATAGAAGATAAAATTCCATTGAAGGAATATACTTTTATTAAATTCTAGAATCCATCCAATAGTTCACAATATAGCCCGGGTATCATTGCAATACTTATCCAAATTACATAATCCAAATTTCAAAGCTCACCATACAAGAAAAGCTCTCAATACAAGATAATGCTCTCAAATAAAAATACATGTCTTCAAGGTGTATAGCCTAATGATTATTCTTCCAAATCTTCTTGAGTCTTGAGCTCCTAACTCTCTTTCTCTGTATCTGAGATATTATAAACATTCAAATATTTACAATATCTCAGCAAGCTATGCTTGGTAGGGGATTCAAGAAGCATAATAATTTGACAGCATAATCCTAATACTTCATAATCCCATTATTAATACTCATGGATCAATCTCTTTACCTGGTCATATATGTACATTCTTACACATACATACTATATACTTTGTGTATGCATATATATACAGTCAAAACTGTGAAAAATAGTTAATATCTCAAACCATAATTATACCCAGTTTATACTGAGTTGATAGATCATCCAGACTTTGCTAGACATATTCCCTCATTTGGGTAGTATCAGTAATCCACCATTATCCGGCATCTCATCATGCCATATCATAAGGAATTTCACTATGCCATGCATCATAAAGCAAAAATACTCAAAGGAGTACTATGCATACAATCAAAATTCATACTAACGCACCCGAATAACTACCCAATAATCCACCTATACCATCCTTGGTGGAAATCATAATATCCATTTCCATATGGGGGGGACCATGGCCGACACAGTGGTAGCCTTCCCATATTTGCCCCACCCAACTTTTAGCCTCACTTAAGCTTGGTGTCCAAATCATAACATGTTTTGGAGAGCAGGTGGTCAAACCCTACTAACTCTCCTAGCATAGCATCCCTAGGAGTACGCCTATTTAAAACAAAATGACAAGCCTCCATGCTTGTATGTAAAGTAATTCTCATACGTATTAGACAATCTATTTATTTACTTAGGGCTGGAATATCTTCTAGTTCCCTATTCACTTAGAGGTTTTTTTCCTCAATTCTAACTTAACTGTTTCATATGTGTTTTGTTTGGATCATAGGTTTTTCAAGGGATTTAATACAAGTATTTACATTACACTTGTCAACATTTATAGACATAAGATCATGTATTCAACATGTATATCTCATGTAGATGCATTCATAAAATCCTCCCACCTTCAAGTAGTGATCCATCTCTTCAAATCTTCCATGATCCTGACTAATGTATGTAATCTGTAAATCCATACATACTATCAATATTTATACAATCTGAATAATCGTATAGTTTTTATCCTATCTATATTCTTTATTTAATCTTGTCCTTTGATATAAAGGATCTAGATCTTTTGTACTATCATGATCTATCTTCCTCAGATAGTGTCTATCCTATTGATCAATAGATCTAATGATTAGAATGATCTTTTAATCTTTCATATCTAAGTATTTTCTATTCTAAGTCTTTGTGTATTCCTTTCTTTGATCTTGATCTTTCATAGATCCTTTGATCAACAATTTATACTTGTTGATAAAGATCAAGGGCTTAGATCTTTTATCATCTAGTTCTTCTTGGATCTAGGTTCAGTTGTTTGATCATCCTTAAGGAGGATGATCTTGGTTCTCTTCCTTGAATCATATTTGATCAAGTGTTTAGATCTTCTATTCTATTTAATCTAAATTGCAAGCAATATATATCATCATCAAGAAGTATTTATTTCTTTTTAATGTTCTTAATCATTTAAGATCCCATGGATCTTGTTTAACCATCCTTATCTTATCTACAATTTTTATTAGGGTTTGATAATTTACTAACATTTTATGCTCTTATTATTATTATTTAACTAGTTAATGTTTACTAGTTGAAAAGAACTTATTTCATCCTAAGTCTAGTATACTCCTCTTATTTCCAATTGGCTAAGGCTTACTAGCTGAATGGTTGAACACAAAGTGGTTACTTCAATCCTCATGTAAGGAGGCGTTAAGACCTCACAAATGTCAATGGAAGGTAGGGGAAGAGAGAGGCTCTATTAGAGAACTCCCTTAACCACCATGTTCAACATTCACTAGAGTGACCTTAGCTTAACCTTTCATAAGGTTCCTATGAGCATTTTAACCCTAAGTACTCTTTCTAATTGATTTTGATTAAATCCATGAACATTTAAAATGTCATCCATGGGGTTTATTATTCTCCTATTTTGGGCTGAGGATTTGATAATCCTTATATTGTCCTACTAACTATAGCCCTTACTAATATTAAGTCAAATTCATTCACTAATCTTAATTGTCCATGAATCTCTATATTCCATTAGTTTACCTTTTTGGTGATTTATGCTCATCATATCTTAACTACCTAACATTTGAATCTACTAATAAAATCTGACGACAATAAAATCATAAACTTTAAAGCATAAATCCAATATAAATTTAACAACTATTTGTACTAACAAGCTTCCTATAAATGTAACTTAACCTAATGAAATGAAACTATACTTAAACTAGCATGATCCTAAGTTATGAAATACATTTAATTGTACTAGCAGTCTAATGGAATCATGCTAAAATATCAAATTCAAACTAACATGGCTCTAAGATAATTAATTTAGCAACCTATTATAACAATCTAATAACATTTAGAGCATAGCATGCTAAAATTTAAGAATTACACTATCATGCTTCATAATTTATAATATAAATCACATTTACAATTCTATCTCAAATAAAAGACAAGTAAACAAATTAAATTAAGATTATTAGAAAATTTTACTTATGATCCAACCATTAGATCTTAGATCTTTCCCTTTAGATCGAGGGTTTTAATTACATTTAAGACTTTTACTTCATTAAGGTCCAAAGATCATACCGCCTTGTTTTTGTAATAATTAATCCATGATCTCACTAGATTTCATCATAATCCCATTCATACAACCCATCCCATCTGATCGTGCTTGATCTCATTGATCAAGTGGGTCCCTTTGTATTTTTAGGTTATTCTTACCATAGAGGGCAGATTTCTTAATTTATGTTAGATCTGTCAAAATAAATTATAAATATCACTTTATTTCAACATTATTTCATCATTACATTAGATCCGCAAGATCTGATCATCTCAGATCATGAAAATTAGAATCTTAATTCCTCAAGAAAATCTCTTGAAGAGTTTTATTGACTTTATGATTTCATAAGAAAATAGACATTACAAGCTTTCCATAGCTTCTTTCCGATCTTAATTTGGAGTTCAGGTGACTCCACAATTGAAGATTGAAGTTCACAATTGTTTCGAGGGTCCAGATTTTATTTGGACCCATCAAAACAGACAACCCAGATTGTTGGGGCAGAGCGGGTTCGGTCAGGCTAAGTGGTCATCACGGTCTCATTACCGAGATGCAAGTCGAAACATGCTCCGCCAGGACCACTGCTATTGCACAGACATGCTATCAGAACATCATCACATGAAGAGCACATTAGCGCAGAGATGCTCTTGCAGGGCGTGTTTCGGTGCGGCATCTTGAGAGCCAAGCTTATTAGGAAGATTAGACAATTCGTTTTGGACCGTCCAATCAATTCCTCTTCAATCAAAGGTTGAAAACATGAATAAATTTCATGAAAATTCTACCCCAAGGGTTTTGGGTCCTTCTAAATCAATTGGATGGCTCAGATTTTGCATCTGAGCCCTCCATCATACAGAAATGAAGGGTTCTTATGCTTGCTTATTTTTGTAATTTTTAACCTAAAACCAATTTCATAAAAATAAAAATTATATAAACTAACATGAAATAAGTATGGGAAGATTTTCCACCTACGTAATTGGAGAAAACTTTGGTTTTGAAGCCCAATTTTAAAGAAATATCCCGTCGATGATACGATCACTCGATAACCGTTTGTTTTGTGATTTTTCGTTGACTGTACCATTGGATCTTGAAATTTATTTAGGGATTTTGTAGATAAGATAATGTAGGATCATATGGAAGGTGTGATTGGTGAGATTTGATTTTGAACAGAGTACTTAATTGAATTTAGGTCTCTTGTTCCAATCTAGAGAGAGGAGAGAGAAAGTGAAAGAGAGAAATTTTTGGAAATTTGAGAATGAGTTTGGATCTGGTTTTTAAGGAAAGCACGATAATTTTGTGGTAATTTTTTTGAACATTTTTCAAGGATTTTTGGGGTGCGTATTTATAAATATTTTTGAATTGTTCATAATTACTTGTAATAATTATGTTTTAATTCTTTTGAATATTAAATTAACATTAGATCCTCCACTACCACCTCCTTCTCCACTATCAAGTGATGGTGGTTGACCACTCATTACATGTTTTCTGGTCATGGGATTCATTTGTGGGCTCCTTGTGGGCCTCGCAGAGGTGTGAAAGGACCACTTTGCCCTTTTATGGAGAAAAATCCATTTATTCTCCTGAACTTGGAATTGAGCGTACATACTTGTGTTGGAATCAAATTTTTAAGTACATTCTAAACATTAAAACTTAGATCTCGATTATGGGTAAAATTATCATTTTACCCTTTTATTCATAAAAATGGAGAAAATTTGGGACTTTTCATTTTAACTTGGAATTGAACGTACTTAGTGTCATTTCGATCTATTTTTCAAGTACATTCATAATTTATAAGTTTTAAATCATGTTTTAATATCTATAAAGTGAGAATTTCCAATAACATAATATTCCAGCCTAGAATTTCTAAAACTTCAAACTAAATTGATTTTTTCAATCAATTTACAAAAATTGGGGTTATTATAGTTTATTCTCTTAATTTAAAGAAATTTAATCCATTTGATCATTTCATTACCTTGTTTGTATTCTTTTTAGTGTAAATATTTTAGGGTCATCAGAGTAGAATCACTTGGTCCTTTAAAGTCACACTACATCCTCCCTACAGATTCAACCTTACAATACTATAATTGACTAACTATGCACATCAACCTTGTAGTTAGAATAATTTAATATCAATTTTGATTAATAATTTCAAATTTTGAAATGGAGTCCTCATGGGAATTACCCATACTTTTTTATCTATATTTTAATAGTTCGTGTGGCTATGATATTTTTAAACAAGAACATTTAGCATAGTTGGGTGCAGACACCATGGCTCCCCTCATAGTTATGCTTAATTGGACATTCGAGGGGACACTTTCCCCTTCTTGTGGAAATATCAAGTAAATTTATGAATTAGGATAATGGATTCTAGATGGCTAGTGGTTTGCTACATAATTCTTAACTGAACACTTAAAAAGTATGAAATAAAAGAAGAGAGGGAAGCATGGTGCACAAAGCTCTTGCCTATTCAGGGCTCAAGGAAGGGATGAACAACAAAGGGTCCATAATACATGGCCTTACCTTGCATTTTCGTAAGAGGCTATTTCCACACCTCAAAGCCATGACCCCTATATCACACGAAGGCAACTCTACCATTACGCCAAGTGTGGCTACTCAGGTTTTTGAAATACATTTTTGTTATTTATTTTCAAATGGTGGTAGACCAATTTTACAAAAATTTTGAAAACTTAAGCAACAAAAAAAAATTCTACTTTGAAATTCTTTTTAGAAAACCCAAATGCCACATTTCAGTCACATATACATAGATAATTTTGGTATAACACATGTTTCCAAAGAAACTCATTTTATTAAAATTGCAGGATCAATCTAATGGTTCACATACACAGCCCCTTTATTACATCTTATGTCCAAAATACACAAATTAAAATACAATACAATTTTTTCACAAATGTACATAGTCTTGATCAACAATATGGTCTTCGTATTCCCTTGTCGTATCCCTTCAGTCCTTCCTTTCTGTATCTAAGATATTGTAAACATTCAAACATTTACAATGTCCTAGCAAGCTATGCTTGGTAGGGGATTTAAGACTGTATGGATTCATATAATTAAAAAGCTCATTATTCAAGTTCATCATATTCCATGTGAGTAACATCATTCAATTTCCATGAACCATACCATATATGATCTATCATATAATTTATCATGTATCATCTACTATGATAATTCCAAACCACTCACCACTATATTGTATGTATATATACAGTCAAAAACTATGAAAAATAGTTAATATCTCAAACATCAATAATCATACTCAGACACACTGAGTTGATAAAATCATCTAGACTCTTGCTGGGAAAATACTCCCTCATTAGGGTAGTATCGCCATCTCACTATACCATGCATCATAATGCAAAATACTCAAAGGACTACCATGTTGTAGTCTGATCTGTACTAGCCGCTTGGATAACTACCTGTTCACCAGTGATGCCACCATGAAAAATATTATGTCGCTGCCCGTATGGGGAGATAGGACTTTCACAATGGGGCCTTCCCATAATTGCCCCACCTGACTTTTAGTGTGATGACCTGGGTTTTCCCATGCATTTTTAAATGCAATATCTAATTCCTAAGGTGGGATGCATCCCTATTTGAAAACCATTTTATAAAAACAATGCAATGTAGCGGAAAATCTTTTGTTTTAAACTCATTTTGAAAACCTCGAGTGTCATTTGCTTTCACAACAACCAAAGTAGTTTTTGAAAAACTTCAGAAATCATAAATGTTTCCCATGTCTATCCAGTCACAACTCACAGCCCAACTGTAAATAAATACAAATACATGTCCAAAGCATGGAGTATTTACTGACATGTATAATTGTCTCCTTTTGATTTTTCTTGCTCGTAGCACTAACATTTTCTGAGGCGTCTTCTACTCGTGAATGGAGCTATCCTAAAAAATGTTAAGGATTGGGTGAGTATACACTATACTCAGTAGGAGTCTATCACTACTAGTTTTACAATGCATGCTACGTTTATAATCATATGCCCATTAAAACATGTGCATGATTGAACAATCATGTTCAATATCGATATTAAAAACCATTGTCGAATTGGAATACTGACGACTTAATAAATTGCATAATCCAAGTCTAAAGTATCATATATATATATATATCATAAACATAATGATATGCATAAGATGCTCAACTGAATCCAACTCATGGATATATGGTATGATCGACCAACCTCCTGTCATGCCATATGCAATGCAAGTAAATCCTCAAAACATAGGGCCCACTATGCCCACGACCTCGCCGTCGTGTGGTCCCCGGGTACTTGGGAACACTCGGTCATAGCCTCCACGGGGCATATGACACATCGACCCAGTGCCGTGACACCAGTGGTAGCCCCCTGTACCACATGCAGTCGACGTAGGGACATGCCCTTTTTGGGCGTGGTACCCATTCCACCTAATAGTGGTAGAGGCTGGGAGGCCACCCCAGACCTCTCAGCATAGCACTCACGAGCTTACTAGCCCAAATCATATACGATCAAACAAGAAAAAATCTCTTTTTCAAAACCTGTCCTCTTTGGGTCCCTCACAACTGCCACTCCAGCGTCTTTAGGTAACCCTCAAGGACATGCAATTTTTCAAAAACTCAATGTTTACAAATCATGCAATATATGCAATTGTTTGCAAAATATGTCTATGCATAATGTATTTGTCATATGCATGCTGAATTTGTTTATAAAATTAAGTCATGCTAAACAAGTCATATAACTTAAACTTAAAACATGCATTCTCAAAACAATCATGCGTTCTTTTAAAAAGTCTGGTAGCGATAGAGCACCTACCTCGAAGTCTCCTAGAGTCGCGTCCTTCATCACTCAACCCGACCCTGGGTCTCATTTATAAACTCCTGGATATGAATGGACACAAGGAGTCCTTATCAATTTCGATCTATTTAGAAATTAGATCGCTAGATTTTCCTTTTAGGGTCCATGGGTCCTTGCCTAATTCATTGTCAGGCTAGATCCTATGATGTGGATCTACTATTCAAACTCTATAAATTGTCCTTTGATCCTAACTTTCTAGTCTCATTAGGTCCACGTGTCCCAGTTCCCAGGACGCCCGTGCATCCTCACTGAACCGCGACTGTCTCACGTGCGTGCATGCCCAAAGGCCGTGCCAGGGACCGCGTTTGCATGCGCACGCATGCCCAAGCGATGCGCTATGACACGCATCCTGGATGGCATTGCATAGACACACCTTTGGTGTAGCATGGTGCGTCTCAACTCCCAAGGCACCCCGTGCATCCCAGTCGAGCCAGGACCCGTGCCCCACGTCGCACACACACCCAAAGGCTGCACCAGGGACAGTGTATGCACTATTGTATGCCTGGAACCCATCCCAAGGACCCTTTCCCAGGCACACGTGAAGCATGGCGTCCTTGGGACGCCTTGTTCGCACAGAGCCGGCTGGAACCGACTTCGTCGTTCTCTGGTTGGAAAAACTGGCTGGGAAAAGACCAGATCCAGCATGGATCTGGCTTGGGGGAAGTAAAACGGAGAGAAAGGGAAAGAGGGCCTTACCTGGGTAGTCGGGGATGCCCTCCTTCAGGTGGTGCAGCTCCCTCTTTCCGTCTGAAAACCCTATGTCCCCGGAACCCATGAAGAAGGGGCAAAACCCCAACTTCCGATGAGGCCAGAGGAAGAAGAGGGGAGGTGGAGAGATGGAAGTGGCCGGCCTGACTCGGGCCTGGCCGGAATGTGCAGGGAAAGCTAGAGAAGGGTTTCTAATTTTTTCCAGAAACCCTAGTCCCAAAATAGCCGGAAAAATTGTGATTTGAAGAGGAGGAAAATAGGGCTTTTTATAGCCTTGCTATGGCAGTGCCACCATTGGCGATGGCAAAAACCTCTGGAAATAGGGTTTCTGAAGAGGTCTAGAGGAAGAAGAAGATGGGGTGCCATTATCAAAATGGCCCCTGCGTTTTCTATCTTTTTCGTTTTTAGTTTAAATTACAAAAATGCCCCTAATCTTTAAACGGTCGTAACTTCTTCATACGAACTCCGTTTTCGGCGTTCTTTGAGGCGTTGGATTCCATTTTTCGAGTAGAATCTAATGGTACTAAGTTTTATTACAAATTCCTTCATTTACTATTTTAAATAAAGTAAAACATTCATTTCCTATAGAATGTCCAATTCAATAGCGTAAATTGCTCGAGGTATTACATTTAACCTCTCTTTGGGCAAGGTATCATAATATCATCAAATTTCATGAAGCGAGTGGCCAAACCCTCATAACTTCCCTAGCATAGTACCTCGAGGCTTATGCCTGTTTAAAACAAAAGTACAAGCCTTCATGCTTGTATCTAAAATACTTCTTGTACATCTCAAATGATCTGTCTGTTTATATTATCATTCTCGTATTCAATATCCTCATACTAAAGATATAATTTCATTTCAAGATTTAGGGATCCTCATTTACAGTGAATGATTCCCATGTTCATATAAGTTTAGGGATTAATCATTTATTGTAAATGATCCCCATTTCCTTTAATTTGGTATTCATATACCAAATGTTATTAGGTGTAAGGATACTCATTTGATACAAATGATATCCATTATTATCATGTTCTTATCTAAGTTTAGGGGTAATCATAAATGATACCTAGGTATTTATTATGTATTCCATCTAATTTCAACAGTTATCTCTATCTCATATATATGAATTATGATTCAAATGTAACTAAGCATATTATAATCCTTAAGCATTATAATGTCTATGTATAACAACAATTCCACAGACCATAGCTCTTGTATTCTTAAAGTTCCACCTACCTTCATGTAGTGATCCATCCCTTCAGATCTTCCATTATTAAGGTATGTAATCTGTAAATACATACATTCTATCATTATATAAACAACTTAGATAATCTCATATTTATATTCCTTATCTAATCTTGTGCTTAGATATAAAGGATCCAGATTTGTCTTGTATTCCTATCATCCATACTATTTGTCTTCCTCAGATCATATTTTATCCTATTGATCAATAGATCTAATGGTAAGAATGATCTTCTAATCTTTCAGATCTAAGTATTTTCTATCTCTAAGTCTTTGTATGTCCATCCCTTTGATCTTCTTTGATCTAAGTTTAATTGTTTGATCATCCCTAAGGAGGAGGATCCTGGTTCTCTTCCTTGATCATACTTGACCAAGGGTTTGGATTATCTAATCTAATGATCTAGATTTGATCTACAACGTACATACTAATAAACATGCATACTAAGTACAATACAATGTTATGATTCTTATTGTTCTTGATCATTCAAGATCTCCTTATCGATCTTGTTTGATCTTAATTATCTTACTTACCATTTTTATTAAGATTAGATATTTTTCTAACCTTTTATGATCTTATTATTATCATTGAACCACTTAATATTTTACTGGTTGAAGATAGCTTATTTCATCCTAAGTCTAAACTGCACCTTCTTATGTCAAAATTGACCAATGCTTACTAGTTAAAGTCTGCTCAAAGAGTGGTTAATACAGCCCTCATGTAAGGAAGGGTTTAAACCTCAACTTACGTCAAAGGGAGGCGAGGGAAAAGCACTTGGCTCTTGTATACCCCATATAACCATAATATTCAGAGTCCACTAGGGTGGCATTAGCTCAACCATTAACAAGGTTCCCATGAGCATTTTAACCCTAAGTACTCTTTATAATTGATTTTAATTAAATCCATGAACATTTAAAATGTCATTCATGGGGTTTATTATTCTCCTAATTTGGGCTAAGGGTTTGATAATCTTTATATTGTTCTACTAACTATAGCCCTTAACTATGCTTAAGTCCATGTCCTTTATTTATTGTAAATGTCCATTGATATCTATATTTCATTAATTACATTTTTCATGAAATTTACATAATATGAACATTAAAGCAAAAATAAATAAATAACTAAGTAAATCTAACAATTAAATCTACTAAGCAATCAAAGAAATTTACAATGACATTAATAATTCAAATAAACACATTTAACACATAATCATGATCCTATTTATGATTTAGATCTTGATCTTTTATTTTTATCATATCTAATCATTTTCTCAAAGTGATCTCATCACTAGATTATTGATATCATCTTATCACATGATCTAATCCTTCTTGATCTAACCGATCAAGAAGATCTTAAGCTATTTTAGCCAATTTAAGGGCATAGATCTTAATCGATCCCAAAATTATCATCATCAAGCCATTCATTTCCTATGATCCTATCGTAAGATCATCATCCTGACTTATTCATACTCTCTAATCATCCTTGATCAATCTGATCAAGGAGATTAGTATGTATTTATAAGGATTTATTACTTTTAATGGTCAAGATCTTACAATTTGCCAATTCAATTACATCCAACCAATTTATTTAAGTTATTACATCATTAGATCATCATCCAAAATGATTTGAATGGTCTAATCATCCCAGATCTTGTAGATCAAGGATGTTAGTGCCATTATCTCTTTAAAAACAGAAACTTTCATGAATTAAACTTATGATTTTATTGGTTTAGTGGGTTCTACTCATCAAGAGGAATCGAACCCAACTTTCCAATCTCAATTTGGAGTCAAATTGAGATCAGAATTTGGATTTTAAGATTTCAACCAGTTTTAACGGCTAATATTGATCTTTACTATTTTTATTCAATTACTTGATCTAAAGATCCAGAATTTTTACTTTGATCATGGTTCATAGGGTTTTGGGACCCCCTAAACCCATCCATCAATTCATATCTCTATTTTGAGATCAACTTGATCATGATCCAAGGTTGTTACTACGAATTTTAGGAAATAATTTACATAAATACAATTAAAAACATAATTGTCATGCTTCCATAAGATTATAAATAACATGAAAAATCCATCAGTGTTTTCAAATTAAAATCTAGACCTAAAATAAGATTTGAATCATAATTTTAAGATTTCAGACAGTTTTAATGGTCCAAATTGATCCAATCTTTAACACCCAATTCTTTGATCCAAATGTCCATAAATCTTACTACAATTGTTGTTCTAGGGTTTTTGGGTGTCCTGGGTTTATCTATCAGATTAGATTTACTTTTTAAGATCATCTTGGGCATGATCCAAGATTGTTACAATGGAGAGTGGCCCGCCCCCATTACCGTCGTTTATAGGTTATTCGAAAGGGGTGACTGGCTATGGGCAAGATAGTCCAATCTGGACCATCAGATCACCCTGCTATGGATCACCATCCATCTCTCAATATCAAGGGTTGAGATCTCATCTATTGGGGTTTTTGGGTCCCAAGAAATCATCCAATGGCTCAGAATTTCAATATGAGCCGTCTATGATTAGATCTCTACCATCGAAGCCAGATCCATCATCTCTGATGGATCAATGGGTAGGGGAGACCTACTGGTGGCTGGAAAATACCCAGGTAATGCCAGAATGAATAGAGGGGGGAAGGGTGCACCTACTTGTGCTAGTCCAGTGAAGTGAAGTTCACCGGAGATGAAGAAATAATGCCAAGAAATCCTAGGTTGCCAAAAATGCATATAGTTCAAAAATATACCTATTCCATTGCCGAAGATGGTCAGGGAACATGGGGGAAACGTAGATCCCCATGTTATAAAGTGATTCAATGGTTAAGGATTATGATTCACAGGCTGGATTTGTTAGAATAATCTATAAAATCTGCCAGAGACGGTACTAGTCCAATGCTCCATTTTCATTTAGGGTTCCTGGGTAGAACCCTAGTCTTAACGGGGACGATGTGTCCCTTGACACTTCCACAAATAGACATGAGTTGTCTGCCCTAGGTGCATCAAGGGACATGCCCCTACGAAAGAAGAGAAATAAAGGACAGAAGAGAGAAATGGGGAAGATGGAGGGGGTGTTTTGAACTGGGATTTTAGGGGATTCTAGGGCACCTTGTGGGGGAAGATGATTACATGTCATAATTATGTTTCATTTCTTTTTATTATTAAATTGGCATTGGATTCCTACAACCACCTCCATCTCCACTAGCAGCTAGTAGTGGTTTGATTCGTGATGGTGGTCTTCTAGACCGTTGGCCCACCTTGTGGGCCCCACATAATTGTGAAAAGACCGATTTGCCCTTTTAATTTCAAAAATGGAGAAAAATAGGGTTTATTCCTATGAACTCAGAATTGAGCGTACTTAGTGTCATTTCGATTGGTTTTCTGAGTACATTCCAATTTTTTATGTGTTAGGTCTCGTTTCCCAGTAAAATTACTATTTTATACTTTTATTCATAAAAATAGAGAAAAATAAGGATTTTTCATCCAGACTCAAAATTTGACGTACTTGCAATCATTCTGATCAACTTTTCGAGTACGTTACAAATATTCAAGTTTTAAGTCCTGATTTTATTTTTATAAAAATGAATTTTTGCTGGAACTCAAAGTTCTAATTCCACTTTTAAAATTTCAACTTTTAATTTTTAATAATTCAATTATATTCATAAAAATTGTGGTTATTGCAATCTTCCCCCTTATAGTAATTTCGTCCTCGAAATTCGCATATCAACTCACTCAAGAGTTTTCATAGCTCTTTCATAGCTTTACACATGTGGCCTTGCCACTTATGGAAATCTCCATTTCCTTTCATTCATTTCTCATACTACCTTCTCGTCAAAGGTATAAATCACATAGTTGGTTCATCTATTGACATATTAAAATGCTCACACATGACTAACCTTGCTAATGCAGTATTCACTTATCTAGATCCTCACTAAACTTTTGAAAAGATTAATAACTCTTAACTAAGTTATCCTCCTGTTTCAAAACCTTCTATTTCACTTGATTGGTATTATACTTTCACCAATCGTAACTGTAATACTTCTTATTTTCTCATTCTTAAGCTATTTATCAAGATTCACATCTTGATTTGATTCACTAATATTCTTTGTAACAATCTTCCAAAATATTGGAAGTAATCATCTCATTCCTTGTTCTTCCATTATTTGGAAGTGATTACTTCATTTCTGTTCTAAAATTCATACTTCTTTATTATTTGTTTCTGTTGAAAATTTCTTTTCAAATCCTAATATTAATTGATAGTTTCCTTGTAATGATTCTTCCCTCATTCTCATTCCATCTATTGTTTTTGTAACACTCTTTGTGTGCCATTTTATTCATAATACTTGACTTTCTACATTTTTCCTTCCAAAATGGTTTATGGATAGTGTAATTTAAATCTTCATATATATTCCTTATCCTCTTTTGTTATCTCTTTCTGATATTCAAAACAATACTCTAAAAATTCTTACAACCAATGATAGTATTTATTTCTTTCATAGATATATCTATATATCCTAAATTTTTAGATTGAAATTTTACTTCATGCTTCCTTGAAGCACCCTACACAACTTTTCCATATTCTTTCTAATCCTCTATTCTCATAATTTCTACTAGAAGAGTTTGTGGTTAGCCTCTTCTTAACTCTTTAACTCTATGTAATTTACCATGTATTCTTTATGGTTTGCATACTCAATGGTAAGAGTATACTAAAAAGTATTTATTTATAGTATGCTATATAACATTAGTAAGAAATAAATTTCTCTAATTATCAAAGTCATTTCACAATTCATTTTCATCTCCAATCTTTGTTGGGTCAACTTCCATATCATCCTAAACCTTACTCCCTTTAGTCAATATTTCTTCTCCTCAATTTCATGAATATCATTTATCCAACTCATATGACTCAAAATTTGTTTTGATTTCATTATGTTTCATTTCGAATTCCCAATTGATAATAATAAATTTGGGAATTACTCATCCTTAAAGAGTACTTAATTTCCTTAATAATATCATTTATTTTCAATGCATTCTCACATTGATCCTTCCTTTATCTTTTTCCAAGGAAATTTGTTGCTTTCCTAATGTAAATTTATATAATCACTCTTAATCCTTAAAATTTGTTCTTTTAACTCATTCAATTAAGTTGATGTCATTTTTATCAACTACTATAAATATGTCCTCATTCAATTTCATATTAGATTGAATATCTTAGAAATATCTTAAAATTTCTAACCACATATTTCTCCCAAAAATCTAAATTCATACCTCATTCATAATCATCTCATTTTTCCAAACATTAAACTTAAGTTTAACTACCAATATTTGTTTATAGGTCTTCATTTCTCATGTTTATTTCATCATCCCTTCAAAATATATTTCTCCTTACTATATTTCTTAAATTTGTCAATATCACCAAATCTATCATATGAGTGGAATCAAAATCTTTATTTATATATAGAGCTCTTTATTTGCCATGATCAATAAGATGTACTCCTCTTTATGATAATCAATAACTATGTTTTCCCAAATCATCATATCAATATTTCTCTTTTATTTTCCATAATCATTTCACTATCTATGCCAAATGTACTTCTCTTTACTATAGTCCCAAAATTATTTTCAATATCATCGAAGTTATTATATCAATATCCCTCTAATTCTTGATATTCCTTATGTGCTAATTTCCACAATTGATTTATCATATCAATATAATTTTTAACTTAGTCATTTTATATTTGTTGTACCATATATATGGACTATAATTTCTTTGTTAACCATATATTTTAATTATCTTTCTTAATAAGTTTGGAATTATTTATTTTTTCTATTTCAACATATCTAACTCTCTTCTTCCTTATCATTTTATTCAAATTTTAAAGATCACTTCTTCATGCTCTAAAATTTTATCATCTCTTTATTAAACCCTTTTCCTTTACTAATTTTGGAGAGAAAATAATTACTTATCTCCTTATTCATCTTTATTTGAAACTATTCTCATTTTCAAAATTTGAAATTTCTCACTTATCTACTTGAATTCCTTTCAAGTAATATCATCTCTATTTTGATGATTAAATTCATTTACTGATTGCCATAATACTATATATGTAGCAATTGTAACTCTTACATTTATATTTATTATTTATTATTATTAATTTTGAATCTTGTAATAATTCTAAGGTTTCATCTTTAATACCTATTGCTTCTTCAAATTATACTTCACCTTTCCTATTAAGGTTGAAGTTTTTCCTCCTACATCATTTCCATCTTATTTTCCAATTTAGCACTTCTTTTCCTTAATCTCATTTATTTCACTTAATAGTGGTCATATTTGTACTAATATTGGTGTATTTCATTTCTACATATATATGTTTACTTAAGACTTCATGTTAGACCTAAATATCATACATTACATCTTTATCTATTGTAATGTTTTCCTTATTGATTTCTATAACTTACTATTCTCTCTATTGGGATTCTTACTTATTAAGTAGTATTCTTAGTCCTTTTACTAAGTAATATCTACTTGTACTATACTGTTCCTTCATGAGTCAACTCTTTCTATATTCATCCTTAACTAAGGAGTCAACTCTTTCTATATTCATCCTTAACTACTGAGTCAACTCTTTCTATACTCATTCTCAACTAAGACTCTCCTATTTCTCAATTCACTCACTATTTCTCATCTTCAACTTGGATTGTCATAATCATATTGGACATAAGGGACTCCAAGTGATTGGATGACCCTACTCTGATACCAACTGTGGTGACCCGGGTTTTTGAAATACATTTTCGGTATTTATTTTCAAATGGTGGTTAACAAATTTTGCAAAAATTTTGAAAACTTAAGCAGCCAAATTTTTGTCTTCTTTGAAATTCTTTTCAAAAAACCCGAATGCCACATTTCACTCATATATACATACATAATTTTGTGTACAACATATGTTTCCAAAGAAACTCATTTTATTAAGTTGCATGATCTAGTGATTCACATACATAGACCCTTTATTACATCTTATGTCCAAAATACACAAATCAAAATACAATCCAATCCTTTTTAAAAAGTACAGTAATCAAGTTCATCATATTCCTTATGAGTAACATCATTCAATTTCCATGAACCATACCATATATGATCTATCATATAATTTATCATGTATCATCTACTATGATAATTCCAAACCACCCACCACTATATTGTATGTATATATATATATATATATACGGTCAAAAATCATGAAAAATAGTCAATATCTCAAACATCAATAATCATACTCAAACACTCTAAGTTGAAAAAATCATCCAGACTCTTACTGGGAAAATAGTCCCTCATTAGGGCAATATCAGCATCTCACTATGCCATGCATCATAATGCAAAATACTCTCAAAGGACTACCATGCTGCTATCTGATATGTACTAGTTGCTTGGATAACTGCCCTGTTCACCACTGATACCACGATAGAAAATATTGTGTCATTACCCATATGGGGAGACAGGACTTTCACAATGGGGCTTCCCATAATTGCCCCACCCGACTTTTAGCCTCTATTTGGGCAAGGTATCATAATATCGTCAAATTTCGAGAAGCAGGTGACATAACCCTCATAACTTCCCCAACATAGTATCCTTAGGCTTATGCCTACTCAAAAGAAAACCACAAGCCTCCATGCTGGTATCTAAAATACTTCTTGTACATCTCAAATGATTTGTCTATATCGTTGTATTTAATATCCCCATAGTAAGGATATAATTTCATTTCTAGATTTAAGGATCCTCATTTACAATGAATGATACCCGTGTTCATACAAGTTTAGGGATTGATCATTTATTGTAAATAATCCCCAATTCCTTTAATTTGGTATTCATATACCCAATGTTATTAAGTGTAACGATACTCATTTGATACAAATGATATTCATTATTATTATGTTCTTATCTAAGTTTAGGGGTAATCATAAATGATACCCAGGTATTTATTATGTATTCCATCTAATTTCAATAGTTATTTCTATCTCATATACATGAATTATGATTCAAATGTAACTAATCATATAATCATCCTTAAGCATTATAATGTCTATGTATAACAACAATTCCAAAGAACATAGGTCATGTATTCTTAAAGTTCCTCCTACCTTCATGTAGTGATCCATCCCTTCTGATCTTCCATGATTGACATATGTAATCTGTAAATACATACATACTGTCATTATTTAAACAACTTAGCTAATCTCATATTTATATTCCTTATCTAATCTTATCCTTTGATATAAAGGATCTAGATCTGTCTTACGTTCCTATCAACCATACTATCTATCTTCATAAGATAGTATTTTATCCTTTTGATCAATAGATCTGACAGTTAGGATGGTCTTCTAATCTTTCAGATCTAAGTATTTTCTATCTCTAAGTCTTTGTGTGTCCATCTCTTTGATATTGATCTTTCATAGATCCTTTGATCAACAATTTATACTTGTTGATAAAGATCAAGGGCCTAGATCTTCTATCATCTAGTTCTTCTTTGATCTAAGTTTAGTTGTTTGATCATCCCTAAGGAGGATGATCCTGGTTCTCCTCCTTGAATCATATTTGATCAAGGGTTTGGATTATCTAATCTAATGATCTAGATTTGATCTACATCATACATACTAATAAACATGCATACTAAGTATAATACAATGTTATGATTCTTATTGTTCTTGATCATTCAAGATCTCCTTATCGATCTTGTTTGATCATAATTATCTTACTTACCATTTTTATTAAGATTAGATATTTTGCTAACCTCTTATGATCTTATTATTATTATTATTCAACTGGTTAATATTTTATTGGTTGAAGATAGCTTATTTCATCCTAAGTCTAGACTACTCCTCCTTATGTCAAAATTGACCAATGCTTACCAGCTAAAGTCTACTCCAAGAGTGGTTAATACAAACCTCATGTAAGGAGGCATTTAGACCTCAACTTATGTCGATGGGAGGCAATGGAAAAGCACTTGGCTCTTGTATACCCCCATAACCACAATGTTTAGAGTCCACTAGGGTGGCACTAGCTCAACCTTTAACATGGTTTCCGTGAGCATTTTAACCCTAAGTACTCTTTATAATTGATTTTAATTAAATCCATGACATTTAAAATGTCATTCATGGGATTTATTATTCTCCTAATTTGGGCTAAGGATTTGATAATCCTTATATTGTTCTACTAACTCTAGCCCTTAACAATGCTTAAGTCCATGTCCTTTATTTATTGTAAATGTCCATTAATTTCTATATTTCACTAATTATATTTTCCATGAAATTTACATAATATGAACATTAAAGAAAAAATAAATAAATAACTAACTAAATCTACTAAGCAATAAAAGAAATTTACAATAACATTAATAATTCAAATAAACACATTTAACATATCATCATGATCTTATTTAGGATTTAGATCTTGATCTTTTATTTTTATCATATCTACTCATTTTCTCAAAGTGATTCCATCACTAGATCATTGATATCATCTTATCACATGATCTGCTCCTTCTTGATCTAACCGATCAAGAAGATCTTAAGCTATTTTAGCCAATTTAAGGGCATGATCTTAATCTATCCCAAATTATTATCATCAAGCCATTCATTTCCTATGATCTTATCATAAGATCATCATCCTCACTTATTCATAGTCTCTAATCACCCTTGATCAATCTAATTAAGGAGTTTAGTATGTATTTTTAAGGATTCATTACTTTTAATGGTCAAGATTTTAAGATCTGCTAATTCAATTTCATCCAACCAATTTATTTAAGTTACTACATCATTAGATCATCATCTAAAATGATTTGAATCGTCTGATGTAGATCAAGGATGTTAGTACCATTATCTCTTTAAAAACAAAAACTTTCATGAATTAGACTAATGATTTTATTGGTTCAGTGGGTTCTACTCATCAAGAGGAATCCAACCCACCTTTCCAATCTCAATTTGGAGTCAAATTGAGATCAAAATTTGGATTTTATGATTTCAACTAGTTTTAATGGCTGATATTGATCTTTACTATTTTTATTCAATTACTTGATCTAGAGATCTAGAATTTTTACTTTGAT
This sequence comes from Warburgia ugandensis, assembly GCA_035236585.1. NCBI lineage: Eukaryota > Viridiplantae > Streptophyta > Magnoliopsida > Canellales > Canellaceae > Warburgia > Warburgia ugandensis. Next base: position 43,455,860 of record CP141127.1, on the reverse strand, counting down.
CATGGTTCATAAGGTTTTGAGACCCCCTAAACCCATCCATCAGTTCAGATCACTATTTTGAGATCATCTTGATCATGATCCAAGGTTGTTACTACGGATTTTAGCAAATAATTTGCATAAATACAATTATAAACATAATTATCATGCTTCCATAAGATTATAAATAACATGAAAAATCCATCAGTGATTTTAAATTTAAATTTGGACCTAAAATAAGATCTCAATCATAATTTTAAGATTTTAGACATTTTTACGGGTCCAAATTGATCTAATCTTTACTAGCCCAATTCTTTGATCTAGATGTCCATAAATCTTATTGTGATTGTTGTTCCTAGGGTTTTTGGGTATCCTAGATTTGTCAATCAAATTAGATTTACTTTTTAAGATCATCTTGGGCATGATCCAAGATTGTTAGAACGAATTTTCATAATTATCTCAAATAAATACAATTGGAAACATAGATCTCACGATTCTAATAGATTTTACATAACATAAGGAATTCATCAGTGTTTTCAAATCTAAAATCTGAGCTAAAATGTGATCTTAATTGGAGAATTAAGATCTCAGTTCCATAAATGAAGGGTTGAGATCATTCTGATAGAAAACGACAAAAATAGAGAGCTGCCCGCCCCTATTACTATCGTTTATAGGTTATCTGTGAGGGGTAACTAACTATGGGTGAGACAGTCCAATCTGGACAATGCGATCACCCTACCATGGATTACCATCGTTCTCTCAATATTAAGGGGTGAGATCTCATCTATTGGAGTTTTTGGGCCCCAAGAAATCATTCAACAACTTAGAATTCCAATATGAGCTATCTATGATTAGATCTCTACCATCCAAGGCGAATCCATCATCTGTGATGGATCAATGGCTGGGGAGACCTTCTGGTGGCAAAAAAATACCCAGGTAATGCCGGAATGAACAGAGGGGTGAAGGGTGCACCTACCTATGCCGGTCCAGTGAAGAGAAGTTCACTAGAGATGAAGAAATAATATTAAAAAATCCTAGGGCACCAAAAATGCATATAGTTCAAAATATACCAGTTTCATTGCCGGAGATGGTCAGGGAACATGGGGGAAATATAGATCCCCCTGTTATGAAATGATTCAACGGTTAAGGATTATAATTCATTGGCTGGATTTGTTGAAATAATTTATAAAATATGCCAGAGATGGTACCAGTCCAATGTTCCATTTTCATTTTATTTTTTCTGACAATCCAGACATTGGATCATTGTGTAACCAAAGGGCTTTTGTAGATAATGGATGCCCGAACACATCTGACGGTGAAGATTAAAATTTAATAGCTAGAATTGGATGGTTAATAGGATTAAGGGTTCTAGGGCGGAACCCTAGTCTTAATGGGGATGACTCATCCCTTAATGCTCCCGTAGATAGACATGAGTTGTCTGCCCTGAGTGCGACTGGGGACATGCCCCTAAGAAAGAAGAGAAAGAGAGGATAGAAGAGAGAAGAGAGAAATGGGGAAGATAGAGGGGAGTTTTGAGCTGGGATTTTAGGGGATTCTAGGGCACCTCATAGGGGACTTTTAGGAAAATTTTATGGGCTATATATAGGGATTTTGAATTTTCCATGATTACATGTCATAATTATGTTTCATTTCTTTTTATTATTAAATTGTCATTGGATTCCCACTACCATCTCCTTCTCCACTAGTAGCTGGTAGTAGTTTGACTCATGATGGTGGTCTTCCAGACCGTTGGTCCACCTTGTGGGCCCCACATAGTTGTGAAAAGATCGATTTGCCCTTTTAATTCCAAAAATGGAGAAAAATAGGGTTTATTCCTATGAACTTCGAATTGAGTGTACTTAGTGTCATTTTGATTGGTTCTTTGAGTATATTCCAATTTTTTATGTCATAGATCTTGGTTATGAGTAAAATTACTATTTTACCTTTTTATTCATAAAAATGAAGGAAAATAAGGATTTTTCATCCAAACTCAGAATTTGACGTACTTACAATCATTTTGATTGGTTTTTTTAGTACATTACAAATATCCAACTTTTTAGTCTTGATTTTATTTTTATAAAAATGAATTTTGTTAGAACTCAATGTTCCAGTTCCACTTTTAAAATTTCAACTTTTAATTTTTAAGAATTCAATTATATTCATAAAAATTGGGGTTATTACAGCAAGGCTCCCCTTCTAAGTAAATACTAGCCTTTATGAGCTCAATTTCATGCCACACCTAATTAAAACATTTGCAATGGTGGATCTAAATATCATGAACTTGAGTATTCTCTCCACCAGTTGTTGAAATATCAATCTAATCATCTATAACCAAAACTAAATAAACTAATAATACATGAAGCAAAAAAAATCTATTAATTCAGTAGTGACTAAATACAAGATTGTATATTTCTTGTATTAATTCAACTAATAGTCCTTGTTTTGTACTATTTGTTAATTTTCATAAGAGTGCTTAGAATATTAAATGAGTTTCGATAAGAGCCAATGCACTAAGGCATGCGAGGAAGTTGGGCTTCCTTTTTGTGTTAGTGGGGGACTTTTTGGAATGGTCTTAGCTATCGATATTGTTTGGAATGACTTTGGTTCAGCTAGATACCAAATTTCACCATCATTTATAGCTAATTTTATGTGTAGTTGAAATTTTAACTCTTGATATTTTTAGTTTTTTGAAGATAGAAAACAAAGGTTAAAATCATCCAAATGCATTTAGTTTTCATGAGCCCCCTAATTTTAGTAAACCAAACAAGATGAAAGGTTTAGATCTTTCAAGAGAAGTCACCTTCCACCACGAAATGGAGGTCAATTTATTGTCACAACTTAGTGTGCCAACTATTTCTAGAACTCATATTAAATTACGTCATTCTTTTTGTTTGATATACGAAGATTCATTCAAAAACTAAAGTTCAATACATTTGTTGAAAAGTTAATAGCATTTCCTACTAATCCATTTGTTGACAATCTCAAAGCTAAAGCTGGTGTGGTAATATAGTTAGTCACTTCAATGCCCTATTTATAGATGTGTAAAATATTCCTCTGCCAAAGATCCTCCAATAGTATTTTGCACCGAAGCTTCATCTATAGACACTCCATTTTATATTACCGCTATTTTAGATGGAATTGAAAACAACCTGCAAATTCCCACATATCCAGAGAGTAGAACAACAAGGTTAGAGGTTAGTAAGAGCCCCAAGTATAAGGCTATCCATTCAGCCTCGTTGTTTGCTTTAACACCAACATATGCACTAAATGCTACACTAAAATTGACCTTCAAGTCTCTTGGAACCCCTCCAACTCCTGCATGGCAAGGGTCATGTAAGGTTTGATCCATCAAAACATACCTAGATAAAGTCTTGAGGTAGAGGGATCCACCTAACCTACAAGTAGTTATTAGAAGGATAATATTGGTTTAATTCCAGTTTTTAAGAATCACAAGCTGGTTTTTATTACAAACAGGATTGAATTTTAGCACATTAGCATTTTCAATGACTCTAGCCTTCCAACTAGAAAGTGAAGATCTTCAATTAAGAGGGCCACCTGCTACCACCTTGGTCATAGCCTCCCAAATGATGTCTACCAAAGTTGTTTCAGCAATGCTAGCTAAATTGTTGAACTTGAATTTCTTGTTTTCACTCCAAGCTAGTCCAAAAGAGCATCTTTAGTACTCCAATGGTTTCACTATGGAATGGAAAGTTGGAACAATCATAATGCCAAAGCAGCTTCACTTGTTCACTTTGATTAAAGAGTTGAATAATTGATTCTTGTTGCTCACTGTTAAAAGGGCAATCTTTAGCTGATTCATCTAGCCAATTCAAATTATCTTTTGTGGCGCAACCATGATTAGTCTACCATGGTAGAAACTTCACTCTAGGCTGCACTTTGGAAGTCTATAGTTTCTTCCATAGCTGATTACTCTAAAGGTCTAGCTTGGAAAAAGAGTGCCAAGTAGATTTAATGGAGAAGATTTCATCATCAGCAAGGGCCCAAATTATGTGATCCTCTTGTGTTGGAAATATAGTAATTTCCTTCATGGTAGATTTAACATCTCACTAATGAAGGAATTCTACTAAGATTCTAACACTTTCAGTAATAATAGAGGAAACCTTACTAGTTAGATTGTAGCTTCTAAGAAAAGCTATTGGAATTTAACCTCTGAGGGACCAAATCATGTCCAACTATCATGCCAAAGTAGTGTTTTATCATCATTACCAGCCAAGAAGTCATTCCTACAACTCAAAATGTTAGGCCTCATATGAAAGGCGGAGACTGTTTTATGAACTTCAAAGAAAGATTTTCCTCTAAGGTATTTAGGTCTAATAAGTGAGACCTAGAAGAATAGAGGATTATTAAGAAGAAACCATACTAGCTTTATCTGAAATGCCCTTTCCAGTTTATAATAGTCTCTAAGGCTCAAGTCCACATGCAATTTACTTTTACAGACCCATTCCCATCAAATCTACCATTTACTTTTTCTACCCTCCCTATTAGTTACCTACCAAAAGAAAGACCTTTGAAGATTTTTAAATTCCATAATAACACTTTTAGTAAGAAAGCTGGATGTTGTGACATAATTGGCCATATTAGATACATCTAAGCTTACCAGAGTAAGTCTCCCTGCTCTAATCTGCCACTTTCTTGGACAACTTACCCTTGAAAAATTGGAAAGCTTCTTCTATAGCACTACCCATTAGAGCATCTTTGAGTTGATGTTTAAGACCTTCATAGAAAGATCACCTCTAAGAGTAATGCAAAGCTTAGACTCTTTTTCCAAATATGGTGAAAATCTTCGTTAGTTCAGTACAAGAAGAAAATTTTGCTTTAGAAGACAAAATCACATCATCTACATAAAGCATATAGTTCTAACCATTTTCAAATGGTATCTGGATCCATAACGCATCCTTTGCATGCATCATGAAGAAGACAAGAAAATGCTTCCATGTTGAGAGACAACAAAAACAAAGATATGGGCATCCCTACTTCAGCATGCATTTAGCCTTAAACCATCTACATGAGGTCCCATTGACAATCATAGAAATGCTAGAGTTGACACAATGAGTTGTCAAGAATATCCATTTGTTCAAGCAGAGTTTGCAGAAACTTAGAACTGAGGGTATCATATGCCTTGAACATATCAAGCTTAAGAGCTAAGGTTGTTTTACTTCCTTGACTTCTTATTAAAGGAGGAGAAGAATTCACATATAAAAATAATCTTTCATGTATAACCCTCCTATGAATGGAAGAATTTTGTTGTTGCTCACCAACACTTGAAGTCGATTTATTAATAATCACCTTGGTCAAGATTTTATACATGCAATACAAACACAAATAGGTCTAAACCTATCCACAATGCCTACATTCTCTTCCTTTGGAACTAGTTAAATAAATGCCTTGTTGATCTCTTTTGGGAGCATACCAGTGTTAAAAGAAACTTTGATAAATTTAAACATATCCAACAAATTTCATGCCAAAATCTTTGGTAGAACGCAATAGGTACCCCATCTAGTCCACAAGCCTTGTGGGGTTTAAGAGAAAAGGCCACTTACTTAATTCTTCCTAAATAACTGGCCTAGTGAGTGAAGACATTTTGTGAAAAGGGATTTCATTCTCAATGACTTGAATTGAGGAGAAAGGATCTTTGTGGGTTTACCAAATTTTTTTTTTTTAGAGAAATAGTCTTTATAAACCTTCTTGATATGCCAAGTTCCCATCTCCATCTTTCATAGAGACATATCTACTCCTATAAGTCACCACTACGAAAGTGTGGAAATGGCTCATATTACCATCTGCACAATTTAAATAGTTATTACAAGCTTTATGCTTCCACTCTAGCTCTTGTTTCTCAAGGCAATTTAGATTTCACAAAGCACCTAAATTCATTGGTAATTTATAGGTCATTTTTCCTAAATATCTACAAGCTAATGACAAAGAGATTTAATTTTGAAGTTCAGGCTACCAAAGACTTCTTTTCACCATCTTTTAAGACCATATTTCGAGTTTTAAATTTTCCTATCGACAATAAAACATGCTAATCCCAAAAACGGCATACTCCAAGCATTATTAATACCTTTGTCAAACTGCTCATGTTCTTGCCAAGTAGCATTGTATTTAAATGATATCTAAATGGTCAGAAGAGATAATATGCAGGTGAAAGATACATGTACCTAGGACATTATTTAGTCACAAAGGATTGTAGAGACATCGATCTAATAGTTTCATAATTTTATTTTCCCCTTACTAACAGTTGCTCTAAGTGAATGGACACCCAAAATAGCCACCATCAATGAAGCCAAGATCATTCACGACACGGCTAAGATCAATTACCAACACATTTTGCCTCATAAAAAATTGAGTTTGAGGTCCCCCACCAAGCACCAAGGCCAAGTGAAAGCTCTATGTTCCTCGATGAAGATCATCCTAGATTTTGATTCTATCAGGTTCACACTACTCAAGCAGCCAGATTGCTATTTATGGATCCCTTGACATTACAATCAATATAATGCACATTATGCTCAATAATGGTTGTCTAAAAACAAATTTCATCCAATAATATAATTTAATGACTCCATTTTTGTAAAATTGAAATCCCAAGTTAGTAATGAAAAGTTCACTTTTTGGAGATAAGGGTATTTTGGTCATTTCACTATTCACCCTTACTGGACCCAAAAATTTGGTCCTGAGAGTATTACCCTTAGGTGCATCTCAGAAAAATAAATCCAACAAGACCAAAATCACTCAAAACGGAGTTAAAATGAGCAAGTTATGGCCCTTTGAAGTTCAAGGGCAAAAGTGTAATTTACATTAAAAACGGATTTAGCCTGAGAAACACAGGGACCCGTTTTAATATGGGCACTCCTCTTCGTCAACCTCCTAGAGGGTTCTAGAATAGCAGTGTGTAGAGGAGAAACCACAGCCATTCTGGAGGTTTCTCCATTGCCATTCCGTGGCAGTAAGAACCCCCTCCAGAACCCTCTTCAAGCTCTATAAATAGAGCTCTTGGGCGCCTCCAATGGCAGCCCAAAAGCTTGGGAAAAACCCATTGTGGAGAGGCAGACAAGAGGAGAAAACATAGAGAAAAACCCGGCCACGAACCAGGTATGCCCAAAACCCCTCCAAACCTATCTCTCCCTTAATCTTAGGATGAGTTTCCCCAAGTTTTTGCATGAAAAACCATGCAAAATGGGGCTCTAGGGAGCCACAAAGGACCCAGGGACGGTGCCTAGGCATACTAGTTCGAAAGGGTTTAACTAGGTGCGTCCGTGGATGTGCCTGCAAACAAGAAAATGGGCAGAAGGCCCGGTGCGTCTATGGACGCGCCCTGTGGGCCTTCCATGTATTCTGAATACTAAAATGCCCATAACTTGAGTTCTAGGACTCCGATTGAGGTGCCGTGAAAGGCGTTGTGTCTGTATCGACGACACGGACATACCCAGACCTTAAAATACCTGATCAAGGCCCTATCTAAGGTGGGCATGACCCTTAAACTATGATAGTGGCGCGGGGCCACTAAACCTTTGTAAACCTAACGATACCAAAGCCTAGTTAGGACCTTAGGAGACCCATAGGCATGGGAATGAACTCTTAATGCCTAAGTAGTAAGATCAACCATTCTAAAACCTATAGAAATAGGCGAAGCTAACCTTGTTCTCCTAAACTATGAGCAGGAGCGTACGAGGACAAGGGGGCTAGCGTGACCAAACCAGGTAGGTGCTCTATCGCTACTAGACTTTTAAAAAGAGCCCATGATTGTTTTGAGAATGCATGTTTTAAGTATAAATTATATGACTTGTTTAGCATGACTTAATTTTATATACGACTTGTTTAGCATGACTTAATTTTATAAATGAATTCAGCATGCATATGATAAATACATTATGCATAGACATGTTTTGCAAACGATTGCATAAATTGCATGATTTGTGGTCATTGAGTTTTGAAAAAATGCATGTCCTTGAGGGTTACCAAAAGATGCTGGAGTGCCCAAAAGACACTGGGTAGGCAGTTGTGAAGGTCAGGCAGTTGTGAGGGACCCAAAGAGGACAGGTTTTGAAAAAGAGGTTTTTGCTTGATTGATTGTATATGATTTAGGCTAGTAAGCTCGTGGGCGCTATTCCGAGAGGTCTGGGGTGGCCTCCCAGCCTCTACCACTATTAGGTGGAAAGGGTACCACGCCAAAAAAGGCATGTCCCTATGTTGACTGGATGTGGTACAGGGGGCTACCACTAGTGTCACGGCACTGGGTCGATGTGTCATATGCCCCGTGGAGGCTATGACCGAGTGTCCCCAGGTACCCGGGGACCACACGGCGAGGAGGTCGTGGGCATAATAGGCCTTATGTTTTGAGGATTTACTTGCATTACATATGGCATGACATGAGGTTGGTCAACCATACCATATATCCATGAGTTGGATTCTGTTGAGCATCTTATGCATATCATTATGTTTATGATATATATGATACTTTCGACTTGGATTATGCGATTCTTTAAGTCATCAGTATTCCAATTCAACAATGGTTTTTAATATCAATATTGAACATGAGTGTTCAAACATGCACATGCTTTAAAGAGCATATGATTTTAAACATACCATGCATTGTAAAACTAGTAGTTATGGACTCCTACTGAGTATAGTATATACTCACCCAATCCTCAATATTTTTCAGACACATAGTAAACACTTAAGGACAGGATATACGGCAACAGACCCGTGATAGAGAACGTCCAAACTAAGTGCTAGTACGTAAACCCCTACCTTATCTTTCAGTGAATGATACTTTATTGTAGTTACTCTCTGTAGCTGAGGCTGTGACTAACACTTTCTTGGGAATAGTGTTGATTTAAAACTATGCCATGGCTATATAATTTGAAAATGTGTTTTGACACTCGGGGTTTTCTACAAAAGATTGCTTTCTAAAACAAAAAGATTTTCATGCATTTCATATTTATAAAACAAGAGATCTCGCCTTTTTATCAAACTTGCATCATCAAAAAACTGGGTCATCACATATAATTAGATCCTTAGAAAGTCCCTTAGAAGGAACTGTTAGAGAGATTATAAGGATTATATCCCTATCCAATTCTTAGAGAGATTCTAGGGATTACATGTAATTACTCCATTTTTGTAACCTTGAAGTCCCATGTTGGTAATGAAAAGTTCACTTTTTGAGATAAGGGTATTTTGGTCATTTCACTGTTCACCCTGACTAGACTTAGAAATTTGGCCCTTAGAATGGTACCCTTAGGTGCGTCTCAGAAAAAGGAATCCAATAAGACCAGAATTACCCAAAACAGAGTTAAAATGAGCAAGTTATAGCGCTTTGAAGTTCAAGGGCCAAATTGTAATTAAATTTAAAACGAATTGGCCTGAGAAAACAGGGACCTGTTTTGATACGGGCACCCCCTTCTTCCCAAACCATAAAATACCTCATCAAGCCCCCCCTATCTAAGCCTGGCATGACCCTTAAACCATGAGAGTGGCGCGGGGCCACTAAACCTTTGCAAACCTGACTATACCAAGGCCTAGTTAGGGACCTTAGGAGGCCCTTAGGCATGGGAATGAACCCTTAATGCCTAAGTAGTAAGATCAACTATTCTAAAACCTATAGAAATAGGCCAAGCTAACCTTGTTCCCCTAAACTATGAGCAGGAGCGTACGAGGACAAGGGGGCTAGCGTGACCAAACTAGGTAGGTGCTCTATCTCTACTAGACTTTTAAAAAGAGCCCATGATTGTTTTGAGAATGCATGTTTTGAGTCATGGTTGCTTTTCTAATGCATGTTTTAAAATTTTAAGTTACATGTCCTGTCTTTATGCATATATCATATAAACTTATGTTACATCCTTATGCACATGACCTGTTTAACATGAATTAATTTCATAAACGAACTTAGCATGCATATGAAAAATACATTGCGCATATATTGCCAACACATGTGTTACATGCATAGACATGTTTTGAAAAAGGATTCTTGTCTGCATGATACATGCATAGACATGTTTTGAAAAAAAAAGGTTCTTGCCTGCTTGATAGTATATGATTTGGGCTAGTAAGCTCGTGGGTGCTATGCCGAGAGGTTCAGGGTGGCCTCCCAGCCTCTACCACTATAGGTGGAAAGGGTGCCACGCCAAAAATACTTGTCCTCACTTTGATTGCTGTGGTAAACGAGGAATACCACTGGAGGTGTCACAGTACCTGTCGAAGTGTCATATGCCCCGTGGAGGCTATGATCGAGTGTCCCCAGGTATCCGGGGACCACATGGCGAGGAGGTCCTGGGCATAATGGGCCCTATGTTTTGAGGATTTACTTGCATGCATATTGCATGACATGAGTATGGTCGACCATAGATCCATGAGTTAGATTCAGTTGAGCATCTTCTGCATATCATAGTATATGCTTATAATATATATGTTACTTTTGACTTGGATTATGCGATTCTTTAAGTCGTCAGTATTCTATTTTCACAATGGCTTTTAATATCGATATTGAACATGAGTGTCCAAACATGCACATGGTTTAAAGAACATATGGTTTAAAACATAGCATGCATTGTAAAACTAGTAGTGATAGACTCCTACTGAGTATATACTCACGCAATCCTTAATATTTTTCTGATACAAGTAAACACTTAAGGACAAGATACACCCGTGACAGAGAACATCCAAATTAAGTACAAGTAAGTAAAGCCCTACCTTATCTTTTAGTGAATGTTACTTGATTGTAGTTACTCTTTGTAGCTGGGGCTATGACTAACACTTTCTTGGGAATAGAGTTGATTTAAAACTATGCCATGGCTATATGATTTGAAAATGTGTTTTGACACTCGGGGTTTTATACGAAAGATTGGTTTCCAAAACAAAATATTTTCATGCATTTCATATTTCTAAAGCAAGAGATCTCACCTTTTTATGAAATTTGCATCATATGAAACCCAAGTCGTCACATTACATCCCTCTCATGACTAAAGCCATTTATTATAGTTATATCTTAGAGTGTAGTGTGTGTATAGGTTACATAAGTTTGGACTTCTAAATAGATAAGATTATACTCTATTAGAGACAAAGGAATGTTATGCCTAAGAATGGATGTCATTTCTAAGACCAGTAGGAATATTTCACTTTAATCTTTTAATATTCATATCATCATTAAGGCTATCTTCCACCTTAAGCTCAGCAGGTCTTTGGATGGGACAAAACTTAGGTTTGGGACCTATTCTAAAAGAAAGGGTAAAAGGATTCGAAGGTTTCAAATCTAAGTAGAGGTCTTGAACAAATGATGGACAACTTTTCTTTTAAGCACACTAAAGTGAATATCTTTTTCTATTTTTCATTTCTCTCACTATTTGATTGTTAAAGAGATTCCAAGGATTGCATCCCTGTCATGTATGTTAGAGAAATTACAGGGATTACATCCCTATCTGATTGTTAGAGAGATTGTAGGGATTACATCCCTATCATGTTTGTGAGAGAAATTATAGTGATTGCTTCCCTATTTGATTGTTAATACTCATGTACATAAATGATAAAGTGTAAATAGACAAAAATATAGAAGAAAAACTTAGATCTTCAATTTTATCATGGTATCAAAGTGCAGTTCTCAATCGAGAATTTCATCTTCTTAATGAACTAGTTTTTGTCGAAAGATCAAATTAAATATTATTCATCAACACCTGAGTGTCATTCTGGTAGAATAGTGAACCCTCTAAAGAAGGAGAAAATAGATATATTGTCAAGAAGTAGAAAAGCATTTGCAATCTACTTATAAAGAGAGGAACAAGGGTTCAGCCCTAGTTGATCCGGCATACACATCTAGTTGATAATTTCATTGGAGATAATGTAGCTTTCAGAATCTATCATCCAAATCCATTTCTTCACCATTACCAAATCTGAATGTTCCATACCAAAAATGAACAAATCTCTAACCAAAACCCAACACTATTGAAAGGAAATTATAGATTTTGCCTCAAAAATTTTTAAAAAGTCATTTCATTCTTGAGCAAAATGGGACATGCTCAATTTCACCATGGCCCTTTGTTGCAACCTCAAAATCTAATTGTAAACCCAACTCCAAGGCTGAGCAAACTAGTATTAGTCTTACCAAGATAGAATCAACCTCCATTGCTACATAGGGGGCTTTTAAAGTTGGTTATAAGTGATAATAAAAAGTCACTTAATAAATGACTTCTATTGACTGACTTGGAAAGTAGATAACTTTTAAAGTTGTTTAGGTAAACTACTTTAAAAATCAAGGACCTTTGAAGTCGCTTAAACAAACAACTTCAAACATAAAAAACATTTGAAGTCATTTAGGGTTAAATGACTTCAAATGTTTGTGGCTTTTGAAGTTGCTTCGACTAAACAACTTCAAAAGTCCAAGACTTTTGAAGTCACTTATCCTTAAACAACTTCAAAAGTCCAAAACTTCTGAAGTTGTTTTTGGCTAAATGACTCCAAAAGTTTTCTTTTTTTTTTACATCCGAGCACTACCACCTATATACATTGAATAACAAAAGTCCATTGCAACATCCACATCTATCATGGTACATCTAATACTTCAAACAATCTTTATAAACATGAAAAAGTTCTTCTTCTTTTTTTTTTCATTTTTTACATCCGAGCACTACCACCTATATACATTGAATAACAAAAGTCCACTGGAACATTCACATCTATCATGACACACCTAATACTTTAAACAATCTTTATAAACATGAAAAATCAATATCCACTACAAACATGCACCCACATCTTTCTTGATACACCCAATACTTCTTACAATATAACACCAAATACATTCACTTCCATAATGGGTACAAAACATCCAAACTCATCATTATCCATCCACATCTATCTTGAAAATGCTTTATATAAGAAACTACAACACATGCATTCTCTATAACATCCTAAGTCATTTCATTTGTAAATCTATGCACATTCATGTTTATTTTCAAACTCCAAGTAATCCTCTCATTCATCATCTCATAAAAATTATATAATTCAATGAATATATTGAAAACCAACGGCCACATATTCACTTCATCTACAAACTCCAAATTCATTTCATTCATACTCGTTTATTCCACAATCTAAGTTTTCACTCATTCATCACTTGACATATATATATATATATATATATATATTTCAAAGAAAATAATAAAAACTAAAAGAACACACACGAGTGAATGAAAAAATACTTTATTATGTATTTTACATTCATGTAGTTACTCTAAGTGATCTATATGAAACTCATTACATACTTAGCCTATTCAGTTCATATTTCATTAAGATTTACTTTGGAGTAACTCTTCTTGTTTTCCCATTCAGAAAGCATAGCAGCTTGTAATACAACATATTTAATTAAGGGCCCATTTTTTAGCTATATCCATTAAGAATTGTAGAAAAATATAAGATTATGAAAAGTAAAAAGTGTCCTACCTTTCTTAAAAGTGTCCTACCTTTTAGCTTGTAATACAACACTATTGTGAAGTATGTTGCACTAGGGTATTTGAAGGAAAATGTTGTGTAGTACATTTGCTAGGTGTACTGTAAAGATAGGTTCTTTAGACTTTAACTCCCATGGCTCTTCATGGTTCGTTATTGTTGGATTCTTTTGCATTGAATTGTTTTTGGCTGGGGATCTTCACATTCTTTTTAGGGTATTTTATGTATTATTAAATCAATTTTCTTTAGATATTTGATATCTTGTCTACTGATTCCATGGTTGTGTCAAAATAAAGGCTTAATCATGCTCTTGTTTACATAATTTTTTACAGAGAAATCATTTTGCAGTACATTTGTGTATAAACCCTTCTTTTCTAAGCTAATTGATACTCTATTTTTTGAGTCATGTTAAACTCTCTTACCTGATAAACTTATAGTGTTCTTTTGAACTTCTAGTGCTCTATTAAAGGACTTTTGCTGGCTAAACATTAGTTTTGGTTTAGGTGGCATATATTCTTACATGTTAAAGAATAGTGTGTTTTTTGCTACATTACTATCCTTCTTTTGGAAATTGTCTCTTATAGTCCTTTAGAACTACATTAGCTACCCAAATGAGTCCAATTTTGGAGTAACATGGTTTATTATTTGAACATGTGGGATGGCTAGTGATTTCTTCTTCTAACTCTCTTACTTAGTGTATGAACTATTATCTGCCATCATTAATGCACAATGGGGGAAGGATAACCAACAAACAAGGCACATGTTGCATAAAAATAATAGTGGGTACATGCTACCTATAAAGTTCAATGTGCGGCTTGTGATCCTTTTGTGTGATGGATGTGTAGTTCAGATTGTATGTACAATGCATGTTTATGAAACATGTTGTCAATTCCTAGTGATGTTGACATGACTTAAGGTGAATATGTTAATTCATTTTTTTAAATTCTCATCCTACAAGCCAGAATGAGTAATTATAGAATGGATTCTTTTTTCTCCAATTCTTGTAAAAGCTGTCTAGAAACTTAGATATCATAACCCATTCTCTTTCTTTTATGAAAGAGAAACCGTTTTTTATATATTTCTTATAGCAAAGAGTTATGAACCAAACCACCTAAAACCTATTATCCTAATTCCTAAATTATTTGAAATCTCCCCAACAAAGGGAAAAGTACCACCTCAAATCTCCGTTCAAGCATAATGAGGAGAGGTGCCTTTTTATTTGCAACCATCTATATTAGATAGTTGTAGTCCTGTACTAAAGCTGATTGATACATTTTTAACTTGTTTCAAACGAAAAAGCATGCATATGAATTGAGTTAGCTTTTATTGCTAGAAAATTTTTAAGTTACACAAATTGTTTGAAACTAGCTTGGAGGTGCATTATAAATGCTGCTTCTTGTAGAAAGTTAATGCCTCTTAAATGTGCACGGGATCTCAACAACTTTATTTTGCAATTCAGCCTAGTGATACTTAATCTTTTGCCTTTTACTGATTTGTACTATTGGACTAAGGTAGTGCTTTGGTTGTTAATTTATGGATGCCTTCATAAAGTAAAAAAAAATCTAAAAATTGGGTTTCTTAGATCTCAATCAGATCCCTCTTCTACATTAGATCTAAAAAGGTATGATGATTTAGACAACACAATTAGAAGTCACTTTTTCTTCAAATCTTAAAGATTACAATGATTTGTAAAAAGAAATCAGTGTGTCTCTCTTATGCCTCCAGTTCCTTTGTATCTTAAGTAGTATGATGATTTAGAAAATAATCAGATCTCTCTTTTCTAACAACATATCTCCACAAGATGAGGAGATTTAGATATCAAATTTATAATGATAAGGAAACTACAATTACATCTAGAGCACCTTAAAAACTAGTTTGTCGATCAAGAACTACATGAGCATACCATGAACTTCATTATTTATGCATAATAGTCCATGCAAATAACTATGAATAATTTCTCCATTTAACTTAAAACAAAATTCAACACATATCATGAATATGCAAATAAAAAGAAGAGTAGTATGGGCATGCTTAACACAAACTCCACCATGGCATTGATAATACCCTACAAAAAGAAAAACAAAGAAGTGACAAACATGAGAAATCAATTACTTCCCCTCAAGGTTTTTGATTTCTCTTACCATCTAGATTTGATACTAATATGATGTGAAGTGCTCCTATAACTTGATCCATCATTTCTACCAAAATCTAAACCCAAAACACCAAAAAATGAAACCAATCTCTACACTAAACCCCAAAACTGAACTTAAAACCCAGAAAAATGTAGATATGAGAAAAATCCAAATTGCACCAAAAATGCATATTTATTTCACTTAAATAGTATATATATCTTTAAATCTCTATGTACAAAATAGAGATGGTACCTAAGTATACCAGCAACAACAAAACTAAAGATATAAGAGACAAAACATGGCTTATAGGTAGAATGCATCTCATTCTAATAGAATCAAGTCTCATCTACTCAAGTCGTGTTCATTTATCCAAACAAAATAAAAAACATTTCCAACCATACATACTCATCCATGCACAAATCCATCAAATCCATGATTTAGATTGGGAATAACTACCTGGAAATGATTTCTTTGTCCTTTTCTCCTCTTTCTTCTCCCCCTTTTAAATGCTTTCTTTTTTATTTTCTCCTATTTCTTCTCCCCTTTCTTCTTTAATTGTCAGGTGGGCTTGGGCGTTGTCGGCATGGAAATTTGCCAGTAGCCTAGAACACCCTCTTTCTCCTCCTTGCTTCCTCTCCTTCTCCCCCATCTTCTTCTTCCTCTTTTTATTCTCGTATTTCTTCTTCCCCTTCTTCTCTCATTGTCAGCTTTTCGCTGGTATGCAGGTCTGGGCATCCTCACCATTGAATGTAGTCGGCAGCTTAGATCCACCCCTCTTACTCCTCCTCTCTTCCTCTCCTTCTCCCCCTTCTTCTTCTTCCTCTTTTTCTTCTATTCTTTCTTCTCCCCCTCCCTCTCTCACCATTAGCTTTTCTCCACTGTGCATAGGTTTGGGCGTCGTCGACATTGAACATCGCCAATGGCCTGGATTGTCCCCTCTTTGTCCTCCTCTCTTCCTCTCCCCTCTCCTCTCTCCTTTCTTCTTTCTAAACTCCTCTGCCAGGGTTTCCTCCTATTGGGTTTTTAAGAACAAACCTTGGTCTATTCTCTTTTTGTCGAGTAATGACTTAACTAGGAGCGAGGTGCAATTGTCAAAATGGCCCCATCCTTTAGTTATTTAATAATTTAATTTTGAAAAAATTTACACTTGAAAATTATAACGTTTTTTACTATTTAATACTTATTTATATAATTATAGTAAAAAATAGATGAAAGTTACTCAAATCACAAATTTCTATAAGTAGGCCCCACTATGTGAAATTGCCAAATTGCCCTTTCTAAGAAGAATCAAAACTTATTCATCCCAATTCCAATTTTAGCAAACTTGGTGTCATTTGAATCATTTCTCTAAGTACAATCCCAATGTTGAGGTTTCAACATTTGATTTGATGTCTATAAAATTTTCACTTTCTAGAGCTCCAAAAATTCAGAATTTCAAAATTATTCCCTTTTGACTCCGATTTTGCATAATTCAAAATTTTTGTGAATTGCTATTTAAAAATTAAAGATGTTACATAATGATTAATGTAAATTTGGCTGATCATTCTTAGTGCAAAATTTGATTGTACATAATGAAGTCATTTAATGTAAACGACTCTAAGAATCTATTCTTTTAAAGTTGTTTACACTAAACAACTTTAAAAAAAGAGACACTTAAAGTCATTTATACTAAAAAAATTTATAAATTATTTTTCAATTCAAATTATATATATTTTATGATAGTACTTTATAGTATCTAATAATTAGTACACAATGAAACCAATTTTTTATGATAGTCAAAATTGACTCATTCATTCTTTGTACACACATGCACATGTATATAAACCTGTGAACAAGGAAAACAAGATAATTTTTAGAATAACTCCTCACTTATCTTCCTTTTATGATATATATATATATATATATGTATACATATAGTCACATATAGCTCACTTATCAATCCATATAGCTTATGACAAAAGAGCTAATTATAAATATGGATTTATATTGCAACTCACTAATACAATCCATATATTCCCAACTATATATAGTTTTCAAACCAAAGTACCCTCCTCACATTTTCCCGCACATAATTCTCATTCTCACCAAATACGACTTTGATTGATGGGATTGTTTTGGTAATAGAAGGGTAATCTATTTTAGTATCTCCTAGGTCATTTTCATCATAAAAATCCCTCAGACAAGATGATATAATAGTTGACTATCTCTTATCATGTTTTTCTTGCACATAAAATACTTGTTTTGCTTGAGATGCCAAAATAAATTGATCATTTTTATAGCTGATCCTATTGAGTTCAACTAATGTCATTCCAAGGGCATCAGTTTTGATGTTGTCTTTGTTGTGTTCCACCCAATCGGGCTTAAACACAACTGTAGTTCTGAAAATATAATCCAAGGCCCATATCCCACTTATAACCTCATAATAAATATCATTCACCACTATTGGCTTGCAATACTTTGAATTGGAAAAGAATGTAGCATTGACAACTAAGCTAACCCCACTATTCTATTGCACTCTTGAGTTATCATGGTCTTTCATGTAAAAGTGATAACCATTGATTGCATATCCAACATATTTTATTACTTCTAGTCATACTCCCACTGCCATCTAGCCCAAGGATTCAGATATACTATTGCCTACTACTTCTCACTAATCTTGAATTTGTGTATACACATATTTAGAAAGATATATGATTATTTCAATTAAGTAAGATTATAAATATACACCTATATAGAATGTAGTTTATTAATACTAAGTGTGAATTCTTTCATTTTACCTTCTTATGGAGCCAAGTATTGAACGTGCAACAATGCTCAAATTGTAGCCACTTTTATTTCTTTGTATCACTTGGATTCTTTGCCTCGAGGGCATCCATGTGCTCACTGAACACACACACACACACAAATTAATGGAATGGTCAAAGAAAATATAACCATCAACAATTAAATTTTACCTCTGTGCATGATCAACTTACTCAATGTATGGTAGGAGTTCATCAACATTTCACAACACATAAAGATGCACCTGTCTCATTCTTTTTAGTCAATGGTAGATACAGCACCACTCAATAGAGGTTTTTCAAACTTAGGATCATGAAATGCAACCAATTTTTTCTTTCTTGGGACTCATCCACTCCTGTTAAGTACTCTATTGTAGATTTTAAAAAATAAAGAATAAGGAAAATGGTTTCATTGAGCAATATAAGGTGCGTCTTATGGCCAAAGACTTTAGTCAAGAATAGGGACTTAATTATGAAAAGACATTTTCTCCTGTTGCCTGCATGATTACCATTCAAACTATCTTCAATGTGTCTTCCATTCACTCCTGGATCCTTCATCAGATGGACGTTAAGAATGCATTTCTTTGTGGTGACCTTCATGAAAAAGTATATATGGAGCCACCTCCTAATCTTCCTTACTCACAGGGACAAGTTGGTCACCTTCTTCGAGCTCTTTATGGGCTCAAGCAAGTATCTCAAGCTTCGTTTGAGAAATTCTCCTCTACTACTACTTGCTTTGACTTCAATTAGAGTGATATTGAATCAACTCTGTTTATTCACAATAGCCACATGGCTTTGTTTTTCCTCTTATTCTATATTGATGATATGATTATTACTAGGAGTAATAATGTTGGGATTATTGCCACCAAGTCTTTTCCTTCACGCACCTTTGTGTTGAAATACTCAAGCTTCCTCAAGTACTTTCTTAGCATTGAAATTCAATGTAGTTGACATGGTTGTCTACTCTCACCGATCAAGTATGCTTGGTGATTCTCAATGTTAAGTGTTCAATTTTGGCTAAAATACCCTTAATTTAGCATTTAATTAGATTATCTAACCAATCAATTTTGTAATTTTAGCTCAAATTGATCATCCAATCAAATAATCATTAGAGTTGATTATACGTATAATGTATAGTTCAAATTATTCTAATTTAGTCTTATGTTTTGCAGATCAACCAGATTAGGAATTAGATGGCTCAAATCAAGCTGAATGATGTCAAATCATCTTAAAGAACATTATAAGGCAAGAGGGAATAGTTTCCCATATTGGTTTCTTACTATTTCTCATTAAAGGAATATGAAACCCATGACAAAGAAGACACCCAAAGAGGAAAGCATCACCATCGCATAGAAAGGGGAGTTAGTAGGTGTCTCCACAGTGGAAAGTTTTTAAATTGAAGTAGAGATCTTTGAATGAGGAATGAAATGAACAAGGAAACCAAAAAAAAAACAAATTTAGAATATGGGTGTGCTTAAAAATAGAATAGGAGTAAGGAGGGGGTGGAAGAAAGTCCTTGTAGCAGAGAGCTTCAAGGAAGAAGAGACCCAAAGAGGATCTGTATAAGAAAGTGAGACCCGTAAGCAATCCA
The DNA here is from genome assembly GCA_035236585.1 of Warburgia ugandensis. Lineage (NCBI taxonomy): Eukaryota > Viridiplantae > Streptophyta > Magnoliopsida > Canellales > Canellaceae > Warburgia > Warburgia ugandensis. The sequence goes on along the minus strand of CP141127.1, from coordinate 43,435,926 downwards.
TCCATATCTCATCTCCATCTTTTGACCTGCTCTGACGAAATCTTCCACCTCTAACTGTCTCTATTAGCATCTCTCTTAGATTCATTGTCTGTGTGTTCTTATTTGTTCATAGTCACTACTTTTATCACCATCATCTTCATCCTCTCCATTTCACCAATAGTATGTGCTTCATTACCATTTGATCTTTCTTTTCCATCACCACTGTTTCATCTCTATCTTCAACCATGGTTTTTCCCATCTATTCCAATTGTTGGCTTCCCATCTATTTCACTAATTTTGCCCTCTATTAGTCACCGTTGGTCCTTGTTTTTCAACTATTTTCAGTCCATCTTCATTCACCATATAATCTTCTTCTAAATTCTCAAATTTTTTAGTATTTTGGAGAAACCTAACCCTGATTTTCCTCAATATTTCACTCCTTCCCCACTTTTTCCTCACTCCCCTACATCACCTCCTCCCCTATCATCATCTCTCTCTTTCCCTACATTTTTTGCATTAAAATCCTCTATGAGCTGAAGAAGAATAAATTTTTCACAAAAAATTCCATTTTTGCCCTTCATAATTCTATTTTAATTTCATTCATATCCTAGTTTTGTCTTTTTCTTAATTTGTCTTATTCTTATCCCAATTTTACCTTATCGAGGTTTTGCGTTATTCTCAAACTATTCTAGATAATAAATAATTCAGACCTTATTTGATTAAGCCTAATTGAATCAACGATTTAGCTTTATTTCTTGCTCTTTTTTTATTAGATTTCAAATCGATTCTTAGCTCTTGATCATAGAATAATTCCTAGTTGATCCATTAATCTTGATCTTCAAGCTAAAATCTAAAAATTTTATCTGAGCCATCCAAAACTCAAAATCTTTCCTTAGTCATCATCAAAATTTTCAAAAATCTGAACAATCGAGCCATTGGATCCTTAATCAAAGATATCAGTGAAAGATTGATGAAGGTTGATCAACTTTAATATTACTATATTTGAAGAATTGTCATGATCAAGCTAGGAAAGTAGATTTTAGTTGTTATTTCATTTAATTTTTGTCTTTTTAGTTACAAATTTTGTACTTTTAACGAATGCAATAGATCTAAATTTTGAGTTTACTATTAGTTAATTTTTGTTTTTTCTTTCAATTAGTAGGTAACTAAATTTTATTTAAATTCTATTTTCATTAAGTTGGGTCCTCGTGGGATTGACCTGTACTTGCATAAGCTGTACTACAATAGTCCATGCATTTGCAAAAAATAATCAACCTTAATCTTTTGCACTTTTAGGATGACAAAATATTAGATATTCTACTTGCTGTTAATGTCAAGCTTCGACCCTAAAATGGTGAACCACTACTAAATCTGAACCTCTATAGTCAACTAGTTAGGATGCTCACATACCACACTTGGCAGGGCATTGCTCATGCTATTCATGTGGTATCTTAATTTATGTTTGCTTCTTGCATTGATCACTATGTTGTTGTTTAATGTATTATTCATATTTTTGTGGAACCCTTCGCCAAGGCCTTCTCCTATCTTCCTCAATTCTTTGCGCATATTCTAATGTTGTTGAGAGGCAATGTCACAAATTAAAAGTCTATCACAAGATATCTTCTGTTTCTAGGAGACTCTTTAGTCTCTTAAAAAAGTTAGAAGCAGGATATTGTATCTATATCTATATAGAATCAGAATATAGGGCTCTTATTACACTACTTGTGAAGTAATTTGGCTATGTAGAGTACTCTTAGATCTTGGTGTTCTGTAATCTCAGCCTACCCACCTCTATTGTGACAAGAAAAGCTCCATTCAAGTAGCTCATAATGTTGTATTTCATGAGTGAACAAAACACATTGAAGGTGACTGTCATATCACTTGCCAGCATTATCAAAAGAGCACTATTGTTGATTTAAAGGCTAATTCATCCATGCAATTTCACTTTGTTCATTTCAAACTTCAATTATTGTCTTGACTAGCACCTTATGCTTGAGGGGAGTGTTAGAAAGATTATAGGGATTACATCTCCTATCATATATGATAGAGAAACTACAGGGATTACATCTCTATCTAATTGTTAAAGATATTACAGGGATTACATCCCTACATGTATGTTAGAGAAATTACAAGGATTAAATCCCTGTTCGATTGATAATACTCGTGTATATAAATGACAGAGTGTAAATCAACAAATGTATAGAAGAAAAACTTAGCTCTTCAGTTCTATTAGGAACTATGTTCTTGATGGTAGTTTCATCTTTACATTATGTCATTTAGCACTGAAAGAAATTCTTAAGACATGCTTTGTTATATGAGTTTGTTGAGGGTATTATCTTATATTTCATCAATTATGTGCAACAATTTATTTATCGTAGTTTAGTAAAACTTATGTACTTAATCATTCATGCATCTATGAGAACATGATCTATCTATCACTTTTTTTTTCATTGCTAAGTAAGCAGGGTTTTCATGGATAAGGCCAAGCCCACAAGTGACTGGAACCGTAACCTAGCACAAGAATGCCCCTTTTTGCGCTATTGCAATAACAATCTAGCACTAATCCAATAACACGCAATCTTTGATGAGCTGGGGAGGCTAACGCAAAATGTTAAGAAACTCACTCCCCACGAGTCTTCCTTTATGAGTTTCGCTATCAACTTACCAGAATCATAGAGATGCATAACCAACAATCAACAATGTTAAATGCAATAAAACCAACTCAATACTTGACAGAAACGCCAGTGATAATTGCTAAAGACAACCGCGTATGGCTCAGATCATCAATAAACAAGTTAGAAAATGAAAAGTCTTTGCTTCATTTATTTGCTCTAAAGACTCGTACACGTAACAGTATATGCTTGAGTAAATCACACGCTACAAATTCATAAATAGGTTGCCTGTTTCTGCATAAAATCCATGAGACCTGGTTCTGTATTTCTGTCTTTGATGGATTCCAATCGTACGTCTTAACAACAACGTGAACACCCTGACAAGAGAAGCAATAAGTCCAATTTAATTTGAAGCTCCTTAAACAGGTGCCAAGCCATACTTCAATGCACGTTGCCACACCAAATCGATTCGGTCCACGTCGATTGCGCCAACCTCATGGTGTGTCCAGCCTTCTAGCATATGTACAAAGCCACCGGCATGACAAGCATGAACCACCCCTCTTGGCATTGTGTGCTGTTGGAATTTCCAAGAAGAACGGAGACTTAGATACATTTTAAGTTAGATCACGATTCTATGTCGAAAGATGGTCAAGGATAATGTGTTTACCTCACAGAATCCTAACCCTTCAACATCTTTAGGCAATCTCATGGCTGCCAGGTCTCCGTAAGTGCAGTCTCTCCTGAAGGATAAGATCGGTGGGACGACGAATTGGTGGAAGTGGGTTCCTGGTGGTGCCCACCTTTGCTCCCTTGGATAGAGCCACTTACCGACAATCCATGTCTAAATTAAGAATTGACCATGAAACATCTTAGGATTTTGATACGTGATACTCGGAAATAAAACAAACGAACATGACACTTAATTCGGTACCTTGCAATTCTGTGCCGCTTCGCACTTGGTCACCTGGACTAGATATTGCTGGAATTCTGGAAGGGCTTCCGATTGAATTTTTTGGAATCTTTCCTCGGATAGAGTTAGCATCTGCCATGGCCATCGTGTTTTTAAGCAATTGCGGAATTTTATAAAAAATTCTTTTTAATAATAATAAGCAATCTCCTCCAAATCTCTGAGGGAGATAGTGCTACAGAGATGGAGTGAGCTGATGTGAGATGGGCTTAGATGGCCCATATCACAGGTAGTGTGCTTGAGATGAGATGAAGTAATATCTCCTTATCTCACCATTAGTGGTGCTTGAAATAAGTTGAGGAAAAGCATCTCCTCCTAACTCACTATTTTTGTTTTGGAATGATAGACACATGTACAACCTCAAATCCTGGTCACCCATGTGAGACACTCCTCATGCCCCTGCCTCAGAAGGCTTTGGTGTCATCTTAACTCACTATTCAGTTGAATTTTCAGTCATCTCACTTCATCTCATGCCAAGTTTCGATCATCTCAATCCTCTCAAATAATCTCATCTCATCTCATCTTATCTCATCTCATTGCATTGTATCTCAAGACAGCTCACTCTATCTCAAGCACTACTAACCTTTTCTTCTTCTTTTTTTTCTTGTTAACATCAAACTATTACTATCACCATGTAATGATAATTAGTAGAATGAATGAAGTGTATAAATCATGTACTAGATGATTAACTATATTCCAAGTAAAGGTGCATGATTGGTACTCTAATCAAACATATAGTACGCGCAATAATGAATAAATGGTAAACAGAAACGAGTTGTTGATGGATTACCATAACCCTAACTTTCCTTCGGCAGAGATAAAGCGCGATCGCCCTTCCTAGCTTAGAAGTGGCCCCAGTTAAGAAGACCTCCTTCACATCTTTTGGAATCTCATTGAGAATGACAGCAGCAGTCAAGGTGTTTCCATGACATACTCGTACCCTTAGATTTGAATGTTTATTCACGAAGAGTGTTCCGCCTCCATTAAGAGCTTCATTCTGTAATCATAATAAAACCAATGAAAAAGTTCAGAGCTGATAGATGCCCATATCTAGCTTTTGGAGAACATGGACAGGAAGAAGTAATAACGCGGTCAACTTGTTTAATGATCCAACCCATTTACCTAATGCGATATGAGTCCATTAAAAATCAACCCCATATGATGATGTAAATCAAACAAGAAAATAAGGACGTTTTACATTCGTCAAGAAAGCAAAGAAATTAGCCCCTTATACCACTGTATCAGACCAAAGAAAAGCCAGCCTTTTCGCTTAACTCCCTCTTAACAGCGTCACACCAATGCAAACATCAGTAACAATTCTAGAAGGGAAATGGAAGAGAAGATTCACCTTATTCAATGCTGCAAGACTTATGACTTTTACGCCCATTTTATCGGCCCGTAGAATTGCTTGATCGATCAAGGAATTAATTCCATCGGTTGCAAAAGGTAAGAAATACTGCAAAAAGCAATCACGAAATACACTATAAACGGCTAAAATTTTACGTGAGTTACGATGTTAGCATTAGATGAAAATGAATGGTTGATGAAGGCTCACCATAAATCCGCTCCTGGGAACCACCCAAGTCTGCTGCAATTTACCCCGAAATGTATAGGAGGAAATCATGAAGACCTTTGATAAGGACCACATGATTAGCATGGTCAGGAAGGCAAAGGGCCACATAGGCAGCAAGAAGAACTGTGTAGCGAACGGCAGAGATGTGAATGATCGGTATACAAATGGAGAATGAAGGGAGGACATCACATCCACCATGTGTGCCAGGAAAACAAAGTCCGGAATTTCATCATGTTGCCCTGCAATACGTAAGTACGGTCAGAGGAGGTACCTTATTCCATTAATTGACGGTTGGTTACCCAATATTCAGGATCACATTTTTTCACTTATTGTGTCTGGGACTTGGCTCGCATTTTAGCTAGCTGATATGCTGAATTTCCTCTTCAGTAGGTGATTACAGCCACCCAATTTGTTAATTACAATTGTATTTTGGGGGTGTGAGTGTGGCGCATCGCAAGTGGGTCTCAATCGTGCAGGTTACGAGTTTGAGTCAGCTCTAGGGAGCCTTTTGAGTATCGACCAATGTCCTGGTTCAACAGAAAAAAATTAATACAATTATGTCCAAACTTCCCGTGGCGTCCATTTCTGTAACTGAATGATACTAGTGGTTAGGTTCATGTACGTAATGAAGAAGATTGTTCGTACTCATTTTCTGATTTCTATGTCGGGAGTTCTTTTTCTTTTTTTTCTAACCATTTATAAGAAAGCAAGAAGCCGGCGACCTGCTTTGTCCAAATAGGGTAAAATATGGTGCATGGCTCATTCATTCCGGGGCTTATTAGATAAATTATTGGGATCATTCGATACATAGACTCAAGTTGTAGTTTACGCCACTCGTATTTTGTAAGGAAAAATATGTGGATCCTTCATGTTTAAATCCTTCTTCTACACGTCCTATCGATGATGGGGCCCAAAACAATGACATTGTCTGGATCACTACGTTTCTGGACCCTTCGTGTAGTTGGCAGCTGAAGCACCTCAAGCCACAGACAGAGACCAAGAAAGACAATGACGTTGCGTGGTCCTTAAATGTGACTCGTCTGCTGCTGTAATATGAGGCTATCGTGTATGGATACAAAATACAAGTACGGTATACTGTATTTTACTCTAGAAAAAGGATACAATGGTTAAAAGTTTGTCACGTACCTGAGCTAGTCTTCTTGTGCAGTTCCCATGATTTCTCGTTCAGTGTGTTGCCCAACTTGTCGTAGAGAGGCATAAAGAGGCAGAAATTGGTGTTCATCTCCGTATGGTGTAGGGCGTGGTATCTACGCATATCAAGTAGAAATATGGTTACACGATTTTGGTGAAAACGAAATCCTTAAAGTGGTAGTAGGAAGATCCATAGGTGGGAGAAAAAGGGACGTTTTGTTCCGTTCTTAGAAAAACTTTCTTTGCTTAGAGGTCCAAAGTTACAATAATTAACAAATCACTATCTAACTTGATCACAACTTTAGACTCTCTCTCTCTCTCTCTCTCTCTCTCTCTCTCTCTCTCTCTCTCTCTCTCTCTCTCTCTCTCTCTCTCTCTCTCTCTTACTTAACAAGATTACAAGGACCTATCAAAAAAAATACCAAGGATCCATAAATAGTATTTCAGGAAATTGAACTCTTTTCCTCTCAAAATATATGTAAATATGTTTGACTGTGTCTGGGTAACCACTTACGTTGGTGTGTAGATAAGATATCTAAGGAAGGGAAGTGACTGGAAAAGCCCCTCTGGAATAACTTCTATATTGCTGTGACCCATGGATCTCAAAAAGTCAAATACGAAGAAGTAACTAAAGACCATAATCAAGGATCCTGATCCCACCAAAATAGCTCCTAGTATTGGGATTCCAGTGATGACATTCAACACTAGGTGCTCCAACATGGTTGCATTCCCAGCTGCAGAAAAAAGAAGGAAAAAAACCATAGAGACACCTCAAGTAAAAAGCGGTAAGAGATTAAACAAAGAGACGGTGTTTATTGCTTTGTACCAGTGAAGGGTTGAGGTACCACGGAGAAATGATGCATTGAATGATAATGAGTAAAGAAATAGTCAGTATGGAGCTGCCTGTGTAGACAGTAATACAAAGGCTCTGAGACTCCCATATGAAGGACCAGCGCAAGGATGCATCCTTTCCAGTTCCATAGGGGAAGACTTGGTAATGAAGGAAAAGTGAAACACGCAGCTGCTGCTATTAAAGCCTGAAGAATTAAGAAATTATCCCTGCGGGAAGAAAAAATGAGATAGATATAAGAAATCCATGTCAATAGTTTATTGGATTGATTATAGAACAACAGAGCCGTATGAATTTACCAGTCCCATTCCTTATCTATTTGATCAAAATCAACCCCTTTTTTGAAAACCCTTTTGTTCCTAACAACGAACAACATGTTGCTAAAGGATGTCCATAGCTGGTGAATGAGGCCTCTAAGGCCACAAAGGATAAGAATCTGTAGGCACCAGATGTCTTTCTGTAAATCTTCATACATCCATGAATATAACACCTTTCCAAAAAGAGGCCCATAGAGCAGATACTGAAATAGACAGGAAAACAAAAACAAAACAACTTATCAGACATGAGAAAGCGATAAAGAAGACAAAGCATGAAGTTTTCACATGAAATGAGAATTCCATGCCTTGTAGCTGCCCAAGTTCTCCCAAGGCCAAGCAGATAATGGAGCATCCATGTTTCCCATAAAACCAGGAAATCAAATCCCTTGTTCGTCTTCCTCCTAAGATAGAGTTTATAAGACCTCGACAGAGAGAAACCAATTCCTTGTAATAAGCAAAGAAGCTCCAAAGAAACGAAGGAAAGCAGAACTCTTGTTCAAGCGCTCCTGCTTTCACTGCTTCACCAGATTCCGAACTCCGAACCCCTACTTAAAGACTCCACCGTCCAAAACAGTTGAGACCTTTAGTCCATTATCTATCCTTATTCCTAATAGAGTCCAAATTCACATCACGAGCAGCTAACGTGAAGCCCTCTGTACTTAATGCAGCTAATCGACAGCTACTTAGATGACCTGGAATAACCAGAAATAAATGAGAGAGAGAGAGAGAGAGAGAGAGAGAGAGAGAGAGAGAGAGAGAGAGAGAGAGTGGTTGGGGGAATACCCTGGGACACGTCGGTCTCGCATGCGAGCCCAAGTAGCCTGGTTAACTTAGTCTCCCTCTGAAAGGGGGTGTTTCTACCAAAGTAGAGAGCCGGTGCCGAAATGGTTCATCGGTTTTGTGTGGCTCGGTAGGGATTCAACAACCAAGCCATGGAGCTTTAACTACTCTCCTACCAAACAGCTCAAAACCAGGCAGCTCTCAATCCCTCGCTTTCTCACCTTTTATCTGTTTCCCAACAGTTCTATGACAACTTATACCCCCGTCTTCTAAGTGTAAAGGTGTATAACTTGATATGTTTCTTTTCTTCTCTCTTTCACAAAAGATCTATCCATTTATATATGGCTTTCTTCTCTCTTTCATATGAAGACCTATCAATTTATGTATAGTTCATGCAGTGTCATATTCCTAGATAAGATGGATCAGGGATAGAAGATCTATGACGTTATTAAATTGAGATATTGGAATTCCGTAATTGGATTTGCGTAACGACAAATCCAAGCCATGAATTTCTTGTTCATCCTAAATTGGTTATTTACATCATTAAAAACTTGGAATGCCGAGAGCTTTACAAAAATTGCGAATGCTTTTTGTTACATGTCATAATCAATGAGTGGATCTCAAGCGTATTCTTATGACTTGTGAAACGGCTCCTAAATCATAGAACTCACAAGGACGACTACCTCATTTTGACATGGAGAGAGAGAGTGTGTATCACCTTTATGTTCTTAAGGCAAAACACGTACTTATAAAAGTGCAGTTGGTACGAAACAACTTGGCATCTCTTGTAAAGTACACTTAGTTGCAGGTTCAAGTGGCCACTTTTTGCAAGGATTAGACTTTTGTGTGTGTGTGTGTGTGTGTGTGTGTGTGTGTGAGAGAGAGAGAGAGAGAGAGAGAGAGAGAGAGAGAGAGAGAGAGAGAGAGAGAGAGAGAGAGAGAGAGAGAGAGAGAGAGAGAGAGAGAGAGAGAGATTGCTTTCTAATTGAAAAGAAAGAAAGAAAGAAAGAAATTGTAAAACTTGTTTCCAGCATTAATTCTATGGTTAACAAATTAAGAAGATTGACCATTTGATAAGAAGATACACTTCATGTGAAGGTCATCAAAACTTACTCAAGAATTAATGTGTACTAAACTTATAGGATAAATTGATAAATTGTCATTTACATAAGCATTCTCGTTGGAAAGGAATTTCTTACTAATGCAACAAATTTTTGCATTGGGAGCATTACTTTGGCCATCTCTGATATGAGTGTCTTCCTATCAAGTCCTTGCTAAAGGAAAACATATAGTGATTTTATAAAACAGAATTTACATCATTACAAAGAAAACTAACAAAACAAACAAAGACACAAAAAGCAAATGAAAATTTATGTGGTTTGGCTCTATAGCCTACTTCCTCAAGGCATGATCTAGTCTTTTTCACTATGAGAAAATAGAGAAATCAATATAAAACACTTACTTGACTAATGGCACAAAAGTAATTGTGGTTGAGGGTAGTGTTGAATGTTTGGTTTTATTTTCAAGTTAAAGAGGTTATTATTCCTATATTGCTTTTCTTATAAGAGATGCTAAGAAACATCCTTATAAAAGGAACTAGAAGTAATACTCCCACTATGCTTATGATAGAGATAGTAGAAGAGAGGAACCCTATAGAGGATGCCTCAGGCTTTTCTTATTCAATATCTTTGAGATCTGTGAGATCTTGTGAAGGTGCTATGATAAGGATTCTCCATTGTTTCTTTCGGTTTTGAAGGGTGCTTTGCTTGGTTCTCCATATGCTCTAATTTATTTTTTGCATTATGATTCAGAAGAACTACCAAAGTGTTTCAAAGAGACAAAACCAACATTTAGCACTACCCTCAACCTCAATTACTTTCATGCCATTAGTTAGGATGTGTTTTGTATTGATTTCTCTATTTTCTCATAGTGAAGAAGACTAGATCATGCACTGAGGTAGTACATTGTAGAGCTAAACCATGTAAATCTCTCGTGGTTCTTATGTCTTTGCTTGTTTTTGTTAGGTTTGTTCGCAATGTTGTAAATTAAGTTTCCTAAATCACTCTGTTTTCCTTTAGCAAGGAGCATCCTCGATGTTACAACTTTTTAGATGATCACTTAGAGCTACATGGATTTGTTAAATGTGAAAAATGAAGTTAGTCATTTATTTCAAAAGGATGATCCACATGAATGGAAGTCCCACTCGTCAATCAGGGATGAAAGTCAATTTTTAGTGATCCCACAGTGCCGTGTGCAAGTGCCTCAAGGCTGTGAATAAAAGGATTATCTCAGATCTTGACCTAGGTATTGATGATGTTTCTCAAATTCAAAATAAAAACAAGAATCTTTCTAGTGGAACATCTTTCCAATACCTACATGCTCGTGAAGTAGCTCTTTTCTGAACTTCTCTTTGGAGCCTTTCAAAGAGGGGAACTTTTTTTTCCATTTGATAAACAATGAGCATGGCTAAAGTGGCTATACATACAATGTGTGCTCTTAGATACCTTGCTTATTCCTTAATTAAGTTCGTTAGGCTCTTTAAGACCTAATACTTGTTACATCTAGATCATCCTATCCTTTTGGAATTGAAATTTGAAGATAACTTTCTATACTCTCTGAGAATTAGAACTTGTATTTTGATATCAACATACTCTTTGAGATTTGAGACCTACCACTACTACATAGGGGGCTTTTAAAGTCGGTTAAAAATGCTAATTGAAGTCACTTCATAAATGACTTCTATCGAGTCTACTTGGAAAGTCTATAACTTTTAAAGTTGTTTAGGTAAATGACTTTAATAATCAAGGATCTTTTGAAGTTGTTTAGACCTAAACACTACTACACACGAGGGTTTTAAAGTCGGCATAAAGCAGTTGCTTATTTTACTACCGACTTTGTAAATATTTTACAAGTTGCTTGAAAATAAACTACTTTAAATAGATAGACTTAAGAAGTCATTTACGGGTAAGTGACTTTTAAAAACTAGAGCGAGCTATAAATTTTTTGCGGTAATAACTTTTAAGTTGCTTAAAAATAAACAACTTAAAAAGTGATAAACTTTAGAAGTTATTTAGATATAAATGACTTAAAAACTTCATGAGTGTTTGAAGTCATTTAATTAAGCAACTTGAAAAGTATCAGATAAATTTGGCGTGATTATTTTATATTTAGCGGGAACATACTTTTAAAGTCATTTATAAATAAACAACTTTAAAAGTGATAAAGTTTTAAAGTCATTTATAACTAAACGACTTCTAAAGTCTTTGATCATCTATAAATAGCCATTGAAGTAACATTTTTTCCCTTATCCTCTTCTTCTCAAGTTTTTCACATGACAAATTCATCTTTGGTCCTTATGCGTCTCTCTTTTGATTTCCTTATTGATGTGTTTGTTTATATATATATATATGTATGTATGTATGTATTATATGTGATTGCGTTTGTAAAATTAGTTTGAGTGTGTATTTATGTTATTGTGGAATGCAAAAATGGTAAAGAATTTTTTTTTTATGAACATTTAAAGTTGTTTTATTCAAACGACTTTAAAATCACAAACCTTTAAAGTTATTTTTCACTAAACAACTTCAATTGAACATCTATTTTAAGAATTATTTCATCAACTTCTGGTGTGCCTTTTCACTCTATGTTTATTATCTGTGGCAAAAAGTAAATTAGACTTTTGTTTCTCTACTCTAAACCAAAAACTACTTGTGAATTGGAATTACATTCACAAATTCCTAGTCAATATCCATTTTTGAGTGTTGGTTAGTATCTCTTTGTTTGTCTCGTATGTATTATGCATATTTGAATAATTTTTACAAGGCTGTTGGTTAGAAATTCTTTTGAAAGTTGATTTCATTCATGAATGTGTATGTCATAATTTTCTTTTATTTTTTTGTTAATTGAAAGTTTCCATGCACAAAATATATATAGTTATTTTAAATGTTTCTAATTCATGTATATTGAATATTTGGTAAAATGCCTAACCTAATCTTTTCATTTCTTACAAGTCTCCATGCAAATTTGGTTTGATTTCATGTGATAATGGACAAATATGCTTGGAGGTCTGTGACAAAAACATCGAAAGAATATGAGGAGGGTACAGAAAACTTCATAGACTTTGCACTTATGGCAGGTGTTGATCGTAATCGCATTCGTTGTCCATGCTCAAAATGTGGAAACTTTAAAAAAGTAACTGTAGTGGTGTTGAGAGAACACTTGTGCTTTAATGGAATTGATGAAAGCTATCACCCATGGATCTGGTATGGAGAAGAACTTCTGCATCCCTCGACAAGGCCTAGAATATATGTTCAAGACAGTGTAGGAAGTGTTGGAGACAGTAGTACAAATGTGCCAATTTTTCGAGATGCATATGATGACTTCTAGGATGATCATGAACAATTTTACACTACATTAGAGGAAGGTGATGAGCCTTTGTACCCTAAGTGTAAAGATTATACAAAGTTGTCCACAGTGGTACAACTTTACAATGTGAAATCAAGTTTGGTTTTTCAGATCAAGGTGCTGCAGAAGTCTTAAAGTAGGGGGTAAGATGCTACCAAAGGATAATAAATTGGTGAGGTCCATGTGAGAGGCAAAGAAAACCATGGATGTACTAGGATTGAAGTATAAGAAGATGCATGAGTGTCCCAATGATTACATCTTATATGGGAAGGAGCACAAGGATAAAACTACATACCCAACTTGTGGACAGTTAATATGGAAGTTAAAGAAGAATTCAACTGAGACATTTACAAGCATTCCTGCAAAGGTTCTATGGTACTTCCCCCTATTCCAAGGTTCAAAAGAATATTTCGTATAATAGAAAAGTGAAGAAATTGTTGAGGCATGCCAATGACAGAGTAGTTGATGGCTTTTCACATCATCCAGTAGATAGCCCAGCATGGAAACTCATAGACTTCATGTGGCTTAATTTTGTGAAGAACTTAGAAACCTATGGCTAGCATTATCTGTAGATGGGATTAATCCTTATGGTTCGATGAGTAGCAAGAATAGTTGTTGGCCCCTTATATTAGTTTGTTACAACCTTCCACCATCTCTATGCATGAAGAGGAAGTACATGATTCTAACTATGTTGATATCGGGTCCAAAGCAGCCAAGAAATGACACTGACATGTACTTGTCTCCCTTAATCGATGATCTTGAAACATTATGGAATGTAGGCTTTGAAGCATATGACGCATACAGGAAAGAGTCATTCACTCTAAAGGCTATACTATTGGGGACAATAAGTGATTTCCCTACTTATAGTAATTTGTCTAAATGCATTGTGAAGGGATACAATGCTTGTGCTATCTGCCATGATCAAACATGTGCTATATGACTTAAACATGGTAGGAAAATGACATTCCTTAGGCACAGAAGATGGTTGCGCAAAGACCCTTCATATCATTTTCAGAGCGGAGAATTTAACAAGTGTGTAGAGACTAGGACACCTCCAAAGATATTAATAGGATGATAAGTATTAGAGCAGGTTGAAAACATCAATGTCTTGTGGGGAAAGAAGAAATCAAGTAAGCGAGCAGGTGAAAGTAATTGTAGAAGTTGTTGTAGAAAGAAATCAATATTCTTTCATCTGCCATACTAGAAATCAATGCATATATGCCATGTGCTTGATATCATGCACATTGAGAAGAATGTGTGTGAAAGCTTGACTAGTACGTTGCTTAATATCCTAAGAAAAATAAAGGATGGACTTGCTATTCTCATGGATCTTATGAACATGGGCTTGAAGAGGAGGTTGCACCCAAAGGGCAGGGGCAGTCGAGGAACATATCTTCCTAAGGAAAATTTTACTCTCGATAGAGAGGAGAGGAGAATAATGTGTAAAACCTTATTCGAGCTCAAAGTCCCAGATGACTACTCTTCAAATTTTAAAAACATTGTTTCCATGGAAGAGCTAAATTGTTTGGGGATGAAGTCACATGATTGCCATTCATTAATGCAACAACTACTGCCAATGGTAATACATTCGATGTTACGGGTAAAACATAGGGGAGCTATTACAAAATTTTGCTACTTCTTTAATGCTTTGTGCAAGAAGGTGGTGGATGTTTTAAGATTATAAGAAATTCAAGGTCATCTAGTAACAACTTTATGTGAGCTTGAGACAATCTTTCCACCATCCTTCTTTGACATCATGGTACACTTAACAGTGCACAACATTGATGAGGTCAGACCTTGTGGGTGAGTTTACTTATGATGGATGTATCCATTTGAGAGGTACATGAAAATTTTAAAAGGGTATGTGAGTAGTCATAACTGGCTAGAGGGGTGTATAGCCGAATGTTACATTGCAGAGGAAGTAGTGGAGTTTTGCACAAAGTACTTAGTAGGAGTGGATACCATTGGAATCCCAAGAAAGAAACAATTAGTTGCATTTGATCCCAAGGTTGGCGAACCTCTATCTAGTGGTTGTATATTGATCATTGACTATAAAGAATGAGAATAGGCACATCTTTATGTGTTACGAAATGTTGATGAAGTCCAACCATACTTTGAGTAAGTTAATTATGCATGCATGCTTATGTAAAATTTAATTGTTGATGATTAATTACATTTTCTATGATTAATACTCTATTAATTTGTTTATGTATATACATGTAGGTAGTGAACACATGGACATGATCAAGGCAAAGAATCCAAGTTATGCAAAGAAACTGAAGTAGCTACAATTTGAGCATTGTCGCACTTTTAATAATTGGCTACCTAAGAAGGTAAATTTTCACTTAATGTATATTAAATAACTACGTTTTGTATATATATGTATGTATGTATGTATTATTCTTACTTAAGCTCACATAATATATTAATATACATAGATTCAAGATCAGTGAGAAGTAGCAGGCGATGGTATATCAGAAACCTTACGTTGGATGGCAATGGGACCACGACCAGAAGTAATAAAATATGCTAAATATGCCATTAATGGTTATCACTTTTACACAAAAGACCATGATAAGTCAAGAGTGAAATAGAATAGTGGAGTTAGCTTAGTTGCCAATGCTACATTCTTTTCTAGTTCAAAGGATAACAGACCAATAGTGGCAGATGAAATTTATTACGAGGTTATAAGAGAGATTTGGGCCTTGGATTATACTTTCAGAACTGTGGTTGTGTTTAAGTGCGGTTGGGTGGAACAAAACAAAGATAACATCAAAACTGATGCCTTGGATTGACATTGGTTGACCTCAACAAGATTGGTTATAAAAATGATCAATTTATTTTGGCATCTCAAGCAAAACAAGTATTTTACATACAAGATGAACATGATAATAGATGGTCAACTGTTTTATCATCCTATCCAAGGAATTTATATAATAAAGATGATCTAGGAGGCACTGAAATAAACCCCATCAATTGAAGCAATACTTGGTGAGAATGAGGATTATGTGTGTGACAATGGTGAGGAATGTGCTTGGGTTTGAAAACAATATATATTTTGGGGTTTGTGGAATAATATGTATTTTAGTTAGTTGCAACATCTATATAATTCAATATTTATACTTTTTAATTAGGTCTTTTGTCATGAGAAATAATATATGCATGGATTGATATATAAGTTTGCTAGCTATATATGTATGTACAAAAAGAAAGCATAAATGCAATGTTGACTGTAAAAAAAGAAAAGCTTCATTGTGTATTAATTGTAAGATATTGTAAGTACATATAAAAGGTGTATATATAATTTGAACAAAAAACATTTTAAAATGTTGACTTCAAAGGTATGTACTTTAAAAGTCATTTATTTATAAATGACTTTAAAGGTATATATTTTTAAATTTGTTTATAAATAAATGACTTTTAAAGTATGTACATTTAAAGTTGTTTATAAATAAATGACTTTTAAAGTCGTTTGTAAATAAATGACTTTAAAACTATAACTAAAATAATAATAAATTATTCATCTTATTTTGCTTAATGTGCTTTTATTAGTACAATTTTGGTATTTCTTTTTTTATCACATATTTTTATTTATTTAGGAGTGTTTCTATATAGTACATTGTGATGCACTTAGTGTAAATCGAATACATATATATTATAAGAACAACTCTGACATACACAGGTCAGGAATGGGAATTAAGCTAACTCCCCCACATTTTAATATAATTAATTTATCATCTTTATTTTGTTTAATGTTCTTTTATTAGTACATTTCTTGTAGTATTTTTTTTTGTTTATATTATATATTTTTTGTTCTTAAAAATGGAGTATTGTTCCCTCAATTTTGGGTGGCGCAGGTAAACTTTGGAATATTAGTGTCAATCAAATACATATATATATGTATATTCATTTAAAATTAATTAATTAAGTGTAGATCAACCATGCATGAACCCTAACCCTAATTAACCTGAGCCCCTAATACTAACCTTAACCCTTAGTCCTTAAACTCTAACAGTGAACCTTACCCCTGAGCCCTTAACTCCTAACCTTGAAACTTGTTTACTGAGTACTCTTGAGCCCTTGAACTTTGAACACTTACATACGTAAGTACCTTGAACCCTAAGCCCTTAACCAAATTGACCCCATGTTGTTTCTTAAACACTTGAACCTTAAACCCTTAATTAAACTAACTCTTGATTCCTAAACTCACTATCATTAAAATTTCATTTCATTAATTGCTTACTCTACTTATTGTTAGATATTGTGGAGTACATACTAATTAACAAAAGAGGTGTATATATATATATATATATAATTAAAAATTTGGACATTTTTAAAGTCGTTTATAACTAAACAACTTGAAAAACAAATACTTTTAAAGTCTTTTATAAGTAAGCAACTTTAAAAGTATACTTTTGATCTTTGCGCATGTGCCTATACACATATCTCTATTTCTTCTCAAAACTTGAGAGAGCAACCCGACGAGAGGGAGAAAAAGTGGGAGAAGAAGAGAGAAAGGAGAGAAAAGAGAAGAGAAGAGAGGAGAAAGGAGAAAGGAGAAGGTGGCACCTGGAGAAGAGAGAAGGAGAGGGTGGGAGCTCATTTGAACACCTCACCCACACGGGAGGAGTGAGAAGGAGTGTGTGGCAACTCCTTTACACATTGCACCCTTGTTGGAGAAGAGAGAAGGAGAGGGTGGGAGCTCATCTGCACGCCTCACCTACACTGGAGAATAGAGAAGGAGCATGTGGCAGCTCCTCTACACGCTGCACCCATGCTAGAGAAGAGAGAAGGAGAGGATGGGAGCTCATCTGCATGCCATACCCATGTCGAATAAGAAAGAAGGAGAGGGTGGGAGCTCATCTGCATGTCACACCCACATTGGAGAAGAGAGAAGGAGAGGGTGGGAGCTCCTCTGCACGCTACACCCATGTCGAAGTAGAGAGAAGGAGAGAATGGGAGCTCATTTGCATGCTGCACCCACGTCGGAGAAGAGAGAAGGAGAGGGTGGGAGCTACTTTGCGTGCCACACCCATGCCGGAGAAGAGAGGGAAGAAGAAGAGAGGAGAGAGGGAAAAGAGGGAAGAGAGGAGAAGAGAGAAGGAGAGGAGAAAGGAGCGAAAGAGGGTTGGAGGCAATCTGCACGCCGAAGAACCACCCACGCCATAGAACCACCCACGCCGAAGAAGAGAGAAGGAGATGGTGGGAGCTAATCTACATGCTACACCCACGCTGTAGAAGAGAGGGAAGAAGAAGAGAGAGGAGAGGAGAAAGGAGAGAAGAGGGTTGGAGCTAGTGGGAGTTGATCTACACATGCGCTGGAGAAAACCATGGTGATTGCTATGATGGTTGCTTGTGGCTATGTTCTTGCAGTGAAATTGTTGTTTTAGTTGCTCTATATGCTTGATTTAAGTTGATGTTCTTAAGTACTTGAAATCTAAAAATGTTTACTCCTTAATCTTTATGCTTTATTTTTTGCCATCTAAATATCTTAATTGCTTGAATCCTTAGGAAACCATGTAGATTTTTTGGTTGTTTATTAAGTTCATTGTTATCTTACATGATATATTACCTTTTAATCATCCATGAAGGAAATTTTCCAACCTATGAACCATGCACACAATCCATGGATCATGCACGTTGTACTATGTTACATTCCTCTTTAATTCTTGGCTAGTTTAGTTGCTTAGTCATGCTTTGGTAGTTGTTAATGAGTTGTTTGCATCTTAGTTTAGGTTTAAAAAGTTTCCTTTATGAGTTTCATAAAGTTTCATTTTTAGAAAGTTTCTTGTATAGGAAAGTGTTAGATTAGGAAAGCTTCCCTTGTAGTAGTTTCCTTAAGCTAAGTTTCTTAATTGGCTCATCCCAATCTTGCCATAGTTTCCTTTAGTTGAATGTATATTAGTTAAGTAAGTTACCATTTTCATTGTTTAGCTTTGTTTTTAGCAAGTTTCCTTTAGGTGTAAGTTTTAATTTTATGCATGTTTCCTTCTTGTTTTATATTCCTATTTTAATCACCAACTCTTTCTCTTTGGATGAATATAAGTAATTTAAATAATATCCAATCTATTGACAATCCATGAGATTCCTCATGGGATTGACCACTGTCTTGTGCAATACTACTTTGATTCATTGGATGTTGCTTGTTTTGGATGTGCATAGTGGGCATGCTTTCTTTTTTTATTCTTGTGGATTGCACACCGTCCTGCCCTCATAGATATTATAAATAAGTAAGAATTTAATTTTTTCATGTGTTATGTGTATATAAGTACATAAATTGTTATTCATCTATAATGCATTTGAAATATAATTTTGTAGGGTTTGGTTGGATTGTGCTATTCAGACTGAGACTATACAACTACCAAAACTCACTTGGAAGAATGTCAACGTATACAAAACAATTAGTTGATTTAAGTTATCACTAATTAAACCTGCATTATTACAAATGATATTTATTAGTTGTTTTGTTGTCCTTATTCCACAATGCCCTAGACAACAGTTAGATTGGGAGTGTGGGTATTATGTCCTGAAGTACATGAGGACCCTCGCAATTGATGGTACCCCTGTCTTCCATTTAAGAAAGGTAGAAAACCTTTTTTTTTCCATAATATTATAGATTCATGTGGCCGACCCCTAATTGGGATAAGGTCTTGATGATGATGATGATAGATCTAGCTAAATTCTTTTAGCTTAATTAAATATGTTGTATTTTAGGTTGTTGTGCTTTTGGAGTGGGCATCCAAGAAGACTTACTCCAGGGTAATTCTTAATGAAATAAGATCTGAATGGGCTAACTATGTAATGATGTTCAATTAGTTGGAGTAACTATATGGACTTGAAATACATATTAAAGTATTTTTTTCATTGGCTTGTGTGTGCTCCCTTGGATTTTATTTTTTTCTTTGAAATATATATATATATATATATATTTGTATCTTAAGCAATGAATGAGTGGAAATTTGGAGTGTGGGAATAAATGAGTATGGATGAAGTAAATTTGGAGTTTGAACATGGAGTGAATATATGGCGGTTGAAGTATATAGCTTTTATGAGACAAAGAATGAGAGGGTTACTTAGAGTGTGAAAGTAAATGTGAATGTGCATGGATTTATAAATGAAGTGAATGTGGATGTTATAGACAATGCATATGTTGTAATTTCTTATATAAATTATTTTCAAGATAGATGTGGATGGGTAATGATGAGTATGGATGTTTTTAAGATAGAATGAATAGATAGTAGGATAGTGAGCATCCTTGTTTGATTTCCATTGTGTTTTTGAAGAAATTTGCTACTTTCCTCTTTTTTTGTTTGGTATTCATCTATAGAAAAGATGCAGAAAAGTACCAAAATAGATCTTCATTATTTGGATGTAGTTATTTGAATGAAATATATAAATATTCTTAAATAAGTGAGTGTATTTATACCTACATAAATCTTCAATATATGAACTCATAAAACATGAATGTTTCGTTCTGAAATTTCTAGCGATCTAATTAAAAGACCTCTAAAACTATGCATCCAATCCAAGGATGGAACACATGATTAAGAGGGGCTTTAGGGGTCAAGCTAGAAAACCTTGTAGAATTGCTTGTTTATTTGTAGATCCGTAGTTTAAAATTCCACATCTACTAATTTGAAATGCACTTATCAAAACATGTTGGAACTATGCATGTAAGCCATGGCTGGAACACATCGCTTTCATTGATTTGGTGAGTGAATAGGTTCCAAGTTATGGCATTCATTCAAGTAGAAAAAAGTAATTAAGTTGCTCTTCTTTAGTTTGTTATTAGTTGTTAAAGTTCATCCTCTTGATTCCCACTGCATTCTTTGGACAATTGCATGATTAAGAAAGTATGTATTAAAGCATGTTTTCCTTAAACTAGTTGATTAATTTCATGCTTTGTAACTCGTAAAACATTACTAGACCTTAAGTCAAAATTCAACTCTATCCATATTTATTTCCCACCCTCAGGAAGTGTTGCAAGTAAAGAACAGAGGATATAAATTTCTATGATGTTTCATATACTATAGGTTATGAATCTTTGGAGAATTTGGTGCCATCTTATTTGTAACTATTGGTTTCTTCAATTGTTTGGATGTCCTAGTTATAGTAATGGTGTGTTAGTGATTCTTCCTTTCTGGCAGTGGCAAATAAGAGCCCTTCTTCAAAATGCTAGACTGTCTATGTACCCACACTATTTTGACTAGTTGGAAATGGGAGCTGGTGATTCACTTTAAAAAGATGCTGATCTATGTATGAGTTTTTCCCAACTATAACACTTAACTCATCTGAATTAGTTGTTCTATATGGCCACTCCAATCAGCTGAATTCAATAGCTGTCTTCTTTTAACTACAACTATCCTTTCCATTATGACAATCTTCATTTTTCATTTTTGTTATTCTATGCTTACTATCAATTTGGATCTTTCATTCATTTCTAATATTCTATATTCATGCTGTACTTTTTGATGTTGTTGAGTCATATTGCTAAATGCTATTAGAATGTCTTGTATTTTATTTGCTAAAAGCCATTATTGGACCTTAAGCATTACTCGACTTGAAGAAAGAAGTGGATGAAAGTTGTATGTTAACAGGTTTTTAATGTTTATAAACATTGTTTGAGTATTAGGTTTTCAATGTATACAGGTGGTTCATCTAGGAAACAAAATTAAAAAACAAATTTTTTTTTAGAAGTCGTTTAAAAATAAACGACTTCTAAAATTAAAGACTTTAGAAGTTGTTTAAAAATAAACAACTTGTAAAATCAAAGACTTTACAAGTCATTTAAAAATAAACGACTTCTAAAGGTCTACTAAATTCATAAACTATAGAAGTCATTTAATTATAAACAACTTCTAAAGTCTTCAATTTTAGAAGTCGCTAAGTAAATTACTTTTAAAATTGAAGACTTTTCAAGTCAGGTCAGTAGAAGTCGCTTATTAAGCAACTTCTATTATCGATTTTAGCCAACTTTAAAAGCCTCCTGTGTAGTAGTGAAATAGCTTCAAATGCTTGTGACTTTTGAAGTTGGTTGGCCTAAACAACTTCAAATGTTTGTGACTTTTGAAGTCACTTAGCCTAAACGACTTCAAATGTTTATGAGTTTTGAAGTTGCTTAGACCTAAATGACTTCAAATGTTTGTGAATTTTGAAGTCGCTTAGACCTAAACAACTTCAAATGTTTGGGACTTTTGAAGTCAATTATGGCTAAATGACTTTAAAAGTATTGGACTTTTGAAGTTGCCTAGCCAAATTGAGTTCAAAAGTTATGACTTCTGAAGTTGCTTAGCCCTCAATGACTTCAAAAGTCCAACACTTTTGAAGTTGTTTTCGGCTAAACAACTTTAAAAGTCTTTTTTTTTTTCTTTTTTTTTCAATTTTGACATTCCGAGTACTACTACCACCTATATGAATTGAATAATAAACATCCACTACAACATCCACATCTATCTTCATACACATGTTATTTCTAACAATCTTTATACACATGAAAAATGAGAATCCACTACAGCATGCATCCACATCTTTCTTAATACGATTGATACTTCTTATAATATTATAACACCTACTACATTCACTTCTACATTAGGTACAAAACATCCAAATTCATCATTATCCATCCACATCTATCTTGAAAATACTTTATAAAAGAAACCACTACACATGCATTCATTATAACATCCACATTCACTTCAATTGTAAATCAATACCCATTCACATTTACTTTCACACTCTAAGTAACTCTCTCATTCATCATCTCGCAAAAAGTTATATAATTCAATGAATATGTTCAAAACCAACTGCAACATATTTACTTCATCTACGAGCTCCAAATTCACTTAATCAATACTCATTTATTCCCACACTGCAAGTTTCCACTCATTCATCGCTTAATATATATATATATATATCAAAGAAAATAATAAAAATTAAAAGAACACACACAAATGAATGGAAAAAATACTTTATTATGTATTCCACATTCATGTAGTTACTCCAAGTGATTTAATTGAAACTCATTATATACTCAGTCCATTCAGTTCATATTTCATTCAGATTTACTCTAGACTACCTCTCCTTGTTTGTCCACTCAGAAAGCATAGTAGCCTGAATACAACATATTTAATTAAGGTCACATTCTTTAGTTGGATCCATAAAAAACTATAAAAAAATATAAGATTATGAAAAGTAAAAAGGATCTTACATTTCATAATTGAGAGATAATAATACTATTGAATATGAGGGTCCACATGTATCTCTGGACATAGTACCTGCACTCTCAATCTAACTGTTGTTTAAGGCACTATACAACAAGGATAATAAAAAGAATTCATAAATATCATTTGTAATATTATAAGTTTAATTAGTGGTAAACACTACTACACATGAGGGTTTTAAAGTCGGCATAAAGAAGTCGCTTATATGATTGCCTACTTCATAAATATTTTAGAAGTTGGTTGAAAATAAATGACTTTTAAATATATAGACTTAAGAAGTTGTATAACCATAAGCAACTTTAAAAAACTGGCAGTAAGAGGGAATTTTTTATGGGAAGCACTTTTAAAGTCACTTAATATTAAATGACTTCAAAATTTGCTAACTTTTAAAGTCATTTAGAAATAAATGACTTTAAAAATCAATAACTTTTGAAGTCATTTTAAGTAAGCAGCTTCAAAGTATCACAATAAAATTGGCAAGAGTATTATATTTATCGAAACAGACTTTTAAAGTCATTTATTTCTAAACATCTTTAAAAGTTGTTCACTTTTAAAGTCATTTACCCTAAGTGACTTTAAAAGTATGCCAAAAGTTTTGGCAAGATAATTAATATAATGTAGGAATGAGCTCTTAAAGTTGCTTGACACAAAGCGACTTCAAAAGTCAATAACTTTTGAAGTTGTTTAATTATAAGCAACTTTAAAAGTCTCCCCACTTTTGAAGTCTCTTTACTAAAGTGACTTTAAAAGTCAATTCTCATATAACTTTTAAAATCATTTTGTGCTAAGCGACTTCAAAAGTTTATCATTTAATGTCTTTTATTATTAAACGACTTCTAAAGTCCTCGTCCATTTATAAATATCTGTCAACATCCCATTTTTTCCTATGACCTGCTCTTCTCATGGCTAGCATGATAACTTCCTCTTTGGTCCTTATGCTTCCTCTTTTTTCCATTCTTGCTTTCCATTTTGATATTTTGACTGATTATATCATGAAAAAACTGTAAGTAAACAATAACTTCTTTTAAATCATGAATTCCTTTCTTTTTAGTAACACTCTTTGTTTTCATTTTATAGATCATGTGGGTTTTCACACTATAGATATTGAGGTTTAGAAGTCTATTAGATCGTCCTTATTTCACGAAAATTGTATGATTTCATTGAAAATGAAAATTGCTTCTCTCTCCAAGCCTCACTTTTGGAGAAAAGGAGAACATTTTGATTTGTGGTTCTCACCCAAAATTAGTGTTTGATGAAGAGTAGTGGTTACACCATCAACTTTTGGCCAAAAAAATTGAAGTAAACTCTTTCTCTATCCGTAGAATGGGTGTCACCTATGTACTAGGCCATGTTTTGATGAAAAAGAGAAAATTCAGTTTTGATCTTGTATTAATAAGATTTAATAATATGCAACATTAGATGTAATAAAAAAATAATTTAGTTTTATTGTTGCCGTGTTTGTTTATGTATATGTATTATATATATGTTTGTGCTTAAAAAATTAGTTTCATTTTGTATTTATGTAAGGTTGTAACAACAAAAAGTAAATAAATATATATTTAATGTGAAAATTTAAAAATTATTAAAGTCGTTTTGTGTAAACAACTTTAAAAGTTAATACTTTTAAAGTCATTTGCATCAAAATGACCTTAGAAGTCCATTCTTTTAAAGTCGTGTCCATAAAAATGACTTTAAAAGTGTGGATTTTTAAATTCATTTACATAAAAATGACTTTAAAAGTTTGCACTTTTAAAGTCATTTTTCTGCAAATGACTTCAATTATTCTTCTGTTTTAAGAATTATTTCCTTGACTTATGTTGTGCCTTTTCGCTCTGTGTTTATTATCTGTGCACAAAAACAAAACTAGATTTTTGTTTCCTTACTTTGAACCAAATCCTACCTATGAATTGGAATTACATTCACAAATTTGGATTAATATCAATTTTTTAGTCGGTTAATATCTCTATGTTTGTTTGATATGTATTATGCATATTTGAAGAATTTTTATAAGGTTTTAGGTTGAAAAAATTTCTTTTGAAAGTTGATTTCATTTGTGAATTTGTTTGTCATATTTTTCTTTTTTTTATTATTAATTGAAAATTTTCATGAAATGTAGTTATTTTAAATACTTCTAATTCTTGTATATTTAATGTTTGGTAAAATGGCTAACATAATCTTTTCATGTCTAACAAGTCTCCACATAAATTTGCTTCAATTTCTTATGAAAATGGACAAATAAGCTTGGATGATTGCGACAAGAACATCGAAAGAATATGAGGAGGGAATAGAAATTTTCATAGAGTTTGCACTTAGGGCTTATGTTGATTGTAATCACATGTGTTGTCCATGCTCAAAATGTGGAAACTTGAAAAAAGTAACTATGGGGGTGTTGAGCAAACACTTGTGCTTTAATGGAAATGGTGAAAGCTACCACCTATAGATTTGGTATATAGAGACATTGTAGGAAGATATGATCAAGATATTGTAGGAAGTGTTGGAGATAGTAGTATAGCTATACTAATGTTTTGATATGCATATGATGACTTCCAAGATGACCCTAAATAATTTCATACTACATTAGAGGAAGCCGATGTGTAATTACCCTAATTTTTGTAAATTGATTAAGAAAATTAATAAAGTTTGAGTTTTCAGAAATTCTGGGTTGGAATATTAAGTTATTGAAAATTCTTTTTCTTAGAGATTAAACCATGGTTTAAAACCTAGAAATTATGAATGTACTCGAAAAACTGATCAAAATGACACTAAGTACATTCAATTCCAAGTTAAAATGAAAAATCCTTAATTTTCTCCATTTTTATGAATTACAGGGTAAAATGGCAATTTTACCCATAACAAGGATCTAAGACTTTAGTATTTAGAATATAATCATAAATACAATTCCAACAACACTAAGTACACTCGATTCTGAGTTCGGGGGAATAAAATAGATTTTTCTCCATAAAAGGGCAAAATGGTCCTTCCACACCTCTGTGGGGCCCACAAATGAATCAAATAGCTAGAAAACATGTAATGAGTGATCAAACCACTATCAGCTGATAGTGGAGAAGGTGGTGGTAGTAGAGGATCCAATGTTAATTTAATATTCAAAAGAATTAAAACATAATTATTACAAGTAATTATGAAAAATGCAAAACACTTATAAGTACCCCCCCAAAAATCTTCCAAAGATGTTCATAAAATTTACATGAAATTATCTTGCTTCCGCTATAAAACTAGATCTAGATTCACTCCCAAATTTCCAAAACTCCCAAAAATCTTTCTTCTTTCACTTTCTCTCTCCTCCCTCTAAATTGGAACAAGAGACCTAAATTCAATTAGGCACTCTGTTCCAAATCACATCTCACAATCCCACCATTCATATTGTCCTAGACTACCTTATCAACAAAACCCCAAAAGAAATTTCAAGATCCAATGGTGCAATCAACAGAAAATAACAAAACAAGCAGTTATTGGGCGATCTTATCATCAAGTGGATATCTCTTTTAAATTGGGCTACAAAACCTATGTTTTTTTCCAATCAGGTAGGTGAGAACTCTTCCCATACTTATTTCATGTTAGTTTATATAATTTTTATTTTTTTGAAATTATTTTTAGGTTACAAATAATAAAAATCAAGTAAGGACAAGAACCCTTCATTTTTGTATAATGAAGGGCTTAGATAGAAAATCTGAGCCACCCAATTGATCCAGAAGGACCCAAAACCCCTAGGGTAGAATTTTCCTGAAAGTTAATCAAGCTTTGAGCCTTTGATTGAAGAGGAATTGATTGGACGGTCCAAAAGGACTGTTCGATCTTCCTAATAAGATTGGCTCCCGAGATGCCGCACGAAAATGCCGCTACGGGAGCATCTCTACACAAGCACTCCACATGCGACACCATCCTGATCGTTTAGATGAAACAATCCCACGATAGCACTGGTACCAAGAAGCACATTACAGCGTGCGTCCCCGTGATGGGAGCGTGGCGACCTTTCTGCCCAATTAGGCTCGCTCTCCCCAATTGATCTAAGCCGTCCATTCCACTAGGCCCATTTCAAATCTGGACCCTCAGAATGAATGTGAACTTTAGTATTCAATTATAGAGTCATCTGAACACCAAATTAAGATTGGAAAGAAGCTATGGAAAGCATGTAAGGTCTATTTTCTTCTAAAATCATAAAATTGATAAAACTATTCAAGAAACTTATTGTTTTTAGGAATTTAGCTTCTAATTATCATGATCTTCAAGATCTGAGATGATCATATCTTGGGGATCTACTACAATGATGATATAATGTTAAAATCAAGTAATATCCATGATTTATTTTGACAGAACTAACATAACATAGAATTATAAATGTGATTTATGTTATGAATTAGGAAGCATGAAGCATGATAGTGTAATTCTTAAAATTTAGCATGCTATGCTTTAAATTTTATCAATTTGTTATTAGATTTAATTATCTTAAGGCCATGTTAGTTTAAATTTGAGATTTTAGCATGATTTCGTTAAATTAGTAGTAAAATTTCAGGTATTTCATAACTTAAAATCATGCTAGATTAAGTATAGTTTTATTCAATTAGGTGAAGTTACATTCATAGGAAGCATGTTAGTATAAATGGTTGTTAAACTTATATTGGATTTATGCTTTAAAGTTTAGGATTTAATTGTTGTCATATTTTATTAGTAGATTCAATTTTTAAGTAGTTGTTAAGATATGATGAGCATAAATCACCAAAAATGTAAACTAATGGAATATAGAAATTCATGGACAATTAAGATGAGTGCATGACTTTGATTTAATATTAGTAAGGGCTATAAATAGTAGGAAAATATAAGGATTATCAAATCCTTGGCCCAAACTAGGAGAATAATAAACCTCATGAATGACATTTTAAATGTTCATGGATTTAATTAAAATCAATTAGAAAGAGTACTTAGGGTTAAAATGCTCATAGGAACCTTATGAAAGGTTGAGCTAAGGTCACTCTAGTGAATGTTCATGGATCTAAACGCCTCCTTACATGAGGATTGAAGTGACAACTTTATGTTCAGTCATTCAGCTAGTAAGCCTTAGTTAATTAGAAATAAGAGGAGCTGTCTAGACTTAGGGTGGAATAAGCTATCTTCAAGCAGTAAAACATTAACTGGTTGAATAATAATAATAATAAAAGCATAAAAGGATTGTAAATTATCTATTTCTAATAAAAATTGTAAGTAAGATAAGGATGATCAAACAAGATCCATAGGATCTTGAATGATCAAGAACAATAAGAATCCTAATGTTGTATTTTATTATGTATCCATATATGTATGTTGTAGACCAATCTAGATAAAGAATCCAAACCCATGATCAAATATGATTCAAGGAAGAGAACTAAGATCCTCCTCAGGGATGGTCAAATAATTGAACTTGGATCAAAGAAGAACTAGATGATAAAAGATCTAAGCTCTTGATCTTTAAAAACAAGTATAAATTGTTGATCAAAGAATCTATGAAATATCAAGATCAAAGAAAGGAATACACAAAGACTTAGAATAGAAAATACTTATATTTGAATGATTAAAAGATCATTCTAACCATCAGATCTATTGATCAATACTATCTGAGGAAGATATATCATGATTGGACACAGGATCTAGATCCTTTATATCAAAGAAAAGATTTAACAAAGAATATAGATAGGATAAAAAATATAGGATTATTCAGATTGTATAAATATTGACAGTATGTATGGATTTATAGATTTCATACGTCAATCAGGATCAAGGAAAATTTCAAGAGATGAATCACTACTTGAAGGTAGGAGGATTTTATGAATGCATCTACATGGGATGTACATGTTGAATACATGATCTTATGTCTAGAAATGTTGACAAGTATAATGTTAATACATGTATTAAATCCCTTGAAACCCTTATGATCCAACCAAACACATATGAAATGATTAAGTTAGAATTGAGGAATAGACTTTAAGTGAGTATGGAACTAGAAGATATTCCAGCCCTAAGTAAACAGAAAGATCGTTTGATACGTATGAAACTTATTTTACATACAAGCATGGAGGCTTGTCATTTTATTTTAAACAGGCATAAGCCTGAGGATGTTATGCTAGGGGAGTTATGAGGGTTTGGTCACCTGCTTCTTGAAATTTGATAATATGATATTACCTTGCCCTATGAGAGGCTAAAAGTTGGGTAGGGCAATTATGGGAAGGCCACCACTATGAAAGTCCTGTCTCCCCATATGAACAGTGACACAATATTTTCCACTGTGGTATCAGTGGTGAACAGGGCAGTTATCTAAGCGTGCTGGTATTAATCAGATTGCAACATGATAGTCCTTCAATTATTTTGCACTATGATGCATATGAGATAGGAATAGTGAAATGCCTTATGTTTTGGCATGATGCAATGCCAAGTAATTGTATATTACCAATATTTCCCAAGAAGGGAAATTCCCAGTATAGGACTAGTTGAAATACTAATTTCTCATAGTGGAAAGAATTGATCAGCATAGTTGGAAATGTTATTTGACTACTTTCATAAATTTGATGGATTTATCCATATACAACATGTATGTATAACGATGTACATATATGACAAAGTAAAGAGATTGATACATGAGTATGTTTATGAATAATGGGATTATGAAGTATTAGAATTATACTGTCAAATTATTATGCTTCTTGAATCCCCTACTAAGCATAGCTTACTAAGATATTGTAAATGATTGAATGTGTACAATATCTCAGATATAGAGAAGGAGAGTTAGGAGCTCAAGATTGATAAAGACTTGGGAGAATAATCATCCAGGTATACCCCTCGAAGACATGTATTTTGTTTTATTTGAGACTATTGTATTTTAATGAGAGTTTCATTGTATGGTGAGCTTTGAGTTTTGGATTATGTAATATGGACAAGTATTGTAATGGAATTAGGCTGTACTGTGAACCACTGGATGGATTTTGGAATTTAATAAAAGTATATTCCTTCAATGAAAATTTATCTTGTACAAAAATTCTTCTTATATTATGTATGAAGTGATGACTTGGGTTTTTCAAAACAAGTTTTAAAGAAAAGAATTTCAACTATTTTGTTTTGCAAATTTTTTTTACTACTAAGGGCCTTACCTTTGAAAAATGTATTACAAAATGTGTTACAAAAACCCATGTCATCTCACGATGAGCCATTACACCCTAACTGAAAAGATTATACCAAGCTATCCTCAGTGGGAGAACTTTACAATGTGAAATCAAGATTTGGTTTTTTTTAAATCAAGGTTTTATAGAAGTCTTGAAAGTAGTGGGTAAGATACTAATAAAGGATAATAAATTGGCGAGGTCCACATGGGAGGCAAAGAAAACCATGGCTGCACTAGGGTTGAAGTATGAGAAGATACATGTGCGTCTTAATGATTGCATCTAGTATAGAAGGAGTACAAGGATAAAACTACATGCCCAACTTGTGGACAGCAAAGATGGAAGTTAAAGAAGAGTTCAACTAAGATAGTTACAAATGTTCATGTAAAGGTTCTATGGTACTTACCCCCTATTCCAAGGTTCAAAAGAATGTTCCATGTAACAGAAACAGTGAAAGAATTAGTGTGGCATGCTAATGGCAGAGTAGTTAACAGCTTTTCATGCCATCTAGTAGATAGCTTAGCATGGAAACTCATAGACTTCATGTGGCCTACATTTGGTGAAGAACTTAGAAAACTACAAGTAGCATTATCTACAGATGGGATTAATCCTCATGATTCTATGAGTAGCAAGTATAGTTGTTGGCCTGTTATATTAGTTTCCTACAACCTTCCACCATCTCTATGTATGAAGAGGAAGTTCATGATGCTAACTATTTTGATATCAGGACCAAAGCAACCAAGGAATGACACTGAAGCATACTTGTCTCCATTGATCAATGATCTTGAGACATTATGTGACATAGGCATTGAAGCATACGACATATACAGGAAAGAGTTATTCACCCTAAAGGCTATATAGTTGTGGACAATAAGCAACTTCCCTGCATACTATAATTTGTTTGGATGCACTGCGAAGAGATACAATGCTTATGCTATTTGTAGTGATCAAACATGTGCTGTTGGACTTAAACATGGTAGGAAAATGGCATTACTTAGGCATAGAAGATGGTTGCGTAGAGACCAGTCATATTGTTTTAAGAAGGGATAATTTAACGTGTGTGTAGAGATAAGGACACCTCCAAAGATATTGACAGGATGTCAAGTATTAGAGTAGGTTGAAAACATTAATGTCTTATAAGGAAAGAAGAAATCAAGTAAACATGTAGGTGAAAGTAATTGTGGAAGTTGTTGGAAGAAGAAATCAATATTCTTTTGTCTGCCATACTGGAAATTATTGCATATATGCCATGTGCTTGGTGTCATGCTCATTAAGGAGAATGTGTGTGAAAGCTTGATTGGTACCTTGTTGAATATCCTAGGAAAAACAAAGGATGGACTTGCAGCTCAAATGGATCTTATGAGCATGGGTTTGAAGAGGAGGATGCACCCTAAGGACAGGAGCAGTTGAGGAACATACCTATCTAATGCAAATTATACTATCGATAAAGAGGTGAGGAGAATAATGTGTAAAACCTTGTTCGAGATCAAAGTCCCAGATGGCTATTCTTCAAACTTTAAAAACATTGTTTCCATGGAAGAGCTAAAATTGTTGGGAACAAAGTCCCACCATTGCCATTCATTGATGCAACAACTACTACCAGTAGCAATACATTTTGTGTTACTAGACAAAGTTAGGGGAGCTATTATATATTCTGCTACTTCTTGAACTCTTTGTGTAAGAAGGTGGTTGATGTTTCAAAATTACAAGAAATTCAAGGTCATCCAGTGACAACTTTATGTGAGCTTGAGCCAATCTTCTCACCATCCTTCTTTAACATCATGGTACACTTAATAGTGCACCTCATTGATGAGGTCACACTTTGTGGGCCAGTTTACTTGCAATGGATGTATCTATTTGAGAGGTACATGAAAATTCTAAAAGGGTATGTGCATAATCACAACTGGCCAAAGGGGTGTATAAATGAATGTTATTTTATAGATGAAGCAATAGAGTTTTGCACATTGTACTTAGTAGGAGTGGATGCCATTGGTATCCTAAGAAAGAAACAATCAGGTGCATTTCATGACATAAAGGTTGGTAAACCTCCATCAAGTGGTCGTGTCTCGACTGTTGACTATAAAGAACAAGATTGAGTGCATCTTTATGTGCTGCAAAATGTTGATGAAGTCCAACCATATGTTGAGTAAGTTGATTATACATGCACTTATGTAAAATTTAATTGTTGATGGTTAATTACATTTACTTTGATTACTATATTAGTTAGTGTGTGTGTGTGTGTGTGTGCATCGTGAACACATGGATATACTTAAGGCAAAGAATCCAAGTTACTCAAAGAAATAGAGGTGGCTACAATTTGAGCATTGTCACACTTTCAATAATTGGCTTTGTAAGAAGGTAAAATGAAAGAAATCTCACTTCAGTTAAAAAACTACAATCTATACATATATGTATGTATGTATGTATGTATTAATCTTACCTAAGCCTACTTAATATGAATATACACAGATTTAAGATCAGCAAGAAGTAGCAGGCAATGGTATATCAGAAACCTTGGGCTTGATGGCCATGGGACCACAACTAGAAGTAATAAAATATGCTGGTTATGCCATCAATTGTTATTGCTTTTACATGAAAGAACGTGATAACTCAAGAGTACAATAGAATAGTGGAGTTAGCTTAGTTGCCAATGTTACATTCTTTTCAAGTTCAAAGGATACCAGATCAATAGTGGCGGATGATATTTATTATGGGGTTATGAGAGAAATTTGGGCCTTAGATTATACTTTTAGAACTTTAGTTGTGTTTAAGTGTGATTGGGTGGAACACAACATCATCAAAATTGATGCCCTTGGATGTTGACCTCAATAGGATCAACTATAAAAATGATCAATTTATTTTGGCATCTCAAGCAAAGCAAGTATTTTATGTACAAGATGAACATGATAAGAGATGGTCCACTGTTTTGTCATCCTGTTCGAGGGATTATTATGATGAAGATGATATAGGAGATACTTAAATAAATTGCTCTTCCATTACCAAAACAATCCCATCAATCGATGCAAAACTTGGTGAGAATGAGGATTATGTGTGTGACAATGGTGAGGAAGTTGCTTGGGTTTGAAAATAATATATATTTTGGGGTATGTGGAATATGTATATTAGTCAGTTGCAATATATATATATATATAATTCCATATTTGTAATTTTTAGCTCTTTTGTCATGAACTATATGGATTGATAAGTGAGCTATGTGTGTGTGTGTGTGTACAAAGAATGCATGAATCAGTATTGATTATCATATAAAATCCATTTCATTGTATATTAATTGTTAGAGATTGTGAAGTACTAACATAAGAGGTGTATATATTTTCAATAAAAAATTATAAAAATGTATACACTTTTAAAGTTGTTTATCTACTTTTGAAGTCATTTATCATATATATGACTTCTTTATGTATATCAAATTTAGCAAAAAAAGAGATTGACCTCCTAAATTTATTATATTAATTATTTAACATCTTTATTTTTAAATAATAATTTACAAATGTTAGAATTATGTCAAGTTGGTGTCCAAAAAATGTTAATATAACAGCCACAATCTCTCACACAAACAGCTCATGAAATGGACAAGGAAATTAATCTAACATTCAACCCCGAACCCCTAACCCTAAACCTTAACCCTAGGTCTTAACCATAACCTCGAACCCTGAACACTTGAACCCTAAACTCTTGAACCCTGCACTTACCCTTACCTTGAACCCTAATGCCTGAACCAATGAATCAATGTTGACTATCATAAAAAAATCTATTTCATTGTGTATTAATTGTTAGATATTGTGAAATACTAATACAAAAGGTGCATATATTTTGAATAAAAAAATTAAAAAAAGTGTACACTTTTAAATTCGTTTGTCATATAAACAACTTCTTTATGTATATAAAATTTAGCAACAAGAAAGATAGACTTCCTAAATTTACTGTATGAATTATTTAGCATCTTTGATTTTTAAATAACAATTTACAAATATTTGAATTATGTGAATTTTGTGTCAAGAAAACATTAATATAAGAACCACACTCTCTCACACAAGCTGCTCATATAATGGACAGGGAAATTTAAGCTAACACACCCACATTCCCACCTCTTAATTAATTTATCATCTTATTTTTCTTAGTGTTTGTCTATTAGTATAGTTTTTGTACTTCATTGGTAATCACATATTTTTAGTTCTTTAGTAGTTTTTCTATAATATTTTGTGGTGCAATTAAACTTTGGAAGCTTAGTGTCAATCAAATACATATATTCAACCCTAAACCTTAACCTTAACCTTAACCGTAACCTTGAACCCCTAACCCTGATCCTTAACCTTGAGTGCTTAGCCATAACCCTAAACACTTGAAGCCCAAACCCTTGAACCCTATACTTACCCTAACCCCTGATGCTTGAATGAATGAATCAATGCTGACTATCATAAAAAAATCCTTTTCATTGTGTATTAATGGCTAGATATTTTAAAGTACTAACATAAAAGGTGCTTATATTTTGAATAAAAATTATAAAAAATGGTATACTTTTAAAGTTGTTTATCTGTAAATAACTTTAAAAGTGTACACTTTTAAAGTCGTTTATCATATAAATGACTTTTTTATGTATATCAAATTTAACAACAAAAGAGATCGACCTCCTAAATTTGCTGTATTAATTATTTAACATCTTTGATTTTTAAATAACAATTTACAAATGCTTGAATTATGTGAATTTGATGTCATGAAAACATTAATATAAGAACCATGCTCTATCACACAAACAATTCATGAAATGGACAAGGAAATTTAAGCTAACACACCCACATTCCGATCACCTAATTAATTTATCATCTTATTTTGTTTAATGATCTTTTATTAGTATAGTTTTTGTACTTCTTTGGTTATCACATATTTCTAGTTCTTTAGGAGTGTTTCTATAATATTTTGTCACACAAGTAATCTTTGGAAGCTAAGTGACAATCAAATACATATATTCATTTAAAATTAATTAAGTGTAGTTCAACCCTGAACACTACCCCTGAACCCTGACTCTAACCTTAACCCTGAGCCCTTAACTCTAACCACGAACCCTTGAACCTTGAACCCTATACTTACCCTTACCCTGAACCTTGATGCCTGAACCCATTAATCAATGTTTACTATCATAAAAAACCGATTTCATTATGTATTAATTATTAGATATTGTGAAGTACTAACATAAAAGGTGTGTATATTTTGAATAAAAATGATAAAAAATTGTATAGTTTTAAAGTCATTTATCATATAAAGGACTTCTTTATATATATCAAATTTAGTGACAAAAGAGATCGACCTCCTAAATTTACTGTATTAATTATTTAACATCTTTGATTTTTAAATAAAGATGTACAAATGCTTGAATTATGTGTCAAGAAATCATTAATATAAGAACTGCACTCTCTCACACAAACTGCTCATGAAATGGACAGGAAAATTTAAGTTAACACACCCACATTCCCACCTCCTAATTAATTTATCATCTTATTTTACTTAGTGTTTTTTTATTAGTACAGTTTTTGTACTTCTTTGGTTATCACATTTTTAGTTTTTTAGTAGTTTTTTTATAATATTTTGTGGTGCAAGTAAACTTTAGAAGCTTAGTTTCAATCAACTACATATATTTCTTTAAAATTAATTAAGTATAGTTCAACCTTAAACCCTAACCCTAATCGTAACCCTGAACCCCTAACCCACCTTGAGCACTTAACCATAACCCCAAACCTTGAACGCTGAACACTTGAACCCTGAACCCTTGAACCCTACACTTACCCTTACCCTAAACCTTAATGCTTGAACTCATGAATCAATGTTGACTATCATAAGAAAACCCTTTCATTGTATATTAATTGTTAGATATTGTGAGGTACTACATAAAGGTGTATATATTTTGAATAAAAATTTATAAATGTAAAAATTATAAAAAGAGTGTATACTTTTAAATTCTTTTATCATATATATGACTTCTTTATGCATATCAAAATTTTCAACAAAAGAGATTGACCTCCTAACTATACCATATTAATTATTTAACATCTTTGATTTTTTAAATAACAATTTACAAATGTTTGAATTATGTGAATTTGATGTTAAGAAAACATTAATATAAGAACCATGCTCTATCACTTAAACATCTCATGAAATGGATAAGGCAATTTAAGCTAACACACCCACATTCCCTCCTCCTAATTAATTTATCATCTTATTTTGCGTAATGATCTTTTATTAGTATAGTTTTTGTACTTCTTTGGTTATCACATATTTCTAGTTCTTTAGGAGTGTTTTTGTAATATTTTGTGGCATAAGTAATCTTTGGAACCTAAGTGTCAATAAAATAATATATTCATTTAAAATTAATTAAGTGTAGTTCAACTTTGATTGCTAACCTTAACCCAAAACCTTAATCCCGAGCCATTAACCCTAACTGTAAACCTTAAACCCTTGAACCCCAAACTCTTGAACCTTGTACTTACCCATACCCTAAACCTTGATGCCTGAACCCATGAATCAATGTTGGCTATCATAAAAAATCCATTTCATTGTGTATTAATTGTTAATAATATGAAGTACTAACATAAAAGGGGTATATATTTTGAATAATTTTTTTTTAAAAAGTGTATAATTTTAAAGTCATTTATCTGTAAACGACTTTAAAATTGTACACTTTTAAAGTTGTTTATCATATAAAAAACTTCTTTATGTATCCCTACTTAAACTATGAAATAGACTTCCCACCATGCCCAACTAACATAAAGAAAAATCGAGGGAGAAGAAAGAAGAGGAGAAGAGGGAGAAAATTAAATCTGGTGGCCAGAGGAGAAGAGGGTGGTACATATCATGCTAATCGACAGCCCGAGGGGGTGGGTAGGGGGACTGTGTTCCGAGGAGGGGTGGGTAGGGGGAACCGGATTTTGGGCAAGTGGGCATGGGGGCAGGGAACTAGGTTCTAGGGAGGGGGCCAGAATTGGGTTCTTGGGAGGGTTTGGGGGGGGGGGGGATCCCAGTAGTAGCGAGGGGAAGGGGGGACCAGAGTAGTGGGATGGGAAGGGGGGATCCAAGTAGGGGGGGCCTCCATTTACTTATGTTTATTGATTGATTTTCATGACCAATTTTCATGGTGTTCTTGTAGAATTAAGTGATTCATGTGCAAACCCTAGCATTGGAGGTATTCATTTAAAGGAATCAAAGTTGACAAGTGCAATCTTATAGGTGCTTGATCGCTTTCGCTTTTCTTTTGTTTCTTATCAAGGGTATTTTGATTGATATATTGCTGCATTTTTCAACCCAAATGGGATTTTGGATTAGGTTATCCACCCAAATGTTTCTTATCATGGACAACAACTCTTGCTCTACTTGATAAAATCATGTTTAAAATGATTTTGAATTACTTGAAGTGGACTACCATATGTGTATAAACTTGTGTAAACTTGTAGTTGTAAAACACTGTTAATTTCCATCTTTAGGTGAAGCATTTTTACTATTAACATAGGGATAACTAAATGCCTTCTTGTTGGTACTTAATATGACTTAAAAAGAAGCAGAATTGATGGTGTACCTATGGATAGTAATGCATTAAATGTTTTTAGGAGAATTATATGCACATTTCATACCCCTATGAATGATGATTGTGTCCTAACACTTTGACTTTGAAATGATGGTGTTTGGTAGGGGTGAATGGGACACCCCTTACAAAATACTAGAATGGAGGTGCCTTATTTGATGGCCTTTTGGCCTTTGGTTTATTGGCAAATGAATGGGAGTTCTTGGGAAATTTGTAACTAATTAATAACTCTATCGGTTGGTTGAGATTTCAAGAATGAAATGATTGGATTAGGTGGACTTCTAACCTCATTTTGGGTGGACATGGTGGAATGTTGAGGCAAGAATTTCCACCTGGGAGGTATCTGTTTGTGGAACCAATTAGTTCATGCTTGAGTGGCTATTTGAATGAAATTCACCATGGTTGAAAGATCTTAAATTTCATTAACATGTCAGGTAATAACATCTAGCATAACATAAGGGAAAACAGTAGCATAAGCTAAGCTTATCAATACTTGTCAATGGTAACTTCCAAATGGACTGGCTTAGTCAAGTAACATAACATATAGTAAAATGAAAATTCTTATGATAAAAGGGCAGTAACATGGACCTTAGAACTCCTATATGTTTAATAGAGACTTTGGAACACAATCCTTGGTGGCTTTGCCATGCTTAACAAGCAATTGAGTAATGTGGAAAGTGGTTGAGTGATGGCTAAGTGGTGAACATCAAACACAATATTCATGTAAAAATCATAAGAATAACCACACCCACTAAGAGATGTGAACACAAAGCAGTGGAGTTAAAGACTAGTGAAAGGACTATGGGATTTGTAACACCTTTACAAATATCTATTCTAAGCAAGCAAATACTTTTCATGCATCATTTATTTGTTTTCCTTGAGGTTAGTTTATCACATATGTTAGATATTGTATGTTTATGTGAATGATGGAGATGAAGTCTCCTTTATTTATTTTTTTACTTAAACTATGTTTATCAGGGACATTGATTTGGTTTCTTTAAATGAATTGCATAGCCTTTCTTTATGTCATTGTTCTAATATCATTGAGTGTTTCTTTGTAGTAATGATGGAACGAGAAGAACATCAAATTGAAGATTATAGCCACGTTAAAGAGCATGAACAAGAGGCCACCATGAATGCTACTCCAAAAAGAAAGGGCAGAGGCCGAATAACAATGGAAAAGGTTATCAAGAGAAATTCGAAGGAAATTAAAGAAACTTTCCAATACAATAGTACAAGGGAAGAGATTGGTGAGATTGCACTTACTTATAGTAGTTTACTCTACTCTATAGTAAGATTCTATATGGGAAATGCTGAAAGCATGTAAACATTAAGCACATGTATTATTTACATTATACCTTTCCTTATTTTTAAATTTAGTAATTTGATGTGTTCAATTTGCAGTCTGCCTTTCACATGTCGAATGACAAAAAAGATGCATGCTTTACAAGGGGTAGGAGGGCAATGGAGAAAATGGAAGAACTACCTTGTTCTCAATTACATAGCTCCAATTGTCAATGATCAGTTAAGGTTGTACATGGTGCCTTCCATTTACTCTGACATCATTGACCATGTGGCTTAGAATGGATTTGTACAGAACCACACCTCCACCAAGTTTGAGGTATGTGCACAAACAATGCTTCATTCTTTTAATTACATGTAACATTCAATTATTATACTTGATCACTCATGTAAAAATGTGTAGGCGAAGAGTACAAAGGGAAGAAAGGTGCATGAAATAAATATGTAGCACCACCTATTTAGGTTGGACTACACTCGTTTAGAAGAGCACAAAGTAAGCATATGTGATAATTTATCCCATTCAATTTAATGCTGCTATAGTTATATATATGTTCTCTAACTATAGTGCCTTTGCTTGAAAGAAAAAAAAAAAGCTGGGACTATGGAACCCATTGATCACTCCATCCTCTAGAAAATGGTGCATTCGGTAGGCCGTACTAATAACAAGTTCTCAGATGAAACTACTGTGCAAAATGCTTCTCTCATAGTAAGTGGTTCCGCCGGTCTATAAATTTTTTACAATTAATTAGATCATATGATCATGTCTTTCCAATTAAATTTTGCAAGACATTCTTAGCAAAGAAAGTGCTATTACAAGAACTTTAAGCAGCACTTCTTCCAAGAAAGAAATCATGTCTAAGGCTATGGACAATAAGAAGGATCACCCTAGTCGAGTTAGGGCATGGGTTGCAGTGTTGTTCCTTCTAAATTCTTTGGTAAAGGATGTATACCTAATATTCAAGATGATGAGAAGGCCTACAATGATCTCACTACAAAAATAAATTCTGATATATTTAGATAGTTGCATGAGGGAGGTTTGATGATTGTTACTCCATCTCCTGCTCATAATTGTGGCAGCGCCCCTGTACCTCCATCACGTGCAAGCTACAATTTCCTTACTGAAGAAGAAAATGAAGGTCATCCGGCCCTACTCGAAAAGGAAATTCCTACCCAGGAGGAATATACATAGACAAAACTAGAAATTTAATTTTCCTTCTATAATAATTCTATATCTCAACCTCTTTATTATATATTTTGTAGGTGGGTCAATGCCTGTTGGCCTTGGATTCTCATCAAAATATCGTGGCAGTTGGTTCATGCTATGAGCATGAATCAAACATTCTGCATGGAATTAGTATGCCACCACATATTAAGCAGGTGTCCATTAACATGGCTTTGAATGCTAATGCCTGCTTACCATTCCCATTAGAAATGGAAAATATTATAACCATTGGGCAGGCAGTTGCATACCACGTTGCTTGGCTAGAGGCACTAGTCAGTCTCATAGAGTCCATGGTATGTATCTTATCATACTACCTTCCTCATCAATATTTTTTAGCTAAAGACCTCACTTAATTGTTTAATAACTATATACGGTTAATCAACAACAAAATGTGGCACCAAGATTGGCCACCATGCTAGTGTCACCTATGGCTACTACACCAATGGAACAAGTACTTGAATATATCTTTGGTTTTTTTTTCATCATAAATTAAGCCCTCCTCATAGATTAATATTATTTAGCTAAAAATGTTTACATCTTTTACAGCAGCCGTCCTTGGAGCATGTGGAAATCCTACCTAACATGCCTAGATCCCTAAGGTTAATCTATGGTCTCATCAATGATGATATGGCAATCAATCCTGTATGAATCAAGTAGGGAGTGCTTGCTAAGGACGTTGTTGAAGTGTCATTTATTGCAGAAGACATATTACAAGTTTGCCTATGGGATCAACTCGAGCACCCTCACATTGTCTCCTACATGGGGTATATGCACATACTTGCTTATAAATCTTTTGGTATTTAATTACATGTTATATTTTAATGGCATATGTAATAATTATTTATTTTACGCAGCTTCTTGGATGATGTGACTAGCCTTGTTGAGGGTGAGGGTACACTTTACCAATTCCTTGACCCTAGTGTCATTTCTGGAGAGGCAGAGCAATGGCCGATTAAGAGGCATATTCAAGATATTTTACTAGGCTTCCTTTATTGCTCTCAGGGATAGGGATTAATGATTCCCTATAATAGTCGGTAAGTTTTAATTTTCTTCTTTTTTGCTAAATTATTCTTTACTTAGGGATTGTCAACTTTCATTATAATCCATATGACTGCCTATGTAGGTCTCATTGGATGCTGCTCGCTTTGGATGTGCATGGTGGCTACACTTTCTTTTTTATTCTTGTGGAGCACACATCTATCTCACCCTCACAGATATTACAAATAAGTAAGCATTTATTTTCTTTCATGTGTTATGTGTAGATAAGTAATTTGTTATTTATCTATAATGCATTTGAAATTTAAATTTGTAGGGCTTTGATTGAATTGGCTACCATGATCGAGATTGCACAACCATCAAACCTCCATTATTACAAATGATATTTATGAGTTCATTTTTGTTGTCCATGTCGCATAGTACCCTAAGCAATAGTCTGATTGGGAGTGTGGGTATTATGTCCTGAGATACATGAGGACCCTCATTTGGATAGTACTCTTGTCTCCCATTTAAGAAAGGTAGAACAATTTTTATTTTGCATAATCTGATATTTTTTTTATAGTTTTAGCTTAATTAAATATATTGTATTTCAAGCTGCTATGCTTTTTGAGTGGGCAAACAAAAAGAGTTACTCTAGAGTAAATCTCAATCAAATACGAACTGAAAGGGCTAAGTATGTAATGAATTTCAATTAGATCACTTGGAGTAACTACATGAATCTAAAATACATAATAGGGTATTTTTTTCATTGACTTATGTGTGTTCCTTTAGATTTTATTATTTTTTTGAAATATATATATATATATATTTGTATTTTAAGCAATGAATGAGTAGAAATTTGGAGTGTGACAATAAATAAATATGGATGAAGTTAATTTAGAGCTTGAACATGAAGTGAATATGTGGAAATTGAATTATATAACTTTTATGAGATGAAGAATGAGAGGGTTACTTAAAGTGTGAAAGTAAATGTTAATGTGTATGGATTTACAAATGAAGTGAATGTGGATGTTATAGACAATGCATATGTTGTATTTTCTTATATAAATAATTTTTAAGATAGATGTGGATGGATAATGATGTGTATGGATGTTTTGTAGCCATTATGGATGTATTAGGTGTTATATTTTAAGAACGATTCTGGGTATCAAGAAAGAAGTGGATGTATGTTTTATTGGATGTTTATTTTTTCATGTTTATGAAGATTGTTTGTATTAG
This sequence comes from Warburgia ugandensis, assembly GCA_035236585.1. Taxonomy (NCBI): domain Eukaryota; kingdom Viridiplantae; phylum Streptophyta; class Magnoliopsida; order Canellales; family Canellaceae; genus Warburgia; species Warburgia ugandensis. The sequence goes on along the minus strand of CP141127.1, from coordinate 43,393,604 downwards.
GTGTATAGAATATTTTTTATTCAATGTATACATGGGTGGTAGTGTATCAAGAAAGTTGTCAATGCATTGTAATGAATGGTTGTTTCAAATGTGTATAGAGATTGAAGTATTAGGTGTAAATGATGTTTGGTTTTTCATGTTTATAAAGATTGTTTGAAGTATTAGGTGCATAGAATATTTGTTATTCAATATATACACTGGTGCTAATGTAACAATAAATTATGATGTGGATGCATTGTGGTGGTTGTTGGTTTTTTATGTTAGTGGAGATTGAAGTATTAGGTATACATGATGTTTGTTATACAATTAATGTATACAGGTGGTATTGTATCAAGAAGTGGATGAATGTGATGTTTGTTATTCAATTGTATATAGGTGGTGAAGCTGGAAAATAAAATTGAAAAAAAATACTTTTAAGTTGTTTTTCACTATGACTTCAAAAATATAAAATTTTTGAAGTCCTTTAGGAAAAAATGACTTTAAAAGACAAGAATTTTTTAAGTTGTTGAAAGAAAAAAAAACTTTAAAAGTCGATCAAACGTGAGCTTTTGAAGTAGCTTATCTATAAAACGATTTTAAAAGTTACCACTTTTGAAGTTGTTTAGTGTACGCGACTTTAAAAGATAATAAAAAAGGTTGAATTTTTTAAGTTGCTTATAAGAAAACAACTTCTAAAGTCGCCAACTTTAGAAGTCATTTTTATGTAAGTGACTTCAAAAGTTCATCAAGATGTGGTTCTTTCAAAGTTGCTTATATGAAAATGACTTTCAAAGTCACCAACTTTAGAAGTCGTCTTTTTGTAAGGGACTTCAAAAGTTCATTAGGATGTAGTTCTTTTGAAGTCTCTTATATGAAAATGACTTCTAAAGTCACCATCTTTAGAAGTCATTTTTTTGTAAGTGACCTCAAAAGTTCATCAAGATGTGGTTCTTTTGATGTTGCTTATATGAAAATGACTTCTAAAGTCTCCAACTTTAGAAGTCATTTTTTTTTTACGTGACTCTAAAAGTCAATCAAATTGTGGTGATTTTGAAGTCGCTTATATGTAAATGACTTCTAAAGGTAGTGAATTTAGAAGTCATTTTCATATAAGTAAAAACTTTTGAAGTCACTTACAAAAATAATAACTTTAAAAGTTTGTGACCTTTAAAGTTGTTTATGTAAACGACTTTAAAAGTTGACCACTTTCCAAGTCAGCTCGGTAGAAGTCCCTTATTAAGCGACTTCTATTATCACTTTCAACTAACTTTAAAAGTCCCCTATGTAGTAGTGAAAATAGAGTAATTAATTATTTTCTATTACCTTGACATTCTTCCAAGTTAGTTTTGATAGTTGTATAGTCTAAGTTAGATTAGCCCATTCGTACCATACATTACAAATTTAAATTTCAAATGCATTATAGATGAATAACAAACTATTTATTTACTCATAATACATGAAAAGAATAAAAGCTTATTTATTTATAATTACTACAAGGGCGGGATGGATGTGCACTCCACTATAATAAAAAAAGAAAGCTAACCCACTTTGCTCATGCAAATCGAGTAACATCTAATGAGCCCTACATAGATAATCATATGAATTGTAATTAAAGTTGACAATCCTTAAGGATAGAACAAGTTGGCAAGAACATAAGAAAATTAAAACTTGCCCACTATTGTAGGGAATCATTAAGCCCTATCCCTGAGAGTAGTAGAAGAAGCATGATAAAATATCCTAAACATGCCTCTATATTGGCCATGGCTCTACCACTCCAGAAATGATGTTAAGGTCAAGCAATTGGTAAAGTGTACCCTTACCCTTAAAAAGGCTAGTTGCATCATTCAAGAAGCTGCATAAAGGAAATAGTTATTACCTATACCATGAAAATACAACATGTAATGTCAAATGTTTTATAAGCAAGTATGTGCACATACCCCATGTAGGAGACAATGTGAGGGTGCTCAAGTTGATCCCATAGGCAAACTCGAAGTAGGTCCTTTGTCATAAGTGACACTTCAACAACATCCTTGTCAAGCACTCCCTCCTTGATTCATATGGGGTTGATGGCCATATCATCATTGATGCGACATAGATTAACCTTAGGGATTGAGATGTGTTAGGTGAGATTTACACATGCTCCTTAAACAACTGCTATAAAAGATGTAAAAAAAATTTTTTTATCTAAATAATATTAATCAATCAATAGGACCTAATTTATGATAGAAAAAAAACAAAGAAATATACAAGTACTTGTTCCATTGGTGCTACAGAAATAGGTGACAGTGCAAAGGCAGCCGACCTTAATGTCGCATGTTGTTGATGATTAACCATATAAAGTTAATAAACAATTAAATTGAGGTCTCTAGCTAAAAAGTATTGATGAGGAAGGTAGTATAATAAGATAAATATCATAGACTCTATGGAATGACTAGTGCCTTCAGCCAAGCGACGTGATATGCAACTACTTACCCAACATTTATCATATTTTTCATTTCTAAATAGAATGGTAGGTAGACATTAGCATTCAAAGCCATGGTAATGGACACTCGCTTAGTATGTGGTGGCATACTAATTCCATGCAAAACTGTTGATTCATGCTCATACCATGAACCAACTGCCACGATGTTTTAATGGGAATCCAAGGCCAACAAGCATTGACCCAATTGTAAATTAGATATACAATAAAGATGTTGAGATAGAGAATTATTACAAAAGGATAATGAAATTTTCTGGCAGTACTACACAGGGGGGCTTTTAAAGTCGGTTAAAAGTGATAATAGAAGTCGCTTAAGAAGCAACTTCTACTTAGCCAACATGGAAAGTCATCAACTTTTAAAGTCATTTACATAAACAACTTAAAGGTCACAAAATTTTAAAGTCACTTTTTTGTAAGCAAGACACTTTTGAAGCCGCTTGTATAAAAATGACTTCTAATGTCAACAACTTTAGAAGTCATTTTTTGTAAGCAACTTCAAAAACAACCAAATTTTGATTGACTTTTGAAGTTGCTTACAGAAAAAAAACTTCTAAAGTTGATGACTTTATAAGTCATTTTCTTATAAACAACTTAAAAGAACCTCATTTGGATGAACTTTTGAAGTCGCTTATATAAAAATGATTTCAAAAGTTGGTGACTCTAGAGGTTGTTTTCATATAAGCGACTTCAAAAGTTCAACATTTTTATTATCTTTTAAAGTTGTTTCTTTATAAGAGATTTCAAATTTTAACATTTTAATGGACTTTTAAAGTCATTTTTTACTAAATGACTTCAAAATATCTTGCTTTTATAGTCATTTTTCCATAAATGATTTTAAAAATTCCCAAGTTTTGAAGTCGTTTAGTGAAAAATAACTTTAAAAGTTACTTTTCAAATTTATTTTCACACTCCACCACCTGTATACAATTGAATAACAAGCATCCCACATACACTTGGTCCTCAAACAAAGTTTATAAAAATTAAAAATCTATTAATATACAATATTTATCCACTTCTTAATACAATATCACATGTATACATTAAAATACTTCAATCTCCACAAACATGAAAGCCAACAACCACTACAATGCATCCACATATTAATTTATTAATACATTACCAACTATATATACATTGAATAACCAACATTCTTTGCACCTAATTCTTCAAACAATCTTTATAAACATGAAAAATCAAACATCATATACACCTAATAGTTCAATCTTCATACACATTCCAAACCACCATCCACTACAATGCATCAACATCTTTCTTGATATACTACTACTTGTGTATAAATTAAATAACAAACATTCTATACACCTGATACAAACAATCTTTATAAACATGAAAAACCAAACATCTAATACAACATGCATCTACTTCTTTCTTGATACCTTGAATCATTCTTAAAATATAACACCTAACACATCTATAATGGCTACAAAACATCCATACACATCATTATCCATCCACATCTATCTTAAAAATAATTTATATAAGAAACTTCAACATATGCATTGTTTATAACATACACATTCACTTCATTTGTAAATCCATGCACATTCACATTTACTTTCACACTCTAACTAACCCTCTCATTCTTCATCTCATAAAAGTTATATAATTCAACTGTCACATATTCACTTCATGTTCAAACTCCAAATTCACTTCATCCATACTCATTTATTCCTGCACTCCAAATTTTCACTCATTCATTGCTTAAAATACAATTATATTTATATTTCAAAGAAAATAATAACATCTAAAGGAACACACACAAGTCAATGAAAAAAATACTTTATTATGTTTTTCAAGTTCATGTAGTTACTCCAAGAAATCTAATTGAAACTCATTGCATGCTCAACCCATTCAGTTTGTATTTTATTGAGTTTACTCTAGAGTAACTCTTCTTGTTTGCCCACTCAGAAAGCACAACAGCCTAAAATACAAATATTTAATTAAGATATAAATATTTAGCTAGATCCATAAAAATTGTAGAAAAATATAATATTAAAAATAAAAAGTGTTTCACCTTTTTTATATGTGAGAGAGGAGTACTATCAAATACGAGGGTCCTCATGTACCTTAGGACATAATACCCACACTCCCAAATAGGCTGTTGTTTAGGGCATTGTGGAACAAGGACAACAAAAAAGAACTCATAAATGTCATTTGTAATAATGTAGGTTTAATTAGTGATAACTTAGAGGAATTAACTATTTCATATGCCTTGACATTCTTCTATGTGAGTTTTGGTGGTTGTACAGTCTCGATAATAGTAGCCCATTCACACCAAACCCTACAAATTTAAATTTCAAATGCATTATAGATGAATAACAAATTACTTATCTACACATAACACATGAAAAAAAAAATCTTACTTATTTATAATACTTGCGAGGGTGGGATGGATGTGCGCTCCACAAGAATCAAAAGAGAAAGCATGGCTACTGTGCACATCCAAAATGAGCAGCATCCAATGAGACCTACATAGACAGTCATATGGATTATAATGGAAGTTGAAAATCACTAAATAAAAAATAATTTGGCATAAAAATAAGAAAATTAACATTTACCCACCATTGTAGGGAATCATTAACCCCTTTCCCTGAGAGCAGCGAAAGAAGCTTGATAAAATTTCCTGAATATGCCTTTCGATTGACCATTGCTTTGCCACTCCAGAAATGATGCTAGGTTTAAGGAATTGGTAAAGTGTACCTTCACCTTCAAAAAGGCTAGTAGAATCATTCAAAAGGATGCATAAAAGAAAAAATTATTACATATACCAATTATATAACATGTAATTGAATACCAATTGATTTGTAAGTAAGTACGTGCATATTCCCCATGTAGGGGACAATGTGAGGGTGCTCATGTTGATCCCATAAGAAAACTTGTAATAGGTCCTCTGCCACAAGTGTCACTTCAAAAACATCCTCAGCAAGCACTCCCTGCCTGATTTGTAGAGGATTGATTGCCATATTGTCATTAATGAGGCCATAGTTTAACCTTAGGGATCGAGGTGCGTTAAGTGGGACTTCCACATGCTCCTGGGTCAGCTACTATAAAAGACGTAAAAAAATTTAACTAAATAATTAATCTATGAAGAGGCCCTAATTTATGATGAAAGTAAAAACAAAGATATATACAAGTACCTATTCCATTGGTGTAGTAGCCATAGGTGACACTAGAATGGCAACCGATCTCAGTGTCGTATTTTGTTACTGATTAACCGTATGTAGTTATTAAACAATTAAATGAGGTCATTAGTAAAAAAATATTAATGAGGAAGGTAGTATGATAATATACATATCGTGGACTCTATGGGAATGACTAGTGCCTTTGGCCAAGTGGCATAATATGCTACTGCTTGCCCAATGGTTATAATATTTTTCATTTCTAATGGGAATAGTAGGTAAGCATTATCATTCAAAGCCATGGTAATGGACACCCACTTCGTATGTGGTGGCATACTAATTCCATGCAAAACATTTGATTCATGATCATAGCATAAACCAATTATCATGATATTTTGACAGAAATCCAAGGTCATCAGGCATTGACCCACTTGCAAATCAAATATGTGATGCAGAGGTTGATATATAGAATTATTACAAAGGGATATTGAAAATTTGTAGTTTTGTCTATGTATATACCTCCTGTGTAGGAATTTCTTTTTTGAGGGGAGGCAAATGTCCTTCATTATCTTCTTTAGTTGGGGAATTGCAGCTCACATGTGATGGAGGTACAATGGGGCTGTAAGTATTATGAGCTAGGGTTGGAGTAACATCACCATTTATCATTGTAGGCCTCCTCATCATCTTGAACTTTAGGTATATGTCCTCTGCCAAAGAATTTAGAAGGAACAACACCGTGACCCAGGCCCCTAACTTGACTAGGGTGGTCCTTCTTATTGCCCAAAGCCCTATACAGGATGTCATCCTTAGCAGCAATACTACTTAAAGTTCTTATAGTAGGGCTTTCTTGGGTAAGAATTTCTAGTAAAATTTAATTAGAAAGACATGTTCATTTGATCTAATTAATTGTAAAAAATTTATAGACAAGTGGAACCACTTACTATGGGCAAAGTAATTTGAGCAGTTGTTTCATCTGCAAACTTGTTCCCAGTATAGCCCACCAAATGCCTCATCTTTCATTGGTAATAGTATTAGCAATCACCATTACAACAAAAATCCTTTAGATGCATGACTGTGGTGAGTCAGTACATTCCTTTAGAGACTACCCCAGAGGATAGTGAGTCAGACAGATTGACATTGGGATCAGGACAGAGATGGGCCACATTAGCAGTGATGAGTTTTTGCTATTATTTTGAGGCAAGCATGGGCTTTAAACTAGATGGTGGAGAGTTATTGGAGGCTAATGAGTACTTTTAAGAGTTACCTATGAACATACTAAGAGAGAGATGATGAATGATGGACCCATCCTAATTGATATGGTGGATTATGATGTCATCTTTGGGATGGATTGGCTGATCCTACCTAGAAGGCAGTGTGGTATTTTTCACAGAGTGCCAAGTTTTATTCTAGTTTTTGTGACAATGGAGGGCCATTAGTAGCCATAGATTGAGCACAAAGATGATGTGCAAGAATTTGTAGTCTTGCCTAAAGGAGTTTTCATGATATTTCCACTAGAGAATGATTTTGAAGTGGATTTGGCATCAGGTATAGTATTATTTACCCAGAATGCCATATGGGATGGCCCAACTGAGATGGAAAAGCTCCAGCTATACGATCATTTAATAAGGATTATAACAGGCCTAGTGGCTCTTCATAAAGTGCATTTGTCTTCTTCGTGAGAAGAAAGATAGATTGTCCTTGGTTTCATAGTACCGTAGTAGAGAACTGATATTCTTAATTGTATATTGATGATTTATCTGACCAACTCAGAATGGTGCATGGTATTTGTTGAGATTGATTTGAGATGTGGTTATAACCAACCTAGGATTCTAAGTATGACGTCTTTAAGATGATTTTTTAGAACTTGTTATGATTGTTACGATTTCTGGATAGTATCATTTGGTGGAACCAATACACTAACAGAATGTATGGATATGATGGGTTGAACTTTCAAATGTTATTTGATGAACCATGATTGTATTAATAGATAGTATTGTCATATACTTCATGAATAGAGAGCAGAGAGGGACACCAAGAATTATTGTGCATAAATTTAGAAAGTCTATTGACTCATCGTTTGTTGCAAACATCTATAGCATTGAGTTATGGTTAGAGAAAGTGAATTCCCTTTACCACAATACCTTGAATGATAAAGAGGTAATTTATTGACACTATGATGGGCTAACATTAGCCAAACTGGTGATTGAGGTTCATAGTTCCTTAATCTTATGAACTGCTAGCACCAAGTAATTGAGTTTTACCAAGATATCAGTGATGTGTAATATTATGTGAGGTTATTCTCTTATAAGCAATTACAATTCAATTTACAATCTATACTTATGAGTAGCCGATGAGGGTGGGTGCGTGAGGCATTAGTAGGCTTCTACGCAATGAGCTTCTAGGTGGTAGGCTTCTAGGTGCTTATAATATGATCGTGTTGCGGATTGATTTTCATTATCAAAAAGTCCTTGTTGGTGAGTTGGTATGCTCTAGTTTTGACTACATATGATTGCCTGTTGGTGAGCTGTATGCTTTGGTTTTGATTTGGTAAGTGATTGACTATGGTTGAGTTGATATGCTCTATAATAGATTTGGCATAGATTTGCCTTTTGATGAGCTGAGATGCTTGGATTTTATTGATGTAGTGATTGTACCGATACTAAGTTGAATATAAATAACTAACTTCTAGATGAGAGTTTGGTTGATGTTAATCGCACTATATTTGGTTATGACATGTTGTAATTGAATTCTGAGTTGTTTAATCTGAAATGGTTTTCCATTTATCGATTAATATGTGATATGCTGTATCGAGAGATGGTATGTTGTGAAATTGTTTGTTTATTGATGCTAATGCTAGTATTGTTGACACGATTAGTTATCTTATGATATGGGAATATTTTTAGAAGTGTCTAAAGAATAACATGGAAAGAATTTTGAGGACAAAATTCATATAAGGAGGTAAGAATGTAATATCCTAAAAATTTTAAATGTCATTTGAGTGAATCTTAGAAAATAGTATATTGGGAAGAAAAGATCATATAAGTAAAAGGATGGTTAGACATCTAATTTAGCATTTAGACCTCCATAATTGGATAGTACTAAAAAAGATGATACTAACTTGTGATGACCTTGATTTTTATATGATGCAAATTTGATAAAAAGGCGAGATCTCTTGTTTTATAAATATGAAATGCATGAAATGTCTTTTTCTTTTGGAAAACAATCCTTCGTAAAAACCTCGAGTGTCAAAATACATTTTTCAATTTATCTAGCCATGGCATAATTTTAAATCAACATTATTCCCAAGAAAGTGTTAGTCATAGCCTCAGCTATAGAGAGTAACTACAATCAAGCAACAATGAAAGATAAGGTAGGGGTTTACTTACTTGCACTTAGTCTAGGTGTCTTTTATCACAAGCGTTCCTTGCCCTTAAGTGTTTACTTTGTGTCTGAAAAATGTTGAGGATTGGGTGAGTATATACTATACTCAGTAGGAGTCTATCACTACTAGTTTTATAATGCAAGCGATGTTTAAAATCATATGGTTCTTTCAAAACATGTGCATGTCTGAATACTCAAGTTCATTATCGAGATTAAAAACCATCATCGAATTGGAATATTGACGACTTAAGGAAATCACATAATCCAAGTCGAAAGTATCATATATATATCATAACATAATGATATGCATAAGATGCTTCATTGAATCCAAGTCGGGTCCCTCACAACTGCCTGGCCCTCACAACTACCTACCCAGCATCTTTTGGGCACTCCAGCGTCTTTCGGTAACCGTCAAGGACATGCAGTCTTTCAAAAACTCAATGCTTCACAAATCATACAATGTATGCAATTGTTTGCAAAACATATCTATGCATAATGTATATGCAATTATTTATAAAACATATATATGCATAAAGCATTTATCATATGCTGAATTAAGTCATGCTAAACAAGTCATATACTTAAAACATGTATTATTAAAACAATCATGGCTCTTTTAAAAAGTCTAGTAGCGATAGAGCACCTACCTGGCTAGGTCACGCTAACCCCTTTGTCCTCGTATGCTCCTGAACATGGTTTGAGCAATCAAGGTTAGTTTGGCCTATCTTTTATAGGTTTTAGAGTGGTTAGTCTTATTACTTAGGCATTAAGGGTTCATCCCCATGCCTATGGGTGTCCAAAGGTCCTAATTGGGCCTTGGTATCATCAGTTTTCCAAAGGTCTAGCGGCCACGTGCCACCACCCTATTCTAAGGGTCATGTCTATCTTTAATTGGGCCTTGATCAAGGATTTTATAGTTTGGGTGTGTCTGTGTCGTTGACACGAACACAACGCCTTTCGCGGCGCCTCAATCGGAGCTCTAGATCTCAAGTTATAAGCTTTTTAGTATCACATGTACATAAGGGCCTTTAAGAGGTGGAAATCCCAGAATGCTAGCGCGCTGCGTGTTAGCAGCGTGCACCCTAGCGGGCGCATCCATGGACGCGCCCGCTGGTTTCTCTCGAACGCGGTCAACGTGTTCTGTGTGGTGGGTAGCGTTTCGCTCGTTGGGGGACCAGGGCGTCCTTGGGATGCCCTGGTTCGACCCTGTCGAACTAGTGCGGCCTAGGGATCGTCCCTGGGTCCTTTGTGACTCTCTAGGGCTCTATTTTGCATGATTTTTTATGCAAAAACTTAGGGAAACTGAGCCTAGCAAAAACATAAGGAAACTGAGCCTAGGACTAATGTGAAGATGGGTTTTGAGGGATCTTGGGCATACCTGGCTCGTTGTTGGGTTTTTCTCCACTTTTTTCCTCTTGGTTGCTTCTCCAAAATGGGTTTTTCCCAAGCTTTTGGGCTTCCATTAGAGGCACCCAAGAGCTTTATTTATAGAGCTATAAGATGGTTCTGAAGGGGGCTCTCAACACCCTTGAATGATGGTGGAGAAATCTCTAGAATGGTGATGATTTCTCCTCCAATCACTGCCGTTCTAGAACCCCCTAGGAGGTTGAAGATGAGGGGTGCTCGTATCAAAACGGGCCCTTGTGCTTTGCAAGCTAAATCCGTTTTTTAGTAAAAATTACATTTTTGCCCCTGAACTTCAAAGTGCCATAACTTGCTCATTTTAACTCCGTTTTGGGTGATTTTGGTCTTGTTGGATTCCTTTTTCCGAGATGCACCTAATGGTACCATTTTTAGGACCAAATTTCTGGGTTCAGTCAAGTTGAATAGTGAAATGACCAAAATACCCTTATCTTGAAAACCTGAACTTTTCATTGCTAACTTGGGATTTTAATTTTACAAAATTGGAGTCATTATATAACTACACAAATTTTGTTGAAATTAGAGTTCGAATGGGGGAGATATGATTATTTGAATATGAGTGGCAATTTTGTAAAAATGATAAAATGCCTTAAATGAAGGGGGTTAGATTTGATATTAGCACCCCCTCACTTAAGGGAACTTGGCACAATGTTGGGTTTGTTTTTCCCACACTTGAAAAACTTGAAAAAGGTGGAAGAAGCCTAACGAAGAGGGAAAAGCCTGACAGGAAAGAAAGAGGAGGAGAGGAGAAGGGAGAAGGAGAAGAAGGAGAGGAGAAGAGGGAGAGAGTGCCAGGTTACTGAAGAAGGCTGGTACGCTGGTTAAAGAAGAGGAAATAGTGAGGGTTTGCTGGAGATTTTAGGCTGTCTCCAGAGAAGATGACTCTCAGATCGATGATCCGAGCTGGTCATTCTATTCAGCTGAGAGAGGCAACCAAAAGCCCTAAGTTCAAGGGGAAATTCGAGACAAGTTGAACGCTGGATTGCAAGAGAGATCATCACATGCCTAGGTGGGAGGGTTTTTCCAGCAGTTCAGAGCTGATCTAGCTCATTCCAAAGACGAAAATGCATTTGGAGGGTAAGATCTACAAAACTCAACTTTTGATTTGATGAATTTTGTTAAATCCATGCATTTTTATGCTGAATCTAGATTTAAGGGATCTAACCATCCATTTCTTAATCCAAACTTAGGATTAGGTAAGTAAGTACTTGATAAAGCCTGAAATCGACCGAGATCATCAATCTAAGCTAAAAAAATTAAGTGAACAATCTCAGTCATCTGATCGGGTACTTTTAACATAGTAACTTTTCAATGTCTGATCAATGATCACACACTGCGGATGAGTTCTAGAGCACTAAAACTGCTAGGATACGACACAAATTGAAGAATCTAGATTAAAATTGATAGGAAAAATCTAAACTATCTGATCAAACAGTAGAGTAATAAGGACCTGGCACTTCTAAATGGTGATCAGACGCCACCATGGTGTACCCTAACCTTTAATGAGTTAAGATACATGAAAAAATTCAAGATAAGGCCACTGGACAATGAAAACAACTTATAATTATTTAAGATGAATGGGGGATAGCCAATCTAGGGCCAATGGTGTGGATTGGAAATCTAGTAACTGGTTGTCATTCAATTAAGTATCAACCAATAGCTAATGAAATGCCTTCAGCATAGAAATAAGCACTATCACTTCACCTTGTGATGACTAGTGCCAGGGATTAACATAAAGGGAGCTTTTATACTAGAAAAGCTAAGAGAAATCCTAGAATTATATATCTGAATGTGTTTTTGTATTTTAAACAGGTGTGATTGATTGGGAATGCATATGTGAACTAAATAGTGTATTTGCGTCAGTGAACTAGAAGAGCACCATTTGAGGTAGGTGGAATTAAGATTGCTATGATTTTAGCTATATATGCATGTGTATATGAATTTCAATCATTAAAATGAGTCTTGTCAGTTTATATGAAAGATAAGATGAATGTGCATACTGAAATTGAATCATGATTAAACTATTTATGCATAAGCTATGAATTATTGTGAACTATGTGAGAAAATATAAAACTGATACCAGGAAATTGTGAAATGGCTCATATGAGTGAAAGGGGTTGTTATGATGTGGGCGGACCATGGAGTCATTATGATGTGGGTGGGCCTTGGGGCTGAACAAGTTACTAGTTCCTAGCTGGACAAGCTATTGGTCCTTGAGAATTTAGCTCCATTGTTTGCTGTTTGATGATGATGATGTGGGTAGGCCATGGAGTCATTATGATGTGGGTGAGCCTTTGGGCTAGATAAGCTACTAGTTCCCAGCTAGACAAGCTACTGATCCCTGAGAGTTTAGCCCTATTGTTTGGGGAATTTGACATGTTTTGAGGCGTCATTATGAGGTGGGTGGGCCTTCTGGTTGGACAAGCTACCTGTCTCTCAGGAGCAAATTCTTGAGGTGTGTCTTTGGGTTTAACCCATTGGCTGACTCACTGCACCAAAGAGGATAATATTGTTTGCTACGTACTTGATACACACAATAATGCATTGGTATTTGGTAATGTGAAATGGCTCGTAGGAGCAAAGACTGATATCAGGAAATGAAAATGATTTGTGAGTTTGACATGTGACTGCATACCTTGCATTTCAAAGAATGAGTTTTGTACTGATGCATTGGTATTTCTTCCATTTTGGCATGGATTCATGATTTTGATGAATGTTGAATGATTCAAGTTAAATGATAATTGAATTGTGTTTGCATGATTCAGCATGGACAAATTGATTTATATAGAATTATCATGATTTTGTTTATATAAAATTTTGTCTTATTCCACCTACACAAGCAATTGCTTAATGAGGCATTGCTTTGGTTTGCAATGCCTTAGATACAGAGAATAGTACCAGGTTTGACATGTTGATAATATCTCAGAACAGAGGACTCCCAAGGAATAAGAGCTGCTTATTGACAGGAGTGCACCAACGGAAGGTTTGGAAAAGGTCAAGTAAGAATTGGATTTTAAATTGAAGTTATGGTATCCAATGAGAAAGAGACTACATTGTATGTAATTATGGGAATTTGGAAGACTTATGTGACTAGGTTGTGATGTGGAGGTTCTGGGTATGTTTTGTTTTGAGTAATTTGTTTAATTCTATTAGATGTATGGAAAGGAGACAAAGTCTCCAATTATATTTTAAAATTGTCAATGAATGTATATCAAGTACTTTCCAATGACATGCGTTAAATGTCATATGTCCGAAAAATGGAGGAAACTCTACTAGATTTTCGGTAGAAATGAGCACTCATTTCATCGAGAATCCTTACTTTTGAGAAAGAAAAATGATACTCAAGGTTTTTCAAAGTGAATTTAAAAGAAAAAATTCTTCTGCTATTGTTTACTCTTTCAAAATGATTTTATTAGAGATTGAGCTCGCTAAGTTAGTGTCTTTTGTATTTAAAAAGTGTTATGAAAACCCAAGCCGTCTCAAGACCGATGTCCTTAATATTAAGGAAAGTATATAAAGGATGCATGAAAAGTATTTCCCTGCTTAGTATAGATATTCATAAAGGGGCTACAAATCTGATAAACCTTTCACTAGTCTTTAACTCCACTACTTCGAGTTCACATCTCTTAGTGGGTGTAGGTATTCACAAGTAGTGATAAGCTTAACTTATGTTAGATGTTCATCAAATAAAGTTTATGATTCATGTAAGTTTCTCTTGGTTATTTGCATGCTTGTAGTTCATTAAAATTTTGGTTATATGATCACGTTTCATGTCTTGAATCACATGCACCATGTCATTTCATTCCTTGCTTGATTTAAGTTTCATGAGTATCTTACTCGTGGAATTTTACCTTTCATGAGTCATACATAATTTTGAGAAGTCCACAAACTTTATTTACTCGATTTCTTAAGAACCACTTTATCTTTTTAGATAGTTTACTTAGCATTTTGGTTATATCCCATGTTAACAAACTTTTATTCCAGACAAATCAGCCATTTTCTTACTCATGATAGTTTGTCTTTAAGCGGTTTATTGTTCCCTTGTTTCATGATAGTTTAACATTACTTGTTTAGTTATTTGCATCATATTTTAACTGTAGAACATTTCTTTGTTTAGTTTTAGAATGTTGTATTTTTAGAAAGTTTTAGGATTAAGAAAGTGTTAGTTTAGGAAAGTTTCATTTTAGCAAAGTTTCCTTAATTAAAGCTTCCTAGAATCATTCATTTTAGTTTCGAATTATTTTTTTAATTTAATTCATGTTAGTTAGGAAAGTTTCTATTTCCATTGGAAATATTTATTTTTAGAAAGTTTCTTTTAGCTCATGTGTCTAATTTTATGCATGTTTCTCATTCCATGTTGTTTGAATTCCATGTTTATCGAAGCAATATTTCTTTAACTAAGCTAAGCAACTTAAATAAGATCAAATCAACTGGAAATTTCTTATGATTCCTCATGGGGTTAGCCTCTCTCACATGCAATTATTACTTTGATTTGTGCACGTGCAAGTAATTTTAAAGGTACACCACCTAGCCTAAGAGAGATTGGTTTTGATTTAACTAAGAAAGTAAATAAAATGAAAATAGAAACATGTATTGGAGTTATAAGATGTTATTACCAGAGATGTTAAGAAATAAAAGAAAAAAGGAAGCAATCAAGCACCTGTAAGATCGCACTTGTTAGCTTTGATTCCTCTGAATAAATACCTCCAACGTTAGGGTTTGCACATGAATAACTTAATTTTGCAAAGAGCCATGAAAGTTTGAAATCAATCAATAAATAGCAGTAACCCACCGCTGCCCCCCCCCCCACCCCCTTCATCAGAACCTAGTTCCCCACCACCCTACCCACTACCATGCCGGAACCCAGGTCCCCTCTTCCCTTCCCTATTGGAACCCATCTCCACCCCCTAGCCCTCCCGAACCCAGCTCCCCTCCTCCCCTAGTTGGAACCCAACTCATCCCCCACCTAACCAAACCCGGCTCCACTCCTCTCCCCCCGTCCCGTCCCGCCTTGCCCGACCCCAGCTCCCCTCCCCCACCCAATGGAACCCATTCCCACCCCACCCCTGGCCCACCTGAACCTAGGTCCCCTCCTCCTCCCTGGCCCACCCCTCCTTGCCGGACCCAGCTCCCCTCCCCTTCCCCTGCCCCAACCCAGCTTCCCTCCTCCAACGTCCAGCCCCACCCGCCAACCAACACGATATATACCACCCCTCTTCTCCTCTCCTTCCTTGTTCCTCTTCTCCTTTTCTTTCTTCTCCCTCAATTTTTTTTTTGTGTAAGTCAGGCATGGAGGGAAGTCTATTTTGTGGTTTAAGTTAGGGTACATAAAGAAGTCATTTATATGTAAAATATCTTTAAAAGTGTATACTTATAAAGTTGTTTTTCTATAAACAACTTTAAAAGTATACAAATTTTTATAATTTTTTTACTCAAAATATATAAACACCTCTTATGTTAGTACTTCACAATATTTAATAAGCAAAAGACAATGAAACAGAATTTTTATGATAGTCGACATTGACTCATGGGTTAGGTTAGGTTAAGGGCTTAGGGTTAAGGTTCAGGGTACTTACATAAGTGTTTAGGGTTCAAGTGTTCAAGGAATAGGGTTTGGGGTTAGAGTTAAGGGCTTAGTGTTAAGGTTCATGGTTGATCTACACTTAATTAATTTTAAATGAATATATGTATTTGATTAATTTTATGTTAGTAGATCACAATATCTAACAATTAATACATTATGAATTGGATTTTTTATGATAATAGTAAATATTCATTCATGGGTTTAGGCATCAAGGTTTAGGGTACGTATGTAAGTGTTCAAGGTTTAAGGTTCAAGTGTTGTGGGAACAGTGTTTTAAGGTTAGGTTAAGGGCTTATGGCTAAGGTTCAGAGTAAGGGTTCACGGTACGTACCTAAGTGTTCAGTGGTCAGGGTTCAATTGTTCAGGGAATAGGCTTCGGGGTTAGAGTTAAGGGCTCAAGGTTAGTTTTCTTGACACCAAATCACATAATTCAAACATTTGTAAATTGTTATTTAGGAATCAAAGATGTTAAATAATTAATATGGTAAATTTAGGAGATCGATCTCTTTCGTTGCTAAATTTGTTATACATAAAGAAGTCATTTATATGATAAACAACTTTAAAAGAGTACACTTTTAAAGTCATTTGCTAATAAACGACTCTAAAAGTGTACAATTTTAAAGTTGTTTATCTATAAATGTGAAATTATATATATATATATATATATATTACAGCAAATAACATACATATTCTACATACCCCAAAATATATATTGTTTTCAAACCCAAGCACATTTCTCACCACTGTCACACACATAATCCTCATTCTCACCAAGTACTACTTCGATTTATGAGATTGTTTTGGTAATAGAATGGTAATTTATTTTAGTATCTCGTAGATCATCTTCATCATAAAAATCCCTCAGACAGGATGATAAAACAATTGACCATCTCTTATCACGTTCATCTTGTATGTAAAATCTTGATTTGGTTGAGATGCCAAAATAAATTGATCACTTTTATAGTTGATCTTATTGAGGCCAACTAATGTTAATCTAAGGGCATCAGGTTCTTATGTTGTTGTGTACCACCCAATTGCACTTAAACACAAACACAATTCTGAAAGTGTAATCCAAGGCCGAAATCCCTCTTATAACCCCGTAATAAATATCATCCACCACTATTGCCCTGTTATCCTTTGAACTTGAAAAGAATATAGCATTGGCAACTAAGCTAACTCCACTATTCTATTGCACTCTTAAGTTATCATGATCTTTCATGTAAAAGCAATAACCATTGCTAGCATATTCAAAATATTTTATTACTTTTGGTCATGGTCCCATCGCCATCTAGCCCAAGGTATCTGATATACCGTTGGCTGCTACTTCTCGCTGATATATACATACAGATATAGATATATACCTTCAAGCTTAAGTAAGATTAATATATACATACAGATATATATATAATGTAGTTTTTAAATTAATATTAAGTAAGAATTCTTTCATTTTACCTTCTTACACAAGCAATTATTGAAATTGTGACAATGCTCAAATTATAGCCACTATGGTTTCTTTGCGTAACTTGGACTCTTTGCTTTGAGTACATCCATGTGTTCACCATGTGCACATAGAAAAATTAATAGAGTAATCAAAGAAAATGTAATTAATCATTAACAATTAAATTTTACATAAGTGCATGCATGATCAACTTACTCAATGTATGGTTGGACTTCATCAACATTTTGCAACACATAAAGATGCGCCTAGTCTTGGTCTTTATAGTCAACGATCGATACACGACCACTGATTAGAGATTTGCCAACCTTGGGATCATGAAATGCAATTGATTGTTTCTTTCTTAGGATTCCAATGGCATCCATGCCTGTTAAGTACTCTATGCGAAATTCCTCCACTTCCTCAATAATGTAACATTCGATTATACACCCTTGTGGCCGATTGTGATTACATAAATGCCCTTTTAAAATTCTTATGTACCTCTCAAATGGATACATCCATCACAAGTAAACAGGCCCACAAAGTCTACCTCATCAATGAGGTGCACTATTAAGTGTACCATAATGTCAAAGGATGGTAGGAAGATTATCTCAAGCTCATATAAAGTTGTTGCTAGATGACCTTGAACTGCTTATAATTTTGAAACATCCACCACCTCCTTGCACAAAGCATTAAAAAAGTGGCAGAATTTTGCAATAGCTCCCCTAACTTTGCTTGGTAACATCGAACATATTGCTACTAGCAATAGTTGTTGCATCAATGCATGGTAATCTTGGGACTTCATCCCCAATACTTTTAGCTCTTCCATGGAAACAATGTTTTTAAAGTTTGAACAATAGCCATCTGGGACTTTGATCTAGATCAAGGTCTCCTCTTTATCGAGAGTATAATTTTCCTTAGGTAGGTATGTTCCTCGATTGCCCTTGTCCTCTAGGTGCAACCTCCTCTTCAAACCCATGTTCATAAGATCCATTCGAGCTGCAAGTCCATCCTTTGTTTTTCCTAGGATATACCAATCAAGCTTTCACACACATTCTTCTCAATGTGCATGACATCAAGCACATGGCATATATGTAGTGATTTTCAGTATGGCAAATGAAAGAATATTGATTTCTTCTTCCAACAACTTCTACAATTACTTTGACCTACATGTTTACTGATTTCTTCTTTCCCCACAAGGCATTAATGTTTTCAACTTACTCTAATATTTGTCATCCTGTCAACATCTTTGGAGGTGTCCTTTTCTCTACACACCTATTAAATTCTCCCTTCTTAAAACTATATGGGTGGTATCTACGCAACCATCTTCTATGCCCAAGGAATGCCATTTTCATACCATGTTTAAGTCATCTAGCACATGTTTGATCACTACAGATAGCACAAGCATTGTATCCTTTCACAGTACATCCAAACAAATTACCATACACGGGGAAGTTGCTTATTGTTCACAACAGTATAGCCTTTAGGGTGAATTACTCTTTCCTATATGCATCATATGCTTCAACTCCTACTTCCCATAATGTCGCAAGATCATTGATCAAGGGAGACAAGTATAGGTTAATGTCATTCCTTGGCTACTTTGGACCCCATATCAACATAGTTAGCATCATGAACTTCCTCTTCATGCAAAGAGATGATGGAAGGTTGTAGTAAACTAATATAATGGGCCAACAACTATACTTTCTACTCATAGAACCATGAGGATTAATCCCATTTGCAGATAATGTTAGTTGTAGGCTTTTAGGTTCTTCACCAAATTTAGGACACATGAAGTCTACGAGTTTCCATGCTAGGCTATCTGCGGATGGCATGAAAAGCTATCAGCTACTCTATCATTGGCATGCCACACTAATTTCTTCACTATTTTTGTTATACAAAACATTCTTTTGAACCTTAGAATAGGGGAGAAGTACTATAGAACCTTTGCAGGAATGCCTATAACTATCTCAGTTGAATTCTTCTTTAACTTCCATCATGGTTGTCCACAAGTTCGGCATGTAGTTTAATCCTTGTGCTCCTCCCTATATAAGATACAGTCATTGAGACACGCGTGTATCTTCTCATACTTTAACCGTATTGCAGCCATGGTTTTCTTTGCCTCCCATGTGGACCTGACCAATTTATTATCCTTTCATAGCATCTTTAAGACTTCTGTAAGACCTTTATCTAAAAGTCCAAATCTTGGTTTGAAATTGTAAAGTTCAACCACTGTGGATAGCTTGGTATAATCTTTATACTCAGGGTACAATAGCTCATCGACTATCTCTAATGTAGTATGAAATTGTTCAGGGTCATCTTGAAAGTCATCATATGGATCTCAAAACATCAATATAGCTGTACTACTATTTCCAACACTTCCTACGGTGTCTTGATCATATCTTCCCAGCCTTGTGAAGGGCCTAGGTGGTAGCTTTCATTGATTCCATTGAAGCACAAGTATTCTCTCAACACCACTACGGTTACTCTTTTCGAGTTTTCACATTTTGAGCATGGACAACACATGCGATTACCATCAACACCTGCCATAAGTACGAACTCTATGAAAATTTCTGTTTCCTCCTCATATTCTTTTAATGTTCTAGTCATAATCATCCAAGCATATTTTTCTATTATCACAACAAATTAAAGGAAATTTGCATGGAGACTTGTTAGAAATAAAAAGATTAGGTTAGGCATTTTACCAAACATTAGATATACAAGAATTAGAAGCATTTAAAATAACTATATTTCTTAGAAATTTTCAATTAACAATGAAAAAAAGCCAAATTATGATAGATGAATGAAATTAAATTTCAAAAGAAAATTTTCTAACCCACAATCATGTAAATATTCTTCAAATATATATGCATAATACATACCTTCCTAACAAAGAGATATTAACCAACACTCAAAAATCGATATTGACCCTGAATTTGTGAATGAAGTTACAATTCACAAGTAGGATTTGGTTCAAAGGAGGGGGAAAAAATCTGGTTTACATTTTGTGCACAGATAATAAACATAGAGTTAGAAGACAAGGCAGAAGTTGACAAAATAATTCTTAAAACAGACGTACAATTGAAGTCGTTTATAAAAAGATGACTTTAAAAGTGTGGACTTTGAAAGTTACTTTTTTGTAAATGCATTTAAAAGTATGGACTTTTAAAGTCATTTTTAGAAAATTCAATTTAATACTTTTTTCATTTTTGCATTAAATATATATATTTTTACTTCTTCTCATTACAACCTTACATAAATACACAATGAAACTGATTTTATAAACACAAAAATATATATATACATAAACAACAAGGCAACAAGGAAATCAAACTATTTTTTTATTAAATTCAATGTTACATATGTATCAAATGTTACATATTATTAGATATTATTGATACAAAATTGAAGAGCAAATTTACTCTTTTTCATCAAAATATGGCCTAGTATTTAGGTGATACCCATTCTATGGAGAGAGAGAAAGAGTGCGTTTCAATTTTTTCAATGAAAAGCTGATGGTATTACTGCCACTCTTCATCAAACCCTAATTTTGGGTGAGAAGCACAAATCGTAATGTTTTCCTTTTCTTCAATAGTGAGGCTTGGAGAGAGAAGCAGTTGTCATTTTCGTTGAATTCATATGATTTTTGTGAAATAAGGATGATTTAATAGACTTCTGAACCTCATAATCTATAGTGAGACAACCCACATGAGCTATAAAATGAAAACAAAGAGAGTTAGTGAGTAACAAGAAAAGAATTAGTGATTTAAAATAAGTTATAGTTTACTTACAGCTTTTCTCATGACATAATTAGTCAAAATATAAAAATGAAAATCAAGAACGGAAAAAAGAGACGCATAAGGACCGAAGAGGAAGCCATCATACTAGCCGTGAGAAGAAGAGGTCACAAGACAAATGTGATGTTGGCAGCTATTTATAAAAGAACGAGGACTTTAGAAGTCGTTTAGTAATAAACAACTTAAAAAATGATAAACTTTTAAAGTCACTTAACACAAAATGACTTTAAAAGTTACACGAGAATTGACTTTTAAAGTTGCTTTAGTAAAGTGACTTCAAAAGTGAGAGACTTTTAAAGTCATTTATAATTAAACTACTTTAGAAGTTATTGACTTTTGAAGTCGCTTTGTGTCAGACGACATTAAAAGCCCATTTGCGCATAATATTAATCAGCCCACGAAATTTCTTCTCATACTTTAAAGTTGCTTAGATGTCCTTCATGATCTTCTTTAGTTGGAGAATTGCAACTTGCATTTGATGGAGGTACAACGATGCTACGAGAATTATGTGTAGGGGATGGAGAAACTATTATCAAATCTCCCTCACACAATTCACTAAATACATTCATTTTTATTTTCTCAACGAACCCATTGTAGACCTCCTCATCACCTTGAACTATAGGTAAACATCTTTTACCAAAGAATTTAGATGGAATAATACCATGCCCCATGCCCCTAACTCCACGAGGCTGGTCCTTATTATTACCCATAGCCTTATACAGGATGTCCTCATTGGCAGTAGTGCTGCTTAGAGTTCCTGTAGTTGTGCTTTCATAGGTAAGAATGTCTTAAAAATTTTAATTAGAAAGACATGATCATGTCATCTAATTAGTTGCATAAAATTTATAAATAGGTGGAAGCACTTACAATGTGAGAAGCAAATTGTGCAATGCTTTTATTTGAGAACTTGTTGCTAGTATGGCCCACCAAATGAGCCATCTTCCAAAGGATGGAGTGATCAATGGGTTCCGTAGTCCTAGCTTTATGTTTCTATTAAGCAAGACACTATAGTTAGAGAACAAAATGTATATGTAATAACCCCAATTTTTATGAATATAATTGAATTATTAAAAATTAAAAGTTAAAATTTTAAAACTGGAACTGAAACTTTGAGTTCTAGGAAAATTCTTTTTTATAAAAATAAAATCAAGTCTTAAAACTTGGATATTTGTAATGTACTCAAAAAACAGGTCAGAATGACTGTAAGTACGTCAAATTCTGAGTCCAGATGAAAAATCCTTATTTATCTCTATTTTTATGAATAAAAGGGTAAAATGGTAATTTTTTCATAATTGAGACCTAAGACATAAAAATTTTGAATGTACTCAAAAAACCAATCAAAATGACACTAAGTACGTTCAATTTCGAGTTCATAGGAATAAACCATATTTTTCTCTATTTGTGGAATTAAAAGGGCAAATTAGTCTTTTCACAACTATGTGGGGCCCACAAGGTGGGCCAACAGTTTGGAAGACTAGCATTCTTGATTCAAACCACTACCACCTGCTAGTGGAGAAGGAGGTGGTAGTGGGAATCCAATGACAATTTAATAATAAAAGGAATTGAAACATGACAATTACATGTAATCATGAAAAATTCAAACATCCCTAAAAATAGCCCATAAAATTTCCCAAAAATTTTCACTAAAAATCTCCCATGAGGTTCCTTAGACTCCTTGAGAATTGAAGCTCAAAACTCCCCCTTAATCTCTCCCAATTTCTCCCACTTTCTCTTTTTCTCTCTCTTTCTCTGTGCGCATGTCCCCAGATGCACCTAGGTAGATGACCCTGTGTTTGCATCGGGAGCGTCGAGGGACGCATCATCCCTGTTAGAGCTAGGGTTCCACTTGGAAACCTTCAATGAATTAGCCATCCAATTTCAGCCGTTAATTTTCAATCTCCACTGTTGGATGAGGTCAGACAAGGCTGATCTACAAAAGTCCTAGGTTTCCATGATGATCCACATCCTGTGTAATATCCTAAAAAATTAAATAATAAATAAAAATAAAAATTTTATGTATATAAATTTGTCCTAAAAACTCAAAAACAAAAAAGTACACGTCGATAGGAATTGAACGGTATAAAGAACATCGAAAACAGAGTTCGGATGAGTGAGTTATGACCATTTTAAGTGTAAGGGTAAATTGGTAAATTTCCATGGGCGTTAATTAATGGGAGTCGTTTTGATAACGACACCCCTTTTCCACTTCCATTAGAATTCTAATGGAGGAAGGCACTGATCTACCTTCCATTTAGTAAAATCGGGACATAGCCTATTAAATACAAGTTTCCCCTTCCATTCCCACGCCAAACAACCAAAGAAGAACCCTCATTTTCCTCTATGAATTCCGCAAAAATGAGTTGAAGTTGCATGCACTAGAGGACTCTGATATCCCATATTTGGCTCTAATCAGATAAGTTACATATTTTAACTTGTTATTTACCTTGTTTTCCAACTTTCTCCTCACAGATCCGGACTAGATCTGATCATAATGGTCGTTGGATGGCCTACTGATTCAAAACCATGACCATGGTTAGACCCATGTTAAGGACACCTCAAATGAGAAATCTAAGCTGTTCATTGTAATCTTTAGACCCAAAAACCCTAGGAATGGCTAAAATAGATAAAAAAAAATCAAAGCTTCTGGGGTTCTAATCAAGCCAAAAGAAGGTGGACGGCTTCGGTTCATTGATCCCGATGGACAGTAAGCCCAAGACGCCCACCGGGATGCACAAACAGGGATGCATGCATGCGGCTGCTCCGTCGCAACGTGCGTATCGCACGCGTGCACGGGACGCTCTTGCACGTTGTCCCAGACGTCTGGAATGTACTAGGCATCCTGGGTGAGCAGTACATTAGTGTAAGCCGATGCAAACCGCACTGCCCATGTAAGTCGATGTGTACCTACCCCTATAAATTAATATATTAATTTATGAAGTCTTTTCACAAAAAACTTGATTTTGGGAGCTACAAAGGTCCAAATCATGAGCGAAAACATCTGCTGTGACCGTATTGACGACGTGGACCTAGATTTAGCTTGAAAACCTACATTTGACTACTTTTAGATAGTTAAATTATAAAATATTAATTAATAACTTACAACTGACTGATTAAAGGGTCATCAAGCCTTAAGACTTGAACAATGAGATAAAGTATGATAATAAATAAGGGTTCTACAGGGCATATTAGTGTGACTACTCTAGACCATTGGTCTAAACTAGATCTTGGGAAATTATTGATTTGAGGATGATCAGACCGTCAGATTAAGGTATAAACATTAGATGCACACAAAAACGAACAAATGGACATGAGATGAGACTAAATTAAGAACCAAATCATAATTAGAGATCTTAGAGGATGATCCAATGGTTGGATCATCATAGTTCCATTATAATATAACAAATAATACAAAATAGTATTGTGGTACTAACAGGTACATCTGAACGTACAAGCTAAGAAGATTATATGCTTGAGTTGGGTGATCCCACACTGGGGTAGGTGACAACATTTAATATTTTTTTATTTTAAAACCTTGCATTATCATAGCATCATGAGTGATTGTGATGTAAATTGCACTTATTAGTAGTTGATGATGTTGTGAGATTTAGAGTTTTATGCTATGATCGCTCTTTGATTTCAATCATGTATTGAATGTATTTATGATCTATGATTTCATGAGATTGATATTACCTAATTATGCATAAATAGAAATGATCTTCCTTATTGCATTACTAAAATTGATGGGTTTTCATGAGAAAGGAAAGTGGAGGCTTGGTGGCTAGTCCTTTTAGAGGCTAACCCTAGGATAAGGGGCGTGCCTTTGGGATGGCGAGCCATGAGTGCTCTTGGTTTTTTGACATACATGATTTTCGTGTTTTGTGATTTATGATGGATGCTCTCACCCGGTGGATGTCATGCTAGGAGGGAGTAGGGTCGGCCACCCACCCTCCGAGATTTGTGATGTGATTGTGATATGATAGACACCTACCCACATATGGCTTTCGATAGGGGTTTGGTAACATGGATAG
Organism: Warburgia ugandensis; assembly: GCA_035236585.1. Lineage (NCBI taxonomy): Eukaryota > Viridiplantae > Streptophyta > Magnoliopsida > Canellales > Canellaceae > Warburgia > Warburgia ugandensis. The sequence continues at coordinate 43,368,362 of CP141127.1, read as the reverse complement.
TCCACACTACCGGTCTGGGCTTTTTCATGGGGACGAACGTTAAGTCTCCCATTATGGTGTCGATGGGGAGCCGCGGTGGTTGAGACCCTAGAGGGTTGCCACTGCGACATGAAAATCCATACTCTTATTCTGTGTGCTTGCATGATAAGCATGGAGATGTGATGGTATGATTGGGTGTGACAACACTCAGAGGTTTGATATGAGTACTCATGATCTGTGATGCGAGTGTATGGGACACTTGTGGGACCCACGTACCATGGGGGTCCTCTGTTATTATTGTATGCACATTTACATGAGATCATATCATGTTTTAAATACATGAGATGCATGTTTTATCATATATGATGTTTTGAGATTTTATTAGCATTGCTTAAAATAATTATATTCTTGTAGAAAATTACTTTACTCATTATATCAATATATTTATTCGATTTTGTTTCATTGATATACATTAAATGTCTATGTACCTACCAAGCATTGCTTGCTGAGGCATTGCGTTATTGTTGCAATGCCTCAAATATTAAAGAAAGATAGGACATATGAGGAGTTAGAAGAATAGTGATCGAGAAGTCTCATTGAGAGGAATGCTCTGGTTTCACATGGACTGTGTATATATATATGTTATTGGACTTGATAATACTATTATGGGAATGGGGCTGATGACTGGATGAGTCCTGGGATAGTAAATCTATTTTAAACATGTTTACTTGAAAAAAAAGAAATCTTGTTTTACGTCAATGGTTGACCTCAGGATTGTAGAAAAAAAAATGAAATTCGATTGAAATTATTTTTTGCTGTTTTGGTTTTTATAAAATTGGGGCCCCACCTTTTGAAAAGTTTTATAAAAAAAAAATAAAAATTGAAAAACACGGGTCGTCACAGTTGGTATCAAAGCAGGTTCATCCACTCACAGCCAATCCCAAAAGTCCGTGTGAAAGATGATAGTCCAAGGTGAGAATTAGGACTGGTAGGAGCTAAATAAGTAAATCATTTAGTAAATTACGAAACTAGAATAAACACTATTTAATGATGCTAGGAGTTGAACTAGTAAGTGGAAGGATAGAGTGAAAATCATATATAGAGTTGAATCATATCATTAATGGACAATGATTCAAGTGGGAGACATAAATAGTCGTGTAAAAAGAAAAACGATCAACTAAAGGAAAAGTAAATTCTTGTGAGCATAGTGAAGCTCTTAAGGGTAAGAAATCACTACATGGCATGCATGAGTTAGTGTCTCTAGCTGAGAATATTCATGTTGATAGATGATTACTAATGGAAAAGACATATTGTGAATATAATATCTAATGTGAGAACAGTAGGTATGACACTTTAGAGAGTACAATGGCTAATGGTGAGTAAAGATTTAGAATAAAGATTGTGAATCAGTTCTCTTGGTGAAAACATTACTATTAATAGAAGAGATGTGTATATAAATTACTTTTAAGAATTCAAGTTGTAACTTGGACTATTTTATAAATTTTGAAAGAGTATACAGGCTATTATAATTGCAATTGAGCAAGATCAATGATGGTTACAACAAATGAGAACTTGAGAATTTTAAGGAAGTATTGTATTCATCTAAACTTGAAGTGGATTTAGCTAAGGAATAAATTATAGTATGAAAGAAAATCATTGACAATTGATGGAACAATATTTAATATTCCATAGATGAATTATTTGATCTATAAGTTGAAATTTATAAATCCTTATGCACAAAAAAAAATAAAAATACTGATAACTAGACATTGGTGACAAGTTAATGTTACGAATTTTATTAGGATTTTAATTATGATGGGAAGTGCATAGCCCTAGAGGATGTGATAAATGTTTTATGAGAATAATTGTTAAGTATTGATTATAATGTGGTCTAAAATGGCTAAGAAAGTCATTATGAAATATCAAGCACATTGGATGTGGGGTTGACGATTGTAAATGATTTGATAAATATGACCATGGAATATTTGATTTGTTAAAGGAAATGAAATAGTAGAAGTGAGAACACTGAAACTATGATTACAAGAATTCTAGTTATGATTGTTTGAGAGATCACCTTCCTCCATTGTTGAGACTTTTATATGAAAGACTCTTAGAAAGGCTAGTGATGACCAATATCCTTCTCTTATGAGCATTTGGTGATACGGTGAAAGTTGTTGCTTTAGAATAGAGAAATTAAATGGGTCAACAGTATTGAACTAGAATATATAATTGATTGATAGGCCCCTAACTTTTGTTTTATGCTGGGTAAGGAGGCTACAATAGATTGTGATATGTTAACACCTGGATTGAGAAATCAGAGGATGGTAGTGCATCCTACATTAGTGACAAAGGCAATAGAATTGGACTTTGTGTCATCGAAAGATATTCTCTTGGGACTTGAACTGAGCATAGAAGCTCAGACATGAGTAGTTTAAGTTAGCCTAGAAAGAGCAAGAGATTTTTTTTTCATTGACATAATTATAGGGGCCACTGAGCCAGTAACATTAATTAGACAGGATTGGGATGTGAACAAGAGAAAGTACATTAGTAAAAGAATAGACACCAAGACAGCTATCTTGGAGTTAATAGATTATTGTAATAGTGGTAATAGTAGCAACAATAGCCATTACAGCTACAATCCTTTAAAATGTTTTGACTGTGGGGAGATAGAGTATTTGATAGAGACTATTTCATAAGATCATGAGTCAGGCTGACTAACATTGGAGATGGGGGCAGAAATGGCTCCACATTAGCGGTGATGAATCTCTATCATTACTTGGAAGCAAGTATAGACCTCGATTTGGGCAATAGAAAATATTTTCTTAATTTCTAGTAAACATGCTCAAATACTTATTGATGTAGGATCCAGTGGATTTGGACTTTATGTATTAGAGCTTTGAGGAATATGTTGGGAATATATGGCAGTATTTGGGATTAGATGCAAGAATACTGATGAAAGGGTTATGGAAACTTGTAAGTATGACTAGGGATGAGTGGTGGAGATAATGAGAAATAGGATGAATGTTGATTTCATCCCACTCGATATGATTGATTGAAATATAATCCTTAGAATGGATTCTCTAATATGGAGATAGTGATTTCTATGATAAGAAGATTACTTCTGGTGTAACTGGACAGCTATTGGCCTCACTTGTGTAAGAAGAGGCATCTTTAAGAGTTGTGTTATTTCTATCTTAAAGGCAGTACGGTACTTTTTAGAGGTCACTAAGTATTTCTTAATTGTAAGACTATGGGGTACCATGAGCGACTATGGAATGAGCACAAATATGATGTGCAAGAGTTTATGATTTTTCCTAAGGAGTTTCATGAATTTTCCATAAGGGGTTGATATTGATGTTAATTAAACATAGCATTACTTACTCTGAAGACCATGTGAGATGTTCCTAATTGAGCTAACAAAGTTCCAACTATATGAGCTTTTGATGAGAGTTTTGACAAGCCTAGTGGGCCTTCGTGAAGTGCATTACTCTCTTCTTCATGAGAAGAGAGCTAGATCTTTACTATTATGCACAAAGTAACGTTCATTTGATAATACTGCGGTAGAAAACTAATAATTTAAATCCTATATTGATGATTTAATTAATTAATTCCTCATGGTACTTGGTGTCTGTAGAGAGTGACTTGATGTGTGATTATACCCAGCTTAGGATTCTACGTATGACGTCTTTAAGATGATTTTTAAAACTTGTCATGATTGTTACTAATTATGGATGGTATAAATCAGTGGAACCAATACACTGACATCATGTATGGATATGATGGGTCGAATCTTTAAATGTTATTTTGATGAGCCATGATTGGGTTAATAGATAGTATTGTTGAATACTCCATGAACATAGAGGCACACAAGGAATCATTGTGCATAAATCCAAAATGACTAAGGGTTCATCATTTATGACAAACATTATAGCATGAGTTTTGGTCAGAGGAAGTGAATTCCCTTTACAAAACACTTGGAATAACAGAGGAGTTGTTTATTGAGACTGTGATGGGCTGAGATTAGCCAAATTGTTGACTGACGTTCATAGTTCCTTAATCTTATAAACTATGGGCACTGTATAATTGAGTTTCACCAAGATATCAGTGATATATAATATTATGTGAAATTATTCTATCATGATTAAACAAAATTCAATTTAAAAATTGATGGTGGTGAGTAATCAATGAGGGTAGGTGCTAAACACACCGGTAGACTTTTAGGTGGCAAGCTCCTAAGTGCTTACAAGTAAGATCATGTTGTAGATTAGTTCTCATTGGCATAGAGTTCCTATTGGTGAGTTGGTAAGTTGTCATTGTGACTAGCATATGAATTCCTGTTGGTGAACTATATGCCCTTGTTTTAATTTAGTAAATGACTTCCCATATGTTAACAAAGATGCTCTGAATCAAGTAAATGTAGTAAGATAACTAGTACTAAGTGGTACATAAGTAATCAACTTCTAGGTGGAGGTTTGGTTTGTGCAAATTGGGTCATATGTGGTTATGATGTGTCTGATTATATCAAGAGAGGATTGATAGGCATCGATTTATATGATGGATTGAGATAACAAGGTATGACATGTCTTGGAATCGCTTATTGATGTTAACTTTGGAATTATTGTCATGATTATCATATATTGTGATGTGAGGATGACTCTGGCATTGTTCAAAGGAAGTATATGTCAAATTTGTCTCACAAACTTGAGCTGATCCCAGGAGAGTTATAGCCTGACATGACAATTGAAGAGAGACTTGTGTGTATACTAGATAAGAAAGTCAACAAGTTGAAGACTAAAACTATTTCATTAGGCAAAGTCCATAGAGAATGTCATTCACAATTGGGGGCCCACATGGGAGACAATAAAAGAGATGCAGAGGATCCACCCAAAGTGATTTACACAGAGGCATGTATCGATATTTCGAGGACAAAATTTTAATGAGGGAAGGATGTAATATCCTCAAATTTTAAATAATAAATTATTTGCACGCACTAGAGGGCTCTGATCTCCCATCTCCGGCTCTAATCAGGTATGTTACCCATTTTAACTTGTTATTTTCCTTGTTTTCCAACTTTCCCCTCACAAATTCGGGTTGGATCTAATCAGAATGGCCGTTGGATGGCCTATGGATTCAAAACCGTGGAGCATGGTTAGACCCATGTTAAGGACACCTCAAATGAGAAATCTAAGTCATTCATTGTGATCTTTGGACCCAAAAACCATAAGAACGGCAAAAACAGATCACAAATTGGAGCTTCTGGGCTCTAATCAAGCCAAAACAAGGTGGACAGCTTGGGTTCATCATGCCCGATGGACAATGAGCCCAAGACGGCCATTGGGACGCACAGATGGGGACGCACTCATGCGGGTGCTCCATCGCATGCTTGTGTATCGTACGCATGCGCGGGATGCTCTTGCGCATTGTCCTAGATGTTCGGAATGCACTGGGCGTCCTAGGAGCGCAGTGCGCTGGTGTAAGCCTATGCAAACCGCACCGCCCATGTAAGTTGGTGCACACGTACCTACCCCTATAAAGTAATATATTAATTTATGAAGTCTTTTCACAAAAAACTTGATTTTGGGAGCTACAAAGGTCCAAATCACGAGCGAAAACATCCATTGCAACCGTATTGACAACGCAGACCTAGATTTAGCTTAAAAACCTAGATTAATTAAATTATAAAATAGTAATTAATAACTTAGAACCGACTGATCAATGGGTGATCAGGCCTCAAGACTTGAACAATGAGATAAAGTATGATAATAAATAAGGGTTCTAAGGAGCATATTAGCATGACTACTCTAGAAATTGATCTAGACCATTGGTTTGAACTAGATCTTGGAAAATTATTGATCTGAGGATGATCTGACCATCAAATTAAGGTATAAATGTTAGATACACGCAGAAACGAACAGATGGACATGAGATGAGACTAAATTAAGAACCAAATCATAATTAGATATCTTAGAGGATGATCCAATGGTTGGATCATCATAGTTCCATTATAATATAACAAATAACACAAAATAGTATTGTGGTACTAACAGGTACATCTGAACGTACAAGCTAAGAAGATTATATGCTTGAGTTGGGTGATCCCACACTGGGGTAGGTGACAACATTTAATATTTTTTTTATTTTAAAACCTTGCATTATCATAGCATCATGAGTGATTGTGATGTAAATTGCACTTATTAGTAGTTGATGATGTTGTGAGATTTAGAGTTTTATGCTATGATCGCTCTTTGATTTCAATCATGTATTGAATGTATTTATGATCTATGATTTCATGAGATTGATATTACCTAATTATGCATAAATAGAAATGATCTTCCTTATTGCATTACTAAAATTGATGGGTTTTCATGAGAAAGGAAAGTGGAGGCTTGGTGGCTAGTCCTTTTAGAGGCTAACCCTAGGATAAGGGGCGTGCCTTTGGGATGGCGAGCCATGAGTGCTCTTGGTTTTTTGACATACATGATTTTCGTGTTTTGTGATTTATGATGGATGCTCTCACCCGGTGGATGTCATGCTAGGAGGGAGTAGGGCCGGCCACCCACCCTCCGAGATTTGTGATGTGATTGTGATATGATAGACACCTACCCACATATGGCTTTCGATAGGGGTTTGGTAACATGGATAGTCCACACTACCGGTCTGGGCTTTTCCATGGGGACGAACGTTAAGTCTCCCGTTATGGTGTCGATGGGGAGCCGTGGTGGTTGAGACCCTGGAGGGTTGCCACTGCGACATGAAAATCCATACTCTTATTCTGTGTGCTTGCATGATAAGCATGGAGATGTGATGGTATGATTGGGTGTGACAACACTCAGAGGTTTGATATGAGTACTCATGATCTGTGATGCGAGTGTATGGGACACTCGTGGGACCCACGTACCATGGGGGTCCTCTGTTATTATTGTATGCACATTTACATGAGATCATATCATGTTTTAAATACATGAGATGCATGTTTTATCATATATGATGTTTTGAGATTTTATTAGCATTGCTTAAAATAATTATATTCTTGTAGAAAATTACTTTACTCATTATATCAATATATTTATTCGATTTTGTTTCATTGATATACATTAAATGTCTATGTACCTACCAAGCAATGCTTGCTGAGGCATTGCATTATTGTTGCAATGTCTCAGATATTAAAGAAAGATAGGACATATGAGGAGTTAGAAGAATAGTGATCGAGAAGTCTCATTGAGAGGTATGTTCTGGTTTCACATGGACTGTGTATGTATATATATGTTATTGGACTTGATTATACTATTATGGGAATGGGGCTGATGACTGGATGAGTCCTCGAATAGTAAATCTATTTTAAACATGTTTACTTGCAAAAACAAAATCTTGTTTTGCATCAATGGTTGACCTTGGGATTTTTCAAAAAAAAAAAAAATTGATTGAAATTATTTTTATCTGTTTTGGTTTTTATAAAATTGGGGCCCCACCATTTGAAAATTTTTATAAATAAAAAAATATTGAAAAACCTAGGTATTCACATCCTGAATCACTTAGAAACTCAGAACAAAGATAAGCATGGTACTAGGTACCATCTTTGAAGGTTCATCCCTGTTACTCCAGCCAATCTAGCCGCTAAAAGTTGATCTAGAACCATTAAATCTCTTCAATGCATGGTGATCTACAAAAGCCCCATGGTCTCCGATCTTCTCCAGCTATAGCACTAGAGAAATCAAGGATTGAATGTATCTTTCAGTATCTCGGGTTATCTCTCGCTTTCTTTCTTTCTTCGGCATTATTTTTCCTTCTCCAATGATGATTTCCTCACCGGCTGGCCCAGGTAGGTGGCATCTCCCTCTTCTCCTTCCATTCCGGCATTACCTTTGTGTTTTTCAGCCACTAGTTGATCTCCCCGGCCGTTGATCTGTCGAAGACGATGGATCTAGCAACAGGGTAAAGATTCCCCTCCATGAACGGCTCAGATGCAACTTCTGAGCCATTGGATGGATTCCTTGGGCCCAAAAACCCCAGGAGATGAAATCTTTGTTTTTGACTAACAAGGATGAAGGAGATTCTGTGATGGGTTATCCAACCATCCAGATCTAGACCGTCTCGCCTATCACTCGTCACCCATCCCTGGTGACAGAGAATCCCATGTAATAGGCACGTGCTGACCTCCCGTTTGTCATTTTCTGTTAGAATGATCTTAGTTTGTTTATTTATGTATTGAAATCTTGTTTCTCCAATTGAGAGCTCAATTTAGCTCAAATTTTAGATTAGAAAGAAGCTACAGATTCCTTGTATTGTGTAGAATATAATGGAATAATGATATTGAGGTTTTAATTTGATTTATTTGAAATAAATTTTAAAGTTAGTTCCAACAGTAGTGGATCATGATCAAATTGATGTTAAAATGGAAATCTGATCTGATGGAAGGATCCAAGACATGTCAAAACCTTAAGATCAATGATTACATTAGAATTTCCATGCCTCTAGATTAATTAAAATCATCAAAACATTACAGATCAAGATGAGCCATTATAAATGGTTGAAAACTTAAAAATGAAACTCCTCACTCATTTTAAGTCAGATTTTTTATCAGGAAGATTCTATGAATAGATCTTGATGAGAGGAACCTACTGCACCCATAAAAATAATATTTTAATCATTAAAACTTCTATTAATTAAAAATACACCTACTAACACCATTGATCAAGTAGATTTAGGGTGATTAGAAGTGAGGGTTTGGATCCATTAAGGATATAATGATGATAAATCATCATGGGGATGGTTGGATTAGACTGACATGAACTGAATTAAAGTTTAAACCATTGAAAGTAAAAATGATCAACAAGCCCAATGGATCCTCTTCATCTGTTAGATCAAGAATAATCAAACCAGATGGAGCTATAAAAGTGATGATCTAAGGCTAATATCATGTTATTAGAGATGTTGGAACAATAAAAAATATGAAAGATCAAGGGTTGCACTCTTAATGGAATATTAGCCCTTGATCTAAAAGATGGACAAATCAGATGGTTGGATGGTAAGGATAAATTGATCATCTGCTTAGTTAATTTTCTTTTACAGTAAATTTGATTTAATTATAATCCATGTCTATGTTCTGATTTTAGTGTAATTATCTTTAATTTCCTAGAATAAGATGTTGTAATATTATTAGTTAATTTCTTTCTAATAGTAAATTTAAATTTAGGTCAATACTTTCAATTTTAGCATGATTGTCCTTAAATTCCTTAGAATTATTGGTGTAATTTATTTTAATCATAGAATTATGGTAAATATCTTAAAATAGGTAATTCATGACATATGGATGGACTTCACTAAATACATATACGTCATGGAGTATAATCATAGTAAGGGCTATAGTTAGTAGGACAATATAAGGGGTGGATTTTCCATTTCCTTGGCCCAACTTAGGAGCATAATAAACCACTATGAATGACATAGTAATGTTCAAGGAATTAATTAAAATCAAGTAGAAATAAACTTAGGGTTATGAGCTCATAGGACCTTATTGAAGGATGGTCTAAGGATATCCCATTTAATGTTATTCATCGTGGTTAAGGGGGTTTCTAATGAGCCTCGCTGTCTGTGACGACCCGAGTTTCATATGATGCAAATTTCATAAAAAGGCAAGATCTCTTACTTTAGAAATATGAAATGCATGAAAATCTTTTGTTTTGGAAAGCAATCTTTCATATAAAACCCCAAATGTCAAAACACATTTTCAAATCATATAGCCATGGCATAGTTTTAAATAAAGTCTATTCCCAAGAAAGTGTTAGTCATAGCCCTAGCTACAGAGAGTAACTACAATCAAGTAACATTCACTAAAAGATAAGGTAGGGGTTTACTTACTTGTACTTAATTTGGATGTTCTCTATCACAGGTGTACCCTGTCCTTAAGTGTTTACTTATATCTGAAAAATGTTAAGGATTGGGTGAGTATACACTATACTCAGCAGGAGTCTATCACTACTAGTTTTACAATGCATGCTATGTTTTAAACCATATGTTCTTTAAACCATCTGCATGTTTGGACACTCATGTTCAATATCGATATTAGAAGGCATTGTCAAAATAGAATACTGATGACTTAAAGAATCACATAATCCAAGTCAAAAGTAACATAGATATCATAAGCATATACTATGATGTGCATAAGATGCTCAACTGAATCCAACTCATGGATCTACGATCGACCATACTCATGTCATGCCATATGCATGCAAGTAAATCCTCAAAAACATAGGGCACACTATGCCCATGACCTCAGCGCCGTGTGTTCCCCAGGTACCTAGGGACTCTCGGTCATAGCATCCACGGGGCATATGACACTTCGACGGGTGCCGTGACACCTCTAGTGGTAGTCCTCGTTTACCACAGCAATCGAAGTGAGGACAAGCCTTTTTGGCGTGGTACCCTTTCCACCTATAGTGGTAGAGGCTGGGAGGTCACCCCGAACCTCTCAGCATATCGCCCACGAGCTTACTAGCCCAAATCATATACTATCAAGCAGGCAAGAACCTTTTTTTTTTCAAAACATGTCTATGCATGTATCATGCAGACAAGAACCCTTTTTCAAAACATGTCTATGAATGTAACATATGTCTTGCCAATATATATGCAATGTATTTTTCATATGCATGTTAAGTTCATTTATGAAATCAATTCATGCTAAACAGGTCATGTGCATAAGGATGTAACATAAGTTTATATGATATACGCATAAAGAGAGGACATGTAACTTAAAAACTTAAAACATGCATTAGAAAAGCAACCACGACTCAAAACATGCATTCTCAAAGCATCATGGGTTCTTTTTAAAAGTCTAGTAACGATAGGACACCTACCTGATTTGATCGCGCTAGTCCCCTTGTCCTCGTACGTTCCTGGACATGGTTTAGGATAAAAAGGTTAGCTTAGCCTATTTCTATAGGTTTTAGAATAGTTTACCTCACTACTTAGGCATTAAGGGTTCATTCCCATGCCTAAGGGCCTCCTAAGGGTCCTAACTGGGCCTTGGTATAGTCAAGCTTACAAAGGTTTAGTGGCCCCGCGCAACTATCATGGTTTAAGGGTCATTCTAGCCTTAGAAAGGGGCTTGATCAAGTAGTTTATGGTTTGTGTGTGTCCGTGCCGTCAATATGGACACAACGCCTCTTGCGGCGCCTCAATCAGAGTCCTAGAACTCAAGTTATGGGTATTTTAGTGTTAAGAATACATAGAAGGCCCAAAATAGGCCCTGCGTCACCGCTCCCGAGACGCACCTGCATCCCGATCGAGTGGCGACCAGCCCACACGTGCGGTTGCACGCTCCTAGGCATCATCAGGCTGCGCATTCCGCTTATGCGGAACAGGCGGTGTCACTGTCGCAGGCCCACACGAGGCGGGTGCCCGGGACGCTAATGCGTCCTGCGTCAGCGGCGCATCCGCTAATGCACTGTGCCTCGGCCCCCTTTTCCCGTTTGCGGGCTCCTACACGGATGCGCCCGTCAGTTTTCCTTTAATGCATTGGGTGCGTTTTGATTCTGTGGTGACCTGGGAGTCCTTGGGACGCCCTGGTTCAACCTTGTCGAACCAGAACGCCCTAGGCACCTGCCCTGTGTTTGTTGTGGCTCCCTAGAGCCTCGTTTTGCATGGTTTCTCATGCAAAAACTTAGGGATATTCAACCTAAGACTGAGCGGGAGATGGGTTTGGAGTTGTTTAAGGCATACCTGGTTCGTGGCTGGGTATTTTTCACTGTTTCTCCTCTTCCCTGCAACTCCAAGACTAGTTTTTCCCAGGGTTTTGGGCTGTCATTGGAGGCTCCCAAGAGCTCTATTTATAGAGCTTAAGGAGGGTTCTTGAGGGGGGTTTCCCCCGCCATGGAATGGCAATGGAGAAACCTCCAGATTGGTGGTGGTTTCCCCCCTGCGCACCGACATTTTAGAATGTCGGTGATGTAGTATGTTTGGGAAGAAGGGGGGTGCGCATATCAAAACGGGTCCTTGTTTTCTCAGGCCAATTCGTTTTAAATTTAATTATAATTTTGCCCTTGAACTTCAAAGGGCCATAACTGGCTCATTTTAACTTTGTTTTGGGTGATTCTGGTCTTGTTGGATTCCTTTTTCCGAGACGCACCTAAAGGTGCCATTCTAAGGATCAAATTTCTGGGACTAGTTTGGGTGAACGGTGAAATACCCAAAATACCCTTATCTCAAAAAGTGAACTTTTCATTACCAACATGGGATTTCAAGGTTACAAAAATGGAGTCATTACATTCTTACCCCCTTAGGGGAATTTTTCCCCCTAAATTCTACAATATATACAGTCAAAAGATCTCGGGGTACTTTTCTCGCATTTCTGACTCCAGTTCCCAAGTCTCTTCTTCCATGTGCACATTTCTCCACAAAACTTTGACTATGTGTATGTCTTTGTTTCGCAGCTTCTTACTCTTACGATCCAAAATCTCAATTGGTCTCATCCCCAGCTTGAGATCCTTTATCAACTCCATGGGTACCTGGGTGATGACATGAGCAGGGTCAGGCACGTACCTCCTTAGCATAGATATATGGAATACGTTATTCACTTCAGATAGCTGAGGGCATAGTGTGATCCTGTAGGCCACTTTTCCTACTTTCTCCAGGATTTCAAAAGGTCCTATGTAATGCGGACTAAACTTGCCTTTGATACCGAACTACATAACTCCTTTAGTGGGAGATATCTTTAGGAAAACGTGCTCTCCTATGTTGAATTCTAATTGTCTCCTGCTTTGATCAGCATAGCTCTTTTGCCGGCTTTAAGCTATGAGGAGGCGTTTCTTTATGAGTTTGACCTTCTCGGCACATTGCTCGCCCAGCTCGGACTGTAGCACCCTGGACTCTCCAACTTCACTCCAACTGGTGGGTGATCGACAGGGTCTCCCATAGAGCACCTCGTCCGGAGCCATGCCAATGCTCAACTGAAAGCTGTTGTTGTACGTGAACTCCACTAGCGGCAAGTTTTCATCCCAGCTCTGCTTCCAATCGAGGGCACAAGCTCGCCGCATATCTTTGAATATCTGGATCGTGCGCTCTATTTGAAGTGATACTAAGGGGTATGCCATGTAAACTCACTATCTCTTTGATGTATAGCTGAGATAGGCTGTCAGTGAATTGGGTATGGCGTATAGGAAGGAAATGGGCTGTCTTAGTCAATCTATCAACAATTACCCAGATCATGTCATGACCCTTAAAGGTCCTGGGTAACCCTACAATGAAGTCCATGGTAATATGATCCCATTTCCATTCGGGTAACTCAAGGGGTTGTAACAATCCTGCAGGTCTTTAATGTTCGGCCTTTACTTGTTGACATGTTAGACACTTTGCCACAAATTCCCCTATGTCTCTTTTCATACCATCCGACCAATATTGTCTCTTTAAGTCTTGATACATCTTAGTTCCTCCTGGGTGTATAGTATACTTAGACCGATAAGCCTCTTTTAAGATTTCTTGTCTTAATTCTTCATTAGTCGATACCACTAATCTTCCTTGCATGTAAACGCTACCATCTTCCCCTTTAGTAAACCCTGGTTTTCCCATTAAAGCTTGTATGTCTGGATCCCCTTGCTGTGCTTGCGTAACCTTTTCATTAACAGCAGAATTTATCGTTAGACTTGCCATAATGATCTTGTGCTTACTTATGTCTGGTTTCCACGTTATTACTTCTTGTAATAGTTTCTATCTCTTAGTAAATAAACTTGCACACATCCCTTGGGTTTTTCTACTTGATGCATCAGCTACCACATTAGCATTTCTAGGGTGATAATGAATGGAGAAGTCATAGTCTTTTAAGTATTCCATCCATCTTCTTTGTTGCATGTTTAAGTCTTGTTGCGAAAAGATATATTTAAGACTTATGATCTTTGCAAACTTCAAACTTTTCCCCATATAGATAATGTCTCCAGATTCGCAAGGCAGAGACTATGGCCGCTAATTCCAAGTCATGGGTCAGGTAATTAACTTCATGCTTCTTGAGTTGCTGAGAAGCATAAGCAATTACCTTCCCATGTTGCATAAGTACGCGGCCTAGTCCTTGTTGCGAGGCATCACTGTACATCTCAAATCCGCCACTTCCTGAAGGTAAGGTAAGGACGGGTGCTATAGTTAACCTTCTCTTTAGTTCCTGGAAGCTTTCCTCACATTTATCAGTCCATTCAAATCTTGTGTCTTTCTTGATCAGCTTAGTTAAAGGTAAAGCAATTCATGAAAAACCCTCGGTGAATCTCCTGTAATATCCGGCAAGTCCTAAGAAGCTTCTTATTTCTGTGACTATCTCAGGTCTTTCCCATTTCTGTACTGATTCAACCTTAGCGGGGTTGACTGCTATGCCATCTTGAGAAATAATGTGTCCTATGAAATTAACCTTTTCCAGCCAAAACTCACACTTACTGAATTTTTCATATAACTTATGTGCTTGTAGGGTGCTTAATGTTATCCTTAGATGTTCTTTATGGTCTTCAGGAGTTTCTGAATATATCAAGATATCATCCACAAACACTATGATGAATTTGTCTAAGTACTCCTTGAACACCCTATTCATGAGGTCCATAAACGCGGCTGGAGCATTAGTTAAACCAAAGGACATCACTTTGAATTCATAATGGTTGTTTTGAGTCCTGAAGGCTGTCTTGGGGATATCTTCTTCTCTAACTCGAAGTTGATGGTAGTCGGATAGTAGATTAATCTTAGAGAAGACTCTGGCTGACTAAAGTTGATCAAAAATATCATCAATTCGGGGAAGGGGGTACTTATTCTTAATGGTGACCCTATTTAGCATCCGATAGTCTACGCATAATCTCATGGAGCCATCAATTTTCTTAATAAAAAGGACTGGAGCTCCCCACGGAGATACGCTAGGCCGTATGAACCCTTTGTCAAGTAATTCCTATAATTGGGTCTTCAATTCTTTTAGTTCTGTAGGAGCCATTCGATAAGGAGCTTTGGAAATAGGGGAAGTACCAGGTATAAGGTCAATGGTAAACTCAATTTCTCTTGGTGGGGGTAGACTTGGTAAGTCCTCAGGGCATACGTCAGGAAATTCTTGGACTACCTCGACATCCTCTAGTTTTGGTTGAGGAGTCTCAACAAATTCCATCTTGGCCAAGAAGAAGGGACATCCCTGAGCAATGTGCTTAACTGCTTTCATGGTAGAAATAATACACGCTCCAGAATAATCCTTTCTTCCTTGGAGGGTGAAAGTGTCTCCATTAGGTAGGGTAAAAATGACACGTTTCTGGCGGCAATCAACAAAGGCTCGATGAGTGGAGCCTGTATTGAATAGAACTTTAGCAGGTGTATCATAGATAGAAAGAATACCTTCAACTACTGCATTTGAAGCCTGGGCTTGACTGGAAATGAGGGCAAAGACACGTCATTGGCTCTTTGGAACCTGATCTTCTTTACGCTCTTCAACTTTCCTTTTAGGACAATTCCTAGCAAGATGTCCTAATTCTCCACAAGTATAGCAAGTGATGTTGAAAGTGGGACATGGTTTGCCTGAATGATTCCTATTACACCTAGGGCATGTCTTCCAGTCTGGTCTTCTTCCTTTGTTTCCAAACGGCTTCTTGAAAGGTGGCCTGGGTCCAGATGATTGAAATGGTCTCTTTCCTTTATTTCTCATGGTTTTGGTGTTCTTAGTTTCCTTTATCGCCTGATTCCTTTGATAATCTTTTTCGTATAAGGAGGCCATCTCTATGGCTTTGGCTACGGTGGAAGGTTGGAAAGCTAGAACTCTGTTCCTGAGTCTTAGGTTGAGCCCATCTACAAATCTTTCCGCTGTGTTTTCCTCATCAGCACAAGCATGTGGTGTAAATCTTCGGAGGCTGATGAATTTATTTTCATACTGTTGGATAGTCATGTGTCCTTGTTCTAAGTCCATAAATTCTTTTTCCTTTTGTTTTCTTACGTGTTTAGGATAATATTTGTCATTAAAGACTTTTTTAAATTCTTCCCATCCTATTGTTTCTTGCTGGTAAAAATAAGTCCTTTCCGCTGTTTCCCACCAAAAGGTAGCCTCTCCTCTAAACACAAATGTGGCCACGGGTACCTTTCTTTCTTCAGCTATGTTCATGGCTTTAAATATCTTTTCAATATCAATTAACCATTTTTTAGCTGTAGATGCTTCATCTTCTCCTGTGAATGAGGGAGCTAATTTCTGAAACCTTTCTAACTGAACCTCAGTCCTATCTATTGCTTTATCAAGGGAAGGATCTCATGTGGTAGGGGTTTGGGTTTGTTGATTACTCATGTATTGTTCCATATGCTATAGGAATCGCTGGAATAATTCAGCCATCCCATTGCCCGACCCAGTGCAGTCCACTAGTGGGGCTTCAGGTCTTGGAGCATCACTTACTTTCTTTCTAGGAATCTGTAAATCACAAGGTAATTCACAAAACCTTAGCATGTGTTATCATATTACCCCTTAATCTTTCATGGATGAAACTTGATTATAAGTTATTCTCCCTATAACTGGGCTGTGAGTAACGTCAAACTGGACTCTGATACCAACTGTGATGACCCGAGTTTCATATGATGCAAATTTCATAAAAAGGCGAGATCTCTTGTTTAGAAATATGAAATGCATGAAAATCTTTTGTTTTGGAAAGCAATCTTTCGTATAAAACCCCGAGTGTCGAAACACTTTTTCAAATTATATAGCCATGGCATAGTTTTAAATCAACTCTATTCCCAAGAAAGTGTTAGTCGCAGCCCCAGCTACAGAGAGTAACTACAATCAAGTAACATTCACTAAAAGATAAGGTAGGGGTTTACTTACTTGTACTTCATTTGGATGTTCTCTGTCACGAGTGTATCCTGTCCTTAAGTGTTTACTTGTATCTGAAAAATGTTAAGGATTGGGTGAGTATACACTATACTCAGTAGGAGTCTATCACTACTAGTTTTACAATGCATGCTATGTTTTAAACCATATGTTATTTAAACCATGTGCATGTTTGGACACTCATGTTCAATATCGATATTAAAAGCCATTGCCAAAATAGAATACTGACGACTTAAAGAATCGTATAATCCAAGTCAAAAGTAACATAGATATCATAAACATATGCTATGATGTGCATAAGATGCTCAACTGAATCCAACTCATGGATCTATGGTCGACCATACTCATGTCATGCCATATGCATGCAAGTAAATCCTCAAAAACATAGGGCACACTATGCCCACGACCTCAACGTCGTGTGGTCCCCGAGTACCTAGGGACTCTCGATCATAGCCTCCACGGGGCATATGACACTTCGACGGGTGCTATGACACCTCCAGTGGTAGTCCTCGTTTACCACAGCAATCGTTGAGGACAAGCCTTTTTGGCATGGTACCCTTTCCACCTATAATGGTAGAGGTAGCGAGGCCACCCCGAACCTTTTGGCATAACGCCCACGAGCTTACTAGCCCAAATCATATACTATCAAGTAGGCAAGAACCTTTTTTTTGTCAAAACATGTCTATGCATGTAACATATGTCTTGGCAATATATACGCAATGTATTTTTTATATGCATCCTAAGTTCATTTATGAAATCAATTCATGCTAAACAGGTCATGTGCATAAGGATGTAACATAAGTTTATATGATATACGCATAAAGATAGGACATGTAACTTAAAACTTAAAACATGCTTTAAAAAAGAAACCACAACTCAAAACATGCATTCTCGAAGCATCATGGGTTCTTTTTAAAAGTCTAGTAGCGATAGGACACCTACCTGGTTTGATCGCGCTAATCCCCTTGTCCTCGTACGTTCCTAGACATGGTTTAAGGGAAAAAGCTTAGCTTGGCCTATTTCTATAGGTTCTAGAATAGTTTACCTCACTACTTAGGCATTAAGGGTTCATTCCCATACCTAAGGGCCTCCTAAGGTCCCTAACTAGGTCTTGATATAGTCAGGTTTGCAAAGGTTTAGTAGCCCCACTCCACTATTATGGTTTAAGGGTCATGCGAGACTTAGATAGGGGCTTGATCAAGTATTTTATGGTTTGGGTGTATCCACGCCGTCGATACAGACACAACACCTCTTGCGGCGCCTCAATCGAAGTCCTAGAACTCAAGTTATGGGTATTTTAGTGTTAAGAATACATAGAAGGCCGAAAACAGGCCCTGCGTCACGCTCGAGGGGCAACCGGCCCACATGTGTGGTCGCACCCTCCCGGGCGTCATCAAGCTGCTCGTTCCGCTTATGCGGAACGTGTGGTGTCACCGTCGCAGCTTGATGACGCCCGGGAGGGTGCAACCACTTTTCTCGTCCGTGGACGCGCCCGTCAGTTTCCCTTTAATGAACTGGGTGCGTTTTGGTTTTGTGGCGACCTGAGCGTCCTTAGGACGCCCTGGTTTGACCCTGTCGAACCAGAACACCCCAGGCACCTACCCTGGGTCTGTTGTGGCTCCTTAGAGCCCCGTTTTGCATGGTTTCTCATGCAAAAATTTAGGGATATTCAACCTAAGACTGAGGAGAAGATGGGTTTGGAGTTGTTTAAGGAGTACCTGGTTCGTGGCTAGGTTTTTTACACGGTTTCTCCTCTTGCCTGCAACTCCAAGACTGGTTTTTCTCAGGGTTTTGGGCTGCCAATGGAGGCACCCAAGAGCTCTATTTATAGAGCTTAAGGAGGGCTCTGGAGGGGGGTTTCCACCGCCATGGAATGGCGGTGGTTTCCCCCGGTGATGCAGTATGTTTGGGAAGAAGGGGGTGCCCATATCAAAATGGGTCCCTGTTTTCTCAAGCCAATTCGTTTTAAATATATTTACAATTTTACCCTTAAACTTCAAAGGGCCATAACTTGTTCATTTTAACTCCGTTTTGGGTGATTCTGGTCTTGTTGGATTTCTTTTTCCAAGATACACCTAAGGATACCATTCTAAGGATAAAATTTCTGGGTCTAGTCAGGGTGAACAGTGAAATGACCAAAATACCCTTATCTCAAAAAGTGAACTTTTCATTACCAACATTGGATTTCAAGGTTACAAAAATGGAGTCATTACATTGTCCCTCCACCTTGTGTTGATGTTTGTGAGGTCTAAACACCTTCTTATATGAGGATTGAATTAACTAAGTTGGGAATGACATGTATTTGGTAAACCTTGCCCAACTAGAAATAAGAGGAGCTATTTAGATTTAGAGATGAATAAATTATCCTCAATCTAGTAAAACAGTAACTAGTTGGGAAATAATAATAAGAGTATAAAAGGTTAGCAAATTATATAACCCTAATAATAATAACAATTTTAAATAAGATAAGGAAGATCAAACAAGATCCAAAAGAGATCTTGAAGGATCACAAACAAAAAGAAAAGAAATATAATGTAGAGTATAGTATTGTTCTATGATTTTACTTATAGTGTAGATTATGAACTTAGAAGGTTTGAAACCTTGATCATATGTAATTCAAGGGAAATTAGGGCATCCCTCATAGGATAACCCAAATACATGTAGAAAGAATACTTGTATAAAGGAATAACTTTGTATGTATGGTTTGATAGATGTATGAATCAAGACTATGATGGACAGTATGGAGTGAATACCACTTTGAGGTAGGTGGATGTACAAGAATGTATTAAATATTCATGTGTGTATATATAGACATGATCCCTCATGATATAAGTATACCTCGTACCTTAGAACAATAATGATCCAATCAAATGATCCAACCAAGTGATCCAACCCCATGATCCATCCAACTAATCCAATCTAATGATCCAATCAAATGATGAGAAATTAGTGAGATGTTTGGACTAAGGAAACCCTAAGAATAGGGCATAGAAAATATTCCAGCCATAGTTAAACATACACATCTCTGATATGTACAATGTATTTTACATACAAGCATGGTGGCTTGTATAGATTTAGACTGCAGCATAGTAATCCTTAAGTATTTTGCATTATGATGCACATATGATAGGCATAGTGAGATGCCATGGCATATGAGATGCCAAGTATGATGAAATACTTGAGTTCCTTGAGAGAAAATCCCCATATGAGATTTGGTTGAATATTGATCTCCTATGTAGGAGTATAGCCAGGGGAAGGAACAAATTTTGAATATTTTCACTATTTTAATGGATTTACCCTATACTATATAAATGATGTATATACTCTATGATGAGATGATCCATGAGTGGATAAACATGATAGAATGATGACTGAGGTATGTATTCTTATATTAGTGAAGTAGTATATTTTTGTATCCCCTACCAAGCATAGCTTGCTGAGATATTGTAAATGTTTGAATGTTTAAAATATCTCAGATACAGCGAAGGAGACTTAAGGACATAAAGCTTGAAGAATCAGAAGCTACAAGGCTGATCAATGCATTTCCCTGGAAGATTGTGTAATTAGGCTATGTACTTTGTAATTTGGATTGTATTTGGACAATGGATTGCAATTATAATAGAAGGTTGTGTAAAAGTGAACTACTGGATGATTCCTGGTATTCAATAAAATTTTATTTTATACAAAATGTCTATGTGCATTATGTACATTGAGGTGAGACTTGGGTTTTGTTACAAACTAATTTAAAAGAGAAGAATTTCCACTGCATGTTTGTGAAATTTTTTTACCACTAAGGGCACCCTGCCTTTGAAAAATGTATTACAAAAGCTTGGGTCGTCACAGTATATAACTATAGTGGCAATAATTTGAAAAGGGATAAATTGTCACAGATGCTTAATTTGAAAGTGTGATAATTGGATGCCACATGTAATTAATTAAACGAAATGTAATTTTGTACGTGCCTCAAATTCAATGGACATGTGATTTTATACAAATATATTCCACACATCCTGATTAATGATGTTGGAGTAATTGGCAGGTACTGTGTACAACCTCAACGGATTGTTGACATATGGAGCTATGTAATTACAAACAAGGTAGTTCTTTCATTTTGTTCATTGCTCACCAGCTCAGCCACATCAAAGGCAGTCTACAAAGTGCACAGCAAAGTACTATATCTAAAAATAAGGTACATTATAAATTATATAATACTATTGGTGTTTAACTACCTTCACCATTTCCCATATTGAACCTTTTGTCAAGCATGACACAAGTCTCCAATCCCCAAATGTGATAGGAACAGTGCTTCTTGCTGTAGAGTAGAGGAAACTACTATAAGAGGCTGCACTCTCACTTATCTCTTGATAACCTTTTCTATTGTTGTTCACCTTTGCCCTTTCTCTTTTGAGTAGTGCTCATGTTGGCCTCTTATTCATGCTCTTCATTTTGGCCATAGTCTTCATTTTGATTTTCTTCTTAGTCCATCATTAATACAAAGAAGAAGACAACGATATTAGAACAATGACACAAAAAATGGTCATGTAATTCATTTAAGAAAACAAACACACATGACATATGTGGTTAACAAACAGAAAGCAAATTAGATAAAGGATGCCTAAAAATATCAACTTGCATAGTATAGATAATTCTAAAATTAAGCTTAGTAAATATTAAACCTAGAAACTAACTAAAGTACTATGCTAAAGATGCAACAACTTTAAGCAATGAAACCTAAACCTAACTTAGCATGCAATTAAACTTATCAATGAAGGGCCTCTAAATATGGACTAACAATACAAATAAAATATGCAATTAAAACTTAAGAGGAGTTCAAATGCAATGCATGTATCATAGAAAATAATAAATTTCAAGTAATTTTGAAGTTCAAAGCACAATGTGAAAGTGCCATGGTGAAATTGTGTTATTCATTACACACACACCCATATTTTTGTTCTCAAACGTCCTTATACACACACTCAATGGAGGGAATAAAGTAGAAAATCTCATCCTAGGTATCTTTTTAGAATTTTATTTTTATTTTGTCATTATTCTCTCATTCCATTTTTTAATTAGTTTTGGGTTTTTACTTGCATGTAGATTAAGGATTAGGATCTTAATTTGGGGGAGACTCTAGTAAAATTTATAGAGTTATTTCTAAAGCAAGAATTCTAATTCAAATTTTACATTAGGCATAAGAATTGAATTCCATAGATGATATTGAAATGTCTATCCCAGGGAGTTCAATGCTCACTCCTAGAAGAGAAAGCCTCTTTTTACTATAATTTCATCATCTTACTTATATTTAAAGATAAAATAGAATTTCTAATTGGAATTCCTTCCTAGTGGAATTTTTAGATGGGTTTACTAATGGAATTGCTATTATATTTTCTAAATTGGGCATAAAAAATTTCTCTCTCTTTTTTTTTTTTTTAAGTATAGAGGATTAGCTAAATTTCTAATCCTTCCTTGATTGATTTGTTTCTATAAAAGTTGAAGTTCAAGGATGGAAAATCTTGATTTTCTAAGTAGATCCTCTAGAGCTCCATACAAATTTTTTTCATTTACATGAATTTACAATTTCTAAGAGTGGGTTTGGAAAGAGAGAACCATTCTCATGGTCTTTTCTTTGGAAGAGCTATTTTAAGAGAAAAGCTTTTAAGGGAAGGGTCTAGAAGAAAAAATAATTTTTTACAAGTTTTCTTTTGATTTAGATAAAATGAAGGAAGACAAATTTTGTTTCTATCATATTTGATGAGAAATATCTTCTTTTCAAACAAACAATGAAAGAATCTCTCTCTCTCTCTCTCTCTCTCTCTCTCTCTCTCTCTCTCTCTCTCTCTCTCTCTCTCTCTCTCTCTCTCTCTCTCTCTCTCTCTCTCTCTCTCTCTCTCTCTCTCTCTCCCTCTCTCTCTCTTCTTAAGCATCTTATAATGCTACTTAGAATAGTTAAAAGGAATATTTCATTCCCTTGCATGTTTCAAATTGTTAGTTGTCAATTTTCAATTATCAAGTTTCTACTTAGTTGTAATTAAGTTTCCAATTCTACCATTCATTGCACTTAAATTCTTAGGGAGTTTCATGTTCCTAATATCTCTTGTCTCTTACCATTCCAATGTAATAGCTAGTTTCTAGAAAAAGCATCTTATATTTCCATTATATTTGTCTCTCTCTTCTTAAGCATCTTATAATGCTACTTAGAATAGTTAAAAGGCACATTTCATTCCCTTGCATGTTTCAAATTGTTAGTTGTCAATTTTCAATTATCAAGTTTCTACTTAGTTGTAATTAAGTTTCCAATTCTACCATTCATTGCACTTAAATTCTTAGCGAGTTTCATGTTCCTAATATCTCTTGTCTCTTATCATTCCAATGTAATAGCTAGTTTTTAGTAAAAGCATCTTATATTTCCATTATATTTTTTTCATTCCATGATTAATTCATATTCAAGGAACATTTTTGATCCATTTCATGTATTTATTTAGCTCTTTGCTTATGGTTAATTCATGTCTAGCTTAAATCTATTTGAAGTTTTAGTCCAGAGCATGTTTCTGATTCAAGTTATTGTTTGCATTCAAAATCTATTCTAGCCCTTTAAAAATCTATAGAAAATCTTCTACCATTTTTTGCCTCTAATATAGCTTAATCATTCTTATATTAGTTTATTTCTCATTTTCAAGCATAACCGAAGATCATATCTTTAGTCTCTTTCAAGTTTCATGTGTTCTTATATATCATGTGATTCATTTATAGAGCATATTTCCAATCTTCATTTGAATGCATCATTTTCCTAGATTAGTAACTACCTTTTGTTTATTATGTTGATGTGAATGTGTGTGATCTTCTTCTATGAATGACTTACTTTAAATACTCTTGACTATCTAAATTAGACTTAATCATCTATGTTTACTAATATTTGGTGCATTCTTTGATGCTATTTGGACTCTTTAAATGTTATAAATGTCATATATACAAACTCTTCTCACATTTGTAGGTAGTCAAAGAGCAAATCATGTTCTAAGTAATTCAATATCAACAAGAGGTATGTATGATTTTCAATCCAAAAGGACAGTCTACACTCTCTTGTTTGGGTCTTACAACTAGTGAAACATTAACACTTTCAAGCACACATTTAGCCATTAAAATCTTTTCTTTAATCAGTACAAAGTATCATTATTTTGTAACCATGTTCCACATGCTAATACGAACTCTAAATATCACATTGAACTTAGTTAAAGTTAAGTGCCTAGCTTAGATCAAACATAAGAAATGAATTTATCATATGGGTTCCAAATGAGTTTCTTCAATAGGTGGGTCAGATTGATCATTGTTTTCCAATGATGATCTCCAAGTCTGTTAAGCATCGATCCCTTCTCTAGTTGATTGACAAAAATAGCACTGATTGCCCATCATTGGTTCCCTCTTCTTTTTCCTCTTTTTCTCCTCCTCTTTCTTCTCCCCCTTCTTCTCTCACTGTCGGTTGGGCATCATTAGTGTGGAAAGTCTCCAGCAGCCTAGTACCCCGCTCTTTCTCCTCCTCTCTTCCTATCCTTCTCCCCCTTCTTCTTCTTCTTCTTCTTCTTCTTCTTCTTCTTCTTCTTCTTCTTCTTCTTCTTCTTCTTCTTCTTCTTCTTCTTCTTCTTCTTCTTCTCCTCCTCCTCTTTCTTCTCCCCTTTCTTCTCTCATCGTCAGGCGGGTTTGGGCATTGTTTGTGAGGAAAGTCATTGGAGGTCTGGATCCCTCCACTTTCTCCTCCTCTCTTCCTTTTCTTCTCCTCTTTCTTCTCACCCTTCTTCTCTCACTATTGATTTTTCTATGTTGGAGGTTTGGGCATCATCGGCATGGAACATTGTTGCTAGCCTAGATCCTCCCTCTTTCTCCTCCTCTCTTCCTTTCCTTCTCCTCCTTCTTCCTCCTCTCTCCTTTCTTCTCTTTGGTTGACACTACTAGGGTTTCCTCCTATCAAGTTTTTTAGAACAGACCTTGGTCTATTTTCCTTTTGTCTACTAATGACTTAAGTGAGAGGGAGTGCCATTATCAAAATTGCCCCTCTTTTAGTTATTTAATAATTTAATTTTGAAAAAATTTACACTTGAAAATTATAATACTTTTTACTATTTAGTACATTGATATATAGTTAATGGTAGTAAAAAAAGAAGATGAAAGCTACTCAAATTCCAAATTTCTACAAGTGGGGTAAAATCACCAAATTTCCCTTTTCAAGAAAAATCAAAACTTATTTGTTAGAATTTTGATTTCATAACACTTAGTGTCATTGTAATTGGTTTTTCGAGTACAATCCCAATATTGAGGTTTTAACATATGAGTTGATGTCTATAAAATTTTCACATTCTAGAACTCCAAAAATTGAGAATTTCAAAATTATTCTCTTTTCACTCTGATTTTATATAATTCAAAAATTTTATAAATTGATATTTAAAAATCAAAGATATTACATAATGATTAGTGTAAATTTGGTTGATTATTCTTGGTGGTCAAATCCATACTTTTCATACCATCCAAAGTTATTGTTTTAACTATGATATGGGGACCACGAAGATCGTCTTTTCTATTTCACTACTAGATCAAAAAAATTTGATTAGGCATATCATCAATTAGGCATCACCAATATTATTTCCGCTATTTTTGGATCAACATAATCACGCAAAAAAATTTCAAGCATGCATATTATATATATATATATATATACACATGAGACAAATAAAGAGATACTAATTACAAGCACTCAAAAATCAATAGCCACCGCGAATATGTGAATGTAGTTCAAATTCAAAGTTGGAATTTGGTTGGGGATATGTACAACTCAAAATGGAAATTTTGAAATCATTTAATGTAAACGAGTTCAAGAGTCTATACTTTTAAAGTCATTTATGTCTATAAAATTTTCACAATCTAGAACTCCAAAAATTGAGAATTTCAAAATTATTCTCTTTTCACTTTATTTTATATATTTCAAATTTTTTATAAATTGCTATTTCAAAATCAAAGATGCTACATAATGATTAGATTAAATTTGGTTGATCATTCTTGGTGGTGACATCCATACTTTTCTTACCATCCAAAGTTACTATTTTAAATAGGATATGGGGATTGCGAAGATCGTCTTATCTGTTTCATTATTGGATCAAAAACTTTTTATTCAGCATATCATCAATCAGGCATCACCGATACTATTTCCACTATTTTTGTATCAACATAGTCATGCAAAAACATTTCAAACATGGACATATATATATATATATACATGAGATAAACAAAGAGATACTAATTACAAACACTCAAAAATTGATAGCAACCGTGAATATGTGAATGTAGTTCGAATTGACAGATGGAATTTGGTTGAGGATATGCATACTTAGAGTAGAAATTTTGAAGTAGTATAATGTAAACAACTTTAAGAGTCTATACTTTTGAAATCATTTATGTCAATATAATTTTCACTTTCTAGAACTCCAAAAATTAAAAGTTTCTAAATTAATCACTTTCACTTTGATATTATATAATTCAAAAAATTTGTGAATTGTTATTTAAAAATCAAAGATGTTACATAATGATTAGGGTAGATTTGGTTGATCATTCTTGGTGGTCACATCCATACTTTACATACCATCCAAAGTTAATGTTTTAACTATGATATGGGGACTGTGAAGTTCGTCTTATCTGTTTCATTACTATATTAGAATTTTTTTATCAGGCATATCATCAATTAGGCATTACCAGTACTGTTCCACAATTTTTACATCAACATAATCATGCAAAAGTTTTACAAACATGCATATAATATATATATATATATATAGACACACATATACATGAGACAAACGAAGAGATACTAATTACAAATACTAAAAAATCGATAGTGACCTCAAATATGTGAATGTAGTTTCAATTCATAGTTGGGATTTCATTGAGGATAGGTACAACTTAGAGTAGAAATTTTGAAGTCATTTAGTGTAAACAACTTTAAGAGTCTATACTTTTAAAGTCATTTAGTGCAAATGACAAAAGTATGGACTTTTTAAAAGTCATTTAGTGCTAAAAGTCTATACTTTTAAAGTTGTTTAGTACTAAACGACTTTAAAAGTAACATACTTTTAAAGTCATTTACACTAAACAACTTCAAAGTACATACTTTTAAAGTCATTTTCACTAAACAACTTTATAAATTATTTTCAATTCAAATTACATATATTATATTAGTACTTTACAATATCTTACACAATTAATACACAACGAAACTGATTTTTTCTTCATAGTTTGCATTGATTCATGCATTCTTTGTACACACGTACTCATATATATAAACATGTGAATAAGGAAATCAAGGTATTTTTTAGAATAACTCCTTAATTATCATCCTTTTATGATATATATCTATATATAGTCACATATAGCTAACTTATCAATCCATATAGCTCATGACAGAAGAGCTAATTATAAATCTAGAATTATATTGCAACTCATTAATACAATCCATATACCTCCAACTAAAATTTTCAAGCCCAAGCACCCTCCTCACCATTGACATACTCATAATCCTCATTCTCACCAAGTATTACTTCGATTGATGGGATTGTTTTGGTAATACAAGGGTAATCTATTTCAGTGTCTTCTAGGTCATCTTCATCATAAAAATCCCTATGATAAGATTATAAAATAGTTGACCATCTCTTATCACATTTTTTTGGCACATAAAATACTTGTTTTGCTTTGATGCTAAAATAAATTGATCACTTTTCTAACTAATCTTGTAAAGGTCAACCAATGTCAATCTAAGGGCTACAGTTTTGATGCTATCTTTGTTGTGTTCCACCTAATCATACTTAAACACAATAACAGTTTTGGAAGTATAATCCAAGGCCCATATCTCACTTATAACCCTATAATAAATATAATCCACCACTATTGGTCATTATCCTTTGAACTCAAAAAGAATGTAGCAATGGCAACTAAGCTAACCCCACTATTTGGTTACAATCTTGAGTTATAATGGTCTTTTGGGTAAAAGTGATAACCATTGATGGCATATTTAGCATATTTTATTACTTCTAGTCGTGGTCCCATCACAATCTAGCCCAAGATATAGATATACCGTTGCCTGCTACTTCTTATTGATCTTGAATCTATGTATACACATATTAAGTAGGATATATGATTATTGCAATTAAGTAAGATTACATATATACATATATATATAATGTAGTTTATTAATTAATTGTGAATTCTTTCATTTTACCTTCTAATAGAGCCAAGTATTGAAAGTGCAACAATGCTCAAATTGTAGCCACTTCTGTTTCTTTGCCAAACTTGGATTCTTTACATTGAGGACATCCATCAACAATTAATGAAGTGATCAAAGAAAATATAACCATCAACAATTAACTTTTACCTAAGTTCATGATCAACTTACTCAATGCATGGATGGAGTTCATCAATATTTTGCTACAAGTAGTGGTTGTTGCATCGATGCATGGCAATCGTGGGACTTCATCTCTAACAATTTCAGCTCTTCCATGGAGACAGTGTTTTTAAAGTTTGAAGAGTAGTCGTCTAGGACTTTGAGCTCAAATAAGGTTTGACACACTATTATCCTCTCCTCTCTATCAAGTGTATAGTTTGCCTTAGGTAGGTATGTTCCTCGACTCCCCTATCTTGTGGATGCAACCTCCTCTTCAAACCCATTTTCATAAGATCCATTTGAACTGCAAGTTCATCCTTTATTTTTCTTGGGATATTAAGCAAGGTACCAGTCAAGCTTTTACACATATTCTTCTCAATGCACATGACATTAAGCACATGGCATAGATACAATTATTTCCAGTATGTAAGCTAAAAGAATATTGATTTTTGCGTGCAACAACTTCTACAATTACTTTCACTAACTTGATTTCTTCTTTCGACACAAGACATTAATTTTTTTAACCTGCCCTAATACTTGTCATCTTGCTAACATCTTTGGAGGGGTCCTTGTCTCCACACTACTGTTAAATTCTCCCTTCTTAAAATGATATGGATGGTCTCTACACAACCACCTTCTATGGCTAAGGAATGCCATTTCCTACCATGTTTAAGTTGTATAGAACAAGTTTAATCACTACATAGGACAAGTATTGTATCCCTTCATGGTGCATTTAGACAAATTATCATATGTAAGAAAGTCGCTTATTGTCTATAAAAGTATAGCCTTTAGGGTGAATGACTCTTTCCTATGTGCATCATATGCTTCAATGCCTACATCCCATAATGTCTCAAGATCATCGATCAAGGGAGACAAGTACACTTTAATGTCATTCCCTAGCTGCTTTGAACCCGATATCAACATAGTTAACATCATGAACTTCCTCCTCATGTATAGAAATGGTGGGAGGTTGTAACAAACTAATATAATAGGCCAACAACTATAGTTGTTGCTCATATAACCATGATGATCAATCCCATCTATAGATAATGCAAGTCATAGGTGTTTAGGTTCTTCACCAAAATTAGGCCACATGAAGTCTATGAGCTTCCATGTTGGGCTATATACTGGATGGCGTGACAAGCTATCAACTACTTTGTCCTTGGCATGCCATACTAATTTCTTCATTGTTTCTATTATACAGAACATTCTTTTGAACCTTGGAATAGGGGAAAGTACCATAGAACTTTTGCAGGAATGTTTGTAACCATCTTAGTTGAGTTCTTCTTTAACTTCCATCACGGCTGTCGACAAGTTGAGCTTGTAGTTTTATACTTATGCTCCTTCCTATACAAGATGCAATCATTAGGACATGCATGTATCTTTTCATACTTCAACCCTAGTGCAGCAAGGGTTTTCTTTACCTCCTATGTGGACCTTGCCAATTTATTATCCTTTGGTAGCATTTTACTCACTACTCTTAAGATGTTTGTAAATCCTTGATTTGAAAAAAAAAAATCTTGATTTCACGTTGTTGATTATTTAACCACAAGTGCATGAGCTATTGTAGTGTAGCTTATGCAAGTACGAGTCGATCCCACGAGGACTTGATTTAAAAAGTAGAAATTTCAATAAAATTTAATTATGTAAAATTAAAAATAAATCACTCAAAATTACTAGAATTATTGAAATGAGAATCAATGTTCAGATCTAATCAACTTCTCAAAAATACAGAATTTCCAGTTCCTAAATAAAACAAATCAAATCAAATAACAAGAAAAAAACTACTTCCCTAGATCAATCTTTATCAAAATATTCGCTTCTGATCTTCTAAAAAATGATCCACCTTTACATATATCTTCAACATGTTCTTGATTAGTGATCCACCAGTCGGATTTGACAGATTCTTCAAAATCAAAGAGATCTGGGCTAAATTATAATTTCAAGATTTGGACGGCTCAAATGGATTGATGAGGTTTAGATAGAAGATCAGAGATTTTGATTATGTCTAGGGATGTCCTAAGAATGAATCTGTGAAATTAATTTGAAATTTGATGAGAAATGAAGGAGAAATTGAAGGTTTCGTTTTGATTAAGGCTAACACATTGATAGGTTAGGCCTTAATTGATCTGGTAGAGATTAGGCAGTTCCTGGATAGAAAAAACACAGATAAAACAAAACCAGAATAAACTGGGACACAGATGGAATTAAACTGGGGACACAGATGGAATTCACAAAAAAGAACAGAAATGCAATTGCTTTTAAAGAGAGAGGGCAAAACTGGAATTTTGTGAAAACTCTGGTTTTTAAGAAAAAAAATAGACAAAGGAAGAGAGAAACAGATGAGGGAGA
The DNA here is from genome assembly GCA_035236585.1 of Warburgia ugandensis. Taxonomy (NCBI): domain Eukaryota; kingdom Viridiplantae; phylum Streptophyta; class Magnoliopsida; order Canellales; family Canellaceae; genus Warburgia; species Warburgia ugandensis. The sequence continues at coordinate 43,337,808 of CP141127.1, read as the reverse complement.
AGAGAGAAGAAGAGAGGAGGAAGGAGAAGATGGGTGCGGGAGGGAAACCCGTTTTGGGTTTCCTTCCCTGAGACGTCCGTAGGCGAAGAAAAGCCGGAGAAGACGTAGTGGGGCAGCTAGTTGAGCAGAAGATGCATGGCTGCGTGGAGGTTTTGGGTTCACAACCGAAGGGGGGAAAGAGAAGGAATTTTGGGCCGGTGAAGACGAAGCCTAGGCCAACCAAGCTGGACGGCGGAGTTGGAGAGAGAGCCGGTGCTTGACGGGGAAGAGAGAACAAGGGAGAGAGATAGACGTGGGAAAGAGAGATGGGGAGAAAGAGGAGGAGAAGGGAGAGAGAAAGATGATAAGGAGAAGGGGCTGTGGCTCCTAGGTTGAGAAGACAGAACAAGGGGAAGGAGAGAGAGAGAGAGAGAGAGAGAGAGAGAGAGAGAGAGAGAGAGAGAGAGAGAGAGAGAGAGAGAGAGAGAGAGAGAATATGGACGTGAGGAAGTTCGAGCGAAGAGGAAGGTGGGGGATAAGAGAATAGAAGAAGGGAAAACAAATAGGCGTTATGAGAAGTGGGAGAAAGAAGAGAAAAAATGTGAGACTAAAGTAGAAAGGAAAGAGAAGAAAGAAGGAAGGAAAGAAGGAAAGGAAGAAAGGAAGAAAAAGGAAAGGAAGGAAAGAAGTGGAGGAAGGGGTTGCCTTTTGCTCCTTGCTAATTTGAGTACACCTTTTGGAAACTTCTCCAAAATTGCCTTCTCCATGTTATTTCCATTTTGTCCATGATTTCTATTCCATCCATCTCCATGGGTGATCTGGTCCATCCAATCCTCTTTAAGATGATCTGCACCATTAACTTTAATCGTAGTCGTCCATGCGTCTTTTGGTTGATCTACAAAAGAAAATACTAAATTAGAATCATCTGAACCATAAATTAGTCATTTAATGAGCTCTAATGATCATCTGACCCTTGATTTTGAAAAATTAAAGTTTGGCCGGTCAATTGGAGTTAAATTTAAAATCAAGCTAAGTTTTGCAAATATGAATGGTTAGATGATCTAATTGAACGCTAAATTAGGGGTATTTTGACCAAAATTGAACACTTAACACACGTTGTAAAGTTCTACTACTACAAACAACTTGGTATAATCTTTACGCTCAGGGTACAACAACTCATCATCTTCCTCTAATGTAGTATGAAATTGTCTAGGGTCATTTTGGAAGTCATCATATGCATCTCAAAACATCGGTACAGCTGTATTGTCTTCAACACTTCTTACAGTGTCTTAATCATATCTTCTAGGCCTTATCGGGGGCCTATGCAAAATTTCTTCTCCATGGAAAATCCATGGGTGATAGCTTTCGTTGATTCTATTGAAGCACAATGTTCTCTGAACAGCCCTACAGTTACTTTTTTTAAGTTTTCATATTTTGAGTATGGACAATGCATGTGATTACGATCAACACCTGCCTTAAGTATAAACTTTAAGAAAATTTCTGTTGCCTCCTCATATTCTTTTAATGTTCGTGTCATAGTCATCCAAGCATATTTCTCCATTATCACAAGAAATTGAAGCAAATTTATGTGCGGAGACTTGTTATACATGAAAAGATTGGGTGAGGCATTTTATCAAACACTAGGCATACAAGAATTAGAAGTATTTGAAATTACTACATTACATGCATGAAAACATGTAAAAATTTTCAATTAACAATGGAAAAAAAAAGCAAAATATGACAGATACATTCAGAAAGAAATTTAGCATTAAAAAGGAAAGTTTCTGACCATAACCTCCCTCTCAATCTCTCCACTCTCATAAATCATTGATCCTAAGTACCGAAAGTGGTTTTTTACGGGGACTTCTTGGTTATCAATCTTGACTGGTGTTCCACTCCTACTCTCCTTGTAAAATTACATTCCATATATTCTGTCTTAGTTTGACTAATTTTAAATCCTTCAGATTATAATGCTTCTCTCCATAACTCTAGCTTTATGTTTACACCCTCCCTTGTCTCATCAAGTAAGACTATATCATTTGCAAATAGCATGCACCAAGGAATCTCCTCATGTAGATGTTTTGTTAACTCATCCATAACTAATGTGAAAAGGTATGGGCTCAATGCCAATCCTTGGTGCAATCCTACAGTGACAGAAAAATCACCAGTCACGCCACTAGTGGTCTTAACATTTGTTACCGCTCCCTCATATATATCTTTAATTATGTCAATATACCTCTGAGAAACCCCTTTATCACCCAACACCCTTCATATTAACTCTCTAGGGACTCTATCATAAGCTTTCTCTAAGTTGATAAAGAACATGTGGAGGTCTTTCCTCTTCTCCCTATATTTCTCTACTAATTGTCTTAGTAAGAAAATAGCTTCCATGGTAGACCTCCCAAGCATGAAACCAAATTGATTCTTCGGTACACTTATTTCATGTCATAGCCTCTTCTCAATCACTCTTTCAAAAAGTTTCATAGTGTGGCTCATAAGTTTGATCCCTCGATAATTAGTGCAACTCTGTATGTCTCCTTGATTCTTATAAATTGGTACAATAGAGCTTTTCCTCTACTCATTAGGCATTTTCTTTGATTTTATAATCTTGTTAAACAACTTGGTCAACCAAACTACCCCAATATCTCCCATATGCTTCCAAACCTCTATTGGTATACTAGCAGGCCCCATGGCCTTTCCTAATTTCATCTTTTTCAAGGCCTCTTTTACTTCAGGTACTCTAATCCTACGTTCATATCTATAATATCTAGTGTTTTTTAGATTTATAGTATTTTCAATCCCTATATTCTCAAAGCCATTGTCATTTAACAATTTTTGAAAGTATGTTTCCCACCTTTGTTTGATCTCATCATCTTTGACTAATACCCTTTGATCATCGCTTCTAATGCACTTAACATGATCTAAGTCCTTACCCTTCTGTTCTCTTACTGTTGCAAGTTTAAACACATCTTTCTCACCTTCTCTTGTTCGTAGTCTATTATAGAGCTCATCATATGCTTTAAGTTTAGCCTCACTATTCTCTTAGCAACCTTTTTAGCATTCTTATATTATTCATAGTTTTAATTATTTCTAGTCTTCTACCATGTTTTAAAAGGCATCCATTTTTCTTTAATAAATTTTTGCATTGTTTCACTCCACCACCATGTTTCCTTTACTAATTGTCTTTTACCTTTAGATACTCCAAAGACATCTTTTACCACTTTCTTAATGGACTCAGCAATACTAATCCACATGGTATTTACTTCTATTTCATAGTTCCAAATTCTTTCGACCATCAACTTATTTGTGAATGAGGTTATTTTCTCTCCTTTCAAGTTCCACCACTTAATTTTTGGATACCTATTAAGTTCATTTCCTTTCTTCCATCTTTTGATATGGATATCCATAACCATTAACCTATGTTGTGAGGTTAAACTCTCATCGGGTATCTCCTTACAATCCTTACATATAGATTGTTCATTATTCCTAAGTAGCAAAAAGTCTATTTGGCTTTTATGAAGTCCACTTTTAAAGGTTATTAAGTGTTCATCCCTCTTCTTAAAGAGTCTATTTGCATTGGACAGGCTATATGACAAAGAAAAATTGAAGATATTCTCCCCCATCTCATTTCGTTCACCTATACCATACCCTCCGTGTATTTTATCATATCCTTCCTTATATTTTCCTACATGGCCATTTAAGTCTACTCCTATAAATATCCCCTCAGTGTTGGGAATTTCTTGCATGACTCCCTCCATATCTTCCCAAAACTATCTCTTGATTATATCTTTTAACCCAACTTCGGTGTGTATGCACTTATAACATTTATAATCTACTCTCCGAGAACAAGTTTTAATATTATAATTCTATCATTGATTCTTTTAACGTCCATAACTTTATCCTTTAATTCCTTATCCACCATTTTTCCTATGCCATTTCTGTTATTTTCCTTTCCTTTGTACCATAATTTATACCCATCTATTTCTCTAGCTTTAGCCCCTTTCCACATAGTTTCTTGGATACACACAATGTTGACTCTCCTACGTTTCATCGCATCTACTAACTCCGAACTCTTACCTGTCAATGTCCCTATATTCCATGTGGTGATACGAATCTTATGTTCTAGAGATTTCCTATTTACTATCGGCTTTCTTGACCTCCATGCCATGAATCCATGTCCACTTTTCATTGCACCTGGGTTATGATGCAGCGCGTCACTTCTGAGGGAATGCTCTAGTAGCCCTTGCCCATTTTTCACTACACCCGGGATCCAATGTAGTGCGTCGCTTTTGGGAGAACGCCCTAGCAACCCTTGCCTATTTTTCACTGCACCCGGGATCTGATGCAGCATGTCGCTTATGGGGGACGCCCTAGCTTGAGGCATTGTCAATTTTTGATTCATGTCATTTTTGGGTTGCCATGGTTTTAAGAAGCGGAAGATGATTTTCATTTCTTCCTTACAAACTAATATACAAGTGCATATTCATTTGCATGCAGAAAAGAAAAATCATCTTCAATTTCACCTTTACCGGCTGGCTACCTGATGCAAGGGTTGCCATATTTTAAGAAGCTGGAGATAATTTTCATTTCTTCCTTACAAAGTAATATACAAATGCATATTCATTTGTAAGAAAGAAATAACAAAATCATATATGACACATTAATTCTTCAAATATGCATAATAAATATGACACATGCAAACGTATACATACATACATACATATATATATACATACACACACATAAATAAGGAAATCAAATTATTTTTTATTACATCCAATGTTACATATTATTATATCTTATTAACATAATATCAATGTAATGACTCGAATTTTGTAACATTAAAATCCCAAGTTAGTAATGAAAAGTCCACATTTTGGAAATAAGGGTATTTTGGTCATTCCATTATTCACCTTGATTGAACCCATAAAATTGATCCTGAAAATGGTACCATTAGGTGCGTCTTGGAAAAAGGAATCCAACAAGACCAAAATCACCCAAAACGGAGTTAAAATGAGCAAGTTATGGCCCTTTGAAGTTCAAGGGCAAAAATGTAATTTTTACTAAAAAAGGATTTAGCCTGCAAAACACAGGGGCCTGTTTTGATATGGGCACCCCCTTTCTTCAACCTCCTAGAGGGTTCTAAAACAGCGGTGATTGGAGGAGAAATCACCACCATTCTGGAGGTTTCTCCACCGCCATTCAAGGGCGGTGAGAGCCCCCTCCAGAACCCTCTATAGCTCTATAAATAGAGCTCTTGGGTGCCTCTAATTGCAACCCAAAAGCTTGGGAAAAACCTGTTTTGGAGAAGCAACTAAGAGGAGAAACGTAGAGAAAAACCCAGCAACGAGCCAAGAGCGTACGAGGACAAAGGGGTTAGCGTGACCTAGCCAGGTAGGTGCTCTATCGCTACTAGACTTTTTAAAAGAGCCATGATTGTTTTGAGAATACATGTTTTAAGTATATGACTTGCTTAGCATGACTTAATTCAGCATACATATGATAAATTCTTTATGCAAAGATATGTTTTACAAATAATTGCATGTACATTATGCATAGATATGTTTTGCAAACAAATGCATATATTGCATGATTTGTGAAGCATTGAGTTTTTAAAAGATTGCATGTCCTTGAGGGTTACCAAAAGATGCTAGAGTGCCCAAAAGGCACAGGGTAGGCAGTTGTGAGGGATCCAAAGAGGACAGGTTTTGAAAAAGAGGTTTTCGCTTGTTTGATTTGATATGATTTGGGCTGATAAGCTCGTGGGTGCTATGCCGAGAGGTTTAGGTTGGCCTCCAACCTCTAGCACTATTAGGTGAATGGCTACCACGCCCAAAAAGGGCAACGTCCCTACGTCGACTGCATGTGGTACAGGGGGCTGCCACTGGTGTCACAGCACTGGGTTGACGTATCATAGGCCCTGTTGAGGCTATGACCGAGTGTCCTCAGGTACCCAGGGACCACACGGCAGTGAGGTCATGGGCATAGTTGGACCCTATGGTTTCATGGACTTATTTGCATTGCATATGGCATGATATGAGATTGGTCGACCATACCATACTAGATATCCATGAGTTGGATTCAATGAAGCATCTTATGCATATCATTATGTTATGATATATATGATACTTTCGACTTGGTTTGAGCGATTCTTCAAGTCATTAGTATTTCAATTTGACAATGGTTTTTGATATCGATATTGAGCATGAGTGTTCAAACATGCACATGTCTTGAAAGAGCATATGATTTTAAATATAGCATGCATTGTAAAACTAGTAGTGATGGACTCCTACTGAGTATAGTATATACTCACCCAATCCTCAATATTTTTCAGACACAAAGTAAACACTTAAGAGCAAGGAACGCTTGTGACAGAAGACACCCAAACTAAGTACAAGTAAGTAAACCCCTATCTTATCTTTCAATGTTACTTAATTGTAGTTACTCTCTATAGCTGAGGCTGTGACTAACACTTTCTTGGGAATAATGTTGATTTAAAACTTTTCCATGGCTAGATAATTGGAAAATGTGTTTTGACACTCGGGGTTTTATACAAAAGCTTGTTTTCCAAAACAAAAAATATTTTCATGCATTTCATATTTATAAAACAAGAGATCTCGCCTTTTTATCAAATTTGCATCATATAAAAACCCGGGTCGTCACAATTAGTATCAGAGCACGGTTTGACGTTACTCACAGCCCAGTTATGAGGAGAATAACTTATAATCAAGTTTCATCCTTGAAAGAGTAAGGGGTAATAGGATAACACATACTAAGGTTTGGTGAATTACCTTGTGATTACAGATGCCTAAGAAGAAACGAAGCAATGTTCCAAGGCCTGAAGCCCCACCAGTGGACTCCACTGGGTCGGGCAATGGGATGGCTGAATTGTTCCAACAATTCCTACAGAGTATGGGACAATACATGAATAGTCAAAGCCAAACTCCTACCACCCGAGCTCATTCCCCTGATAAAGTAATAGATAGGACTGAGGGTCAGTTAGAAAGGTTTCAGAAACTAGCTCCCTCATTCACAGGAGAAGATGAAGCATCTATAGCTGAAAAATGGTTAATTGATATTAAAAAGATATTTAAAGCTATGAACATAGTTGAAGAAAGAAAAGTACCCATGGCCACATTTGTGTTTAGAGGAGAAACTACCTTTTGGTGGGAAACAGCAGAAAGGACTTATTTTGATCAACAAGAAACAATAGGATGGGAAGAGTTTAAAAAGGTTTTTAATGACAAATATTATCCTAAGCACATAAGAAAACAGAAGGAAAAAGAATTTATGGACTTAGAACAAGGAAATATGACTATCCAACAGTATGAAAATAGATTCATCAGCCTCCGAAGATTTGCACCATGTGCTTGTGCTGATGAGGAAGATGCGGAAGAACGATTTGTAGATGGGCTTAAACCAGGACTCAGGAACAGAGTTCTAGGTTTCCAACCTTCCACAGTAGCCAAAGCCGTAGAGATGGCCTCCCTATACGAAAAAGATTATCAAAGGAACCAGGTAATAAAAGAAACTAAGAACATCAACACCATGGGAAATAAAGGAAAGAGATCATTTCAATCATCTGGACCCAGGCTACCTTTCAAGAAGCCGTTTGAAAACAATGGAGGAAGACCATACTAGAAGACATGCCTTAAGTGTAACAGGTATCATTCAGGCAAACCATGTCCCATTTCCAACATTACTTGCTATCTTTGTGGAGAATTAGGACATTTTGCTAGTAATTGTCCTAAAAAGAAAGTTGAAGAGCGTAAAGGAGATCAAGTTCCAAAAAGCCAAGGACGTGTCTTTGCCCTCACTTCCAGTCAAGCCCAGGCTTCAAATGCAGTAATTGAAGGTACCCATAGAGTTGACGGAGGATCTCAAGCTAGAGACGAGACCAGTTGAGATCCGAGATCGTAAGAGTAAGAAGCTGCGGAGCAAGGACATACACTTAGTCAAAGTTTTGTGGAGAAATATGCACATGGAAGAAGAGACTTGGGAACTGGAGTCAGAAATGCGAGAAAAGTACCCCGAGATCTTTTGACTGTATATAGTAGAATTTTGGCGAAAAAATTCCCCTAAGGGGGTAAGAATGTAATGGCTCCAATTTTGTAACATTAAAATCCTAAGTTAGCAATGAAAAGTCCACTTTTTGGAAATAAGGGTATTTTCGTCATTTCACTATTCACCTTGACTGAATCCAGAAATTTGGTCCTGAAAATGACACCATTAGGTGCGTCTCGGAAAAAGGAATCCAATAAGACCAAAATCACCCAAAACGGAGTTAAAATGAGCAAGTTATGGCCCTTTGAAGTTCAGGGGCAAAAATATAATTTTCACTAAAAAACGGATTTAGCCTGCAAAACATAGGGGCCCGTTTTGATACGGGCACCCCCTTTCTTCAACCTCTTAGAGGGTTCTAGAACGGAGGTGATTGGAGGAAAAATCACCACCATTCTGGAGGTTTCTCCACCGCCATTCAAGGGCGGTGAGAGCCCCCTCCAGAACCCCCTTATAGCTCTATAAATAAAGCTCTTGGGTGCCTCTAATGGCAGTCCAAAAACTTGGAAAAAACCCGTTTTGGAGAAGCAACCAAGAGGACAAACGTGGAGAAAAACCCAGCAACGAGCCAGGAGCGTACGAGGACAAAGGGGTTAGCGCGACCTAGCTAGGTAGGTGCTCTATCGCTACTATACTTTTTAAAAGAGCCATGATTGTTTTGAGAATACATGTTTTAAGTATATGACTTGTTTAGCATTACTTAATTCAACATACATATGATAAATGCTTTATGCATAGATATGTTTTGCAAATAATTGCATGTACATTATGCATACATATGTTTTGCAAACAAATGCATATATTGCATGATTTGTGAAGCATTGAGTTTTTGAAAGATTACATGTCCTTGAGGGTTACCAAAAGACGCTAGAGTGCCCAAAAGACGCTGGGTAGGCAGTTGTGAGGGCCAGGCAATTGTGAGGGACCCAAAGAGGACAGGTTTTGAAAAAGAGGTTTTCGCTTGTTTGATCTGATATGATTTGAGCTGATAAGCTCGTGGGTGCTATGCCGAGAGGTTTGGGTTGGCCTCCAGCCTCTAGCACTATTAGGTGGATGGGTACCACGCCCAAAAAGGGCAACGTCCCTACGTCGACTGCATGTGGTACAGGGGGCTACCACTGGTGTCACGGCACTGGGTCGACGTGTCATAGGCCCCGTTGAGGCTATGACCGAGTGTCCTCAGGTACCTGAGGACCACACGGCGGTGAGGTCGTGGGCATAGTTGGACCCTATGGTTTCGTGGACTTATTTACATTGCATATGGCATGATATGAGGTTGGTCGACCATACCATACTAGATATCCATGAGTTGGATTCAATGAAGCATCTTATGCATATCATTATGTTATGATATATATGATACTTTCAACTTGGTTTGTGCAATTCTTTAAGTCATTAGTATTTCAATTTGACAATGGTTTTTTATACCGATATTGAGCATGAGTGTTCAAACATGCACATGTCTTGAAAGAGCATATGATTTTAAATATAGCATGCATTGTAAAACTAGTAGTGATGGACTCCTACTGAGTATAGTATATACTCACCCAATCCTCAACATTTTTCAGACACAAAGTAAACACTTAAGAGCAAGGAACGCTTGTGACCGAAGACACCCAGACTATGTTCAAGTAAGTAAACCCCTACCTTATCTTTCAATGTTACTTGATTGTAGTTACTCTCTATAGCTGAGGCTGTGACTAACACTTTCTTGGGAATAATGTTGATTTAAAACTTTGCCATGGCTAGATAATTGGAAAATGTGTTTTGACACTCGGGGTTTTATACAAAAGCTTATTTTCCAAAACGAAAAAGATTTTCATGCATTTCATATTTATAAAACAAGAGATCTCGCCTTTTTATCAAATTTGCATCATATAAAAACCTGGGTTGTCACAATCAAAGTGTGAATCTACTCTTTTTCATCAGAATTTGGCCTCCTAGTATTTAGCTTACACTTGCTTATGGGGAGAGAGAGTGTCCTTCAATTCTCTTGGCCAAAACTTGATGGTATAACTAGCACTCTTCATCAAACCCTAATTTTATATGAGAACCATAAATCATAATGTTCTCCTTTTCTCCAATAGTGAGGGTTAGAGAGAGAAGCAGCTGTCATTTGCAATGAAATCATATGATTTTTACAAAATTAGGATAGTCTAACACACTTCTTAACCCCATCATATATATTGAGAAAACCCACTTGATCTACAAAATCAAAATAGAGAGAGTTAGTAACAAAAAAGATATTCATAATCAAAAGAAGTTATGGTTTACTTACATTATTTTGTATGACACAAACAATTAAAATATCCAAAATGAAAACCAAGAAGGGAAAAAGAGAGAGGCATAAGGACCAAAGGAGGATGCTGTCATGCCACTCATGAGAAGAAGAACATGAATAGGGGATACAGGAAGAAATGAAATGACTTCAGTTTTTTTATGGATGAACAAGGACTTTTGAAGTTGTTTAGTACTAAATGACTTTAAAAGTTCGTCACTTTGGAAGTCCTTTGAATCAAACGACTTCAAAAGCATATGTGGGAAAGGACTTTTGAAGTCATTTGATTCAAACGACTTCAAAAGTGACAGACTTGTAAGTCATTTAGTGCTAAACAACTTCAAAAGTAATTGACATATAAAGTCATTTAGACCTAAACGACTTAAAATATCAATAACTTTTGAAGTCGTTTGAATTAAACGACTTCAAAAGTCCTTTCCTGTGCAAAATAATCTTTGCCCCAAATGTATATGTATACTTTTGAAGTTGTTCAACTCAAACAACTTCAAAAGTTTATTGACAAAATTGTTTAGGTCTAAACGACTTCAAAAATCGATAATATTTGAAGTTGTTTGTACGTAAATGACTTTAAAAATTCATACTTTTTAAGTCACTTGAGTCAAATAACTTTAAAAGTTCTTTTCCATAAAAAAAATTCCTCTTTGCACCAGACTTTTAAAGTGTTTTTCATTAAACTACTTCTTAAATCTATATTTTTAAAGTCTTTTTTTTTTTGTTCTAACTGACTTGTAAAATTTTTATGAAGCTGACAGTCAATATAATGACTTCTTTATGCCAACTTTAAAAGCCTCACGTGTAGTAGTGTATGGTCCTTATACCTATAAGAGGATTCGATAAACTAGTTGAATGAACAAAGAAGCAAGAATTTGATTTTTGAGACAGATTTAATTTTCTACATTTAAGAGAATTGTTTTATGATGCATTCATTATTGGAGACAAAAGTACACTCTACATTGAGAATGCATATAATTGTGTACACAAAATTGAGTTTGGTTGGCTGAACTCAAGATATAGAGTTACTAGAAATCCTTTGCACTGAGGCTTTTTACGATCTTCAAGAAGCTACTTTATGAAGCGCACATCTAAGCTAAGGTCCGAAGAATTACATATCAAACAATCAATTTGTTTCTCTCAACTGATTCAGGTTGAGCTTATAGTGACACTATCTTTGCTAACTACTTGTTTTGCTTATGTTGCAAAGTTTCTCAAAGGCTCAGATCTAGAAGGTCTGAAGTTGAAACTATGCAATGTTGCACTTCTAAATGGAAAGCCACAACTTTCACAAAGCTCATATCAGATTTAGACCCCGATTCCTCCAAAGCATGTTGCTTATGTTCTCATGTCAATCTAACTCTGCCTGTACGTTCTCATGCCAATCTAACTCTAGCTGTATGTTTTCATGCCAATTCCAAATTGAACTGGCATAGACTATCTTCTAAATGGAGCAACCCTCTCGCAGGATTTGCTTGCGTTATGTCTCTTTTTCCTAGTTTTATGCTGATGTCCCCTCAATCAGTAGCTTAATTTTTTCTTTCTTTGTGTGAATGGCGGTGACAGTAATTAGAAAAAGGAAGAACACAATGGCTCAGATTAAGATTATATAAAGCCTAGAATTATCCAATCGGAAGTGGATAAACTAAACTACAAAAGCAACTCAAGCACAAAACTTTGGTGTAAAAAGGAGAGAAGCTTCAGAATAACCAGACAAATCTCTTAAAACTACATGAAGAAGCCATCTATGCATTGTCTGGTGATCTTTGCTCCTTGTAACCAATCATTCGTATGCCAAAGTAACAGAAGTAATCAAATTGTGTCGTGATCTCTTCATAGATTGATTTAACTCTCAAGATACTGTAAGCTACATGTTCCTCTAGCTTTTTCCTTCTACGATTAACATAAAAGAAGAGCTACCATTGTTTTAATTATCTTCTATCACTCGCATTGTAAACCGTAAAGCAAAAGGACTTTTGCCTCAGTTTGTCAGTCGTTGACATCGTAAGCTTGGAAGTCATGTTCCCCGACAATGGTAATGTACATAATCAGTTTATATATGTTAACATCAATACAGATGAGAACTGAAACAATTATGTGATATACACGTCGGCCGATGAGGGTTATCTATCAGGGCCGATGAGGGTTATCAGTCAATAGCTCAGTAACCACCTTAAGTCAACATACGAGCTGACTACATTCATGAATTTTATGTCTACTGCCATTGTTTGCTTTCCTAGCAACAGCTTCCAAATGAACGATAAACTGGCACATGCCTCCATGGAAGGCAAGCAGATAACCAAATCTACCCGAATTTCTGGAAAATCTATGCCACGGCGATGGATGAACATAGCCTAGTGTTGGCATACCTGCACGAAAGGCAAAAGAGGAACCCAATCTGCTCAAGTGTTCTGGAAGATCTGTGCCGTGCATCTTGTTTCCCCTCCAGATAGGCTACTGCCAAATCACAAACATGACTTCTAAAATCTGAAAAACGAATTAGTTAAAATAATTCCATTGGCTCGATTTTTCACATGCAAACCAAACTAGATAGGGTGAACAAGATAAACGACATAGATTTTCCAAAAAAATTGCCGAGATGGGTTCTCCACGTGCTTCCCGTGGAGGCCTGCTTCAGCCAAATCTGGAGCTGGATTTCCGAATGGACAGTTGATCGCATGACCTTTTTCCATTGGCAGTACATGTGGGCCCATTTGACCAACATTCATTTGTTGACATCCTGGTACCACGTCGCCTTTAGTGTTGTTTATGGTATGGTCCCATTCCAATTTCTTCACTCTCCTTAGTACCATTCAGAAAAAAGGAAAAAAAAACTATCCTTGGATAATCAGTTATTCCCACGGCAAAACAGCCATAAAGATTGGTTCATTTTAGTATCCGCTACCCGTTCCAACCGTATCCCTGGCCTCTTTTAAGTCACGAGCTCTTTCTGGAACTCTGATTTAGTCTCTACCAAACACGTAATACGTACGTAGGATGGTTGGAACTGGTCCATAACATATATAACCAAATGGTGTACGGAATCAAACAGACTAATTTGGTAATCCTCATTTTGGTGCAAGAAAATTGCTCATTGATGTGAACCACAACCAATCAGACTGTGTAGTAGGCTCCATATACAACAACATACATACAGTGGGAATTGAGCAGCCTTATCGTTTTTTATGTCGGATCGGTGCTGATCCAGGCTGCAAAACTTAACTTTTAGCATGATTCACAATGTATATATTTTAAATATATCCATCCATCCGTGTCATATTCCACCATTTGTGGTTTTGGGTCATGTAAGAAACCTCTAACATCAAATATTTTCCACTAATTACTCAATTGATCTCATCAGACACTATAAATTCTCTCCTCCATCAAATTCTCGTCCTTCTTGGTTTCTGACATCTCTAATGCTGATCATCTTCAATCTATATATACCTTCTCCACAACACCAATTTGTCTCCCTAGCAGCATCTTCTAAATACACAAGCTTAGATATATGTCCGTATGTGATGTGCGTATGTAAATATATATGTTTTCATATAACTGCGTGTGTCTAAATATATATATGTTTTCATACATACATACATACACACACACACATATATAGACACACACAAATTCACTGTTCCCCACACGTAATATGTAGATATATGTGAGATATTATATGGAGGACGGACATATTTTACCTTCTGAAATATTAGCATGTTAAAGTACAAGTAGACCCCACTGTACTCAACGATCGAAACCATTCCATATGCTAGGCCATGCTACAGATGAACTATGCATTTCAAAATTTGAACCCATGACATTGTTCTTGGCCATTCGTTTGCAGCCTTGAGATGGGTGGTCAAAAGAGGAGTAACTGTTAACATTCATTGAAGAATATCACTAGTATAATCACTAGCAAACTCTGGGCAACTTTTATAAACTTACTCATCCATTGCTCGACTTATCAGAGGAATAGTATACATCATTGAAATAGTAGATCGTTCTTGCACTTCAGCCCGCTAATATTTTTCAAGTGAAAGCTCATATGCGCATCCACCATATAATGTAACAATTATAGCGATGCCTATGGTATTATCATTGTTCTCTTATAAATTTTATGTATATATACACATTTATTATTCATGTAAGCTTGTGGTTGCAGCTGGGGCAATACAACCTTGCGGTTTCCCCTTGCCTTAACAAGAGCTGCCGACACATGAATAATGAAATCCAGGTTGGAGAGAATATGAAATTTGATGAAAGGTCAGGGACATAAAGGTAGTTGTTAATATTTAAGTGTATCAACGGCCCATCCGTTTCATTGCTTTCGCCATTTACTGTGATTAAGACTTCTGAGGAAGGAGACAGAAATTCAACATGTTTGATTTCGATCTCCTTTTCTCAACCTCAGGTTAGTGATTAAGATTGATCTCTGTATTAGTTGTATCCAAATCAATTTCTCTGTACATGTACATCATGACCTCATATAGGCTGTTAAATCATTGTTGCCCATGCTACTGCAAGGAAACATGAGCCGCTGCAACTTGTAGTAACTATAAACAAAATAAAAATAACGATAAAAAAGTCGTCACTTACCAGGCTTCCTGTTCTTCGTACATCAATCATTTGCCAGATTTACTGCCAATCATACAATTTTCATGTCATTGGTGCAGCAGATCAACCTAGTGGACCAAATCCGGCGATTCCACAGTAGTCGCACATTCGTGTGTTGGATATGTGCATAAATTTTGCAAATCCTTTTTAGTCGTAAATTTACCAAATCGGGATCTCTAAATCTGCCAGCTCAGCCTCCTTCATTAAACTGAGTCTCTTAAGATGTTCTCTTGAATCCCATCTCAAGTGGTAGTAGGTTGTTTGATTTGCTCGGTGGTCAGTCAACAGTGTTAGAAACAACGTTAACTGCTTCAAAACTTAAGACTTTTTGCCTGAAAACTCTGAATTTGATTATAAAAAAAAATCCTCAAAATAAGCACCATTGCGAACCTATTTCAATGTAGCAAAATCCTCAACTAAAGGTGCATGTACAAACCGTTTTGTGGTGATCTCAGCAGTGAATATTCTTGGACCATCTTGTCTTAAAACATTTTTATATCGGTCCTCATTATACTAAGGTGTGACTAGACGACATGGGAAGTTCCAAAATAACCATAACAAGTCTCTATGTTCGGAGGTCAATCCTTAACAAACACCTGCTCCATTCTTTCGGACTTCTTGAACTACTTCAAAACTGTTAGAAGTAGGCTTTTGATGGCCTAGTAATTTAGATTGGGATCTGGTTTGGTGAACTATTTGAGGAAACCTTAAGTAAATAAAGCCAGAATGGAATTGTTCGAGGAATTCTGACCTCCAAGTAGAACACAGCAGTGTTACTGAATGCAGAAAACTGTTTTCTTATTCTGTTGACAGTCCTTAAATAATCTATAACCCATTACAGATAACTTCTACAAGGAATCTATAATTCTAAGCACATGATTTGTGTTTATCTAACTTATTTGTTATCAAGTCATAACAATCTCTACTAACTCCAATATATCAGGGCTCTTGTTGACCAAAAGCAGATTGTGTTGCTAGATATGCCACTTGCATATCAGAACGTGTTAGGCATAGCCACTTGCACTGTCCATAAGGGTGCAAAAAGGAAAACACAATTGGAGCTCTTTAAAGTCTTCCCATGTAGCATCTACAAGAGAAAATGTCTTCTAGTGTATCAAAACTTCATTCTTGCCATTTCTTGTGTGAGTGTCTAAATTGCTTGAGGAAGAATAGCTTCAGCTAGAGCTTCCAATTCCTTTGACAATGCAAAAACCACTTTTGCCTCATGGGTAATGGACTTCTTTAACAAAGAAATGTGGAAGATTGGATGTATTTTTGAGCCTGCCGGAAGTTGTAATTTATATGCAACTGGACTAATTTTCTGGATGATTGGAAATGGACCATAAAATTTGGTAGCCAACTTTTGCTTCTTTCAAATTTGAACTGACATTTGTCTATAAGGTTGAAGTTTGAGGTAAACAAGATCACCCACATCAAATTCCACATCTCTATGACTATGATCATACATCTTCTTCATATGTTTTTGGGCTCAAACCAAGCCTAGGAACTTATCTCTGTCATGTAAGGCCTAATCAACAACTTTCAAATTCGTAGTACTGGGAACATAAGATAAAAGATTAGAAGGAGCTCATCCATAAACCACTTGGAAGGGTGTCGTCTTAATAATAGTGTGGTAGCTTGTGTTGTAATCATACTCGACCCAAGAAATCCAAGAAACCCAATCTCATAGTTTGTCACCTGTTAAACATCTTAAATACATCTCAATGCAACAATTAACAATTTCTATTTGGCCATCTATTTGGGGGTGATATGCGGAGCAAAATTGAAATTTGTTCCATGTAATTTAAATAGTTTAATCCAGAATTTACTTGTAAAAGTGTTGTCCTTATCACAAACTATAGACTATGGCATGCCATGCAAACGAAATACTTGTTCAAAGAAAATTTCGGTGACCTTTGTAGTAGGTATGGATGGGAGAGAGGAATGAAATGTGCAAATTTAGAAAGCCGATCTACAACCACAAAGAGGGTTGACTTACCTTTTGATTGTGGTAGACCATCAATGAAATCCATTGAGATACTTGAGTAGATTCGTACTGGTATTGGCAGTGGTTGTAGTAATCTCGCTGGAATCAAATTGTGGCCTTTATTCTGTTGACAGATATCACATTTCAAGACATAATCTTGTACATGCCATTTCATATTTTTCCAAAAGAATACCACCTTCATTCTTTGCAAAGTTTTACTAATGCCCTCATGTGCAATTCCATGAAACTATGAGATGATTTGAGGTATGAGGCTTGATTAGCCAGATAAAATTTGTCTTTAAAAAAGAGTATCCATTCTTTGTAACTCCAAGGACCAATAGCATTACTGGTTTCACATAGTTGCACTTGATGTTGTAACATAGGGTCTGAGGCCGTTTCTTCTTTGATAGGCTGTACCCATTTGGGAATGGGTTGAGATAATGTGTTTATTTCTACATAACCCCATCTTGAAAAATCATCTGCAACAACATTATCCAACCCCTTAGTATATTCAATAACAAAATCATAACCCATAAGCTTAGGCAGCCATCGCTGCTGACTTGTAGTGGCATTTCACTACTCCCATAAATACTTTAGGCTCCATTGATTGGTCTTGGTAACAAAAGGATGTCCCAAAAGATATGGACGCCATTTTAACACAGCAATAACAACAGCCAAGGTCTCCTTCTCATAGGTAGAGAGGAGAAGGTTATGACCATGAATAGCTTGAGAGAAGTAAATAATGGGCCTACTGTCTTGAGAAAGGACCGCTCCAATACCATTTCCACTAGCATCACATTCAACCACTACTTTTTTGAGAGGTTTGGCATTGCAAGAATAGGGACACTGGTCATAGCTTCCTTTAGAAGTTGGAAAGTAGATTCAGATTCGGCTAACCAATGAAAGGAGTCCTTTTTAAGCATATGTGTTAGAGGTCCTGCAATCTTGCCATACCCTTTGATAAATTTATGGTAGTATCCTGTTAAACTAAGGAAACCCTGTAGACCTTTCAAGGATAGAGGTTTGGGACAGTCGAGCATGGCATTAACTTTTTCTTGGTCCATTGAAACTCCTACATTGTTGATTACATGTCCTAGATAGGAGACCGACCTTTGGGCAAATTGGCACTTCTGAATTTTAAGGAAGAGATGGTGTTCCTGAAGAGTTGCCAAGACAATATCTAAGTGTTGAATATGGTATATAAGAATATCATTAAAAAAAAATTGAGACAAACTTGCAAAGATACCATTTAAAGACCTCATTCATTAATGCTTGGATGGTGGATGGTGCATTCGTCAATCCAAAGGGCATAACCAGAAATTCAAAGTGCCCTCAATGAGGGTGGAATGCTATTTTTTCTATATCAGATGGATGGACCCGTATTTGATGATAACCCGAACAAAGATCTAGTTTGGAAAAAATACTCAACACCATGTAGCTCGTCTAGTAATTCGTCAACCACAAAAATTGGAAATTTGTCTTTGATTGTTTGACTATCTAGAGAGCGATAGTCAACGGCATAACCACCACGACCCGTCTTTTTTTTTTACTAATATCACAGGAGAACTATAAGGATTGTGGGTGGGGCATATGATACCAGCTGCCAGCATCTCCTGCTAACCTTTCTATCTCATTCTTTTGAAAATGAGGATATCTGTATGGGCGAACACAAGTTGGAGTGCTTCCTGGTTTTAGTGGAATCCAATGGTTTAGATTGCATTGAGGAGGTAGTCCTTGTGGTTCCTTAAACAAATCTGCATAATCTACTAACAAGGCTTGAAGGTATGGATCCCCTTGTATTGTTGTTGGTGAATGAAAACTTTCTATGGGATGGAGTTGGACAACCAGGCCTTCCTTGCACTTGCGAATCTCCTTTTCCATGTTCGAACTTGGAATACATTTGTTAGGAGTAGATAAACCTTTCAAATGTACCGTGTGACCATTGGATATAAATTCCATTATTAGCTTGGAGAAATTCCACACGATAGGACCCAAAGTTTCTAGCCATGGAGCACCCAAAACAGCATCATATCCCTGCATTGGAAGTAAATAAAAATTTGTGGTGATAGGATTGCCTTGCAAGATTATTTAGACCCTGGTACACTTGCCTTGGCTGGCAAGCTTTTTTCCATTACTTACCCATGCCTTCATTTGACCAGTAGAATTGATTGGTTGCCCCCAATCTTTTTGCTAATCCTTCTCTTAAAAAATTGTGTACTGCCACTGTCAAGTAACACAACCATAGGTAACTTACCAACAATTCCTCACACCTTCATAATGTTGGGTGTATAAGTACCCAAAATAGCATGTAGACTGATTGCTGGAGAGTCATATTATTGGTCTCCATTGGTGTCATTTGGATCTACTGGGTAGCAAGCTTCAAGGACAAACAAACACTTGTAATCATGACGGAGACCATACTTATCATTGCAATGAAAGCAAAACCCTTGCTTGCGCCTTTCCTCAATCTCTGCTGGTGAAAATTTTCAGGTGATGGGTGTTGGGGTAGAGGATCTGAATGGGTTGGTTTGTATAGTCCTATGCAATTCCATCTATGGCACACGTTCACTGCTGAATTTGGCTTCATAAAGGTGTGCCAAACCAACTACAGTAGTTAGAGAAGTAGGATGTGAAGCCTGCACCTCTACTCGAATCATGTCCTTTAGCCCAGTTATAAAACATCTGACTTGCTGTGATGGAGAAAGATGTCTTGCACGGTTCAAGAACCTCTCAAATTGACCTTGATAATCTCGAACAGTCCTTGTTTATCGTAACTTTGTCAAATCACCAAAGACGTCTTCAAACTCAGTCAGGCCCAACCTCGCATGGAGGCCCTCCAATTTACTCCAAGTTAAGAGGTTGCCATCCTCTTTTAGGAGTTGGTACCACATCTGTTCATTGCCATCTAGGTAGTAGGCGGCGAGGGCTACTTGATCTTTGGGATTGATCTGTTGGAATTCAAAAAATTGTTCAGCCTTGCATATCCAACTTGTTGGGTCCTTATTTCCCTTGTACTTTGGAAATTTGAGTTTTGTTATTTTGGGTACAATAGATTTACTGGAACGAGGAGCTCTATTTCCCGTGTGGTGACCAATTGTGTTGTCTCCTTGCTCACTCAAGCGCTGACTTACCAAAATTACAAATCTGGCATTCATGGCAGCGAACAATTCTTGCATCTCTTGGCAGGCTCTTTCTTGTGCAGAAGAGAGATGACTCACCTCTGTCCCTAGCCGGTTGACTCTGTCTTCAGCCATCTTTGGCTCTGATACCACTCTGTTAGAAGTAGGCTTTTGATGGCCTAGTAATTTAGATAGGGATCTAGTTTGGTGCGCTGTCTTGAGGAAACCTTGAGTAAATAAAGCCAGAATGGAATTGTTCGAGGAATTCCGACCTCCAAGCAGAACACAGCAGTGTTACTGAATGAAGAAAACTGTTTTCTTATTCTATTGACAGTCCTTAAATAATCTATAAGCCATTACAGATAATTTCTACAAGGAATCTGTAATTCTAAGCATGTGATTTGCATTTATCTAACTTATTTGTTATCAAGTCATAACAATCTCAACTAACTCCAAGATATAAGGACTCTTGTTGACCAAGAGCAGATTGTACTGCTAGATACGCTGCTTGCAGATCAGAATGTGTTAGGCGTAGCCACTTGCAAAGTAGGACGTGTTAGGCATGTAACAAAAACCCTTTTCTTAGAAGAGTGCAGGTCTGGACATTCAGATTTTATTAATTCTATTGAGAAAAAGGTTTGTGAAGATAACTCATACTCTCTAAAGCTCTCATTAGGAATTGTAATGGGCAGAGCAGGGCTGGGCAAGGAAAAGCAAATTGTGGAATAGGGCAGAGGACAGGGCAGATTGTGAAAAATCCACCTTTACCTGCTTCATCAACTATTATAGAGAGGCAGTAAAGGCCAATATCGCGATATTTACATGATATTGAGACAGTTTTCTTGTTTTTCTCCTACTCTTTTTTAAAATTTACAAGAAATTTTTTTAGTTTTCTAACCATCTCTTATGTTTCTGTATTTGATTTTGTAAAAATGAACTTCTTCAGTCTTTAGCATGGGCGCGCTTGAAAGGCCTGGCGTAGATGGATTTAACGCTGGTTTCTTTCAAAAAGCATGGCTCTGTATAGGTCATTCAATCCACCGTCTCACGGCTGAGGCCTTTTAACATGGTCGTTTTCCCAAGGAACTCTGCGAAACAATCGGCTCCTCCCCAAATCGGCCGATGCTTCTAACTGTCACTATTTCAGGCCGATAAGCCTTTGTACCATTCTTTTTAAAATCATTGCTAAAAGTCATTATCAACCGTCTTATGCTTATTCTCTCATGTCTGATCAACCCTGCTCAAACGGGCATTCATCACGGACCGCACTATCCATGATAACGTTCTTGGCCCTCAAGAAGTTCTGCACTCCGTCTAGTCTAAATCAACAAAGTAAACATCTTTATCGAGCCTGATCTCAAGAAAGCTTCTAATTAAGTTAAATAGCGCTTCCTTGGGGAAATTCTTGTCAAATTTGACTTTTCGGAGAAAATTGTAAACATTATTATGTTCTCTGTGAAATCAACTACATCGGTTATCCGTGTGAATGGAGAATTGTCAGAATGGTTCAAACCTGTAAAGGGATTAAAGCAGGTTGATCCCCATTCACCTTACTTGTTTACACTATTCACTAAGGTATTTTCTTCTGCTCTCGAAAAAACAGGTCAAGCAAGGTATCGTTGCGCCGCTGAACTTTTGTAGTTCTTGGCCCACTGTTACCCATGTTTGTTGATCTTGGCCTATTGCTACCCACGTGTGTAGATCTTGGCCTACTGCTACCTATGTGTCCTACGCAGATCTTATTGTCTACCTCAGAGCTAGTCTTCCGAACGCGAGTGAAATTGTCAAATTATTCTCAAATTCAGCACCATATATGCGCTTCATGCTCCGTCTAAATCTTACACTGCATACTCAGAAGGGATGCATCATTGGATCGAAAGACCAAATCGTGCCCTGAGAACCCATCAGAACTTTACTGGAAGTAAATGCCTGGGGTCTGCCTATTTCACTAGTAATGCAAGAACTAACTTGTTTAACCTCATCCTTGATAACATGCATAAAATGTTAGAAATTAATTGGTCCATAACATTTACAAATAAAAAATCTGTCATAGTTAGGTGTGATAATTTCTCATGGCAGTTATCCTTGATGGAAGGATAGCTGCCATTAACCATCCATTAAGTTTTGTTTAAAGGGTGGTCCCTGATTCAAGCATATTGCCATCTTGTTTTTGCCATCATTGAGTATTGCTCAAGTATCAGAAGATTCTGTTAAAGCTGTTTCAAATTCACTACTATGGCAGAAGGTAAGTTTCGTAGTTATTTTGTTTTTGCTTCTGCTAATTATCAATTTCTGATTGGTGTAAACATTTGAGAATAAGGCTTACATGTGGTATCAAAGCAACAAAAATTCCTCTGCCTGGCAGTTTTATAGTTTCTATTTGATAGATTACTGAAATCATCTATCTAGAAAATAAATATAGATATATTGAAATGTAAACAAATTGCGAGCCATCAAATTTGAAACTATTTGTATCTAAACAAATGAATGTGTTCTCGACATCTATAGAAGATCATGAAGCCAGCAATTGAACCAGTACTGGCATTATAGAAAACAAATGTCTAGATATACATACCATAGATTAGAAGTGAAACTTTTGATCAAGAACCCAAGTCTCTTCTTGGCTACTTGATCTTCCTTGAAGAATAGAGGAAAACCCGAACTGTTTTTCAGTCTTTGTTTTGGGTGTTTTTTTTTTTTTTTAATGTTCTTAGGCTATTTTCCTAGGAAAGGATATTGAGAATTTTTTATTTTTGATCATGAAACAAATGAGTAATAACTCCAACCCAACGAACCACCATCTAGTGTATGAAAATTAGGACTATTGTCCTCAATCCCATCTGCATTAGATGTTCCTGGATCCTTGATTGAGGGTGATGAAATAGTTATAGAAGGCCATTCAACATGAAATTTGGGTTTTAGATTGTGAGTGCGTAAGAAGGGAGAGACATTGGCTCATTGCCTTTTGCCGCCGAGGGTGTGAAGTTTTCCACTGCTCTGTGACATCTAATTTCTAGCGCCAAATCTCATTTGGATCTTCATCGGGAAAAGGTCAATCTTCTCCTTGCTTTCCTATTTCTCCGACATCGGCCACTTGGCATGATTGCCTAAACAAGGGTTGCTCGGCCACCCTATTTCCCATCCAACAAGTATTGGTTGAAAAACCTAAAAAATCTTGCCCCTTTCTCGTTGAACTGGCCATGCCTAATCTTCACTATCAGAGAAACCCTACCGGCATGAGGCCCTGTCTATTTTTTCTAGCGTAGCAGAAAAAACAGATGACTAAGCCAGATCTATTATGCTAGTATCTACCTCTCTCTACTGGCACGATGCCTCACCAGCAATGCTAAGGATAGCCGTGTCAGCAACCCCTTTCTTCTTTCTCCTTCTCTTATTAGTTTTAACATCCATGTTTGTGAAAACTTAGGTATTTTTTTATAATACAGTTTCAAATGACAAGCTTTCTGTTTAAAAACAGTTTGGAAAATAATGGCAGCAAAAGATTCTTTTTTTATAAACTTCATTTATGAAAACCCCCAGTGTCAATATTTATTTCAAACAAATAGATAAAAATATAATGAACTTAATATTTGAAATATGTCTAAAAATGGACATATCTTGTTCTCAAGATTGTTCATCAGAGCCCATGTTATAAAAAAAAAACACAAAGTCAATTTACATCACATGCTAAAACGGTCACTATTAGTTCTAGGACAACTGCATTAGCACCTTATCATCACCTTCTCCTACTTGATTGGAGCCCTAAAATTTTCTATTACTTCTTTTGGTCCTTCTTGAGCTGATTTGTAAAAAAAAATTAGTAGGTTGATTATTTAGCATACCTAGTAGGTGATCCAATGCTACAAAATAAAAAACACATCATACAACATGCATAACTTTGAGAAGGGTTTTTCAGGTAATAAAACCATGCGACAAACATGAGCATTCATGCATAAATCATTTACACATTTCTATATTCAAGCAAGAGAATTTTTGACATAATCAAATAATCAATAATTTAAAGATTACTAAGTTCTTAAAGTAATAATCGATCAAATCAGATACTAGAAATCTCAACCCTATGGTGATTATTATGCATGTAGGTAACTTGGCGAACACAACAATTGACTGCTCACGAGTACTAGTCTAAAGACCATCACAAGGCATTATATATGGAGATGCAAAAATAGAAATCATAAGGACCATTATGCTCATGACCAGCTCTTTGATTCGTGTGTTTTCGGTATTTAGAGACTAGCCACCGTAGACTCCATGGAGACTACGATACGTCTTAAAAAGGGTGGCGTGAACACCTCCAGTGGTTAGTTCCTTACCACAACATTTGAGAAAAGTAGGTGTCTCTTTGGGCACAGATATTTGCCACCAGGCTCACAACCTCTTAGCATAGAGCCCACCCGGCTCAATGGCCTGAACAATGTAGATACATATATATTAAATTCAAATATCATAGAGTGTCATGATGATTGACATATATTCAAATAATACAATTTACGCGACTTATCTCAAAGCATGCAATTAATGCATATATGAAATTGTTCTATCAATAAAAATTGACCTTGAGAGATATAAGTGGTAGCATTTTCAAATAAGAGTATGAATCGTGGGAATAATTTGCATGTTCATTATAAGAATGCCATATAATTATTTAAAGACTTACCAGAGGGGAATGAGGAAAAAGGGAAAAGGGCAAAAGGAGAGGGAGAGAGATGGAGCTGGGGGAGAAGAAAGGGAAGGCACCATGGGGTAAATTAGGAGGTCCTCTTATCTCCAGTGATCCACCCTTCTCGTTGGCAGGCACTTGATTACTAGCCTATTTTTTTACGAAGGAGTCAGAGACGTGATAGATCTGTTGTAGGGGGTGTCATTATAAAAATGGCCCCCCACTAATTCTGAACTTCTATTTTTAAAAAGTATGAATGAGCTATTTATGCAATTATCAAAATGCCCTTCCAATTAAAAATTATGTAAATTGTTTGAACTCCATTTTTAGTGTTTTTAGTGTCATTGGATTCCATTTTTCAAGAAGAATCCAATTATTAAGATATTTTCACTAAATTTGATTTCTATAAAAATCCTACTTCTAGGATTCAAAAATTTTAACACTTTTATCCTTCTATTCAAGCCAAAATTTCAAAATATAATAAAATAAGACTTTAAAATTTAGGTCATTACATCATTACCCCAACAAAGAATTTTGTCCTCAAAATTTAGCTATTCACTAGTTACTAAAGAGTTCAGGATATTTGTTCCTCATTTTCAATTCCGCTTCTCAAGTTTCCTCTTCAATAGATGCATTCCTCCATAGAATCTTAACTAAAGAAATTTCTTTATTTTGCAACTTCTTGACTTTCTTTCTAGAATTTGAACTGGTTTTGTTTCCAAAGTTAAGTTTATTTATAACTCGACTAGTACTTGCTTGAGTACATGTGTGTGATCTGGTATATATTTCTGCAACATGGATATATGAAAAGCATTATGAACTTCTGATAACTGTGGTGGTAAGGCTAGTTTGTATGCAGTCAAACTAATTCTCTCCAGAACTTCGAATGGACCGATAAATTGAGGACTGAGTTTTCCCTTCATACTAAACCTCATAACACCCTTAATGTGACCATTAGAATTCCCCAAACTCTTATAAATTGCACAGTCCCCTCTCCCTAGGCAATGTGGGACTAACTCTTAGTCCGTCACCCCAGCCTTCTTTGGTCCACATATGTGAAGCCTTGGACTAATGAGGGCGGACCAAAGAAGGCTGACAAGCTTCTAGGCTAGGGTGAAGGACTAAGAGTTAGTCCCACATCGCCTAGGGAGAGAGGATTGGGTGGTTTATAAGAGTTTGGGGAACTCTAAAGGTCACAATGCATTTTCCCTGGGAAGCCAAGGAAGAACAAAGCCATGAGGGGTGTATGGGTGCCCCAAAGTAGACAATATTGTGACTGTTGGAACCTTAGGGTGTTATAAATGTTATAAGAGCCAGTTCCCCTTATGGTGTGGTGGCTAGCCGCATGTGGGCACTTGGCAGTTGAGGCCACATGGGGACGCATGTTCCCTAAGGGGAGAAGATGTGAAGCCTTGGACTAATTAGGGTGAGCCAAAGAAGGCTAGCAGGCTTCTAAGCTAAGGTGAAGGACTGATAGTTAGTCTCACATTGCTTGGGGAGAGGGACTGGGTGTTTATAAGAGTTTGGGGAACTTTAACAGTCAGAGTGAATTTTTCCTAGGAAACCAAGGAAGAATAAAGCCATGAGGGGTGTATGGGCACCCCAAAGTAGACAACATTGTGACTGTTGGAACCTCGGGGTGTTATACAAGGTCTCCCATAAAGCACTTCATGTGGAGCCATACCGATGCTAGATGGAAACTGTTATTGTATGCACATTCAACTAATGGAAAGCTCTCATCCCAATTCTCCTTCTAGTCAATTGTGCATGCCCTCACCATGTCCTCCAAAGTTTGAATTATCAATTTAGATTGGCCATCAATCTGAGGGTGGAAGGCTGTGCTGAAATTTAATGAAGATCCCAATGACTTCTACATTGACTTCCATAACTGTGAGGTGAAATGATTATCCCTATCAGAAATGATAATCAGTGGTATCCCGTGCAAACTCATCACTTCCTTAATATACAAATGAGACAAGTTATCAATAGCTTGATTTTGTCGAATAGAGTGAAAGTGTGCCAATTTGGTTAGTTGAGCTACGATTACCCATATCATATCATTTCCCCTTGATGTCTTGGGAAATCCTACTATGAAGTCCATAGTAATTTGGTCCTACTTCCATTCTGGAAGCTTGAGTGGTTATAGTTCTGTCGGTCTTTGGTGTTTAGCCTTAACTTATTGACAAGTCAAGAATCATGCTACAAATTGTCCCACATACTTTTTATACCATTCCACCAGAAATGTCTCTTCATGTCTTGATACATCTTTGTGCCACCAAGATGAGCAGTATACCTAGATTGATGTGCCTCTTGAAGAATTTCTTGCCTCATGTCATCATTGGATGACACTACCAATCTCCCTTGCATACAAACACCGTCATCTGTCTTCTTAGAAAACACTGGTTTCCCAACTAATGCTTATACCTCAGCATCATCTTTTTGCATCTGCTTAACTTTCTCATTGATAGTGGATCCCATAGTTAAATTTGCTATGAAGGATCTCCCATGACCTACTTTGGGTCTGCAGTCTATTACCTCTTGTAACAACTTCCATCTCTTGGATAGTAAGCTTGCACACATTCCTTGCACCTTTCAACTTAAAGCATCAACTACTACATTAGCCTTCCCTAGATGGTATTGAATAGAGAAGTCATAATCCTTCAAATACTCCATCCATCTCCTCTGTTGCATATTCAAGTCTTGTTGTGAAAAAATATACTTAAGACTTTTATGGTCTGTGAACACTTAAAACTTTTCTCAATATAAATAATGCCTCTAGATCTTTAAGCCAAAAACTATCACAGCAAGCTCTAAGTCATGGGTAGGGTTCACCTCATGAGTTTTCAATTGTCATGTGGCATAGGTGATCATCTTCCCATTTTGCATAAGCACACATCCCAGTCCTTTCCCAAAGGCATCACTATAGATCTAGAACCCTCCAATTTTTTATGGTAGTGTGAGTACTGGTGGAGTGGTTATCTTCTTCTTCAATTCTTTGAAGCTTTCTTTGCATGCACATTCCATATGAACTTCATGTCCTTTCTTGTCAATTTGATCAGGAGTAAGGAAATGTGTAAAAATCCTTCAATGAACCTACAATAATACCCATAAGGCCTAAAAAACTCCTTATTTTCGTCACTATCTTAGGTGCATCCCATTTTTGTACCTCTTCAACTTTTGTTGGGTCCACTGCAATGCCATTTTTGGAAATAACATGACCTAGAAAATTCACTTCCTTCAACCAAAATTCACACTTGCTAAACTTTGCATATAATTTGTGTGTTCTAAGTGTAGCTAGCACCAATTGTAAGTGTTCTTGGTGTTTGTTAAGATTTTTCAAGTAGACTATAATATCATCCACTTATACTGTAACAAATTTATCTAGATAAGCTTTGAATACTCAGTCCATGAGGTCCAAAAATGTAGTTGGGGCATTTGTCAACCCAAATGACATCACCCTAAACTCATAGTGTCCATACCTAGTTATGAATGTTGTCTTTGAAATATCCTCTTCCTTGACTCTGAGCTGATGGCATTCAGATCATAAATCAATCTTGGAAAAGACATGACCTCACTGGAGTTGATTGAATAGGTTATCAATACGTGGTACAGGATATTTGTTTATCACTATGAAGCTGTTCAGCATTCGATAGTCAATGCACAATCTCATTGATCCATCATTCTTCTTAATAAAAAGGACTAATGCTCCCCAAGGAGATACACTGGGTTTAATGAACCATTTGTCTAGTAACTCTTATAGTTGGGTCTTGAACTCCTTTAATCCCACTAGAGCCATCTAGTATGGTGCCTTGAAGATAGGGGCTGTGCCAGGTATTGGGTCAAGTATTGGGTCAATAGTGAAATCTATCTCCCTTTTTGGTGGTAACCTTAGTATGTCAACACATCTAGAAATTCACAAACTGCAACCATTTCTTCTAGTTTACACTTTGTGACCTCAATAGCTTGTATCTTAGCCAGAAAGAATTAGCATCCTTGAACAATGTGCTTTCGCCGCATTTATCATGAAAATAACACATGCTCTTGAATAATCTCTTCTCCCTTGCAATGATACCACCACTTATATAAAAATATTAAAAATAATCTTTTTCTTTCAACAGTCAATAGTTACATAATGTGAGGCTAACCAATCCATCCCAAGTATGAGTCAAAGTTTGTCATATCTAGGTGGATTAAATCAATATTCATTTGTTTGCCCTCAATTACAATATAAATATCCTAAAAGTATGTTTGTGTGCCAAAAGACATGCCCAAGGGTGTCATGATTTCTAAGCAGAATTCTAAGTTTTGGACTATATCATCAATACAAGAAGCAAACTCACATGATATAAAAGAATGTGTAGAACCTATATAAAACAATACTCTAGTAGGTCTATCATAGATGTGAAGTTACTATGTTGGATGTTTGAGCTTGTCCTGAACTAATGGCAAACATGCCTCCTTGGCTTCAAGGAATCTGATCTCCTTTATGCTCTTCCTCTCTCCTTTTCTTAGGGTAGTGTAAGGCCATGTGTCCTGCTTCTTCGTAGGTAAAACATTTGAAATAGGGCAAGGTGTAAGGTTTTCCTAGGTGATATTTGTTGCAATGGGGGCAAGCTCTAAATTCTAGTGCTCTTTCTTTATTGTTGAAGTGTCGTTTGTGTGGATGTCGAGACCTAGAAGACTAAATGGGTCTCTTGTCTTTGTTGAATTACCCATTGGTGCTGGTATTCTTCTCCTTCTCTCCCCTATTTGCCTGTGCCCTCTAAAAATCCTTTTGAAAAAGAGATGCCATTTCCATTGCTTTTTCCATGATGGTTGGTTGAACCCCAATAACTCTATTCCTCACTCCATGGTTTAACCTATCTACAAACTTCCCTGTAGCATTTTCTTCCGTGGCACAAATGGTGGGTGTGGATCTATGAAGACATGTAAACTTATTTTCGTACTGACTCATGGATAGGCTACCTTATTCCAAATCCATGAACTCCTTCTCCTTTTGCTTTCATACATGCCATGGGAAATACTTCTTATTAAATAAGGTTTTGAAATCCTCCTAAGGAATAGCATTACTATCATCGAAGTATGTCCTTTTGGCTATTTCCCACCAAAAACTGCTCTACCCTTTAGGACAAAAGTGTCCATAGCAACCTTCCTTTCTTTTGGACTTTTCATTGCTTTGAACAACTTTTCAATTTTGAAGATCCACTTCTCTACTGATGCTGATTCCTCTTCACTAGAGAATGATGGGACCATATTTTGAAATCACTCAAGTTGGGCCTCCACTTGGTCAACAATCCTCTTTGGTAATGATGCCCTTGCTGTAGGTGCTTGTGGTTGGTCATCTATAAACTGCCTTATATGTTGCATAAAGAGCTGAAAGGCTTCAACCATCCCGTTTTTAGATCTAGAGGAGTTAGTAGGGGGATTGTCAGGTTTTAGGGCTACATCTCTTCTCTAAGGCATCATCTGTTATACAAGAGTAACATGCTCCTTTTGAGGAATTCTATTGTGTTAGTGTAAAATTTTCCTATTGATGTAAACTAATTATAAGTTCTTATTTCATAACTTGGTTGTGAATAACTTGAACTTGAACTCTAATGTTTTTTTTTTTTTTTAATTATGCATTTTCAAATGATAAGCTTTCACTCTTGAGATCGATCTCTATTTAAAAATAGTTTGCAAAATAATGATAGCGAAAAGAACATTTCCTATAAACTTCATTTATGAAAACCTCAAGTGTCATTATTTATTTCAAACAAATAAATAAAAATCTAACATACTTAATTAATGAAACATGCACATGAAAATTTGAAAGATGTCTAAAAATGGATATATCTTGTTCCCAAGATTGTTAATCATAGCCTAAGTTATAAAAGAAAATCACTTAAAGTCAATTTACATCACATGCTAAAATAGCCACTACTAGTTCTGGGACAATTGCATTAACACCTTATCCTCACCTTCTCCTACTTGATTGGAGTGCTAAAATTTTCTAATACTTCTTCTAGTCCTGCTTTAGCTGATCTGTAAAATAAATTAGTAGGTTGAGTATTTATCATACCTAGTAGGTGATCCAATGCTACAAAATAAAAAACACAGCATATAACATGCATAACTTTGAGAAGGGCTTTTCAGGTAATATAACCATGCAACCAACACAAGCATTCATGTATAAATCATTTACACATTTCTATATTCAAGCAAGAGAATTTCCAACATAATCAAATAATTGACAATATAAAGATTACTAAGTTCTTAAAGTAATAATCAATCAAATCAGATGCTAGAAATCCCAACCCTACGACAATTATTATGCATGTAGGTAACTCACCGGACCCATCATCCGACTGGTCACAAGTACTCATCTAAAGACCATCACAAGGCACTATATATGGAGATGCAAAAACATAAATCATAAGGACCACTATGCTCTTGACTAGCTCTCTGAATCGTGTGTTTTTGGTATCTAGAAACTAGCCACCACAACCTCCACGGTGACTACGGATATGTCTCTAAAAGGATGTCATGAACACCTCTAGTGGTCGTTTCCCTACCACAACAGTAAATAAAAATAGGTTCCTTATTGGGCGTAGATACCTGCCACCTTCGGTGGTTAGAGGTTAGGAGGCCAAACCCGTTTAACCTCTTAATATAATGCCCACCAAGTTCACTAGCCTATACAATGTAGACACATATATATATCAAATTCAAATATCATAGAGTTTTATAATGATTAACATATATTCAAATCATCCAATTTATGTGACTTATCTCAAAGCATGCAATTAATGCATATATGAAATTGTTCTATCAATAAAAATTGATCTTGAGAGATATAAGTGGTAGAATTTTCAAATAAGATTATGAATCATGGGAATAATTTTCATGTTCATTATAAGAATGTCATATACTTCATTATTTAAAGACTAATCTAATTTAAGTACCATAAAATCATGTATACAAAAGTTGCATGCATACCCACCGCTCATTGTCACATTGAAAACATACTGCACATGAAAATGATTTCAAGGAAATTGTTTAAGTTTTGAAATTCAATTGAAACTTAGTAGCATCAAATTACCTACGTCAAGGATGTTACTTAGGTTTTGTTCATGTTTTTCTTCAGTTCGAATCCAAGATCTCCTTCAAGGTCTTTGTGGGGTCCTGGGCATAATTTAAGTGTAAGAATCCAATTATTATTTTCCACTCATATATTTATGTGGTTTTTAGTAGAATTTATCTTGCAAACTAATCTATGTAATGAATTTTTCTTAATTAAGATTGTGTTCGAGTCTAATATCACCCTTCTTCATAGATCATTAGTTAGATTCATGTATCAACCGCTTAGATCACCGATCTAGACTTTGATCCTATTTATCAATGGTCAGATCTATGATCCAATGATTGATGTCCTTAAATCAGTGTTGATCTGCATATAGATCTACTAGATTATCTAATTGATTACTTCTTAAGATCTAATCATCTTTAATCTTATAGGTTTATTAAATTTTTATAGTTTCTAGGTCATGATCAGTTAAAAATGCTCTTTAATCCTAAATTTTCTTGTATTATTAGGTTTGTGTTATCAAGACAAATCCAATGGACCTTTCCAATCATAAATCTGACTTGTATAGCATTCTGAACTAAAGATTTTGTGTTTAAAATCATTTAAATGGTTCATATTTAAAATCTGAAATAAAACAGACAAAAATAGAGTAATTCGGATGCAAGGGAGCAGAATGCATGCTCCAAAGTGCTTAGTGCATCCTAGTCTCCAAATGCATCATTGGTGCATCACGATCCCTAAAACATAGCGGTGTTTTGGTTAGTCAGTGATAGTGGCTACACACGTGAACACACATGGGGATTGGCCAAGCAGGTGCATCTTTATAGCATTAGTAGATTGTGTCCTAGTCACCAATCAAATCAATCAAGATGAGATGGTCTTATCTGGACCATTCAATCATTCTGGTCTCCAATCAACGCTTAGGATCTCTAAAAAATTTACTATTGTTAAGGTTTCTATGGTTTTAGGGTCACACAAACACATCGGATAGATCAAATCTTCTGTTTGAGCTGTCCTTGAGGTGGTTCCCATATATAGCTTCTAGATCTGTTTTCACTGGTAGGTTACCAGCTAGTGGAAATAGATATGCTAGAGATCTGAGGAGAGGACCCAAAAAGGAAAAAGAAAAAGAAAAAAGAGAACAGGGGAGGACTTACACGAGCTAGTTGAAGAGGGAAAAGGGTTCTAGTGAATCGTGGTGGGTTTAAATGCCTCTTGAGCCTGCTGGTCTTTTAGGTTGCCAAAAAATAGTGAGAAATGAGGGATCCGAAGGGGAATGGGGAAAAAGGGAAAAGGAAAAAGGAAAAAAAGGGAAAAGGAGAGGGAGAGAGATGGAGCTGGGGGAGAAGAAAGGAAATGCATCAGGGGGGAAAGTAGGTGGTCCTCTTATTGCTAGTGATTTGCCCTTCTTGTTGGAAAGGGCAAGATCACTGGTTTGTTTTTTTGGCAAAAGTGTTGAAGATGTGGTAGATCTATTATAGGGGTGCCATTATAAAAAATGCCCCCCTTCAAATTCTAACCTTTCTATTTTTAAAATGTATAAATGGGCTTTTTGTAAAATTATTAGAATACCCTTATACTTAAAAAATCATGTAACTTTCTTGCCTGAACTCTATTTTAAGTGTTCTTAGTGTCGTTGGATTACATTTTTCGAGTAGAATCCAATTATTAAGGTATTTTCACTAAATTTGATTTCTATAAAAATTGCACTTTTAGTCAATAATTAAAGTTTTTTTAAAGACATTGTTAGCAACATAAATTATTTATTTTTGTTTATGATATGCTTATATGGAAATTTTTCCCAATTCTT
Source organism: Warburgia ugandensis (assembly GCA_035236585.1). Classification (NCBI taxonomy): domain Eukaryota; kingdom Viridiplantae; phylum Streptophyta; class Magnoliopsida; order Canellales; family Canellaceae; genus Warburgia; species Warburgia ugandensis. The sequence continues at coordinate 43,304,201 of CP141127.1, read as the reverse complement.
TTCAAAAAGTGGGGCCCCAAGTTTGAAAACAATTTAATAAACAAAACAACGAAAAACGTTTTCAATGAATTCCATTGTAAAATCCCAAGATTTAACCATCAACTTAATATTTAATTTATTTACAATTTAGTATGATATTTAAAATTTGAAAACTCAAATGAATTTTTCATTTTTTAAGTATAGCTTTTAAAAATAAGTTTACTTCTTCAAGACCTATCCATTCGACAATCACATTCCTTCTATCACTATAAATCAAGTCCAAATAATATAGATGTGCATATACAGTCTAAGTAGAATTGAAATGTACACCTTGTTTTCTTGATGTCTTGATTAGGTATTCATCATTCCTCATCTATCTTGTTTGTTTCTCAATGTTTGAGGCATTGTAAGAATAACACAATGCTAAGCAAGCTATGCTTGGTAGGGGAATAAGGTGCATATGAAAAACAAAATAAAACATTTACTTTTGCAATATAATAATAATTTCAACACATTAAAACAATTTGCATCACTACTTTGTAGGATTAAAATTAAGATAATCACAAACTTTTGAATTTCAAATCCTGAAGCACTTTAATTGAATATTAGGAATAAACCCAATAGTGCGATGTTGTATTTAAATCACAATTAGAATCATAATTAAACTTTATGAATAGATGTAAACATCATAAAAACATTTAGTGATGCAATGCCATGTGCAAATCATGATTAAAGTATCTAATAAGACTTTTGAATAGCAAAGAGAGTCAAGTAACATCAAATTTGTGAAATAATATATTATATATATATATAATCATAATCGTCCAGCCACTACTGGTACACATACGCCTAGCCACTACAGGGTTCACATGTTCATCTAGTCAACACTTGGTATATATAATGGTCATGAGTTCATACCATGCATATCATTATGCCACACATCATCACAATCCTCACACATAATGCAAAATATGTAAAGGACGACTATGCTACAGCACACATCCCGCATGTTGGGATCCACTGCCATGCGTCACTGACACTATGGTGGAAAAATACATTGTCATGTCTATACAGGGAGACAAAATGTCACAGTGGGGCCTTCCCATAATTGCCCCCACTCGATGTTTTGCCTCGCTATGGGCATGGCGTCCATATCATAAATTTTAGAGAGTAGGTAACCAAGCCCTCATAACTCTCCTAGCATAGCATCCCCAAGCCTATGCCTATCGAAAACAAAAATCTATTAGGCCTCCATGCTCATCTATAACATAATAATGATATTAGGCTAAATACCTATTTCATATTAAATGCAAAAAAATATTATATCGTATGCATAGTTGGTACCTTGTACCAATATTAAGTCCATTTGGCTTTTAAAAAAATCACGTGGATGGAAAATATGTAATACATTCTTAAATAATCCATTTTAAATGACTGATGTACACTTTCAACTCATGGAATCATATTATATCAAGTTTCATATTTATGAATATCACATTTTTATTTCATAAATCATGTCATAAACATTGCATGTATATATTGCATAATAATCACCTTTTATGAATAAACCATGCAATTCAAATCTCATGTAGTTATAAAAAATCATATCGTGATACTTTAAAAGATCATGCTATTTTAGAAAATTTGCATCTTAAATTCCACCTACCTCAAATGTAGCTATGAAAATCCTTAGAATGATCAATGGTCATTATGTTGTATTGATTGATGTATCTATCAAGTCATACGTGCATGTAATGTTATTCCCCTAAACAAACCCTTGTCTACAACTCACTTAGTCTTTGATCATCTTTAAATGTGATGATCTTGTCTTTATAGATCTTGGTCATTGGTATATATCTTTATTTTTGTACTATCCTCAAATTTTGACCGTTGATTAAAGATCAATGGTCTAGATTATCCATTTATTCTCAATCTCTATTCATCTTGGACTTACCCATATTTTTATTTCATATATCAATGTTTGATCTATTAATCCAATGGTCAAATTAAATTCTAAATTGGTTAGATCAATAATTCCAAGTCATTCTTATATCAAAATTTCAAATCTAAGGTCATCAGAACAATCTAACCATTAGATCAATCTAATTAATAATAAAAATAGCTTAATTGTTCATTTCTAAAGTTTATTTCATTCTAATTTTATTTGTTTTCTAGAATTTCTACAATTCATCAAGAACAAAATAGTAAAATAAAATAAAATATATTTAAATAAGATTTGATAGTGTTCTTACCTCTTACTGCTTAAATCCATGCATGATGTTGTATTGATGTGGCTTGATCAGGTTTGATCACCTTTGATCCAAAAATTCGAGAATGAATGGTTCATATCCGGTATTGGATCTATGGCCAAATCTAAATAGAAGAAAAAAGATTAAATCATCTAAAAGGTATAGATTGATCACCGATCTAGCATCAATTAACCAATCAATGCTTGGATCATGATAAAAAGTAAAGTTGGTCACAGATCTAGGCTTTAATGATTCATTAATGGTTGGATGATGTGGGGCTTTGCTGATGTGGTTACAAATATTACATTCGATGATAGATCATGGGTTAGATGATGATGGATGATAATATCAGTCACAGATCAACTTGATCATGATCATATATCATTGTCAGCATTAGGTCACTATAGGATCTTCACCGATGGCTAAAATTGATTAATGAGTTTTGCTTTTTGTGTTGTGACGATCATGGTGAATGTCTCGGATCAGCGAGATCCTTCCTAGATCGGTCACAGGAAGAGGTCAAAGTTCAAGGGTATGATGGGGTCCACACGTACCAAGCAACAAGAGGGAAGGGAAGAATGGGGTAATGGTGCCTGAGCTTGACCATGGAGACAGAGAGGTGATGGGGAAATGGTGGGGTCCAAGGACCTTGGCCAGTAGAAAGCTAGGCTGTGCTAGAGGGGTTTTCTAACCATGGAGCATCGGCCACAGGCTACATTGGTCAATTGAGGGGACAAAGAAATATAGGAGAGGGAGATGGGAGGTGGATGTTTAAGGCATTATCGGCCTACTCAAGATGGTGTGCTAGCTATGAAGGAAGGAAAGATGAGGAGGAGCAAAGAGAGGGATAAAGGTGTGGTTGGTTGATCAGTGGCAGGTGATCTATCTAGTTGTCCACATCACTTGGGACAGAAGGTGGGCTGACAATGCTGAAGGGACAAAGAGGGGAGAGGAGAAAGACAGTACCGGAGAAGAGGGAGTTTGTCATGGAAAGATCAATAGAGGAGGAGCCAGTCGGTCCTACTTGTGAAGAGAAATTGTTATGGAGCAAGGAGATGAGGGCATACCGGAGTTGGAGGAAAGGGAAAGGGGAAGGGAGATGGGTCTAAGATGGTTAGCCTATGCATGTTGGCTCGTTGGGTCAACTGTGTTAGAGAGTGAGAAGGAGAGGGGAGATAGGGGTGTCGTCGGGCAAGAGGGAGACAATGGGGGAGAGAAAAGGGCTCCACTGGGGTGCACATGCCAGAGAAGGGAGAGAACGGGCATGCTAGTTTCCTAAAGGCTATGGCAAAGTGATGAAGAGAGAGGGGAGACCATCAACAGTTGCAATGGCACTGGCAAAGACCTTGGTCAATGTGTGTTGTCCAATGCTCAGGTCAGGCCTTTTGACTAGCTGATAGGCTATAGGAGAGAAAGAAAAAAATCGAGGGAGAGGGGAATTAAATGCATTTAATTATTTATTATATATTATATATTTTTTGTTTATAATCATTACCTGTTATAAATGTGGGTAATTATTACACTTAATTTCATGTGAATATGCTTTTACTGCTTTCATTGCATGCCACGTCAAGTGTGTCGCACTTATAATTTATTTTATCGCTTTAATTATTAATTAATTTAAAATAAATATTTAATTAAAATAATTATGAGATTTTAGTCTAGTCTCCAATTTCGACGTACTTAGTCTTGTTAGATTCATTTTCTCAGGTAGATTATAATATTAATGTTTCAATTCCTACTTTTGTATCTTTTTTTAGTTATCCTCAAAAATTAATTTCATATCTTGGAAATATAGTTCCGCATTTCACTTTTTCAATTCAATCCATTTACTTAAAATGAATTTAAAATTAGGGGTCTTGCATGTAAAGCACTTGAAGTCCAAGTCTTGAAGGAGTACATTTTACTCACTTTTTTCTCTCATTACTAAAAGAGGGGGTCATCCAAAGAGGGATGCATACATTTTCCCAAAAATGGGGGGGAGGGGGGATGCAAATCCATTGAAGATAATTTTTTAACATGAAATATCTATAAAGTGAATTAAGGAAAAAGGTGTTTTGGATAAGAAAACTTCAAAACAATCTCATCCATCCATTCTAGGTCAAGGTATAATTGGATGGCAGAAAGGAAGGGCATAAAGGAGTTTCCTCAACCAAGCAACTAATTCCATAAGCTATACATGTTCAAGACTCCTTATCCATGGAAAGTCTTCAATGATTTTGCATTTGAATGAAAGAGGAAAGAGAAAAAGTAGATAAGGGGGAGAGAGAAGAAGAGAGATAAGGTGGAAGGAAGCTTCCTTATTTACATAGGAGTCTCCTAATGCATCCAAAACTCCTACGTTTTTTTAGTGAAAAGGGAGAGAATGGATAGAGAAGAGAAAGAAAAGGAGTGGAAAGAAAAAAAGATAAGGTAGGATAAGGAGGAAAGGAGGGAGTTTCCTTAAGGAATCTTCCAACTCCTCTTAACTCCTACATATACACATAAATAAAGATGTGTTTTCCATATGGTGTAGGAGCTTTCCAAATTGTTTTAGCCATTATTCATGATATCTTCAAGTAGAAAAGGTAGCATTCAAACAATTTCTCTCTTACTTTCATCTTCTCCCTCCATATATTCAAAGTTTACTTTTAAGCATTCATTAATCTTCTACTTTCATCAACATATCACCACACCTCATCCCTTATCCCACATATATATGATGTAGCCAACCTTCCCCGCAACGCCCCCCTTCCTTCCCCCCCACAAAATCCCATCTTCTTCCCTTTCTCATAACTTCAACCCAAAATCATATTAGCCCACTTCTATCTCTATTTCTCCTAAAAATGCATAACATCCATGTTTCTAATTTTCATCTTCATCTTCTACCATGGTTGGTTGATATTTCTCTTTATGGAAAAGTGGTTAGTAAGGTACTGATCTATAGCTTGGTAGAGTGATGCAACCAAATCTAAGTCATTGTGTGTTGGAGGTGTAACAACTAGGAGACCAACAGTGTGATATTGTCCACTTTAGCACAGAGTGTCTCATGGTTTTAAAATGCGTCACAACTGTTAGAGATTCCCAAACTCTTATAACCAGCCCAAATCCTTCTCCACTGGCAATGTGGGACTAACTCTTAGTCCCTCAGCTATCTCCCATCTATGGGGTCCCTAAGCCTTGACCTAATGTAACATCCCAAATTAAAAAAAAAAAAATGTAGAAACAATAAGGGGCCATTTTGATAATGGCACCCCTCCCACTTAAACCCGTAAAGGAACAGATCTATGATTCCCAAACTCGACAGCGTTAGTGAAAAACCCGATGTAGAGAGAAAGAAAGAGAAAAGAGGAGAGGGGGAAGAAGAAGAAGAAGAAGGAGAAGAGAGGAGAGGAGAGAAAGGGAGAGAAGGAGAAGAGGTCATGAGGTTTCTAAGAAGTAGGAAAATGGTGTCACCAGCAAAGGGGACTACTCAAATCTTTGATCCGAGCTATCTATTTCACTCTACAGAAAGAGGGGAACAGAACCCCTTTGGTCTCATTGTGATCGAACGAGAAACAACACCAGATCGAAGGGAAAATAGCATGCTTGCAAAAAATAGATGTCAGAATTTGCAGGCTATCGCTGGAGATGACGACAGCTTGGATCATTGATCTAAGCCAGTCATCTTGCACGCCTTGACCAAAAGAATAAACGCCCCAAGGTTATTGGGAGATCTGAGATCATCTTGACCGTCGATGAGAGGGGAATAGTGTACAAGACGTGGATTGGAGGATTTCATCTAAAATCAGCATAGATTTAGAGCATCCAATGGTGTAAGAAGCATGAAAGCATGCTCTGAAGGTAGGATCTATGAAGTCTTATTCCCAATGTGTTGTATTTTGCTAAATCCATACAATTTCATTTGAGATCAACATTTTAGGGATAATCTAACCATTGAATTATTAATCTATGCTTAGTAATGGATAAATCTATTCATGATATAGATTAGAGTCAACAGAATTTGTGATATGTTGTAGAAAAAAATTGGACAATCTGGATTATCTGATCTGTCACTGTGTAAACATTAACTTCCTAATGACTAATCAATGATCAGACACTATAGATGAGTTATGAAACTCTAAAATTAGAAGGATCATGATGAATATGACTAGAATTGACGATCATATGTCAATTATAAGTGTTATGGAGTGATCCAATAGTCACATCATCTCCAAACTCCACGAGATGTTAGGGACTGACCCTTCATTGATTAAGGGGCATAAATTAAGTGGATTATGACATAGATTGATGATCAAAGACCATGAATGTTTGTTTAGATGTTCAAATAACCTACTTTTAGTACAGGATTGACCTAATAGAGGGTTAATTAGATGATCTGGGTTGTTGATTTAGAATTAACTACCAGATCAAGGGAATTATCACTTGGATTGTTTATTTTGAATGTAAGAACACTAAGTGATAGATGACTTAAGATGTGACAGGTACATTAGAGCGCACGACGTGACATTGCTTATGCACCTGATTAGAGTACCACGTTTGTTGAGGTAGGTGATTACATTTGAGATTTTTCATGATTTCTTAAATCATGATATATTATTTGAGAACTTTGAAGTATGGACTTTATACCCTGCTATGTTTGCAGGAGATTACCTTTTAGCGTGTATTGATATATTATTTGAGAACTTTGAAGTATGGACTTTATACCCTGCTATGTTTGCAGGAGATTACCTTTTAGCGTGTATTGCCGACATGTTTGCTACTTTGTTTGCTCATGATTAATACACTACTTCTTAATATATTTTATGTGTCATTCATTTGGATTATTTGAGAATGTATACACTGATTTTTGATGCATGGTGTTGATATATTGAATTTCTCTCTTAATTTGGTTTTATCAAGAATGATTATGCACAAATTTTGATTCTTGATTTAGTGTTTGTGGATTTATGACGGGTGCTTCCACCCGGTTGGTACTATGCTAGGAGGGGAGTAGGGATGGCCACCCACCCTTTGACTTCATGATGATGATGATTAGATACCGCCTTTGAGAGGGCTAAGTATGTAGGTGGAGGTATCATGGGTAGTCCCCCCTACAGGTCCATTCCTCCCCATGGGGACAAAGAAAGTCTCCTGTTATGGTGTCGATGGGGAACTACAGTGGTTGTGATCCTTGTGTGGTTGCCATTACAGTATAGTAGCCCATACTCTTATTCTGTATGTTGATGTGGTACTTATATGTGGGGTGAATAGGGGTAAGCTGGGCTTAGGCTGTGAGTGACTCCTGAGGCTGATGTGGGTTGCACATGAGGGACCCAGGGATTTAGTATGAGTACTCATTACAGGTGATTGAGTGCCATGGAACACTCTTAGGGCTTGCTTTTGTACGCTGCCCAGTTTATCATGACATGTGTTATATTTCAATGTGAAAACAGATTCTTATTGCTTTTGATGGATGCTTATCCATGTTTTGATCATGCCTTACATGCCATGATGAGGAGATATGATATTGATTTGCTCCGATTTAAGATTTTCATGTGCTATTGTTATGGATGTCTGTTGATTTGACGTGCCTTGTACATGTTTTATCTTATGAGATTTGCCATGCTCTTGATACTCTATGCCATATGATTTTATTACATTTGTTATTGAATGTGATCACCTACACAAGCATAGCTTGCTGAGGCATTGCTTTGTTTTGCAATGCCTCAGATTTGGAGCGCGATAGCACTAAGGGTAAGCAGAGGGAGCAGTGTTGATTGAGCAAAGACCTTGAAGACCATCTACATTTTGTATTTAGAGACTGATTAGTGTATGTCTCTTAGGCAATTGTTTAGATTTGTTGGGCTGTATATGGATGTTGACATTTTGGATAGATTGGACCCACACTACTTGTATGGTGTACTTTACTTGCCGATATGTGCATGACGTGGTGATCATGGATAAACCCTGGGAGATTTTAGATATATTATTCTTATTATTGTCTTTTCACAACTGTGTATGATTTGTCGTAGTTTTACTTTGAGCATGCTCAGTGTATCGACAATTTGATTTCTGTTTATTATCGTGGTTTTGGATATTGGATGACCCTAGGGGATTTCCTTTGAATGCTACATTATATATGTTAATTGCAAGAATTATTTTCAAGGATCCTGCCTATTTTATTTTAAATGTATTATTATTTCTATTATGAATTTGGAAAAAGGTTTAGGAAACTGGGGTGTCACAGTTGGTATCAGAGCCAAGGTTTATTCCTTCTTCATCACTTTAAGGGTCCAATTAGATTGACAGGCCATGAGTTCGTGATTGAGATTGAGATGGGAGGAATATTTATACAATGTGAAATGTTGATAGATGGTTCCTCGAAGGAAGACTCGGTCCACCCCCGCTCCATCAGTGGCCATCCCTGCCAAGTCATCAGGGCAAGGGAACTGTGGCATAGACTTAGTGGCCTGAGTGGTATAGGGCCTGATATTACACATACAGTCCATTGAGAAAAGTAATTCCAAAGTGTGAATTACAGAGATATGATGATTGTGGAATAGTTGATGCCATCAGAATTGGTGGGCTTTCTTTAGTAGAGATGAGGCTTTGAATCCTTGTATGATTATGAGGAAATGCACTTCTAGGGAAAGTGTGTGATTCTTATAGTATAAAAGCTAAATGGGGAGTATAATTGGTAATTACAAATGAGAAATTTATTATATGATGGAAGGTTCATTAACATGGACTATCTTATTGGAGTGCAAGTCCAAATTTGGGCAGTATGTATGAACATGTGAAGAGGTATAACGACTACTATGCGATAATCACGAGATGATAATAGAAAAGGATTAGAAATGATTACAACTAATGGTAACTTAAGAAAGTGGATAGGAGCATTATATAAATTTAAAGTTGAAGAGTATTTATTTCACGAATAAATTGTAATATAGTGAAAATTGTTGAAAAATTGATGAGGTAAGATCCTAATGTTCTATGAATGAATATGAACTACGAAGTGAAACTTAATGAGTTCTTATGTATATAGATATTTTGATAGCAAAGGGGACTACTCGAATCTTTGATCCAAGCCATCTATTTCACTCTGCATAGAGAGATTAATAGAACCCCTTTGGTTTCATCATGATTGAACAAGAAACAACACTGGATCGAAGGCAAAACAGCATGCCTACGGAAAACAGATGTTGAAATTTGCAAGCCATCATTGGAGATGATGACAGCTCAGATCATTGATCTGAGTCTATCAACTTGCATGGCTTGCTTAGAAGAATAAAAGCCTCAAGGTTATTAGGAGATCTGAGATCATCTTGATCGTTGATTGGAGGGGAACAATTAGTTCAACGTGGATTAGAGGATTTCATCTAAAATCAACATTTATCCAAACCATCCAAGGGTGTAAGAAGCATGGAAGCATGCTCTGAAGGTAATATCTATGAAGCCCTATTCTCAATTTGTTGTATTTTGCTAAATTCGTACAATTTCATCTAAGATCTAGGTTTTAGGGATAATCTGACCGTTGAATTGTTAATCTATGCTTTGTAATGGATAGATATATACTCAATATAGGTTAGATTCGACATAATTTGTGATATGTGGTAGAAAACAGATCTGACAATCTGGACCATCCGATCTGTCACTATGTAAAAAGTTACTTCTTGATGTCTAATCGATGATCAAACACCATAGATGGGTTGTGAAACACTAAAATTAGAAGGATCATGATGAACGTGACTATAATTGATGATCAGATGTCAATTATGTGTTATGGAGCGATCCAACAATCGGATTATATCCAAACTCCATGAGATGTTAGGGATTGACCCTTCATTGATAAGGGACATAAATTGAGTGGATCATGACATAGATTGATGATCAAAGACCATGCATGTTTGTCTAGATGTTAGAAAAACCTACATGTAGTATAGGATTGACCCAATAAAGGGTTAATCAGATTATCTAGGCCGTTGATCTAGGATTAACTGCCAGATCAAGGGAATTTTCACTTGGATTGTTTATTTTGAATGCAAGAACACCAAGTGATAGAAGACTTATGATGTGATAGGTACATTGGAGCACACGACGTGACATTGCTTATGTGCCTAATTGGAGTACTGCTTTTGTTGAGGTAGGTTATTACATTTGAGATTTTTCCATGATTTCTTAAATGATGATATATTATTTAAGAACTTTGAAGTATGGACTTCATGCCCTACTATGTTTGCTTGAGATCACTTTTTAGGATGTATTGCCGTCATGTTTGCTACTTTGTTTGCGATGATTTATACACTGCTTCTTAATACATTTTATGTGCCATTGATTTGGATTATTTGCAAATGTATACATTGATTTTCGATGCATGATATTGATATATTGAATTTCTCTCTCGATTTGGTTTTATCAAGAATGATGATGCATGTATTTCAATTCTTGATTCAATGTTTGTGGATTTATGACTGGTGCTTCCTCTTGGTGGGTATTATGCTAAGAGGGTAGTAGGGTTGGCCACCCACCATTTGACTTCGTGATGATGATCATTAGACGCCGCCCTTGAGAGGGCCAGGTATGTAGATGGAGGTATCATAGGTAGTCCCCCTACGGGTCCATTCCTCCTCATGGGGATGAAGAAAGTCTCCCGTTATGGTGTCAATGGGGAGTGACAGTGGTTGAGATTCTTGTGTGGTTGCCACTGTAGCATAGTAGCCCATACTCTTATTCTGTATGTTCATGTGGTATTTATATGTGGGGTGAACCAAGGTAAGCCGAGCCTAGGCTATAAGTGACTCCGGAGCTAATGTGAGCTGTATGGGAGGGAACCAGGGATTTGGTATGAGTATTCATTATCGGTGATTAAGTGTCATGGAACACTCTTAAGGCTTGTTTTTGTATGATGTCCTATTTATCATGACATGCATTATATTTCGACATGGAAATGAATTCTTATTGCTTTTGATGAATGCTTATCCATGTTTTGATAATGCCTTGCATGCCATGATGAGGAGATTTTATATTGATTTGCTCAGACTTTGGATTTTCAAGTGTTATTGTTATGGACGTCTATTGATTTGATGTGCGTTGTACTTGTTTCATCATATGAGATTTGCCACGATCTTGATACTCTATGCCATATGATTTTATTGCATTTGTTATTGAATGTGATCACCTACACAAGCACAGCTTGTTAGGACATTGCTTTGTTTTGCAATGCCTCTGATTTGGGGTGCGATAACACTAAAGGTAAGCAGAGGGAGCAGCATTGATTGAGTGAAGACCTCGAATACCATCTACATTTTGTATTCAGAAACTCATTAGTGAATGTCTCTTGGACACTTGTTTAGATTTGTTGGGCCGTATATGGATGTTGACATTTTGGATAGATTGGACCCACACTACTTGTATGGTGTACCTTTACTTACCAATGTGTGCATGACATGGTGATCATGGATAGACCCTGGGTGATTTTAGACATATTATTCTTATTATTGTCTTTTCACATTTGTGTATGATTTTTCATGGTTTTACTTTGAGCATGCTCAGTGTATTGACAATTTGATTTCTATTTATTATCGTGGTTTTGGATATTGGATGACCCTCGGGGATTTCTTTCGAACGCTATGTTATTTATGTTAATTGCAAGTTTTTATTTTCAAGAATCCCACCTATTTTATTTTAAACATATTATTATTGCTATTATGAATTTGGAAAATGGTTTAGAAAACTGGGGCATCATAGGAGGAAAGAAAAATGGTAGCATAGGTTGGAAGAGTTTCTGAAGTGGTCTTGCTAAGTGACACGGAAAGAAAAATGGTGAAATCTATTCCATTCCATAGAAATTTCTATTCTTTGTTTTTATGTTTTATTCATGTAAACTTTTCATTCATATTGAAATAAAGTGTGCTTCATTCTTTAGTTAGTAAGTTGTTTACTTTTCTTTCAATTTAGTTTACTTTCCTTTAGCCTTAAGTGTCATAGTCATAATAATAAGATTAGAATAATTTTTAATATGTTAAACTAAAATTTCATTATAGGTATAGGTTTTCAATTTTAACTAAAAATCCCTTAAATTAGTATCAGGATATATTATCTAATCCATTAAATTTGAAAATTTTAAGATTAAATGTGTATTTTACCCTCTATTGATCATCTAACCACTGATTGGAAAAATCTAATGGCTAAATGATTATCGAAGCTGATCAGTTGATTAAAATATTGTTCAAATGATTATAATTGAATTCTATATGTTGCAGATAAACTAGATTGGTAAATGGATGGCTTTGATTGAATAAATGGAACCGAATCATGCAAGATGAAATCCAAGAGGAAATTTCTTTTAAGGAGAAGTTGAAGAAAATTAGAAAACCAAATTTGTATAAGAAATCACAGGTGGAACAGAAAAGTTGATTTGGACTCAACAACAAAATTTAAGGAAAATTCTATATAAGAAAGAGTAGGGGGGTTATACAATAGATATGAAGACAACCAACGAGGGAAGAGGGGACTGAAGAAAAGCCTCTCTCTCTCACCCTCTCTCTCTCTACTTGTCACCATCTTTCGCTCCCTTCAGCTTCCATCCATCTATTTTCCCCTGCTTGCTGGTTCTTCTTGTTCCTTTCATTTTTCCTCTCTCTACTTCTATCATTTTTCACCTTTGCTTTAGTCATCATCTTCTCTCTATTATCAAATCATTTTCTTAGTTGTTGTAAGTTGATTTCACTATTAAATTCCTTGTTTCATAGTTACTTTTACTTCGAATTTGTTTCCAATCCTTCCCTTCTAGGTACATTTTTGCCGCTTTGTTCCTGTCATTTCGCCCCTTTTTTTCCCATACTTGGTCTTAAATATGATCTTGCCCAAGCAAAGGGGCATTGCTCATTCTCATTGTACCCTTGAATGATTACGTGGCTTGTGTAATAACCCCAAATTTTGTAATTGATTGAGAAAATCAATAAAGTTTGAGTGTCAGATATTTCGGGTTGAAATATTAAGGTTATTTAGAATATAGTTCTTATAAAAGTATAATCAAAGAATAAGGCATGTACAATTGAAATTAAATTAGCAAACCCTTCAAAATGACTATAAGCACGACAAATTCTGAATTCGGATGAAACATCCTTAGGTTTCTTCATTTCTTGGACAAAAGGGTAAAATAGTAATTTGACCCAAAAATCAAAATATGAGACATCAAAATTTAGAATGTACTGAGAAATACAAATCCAACACCACTAAGTACACTCAAATCCAAGATCATGGGAATAAAACCCAAAATTTTATACATAAATGGCAAAATGGTCTTTTTACACCATGTGGGGCCCACAAGGGACCCAAAAGCGAATCTTATGAGCAGCCCATGTGATGTCATGGGTCAACAAACACCAGCTGGTCTTGGGGAAGAAAAATGGAGCATGGGGAAGAAAAAAATGGAGCATGGGACACTTTCAGGCCATTTAATAATAAAAAATTAAATATTATAATCATGAAAGAAGACCAAAATGCCTATAAATACAACCCCAAAAATCCTCCAAAAATGTTCATAAAATCCCCACGAAATTGTCTTCACTCTCCCTGAAAAATTAGACCTAGATCCATCCCCAAAAACCCAAAATTTCCAAGAGATATCGCTCTTATCAATTTCTTTTTCTTTTTAGATTGGAACAAGAGACCTAAAATCAATTAAGCACTCTGTTCCAGATCTCTTATAATCAATTCCACCATCCGAAACTTCCTATCATACCTTAGCTACAAAATCCCCAAATCAATTTCAAGATCCAATGGTTCAAACAACGGAATTTTGCAAGAAAGGTGGATCTTGGGCCATATCTTCATCAAAGGGTATTTCTTTTAAATTGGACACATAAACAATGTTTTTCTCCAATCAGGTAGGTAAGAATACTTTCTATACATGTTTACTAATGTTTAATGAAAATTTTATTTTACTGTAATTTATTTTGGTGATAAAAAAAGGTAAAAATAAAGTAACAATAACACCTTTAATACAGGCCAATAGAGGGCTCATATGGAAAATTTGACCCTACTAAGCGATCCAGAAGGGTCCAAAACCCCTAGGGTACAAATTTCACTAAAATTTATGAAGGTTTAGTCCCTCAATTGAGAACGGATTGATTGGATGGTCCAAAAGGACTGTCTGGTCTCCCGATTGGATGGATGACGCGTGAGACGCCGCAAGCACGCAAGTGCATGCGACATCATCCCGTGCGTGCGAAGCGCATGAGAAGTCGTCCTGCACGCATCGGTGGACGTCTCGTGTGGGCGCTTCCACATCTCGTCACGACGGATGCGCCCGACGAGCGGGAGTGTTCCGCCCGAAAGATCTGGGCCGTCCATTCCGGTGGGCCCAGATCAAAGCCAGGCCCTAGGAAGGACTATGAACTTCTAGATCAAATTTCGAAGCCATCTGAACTCCAAATTGACATCGGAAAGAAGCTATGGAAAGCTTGGAACCTCTACTTTCTGATGAAATAATAAAATCTAGAAATTATGGAATACAACTTTCTGTATTAAAGAAACAAGTTTCCAATTACCTAGATCTTTAAGATCTAAGATGATCAGATCTTGGAAATATGTTTTACTAATGATATACTATTGAAATAAAGTAATATCTATGGTTTATTTCTACATATCAGAGATATATTAAGGGATCTACCCATTATGGTAGAAAAACCCTAAAAATACAAAGGGACCCACTTGATCAATGAGATCAAGTGTGATTAGATCCTTGGGATGGATAGACTAAATGTCGATATGATGAAATCCAAAGAAATCATGGATGGATTATAACAAGAATAGATCAATATGATTTTTGGACCTTAACAAAGAAAATCCCTTAAATATAACTAAGATTTTTAATCAAAGGAAAAGATCTAAGATCTAATGGTTGGATCATAAGTAAAGCTTTCTAAAAATGTTAATGTAATTAGTTTCATTTTATATTAATTGATAATAGCATTTTAAATATGATTTATGTTATAAAGCATGCTAGTATAACATTTAGACTTTAGCATGATATGTGATTATATTATTATCATAGGGTGCTAGATTTAATTATCTTAGGGGCACTTTAGTATGATTTCATGCCATTCTAACTTAGGACCATGCTAGAATTTCATATAAGTTTATACTATAGTATGAGATTATACCTTAATTCCATGTTAGTTTAAATTGAGTTATTAAGGTATATTAGTTGGAAATCATGTTAGAGTAATTTTAAGTACCTTGCCTCATTATCATTAAGTGTTAAATTATGTAGTTTTATGCTTTGAATTTATAATTCATTTATGGTTAAATGTTATTAGTAGATCTACTTGTTATGAGATAAAGAGCATAAAACATAAAAAATGTAATCTAATGAGAAAGTAGAGTTTCATGACACAAATAAGAATGGAGTACTTTGGACTTAATTAGTAAGGGCTATAGTTAGTAGGACAATATAAGGATTATCAAATCCTTGGCCCAAACTAGGAGAAGAATAATAAACCCCATGAATGACATTATAAATATTCATGAACTTAATTAAAATCCATTAGAAAGAGTACTTAGGGTAAACATGCTTATAGGAACCTTATGAAAGGTTGAGCTATGGTCATTCTAGTGAATGATGAACATAGTGGTTAAGGAGATTATCTAATAGAGCCTCGCTCTTCCCCTACCTTCTGTTGACGTTTGTGAGGTCTAAACGCCTCCTTACATGAGGATTGAAGTAACCACTTTGTGTTCACCCATTCAGCTAGTAAGCCTTAGCCAATTGGAAATAGGAGGAGTAGTCTAGATTTAGGCTTAAATAAGTTGCCCAAAGAGAGGCTAAAAGTCGGGTGGTTGCAATTATGGGAAGGCCACCACTGTGAAAGTCCTATCCCCCCATATGGGCAGTGACATAATATTTTCCATCATAGTATCAATGGTGAATAGGGCAGTTATTTGAGCGCGCTAGTATGGATCAGACTGCAGCATAGCATCCTTTTTGATTATTTTGCACTATGATGCATATGGGAATAGGCATAGTGAAATGCCTTATGTTTTAGCATAATAAAATGCTAGGTAATTGTATATTACCAATATTTCCCAAGAAGGAAAATTCCCAGTGTAAGATTAGCTGTAATACTAAATTCTCAAAATGAAGAGAATTGATCAGCTTAGTTGAGAATGATATTTGACTACTTTCACAAATTTAACTGGTTTACACATGAAGGGTATGTATGCATATAGATATACATAATTTACAAAGTAAAGAGTATGTTTAGGGATAATGGGATTATGAAGTATTGGAATTACATTGTCAATTATTATGCTTCTTGAATCCCCTACGAAGCATTGCTTACTGAGATATTGTACTTGTTGCAATATCTCAGATACAGGGAAGGAGAGTTAGGAGTTGAAGATGATAGAAGACTTGAAGAGAATAATCTTCAAGGTATACCCTTGAAGACATGTATTTTTCTTTGTTGAGAGTTTTATTGTATGGTGAGCTTGACTGTGAACCACTAGATGGATAGTGAAATTTAATAAAAGTATATTCCTTCAATGGAATTTTATTTTGTACACAAATTGTACTTATGTTATGTATGAAGTGGTGACTTGGGTTTTCAAAACATGTTCTAAAGAAAAGAATTTTCGTTGCTTTATTTTGCAAAAAAATTTTACACTCTTAAGGGTCCTGCCTTTCAAAATACATTACAAAATGTGTTATAAAAACCCGGGTCGTCACAGCTTAGTTGCAAGCAAGAGATCTATATGCCTAGATGTGCAAGCATTTCACAAATCAAAAGTATATCTTCGGTTCTGACTACATCCATCACACCTGATTCACCCCTTGTTCTTCATTGTGTTTTTCCCTTCTCTTAGCAATTCATCTTTAACCAATAGGATCAATTAACTTTTTATCTATTTCTCTTTAGAATCCAAATCAACCTTTTGTTCTTCATCTTAGTTTGATCCCTAGTTGATTTAATGGTTTTGATCTTACATTTGGAATTCAGACAATCAATCTGAGCTATTCAATTCATAATTTTCTCCATTGATTCAGATCATTAGTTTTTTTGAAAGATTTACTTAGTCATCCATTGAAATAGTAATCAGAGAGATCAGTATTGGATTGCTGGGGTTTGATTGTTGTGATTTTATGTTAAAACTCACAAGCACATGAATTGGTTGCAATAATTCACATGAGGAGGTCCATCCTATGAGGAATCAAACAGATATGATATTAGCGGTTCCTATTTTAAATTATCTAACCAAGCCAAATACAAAAGATCTTTTCCTAAGCAAAAATAGAATGTTAACACATGAAGATGGAATTATGCTAGACTTAAGAAATTTACCAAAAACACAAATTCTAAAAAAAAAAAGAGAAAAATTTATCTAAATTAAAACTTTCTAAAATTGCAACTTTCCTCTATTGAAAACTTCCTAAAAATGAAATTTAGTAACTTCCTACATCAAATTTTCTAAGAATTAAATTTAGCATTAAATCTAAGAAAACATGTAACTAATGAACATCCTCAACATGTAATTTCTATATAATGCAAATATCATGGGAATGAAAACATTACTAACGAGAAAGCTAATCAAATAGCATGTTAACAATCTAATCAAGACTAACATTCAAGCTCTACTTAAACTAACTCTTCCTAACGTGATTAGATTCCACTAAATTGAATTTCACAAACAAAAAATCACTCAAAACCATGCACCTAACCCAAGAGATGCGCACATGGTTCAAGGGTCATAGCATGTGATTTTCATGCTTGCTGATAGGAACAATTTATGTCTAAAATAATGAACTATGAAATCAACATTTAAAGCACCCAACTTTGCTAACATAAATCAATTAAAAGAATCTTAAATCATCAATTGTTATTGATTGAAAAGAAATCAATGACTTGTTTAGTGCACATCATGCTTTACAACCTCAAAATTCAAAGTAAACTCTCACTAATCCCTCTTACTCCAATTGGCATGAAGAATCAAAGGGAAAAATCCAATAGAATAACAAAGGTGACCCTTGGAAGAGCACTAAGAAAACAAGCATGACATTGATGAAATTGATAAGGATTGAAAAACAAAGACAATGATAGATTCAAGGTGGCCTTCCCTTGAATGTCACTTCAAAGGAAAATCAAATTTAAATCTTGAATAAATAAGCAAGAGGAACTGAGGAAAACAAAAACAAAACATTTGTTAAGCAGTAATGGAAGTTAAGAAGTAGTACGAAAAGAATAATCACAAAGAGAACCAACTAACTTTTGAATGAGAAACTCAAGGATGGACACCTTCTCCAAGATGAAGGAGGCATCTTTTTCATCCAAAGGGAGATATCCCCCAGTCCCTGGTCTTTTTATGGTTTTTTATACTTTTTATCCTATAATTTCTAGGGTGAACAAAGATAGAGGTATGGTGGGAATGAAAACAAGGGAATTGGATGACTAGGATGAATGGTTAGCTATGGTTTTAAAGAGGGATAGGTGGCTGCCTTTTTGGTTATCTTAAGGTGGGGAGAAGCCATTTTTTTAGTAGGTGGCATCTCTCCCTTGAAAAATTGTTGATTCCCTTAAAATATGAAAGTGTAATTTGATGGGATGAGGTGAGAGAGAGAGAGAGAGAGAGAGAGAGAGAGAGAGAGAGAGAGAGAGAGAGAGAGAAGATGGGAGGAAAGAAAGTGATAGGAAAGTAATCTGATGTGGGGAAAAGTGATTGAGAGAGAGAGAGAGAGAGAGAGAGAGAGAGAGAGAGAGAGAGAGAGAGAGAGAGAGAGAGAGAGAGAGAGAGAGAGAGAAGATGGGAGGAAAGAAAGTGATAGGAAAGTAATCTAATGTGGGGAAAAGTGATTGACTAGGTGGTTTCCTAGGAAATGAGGATTTGTTGGATAGTTTGAATAGAAATTTAGGAAGGTTGGGAAGTCTTAGAAAGATAGGACTCTTGAATGGAAAGTAAAATTTGTAGTGAAATTTATTGGTGAGGCAGAAAGTGAGAAAAAAGTGGGAAAAACAAAAAAACTAAATGGGTCACTTACTATTGGTCCCCATATTACCTTATCCTAGAGAATTTTCCCTCAATTCTCTTTAAAATATCCCTATAAATCCCAAGGATAATTCTTTGGATTTTCCTCCAATCATGGCCTTCCATTTATCTTGGCTCATATGGCTTATGATGGCTTACCTTAAGAGCTCCATTGGCTTGGCTTCATGTAATATCAATGAGTATGTAAATCCCTTATAATATATAAGCAAGTTAAAAAAAAGAAGGGAATTTTCTTTTTCATTTTTCTTTACATTTTATATCTTAACCTTAGGAAAGGTTGAGTGTGAAGATTCATCATAACTCCTAGTAAGACATAATTAAGAGGACATTAACATTGTAAAAGAATGAATGAATCACTAAAATGTCTAAGTAAGAATAAAGGAGTAAGAAGCTCTTGGTAATTAATGACAGACCTTAAAGTAATTGGGATGTTAGAATGATGGAATGTGACACCCTAGATTTTTTTCAAACCTTTTTTCCCATAATAATATGTTTAAAAAAGAATAAAATGGGATCCCTAAAAATGATAAATTGAAAATTTATAGTATAAATTTTTAGCTCAGCTTTAAAAGAATTGACTAAAAGTAAAAACCTCAGGGGTCAACCACATTCAAAAAACTATAATCATAAATAAAATTAAACCCACGATACTTTGAGCACGCTTCATTCAAAACCACAATAAATACATATGCTAATTAAAGACGAAAATAAATTAAGTTAAATGTCACCAGGTTCCATCCATGATCACCACCATATTTACATCTAAGATTAACATTCTCCATACCATAATATGAGTCCAATCTATCCAAATATATAAACCTCTAAGTAAAATCTCAAAAGTCTAATATTAGTCCAAGAGACATACTCAAATCTATGTCCGAATATTGAAATAAAATGGATGGTCTTCAAGTCTTCTCCCAAATCAATGCTACTCCACCTGCTTTCCATTTCGGTTATCACTTTCCAAATCTGAGGCATCGCAAAACAAAGCAATGCCTCAGCAAGCTATGCTTGTGTAGTTGATTACACTCATATAAAGTTTAACAAAATTTACAATATGATTCTCATGAAGGAAACATACATAAGACATGTCAAATAATTGAACGCTCATAATTATAAACTTTCACAAAACAGGTATCAAATTAAATCAGGATGGCATGCAAGGCATGATCAAAATACAAAGGTACGTACATCCAAACAATATGAGTCTATGTTCACAAGATAGTATGCATACAATCATGATTAACAAAACACTGTATCAAAACAATACCAAAAATGCTCCAAGATACTCAATCATTGGTGATGTGTACCCATACTAACATTGGGTCCCTCCCGTGCAGCCTACATCAGCCCCCGGAGTTCCTCACGGCCTAAGCTTAGCTTGACCCGGTTCACCCCACATATAAATCCATATGAACATGTAGAATAACTATATGAGGTACTACGTTGCAGTGGAAACCCCATCTAGATCTGAACCACTACCGCTCCCCGTCGACACCCAAATAGGAGACTTTCTCCATCCCCACCTACGTAGGCAGGACTACCCATGATACCACCACCTACGTACCTCGCCCTGTATCACTCGAGGGCGGTGTCTAATCATCATCATCACAAAGTCAGAGGGTGGGTGACCAACCCTACAACCCTCCTAGCATAGTGCCCACTGGGTGGAAGCACCCGTTATAAATCATCGATAAGGTATAAATCATGTAAAAGCTTTATAAATAATCTCAATAAATACGATCAAATCCCATGTCAAGATAGTGTATCACATGTAAACATAGTTATTAACAAAATGAAATGTCATGCTACAACACGAAAATAGGGATCTATTTATGTGCCATGAGAAGACATAAAACACATGCCTCAAAAACTTTAAAGATCCAATCATGGTTACTGAAATCATGAAGTAATTGAATGAGATCACCTACCTCAATAAATGTAGTGCTCTAATCAAGCTCGTGGAAGTATCACATTGCGCGCTCTGATGTGCCCATCACATTATAAATCCTCTATCATTTGGCAATTCAGTGATGTTTATCCTTCTAATCCCCTAGATCATCTCATATTTGATGTATGCCATCAAGATCTAAGGCCTAATCATCAATTGATTAGCCTGATTTAGATTATCTCACAACAATCAGTGGTTTAACCCTTAAAAGAAAAATTTTAGATCTAGATTTTCAAGTCAAATCTAGGTTCTGTGTTGTCGATACGATTGCAACACCTCTTTCGGATCGCTATTTGGACCTCTGTAGCTCCTAAAAATTAAGTTTTTATAAATGGATGAGTCAGAGCACCCGAAAAATCCCAAAAAAAAACTGCACGGCGCACATGCCTCGTGTGCACTGTACATGTGGTGCCTGCGTTGCACCTACGTCGCATGCTATGGTTGCGTTATGTGGTGCGCGCGTGACAGGCGTGTGCATTGCGCATGTGGCACCTGCGTGGCACCTACGTGTCATGTGCTTGTTGTGACATGTGTCATTGTTGGGTGCCGTCGCCGGAGATGTCGACAGGACTCCGGTCACTACTAGTGATGCTCAGGCATCCAAATGGTGCAATTTTTGCATCGTTTCACTTTGTTTTTTTATGCAGATCTCATTTTAAAGCACCCTTTCAACAAACTCTATTGTGATTTAGTGTTTTTACATGATTTTTATCACGTTCTTAAAATTTCTCCTTCTACTATTTTATGGTTTGCCATCAATCCTAGCCGTCCGATTACCATGAAAATTCATGGATTTGTTCTTCTTGTTACTATGCACAAGATGAACGGTTTAGATCACAATTTGATACCATTTCATCAGTTTATGTTGAAGAGAATAGTAGTACATAGTAGTTCATCGAAAAACGGTAATTCACGCCGTTTTTTGGCATTATAAATGACGAAAACTTTAAGAAAGAAAAGAGAAATCGTAAAGGGTGGCCTACCATGGCTAGATCAGTTAGAACTAGTCTTCCCTTCATTGCGTGTGCCTGATAGTTTGGCTGTACAACAAACCAAGAGAGATAGTTTGGCTGTACAACAAAATAGGGCAGGCTTTTATAGCCCCATCGTGGGTCCCACACCCTATAGGCCTGCGTGTATTTACCATTTTACCTTCTCTTAATATTTATTTATTTATTTATTTAATTATTTTGGTTATTACATCCTCTACCCCTTATAAAAAATTTTGTCCTTAAAATTTAAATATGTGCATACGTCTAAGGAAAGAGCTCTGGGTGTTTATGCCATATCTCGTCTTCCATCTCCCATGTAGCCTCTTGCACCAAGTGATGTTGCCAAAGAACTTTGACGAAAGGAATGGTCTTATTCCTCAACTCATGGATCTTGTTATCCAAGATTTGTATAGGGCACTCTTCAAATGTCATGTCAGGCTGTATCTCTCTGGGAATCTGTTTGAGTACGTGGGATGGATCCGGCACGTACTTCCTCAGCATGGAAATATGAAAGACATCATGTACTTCATCCAATTGTGAGGGTAAGGCTAACTGATAAGCTACTGGTCCTACTCTACATAGGATTTCGAAAGGACCAATATATTTGGGACTAAGTTTCCCCCTGACACCAAATCTCATCACGCCCTTCATAAGTGAAACTCTAAAATATACATGCTCTCCCACCTCAAACTCCAAGTCCTTCCGTCTCTTATTAGCATAGCTCTTCTGGTGATTGTGAGCTGTAAGTAATCATTTTTGAATGAGTCGAACTTTCTCTGCACATTGCTCAATCAACTCTGATCTCACAATCTGTCTCTCTCCCACGTCACTCCAACACAAAGGAGATCGACATGGTCTGCTATAAAGTGCCTCGTAAGACGCCATGCCGATATTCGTGTGGTAGCTGTTATTATATGCAAACTCCACTAGTGGCAAATGCTCATCCCAGCCGCCCTTCCAATCCATGACACAGGCCCTCAACATGTCCTCAGCAGTCTGAATGGTCCTCTCAAACTGGCCATTCGTCTAGGGGTGGAAGGCCATACTAAATCTCAACGTCGACCCTAGAGCCTCCTGTACACTTTGTCAGTACTTCGAGGTGAATAGTGTGTCTCAATACAAAATAATCATCAATGGTACTTCATGTAAGCTCATGATCTCCCTAACATACAACTTAGCCAAGCTGTCCATAGTCTGCGTCTGTCTGATGGGGAGGAAATGGGCAAACTTCGTCAGTCTATCAACTACAACCCATACCATATCATGTCCACTAGCATTCCTCGGCAAGCCCACTATAAAATCCATAGTGAGGTGGTCCACTTCCACTCTGGAAGGTCTAATGCTTGCAATAACCCCGTTGGTCCCTGATGCTCCGCCTTGACCTACTGACAAGTCAAACATCTTGACATGCACTCACCAATATCCCTCTTCATCCCATTCTACCAAAAGTGTCATCTAAGGTCCTGATACATCTTCGTACCTCCGGGATGAATGGAATACGGGGACTGGTATGGCACTTGGAGCAAGTCATGTGTCAACTGATCATCTGCAGGCACCACTAACTTGCCCCTATATCTGACACCCCCATTTGGCCCTCTGGAAAAATTAGCCTTATCGACCATGTCTTGTATCTCAGCATTATTAATCTGTGCCTAAAGAATCCTATCAAGGAACCTAGATCGAGTCAAGAGGTTAGCGATCATCACCCTTGACTTTTTGCTCAAGGCATCAACTACAACATTGGCTTTCCCCAGGTGGTATTGTATGGTAAAGTTGAAGTCCTTGAGGTACTCTATCCATCTCCGCTGCCTCATGTTCAGATTTTTCTATGTAAAGAAATACTTGAGGCTTTTGTGGTCAATGTATACCTCAAATTTCTTGCCATATAAATAATGTCTCCAGGACTTCAAAGTGAGCACCATTGCTGCCAACTCTAAATCATGAGTTGGGTAGTTCACCTCATGCATCTTCAACTATCTCGATGCATAGGCAATAACCCTCTCATGTTGCATTAACACTGCTCCTAAACCTTTGCCTGATGCATCACAGAACACCACAAAGTTGCCTGACCCTAAAGGTAAGGCTAGTACTGGCGTGGTAGTCAACCTCCTCTTGAGCTCCTGAAAGCTCTCCTCACAAGCATCAGTCCAAACAAACATGGTATCCTTCCTAGTCAAAGTGGTCAAAGGCAAGGCGATCCTCGAGAACTCCTCAATGAATCGTCAGTAGTAACCAGCCAAACTGAGAAAACTACGAATCTCTGTCACTGTCGTAGGCCTCTCCCAATGCAAAACTACCTCCAACTTAGCCGGGTCCACGGCCACACCATCCTTGGATACTACATGTCCCAAAAACTGCACCTGTTCTAATTAGAAGTTGCACTTACTGAGCTTTGCATACAAGCGATGATGGCGAAGCATGTCCAACACAGAGCGAAGATGCTCCCGATGAGCCTCATGACTAGGAGAGTAGATCAGGATATCATCCACGAAGACAATGATGAACTGATCTCAATAAGCCCGAAATACTCTATTCATCAAGCCCATGAACATTGCAGGTGCATTCGTCAAGCCAAAGGGCATTACTACAAACTCAATGGCCATATCGACTCCTAAACGCAGTCTTAGGAATATCCTCTACTCTAATCCTGAATTAGTGGTAGCTTGATCTCAGGTCAATTTTAGAGAATACCTTTGCCTACTGCAACTGATCAAACAAGTCGTCTATCGAGGCAAGGGGTACTTATTCTTTATAGTAACATTGTTCAGAAACTGGTACGGTAGTCGATGCATAGCCTCAAAGACCCATCCTTCTTCTTAAAGAAGAGGACTAGTTCTCCCGAAGGCGACCCACTCAGTCTGATAAAACCCTTATTTAGAAGTTCTTGCAATTGTACCTAGAGCTCTCTCAACTCTGCAGGGACCATCCTTTAGGGGGCCTTAGAAATAAGGGCTGTGCTCGGCATTAAATCTATGGTAAAATCAATCTCCCTTCGTGGGGGAGTCCTGACAACTCGTCTGGAAACATGTCGGCGAAATCTTGCACCTCCTCTATCTCCTCAATCCATGTCTGCTCACTATCAATCGTCGTGACGCAAGCAAAAAATACTCCACATCCTTGAGCATAACATCGAGCTGCTCTCATAGCTGAGATAACACAAGGGCCACTAACACTTCTTCCCTGGATTATGACCACTGGTCGATCTGGTACACAACATCTGATTTGCTTCTTATGGTAGTCCATCATAACCCAAAATATCACTAACCAGTCCATCCCCAAGATGATATCATAGTCCACAATATCTAAAAGAATAAGGTTAGCATCCATCTTAATGCCTGATATCTCCACTGGTACCCTCTTAATGTACCTCGTAGCCTCCACTGTCTCTCCTATCGACATCAATACATCTAACCCAAATGCTAACTCATGTGTGCATAAGTTGAGGTGTGATGCAAATGCATATGAAATAAATGAATGAGTAAACCCCGAGTCAAAAAGAACTCTAGCATGTCTATCAGCTACTATGAAAGTACCTTCCACTACTTGGTTCGAGGCTTGTGCCTGTCCCAACGTAATGGCGAAGACACATCCCTGAGTACGTGGCAGTGCCTCTGTAGTGGTATCTGTCTTCACTAGCTTGTCTCTCTGACCTCTGGGTAGTCTTTGATTGCATGCCCTACCTCACCACATCCGTAACATCTGAATGGCTGTCCTGACTAGAAAGGTTGCTGATGGTGGAACTGTTGTGGGCCCTGATGCTGACGGCCTTGTCATAGGCACGTTTGTCCCATGTGTCAACTCTTACATCGAGGTTGCACTCTACTACTTTGGTCTCTCCTCTTCTAGGAGGGTACCGCTGATCTAGGCCCCCTTGAGGCTGTGTAGACACAAAGGGTCTCTTGCCCTTAAAGGGCTAACTCATCTCTCCTCTACTCCGTACTAGGTCCTTCTCCAGCATGCAAGCTACGTCTGCAGCTTGCGTCACCGTGGTTGGGTGTGCAATGAGTACCTCATGCCTCAACTGTGGTAGTAGTTCATCAATGAATCTATCTGTAGCCTCTTGGTCTAAGACAAAAGAGGTAGACGCAAATCTTCGTAGTCTAGTGAATCGATTCAAATACTACTGAACTGTCATACTCCTTTGAGCTAATGTGGCGAATTCCCTCTTCATGGCATGTAGGGCAGGAGGAGGGGGCGCGTCTACTGCTGAGTCTTCCACCAAAACTCAACCACATCAATCAACAAGTAAGTCACTAACCTCACTTGGTCCTCTGGTAGGATTCTCATTCCCTCAAAGGCCTTCTCGACCTCAAATAACCACCTTTCTGCTACTGCTGGATCTCCTTCCCCACGGAAGGAGGGTACCATTTTTTGGAACCTCTCGAGTTGCTTTGCTGATGGATTGAGCTGCCTTGAAGATCCTCCCTCTGTATCTCCTGGCATAGGAGCTGTCTGTGCTTGGTGAGATGACTGTGCTGAAGTGTCTGCCTATGCTATGACAGTCATTGCTGGGCGGGTAGAGTGAATAGCCTGTACTGCCACCCACAACTGCTGTGTCATCTATTGAGTGAACTGTGGCATAAGCTCCTGAACCACACGAGCCATTATATCTGCCTTTGAATCCCCTTGCTCAGGTGTTGCGACAGGAGTAGCGACTGGTGGAATAGGGGTGGACCTTGTCTTCCATCAAGGAGCCATCTACCAATGTTTCAATATAATATCATGTAAGTAATTCCCCCATCTCTATCTCAATCCAAAAACTCCTTTGCTATAACCCAAATTGGACCCTTAAAGTGGTGATGATGGAATAAACCAGGCTCTGATACCAAACTGTGACACCCCATATTTTTTTCAAACCTTTTTCCCCATAATAATAAAAATAATAATATGTTTTAAGAAAAATAAACAAGATGCCTAAAAATGATAAATTAAAAATTTTTAGTATAAAATTTTTAGCACAGCTTTAAAAGAATTGACTACATTCAAAACCTGTAATCAAAAATAAAATTAAACCCATGATATTCTGAGCATGCTTGATTTAAAACCACAATAAATACATATGCTAATTAAAGATGATAATAAATCAAGTCAAATGTCACCAGGTTTCATCCATGATCACCACAATATTTACATCTAAGATTAACATTCTCCATACCATAATATGGGTCCAATCTATCCAAATATTTTAACCTCTAAGTAAAATCTCAAAAGTCTAATATCAGTCCAAGAGACATACTCTAATCTATATCCGAATATTGAAATAAAATGGATGGTCTTCAAGTCTTCTCCCAAATCAACGCTACTCCACCAGCTTTTCTTTTCGGTTATCATGTTCCAAATCTGAGGCATTGCAAAATAAAGCAATGCCTCAGCAAGTTATGCTTGTGTAGGTGATTACACTCAAATAAAGTTTAACAAAATTTACAATATGGTTCCAATGAAGGAAACATACATAAGACATGTCAAATAATCGAACGCTCATAATTATAAATGTTCACAAAACAGGTATCAAATTAAATCAGGATGGCATGTAAGACATGATCAAAATACAAAGGTACGTACATCCAAACAATACGAGTCTATGTTCACAAGATAGTATGCATGCAATCATGATTAACAAAACACTGTGTCAAAAGAATAACAAAAATGCTCCAAGATACTCAATCACCGGTGATGTGTACCCATACTAACATTGGGTCCCTCCCATGTAGCCTACATCAATCCCTGGAGTCCCTCACGGCCTAGGCTTGGCTTGCCCTGGTTCACCCCACATATAAATCCATATGAACATGCAGAATAACTATATGGGCTACTATGCTGTAGTGGCAATCCCATCTAGATTTGAACCACTGTCGCTCTTCGTCGACACCCAAATGGGAGACTATCTCCATCCTTATGGGAAGGAATGGACCCGTAGGGGGGACTACCCATGATACCACCACCTACGTACCTAGCCCTGTATCACTCGAGGGCGGTGTCTAATTGTCATCCTCACAAAGTCAGAGGGCGGGTTGCCAACCCTACAACCCTCCTATCATAGTACTCACTAGGTGGAAGCACCTATCATAAATCATCGACAAGGTATAAATCATGTAAGTCATGTAAACGCTCTATAAATAATCTCAATAAATACGATCAAAGCCCATGTCAAGATAGTACATCACATGTAAACATAGTTATTAACAAAATGAAATGTCATGCTACAACACAAAAATAAGGATCTATTTATGTGCCATGAGAAGATATAAAACACATGCCTCAAAAACTTGAAAGATCCAATCATGGTTATTGAAATCATGAAGTAATTGAATGAGATCACCTACCTCAATAAATGCAGTGCTCTAATCAAGCCGTGGAAGTATCACGTCACATGCTCTAATGTACCTATCACATTATAAATCCTCTATCATTTGGCAATTCAATATGTTTATCCTTCTGATCCCCTAGATCATCTCACATTTGATGTATGCCATCAAGATCTAAGGCCTGATCATCAATTAATCAGCCTAATTTAGATTATCTCACAACATTCAGTGGTTTAATCCTTAAAAAATAAATTTAGATCTAGATTTTCAAGTCACATCTAGGTCCGCATCGTCAATACGATCGTAATGCCTCTTTCAGATCACAATTTGGACCTTTGTAGCTCCTCAAAATCAAGTTTTTATAAATGGACTGGTCAGAGGACCGAAAAAATCCAAAAGAAAAACCATGCGCCGCACGTACCATTGCGCGTGTGTACCATCTTGCACGTGCCTGCATGTGCCATTGATGCTTGAACATGCATGTGCGTCACCCATGTGTGCGCTCGTGAGTCATTCACTGGCGTGTGCATGTGCGTGTACCGCTGGTGCGCTGGCTGCGCATGCCGTCTTCATGCGCTCACGTACGTCGCTCGAATGCGCACACATGTGTTGCTTGCATGCGAGCGTGTCTAGTGTGTGTGCACAGCACATGTGGCACCTACGTGGCGTGCGCTGGTTGTGCTACGTGGTGCGTGTGTGCCATGTGTGCGTGACAGTGGCGTGTGTGCTGCGCATGTGGCACCTGCGTGGAACCTAGGTGGTGTGTGCTAGTTGTGACACGTGTCACTGCTGGGTATCGTCGTCAGAGACGATGATCGGACTCTAGTCACCGCCGGTGATGCTTAGGCATCCAAATGGTGCAACTTTTGCACCGTTGCACTCAGTTTTTCACACAGATCTTATTTTAAAGCACCCTTTCAACAAACTCTATCGTGATCTAGTGTTTTTACACAATTTTTATCACATTCTTAAAATTTCTACTTCTAATGTTTTATGATTTTCAGCGTCCCTAGCCGTCCGATCACCATGAAAATTCATGGGTTTGTTCTTCTTGTTACTATCCACAAGATGAACGGTTGCAATCATGATCTGATATCGTTTCATCAGTTTACATTGAAGAGAATAGTAGTACATAGTAGTTCATCAGAGAACGGCAATCTACGCCGTTTTTCAGCATTATAAATGACGAAAACTTTAAGAAAGAAAAGATAAATCATAGAGGGTGGCCTACCGTGGTCAGATTGGCTAGAACTAGTATTCCCTTCGTTGTGTGTGCCTGATTCCACGTTGTAGCAAGCGTCGTCAACACAGAAACTGAGAGGGATAGTTTGGCCGTACAACAAAACAGGGCAGGCTTTTATAGGCCCATCATGGGTCCCACACCTTGTAGGCACGTGTGTATTTACCATCTTACCCTCTCTTAATATTTATTTATTTCCTTAATTATTTTGGTTAGTACATGGAATGAGGGGTTAAATAAAGAGAGTAGAAGATATGAGCCTTTGGGCTGCTTGAGCTTGCATATGTTCCCTACCTTTAAGTTGAAATGTTAATAACAATCAAACCTAAGTGGAAATGGAAATAAAGACACAAACTTAAGTGCATAATAATAGAAACCAAACTTAAGTGAGAAGAAAGAAGGAGGGAAACCCTGCTTAAGTTGCACATTATCATCGTAATTTGTATTCCTCTTTGAGGCTAAAAGGAGAAAGGGGAGAAAATTTGAATGGGCTAGAACAAGAGAGAAAAATTAATTGAGGTTGGAGCCTCTAGGAAAGATGGAAAGGAGAGCATACCTTGCTTGTAATAATGATGGTTGAAGGAGGTTGTGATGAGTGAAGGCAGCAACCAATGAAGAAGAGCAGAAGAGTTTTAGCTTCAATGGTAGCTGGTCATGTGGAACCATAATTGCAGAAATAGTAAGTAGTAGCTGGGGAAAAAATAGTAGTTTATGCTAAAAAATCTAAGTGATTTGAGCGCCCTAGGGTGATGGCAAGTGGAGGCAAGAATTTGACTATCAGGGAAGACAAAACCTAGAGGTATTGAAGCTCAAACTTGGAGTAAGATAGCGGCCATTGTTGGTTTATTGGACAACCAGCAAGAAGCACGAATCTTACATTCAAAACACACTTTGACTTGGGTTAGTGAAGATCTTAAGCAAGAGGAGAAAGCAAGAGTAGTGTGCGAGCATCCAAAAGGTAGGGGTTTTAAGTTGGAATGAGGTCAATGCTAGCTTGCTTAGCTTGGAAGGTATATTCATGCCAAAAATCTGCAGAAATCTCTATTTCTAACCTACACCTACGACTGGTTTGATTCTCATGTTCTAGGGTTTTATAGTTGGATTTGGCATGAAAAATTGTATGGGTTTTCTCTACTTGATAACTAATTACTAATGTTTGAAAGATCATGATTGTTAAGGGTGTATGCATGAAGTTATGCTTTAGGTGTTTGTTTTTAACTTCTATTTGTAAGTCATGGAAAAGCTACACTCTTTAAGGATTTTTCTTAGAATAGAGTTAAATCATCACATAGGTATCTTTTAATTACTCATTACATACTTGTTCTTAGATGATGATGGACTTTAGGACAATAATATGGGATTTAACTCAAGGAACATGGATTCAAGCTTTAGTAGAAACATTGTTCAAGCAAAAATACTGTTCATGCAGAGAACACTATTCACACAAACTATAGGAAACTCAGTTTCTAAGTTATATGTATTAAAACTTGGTTTTAATTGAATTACTTTTGAGAGCACTTCAATTTATATGTAATAAATGAATTCTTCAAGTTTCAGAGCCATTCTATCAATTATATGTTATGAATGTTCTAAGCTTGGTTTCCTTATAATCAGTAAAACATTATTCATGCCGACTGCATGGTTCCATATGCATTCCTGGCTTCCTTCACCTTAACAACATGTTGGAATTGTGATGGTGGGAGTTAGGATGCGATCACTATGATAGTGGGAAAGTTAAGAAGTGAATTTCGAGGGGTTTGGCACATGTTTTAAGCAAGAGAATGAGTCATCTCACATCTGCCCTATTTGCATAGGAATGAGATGTCCTATCCTCCTTGCAGTATGTTTGGATTTTGACCTTGGTAAAGCTTGGAAGGTTGAAGGGAAATGTTCTTAACACATTGGCCTTGAAGGGTAATTGAATGTGGAGGTGATTCCCATACTCAATTATACTGTATTATAGGGTATTTTATGCCAAAATTCTGCAAAAAATTGACATCCAAAGTTGGCATGGAATGACTAGTCTTTTACACTCTTTTGTGCTTGAATGTTGGGGGAACTTAGAATGAATAAGCGTGGATGCTTGAGGACAAGTTTTGGCATGATTCTCAATGGGGCTGAGAGGTAAAAACTTGAACAAATGCAAGTATATGACTATAGATTTCTTACACATTTTCTAAAATGGAAAACCAAATCTTCATGTTGACCTAGCACGCACTTGATAAATTTTACAAGATTAAACTACAATGCCTCCTATAAAATGGCTTGACAAGAATGCTTTAAGTTGTATCTGTTAATTGTTGAAGGGTAGTAATTGCCTACATAATGCTAAGTGTTTCATTCTTATTTATTTGAAATCAAATGAGCATGGATATATATGTCCTACAAGTACATGTTGATTTACTTATATCCTAAGAGATGAATGTATGGGTTAGAATCAATGATTATTGAAATGGGCAAAACTCATTTGAAATTGTGATGATGCTTGAATGAAAGGCATGTAAATAATATTTCTTTCATAAGGTATGTTGAGCTTAGAAATTACTTGAGATTTTTTGTTTTCCATGAGATGGAATCGAAACCTATAGCTCTTCTGTGAATCAAGTTATACTTGAGACGGAAGGTGATTTGCTATTTTTTTCAGATGATTTTAAGGTAAGCACTCGTAGAGTAGCTGTAAGGCCTGCGAGGTTTTAATTTGACATTAGGAAAAACCACTTGACTATGGCTCGAGTAGGTAGACCCTGAGGCCTAATGATGGTCCAGGAGTGTTAGGCCATGGCTTAGGAACATTGGATTTGGTCTTGGAAAGTTGGACATGATGTGTGTTTGATGTCCAGTAGTGTTGGGTAGTATGTGATGTCATGGATGGGAGGTCTCTACTGGTAGAATAGGTGTACTAGTGTCCTTGCCACAGTTCTAAAAGAGTTACCTTGTCAAGAGCATATGAATGGGATGGTTTTAAGAGCATGTTTGTAAAATCATTGGTTAATTTTCTTACTTGAGCAACATTATCGTGTTCATACTTTGAGTGTTTTTCAACCAAGGTTAAAATGATGAATCATGTCATGTTTAATTCTTTTATGTTTCCATGGATCATTATATTTATGTTAGAATTGGGATCGACATTTAACTTGAATCATATTTGTGGTAATATCTCCTTAGTTTAAAATTGAACATGATAAATTGATTTACCCCTACATTAGTCAGGCAATGATGTAACATATCTTAGAACTGTCGAGTTTTTTTATTATTTAAATATTCTATATTATTGAAAGCCTTGTAATTGAGAGCATTTATAGCATTGTCTTTATTCCAAGATGAGCGACATGTGCTCACCCCCTACAAACATTCTAGGTGAACCAATGAAGAGGCATGAGGCAAGAGAGGAGGTGTCTTAGAGGATGAGTAGTACTTGTGACCTTTTGATGTAATTGATTATTTGCTTAGATGAGGAGTTAAATTTTGTAATAGACTGTATGTAGTTACTCTCTTTGTAAGTTTAAGTTTGATATTATTACCTTGTAATTATTCTAAATCACTTGTGGAAGACTGTGTTTACATGGTAATTTAAGTTGTGACTAGCAGCTCCTGTGGCAAAGAAAAAACTGATTTAGCACATTTTCTTTATTTACTCTACGTATGAAGATTTTGCTGTCATATTCTGGTTTGTAGATGGGTGTTTCTAAATATCTATATTGTTATTACCCTTTTAAAATTATTTTAGTACAGAAAAGATAAATTTCTAAATATTGATTTTATAAAATCGGGATGTGTCAGGTTTTGGTATCAAAGCCTAGGTTAAGCTACTCACAACAAATTTACTATGGAGACAGACTGTATTAAAGTTTAGGGAATTAAGCTTTGAGGTTTGACTAGAGGATAGTTGTATAGGAACTCATTGCATTCTTGTTAATTGTAGATGCCTCTTAGGAGACGTGGGGAGGATCTACCCCCTTGACCTAATGATAGATCGACTACCACTGAAACACAAGGTGTTGCTAGTGGCTATCTTGATATGGTAGATCAGGTGGTTGAGCTCATGTTGCAAAAGATGAGGCAGTGATTGGAGGCTATAGGAGGGATTGAGGTAGAGGATGGTGATCCTAGAGAGGACAACCTACTTGAGAGGTTTAGGCGAATTGCACCAAAATTCTCTAACAAGGATGGACCAAAGAATGTCGAGATGTGGTTGCAAGATGTGGAGAGGATTTTTCAGCTATGGCTATCCCTGAGGATAGATAGGTGATAGTGGCTATTCTGACTAATGAGGCTGCCCACTGGTTGCAACCATCGAGAGGAACTACTTTGAGGGGGTAGACGTCATTACCTGATAGGATTTCAAGACAGTGTTCATTGACAAGTTCTTCCCACCACATATTTAGGAGTGGAAGGAGTTGGACTTTTTAAGCCTGAGTCAAGGGGCAAGGATAGTGGTACAATATGAGGTAGAGTTTGCTCAGCTGAGGTGGTTCGTACTTGAAGTGTGTAGATCAGAGCAGAGGTTTGCTTAGAAGTTCGTCAGGGGATTGAACTTCAGCTTGAAAAGTAGGATTTTTACATCACAGCCTACCACAGTGGCTAAGGTTGTAGAGTTGGCATCAATCTTGGAGAGAGAGCTGAGAGGCATGCCTAGAGAGGCAAGTTGACCATCCATTTGGGTAAACTAGTAGAGGCTCAGATTGGAAAGGGAAGAAGAAGATGACTATTAGGAGACAACCACCACCACTGATTATATAGTTTGGGGGTCAACCTAGAAGAGGATAAGTTGGCCAAGGACATTTCCTTCTAGAAAGAGATGCATAGAATAAGGGCCTTAGATGCTTTCATTGTTGTTAGGGGGCCACATCTCATGATATTGTAGCTCATCGAGGATGCTATACCACCCCATTTTTGTCAAGCGCTACAGTAAGATTAGGAACCACAGATTGGACAGATTTCACAACAGGGGCTAATGTCGTTACTAGATCTAGTACACCATTGAGGTTAGGCTCCCAGAGGATAGGGCAAAGTTTACACTATCACTATTGATCAGGCTCTCGCATCTAGAGTAGTCTTGGAAGGCACACTCTTAGTACGTGATAGATGGGCATGTGTGCTCATTGACCCAGGTGCTATGCATTCTTCTATTTCTACTATATTTTCTTCAAGTCTAGAGACTGTTTTGAGTAGAGTGGAATTTTTATTAGAGGTTGGCACGCCAATTGGGGAGGCGGTAATAGTATGAGAGTTCATGCAGGTTGTACCCATTATTATATCTAATCATGAGTTGAGAGTAGACTTGATAGCCCTGACTATGATAGATTTTGATGTCATATTAGGCATGGATTGGGTAGTTGAGCATGGGGCCATAGTGGACTGTAGAAAGAAGTAGATGACCTTACATGTGGCTGAAGGGCAAACACTCACTTTTCATGGGTGGTTAAATACTTCAGGTGCCAATGTTATCTCAGCCAATTGATTAGCATGGCTGGTGTCGGGGGGGTGTCATGCCTACCTAGCTTATGTTGAGGTTCAAGAGAAATCAATTCCTTGCTTTGAGGAGATCAATGTAGTATGAGAGTTTGTCGATGTATTTTCAGAGTACTTGTAGTGATTAGCACCAAGGCGTGAGATGGAGTTTACCATCAAGCTACTACCTGGAGCAGCTCCTATCTTGAAAACTCCTTACCGTATGGCTCCTGAAGAGCTTAAGGAGCTAAAGATACGATTACAAGAGTTATTGGATCAAGGGTTCATTTGCACTAGCATATCCCCATGGGGAGCTCTAGTCTTGTTTGTCAAGAAGAAGGATGGCTCACTAAGACTTTGTGTAGACTATACGACTTTGAATGGAGTTATGATGAAGAATAAATATCCCTTGCTTAGCATCGATGATCTCTTTGACCAATTATAGGTTGCTAAGGTGTTTTCCAAGATCAACTTGAAGACTGGTTACCATCGATTGATGATACGAGA
Source organism: Warburgia ugandensis (assembly GCA_035236585.1). Classification (NCBI taxonomy): domain Eukaryota; kingdom Viridiplantae; phylum Streptophyta; class Magnoliopsida; order Canellales; family Canellaceae; genus Warburgia; species Warburgia ugandensis. The sequence continues at coordinate 43,268,517 of CP141127.1, read as the reverse complement.
TGAGGACATCCCTAAGATAACTTTTTGCACTTGTTATGGTCATTATGAGTTCAAGGTGATGCCATTCAGGTTGATAAATGTGCTCAATGAATTGATGGATGTAAATAATTGGGTATTCAAGGATTACTTGGACAAGTTCTTCATTGTGTTTGTAGACGATATTCTCATATATTTGGGCAATGTCGAGGAGCATCAAGAGCACTTGAGGATGGCTTTGGCCATTTGACAAGCACATAGATTGTATGCCAAGTTCTCCAAGTGAGAATTCTGGTTAGATTAGATCCATTTGCTTGGGCATGTGATTTTTAAAGATGGAGTAGCAGTTGATCCACAAAACGTGGAAGCAATTGCTAGTTGGAAAAGGCCTAAGACAGTAGCTAAGGTACGTAGTTTTCTAGGGCTAGTAGGTTACTACTGATGATTCATAGAGGGGTTCTCTTGCATCACTTAGCCATTGAACACTCTGACTAGGAAGGACAAATTTTTTGATTAAACTGAGGATTGCAAGCAGAGCTTCTAGGAACTGAAAGGGAGGCTCATATCAGCACCAATCCTATCCCCTCTTGATGACAGTGGAGGCTTTGTCGTGTATAGTGATGCTTTAGGGAAAGGATTAGGTTGTGTTCTTATGCTGTGTGGGAAGGTAATAGCTTATGCCTCTAGATAGTTGAAGAAACATGAGAAAAATTACCCCATGCATGATTTAGAGTTTGTAGCTGTGGTATTTGTGTTGAAGATTTGGCGACATTATTTGTATGGGGAGAAATTTGATGTGTGTATAGACCAAAAGACCCTTAAGTATGTCTTTACACAATGTGATCTCAACATGAGGCAGAGATGCTGGTTGGAATACTTAGAGGACTTTGACTTTACCATTAAGTATTTCCCCAGTAAAGCTAATGCGGTTATAGACACACTTTGTAGGAGATATGATGATATTATTACCAATATTATTGTTAGGTCCGCTTACTTGGGTAGAATCTTGCAGCTATAATAGGCTTGTGCAAAGACATAGGGTTTAGTGGAGAGAGATGGATTTGAGAAGGGCATAGATGGAGGGATTCATTTTCATGGACTATTGGTTGTACTAGATATGGGTGCCTTATGACAAGGCTTATTGAAGACATCCCATTCTTCCAAGTTTGCCATGCATCCGGGTACTGAGATGTACCAAGACATGAAGAATCAGTTTCGGTGGCTGAGGATGAAGAGGGATATTGGTGATTGCATTGCTCATTGCATGACTTATCAAAGAATTAAGGCAGAGCATCAACAACCTATAGGGTGGTTACAAATGATTGAGCTTCCAGTATGGAAGTGGGATCAGGTAACTGTGGACTTTGTACATTAAAGAGATAGTAAGTATACATGGGGTGCCCTTGGTAATTACCTCAGACAAAGACATTAGATTTAGTTCTAGGTTTTGGCAAAGTGTGCAGGAGGGGCTAGGCACTTCTGTGTGTTTTAGTACCGCATTTCATCCATAGACCAACGGTCAATGGGAAAGGACCATGAAGACACTAGAAGACATGCTAAGACCCTATGCACTTGATTGGAGGGGTTATTGGGACAAACACCTACCCATTAGTGGAGTTTGACTGCAACAACAGTTATCATTCCAAGATTGGTATGGCACTATATGAGGCACTTTAACAATAGATCTTATCGTACTCCAACTTGTTGGAGTGAGGTCGAGGGTAGATAGTTTGTCAGTCAGAGTTATTGAAGCAATGTACGGAGAAAATCAGACTCATTTGGAGATGCTTGGTAGCAGTGCATAGTAAGTAGAAGAGCTATAACAATTTGAGGAGGAGAGATCTCAAGAATTAGGTGGAGGATCATGTTTTTTTGAAGGTATCCCCTATAAGAGGAATCATGAGGTTTGGAGTAAAGTGCAAGTTGAGCCCTAGGTACATAGGACCATTCGAGATTTTAGAGAGAGTTGGATGAGTTGCTACAGATTGGCTCTACCACCTTCACTTTCTTGCATGCACAATGTTTTTCACATATCCATGCTGAGGAAATATGTGCTAGGTACTATGCATGTTTTGGATCAACCACCATTTGACCTACAGCTAGACCTTACATTCCAAGAGTGCCCATTTTAGATACTGGATAGGAAAGAGAAGAAGCTACAAACCAAGACCAATCCTCTTGTCAAGGTTCTATGGTGACATCACACGAGTGAAGCAACAACTTGGGAAGTAGAAGATGAAATGAGATGTCATTTTCTTGAGTTATTTTGATACTTCTACTACACTCCTATGAAATTTTGAGGATGAAATTTTTGTAAGGGGGTGAGACTAATACCAATGAATGTGTAAATCTCTTATAATATATAAGAAAGTTAAAAAAAAAGGGGAATTTTTTTTCTTCCCTTTTTTTTCATTTTCCTTTACATTCTATATCTTAACCTTAGGAAATGTTGCATGTGAAGCTTCATGATAACCCTTAGCAAGACATAGTTAAGAGGACATAAACATTGTAAAAGAGTGAATTAATCACTTAAAAGTATAGGTAAGAACAAAGGAGTAAGAAGCCTTAGGTAAGTAATGACAAACCTTAAGTAATTGGGGTGTTAGAATGATGGAATAAGGGGTTTATTAAAGAGAGTAGAATATATCAGCATTTGGGCTGTTTGAGCTTGCATATGTTCCCTACCCTTGAGTGAAAATGTTAATAATAATCAAACTAAGTTGAAATGAGAATAAAGACCCAAACTTAAGTGAGAAGAGAGAGGGATAAAAATCTTACTGAAGTTCCACACCTTCATAATAATATGTATTTCACATTGGGACTGAAAGGAGAAAGGGGAGAAAATGTGAATGGGTCGGAACAAGAGAGAAAAATGAATTGAATATGTACCCTTGGGGGAAAGATGGAAATGAGAGCATACCTTGCTTGGAAGAATGATTGTTGAAGGAGGTTGTGATGAGTAACGGCAGCAACCAACGAAGAAGAGAAGAAGAGTTTTAGCTTCAATGGCAGCTGGTCACTTGGAAAGATGACTACAGAAATAGTAAGTAGTTGCTTGAGAAAAACTTCTAGTTTATCCTCAAAAATCAAAGTGATTTGAGTGCCCTAGGGTGGTGCCACGTGGAGGAAAGGATTTGCCTATAAGGGAAGACAAAACCTAGAGGTATTGAAGTTTAAACTTGGAGTAAGATAATAGCCACTGCTGGTTTACTGCACAACTAGCAGGAAGCATGAATTTTGCATCCAAAACCCAATTTGATTTGGGTTAGTGAATATCTTAGGAAAGAGAGGAAATCAAGAGAAGTGTGCAACCATCCAAAAATGAGGGGTTTTAAGTTGGAATGAGGTCAATGCTAGCTTGTTTAGCTTGAAAGGTGGAAATCTCTATTTCTAACCTACACTTATGACTGGTTTGATTTTCATGTTCTAATGTTTTATTGTTTGATTTGGAATGAAATATTATATGGGTTATCTCCATTTTATTACTAATTATTTATGTTTGAAATATCATGATTGTTAAGGGTGTTTGCATGAAGTTATGCTTGAGGTGTTTGTTTCTAACTTCTATTGGTAAGTCATGGAAAAACTATAGTCCTTAAGGATTTTTCTTAGAATAGAGCTAAATCTTCTCATGGGTATCTTTTAATTGCACATTACATACTTGTTGTTGGATGATGATGAGCTCTAGGACAGTATTTATGGGATTTAACTCAAGGATCATGGATTCAATCTCTAACAGAAACACTGTTCATGTAGAAAACACTATCCACACAAATTGTCGGAAACTCAGTTTCTAGGTTATATGTTTACAAACTCAGTTTTACTGGAACTACTTTTGAGAGAACTTCAATTTATATGTAATGAATCAATTCTTGAAGTTTCTGAGCTATTCCATCAATTATATGTTATGAATATTCTAAGCATGATTTCCTTCTAATCAGTAAAAACATTATTCATGCAGGCTGCATGGTTCCATATGCATTCCTAGATTCCTTTACCTTAATAACATGTTGGAATGGTGATGGTGGGAGTTAGGATGTGATGCCTATGACAGTGGAAAAGCTAAGACGTAAATTTGGAGGGGTTTGGCACATGTTTTAGGCAAGAGAATGGGTCGTCTCACATCTGCTTGTTTTAATAGGAATGAGATGTCCTATCCTCCTTGCAGTGTGTTTGGGTTTTGACCTAGTAAAGCATGGATGTTTGAAGAGAAATGTTACTAACACATTGGGGTTGAAGGGTAATTGAACATGGCGGGGATTCCCCTACTCAATTTAGGTGTATGATAGAGTATTTCATACTAAAAGTCTAATGCAAATTTGTGCATAATTTTGCAAAAAATTGACATCCAAAGATGGCATGGAATGACTGGGCTTTCACTCTCTTTTGTGCTTGAATGTTGGGGAGAACTTAGGGTGAAGTAAGTGTGGATGCTTGGGGACAAGTTTTAGCTTGATTCTCATTGTGTCTAATAGGTAAAAACATAAACAAATGCATGTATATGACTATAGATTTTTGACACACTTTCTAACATGGAAAACCAAATCTTCATGTAGACCTAGCACATGCTTAATAAATTTAACAAGATTAACCTACAATGCCTCCTAGAAATTGGGTTGGACAAGAATGCTTTAAGTTGTATCTCTTAATTGTTGAAGGGTAGTAATTGCCTACATAATGCTAAGTGTTTCATTCTTATTTATCTAAAATCAAATAAGCATGGATATACATGTGCTATGTTGTCTAGAATCATGCAAGTACATGTTGATTTACTTATATCCTGAGAAATGAATATATGGATTAGCATCAATGATTATTGAAATGGAAAAAACTCATTTGAAATTGTGATGATGGTTGTATGAAAGGCACATGAACAATGTTTCTTTTATAAGGTATGTTGAACTTCAAAATTACTTGTGTTTTATTATTTTCCATGAGATGGCATCAAAACCTAAAACCCTTCTATGAATCAAGTTATATTTGTGATAGAACATGATTTGTGATCTTTTTTGGATGATTTTAAGGCAAGCACTCACAGAGTAGTTGTAAGGTCTAAGAGGTTTTGATTTGACATTTGGGAAAACCACTCGATTGTGGCTCGAGTAGGTAAACCCTAAGGCTTGTGCTCACTGAGCAGCTGTAAGGCCCGATGATGGTCCAGGAATGTTGGGCCATGGTCTGGATCAACATTGTACCCTATCCAGGAGAGTTGGACATGATGTGTGTTTGACTCAATCCATTAATCTTGATCTTCCATTTTTATCTCAATCGATCTTGCCCATCGGATCACCATCTTACTTCCTACAAAAGGTTGAAAACTCTAATTAGATCTTAGAAAAATATAATTAGTCACATACTTTCCTCATATTAGCCTTTGGATGTACAAAATATCTAATTCTTGAGTCATTAGTTCAAAAATGCATGTGTTACAAATTTCGGTCTATTTTACCCCTATGAGTTATAATACATGGGTAACTAATTGGGTTATTTTTATGAAAAATTAGACACTTACCTCACCCCCAATTAAGAATTTTCTATTCTCTAGGAAAACATGGGGAAAATGATTTTACAAAATAGAATATAAAGTGCCACTTTCATAGGTACTCACGATTGCATTTAGCACATGCAATTAGGCCTTGAACTCATAGGTTACCATTAGTGGATGAGTTATGCATCATCAGGGTTTGTAGTGAATATACCACAAACTTTCCTAAGGTTAAGTATCCTATTTTATCTCAGAGAATACTTATTCACTAGCACTCTACTAGGTTTTTCACGACTTAATGGAGATGACTAACAATTCTACAAATTATACACACATTAAAGACATCTTATTCTAGTTATTTATTGGAATGCATGTGTGTGTACAATCACATAAGTCATGACATATAATTAGATATGCTTAGATTGTAATGGACAAATGTTTTGACCTCAAATTCTCACAGGTATACTCCTAAAAGTGAAGCTCTCGAATAAGGGGTTGAATATATTTCTCTCATTATGTGACTAAAACCAACAAGCTAATGGTTGAGATAAATTTTTAAGTGCTAATGAGACAAAGGAAAGCGAGTCCTAGGAGTGGATGTCATCACCAAGAATAGTAGGGATAGTTTACATTAATTCCTCCTTTTTATATCCTCTTTAAGGTTATGTTGGACCTAAGATCCATAGGTCTTTAAATGGGATGAAATGTAGGCTTAGTAGAGTTTCAGAAAAGAAGTGTATAAGGATTTCTAATTTCAAGATTGAGTAGAGGTCTTATTTTGATTGTTGGACATTTTCTTTAACTTTACTAAAGTGAATTTCCTTTATAATTTTGTCATTGAATTTTTCTCTTGTATTTCTAATATTTCTTTCTTTTCACTTCTTTGAGAGAAAGACTCCTGGTGTTTTTTACTTTTTTAACTTTTTATCCTGTTGAGAATTTTCTTTCCTTTTCTAGTTTAAGGTAGGTCCGTTAAGAAAGAAAAGGCTTAATAATAGGCTCAAAGGTTTAACTAGTGGTGCACTGTATTGGGTAGGTTTTATGTCTTTAAGTTGAACAAAGATGGTCCATATCATGTCCTAAATTCCCTATAGCCTATTTGATTCAATATTTTTTTGGAAATAAAGATATTACTCCTACATATTCTTGATAGTTAACCAAAACAAGGATAATAGGATCACACTAAAATTTGTATGCTGATGAAATTACTTATAATTCTCTAAAAGAAGATAATCTCTAGGACTCACTGGGTTATAGGTCTCCACTAATTTTCCTTTAGGTCTCTAAGTCATACCTCTGTATTAGTTTTGACTATGTGTTGTGTGTAAATATTTTTTGAGAATTAACCTTCATAAAATGCTTCAACTCATGAATAATATGCAAAACTAGCCACATACACTTCCATTAAGAGGGAAAAATAGTAGAATTACTAAGTTTTGAAAATCTAGCTCTCATCAAAGTGGGGGAGCTCTACCTAAAAAATGTATTTTTTCTTTCAAAAACAAAAAGATTCAAAATCTCTATGTACATCTACACGCCTAAATCAAACATTGTCCCCAATGTTTTAAAACACAAGATCCCAAATGAATATGGAGAGATGTAGAAGATTGAGATTTGAAAAACATGTGGGTTGCCACTTAGGAAGTGCAATGTTTTACTTGTTCCAATGGATGTACTAATGAGTGTAAGGAATATGATCTGCAAGGTTCTTGGAGTAGTCTAAGGTGGGTCATGATAATGAGGTGGCTCTAACGGTGTCTCATCACTTTCAGGGTTAGGTAGTTCTAGAAAAGGTTTTAACCTCTACCATTTACTTTTTGGATCTCACCATCTTTCTCAATCTCGATGGTCCCATGAGGATATACTATGCTTACTTTCTAAAGTCTAGTTCATTGAGATCTTAGTTTTCCTAGAAAGAGATGCAATCATAAATTATACAACAAGACCTTTTGTCTAGATGTGAAGGATTTCATTAGGATTTGGCTATTGTGGTTAACCTTTATTTGGTCTTTGTATTATCATGTAGAATCATATGCATCCTTTCTCAATTCATCCAACTCATTGAGTTGCAGTTTTTGATAGGTCCTAGTAGTATTTAATTCAAAATTGAGCTTTTTAATGGCATGGCATAATATGCCTTGTCTTCTAGCTCTACTAGTAAGTGGCGGGCCTTTTCTTAGAACACACGATATGGTGACATGCCTCTTGGAGTTTTATAGGTAGTACGATAGGCCCATAAAGTGTCGTTGAGTCTTGTAGATCAATCTTTCCTACTTGGATTGATTGTCTTTTCTAGGATATGTTTAATTTCTCTATTTGATACCTCTACTTGGCCACTAGTTTGAGGGTGGTATGGGGTAGTTATCTTATGGTTGACACCATACTTTTCATTAAATTCTCAAAAACATTAATAAAAAAATGTTTCCCCCATCACTGATTATGGTACATGGAGTACCAATCTATGCAAAAATATTTTCCTTTAAAAATTGTAACACAACCTTGTGGTCATTGGTTTTGTGGGGTATAGCCTCCACGCACTTGGACAAGTAGTCCACTCTCACTAGGATGTATAAATTTTCAAAAGAATTAGCAAAGGATCCCATGAAATCTATGCCCCAAACATTGAGTGGTTCTACGACAAGGATTGAGCTTAAGTGCATCATGCATCTCCTCCTAGACTTCCTAACCTTTGACACCTCACACATGTAGTGCAGTAAGCTTGTGAATCTTTAAAAATGGACGGCTAATAAAAGCCACATTGCATAATTTTTGCAGTGGTCTTTCTAAAGCTAAAATGGGCCCCTCATGCATGATCATGACAAAAGGAGATGATCTTACAACGCTCACTATCTAGTACACATCTCCCTATCACCTGATGCAGACATTACTTGAATAAGTATGAATCATCCCAAGTAAAGTATTTAACCTTAATCAAAAATCTCTTCTTATCTTGTTTAGTCCAATTATTGGGAATTTCTCCTATAACAAGATAATGTACTATATCACCATACCAGGGTAACTAGGAAGTGTGTATAATCTGGTCATCAAGAAAGGATTCAATTTTAGGCACATTATCGCCAATGTGCTCCACCACCAACCTCGACATGGTCTGCTATGACATTTTTGGAACCTTTCTTATCTTAAATTCCTAAGTCAAATTCTTATAGAAGTAGTATAAACCAGATCAGCCTAGGTTTCTCATCCTTTTCAAAAAGGAGGTACTTTAAAGCTACATGATTCGAGTGTGTTATGACTTTAGACCTTAACAAGTAGGATCTTAACTTATCCAAAGAAAACACTGCAACTGACAACACTTTTTCTGTGGTCGAATAGTTGAGTTGCACAGAAGTTTAGTAATGCCTTGCACCAAAATAGCTCCAATAGCTTAATTTGATGTGCTACACCTTATCTCAAATGGTGCATTCCAATTAGGTGCTTGGATAATGGATATAGAGATCAACTTGGCCTTTAGCCACTAAAATGCTTTCTTATAGTGCTCATCCAAGACAAAAGTGGCCTCCTTTGTTAGTAAATTACTAAATGGCTTAGATTGCCGAAGTCCTTGTTCTACAAAATGTCCTAAAAAAGAGAAGTTTTTTTTCATTGTTCTTAGTAGATGAAGGTTGCTATTAATTCCACATTAGCATTATATACCTCTATCCCATTGTGTGATATAATGTAGCGTAAAACTATCCCACTATATACCATAAAATGACACTTTTCCTAGTTCAATACTAGATTCTTTTCTTAACACCTAGCAAGAACAAACTTCCAATGGTGTAGGCACTCATTGAAAGATGACCCAAATACAAATAAGTCATCCATGAACACCTCAAGAAACCTTTCTATCACATTAGAAAAGATGCTCAACATACATCTATGAAAAGTGGTAAGAGCATTACAAAGCCCAATAGGCATATGTCAATAAGTGAAGGTTCCAAAATAATAGGTGAAGGTGGTCTTGTCTTGATCTTTGGGTGCTACTAGAATCTAGCTATAACTAGAATATCCATCTAGAAAATAGTAATAACTATGTCTGGCTAATCACTCTAGCATTTGGTCAATAAAAGGTAGAGGAAAATGGTCTTTCCTTGTGATCGTGCTCAATTTTCTCTAGTTAATGCAAACTCTCCACTTGGTGGATATGAAGTTGTGTATTATCGTTTTCTTATTCTTAACTACTGTGATACTAGATTTCTTAGGGTACAACCTAAACAAGGTTGACCAAGTGCTATCAGGGATGGTTATATGACACCAACATCTAAGACCATAAGGACTTAATCCTTGACCATGTCCTCCATATGGGGATTTAGTCATCTTTGAGTTCCCTGGAGGGTTGTGCATTTTCTTCTTGGTGTATCCTATGTATACATATGATTGGACTAATCCCTTTTATGTCTACTATGGTACACCCCAGAGCAATCTGACGTTCCTTAAGAACATTAAGTAATTTTCCTTCCTTTTCTTTGTCTAGATCTAATGCTAATATAATAGGTAAGGTTTCATCTGGTCCTAGGTAAGAGTATTTTAGATTGTCAAACAAGGGTTTTAGGGCTAAAGATAGTGGTTGCTCTATAGAGGGTGGGGGAATAGAATCTAAAGGAGGGAGTGGTTCCACATAAGGGCCCCACTTGGAGGTATCCATGATTGAAGCATCCTCTAAAAGGTTGTTTACCTCCTCCATAAAGTTATTTAATTCAAAATCTCCAATAAAATCCATGAGACAAGCCTTTACTGGGTTAGAGACGGAAGATGGTGGATGAATTTCATGGATTAGAATGTTGATCAAATTCACTTCGCACAAATCATTGAGGTCTAAATGTTGTTGATCAGCATTAAAGAAATGAAGCTTAACTTTCATGTCACCGAGCGATAATTTCATTACACCATTCCTACAATTAATAATGGGATTGGATGTTGCCAGGAATGTATGTCCAAGTATAACAGAAATCTGACTACTGGGATCTTACAGGGTAGGTGTCCAGTACAATAAAATTGATCATATAATAAAATTGGTCTACTTATATCAAAACATCTTCAACCAAATCACATGATATCTTCACCTATCAATCCACTAATTACTGTGTGGTAGTGGTTGATTTAAGCTCACCAAGCCTTAGTTGTCATAAACAAAGTATGATAACAACTTTACACTTACCCCTAGGTCAAGTAGTGTCCTATCTATGACATGGATTCTAATAATGCAAGGAATTATAGGCCCCATTGGGTCTATAAACTTTGGTTGGGTCTTGGGTTGTATCAAAGAGCTCACCCTAGTTTGTGAGGAAAGTTTTCTTCTATACATTTAGCTTTCTCTTTTAGTGTAGAGCTCTTTGAAGAACTTGGCATAGGTAGGGACATCTTTTATTGCATTGAGTAATGGAATATTAATTTGGACATGTTTAAATACATCCTTAAGCTCGTCGAAGTTTGAGCCCATTCTAGCCTTGTTTAGGAACTGAGGAAATAAGGCTTCAGACATATAGGGTGCCTCCATATTAGGTTCCATAGGAGTTTTCTATCTTTTCTCTTTCTCTTTCTCTTGTGCTTTGGTGCTTTGTTTTTCTCTCTAGTTTCCTTAACTTTCCCTACTTTGTTGTCTACATGACAGTTACTCCTAATAGTTGTGATAGCTTCACATGTTCATGAGGGTTATGGGTTTTAGTTCTTGACCCTATCTCAAATTGACCCTTGGGGTTAGGGATGGGCTGACTAGGGAACTGACCACCCTTTCCTCTATCTTGTAATGCAAGTGACAATTAGCTAACCTACATGTCAAGAATTGAAATTTTGTAATTGATTCCAAGCTATTTTAGCGTCTTCATTTTTCTTTAAAGATCTTTCTATAAGCCTAAATGTTTTCCTCAAAAGATGGTTTGTTGTCTGCAAGGTTGTTGGAAACTAGGTGGCTGCTAAGAAACTATAGTTCTAGGAAGGTTTTTGTTAGGGGGTTCATAGATGGTCCCACTCTATAGTTATTCTTTGACTATAAGAAGTTTGGATGCCTAACTAATATAGGGTTATAGGTCTCAAAATATGGGTTACTACTAGGTTGGTGATATGCATTTAGTGCATTCACTTGATCAACAAGATAGTTGTTAAGTACTCTATTTGATTGGAAAGATGTGGTCATATGGGTTGGGATGGAACAAAGGTCATGGACCTCTTGTGGAGGCTTAATACATGTGGTAGCCATGAGGGACTGAAACGTTCAAATTTTTTAGCTCTCCCATCATACTTATCAATTTTTTAAGTACAAAGTCCAGCTTATGAGATAGATATGTATGCATTCCAATCTCCTATAGACCATCTTTCTTTGAAGGCTGGTTGTTTCTGTCTCTTCTATTTAAGTAATCCCATTGGTTGTAATTATTTGCCAATGCCTAAAAGAACTCCCAAGCCTCTGTCTCATGTTTTAGCATGAGGGCCCCTCCACTCACAACATCTACTATTTGTCTATTCTGAGGCGTCAATGCCTCATGGAAGTATTTAAGCCTTTTACCATTTCTCAAATACATGATGAGGGCATTTTTGTAGTAGTTCATTCCATTGTTCCCAACATTCATAATACTATTCATCATCCCTTTGGTGGAAATTTATAATTTCCAAATGAAGGGCATTTGTTTTGTGAATGGGGAAGAATTTGTTCAAAAACTTCCTAGACAATTGGTCCAATGTATTTATGGAACCTAACTCCAAGGAATTGAACCATGACTTGGCATTATCCTTGAGTAAGAATGGGAATGATCTATGCCTAGTAGCATCATCTATAAAATTTCAAAACTTAAATGTGGCACAACTTTAACTTGAAGTGATCTTCATTTGTTTAGGATAGAGCTATGCATGATGGGGTTTTGAGCTTTAATGAGGCATAAAAATCTCTGATAGATTTGTGCTCGATTTCTACTTGTGGTTCAACCATGGGGATATAAACTTGGTTTCTTTCCCCTTGTTGAAGGTTACGTTCAATCTCTGAGTCAAAAGGTGTTAACTCTAAAGTCTGACATTGACGACCTTGAATAAACTATCCTAATCTAAATGTCCTAAATATATACTGACTCTAACTCTGAGTGATGCATAGTCAAATCTTAGTATTTACTAATCGAGCAGTGTCTTGATTATCTTTTCTTACAGCATAGATGGTAACTTCTTATACCTAGATGTAGACAACTCCTCCCTTTATCCAGATTTGACTACTACTTACTAGTTAGGTTTTAGTCGAAAGTGGTTAGTACAATTCTCATGCCAGGAGGCATTTGACCTTAACTGATGTCAACTAAAGGCATCGAAAAATCACTTAGATTTTAAGATACCCATTATAACCACACTACTCAGAAGCCATAGGAGTGACAATAGATAAAGTCCTTCTAAAAGGGTCTTATAAGCTCCATACCCAAAGTCTCTTTCTACTTGATTTTAAATTAACATTCAAGGGTTAGGATCGTGACAGACGAGGATGTTGACTAATTTCTTGATGGGCCAAGGAGTTGGTGATGAAATCCAATCCTTATCTTATAAGGGTTGTTGTGGGGCCCTTACTAACATTAAGTTCCATTTCACCATAAATCTGTAAATGTGCAATGCAAAATAAAAATCAAACTAATGCCTACCTATATGCCACCTAACAAAGGGTCAAGCACCTTAACAGATGGGACACCATAACTATGTAGCCTATGCTTTGGTTATAGCTGAGCTTAGGCTAGCCTTTGTTAAATAGGCCTTTAAACCAATGCAACAATCCTAAGAATTATGTAATAGTCATCAATGAAAAACCCTAATCTATATGATTTATACTACCATCATAAATGCAAAATTACACTAAATGCACTTTATTATAAAATTAAAATTTGGGTGAGGATTGTTCATAGCGAGGGGTCCAATGATGATCATGTGTGGGCCACCATACCCCACAATTTCTTATATTATTACACCCCATTTAAAAATTAAAATTAAAATTAAAATTACAATGGGCCTCACTACAAGTTCACTCAAATCCTAATCTAGAAAAGCAATGAAAATGTAATTTATGTTGATGAAGCCTTGGCCCCTAGGATCGCCATAGCTCCTTTACCAATTTTCCTCACACAAAAAGCAAACAATGAGGAAAATAGAAAATAAATGAAAAAATAATGTGAACCCTAAACTAATGCACCCTAAACATAGACTAGAGGTAAATAATTTAAGGTATGGTCTACTACACAAACCAATGCAACTTCACAGTAACAACACAGAAAACCTCTTGTCATTTTAAGTTAAAACTTGCTAGTAAATGAATTAGTTGTAATAATTCATGCGAGGAGGTTGATACCATGAGGAATCAAACGGATGTAATACTACCAGTCCCTGCTTTAAATTATCTAACTTGGCCAAATTCAAGAGATCTTTCCATAATCTAAAGTGGAAAGTTAACACATGAAGATGGATTTATACTAAACAACTTTCATAAAATTAGGATTTCTAAAAAGAGAAAAAGGTTCCTAAATGAAAACTTTAAAAAATTACAACCTTTCCTAAATTGAAAAGTTCCTGGAAATGAAATTTAACAACTTCTTAAGTCAATTTTTCTAAGCATGAATAGCATTAAATCTAAGGAAACATGCAACTAATGAACTTCCTAAACATGCAATTTCTAAATAATATTTACTCATGGGAATGAAAAATTTACTTATGAGCCAACTAATCAAACAACATGCTAATAATCTAATCAAGACCAACATTCAATCTCTACTTAGACTATCTCTTGCTAATGTGATTAGATTTCACTAACTTGAATTTCACCAACAAAAAATCACTGAAAACCACGCACCTAACCCAAGAGGTGTGCACATGGTGCAAGGGTGATAGCATGTGTTTTTCATGCTTCTTGATATGAAGAATTTATGTCAAACTAATGACCTATGAATGGGAAAAGGGAGTTAACAAGATTATCCTAGCTTTAATGAAAAAAACATTCAAAACCATGTTTTTAATATTTAGATCAAAACCATGCTTTATGAATGGGAAAAGGGAGTTAACAAGATTATCCTAGCTTTAATGAAAAAAGCATTCAAAACCATATTTTTAATATTTAGATTGTAAGCATGGTTTCAATAGATTTTGTTATGGGTTGGTTTGGTTGGAATGTTTGAATGAACAATCTTATATTGAATATGAAATCATGAAATCAACATGTAAACCACCCGACTTTGCTAACATTAATCAATCAAGAGAATCTTAAATCATCAATGTTATTGATTTGAAAGCAATAAATGATGGTGCATACTAATCTTGATTAGTGTACCATACTTTACAACCTCAAAATTCAAATTAAACTCTCACTAATCCCTCTTACTCCAATCAGCAAAAGAATCAAAGGGAAGACACTCAAGGATAGTCCTAGGCATGGAACACCTTTGGGGAAGACCAACACACCTTGGATAGGAAAGCATCCACCCAAAAGAGAAATTTTTTTCCAAGGTAAGAAGGTGAGAGAATGATTGAAGGAAGATGATGCCCTCTTCAAGATGAAGGAGGTGTCTTTTTCTTCCAAAGGGAGAAATCCTCCAATCCTTGGTTTTTGATCATCTTTTATACTTTTTGTCCTATAATTTCTAAGGTGACCTAACATAGAGGTATGGTGGGTATGAAAGCAAGGGAATTGGATGGCTAGGATGAGTGGTTAGCTAGGGTCTCAAAGAGGGATAGGTGGCTGCCTTTTTTGTCATCTTAAGGTGGGGAGATGCCAGATTTTAGGAGAAGGCATCTCCCCCCTTCAAAAATTATTGATGCCCTTAAATATGAAAAGTGTAATGGGATGGGATGAGGTAAGAGAGAGAGAGAGAGAGAGAGAGAGAGAGAGAGAGAGAGAGAGAGAGAGAGAGAGAGAGAGAGAGAGAGAGAGAGAGAGAGAGAAGGAGAAGAAGAAGAAGAAGAAGAAGATGATGATGATGATGATGATGATGACGATGAGCGGAAAGAAGGTGATAGGAAAGAGAGATGATGTGGGGAAAAGTGATTGGCTAGATGGTTTCCTAGGAAATAGGGATTGGTTGGATCATTGGAATGGAAATTGGAGAAGTTTGGGAAGTCATAGAAAGATAGGACTCTTGAATGGAAAGTAAAATTTTTAGTGATATTTAGTGGTGAGCTAGAAAGTGAGAAAAACAACAAAATTGAAGGGATCTCTTCCTATTTGTTCACATGCTACCTTATCCTAGTGTTGAGAGCTCCATTGTCTTGGCTTTAAGATTGGCTTGGATGGCTTCTTGGCTTATCTTGATGGCTTAAATCCTTGACTTTGTGGTTCTCTTGGCTTGTTAGCTTGTGATCTTGTTCATGTCTTTAATATGGTTAAGTGGCTTAAGTGAAACTCATGCAAAGGTAGTGGACTTTGCATGGCTTGTGCATGGGCCCACTTTGGCCACCTTTTCCTCCTCTAATTGCATCCATTGCTAGTAATAAATATTATCTTCATCCTTGATCTCATGTTGGATTGATGATTTTTAGGTCTGGACTCAATCTTTTGATCTTGATCTTCCATTTTCATCCCAATTGATTTTGGCCGTTGGATCACCATCTCGAATCCTACAAAATTTAAAAAATATAATTAAATAAAAAAATATGATTAATTATATAATTTCCTTTGATTAGCCTTTGCAGCTACAAAATATCAAAATTTTTAGTCATTAGGTAAAAAATGCACGTGTTACAAATTTTGGTCAAAAAGCCTATTTTAATGCTATAAGTTATAAGACATGGGTAACTAATTGGGTGGATTTTATGCAAAATTAGACACTTATTATTGAACAACATGGATTCAACTATATGTAGATAATTATTGATAATTTTTCATAAAAACCACTTAATTAGTTATGCATGTGTTATAATTTATAGGGGTAAACTAGGTTTTTTAGACCAAAGTTCGTAACACATGCATTTTTGACCTAATGAGGAAATTTTTTGTTATTTTCTAGGTCAAAAAGATAATATGAGGCAATTATGTAATTATTCATATTTTTTTAGAATTTAATTAGAATTTTTCAGTTTTTGTAGGAAGCGAGATGGTGATCCGATGGCCGAGATCGATCGAGATTAACATTGAAGACCAAGATCAAAAGATTGAGTCAAAGTCTCAAAATCAGCACTTCAAAATGAAACCAAATTTTAAGATTCTATTTAGGACAAGCAATGGATGCAATAAAAGGAGCTAAAGGTGGCCAAAGTGGATTCATGAAGAAATCCATGCATTTCCACCACCTTTTGCATGGGAGCCATTCAAGCCACCTTAGCCATATAAGCCATGAGGGAAGGTGACAAGCTAAGAAAGTCAAGCCAAACCATTTAGGCTACTGATGCCTAGGCATGGAGCTATGAAGCCAAGCTAAGAGAGCCATCTAAGCCAGCCATGAAGCCTAGCCAATGGAGCCCTCAAATTCATTAAGCTAAGCTAAATGGAAGGCTAGGATTGGAGAAAAATCAAGAGGAATTATCCTTGACATTTTAAGGGATATTTTGAATGAATTTAAGGAAAATCTTCCTAGGATGTGTTGGCATGTGAACTAATAGGGCAAGACCTTTCTATTTTTGATGTTTTTCCCACTTTTTCCTCACTTTCTACCTCACCACAAAATATCACCCCGAATTTCACTTTCCATTCAAGGGTCCTATCTTTCTAAGACTTTTCCACCCTCTTGAACTCCCATCCAAACCATCCAACCAATCCACACTTCTTAGGAGACCACTTAGCCGATCAATTTTCCCCACATCACCCAACTTTCCTATTTGGTGATCTACTTCAATTTAAGCAACTTCAGAACCCTAGATCTTTCCACATCTTTCCTAAACCTTATCCCTTACCTAATTCCTTGACTTTCTATCAACCAAACATCACAAAAATTAGAAGGGAAAGAGCTCCACTTTCCTTCAAGGAAAAAGATGCCTGTATCCTTTTCAATATTAGAAACTAGCCAACCATGCTTCTTATCTCTCTGATGTCATGTTTATGACATTATCCTACCAATTTATCTTTCACCTAACCTTTCTCATTCAATACCCTAAAACTGGGGTCACTTTTCTTATGTTTTCAATCCTTCCTAAGTTAGAAAACCACTCATCTATATATAGCCCCATGCTCAATCTGAATTTTCTAAGTAGAGGTTGAGTGACACCACCTTCAATTCTAGCTTTGCTTTGGTGCTGAGGTATTGCATGACTTTGATACATTGTTGATGGTTTTCCTCCTTTGGTCTTCTTGTTAGTCTCTTGCTTATTAGCTCTCCACTTCAGGTTAGTAACTTAGTTGTTTACTTTAGTTCCATTGCTTAAGTTTTCATTGTTTTGCTCCTTACAATTCATGCTACTTTCGAGCTCGTAATTTCTTTCTTCTTCACTCCAGTCCATTATTTTTTCTTTGTTATTCAATCAAGATTCAAGTTATTTATTCTTAGGTAGTGACAATAAAGAGAATAGCTAGTTTAAATCCATGATTTCCCCTCTTGAAATTCATGTTTTGTTAATAATTTTTTCCCTTAGCTAGTTCACCCACTTGACCTTTGTTTCTCTTAAATTCATTCATGGGTTTTCTTTGCATGTCATTATACTTTGGATTGTTAGAAATTGAAATTTTTTTGTAGTCTAGATAGGATTTTAAGCTTTGGAAAAGTTTGTAAATTCCAGAAATTTTAGACAGTTTTATGCTCATAATGTTGATGTAAATTTGGAGGTGATTCAATAAATTTATTTCAGAATTCTTATTATGGACTGTTTATTTCATCAAAGTACTTGAGATTTGGGTTGTTTCATTGCATAAAAATTATGGTTTTAATAGCTTTCTAATGCCAAATTTATTGACTATTCCTAAGTAACAAAATCTGGAAATTTATTTTTGCTTGACTCTATGCTTTAATTTCAGCCATCTAAATATTGTTTTTTCTTGAACCCATTTAAATTTGCATGATAGATTACATTAGAATCAGCAATATTCATCATCTTTAGGGCTCTAGAATCATGGGCATAGTCTAAAAACCATGTGCATGGTGCTAAGTTCCATTCTCCTTTGAACTTTGTTTACAGTAGTTAATTTAGTTATTTTTAATTTTAGAAGTTTTATTTATGGTAACTTTTAGTTTAGGAAATTTTCTCTTTTAGGTAGTTTGCTTAAGTTTAGTTTCTTGACTTATATCTTTCTAATTTTATGCAGTTTTCTTATTCGTTTACTATTAATTAATTAAGTTTCCAATTCCAATTGCTTAGTTTAAAATTTGGTAAGTTTCCCTTACTTTTTATTCTAGAATAGGAAAGCTTCCATTTATACTAACTCTCATAAGTTAGTTGTTTACTATTATTTTGTCAATTTCAATATAATTTTGGTTTTAGTAAGATACCTTTCTAGTTTTAGTTTCTAATTCCATGTATGTTTCTATTTTGAGTACTTTAGTTTCCTAATTCAACTACAATTCTTTCTCATTGACTGAAGTTAATCAATTTAAATAAAATCCAATCCATTGTAAATCCCTGAGATTTCTCATGTGATTGACCTAGCTTGTGTGAAAATACTACGATGAGCTTACAAGTAATTTTAAAGCTACACCAATTTTACTACAATCAGGGTAGGGAAGTTGATTTTAGCATATTATTTCGCTTAATTCCAGTTAATTTACATCCAAAACTATGTACTTTTTAGTTAATCAATAGATCTAAGTTTGTTTTAGAGCACTTTTATTTAATTTCTTTATTTTTTTTAATCTATTTTATGCATTTAAATTTTATTTATGCTCCTACTTTTTAAGTCGGGTCCTTGTGGAATTGATCTGTACTTGCACAAACTACATTAAAATATCCAGTTCAATTGTAAACAATAAATATGTTTTTGGTGCCATTACCAGGAAACCACAACAGAATTTTCATAAAAATTAAAAAAAACAAAAAAATTAGGAATTGCATCCATTTAGCATTTTAGGCATGTTTAAGTGCATTTTTCAAAAGAAATTTAGTGCATAATCACTCTATTTCTTGGAATTTGGTACTTATTGGTTTATTTTTGTAGGAAATTAGAGAAGGAATTGAAAGAGTACCTCAATTAGTGTAGCCAAAATTTTTATTTTGAGTGAATTGTAGTGCGAATGTATTATAATTTTTATTAATAGTAATTTATTTAAAAAGGGTTGTAATAATAAAGGTCATGGGTGGGCTTTCGTAACTTAGAAGCGGAGGTTGAATGTAAATGGTCCCATCCTTGTACGAGGGGGTCTTATCCATGACCCTACTATGAGAAGTCCTAACTCATTATAATTCTTAGATTAGGGTTTGCATAATTAGAATGATTTTGCATTGTTTGGTAGTGTAATTGTATATGAACGTCATATTTTTTTTTTTTTGTATTTTTGGGATTGCATAAGTTTATTGTTTTCAATTACATTTTAACAAATGTAAAATTTAATTAGTAAGGGCGTAGGACTCCACAAGATTAAGGGTGTATTTCATCATTACCTCTTCGCTCACCTTGGATAATCACCACATGAGTGTAATCCAACTTTTCAAATTTATATACAATTAATTAGAAGAGAGCTATAGGGGCCATCACATGCTCATAGGTCCCTTGTGGGAGGAGGTGACCCATTGCCATTTTAGTGGCCCCTATCTAATTGACTATGCTAGTATTTAAACAACTAGCTCAATTAGCACATTCTATGACTTGGACTATCTATAATTAACTAAGGAAGGCTTGAAGTGGTTAGTTAGGTTAGGATCTAACTAGCAAGTGGTGGGGTAAGTCTAAAAGAGAGGAGTAGTGTTAGATTACTCTAATCTAAAAGCTTCTCCCCCTACAAATTTAGGATAATCAAACTATCTACTTGCTAGCCTTAGGGTTGTTTGAATTGTGTACTCTTTCATTATCAATCAATAGCATTTAGGTTGCATTCAAATAGGGTATTTTTTCCCATTCAAAAATAGAAGAAGAGAGTTCTTTTCTTATATGCACTTTTAGATACGAGACAAAACTAGAAGATTATTTAAGTATGACTAAGAAAACATACAACTAGATCAATGACTGATCAACTATTAATGGGTCGTTCACCCCGTGGAAGTAATAGAGGTGGATTTCATCACCTCTTGGGCCACCTAGAATAATCCCCAAATGCTTAACCATGCTTTCCAAATTAATTTAAAATTAATTAGAAGCAATGTGTAGAGGACATCACATTCTCGTGGGGCCCTATTAAGGCAGCCTGTAATATCCTCAAAATTTATATTTAATTTTTAATAATAAAGTAAATTTATAAAATTATATATTTTGTAAATTGAATCAAGGACTAAAACATCAAGAATTGGATTGCACTCGAAAAATGGAATCGAATGACCCTGAGAATGCCCAAATTGGAGTTTGGGTGAAAAATTTACCCAATTATTTGATAAAGGGCAAAATTATCATTTGTCAAGTGGGGCCCAAAGTACACTGATGTGGGTCCTAGAATATGGACAAATAAAAAAAGATTAGGAACCTATTAATTTTGTGAGAAATCAAGATTATCTCACCTTAATTGTATTTAAGTCAAAAACCCCTCTTTCCTATAAACACTATTCCACTTTATCTTCTCCTCCAATTCTTCCCTTTTTCCATGATCAAATGTGATCAGATCTAACAGACTTCAATACCATAGAAGGATCTCACTTTCTTTCATGGAGTTGCAATGATGGATTTCTTGAAGAGAGTCACAATCGTGCCTTTTTCCCTCCAGGTCTTGTTCATGCGTAAAACCATCAAGATCATGTTTTTCGCCAATCTAAGAGGTATGATTTAGTGTTCTTCTTGTTTTTCCCTTCCATGGGCTTTCCTTCACTGCCTTTTATCATTCACAACACCTAGATTAGAGATTTCATGAGGTTAGAGTTTGAATCTAAGAAAAATTGTGACACAGTAGAAAACCCATCACAAAGACACCTCAGCTAGACGATATGAATAGTCCATTGGACTCAAGGACCCTCAAAACCTTTGGAATAGTGAAAACAAACAAAAATTTGAATCATTTGGGACTCTGATCAATCAAAAACAATGCTAACGGTCGAGAATCATCATCCCTAATGAATATTATGCCTAGGACGTGTCCACCAGATGCTAAGATGCAACGAGTGTAGTGCACTCACACGTAGTGGTGATGACGCGCACGCTGTTACGATCGGAAGGGACTCTCGGACGCATGCAACACATTCCACCACGTGTCTCAAATGTAGTACATCCCAAGGATGCTGGTTTAATCCAGTTTAAAAGGTTCCGCCAATGTAGACTGGTGTAAAAAGGGCATCTGGTCTAGATTTTGATCCAAACTGTCTAAAAATGAACTGAAATGTTCATTTTGCAATTCTAAGAGCTATATAAACCTGATGTTTGATCTAAAACATCTATTAGAATCATCTTGATGATGCATACATGATTTTAGCATTAGATCAGGCTAATTAGAGGGCAATTAGGCCCTAGAACTTGAACAATTAGATGATTCAAGGGATGCATTAAGGGGCCTAAGGACCAGATCATGTGTATTCACCCTAGAAAGTGATCTGAACCATTGATCTAACTAGGAGTTTAGAATTTGTTGATCAGAGAGTGATCTAACTCTTATATCAAGACATAAATTATGGATATACACTAGAATAAGTAGACAAACTTGAATTTGAACTAATGTGTGATAATTAAAGTTGGAATTAATGATTCAATCATAAATAGGGGCTTTAAAGAACGATCCAATGGTTGGATTGCCATGAATTCCATTGAGATGGAATGAATTAAACCTTTTATGATTAGAAGACATTAAATTGGAAAATTACAACTCTAATCAATGATCAGGTGAAGTAGATGAGTATTAAATGTTATAGAAACTAAATGATGCAAAATAGTACTGTGGTACTGGCAAGTACATTAGAGTGCACGAGTTGAGAGGATTACATGCCTAATTTGGTTGTTCCTTCATTGAGGTAGGTGACGACATTTAATGTTGCATAATTCTTTCTCCGAAATCTCACATTATCATAACATCTTGATTGATTGGTATTGATCATAGCATATTTTCTCTATCATATGTACCTATGATTTAAAAATTTCAATGCTATGATTTGACATGAGATTCTAGTATTGCATTGAATGGACTTTTATGATTGATCTATTTTATGGTATTGATAATGTGGATCTTATATATAAATTGTAAATATCTCTTCTCCTTTACCTAGAATTGATGGTAGAGGCTTGCTGTATAGTCCTTGAGAGGCTAACCCCAGGATAAAGGGGGTGCCTTGGGATGGTGAGCCACAAGTGCTTTTGGTTTTACGAGATACATGAATTTTGTGTTTTTGTGATTTATGACAGATACTCTCACTAGTGGATGTCTTAGTAGGAAGGATTAGGGGCAGGCACCACCCTCTGAATTTATGAGCTGATAGACACCTACCCACAGATGGCACTTTCTAGGGGTTGGTATCATGGGTAATCCACACTACCAGCCTAGTCCCACTCATGTGGATGAATGGCCAGTCTCCCCATACGGTGTTCACGGGGAGCAGTAGTAGGTAGACCTGGGAGTATGGTTACCACTCCAGCATGATGATCCATACTCTTGTTTTGAATGCATGCATGATGAGCATTGAGATATTATGGTGTGCCTAGGTGTGATGATACTTAAAGGATTAGTATGAGTACTCATGACTTATCATGCGAGTGTATGGGACACTCGTGGGTCCCACATATCTTGGGTACCCTGCCTATTGACATTAAGTTCATATAAGATTTTATTAGATCATGCTTCACAACCATGAGATCTATGTTTTATTGTCCATTATGTTTTGTTACTCATATTGACATGATTTATGACATTTGTATTTCATGGATATTATAATCTACACTCATATTAGTTCTTGTTATTTGATTACTCTTTTTACGCTACAGTTGTCATTACATTAAATGTCTATGTACCTACACAAGTAATAGCTTGTTGCAGCATTGCTTTGTTTTGCAATGCCTTAGATACTCAACATGACAGTTGGAGAGGCAAAAGCATTGAAGGACTATGATAGCAATGGGGACTATCCTTATCTTTTCGGATAGATAGTTTGATGTGAGTGATGAATATACTCCATTTCAGGTTTATAATTATGGGCTATATGTACACATGATTAAGTTTGTTTATGAACTTACATGTATATTGTGGACATGTTACTAAGTATGGTGGAATGTTATAATGGATAGACCCTATGCAGTATTATTATGTTTCTTGACACTAGCTGTTTAAAATAAAGGTCCCTTTAGTTTTGACATTGGAATTGGTTTAAATTTATTGCAACATATGCATATAAATTTTACAATAATTTTGGTGATGTTTTGAAAATGGTATAACACCTGGGGGTTTTTAAATGAATGTTTTAAATATATTAGTAAATAAAACCTTTTCATGTTAGGGATCCTGACTATGTTTATTATTATTATATTTATTATAAAAAATGTTAGAAAAACCCAGGGTTTTATAGTTGGTATCAGAACCCTACTCTATTCCATCATAATCATTACAAGGGTCCACTTATACATATGATAGTCCATAAATCATTGTTGAAGGAGAACTAAGAAGGAAGAACTTACACTATATGATACTTGAATTCCTGACAGATGTCTCCTCGAAGGAAGACTCAGTCCACCCTCACCCCACCTATTTTCACCCTTGTCGAGTTTATAGTGGTAGGCAGTCAAGTTGCAGAGAATGTGACACAAGTATTACATATCATTTTTCCACATCTACAACCACAGCAACAACAAGCCCAGATCTAGCCCATGATTATATTGAGTAGTACGAACACGAGTGGAGCATTGATAATGTTGGATATACTAGTTCAAGTAAAAGGCCCTTCCCTTTCGCTGGGTTGCAACAATCTTAGCATCAGCAACATTTAACCAGAAAGGACAAAAACCCTAAAAGGAAATGGTGTGCTAGGTGTAGGTGAGCTCATCCTAACTAGCCTTGTCCTCAAGCCAGATGAAACCAGAAACCAAAAACCTGAGCAAGGGCAACCATGGTGATGTTGTGAGTGTGGAATGGTTGAGCATCACATTCGAGATTGTCCCATGAGATAGAAAAATGGATAAGTTAATAGTGCAACCCAGACAGACATAGTTTCACATGATCATGAATGAAGTTGACTATTATCTCAAGGCTGGGTCCCTTGAATATTTTGTGGAGGTTGTAATTATATCTATTATATGATAATGAACGAACTCTTGAAAAGTATGATGATAATTGTCTAAGAACATAGAAGACTGATATTACTATGATGGAATGAACTAGTCTATAATATATTAATTAACTTAGTTGATGTGATTGGACATGTATATTTTGTTTTGTATCACAATATAAAGTAGAAGTTTAAAAGAGTTAATGGGTGATTTGATGTATATTGTTCTAAGAGAATCATGAAATTGTCATGTGGAAGCACATCTATTGTTTAGGGTGGAATTCTCAAAATCCTTGGGCTCGAATATTATAAAATAAATCCCAAATATTGACCACAGGGAGTACAAATAATTCTAAAACAATGCAAAGAGATCCTATTGGTACATGATTAATGTGAAAAGACTTCAACCCCCTCAACATTCCTATCATGGTTAGTAAGGGGATGGATGCTGATGTCGTCTTACTAGATGTGGTGGATTATGACACCATTTTAGGAATAGATTGGCTGGCCACTTACTAGGCTACTATGAACTGCCATAAGAAGTAGGTTATATTTAACGTACCTGATTAACCAGCACTCATATTCCAAGGTAGAAAGAGCATAGCTAGTGCATGCATTATCTTTGTTATGAGGGCGGCACAATGTTATGCACGAGGATGCAGAGATTCCTTGCTTATGTGATTGTTGAGGATAGCAGGCAGCCTTAGATTGATGATATTGATGTTGTGTGAGAGTTTGCAGATGTCTTTCTTGAGGAGCTACTAAGATTGCCGCCCAATAGAGAGATTGACCATACCATTGATTTAGTATAAGGTACATCACCCATCTCTAAAGCACTATATAGGATGGCTCTAGTAGAGTTGAGAGAGATTAAGGTGTAGTTTCAAGAGTTGCATGATAAGCCTTCATTAGATTAAGTGAGTCTCCTTGGGGAGCACTAGTCCTCTTAGTGAAGAAAAAGGATCGATTATTAAGGTTGTGCATTGACTATCGGCTGCTAAACAGTGTCATTCTGCAAAACCGATACCCCTAAACTCCTATTGATGATTTATTTTATCAACTGAAGTTGGTACAAGTTTTCTCCAAGATAAACCTAAGATCATGATGCCACCATTTGAGGATCAAAGAGGAGGACATCTAGAAGACTGCATTTAGGAGTCGCTATGGCCACTACAAGTTTTTGATGATGCCCTTCAAGTTGACCAACAAGTCGACAGTGTCCATGGACGTGATGAATCAAGCCTTTTGAGCTTATTTGGATAAGTTTGTGATCTTTTTCATTGATGACATCCTCATCTACTTGCCTAGCCATGAGATACACTAGGAGTACCTCCACATTGTGTTGGGCACACTTCGTCGACATTGCTTATACACAAAATTCGGTAAATGATTTTTGGCTAGAATAAGTGTAGTTTTTAGTCCATGTGGTATCAAATGATGGAGTAGCTGTAGACTCGGCCAAGATGGAGGCAGTGTTACATAGGGAGAGACCCATGCTGGTGGTTGAAATATGTAGTTTCCTCAGTTTGGCAGGGTATTATCACCAGTTCATCAGGGCTTCTCAAGGATTGCATTACCCTTGACTATCTTGATTAGAAAAGACACCAAGTTTGATTGGATCGATGCTTGTGCAGAGAGCTTCTAGGAGTTCAAGTGGAGGCTTACTATCCCACTAGTGTTGGACTTACCCTCGGGTTCGGGTAGTTATGTGATTTTATTGTGATGCTTTGGGTAAGGGCCTAGAAGCAATGTTGATGTAGCATGGGAAGGTAATCGCTTATGCATCGTGGTAGCTTAAGACACACAAGGTGAATTACCCAACTCATGATCTAGAATTACCAGAGGTGGTATTTGCAATTATTTATATGGGGAGAACTTTGAGGTATTTACTAATCATAAGAGCCTCAAGTAGTTCTTTACTCAGAGTGATTTGAACATGAGGCAATGTAGACGGATAGAAGATCTCAAGGACTTCAATTTCACCATACAGTACCACATAGGGAAAGCTAACATCATAAAAAATGCCTTGAGTAAGAAGTCAAGAGTGATAATTGCCAACCTATCGACTCAATGTAGATTTCTTGACAAGATGCTACAGGCATATATTAGGGATACAGAAACTTAGAACCTAGCACACAAGATCTATTTTATAAGAGGACTGGACAGTGGTGTCAGGTTCAAGGGCAGGTTGGTAGTTCTGGTGCATGATGATTGAGGCATGAGTTACTTCAAGAGGCACACCAGTCATAGTATATGATTCATCTCAGAGGTTCAAAGATGTATCAAGACCTTATATGACACTTTTTGTGGAATGGGATGACAAAGGACATTGGGGAGTGTGTGGCATGATCTTAGACCTGTCAGCAAGTCAAGGCAGAACATCAGTGACAATCTGGGTTGCTTTAGACATTAGATCACCCCAAGTGGAAGTGGGACCACCTTATAATGGATTTCATTGTGGAACTTCTGAGGACTGCTAACAGACATGACATGCTATGGGTTATTGTTAATAGATTAACCAAGTCCGCTCATTTTCTTCCTATCAGACAGAACTAGACTGTGAATAACTTGGCAAAGCTGTATGTCAAGGAGATCGTGAACTTACATGGGATCCCCTTGATGATCATTTCAGATCCAGACATTTTGGTTTATGTCAATGTACTGACAAAGTGAGTAGGAGGCCTTGGGATCGAGGCTAAGATTTAGCACAGTGTTCCACTCTCAAACAGATGGCCAGACTG
This sequence comes from Warburgia ugandensis, assembly GCA_035236585.1. NCBI lineage: Eukaryota > Viridiplantae > Streptophyta > Magnoliopsida > Canellales > Canellaceae > Warburgia > Warburgia ugandensis. The sequence goes on along the minus strand of CP141127.1, from coordinate 43,241,130 downwards.
AGGATCATCCAAATGTTTGAGGATATGTTGATGGCCTGCATCATGGATTGGAAGGGTCGGTAGGAGGACCACTTACCACTTGTTGAGTTTGCCTATAATAACACCTACCACATGAGTATTGGCATGGCTCCACACAAGGCACTTTATGGCCGACCCTGTTGGTCACCTTTATGTTGGAGTGATGTGGGGGAGAGATGCATAGTGAAGTTTGAGTTGGTTGAACAATGTGCTGAGAAAGTCCTTAGTAGAAAATGACTGTTGGAACTCCAGTTGTTAGAAATAACTATTGACAACCACAACCACCAGAAGAGTTATGCTGACAAGAGGTGGAAGGACTTAGAGTTTGTGGTGGGTAATCATGTATTCTTGAAGGTTTACCCCATGAAGGGAGTGATGAGGTTTAGAAATAAAGGGAAACTTAGTCCTAGGTAAATTGGTCCTTTTGAGATCTTACGCAGAGTTGGACAAATGGCGTACTAGCTAGCCTTACCACCGTAGTTGGCAAGTGTACACGATGTCGTCCATGTGTACACACTGAGAAAGTACATGTCAAACCCATCTCATGTACTTGAGCAGATCCCTAGAGAGTTGCAACTTGATTTGACATTTGAGGAAAGACCTATGTGGGTCCTGGATAGTAAGGTCCAAGAGTTGAGGATTAAGGTCAAGGTCCTCTGGCAGCACCACTTGATGCAAGAAGTCACATGGGAGACGGAGGATAAGATGAGGCAGACCCACACGGAGCTATTTGTATAGTGGTATGTATGTACAAGAATTTCGAGGATGAAATTTTTATAAGGTACGATGGATGTAATATCCTCAAATTTTATATTCCATTTTTAATAATAAAGTGAATTTATAAAATTATAAATTTTGTTAACTGAATCAGAGATTGAAAAATCAAGAATTGGATTGTACTCGAAAAATGGAATCCAATGACACTAAGAAAGCCCAAATTGGAGTTCCGGCAAAAAATTTCCCAATTATTTTACAAAGGGAAAAATTATCATTTATTATGTGGGGCTCACACTAATGCAAATCTTAGAATATAGACAAATCAAAATAGATTAGGGACCTGCTAATTATGTGAGAAATTGGGATTTTCTCACCTTAATTGTATTTAATGCAAATACCCCCTCTTTCCTAAACACTATTTCACTCCATCTTTTCCTCTGATTCTTCCTATTTTCCATGACCAAATGTGATTAGATCTATCTAAGTTCAACATAATAGTAGGATCTCACTTTCTTCCTCAAAGTTGGAGTAACGAATTGCTTGAAGAGCATCACTATTGTGCCTTTTTCCCTCTATCTCTCATTCTCGGGTAAAACCATCAAGATTGGGATTTTCATTGATTTAAGAGGTATGATTTAGTTTTCTTCTTATTTTTTCCTTCCATGGACTTTTCTTCACTACCTTTTATCATTCGTAACACCTAGATTAGATATTTCATGAGGTTAGGATTTAAATCTTGGAAAAATCATGACATTATAGCAAACTCATCACAAAGACACCTCGGATGGGTGATTTGAACCATCCATTAGACATAGGGACCCTCAAAACCTTAGACACTATGAAAACTAATAAAAAATCAAATCTTTTGGGACTCTGATCATGTAAAAATAGTGTGACCAGTCTGGGTGCATTCTCCCCGATGGACGTTGTGCCTAGGATGCGTCCATGGGATGCTTAGATGGGATGCTTGGCATCTTGGAAACCAGGATGCATACAGGAGTGTCCTAGTGACCTAGATGCACATGGCATGTTCTACCTTGCATCTTAGATGCGGTGCACCCTGAGGACACTAGTTTAATCTAGTGTAAAATGATATGCCAATGCAGACCGTTGTATAAAGGGCATCCGATCCGAATTTTGATTTGGACCATCCAAAAATGAACTAAAATGTTCATTTTGCAATTCCGGAACCTATATAAACCTGATTTTTTATCTGAAACATCCAATGGAATATTCTTGATGAACGGACATGATTTTAACATTGAAATCTTGATCTAATAACATCTATTTAGATCAAATTCTGGAAACATTATCCAATTCCTTAAATCAAGCCAATTAGATCTTAGAATTTAAAAAACTAGATGATTTAATGAATGAATTTGAGGGGTTTAAGGACAAGATCATGTATATTCACCATAAAAATTGATCTGGACCATTGATTTGACTTAGGATTTTATAATTTTCCAATCAAAGAGTGATCTAACCATCAGATCAAGGCATAAATTATAGATATATACTAGAATGAGTAAATGAACATGAAATTGAATTGATGTGTGATAATTAAAGTTGGAATTAATGATTCATTCATAAATAGAAGCTTTAAAGAACAATCCAAGAGTTGGATAACCATGAATTCCATTAAGATGCAATGAATTAATCCTTTTGTGATTATGAGACATTAAATTGGCAAATTACAACTTTGATCAATGATCAAATGAAGTAGATAAGTATTGAATGTTATGGAAATTAATTTAATAAAAATATATCAGATGATCTTCATCGTTGATTTTGATCAAAAGCTAAATTAGGGGATCATTGCACAAATTGATATATAAATAGACACAATTTAAAAATAAAACTTATAATGGATTTCATTGAGGGAAATAAATGATGTGACATAGTACTATGGTACTAACAAGTACATTAGAGCACACAAGCTGAGAGGATTATTTACCTGATTTGGTTGTTCCTTGACTACGATAGGTGATGACATTTAATGTTGCATATGGTTTGTCCAAAATCTTGCATTATCATAGCATCTTGATTGATTGGGATTGTTCATAACATAATTTCTTTATTATGTGTACTTGTGATTTATAAATTTCTATGCTATGATTTGACATGAGATTCTGGTAACGCATTGAATGGATTTTTATGGTCGATCAATTTTATGGTATTGATAGTATGGATCTTATTGATAAATTGTAAAGATCTCTTCCCTATCGTATCACTAAGATTTGATGATTTACCTAAAATTGATGGTGGAGGCTTGGTGGTAAGTTCTTGAAAGGCTAATCCTAGGATGAGGGGGGTTCCTTGGGATGGTGAGCCACAGGTGCCCTTGATTTTACGAGATACATGATTTCCATGTTTTGTGATTTATGATAGGTTCTCTCACCTAGTGGATGTCATGCTAAGAGGGATTAGGGCCACCCTCCAACGCTCTGAATTTATGGGATGATATGCACCTACCCATAGATGGCACTCGCTAGGGGTTGGTGTCATGGGTAATCCACACTACCAACCTGATCCCACCCATGTGGACAGACGGCAAGTCTCCCCTTATGGTCTAGATGGGGAGCAGCAATCGGTAAACCTAGGAGTATGGTTACCACTCTAGCATGACGATCCATACTCTTGTTCTATATACATGCATGATGAGCATTGAAATATTATGGTGTGCTTGAGTGTGACGACACTTAGAAGATTAGTAGGATGACACTTAGAGGAATAGTATGAGTACTCATGACTTTTGTGTGAGTGTATGGGACACTTGTGGGTCCCATATTCTTGGGTACCCTGCCTATTAACATTAAGTTCATGTGAGATTTTATCATATCATGCTTTACAACCATGAGATCAATGTTTTATTGTACATGATGTTTTGTTACTCATATTGACATGATTTAATATATTTGTGTTTCATGGATATTGTAATTTACACTCATATAAGTTACTATTATTTGATTACCTTTTTACACCATAGTTGTCATTACATTAAATGTCTATGTACCTACAAAAGCAATCGCTTGCTGAGGCATTTCTTTATTTTGCAATGCCTCAAATACTAAGCGCGATAGCAAGAGAGGAAAAAGTGTGGAAGGATAGTGATAGTAGTGGGGACCATCCTTATCTTTTCAGATAGATAGTTTGATGTAAGTGATGAATAGACTTCATTTTTGGTTTATAAATATGGGTTGTACGTATGCATGATTAAGTTTGTTTATGAAACTTACATGTACATTGTGGACATGTTACTAAGTATGGTAGAATATTGTGATGGATAGACCCTGGGCTTTATTATTATGTTTCTTAACACTAGTTGTTTAAAATAAAGGCGCCTTTGGTTTTGACATTGGATTTAATATTAGAATTGGCTTAAATTTATTACAACATATGTATATAAATTTTACAATCATTTTGGTGATGTTTTAGATATGGTATAACACCTGGGTTTTTTTAAATGAATGTTTTTAATATATTAGTAAATAAAACCTTCTGATATCAAGCATCTTAACTATGTTTATTATTATTATATTTATCATAAAAAAAATGTTAGAAAACTCCAGGGTGTTACACTACCCGTTGCCACTTTAGTGGCCCCTGTCTAACTAACTACACTAATATTTCAATGACTAGCTTTGCTAGCACATTCGATGACTCAGACCACCTACCACTAGTTGAAGAGGGTGTGACATAATTGATTAGGTTAGGATCTAACTGGTAAATAGTGGGACTCGTTTGAAAGAGAGGAGGAGCGTTAGATTATGTTAATCTAAATCTTCTGCCCCATAATAAATTATTTGCTTGCTATCCTTAGGGATGTTTGAATTGTGCGCTCATTAATTTTCCATCATTAGCATTTAGCTTACATCACATAGGGTGTTCCATTCAAAAAGAAAAAAGAAAGAAAAAGAAGAGAGTTCTTTCATTGTATGCACCTTTGAGTATTAGAGAAAACTAAAAGGTTAGTCAAGTATGACCAGAATGATATGCAATTAGATGAGTCCCAATCAATGATGGATCAACAATCAAGGGGTAGCTCACCCTATGGAAGTAATTATAATAATTGCAAAATTTTAGAATATATTTAAATAATTGAAAATGAGAATTTCAAAATAAAGTTGGAATTTAATATTCTAAGAAAATTAATTTTTATAAAAATAGAATCAGATGATAAAACATGAATATTTGGAATGTATGCAAAAAATCAAGTCCAACATATTATAAGTATGTTAAAATTGGAGTTTGTATGAAAAGTCTATATTTTTCTCAATTTTTAGAATTTAATTTTACCGATAGGGGTACAATGGTAATTTCACTTTTTTGTGGGTTCCACGAAAGTTAAGTGAGGTGTGTGACAACCAGCATAAGAAATTTGTCATGATGAAAGTTAGAAATGATGAGAAAAGTGGAATAAATCATAATATAAATAAATAATTAAAAAATTGGCCTATAAATAGAACCCCCAAAAATCCCAGGAAATTAGACTACAAATCTCTCCCCCCACTCTCTCTCCCTCTCCCTCTCTCTTTCTTCCTTTCCTTCTCCATCCTTTCCTTTTTCCTTTTTCCTTTTTCCTTTCTTTTCCTTTTTTTTTTTTTTTTTTCTCTCTCTTCCCTTTCTAGCGACAGAGCGTGTCTGTAGATGCACCAGAAGAGAATATTCCCTAAGATCTATTAGGCGCGTCCACAAATGTGTCATCCTCGATAGGATAGGATTTTTTCTAGGACACCTTCTTTAGAATTATCGGCCATGTTTGGCTGTTATCTAAAAGACCATAACTGTTAAACGTCTTTGCTAAGACCCCTATTCATTTATGCTATATTTATTGGTGGATCAACTGCGAACACACTATCCAATTTCAACTAGAATACATAGTTTTGATACTGGTTTATCTTTTCCAGTTAACTCTCTTTCTCTAACAACTGCACCGGCCCTATCATCCCCTCTGAAGCTCCATTTTCCATTTTCTTTATTCGACATGATCAAAACCCAACACGGCTAGCCCAGTATGCTGAGCATGCAGACAGGACCTGGGTACTGTTAATCAGCCCAACTTCACTGAATTTCTCATCAAATTTCTCAAAATCATTCTTTATCCTCTGGGCAAACAATTAGGCCCATTTCGCCATCTTCCCTTTTTCTTTTTTTGGCCAAAAACCCTAATTTCACCATCTAATCTATTTCACCAGCCAGTTAAATAGATCCGGTTAAGGAGGCTTGGAATCCACTCGTAGATGGCTTAGATGGGAAACTTGAGATGTTAGATGGATTTGTGTGACCCTAAATCCCCCAAATTTGGAATCACAGTAAATTTTCATAATGATATGGAGCTGATCGGGAATGGACAAGATCAAAAGGTCTAGATCGAACCGCCCCATCGGGTCTGTCTTCTCAGAACACAGATCCAAATTGCAGACAGAGATGCTCCTTACAGACGATTCACCAAGTGCACGCCATGCGTGCAGAGCGGTCATGGAAGAAAATGATGTGCTCTATGTCTCGGTGATGGAGATGTGCACCGCCTTCATTTTCTCCCTTCCTCGGTTCTAGATCAAATATGGACCATTGTAATGATCTAAAAACTTAAAAATTCAATTCTGAACTCAATTTAACTCCAAATTGAGATCTAAAAGAATTGTTGGATTCATTTTGAGGATTAGAATCTACAAAACTCATGAAATTTATGATTTGAGCCCTTTTTTGATGATCCATAGCCAAAAGCCTTACTAATAACTTGAATCAATTAGATCAAAGATGATCAGACCATCTGATGATGATGAATACAAGATGTATTGATGAGATAACCTAAATTAATAGGTCAGATCTTACACAATTAGAGAAATTATGATCTGGACCCTTAATGTGATGAAAAGCCTAGTTCAAATGAATGAAAATTAGATCTTATCATTGGATCATTACTGAAACCTTAGATATGCTTTATTCTTATTGAAATTGTTACATTTTAGTTTACTTAATTTGGATTTAATCGTAGATCTGGTTATTAGATTAAATCAATGGTTAGATTTACATGTTAAGGTAAGAATGAGAAATTTACTTAGAAATTTATTAAGAACTTAGATATCTTATTAATCTAAATCTAGATTTACATTTAGTGCATAATGATGACATGAAATTAATGCTAGTGAGGCTACAGTAATTAGTATAAGATAAGGAATGGAACTCATCACCATATCCTTTGTCCACTTAGGAGAAATAATTAACAATCATGAATATCATGATCAAAGTTCATGGATATAAGTTTAAAATCAGGTAGAAAAGGGACTTACGGTAAAAGAACTCATCGAAACCTTGTAAAAGATAAGATCTATTACCACTCCAGTAGATTCTAAACATTATGGTTACAAGGGTATACAAAATCCAAGTGATTTACCAACACCTTCTGTTGACGTTTGTTGAGGTCTAAATGCCTCCTTACATGAGGATTGTATTAACCACTTTTAGGGCAATCTAACTAGTAAGCATTAGTCAAATTTGAAATAAGGAGGAGCAGTCTAGATTTAGGAAAAATAAATCATTTCACAATCAGTTAAACATTAACTGGTTGTGCATTAATAATAAGAGCATAAATTATAATCAAAGGTTAGGATCTATTAAAATCTTTACATAAGATGATTATGATCAAGTAAGATAAATTGTGAGACCTTGATGATCAAGGACAATAAAAGATATAATTAGATTAACCTTAAAATATGATATAGATTTTAGATCAAATACAGATAAAAGAATTTGATGATATAAACCCTTGATCAAAATGCTCAAGGAAAGAGATCCAGATCATCATCTTTAATAAAGATCCTAATAATCAAGGATGATCAAAGGGAAATTTAAGATTAATAGATCAAACATTGAGAAATAAATCTTATATCAAAATAAGATCAATAGAAACTAGAAGATAGAAGATAGAAGATCTAAGCTAATGATTTTGATCAAAATTTGTGAATTGTTGATGAATCCAAAAAGATAAAAAATCAATGAAAATCAAGATCATCAACTTAGAAATGATCAAAGATTAATGGGATTTATATGAAGAATTAGAAATAAGAAATAGTTTAGCAACATAGATCTAACAGATCAAAAGTTAATCTAATTGTCAAATTCATAGATAAATACTTATTATAAGAAAAACTATTCAGAAGTGATAGATTAGTTAAGATGAAAGAATACAAAGAAATCTAGGCCCTTAAATATTAATAAAGGGACAAGAATGAAATAATTAGACAAATCTTAAAAGAGGATAAAGATAAATACAAGATCATCTAAAATTATAATGATTAAGAGATAGATAATGGTAGTATGTGTATATGAATTGAGATATACACAAATTTCTACATCAATCAAGATAGTTGATTATTGGGGATTATTGTGTTTGAGGTAGGTGGAACGTTAAGAATGTATTTCTTTAAATTGCAAGATCTATATTCTAAACATGATCTTATTTGAGGATATGAAATTATAAAATGTTTATAAATTGGTAGGATTTAAATATTTAGGATGTCTAGTAATTTAATTAGAGTGATATAATGATTTTATGTTTAGAATTATGTGATCATTATTTGAAATGCATCCATTGAATGATATTACTTGCTTAAGTTAAGAAATTACATGCTTTGTACATGGGTACCATTTACATTAAATGATTATCCTTAAAATACATCCTTGTTATATAAATAGCAAATTAATAAAAATAGATATCATTTACATTAAATGATTATCCCTAAACTTAGATATGAAATTACATCCTCGGTATATTAATACCAAATAAATGAATATGGGTATCATTTACATTAAATGATTATCCCTAAACATAGAGGTCAAATTATATCCTCGATATATGCATACCAAAATATGAGGATGGTGATGTTAATGTAGATTTTTATAAATATACAAATCATCTGCTAGTATCATCATTATTTTCCATACGGGCATGGTGGCCTGTGGATTTTGTTTTCGACAGGCATAGGCTTGGGGATACTATGCTAGGAGAGTTGAAGGGTTTGACCACCTGCTCTCTGAAACTGATGATTATATGGATACCAGGCCCAAAGCAAAGCAAAATGTTGGGTGGGGAAATTATGGGAAGGCTAGCCAGTGTGACGGTTTGTCTCCCCATATAGACATGACATTGTAAGTTTTTCCACCTTAGTATTAGTGGAGTACTTTGGTAGTTATCTAGGTGCACTATTATGGATTGAATTGTGGCATAGTAGTCCTTTATATATTTTCCATTATGATGCATGGAATAATATTTCCTAGCAGATGTCATATGATTATTTACCTTGTGGTGACCTGGGTTTTCAAAATACATTTTCGTTGTTTCTTTTCAAATGGTGCTCGACCAATTTTGCAAATATTTTGAAAACTTAAGCAGCGAATTTTTTTTTTCTTTGAAATTCTTTTGAGAAAACATGAATGCCACATTTCACTCACATATACATACATAATTTTATATACAACATATGTTTCCAAAGAAACTCATTTTATTAAAATTGCAGGATCGATCCAGTGGTTCACATACACAACCCCTTTATTACATCTTATGTCCAAAATACACAAATCAAAATACAATCCAATCCTTTCCACAATAGTGCATAGTCTTAATCAACTGTATGGTCTTCGTGTTCTCATGTCATATCTGTCCATTCTTTTCTTTCTGTATCTGAGATATTGTAAACATTCAAATATTTACAATATCTCAACAAGCTAAGTTTTGTAGAGGATTCAAGAACATATGGAATCTATAATTCAAAAGTATAATATTCATAATCATCACATTCCATATGAATCGCATAATTCAATTTTCATGAACCATACCATATATGATCATTCTATCATATAATTTATCATGTAACATCTACTATGATAATTCCAAACCACTCACCACTATATCGTATGTATATATATATATATATAGATGGTGAAAATTTGTGAAAAATAGTCAATATCTCAAACATCAATAATCATACTCAGATATACTGAGTTGATAAATCATCCAGACTTTTGTTGGAAAAATACTCCCTCATTAGGGTAATACTGACATCTCACTATGCCATGCATTATAATGCAAAATACTTAAGGACTACCATGCTACAGTCTGCTGATACATACTAGCGTGCTTAGATAACTGCCCTGTTCCCCACTGATACCATGGTGGAAAATATTGTGTCACTGCCCGTATGAGGACACAAGACTTTCATAGCGGGGCCTTCCCATAATTTCCTCACCTGACTTTTAGCCTCTCTTTGGGCAAGGTATCATAATATCATCTAATTGTAAGAAGCGGGAGCCCAAACCCTCATAACTTCCTTAGCATAGCATCCCACGACTTATGCCTATTTAAAATAAAACCACAAGCCTCTATGCTTGTATCTAAAATACTTCTTGTACATCTTAGACGATCTGCCTATTTATATTATCATCCTTGTATTCAATATCCTCATACTAAGGATATAATCTCATTTCTAGATTTAGGGATCCTCAATTACATGAATGATACCCATGTTTATATAAGTTTAGGGATTCATCATTTATTATAAATGATCCCATTTCCTTTAATAAGGTATTCATATACCAAATGTTATTTAAGTGTAAGGATACTCATTTGATACAAATGATATCCATTATTATTTTGTTCTTATTTAAGTTTAGGGGTAATAAAAAATGATACCCAGGTATTTATTATGCATTCCATCTAATTTCAACAGTTATTTCTATCTCATATACATGAATTATGATTCAAATGTAACTAAGCATTTTATCATTCTTAAGCACTATAATGTCTATGTATAACAATAATTCCATAGACCATAGGTCTTGTATTCTTAAAGTTCCATCTACCTTCATGCAGTCATCCATCCCTTCAGATCTTCCATGATTGACATATGTAATCTGTAAATACATACATACTGTCATTATCTAAACAACTTAGATAATCTCATATTTATATTCCTTGTCTAATCATGGCCTTTAATATAAAGGATCTAGATCTGCCTTGTGTTCCTATTATCCATACAATCTATCTTCCTCAAATAGTATTTTATCCTATTAATCAATAGATCTGATGGTTAGAATGATCTTCTAATGTTTCAGATCTAAGTATTTTCTATCTCCAAGTCCTTGAGTGTCCATCTCCTGGATCTTGATCTTTCATAGATCCTTTGATCAACAATCTATACTTGTTGATAAAGATCAAGGACCTAGATCTTCTATCATCTAGTTCTTCTTTGATCTAAGTTCAATTATTTGATCATCCTTAAGGAGGATGATCCTAGTTCTCTTCCTTGAATCATATTTGATTATGGGTTTGGATTATCTAATCTAATGATCTAAATTTGTCTACAACATACATACATGGATACATAAAATATAACATTAGGATTCTTATTGTTCTTAATCATTCAAGATCCTATGGATCTTGTTTGATCATCTTTATCTTACTTACAATTTTTATTAGAATTAGATAATTTACTAACCTTTTATGCTCTTATTATTATTATTCAACTAGTTAATATTTTACTAGATGAAGATAACTTATTTCATCGTACGTTTAGACTACTCTTATTTTCAATTGACTAAGGCTTACTAGTTGAATGGCTGAACACAAAGTGGTTACTTCAATCCTCATGTAAGGAGGCGTTTAGACCTCACAAATGTCAACAGAAGGTAGGGGAAGAGCAAGGCTCTATTAGAAAACCCCCTTAACCACCATGTTTAGCATTCACTAGAGTGACCTTAGCTCAACCTTTCATAAGGTTTCTATGAGCATTTTAACCATAATTACTCTTTCTAATTGATTTTAATTAAGTTTATGAACATTTAAAATGTCATTTATGGGGTTTATTATTCTCCTAGTTTGGGCCAAGGATTTGATAATCCCTATATTTTTCTACTAATTATAGTCCTTACTATCATTAAGTCCATGTCATTCATTCCATGTAATGTCCTTCAACTGTATTTTTCATTTAATTACATTTTCAATGTAATTTATATAACATAAGCATTAAGGCACAAATAAATAAGTAAATCCAACAATTAAATATACTAAGCAATAAAATTCATTTACAATATCATTTAATAATTCAAATGAAAATTTAACATGCCATAACTATTCATCATGATCCAACGGTCAAAACTATCTACTAACAAGTTCACTAACATCTTCATCCATCATTCTCATCATAATCTAATTTATATAAGAGTTTCCCTACTTGCACCACTGCACAACAATCCTTATTGATAAGATTTAAGCCATCCAATATCTAAGTATTTGCTAGACCCATCTCCTTTTTCACCTATTTGTTTATGGTGAAATGCCTTGAGCATTAATATTGTAATCTTCAAATAGAAGTAGTCATCTCTACTACTTCTATTTATACTACTCCTTGATTTTCTATATTGTCTATGACCCTTGGACATGCTGGACTAACTATGAAAGGATAAAACCTGGGCTTTGTACCAACTGTGACGACTCAGGTCTTCCCATGCATTTTTTAAATGCAATATCTAATTCCTAAGGCGGGATGCATCCCTATTTGAAAACCATTTTTATAAAAACAATGCAATCTAGCGAAAAATCTTTAGTTTTAAACTCATTTTGAAAACCCCGAGTGTCATTTGCTTTCACAACAACCAAAGTAGTTGTTGAAAAACCTTAGAATCATAAATGTTTTCCCAGGTCTATCTAGTCACAGCTCACAGCCTAACTGTAAATAAATACAAATACATGTCCAAAGGGTAGAGTGTTTACTTACATGTATAATTGTCTCCTTTTGATTTACTTGCTCGTAGCACTAACATTTCCTGAGGCATCTTCTACTCGTGAGTGGAGCTCTCCTGAAAAATGATATATATTTGGGTGAGTATATACTATACTCAGTAAGAGTCTATCACTACTAATTTTACAATGCTTGCTATGTTTAAAATCATATGCTCTTTAAAACATGTGCATGTGTGAACACTCATGTTCAATATTGATATTAAAAACCATTGTCGAATTGGAATACTGACGACTGAAAGAATTGCATAATCTAAGTCAAAAGTATCATATATATCATAAACATAATGATATGCATAACATGCTCAACTGAATCCAACTCAAGGATATATGGTATGGTTGACCAACCTCATGTCATGCCATATGCAATGCAAGTAAATTCTCAAAACATAGGGCCCACTATGCCCATGACCTCCTCGCCGTGTGGTCCCCGGGTACCTGGGGACACTCAGTCATAGCCTCCAAGGGGCATATGACACCTCGACCCAGTGCCGTGACACCAATGGTAGGCCCCTGTACCACATGCAGTCGACGTAGGGACGTGCCTTTTTTTTGCCGTGGTACCCTTTCCACCTAATAGTGGTAGAGGCTGGGAGGCCACCCCAGACCTCTCGGCATAGCGCCCATGAGCTTACTAGCCCACATCATATATGATCAATCAAGCAAAAACCTTTTTTTCAAAACGTGTCCTTTTTGGGTCCCTCACAACTGCCTACCCAGCGTCTTTTGGGCACTCCAGTGTCTTTGGGTAACCCTCAAGGACATGCAATTTTTTCAAAACTCAATAACCACAAATCATGCAATTTATGCAATCGTTTGCAAAACATGTCTATGCATAATGTATTTATCATATGCATTTTGAATTCATTCATAAAATTAAGTCATGCTAAACAAGTCATATAACTTATACTTAAAACATGCATTCTCAAAACAATCATGGGCTCTTTTTAAAAGTCGAGTAGCGATAGAGCACCTACCTCAAAGTCTCCTGGAGTCGCGTCCTTCATGACTCAACCCAACCCTGGGTCTCATTTATAAACTCCTGGATATGAATGGATAACAAAGAGTCCTTATCAATTTCGATCTATTTAGAAATTAGATGGCTAGATCTGCCTTTTAGGGTCCATGGGTCCTTGACTAATTCATTGTCAGGCTAGATCCTATGATATGGATCTACTTTTCAATGGTTAAACTCTATAAATGATCCTATGATCCTAATTTTATAATCATATTAGGTCCGCGCATCATGGTTTCCAAGACGTGTGTGTGCCCTGGTCGAACCAGGACCCATGCCTGCATGTCGTGAGTGCTTAAAGGCCGTGCCAGGGACCGCGTTTGCACGTGCACATGCATGCCCAAGCGACACGCTATGACACATGTCCTGGATGGCATTGCGCGGACACGTCTTTGGTGTAGCATGGTGCATCTTAGCTCCCAAGGCACCCCGTGCATCTTAGTCGAGCCAGGACCCGTGCCCCACGTCACGCGCGCACCCGGTGGCCACACCAGGGACCGTGTGCGCACTGTCGAATGCCTGGAACCCGTCCTAGGGACCCTGTCCTAGGCGCACGTGGAGCATGGTATCCCTGGGATGCATTATTCGCACAAAGCCGGCTGGAACTGGCTTTCCTCGTCGTATTTTTCAATCGAGAAATGTTAGATCTGGCACGGATCTAGCCTAGAAGAAGGAAAAACTAGGGAGAGAGGGGGCGAAAACCTACCTAGGTAGCCCCAACACAGTGCCCTCTTCCGATGTGCGGCTCCTTCTTTTCTTTCTGAAAGCCCCATGTCACCAGAACCCTCGAAGAAGGGGGAAAACCCCGACTTCCGTTGTGGTCAGAGGAAGGAGAAGACAGGGTGAAGAGATGGGAGTGGCCGGCCTGTAGGGACGACTCAGGCCTAGCCAAAATGTGCAGGGAAAACCGTTGTGGGGGTTTTTTTATTTTTATTTTCCAGAAACCCCAGCCTCAAATAGCCGAAAAAGTCTCGATTCAAAGAGGAGGGAATAAGGGCTTTTTATAGCCTTGCTATGGCAGTGCTGCCAATGGCGGTGGCAGAAACCTCTGGAAACTAGGGTTTCTGGACAAATCTAGAGGAAGAAGAAGACGGGGTGCCGTTATCAAAATGGCCCCCTCCGTTTTCTGCCTTTTTCGTTTTTAATTTAGATTACAGATGTGACAACCCGGGTTTTCTCATGCATTTTTAAATGAAAAATCTAAATTCCTAAGGTGAGATCCCGATTTGAAAAAAACAAAACAGTGCAATGCAGCGGAAAAATCTTTTATTTGGAATTCATTTTGAAAACCCCGAGTGTCATTTGCTTTCACAACAACTAAGGTAGTTTTTGAACAGCTTTAGAAATCATAAATGCTTTTCCCCAGGTCTATCCAGTCACAGCACACAGCCCAACCGTAATTAAATACAAACACATGTCCAAAGGGTTGAGAATTTACTTACATATATAAGTGTTTCCTTTTTTGGGTCACTTGCTCGTAGCACTAACATAGATGCCCTCTACTCATGGATGGAATCATCCTGAAAAATGTTAAGGATAGGGTGAGTATATACTATACTCAGTAGGAGTCTATCACTATTAGTTTTATAATGCATGAGATGTTTTAAAATCATATGCTCATTCAAAACATGTGTATGTTTGAATACTCAAGTTCAATATCGACATCAAAAATCCATTATCAAACTGAAATACTAACGACTTAAAGGATCATATAATCCAAAATTGAAAGTATCATATACATATATATCAGAACATCATGATATGCATAAAATGCTTCAAGGAATCCAACTCATGGATCTCGAGTATGGTATGGTCGACCAACCACATATCATGCCATATGCAATGCACATAAATCATCAAACCATAGGGTCCACTATGCCCACGACCTCCTCGTCGTGTGGTCCCCGGGTACCTGAGGACACTTGGTCATAACCTCCACGGGGCCTATGACACGTTGACCAGTGCCGTGACACTAGTGGTAGTCCCCTGTACCACATGCAGTCGACGTAGGGACTTGCCTCTTTTTGGGCATGGTACCCATCCACCTATTAGTGGTAGAGGCCGGGTGGCCAACCCAAACCACTCGGCATAGCACCCACGGGCTTACTTGCCCAAATCACATAAGATTAAAGAAGCCAAAACCTCTTATTAAAACTTGTCCTCTTTGGGTCCCTCACAACTACCTGGCCCTCGACACTCCAGCGTCTTTTGGCAACCCTCAAGGACATGCAATCTTTGCAAGTACTTAAATCATGCAATGTATGCACTTGTTTGCAACCCATATATGTGCATAATGTATATGCAATCATTTCAAAACATGGCTATGTACAAAGCATTTATCTTGCATGCTGAATTAAGTGATGCAAATCAAGTCATATATTTAAAACATATGTTCTCAAAATAATAATAGTTCTTTTAAAAGAATTTAATAGTGATAGAGCACCTACCTGGCTAGATCGTGCTAACCCTTTTCTCCTCGGACGCTCCTAATCATGGTTTGGGGAATCAAGGTTAATTTGGCCTATCTTTAATGGGTTTTAGAGTAATTGATCTTATTACTTAGGCATTAGGGGTCCATCCCTATGCCTATGGGTGTCCTAAGGTCCTACTTGGGCCTTGGTATCCTCAGTTTCCCAATGTTCTAGTGGCCACGCGCCACCATCCTGTTCTAATAGTTATGCCCACCTTTGATTGGACCTTTTATAGTTTGGATGTGTCCGCGTCATCGATACGGACACAATGCCTTTTGCGGCGCCTCAATCGAAGCTCTAGATCTCAAGTTATAAGATTTTAGTGTCGTACGTACACAGAAGTCTTAAAGACAAAAAGTCGGAATGCTAGGGTGCTGCGCGTCTGCGACGTGCGCCCAGCTTCCTTAAGTAACCAAAATACTACGCGCTGCTAGTGCACAGTGCATCTGCGGTGTGCATCTCAGCGGGCTTGTCTACAGACGCGTGGTACTTCTTCGCTCGTCCTTCTCTTTAGCGGGTGTGTCCACGGATGCACCAGTTTGGTTCCTCTCAGACGCGTTCGACGCATCTCGTCTGTCTGGGCGTCTTGGTCGTTGGGGGACCGGGGCATCCTTGGGATGCCCTGGTTCATCCTTGAGGAGCCAGTGCGGCCCTGGGTACATCCCAGGGTCCTTGGTGACTCCCTAGAGACCTATTCCCCATGGATTTTTATGCAAAAACCTAGGGAAACCGAGCCTAGGACTGTGGGTGAGATGGGTTTGGGGATTTTTTGTGCGTACCTGCTTCGTGGCTGGTTTTCTATCCACATTTTCTCCTCTAGGTTGCTGCTCCTCAATGGGTTTTCTCTCACGTTTTGGGCTTCCATTAGAGGCGCCCAAGAGCTTTATTTATAGGGCTTTTAAAGAGGGTTTTGGAGGGGTTCTAACCGCCTTTGAATGGCGGTGAAGAAACCTCTAGAATGGCGGTGGTTTCTCCTTGAAAAACCATCATTCCAGAAACCTCTAGGAGGTTGAAGATGAAGGGTGCCCGTATCAAAACGGGCCCTTGTGTTTTGCCACTAAACCCATTTTTGTTAAAATTATAATTTTGCCCCTGAACTTCAAAGGGCCATAACTTGCTCATTTTAACTCCGTTTTGGGTGATTTTTGTCTCGTTGGATTCCTTTTTCCGAGACACATCTAATGGAATCATTTTTAGGACCAAATTCCTGGGTTTAGTCAAGGAAACTAGTGAAATGACCAAAATTCCCTTAGCTTTAAAACTGAACTTTTCATGGGATTTTAATATTACAAAAATTGGGGTCATTACAACAGAAATGCCCCTAATCTTTAAACGACCGTAACTTTTTCATACGAACTCTGTTTTCAGCGTTCTTTGCGGCATTGGATTCCATTTTTCAAGTAGAATCTAATGGTACCAAGTTTTCTTACAAATTCATTCATTTACTATTTTAAATAAAGTAAAACATTTAACACACTTCATTTCCTATAGAATGTCCAATTCAATAATGTAAATTGCTTGGGGCATTACAGAATGTTAGATTTAAATATAGATCAATAGATTAGACCTTGATCAATATGATCTAAGGAAAAAGATCCAAATCATCCTATGTAAGTATGATCAAAAGAACAACTAGGAAGTATAAATGAATTGAGGAATGACAGTCTATATATGATTTGATAGATACATGAAGGATATGATGATCAAGATCAATTGGATGATGGATTGTTGAAACTAAAGGTAGGTGGACCTTAAGAATATATTCAATATAGAAGATACATGTATTTTACACATGATCTTATCCAGATAACTTTAGATTGATTATAATTGCCTTAGAATTGTGTATGAATCAACAAATGATGTTGAAATGAATACAAAGCGATTGATTAAGTAATTATGAAATTACTTAAGGCAACAAATGATGTGGAGATGAATACAAAGGGATTGATTAAGTAATTATGAAATTACTTAATGGGTAGAATGAGAAGATTTGAACTATATAAGTTGAACCCCCAAATCTTAAGGAAATAAGTTATAGGCATGTCCTATTATAACCAGACACATAGTCTATAAGTATGAAATATTATTTTTCATACAAGCATTGAGGCTTGTGGTTTTGTTTTAAGATACACTTATGCATGGGGATGCCAATGCTAGGAGTGTTGTGAGGGTTTGGCCACCCGCTCTCCAAAACTGATTATGATGATGATACCATGCCCAAAGAGAGGCAAAATGTTGCGTGGGGTAATTATGGGAAGGCTGCCACTATGACAGCCATGGTTCCCTCCATATGTCAATGGATTTGTATTTCCCACCATGGTATCAGTGGAGTATTAAGCAGTTATCTTGGCAAGTTGTATAGATTGAGATTGTAAGCAGGGTAGCCCTTTGATTATTTTGCATTACGATGCAATTGATTATGGCATGATGAGATGCCTATGTTATGGCATGATGACATGCCTTATGTTATGGTATGATGAGATGCCTTACGTTATGGCATGATGAGATGCCTTATTTTATGGCATGATGACATGCCTTATTTTATGGCATGATAAGATGCCAGGTAAAAGTTATTACCGATATTGTATTGGAGGATGATTCCCAACACGGTATGATTATATATTAACACCTAGTGTTAATATTGAAATCAGTTTGGAAATGAGATATTATTGATGATATTGACTATATTCTCAATTTTCAATGGTTTTATTTATATATAGTATAACATATAATTCATATGATGAATGAAGGAATTTTTTTTTATTCAATGTATAATTTGATTTATATCATGCATATAAAGAATTGTTGATTTTTGAGATATATTGAATATATTTCTTAAACCCCCTACTAAGCATACCTTGTTGAGATATTGTAAATGTTTACAATATCTCATATACAGTTAAGGAAGATTGAACGGTCAAGACTTGAGGATAATCATTACCAAACTACTGCTGAGGGTATTTAATTTGAGAAAGATTGTATTGATTGTTTTGTAATTTGGATTGGAATATTTGAACAAGGTATGTAATGACTACTAGGGCAGTGTATGTGAACCACTAGATTAATCTTGATTTTAATAAAAATATTTCTATTGATATTCAATAGAAATTTTATTTTATACAAAAATCTATGTATGATAAGTAATTTGAGGTAGCACTAGGGTTTTTGACAAATTAATTTCAAAGAAAATATGTTTTTGCTGTTGGTATTTTAAAAAGTTTCAAAATTAGGGTCCTACCTTCGCAAATATTTATAAAAATGTGTTTTAAAAACCCGGGTCGTCACAGGTGGTATCAAAGCAGCTCATCCAATCACTTGCAGCCCCTATATGTCCAATATTAAGATGACAATCCAAATATAGGTTAAGTATATCATAAGTTAATATAGGAGTTGGATAACATTAGTTAAAGTATTAAGATAGAATGAGTTATTGTAATTAACTCATTTAAGAATAGTTATATAAGAGCTTATGCCTAGGTAGGCATCTTAGTAAATTATTGATTCCAATATAGTAAATAGTAAACCATGGAATCAAGTAATAAAATAGCATTACAATATAGAATGGTGTAATGTTTAACCTGAAGTCTTAACCAAGATATTTGTTTAGAGATAAAATATTCTACCATTGGTAGATGGTCATTATACATAGTGTAATAGTGAGATGTTCAAAAGGAATAAGTGATAAATTGGAAAAGATGATGGAAGCATTTGTGAAGATTAATTCCAACACCAGTACAGGATAATTTTTCACCTGCACCTACTCAAGTAACTGAAAATTCTCAATTATCACCAAACAAGTTGGACAAAATGGTAGAAAGATTTTAGAAAATGGTGATAGGCTATAATGAAAAGGGTGATGCTGAAAGAGCTGAAGAATGGATATATGAGGTTGAGAAAACTTTTGAAGTCTTATAAACTTCGGAAAAGATAAAAGTCAAGATGACCACTTATATTTTGAAACAAGAAACTGCCTTCTTGTAGAGATCTGTAAAGAGGAATTTCTTTTCAAATTCCAAAAATATCTCTAGAAGAATTTAAAGAGGTCTTTAATAACAAATATTTTCCTCTTCATGTTCAAGCAAGAAAGGAAAAATAATTTCTGGATCTGTAATAAGGGAGCATGTCTGTTGTAGAATATGAAAACAAATTCATATAGTTGAAGAGGTTTGCTCCACATATCTGTGGTATAGATAAGTAGACTGCTAGTAGATTCCTGGGAGGACTTTCATCCAGGATTGAGAACTAAATTGTTGGGTACCAAATCCACAACTTTGGCAGAATGTGTAGAAATGACCTCCAGATTTGAGGAGGATTTTAAGTAAAATCAAAACAGGAAAAGAGTAGAGATGGAAAACTTTAATCCGAGATCTTTCAAGAAAAGCAAGGGGCCCATTAATAATTTCAGGCTACCACGAATTCAAGGAAATCCCACCTTTGGAGATAAAATAGACAAAGAAGAATAGTGAAAGTGGGAAATTACAATTCCAAAATTTTTAGAAAACAAGTTAAACATGATATTATATGGTTCACAATGAGATCATAGTCCATACATCTAGTACATCAAATATGAATTTACTAAGATAACTTAGTAGATGAGTCAGCACGAGATCATCAGAATTAAGATGGATATTGATCTTATACTACTTATATGATTGATTTTGGTATATTGGAATAATTATGGACTATAGTAAAAAGAAAAATACATTTTTTTACATTGGTGAGAAAATAGTCATGGTATATGAGAAATAAGACCCTGTAAACAAATACAGGAAGCTAAACATATTGTTTTGAAAGTCAAGCATTTTGGATAAATGTGTGATTATAGAGGATGAATAATTCAAGATTATGGAGAAGGATATAGTTAGAAAATTTCAAGATATATTGAGTAGTTTTCAAGATTTTCAATCTAATACGAGATTGAATTATTACTTATTACATCTCAAATTCTTTATGGTATTTTAGAAGATGGTATAAGATGATTTGAATAAATTGAAAAGTCAAGGACTATTATACAAAGGATTTATTTGACCAAATAAGTTATTTTGGAGAACACAAGAAATACTAGAAAAAGGATGGATTAGTGTGATTACGCACTAATTAAAATGATGAATAATGATATGGAGGAGGTTAAGTAACCTTAACTCATATAAAATGTGAGTTACAAATGAAAGACATCATTTAAAACTCAATATAAATTTTGAGTTATACTTTTGAGATAACTGATATTTATGAATTTGTTGAAGGAAAGCTTTCTTAGATAAATGAGAAATAATATGTATTGAAGATATAAGAACTGGAGTAAAGAGAGTTACTATTTCATATAAGAACTTAGAAAGGATATAGAAAAGTCATTGTGGATGCTTCATAATGATTTTCATGTATACATTTTAGAATTTGAAACAATAGTGTTACCTATACACTAAAAAAGTAAATCACTAATTATGAGAAACTCATGAATATTGATATGACTAAGTGATATTAAAAGAAAAGATTTTACTAAAGTTATGACAAGATGATAGTGAAAATTTGAGGAAAGAAATATCATCAGAAGAATTTTTTTTGAAGAAAATGAGATAGAAGTAGGAATATTTTGAATTGAGATGAAATGTTTACTTCTAAAGGTTGGAAGGTTATATTGAGAACATAAATTACTTCAATTGAGATTTAATATTTTACCCTTGGTTGATAGTCAAAGAACTATCCGTACCTTGGAGGTTATGTTAAGGAGTATTTCTATTTGAATGAAATGGAGAGTAACAATATGATGAGAATTACCGACTGGTAAAGAAAAGATTGATGACACCAGTCAAAGAAAATATGAAGTATGAATAAGGGAATTACTCAAAGTAATAAGTCCTTTTTCAAATTTTAGAAAATATCAAGTAAGTAGTTTATGATTTAGCCTAGATGGCTAAATTATCCAACAAGTTTTATGACTTTGATAAATTCTACCTTTAAGGAAAAGGTAATATAATTGATGAATGAAAAGGGAAATAAAAGATTTCCTTAAGTGTCAATATTTCACTAAACAAGATATAGAAGAAAAATTATAAATGAGACAATGACAACTCATACGAGAATTGTTATATTAAATTTCAAGGACAATATTTCTATAGCGGAGGAAGAACATGAAAACCCCAATTTTTGTGGACTTATTTGGAATTAATTGGAATTTTTATGAAAATTGAGGTGAAATATTATATACAATATAATATTATTTTTTAGGAAAAGAATTAGGTCTTCAAACATAGATATTTGGAATCATTCATGGGAAACTAGTCAGAATGATTATAAGCATGCTGAAATCTAAGCTGGAGTGAAAAATTCCTATTTTTTTAAATTTTGTAAATTTATATTTACCCATAAGGGTAAAATGGTCATTTCACTTTTGTGTGGGGTCCACAAAAGTTAGCTGAGCTGGTGGACAGCCAGTTCAGGGAATATCAATGATGAAGAATAAACATGATAAGGAATATGCTTTTAATTTTATAAGAAAAGTAAAAATTTATTTTAAAAGAAATAATTAAAATAATTCAAAAACAGCCCTATAAATACCCCTACCACTATTCACACGAAATTCCAGATCCCTAGACTCTCTCCCACATACTCTCTCTCCCTCTCCCTCTATCTTTGCTCCTCTTTCACTCTTTTTCCTTTTTCTTTTCTTTATCTCTCTCCTCTCTTTCCAGCCCAAGCGATGGTCCCCACACGTGCCTGGCCCAAGAACTAGCCTGTCCCAGGCTGGCACATCTAGGGACATGCCTTCCACTCGACCTCTATGACTACCCAATCGACTATGGTTTTACCCAACCAGGCAAGATCTTCACCAATCTAACCCCTCAAGCACCAGAAATGCTCAGGAACCTTGGAATTGGGTTCCCCCTACTTCCTCTCCATTTTCCCTCTCTTATTACCCTTCCCCAGCATCGGCAAGCACCCTGGTGGTAGGAATTACAGAAACCGTAGCCGTCTAGCTAGGGCTTCAATATTCAACAAAGTTCTCCTTCTCTAGTGATAGACTCTACTCCAAACAAGATCCAAGTAGGCTCCCTTCTCTTTTCCCCTTGTTTTCTAATAAAAAGCCCCAAGGATTTAGCATTGAATTTGCTTGACAAATGATTGGTTAGCCAGTGAAACAAATCTAGTGAACCCTAGCTAGAAACCCTGGGTAGACAGCTCAAATCAGAGATTTGAGGCGTTGGATGAGATGCTGGGCCCAAAAACAATGGGAGATGAAATCTGGGACTCCAGCGTGGTTAGATCAAGGAGGATCAGCAAAGAGTTGATCTGACGGTCTAGATTGGATCGTCTTGCCTATTTGAGGTCACCCTTCCCATACACCTACAATCACCGGTAATGGGGGTGGGCCATTGATCAATCTATCTATCTATGTTACCTAGATTGAATCTGGGCCCTTGTTTTGATATGAAAACTTAAAATCTTAATTCAGAGCTCATTTTAACTCCGAATCAAGATATGAAAGAAGCTTTGGATTCTTAATGAATAGTAGAATTTAATGAAAACATAAAATTTAGGTTTTATTCACTATAAAATTCGGTAAATTACAAAAAGTAGTACTAATTCCCAAGATTAGTTAAATCTGACATGATTAGACATTGAATTCCTAATCCATTAGTGATCTAGTGATGAGGGAATGTGGAATCAAGAGTTAGATATCACTTATTTGGAATGAATTAAGAAATTTAACCTTAATGAAAGAGAAATCTTAAAAATGACTATGGATCTACTTGATCTGAGTAATCCAGCATGATCAGACCATTAAAATCAGCATGGATGATGATCTAATGATAAGATCATGAGAAATGAATGGCCTGATGTGGCTAATTTGGGATAGATTTAGATCTATGCCCATAATTTTGATAAAATGTCATATGATCTTATTGATTGGCTGGATCAAGAAAGATCAGATCATTTGATGAGATGAATCAATGATCTAGTGATGATATCACATTAAGAGCATGTGATATATCTGAATAAAAATGAAAGATCAATATTTAAACCCTTAATGAGATGAAAAAAATCAAAATATGATCATTGGATAAAAATGGACAAATATGATATATTCAAATGAGCATGTGAATTATTATATTCTAGTGTAAATGTTCTTTGTTTTTCTTAGTAGATGTAATTATTAAATTTATTTATTTATGCTTTAATGTTCATGTTATGTAAATTACATAGAAAATGTAATTAAATAAAAATAGATATTGATGAACATTTACAATGAATATGGACATAGACTTAATGATAGTAAGGGCTATAGTTAGTAGGATAATGTAAGGAATATCATTTCCTTGGCCCAAATTTAGTGGAATAATAGACCCCATGAATAACATTTTAAATGTTCATGGATTTAATTAAAATCAAATAGCAAGAGTAGTTAGCGTTTAATGCTCATAGGAACCTTATGAAGGTTGAGCTAAGGTCACCCCAGTAAATGCTGAACATGGTGATTAATGGGGTTCTCTAATAGAGCCTTGCCCTTCCCCCACCTTCTTACAACGCTTGTGAGGTCTAAATGCCTCCTTACTTGAGGATTTAATTAACCACTCTGTGAGCAGCTTTTAATTGGTAAGCCTTAGTAAATTCTAAAATAAAGAGGAGCTATCTAGTTGTTGGAAAGAAATAAACTATCTTCAACCAGTATGACATTAAATGGTTGAATAATAATAAGATCATAAAAGTATAGTAAACTATCTAATCCCAATGAAAATGTTAATTAAGATAATAGAAAATCAAATAAGATCCATAGGGAGATCTTGAATGATCAAGAATAATAAAAGACATAATATTGTGTTAGTATGTATGTTTTTGAATTAGTATGAATGCTAGATTTAAATATAGATCAATAGATTAGACCATGATCAATATGATCCAAGGAAAAAGATCCAAATCATCCTATGTAAGTATGATCAAAAGAACAAGTAGGAAGTATGAATGAGTTGCGGAATGACTGTCTACATATGATTTGACAGATACATGAAGGATATGATGATCAAGATCAATGGGATGATGGGTTGTTGAAAGTAAAAGTAGGTGGACATTGAGAATATATTCAATATAGAAGATACATGTATTTTACACATGATCTCATCCTGATAACTATATATTGATTATAATTAGCTTAGAATTGTGTATGAATCAACAAATGATGTTGAAATGAATACAAAGTGATTGATTAAGTAATTATGAAAATACTTAAGGCCACAAATGATGTGGAAATGAATACTTAATGGGTAGAATGAGAAGATTTGAACTATATAAGTTGGACCCCTAAATCTTAATGAAATAAGTTATAGGCATGTCCTATTATAACCAGACACACAGTTTGTAAGTATAAAATATTATTTTCCATACAAGCATGGAGGCTTGTGGTTTTGTTTTAAGATAGGCTTATGCCTTGGGATGCCAATGCTAGGAGAGTTATGAGGGTTTGGCCACCCGCTCTCTGAAACTGATTATGATGATGATACCGTGCCCAAAGAGAGGCAAAACGTAAGGTGGGGCAATTATTGGAAGGCCACCACTGTTGCAACCATGGTTCTCCCCATATGAACATGGTTTTGTATTTTCCACCATGGTATTAGTGGAGTATTAAGCAGTTATTCAAGCGTGTTGTATAGATTGAGACTGCAAGCATGACAGTCCTTTGATTATTTTGCATTATGATGCAATTGATTATGGCATGATGAGATGCCTATGTTAAGGCATTATGAGATGCCTTATGTTATGGCATGATGAGATGCCTTATTTTATGGCATGATGAGATGCCTGGTAAAAGTTATTACCGATGTTGTATTGGAGGATGATTCTCATTATGATATGATTATATATTAACACCTATTATTAATATTGAAATCAATTTAGAAATGAGATATTATTGATGATATTGACCATATTCACGATTTTCAGTGGTTTTATTTATTTGTAGCATACAAATATAATTCATATGATGAATGAAGGATAATTTTTTTATTCAATGTATAAATTAATTTATATCATAGTTATAAAGAATTGTTGATTTTGAGATATATTGAATATATTTCTTAAATCCCTTATCAAGCATAGCTTGCTGAGATATTCTAAATTTTTGAATATTTACAATATGTTAGATATAATTAAGGAAGATTGAAAGGTTGAGACTTGAGGATTATCATCACTGAACTACTACTTAGGGTATTTAATTTGAGAAAGATTGTATTGATTGTTTTATAATTTGGATTGTAATATTTGGACAAGGTATTTAATGACTACTGACACTTTG
The DNA here is from genome assembly GCA_035236585.1 of Warburgia ugandensis. Classification (NCBI taxonomy): domain Eukaryota; kingdom Viridiplantae; phylum Streptophyta; class Magnoliopsida; order Canellales; family Canellaceae; genus Warburgia; species Warburgia ugandensis. Next base: position 43,214,827 of record CP141127.1, on the reverse strand, counting down.
TATGTGAAGCACTAGATTGATCTTGATTCTAATAAAAGTATTTCTATTGATATTTAATAGAAATTTTATTTTATACAAAAATCTATGTATGATAAGTAATTTGAGTTGGCACTCGGGTTTTTAACAAATTAATTTCAAAGAAAATATGTTTCCGCTGTTTGTATTTTAAAATTTTTCAAAATTAAGGCCCTACCTTTACAAATATTTATAAAAATGTGTTTTAAAAACCTAGGTCATCACAATACTAAGTTATGTATATTGAAGAAACTATGGAATTACTTATAACTCTTTTGGAAGTAGATAGTCTCCAAACTCACTGGGTTATATGTCTTCACTGATTTTCCTCAAGGGTCTCTAAGTCATAACTCTCTATTAGTCTTGACTATGTGTTGTGTCTAAATGGTTTTTGAGAATTAACTATCATAAAAAATTTCAATGTATGAATAACATGCAAAATTAGTAAAATGTGTTCCCATTAAGAGGGGAAAATAATGGGATCACTAAATTTTGATCATCTAATTCTCATCACAGTAAGAGAACTCTTCCAAAAACATATAATTTTTTTTTTTAGAAGCTCAAGAAAATTCAAAATACCTATATGCATCTACACCCCATACCTGAATGAACATCATCCCCAAATTTTGAAAACAAAGGACTCTTTATGGAAAGATGTAGAAGATGGAGATTTTAAAAACATCTGGGTTGCCTCTTAAGGAGCGCTAAGTTTTACATCTTCAGTCAGACATAATAATGAGTGCATGATGGTAATCTGCAAGGGTTCCTAGAGTGGTAATCTAAGTTGGGTCTTGATAATGAGGTAACTCTAACAATATGTTATGTATCTTAGGATTAGGCATCTTTAGGAAAGCTTTTAATCTCTGACCATTGACTCTTTCGATTTCTTCATTCTTCTCAATCTCAATGTGCCCATGAGGATAGATTGTGCATACTATATAAGGTTTAGTCCATCTAAATCTAAGTTTTCCTAGGAAGAGATGCAATCTAAAGATATACAATAAGACCTTTTGTCCAGGTGTAAAGGATTTTCTTAAGATTTGATGATCGTGTGTAACCTTCATCTAGTCATTGTATAATCCTACCGAGTCACATGCATCTTTCCCCAATTCTTCCAACTCATTGAGTTGGAGTTTTCGATGGGTCCTAGTAGAATTTAAGTCAAAATTGAGCTTTTTGATAACCCAAAATGCCTTGTACTCTAACTCAACTGGTAAGTGGTAGGCCTTTCCATAAACAAGGCGATAGGGTGACATTCTTATAAGAGTTCTATATGCTATACAATAAGCCCACAAAGCATTGCTAAGTCTTATAGATTAGTTTTTCGTACTTGCTTTGATTGTCTTTTCTAGAATCTGCTTGTTCTCCCTATTGGATAGCTTTACTTGGTCACTAGTTTGAGGTTGGTATGAGGTAGCTATCCTATGGTTGACACCATACTTTTTCATTAAATTTTCATAAGCTTTATTATAAAAGTGTTTTCCCCATCACTTATTGTAGCCCTTAGAGTACCAAACCTTGCAAAGATATTTTCTTTTAAGAATTTTGCCACAACTTTATGGTCATTGATCTTGCAGGGTGTAATAACCCCAATTTTTGTAAATTGATTGAGAAAAATCAATAAAGTTTGAGTTTTAGATATTTTGGGCTAAAATATTAGGGTTATTTAAAATATACTTTTATAAAAATATAATCAAATCATAAGATATGTAAAATTGAAGTTAAACTCAGCAAACCCTTCAAAATGACTGTAAGCACGACAAATTTCGAATTCGGATGAGAAATCCTTAAGTTTTTCATTTTTTTGGACAAAAGGGGTAAAATAGTAATTTTACCCAAAAATCAAAATATGAAACATCAAAATTTAGAATGTACTAAGAAATACGAATCCAACGCCACTAAGTACACTCAAATCCGAGATCATGAGAATAAAACCCAAAGTTTTAAGCATAAAGGGCAAAACGGACTTTTTACACCATGTGGGGCCCACATGGGGACCACCACATCCCCAACAACCAATTTGATCAGCTACTCATGGGGAAGAAAAGTTAGGCATGGGAGCATTGAAGACTTTCATGTCATTTTATATTAAAAAAATAACATATTATAATCATGGAAAAAGACCCAAAATGCCTATAAATACAACCTCAAAAATCTTCCAAAAATCCTCATAAAATCCCCACGAAATTATCTTCAATCTCCTTGAAAAATTAGATCTAGAATCCCTCTCCAAAACCCCAAAATTTCCAAGAGTTAGATCTCTTTCCAACTTGTTTTTCCTTTTAGATTAGAGCAAGAGACCTAAATTCAATTAGGCACTCTGTTCTAGATCTAATTTGATCAATTCCACCTTCCAAAACATCCCAACACATCTATTCTACAAAACCCCCAAAGAAATTTCAAGATCCAACGGTTCAAACAACGGTATTTGCAAGAAAGGTGGATTTTAGGCTATATCTTCATCAACAATGTATTTTTTTAAATTGGGCATATAAATGAGGTTTTCTCTCCAATCAAGTAAGTGGAAATCCTTTTCATATATTTTTACTATTTTTTTTATGTAATTTTTATTTTACTGTAATTAATTTTGGTAATAAATAGGTAAAAATAAAGTAAACAACAGAACCCTTAATTCATGATGATGGAGTGCTCAGATGAAAAATCTGACTCCACCAATCAATCCAGAATGGTCCAAAACCCCTAAGGTAGAAGTTTTAGAAAGATCTGAGTAGTTTTGGACCCTCAATTTAGAGAGATTAATTCTGGTGGGCCTAGATCAAATCTAGACCTTAGGAACGTCTGAAAACTTCAATTTAAGATTGTGGAGTCATATGAACTCCAAATTGAGATCAGAAAGAAGCTATGGAAATATTGTAATGTCTAGTTTCTAATGAATTCATAATATTTCTAAAATTTATTTCTGTATTTTTCTGTATTTTGGAAATAAGTGTCCAATTTCTAAGATCTTTAAGATCTGAGGTGATCAGATCTTGGAAATTTATTTTAGCGATGATATAATAATGTAATAAAGTAATATCTATGGTTAATTTGGATAGATCTTGGATAAAATAGGGGATCTACCCTTTATGGTAGAAAAACCCTAAAAAAAAAATAAAAAAAAATACAAAGGGACCCACTTGATCAATGAGATCAAGTATGATCAGATCATTGGGATGGATTAAAGGGATGATATTATGATGGAATCCAGTTAGATCAGGGAGGAAATGCGACAAAATCAAGTGGATATGATTTTTGGATCTTAATGGATTAAAAGCCCTAAAAGTAATTAAAACCCTTAATCTAAAGGAAAATACCTAAGATCTAATGGTTGGATCATATTTAAAGGTTTATAATAATTTTAATAAAATTATTTTAATTGTCTTTTATTGGATATAGAAGTGTAAATGTGATTTATGTTCTAAGTTAGAAAGCATGATAGTGTAATCTTTAAATTTTAGTATGATATGCCCTAAATGAGTAATTTGTTAGTATATTTGATTATCTTAGGATCATGTTAGTGTAAATTAGGATTTAAACATGATTTCATTATGATAGAAGATGTGTTTCATAACTTAGGATCATGTTAGTTTTATTTCACTAGCTTAAGTTACATTCATAGGAAGAATGTTAGTATATAGTTGTTAAACTTATATTTGATTTATGCTTTCAAGTTGATGATTTACTTATTGTCAAATTTTATTCAATTGTTAAGATACAAGGAGCATAAATCACCAAAAATGTAAACTAATGAAATATAGAAATTCATGGACAACTAAGATGAATGAATGATTTTGACTTAATAAGGGCTATAGTTAGTAGGACAATATAAGGAATGATTTATCATTTCCTTGGCCCAAAGTAGGAAAATAATGAACATCCATGGATGACATCGTGCATATCCATGGAAATTAATTAAAATCAATTAGAGAAGGGACTTAAGGTAAAGAGCTCATAGGAACCTTGTCAAAGGTTGAGCTAGTACCACTCCAGTGGACTCTGAACATTGTGGTTATAGGGGGTATACAAGAGCCAAGTGCTTTTCCCTCACCTCCCATTGACGTAAGAGAGGTCAAAACGCCTCCTTACATGAGGGTTGTATTAACCACTTTTTGAGCAGACTTTAACTGGTAAGTACTGGTCATCCTGAAATAAGGAGTTGTCTAGTGATAGGAAGAAATAAATTATCTTCAACCAAGTAAGACACTAACTGGTTGAATAATAATAATAAGAGCATAAAAGGTTAGTAAATTACTTAACCCTAATAAAAACAGTAAGTAAGATAAGGACGATCAAACAAGATCCATTAGATCTTGGATGATCAAGAATAATAAGAATAAGAACACTATATTGTACTTAGTATGTATGTTTAGTAGTATGCTTGCTATAGTTCATTAGATTAGATAATCCAAACCCTTGATCAAAGGTGATTCAAGGAAGAAAACCAAGATCATCCTCCATAGGGATGATCCAAGAACTGAACTTAGATCAAAGAAGAACTAGATGATAGAAGATCTAGGACCTTGATCTTTATCAACATGTGTAGATTGTCAATCAAAGGATCTATGAAAGATCAAGATCAAGGAGATGAACATACAAAGACTTAGAGATAGAAAAATACTTAGATATGAATGATCTAAAGATCATTCTAAACATCAGATCTAGTGATCAATAGGATTGTTCATAATTTATATATTGACAATATGTCTGGATGTACAGATTACATACATCAGTCATGATCATGGAAGATTGGGGAAAAGAGATCAATCCTTAAAGGTAGGAGGATTTGATGAATGCATTTACATGAGATATTCATGATTGTACTCATGATCTTATGTTGACAAGAGTAATGATAATATTTGTAGTAAATCTCTTGAAAACCTTATGATCCAACCAAACACCTATAAGATGGTTAAGGACTAAACTATAAGTGAATAGGGAACTAGAAAATATTTCAGCCCTAAGTAAACAGACATGTGGTCTGATATATATGAAATATATTTTACATACAAGCTTGGAGGCTTGTGAGTTTGTTTTAATAGGCATGAGCCTAGGGGATGCTATTGCTAGAGGAGTTATGAGGGTTTGGCCACCCGCTCCTTGAAATTTGATGATATGATGATACCTTGCCCAATGAGAGGCTAAACGTCGGGTGGTGGCAATTATGGGAAGGCCACCACTGTGAAAGTCTTGCCGCCCCATATGGGCAGTGACATAATATTTTTCACCATGGTATTAGTGGTGAACAGGGCAGTTATCCGAGCGCGCTAGTACGGATCAGACTGCAGCATAGCAACCTTTCTGATTATTTTGCACTATGATGCATATGGGAGTAGGCATACTGAAATGCCTTATGTTATAGCATAATGAAATGCTAGGTAATTGTATATTACCAATGTTTCCCAAGAAGGGAAATTCCCAGTATGAGATTAGCTGTAATACTAAATTCTCAAAATGAAGAGAATTGATCAGCTTAGTTGGAAGTGATATTTGACTATTTTCACGAATTTAACTGGTTTACCCATGAAGGGTATGTATGTATATAGATATACATAACTTACAAAGTAAAGAGTATGTTCAAGGATATTGAGATTATGAAGTATTGGAATTACATTGTCAATTATTATGTTTCTTGAATCCCCTACCAAGCATTGCTTGCTGAGATATTGTACTTGTTGCAATATCTCAGATCCAGGGAAGGAGAGGTAGGAGCTGAAGACTATAGAAGACTTGAAGAGAATAATCTTGAAGGTATACCCTTGAAGACATGTATTTTTATTTGTTGAGAGTTTTATTGTATGGTGAGCTTGAGTTTTGGATTATGTAATTTGGACAAGTATTGTACTAGATTTGGCTGTACTGTGAACCACTGGATGGATCCTGGAGTTTAATAAAAGTATATTCCTTCAATGGAATTTTATTTTGTACACAAATTGTACTTATGTTATGTATGAAGTGGTGACTTGGGTTTTCAAAACAAGTTCTAAAGAAAAGAATTTCCGCTGCTTTGTTTTGCAAAAAAAATTTACACTCTTAAGGGCCCTGCCTTTCAAAATACTTTACAAATCATGTTTTCAAAAATCCGGGTCGTCACACAGGGTACAGCCTCCACCCACTTTGACACATAGTCCACTCCCACTACGATGTAAAAATTTCCAAAAGAATTAGGAAAGGGTCCCATGAAATCTTTGCCCAAAATATCGAATGGCTCTATAATAAGGATTGAGTTTAAGGATGTCATATGTCTCCTTCCCAGACTACTTAATCTTTGACACATCACACATGCTGTGTAGTAAGCATGTGTATCCTTAAATATGGTAGGCCAATAAAAATGATATTGCAAAATTTTTATAGCTTTCTTTGTGGAGCTAAAATGTCCCCCACATGCATGATCATGACAAAAGGAGATAATTTGATTGTGTTCATTATCTCGTGTGCATCTCCTAATTACCTGATCAAGATAGTACTTGAATAAGAATGGGTTGTCCCAAGTAAAATATTTAACCTTAGTCAAAAATCTCTTTTTATCATGTTTGGTCCAATGATTGGACATTTGTCTAATCATAAGATAATTAAGAATATCACCATACCAAGGCAACTAAGAAATATGCAATAACTATTTATTCGAGAAGGATTCAGTTATAAGCTTGTGATCACTAGTATGCTCCACCACTAATTTGAATAAGTGATTTACTACAATTTCAGAACCTTTCTTGTCCCAAATTTCTTAGTCAAACTATTGTAGTAGTAGTATCCAACAAATCTCCCTCTATGACATTGCGGGCTTTTCATGAAACTTTTTCACATTTATTTTGAAAAGGTGGCATGCCTCTAATTTTAAAATTAAAAAATAGCAGAAGATGGTTTTCTTTGAAATTCATTTTTTCCAAAAACCCAGATGTCACCTCAACTCCCATATTATACATAATATAGTTTTTATAGAAGGTAGACATGCATTTTATGAAACAACAAGACCCATCCAGTGGTTCACATACACAACCCCTATAATTATTATAGTAAATGTCCAAGAAGCATAATCTAAATAACTAACTATACAATACAAAAACTTTAACAAAATATATACCTGAGCACAGAAGTATGGTTGTTGAACTCCTCTTGCTTGTGTATGTCTTCTCTTATCTGTCTGTATCTGAGATATTGCAAACATAAAATATTTACAATATCTCAGTAAACTATGCTTGGTAGGGGAGAGTTAAGAAAATGTGTTAATTACATATGAATTAAGCATTTTACGTCAATTAAAATATTCAATTTCATCATGATGGTTATATGGGATGAAGTTTACAACATAGTTCATAATTCAATAATTTCATTAATAATTCAATTATCTACAAGTCATTGATAAAATAGCTATTTATAATTCTTCTTCATATGAATATAATAATTATACTTTAGAAATTACACTTTACATGATATATTTGATATATGTAATTCACTAGTATTTTAAATATTTATTATTAACATTTTCTATATAATACCATACTCCAATTCTATGAACCATACTTTGCATAATATATCTACCCATTCACTTCCCCCTATGAAAACTTTTATGAAACTATGCCCTCCAGCATATACATATTGAACGATATCATTTATATTAAAATCGTTAAAAGTCATACAAAGTTATGAACATAGTCCCTAGGTTTTATAACCTACATACATATACCCCTTATCATATGGGGTTTATAAAACTCTAGTCGCTACTGGTAACATCATAAAAGGCATTTCATCATGCCATCATCATATAAGACATCTCATCATGCCATTATATAAGCATCTCATCATGCTATCATATATGCATCATAGTGCATAAAATACAAGGACTACTATGCTGCAGTCTAAATCAGTACAACGCGCACAGATAACTGCATAATAATCCATCAATACCGAGATGGAAATAACAAAATCCATGTTTGCATGGGCGAGGACCATGTCTGTCACAGTTGTGGCCTTCCCATGATTGCCCCACCCGACTTTTAACTTCCCTTTGGGCTTGGTATCCATATCATCACAATTTCGTAGAGCGGAGGGCCAAACCCTCATAACTCTCCTAACATAGCATCCCCAGGCCTATGCCTGTCTAAAACAAACTGTTAGGATACCATGCTTGGAAGTAAAAATACTATTATACAGGCATCTTTCTTATACATAATATATATGAATATCTCATCATAATCATAATATCCTCACTTATTAGGTGATCGCCCACCAAGGATGTACTATAAAATCCTAGACTCATACATCATATATGATGTAATGGTACCCATGTACCATAAATGCCTTTTTATCATAATAATAACTATTATTTTTAAAAATAGATCGTGTGTATCCTTTAATATCAACAGTAGGCTTCAATTATAAGCATTTCATTCATGTAGCATTTCAAATCACAATTTCTCATCATTCACAAATAAACATTTTCGTCATCATTTATCATATGAAATGCACAATTTAAATGACATACTATCTATAATAAGAATACGATAATGTTTAAAACATGCATCTTACTATTAAGACATGCTTTCTTAATTCTCCTCCTACCTCATGTGGCGCGTTCATCAGATTCCACTAGCTTTAATCACCCTCCTCATGATCGACCATGTGCGCTTCAATCTATACAAAGCATAACAATTATGTTTTTAATACAATCACATACATATAGATACTTGTATTTAATTATGATTTAATAGTCTAACTTAACATTTTTATGGTTTGATCCCTATGTTCCATTCAACTTCCAAAATTTGTCATATTTAAGTCAATTCAAGGATCAGGAAATCAGTCTTTAGCATTTGTCATTCCATCATTGCTTGACTGGATTGCTAAAATTATTTGATAAGTTCTTATCTAAATTCTAGGATTCCAATTATATTCTAGTTAAGTTAGGTCCTAAAATTCATCTATGGCATCTGATCATTGATCAGACACCACAGATCTACCACTTGAACAATGACAGATTGGATGCTTTAGATCATCCAATTTGTTTCACTTTCTAATCATGAAAGTTTGAATTATTCTATCAATTCTAGGATAAAAAATCTACTAGTAACATCTGATCATCTATTAGATGTCTTTAGATAATGTTTTACATAGGAACAAATTGGACGGCTGAGATTGTCCAATCGATGCCTATCCAAAATTTACAATTTTTGTCATCTCCTAATTAATTTAGTGTTCCTTAAACCATCCATGCTGTCTGATTATCGATCAGACATCACAAAGTTAGTATTTATACAGTGATAGATCAGACAATCTAGATAGTCTGATCTATTTTCTAGCATAAATTACTAATTCTATCAAATCTAACCTATATCATATATAGATCTATTCATTTCATATATTAGATTAAAAATTCAATGGTTGGATTATACTAGAAACTTAGATTTCAAATGAAATTGTACAAATTTAGCAAATATTCAACAAATCATGAATAGAGTTCCACTAATCTTACTTTTAGAATGCATTTTCGTTCTTTCTCCACCCGTGGATGAGTCAAATCAATGTTGATTTTAGGTGAAACCTCCCTAATCTAGTCACACAGTAGATTCCTCTTCCATCGATGGCATAGATCAGCACAAATCATTCTAAAAGCATGGGGTTTTGGTTCTTCTAGGCCAGCCATAGAAGATAACCAACTTGGATCAAGGATCCGAGTTCCTGTCATCTCCGGCGATGGCTTGAAATTTTTGGCCAAATAAAAATCCCCCCTTTTTCTCCTCCGATTGCGATGGGATCAAAGGGCTTTTAATCGCCCCCTGTTGTAGAGTGAAATGGGTGGCCAGATTAACCATCTAAGTCGCCATTTTTAATAGTGTGGCCTTCCTTTTCCTACGATGAAAACCCCCCAAAAATCACCTTTTCTTCTTCTTCTCAGGTGGGCCTACACTTCTCCAGCATGCATGTCGCCCTTTTCCCTTTGTAATAACCCCAACTTTTGTAATTGATTGAGAAAATCAATAAAGTTTGAGTTTCAGAAATTTTGGGCTAAAATATTAGGGTTATTTAAAATATACTTCGTATAAAAATATAATCAAAGAATAAGACATGTACAATTGAAATTAAACTTAGCAAACCCTTCAGAATGACTGTAATTTTACCCAAAAATCAAAATCTGAGACATCAAAATTTAGAATGTACTAAGAAATACGAATCCAACGCCACTAAGTAAGCTCAATTATGAGATCATAGGAATAAATCCTAATTTTTTAATACATAAAGGGCAAAATGATCTTTTTACACCATGTGGGGCCCACATAGGGCACATAAGGGACCCAAAAATGAATCCTATGGCCAGCTCACGTGAAATCATGGGTCAAACCATACCAGCTGGTCTTGGGGAAGTAGGTGGAGAATGGGAGAATCCAATGCTTATTTAATAATAAAAGATTTACCATCATTAATGCATATCATCATGAAAGAAGACCAAAATGCCTATAAATACAACCCCAAAAATCCTCCAAAAATACTTCTAAAATTCACACAAATTTTTTTTTACTCTCCCTGAAACATTAGACTTAGATCCCTCCCCAAAAACCCAAAAAAATCCCAAGAGATCTCTCTCTTTTCAATTTCTTTTTCTTTTTAGATTGGAACAAGAGATGTAAAATTAATTAGGCACTTTGTTCTAGATATAATATCACCAATTCTACCATCCAAAACTTCCCAACATACCTTACCTACAAAACCCCTAAAGAAATTTCAAGATCCAACGGTTCAAACAACGGCAATCAGAAGAAAGGTGGATCTTGGGCCATATCTTCATCAAAAGGGTATTTCTTTTAAATTGGACATATAACCAACTTTTTTTTCTCCAATCAGGTAGGTGGAAATGTTTCTTGGACATGTTTACTACTGGTTTATGAAAATTTTATTTTACTGTAATTGCATTTTGGTAATAAAAAGGTAAAAATAAAGTAAACCACAGAACCTTTAATTCAGGATGATGGAGTGCTTAGATGAAAATTATGACAATACCAATCGATCTAGAAGGGTCCAAAACCCCTAGAGTAGAATTTTCATGAAGATCGGATAAGGATTGGGGCCTTAATTGATAGAGGATTGATTGGACGGTCTAGAATGGACTGTCTAATCTCCTGATCGAACGGGGTCTAAGACGCTCAACGAGACATAGCGTGGAAAATGCCACACGGTAAAGCATTCTATGCGCACTACGCATGGGACTTCATTCCAAGCAGAATGACGGCACTTCGGGAAAACTGACGAGCGGACGCGCCTACCTCACGTCCCAATTACGGGTGCACGAACGACAAGCGTTCCGCTCGTCCCACACGCGTCTGTGGACGTCCCGAAAGGGAGCGTCCGTAGTGCCTTTGTGGCGAACTCGCCCGACAAGCGGGAGCGTTCCGCCTAGCTTGTCTCCGCCTGAAAAATCTGGGCCGTCCATTCCTTGGGCCCAGATCAAATCTAGGCCCCATGAATGACTGTGAACTTTCAGAACTCATTCCGGAGTCATCTGAACACCAAATTGAGATCGGAAAGAAGCTACAGAAATCTTGAAACCTCTATTTTCTGATGAAATGATAAAATCTAGAAATTATGTAATAAAACTTTCTGTATTAAAGAAACAAGTTTCAAATTGCCAAGATCTTCAAGATCTGGGATGATCAGATCTTGAAAATATGTTTTAATAATGATAAAATATTGGAATGAAGTTATATAAATAGTTTATTTGGACATATCTAAGAGATATTAAGGGATTTACCCACTATGGTAGAAAAACCCTAAAAATAACAAAAGGACCCACTTGATCAATGAGATCAAGTGTCATCAGATCCTTGAGATGGATGGGATGGATGCTGATATGATGAAATGCAAGGAGATCATGGATGCATTATGACAAAAACAAAGCAATATGACCTTCGAACCTTAATAAAGAAAACCCCCTAAATATAACTAATACCCTTAATCAAAGGAAAAGATCTAAGATCTAATGGTTAGATCATAAGTGAAGGTTTCTAAAGATGTTAAATTAATTAGTTTCATATTATAGTAATTGATAATAGCATCTTAAATATGATTTATGTTATAAAGCATGATAGTGTAACTTTTAGACTTTAGCATGACATGTGATTAAATTGTTATCATAGGTTGCTAGATTTAATTATCCTAGAGGCATGATAGTGTGATTTTATGCAACTGTAACTTAGGACCAAGTTAGTATGATTTCATGCCATTGTAACTTAAGATCATGCTAGTTTAAGTGTAGTTTTATTCCATTAAGTTAAGTTACATTCATAAGGAGCATGTTAGTATAAATGTTTGTTAAATTTATATTGGAACCATGCTTTAAAGTTTATGATTTAATTGTTGTCAAATTTTATTAGTAGATCTACTTGTTATGAGATAAAGAGCATAAAACACCAAAATATACTCTAATGAGAAAGTAGAGTTTTATAACACAAATAAGAATGGAGTACTTTGGACTTAATTAGTAAGGGCTATAGTTAGTAGGACAATATAAGGATTATCAAATCCTTGGCCCAAACTAGGAGAATAATAAACCCCATGATTGACATTGTAAATATTCATGGACTTAATTAAAATCAATTACAAAGAGTACTTAGGGTCAACATGCTTATAGGAACCTTATGAAAGGTTGAGCTATGGTCACTCTTGTGAATGTGGAACATAGTGGTTAAGGGGGTTATCTAATAAAGCCTCGCTCTTCCCCTACCTTCCGTTGATGTTTGTGAGGTCTAAACGCCTCCTTGCATGATGATTGAAGTAACCACTTTGTGTTCACCCATTCAGCTAGAAAACCTTAGCCAATGGTAAATAAGAGGAGCAGACTAGACTTAGGCTTAAATAAGTTACCTTCAACTAGCAAAACATTAATTGGTTGAATAATAATCGTAAGAGCATAAAAGCTTAGTAAATTACCTAACCCTAATAAAAACTGTAAGTAAGATAAGGATGATCAAACAAGATCCATTAGATCTTGGATGATCAAGAATAATAAGAATAAGAATATTATATTGTACTTAGTATGCATGTTTATTAGTATGCTTGTTCTAGTTCATTAGATTAGATAATCCAAACCCTTGATCAAAGATGATTCAAGGAAGAAAACTAAGATCATCCTCCTTAGGGATGATCCAATAACTGAACTTAGATAAAAGAAGAATTAGATGATAGAAGATCTAGGGCCTTGATCTTTATCAACATGTGTAGATTGCAATCAATAGATCTATGAAAGATCAAGATCAAGGAGATGGACACACTAAGACTTAGAGATAGAAAAATACTTAGATATGAATGATTTAAAGATCATTCTAAACATCAGATCTAGTGATCAATAGGATTGTTCAAAATTTATATATTGAAAATATGTATGGATGTACAGATTACATACATGAGTCAAGATCATGGAAGATTTGGGAAAAGAGATCACTCCTTAAAGGTAGGAGGATTTAAAGAATGCATTTACATGGGATATACATGATTTAACTCATGACCTTATGTTGACAAGAGTAATGTTAATACTTGTATTAAATCCCTTGAAAACCTTATGATCCAACCAAACACATATAAGATGGTTAAGGACTAGACTATGAATGAATGGGGAATTAGAAAATATTTTAGCCCTAAGTAAACAGACAGATGGTCTGATATATATGAAATCTATTTTTCATACAAGCTTGGAAGCTTGTGAGTTTGTTTTAATAGGCATAAGCCTAGGGGGATGCTATTGCTTGAGGAGTTATAAGGGTATGCCCACCCGCTCCTTGAAATTTGATGATACCTTGCCCTATGAGATGCTAAAAGTTGGGGTGGGGCAATTATGGGAAGGCCTCCACAGTGAAAGTCTAGTCCCGCAAAACGGGCAGCGACATAATATTTTCCACCGTAGTATCAGTGGTGAATAGGGCAGTTATGTAATGACTCCATTTTTGTAACATTGAAATCCCAAGTTAGTAATGAAAAGTTCACTTTTTGGAGATAAGGGTATTTTGGTCATTTCACTATTTACCCTGACTGGACCTAGAAATTTGGTCCTAAGAGTAGTACCATTAGGTGCGTCTTGGAAAAAGGAATCCAACAAGACCAAAATCACTCAAAACAGAGTTAAAATGACCAAATTATGGCCCTTTGAAGTTTAAGGGCAAAAGTGTAATTTACATTAAAAACAGATTTAGCCTGAGAAACACAGGGGCCCGTTTCGATTCAAGAACCCCTCTTCTTCAACCTCCTGAAGGGTTCTAGAACGGCGGTGTTTAGGGGAGAAACCACCGCCATTCTGGAGGTTTCTCCATCACCATTCAAGGGCGGTAAGAACCCCCTCCAGAACCCTCTTCTAGCTCTATAAATAAAGCTCTTGGGCGCCTCTAATGGCAACCCAAAAGCTTGGGAAAAACCCATCGTGGAGAAGCAAACAAGAGGAGAAAACATGGGAAAAACCCTGCCACGAACCAGGTATGACCAAAACCCCTCCAAACCCGTCTCCCCCTTAGTCCTAGGCTAAGTTTTCCCAAGTTTTTGCATGAAAAATCATACAAAACGGGGCTCTATGGAGCCACAAAGGGCCTAGGAACGGTCCCTGGGGCACATTGGTTCGACAGGGTCGAACCAGGGCATCCCTAGGACGCCCAGGTCCCCGTCAAACCAAAACACACCCCGTGCATTGAGGGAACCTGACGGGCGTGTTCATCGACTCGCCCGCAGATGAGAATCATGGGCAAAATCCCAGTGCATCTGCAGACGCACCCGCTGGGGCACATACCTCTGACGTGGGACACATTAGCGTCCTGGGCTTCCACCTCTTAAAGGTCTTCTATGTACACTCGGTACTAAAAAGCCTATAACTTGAGTTCTAGGACTCCGATTGAGCCCCCGCGAAAGGCGTTGTGTCCGTATCGATGATGTGGACACACTCAAATCATAAAATACATGATCAAGGCCCTATCTAAGGTGACATGACCCTTAAACCATAATAGTGGCACAGGGCCACTATACCTTTGTAAAACTAACTATACCAAGGCCCAATTAGGGACCTTAGGAGACCCTTAGGCATGGGAATGAACCCTTAATGCCTAAGTAGTGTGGTAAACTATTCTAAAACTTATAGAAATAGGCCAAGCTAACCTTGTTCCCCTAAACCATGTTCAAGAGCATACGAGGACAAGGGGATTAGTGCGATCTAGCCAGGTAGGTGCTCTATCGCTACTAGACTTTTTAAAAGAACCCATGATTGTTTTGAGAATGCATGTTATAAGTTTAAGTTATATGACTTGTTTAGCATGACTTAATTTTATAAACGAATTCAGCATGCATATGACAAATACATTATGCATAGACATGTTTTGCAAACAA
Source organism: Warburgia ugandensis (assembly GCA_035236585.1). Classification (NCBI taxonomy): domain Eukaryota; kingdom Viridiplantae; phylum Streptophyta; class Magnoliopsida; order Canellales; family Canellaceae; genus Warburgia; species Warburgia ugandensis. Next base: position 43,199,464 of record CP141127.1, on the reverse strand, counting down.
TTGCATATATTGCATGATTTGTTAGCATTGAGTTTTTGAAAAATTGCATGTCCTTGAGGGTTACCAAAAGACGTTGAAGTGCCCAAAAGACGCTGGGTAGGCAATTGTGAGGGCCAGGCAGTTGTGAGGGACCCAAAGTGGACAGGTTTTGAAAAAGAGGTTTTTGCTTGATTGATTATATATGATTTGGGCTATTAAGCTCATGGGCGCTATGCCGAGAGGTCTGGGGTAGCCTCCCAGCTTCTACCACTATTAGGTGGAATGGGTACCACACCAAAAAATGGCATGTACCTACGTTGACTGCATGTGGTACAAGGGGCTACCACTGGTGTCACGCCACTGAGTCGATGTGTCATATGCCCCGTGGAGGCTATGACTGAGTGTCCCCAGGTACCCGGGGACCGCACGGCGGCGAGGTCTTGGGCATAATGGCCCCTATGTTTTGAGAATTTACTTGCATTGTATATGGCATGACATTAGGTTGGTCAACCATACCATATATCCATGAGTTGGATTCAGTTGAGCATCTTATGCATATCATTATGTTTATGATATATATGATACTTTCGACTTGGATTATGTGATTCTTTAAGTCGTCAGTATTCCAATTTGACAATGGTTTTTAATATCGATATTGAACATGAGTGTTCAAACATGCACATGTTTTGAAAGAGCATATGATTTTAAACATAGCATGCATTGTAAAACTAGTAGTGATGGACTCCTACTGAGTATAGTATACACTCACCCAATTCTTAACATTTTTCAGACACAAAGTAAACACTTAAGGACAGGATATACGGTGACAGACGCGTGATAGTGAACGTCCAAACTAAGTGCCAGTAAGTAAACCCCTACCTTATCTTTCAATGTTACTTGATTGTAGTTACTCTCTGTAACTAAGGCTGTGACTAACACTTTCTTGGGAATAATGTTGATTTAAAACTATGCCATGGCTATATAATATGAAAATGTGTTTTGACACTCGGGGTTTTATATGAAGGATTGCTTTACAAAACAAAAAGATTTTCATGCATTTCATATTTATAAAACAAGAGATCTCTCCTTTTTATCAAACTTGCATCATATAAAAACCCGAGTCGTCACAGTTGGTATCAGAGTGCCGTTTAGTGTTACTCACAGCCCAGTTATGAGGAGAATGACTTATAATCAAGTTTCATCCATGAAAGAGTAAGGGGTACTAGGATAACACATACTAAGGTCTTATGAATTACCTTGTGATTTATAGATGCCTAGAAAGAAAGGAAGTAATGTTCCCAGACCTAAAGCCCCACCAGTGGACTGCATTGGGTTGGGCAATGGGATGGCTGAATTATTCCAGCAATTTCTACAACATATGGGACAATACATGAGTAGTCAGAGCCAAACCCCTACCACCTGAGATCCTTTCCCTGATAAAGTAATAGATAGGATTGAGGTTTAGTTAGAAAGGTTTCAGAAATTAGCTCCCTCATTCACAGGAGAAGATGAAGCATCTACAGCTGAAAAATGGTTAATTGATATTGAAAAGATATTTAAAGCCATGAACATAGCTGAAGAAAGAAAGTTACCCATAGCCACATTTGTGTTTAGAGGAGAGGCTACCTTTTGGTGGGAAATAGCAGAAAGGACTTGTTTTGACCAGCAAGAAACAATAGGATGGGATGAGTTTAAAAAGGTCTTTAATGACAAATATTATCCTAAACACGTAAGAAAACAGATAGAAAAGGAATTTATGGACTTAGAACAAGGGAACATGACTGTCCAACAGTATGAAAATAGATTCATTAGCCTCTGAAGATTTGCACCACATGCTTGTGCTGATGAGGAAGATGCGGCAGAAAGATTTGTAGATGGGCTCAACCCAGGACTCAGGAATAGGGTTCTAGGTTTCCAACCTTCCACCATAGCCAAGGCAGTAGAGATGGCCTCCCTATACGAAAAAGATTATCAAAGGAATCAGGCGACGAAAGAAACTAAGAACATCAACACCATGAGAAATAAAGGAAAGAGACCATTTCAGTCATCTAGACCTAGACCACCTTTCAAGAAGCTGTTTGAAAATAAAGGAAAAAGGCCAGATTGGAAGACATGCCCTAGGTGTAACAGGAATCATTCAGGCAAAGCATGTCCCATTTTCAACATCACTTGCTATAGTTGTGGAGAATTAGGCAGGTTCCAAGGAGTCAAGGAAGTGTCTTTGCCCTCACTTCCAGCCAAGCCTAGGCTTTAAATGCAGTAGTTGAAGGTATTCTTTCTATCTATGATACACCTGTTACAATTCTATTCGATATATGCTCCACTCATTCTTTCATATCCTGGGAGTTTGCATCAACCTTGGACATTATACCATAGGACCTGGACTTCACTCTAGAAGTCATGACTCCTGTAGGCCAGGCACTTCCCACCTATTCTTATCTCAAAGATGTCCCCATTTTGATCAAGGATCATTTGCTACATGCCAATCTTATTCACTTAGATATGAATGACTTCGACATCATCCTAGGTATGGACTGGCTAGCCTTTCATCAAGCCTTTGTTGATTGCCACTAGAAATGTGTCACTTTTACCCTACCTAATGGAGACACTTTCACCCTCCAAGGAATAAAGGATCATTCTGGAGCATGTGTTATTTTTTCCATGAAAGTAGTTAAGCACATTGCTGAAGGATGCCCCTTCTTCTTAGCCAAGATTGAATCTATCGAGAGTCCCCAACCAAAGCTAGAGGATTGCGAGGTAGTCCGAGAATTTCCTAACGTATTCCCTGAGGACTTACCAGGTCTACCTCCATCAAGAGAAATTGAGTTTATCATTGACCTTATACCCAGTACTTCCCCCATTTCCAAAGCTCCTTACCGAATGGCTCTTGCAGAACTAAAAGAAATGAAGACCCAGTTACAGGAACTACTTGACAAAGGGTTCATACGACCTAGCGTATCTCCATGGGGAGCTCCAGTCCTTTTAGGATGGCTCCATGAGATTGTGCGTAGATTATCGGATGCTAAATAGGGTCACCATTAAGAATAAGTACCCCCTTCCCCTAATTGATGATCTTTTCGATCAACTTTAGTTAGCCAGAGTCTCCTCTAAGATTGATCTACGATCCGAATACCATCAACTTCGAGTTAGAGAAGAAGATATTCCCAAGACAGCCTTCAGGACTCAATACAACCATTATGAATTCAAAGTGATGTCCTTTGGTTTAACTAATGCTCCAACCGTGTTTATGGATCTCATGAATAGGGTGTTTAAGGAGTACTTAGATAAATTCATCATAGTATTTGTGGATGATATCTTGATATATTCAGAAACTCCTGAAGATCATAAGGAACATCTAAGGATAACATTAAGCACCCTACGAGCACACAAGTTATATGCAAAATTGAGTAAGTGTGAGTTTTGGCTGGAAAAGGTTAATTTCTTAGGACACATTATTTCTCAAGATGGCATAGCAGTCGACCCTGCTAAGGTTGAATCAGTACAGAAATGGGAAAGACCTAAGACAGTCACAGAAATAAGAAGCTTCTTAGGACTTGCCGGATATTACAGGAGATTCATTGAGGGTTTTTCATAAATTGCTTTACCTCTAACTAAGCTGACCAAGAAAGACACAAGATTTGAATGGACTAATAAATGTGAGGAAATCTTCCAGGAACTAAAGAGAAGGTTAACTACAACACTTGTCCTTACCTTACCTTCAGGAAGTGGTGGATTTGAGATATATAGCGATGTCTCGCAACAAGGACTAGGCTGCGTACTTATGCAACATGGGAAGGTAATTGCTTATGCTTCTCGACAACTCAAGAAGCATGAAGTCAATTACCCGACCCATGACTTGGAATTAGTGGCCATAGTCTTTGCCTTGCGAATCTGGAGACATTATTTATATGGGGAAAAGTTTGAAGTTTTTACAGATTATAAGAGTCTTAAATATATCTTTTTCCCCACAAGACTTAAACATGCGACAAAGAAGATGGATGAAATACTTAAAAGACTATGACTTCTCCATTCATTATCACCCTAGAAAAGCTAATGTGGTAGCTGATGCATTAACTAGGAAAACCCAGGGGATGTGTGCAAGTCTATTGAATAAGAGATGGAAGCTATTACAAGAACTAATAACGTGGAAACTAGACATAAGTAAGCATAAGATTGTTATGGCAGGTCTAACAATAAAGTTGGCTGTTAATGAAAAGGTTAAGAAGAACAGAAAGGAGATCCAGATATACAAGCTTTCATAGGAAAACTAGGGTTTACTAAAGGGAAAGATGGTAGTGTTTACATGCAAGGAAGATTAGTGGTACTGACTAATGAAGAATTAAGACAAGAAATCTTAAAAGAGGCTCATCGGTCTAAGGGAGGAACTAAGATGTATCAAGACTTAAAGAGGCAATATTGGTGGGATGGTATAAAAAGAGACATAGGGGAATTTGTGGCAAAGTGTCCAACAGGTCAACAAGTAAAGGCTGAACATCAAAGACCTGCGGGGTTGTTACAACCCCTTGAGTTACCCTAATGGAAATGGGACCATATTACCATGGACTTCATCGTAGGGTTACCCAAGACCTCTAAGGGTCATGACATGATCTGGGTAATTGTTGATAGATTGACTAAGACAACCCATTTCCTTCCTATACGCCATGCCCAATCCACTGACAGCCTATCTCAACTATACATCAAAGAGATAGTGAGTTTACATGGCATATCCCTTAGTATCACTTCAGATAGGGATAGCTGCTTCACTTCACAACTTTGGAAGTCCGTCCAAAAATCCTTAAGATATTCCTTGAACTATAGCACAGCCTTCCATCCACAGACCGATGGATAGTCAGAGCGCACGATCCAGATAGTCGAAGATATGTTGCGAACCTGTGCCCTCGATTGGAAGTAGAGCTGGGATGAAAACCTACCGCTAGTAGAGTTCGCGTACAACAACAGCTTTCAGTCAAGCATTGGCATGGCGTCGTACGAGGCGCTCTATGGGAGACCCTATCAATCACCCACTAGTTGGAGTGAAGTTGGAGAGTCCAGGGTGCTCCAATCCGAGCTGGTGGAGCAATGCACCGAGAAGGTCAAACTCATAAGGAGACGCCTCCTCGCAGCTCAAAGCCGGCAAAAGAGCTATGCTGATCAAAGGAGGAGACCATTAGAATTTGACATAGGAGAGCACGTTTTCCTGAAGATATCTCCCACTAAAGGAGTTATGCGGTTTGGTATTAAAGGAAAGCTTAGTCTGCGTTACATAGGACCTTTTGAAATCCTGGAGAAAGTGGGAAAAGTGGCCTACAAGATCGCACTACCCCCTCAGCTATCTGAAGTGCATAACATATTTCATATATCTATGCCAAGGAGGTACGTGCTTGACCCTGCTCATGTCATCAACCAGGTGCCCATAGAGTTGACGGAGGATCTCAAGCTAGAGACGGGACCAGTTGAGATTCTAGATCATAAGTGTAAGAAGGTGCGGAACAAGGACATATACTTAGTCAAAGTTTTGTGGAGAAATGCGCACATGGAAGAAGAGACTTGGGAACCGAAGTCAGAAATGCGAGAAAAGTACCCCAAAATCTTTTGACTGTATATATTGTAGAATTTTGGGGGCAAAATTCCCCTAAGGGGGTAAGAATGTAATCACTCCATTTTTGTAACATTGAAATCCCAAGTTAGTAATGAAAAGTTCACTTTTTGGAGATAAGGGTATTTTGGTCATTTCACTATTCACCCTGATTGGACCCAAAAATTTGGTCCTAAGAGTAGTACACTTAGGTGCGTCTTGGAAAAAGAAATCCAACAAGACCAAAATCACTCAAAACGGAGTTAAAATGAGCAAGTTATGGCCCTTTGAAGTTCAAGGGCAAAAGTGTAATTTACATTAAAAACGGATTTAGCCTGAGAAACACAGGGGCCCGTTTTGATACAGGCACCCCTCTTCTTCAACCTCCTGGAGGGTTTTGGAACGGTGGTGTTTAGGGGAGAAACAACTGCCACTCTGGAGGTTTCTCCACCGCCATTCAAGGGCGGTAAGAACCCCCTCCAGAACCATCTTGTAGCTCTATAAATAGAGCTCTTGGGCGCCTCTAATGGCAACCCAAAAGCTTGGGAAAAACCCATCATGGAGAAGCAAACAAGAGGAGAAAATATGGGAAAAACCCGGCCACGAACCAGGTATTCCCAAAACCCCACCAAACCTGTCTCCCCCTTAGTCCTATGCTAAGTTTCCCCAAGTTTTTGCATGAAAAATCATGCAAAACGGGGCTCTAGGGAGCCACAAAGGACCCAGGGACGGTCCCTGGGGCGCACTGGTTCGACAGGGTCGAATCAGGGCGTCCCTAGGATGCCCAGGTCCCCGTCAAACCAAAACGCACCCTGTGCATTGAGGGAACCCGACGGGCATGTTCGTGGACGCGCACATTGATGAGAATCATGGGCGGACGCCCAGTGCGTCTGCAGACGCGCCCGCTGGGGTGCACTCCGCTGATGCGGGACGCGCACGCGTCCCGGGCTTCCACCTCTTAAAGGTCTTCTATGTACACTCGGTACTAAAAAGCCTATAACTTGAGTTCTAGGACTCCGATTTAGGTGCCGTGAAAGGCGTTGTGTCCGTATCGACGAAGCAGACACACAAAAACCATAAAATACTTGATCAAGGCCCTATCAAAGGTGGCATGATCCTTAAACCATAATAGTGGCTCAGGGCCACTAAACCTTTGTGAAACTGACTATACCAGGGCCCAATTAGGGACCTTAGGAGACCCTTAGCCATGGGAATGAACCCTTAATGCCTAAGTAGTGTGGTAAACTATTCTAAAACATATAGAAATGGGCCAAGCTCACCTTGTTCCCCTAAACCATGTTTAGGAGCATACGAGGACAAGGGGATTAGCACGATCTAGCAAGGTAGGTGCTCTATCGCTACTAGACTTTTTAAAAGAACCCACGATTGTTTTGAGAATGCATGTTTTAAGTTTAAGTTATATGACTCGTTTAGCATGATTTAATTTTATAAATGAATTCAGCATGCATATGACAAATACATTATGCATAGACATGTTTTGCAAACAATTGCATATGTTGCATGATTTGTGAGCATTGAGTTTTTGGAAAATTGCATGTCCTTGAGGGTTACCAAAAGATGCTGGAGTGTCCAAAAGACGCTGGGTAGGCAGTTGTGAGGGCCAGGCAGTTATGAGGGACCCAAAGAGGACAGGTTTTGAAAAAGAGGTTTTTGCTTGATTGATTGTATATGATTTGGGCTAGTAAGCTCGTGGGCGTTATGCCGAGAGGTCTGGGGTGGCCTCCCAGCCTCTAGCACTATTAGGTGGAATGGCTACCACGCCCAAAAAGGGCATGTCCCTACGTCGACTGCATGTAGTACAGGGGGCTACCACTGGTGTCACGGCACTGGATCGATGTGTCATATGCCCTGTGGAGGCTATGACTGAGTGTCCCCAAACCTCTTGGGCCCTATGTTTTGAAGATTTACTTACATTGCATATGGCATGACATGTGGTTGGTCGACCATACCATATATCCATGAGTTGGATTCAGTTGAGCATCTTATGCATATCATTATGTTTATGATATATATGATACTTTCGACTTGGATTATGTGATTCTTTAAGTCGTCAGTATTCCAATTTGACAATGGTTTTTAATATCGATATTGAACATGAGTGTTCAAACATGCACATGTTTTGAAAGAGCATATGATTTTAAACATAGCATGTATTGTAAAACTAGTAGTGATGGACTCCTACTGAGTATAGTATATACTCACCCAATCCTTAACATTTTTCAGACACAAAGTAAACACTTAAGGATAGGATATACGGCGACAGACCCGTGATAGCGAACGTCCAAACTAAGTGCCAGTAAGTAAACCCCTACCTTATCTTTCGATGTTACTTGATTGTAGTTACTCTCTGTAACTTAGGCTGTGACTAACACTTTCTTGGGAATAATGTTGTTTTAAAACTATGCCATTGCTATATAATTTGAAAATGTGTTTTGACACTCGGGGTTTTATACGAAGGATTACTTTACAAAACAAAAAGATTTTCATGCATTTCATATTTATAAAATAAGATATCTCGCCTTTTTATCAAACTTGCATCATATAAAAACCCGAGTTGTCACAAGTTATCCATGTGCGCTAGTACGAATCAGACTGCAGCATGGCAACCTTGTTGATTATTTTGCATTATGATGCATGTGAGAATAGGCATAGTGAAATGCCTTATGTTTTAGCATAATGAAATGCTTGGTAATTGTATATTACCAATATTTTCCAAGAAGGAAAATTGCGAGTGTAAGATTAGCTGAAATAGTAAATTCTCATAATGAAGAGAATTGATCAGCTTATTTGGGAATGATATTTGACTACTTTCATAAATTTAACTAGTTTACTCATGAAGAGCATGTATGTATATAGATATACATAAATTACAAAGTAAAGAGTACAAACATGAATATGTTGAGGGATAATGGGATTATGAAGTATTGGAATTACATTGTCAATTATTATGCTTCTTGAATCCCCTACCAAGCATTGCTTGCTGAGATATTATAAATGTTGCAATATCTCAGATACAAAGAAGGAGAGTTAGGAGCCGAAGACGATAGAAGACTTGAGGAGAATAATCTTCAAGGTATACCCATGAAGACATGTATTTTTCTTTGTTGGGAGTTTTATTGTATGGTGAGCTTGAGTTTTGGATTATGTAATTTGGACAAGTATTGCAATAGATTTGGCTGTACTGTTAACCACTGGATGGATTCTGGAATTTAATAAAAGTATATTCCTTCAATGGAATTTTATTTTGTACACAAATTTTACTTATGTTATGTATGAAGTGGTGACTTGGGTTTTCAAAACAAGTTCTAAAGAAAAGAATTTTTGTTGCTTTGTTTTGTGAAATTTTTTTACACTCTTAAGGGCCCTGCCTTTCAAAATACATTACAAAATGAGTTACAAAAACCCGGGTTGTCACACCCTTCCTTTCCTTTCCTCTCTTCTCCTTCTCCCTCTCTCACCCTTCTCCTTTCTCTTCTTCTTCTTCTTCCCCATTTTCTCTTTCTCCCCATCGAGTTCCTTGGTTTTTTCAGGTTTGGTTGGAAATAGACTAACATGAGTTTTCATTTTTGTTTAAGTGAGGGGGTCCTATTATCAAACCTGGCCCCCCTTTTTGTTATTTTAATTTGTTTTCCTTTTATTTATTTTAAAGTTTAATAATGATGTTTTCACTATACTAAACACCATGATGCTAGTCAAAGAAAATGGTAAGCCATACTAATGATGTTATTTAACTCCAGTGACTATCAAATTCTAACTCCTACAAGTGGGGCCCATTTAGTAAAATTACTAAAATACCCTTTTGTAAGAAAACTACTATTTATTCGTCCAATCTTTGATTTTAGCAAACTTAGTGTCATTGGATTCGTATCAACAAGTAGAATCCATATTTGATATTTTCAATCCAAGATCTAATTTTTTTTTTAACTTTTAATTATCAAAATACCCCTAACTTTGAAGTCTCATAACTTCCTCATCTGATTGTTTTCAATGTTCTTTGGGTCGTTGGATTGCAATTTCTAAGTAGAATCTAACTATTTATGTTTTAATTCTTGATTCTAATCTCATAAAACTTTATCTTCCTAGAAAATGCATACCTCGATCATGACATAGTAAAATTTTGGTGTTGTTATAAGCTCAATTTGCATCCTTTTAAGAAAGGAGGTACTTTAAAGCACATGATCTGAGTAAACTATAACTTTAGATTGTAACAAGTAAGATCTAAACTTATTCAGAGCAAACACTACAGCTAACAGCTCTTTCTCTATGGTCAAATAATTTAGTTGCTTATCTTTTAGTGTTTTACTAGCATAGTATATTACATGGGAAAGTTTATTAATGTGCTACCCCAAAATAGCTACAATCTCATAATCTGACACATCACACATTATCTCAAATGGTGTGTTCCAATCTAGTGGTTGGATAATGGGTGTAGAAGTAAAGAACACCTTGAGTTGCTCAAATGATTTCTTACAATCCTCATCTAAGTAAAAAATGACCTCCTTTATAAGTAAATTATTGAGAGGCTTGGAAATTTTAATAAAATCCTTAATGAAGCATCTGTAAAAGCCAGCATGCCCTAAAAGGAGTGGATTTCTTTCACCGCCCTTGGTGGTGGAAGGTTGGCTATCAAATCTACTTTTACCTTATTGACTTCTATCCCATTGAGTGATATTATCTAGCCAAAAACTATCCCACTTTGTATGATAAAGTGGCATTTTTCCAGTTTAAAACAAGTCTTTTTCTCCTAACATCTAGCTAGAACTAACCTTAAGTTGTGCAGGCACTCATCAAATGATGACCCAAATACTAAGAAGTCATCCATAAACAACTCATTAAACCATTCTACCATATCAGAGAAAATGCTAAACATACACCTTTGAAATATAGCAAGAGCGTTATGAAGCTCCAAGGCATACATCAGCATGTGAAGGTTCCTAGAGGGCAGGTGAAGGAGGTCTTCTCTTAATCCTCTAGTACTATAGGAATCTGGTTGTAACCAAAGTATCCATCTAGAAAATAGTAATAACTATGTTGGGCCAACCTCTTTAGCATTTGTTCAATGAAAGGTAGAGGAAAGTGGTCTTTGCATATGACTGTGTTCAACTTTTGATAGTCACTATAAACTCTCTACCTAGTGGTCATGCAAGTGGGAACTAACTCATTATCCTCATTTTTTACTACCATGACACCGAATTTCTTATGTACAACCTGAACGGGGCTAACCTAAGTGCTGTCAGAGATAGGGTATATTATATCAACATCTAGAAGCCTTAGGACTTTATCTCTAACCATGTCCTTCATACTAGGATTACGTCGTCTTTGAGTTTCTTTAGAAGGTTTTTGCATTTTATTCTAGATGTATCCTATGCACGTAGACGATTGGACTAATCCCTTTTATGTTTACTATTGTCCACCCTAAAGCAGTTTATGTTCCTTAAGGACATGTAAAAGTTTGTCCTCCTATTCATTATCTAAGTCAGATGCTATTATCATAAGTAAGGTTTCATTTGGGCCTAGGTATGAATATTTCAAGCTATCAGAAAAGGGTTTTAGTTCTATAGATGGTGGTTGCTCTATCAAGGGTATGGGGACAGATTTAGAAGGTGGGAGTGACTCCACATTAGTACCCCACATGGAGGTATCCATGATTGGAACAGTCTATAGAATGTTGTTTACCTCTTGAATGGATTTGTCTAGGTCAAATTCTCCATTGAAGGGCACAAGACAAGCCTTTAGTGGATCAGTGATGGATGATGGTGGATGAATGTCATTAATGAGACTCTCGATCAAATTGACATTGCAAGAATCATCAATGTCTAAATGATGTTGATTGGCATTAATGAAATTTAGCTTAACTTTCATGTTGCCAAATGACAATTTAATTACACCATTCCTATAGTTAATAATGGTGTTGGACATCACCAAGAATGGATGTTCAGGGATAACCAGAATCTAACTATTGGGATCAGATATAGGCTGGCTGTCTAGTATAATGAAATCAACTGGGTAAGAAAACTAGCTCACCTATATCAATACATCTTCAAGCTGTGACGACCAGGGTTTTCTCATGCATTTTTAAATGCAATATCTAATTTCCTAAGGCGGAATGCATCCCTATTTGAAAACCATTTTATAAAAACCATGCAATGCAGCAAAAAATCTTTTGTTTTAAACTCATTTTGAAAACCCCGAGTGTCATTTGCTTTCACAACCACCAAAGTAGTTTTTTGGAAAACTTCAGAAATCATAAATATTTTTCCGCAGGTCTATCCAGTCACAGCACATAGTCCAGTTGTAAATAAATACATGTCTAAAGGGTAGAGAGTTTACTTACATGTATAATTGTCTCCTATTTGATTCACTTGCTCATAGCACTAATATCTCCAGAGACGTCTTCTATTTGTGAGCGGAACTATCCTGAAAAATGTTAAGGATAGGGTGAGTATATACTATACTCAGTAGGAGTCTATCACTACTAGTTTTATAATGGATGAGATGTTTTAAAATCATATGCACTTTCAAAACATGTGCATGTCTGAATACTCAAGTTCAATATCGATATTAAAATCCATTGTCAAACTGAAATACTAACGGCTTAAAAGATCACATAATCCAAAATCGAAAGTATCATATACATATATATTATGATATGCATAAGATCCTTCATTGAATCCAACTTAGGGATATCTAGTATGGTATGGTCGACCAACCTCATATCATGCCTTATGCAATGCAAATAAGTCCACAAAACCATAGGGTCCAACTATGCCCACGACCTCCTCGCCGTGTGGTCCCTGGGTACCTGAGGACACTCGGTCATAGCCTCCACGGGGCCTATGACACGTCGACCCAGCGCCGTGACACCAGTAGTAGCCCCTTGTACCACATGTAGTCGACGTAGGGACGTTGCCTTTTTTTGGGCGTGGTACCCATCCACCTAATAGTGGTAGAGGCTGGAGGCCAACCCAAACCTCTTGACATAGCACCCACGAGCTTGTCGGCCCAAATCATAATCAAATCAAACAAGCAAAAAATCTCTTTTTCAAAACCTGTCCTCTTTGGGTCCCTCACAACTGCCTGGTCCTTGGCACTCCAGCGTCTTTTGGCAACCCACAGGGACATGCAATTTTTGCAAGAACTTAATGCTCACAAATCATGCAATGTATGCAATAGTTTGCAAAACATATCTATGCATAATGCATATGCAATTATTTACAAAACATGTCTATGCATAAAGCATTTATCACATGCATGCTGAATTAAGTCATGCTAAACAAGTCATATACTTAAAACCTGTCTTCGCAAAATAATTATAGTTCTTTTAAAAGAATCTAGTAGCGATAGAGCACCTACCTGGCTAGATCGCGCTAACCCCTTTGTCCTCGTACGCTCCTGAACATGGTTTGGGGAATCAATGTTAGTTTGACCCATCTTTTATGGGTTTTAGAGTAGTTGGTCTTATCACTTAGGCATTAAGGGTCCATCCTTATGCCTATGGGTGTCCTAAGGTCCTAATTGGGCTTTGGTATTATCAGTTTTCCAAAGGTCTAGCGGCCATGTGCCACCATCCTATTCTAAGGGTCATGCCAACCTTTGATTGGGCCTTGATCAGGGATTTTATAGTTTGGGTGTGTCTGTGTCGTTGACACAGACACAACACCTTTTGCGATGCCTCAATCAGAGCTCTAGATCTCAAGTTATAAGCGTTTTAATGTCACACGTACATAAGGGCTTTAAGAGTGAAAAGACGGAATGCTAGCGCGCTGCGCGTCAGCACTGTGCGCTCACTTTTTCTTAAGGAATGAAGAAATCCCGTCTAGCTAGCACGTCTATGGAGTGCGCCTCAGTGGGCGCGTCTGCAGATGCACCGGGTTTTCCCGCCCATCTCTCTCTTTTGCGGGTGCGTCCACTAACGCGCCCGTTTGGTTTTTCTCAAACATGGTCGATGCGTCTTGTCCCTGTGGGACGTTTCGTTCATTTGGGGGACCGGGGCATCCTCAGGACACCATGGTTTGACCCTGTCGAACCAGTGCGGCCCAGGGAAAGTCCTTGGGTCCTTGGTGACTCTCCAAGGCTTCATTTTGCACGATTTTTCATGCAAAAACTTAGGGAAATTGATCTTAGAACTACTGTGAAGATGGGTTTTGAGGGATCTTGGGCATACTTGACTCATTGCTAGGTTTTTCTCCTTGTTTCTCCTCTAGGTTGCTCCTCCACAATAGGTTTTCTTCAAGCTTTTGGGCTGCCATTAGAGGTGCCCAAGAGCTCTATTTATAGAGCTATAAGAGGGTTCTGGAGGGGGCTCTCACAGCCCTTGAATGGTGGTGGAGAAAACTCCAGAATGGCGGTGATTTCTCCTCCAATCACCGCCGTTCTAGAACCCTCTAAGAGGTTGAAGATGAAGGGTACCCGTATCAAAACGGGCCCCTGTGTTTTGCAGGCTAAATCCGTTTTTTGTAAAAATTATATTTTTGTCCCTGAACTTCAAAGGGCCATAACTTGCTCATTTTAACTCCATTTTGGGTGATTTTGGTCTTGTTGGATTCCTTTTTCCGAGACGCACCTAATGGTACCATTTTTAGGACCAAATTTCTGGGTTCATTCAAGGTGACTAGTGAAATGACCAAAATACCTTTATTTCAAAAAAGTGAACTTTTCTTTGCTATCTTGGGATTTTAATGTTACAAAATTGGAGTCATTACATTATTACTCCCTTAAGAGAATTTCGTCCTCAAAATTCCATAAATTATCGTCTTCCAGGTATTTGTCTCTTAGATGATTTCGTGGTGAATGCATTCCCCCTTAGGAATCAAATTTAGGCTCATCCTTAATTTATCATTTTTATTATTCTTCCTAGAAGGCCTTACCTATGAGGGCCACTTTCGCTGCGTACTCTGATGCATACTCCCATACGTGCCAGTTTAACAATACTGGTTTCTGGGGGTAATTCATCTATCTCAAAATCCTTAGATGCCTGTACTTTTCTCATCATGTATAGTATAGTCTCCTTGTAGGATTATGCTTCTTCATTCATGTATATACTTCTTTCATGACCATATTATCTTATTTCTCCTATTTTATTTCGAATATCATAGGAGAATCCCTTTCATCTAGTGATCTCTTTCATTATCCACATGCCCAAAAAAGGTTACCCTCTTTCTATTGTGTCTAACTTTGCTTCTTATATTTGTCTCCAAGATACTTTAATAACTGATATGGTATCATGTGCTCTATAGCCAAACCTTTGATTAACTTCGAATGACTTGATTCCTCAACCAAAATCACATTAAAAAATGGAAGCCAATTAGTAGCATCTTTCATCGAGGACCTTATCATATACTGAAAGTAAAATGTCCTAATTCTATATCCAGTTTTATTGAATTCATTAAACACTTTCCTCTGTGAGGATTTTATCCCAACTCATGTCAAATGTTAATGGTCGATTCATCATCATGGGTCACATGTTCTCGTCCAGAAGCCTATCTCACTATTCACATCCATTTGTTATTAGGATTTTCAATAATGTTCTCATTCATGTAAGGCAAAAAGTCTCTTATACCCGAGGACCCTTACTAGGTCATGGTTGAATCCTTTGTCATCATCCTCTTTGCCCTTTCTTTGCTTGATGGTTTTCTTTGTAACCTTTCAATCCAAAAGTTCCATACCTAATCCAGTAGGGTTAGTCCTTAGGAAATTCTTTCAATTGATTTTTCGTACTTGGTATATGCTCATAACAACTAACTATTTGTCTAAAGGCAACGTAACATTAAATCTTCACCTTATATTGTGCTAGCCATCTCACCTTTTCTCCTTCCATCCCCTATGTCAATATATTGTTCAATCTTTTACCAAGGCTTCATCGTCAATCATACAGTCTGTATTATCAGGAGGTATCCTCATAAGTAGTGATTTTCTCAATTCCTCAATTTTTTTATTTTTCAAGTGCCTCCTTATTTTATCTTTCAAGTGCCTTCTCATACTTAGCTTATAATAGCAATAATTCTCCTTCAATAACGATTATATCAAATTGTACTGAAGTTGTCAACTCAACAAGTTTAACAATACTCAGGTAAGCATAAACATTTTCTCAAACATAGAAAGACTTTATTCGATTACCTATTGATCTCTTTCCAGATATGTCCTGACCATAAGCTTAGGGGTCTCCAAAGTGATCGGTACTTATCTTCCTTTCTTTTTAATCCAAGTCATCAGCATCTTTCAGACTCACAGTGATTTCTATGGTTTGTCATGGTATCTATTAAGGTTTGAAAAATGTTTCCCATTGGTTTAGATCACTTCTTATTTTTGCAACTGTCTCAGTTGCAACTGTTCTCATCAACTGACCTCATACCCTTAATTGACTTAGCTTAACAAGTACTTCTTTCCAGGAAAACTCTAGTCTAAAGACTTATACATCCTTCTGAGTATATAACTTCAACTACTAACTCATAGATACTAACATACTTGATAAATTAGGGTGGGATACCTTTATTTAGTCAACAGTACTCTAAAGGTAATGACTAAATAATGGTCTTAAGATTTTTGGTCTTCCAATCTATAATAGCAAGATCTCAATTTGATCCTTAATGGTACCCTATTGCTAAATGGACAAGTTACTGTCCCGGCTTAATTCCTTTATTCACTCATGTAGTTGCAAGGTAGGATATCACCAAAATTTTCTTTTTATGGACTATATCCATTGGTGTTCCTCAGAAGCTAATGGATCTGATAAGAATCTAATTGATATCAAACCATTTGTAGAAGTTTAACTTCTAGTTGGTCGCCATTCTTCTTTGAAAATTTCTTATCGCATAATCTCTTGAAATTCGATACTCTACTCAAAGTCTTAAACCCCATATGCTTTCTCTCTTTTATACTCTTTTACAATAAGATCACCAACTCATCTATCATCATTCCTTCGTATTTGTTTGATCTACCTTCCTATAGGATTTAAGATGATAGAATTGTATGCATCTCCATAGAGTCATGATCTTCTTCTTTGGAATATTCAGTATTTCATTGAATACTTATAGTTACATCTCTATCTCTTTCTCTCTTTTCTTCCAAATCCTCATTGGTCTACCTGGATGAATGTCTCTATATGCTTTGTTGCATATAATTGATACTTCATCATAAACTAAATGCTTCTCAGAAATTCTAAACTGTCTTAAGATCATTGAAATCCTCAATTGCCTATAGCCTCAATAAAATTCATACAATATCTTACTGATGGCATTGATGTTTTGGCCATGCTACTTCTCTTACAAGTTTATGTTAGGATCAATCTATTATCATCCTTAGTATCAAAATTCCTCTCAAAGTTTGTCTTTTACATCTCCTATCATACTCATATCATATCCCTTGTGATAGTGTACTCAGGTTCTAATATTCTTTATGATGGTAATATAGTCATCTAGGTTCTTCGATGTTCTCATCTTTGGTGAGATTGATCTATTACAGGCCAGAACCATCTACTAACAAGTTCACTAATATCCTCATTCATTATTCTCATAATATGATCCATATATGAGTGTTTATATTTGTACTACACAACAATCCTTAATCCTTAAGTTTCCTTAGACTGGATTTTGGACAAGGTTTTGCTTAATTATTTGTTAAACCAAGCTGTGTTTCACCTATTTATTTATGGTGAAATGCCTTGAGCATTAATATTCTAGTCCTCAAATAGAAGTAGTCATCTCTACTACTCCTATTTATACTACTTCTTCTTAATTTTCTCTATTGTCTATGACCCTTGGACATCTTTGAATTTGTTGTGAAAGGATAAAACCTGGGCTCTGATACCAACTGTGACGACCCGGGTTTTCTCATGCATTTTTAAATGCAATATCTAATTTCCTAAGGCAGGATGCATCCCTATTTGAAAACCATTTTATAAAAACCATGCAATGCAGCGGAAAATATTTTGTTTTAAACTCATTTTGAAAACCCCGAGTGTCATTTACTTTCACAACCACCAAAGTAGTTTTTTAGAAAACTTCAAAAATCATAAATATTTTTCCCCAAGTCTATCCAGTCACAACACACAGTCCAGTTGTAAATAAATACATGTCCAAAGGGTAGAGAGTTTACTTACATGTATAATTGTCTCCTATTTGATTCACTTGCTCGTAGCACTAATATCTCTTGAGACGTCTTCTATTTGTGAGTGGAATTGTCTTGAAAAATGTTAAGGATAGGGTGAGTATATACTATACTCAGTAGGAGTCTATCACTACTAGTTTTATAATGCATGAGATGTTTTAAAATCATATGCTCTTTCAAAACATGTGCATGTCTGAATACTCAAGTTCAATATCGATATTAAAATCCATTGTCAAACTGAAATACTAATGGTTGAAACGGCCGTAACTTCTTCATACGAACTCCGTTTTTGGTATTCTTTGAGGCGTTGGATTCCATTTTTCGAGTAGAATCTAATGGTACCAAGTTTCTCCAAAAATTCCTTCATTTGATATTTTAAATAAAGTAAAACATTTAACACAGTTTATTTCCCATAGAATGTCCAATTTTTGTTAAAAATAGCATAAATTGCTCGGGTGTTACATTATTACCCCCTTAAAAGGATTTCTTCCTCGAAATTCCATAAATTATCATCTTCAAGGTATTTTGTCTCTTAGATAACTTCTTGGTGAATGCATTCCCCCCTTAGGAATCAAATCTACGCTCAACCTCAATTTATCATTTTTATTGTTCCTTCTACAAGGCCTTACTTATAAGGGTCGCTTTCGCTGCGTACTCTGATGCATTCTCTCATACGTGCTAGTTTAACAATATCGGTTTCTAGTGGTAATTCATCTATCTCAAAATCCTTAGATGCCTATACTTTTCTCATCGTGTATAGGATAGTCTCCTTGTAGGATCATGCTTCTTTATTCATTTATAAATTACTCCATACTTCTTTCAAGATCATATTATCTTATTTCTCATAGTCCCTTTTTGAATATCATAGGATGATCCCTTTTTCTTCTTGTCTTTCATATAGTGATCTCTTCATCATCCACATCTCCTTTTAATGGTTGGTTGTATGTCATTAGTAAGAGTCCAAAAAAATTACCTTCTTTCTATTGTGTCTAACTTTGCTTCTTATCTTTTACATTTGTCCCCAAGATACTTCAATAACTAACATGGTATCATGTGCTCTACAGCCAAACCCTTGATTAACTTCGAATTTCAACTATCTGTCGTTTTCCATATGTGACTTGATTCCTCGACCAAAATTACATTCAAAATAAACTCATGAAAGCCAATTAGTAGCTTCTTCCATCGAGGACCTTACCATATACTGAAAGTAAAAGTCCTAACTCCATATCCAGTTTCATAATTATTGAATTCATTAAACGCTTTTCTCATGTCAAATGTTAATGGTCGATACTTCATTATGGGTCAAATGTTCTCATCCAGAGGCCTTATCTCACTATTCACATCAATTTGTCATTAGGATTTTCAATAATGTTCCCATTTATGCAAAGCAAAAACTCTCTTATTCATAACCGAGTACCCTTACTAGGTCATGGTTGAATCCTTTGTCATCATCCTCTTTGTCCTTTCTTTGCTTGATGGTTTTCTTCGTAACCTTTCAGTCCAAAAGTTCTATACTCAATCCAGTAGGGTTAGTCCTTAGGAAATTCCTTCAATGGATTTTTTGTACTTGGTATATGCTCATAACAACTAACTATTTGTCTAAAGGCAATGTAACATTAAATCTTCACCTTATAGTGTGCTAGCCATCTCACCTTTTCTCCTTCCATCCCCTATGTCAATATGTTGTGCAATCTTTTATCAAGGCTTTATTGTCAATCATGCAATCTGTATTGTTAGTAGGTATCCTCATAAGTAGTGATTTTCTCAATTCCTCAAATTTTATCCTTCAAGTGCCTCCTCATACTTAGCTTATAATAGCAGTTCTCGTTCAATAACTACTACATCAAGTTATGCTGAAGCTATTAAATCATCAAATTTGAAAAACACTCAGGTAAGCATGGAACATTTTCGTAGACATATAGAAAGACTTTATTTGATTACCTATTGATCTCTTTCCAGATATATCTTTGTCATAAGCTCAGGGGTCTCCAAATTGATCAGTACTTATCTACCTTTTTTTTCAATTTAAGTCAGCAACTTCTCTCAGACCCACAATGATTTCTATGGTTTGTTATGGTATCTATTTACGTTTGGAAAAATCTGTCTCACTGGTGGAGATCGTTCCTTATTTTTGCTTCTATCTCAGTTGTTACTATATTTATTGTACTTGTAGCTCCTCCATTATGTGGCCAAATCAACTTCATGATGTGGCCTAATCAACTGACCTCATACCCTCAAGTGACTTAGTCTAATAAGTAACTTCTTTTAGGTAGAACTCATGTCCAACTACTTATAATATCCCTAATATCCCTCTGAGGATATAAGTTCGACTACTAACTCATAGATACTAACATGATTGATTAATCAGGGTGGGATACCTTTATTTAGTCAATAGTACTCTAAAGGTAATGACTATCTAATGGTCTTAAGATTTTTGGTCTTCCAATCTATAATAGTAAGACCTCCATTTTGATCCTTGATGGTACCCTACTTGCTAAATGGACAAGTCACTGTCCCAGCTTAATTCCTTTTTCAATATATTTTATTTACTCATGTAGTGGCAAGGTAAGATATCACCATATTTTCTTTTTTATGGACTATATCTATTGGTGCTCCCCATAAGCTAATGGATAAGAATCTAATTGTAATAATTGATATCAAACCATTTGTAAAATTTAATTTCTAGTTGGTCACCATTCTACTTTGAAATTTTTATTTTTTTTTGGCAGCACAATGTTCTTAAATTTGATACTCTACTCAAAGTCGTAAATCCCATCTGCTTTCCTTCTTTTATACTCTTTTACAATAAGATCACCAACCCCTCTAGTATTATTCCTTTGCATTTGTTTGATCTTCCTTCCTATAGGACTCAAGATGATAGAATTCTATGTATCTCCATAAAGTCATGATCTTCTTCTTTTGAATATTCAATATTCATTGAATCTCTTTCTCTCTTTTCTTCAAAATCCTTACTTTTGTCTACCTAGATCAATGTCTTCATGTGCTTTGTTGCATATAATCGATACTACATCTACTCCTTTACTTAACAGATATGACACACTGAATGCTTCTAAGAAATTCTAAATTGTCTTAAGATCATTCAAATCCTCAATTGCCTATAGCCTCAAATTCATACAATGTCTTAATAATGGCATTAACGTTTTGGTCATGCTATACTTCTCTTACAAGTTCATGTTAGGATCAATCTATTACCATCCCTATTATTATCATCAAAATCTTTTGATAACTCGGTCGAGTTCATTTCCTTATCATATTCGTGTTATGTTTCTCTTAATCACATAATATGTCACTTGTATACATCTTCTGATTTGCTCCATAATACTTTGGTAGTTTTTAGTCGATAGCACTTCACTCTTCATAAGACTCCAATTAAGGTATCCAAAATTGAGCTAAGTCCTTCAGGATCCATACCTTTGTGATCTAGTACGAGTCACAGTTATCTCCTAGTATCAGCTTGTATTCTCATCCCTCTTAGATCATCAAAATCTTCTTAAAGTATGTGTTTTACATCCTCTATCATACTCATATCATATCCCTTGTGATAGTGTACTCATATTCTGATATTCATTATGATGGTGCAATAGCCATCTAGGTTCTTCAATGTTCTCATCTTTGGTGAGATTGATCTATTACAAGTCAGAATTATCTACTAACACATTCACTAATATCTTCCTTTATCATTTTCATCATAATATGAGTTTTCATATTTGCACCATACAACAATCCTTAATCCTTAAGTTGTCTTAGACTAGATTTTGGATAAGGGTTGCACTATCCTCTGCCTAATTATTTGTTAAACCAAGCTGTGTTTCACATATTTATTTATGGTGAACTGCCTTGAGCATTAATATTGTAATCCTCAAATAGAAGTAGTCATCTCTACTACTTCTATTTATACTACTTCTTGATTTTTCTCGATTGTTTATGACCCTTGGACATGCCGGACTGGCAGTGAAAGGATAAAACCTGGGCTCTGATACCAACTGTGATGACCCAGGTTTTCCCATGCATTTTTTATATGCAATACCTAATTCCTAAGGCGGGATGCATCCCTATTTGAAAACCATTTTATAAAAACCATGCAATGTAGCGGAAAATCTTTTGATTTAAACTCATTTTTGAAACCCCGAGTGTCATTTGCTTTCACAACAACTAAAGTAGCTTTTGAAAAACTTTAGAAATCATAAATGTTTTCCCAGGTCTATCCAGTCACAGCTCATAGCCCAACTATAATTAAATACAAATACATGTCCAAAGGGTAGAGTGTTTACTTACATGTATAATTGTCTCCTTTTGATTTTTCTTGCTCGTAGCACTAACATAGGTGTCCTCTACTCGTGGATGGAACTATCCTGAAAAATGTTAAGGATAGGGTGAGTATATACTATACTCAGTAGGAGTCTATCACTACTAGTTTTACAATGCATGCTATGTTTAAAATCACATGCTCTTTCCAAAACATGTGCATGTTTGAACACTCATGTTCAATATCGAGATTAAAAACCATTGTCGAATTGGAATACTGATGACTTAAAGAATCACATAATCCAAGTCGAAAGTATCATATATATATATATATATATATCATAAACATAATGACATGCATAAGATGCTCAACTAGATCCAACTCATGGATATATGGTATGGTCGACCAACTTCATGTCATGCCATATGCAATGCAAGTAAATCCTCAAACTATAGAGCCCAACTATGCCCACGACCTCGTCGCTGTGTGGTTCTCAGGTACCTAGGGACACAGGGTCATATGCCTCCATGGGACATATGACACATATTTATCGTAAATCATGCAATTTATGCAATCAGTTACAAAACATGCACACAATGCATAAAATCTGCTCATGCTAGTATTGCATTCAAAGTCATAACCCTGCCAAGAAGCCTGACAGCCTAGAAGCCTGTCAGCTCTCTCTGGCTCACCCCCATCGGCCCGCCCTCATTAGCCTGCCCTCATCGGCCAAGGCCACACTTATCATGCAATCTATGCATGTAGCACATGTCTTGGCAATATATGCGCAATGTATTTTTCAAAACCTATCTGCTTTGGGTCCCTCACAACTGCCTGGCCCTCACAACTGCCTACCCAGCATCTTTTGGGCACTCCAGCGTCTTTTGGTAACCCTCAAGGACATGCAATTTTTTCAAAACTCAATAACCACAAATCATACAATTTATGCAATTGTTTGCAAAACATATCTATGCATAATGTATTTGTCATATGCATGCTGAATTCGTTTATAAGATTAAGTCATGATGAATTCATTTATAAGATTAAGTCATGCTAAACAAGTCATATAACTTAAACTTAAAACATGCGTTCTCAAAACAATCATAGGTTCTTTTAAAAAGTCTAGTAGCGATAGAGCACCTACCTCAAAGTCTCCTGGAGTCGCATCCTTTATCACTCAACCTGTCCTTGGGTCTCATTTATAAACTCCTGGGTATGAATGGATAGAAGGAGTCCTTATCAATTTCATTCTATTTAGACATTAGATCGCTAGATCTGCCTTTTAGGGTCCATGGTCCTTGCCTAATTCATTGTCAGGCTAGATCCTATGATATGGATCTACTATTCAATAGTTAAACTCTGTAAATTGTCCTCTGATCCTAACTTTATAGTCTCATTGGGTCCGCATGTCCCAGTTCCCAGGACACTCGTGCATCTTGGTTGAACGGCGACCGCCTCACGTGCGTTCGTGCCCAAAGGCCATGCCAGGGACCGCGTTTTGCACACGCACATGCATGTTCAAGCGACGCGCTATGATGAGCATCCTGGATGGCATCGCACGGATGCACCTTTGGTGTAGCATGGCACATCTCAGATCTCAGGGTACCTTAAGCATCCTGGTCTAGCCAGGACCCATGCCCCATGCCGCGCTCGCACCCAAATGCCACACTAGGGACAGTGTATGCACTGTCGTATGCCTGGAACCCATACCAGGAACCCTGTGCCAGGCATACATGGAGCATGGCATCCCTGCGATGCCTTGTTCGTGCAGGGCTGGCTGGAACGGGCTTGGGATGTTTTTCGGCTGGAAAAATGGCTGGAAACGCTAGATCCAACAGGGATTTAGCCTCAAAGGTGGAGGAACCAAAGAGAGAGGGAAACCCGGCTTACCTGGGTAGCCTAGGGAGCGTCTATTGCCAGTGGTAGACCTTTGTTCCGGTTCTGAAAACCCTCCGCCACCAGAAATCATGAAGAGGAAAATCTCAATGTCGTGCAAGGATAGAAAAGAGAAGAGAGGGTAAATGGGGAGACGGGTAAAGGAATGGCCGGCTTGACTTCGGCCTGGCTGTTGTCGAAAAACGCAGGGAGCTAGGTTGAGATGGGTTTTCGATTTTTTCTGGAAACCCCAATCCCAAAATCGCCGAAAAACTTGTGTTTTAAAGAGGGGGGAGATGGGGTATTTATAGCCTTGCTATGGCGGTGCTGCCAATGGCGGTGGCAGATTTCTCTGGAAAAATAGGGAGAGGAGGTTTCTGGAGAAATCTGAGGAGGAAGACAATAGGGGGTGCCATTATCAAAACGGCTCCCTGCGTTTTTCATTCTTCTTCGTTTTTAGTTTAAATTACAGAACTGCCCCCGATCTTTAAACGGCCATAACTTCTTCATACGAACTCCGTTTTCGACGTTCTTTTAAGGCGTTGGATTCCATTTTACAAGTAGAATCTAATGGTACCAATTTTCTTACAAATTCCTTTATTTACTATTTTAAATAAAGTAAAACATTTAACACAGTTTATTTCCCATAGAATGTGCAATTTTTGTTAAAAATAGCGTAAATTGCTCGGGCATTACAAACCTATTCAAAAAAATTCTAGACAATTGGTCCCATGTATTGATGGAACCTACCTCTATAGAATTAAACCATGATTTGGCTTTATCCTTGAGTGTGAATGGAAATATCCTAAGCCTAATAGAATAGTCTAAAAACTTTTGGATCCAAAATGTGGTGCAAATATCAAGGAACACCTTGATATGTAGGTAGGGATCTTTTAAGTGCTCAAAAGCCACTAGAGTGACAATAGATTGTATCTTTCTAAAAGGGTCCTATGGGCTCAATGGCTAAGTCTCTCTCTACTTAATTTTAAATTTAACTTCAAAGGTTAGGATTGTGACATACAAGGATATTGGTTGATTCCTAGGTGGTCTAAGGAGCTGGTGATCAAATCTAGTCCTTATTTTATAATGGTTCGTGTGAGGACCTTATTATCATTAATTCCATTCCACCATAAAGCTATAAATATGCAATCTAATACAAACAAACTAATAGGTGCCTAATTTGGTACTTAACAAAGGATCAAGCACTTTAATAGAAGGGATAATATAACTAGCAACCTATGCTTTGGTTATAGCCAAGCTTAGGCTAACCCTTTTCAAATAAGTGCACAACTAATGCAATAGTCCTAAGTAAAGATGCAACAATTACCAATGAATGGACCTAATCTATATGAATTATACTAACATCCAAATGCAAACTATCTTAAGAATTAAAATTTGAGTGAGAGATGCTCACGGTGATGGGTTTGATGATGATCGTGGGCCACTATACCCCACCCTTGTCTTGTAGTATTACAACCCATTTAAAACTAAATAATAAAGAAATTAAAATTTCAAATAGGCCTCACTACAATTTCACTCAAATTCTAATTTAGGAAAGCAATAAAAACCCTAATCTAAGCTGATGAAGTTTTGGTCCATAGAATCGCCATTACATCTTTGCTGATTTTTCTCACACAAAAAACAAATAAATATGATCAACGTGAGGAAAATAGAAAATTTGTGCTTGAATAAAGAAAAAAACCCTAATTTAATGCACCCTAAGCCTAGACTACAGGAAAATAACTTAAAGTTTAGAACACTACAAAAAATGGTTCAACTCTCGGCAATGTCACCAAAAAGTTCTTGTTGTTTTAAATAAAAGTTGAAAGTGCATGAATCATTTGCAATATCACATGCTATTGAGGTTGATCCCATGAATAATTGAACTAATACAATACTAGTGGTCCCTACTTTAAATTATCTAACCTAACCAAAATTCAAGAGATATTTTTAACCTAAATTAGAATTGAAATTAATGCATGAAATTGGAAACTAAGAAAAAATTAAAATTGTTAAAATTAAAAATTTCTTAAAATATCCATGTTTTAAAATTAAACTTTCCTAAATTAAAGACATCCTAATTTGATTATTTTCCTAAAATAAAAACTATCTTAAAGTGAAAACTTTCCTTAAGTGAATATTTAACAACTTTCTTGAATTAATTTCCCTAAGCATGAAATTAATCTACTAGTCTATGGAAAACATGCTTTAACAAATACTTTTTTAATCATGCAATTGTCTAAGGAATGCATTGCAAATTAAGAGGATTAACTTTAACAACAAACTAAACAAGATCAACTTAATTACTTTTTCCTACTTGAATGAATGTCACAACTTGGAATCTATTTACACTCAAAGCGATGTGTTCCAGCCATGGCTTACATTTAGAGTTCCAACATGATTTGACAAGTGCTCTTCAATTCAATTGACATGGAATATTAAACAATGGGTCTACAAGTAAACAAGCACATCAACAAGATTTTCCAATTTCAGCCCTAAATCCCTCAAAATCATGCGTTCTATCCTTGGATTGAACGTATGGTTTTAAAGGCCTTTTAATTATATTTCATGAAATTTTAGAATTAAACATTCACTTCCTTGATATCCCATCAATGTAAAGCAAAAATTAAACAAGCATGGTCAATAATTACGTAAAAAGCATTCCATTAATCTTCAAAAGTTTATGGCATACAATTGATTACATGGAAGAATGATGTCAACTTTTGAATGAAATGCACCACTATTCCTACTAACTTAAGCCCCAAAACAAAGACTAATAATGATTCCTCCTCCAACAAAGCTTGATATTCAAAGGAAATCTTATGGCATATAAGCAAAGATCAATGGAAACTAATGAAAAACAAAGTTGGAATTCAAAGGAATTTAAAAGAGAAATTAGAAGCTATGAAAAGAAAAGGGAAAACTAGATTCAAGATGACTTTCCTTGGCTGTCACTCCAAGGGAAAACTAGCCATGAATCTTAGTTTCTAAGGTAAGGACAAGTGAAGGAGCATAAGGCAGAAACTATCATGAAAAGAACTAAGGAAAACAAGAAAAGAATCATGACAAACCAACCTTGAAATCTAAAACAAACACTTCCAAAACTAGGAATGGATTACTTCTAGAACATGTCACACACCCTTAGGAAGATAGTAGCACCTAAGAAGTCCACAAAACAAAATCAAAAGAGAGAAGAATGGAGAAGTAGGATGGGGGCATCTCCTTCTAGGGGAGGTGACATCTTTTTCCCAAAGTGTGAAAGTGTTTTCTCTTAGGCTTTTGTGGGGTTTTATATTTTTTATCCTATTTTCTCTAGGATACCTTAATATTAAGGCATGGTGGGGATGAAATCAAGCCATTTAAGATGAGTGGGGGACTAAGGTTTCCATAGATGAAAATGGGTTAAAGGTGGTCGCCCTCTTTTGGAATGGAGTAGGTGGGAGACACACCTACTTTTAGGAAGGGGCATCTGCCTCCTTCCAAAATCTTTGACCATAGGCAAGTGGAGTGGCAATGAGATAAGAGAGAGAGAGAGAGAGAGAGGGAGAGAATGAGAATGAGAATGAGGTGGAGAATTGTGGTTGGTTGGGATAGCAGTTAGGAGAGAGGAATGTGAGGTGTAGGAAAAACATAAGAAATAGAAGTAAGATAGAAAATTTTGATTGGTTAACTTGGTTCCTAAGGCCTTGGGATTGGTTGGGTGGTTAGGATAGGAGTTTAGGAAGGTGGAAGGGTTATGGAATGGTAGGACTCTTAAATAGAAAGTCAAATTCATGGTGGTCATTGGTGGTGAGGTGGAAAGTGATAAAAAGGTGGGAAAAACATAAAAATTGAAAGGCTCTCATCCTATTGGTCCATATGCCAACTTATTTTAACAAGATTTCCCTTAATTATCTTCATGATATCCTGATCAATCTTGACCATTAGATCGTCATCTTACTTCCTACAAAAAGTAAAAAGTTGTAATTAAATCCTTGAAAAACATGAGTAGTCACATACTTACCTTAGATTAACCTCTAAACCTACAAAATATCAAACTTTTCTTCAATAGGTCAAACACGCATGTGTTACAAATTTTAGTCTAAAAACCCTAATTTACCTTGTAAGTTGTAATACATGGGTAACTAATTGGGTGATTTTTATGCAAAATTAAACACTTATTACTCATTATGTTTGCAAGGTTAAGTAGTTTAAGTAAGGACCTGCTAATCACACAAACCACTCGATTCCTCGTGGGATTGACCTCCATCATGTGAATTTATTATCACCAATTTGTGCACTTTGCGAGTTAATTAAAACAACACAACAAGGTAGTGGCACCATTGCTAGGGAATCTAAAAATAATTGTGCAAAGGACCTCATCTTAGATTATTTACCTCTAGTTTAGGTTTAGGGTGCATTAGTTTTGTAATTTTCCATATTTATTTGATTTTTGTGCAGTGAAAATTAGCAAAAGAGTAGTGGCGATCCTTTGGGCTAAGGCTCCATCAATGTATATTAGAGTTTTTTATTTTCTTTCCTAGATTAAGATTTGAGTGATATTATAGTGAGGCAAATTGTAATTTTCATTTCATTTAATTTTTAAATTGGCTATAATAATACAGGGCAAGTGTAGGGTATGCTGGCCCACACTTGCTCATCATCGAAACCCTAACTATGAGCAATCTTCACACATATTTTTTTTTAAATTTCTAATATAAAGTTCATTTATTATAAATTTGTATTTGTGATGGTAGTATACATATATTAGGGTCATGCATTAATACATGTTGCATAGTATTTAAGATTGATGCATTAGTACACAACTAGTTAACAAATGTTAGCCTGAGCTTAGCTATAACCAAAGCATAGGCTGCATGATTATATTGTCCTATTTGTAAAGGTGCTTGACCCTTTGTTAGGTAGCATATAGGTGGCACTAGTTTGCATTTGTTTTCCATTGTATGTTTAAAACTTTACAATGGAATGGAACATAATGATAGTAAGAGCCCCACAAGAACCCTTATAAGATAAGGACTAGATTTCATCATCAGATCCTTGACCCACCTAAGACTCAATCAAATTCTTTGTGTGTCACCATCCCAACCCTTAAACATTAATTTAAAATCATGTAAGAAGAGATTTAGGGTTCTAGAGATCATCAGAACCTTTTAGAAGGAAGCAATCTATTATCACACTTATGGCTTCTAAACACTATGGTTATAGCCAGTGTCTTAAAATCTAAATGACTTTTTCATGCTTTTTGTTGATGTCAGGCAGGGTATAAATACCTCCTGACACAAGAATTGTATTAACCACTTTAGAGCAGATGCCAACTAGTGAGTAGTAGTCAAATCTAGATAAGAAGTAGAGTTGTCTAGATTTAGGTCTAAGAAGCTACTACCCAATGAAATAACAAAAGATAAATCAAAATAGCTCAATTAGTGATTTACTAGGATTAATTGTACATCATATAGAGTTAGAGTTAACATATAATTAGGTCATTTAGTTAGGAACTATTGAATACAAGGGTGTCAATCTCAGTAACTTAGAGCTAATAGCTCTAGACCCTGAGGTTGAACATGTCCTTATGGAAGGGGTCGGAAACCAACTTCCTATCCCCATGGCTGCACCACTACTAGAAGTCAAGCAAAATCTGTTAGAGATTTTTATGTGCCACTTTAGCTTAATACCCTTTTCTGTATAACTTTACATCCAACAAAAACAAACTATTTTGAAATAAAACTAGGAGTCATACAGTTAGTCCCCACATTTTATGGTTGCAAAAGAGAGGTTATTTCCATTCTCACTCAAGGAAAAAGTCAAGTCATGGATAAACTCCTCTGAGGAAGGTTCCATAAACACATGGGACTAACTATCTAGGAAGTTTTTGAATAAATTCTTCCCTTTTCACAAACTATTGGCCTTCATAGGGAAATTATCAATTTCCAGTAGAGGGATGACGAATAATACTATGAATACTAGGAATGGTGGAATGAATTGCTACAGAAATGCCAACATCATAGATTTGAGAAATGACAGTAGGTTTAATAGTTCTATGAGGCATTAACTCCTTAAAATAGACAAATGGTTGATACAGCAAGTGGAGGGGTTCTCATGCTAAAAGATGAAAGAGAGGCTTGGGAGTTTTTCCAGACATTAGCAAATAATTCCAAGCAATGGGATTACTCTAATAGAAGAGAGATAAATAACGAACCTCCAAAGAAAGGAGTCCTATATGACATAAGAGTGCATAAAGATCTTGCATACAAGCTTGACTTTGTATGTGAGAGAATGGACAACTATGATGGGAGAGAAGAAAAACTTGAAACTATGTTTTAATCCCTGATGGTTGCTACATCTATTATGTCTCCATAAGAGGTTTGTGCTCTTTGTTCTAGTCTACCCCATATAATCGCAACTTGTCCATGTAATAGAGTGCTTAACGAATACCTTTTGGAATAAGCGAATGCTATGAGCACATCACAATCCTAACAACAACCCCTATTCTAAGACGTATAATCCTAGATGGGATAGACATCTAAATTTTTCATGGTCAAAGAACAACTACTGAGGAGGACTAGCTGTGAACCCGCTACCAAAAATTTTCCTAGAGCAATAGTTCCCCTAGCCACCTGGCTTCCAACAACCTCAGCAACGAAATAAACCATCTTTTGATGAGAATATAGATTTACTTATTGAATGATCTTTGAATAAAAATAAAGACACGAACTAGGCACTGCACCAATTGAAAATGATACTTGACATTTGCCCACGTCAACTCTCAAGCCATAGCTAAGTTAGAAATGTAACTAAATCATTTGTCTGTTGCACATTGACATTCGCCCACATCAACTCTCAAGCCATAGCTAAGGTAGAAATGTAAGTAAATCATTTGTCTGTTGCACATTGACATTCACCCACATCAACTCTCAAGCCATAGCTAAGTTAGAAATGTAAGTAAATCATTTGTCTATTGCACTACAAGATAGAGGAAAGGGCCAATTTCCTAGTTAACCCATCCCTAACCCTAAGCACCAATTTAAGATAGCCATACACTACGACACACGAGGGTTTTAAAGTCGGCATAAAGAAGTCACTTATTTGATCACCAGCTTCATAAATATTTTACAAGTTGGATCAAAATAAACAACTTTAAATATGTAGACCTCAGAAGTAGTTTAACTGTAAACGAATTTAAAAACGGGTGCAAAGAGGGAATTTTTCTTGAGAAGCACTTTTAAATCATTTAATTTTAAACAACTTCAAAAGTTAATAGCTTTTAAAGTTATTTAGGTCTAAACAACTTTAAAAGTGAAACAACTATAAAAGTCACTAACTTTTGAAATTGTCTTATGTAAGCAACTTCAAAAGTATCGCAATAAATTTGATGCGAATTTTATATTAAGCGGGAACAAACTTTTAAAGTTGTTTAGTAGTAAACGACTTTAAAAGTGAACAACTTTTAAAGTTGTTCATCTTAACTGACTTTAAAAGTATGATAATAAATTTGGTCAGATGATTAATATTGCGCGGGAATGGACTTTTGAAAAGTTATCTAACTCAAAGTAGGTTCAAATGTCAATAACTTTTAAAGTCATTTAGTTATAAGTGACTTTAAAAGATAGTCACTTTATTGAAATGACTTTAAAAGTCAATTTGTGTATATGCTTTTACAGTCGTTTAGTACTCAGTCACTTCAAAAGTGTATGATTTTTAAAGTTGTTTAGTACTAAATGACTTCTAAAGTCCTTGTTCGTTTATAAATAGCCATCAACATCTTATTTTTTCTTGTATTCTATTCTTCTCAAAGGTGGCATGACAGCATCCTGCTCAGTCCTTATGCTTCTCTCCTTTTCCTTTCTTGCTTTTCATTTTTATATTTTGACTATTTGTGTCATGGAAAAAAAAAATGTAAGTAAACCATAACTTCTTTTAGATCATGAATTGCTTTCTTGTTATAACTCTCTCTGTTTTCATTTTCTAGACCATGTGGGTTTTCTCATTACAGATGATGGGGTTAAGAAGTCTATTAGATCATCCTGATTTCATAAAAATTGTATGGTTTCATTGAAAATGACAATTATTTCTCTTTTCAAGCCGCACTATTGAAGAAAGAGAGAACATTATGATTTGTGGTTCTCACCCAAAATTAGGGTTTGATGAAGACTAGTGGTTATACCATCAACTTTTAGTGAAAAAATTTGAAGCACACTCTCTCTCCCTCCATAGATTGGGTGTCACCTAACTGTCTCTGTTTTCATTTTGTAGACCATGTGGGTTTTCTCATTATAGATGATGGGGTTAAGAAGTCTATTAGATCATCTTGATTTCATAAAAATTGTATGGTTTCATTGAAAATGACAATTGCTTCTCTTTTCAAGACTCAGTATTGAAGAAAGAGAGAACATTATGATTTGTGGTTTTCACCCAAAATTAGGGTTTGATGAAGACTGGTGGTTATACCATCAACTTTTAGTGAAAAAAATTGAAGCACACTCTCTCTCCCTCCATAGATTGGGTGTCACCTAAATACTAAGCCATATTTTTATGAAAAAGAGTAGAGTCTCTCTTTGATCTTGTATTAATAAGATAAAATAATATTTAATATTGGATATAATAAAAAAATAATATGATTTCCTTGTTGATGTGTTAGTTTATGTATGTGTATTGTATATGGTTGTGTTTGTAAAATTAGTTTCATTGAGTATTTATCTAAGGTTGTAATGTACAAAAAGTAAATAAATATTTATTTGGTGTGAGAATTTAAAAAGTATTAAAGTCGTTTTATGTAAATGACTTTCAAAGTCCACACTTTTAAAGTAATTTATATATAAAAGACCTTAGAAGTATGAACTTAAGGTTGTTTTTATGCAAACGACTTCAATTGTACATCTTTTTTAAGAATTATTTTGTCAACTTCTAACATGCCTTTTTGCTCTATGTTTTTCATCTATTGACAAAAACTAAACCAGATTTTTGTTTCCCCTACTTTGAACCAGATCCTGCCTGTGAATTGAAACGACATTCAAAAATTCAGGATCGACATTGATTTTTGAGTGTTGGTTGGTATCTCTTTGTTTATCTCATATGTATTATGCATATTTGAAGAATTTTTACAATGTTGTGGGTTAGAAATTTTTCTTTCGAAAGTTAATTTCATTCGTGAATGTGTCTATCATAGTTTTCTTTCTTTTCATTATTAATTGAAAATTTGCATTAAATGTAGTTATTTTAAATACTACTAATTTTTCTATATCTAATGTTTGCTAAAATGTCTAACCTAATCTTTTCATGTCTAATAAGTTTCCATGCAAATTTGCTTCAATTTCTTATGATAATGGACAAATATGCTTGGAAGACTATGACAAGAACATTAAAAGAATATGAGGAGGGAATAGAAAATTTCATAGAATTCACACTTAGGGCAGGTTTTTTTTTTAATCGCATGCATTCTCCGTGCCCAAAATGTGGAAACTTAAAAAAAGTAACTGTAGGGGTGTTGAGAGAACACTTGTTCTTCAATGGAATCGATGAAAGCTACCACACATAGATTTGACATGGAGAAGAACTTTCACATAGGCCCTGGACAAGGCCTGGAAGATATGATCAAGACACTTTAGGAAGTGTTGGAGACTATACAACTATACATGTAATAACCCCAATTTTTGTAATTGATTGAGAAAATCAATAAAGTTTGAGTTTCAGAAATTTTGGGCTAAAATATTAGGGTTATTTAGAATATATTTCTTATAAAAGTATAATAAAAGAATAAGACATGTACAATTGAAATTAAACTTAGCAAACTCTTCAGAATGACTGTAAGCATGACAAATTCTGAAATTGAAAGAAAATCCTTAATTTTCTTCATTTTTTGGACAAAAGGGTAAAATACTGGGTAGTTATGGACATAGACCTCCTTTTATTGAACATGGGGGATTTTGACATCATACTGGGTATGGACTAGTTAGCAAAATACTAGGTAGTTATGGACTGTCATAAGAAGAAAATCACATTTAGTATACCAGCTATGAAGGCAGTCAAACATATGTCCAAGGGGTGTCAGGCATTTCTAGCAACAGTGGTTTCCTTAGATGTCGAACAGCCTAGTATAACAGAAATTGAAGTAGTCAGGGAATTCCAAGATGTTTTTCCTAAAGAGCTACTAGGGTTACCCCAACACAGAGAAATTGAGTTTACCATTGAAGTACTTCCTGGTACAACTCCAATTTCTAAAGCACCTTATAGGATGGCTCTAGTAGAATTGAAAGAGTTGCAAGGACAATTGCAAGAATTTTTAGACAAAAGGTTTGTTAGACCAAGTAGTTCACCATGGGGAGCACTAGTAATATTTGTAAAGAAGAAGGATGGGTCAATGAGATTATGCATTGATTATAGAATGTTGAATAGTGTCACAGTGAAAAATAGGTATCCCTTACCTCGCATTGATGATCTCTTTTATCAACTCTAATTTGCTAAGGTCTTTTTCAAAATTGAGCTTAGATCAGGATATCATCAATTGTGTATTAAGGATGAAGACATACCCAAGTCTGCATTCAGAACTTGATATGGGAATTACGAGTTTCGAGTCATGTCTTTTGGGCTGACCAATGCACCAACAGTGTTTATGGATTTGATGAATAGAATTTTGAAGGAATTTTTGGATAAATTTGTGATTGTGTTTATTGACAATATACTGATTTACTCTACCAGTATCAAAGAACATCAAGAGCACTTACGAATTGTACTAAATACCCTTAGAATACATAAAATGTTTGGTAAATTTAGTAAGTGTGAATTCTGGTTAGAGAAGGTCAATTTCTTGGGTCATGTAATTTCCAAGAATGGAATAGAAGTGGATCCCACCAAGATTGAAGTAGTAATGAATTGGGAGAAACCTAAAATAATAACAGAAATACGTAGTTTTCTTGGACTAACAGGATACTATCGTAGATTCATTCAGGGGTTCTCTCGTATAGCTCTTCCTTTGACTTCCATGATAAGAAAGGGGGTACAATTCACTTGGACAAAAGAATGTGAAAATAGTTTTCAAGAGCTAAAGAAGAGGTTAACTATAGCACCAGTATTGACTTTGCCAGCTGGGAGTGGAGGATATGAAATTTACTGTGATGCTTTAGGCAAAGGGTTAGGGGGTGTGTTAATGCAAAATGGGAAGGTCATTGCTTATGCATCTAGACAATTGAAGAAATATGAAATAAATTACCTAGTACATGACTTAGAATTGGCAGCTATAGTTTTTGCATTGAAAATTTGGAGACATTATTTATATGGGGAAAAGTTCAATGTATTCACAGATCATCAGAGTCTTAAATACATCTTCACTCAGGCTGATTTAAACATGAGACAAAGAAGATGGATAGAGTATATCAAAGACTACGATTTTGCCATCCAATATCATCCTGGAAAAGCAAATGTAGTAGCTGATACATTAAGTAGACAACCAAGAGCTCTACTCACAAACATCACAATTAAATCAGCTTTTGTAGAAAGAGTCCTTAAAGCCCAAGAACAACATACAACAACTCAGGAATTATGTGAAAAGAAAGGATTTGTTAAGGCTACAAATGGGGGTATACGTAGAGATTGGTGGTTCCTTTAAATACAGGTTTGAGAAAGGAATTGATACAAGAAGCCCATCAGTTAAAGTTTTCTATACACCTTGGAGGTACAAAAAGGTATCAGGATTTAAAAAGAAACTTTTGGTGGGAAGGAATGAAGAGAGAAATAGGAGAATTTGTGGCTAAATGTCTAAATTGTTAACAAGTAAAAGTTGAACACCTAAGACCATCTGGAATGTTACAAACTTTGGAACTTCCAGAATGGAAATGGGACAATATCACTATGGATTTTGTAGTGGGATTGCCAAGGACCCAAGTAGGCCATGACATGATTTGGGTGGTTGTGGATAGGCTAACAAAGTCAACACATTTCCTTCCAATTAGACAAAACCAATCAGTTGACAATCTGGCTAAGTTATACATCAAAGAAATAGTAAGTCTTCATGGGATTCCACTATCCATTATCTTTGATAGGGATGGAAGATTTACTTAAAGATGTTGGAAGAGTGTACAACAAGCCTTGGGAACCTCACTTAAGTTCAGTATAGCATTTCACCCCCAAGTAGATGGTCAATCAGAAAGGGCTATTCAAACCTTAGAAGATATGTTGAGAGCATGTGCATTAGATTGGAAAGGGAGTTGGGATGAACATCTTCCTTTAGTAGAATTTGCATATAACAACAATTTTCAAGCAAGTATTGGTATGGCACCATATTAAGCATTGTACAGACGACCATGTCGATCACCAACTTGTTGGAGTGAAGTTGGAGAAAGAAAGCTAATAAAGTTAGAACTAGTGGAACAGTATGTAGACAAGGTCAGATTAATACATAAGAGGTTGTTAATAGCACACAGTCGACAAAAGAGTTACGAAGATAAAAGACCAAGAAACCTGGAATTTTATGTGGGGGAGCCCGTATTTCTAAAAGTATCACCTATCAAAGGAGTAATGAGGTTTGGAAGCAAAGGAAAACTTAGTCCTAGATTCATTGGTCCATTTGAAATCTTAGAAAGAGTTGGTTTAGTGGCCTACAAATTAGCCTTACCAACCCAACTCTCAGAAATATATAGTGTCTTTCATGTGTCTATGCTAAGGAAATACCTTCAAGATGACACTCATGTACTTCAAAAGGTGCTACAAGAGCTAAAGCCTGACCTAACCTTCGAAGAGAAGGCAATACGAATTCTGGACCGCAAGGAACAGAAGTTAAATACCAAAAGCATTCCATTAGTCAAAGTCATGTGGCAACATCACTCTGTTGAGGAAGTCACGTGGGAAATAGAAGTAGAAATGAGGAAGTCACACCCTAGTTTTTTTTATTAAGTATTGTATTACAAATTTCGAGGACGAAATTATTATAAGGGGGAAGATTGTAATAATCCCAACTTTTGTACTTGATTGAGAAATCAATAAAGTTTGAGTTTTAGAAATTTCGGGCTGAAATATTAGGGTTATTTGGAATATACTTCTTATAAAAGTATAATCAAAGAATAAGACATGTACAATTGAAATTAAACTTAGCAAACCCTTCAAAATGACTGTAAGCACGACAAATTCTGAAATCGGAAGAAATCCTTAATTTTCTTCATTTTTTGGACAAAAGGGTAAAATAGTAATTTTACCCAAAAATAAAAATATGAGACATCAAAATTTGAAATGTACTAAGAAATATGAATCCAACGCCACTAAGTACCCTCAAATCCGAGATCATGGTAATAAAATCCTAAATTTTATACATAAAGGGCAAAATAGTCTTTTTACACCATGTGGGGCCCACAAGGGACCCAAAAGCAAATCCTATGGCCAACCCACATGAAATCATGGGTCGAACCATACTAGTTAGTCTTGGGGAAGAAAAATGGAGCATGGGGGAATCCAATGCTAAATTAATAATAATAAATGAACCATCATTATTACACTTCATCATGAAAGAAGACCTAAAATGCCTATAAATACAACCCCAAAAATGCTCTTAAAATTCCCACTAAATTGTCTTCACTTTCCCTAAAAATCTAGATCTAGATCTATCCCCAAAATCCCAAAACTCTCATGAGATCTCCCACTTTTCATTTTCTTTTTCTCTCTAGATTGGAACAAGAGACCTGAACTCAATTAGGCACTTTGTTCTAGATCTAATATCATAAATCTCACCATCCAAAACTTCCTATCATACCTTAGCTACAAAATCCGCAAATCAATTTCAAGATCCAACGGTTCAAACAACAAAACTTGCAAGAAAGGTGGATCTTGGGCCATATCTTCATCAAAAGGGTATTCTTTTAAATTGGACATAAAACCAATATTTTTTCTCCAATTAGGTAGGTGGGAATACTTTCTGTACATTTTTACTAGTGTTTTATGAAATTTTTATTCGACCGTAATTTTATTTTGGTAATAAAATGGTAAAAATAAAGTAAACAACAAAACCTTTAATTCAGGACAATTGAGGGCTTAGATGAAACATATGACCCTACCAATCGATCCAGAAGGGCGAAAAACCCCTAGGGTAGAATTTTCACAAAGATCGGATAAGTTTTGGGCCCTCAAGTAATAGGGATTAATTGGATGGTCCAGAATGGACTGTCCGATCCCTTGATCGAATGGGGCCTAGGACGCCATGCGCGACACAGCGCAAAAATGCAGCACGTACAAGCATTCCCACACACACTACGTGTGCGACGTCGTTCCAAGTGGAATGACTGCTTGTCAGAAAATATCCTGAGCGGACGCGCCTGCCTAACATCCCAGTTACGGGCGCACGACGATGAGCATTCCGCTCGTACCACTCACGTCCGTGGACTTTCTTAGCAAGAGCATCTATAACATCTCCACGACAGACCAGCGACGAACTGAGCATTCTGCTCAACTCATTTTTGCCCGACTAATCTGGGCCATCCATTCTAATGGGCTCAGATCAAATCTAGGCCCTGAGAATGGACTGTAAACTTCCAAATCTAATTCTGGAGTCATATGAACTCCGAATTGAGATTGCAAAGAAGCTATGGAAAGTTTAAAACCTCTATTTTCTTATGAAATAATAAAATGGAGAAAATATGTAATACAAATTTTAGTATTTAGGAATCAAGTTTTCAATTGCCAAGATCTTAAAGATCTGAGATGATCAGATCTTGGATATATGTTTTAATAATGATATAATATTAAAATAAAGTTATCTAAATGGTTTATTTGGATATATCTAAGAGTTATTTAGGGATTTACCCACTATGGAAGGAAAAACCCTAAAAGTTTCAAAGGGACCCACTTGATCAATAAGATTAAGTGTGATCAGATCCTTGGGATAGATGAGATGGATGTTAATATGATGAAATCCAAGGAGATCTTGGATGGATTATGACAAAAATGAATCAATATGATCTTTAGACCTTAATAAAGAAAAACCCCTAAATATAACTAAAACCCTTGATCAAAAGGAAAAGATCTAAGATCTAATGGTTGGATCATAAGTGAAGGTTTCTAAAAATATTAATATAATTATTTTTATCTTTTATTAATTGATAATAGCATCTTAAATATGATTTATGTTATAAAGCATGCTAGTGTAACTTTCAGACTTTAGCATGATATGTGATTGTATTGTTATCATAGGGTGCTAGATTTAATTATCTTAGGGGCACTTTAGTATGATTTCATGCCATTGTAACTTAAGACCATGCTAGAATTTCATATAAGATTATACTATAGTATGAGATTATACCTTAGGTCCATGATAGTTTAAATTGAGTTATTAAGGTATATTAGTTGGAAATCATGATAGTGTAATTTTAAGTACCTTGCCTCATTATCATTAAGTGTTCAATTATGTAGTTTTATGCTTTGAATTTATAATTCATTTATGGTTAAATTTATTAGTAGATCTACTTGTTATGAGATAAAGAGCATAAAACACAAAAAATGGGATCGAATGAGAAAGTAGAGTTTCACGACACAAATAAGAATGGAATACTTTGGACTTAATTAGTAAGGGCTATAGTTAGTAGGACAATATAAGGATTATCAAATCCTTAGCCCAAACTAGGAGAATAATATACCCCATGAATGACATTGTAAATATTCACAGACTTAACTAAAATCTATTAGAAAGAGTGCTTAGGGTCAACATGCTTATAGGAACCTTATGAAAGGTTGAGCTATGGTCATTTTAGTGAATGTTAAACATAGTGGTTAAAGGGGTTATCTAATAGAACCTCGCTCTTCCCCTACCTTCCGTTGACGTTTGTGAGGTCTAAATGCCTCCTTACATGAGGATTGAAGTAACCACTTTGTGTTCACCCATTCAGCTAGTAAGCCTTAGCCAATTGGAAATAAGAGGAGCAGTGTAGACTTAGGCTTAAATAAGTTACCTTCAACCAGCAAAACATTAACTGGTTGAATAATAATAGTAAGAGCATAAAAGGTTAGTAAATTACCTAACCCTAATAAAAACTGTAAGTAAGATAAGGATGATCAAACAAGATCCATTAGATCTTGGATGATCAAGAATAATAAGAATAAGAATATTATATTGTACTTAGTATGCATGTTCTTGTTCATTAGATTAGATAATCTAAACCCTTGATCAAAGATGATTCAAGGAAGAAAACCAAGATCATCCTCCTTAGGGATGATCCAATAACTGAACTTAGTTCAAAGAAAAACTAGATGATAGAAGATCGAGGACCTTGATCTTTATCAACATATATAGATTGTCAATCAATGGATCTATGAAAGATTAAGATCAAGGAGATGGACACACAAAGACTTAGTGATAGAAAAATACTTAGATATGAATGATCTAAAGATCATTCTAAACATTAGATCTAGTGATCAATAGGATTGTTCATAATTTATATATTGACAATATGTATGGATGTACAAATTACATACATCAGTCAAGATCATGGAAGATTTGGGAAAAGGGATCACTCCTTGAAGGTAGGAGGATTTGATGAATGCATTTACATGGGATATACATGATTGAACCCATGACCTTATGTTGACAAGAGTAATGTTAATACTTGTATTAAATCACTTGAAAACCTTATGATCCAACCAAACACATATAAGATAGTTAAGGACTAGACTATAAGTGAATAGGGAACTAGAAAATATTTCAGCCCTAAGTAAACAGACAAATGGTCTGATATGTATGAAATCTATTTTACATACAAGTTTGGAGGCTTGTGAGTTTGTTTTAATAGGCATAAGCCTAGGGGGGTTTGGCCACCCGCTCCTTGAAATTTGATGATTTGATGATACCGTGCCCTATGAGAGGTTAAAAGTCGGGTGGGGCAATTATGGGAAGGCCACCATTGTGAAAGTCCTGTCCCCCCATATGGGTAGTGACATAATATTTTCCACTGTGGTATCAGTGGTAAACAGGGCAGTTATTCGAGCGCGCTAGTATGGATCAAACTGCAGCCTGGTAGCCCTTTTGATTATTTTGCACTATGATGCATATGAGAATATGCATAATGAAATGCCTTATGTTTTAGCATAATGAAATGCTAGGTGATTGTATATTACCAATATTTCCCAAGAAGGGAAATTGCTAGTGTAAGATTAGCTAAAATATTGAATTCTCATAATGGAGAGAATTCATTAGCTTAGTTGGGAATGATATTTGACTACTTTTATAAATTTAACTAATTTACCCATATATAGTATGTACATATATGGATGTACAGAACTTACAAAGTAAAGAGTAGAGATAAGAATATGTTTAGGGATAATAGGATTATGAAGTATTAGAATTACATTGTCAATTATTATGCTTCTTGAATCCCCTACCAAGCATTGCTTGCTGAGATATTGTAAATGTTGCAATATCTCAGATGTGGGGAAGGAGAGTTAGGAGCTCAAGACGATTGAAAACTTGAAGAGAGTATCCTTCAAAGTATACACCTTGAAGACATGTATTTTTCCTTGTTGATAGTTTTATTGTATGGTGAGCTTGAGTTTTGGATTATGCAATTTGGACAAGTATTATAATAGATTTGGCTGTAGTGTGAACCACTAGATGGATTCTGGAATTTAATGAAAGTATATTCCTTCAATGGAATTTTATCTTGTACAAAATTCTACTTATGTTATGTATGAAGTGATGACTTGGGTTTTACAAAACAAGTTTTAAAGAAAAGAATTTTTACTACTTTGTTTTGTGAATTTTTTTTACACTATTAAGGGCCTTGCCTTTCAAAATACATTACAAAAAGTGTTACAAAAACCCGGGTCGTCACAATACTG
Organism: Warburgia ugandensis; assembly: GCA_035236585.1. Lineage (NCBI taxonomy): Eukaryota > Viridiplantae > Streptophyta > Magnoliopsida > Canellales > Canellaceae > Warburgia > Warburgia ugandensis. Next base: position 43,157,840 of record CP141127.1, on the reverse strand, counting down.
ATGTTTTGAGATGCATATGATGACTTCTAAGATGACCATAAAGAATTTCGTACTACCTTAGAGGAAACCGATGAGCTTTTATACCCTGAGTGTAAAGATTATACTAAGTTGTCCACAGTGGTAGAACTTTACAATGTGAAATCAAGATTTGGGTTTTCAGATCAAGGTTTTTCAGATGTCTTGAAAGTAGTAGGTATGATGCTATTGAAGGATAATAAATTAGTAAGAACCACATGAGAGGCAAAGAAAACCATGGCTGCACTAAGGTTGAAGTATGAGAAGATACATGAGTTTCTCAATAATTGCATCTTGTATATGGAGACACACAAAGATAAAATTAATGTCCAACTTGTGGACAGCCAAGATGGAAGTTAAAGAAAAATTGAATTGAGACAATTACAGGCTTTCCTACAAAGGTTCTATGGTACTTCCCCCTATTCCAAGGTTCAAAAGAATGCTTTGTATAACAAAAACAGGGAAGAAATTAGTGTAGCATGCTAATGACATAGTAGTTGATAGCTTTTCATGCCATCCAACAGATAGCCTAGAAACCTACAACTAGCATTATTTGTAGAGGGGATTAAGCCTCATGGTTCTATGAGGAGCAAGTATAGTTGTTGGTTGTTATATTAGTTTGTTACAATCTTCCACCATCTTTATGCATGAAGAGGAAGTTTATGATGCTAACTATGTTGATATTGGGTCCAAAGCAGTCAAGGAATGACATTGACATGTACTTGTCACCCTTGATCAATGATCTTGAGATAGTATGGGATGTATGCATTGAAGCATATGATGCATACAGGAAAGAGTCATTGATCCTAAAGGTTATACTATTGTGGAAAATAGGCAACTTCCCTGCATATAGTAATTTGTATGAATGCATCATGAAGGGATACAATGCTTGTGCTATCTATAATGATCAAAAATGTACTCTATGGCTTAAACATGGTAGGAAAATGGCATTCCTTAGGCACAGAAGAAGGTTGCGTACAGACCATCTATATTACTTTAATTAGGGAGAATTTAACGGGAGTGCAGAGACAAGGACGCCTCCAATGATGTTGATAGGACGACAAGTATTGGAGCAGGTTGAAAACATTAATGTCTTGTGGGGAAAGAAGAAATCAAGTAAACTTGCGAGTGAATGTAATTAAGAGGTTGTTGAAAGAAGAAATCAATATTCTTTCGTCTGGCATACTAGAAATCACTGTACATACGCGATGTTCTTGTTATCATGCACATTGAGAAGAATATGTGTGAAATTTTAACTAGTATCTTGCTTAATATCCCAAAAAAACAAAGGATGGACTTGCAACTCAAATTGATCTTATGAACATGAGTTTTAAGTGAAGGTTGTACTCAGAGGATAGGGGCAATCAAGGAACATACCTACCTAAGAAAAATTATACTCTTGATAGAGAGGAGGGGAGAATAATGTGTAAAATTTTGTGTGAGCTCAAAGTCCTAGATTGCTACTCTTCAAACTTTAAAAACAATGTTTCCATGGAAGAGCTAAAATTGTTGGGAAAGAATTCTTACGATTTCCATGCATTGATATAACAACTACTAGCAGTAGCAATATGTTTGGTGTTACTAGACAAAGTTAGGGGTGCTATTACAAAATTATACTACTTCTTTAATACTTTGTGCTAGAAGGTGGTGGATGTTTGAAAATTACAAGAAATTCAAGGTCATCTAGTGACAACTTTATGTGTGCTTAAGATAATTTTCTCACCATCCTTCTTTGACATCATGGTACACTTAATAGTGCACCTCATTGATGAGGTCAGACTTTATGGGTCAGTTTACTTATGATGGATGTATCCATTTGAGAAGAATGCTATATTGTAGAGTAAGCAGTGGAGTTTTGAATAGAGTACTTAGTAGGAGTAGATGTTATTGGAATCCCAAGAAGGAAACAAGATCCCAAAGTTGGCAAACCTCTATCGAGTGGTTGTGTATTGACCATTGATGATAAAGAATGAGACCAGGTGTAGACTAGGTGCATCTTTATGTGTTGCAAAATGTTGATGAACTCCAACCATACATTTGGTAAGTTGATTGTGCATGCACTTATGTAGAATTTAATTGTTAATGGTTAATAACATTTCTTTGATTACTCTATTAATTTGTGTGTGTACATAGTGACCATGCGGATGTTCTCAAGGCAAAGAATCCAAGGTGCACAAAGAAAAAGAAGTGGTTACAATTTGAGCATTGCCATACTTTCAATAATTGGCTATGTAAGAAGGTAAAATGAAAGAATTCTCACTTAATGTTAATTAAAAAACTACATTTTGTATATATATATATATATATACATATATGTATGTATATATTAATCTTAGTTAAGCCTACTTAATATGAATATACATAGATTGAAGATTAGCAAAAAGTAGTAGGCAACAGTATATCAGAAAGCTTGGGCTAGATGGTGATGAGACCACGATCAGACATAATAAAATATGCCAAATATGCCATCAATGGTTATTGCTTTTACATGAAACACCATGATAACTCAAGAGTGCAACAGAATAATGGAGTTAGCGTAGTTGCTAATGCTACATTCTTTCCCACTCCAAAGGTTAACAAGCCAATCGTAGTGGATTATATTTATTATAGGGTTATAAGAGAGATTTTGGCTTTGGATTATACTTTCAGAACTATGGTTGTATTTAAGTGCGATTGGGTGGAACCTAAGAAAGACATCATCAAAACTGATGCCCTTGTATTGACGTGGGTTGACCTCAAAATGATGGCCTATAAAACTAGTCAATTTATTTTGGCATCTCAAGAAAAACAAGTATTTTACGTAGAAGAAGAACTTGATAAGAGATGGTCAACTATTTTATTATCTTGTCTCAGGGATTATTATGATGAAGATGATCCAAGCGATAATAAAATAAATTACCCTTCTATTACTAAAACAATCCCATCAATTGAAGCAGTACTTGGTGAGAATGAGGATTATGTGAATGACAATGGTAAGGAAGGTTCTTGGGTTTGAAAATAATATATGGAATATGTATATGAGTTAGCTGCAATATATATATATATATATATATAATTCCATATTTATAATTTTTAGCTCTTTTGTAATGAGCTATATGTGCATACAAAGAATGCATCAATCAATGTTGACTAACATAAAAAATCCATTTCATTGTGTATTAATTGTTAGATATTGTAAAGTACTAACATAAAAGGTGTATATTTATTGAATTAAAAAATTAATTTATAAAGTCATTTAGTATAAACGACTTAAAAAGTGTACACTTTTAAAGTCATTTACTACTAAGCATCTTGAAAAGTGTACACTTTTGAAGTTGATTATTAGCAAAAGACTTGAAAGTGTACACTTTTAAAGTCGTTTATCTCTAAAATGACTTTAAAGGTGTACACTTTTAAAGTCATTTACTCTAAATGACTTTTTTAAGTGCAATCAAATTTAGCAACAAAAATGACCTAACAAATTTACAGTCATTATTATGTAACATCTTTGACTTTTATGTAACAATTTACAAAATTTTGAATTATGAGAAATTGGTATCAAGAAAACTTTAATATGAGAATCACACTCATCAACACACACACAGTCCCTAGATCATGAAATCAATAGGGAAATTTAAGCTAAAACACATACATTCCCACCTAGTAATTAATTTAATCATATTATTTTACTTATAATTCCTTTATTACTACAGTTCTTTCTACGTCATTGGTTATCACATATTTTAAGTTCTTCGGGAGTGTTCTGTAATATTTTGCGGCACAAGTAAACTTTAGAACTTAGTATCAATCAAATACATATATTCACTTAAAATTAAGTAGTTCAACCATGAAATTTTATGAAGGGCCATTAGCAACCTAGTTATGTAATCAGACTTGGTGTGGGATGCATCTTCATCACTAAGAGGTTGTTACTTTTAAAGTCATTTACAATTAAAAGACTTGAAAAGTGTACACTTTTAAAACCATTTATCACTAAAACAAATTTAAAAGTATACACTTTTAAAGTTGTTTGCAATAAACAACTTCTTTGTGTACAATCAAATTTAACAACTAAAATGACCAACCAAATTTACCATAATTATTATGTAACATCTTTGATGTTTAAATAACAATTTACAAAAGTTTGAATTATGTGAAATTGGTGTCAAGAAAACTTTATTATAAGAAACATGCTCTCTCACACACACTTCCTAGCTCAGGAAATGGATAAGGAAATTTAAGCTAACACACCCACATTCTCACCTCATAATTAATTTAATCATCATATCTTGCTTAAAGTTATTTTGTCACTACAATTTTTGTAGTTCTTTGGTTATCACATATTTTTTATTCTTTAGAAGTGTTTCTACAATATTTTGTGGCACAAGTAAACTTTGGAAGATTAGTGTTAATCAAATACATATAGTCATTTAAAATTAAGTATAGTTCAATCATCTTGAGGACCAATAATGGATGTGATTAAAAGACCTAAATGTCGACAAAGTGGGCCCCTGAAGTAAGCCATCCATTCCCACCACCTCTACATGAAAGCCACTTAAGCCACCTTAGCCATACAAGCCACTCAAGCCAAGGGTTGAAAGAAAGAAGTCAAGCCAAGAAAGCATCCTAAACCAGACATGAAGCTTAGACCATGAAGCCTTCAAAGTTCATCTAAGCCATCAAGCTAAACTAAATGGAAGGCTATGATTGGAGGACATTCAGGAGAGTTATCCATGAGATATTTTGAAGATAATTAAGGGAGTATATATTAGAATAAGATGGCATGTGGACCAATGGGATAAGAGCATTCAATTTTTAGTTTTTTTCTCACTTTTTCTCACTTTTCCACACTTTTTCCTTAATTTCCACCTCACCCTTAAGATGCACTACGAATTTCCAAAACTCTATCTCATTCCAACCCTTAGGAAACTTCCCAACAAACCAACACTATCCACCTAACACCATTCCATGTCATTTCCATCCACCTTCCTAAAACATAGGTTTTTCAATAATTTTGGAAGGGGCCAGACACCCCTTCCTAAAAGGGTGGCATCTCCCACGTATTCCCCTCCTTAAGGAAGCCACCTACTTCCACTCACTTTCCTATTTAATATCCTACCATTTCCCCCATCCTCGGCATTCAATATGAAACACTTTAATCCCCCCATACCTTAGCATTAGGTCAACCTAGAATAATTAGGTGAATAAGCATAAAAACCAACCAACATGCAAGCAAGTGAACGTTTTTCCCACTTAGGAAAAAGACCCTCCTCCAATTGGAGGAGGATGCCCTCTTCCTATAGCCATCTTTGCCCTCTTTTGTCTATGTTTTGTGAGCTCCATGGGTGTTGTCACTACTTTCTAAGGTGTATACTTCTTCCTCAAGTGTTTAACCTAGGATTTTTGGGGTTTTTGATTCATCTTTGAAGGTTGGTTAGCTTACTTGTTCTCTTTGCTAGAATTTACTTCTTTTCATGTTAGTTTGTCTTATTTTCCTTTATTATTCCTTAATTTTAACACTAAGATTCAAGGCTGGGTTTCCTTTAGAGTGAAATCTAAGGGAAGTCATCTTGAATCTAGTTTTGCTCTTTACCTTTCATTGCATCCTTTTTCTCTTTTACATTGGTTGTTGCCTTAGTATTTCCATAGGATTTTCCCTTGTTTTCAAGCATGTTAGTTCATCAGTGATTGTTGGAACAATTGAAGAAGAAATTAGCTTGTAATTAGACATAGATTAAGATTATGTGAACATCATTGTAATCAAATTTAAATTTTAGATTTGGATTAAATGTATGGAGTATTAAGTTGATGACTTTTTTATTTGATTCAATGAAGATAGTTGGAATTTTCAATTAATGTTTGTGACCAGAAGTTAATTATATTGAATGTTTGATTGTATTAGAAGCCATTAATTTCGTGTTTTACATGTTTTATTCATTGAATGTTTCAATTACCATGCTGCTAGAATTTCTTTTCATCAATGGTTTATCTTAATTTCTAGTATCATACAACTCATGTTCACTTGATTTTTGAAGAACCCAACTAAATATTAGATAGCTTAGTTAATGTTAAAATAAGATTGCATGCTTAGGTTTCCAAAGTAGTTGATTAAATCCACTCCTATCTAATGAATTATGCATACCATTCTATGGTTACATGAGTGATGTTCGGTTAATTTTTCGTTCAATTTTTTGTTAGTGGTAATTTTTCTTTATTTCTCATGTTTAATAGTATTTAGATTCCATTAGTTTGCATCTTAGTTAGTTTGCAAAAGAACTAATTCTGTCACACTTGCTAAAGTAGTTGATCTGGTTGTGTAGTTTTCTTTATTTTGTATGATTAGGAAAGTAGTTTGTTAAAGCATGTTAGTTGTTAAATTCATATTTAGGAAAGTTGATAAATTTCATTTTAGGATAGTTTTTAATTAGGAAATTCATAAAATTAGAAATTTTTTATTCAAATTTTTTTTCCATTTAGCATGTTTCATGTTTTTTTCTTAGTTTCCAATTTCATGTTTTAATTTCCATTCTTAGTTTAGGTAAAAAATCACTTGAATTTTGGCTAGGTTAGATGGTTTAAAGTAGGGACCACTAGCATTACATTAGTTCAACTACTCGTGGGATCGACCTCACTAGGGTACTATATTGGAAATGATTCGTGCCCTTGCAAGTTTAATTTAAAACAACAATAGATGCAAAACCTAGGTTGATTTGTTGGATACTATTGTTACAGTAATTTGAACTTGAAACACTTCAAGAAATGTTCTAAAAATGTTGTAGCAGACCACTTATCCAAGTTACTGGTGGAGCATACTAGAGAATATGTGCCTATAACAGAAGTTATTTTAGATGAATAGTTAATGCACATTTCCAAGTTACCGTGGTATGGAGATATAGTTAACTATCTTATTATAGGAAAAATGCCTAATCATTAGACAAAACAAGATAGAAAAATATTCCTAACTGAGGTTAAATACTTGGGATGACTTATACTTATTTAAGTACTATCACAATCAAGCAACAAGGAGATGCATACCCGATAGTGACCATAATGAAATCATCTCCTTGTTTCATGATCATGCTTGTGGGGGCACATTGGCTCCAGAAAGATAACTACAAAGATTTTGCAATGTGGTTTTCAATGGCCTATAATTTTTAAAGATCCACATGCATACTAAATAGCATGTGCTTAGTGCCAATGGTTAGGAAGTATAGGGAGCAAAAATATGGTGCCTTTAAATTCATCCTTGTTGTAGAAAGTTTTGATGTTTGGGGCATATATTTCATGGGGCCATTTCTTAATTCTTTTGAGTATTTTTACATCCTCGTGGGAGTGGACTATCTGTCGAAGTTGGTGGAAGGCATATCCTATAAGTGCAATGACCATAGGGTGGTGGTCAAATCTTTAAAGAAAAATATATATGCATGTACTATGCATGCCATAGGTAACAATGGGGATAGACACTTTTGAAATAAAGTGTTTCAAAACTTAATGAAAAAGTATGGTGGCAAGTAGAGGGGTTGAATAGAGAAATCGAGTGTATTTTAGAGAAGATAGTCAATGCAAGTAGGAAAGACTAGTCTGTGTAACTTACTGATGCTTTATGCCTATCACACTACCTAAAAGACTCCTATAGGCATGTTAACCTACTGCTTGGTCTATGAAAAAACCTACCACTTACCAATAGAATTTGATCATAAGACATATTGGGTTGCCAAAAAGGTCAAATTTAAGTTAGATGCTACTGAGACCCATAGAAAACTCTGGATCAATGAGTTGGTTGTGTTGAGGAAAGATGCATGTGAATTTGCATGTCTATACAAAGACCAAATGAAGATTAATCATGATGGACAAATCTTAAGGAACTCCTGACTAGGAGAAAAGGTTTTGTTGTATAATTCCTGGTTGCATATGTTCCTAGGGAAACTCAACTATCGATGTGCTAGACTTTATGTAGTATGCACTATATATTCTAATGGGGCCATCAAGATAGAAAAGGATGGTGAAATCTCAAAAGTTAATGGACAAAGGCATAAATCCTTCCTAGAAGTAGTTAGCCCTAAGGTAGAGTTAACAACAATAGAGGCATCAATCTACCATGATCCACCTTAGCATGGTTCAAAACACCTTGCACGCCACATTTATTGCACTCATCATCACATCTAACTAAAGAGGTAAAATTTAGTGCTCCCTTATCGAATCTCAATATTCCACATCATTCCATTGCCATGTAGGGTCCTATGTTTCCAAACATTAAGGACCATGTGTTAGTTCAGGTTGGGGGGGTGTATGTACATAGAGATTCTGACTTTTCTTATATTTTCAAATTTCTTGTATTTATTTTTAAATAATGTTTTGAGGTATAGTTCATTTACTGTGATGAGAGTTGGATTTTTAGAAGAATGGAAATTCATATGACTAGTTTTGTATGTTGTTCATGTGATGAAGCATCTTATGGAAGTTAATTCTTGAAAAATACTTACACACACTACATAGTCCAAACTAATATACATGTATGACATAGAGACCCTAACCTATAACCAAGTGAGTTATAGAGATTATCCTCTTTTCGAGAGTTATAAGTAATTCCACATTTTCTTCAATGTGCATAACTTTATGTGATCCTGTATCTTTGTTTTGATTAATTGCCAAGAATAAATGGGAGTAATAGCTTTCTTGCTGGAAAATTTATTGAATCTAATAAGCCTTAAGAAACCTAGAGAATGATATAGGCCATCCTTGGTTAGCCCAAAGACATAGAGCCTATCAAATACATTATACCACTAGTTAGCCCCCTTGAGCCTATTATTAAGCCTTTTCTTGCTTAACCCCACTTCCTTAACCTGGAAAAACCTAATGAAATAAACATCCATTACATGTTTTGAAAAATGAGTAGAGTTGGTAGAAAGGGTTCAAAAAGGACAAAAAGTTAAAGAAGTGAAAAATATAAAAAGTCATACAACAAAAGGTCTTTATTTTAAAGAGGTCAAAAGAAAAGTCAAAAGAAAGAAATATAGAAAAAAAAAAAAGGCATGAGAACAAAAGATATTCACTTCACTATAATCAAAGTAAAGTTGTCCAACAATTAAAAGAAGACCTCTACTAAATTTTGACACCTTTAAATCCTTATACCCTTGTTTTCTAAACTTGTCCCCAAGCCTACATTTCATCCTAATTAAAGACCTATGAATCTTAAGTGGAAAATTACACTAATATGGATATAAATAAAATGAATTAAGGTATCTTACCCCTGCTAATCTTGGTAATAACATCTATTCTTAAGGATCATATTCTTTGTCTCTTGAATGCTTAAATTTTATATGAACCATTAGCCTTGTTGGATCTAGTCACATAGTGAGAGAACTATGTTTAACCTCTTTCTCTAAGAGCTTCATTTCTACGAGTATACTAGTGAAAATTAAGGTCAAGACATGTTTCCTGATGTATCTATAAATGCACGTGCACTCAGAGAAATACCTATAATAAAATGACCTTAATACGTGGATAATTTGTAGATTTTTCATTCATCTCTATTAAGTTGTTAAAAGTAGTAGAATACTGAGGATTCCCTATGATAAAATAAATGTCTCAACCTCATGGAATTGCATGAGTATATTCAGTGCAAATGCTCACGAGGCGTAACATGTCCACTAGTGATAACCTAAGGGTTTAAGGGCTTATTGCATGTGCTAGATGTAATCGTGAGTACCAAAAGAAATGACAACCATCTTGTTTTTTATTATTTTTCGCATGTTTGCTTGAGACTAGGAAAATGCTTGTTGGAAGTTGTAATGAGTGTCCAAAATTATACAAGCCATTAAAAGTCTACCCACTTTCCATGGCAAGGACTTAACTCACCTAAGCCATGAAGAAGGTGACAAACTAAGAAGCCTAGCAAGCCATCAAAGCCAAAGGGGTTGGGTGACCAAGCCAAGCCAAATGAGTTCTTAAAGCAGGCCATCAAGCCACATGAGCTAAGCTACATGGAAGGCAATGATTGGAGAAAAATCTAAAGCAATTATCCATCGATTTTTAAGGGTTATTTTGAAGATATTTGAGGAAAAATCCAATTAGTTTAGATAGCTTGTGGACTATAGCAAGAACTCATTTTATTTTTCTTCTTTTTGGATGATTTCTCACTTTCTTCCCTATCTCAACCTCACCATAGAAGACCACTCTAAGTTATGCACCTTCCTACCCAAGAGTCCCACCTTTCTCAAACTTTTCCATCTTCTTAAACTACCACTTCAACCAGCCCATCAATCTTAGATCTACCCAATCCCCTCACTCCACCTCATTTTCTTTCTTTCCCCTTATATTTCCATCTCTTCTTTCCCCTACCTTGCTTATCTTATATTTTTGGCTGCTCTAGAACTAATCCTAACCCTTACCTACTAGTCCTAATAATCTCCACTCTTGGATCACATCCTAGAAAAATTAGATGCAGCCAAAGAAATAAAAAGGGACCTAGGGTGACCATATATTGTTATTCTTTTAGTAGTAAGGTGGCACCTCTATCTTCCCTTAAAGATCTTCTATGATTTTTTCTTTTGAGCCCTCTTCCGCAAAAAAGTCTTCTCTAGTTTCTACATTTACTGCTCTTTTGTTAAGTGTTAACAGCAAATCTCCTTCTTTGGTTCTTTGATCTTCAAGTTAAGGTTAGCTCCTTCCTTTAGTTGCTTCCTCATTCATTTTCTATCTTTATTTTTCTTAAGCCTTTGATTTCATTGATCTTTTAACTTGTTTTCTATAGTTTTTTTCAAGAGTCACCTTTGTTTACTACTAGATCTCCCTTGAATGTCATGCTTGCTGGCCTAATTTTATATTAAAGGATTGTATTTATGGATTAATTTGAGCATTATATAATGTAAGCATGGGCCAGACACTCCATGAATGGTGCACACCATCCTTGTAATCTTCTCCTTGAATGAATTTTATTTGGATGAATTTTGATTCAATCTTTGTTGGTGAAAGTTCTTTTGAGTTGTTTTTACAAATTTATTTGTTTAAATGCATATAATTCATAGTTTATCATTCAAGCAGTTCTATTAGTTTAAACAAATCTTAACCAAACCTCCAAGTCAATGAAAACCACCATGGTTCCATGCACATAACTCATGGGTTAGGTGTATGGTTTTGACAAGTTTAATTGAAGTTTGTGGAGAATCTGGTGAAGGATTTGTAATTGGTAAGTTAGATTTTGAAGTGTTTTTCAATAGTTTAGTAAATTCATGCAATCGTAGGCTGTGCTTATTTCATTTAGTTAACTGCATCTTAGGATTATAGAGCCATTTGTATCTTTACCATCTTAGGAACCATGAGCACCACTCTTGGTGTCGCAGGCATGATGTTGAATGTTGTCCCCTTAATTTAAGTTGTAATCCCATGTTAATCTCTATCCATGCACTCCCATTATTGCATTTTCATGCTTTGTATCATAGAGTGTAATAAAGTTATCATTTGGAAAACAAAAGCAAAACCTTGTTCCACATGCAGGGATCTTGAATCATGTGCATGGTTCTAAGTTTTTTTTTTTTTACTTAAGTATACTAGTTGTTTAGCTTGCATATTAGATCATGACATGATCATTTAGATGTGTTATTAGGTGCATTATAAGCATTTACTCATTAGTTTCCAAATGTTGCACCTTGCATTATCTTTTCATCATGAACTATGGGCTCCATTCTTGATGATTTTGTGCATAGTGAGTGATTGATATCCTTATTTATTTTTTCATGTTTCCTTATATTAGTTCCATTAATTTGTTGTGCTTTATTTAGAAAGTTTCTAATTTTCATTGTTAGAAAGTTTTATTTTTAGAAAGTATGCTTTTAGGAATGTTTCTAAGTTTAGCTTGTGTTTAGAATCTCTACATATTTCCATGTTTGACATTTATGTGAAGTTTCCATTCTTAGTTTAGGTTAAAAAAATCATTATCTTGGATAGGTTAAGTAGTTTATGTAAGGGAAAACTAATCATGCAAGCCATTTGATTGCTTGTGAGATCAACCTCCATCATGTGAATTTACTATAGCCAATTTGTGAGCTTGCGAGTTAATTAATACAACACCACAGAATTCTCATGATTTTCATGTATTGGTGTAACAACACTATGTCGGTAGGAATACGTTTAGTGTTGTAATGTAAAGTTGGAGGATCTATTACTAAATTTTACTATTTCTTTAATGCTTTGGGCAAGAAGGTGCTGGATAATTTGAAATTACAAGAAATCCAGGAGCATTTAGTGATAACATTATGCGAGCTTACAACAATCTTCCCACCATCCTTTTTTATATCATGGTATACTTAACAGTGCACATCATGGATGTGGTTAGGTAGTGTTGAGCTATTTATTTATGATGAATGTACCCATTTGAAAGGTACATGAAGGTGTTAAGAGGGTATGTATGAAATCACAACCAGCTAGAATGGTGTATCGCCAAATGTTACATTGTAGAAGAAGGGATGGATTTTTGCACCAAGTATTTATTAAGAGTGAATGATGTTAGAATCTCAAGAAAGAAACACTTAGGTGGATCAATTGATCCAAAAGTTGGTGAAACTATCTCCAGTGGTCGTGTATTGACTATTAATCATAGGGAATGGGACTAGGCAGACCTTTTTGTCTTCTGAAACATTAATGTCAATGAAGTTTAGTCATACATTTGAATGAGTAACTAATGCTCTCTCTTTGGTTTATTTCATATTTTCTTGTGTGTGTGTGTGTGTGTGATGAAGGATAATGTATTATTAATGCATGCATGTTATATATAATTTTCATCTCTTCATTGTAGCAAGCACATAGACTTCCTAAAAGAGAGGTATCCAAGAGATGCAAAGAAAGAGAAGTGGCTGAAAGATTAACATTGTTGTTCCTTCACTAGGCTTTTTCAAAAGGTATTTAATTTCAAATAAGTAATATTAAACATAGGTTTAGATCAGCGAGATGTACCCGGTCATAATATTTCTAAATCCTTTGGTTGGATGGCAATGAGATGAAGTATTAAAGCATGAGAGATATGCCATCAATGATTATCACTTTCATACAAAAGTTCATGATAAATTGTGAGTACAATAAGGTAGTGTTGTTAGCTTTGTTACTAAAGATACTTTCTTTTCTAGCAAAGGATGACAACCCAATTGTAGTCAACAATACCTATTGTGAGGTTAGACATGAGATATGGGAGCTGGATTATACTTATAGGACTGGTTTTCTATTTAAGTACTATTGAATGGATTACAAGAAGGATAACATCAAAACCAATGCTCTCGATTTGACAGTGGTTAACCTCAATAAGATCGACTATCAATTAACCAGTTTATTTTAGCATGTCGAGCAAGAAAAGTGTTTTATGTACAAGATGGACATAATATAAGATAGTCAACTATTTTATCAACCTCCCTAAGGGATTTTTACGATGAAGATGACTTAAGTGACAAGGCGATTGATTACCCTTCAATCATTAGAACAATGCCATCAATTAATCTAAATGGGGAGAATGAGATGGATTATGTGAAGGATGTTAGCAAGGAGGGGCGTGGGGTATGAATTGAATTAATCAATTAAGTTACAGATCACATATCATGCCAATCATAGGTTATACATCAAGGAAATAAGGGATGGGGATACCCTCTACTCTTCACAGGTTACAAAGATTTTCAAAATCCAGAGAAATAAAATTTAGGCGAAGAGATTGGTGAAAAATAAATTTATGGGTAATATAAGATAGTAATGAGAAGCCATCCTATATTTACGAAAATATAGGATGGTTTTCTCACAACTGTCTTATATTATTAGATTAATATAAAATGTTTTAAAAAATTGTCCAATATTCTTGTAAATATCAGGCGATTCTTCATAACTCTCTTATAAATTTACTTTGAGAGCAAGCATATAATATAAGATGGTTTTAGAAAAATCATCCTATATTTACCATAAAATATAAAATGTTTTTAAGAAAATCATGCTATATTCATTTAAATATAGGATTGTTTTCTAAAAACCATACCATCCTATATTAATTGGAATATAGGAAGGTTTTTATAAAATCATCTTATTTTATATGAATATAAGATGGTTTTTGAAAATTGTCCTATATTTACATGAATATAGGACATTTTTATGAAAATTGTCCTATATTTACATGAATATAGGACAGTTTTATGAAAACTATCTTATATTATTGGAATATAAAGCTGCTTACATTCACTAGAATATAGGAATTTTTTTTTTTTAACTGTCTTATATTCTTAATATAGACTATTTTAGAAAACTTTCATATATTAAGATTGTTATTTAAACCACCCCTTCCTAAAGAACCACCATGAAAATATGAAAAATCCCTCTCTCTCACCCAAATCAAAGTGATAGAGAAGATGAAGAAGAAGGGGGGAGAGAGTGAGGGAGAGAGAATTTGTGCACCCCACCTTGCTACCCAACATAAGGAGAGAGAGAAGAAGAAGAAGAAGGGAGAGAAAGAGAACATATGCATGCCCCCACCACACTCATCGTCATTTTTCTCCCTTAAGTAGGTTCTGTTTCTTGATTTTCTTACGTTCATGCTTTTAGTTTTCCAAACCTGCTACTTGTAGTTGTTTGCATGAATAGTAACACTATATTGCTTACATTCTAGATAACTGTGTGCATGATTTCCCTCATTGTTAATCAATGGAAATATATAAAATTGATCACATTAGATAGTGGCATAGGGAATAAGATGACCTAAGTCTTGAATTTTCAATTTTCATTCAAAAAAGAGTCCAAGTACTAGGTTAAAGTTTCTACTTGTCATTGAACACATAATAGTAATAGTATTTTACTTATGTTCTAAACTTTTTCAACACAATTTGTCACTTCCTTAATTAATGAAAATCTTCAAAATTGACCATGCTAGATAATGGACATGGAGAATAACAAGAACCAAGTCTTACATTTTCAAATTTCTTTTGAAAAGCACACCACACTTGAGGCCTTTAATGTTGCATAAAGAAGTCACTTATTTGACTACTGACTTCATAAAATTTTTACAAGTCAATTAGAATAAAAAATCTTTAAAAAAAAGACTTAAAGTCATTTAACTATAAACGACTTTATAAAATTGGCACGTAGAGGAAATTTTTTGTTGGAAACTTTCAAAGTTGTTTACAATTAAATGACTTCAAAAGTTGATAACTTTTAAAGTCATTTATCAACTTTTGAAGTCATTTAGACCTAAGCAACTTTAAAAGTAAACAATTTTTGAAGTCGTTTGTCATAAGCAACTTCAAAAGTTTCCCAATAAATTTGGTGGGAAGATTATATTAAACAGGAATGGACTTTTAAAGTCATTAAACTCTAAATGATGTTAAATGTCAATAACTTTTGAAGTTGTTTAGTCACAAACAACTTTAAAAGTCAATTACTTTTGAAGTCGCTTGAGTCAAACTACTTTAAAATTCCATTCCCACATATACTTTTGACATTGTTTAGTATTAAATGACTTCAAAAGTATATTGTTTTTAAAGTTGTTTAGTACTAAACGACTTCTAAAGTCCTTGTTCATTTATAAATAGTTGACCACATATCATTTTTTCCTTTATCCTCTTCTTCTCACAAGTGGCATGATTGTTTCCTCCTCGGTCCTTATGCTTCTCTTTGGATATTTTGATCATTTGTGTCATGAAAAAAACTTTAAGTAAAGCATAACTTCCTTCGATCATGAATTGCTTTGTTGTCATTAACTTTCTCTCTGTTTTCATTTTGTAGATTATGTGGGTTTTCTCACTATAGATGATGGGGTTAAAAAATTTGTTAGATTGTCCTAATTTCTCCAAAATTGTATGATTTCATTGCAAATGACAATTGATTCTCTCTCTAACCCTCATTATTAGAAAAAGGGAGAACATTATGATTTGCCATCATACCCAAAATTAGGGTTTGATGAAGAGTAGTGGTTATACCATCAACTATTGGCCGAGAAATTGAAGTACACACACACACACTCTCTCTCTCTCGCCATAGAATGGGTGTCACCTAAATACTAGGCTAGATTTTGATGAAAAATTGCAAATTTGCTATTTGATCTTCTATTAATAATATCTAATAGTATGTAACATTGGATGTAATCAAAAAATAATTTGATTTCTTTATTGATGTGTTTGTTGATGTATGTATATTATATGTGTTTGTGTTTATGAAATCAGTTTCATTGTGTATTTATGTAAGGTATTGTAATCTACAAAAAGTAAATAAATATGCATTTAATGCGAAAATTTAAAAAGTTTAGAGTCATTTTCTATAAATGACTTTAAAAGTGTCACGACCCGGGTTTTTATATGATGCAATGTTGATAAAAAGGCGAGATCTCTTGTTTTATAAATGTGAAATGCATCAAAATCTTTTTCATTTGGAAAACAACCTTTCATAAAAACCCTGAGTGTGAAAACACATTCTCAATTTATTTAGTCATGGCAAAGTTTTAAATCAATATTGTTCCCAAGAAATTGTTAGTCACAACCCCAGCTATTAGAGAGTAACTACAATCAAGTAACATTGAAAGATAAGATAGGGGTTTACTTACGTGTGCTTGGTCTGTGTCTCCTAGTACAAATGTCCCTTGCCCTTAGGTATTTACTTTGTATCTGAAAAATGTTGAGGATTGGGTCAGTATATAATATACTCAGTAGGGCCTATCACTACTAGTTTTATAAATGCATGAGATGTTTTGAAATCATGTGCTCATTCATTCAAAACATGCGTATGTTTGAATACTCGAGTTCAATATTAGTATAAGAATCCATAATCAATTTCAAAATATGCGTATGTTGAATACTCGAGTTCGATATCAGTATAAGAATCCATAATCAACTGAAATTCTCATAACTTAAAAGATCACATAATTCCAAAAGTGAAAGTATCAAATATATGATGACATCATGACATGCAATAGATGCCTCATGGAGTCCAACTCATGGATCTCTAGTATGGTATGGTCGACCAACCTCATATCATGCTACATGAAATGCACATCAAACCATAGGGTCCACTATGCTCACGACCTCCTCGCCGTGTGGTCCCCGGGTACCTGAGGACACTTGGTCATAGCCTCCACGGGGCCTATGACACGCCGACCCAGTGCCGTGACACCAGTGGTAGCCCCTTGTACCACATGCAATCGACGTAGGGACTTGCCTCTTTTTGGGCGTGGTACCCATCCACCTATTAGTGGTAGAGGCCGGGTGGCCAACCCAGACCCCTCGGCATAACACCCATGGGCTTACTTGCCCAAATCACATAAGATAAGTCAAAACCTTTTGTTAAAACTTGTCCTCTTTTGGGTCCCTCACAACTGCCTGGCCCTCGGCACTCTAGCGTCTTTTGGCAACCCTCAAGGACATGCAATCTTTGCAAGTACGTAAATCATGCAATGCATGCACTTGTTTGCAACACATGTATGTGCATAATGTATATGTAGTCATTCCAAAACATGGCTATGTACAAAGCATTTAACATGCATGCTGAATTTATTCATACAAATCACATGCAAATCAAGTCATATATCCAAAACATATGTTCTCAAATAACAATAGTTCTTTTAAAAGAATCTAATAGTGATAGAGCACCTACCTGACTAGGTCGCGTTCACCCTCTTATCCTCGTACACTCCTGAACATGGTTTGGGGACTTAAGGTTAGTTTAACCTATCTTTGATGAGTTTAGAGTAGTTGGGTCTTATTACTTAGGCATTAGGGGTCCCTCCCTGTGCCTATGGGTGTCCTAAGGTCCTAATTGGGCCTTGGTATTCTCAGTTTTCCAAAGTTCTAGTGGACACGCGCCACCATCCTATTCTAAGGGTCATGGCCTACTTTGATTTGGATTTTATTAGGGATTTTATCTTTTGGATGTGTCCGTGTTGTCGATACGGACACAACGCCTTTTGCGGCGCCTCAATCGGAGCTCTAGATCTCAAGTTATAAGTGTTTTAACATTGTATGTACATATAGTCTTAAAGACAAAAAAAGAGGAATGCTAGGGCGCTGCGCGTCTGCGACGTGCGCCCAGCATCCTTAAGAACCAAAAAAATGATGCCCGCTAGCCGCTTGTCGTCTCTTTAGCGGGCGCGTCCAGGGACGCGCCCGTTTGGTTTTTTTTTCAAACGGCGTCGACCTGCGTCGACGTGGGATGGTCCTATTGGATCGTCCTACCTGTTAGTGACCTGGGTCGTCTTCAGGTCACCCTAGTTAGACCCTGCCGAACCAGGGCGGCCTGGGGACGTCCCAGGGGTCTTTGTGGCTCTCCTGGAGACCTATTCTCCATGGTTTTTCATGGAAAAACCTAGGGAAACTGAGCCTAGGACTATGGGTGAGATGGGTTTGGGGAGTTTTGGAGCATACCTGCTTCGTGGGGGTTTTCTCTCCACGTTTTTCCCCCTTGGTCACTGCTTCACGACTGGTTTTCTCCAAAGCTTTTGGGCTGCCATTAGAGGCACCCAAGAGCTCTATTTATAGAGCTTTTACAGAGGGTTCTGGAGGGTTTCTAACCGCCTTTGAATGGTGGTGGGGAACCCTCTGGAATGGCAGTGGTTTCTTCTTGAAACACCGCCGTTCCAGAAACCTCTAGGAGGTTGAAGATGGCGGGGTGCCTGTATCAAAACGGGCACCTGTGTTTTTCAAGTTAAGTTGTTTTGTGAAATTTATAGTTTTGCCCTTGAACTTCAAAGGGCCATATCTTGCTCATTTTAACTCCGTTTTGGGTGATTTTGGTCTCATTGGATTCCTTTTTCTGAGACGCATCTAATGGAACCACTTTTGGTACCAAATTCCTGGGTTTAGTTAAGGTGACTAGTGAAATAACCAAAATGCCCTTTTCTTTAAAAACTGAACTTTTCATTGCTAAACTTGGAATTTCAATAGTACAAAATTAGAGTCATTACATTCTTACGCCCTTAGGGGAATTTTGCCCCCAAAATTCTACTATATATAGTCAAAAGATCTCGGGGTACTTTTCTTGCATTTCTGACACCGGTTCCCAAGTTTCTTCTTCCATGTGCGCATTTCTCCATAGAACTTTGACTAAGGGTATGTCCTTGTTCCGCAGCTTCTTATTCTTACGATCCCGAATCTCAACTGGTCTTGTCTCTAATCTGAGATCCTCCGTCATCTCTATGGGTACCTGGTCGATGACATGAGCAGGGTCAGGCACGTACCTCCTTAGCATAGACACATGGAATACGTTATGCACTTCGGATAGCTGAGGGGGTAGCGCGATCCTGTAGGCCACTTTTCCCACTTTCTCCAGGATTTCGAAAGGTCCTATGTAACGCGGACTAAGCTTGCCTTTGATACCGAACCTCATAACTCCTTTAGTGGGAGATATCTTCAGGAAAACGTGCTCTCCTATGTCGAATTCCAATGGTCTCCTCCTTCGATCAGCATAGCTCTTTTGGCGGCTTTGAGCTGTGAGGAGGCGGCTTCTTATGAGTCTGACCTTCTCGGCACATTGCTCTACCAGCTCGGACTGGAGCACCCTGGATTCTCCAACTTCACTCCAACTGGTGGGTGATCGACAGGGTCTCCCATAGAGCGCCTCGTATGGAGCCATGCCAATGCTTGACTGAAAGCTATTGTTGTACGCAAACTCGACTAGTGGTAGGTTTTCATCCCAACTCTGCTTCCAATCAAGGGCACAAGTCCGTAACATATCTTCGACTATCTGGATTGTGTGCTCTGACTGTCCATCGGTTTGTGGATGGAAGGCTGTGCTATAGTTCAAGGAAGATCCTAAAGATTGTTGGACAGACTTCCAGAGTTGCAAAGTGAAGCGGCTATCCCTATCTGAAGTGATACTAAGGGGTATACCATGTGGACTTACTATCTCTTTGATGTATAGCTGAGATAGGCTATCAGTGGATTCGGTATGACGTATGGGAAGGAAATGGGCTGTCTTAGTTAATCTATCCACAATCACCCAAATCATGTCATGACCCTTAGAGGTCTTGGGTAGCCCTACGTTGAAGTCCATTGTGATATAGTCCCATTTCCATTCGGGTAACTCAAGGGGTTGTAACAATCCTGCAAGTGTTTGATGTTCAGCCTTTACTTGTTGACATGTTAAACACTTTGCCACAAATTCCCCTATGTCTCTTTTCATACCATCCCACCAATATTGTTTCTTTAAGTCCTGATACATCTTAGTCCCTCCTGGGTGTATTGTATACTTGGACCGATGAGCCTCTTTTAAAATTTCTTTTCTTAACTCTTCATTAGCTGGTACCACTAATCTTCCTTGCATGTAAATGCTACCATCTTCCTTTTTTGTAAATCCTGGTTTTCCTATGGAAGCTTGTATATCTGGATCTCCTTTCTGTTCTTGCTTAACTTTTTCATTAACAGCCGATTTTATTGTTAGACCTGCTATAATGATCTTGTGCTTACTTATGTCTGGTTTCCATGTGATTACTTCTTGTAGTAGCTTCCATCTCTTGGTTAATAAACTTGCACACATCCCTTGGGTTTTTTTGCTTAATGCATCAGCTACCACATTACCTTTTCCAGGGTGATAATGAATGGAGAAGTTATAGTCTTTTAAGTATTCCATCCATCTTCTTTGTCGCATGTTTAAGTCTTGTTGGGAAAAGATATATTTAAGACTCTTGTGATCTGTAAAAACTTCAAACTTTTCCCCATATAAATAATGTCTCCATATTCGCAAGGCAAAGACTATGGCTGCTAATTCCAAGTCATGGGTTGGGTAATTGACTTCATGCTTCTTGAGTTGTCGAGAAGCATAAGCGATCACCTTCCCATGTTGCATAAGTACGCAGCCTAGTCCTTGTTGCGAGGCATCGCTATATATCTCAAATCCGCCACTTCCTGAAGGTAAGGTAAGGACAGGTGCAGTAATCAACCTTCTTTTTAGTTCTTGGAAGCTTTCCTCACATTTATCAGTCCATTCAAATCTTGTGTCTTTCCTGGTCAGCTTAGTTAGAGGTAAAGCCATTTGTGAAAAACCTTCGATGAATCTTCTATAATATCCAGCAAGTCCTAAGAAGCTTCTTATTTCTGTGATTGTTTTAGGTCTTTCCCAGTTCTATACTGATTCAACCTTAGTAGGGTCGACTGCTATGCCATCTTGAGATATAATGTGTCCTAAGAAATTAACCTTTTCCAGCCAAAATTCACATTTACTGAATTTTGCATATAGCTTGTGTGCTCGTAGGGTGCTTAATGTTATCCTTAAATGTTCCACATGGTCTTCAGGAGTTTCAGAATATATTAATATATCATCCACAAACACTATGATGAATTTATCTAAGTACTCCTTGAACACCCTATTCATGAGATCCATAAACGCGACTGGAGCATTAGTCAAACCAAAGGACATCACTCTGAATTCATAATGGCCGTATCGAGTCCTGAAGGCTGTCTTGGGGATATCTTCTTCTCTAACTCGAAGTTGATGGTCCCTGATCATAGATCAATCTTAGAGAAGACTCTAGCTGACTAAAGTTGATCAAAAATATCATCAATTCGGGGAAGAGGGTACTTATTTTTAATGGTGACCCTATTCAGCATCCGATAGTCTACGCACAATCTCATCGAGCCATCCTTTTTCTTAACAAAAAGGACTGGGGCTCCCCACGGAGACATGCTAGGTCGTATGAACCCTTTGTCAAGTAGTTCCTGTAACTGGGTCTTCAGTTCTCTTAATTCTGCAGGAGCCATTTGGTAAGGAGCTTTGGAAATGGGGGAAGTACCGGGTATAAGGTCAATGATGAACTCAATTTCCCTTGGTGGAGGTAGACCTGGTAAGTCCTCAGGGAATACATCAGGGAATTCTCGAACAACCTCGACATTCTCAAGCTTTGGTTGGGGATTCTTGACGGATTCAATCTTAGCTAAGAAGAAGGGGCATCCTTGAGCAATGTGTTTAACTGCTTTCATGGTGGAAATAACACACGCTCCAGAATAATCCTTTCTGCCTTGGAGGGTGAAAGTGTCTCTATTAGGTAGGGTAAAAGTGACACGCTTCTGTCGACAATCAACAAAGGCTTGATGAAAAGCTAGCCAGTCCATACCTAGGATGATATCAAAGTCATTCATATCTAAGTGGACAAGGTTGGCATGTAACAAATGGTCCTTAATCAATATGGGGACATCCTGGAGATAAGAATAAGTGGGGAGTTCCTGGCCTACAGGAGTCATGACTTCTAGAGTGACGTCTAGGTCCTGTGGTATAATGTCTAAGGATGATGCAAATTCCTGGGATATGAAAGAATGAGTGGAGCCTGTATCAAATAGAACTTTTGCAAGTGTATCATAGATAGAAAGAATACCTTCAACGACTACATTTGATGCTTGGGCTTGGCTGGAAGTCAGGGCAAAGACACGTCCTTGGCTTTTTGGAACTTGATCTTCTTTACGCTCTTGCACTTTCCTTTTTGGACAGTTGCTAGAAAAATGTCCTAATTCTCCACAACTATAGCAAGTGATGTTGGAAGTGGAACATGGTTTTCCTGGATGGTTTCTGTTACACCTAGGGCATGCCTTCTAGTCTGGTCTTCTTCCTTTGTTTTCAAACGGCTTCTTGAACGGTGGCCTAGGTCCAGATGACTGAAAGGGTCTCTTTCCTTTGTTCTTCATAGTGTTGATGTTCTTAGTTTCTCTTATTGCCTGGTTCCTTTGATAATCATTTTCATATAGGGAGGCCATCTCTACTGCTTTGGCTGCTGTGGAAGGTTGGAAACCTAGAACTCTGTTCCTTAGTCCTGGGTTGAGTCCATCTACAAATCTTTCAGCTGCATCTTCTTCATCAGCACAAGCAGGGGGTGCAAATCTTCGGAGGCTGATGAATTTACTTTCATACTGTTGGACGGTCATATTTCCTTGTTCTAAGTCCATAAATTCCTTTTCCTTTTGTTTCCTTATATGTTTAGGATAATATTTGTCATTAAAGACCTTCTTAAACTCTTCCCATCCTATTGTTTCTTGCTGATCAAAATAAGTCCTTTCTGCTGTTTCCCACCAAAAGGTAGCCTCTCCTCTAAACACAAATGTGGCCATGGGTACTTTTCTTTCTTCAGCTATGTTCATGGCCTTAAATATCTTTTCAATATCAATTAACCATTTTTCAGCTGTGGATGCTTCATCTTCTCCTGTGAATGACGGAGCTAGTTTCTGAAACATTTCTAACTGAACCTCAGTCCTGTCTATTGTTTTATCAGGGGAAGGATCTCGGGGGGTAGGAGTTTGGCTATGACTATTCATGTATTGTCCCATGTTCTGTAAGAATTGTTGAAATAACTCAGCCATCCCATTGCCCGACCTAGTGGAGTCCACTGGTGGGGCTTCAGGTCTTGGAGCATTGCTTCCCTTCTTTCTAGGCATCTGTAATCACAAGGCAATTCACCAAATCTTAGTTTGTGTTATCCTATTACCCCTTTCTCTTTCATGGATGAAACTTGATTATAAGTTATTCTCCTCATAACTGGGTTGTGAGTAACGTTAAACCGTGCTCTGATACCAACTGTCATGACCCGGGTTTTTATATGATGCAATGTTGATAAAAAGGCGAGATCTCTTATTTTATAAATGTGAAATGCATGAAAATCTTTTTCATTTGGAAAACAACCTTTCATAAAAACCCCGAGTGTGAAAACACATTCTCAATTTATTTAGTCATGGCAAAGTTTTAAATCAATATTGTTCCCAAGAAAGTGTTAGTCACAGCCCCAGCTATTAGAGAGTAACTACAATCAAGTAACATTGAAAGATAAGATAGGGGTTTACTTACTTGTGCTTGGTCTGTGTCTCCTAGTACAAATGTCCCTTGCCCTTAGGTATTTACTTTGTATCTGAAAAATGTTGAGGATTGGGTCAGTATATAATATACTCAGTAGGGCCTATCACTACTAGTTTTATAAATGCATGAGATGTTTTGAAATCATGTGCTCATTCATTCAAAACATGCGTATGTTTGAATACTCGAGTTCAATATTAGTATAAGAATCCATAATCAATTTCAAAATATGCGTATGTTGAATACTCGAGTTCGATATCAGTATAAGAATCCATAATCAACTAAAATTCTCATAACTTAAAGAATCACATAATTTCAAAAGTGAAAGTATCATATATATGATGACATCGTGACATGCAATAGATGCCTCATGGAGTCCAACTCATGGATCTCTAGTATGGTATGGTCGACCAACCTCATATCATGCTACATGAAATGCACATCAAACCATAGGGTCCACTATGCCCACGACCTCCTCACCGTGTGGTCCCCGGGTACTTGAGGACACTTGGTCATAGCCTCCACGGGGCCTATGACACGCCGACCCAGTGCCGTGACACAAGTGGTAGCCCCCTATACCACATGCAGTCGACGTAGGGACTTGCCTCTTTTTGGGCGTGGTACCCATCCACCTATTAGTGGTAGAGGCCGGGTGGCCAACCTAGACCCCTCGGCATAGCACCCACGGGCTTACTTGCCCAAATCACATAAGATAAGTCAAAACCTTTTGTTAAAACTTGTCCTCTTTTGGGTCCCTCACAACTGCCTGACCCTCGGCACTCCAGCGTCTTTTGGCAACCCTCAAGGACATGCAATCTTTGCAAGTACGTAAATCATGCAATGCATGTACTTGTTTGCAACACATGTATGTGCATAAGGTATATGCAGTCATTCCAAAACATGGCTATGTACAAAGCATTTAACATACATGCTGAATTTATTCATACAAATCACATGCAAATCAAGTCATATATCCAAAACATATGTTCTCAAATAACAATAGTTCTTTTAAAAGAATCTAATAGTGATAGAGCACCTACCTGACTAGGTTGCGTTCACCCTCTTGTCCTTGTACACTCCTGAACATGGTTTGGGGACTTAAGGTTAGTTTAACCTATCTTTGATGAGTTTAGAGTAGTTGGGTCTTATTACTTGGACATTAGGGGTCCCTCCCTATGCCTATGGTTATCTTAAGGTCCTAATTGGGCCTTGGTATTCTCAGTTTTCCAAAGTTCTAGTGGTCATGCGCCACCATCCTATTCTAAAGGTCATGGCCTACTTTGATTGGGATTTTATTAGGGATTTTATGGTTTGGATGTGTCCGCGTCGTCGATACGGACACAACGCCTTTTGCGGCGCCTCAATCGGAGCTCTAGATCTCAAGTTATAAGTGTTTTAACATTTATGTACATATAGTCTTAAAGACAAAAAAAGAGGAATGCTAGGGCGTTGCGCGTCTCCAACGTGTGCCCAGCATCCTTAAGAACCAAAAAAATGATGCACGCTAGCGCGCGCCTCAGCGGGCGCGTCTGCAGATGCGCTAGACAAAGCCGCTCGTCATCTCTTTGGACGCGCCCGTTTGGTTTTTTTTTCAAACAGCGTCGACGTGGGACGGTCCTATTGGACCGTCCCGCTTGTTAGTGACGTCCCAGGGGTCTTTGTGGCTCTCCTGGAGGCCTATTCTCCATGGTTTTTCATGGAAAAACCTAGGGAAACTGAGCCTAGGACTATGGGTGAGATGGGTTTGGGGAGTTTTGGAGCATACCTGCTTCGTGGGTGGTTTTCTCTCCACGTTTTTCTCCCTTGGTCACTGCTTCACGATTGGTTTTCTCCAAGGCTTTTGGGCTGCCATTAGAGGCACCCAAGAGCTCTATTTATAGAGCTTTTACAGAGGGTTCTGGAGGGTTTCCAACCGCCTTTGAATGGCAGTGGGGAACCCTCTGGAATGGCGGTGGTTTCTTCTTGAAACACCGCTGTTCCAGAAACCTCTAGGAGGTTGAAGACGATGGGGTGCCCGTATCAAAACGGGCACCTGTGTTTTTCATGTTAAGTTGTTTTGTGAAATTTACAGTTTTGCCCCTGAACTTCAAAGGGCCATATCTTGCTCATTTTAACTCCGTTTTGGGTGATTTTGGTCTCGTTGGATTCCTTTTTCTGAGACGCATCTAATGGAACCACTTTTGGTACCAAATTCCTAGGTTTAGTTAAGGTGACTAGTGAAATGACCAAAATGCCCTTTTCTTTAAAAACTAAACTTTTCATTGCTAAACTTGGAATTTCAATAGTACAAAATTGGAGTCATTACAAAAAGTCCATACTTTTAATGTTGTTTATAGCAAACGAATTCAATTGTATGTCAGTTTTAAGAGTTATTTTGTGGACTTCCACCGTGCCTTTGCAGTTTGTGTTTATGACCTATGCACAAAAACTAAGCTAGATTTCTATTTCACTACTATAAACAAAATCCTATCTATGAATTGGAACTACATTCACAAATTTGGGGTAAATATTGATTTTTGAGTGTTGGTTAGTATCTCTTTATTTGTCTCGTATGTATTATGCACACTTGAAGAATTTTTACATGGTTATGGGTTCAAAATTTTTCTTTTTAAAGTTAATTTCATTCTTGAATGTGTCTATCATATTTTGCTTTTTTTTCATTATTAATTGAAAATTTTCATGAAATATAGTTATTTCAAATACTTCTAATTCTTAAATAACTAATGTTTGGTGGAATGTCTAACCTAATCTTTTCATTCTAACAAGTCTCTGTACAAATTTGCGTCAATTTATTGTGATAATGGAAAAATATGCTTGGATGACTATGAAAAGAATATCAAAAGATTATGATGAGGGAACATAAAATTTCATAGAGTTCACACTTAAGAAAGATGTTGATTGTAATCACATGCATTGTCCATGCTCAAAATGAGGAAACTCAAAAAAGGTAACTATAGGTGTAATAACCCCAATTTTTGTAATTGATTGAGAAAATCAATAAAGTTTGAGTTTCAGAAATTCCAGGCTGGAATATTAGGGTTATTTAGAATGTACTTCTTATAAAAGTATAATTAAGGGATGAGACATGTATAATTGAAATTGAACTCAGCAAACCCTTTCAGAATGACTATAAGTATGACAATTTCTGAATTCAGATGAAAAATCTTTAATCTTCTTTATTTTATGGACAAAAGGGTAAAATGGTAATTTTACCCATAATTGAGACGACCGCATATAAGCGGCAGTCCTGGCGAGAGCATCCGTCTTGCGTCCCAGTGATGGGAGCGCGACGACCGGAGGGTTCTGCCCGACTTTTCTGTCCTAA
Source organism: Warburgia ugandensis (assembly GCA_035236585.1). Lineage (NCBI taxonomy): Eukaryota > Viridiplantae > Streptophyta > Magnoliopsida > Canellales > Canellaceae > Warburgia > Warburgia ugandensis. The sequence goes on along the minus strand of CP141127.1, from coordinate 43,130,746 downwards.
CAATCTGGTCCGTCCATTCCAATGGGCCCAGATTAGATCTAGGCCCTAGGAATGGACCGTGAACTTCCATACTCAATTCAGGAGTCATATAAACTTCAAATTTTGATTGAAAAGAAGGCATGGAAAGCTTACAACCTCTAGTTTCTTATGAAATGATAAAATGGAGAAAATACCCTATGAAACTTTCTGTATTTAGGAAATAAGTTTTCAATTTCCAAGATCTGAGGTGATCAGATCTTGGTAATCTATTTAATAATGATATACTAGTGAAATAAAGTGATATCTATGGTTTATTTGGACATATCTGATATATATTAAGGGACCTACCCATTATGGTAGATAAATCCTAAAAATACAAAGGGACCCACTTGATCAATGAGATCAAGTGGGATCAGATCCTTGGGATGGATTCAATGAATGTTAATATGATGAAATCCAGGAAAATCATGGATTGAATATGACAAAAACAAAGCAATATGATCTTTGGACCTTAATAAAGAGAAACCCTAAAAATACAAAGGGAGCCACTTGATCAATGAGATCAAGTGTGATCAGATCCTTGGGATCGATTGAATGAATGTTAATATGATGAAATCCAGGGAGATCATGGATTGGATATGACAAAAACAAAGCCATATGATCTTTGGACCTTAATGAAGAAACACCCCTAAATGTAATTAAAACCCTTGATTAAAAGGAAAAGATCAAAAATCAAATGGTTGGATCATAAGTAAAGGCTTCTAAAAATATTAATGTTATTAGTTTCATTTTCTATTAATTGATAATAGCATTTTAAATGTGATTTATGTTATAAAGCATGCTAGTGCAACTTTTAGACTTTAGCATGATATGTGATTACATTGTTATAATAGGTTGCTAGATTTAATTATCTTAGGGGCATGTTAGTGTGATTTTATGCAAGTGTAACTTAGGATCAAGTTAGTATGATTTCATGCCATTGTAACACAGGACCACGCTAGGTTTTCATGTAAGATTATACTATAGTATGAGATTGTACCTTAGGACCATGTTAGTTTAAATTGAGTTATTAAGGTATATTACTTGAAAATCATGCTAGCGTAACTTTAAGTACCTTGTATCATTATCATTAAGTTGTTCAATTATGTAGTTTTATGCTTTGAATTTATAATTCATTTATGGTTAAATTTCATTAGTAGATCTACTTGTTATGAGATAAAGAGCATAAAACACCAAAAATAGAATCTAATGAGAAATTAGAGTTTCATGACACAAATAAGAGTGGATTATTTTGGACTTAATTAGTAAGGGCTATAGTTAGTAGGACAATATAAGGATTATCAAATCCTTAGCCCAAACTAGGAGAATAATAAACCCCATGAATGACATTGTAAATGTTCATGGACTTAACTAAAATCAATTAGAAAGAGTACTTATGGTCAACATGCTTATAGGAACCTTATGAAAGGTTGAGCTAAGGTCACTCTAGTGAAGGTTAAACATAGTCGTTAAGGGGGTTGTCTAATAGAGCCTCGCTCTTCCCCTACCTTCCGTTGACGTTTGGGAGGTCTAAATGCCTCCTTACATGAAGATTGAAGTAACCATGTTGTGTTCACCCATTAAGCTAGTAAGCCTTAGCCAATTGGAAATAAGAGGAGCAGTCTAGACTTAGGCTAAAATAAGTTACCTTCAATCAGCAAAACATTAATTGGTTGAATGATAATAGTAAAAGCATAAAAGGTTAGTAAATTATCTAACCCTAATAAAAATTGTAAGTAAGATGAGGATGATGAAACGAGATCCATTAGATCTTAAATGATGAAGAACAATAAGAATAATAATATTGTATTGTATTTAGTATGCATGGTTATTAGTATGCATGTTATAGATCAAATCTAATTCATTAGATTAGATAATCCAAACTCTTGATCAAAGATGATTCAAAGAAGAAAACCAAGATCATCCTCCTTAGGGATGATCTAATAACTGAACTTAATTCAAAGAAGAACTAGATGATAAAAGATCTAGGACCTTGATCTTTATCAACAAGTATAGATTATCGATCATAAGGATCTATGAAAGATCTAGATCAAGGAGATGGTCACAAAGACTTAGAGATAGAAAATACTTAGATATGAATGATTTAAAGATCATTCTAAACATTAGATCTAGTGATCAATATGATTGTTCATAATTTATATATATTGACAGTATGTATGGATGTACAGATTACATACATTAGTCAGGATAATAGAAGATTTAGGAAAAAGGGATCACTACTTGAAGGTAGGAGGATTTGATGAATGCATTTACATGGGATATACATGATCGAACCCATGACCTTATGTTGACAAGAGTAATATTAATACTTGTATTAAATCCCTTGAAACCCTTATTATCCAACCAAACACATATAAAATGGTTCACAAAGACTTAGAGATAGAAAATACTTAGATATGAATGATTTAAAGATCATTCTAAACATTAGATCTAGTGATCAATATGATTGTTCATAATTTATATATATTGACAGTATGTATGGATGTACAGATTACATACATTAGTCAGGATAATAGAAGATTTAGGAAAAAGGGATCACTACTTGAAGGTAGGAGGATTTGATGAATGCATTTACATGGGATATACATGATCGAACCCATGACCTTATGTTGACAAGAGTAATATTAATACTTGTATTAAATCCCTTGAAACCCTTATTATCCAACCAAACACATATAAAATGGTTCACAAAGACTTAGAGATAGAAAATACTTAGATATGAATGATTTAAAGATCATTCTAAACATTAGATCTAGTGATCAATATGATTGTTCATAATTTATATATATTGACAGTATGTATGGATGTACAGATTACATACATTAGTCAGGATAATAGAAGATTTAGGAAAAAGGGATCACTACTTGAAGGTAGGAGGATTTGATGAATGCATTTACATGGGATATACATGATCGAACCCATGACCTTATGTTGACAAGAGTAATATTAATACTTGTATTAAATCCCTTGAAACCCTTATTATCCAACCAAACACATATAAAATGGTTAAGGACTAGACACTATGTGAATGGGGAACTAGAAGATATTTCAGCCCTAAGTAAACAGACAAATTGTCTGATATGTATGAAATCTATTTTACATACAAGCTTGGAGGCTTGTGATTTTGTTTTAATAGGCATAAGCCTAAGGGATGCTATGCTAGAGGAGTTATGAGGGTTTGGCCACCTGCTTCTTGAAATTTGATGATACCTTGCCCTATGAGAGGCTAAAAGTCGAGTGGGGCAATTATGGGAAGGCCACCACTGTGAAAGTCCTATCTCCCCATATGGGCAGTGACATAATATTTTCCACCATGGTATTAGTGGTGAACAAGGTAGTTATCCGAGTGCGCTAGTACGGATCAGACTGTAGCATGGTATCCCTTTGATTATTTTGCACTATGATGCATATGAGAGTAGGCACAACGAAATGCCTTATGTTTTAGCATAATGAAATGCTAGGTAATTGTATATTATCAATATTTCCCAAGAAGAAAATTTTCCAGTGTAGGAATAGCTGAAATACTGAATTCACATAACGAAGAGAATTGATCAGCTTAGTTGGGAATGATATTTGACTACTTTCATAAATTTAACTGATTTACCCATGTATAGTATGTATGGACATGGATGTACATAAATTACAAAGTAAAGAGTAGAGATATGAATATGTTTAAGGATGACGGGATTATGTAGTATTAGAATTATATTGTCAATTATTATGCTTCTTGAATCCCCTACCAAGCATTGCTTGCTGAGATATTGTAAATGTTGCAATATCTCAGGTACAAGGAAGGAGAGTTAGGAGCTCAAGACGATAGAAGAATTGAAGAGAATAATCTTCAAGGTATACCCTTGAAGACATGTATTTTGCTTTGTTTGAGAGTGTTGTATTGTAATGAGAGTTTTATTGTATGGTGAGCATTGAGTTTGGATTATGTAATTTGGACAAGTATTGTAATGGATTTGGCTATACTGTGAACCATTGGATGGATTCTGGAATTTAATAAAAGTATATTCCTTCATTGGAATTTTATCTTGTACAAAGTTCTACTTATGTTATGTATAAAGTGATGACTTGGGTTTTACAAAACAAGTTCTAACGAAAAGAATTTTCGCTACTTTGTTTTGCAGAAAAATTTTACTATTAAGGGCCCTGCCTTTCAAAATATATTACAAAACGTGTTACAAAATCCAGGTTGTCACAATAGGAGTGTTGAGTGAACACTTGTGCTTCAATGGAATTGATGACAGTTGCCACCCAAGCATTTGGATGGAGAAGAACTTTTGCATAGGCCCTTGACAAGGCTTGAAAGATATGATCAAGACAGTGTAGGAAGTGTTGGAGATAGTACAGTTGTACTGACATTTTGAGATGCATATGGTGACTTCTAGTATGAGCTTGAATAATTTCATATTACATTAGAGGAAGCCGATGAGCTATTGTACCTTGAGTGTAAAGATTATACCAAGCTGTCTACAGTAGTAGAACTTTACAACGTGAAATCAATATTTGATTTTTCAAAACAATGTTTTACAAAAGTCATGAAAGTTGTGGGTAAGATGCTACCGAAGGATAAATTGACAAGGTCCACATCAGAAGCAAAGAAAATCCTGGCTACACTAGGATTGAAGAATGAGAAGATACATGCATGTCCCAATGATTGCATCATATATCACAAGGATAAAACTACATGCCCAACTTATGGATAGGCATTATGGAAATTAAAGAAGAATTCAACTGAGACAATTATTGATGTTCCTACAAAGGTTTTATGGTACTTGCCCCTATTCCAAGGTTCAAAAGAATGTTCTGTATAATAGAAACAATGAAGAAATTAGTGTTGCATGCCAAGGATAGAGTAGTTGATAGCTTTTCACACATTTCAATAAATAACCTAGCATGGAAGTTCGTAGACTTCATGTGGCCTCATTTTTGTGAAGAACCTAGAAACATACGACTTGCATTATCTATAGGTGACATTAATCCTCATGGTTCTATGAGTAGCAACTATAGTTGTTAGCCTATTATATTAGTTTGTTACTACCTCCAACCATCTCTATGCATGAAGAGAAAGTTCATAATGTATTCATATCGGTTCCAAAGTAGTTAGGGAATGACGTTGACGTGTACTTGTCTCCCTTGATCGATGATCTTGAGACATTATGGGATGTAGGCATTGAAGTATACGACGTATACAAGAAAGAGTCATTTACCTTAAAGGCTATACTGTTATGGACGATAAGCAACTTCCTTTTCTATAGTAATTTGTCTAGATGCACTATGAAGGTATTCAATGCTTGTGCTATTGGTAGTGATCAAACATATATCATACGACTTAAACATGGTAGGAAAATGGCAGTTCTTAGGCACCAAAGATGGGTGCATAGAGACCACCCATATAATTTTAAGAAGGGAGAATTTATTGAGAATGTAGAGATAAGGATAGCTCCAAAGATGTTGATAGGATGATGAGTATTGGACAAGGCTAAAAACATCAATGTCTTGTGGGGAAAGAAGAAATCAAGTAAATGTGTAAGTGAAAGTAATTACAGAAGTTATTGGAAGAAAAAATCAATATTCTTTCATCTGGTATACTAGAAAATCACTACATCTACATCATGTGCTGGATATTTTACACATTGAAAAGAATGTATGTTAAAGCTTGACCAGTACCTTGCTTAATATCTAAAAAAAAACAAAAGATTAATTTACAACTTGAATAGATTTTATGAACATGTGTCTGAAGAGGAGGTTGCATCTAGAGGATAAGGGTAGTCAGGGAACATACCTTCCTAAGGAAAATTATATACTTGATAGAGAGGATAGGAGAATAATGTGTAAAATCCTATTTGAGTTCAAAGTCCCAGACAGCTACTCTTCAAATATTAAAAACATTGTCTCCATGGAAGAGCTGAAATTGTTGGGGAAAAACTCCCATGATGGCCATGCATTGATGAAACAACTACTACTAGTAACAATACATTCGGTGTTATATGACAAAGTTAGGGGAACTATTACAAAATTTTACTACTTCTATAATGCTTTGTGCAAGAAGGTGGTGGATGTTGTAAAATTTTAAGAAATTCAAGGTCATCTAGTCACAATTTTATGTGAGCTTGAGATAATCTTCCCACCATCCTTGACATCATGGTACACTTAATAGTGCACCTCATTGATGAGGTCAGACTCTATGGGCTAGTTTACTTGCGATGGATGTACCTATTTGAGAGGTACATGAAAATTTTAAAAGGGTATGTACATAATCACAACTGACCAGAGGGGTATATAACAAAATGTTATATTGTAAAGGATGTACTAGAGTTTTGCTCAAAGTACTTAGTAAGAGTGGATGCGATTGGAATCCCATGAAAGAAATAATCAGTTGCATTTCATGATCCCAAGGTTGTAAAACCTCTATTAAGTGGTCCTATATCAACCATTGACTATAAAGGATTGGACCAGGCACATCTTTATGTGTTGCGAAATGTTGATGAACTCCATCCAACCATTAAGTAAGTTGATCATGCATGCTCTTACATATTATTTAATTGTTGGTGATTACATTTTCACTGATTACTCTATTAATTTATGTGTGTATACGTAGTGAACATATGGATGTACTAAAGGCAAAAATCCAAGTTATGCAAAGAAATAGAAGCGACTACAATTTGAGCATTGTTGCACTTTCAATAATTGGCTACATAAGAAGGTAAAATGAAAGAATTCTCACTTAATATTATTTACAAAACTATATTCTATATAATTGTATATATATAATCTTACTTAAGCATACTTAATATGAATGTACACAGATTCAAGATTAGCAAGAAGTAGCAGGTAACAATATATCAAAACCATGAGCTAGATGGCAATGGGAACATGACCAGAAGTAATAAAATATGTTGGATATGCCATCAATGGTTATCACTTTTACATGAAAGACCATGATAACTTAAGAGTGTAATAGAAAAGTGGAGTTAGCTTAGTTTCCAATGCTACATTCTTTTCCATTTCAAAGGATAACATGCCAATAGTGGTGGATGATATTTCTTACGGGGTTATAAGAGAGATTTAGGCCTTGAATTATACTTTCAAAACTATGGTTGTGTCGAAGTGCAATTGGGTAGAACATAACAAAGATAACATCAAAACTGATGCCCTTGGATTGGCATTGGTTGACCATAGCAAGATTAGCTATAAAAATGAACATTTTATGTAGGCATCTCAAGCAAAATAAGTATTTTACATGCAAGAGGAACATGATAAGAGATGGTCAACTATTTTATCATCCTATTTAAGGGATTTTTGTGATGAAGACGACCTAGGAGATACTGAAATAAATTACCCTTCTATTACCAAAACAACCCCATCAATCAAAGTAGTACTTAGTGAGAATAAGGATTATGTGTGTGACAATGGTGAGGAGGGTGCGTGGGTTTGAAAACTATATGTAGTTGGGGGTATGTGGAGTGTATTCGTGAGTTGCAATATATATATATATATATATATAATTCCATATTTGTGATTAGCTCTTTTGTGATTAGCTATATGTATTGATGAGTGAGCTATATGTGTGTACAAAGAATGCATGAATCAATTTTGACTATCATAAAATTGGTTTCATTCGGTATTAATTGTTAGATATTGTAAAGTATTAACATAAAACATATTTTTTTAATTAAAAATAAATTATGATTTTTTTTAGTATAAACAACTTTAAAGGATGTTACTTTTAAAGTTGTTTATTTGTAAATGTCATTAAAATTTTATAATTTTAAAGTCATTTAGCACTAAAGGACTTTAAAAGTTGATATTATTAAAGTCGTTTACACTAAATGACTTCTTTATGTAAAACCAAATTTAGCACCAAAAATGATCAAAAAAATTTACACTAATCATTATGTAACATCTTCGATTTTTAAGTAACAATTTATAAAAACTTTTGAATTATGTGAAATTGGTGTCAAAAGAAAATTATTTTGAAATTCTCAATTTTTTAAGTTATAGAAAGTGAAAATTTTATAACCATCAAATCTGATTTTAATTTGTGAATATTGTGATTATACTTGAAAAAATGATCCCAATGATACTATGTTTTCTGTAATCGAAATTCAAACGAATACATTTTGATTTTCCTAAAGAGGGCAATTTGGTGATTTCACAGCTTAGGCTCTACTTGTAGAATTTTTAAAATTGAGTAGTTTTCATCTACTTTTTTACTATAATTATATAACTAAACAATTAAGTAGTAAAAAATAATATAATTTCAAGTGTAAAATTTATTAAATAAACTAAAGGAGGCGACAATTTTGATAATGGCAACCCCTCAAAAAAAAAATTTGTTTGAATTAAAAGAATTTATAAAGTCACTTATAAATAAACAACTTTTAAAGTCATTTTTTTCTAAATGACTTTAAAATTAGAGACTTCTAAAGTCATTTATTTGTAAATGACATTGATAATGGCACCCCCTCCCTCTTTTCTTAGTCGATGAAAACAATAGAGCTAAGTCTATTCTCAAAGGCCTGATAGAGAGGAAAAACCCTAGTAGAGCTAGCTATAGAGGAAGAGAGGAGGAGACTGCCGTCGACCATGACAATGCCTAGATTGGTGGTGAGAAGAGAAGGAAGAGCGGAGGAGACTGATGTCGATGACACTAATTGACAATGCACGCATAGATTGGCAATGAGGAGAGAAGGGAGAGAAGAAAGAAGGGAAGAAAAAGAGGAATAAAAAAAGGGAAGAAGGAGAGGAAGAGAGGAGGAGATTGATGCTGACCAAGATGATGTCGATCGATGATGCCTAAATCGGCAGTGAGAAGAGAAGGGAGAGAAGAAAGAGGGAAGAAAAAGAGAGGGAAGAAAGGGAGGAAGAGAGGAGGAGATCAATGACACCTAGATCAAGGGTGAGAAGAGAAGGGAGAGAAGTAAGAGGGGAAGAAACAAAGGAAGAGAGGAGGAGACTGACACTGACGACACCGATAGGCGACATGCACCCAGATTGGCTATGAGGAGAGAAGGTAGAGAAGAAAGAGGGGAAAAAAAGTGGATGAAGAAGAAAAGGAAGAAGGAAAGTAAGAGAGGAGGAGACCGACATTGACCAAGATGATGTCGATCAATGAAGCGTGCCTAGATTGGCAGTGAGGAGAGAAGGGAGAGAAGAAAGAGGGGAAGAAAAAGAAGGGGAAGACGGAGAGGAAGAGAGGACCATTGGCATCCTAGCGATGTGATCAGACTCAGTGTGGGATGCATCTTTCCCACTAAGAGATGTCAACTCAAAGTAGTTGACTTAAAGACTAGCAAACGTTCTATAGGATTTACAGCTCTTTTACAAATATATATATATACTAAGCAATTTTATATTTTCATGCATCATTTATCTATTTTTCTGTGGTTTGTTTGTCACATATGTTAGATATTGTATATTTATGTGAATGGATGGAGATGGAGTCTCCTTTATTTATTTTTTTAACTTAAACTATGTTTTTCAGGGACATCACATTCTCATGCGTAAAATGCATATGTGAGAAAAGAAACATGACACTAGATATTTTTAAATGCCAATTTACCTAACTATGTTTATGAAAAAAAGATGGGTGTGTATATCTACTTGAGGACAGGTGGTAACTAAATTCTTAACAATGACAAGTGCTCTTAGTTCATGCTTGATTATTTTTATAAAACTAACTTATAACGCATTTTTAGAAATGGCATGAACAAGATGCAATAAGACATTCATGTAGGCTTACTAGTAAATGCTTTAAGATGTATCACTTGATTGTCAAATGGTCGTCATAGTTGTTTACATAAAGCTTAGATTGTTTTAGTCACGTTTATATAACTGCAAATGAATGTGTATATAGATGCGCTATGTGATGACTAGAGTCATGCAAGTTAGCGTTGATTTACTTATATCTTGATTTACTTAGAATCATGCAAGTTAACATTTCTTTACTCATAATCTTTCAAATTAGTTTCTAGGATTAGTTTTATGAAAGTTTAATTTTAGAATTATCTATTCTTTAGAAAGTTATATTTTGATGCATGTCTTATCTGATTTGCTTTTGGTTTGTTTGCTATATATTTCATGTCAGTTTAATTTCTTTAAGTGAATTACATGGCCTTTTTTGATGTCATTGTTCTAATATCATTGTGTTCTTCTTTGTAGCAATGATGGAATGAGAAGAACATCAAACTAAAGATTATGACCACATCGAATAGCATGATAAAGAGGCCAACATGAGCACTACACCAGAAAGAAAGGGCAGATGGCGAGCAACAATAGAAAAGGTTATCAAGAGAAAGTCTAAGGGAATTAAAGAAACTATCCAATACAATAGCAAAGGGCAAGAGACTAGGGAGAGGGCACCCACTCATACTAGTTTCCACTTCTCTATAGTAAGAAGCATGGTTCTAATCACATTTGAAGATTGGAGACTTATGCCATCCTCAACAAAAGATTCAATATGGAAAATGCTGAAGGTATGTAAACATTAAGTACATGTATTATATAAATGATAACTTACCTTATTTGTCAAATATAGTAGTTTGTTGTGTACAATTTACAAACTACCTTTGATCTATTGGATGACAAGAATATGCATGGTTTATAAGGGGCTGGTGAGGAATGGAGAAAATGGAAGAACTACCTTTTTTGCAATTACATAGCTCCAAATGTTAACGATTCACCAAGGCTATAGACGGTGCCTACCATTTACTCTGATGTCATTGACCAGGAGGTATGGAATGCATTTGTACAGAACCGTATCTTCACTAAATTTGAGGTATGTGTAGAAATGATGTTTCATTTACTTAATTACATGTAACATCTTATTATTGCACTTGATCACACATGTACAAATATGTAATAAAGATTGCAAGGGGAAGAAAGGTGCATGAAACAAATATGCAGCACCACCTATCAAGGTTGGGCTACGCTCGTAGAAGAGCATAAAGTAAGTATCTATGACAATTTATCTCTTTCAATTTAATACTACTATAGTTATATGCATATTGTTCTCTAACTATAGCATCTTTACTTGACAAGAAAAGAAAGCTAAGACTATGAAAACCATTGATCGCTCCATCCTCTACAAGATGATGCAATTGATGGGTCATACTAGCAATAAGTTCTCAAATGAAAGTACTGCACAAATTGCTTCTCACATAGTAAATAGTTCCACCCAAAGAATGTTAAAAATGGAGTTCGAATGAGGAAGATATAGGATTTCAAAGTCAAAGCTATTTTGGTAATTAAAAGTTAAAAAAAAAAAAACTAAGAACATGAAATTAAAATTATAAAATCTTGATTCTACTCATCGATATAAATCTGACAATACTAAGTTTGCTAAAATCAAAGATTGGATGAATAAATGGTAATTTTCTTACATAAGGGTATTTTAGTAATTTCACTAGTGGGCCCCACTTGTAGAAATGCGGGTCCAATAGTGATGAGGTGTTGGGCATGTAACAATCATACATATCGACTAAACTTAGGCTAAGTGGAATGATGAAAAAAAAAACAATCAATCTATGTTTAATATATAAAAAGAAAAGAAAAGAAAGCAATAAAAGGAGGGGTCATTTTGATAATGGCACCCCTTATCGCACGATATGTTCTCAAAGAGAACATACTTGACAACCTTAACCTTAGCACCCACCATTCTCCCCTCTTCCCCCTTCCATCCGGTGTGCCTTTCCCCTCTATGAACAACCAGCAAGCCCCGATAACCCAAAACCCATTTCCTGCATTCTCAAGCTAGTAAAACACTCTAGATTCTAGCGTGCACAAATCCCATACAGATCTATCTTTGTACTCTCTCCCTTTGATCTCTTTTTCCTTTCACCATCATCGAACTCAACCAGGCCATGGGTGCCAGGGAACTGGAAATCTCTGGCAAACCTAGATCATTCACATACCAGCGATGGGTAGATCCTCATTTCCTTTTAGTGTCCAAAACCCAATTTCCCCCTCTTAACGACAAGCACCTTCTTCCACCTCTTCTCGGATCATCGAGCTAAGCTTTTCACAAACGATTTCCCATCTTTCCAACAAGATAACCTCACAGGCACACCAAAATGGATGACACTTGCGCCTTACTTCCTCCTCTCTGTACTTCCCTACACAGTTGGGTTCCTCAACATCCGAACCAAAGCACAACTAGAGTTCTCCGTGGGGCGGAGCACTAAGAAAGAGAGAGCCAACCCTTCTCCCCTACTAGTGAATTGCACATCCCAAATTTCAATCACCATTTTTTCCCCCTCTTTCCCCTTTGCCTTCTCCACAGCATCTGTACGCCCAAGGTACAGTCAAGCCTAGGAAGGCCGGTGTGCCTAGGTTTCAGATCCCCTTTCCCCTACATTTTTTTTTTGGTGTCTTACCTCTGGGAAGTGATAGAATCATCATCACACTCCCATCTTCCGAAATTTTTGATCTGGGAAGATCTGACTGTTGAATTTGCCAGACCTTTATCGGAGGTCAGATCGTTAGATCTGTGACAATCTGACTTGGTTTTTCCAATCCAAATAGTCTATCATGACCATTAGGAAGTGTAGATCAAGAATTTCATGGGACATTTAAGATCAAAGCTTGATTTGAGAAGATTTCACTGATCTTGATCAATGGTTGAGATCGATCTAGGTTATAGGTATAGAAATTGATCGAGTTCTGTGATTGTGATCAATGTAGCTCATTTAGTTAGATCGTTCAATTAGAAGTTACTAATTGATTGTTTGATTTGGAGGGTCCAGGTAAAAATGAGGATTTTACCAGTGTGAATGGATGGTGATCAATGTTAGTAGAATTGAAGAACGCATCACATGAGGTAGGTGGAAATTTAAGATGGCATGTTTAAATAATAAGATGCATGTTGTAAGCATGATCTTATTTCTAATTATGGATGTTATGAAACTAAAATGGTATGATTGATATTCAACATGCTTTAAATTCTAAGGATGAAAATAATGTTAATTAAAAGAATTGCATGTTATAATTGATGCTTATGACTTGTACATCATGTATGTGAACTGTAAAATTATGTTTATGGTACATGGGTACCATGTCAGTATTGATGATGTATGAGTCTAGGTTTATAAGATACATCCTTGGTAGATTATCACCCAATAAGTGAGGATGTTATTCTTGTTATGAAATATATGAATAGGCAAATCGCCTTTTATTATGATTACTTTACATCCGGGCATGGAGGCTTGAGATTTTTTTTTTTATACAGGTGCATGCCTAGGTATGCTATGCCAGGAGGGTTACGAGGGTTTGGCCACTCACTCTCCGAAATGTGATATATGATGATACCATGCCCAAAGAGAGGCAAAAGGTCAGGTGGGGCAATTATGGGAAGGCCACCACTGTGATGGTGTGTCTCCCCATTTAGACATGACATATATGATTTTCCACATTTGGTATCCATGGAGTATGAAAGTAGTTATCTGGACATGTTGTACGAATCAGACTACATGCATAGTAGTCCTTATATTTGATGCATTATGGTGCTTATATGATGGCATTATGAGATGCCTTATATAATGTGGCATGATGATATGCCTTATATTGTTTTTCTAGCAATGGTTAGTGGATTGTGGACCCCGTATAGTGAGGGGTACGAGGATTATATTGATACACCAACAGAGGCTAGATGATTATGAACCCCACATGATGAGGGGTATGATTCTGAAACCCAGTATAGTCTAGGAATGTAAATTAGATGATATTGATTATATTCATAATTTTGTATGCCTTTTAATAATTTCCATATCTGTCTGCGTATGCTATATGTATATGATTGAGGGCGCAGTTTCATATAAGTTTCATATGGGTATATGAATGGGTAGAACTATTATGCAAAGTATGGTTCATGGAATTGGATTAGTTTATTTAGACAACAAATAATAATTAAATATGTTTGATAAATCAATGGATTACTTATAATTATGAAACATGCAGATATTGATAATTACGAAACATGTTAATAATTAATTTATCAATGGATTGTTAATGATTATGAAAAATGTAGATATTTAGTTCATAAATGGATTATTGAAATGTGAAACATATAGTAAATCCAATTCAATATAATTGCTATGAAAATGAATATTCAAATTACTATAGAATAATTAATGTATATTAAGATTCAACATGCTTCTTGAACTTCCCTACCAAGCATAGCTTGCTGAGATATTATAAATGTTTTATGTTTACAATATCTTAAAGACAAATAGACAGAAGAAGATGTATCCAACAACCATACTTCCGCATTCAGGTATACATTTTATTAAAGCTTTTGTATTGTGTAGTTAGTCATTTGAATTGTGATATTGGACATTTAATGTAATGTTATAGGGGCTATACAAGTGAACCACTGGATTGGTCCTATTTTAAGAAATGAATTTCTATCTTCTAGAAAACTATATATATATGTATAGTGTGAGCATGAAAGTGAAATCTGGGTTTTTGGAAAAAATGAGTTTCAAGGAAAAATCTTCCACTATTTTTGTATTTTAAAATTTAGAGGCATGCCATCTTTTGAAATAAACGCGAAAAATTTTCATAAAAAATTTAGGCTATCACAGTTGGTATCAAAGTGGTTCATCTAGTCACTTCAACCCCTCTATGTCCAATAAAAGATTACAATTCAAATATAGGTTAGGATTTAATGGGTTGATGTTGTATTATGATGGAATTAGTTAAGTATTAGAGAGAATAAGTTAGTATACTTAGATTACAAAGAAATAGTAAACCATGAGGAGATGTCCTTAGTATGACAACCAAGATAATGATTTGAGAAATTAATGATTACATTATAGATAATACTGAACAAGGGAACCAAGTGGTAGAAATAGTTAAGTGAGGGTGATAGAATATCCTTCTTATCTATAAGGTACCCAAATACCACAACTTATAGTAGTGCAAAATGCTCCTACCCAACTTTAAATAGAAATTATGCCTAGTATTAAATTTCAAGGATAGGATACCTAGCATAGGTATATATTCATTGTTCATAGGTGTAAGAGTAGGAAGTTTGAAAAGAGGCAAAAGATAGGTTAGAAAAGCTTATATAGAATGTATTGAATGTGGTCTTGGTTTGTATAAGAAAGTGTGAAATAGATATGACTAAAGAATAGTAAATTAAAGAGGAGAAATAGGAGAGGAGAAATAGGAGCAATTGAGGAATGATAGGTTCAAGAGGAGAAAACTTAGAAGAATTGCAAACTTCTATTGAAATGGAAGCTAGAACTACCATATGCTTTGAAACTAGAAATGGTATGTTAGAAATAACAAAGCAAAGGTATCTATAGAGACAATATTTCTTAGAAAGAATACAAGGAAATAATGAGTACTTTCTTTCTCTTGTATAAGTAATGAGTTAGAAAGGAAATTATTGGTTTGCAGTAAGAAATGTCATCAAGATAGAATATGAGAATTAGTTTCATATAAATAGATAATGAATTGATGTTTGAAAGAATTATATCCTAATCTGAAAATTTAAGTTATTCACAAGAAACTTACTACAATAGTAGAGTATGAGATGACTTCTAGAATTGAGAAACTTTTTTATGACAAAGCTGATTATGAAGCATTATCAACTACATATATGTAATCTCATATATTTTTAAGAAACAAATGATTCACCTTAATACTACAATGAAATAAGGAACTATGCATTCTTTTGTTATGTATAATTATGTGAAGTATGTTATGGTCAACCCTACATGGGATAAGGTCTTGATGATGCTTATGATGAGGTATAATTATGCTAAATATGAATGCATTGGTGAAAAGTTGAAAAAGGGAGTTAAGATGATAACTCTAGTTGATGGATAAGTCGCTAGCACAAGGACTTATTCAAAGAAATGTTTATTTAGGCTTATCAAAAGAATGATAAGTATATCCTCATGTGATATGATAGACTTGGGTATGATGCCAAGATTGAATTGAATTGCAAATTATGAGACAATGTTGATTGTCACAAAGGTGAAATGATGTTGTTGTCATAAAATAGTCTTCTTATGTAGAAGACAAGATATGGTAAAATCTTACATTATATTAGTTATAAAGTGAATGAAAGATGAATGATGACATGTATTTTTTACAATTATGATTGTGATGGATGATGTATGATGTATGAATTGAGACGAAAGATGGAGTTAAAGGTTAATAAATAAAATAAACTAAATTCAATAAAATCAGTAAAAATCATTGTATAAGAGAAATCCTATGCATTCTCAAATCCTAGCTCTTTCTTGTTTCTCTCCATTTTACACTTCTCTTCATATTTCTTATTGCATTATCCTCACAATCTCAGACTTGTCTCTTTTCTCTCATTTCATCTCCATACCTCTTTGACCATACTCTTTCTCCTTTCCCTATTTCCTTATCTGTATTTGCCTTGTTCTATTTCCTATTCACTTTTCTCTTAAACTTGGCGTTAGCATATGTGTACTCTTTAAAGTAAAAACTACTTGATGACAGGAAGTGTGCATGATGAAAAATTAAAAATCTCTTACAAGAAACAACTGAGCTTCCTTTCCCTATTTTCTCTTCAGTTTCCCTTACTCTTTGCATTTTCATGCGTGAAGTAAAAACTATTTAGTTATAAGTAAGTGTGAATGATGAAAATTTAAAATCCCCTACACTTTGCATTCTCATGTGTATGCTCCTTAGAGTAAAAACTACTAAGTTACAAGTGTGCATAATGAAGATTTAAGATTTCCCTATACTTTGCATTCTCCTGTGTGTGTTATCTAAATGTAAAAACTACCTAATCACAAGTGTGTGATAAATAATCAAATTATACCTTGCATTGTCATGTGTGTACTACCTAAAAGTAAAAACTACCTAATCACAAGTGTGAATGATAAAGAATCAAATTATACTTTGCATTCTCATGTGTGTGCTGCCTAAATGTAAAAACTACCTAATCACAAGTAAGTGTGCTTAATAAAGGATTAAATTTTATTACAATAAACCACCATTTAAATAAGAAATTAATGTTTCTAATTGATATCACTAGATTGTTTACTAGTGATGATTTTGGTAATAAATTCATATCTTGACACAGGAAGAATGATCTCTGGGATATATAAAAGATAGCAGTCCTGATTTATGAGAAACAGATACTACCTATGAAGGGTAGTATACTTTAAGAAAACAAGTGAATTGTATTTGTACCTTATTTCGAGAAAGATTCTCGAACTATATATGTTGAAAGATCAGAACTGATATGTGAGTTGTGTCTGAAATTAAGACATTCCATCAGTTATTTGATATGATGGACTTTCAGTTATTCCACTAGGCATTGATCAACCTTATGAATTTGGACTCTTATGATGAAGAATGTTGGGATATATATATTTGAGGTTAAGAGAGATAAACTTATTTGATAAATGAAGTGAGGAAATTCATTTGAATAGTATGTCAGAGGAGAACATACTAAACAATTGTATTAGTATGTAATGATGGAAACCATTTAATATCATTATGTAAAGTGAGATGATACTATATTGATATCAGTGAACACCAATGGTGTTATTTCAGGTAGTGAGTCTTGGTGAAATGGTAAAATTTGTTGTCATGTGACCTTGAGGCCATGGGTTCAACATGTAGAATCAGCCTCTTATGAAATGCAAGGTAAGGCTGCCTACTATAAACCCTTGTGGTCTGCCTATCCCTAGATGCCACAAAGGCAGGAGCTTCAAGCACTGAGGTTGTCCTTAATGATGTTATTTATGTATTTCAATGTGATTGCATAGCTAGTGCGATTTTAGTTGTTCATTTAATGCTATGAGTTTCATATTTGCATTTGAGAAATACTAAATGTATTATTTCTGTTTTTGAATCTGAATACACCAAAGGGTGTAAGTTCAGTCATTATAATTTGAATTGTATGTGTTATCTCTAGTATTGGTACTGGTATGTTTGTATCTATATTTAAGTTAAAAATGATTGTTTAAGATTATCTGGATGTAAGGCCATATATATTATTTTAGTGAATTGGAATATGAATATGTTAGAGATGTTCTTTGATTTAAATAACTATCTCTTTATTTTGAATTCATATGTGGAATTGGATGAATGAGTGTGAAAATTTTATTTATGATTATGATTGAAATGTTATGATGTGAGTCAACATTCTATACTAAATGATTGTTTGGAAAAATGAAAGATTTATCTTTTTGAACATATGTTGAGGTGATGGTAAATTATGTGAGCAAAAGCTATGATGATAGAATTAAAGTAAGATTCATTATAGTAATTGGATTTTTTATTTGTAGCTCGAAATGTGTAATTTCATATATCTAAATGAATGCAATTCAAGGAAGATTTTGACAGAATGCTATAGAATGATGTGAAAGTCTTCCATTATGGTTATGGTGATGCATGTGTGATTAAATATTTATCAATTGATGAGTTTAGAATATGTTTGCACTATACCATTGAAGAATATGAGATTGTGATTGAAGCTGCAAAGATTGAAGAGTGAGTCTCATTCTATTAAAGTTTGTATATCAGGATGATATGTGGGATGAATGCTTAATTTTACTATTGTGAATGATGGAATGTGCTGAGACAGAGTATCATAAATGTATTATTGTGATTAAATGGGTTATCAAGTGTATTGCATTTGCATGTGTTAAATGTGTAAGTCTAAGAGATAAAGGAGACTGCTAAAATTTTCCCAAAAATATAATACTTGAAATTTTGAAGATAGGTAGTTTCATAAGGTTAGAATTGCTTAAGCATATGCAGAAGGGATCATCTTTAGTGAGAAATATATATTCAGCGTTGAAGTTAGTATAAAGAGTTATATGGATAAGAAAATGGAAGGGTTTAGTTGGAGGTAAAGATTATGTGTTCTAAGAATCATTACAATCAAAGGATTTTGGAAGTTGAAACGAAAGAAAAACTTAGTCAAAAATTTATTGTTTTAATGGATTATCAAGTAAAGGATGAGTATCAGAGTAAGTAGTGAAAGTGATTCTTATTGCTTATTGTAGATAGAAAAGCTGCTACTATTAAGTGACATAATATCTAGTTTAAGTTGAAAACCCTTTATATTTTGAGGATTCATGTTTTATTGAAGTAATTATGACTTTAAATGTACGATGAGGTGAGAATATTATTAGAGTTATTGGAAAAAAATCATGAAAAGAATTTCGTAGACAAAATTCTCTAAGAAAGGAAGAATGTAATGACCCTAAAAACTTCAAGGATGAAATTTCTCTGAGGGAAGATTGTAACAACACCAAAATTTTACTATTGCATGATCACGGTATGAGTTTTCTAGGAGAATAACTTTTTATAGAATTAGAATCAGGAACAAAAACATAAATAGTTAGATTTTGCTTAGAAATTGGAATCCAACGACCTAAAGAATGCTAAAAATGGAGTCCAAATGAGGAAGTTATGGGATTTCAAAGTCAGGGTTTTTTTCGAACACAATTTGTAATACATTTTTCAAGGGCAGGGCACCATTAGTAGTAAAAAAATTTTGCAAAACAAAGTAGCATAAATTCATTTCTTTACAACTTGTTTTGTAAAACCCAAGTCATCACATCATACATAACATAAGTAGAATTTTGTACAAGATAAAATTCCATTGAAGGAATATACTTTTATTAAATTTCAGAATCCATCCAGTGGTTCACAGTACAACCCAAGTATTAGTACAATACTTGTCCAAATTACATAATCCAAATTTCAAGCCTCACTATACATTAAAAACTCTTAATACAATACAATGCTCTCAAATAAAAAAACATTTCTTCAAGGGATATACCCTAATTGATTATTCTTCTAAATCTTCTCATGTCTTGAGCCCCCAATTCTCCTTCTCTCTATCTAAGATATTGCAAACATTCAAACATTTACAATATCTCAGCAAGCTATGCTTGGTAGGGGATTCAAGAAGCATAATAATTTGACAGTATAATCCTAATACTTCATAATCCCATTATTCATATTCATGGATCAATCTCTTTTCTTTGTCATATATGTACATCCTTGCACATAGATATTGCATATGTCATGTAGATATATATACGGTCAAAACTGTGAAAAATAGTTAATATCTCAAAACATCAATAGTCACACTAAGACACACTGAGTTGATCAATCATACAGACTCTGCTAGAAAATACTCCCTCATTTGGGCAATATCATCACACTCATCCATACTGAGTTGATAAAACATCCAGACTCTGCTTGAAAAATACTCCCTTATTTGTGTAGTATTGGCATCTCATTATGCCATGCATCATAATGCAAAATACTCAAAGGACTACTATGCTACAGTCTAATCCATACCAGTGCACTTGGATAACTGCTTTCATACTCCATAGATACCAAGTGTGGAAAATCATCTATGTCATATCTATATGGGGAGACAGATTGTCACAGTGGTGGCCTTCCCATAATTGCCCCACCTGACATTTTGCCTCTCTTTGGGCACGGTATCATCATATATATCACATTTTTGAGAGCGGGTGGCCAAACCCTCATGACCCTCCTAGCATAGCATCCCTAAGCATATTCCTGTTTAAAACAAAACCGTAAGCCTCCATGCTTGTATGTAAAGTAATCTTTTTACTTATCAGACATCTTATATGTTTATATCATCATCCTCGTATTTTGGTATTCTTATACTGAGGATAGGATTTTACTTCAAACTTAGGGATCATCATTTACAATGAATGATGCCCATGTTCATATAAGTTTAGCGATCACCATTCTATATGAATGATTCCCATGTATTGATTTTATACCTATCAGACAATTTGTTTGTTTATCTAGGGCTGGAATACCTTTTAGTTCCCTATTCACTTAGGTTTTCCTCAATTCTAACTTAACCATTTCATATGTTTTTTGGTTGGATCATATGTGTTTTCAATGAATTTAATACAACTATTTACATTATACTTGTCAACATTTCCAGACATAAGATCATGTATTCAGCATGTATTTCTCATGTAGATGCATTCATAAAGTCCTCCTACCTTCAAGTAGCGACTCATCTCTTCAAATCTTCCATGATCCCAATTGATGTATGAAATCTGTAAATCCATACATATTGTCAATATTTATACAATCTGAATAATCCTACATTTTTTATCCTATCTATATTCTTTATCCAATCTTGTCCTTTGATATAAAGGATCTAGATCTTATGTCCTATCATGATCTATCTTCCTCAGATAGTGTTTATCCTATTGATCAATAAAGTTGATGATTAGAATGATCTTCTAATCTTTTAGATCTATGTATTTTCTATTCTAAGTCTTTGTGTATTCCTTTCTTTGATCTTAATCTTTCATAAATCCTTTGATCAACAATTTATAATTGTTGATAAAGATCAAGAGCTTAGATCTTCCATCCTCTAATTCTTCTTTGATCTAAGTTTAGCTGTTTAATCATCCCTAACGAGGATAATCTTGGTTCTCTTCCTTGAATCATATTTGATCAAGGGTTTGGATTCTCTATCTAGATTTTTCTACAATATACATAAATAGATACATAATAAAAAATGAAATTAGGATTCTTATTGTTCTTTATCATTTAAGATCCTATGGATCTTGTATGATCATCCTTATCTCACTTACAATTTTTATTAAGATTAGATAATTGACTAACATTTTATGCTCTTATTATTATTATTCAACCAGTTAATGTTTTATTGGTTGAAGATAGCTTATTCCATCCTAAGCCTAGACTACTCCTCTTATTTTCAATTGGCTAAGGCTTACTAACTAAATGACTAAACACAAAGTGGTTACTTCATTCCTCATGTAAGGAGGCATTTAGACCTCACAAATGTCAATGGAAGGTAGGGAAGAGAGAGGTTCTATTAGGGAATCCCCTTAACCACCATGTTCAACATTCACTTGAGTGACCTTTGCTCAATCTTTCATAAGGTTCTTATGAGCATTTTAACCCTAAGCACTCTTTCTAATTGATTTTAATTAAATCCATGAACATTTTAAATATCATTCATGCAGTTTATTATTCTCCTAGTTTGGGCCAAGGATTTGATAATCCTTATATTGTCCTACTAACTCTAACCCTTACTATGATTATAGTTCATGATGTATGTGTATTTAGTGAAGTTCATCTATATGTCATCAATTACCTCTTTTAAGGTATTTTTCATAATTCTATGATTAAAAGATATGACACCAATAATTCTAAAGAATTTAAAGACAATCATGCTAAAATTGAAAGTGTTGACTTGAATTTAAATATGCTATTTAAAATAAATTAACTAATAATATTATAATATCTAATTTTAGGAAATTAAAGATAATTACACTAAAATTGGAAAATAGACATGGATCATAATTAAATCAAATTTACTATAAAAGACAATTAATTAAGCATGTGATCAAGCTATCCTCATGATCCAACCATCCGATTTGTCCATCTTTTAGATCAGGGGTTGATATTTCATTAAGAATGCAACCCTTGATCCTTTATGTTTTTCTTTGATAATAACATGATCCTAACCTTAGATCATTCAATTTATAGGTCTAATTGGCCTTATCATTCTTGATCATCCAATCAAAGAGATCCATTGAGATTTTCCATGATCATTTTCTCATTTAAGAGCCTACACCTTGATTTATTTCATATCAATCCAATCCAACCATCCCCATGCTATTTTATCATCATTAGATTCTTAGTGGATCTAGATTTTGAATTCTAATCACCCTAGATCTACTTGATCAAGGGTGTAAATAAGAGTATTTTTAATTAATAGAAAGTTTTGATGCTTAAAATCTTGTTTTTATTGGTTCAGTATGTTTCCCTCATGAAGATCTATTCATAGCATCTTATAAATTGAAAATCAGACTTAAATTGAGTGAGTAATTTCATTTTTAAATTTTCAGCCATTTTCAACAGCTGATTTTAGTTTGTATTGTTTGTGATCAAATAAACCTATATAGAGGATTAGAAATCCTACTATGATCATCAATATTAGGGTTTTACACCTTCTAGATCCATCCATTGGATTAGATTTTCAATTTGACATCATTTTGATCATGATCCATTACTATTGGAATAGATTCTAGTGATTATCGATTGTAAATACAATTAAAAATATAAATATAACATCTCCATTAGATTCTACACACCATTAAAAATTCATAGCAGCTTTTTTATCTAAAATTAGAGCTAAAATTAGCGCTCAATTGAAGAAACAAGATTTTAGTTAAAAAAATCAACGGCCCAGATTTGATCTGGCCAATAGAATGTGTTTTAGATGATCTAGAACATGGCAAGATGATCTGGAATGTAATTGGACAATCCCAAAATGTGGCTAAATGATCTGAGTGGTGTCAAACTCAAATCAACGCTTGATCTGAGAGATTGGTTGAGATGGTCTAATCTGAACCATTAGATCAACCCTTCACTAGATCTCCCAAATCTGAAACGTTCAAGGACTAATATTTCTTACCTTGGGGTTTGGACCCTTCTAGATTGATTGGACAGCTCAGATTTTCCATCTATGCCCTCCATCATCCAAAAATGACGGGTTTTTATCCTTACTTGATTTTAATTATTTTTAACCTAAAACTAATTTCAAAAAAATAAAATTTGCAAAAACTGACATGAAATAAGTTTAGAAAGAGTTTCCACCTACCTGATTGGAGGAAAATGTTGGTTTTATAGCCCAATTTAAAGAATTATCCTCTTGATGATAAGATAGCTCGATAATTGCTTGTTTTGTGATTTTCCATTGATTGCATCGTTGGATCTTGAAATTGATTGGGGGTTTTGTAGGTAAGGTAGTATAGAACAATATGAATGGCGAGATTAGGGAGATTTACATTGGAACAGAGTTCCAAATTGAATTTAGGTCTCTTGTTCTAATATAGAGAGATGAGAGAGAAAGTGAAAGAAGAGAGATTTTTTAAAGTTTTAGGAATTTGGGAATGAATCTAGATTTGGTTTTTCAAGGGAAGCAAGATAATTTTGTGGAAATTTAATGAAAATTTTTGGAGGATTTTTGGGGGTGTATTTGTAGATTTTTTTGAATTTTTCAATAACTTAATATTCTAGCCTAGAATTTCTCAAAATTCAACTAAATTGATTTTCTCAATCAATTTACAAAAATTGGGGTTATTACAATCTTCCCCCCTTATAATAATTTTGTTCTTGAAATTCACATTTCAACTTATTTATGAGTTTTCATTAACTCATTCATAAGTTTGCTCATGTGGCCTTGCCATTTAAGGAAACCTCTATTTCCTTTCATTCATAGTTTATGTTACCTTCTCCTCAAAGGTACAAATCATATTTTTAGGACATAAACACACATCTCACCAATAATGCTAATGCATTAATCACTTAACCTGATTCTTTGCTAGACTTTCAATAGGATTAATAACTTTTAAACTAAGTTACCCTTTTGTTCACAACTTCTTATTTCTCTTGATTGGTATACTAAATTTCTAATTAAAATCTTTCAATACTTCATATTTTCCCATTCTAACTTCTATTGCTCATCCTCAATCCTTTTCAACATATATAGTTTCGGCATATCTTCCCTAATTTGTATAGTCCTTAAACTATCTACCAAAATGACATATTGCTTTTATTCTACAATTTCAACTATTATTCTTTATAACAATCTTCCAATATTTGGAAGTAATTTATCTCTTCTTGGTTCATGTACTCAATGATAAGACTATCATGGTCATTAGTATCATCTTCCATCTTTGTTGGGTTTCCATATCATTCTTAGAATTTACATGACCCTAAACTTTACTTCTTCAAATCCATATTTATACTTACTAGATAGTTGATAAGTGTTTTAACATATTCTCCAAATGGTCATGATTTTCTCATAATAATATCATATGTCATCACCACTTATCCAATAACTCTCATTCTCATCAAACTTATAACTCAAAATTTGTTTCGTTATCACACTAAATTTTTTTTTATAGCTCACCATTGATGATAATAGGTTGGGAATAACTCATCCACGTGGAATAAAGGGTACTTAATATCATCATAATCTCATTGATCCTTCATTCTTCTTTTTCTAAGGAAACTTGTTGCTCTCCAGTGCAAACTTATATAATCAATTCTTTGTCTACTAATCCTTAAATTTTGTTCTTTCCACTTATTCAAATAAGTTGATGTCATTTTCCTCATTCAATCTTATGTTAGATTGAAAATTTCTAAAATATCTTGAAATTACTAACCACATATTTTTCCAAAATCTGGATTCATACCTCATTCGTAATCATCTCATTTGTCCAAAATTTACACTTAAGTTTAGTTGCCTATATTTGTTTATAGGTCTTCATTTCTCATGATTATTTCAGCATTCCTGCAATAATTCTTTCAATATCACTAAATCTATCATAATCAATATCTCTAAATTCATCATATTAATATCCCTATTCATTTATAAGTCTTCACTTTCCATTCTATCATCAATGCAAATTATAGTCCATAATTATTTTCATATTTTAATTCTATCATATAGTTGAATCAATATTCCTCTAAATTTTATCTCCTTATTTATCTCTATTAAAACTCTTCTCATTCACCAATTTAGAAAATATGTACCTATCTCCTTAAATTCTTCTCAAGTAAGATCATCTCTATTTTGATGATTAAATCCTTTAGCTAATAGTCATAATACTACTTATATGTAGTAATTGTAATGCTTACATTTACATTTATTATTTATTATTATAAAATTTAAATTTTGTAATAATTCTAAGGTTTTATCTTTAATATCTATTTCACCTTTTCTATAAGGGTTGGATTTTATCCTTCTTCATCCTTTCCATCATATTTTTCCAATTTATCATCTCTTTCTCTTAATCTCCATTACTTCACCTAATAATAGTAATATTAATCTATTTAATTTCTACAAGTATCTTTACTTAAGATTTCAAGTTATACCTGAATATCATACCGAATATCTTCCTCTATTGTAATGTTTTCCTTACTTGTTTCTATAACTACTATTCCCTATATTGACTTACTAAGTAGTACTCCTAGTTATTTCACTAAGTAATATCTACTTATACTCCACTAGTACTTCATGAGTTAACTTAACTAATGAGTTAATCACATAACTCTTCCTATACTCATTCTTAACTAATGAGTTAATCACATAACTCATTGTCATCAAATACTATCTTATTTCTTATTCACTCACTATTTCTCATCCTCTAATTGGATTGTCATCTTCATATTGGACATAAGGGTACTGTACTGTGACTATATGAATGGCTCTGATACCAACTGTGACGACCCCAGTTTTTGTAACACATTTTATAATACATTTTTCAAAGGCAGGGTGCCCTTAGTAGTAAAAAAATTTTTGCAAAACAAAATAGTAGAAATTCTTTTCTTTAGAACTTGTTTGGTAAAACCTAAGTCATAACTTCATACATAACATAAATAGAATTTTGTAGAAGATAAAATTCCATTGAAGGAATATACTTTTATTAAATTCAAGAATCCATTCAGTGGTTCACAGTATAGCCGAAGTATCAGTACAATACTTGTCCAAATTACATAATCCAAATTTCAAACCTCACTATACATTAAAAACTCTCAACACAATATAATGCTCTCAAATAAAAAAACATTTCTTCAAGGGATATACCCTAATTGACTATTCTTCTAAATCTTCTCATGTCTTGAGCCCCCAATTCTCCTTCTCTCTATCTAAGATATTGCAAACATTCAAACATTTACAATATCCCAGCAAGGTATGCTTGGTAGGGGATTCAAAAAGCATAATAATTTGACAGTATCATCCTAATACTTCATAATCCCATTATTCATATTCATCGATCAATCTCTTTTCTTTGTCATATATGTACATCCTTGCGCATAGATATTGTATATGTCATGTAGATATATATACAGTCAAAATTGTGAAAAATAGTTAATATCTCAAAATATCAATAGTCACACTTAGACACATTGAGTTGATCAATCATTCAGACACTGCTGGATAATACTCCCTCATTTGGGCAGTATCATCACACTCAGCCATACTCGATTGATAAAACATCTAGACTCTATTGGGAAAATGCTCCCTTATTTGGGTAGTATCGGCATCTCATTATGTGACGACCAGGGTTTTTGTAACACGTTCTGTAATGTATTTTGAAAGGCAGGGCCCTTAAGAGTGTAAAAAAATTTCACAAAACAAAGCAGTGGAAATTCTTTTCTTTAGAACTTGTTTTGAAAACCCAAGTCACCACGTCATACATAACATAAGTACAATTTGTGTAGAAAATAAAATTCCATTGAAGGAATATACTTTTACTAAACTCTAGGATCCATCCAGTGGTTCACTGTATAGCCAAATCTAATACAATACTTGTCCAAATTACATAATCCAAAACTCAAGCTCACCATACCATAAAACTCTCAACAAAGAAAAATACATGTCTTCAAGGGTATACCTTGAAGATTATTCTCTTCAAGTCTTCTACCGTCTTCAGCTCCTAACTCTCCTTTCCTATATCTGAGATATTGCAACATTTACAATATCTCAGCAAGCAATGCTTGGTAGGGGATTCAAGAAACATAATAATTGATAATGTAATTCCAATACTTCATAATCCCATTATCCCTCAACATATTCATGTCAGTACTCTTTACTTTGTAATTTATGTATATCTATATACATACATACTCTTCATGAATAAACGAGTTAAATTTATGAAAGTAGTCAAATATCATTCCCAACTAAGCTGATCAATTCTCTCCATTATGAGAATTTAGTATTATAGCTAATCTTATATTGGAAATTTCCCTTCTTGGGAAATATTGGTAATATACAATTACCTAGCATTTCATTATGCTACAACATAAGGCATTTCACTATGCCTATTCTCATATGCATTATAGTGAAAAATAATTAGAAAGGTTACTATGCTGTAGTCTGATCCGTACTAGCGTGCTCGGATAACTGCCCTATTCACCACTAATACCACGGTGGAAAATATTATGTCTCTGCCCGTATGGGAGGGCAAGACTTTCACAGTGGTGGCCTTCCCATAATTGCCACCACCCAACTTTTAGCCTCTCTTTGGGCAAGGTATCATCATATCATCGTATTTCAAGGAGCGGGTGGCCAAACCCTCATAAGTCCTCTAGCAATAGCATTCCCCTAGGCTTATGCCTATTAAAACAAACTCACAAGCCTCCAAGCTTGTATGTAAAATAGATTTCATATATATCAGACCATATGTCTGTTTACTTAGGGCTGAAATATTTTCTAGTTCCCTATTCACTTATAGTTTAGTCCTTAACCATCTTATATGTGTTTGGTTGGATCATAAGGTTTTCAAGAGATTTAATACAAGTATTAGCATTACTCTTCTCAACATAAGATCATGAGTACAATCATGTATATCTCATGTAAATGCATTCATCAAATCCTCCTACCTTTAAGGAGTGATCTCTTTTCCCAAATCTTCCATGATCCTGATTGATGTATATGATCTGTACATCCATATGTATTGTCAATATATAAATTATGAACCATCCTATTGATCACTAGATCTGATGTTTAGAATGATCTTTAGATCATTCATACCTAAGTATTTTTCTATCTTTAAGTCTTTGTGTGCCCATCTCTTTGATCTTGATCTTTCATATATCCATTGATTTACAATCTACACATGTTGATAAAGATCAGGGTCCTAGATCTTATATCATATAGTTCTTCTTTAATCTAAGTTTAGTTATTGGATCATCCCTAAGGAGGATGGTCTTAGTTTTCTTCCTTGAATCATCTTTGATCAAGGGTTTGGATTATCTAATCTAATGAACTATAACAAGCATACTAATAAACATGCGTACTAAATACAATATAATATTCTATTTCTTATTGTTCTTGATCATCCAAGATCTAATGGATCTTGTTTGATCGTCCTTATCTTACTTACTATTTTTATTAGGGTTAGGTAATTTACTAACCTTTTATGCTCTTATTATTATTATTATTATTATTATTATTATTATTCAACCAGTGAATGTGCTGGTTGAAGGTAACTTATTCAAGCCTAAATCTAGACTGTTCCTCTTATTTCCAATTGGCTAAGGCTTACTAGTTGAATGGGTGAACACAAAGTGGTTACTTCAATCCTCATGTAATGTAACGACCCGGGTTTTCCCATGCATTTTTAAATGCAATATCTAATTTCCTAAGGCGGGATGCATCCCTATTTGAAAACCATTTTATAAAAAACCATGCAATGCAGTGGAAAACCTTTAGTTTTAAACTCATTTTGAAAACCCCGAGTGTCATTTTCTTTCACAACAACCAAGGTAGTTTTTGGAAAGCTTTAGAAATCATAAGTGTTTTCCCCCAGATCTATCCAGTCACAGCGCACAACCCAACTGTAATTAAATACAAATACATGTCTAAAGGGTTGAGAATTTACTTACATGTATAATTGTTTCCTTTTTTATTCACTTGCTCGTAGCACTAACATAGATGTCCTCTACTCGTGGATGGAATTATCCTGAAAAATGTTAAAGATAGGGTGAGTATATACTATACTCAGTAGGAGTCTATCACTACTAGTTTTATAATGCATGAGATGTTTTAAAATCATATGCTCTTTCAAAACATGTGCATGTTTGAATACTCAAATTCAATATCAATATTAAAATCCATTGTCAAACTGAAATACTAACGACTTAAAGGATCACATAATCCAAAATCGAAAGTATCATATACATATATATCATAACATTATGATATGCATAAGATGCTTCATTGAATCCAACTCATGGATATCTAGTATGGTATGGTCTACCAACCTCATATCATGCCATATGCAATACAAATATGTCCACAAAACCATAGGGTCCAACTATGCCCACGACCTCGCTACTGTGTGGTCCTCGGGTACCTGAGGACACAGCATCATAGCCTCCACGGGGCATATGACACACCGACCCAATGCCGTGACACCAATGGTAGCCCCCTGTACCACATGCAGTCGACGTAGGGACATGCCCTTTTTGGGCGTGGTACCCATCCACCTACTAGTGGTAGAGGCTGGAGGCTAACCCAAACCTCTCGGCATAGCGCCCACGAGCTTATCAGCCCAAATCATAATCCGATCAAACAAGAGAAAACCTCTCTTTTTTCAAAACCTGTCCTCTTCGGGTCCCTCACAACTGCCTGGCCCTCGGCACTCCAGCGTCTTTTGGTAACCCTCAAGGACATGCAATTTTTGCAAGAACTTAATGCTCACAAATCATGCAATGTATGCAATAGTTTGCAAAACATATCTATGCATAATGTATATGCAATTATTTACAAAACATGTCTATGCATAAAGAATTTATCACATGCATGCTGAATTAAGTCATGCTAAACAAGTCATATACTTAAAACATGTATTCGTAAAACCATCATAGTTCTTTTAAAAGAATCTAGTAGCGATAAAGCACCTACCTGGCTAGGTCGCGCTAACCCCTTTGTCCTCGTATGCTCTTGAACATGGTTTGGGGAATCAAGGTTAGTTTGGCCTATCTTTTATGGGTTTTACAGTGGTTGGTCTTATTACTTAGGAATTAGGGGTCCATCGCTATGCCTATGGGTGTCCTAAGGTCCTAATTGAGCCTTGGTATCCTCATTTTTCCAAAGGTCTAGTGGCCACGCGCCACCATCCTATTCTGAGGTTCATTCCCACCTTTGATTGGGCCTTGATTATGGATTTTATAGTTTTAGTGTGTCCACATTGTCGACATGGACACAACGCCTTTTGCGGCGCCTCAATCGGAGCTCTAGATCTCAAGTTATAAGCGTTTTAGTGTCACACGTACATAAGGGCCTTAAGAGTGAAAAGGCGAAATGCTAGTGTGCTGCGCGTCAGCTACATGCGCCCGCCTTTTCTTAAGTAGCGGAAAATTTTGAACTGCTAGTGTACTGTGCGTCTGTAGCATGCGCCTCAGCAGGCGCGTCTACAGATGCGCCAGGGTTTCCGCCCGTCTCTCTCTTTTGCGGGCGTGTCCACGGACGCGCCCGTTTGGTTTTTCTCGGACGCGGTCGACGCGTCTCGTCCCTATGGGACGTTTCATTCATTTTGGGGGACCGGGGCATCCTCGGGACACCCTGGTTAGACCTTGTCGAACCAGTGCGGCCCAGAGAACGTCCCTGGGTCCTTGGTGACTCTCCAGGGCTCTATTTTGCATGATTTTTCATGCAAAAACTTAGGGAAATTGATCTTAGAACTATTGTGAAGATGGGTTTTGAGGGATCTTGGGCATACCTGGCTTGTTGCTGGGTTTTTCTCCTCGTTTCCCCTCTAGGTTACTTCTCCACAATAGGTTTTCTTCAAGCTTTTGGGCTGCCATTAGAGGCGCCCAAGAGCTCTATTTATAGAGCTATAAGAGGGTTCTGAAGGGGGCTCTCACCGCCCTTGAATGGCGGTGGAGAAACCTCTAGAATGGCGGTGATTTCTCCTCCAATCACCACCATTCTAGAACCCTCTAGGAGGTTGAAGATGAAGGGTGCTCGTATCAAAACGGGCCCCTGTGTTTTGCAGGCTAAATCCATTTTTTGTAAAAATTATATTTTTGCCCCTACACTTCATAGGGCCATAACTTGCTCATTTTAACTCCGTTTTAGGTGATTTTGGTCTTGTTGGATTCCTTTTTCTAAGACGCACCTAATGGTATATTTTCAGGACCAAATTTCTGGGTTCAGGCAAGGTGAATAGTGAAATGACCAAAATGCCCTTATCTTCAAAAACTGAACTTGTCATTGCTAACTTGGGATTTTAATATTACAAAATTGGAGTCATTACATGTAAGGAGGTGTTTAGACCTCACAAACATCAACGAAAGGTAGGGGAAGAGCGAGGCTCTATTAGATAACCCCCTTAACCACTATGTTCATCATTCACTAGAATGACCATAGCTCAACCTTTCATAAGGTTCCTATAAGCATGTTTACCCTAAGTACTCTTTCTAATGGATTTTAATTAAGTCCATGAATATTTATAATGTCACTCATGGGGTTTATCATTCTTTTCCTAATTTGGGCCAAGGACTTGATAATCCTTATATTGTCCTACTAACTATAGCCCTTACTAATTAAGTCCAAAGTACTCCATTCTTATTTGTGTAATGAAACTCTACTTTCTCATTAGATTACATTTTTTATGTTTTATGCTCTTTATCTCATAAGAAGTAGATCTACTAATAACATTTAACCATAAATGAATTATAAATTCAAAGCATAAAACTACTTAATTTAACACTTAATGATAATGAGGCAAGGTACTTAAAATTACTCTAACATGATTTCCAACTAATATACCTTAATAACTCAATTTAAACTAACAAGGACTTAAGGTATAATCTCATACTATAGTATAAACTTATATGAAATTCTAGCATTGTCCCAAGTTAGAATGACATGAAATCATACTAAAGTGCCCTTAAGATAATTAAATCTAGCACCTTATGATAACAATGAAATCACATATCATGCTAAAGTCTAAATGTTATACTAGCATATTTTATAACATAATCATATTTAAAATGCTATTATATAAAATCAAACTAATTATATTAACTTTTTTAGAAACCTTTACTTATGATCCAACCATTAGATCTTAGATCTTTTCCTTTGATTAAGGGTATTAATTATATTTAGGGGATTTTCTTTATTAAGGTCCAAAGATCATATTGATCCATTTTTGCCATAATCCATCCATGATTTCTTGGATTTCATTATATCAACATTCATTTTATCCATCCCAAGAATCTGATCACACTTGATCTCATTGATCAAGTGGGTTCCTTTGTATTTTTAGGGTTTTTCTATCCTAATGGGTAGATCCCTTAATATATCTCACATATGTCCAAATAAACTATAAATATCACTTTATTTCAATATTATATCATTATTAAAACATATTTTCAAGATCTGATCATCTCAGATCTTGAAGATCTAGGTAATTGGAAACTTGTTTCTTTAATACAGAAATTTTTACTTGATATTATGTTCATTTTATGATTTCATCAGAAAATAAAGGTTTCAAGCTTTCGATAGCTTCTTTCCGATCTCAATTTGGAGTTCAGATGACTCTAGAATGTGATCTGGAAGTTCACAGTCCTTCCTAGGGCCTGGATTTGATCTGGGCCCAAGGAACTGATGGCTTAGATTAGTCGGGCGGAACGAGTAGGGCGGAACGTGCTCGGTTCGTCAGGCATGTCCACTACGATGAATTGCAGAAGCGCCCACACAGGGCGACCACGAATGCGGACGGGACGAGCGGGACGTTCGTCGTCTGTGCGACAATAAACGGGATGCTTGTCGGGCGCGTCCGCTTGTCAATTTTATGGACGCACCATCGTCTCGCTCGGGACGACGTCCCACTCTCAGCGCGCACGCAGAACATTTGTGCGTGCGCCATTTCCGACGATGCGTCACGTGTGTGTCTTAGGCGTTGTTAGATCCAGAGATCAGACAGTCCATTCTGGACCGTCCAATCAATCCTCTCTCAATTGAGGGCCCAAAACGTCTCCGATCATTGTGAAAATTCTACCCTAGTGGTTTTGGACCCTTCTGGATCAATTGGTGTGGTCAGAATTTTCATCTGATCACTCTATAATCCTAAATTAAGGGTTCTGTTATTACTTTATTTTTACCTTTTTTATCGTCAAAATAAATTACAGTAAACTAAAAATTACATAAACCAGTACTAAATATCTATATAAAGTATTCCCACCTACCTGATTGGAGAAAAAAGCTTAGTTATATGCCCAATTTAAAAAGAATACCTTGTTGATGAAGATATGGCCTAAGATCCACCTTTCTTGCAAATTTCCGTTGTCTGAACCGTTGGATCTTGAAATTGCTTTGGGGGTTTTGTAGAATAGATATGGTGGGAAGTTTTGGATGGTGAAATTGATGAAATTAGATCTGGAATAGAGTGCCTAATTGATTTTAGGTTTCTTGTTCCAATCTAAAAAGAAAAAGAAATTGAAAAGAGAGATATCTCTTGGAAATTTTGGGTTTTTGGGGGGGGATCTGGGTCTAATTTTTCAGGGAGAGTGAAAAAAATTTTGTGGGGATTTTATGAGAATTTTTGAAGGGCTTTTGGGGTTGTATTTATAGGCATTTTGGTCTTTTTTTCATGATTATAATATTTAATTTTTTATTATTAAATGGCATGAAAGTCTCCCATGCTCCAGTTTTCTTCCCCAAGACCAGCTGGTGTTTTTTGACCCATGACTTCACGTGGGCTGCTCATAAGATTCATTTTTGGGTCCCTTGTGGGCCCCACATGGTGTAAAAAGCCGTTTTGCCATTTATGTATAAAATTTTGGGTTTTTATTCCCATGATCTCGGATTTGAGTGTACTTAGTGGCATTGGATTCATATTTCTCTGTACATTCTATATTTTGATTTTTGGGAGATTTTATTTTTGGGTAAAATTACTATTTTACCCTTTTGTCCAAGAAATGAAGAAGCTTAAGGATTTTTCATCCAAATTTAGAATTTATCATGCTTATAGTAATTTTGAAGGGTTTTCTAAGTTTAATTTTAATTTTACATGTCTTATTATTTGATTATACTTTTATAAAAAGTATATTCTAAATAGCCCTAATATTTCAGCCCGAAATATCTGAAACTCAAACTTTATTGATTTTCTCAATCAATTACAAAAATTGGGGTTATTACACATTATGCCATGCCTAAAAAAGGGGCAGCCCCGGTGCACGAAGCTCCCGCCTATGCGGGGTCCAGGGAAGGGGCGGGCCACAATGGCCTAAAGTAGGCAGCCTTACCTTGTATTTTTGCAAGAGGCTGATTCCACACCTTGAACCCGTGACCTCAAGGTCACATGACGACAACTTTTACCGTTGCGCTAAGGCTCCCCTTCTATGTCTCGTAATGCAAAATACTCGTAGGACCACTATGCCGCAATCTGATCCATACCAGTGAACTCAGATGACTGCTTTCATACTCCATGGATACTGAGTGTGGAAAATCATCTATGTCATGTCTATATGGGGAGATAGACCGTCGTAGTGGTGGCCTTCCCATAATTGCCCACAAGGGACCCACAAACGAATCCAATGGCTAGAAAACATGTAATGAGTGGTCAAACCACTACCAGCTACTACTGGAGAAGGAGGTGGTAGTGGAGGATCCAATGTTAATTTAACATTTAAAAGAATTAAAATATAATTATTACAAGTAATTATGAAAAATGCAAAGCACCTATAAATACCCCTCCAAAAATCTTGTAAAAATATTCATTAAAATTCCCACAAAGTCATCTTACTTACCCTGAAAAACCAGGTCTAGATTCCTTCCCAAATTCCCAAAACTCTCCCTTCTTTCACTTTCTCTCTCCTCTCTCTAGATTGAAACAAGAGACCTAAATTCAATTAGGCACTCTGTTCCAAATCAAATCTCAATGGGAAATCACAAAACCCTCCAATCAATTTTAAGATCCAACTGAACAATCAACAGGAAATCACAAAATGAGAGGTTATTAGGCTATATGTTCATCAAAGGGATATTTATTTAAATTGGGCTGCAAATCTACGTTTTTCCCTAATCAGGTAGGGTGAAACACTTCTTATACTTATTTCATTCTAGTTTATATAAATTTTATTTTTCTAAAATTATTTTTAGGTTAAAATTTATAAAAATCAAGGACCAGAACCCTTTAATTATGGATGATGGAGGGCTCAGATGG
Organism: Warburgia ugandensis; assembly: GCA_035236585.1. NCBI lineage: Eukaryota > Viridiplantae > Streptophyta > Magnoliopsida > Canellales > Canellaceae > Warburgia > Warburgia ugandensis. The sequence goes on along the minus strand of CP141127.1, from coordinate 43,094,966 downwards.
AAAATTTGACCCGTCCAATTGATCCAGAAGGGTTCAAAACCCCTAGGGTAAAATTTTCAAGATATTTCATTAAGTTTTAAGCCCTTAATTATAGAGGAATTGATTGGATGGTCCAAAACGGATTGTCTAATCTTCCTAATGAGATCGGATCCTGGGATGCGTTGTGAGATGCCACATGAAAACGTACCCTGTTGGAGCATCTTTGTTCGCTATGCGTGCCACGTCATCCTGACGGAATGACAGTGTGATAGCGTAGGTCCTGGGGGAGCACATTACCACATGCATCCCAGTGATGGGCGCGCGGCTACCATTTCGCCTGACTGGATAGGTTTGAATGATCTGACCATCCGTTCTGCTAAGCCCAATCAATCCGGACCCTCGGAATGACTGTGAACTTTAAAGTTCAATTGTGGAGTCATCTGAACTCCAAATTGAGATCAGAAAGTAACTATGGAAAGCTTGTAACGTCTATTTTCTTTTGAAACCATAATATTGATAAAAAAAAAAATATTTCAAAAACTATCTATTTTCAAGACTTTAGCTTCTAATTTTTATGATCTAAGATGATCAGATCTTGGGGATCTGATTTATTGATGATATAATGTTGAAATCAAGTAATTTTCATGATTTATTTTGAAAATTCTAACATAAAATGAGAAATCTACCCTTTATAGTAGAAAAACTCTAAAAATGCAAATGGACCCACTTGATCAATAAGAACAAGTATGATTAGACCTTTGGGATGGATTGAATGAATGATATAATGATGGAATCCAGTAAAATCATGGATTAAATATGAAAAAAATAACAGATATGATCTTTGGACTTTAATGGAGTGAAAGCCCTAAAATTAATTAAAACCCTTGATTAAAAGGAAAAGATCTAAGATCTAATGGTTGGATCATAAGTAAAAGTTTCTAATAATCTTAAGCTAATTAGTTTAATTATCTTTTATTTGAGAATATAATGGTAGATGTGATTTATGTTATAAATTACGAAGCATGATAGTATAATTCTTAAAATTTAGCATGCTATGCTCTAAATGTTATTAGTTTGTTAATAGGTTGATAGACTTAATTATGTTAGGGCCATGTCAGTTTAAATTTGAAGTTTAAGCATGATTCCATTAGATTAGTAATAAAATTTCATGTATGTTATAACTTAGGATCTATGTCAGTATGTTAGAGAATAAATGCCCTTAGAATTATATAGATGTATAATTCTTTTATGATTTAAAGTGTATGATTATTTGAATTGTCATAGTATATGCATCTGAATTGTCTTTAAGTTAGTAGATATAATTGTTTAATTAGTGGTTATATCTCAATATTCATAAATCACCAAAAATGAAATCTAATGACATATAGAGAGTCATGGACAATTAAGATGAGTGAATGACTTGGACTTAATATTAGTAAGGGCTATAGTTAGTTGGACAATATAAGGATTATCAAATCCTTGGCCCCAACTAGGAGAATAATAAATCCCATGAATGTCATTTTAAATGTTCATGGATTTAATTAAAATCAATTAGAAATAGTACTTAGGATTAAAATGCTGATAGGAACTTTATCAAAGGTTGAGCTAAAGTTACTCTAGTGAATGTTGAACATGGTGCTTAAGGGGGTTTTCTAATAGAGCCTCGCTCTTCTGCTACCTTCCATTGATGTTTATGCAGTCTAAATGCCTCGTTACATGAGGATTGAAGTAACCACTTTGTGTTCAACTATTCAGCTAGTAAGCCTTAGCCAATTGGAAATAATAGTAGTAGTCTAGACTTAGGCTGAAATAAGTTATCGTTAAGCAGTAAAACATTAACTAGTTGAATAATAATAATAAGAGCGTAAAAGGCTAGTAAATTATCTAATCCTATTAAATCTAATGACATATAGAGAGTCATGGACAATTAAGATGAGTGAATGACTTGGACTTAATATTAGTAAGGGCTATAGTTAGTTGGACAATATAAGGATTATCAAATCCTTGGTCCCAACTAGGAGAATAATAAATCCCATGAATGTCATTTTAAATGTTCATGGATTTAATTAAAATCAATTAGAAATAGTACTTAGGATTAAAATGCTGATAGGAACTTTATCAAAGGTTGAGTTAAAGTTACTCTAGTGAATGTTGAACATGGTGCTTAAGGGGGTTTTCTAATAGAGCCTCGCTCTTCCGCTACCTTCCATTGATGTTTATGCAGTCTAAATGCCTCCTTACATGAGGATTGAAGTAACCACTTTGTGTTCCACCATTCAGCTAGTAAGCCTTAGCCAATTGGAAATAATAGTAGTAGTCTAGACTTCGGCTGAAATAAGTTATCTTTAAGCAGTAAAACATTAACTAGTTGAATAATAATAATAAGAGCGTAAAAGGCTAGTAAATTATCTAATCCTAGTAAAAATTATAAGTAAGATAAGGATGATCAAACAAGATCCATGGGATCTTGAATGATCAAGAACAATAAAAGGAAATAAATACTTCTTAATGATGATAAATATATATTGCTTGCAATTTAGATAAAATAGAATAGAAAATCTAAACCCTTTATCAAATATGATTCAAGTAAGAGAAACAAGATCATCCACCTTAGGGATTATCAACCAACTGAACTTAGATCAAAGAAGAACTAGATGATAGACGATCTAAGCCCTTGATCTTTATCATCAAGTATAAATTGTTGATCAGAGGATCTATGAAAGATCAAGATCAAAGAAAGGAATACACAAAGACTTAGGATAGAAAATACTTAGATCTGAAAGATTAGAAGATCATTCTAACCATCAGATCTATTAATCAATAGGATAAACACTATCTGAGGAAGATTGATCATGATAGGACAAAAGGTCTAGATCCTTTATATCAAAGGACAAGATTAGACTAAGAATATAGATAGGATTATTTAGATTGTATAAATATTGATAGTATGTATGGATTTACAGATTACGTATGCTAGTCAAGATCATGGAAGGTCTGAAGAGATGGATCACTACTTAAAGGTAGGAGGATTTTAAGAATGCATCTACATTAGATGTACATGTTGAATACATGATCTTATGTCTAGAAATGTTGACAATTGTAATGTTTAAACTTTTATTAAATCCCTAGAAACCCTTACGATCCAACCAAACACATATGAAATGGTTAAGTTAGAATTGAGGAATAGACTCTAAGTGAGTATGGAACTAGAAGATATTCCAGCCCTAAGTAAATAAATAGATTGTCTGATACATATGAAACCTATTTTACATATAAGCATGGAGACTTGTGGTTTTGTTTTGAACAGGCATAAGCCTAGGGATGCTATGCTAGGGGAGTTATGAGGGTTTGGACACCCACTTCCCAAAATTTGATGATTTGATGATACCTTGCCCTATGAGAGGCTAAAAGTCAGGTGGGGCAATTATGGGAAGGCCACCACTGTGAAAGTCTTATCTCCCCATATGGGCAATGACATAATATTTTCCATCATGGTATCAGTGCTGAACAGGGCAATTATCAGAGTGTGCTAGTACGGATCAGACTATACCATGGTAGTCCTTTGATTATTTTGCACTATGATCCATATGAGATAGGCATAGTGAAATGGCTTATGTTTTGGCATCATGAAATGCCAGGTAATTGTATATTACCAGCATTTCCCAAGAAGGGAAATTCCCAGTATAAAACTAGCTAAAATACAAATTTCTCATAGTGGAAAGAATTGATCAGCTTAGTTGGGAATGTTATTTGACTACTTTCATAAATTTGATGTATTTTATCCATGTACAGTATGTATGTATAAGGATGTACATATATTAAAAAGTAAGCAGTTTGATGCATGAGTATGTTTACAAATAACGGGATTATGAAGTATTAGAATTATGCTATCAAATTATTATGCTTCTTGATTCCCCTGCCAAGCATAGCTTGCTGAGATATTGTAAATGTTTGAATATTTACAATATCTTAGATACAAAGAAGGAGAGTTAGGAGCTCAAGAGTGAAGAAGACTTGGGAGAATAATCGTTGGGGTATACCCGTTAAAGACATGTATTTTGCTTTGTTTGAGAGTATTGGATTATAATGAGAGTTTCATTGTGTGGGGAGTTTTGAGTTTTGGATTATGTAATTTGGACAAGTATTGTAATGGAATTGGCCTGTACTGTAAACCATTGAATGGATTTTAGAATTTAATAAAAGCATACTCCTTCAATGGAATTTTATCTTGTACAAAAATTCTACTTATGTAATGTATGAAGTTATGACTTGGATATTTCAAAACATGTTCTAAAGAAAAGAATTTTCGTTGCTTTGTTTTGTGAAAATTTTATACTACTAAGGGCCCTGCCTTTGAAAAATGTATTACAAAATGTGTTACAAAAAATTAGGTCATCACAGTTGGTATCAAAGCCATTCATCCAATCATAATACAGTACAAATATGTCCAAAGGAGGGATGATAATCCAATTTTGGATTAAGATAGAAATAGTTGTACAGATACTAATAGAAATTTTGGTTTATGAGCAAATGCCACTAAAGAGAGTCATAAGGCAGACAACTCAAAATACTCAAGAAGATAATACAGAGAGATTAACCATGAATAATGTGGAAGAGATGGTAACAAGGGTATTGAGGAACCTTCTTCCTCAATACCTCCAATAGAGATACCAAGTACTCAGGCTCAGGCTCAGCCTAAAGTGAGATACAATACACCAACACCAACTACTCCCACACTTGTACAGGGTCAATCTTCCCTTGTACCAAGTGAAGAAGTTAGAAAGTCTCCATTAGCACCAGAAAAAGTTGACAAAATGATGGAGAGATTTCAAAAGATGGCTATGGTGTATAATGGCAAGGGCGAAGCTGAGAAGGCTGAGGAATGGAGATATGAAGTAGAAAGGACTTTCAAAGCATTATGTACTCTCTAGAGTTGAAGGTTAAGTTTACCACCTATCTATTAAAATAAGAAGCTTCATTTTGGTGGAGATTAGCTAACAATACATTCTTATCAATTTCTGAAGATACTACATGGGAGGAATTTAAGGAAGTCTTCAACCACAAATATTTTCCTTCTCATGTACATGCAAGAAAGCTGATAGAGTTTCTAGAACATAGAAAAGGAAACATGTCAGTGGTAGAATATGATAATAAATTCATGTAGTTAAGGAGATTTGCGACTCATGCATGTAACACTGAAACACACATAGTGAATCAAGTCATAGAAGGGCTGCACCTAGGGTTGAAAGTAAAGGTACTTTGTACTAAACTTGTGTAGTGTCCATTGGGACTATGGGTCCAGATGATAGAGTCAGCCAAATTGAACATGATTTAAATGGTAATGCCGCTAATGAGATCTTTAATCTCACTGGGTATATACATATAGACTCTGTTCCAGTCCCATGAGTTGTTATCCTCAATGATGTCACTTAGTTTTAGGGAGAGATCTCATAAATACCCTTATGCAGGGAGAGATCTCATAAATACCCTTATGCCCATGCCCCAATCGACCTCCGGGAGGAGTATGTGCCTCTAAAAGATCTTTCATACTATGCCCAATCCCGAAGTTAGTTCTATACATATGACCAGCAATGAGAAAAAAGAAATACAATAGCTAAATGATGAAGAGCAATATCAGTCAACCATAAACTTTGCGTTTGACCTTGGTGGAGTGTGTGGAAATGGCTTCTAAGTTTGAAGAAGAATACAAGAAGGGTCAAACCACCAAGTTTGGTGGAGGAGGAAACTATAATCCAAAGCCATTCTAGTAGAATAAAAGACCTTGGAACAATTTTAAGCCCCAAAGAAATCAGAGGAATAATGCACAAGGGCAAAATAGACGGCAATTTCGAAGATGTAGAAAATTCCACCAAAGCAATATCTATCCTAGACTTGGACAACAACAACCACAATGGTTTCTAATCAAGTGCAATAATTGTGGGGAGTATGGACACATCGCCACCTGCTGTACCAAACCACTAGCAATTAAGGAGGCAAAACCAAAAATTTCCCCTCAACACCAAGGAAGGGTCTTCACCATCACTAACGGCCAGGCTAAACCATCTAATGCAGTGATTGAAGGTACATTACTTTTAGCTGACAACTATGCAAAAATATTGTTTGATTCTGGATCTACAGATTCTTTTATATCCTGCGTATTTGCATCTAGTATACAACTATCAGTAAAAAACTTGGGATTTAATCTAGATGTAACAACTCTAGTTGAAAAAATAGTTAAATTACAAGAATACTTACATAATGTACCTGTAGAAGTATTGGGCAAAAGAATGGACATAAACCTCATTTTACTGAACATGGTGGACTTTGATATCATATTGAATATGGACTAGTTAGCAAAATACTGGGTAGTTATGGATTGTCACAAGAAGAAAATCACATTTAGCATACCGGGTGAGGAAGTATTATTAGTACTATACGGGAAACACAATGACTTAGACAAATCCATTATCTCAACTATGAAAGCTATCAAACATATGTCCAAGGGGTGTCAGGCATTTCCAGCAATAGTAGTTTCATTAGATGTTGAACAACCCAGGATAATAGAAATTGAAGTAGTCACAATATTCCAAGATGTTTTTCCAGAAGAACTGTCAGGATTACCCCCACATAGAGAAATTGAGTTTACCATTGAAGTAATTCCTAGTACAACTCCAATATCTAAAGCACCTTATAGGATGGCCCCAACAGAGTCGAAAGAGTTGAAAGGTCAATTACAGGAATTGTTGGACAATGGATTTGTTAGACCAAGTAGTTCACCACGAGGAGCACCAATAATATTTGTGAAGAAGAAGGATGGGTCTATGAGATTATGCACTGATTATAGAATGTTGAATAGTGTCACAGTGAAAAATAGGTATCCCTTACCTCGCACTGATGATCTCTTTGACCAACTGCAATTTGCTATGGTCTTTTCCAAAATTGACCTTAGATCTAGATATCATCAATTGCATATTAAGGATGGAGACATACCCAAGTCAGCATTTAGAACTCAGTATGGGCATTACGAGTTTCTGGTCATGTCTTTTGGGCTGACCAATGCACCAGCAGTGTTTATGGATCTGATGAATAGAATCTTCAAGGAATTTTTCGATAAATTTGTGATTGTATTTATTGATGATATATTGATTTACTCTACCAGTATCAAGGAACACCAAGAACACTTAAGAATTGTACTAAATACCCTTAGAACACATAAATTATTTGGTAAATTTAGTAAGTGTGAATTCTGGTTAGAGAAGGTCAATTTTTTGGTTCATATAATTTCCACGAATGGAGTAGATGTAATGACCCCGAATTTTTGTAAATTATTAAGGAAAATTAATAAATTTTGAATTTTTAGAAATTCTGGGCTGAAATATTATGTTATTAAAAATTCTCTTTTTATAGAGATTATAGTATGAATTAAAACATAGAAATTATGGATGTACTTGGAAAACTGATTGAAACAACATTAAGTACGTTCAATTTTGAGTTAAAATGAAAATTCCTTAATTTTTCCATTTGGGGGTAAAATGGTAATTTTACCCACATCCCATATCCAAGAAATAAGACCTCAGTATTCATGAAGCACTTAGAAATACGATTCCAACGCCACTGAGTAAGCTCGATTATGAGTTCGGACAAATATTGCCTATTATTCTCCAATTTTGAAGTTAAAAGGGCAAAAAGGTCTTTTCACATAAAAGTGGGGCCCACAAAGTGGGCCTGTAATGACTCCAATTTTGTAATATTGAAATTCCAAGTTTAGTAATGAAAAGTTTAGTTTTAAAGATAAGGGCATTTTGGTCATTTCACTAGTCGCCTTGACTAAACCTAGGAACTTGGTCCTTAAAAAAGTGCCATTAGATGCATCTCGGAAAAAGGAATCCAACGAGACTAAAATCACCCAAAACGGAGTTAAAATGAGCAAGATATGGCCCTTTGAAGTTCAGGGGCAAAACTGTAAATTTCACAAAAACGACTTAACCTGAAAAACACAGGTGCCCATTTTGATATGGGCACCCTTCATCTTCAACCTCCTAGAGGTTTCTGGAACGGCGGTGTTTCAAGAAGAAACCACCGCCATTCTGGAGGTTTCTCTACCACCATTCAAAGGCGATTACAACCCCTCTAGAACCCTCTTTAAAAGCCCTATAAATAGAGCTCTTGGGTGCCTCTAATGGCAGCTCAAAACCTTGGAGAAAACCCATCGTGGAGTAGTGACCAAGAGGGGAAAACATGGAGAGAAAACCAGCCACGAAGCAGGTACGCTCAAAAACTCCCCAAACCCATCTCACCCACAGTCCTAGGCTCAGTTTCCCTAGGTTTTTGCATGAAAAACCATGGAGAATAGACCTCTGGGAGAGCCACCAAGGACTCTGGGATGTCCCTAGGGCCGCACTGGTTCGACAGGGTTGAAGTAGGGTGACTTGAGGATGACCCAGGTCTCTAATGGGCGGGACAATCTAATAGGAACGTCCCACGTTGACCTGCGTTGACCTCCGTTTGAAAAACCAAACGGGCGCGTCCAGGGACACGCCCGCTAAAGAGAAGGACGGGCGGAGAAGTCACGCGCGTCTGCAGACGCGCCCGCTAAGGCGCACGCTGCAGTAGCGCAGTGCACTAGGAGAGGCATCGTTTTTTTTGGTTGTTAAGGCAGCCAGGGCTCATTACGCTAACGCACAGCGCCCTAGCATTCCGTATTTTAATTCTTAAGGGTCTTGTGTACATACAACACTAAAATGCTTATAACTTGAGATCTAGAGCTCCGATTGAGGTGCTGTAAAAGGCGTTGTGTCTGTGTCGATGACGCGGACACATTTAAACCATAAAATCCTTGATCAAAGCCTAATAAAAGGAGGTCATGACCCTTAGAATAGGATGGTGGTGTGTGGCCACTAGAACTTTGGAAAACTGAGGATACCAAGGCCCAATTAGGACCTTAGGACACCCATAGGGATAGGGATGGATCCTTAATGCCTAAGTAATAAGACCCAACTACTCTAAACCCATAAAAGATAGGTTAAACTAACCTTGAGTCCCCAAACCATGTTCAGGAGCGTATGAGGACAAAAGGGTTAACGCGACCTAGCCAGGTAGGTGCTCTATCACTATTAGATTCTTTTAAAAGAGCTATTATTATTTTGGGAACATATGTTTTAAATATATGACTTGATTTGCATGACTTAATTCAGCATGCATGATAAATGATTTGTACATAGCCATGTTTTGAAAAGATTGCATATATATTATGCACATATATGTCTTGCAAACAATTGCATACATTATATGATTTAAGAACTTGCAAAGATTGCATGTCCTTGAGGGTTGCCAAAAGATGTTGGAGTGCCGAGGGCCAGGCAGTTGTGAGGGACCCAAAGAGGACAAGTTTTACCAAGAGGTTTTGACTTCTTTAATCTTATGTGATTTGGGCAAGTAAGCCCGTGGGTGCTATGCCGAGGGGTCTGTGTTGGCCACCCGGCCTCTACCACTAATAGGTGGATGGGTACCACGTCCAAAAAGAGACAAGTCCCTACGTCGACTGCATGTGGTACAGGGGGCTACCACTAGTGTCACGGCACTGGGTCGATGTGTCATAGGCCCCGTGGAGGCTATGACCGAGTGTCCTCAGGTACCCGGGGACCACAGGGCGAGGAGGTCGTGGGCATAGTGGACCCTATGGTTTGATGAGTTATGTGCATTTCATATAGCATGATATGAGGTTGGTCAACCATACCATACCATACTAGAGATCCATGAGTTGGACTCCATGAAGCATCTATTGCATATCATGATGTCATCATATATATATATATATGATACTTTCAATTTTGGATTATGTGATCTTTTAAGTAATGAGTATTTCAGTTTGATTATGGATTCTTATACTGATATTGAACTCGAGTATTCAAACATACGCATATTTTGAATGAGCATATGATTTTAAAACATCTCATGCATTTATAAAACTAGTAGTGGTAGGCTCCTACTGAGTATATTATATACTCACCCAATCCTCAACATTTTTCATATACAAAATAAATACTTAAGGGCAAGGAACGTTTGTACTAGGAGACACAGACTAAGTACAAGTAACTAAACCCCTAACTTATCCTTTAGTGTTACTTGATTCTAGTTACTCTCTAATAGCTGGGGCTGTGACTAACACTTTCTTGGGAACAATATTGATTTAAAACTTTGCCATGGCTAAATTATTGGAGAATGTGTTTTCACACTCAGGATTTTTATGAAAGGTCGTTTTCCAAATGAGAAAGATTTTCATGCATTTCATATTTATAAAACAAGAGATCTCACCTTTTTATCAAAATTGCATCATATAAAAACCCGGGTCATGACAGTTGGTATCAGAGCACGGTTTAATGTTACTCACAGCCCAGTTATGAGGAGAATAACTTATAATCAAGTTTCATCCATGAAAGATAAAGGGGTAATAGGACAACACAAACTGAGATTTGGTGAATTGCCTTGTGATTACAGATACCTAGGAAGAAAGGAAGCAATGCTCCAAGACCTGAACAGTTTCCTTGATTGACCCAGGAATTTGGTCCTAAAAATGGTTCCATTAGATGCATCTCAGAAAAAGGAATCCAACGAGACCAAAATCACCCAAAACGGAGTTAAAGTGAGCAAGATATGGCCCTTGGAAGTTCAGGGGCAAAATTGTAAATTTCACAAAAACGACTTAACCTGAAAAACACAGGTGCCCGTTTCAAAACGGGCACCCTTCATCTTCAACCTCCTAGAGGTTTCTGGAATGGCGGTGCTTCAAGAAGAAACCACTGCCCTTCTGGAGGTTTCTCCACCACCATTCAAAGGCAGTTAGAATCCCTCCAGAACCCTCTTTAAAAGCCCTATAAATAGAGCTCTTGGGTGCCTCTAATGGCAGCCCAAAACCTTGGTGAAAACCCATCATGGAGCAGTGTCCAAGTGGGGAAAACGTGGAGAGAAAACTAGCCACGAAGCAGGTCCGCTCAAAAACTCCCCAAACCCATCTCACCCATAGTCCTAGGCTCAGTTTCCCTAGGTTTTTGCATGAAAAACCATGCAGAATAGACCTCTGGGAGAGCCACCAAGGACCCTGGGATGTCCCCAGGGCCGCACTGGTTTGACAGGGTCGAACCAGGGTGACCTGAGGACGACCCAGGTCTCTAACGGGTGGAACGATCCAATAGGAACGTCCCACGTTGACCTGTGTCGACCTCCGTTTGAAAAACCAAACGGGCATGTCCAGGGACGCGCCCGCTAAAGAGAAGGACGGGCGGAGAAGTCGCGCGTGTCTGCAGACGCGCCCGCAGAGGCACACGCTGCAGACGCGCAGCACGCTAGGAGAGGCGTCATTTTTTTTGGTTGTTAAGGAAGCCAGGGCGCATGACGTTGACGCGTAGCGCCCTAGCATTCCGTATTTTAATTCTTAAGGGTCTTGTGTTCACACAACACTAAAACGCTTATAACTTGAGATCTAGAGCTCCGATTGAGGCGCCACAAAAGGCGTTGTGTCTGTGTCGATGACGCGGACACATTTAACCCATAAAATCCTTGATCAAAGCCTAATAAAAGGAGGTCATGACCCTTAGAATAGGATGGTGGTGCGTGGCCACTAGAACTTTGGAAAACTGAGGATACCAAGGCCCAATTAGGACCTTAGGACACCCATAGGCATAGGGATGGACCCCTAATGCCTAAGTAGTAAGACCCAACTTTTCTAAACCTATAAAAGATAGGTTAAACTAACCTTGAGTCCCCAAACCATGTTCAGGAGCGTACGAGGACAAAAGGGTTAACGCGACCTAGCTAGGTAGGTGCTCTATCACTATTAAATTCTTTTAAAAGAGCTATTATTATTTTGGGAACATATGTTTTAAATATATGACTTGATTTGCATGACTTAATTCAGCATGCATGATAAATGATTTGTACATAGCCATGTTTTGAAAAGAGTGCATATACATTATGCACATATATGTGTTGCAAACAATTGCATACATTACATGATTTAAGTACTTGCAAAGATTGCATGTCCTTGAGGGTTGCCAAAAGACGTTGGAGTGCCGAGGGCCAGGCAGTTGTGAGGGACCCAAAGAGGACAAGTTTTAACAAGAGGTTTTGACTTCTTTAATCTTATGTGATTTGGGCAAGTAAGCCCGTGGGTGCTATGCCGAGGGGTCTGGGTTGGCCACCCGGCCTCTACCACTAATAGGTGGATGGGTATCACGCCCAAAAAGAGGCAAGTCCCTACGTCGACTGCATGTGGTACAGGGGCCTACCACTGGTGTCACGGCACTGGGTCGATGTGTCATAGGCCCCGTGGAGGCTATGACCGAGTGTCCTCAGGTACCCGGGGACCACAGGGCGAGGAGGTCGTGGGCATAGTGGACCCTATGGTTTGATGAGTTATGTGCATTTCATATAGCATGATATGAGGTTGGTCAACCATACCATACCATACTAGAGATCCATGAGTTGGACTCCATGAAGCATCTATTGCATATCATGATGTCATCATATATATATATATATGATACTTTCAATTTTGGATTATGTGATCTTTTAAGTAATGAGTATTTCAGTTTGATTATGGATTCTTATACTGATATTGAACTCGAGTATTCAAACATACGCATATTTTGAATGAGCATATGATTTTAAAACATCTCATGCATTTATAAAACTAGTAGTGATAGGCTCCTACTGAGTATATTATATACTCACCCAATCCTCAACATTTTTCATATACAAAATAAATACTTAAGGGCAAGGAACGTTTGTACTAGGAGACACAGACTAAGTACAAGTAACTAAACCCCTAACTTATCCTTTAGTGTTACTTGATTCTAGTTACTCTCTAATAGCTGGGGCTGTGACTAACACTTTCTTGGGAGCAATATTGATTTAAAACTTTGCCATGGCTAAATTATTGGAGAATGTGTTTTCACACTCGGGATTTTTATGAAAGGTCGTTTTCCAAATGAGAAAGATTTTCATGCATTTCATATTTATAAAACAAGAGATCTCACCTTTTTATCAAAATTGCATCATATAAAAACCCGGGTCATGACAGTTGGTATCAGAGCACGGTTTAATGTTACTCACAGCCCAGTTATGAGGAGAATAACTTATAATCAAGTTTCATCCATGAAAGAGAAAGGGGTAATAGGACAACACAAACTGAGATTTGGTGAATTGCCTTGTGATTACAGATACCTAGGAAGAACGGAAGCAATGCTCCAGACGTGAACAGTTTCCTTGACTAACCCAGAAATTTGGTCCTAAAAATGGTTCCATTAGATGCATCTCAGAAAAAGGAATCCAACGAGACCAAAATCACCCAAAACGGAGTTAAAGTGAGCAAGATATGGCCCTTGGAAGTTCAGGGGCAAAATTGTAAATTTCACAAAAACGACTTAACCTGAAAAACACAGGTGCCTGTTTTGATACGGGCACCCTTCATCTTCAACCTCCTAGAGGTTTCTGGAACGGCGGTGTTTCAAGAAGAAACCACTGCCCTTCTGGAGGTTTCTCCACCACCATTCAAAGGCGGTTAGAACCCCTCCAGAACCCTCTTTAAAAGCCATATAAATAGAGCTCTTGGGTGCCTCTAATGGCAGCCCCAAACCTTGGTGAAAACCCATCATGGAGCAGTGACCAAGAGGGGAAAACGTGGAAAGAAAACTAGCCACGAAGCAGGTACGCTCAAAAACTCCCCAAACCCATCTCACCCATAGTCCTAGGCTCAGTTTCCCTAGGTTTTTGCATGAAAAACCATGCAGAATAGACCTCTGGGAGAGCCACCAAGGACCCTGGGATGTCCCCAGGGCCGCACTGGTTTGACAGGGTCGAACCAGGGTGACCTGAGGACGACCCAGGTCTCTAACGGGTGGAACGATCCAATAGGAACGTCCCACGTTGACCTGTGTCGACCTCCGTTTGAAAAACCAAACGGGCATGTCCAGGGACGCGCCCGCTAAAGAGAAGGACGGGCGGAGAAGTCGCGCGTGTCTGTAGACGCGCCCGCAGAGGCACACGCTGCAGACGCGCAGCACGCTAGGAGAGGCATCATTTTTTTTGGTTGTTAAGGAAGCCAGGGCGCATGACGTTGACGCGTAGCGCCCTAGCATTCTGTATTTTAATTCTTAAGGGTCTTGTGTTCACACAACACTAAAACGCTTATAACTTGAGATCTAGAGCTCCGATTGAGGCGCCACAAAAGGCGTTGTGTCCATGTCGACGACGCGGACACTTCTAAATCATAAAATCCTTCATCAAGGCCCAATCAAAAGAGGGCATGACCCTTAGAATAGGATGGTGGTGCGTGGGCACTAGAACTTTGGAAAACTGAGGATACCAAGGCCTAATCAGGACCTTAGGACACCCATAGGCGTAGGGATGGACCCCTAATGCCTAAGTAGTAAGACCCAACTTTTCTAAACCTATAAAAGATAGGTTAAACTAACCTTGAGTCCCCAAACCATGTTCAGGAGCGTACGAGGACAAAAGGGTTAACGCGACCTAGCTAGGTAGGTGCTCTATCACTATTAAATTCTTTTAAAAGAGCTATTATTATTTTGGGAACATATGTTTTAAATATATGACTTGATTTGCATGACTTAATTCAGCATGCATGATAAATGATTTGTACATAGCCATGTTTTGAAAAGAGTGCATATACATTATGCACATATATGTGTTGCAAACAATTGCATACATTACATGATTTAAGTACTTGCAAAGATTGCATGTCCTTGTGGGTTCCCAAAAGACATTGGAGTGCCGAGGGCGAGGTAGTTGTGAGGGACCCAAAGAGGACAAGTTTTAACAAGAGGTTTTGACTTCTTTAATCTTATGTGATTTGGGCAAGTAAGCCCGTGGGTGCTATGCCGAGGGGTCTGGGTTGGCCACCCGGCCTCTACCACTAATAGGTGGATGGGTACCACGCCCAAAAAGAGGCAAGTCCCTACGTCGACTGCATGTGGTACAGGGGGCTACCACTGGTGTCACGGCACTGGGTCGATGTGTCATAGGCCCCGTGGAGGCTATGACCGAGTGTCCTCAGGTACCCGGGGACCACACGGCGAGGAGGTCGTGGGCATAATGGACCCTATGGTTTGATGAGTTATGTGCATTTCATATAGCATGATATGAGGTTGGTCGACCATACCATACCATACCATACTAGAGATCCATGAGTTGGACTCCATGAAGCATCTATTGCATATCATGATGTCATCATATATATATATATATATATGATACTTTCAATTTTGGATTATGTGATCTTTTACGTAATGAGTATTTCAGTTTGATTATGGATTCTTATACTGATATTGAACTCGAGTATTCAAACATACGCATATTTTGAATGAGCATATGATTTTAAAACATCTCATGCATTTATAAAACTAGTAGTGATAAGCTCCTACTGAGTATATTATATACTCACCCAATCCTCAACATTTTTCATATACAAAATAAATACTTAAGGGCAAGGAACGTTTGTACTAGGAGACACAGACTAAGTACAAGTAAGTAAACCCCTAACTTATCTTTCAGTGTTACTTGATTGTAGTTACTCTCTAATAGCTAGGGCTGTGACTAACACTTTCTTGGGAACAATATTGATTTAAAACTTTGCCATGGCTAAATTATTGGAGAATGTGTTTTCACACTTGGGATTTTTATGAAAGGTTGTTTTCCAAATGAGAAAGATTTTCATGCATTTCATATTTATAAAACAAGAGATATCACCTTTTTATCAAAATAGCATCATATAAAAAGCCGGGTCGTGACAGGGCCAACATTCTAGAAGCACCAATAATTGCTTAGTGAATTATTGCTGGTAGTGGAGATTGTAGTGGGAATGGAGAATGCATTAGTAATTAAAAATTCTAAAGTTATAAAATATCTTATCAAAAGAAATGATAAAAAATTCAAATTTGGCTATAAATATGTCCCAAAAATTTCCAAAAATTTCCACAACCTTAACCACGAAATTTCCAAATCTTCCCTGGAAGTTCAGTCCCAAATTCTCCTTGATCCCTCCCCAAACTCTCTTTTCCTTATTTCTCTCTCCTCTTTCTAACTGGAACAAGAGACCTAAATTCAATTAGACACTCCGTTCCAGGAAGAATCTCATCAATTACACCATCCATAACATCCTATACTACAGTATATACAAGAACCCCAAATCAATTTCAAGATCCAACAGTTCCAACAATAGAAAATCACAAAAAGGTGGACAATTGGGCTATATTATCATCAACCAGTAATTCTCTCAAATTGGGCATCGATTATATTGTTTTTCTCCAATCTCATACATATTTATTATGGGTTAGTGCAATTTTTATTTTTCTGTAATTTAATTTGAATGAAAAATGGTAAAAATAAAGTAAATACAAGAGCCTTCAATTTATGGTGATAAAGAGCTCAGATGGAAATTCTAAGCTTTCCGATCGATCCATAAGGGCCCAAAACCCCTAGCATAAAATTTTCAAGAAAATCTAATAAGGTTTGGACCCTCAATTGAGAGAGATTAATTTTGGTGGGCCTAGATCAAATCTAGACCTTGGGAACGGCTGTAAACTTCAATTTAAGATTGTGGAGTCATATGAACTCCAAATTGAGATCGCAAAAAAGCTATGGAAAGTTTGTAATGTCTAGTTTCTAATGAAGTCATAATATTTTTAAAAATTATTCTTGAATTATTCTGTATTTTGGAAATAAGTGTCCAATTTCTAAGATCTTCAAGATCTGAGGTGATCAAATCTTGAAAATTTATTTTAGTGATGATATAATACTATAATAAAGTAATATCTATGGTTAATTAGGACAGATCTTGGATAAATTAGGGGATCTACCCTTTGTGGTAGAAAAACCCTAAAAAAATACAAAGGGACCCACTTGATCAATGAGATCAAGTATGATCAGATCCTTGGGATGGATTAAAGGGATGATATTATGATGGAATCCAGTTAGATCATGGATGAAATGTGGCAAAATCAAGTGGATATGATTTTTGGATCTTAATGGATTAAAAGCCCTAAAGGTAATTAAAACCCTTAATCTGAAGGAAAACACCTAATATCTAATGGTTGGATCATATTTAAAGGTTTATAATAATCTTAATAAAATTAGTTTAATTGTATTTTATTGGATATAGAAGTGTAAATGTGATTTATGTTCTAAGTTAGAAAGCATGATAATGTAATCTTTAAATTTTAGTATGATATGCCCTAAATGAGTAATTTGTTAGTAGATTTGATTATCTTAGGATCAGGTTAGTTTTATTTCACTAGCTTAAGTTACATTCATAGGAAGAATGTTAGTATATAGTTGTTAAACTTATATTTGATTTATGCTTTCAAGTTGATGATTTACTTATTGGCAAATTTTATTCAATTGTTAAGTAATTGTTAAGATATAAGGAGCATAAATCACCAAAAATGTAAACTAATGAAATATAGAAATTCAAGGACAGCTAAGATGAATGAATGATTTTGACTTAATAAGGGCTATAGTTAGTAGGACAATATAAGGAATGATTTATCATTTCCTTGGCCCAAAGTAGGAAAATAATGAACATCCATGGATGACATTGTGCATATCCATGGAAATTAATTAAAATCAATTAGAGAAGGGACTTAAGGTGAAGAGCTCATAGGAACCTTGTTAAAGGTTGAGCTAGTACCACTCTAGTGGACTCTGAACATTGTGGTTATAGGGGGTATACAAGAGCCAAGTGCTTTTCCCTCACCTCCCATTGACGTAAGAGAGGTCTAAAGGCCTCCTTACATGAGGGTTGTATTAACCACTTTTTGAGCAGACTTTAACTGGTAAGTACTAGTCATCCTGAAATAAGGAGGAGTTGTCTACTAATAGGAAGAAATAAATTATCTTCAACCAAGTAAGACACTAACTGGTTGAATAATAATATGAACATAAAAAGATAGCAAATTATCTAACCCTAATAAAAACAGTAAGTAAGATAGCGATGATCAAACAAGATGAGATCTTGTATGATCAAAAAGAATAAGGAAAAAGAAACATCAATGTAAATTAGATTGTTATGTATGATATAGATAGTATTAGTATAGATGATATTAAACCCATGGATATATGATATTCAAGGAAGAAAGATTCAGATCATCCTACATAAGGATGATCAAAAGACCATGTAGTATGTACCCTTGATTAGAAAAATAACATTATACATATGATTTGACAGATATATGTTGATCGAGACTATGACAGATTTCGAGTAAGATACCTTATTGAGGTAGGTGGATTATTAAGAATGCCTTTACATGAAGATACATGTCTAATACATGATCTTATGTTTTGAAGTATTGACATGTATGATACCAATATATTAAGGTAAATACCTCAAAATAAAATATGACCCAACCAAATCATGAGGAAAATAAGTATTAAATGGTCAAGTTGAGAATTGAGAACAACCCTAAGTGAATAGGAAAGAAGAAAATATTCCAGTCCTAGCTAAACAAACAGATAGTCTGATATGTATAAGTATTATTTTACATACAAGCTTGGAGGCTTGTGGTTTTGTTTTAAACAGGCATATGCCTGGGAATGCTATGCTAGGAGAGTTAAGAGGGTTTGGCCACCCACTCTTTGAAACTTGATGATATTGAATACCAAGCCTAAGAAAGGTTAAAAGTCGGGTGGTGGATTTATGGGAAGGCCACCACTGTGACAGCCATGGTCCTCCCATATGGACATGGATATTGTAATTTTCACTGAGAATGGTATAAGTGGATTATTGAACAGTTATCTGGGCGTGCTGTACGCATCAAACTACAAGCATAGTAGTCATTGATTATTTTGCATTATGATGCATATAAAATTGGCATAGTGAAATGATTTAAAGGGATGGCATGATGAAATGTCAGGTAATTGTATGTTACCAATATTTTTCCCAAGAAGGGAAATTCCCTGTATAGTAACTGGCTGAGATGCAAATCTCCTATAATGAAAGGAGTTGATCAGCTTTGTATAGAAATTATTCTTGATTATTTTTACAATTTTAACGGATTTGTCCTTATACAATATGTATGTATAAAGGTGAACACAAATGACAAGGAAATGAGACATCCTTATAACTAATAGTTATCTATGAATGTGTTTATGATAGAACGAATTATGGGATACTTGAATATTGAGATTATTCTGTCAATAACTTACATTCTTATCCCCTACCAAGCATAGCTTATTGAGGTATTGTAAATGTTTGAATGTTTACAATATCTCAGATACAGAGAAGGAGACTTAGGAGCTCAAGACTTGAAGAACAATTGAAGAATAAGTAATCAGGGTATATCCCTTGAAACATTGTATTAGAACATGTATTGAATTTTGAACTTTGTAATTTGGATTGTATATTTGGACAAGTATTGTAAGGATACAATGGGCTGTGTACTGTGAACCACTAGATGGATCCTGAAGTTTAATAAAAGTATATTCCTTCAATGGAATTTTATCTTATACAAAATTCTACTTATGTTATGTTTGAGGTGGTGACTTAGGTTTTACAAAACAAATTCTAAAGAAAATAATTTACGCTGCTTTGGTTTGCGAAAAATATTTACTCTAAGGGCTCTATCTTTACAAAATGTATTATAAAATGTGTTATAAAAACCCGGGTCGCCACAATTGGTATCAGAGCATTCATCCAGTCATAGTACAATCCCAATATGTCCAAGGGAGAATTGACAATCCAAATTTAGATTAAGATAGATATAGTATAAGGAATACTTATATAAATTTTGGTTTATGAGTAGATGCCGCCCAAGCAAGTTACAAGGCAGACAGCTCAAGGTACTTCAGAAAACAATATGGAGGAATTATCAATGAGCAATATGGAAGAAATGGTAACAAGAGTATTGAGGAACCTTATTCCTAATATTCAACTGCCCCAAAGTTCATCACCTCTAGTTGAAGTTCCTAGTATACAGGTACAAGCTCAGCCTAAAGTTAGACCCCATACACAAACACCAGATATTCCTACACCAGTACAGGGCCAATCTTCCCCTGTACCAAGTGAAGAAGTTCACAATTCTCCATTAGCACTAGAAAAGATTGACCAAATGTTGCAGAGATTTCAAAAGATGGTGATTGGATATAATGGCAAGGGTGAAGTTGAAAAGACAGAGGAATGGATCTACGAAGTAGAAAGAATATTTGATGTATTACGTACTCCTCCAGAATTGAAGGTCAAATTTGCTACATACCTGTTAAAACAAGATGCTGCTTTCTGGTGGAGATCAGCCAACAACACCTTCTTCTCAAATTCTAATGAGACTACTTGGGAGGAATTCAAAGAAGTTTTTAATACTAAGTATTTTCCTACCCATGTAAAATCAAGGAAGGACAAAGAATTCTTGGAACTTAAACAAGGGAACCTATCAGTGGTGGAGTATGATAATAAGTTCACCCAATTAAAGAGATTTGCTACACATATGTGTGACACAGAAAGGCACACTGTGGATAGATTTATGGAGGGACTACAGCCAACACTGAAGGTGAAAGTGATGGGTACTAAACCCACCACCATGGCCGATTGTATAGAGATGGCTTCCAGGTTTGAAGATGAATTCAAGAAGACTAAAACCATTAAGTTTGGAGGAGGAAACTACAACCAAAGACCATTTCAGAAGGGCAAGAGACCCTTCAACAATTTCAAACCCCCCAGAAATCAAGGGAATCATATAAAAAGAAGGCCTTGTCTAAAATGTAGAAGATTCCATCATGGAAATATGTGTCCCACTCCGATACAACAATGACCTCCGATCAGATGTTTTAATTGTGGAGAATTCGGGCATATCTCTGCAAACTGCAACAAACCATTAGCTATTAAGGAGGCGAAACCAGACAATATTCCTCGTCACCAAGGAAGGATATTCGTTATCACTGATGGCCAGGCTGGACCGTCTAATGTAGTAATTGAAGGTACATTACTTGTATCCGACAACCATGCCAAAGTATTGTTTGATTCTGGATCTATGCATTCCTTTATATCTTGCATATTTGCATCTAGTATACAATTGCCAGTGAAAAACTTGGGATTCAATCTAGATGTAACAAGTCCAGTGGGTAAAATAGCTAGATTACAAGAATACCTTCATAATGTACCAATAGAAGTACCAGGAAAAAGAAGAGATGTAGACCTCATTTTACTGAACATGGTGGACTTTGATATCATACTAGGTATGGACTGGTTAGCAAAATACTGGGTAGTTATGGATTGTCACAAAAAGAAAATCACATTTAGCATACCTGGTGAGGAAGTAGTAGTACTATATGGGAAACAACTTGACTTAGACAAATCCATTATTTCAGCTATGAAGACTGTCAAACACATGTCCAAAGGCTGTCAAGCATTTTTAGCAACAGCTGTTGCTTTGGATGTGAAAGAGCCCAAGATAACAAAATTTGACATAGCCAGAGAATTCCTAAACCTCTTTCCAGAAGAGCTTCCAGGAGTACCCCCACATAGAGAAATTGAGTTTGCCATTGAAGTAATTCCTGGTACAACTCCAATTTCTAAAGCACCTTATAGGATGCCCCCAGCAGAATTGAAAGAATTGAAGGGTCAGCTACAAGAATTGTTAGACAAAGGGTTTGTTAGACCAAGTAGTTCACCATGGGGAGCACCAGTAATATTTGTGAAGAAGAAGGATGGATCTATGAGATTGTGCATGGACTATAGAATGTTGAACAATGTCACAGTGAAAAATAAGTATCCCTTACCTCGCATTGATGATCTCTTCAATCAACTCCAATCTGCTTAGGTCTTTTCAAAAATTGACCTTAGATCAGGATATCATCAATTGCGTATTAAGGATGAAGATATACCCAAGTCAGCATTCAAAACTCCGTATGGGCATTACGAGTTTCTAGTCATCTCTTTTGGCCTGACCAATGCACCTCCAGTGTTTATGGATCTCATGAATAGAATCTTTAAGGAATTCTTAGACAAATTCGTAATTGTATTTATTGATGATATACTGATTTACTCGACCAGTATGGAAGAACATCAAGAACACTTACAAATTGTACTAAATACCCTCAGACTTTAGAAACTGTTTAGTAAATTTAGTAAGTGTGAATTCTGGTTAGAGAAGGTCAATTTCTTGGATCATGTAATTTCCAAGAATGGAGTAGAAGTGGACCCTGCCAAGGTTGAAGCAGTAATGAATTGGGAAAAACCTAAGACTGTAACAGAAATACGTAGTTTTCTGGGTTTGGCAGGATATTAGCATAGATTTATTCAAGGATTTTCTCGTATAGCCCTTCCTTTGACTTCGTTAACTAGAAAAGGGGTACAGTTCACTTGGACAGAAGAATGTGGGAATAGTTTCCAAGAGCTAAAAAACAGGTTAACTACAACACCAGTATTGACATTGCCATCAGGAAGTGGGGGATACAAAATATATTGTGATACTTCAGGCAACGGGTTAGGGAGTGTATTGATGCAAAATGGGAAGGTCATTGCATATGCATCTAGACAATTGAATAAACATGAAATAAATTATCCAGTACATGACCTGGAATTAGCAGCTGTAGTGGTTGCATTAAAATTTGGAGACACTATTTGTATGGAGAAAAATTCAGTGTATTCACAGATCATAAAAGTCTCAAATATATCTTCACTGAAGCTGATTTGAATATGAGACAAAGGAGATGGATTGAATACATCAAAGACTATGATTTTGCCATCCATTACCATCCTGGAAAAGCAAACATAGTCGCTAATGCATTAAGTAGACAAACAAGAGCTGTACTTACAAACATCACCATTAAATCAGCTTTTGTAGAAAGTGTCCTCAAGGCCCAAGAAGGGGATACAGTAACTCAAGGATTGTGTACAAAGATAGGGTTTTTTCAGTGTACAGATGGGGGTATACGTTTTCAGGAGATATTAGTGGTTCCTACAAATACAGACTTGAGAAAAGAACTATTACAAGAAGCTCATTAGTCTAAATTTTCTATACACCCTGGAGGTACAAAGATGTATCAGGATTTGAAAAGAAACTTTTGGTGGGAAGGCATGAAAAGAAACATAGGAGAGTTTGTGGCTAAGTGTCTGAATTGTCAACAAGTAAAAGCTAAACATCAAAGACCACCTGGAATGTTACAAACCCTGGAACTTCCAGAATGGAAATGGGACAATATCACCATGGATTTTGTGGTGGGATTTCCAAAAACAAGGGAAGGTCATGATATGATTTGGGTGATTGTGGACAGATTAACAAAGTCAGCACATTTCCTTCCAATTGAACAAAACCAGTCAGTTGACAATCTAGCTAAGTTGTACATAAAAGAAATAGTAAGTCTTCATGGGATTCCTTTATCCATCATCTCTGATAGAGATGGGAGATTTACTTCAAGATGTTGGAAGAGTGTACAACAAGCATTGGGAGCTTCACTTAGATTTGGTACAACATTTCATCCCCAAACAGATGGTCAATCAGAAAGAACTATTCAGACACTGGAAGATATGTTAAGGGCATGTGCATTAGATTGGAAGGAAAATTGGGATGAACATCTTCCATTAGTGGAATTTGCTTATAACAACAGTTTTCATGCAAGTATTGGTATGGCACCATATGAAGCATTGTATGGGTGACCATGCTGATCTCCAACTTGTTGGAGTGAAGTTGGAGAAAGGAAACTAATGAAGTTAGAACTAATGGAACAGTGTACAGACAAGGTTAGAATGATAAAGGAAAGGTTGTTAATAGCACACAGTCGTCAGAAGAGTTACGCGGACAAAAGACGTAGAAATCTGGAATTCAATGTGGGAGAGCATGTGTTTCTAAAAATATCACCAGTTAAAGGGGTTATGAGATTTGGAACCAAAGGCAAACTCAGTCCTAGGGTCATTGGTCCATTTGAAATATTAGAACGAATTGGTCTAGTGGCTTATAGATTAGCCTTACCACCACAACTCTCTGAAGTACACAATGTATTTCATGTATCCATGTTACGAAAATATCTACAAGATGATACTCACATACTTCAAATAATACCAGAGGAACTGAAGCCAGATCTAACCTTTGAAGAAAAAGCGATACGGATCTTGGACCATAAGAAACAGAAATTAAGGACCAAAACAATTCCTTTAGTCAAAATCCTATGGCAACATCACTCTGTCGAGGAAGCTACATGGGAAACAGAGGTAGAAATGAGGAAGACACATCCGACTTTATTTGATTAAGTTATAGTATTACAAATTTTGAGGATGAAATTATTATAAGGGGGGGAAGATTGTAATGACCCCGAATTTTTGTAAATTATTAAGGAAAATTAATAAAGTTTGAATTTTTAGAAAATCTGGGCTGGAATATTAGGTTATTGAAAATTCTCTTTTTATAGAGATTATATTATGAATTAAAACATAGAAATTATGGATGTACTTGGAAAACTGATCGAAACAACATTAAGTACGTTCAATTCTGAGTTAAAATGAAAATTCCTTAATTTTTCCATTTGGGGGTAAAATGGTAATTTTACCCACATCCCATATCCAAGAAATAAGACCTCAATATTCATGAAGCACTTATAAATACGATTCCAACGCCACTAAGTACGCTCGATTCTAAGTTCGAACAAATATTGCCTATTATTCTCCAATTTTGGAGTTAAAAGGGTAAAAAGGTCTTTTCACATAAAAGTGGGGCCCCCAAAGTGGGCCAACATTCTAGAAGCACCAATAATTGCTTAGTGCATTATTTCTGGTAGTGGAGATTGTAGTGGGAATGGAGAATACATTAGTAATTAAAAATTCTAAAGTAATAAAATATCTTATCAAAAGAAATGATAAAAAATTCAAATTTGGCTATAAATATGTCCCAAAAATTTTCACAACCTTAACCACGAAATTTCCAAATCTTCTCTAGAATTTCAGTCCTAAATTCTCCTTCATCCATCCCCAAACTCTCTTTTCCTTATTTCTCTATCCTCTTTCTAATTGGAACAAGAGACTTAAATTCAATTAGGCACTCCGTTCCAGGAAGAATCTCATCAATTCCACCATCCATAACATCCTATACTCCAGTATATATAAGACCCCCAAATCAATTTCAAGATCCAACGGTTCCAACAAAAGAAAATCACAAAAAGGTGGACAATCGGGCTATATTATCATCAACCAGTAATTCTCTCAAATTGGGCATCAATTATATTGTTTTTCTCTAATCAGGTATATGGAACTACTTCCCATACATATTTATTATGGTTTAGTGTAATTTTTATTTTTCTGTAATTTAATTTGAATGAAAAATGGTAAAAATAAAGTAAATACAAGAGCCTTCAATTTATGGTGATAGAGAGATAGAGAGCTTAGATGTAAATTCTGTGCTTTCCAATCGATCCATAAGGGTCCAAATCCCCTAGCATACAATTTTCAAAAAAATCTAACAAGGTTTGGACCCTCAATTGAGAGAGATTAATTCGAGTGGGCCCAGATCAAATCTGGACCCTAGGAACGGCTGTAAACTTCAATTTAAGATTGTGGAGTCATATGAACACCAAATTGAGATCGGAAAGAAGCTATGAAAATCTTGTAATGTGTAGTTTCTAATGAAGTCATAATATTTTTAAAAATTATACCTGAATTATTCTGTATTTTGGAAATAAGTATCCAATTTCTAAGATCTTCAAGATCTGAGGTGATCAAATCTTGAAAATTTATTTTAATGATGATATAATACTATAATAAAGTAATATCTATGGTTAATTTGGACAGATCTTGGATAAATTAGGGGATCTACCCTTTATGGTAGAAAAACCCTAAAAAAATACAAAGGGACCCACTTGATCAATGAGATTAAGTATGATCAGATCCTTGGGATGGATTAAAGGGATGATATTATGATGAAATCCAGTTAGATCATGGATGAAATGTGACAAAATCAAGTGGATATGATTTTTGGATCCTAATGGATTAAAAGCCCTAAAGGTAATTAAAACCCTTAATCTAAAGGAAAACACCTAAGATCTAATGGTTGGATCATATTTAAAAGTTTATAATAATCTTAATAAAATTATTTTAATTGTATTTTATTGGATATTGAAGTGTAAATGTGATTTATGTTCTAAGTTAGAAAGCATGATAGTGTAATCCTTAAATTTTAATATGATATGCCCTAAATGAGTAATTTGTTAGTAGATTTGATTATCTTAGGATCGTGTTAGTTTTATTTCACTAGCTTAAGTTACATTCATAGGAAGAATGTTAGTATATAGTTGTTAAACTTATATTTGATTTATGCTTTCAAGTTGATGATTTACTTATTGGCAAATTTTATTCAATTGCTAAGTAATTGTTAAGATATAAGGAGCATAAATCACCACAAATGTAAACTAATGAAATATAGAAATTCATGGACAACTAAGATGAATGAATGATTTTGACTTAATAAGGGCTATAGTTAGTAGGACAATATAAGGAATGCTTTATCATTTCCTTGGCCCAAAGTAGGAAAATAATGAACATCCATGCATGACATTGTGCATATCCATGGAAATTAATTAAAATCAATTAGAGAAGGGACTTAAGGTAAAGAGCTCATTGGAACCTTGTCAAAGGTTGAGCTAGTACCACTCGAGTGGACTCTGAACATTATGGTTATAGGGGGTATACAAGAGCCAAGTGTTTTTCCCACACCTCCCATTGACGTAAGAGAGGTCTAAACGCCTCCTTACATGAGGGTTGTATTAACCACTTTTTGAGCAGACTTTAACTGGTAAGTACTAGTCATCCTGAAATAAGGAGGAGTTGTCTAGTGATAGGAAGAAATAAATTATCTTCAACCAATTAAGACACTAACTGGTTAAATAATAATATGAACATAAAAAGATAGCAAATTATCTAACCCTAATAAAAATAGTAAGTAAGATAAGGATGATCAGACAAGATGAGATCTTGTATGATCAAAAAGAATAAGGAAAAAGAAACATCAATGTAAATTAGATTGTTATGTATGATATAGATAGTATTTGTATAGATGATATTAAACCCATGGATATATGATATTCAAGGAAGAAAGTTTCATATCATCCTACATAAGGATGATCAAAAAACCATGTAGTATGTACCCTTGATTAGAAAAATAACATTATACATATGATTTGACAGATATATGTTGATCGAGACAGTGACAGATTTCAAGGAGTAAGTATACCTTATTGAGGTAGGTGGATTATTAAGAATGCCTTTACATGAAGATACATGTCTAATACATGATCTTATGTTTTGAAGTATTGACATGTATGATACCAATATATTAAGGAAAATACCTCAAATTGAAATATGATCCAACCAAATGATGAGGAAAATAAGTATTAAATGGTCAAGTTGAGAATTGAGAACAACCCTATGTGAACATGAAAGTAGAAAATATTCTAGTCCTAGATAAACAGACAGATAGTCTGATATGTATAAGTATTATTTTACATACAAGCTTGGAGGCTTGTGGTTTTGTTTACACAGGCATATGTCTGGTGATGCTATGCTAGGCGAGTTAAGAGGGTTTGGCCACCCACTCTCTGAAACTTGATGATATTGAATACCAAGCCTAAGAAAGGCTAAAAGTCGGGTGGGGCATTTATGGGAAGGCCATCACTGTGACAGCCATGGTCCTCCCATATGGACATAGATATTGTAATTTCCACTGAGAATAGTATAAGTGGATTATTGAACAGTTATCTAGGCGCGCTATACGGATCAAACTGCAAGCATAGTAGTCCTTGATTATTTTGCATTATGATGCATATGAAATTGGCATAGTGAAATGCCTTAAAGGAATGGCATGATGAAATGTCAGGTAATTGTATATTACCAATATTTTTCCCAAGAAGGGAAATTCCCTGTATAGTAACTGGCTGAGATACAAATCTCCTATAATGAAAGGAGTTGATCAGCTTTGTATAGAAATTATTCTTGATTATTTTTACAATTTTAACGGATTTGTCCTTATACAATATGTATGTATAAAGGTGAACACAAATGACAAGGAAATGAGATGTCCTTATAACTAATAGTTATCTATGAATGTGTTTATGATAGAACGAATTATGGGATACTTGAATATTGAGATTATTCTGTCAATAACTTACATTCTTATCCCCTACCAAGCATAGCTTGTTGAGATATTGTAAATCTTCGAATGTTTACAATATCTCAGATACAAAGAAGGAGACTTAGGAGCTCAAGACTTGAAGAACAATTGAAGAATAAGTAATCAGGGTATATCCCTTGAAACATTGTATTAGAACATGTATTGAATTTTGAACTTTGTAATTTGGATTGTATATTTAGACAAGTATTGTAAGGATACAATAGGCTGTGTACTGTGAACCACTGGATGGATCCTGAAGTTTAATAAAAGTATATTCCGGCAATGAAATTTTATCTTATACAAAATTCTACTTATGTTATGTATGAGGTGGTGACTTAGGTTTTACAAAACAAATTCTAAAGAAAAGAATTTTTGCTGCTTTGGTTTGCAAAATTTTTTTACTCTA
Source organism: Warburgia ugandensis (assembly GCA_035236585.1). Classification (NCBI taxonomy): domain Eukaryota; kingdom Viridiplantae; phylum Streptophyta; class Magnoliopsida; order Canellales; family Canellaceae; genus Warburgia; species Warburgia ugandensis. Next base: position 43,066,427 of record CP141127.1, on the reverse strand, counting down.
AGGGCTCTATCTTTACAAAATGTATTATAAAATGTGTTATAAAAACCCGAGTCGCCACAGTAGAAGTGGACCCCACCAAGGTTCAAGCAGTAATGAATTGGGAGAAACCTAAAACAGTAATAGAAATATGTAGTTTTCTTGTCCTATATAGCCCTTCCTTTGACTACAAAGGGGTACAATTCACTTGGACAGAAGAATTTGAAAATAGTTTTCAAGAGCTAAAGAAGAGGTTAAATATAGCACCAGTATTGACTTTGTCAATAGGAAGTGGGGGATATGAATTATATTGTGATACTTCAGGCAAAGAGTTAGGAGGTGTATTGATGCAAAATGGGAATGTCATTGCTTATGCATCTAGACAATTGAAGAAACATGAAATGAATTACCCAATACATGACCTAGAATTGGCATTTGTAGTTTCTGCATTGAAAATTTGGAGACACTATTTGTATAGAGAAAAATTCAGTGTATTCACAGATCATAAAAGTCTTAAATACATCTTCACTCAGGCTGATTTGAATATGATACAAAGAAGATGGATGGAATATATCAAAGAGTACGATTTCACCATCCAATACCACTCTTGAAAAGTGAATGTAGTAGTTGATGCATTAAGTAGATAACCAAGGGCTATACCTACAAACATCACCATTAAATCAACTTTTGTAGAAAAGAGTCCTTAAAGCCCAAGAAGAAGATACAGTAACTCAGGAATTGTGTAAAAAGAAAGGATTTTGTAAGGGTACAAATGGGGGTATACGTTTTCAGGAGAGATTGGTGGTTCCTTTAAATACATACTTGAGAAAAGAATTGTTGCAAGAAGCTCATCAGTCAAAATTTTCCATACACCTTGGGGGTACAAAGACGTATCAGGATTTGAAAAGAAACTTTTGGTGGGAAGGCATGAAAAGAGAAATAGGGGAATTTGTAGCTAAATGTCTAAATTGTCAACGTATTCAATGATCATAAGAGTCTCAAGTATATTTTCACCGAAGCTAATCTAAATATGAGGCAAAGGAGTTGGGTGGAATATCTTGAGGATTAACATTTTGTAATTCAATACCATCCTGGAAAAGCTAATGTTGTGGTGGATGCACTAAGTAGACACACAAAAGTAGTATTGGCTAATGTCACCATTAATTCAGCTTTTGTTGAATAAATCTTAAAGGCCCAACAAGAGGATATAACAATCCAAGAAATGTGTGAAAAGATAAGGGTTAGTAAAGCTTCAGACGGGGGTATTCAGTTCCAAGAAAGACTTGTAGTTCCCTCAAGTTTGAGAAAAGCACTACCACAAGAAGCCCATCAATCCAAATTTTCTATACACCTTGGAGGAACAAAAATGTACCAAGATTTAAAAATAAACTTTTAGTGGTAAGGTATAAAGAGAGATATCGGGGAAGGTGTGGCTAAGTGCTTAACTTACCACCAAGTGAAGGCTGAACATCAAAGACTAGTTGGATTACTACAAACCCTGGAACTACCAGAATGGAAATGGGAACATATGATCATGGACTTTGTCGTAGGGTTACCAAGGACTCATGCAGGTCATGATATGATTTGGGTAATAGTTGACAGGCTAACCAAGTCGGCACACTTCCTTTCGATCAAACAAAACCAATCTATCGATAGTTTAGCCCAATTATATGTAAGAGAAATAGTTAGTCTTCATGGGACCCCACTCTCCATCATCTCTGATTGAGATGGAAGGTTTACCTCTAGAAGCTGGAAGAGCGTGCAATAGGCATTGGGGACATCACTAAAGTTTAGTACAACTTTTCATCCCCAAACTGATGCTCAGTCAGAAAGGACCATTCAAACCTTAGAAGATATGCTAAGGGCTTGTGCACTAGACTGGAGAGGAAGTTAGGACGAACATCTTCCACTCTTGGAGCTCATGTATAATAACAGTTTCCATGCAAGTATCAGTATGTCACCATATGAAGCATTGCATGGACAACCATGTTGATCACCAACCTATTGGGATAACGTGGGAGAGAGGAAGTTGATAAAATCAGAACAAGTGGAACAATGTACAGGGAAGGTAAGAATAATAAAGAAAAGATTGTTGGACGCTCATAGTTGTCATAAAGGTTATGTAGATAAAAGATGCCGAACCTTGGGATTCGAAGTACGTGACCATGTGTTTTTGAAGGTTTCACTAGTTAAGGGAGTAAGGAGGTTTAGAAGTAAGGGTAAACTCAGTCCAAAGTATATTGGTCCTTTTGAAATTTTGGAAAGGGTTACTCTGGTGGCTTACAACTTATCCCTACCACCCCCACTCTCAGAGGTGCACAACATATTTCATGTATCCATATTATGAAAATACATTCCAAATGAGACTCATATGCTTAAAAGGATACCAGAAGTGTTGAATACAGACTTAACTTTTAAAGAAAGGGCAATCCGGATCTTGGACAGGAAAGGGCAACAATTGAGGATCAAATCTATCCCTTTAGTTAAAGTATTACGACAACATCATACGGTCGAGGCAACTACCTGGGAATTAGAAGAGGAAATGAAAAAGTGGTATCCTAGTCTATTTGAGTAGTAGTAAATTTGAAATTTCAAGGTCGAAATTTTTGTAAGGGGGGTAGATTGTAACACCCCTAACTTTTGTAAGGAGATTGAATAAATAATGAAATTCAAAATTTTGAAGAAAATTGAGGCTAGAATATTAGGGTTATTAAAAATGCACTTCTCATAGAAGTAGAATCAAGATATAAGACATGTATAATTGAAAACATACTCAACGAACCCGTCAAAATGATTATAAGTACATTAAATTCTAAGTTCAAATGAAAAGTCCTTATCTTTCTCCATTTTTATGAATTAAAAGGGAAAATTGGTAATTTTACTCATAAATAAGACCTAAGACATAAAATGTGGAATGTACTTGGAAATATGATTCCAATGCCACTAACTATGCCCAATTCCGAGTTCATGGGAATAAACCCTAATTTTCTCTATTTATGGAATTAAAAGGGCAAAATGGTCCTGTCACACCTCCGTGGCGCCCACAAAGGAATCGAACGACCAGAAAACATGTAATCATAAGTCAAACTACTGCCACCTACTAATAGAGAAGGAGGTGGTAGTGGAATCCAATGACCATTTAATAATAAAAAGAATTGAACATGATAATTACATGTAATCATGGAAAATTCTAATAATCCTTATAAATAGCCCATAAAATTCCCAAAAAAATTTCTAATGTTCTTCACGAGGTCCTGTACATGCCTTAAAATCCTAGCTCCCAAATCCTTCCCAATCTTCCCCAAAATTTTCTTCTTTCTCGCTTTTTCCCGAGGAGAGTGTCCACAAACGCACCCGCCAGATAATTCATGTCTATTATTGGGGCACGTCAAAGGACGCGTTGTCCCCGATAAACTAGGGTTTTTACTTGGGAAACCCTATTTGAATTAGCCATCCATTTCTAGTCCTTAATTTTTAATCTTAACCATTGGATCTATTCGGATAGAGGAGATCTACAAAAGCCATTAAAACTTGATCTGAAACTGTTCAAACTCTTCAGGGAGGGGTGATTTACAAAGCCCTAAGGTCTCACTCCATCTCTGGCAACGATGACAGAGGAATCAACCTCTGTATACTTTTTGGCATCTAGGGTTTCTTATATCTTCTCTGGCATAATTTCTTCTTCTTTTGTGACCCTCTCTTCACAGAACCGGCACAAGTAGGTGCACCTTTCTCCCCTCTTTTCATTCTGGCATTTGACTTGGGTTTTCTGGCCTTTAAGGGATTTCCCCAGCCATTGATCTAATGGCAATGATGGATCTGGTAACAGGATTGAGATCCACCATCTTGGATAGCTTAGATGAAACTTTTGAGCCGTTGGATGGATTCCTGGGGCCCAAAAACACTAGGAGATGTAATCTTGGCCTTTAATAGTCAAGGATGGAGGAGATTTGGTGATGGGTGATCTGAAGGTCCAGATTTGGACCATCTTGCCCACAGCCGGTCACCTTCATCCGACCACACATAATAGGTGGTAACAAGCATGGGCCACTATCCATCCCTACACCCATAAGCCTAGATTTGATTTAGGACATCCAATTTTGAAGTAGATGCTCATTTATGCAATTAAGAGCTCAATTGAGCTCTAATTTCAAATCTAAAAGTGTCTATAGATTCCTTGTCACTTGTAGAAGTTACTGAACTCATAAGATCCATGTTTTCAATTGTATTAACTTTTGATAATTAATAAAATCCGTACCAAAGGTAGTGGATCATGATCCAAATGACTTTAAAATGAAAATCTGAACCGATAGATGGTTTCAGGTCTCAAAATTTTATGGATCATAATCACAGTAAAATTTCAATATATCTAGATTAAGAAATTAAAAAAAAATAGTAAGATTCAATATCAGCCCTTAAAATAGGCTGAAATCTTAAAATCCAAATTCTAGTCTCAATTTAACTCCAAATTAAGATTAGAAAGTTGGGTTGGATTCCTCTTGATAAGGAGAACCCACTGAACCTACAAAATCATGAATTCCATTAATGAAAAATTCTGTATTTAAGTAGATAAGGGTACTAACATCTTTGATCTATAAGATCTGTGATGATCAGACCATTCAAACCATGTTGGATGATGATATAATAATATACTAACTTAAATAAATGGGTTAGATGTAATGGAATTGGCAGATCTTGAGAGATCTAGCCTTAAAAGTAGTAAAATCCATTAAAAAAAATTTAATGGATATCTCCTTCATCAATTTGATCAAGGAGGATTGGATAGTATGGCTGTAATTGGTTAATGATATAAAGTTGATATCATATGGATTGATGGACTTGATGATGATAATTTGGTATAGATTATGATGTATGCCCTTAATATTGGAAAACTTGACTTAAGATCTTCTTGATCAGTTGGATCAAGAAGGATCAGATCATTTGATGAGATGCATCAATGATCTAGTGATCAAATCACATTAAGAAAATGTATTGGATCTAAAGGAAAATGAAAGATCAAGATCTAAACCCTAAAAGAGATGAAAAATGAATAGAAATCAACTATGATTGTTGGATCATGATGAATAGTTATGGCATGTTAAATTTTCATTTGAATTATTAAATGTTATTATAATTGTTTTTTTACTTGTTAGTAGATTTAATTATTAGATTTATTTAATTATTTATACTTTAATGCTTATGTTATGAAAATTACATTGAAAATGTAATTAAATGAAAATTAGAGTTGAAGGACAATTACATGAAACAAATGACATGGACTTAATGATAGTAAGGGCCATAGTTAGTAGGATAATATAAGGAATATCATTTCCTTGGCCCACATTAGGAGCATAATAAAACTCCATGAATGACATTTAAATGTTCATGGATTTAATTAAAATTAATTAGAAAGAGTACTTAAGGTTAAAATGCTCATAGAGGTTGAGCCAAGGTCACTCTAGTGGATGATGAACATGGTGGTTAAGGGGGTTCTCTAATAGAGCCTCATTTTTTCCCCACCTTCCATTGACGTTTGTGAGGTGTAAACGCCTCCTTACATGAGGATTGAAGTAACCACTTTGTGTCTAACCATTCAGCTAGTAAGCGTTAGCCAATTTGAAACAAGAGGAGTTGTCTAGACTTAGGATGGAATAAACTATCCTCAACTAGTAAAACATTAACTGGTTGAGTAATAATAATAAGATCATAAAAGGTCAGTAAATTATCTAATCCTAACAAAAATTGTAAGTAAGATAAGGATGATTAAACAAGATCCAGAGGATCTTGAATGATAAAAAACAATACGAATACTAATGCTGTATTTTATTCTGTATGTATGTATAGAAAAATATAGATAGAGAACCCAAACCCTTGATCAAACATGATTCAAGGAAAATTAAGGCATCCTTTATAGAAATACATGAAGAAAGAATACTTGTATAGAGGAATAACTTTATACATATGGTTTGACAGATGTATGAATCCAGACCATGAGGGGCAATGTGGATTGAATACCACTCGAGATGTATGAATCAAGACCCTGATACCACTTTGAGGTAGGTGGCTGTATAATAATGTATTAAGGATTCATGTGTATACAAACATGATCTTATGTCTAGAATTATAGACCTTCATGATATAAGTATACTTGATACCTTAGCATAATAATGATCCAATCACATGATTCAACTAAGTACTCCAACCCCATGATCCAATTTAACTGATCTAATCTAATGATCTAATCGAATGAGGTGAAAGTAATGGGATGTGTAGACTAAGGAAACCCTAAGAATAGGGCATAGAAAATATTCTAGCCTTACTTAAATAGACACATAGTCTAATATGTACAACATATTTTACATGCAAGCATGGTGGCTTGTGATTTGGTTTTACACAGTCCTAGGACTGGGGATGCTATGCTAGGGATGTTATGAGGGTTTGGCCACCCACTTCCTGAATATTATATGATGGATACCATGCCCAAGGAGAGGCTAAATGTCGAGTGGGGCAGTCATGGGAAGGCCACCACAATGACAGCCATGGTCCCCCCCATGTGGACATGGATTTTGTTATTTTCATAGTTAGTATTAGTTGATTATTATGCAGTTATCCAGGCGCGCTGTATAGATTTAGACTACGGCATAGTAGTCCTTGAGTATTTTGCATTATGATGCTCATATGATAGGCATAGTGTAATACCATGGTATGATGAGATGCCACTACGTGAGTTCCGGAAAGAAAATCCCCGTATGAGAATTGGCTGAATATTGATTTCCTAAGTGGAAGTATAGCCAGGGGAAGGAATAAGTTTTGAGAAATTTTCACTATTTTAATGGATTTATCCTATACTACATAATAATGTATATACTTTATGTTCAGATAACTCGTGAGTAGATAACCATGATGGGATAATGACTGAGGTATGTATTCTTATATTAGTATATTTTTGTATCCCCTACCAAGCATAGCTTGCTGAGATATTGTAAATATTTGAATGTTTACAATATCTCAAATACAGGGAAGGAGACTTATGGAAGTAAAGCTTGAAGACTCAGAAGCTACAAAACTAATCAGAGTATTTCTCTTGAAGATTATGTAATTTGGTTATGTACTTTGTAATTTGGATTATATTTGGACAATGAATTGTAATTGTAACACAAGGGCTGTGTAAGAGTGAACTACTAAATGATTCCTGGTTTTCAATAAAATTTTATTTTATATAAAATGTCTGTGTATTATGTACCTTGAGGTGAGACTTAGGTTTTGTTACAAATGAATTTAAAAGAAAAGAATTTCTGCTGTAATGTTTGCAAATTTTTTTTACCATTAAGGGCCTTGCCTTTGAAAAATGTATTACAAAATGTGTTATAAAAGCCCAGGTCATCACATGAGTAATAGAATATTTATTTGCACATGCTTGAACACATCCATTATCTAGTGGAAATCGGTTCATTTCTTTGCCTTGATTAATAGTTGAGGGAATGGGGCTTTTGGAACATAAGTTTCCTCCACTATAGGTTTAGATGTGAGATTTGAAATCAAAGCATACATTCGGATCATAATTTAGGTTATAATTTCCTTGAAAATTGATAATTGTATGTATACATTAGCTTTATTCACACACTCACATTCCGATGCTTGACAAATTAATGGGATATCTTTAGCATAAGGGTAGGATTTAAAATTATTGATCATTTCTACTAACATGTTAAAGTTAAGAGTCAATATAAGCTGTATATAAGAACATTCTCGAAGAAACACTCAGGACTTTTATAATAATTTTGAAAATGTTTATGTGAAGCATTTCTAGAAACCATTATGAGACTACAACTCATCCAATAGGGGTTTAATGTTTTTTCACATACTCTAAATATAAATGGTAGCACCTGCAATATTGTAAGAATTTGTTTAAAAATTTTTGTATTTCTTTTTTGTAGTTTCTCTCAAGGACTAGCAAAATTTAAGTCTAAGGTATTTAGTATATATAGAAATAGTACATACATATCCCTATATTTAGAAGGTTTTAGACCCAAAAAATCACTTAACTATCACTACTAGGGCATAATTCTACTATTTTACAGGTCCATGGTACAAATGAAAAAGAAATGCAAAAATATGCCAATTTTACCCCTGAATGAGCAATTTCACCTTTCAAGCTATATCATTGGTCACATATGCCAAATATGAAGCCTTGGGGGTTAAATTAATCATTGAATATCACTATCAAGGTCAGATTGGTCAGAAACCCCATATACAATTCCTACTCAAATGAGGGTGAAAAGGTGGCAAATTCTCAATTCGTTCATAATAGCATATATTTTACCACCTTAAGAAACTTATGAGAGAATTTCAATTCATATATAATGTGATCATATAGAATAAAAGCTTCCTAGAAATAAAAGAAGATTGGGATCCACATGAAGACATTTTACTTATTTTGTCTCTCCTACTCAACTAAAAGAAGAAGATCAACCCATGATTTGACATCTTAGCCATGGAAGGTATTGATGCACATTTGATTGATGTGGAATACATGAAGATATATCTAAGGAATCAAGGCCTTGCATTCTATGGAAATCCAATCCAATGCGGAGGGAAATTGAATATTTAAGAAGATTTACATGTCATAATGTGATCCCATCAATTCAAGTAAGGGTAAGTATGACCTAAGGGCTAGGAATATGGTATTAGAAAGATCAAAACCATTGACACCTTTCCCATGCTGAAAATTCTACCCAAAACCCTAATGAATGAAAGATTTCAACCACTCATCTTGATCAAATGTACATCTCATCCTAGGGTTTCTAAAAACATCATACACACAAACTTGTAATTGAAATACATGTTTCTCCTGAGGACTTTCTAAATTTAAAGTAAAATTTTCCATTTCTTACTATGTTCAATACTACAGCAAGGGGTTTATAAGATGGTTAAAAACCATTATAACCATATTATATTAAAGACATTATAAGATGGTTTTTAAATAACCATCTTATATAGCTTAACTTTTATAAGACGGTTTCCACCCTATCTTATAAATATGTGAAATATAGGATGATTTTTTCAGAAACTGTCCTCTAAATGTGTGTAATATAGTACAAGTTTTCAATAATTGTCTTATATATGATTAGAAAGTGTGAAATAAAGGATGGTTTTTCAATAACCATCTTATAAATGTGTCTAATATAGGATGGTTTTCAATAATCGTCTTATAAGTCTACATAATAAAGGATGATTTTTCAAAAACTGTCCCATAATCTTATAAACTATGGATATTACAAACAATTTTTGAAAAACTATCCTATAAATATGACTAATATAGGATGGTTTTTGAAAAATCATCCTATATTACTAAGAAAATAAGATGGTTTTTGAAAAACCATTATATATTACTGTGCAATATTTGTCCTATAAAACTGCGTAATATAGAATGGTTTTCCAAAACTGTCCTATCTTGCTTATACTTTCTCCACGAATTGTGTGCTCCTTTGTTGGTTTTCTATTTCTACATTGTTCCTACAGTTTTTTTAATTCAACAATTCATTTCTAAAGGCTACAAATCATTTTACAAATTACATTCATACACATTCAACACTTTCAACACTCCACTTCGAACTTCTCCATACACACTTCTTAGTGAAATAAAGAAGCCTTACATTAACTTAAATTAAAATGAAGGAACAAGTAAATCTAAGTAGTGTAGTTGTAAATTATATTTCATTGATAAAAATTGTTTCATGTTCAATAACATCAGATATCAACAAATTAAAAGAAAAAAATATTTTGTTCATTCCATTCTAATGTCATTTATGTCTAATTGGAGTAACTCTTGCTACCAAAATCAACCTGCAAGACAACAAATATTAAATTAATGGAGGCATTGATGTTGAAGTCATTTAAGAGATGTAGAAAACCATAAGAATGATGGTCAATCAATTAATTGAACCTTTCTCAATTGGGAGATGGTAAATCATTTGCGAATGAGATTTCTCATATATCTGAGAACATAATACCCATACTCCCAATCAGATTGTTGTCTAGGGCACTACACAATAAAGTCAAAAGATCATAAGTTTTAAATATTGTGTGTAATTATAAGTCTAGGTTATAGGGTTATACTTAAGAAGTAGTAAACCTTAGTTTGACCCTTTTCCAAATCAATTTTGGTGGATGGTTAATAATTTCCATCTCAGCCCATTTATGCCATGAACTACATGTATATAAATAAAAGCATTATATATGAATAAAGAGGATATTTGTCAATTATCCAACCATTATAATGAATGAAATAAAAGTCAAACTTACTTATTGATCAATTCCATCAGCCGGCCTCAAATGTGCGCTCCACAAGAATAAAAAAACTATGTAATTCCTCCATGCATCTAAAACTAGCAGCATCCAATGGGACCTATATACATAATCAATCAATTAAAATTTGACAAACTTAACTTATATACATATTCCTATTTATGTGGAGTGGTAGGAAGACATGTAATAACTTATCCACTATTGTATGAAATCAGTAAGGCTTGCCCCTTGTCACAACCTAAGAACCCAGGTATGATATCTTCTATTTATTTCTCCTTAGGAAAATGCTCCTTTGGGCTAGAGAAAATAGCATGGTCAAGCAATTTGTAAACATCCTTGACCTTTAATCTTTGCAATTTATCATGCAAAGACCTACATAAACTTAATGTTAAATACTTATCATCTCCTATTAATAAATAATATCAATTTGATTCTTAATAGAGTAATTACAAGGCATACCTGATATAGACAATGATGTGTGTGTTTTCTAGCTGAGCCATATTACATATGGCTAAGAGGTCCTCTTTCATGATTGGAACCTCAATAGCGTCATGTGCAAGCACACCGACCTCTATCCTTACAGAGCTGACTTCATTATCTTCGTTGATTAGTCTATATGGTCCTCTCAGGAATGGAGGAGTATTGGGTGGAACCTGGACCTAATCTCTACATTGTAGATGTCATTTTCTAGAAATTAGTAAAGAATATATATGTATATATGAAGAGTCGAAGAGATTCAATTTTATCCTAAAAATATGCATAAATAATTGGGATGGGCAATTAGTATGCCATAATTTGTTGCCAAGGAGGAGGTCATCCTCAATGGCACCATATGCTTCTTCTCGTTAACATTACAATGCAAATAGTATTTAAAAATTTAGCTCAGGCATTAAAGTTATTGTTGAACACGATACTATATACCATATACATACCTTAGAAATCATTGTTTTGATATACCTCTCTGGCCAAGATACATGATATCTAATCACATCCCCAACAATATGGATATCATCCCATTCTATTGGAAATGGTAGGAGGGCATCTGGATAGAGGGTAGCAGTAATGCACACATGCTTAATGTGTGGATGCATCAACCTGCAGTGCAACATGATAAAAATGCCTCATACAATGTAGCCACAGTGATGTAGTTCTTAGGTATATAAAGTTGCAACATGCATTGACCCTGTTGCAAATCAAAACTCACATATACACGAGAATAAATGAAGATTACTAAGACATGGAACAGAAAAAAGGTATGCATGTCAATAAATACCTCCTTGATTGGGACATCTCTTTCAAACTGTTGCTCCATCTCTTTATTAGATGGAGGAGTGTAGCTATTGTAAGATGGGGACGAGGAGGAACATCTTGACTTAGACTGTTGAAACCCAAAATGTCCTTATAAAAATCGTTCCTTACCTTTGTGTATAGATCATTCAACATATTCTCCTTCCATGCTTCCAAGTCCTCTATTAGAGGATTCTTTATGCAAGAATTTGGAAGGAACCACTGTGGCCTTCTCCCCTTACTTGGCCAAGGTGCTCGTCCTTACTGTCCATAGCCATATATAGGATGTTCACCTTTGCAGCAATGCTGCTTAGAGTCCTTATAGTACCACTTTTGTAATAACCCCAATTTTTGTAAATCAATTGAGAAAATCAATTTATTTGAATTTTAAAAAATTCTAGGTTGGAATATTAGGTGATTAGAAATTCTAATTTCATAAAGATTAAAACATGATCTAAAATTTACAAATTATAAATTTACTTGAAAAACCAATCGGAATGACACTAAGTACGGTCAATTCTGATTTAGAATAAAAAAAACTCTAATTTTCTCCATTTTATGAATAAAAGGGTAAAATGGCCAATTTAGCTATAACTAAGATCTAAGAACCAATATTTGGAATGTACATAGAAATACGATTCCAACGCCACTAAGTACACTCAATTCCGAGTTTGAGAGAATAAAATGGATTTTTCTCTATAAAAGGGCAAAATGGTCCTTTCACACCTCCGTGGGGCCCACAAATGAATCTAACGGCTAGAAAACATATAATGAGTGGTCAAACCACTAATAGATGATAGTGGAGAAGGAGGTGGTAGTGGAAGATCCAATGTTAATTTAATATTCAAAAGAATTAAAATGTAATTATTTCAAGTAATTATGAAAAATTCAAACACATCTATAAATACAACCCCCAAAATTCCTCCAAAAATGTTCATAAAATTTACCACAAAATTATCTTGCTTTCCCTCAAATGTTGACAAGTGTAATATAAATACTTGTATTAAATCCCTTCAAAGCCCTTATGATCCAACCAAAACACAGATGAAATGGTTTAGTTAGAATTGAGGAAAAAACTCTATGTTAATAGGGAATTAGAAGATATTCCATCCTTAAGTAAACAGACAGATTGTTTGATACGTATGAGAATTGATTTACATACAAGCGTGGAGGCTTGTGGTTTTGTTTTAAATAGGGATAGGCCTGGGGATGCTATGCTAGGAGAGTTAGTAGAGTTTGGGCACCTGCTTTCCGAAACTTGTTATGATATGGATACCAAACCTAAATGAGGCTAAAAGTAGGGTGGGCCAATTATGGAAAGGCTTCCACTGTGATAGCCATGGTCTTGGCGCCCCCCCCCCCCCAATATGAACATGGATATTTTGATTTCCACCAAGGATAGTATAGGTGGATTATTGGGCAGTTATCTGGGAGCGCTAGTACGGATTCTGATTGCATGCATAGTAGTCCTTTGAGTATTTTTGCATTATGATGATTGGCATAGTGAAATACCTTATGACATGGCATGATGAGATGCTGGGTAATCGTGGACTACCGATACTACTCAAATGAGGGAGTAGGTCCTGCAGAGTCTGGATGATTTATCAACTCAGTATAAACTAGGTATGATTATGTTTTGAGATATTAACTATTTTTCATGGTTTTGACTATATATATATATATACACACACACACAAAGTATACAGTATGTATGTGTAAGGATGTACATATATGACCAAGTAAAGAGATTGATCCATGAGTATGAATAATGAGATTATGATGTATTAGGATTATACTGTCAAATTATTATGCTTCTTGAATCCCCTACCAAGCATAGCTTGCTGAGATATTGTAAATTTTTCAATGTTTACAATATCTTAGATACAAAGAAGGAGAATTAGGAGCTCAAGACTTAAGAAAACTTGAAAGAATAATCAATCAGGGTATATCCCTTGAAGACATGTATTTTATTTGAGAGCATTATATTGTATTAAGAATTTTTATTGTATGGTGAGGTTTGAAATTTGGACAAGTATTGTATTGATACATGGGCTATACTATGAACCACTGGATGGATTCTACAATTTAATAAAAGTATATTCCTTCAATGTAATTTTATCTTGCAAAAAAATTCTACTTATGTTATGTATGAAGTGATGACTTGGGTTTCTCAAAACAAGTTCTAAAGAAAAGAATTTTGGCTGCTTTGTTTTGTGAAATTTTTTTGCTACTAAGGCTCTGCCTTTGAAAAATGTATTACAAAATGTGTTACAAAAGTCATCTCAACCTTCTTGGGTCAACTTTCTTGTACATGAAATTAATAAAACATGATGATTTTCATATATATATATATATATTACAATTCACGAGATGCAAAAATAGACATGTAAAACCACTTACAATTCTTGAAACCACTAAGGCAACATTTTCATTAGTAAAGGTCTGGGAATAATGCCCCTTTGAATGCACATTTTTCAAAGACGGGTGTGATTGTTAGGATCTGTGGTCCCAAACTTCTTTTGTTGTCAAGAAAGACATTACTTTAGAGTTAATGAAATAAAATTTATGTTTAGTTAGATAGAACTGAATTGTCACATATACTTACTTCTTATTCTTCTAACCATGCGTAACCAATCTTGGAGAGGTGGTGTTGCATATGATTGGTCACATGCACCATTTGTCCTTTCACATGCTTTGCCTACATGTGAAAGGAACATGTAATGAATCACAATGGACTTCTATAATTAGAGAAATCAAGCTTTTGGCTAGCTTATAATTATGTCAAAATCTGAAGACAAGTGGTTCTATACAACTTGATTCAATGTATCTTGGTCAATGATGCTAGAATATAACTCAGGGACTGTGTAGAGTGTAGACGAATCATTCGCATTTAGAAGTATGCACTTATAAGATCACTCTTCCATTTCCTCCATTATTTACCAACCCCATGTAGAGCATGCTTCTTATACTCATCAAAGATATCGAAAGCAGGCTATAGAGTAAAAACAAACATTAGTCTATCTAAAATAAAACAAGATAAGGCAACTAGTATGTTGTATGTACCAAGCATTTGCAAACCTTCACCATCTCCCATGTTGCTTCCTTTATTGAAGGTGACACATGTCTCCAATCAGTAATTGAGACTGGTACCATGCTTCTGACAGTATAGCAAATGAAACTAGTGTAAGAATGTGCAATGCCACCTATCGCCTGCCCTTTATTGTTGAACTGTACCATTTCTCTTATTCCCTTTGACTTTCTCTTGATAATATGCTCTAATTTTGTTGGCCCTCTGCCCTTTCTCTTAATCGGCATATTTTTTTTGGACTATTCCTTACAATGCTCACCCTCTTCATGTTCTTTTTTTCCTACACAAGTGAAAAAAAATACATTTAGAATATAGCAACATATATATTGGTTTAGAAAAAAACACCATCTAAGTACATAGATGGTGTATATAAATAGGACAACAATAACAATGTCCATTACATAGACTATTCAATTTAAAGCATTTACAATGATTAAGGAATCAAAACATTACACACATAGTCAAAAAGGCATGGTAATATTACTCGAGACGTGGACAGCTACAACAATTTTAATTCAAGCAAGTATTTGGATGCCTTTTTGGAAGAAAATTGAAAATCTAATGCGTGGGTCTTCTTAAACCCAATGTATTCTATCTAAAATAATCAATTTCAAGCATTGAGAACCATTAACAAATCATAAAATGATGAACATAGTAAAAAATGCATGGTATTGCTACTATTCATGTGGACAGTTACAACAATCTCACTTCCAACAAGTATTTGCTTCCCTCTTGAATGAAACTTCAAAATCTAAAATATTGGCCTTCTTAAACTCAATTTCAACTATTTAGAATGATCAATTTAAAGCATTTACAATCATTAATGAATTAGAAAATGACGAACATAGTAAAAAATGCATGGTACTGTTACTATTCATGCAGATTACAACAATCATACTTCAAGAAAGCATATGCATGCCTTTTTGTATGAAATTTCAAAATCTAAAACATGGATATTCTTAAACACATTCAATTCTATCTAGAATGATCAATTTTAAGCATTTACAACCCTTAATGAATCAAAAAATCATGAACATAGTATAAAATGCAAGATACTGATACTATTCAAGCAAATTGTAGCCACCATAATTCAAGCAAGTATTTACATGCCTTTTTGAATGAAACTTCAAAATCTAAAGCATGGGTCTTCTTAAACTCAATGCCCACTATCTAGAATAATCAGTTTCAAGCATTTACAACTATTATCAAATTAGAAAATGATGAACATAATAAAAAATGCATGGTACTATTATTATTCACGTAGATTACAACAATCATACTTCAAGCAAGTATTTTCATGCCTTTTTGAATGAAACATCAAAATCTAAAACATGTGTCTTCTTAAACTTAATGCATTCTATTTGGAATGATAAATTTCAAGCATTTACTACCATTAAAATTTGTAGCCACCATAATTCAAGCAAGTATTTGCATGCCTTTTTGAATGAAACTTCAAAATCTAAAACATGGGTCTTCTTAAACTCAATGTCCACTATCTAGAATAATCAGTTTCAAGCATTTACAACTATTATCAAATTAGAAAATGATGAACATAATAAAAAATGCATGGTACTATTATTATTCACGTAGATTACAACAATCATACTTCAAGCAAGTATTTTCATGCCTTTTTGAATGAAACATCAAAATCTAAAACATGTGTCTTCTTAAACTTAATGCATTCTATTTGGAATGATAAATTTCAAGCATTTACTGCCATTGAGGAATAAAAAAATCATGAACATAGTAAAAATTGCAGGGTGCTATTACTATTCATGCATATTACAACAAGCATACTTTAATAAACTATTTGCATGGCTTTTTGAATGAAACATCCAAATCTAAAACATGGGTCTTATTAAACTCAATGTTTTCTATTCGAAATGTTCAATTTCAAACATTTACAACCATTAAAGAAGTAGAAAATCAAGAAAAGAGAGTGATCCAACCTAATGAGATAAAACTGATTGCCAAGTGTTTGGGGGACGGCTGTGTTTGGTCTCTCCTCTCCTCTTTCGCCTCCTCCTTCTCTACTCCTCAAGGATTTTAGGTTTGAAAAATTCATGTGGGTAGGGCAGGGGTGGCAAGTGAAATCTCTCCTCTCCTCTTCCTCTTCTTCTTCTTCTCCTTAAGGGTTTTGGCATGAAAATTTTGGGGGTGGGCATGAATTCTCTCCTCTCCTCTTCCTCTTCTTCTTCTTCCCTCTTTCTCTCATTCTCTCACTTTCTCCTCTCCTATTCTTCTTCTTCTCCTTAAGGGTTTTGATTTGAAAATTTTGTTGGGGGTGGTTCGAGTTTTGGAGGTTATTACTATAGGATGGATTTTTAAAAGCCATCCTATATTCATTTGAATATGGGAAGGTTTTTTTAAAAATATTCCTATATTTTAATCATTATATACGATGACTTTTAAAAAATTGTCCTATATTAAAGATTCACTTTCATGCTAAAATTGTCCTATATTAAAAATTGTCCCCATGCTTAAATTTTTTTTTTGAATAATATAAGATGGTTTATTAATAATTGTCTTATATGGATTAAACCAGTTTCACCATTTTTTGAACCCTTAAAATCTTAAAAAACTATGAAGTGTGGAGGTTACCCCATCATTTATTTCATTGACATTTAACCAGTGTTTGGTATGACACATGATATGTAAACTTAATTGATTAATTAAAATATTTTTGACACATCAAAATATACAAACACTTTAATTTGGCCCCTCATATACACTAGCATCATGCACATAATCCATCTCACTCTCCCTGATTAGTTTGACTAATGGAATTGTTATAGTGATTGAAGGGTAATCAATTGCTATGTCACTTAGGTTGTCTTCATCATAGAAGTCCCTTATGGAGGCTAATAAAATAGGTAACCATCTCATATCATGTCCATTCCATCTTATACATAAAATACTTATTTTGATTGACATGCCAAAATGAATTGGTCATTTTGATAGCCGATATTATTGAGGTCAACCAAAGTCAAACCAAGGGCATTGGTTCTTATGCTATCTTTGTTGTGTTCCATCCAATCACACTTAAATACAACCACAATTCTATAGGCATAATCTAGGTCCCATATCTCGTGTATAACCCCATAATAAGTGTTGTTAGCTATAATTGGGTTGTTGTCTTTTGAACTAGAAAAGAAAGTATAAGAAAGTATCCTTTGCAACTAAGCTAACACCACTACCTTGTTGTGCTCTTAACTTATCATGGTCTTTTCTATGAAAACGATAACCATTGATGTCATATCCAGCATACTTTATTACTTCTGGTTGAGGTCCCATTGCCATCCAACCCAAGCATTCAGAAATACTATGACATGGAACATCTCACTAATCTAAAACATGCATGTAATAATATATTAATTAAAATGACTAATTAATGTATATGTGCATATACTATTATACAAATTAATTAATTAATTCATCATAGAGAATTATTCAATATAATTAAATGTCTTTTGACAAAGCCAAGTTGCGAAGGAACGACAATTCTCATCTTGCAGCCACTTCTCTTTCCATGCATCTCATGGATAACTCTCTTTTAGGAAGTCCATGTGCATACTACACAATGATCAGAGATGAAAATTATATAACATGCATGCATTAATAATAGTACATTAGGTACGTACCCATTACTATGCACACACATATATATATGCTAAATTTCAGCAACATCAATGATTTAGTTAATTAATGTGAAAGAAACCAAAGAGAGAACATTAGTTATGTACTCAATGTATGACTTGACTTTATCAACATTAATATTTTGCAAGATGTAAAGGTGGGATTGCTCCCATTCCTTACGATCAATGGCCAACACACAACCACTAGATAGAGATTCACCAATTTTTGGATCAATTAACATACTTGAATGTTTCTTTTGTGGGATATTAATAGCTTCAACTCCTAATAAATACTCAGTACAAAACTCAAACGTTTCTTCTGCAATGTAACATTCGGCAATACACCCCTCTAGCCTATTATGATTTCCTGCGTAGACTTTTAGCACCTTCATGTACCTTTCAAATTGGTACATCCATTGCAAATAAACATGTCCACACAAGCTAACCTCATTAATGGGGTGCATTATTAAGTGTACCATGATACTGAAGAAGGACGGTGGAAAGATTGTCTCAAGCTTGCATATGGTTATCACTAAATGGTCCTAGATTCATGTAATTTAGAAGTATCCACCACCTTCTTGCACAAAGCATTAAACAAGTAGAAGAGTTTAGTAATAGATCCTCTAACTTTATTTGGTAGCACTGAACATATTGCTATGGGAAGAAGTTGCTACATCAATGTATGACAATCATGAGACTTTGTTGCGTATTTTAAAGTTAGACTTGCAAGCACACAAATCGATTATAGTGTAAACATGCAAGTGAGGTCAATCCCATGAGGAATCAAATGGTTTATGTGATGAGTAGGGACTTACTTAAACTACTTAACTTAGTCAAGGATAGTGATTTTTATCCTAAACTAAGAATGGAAGCTTAACATAAAAGTAAACATGGAATATGGAAGCATGCTAAAGGTAAACAAACATAAATTTAGAAAATTTCTAGTGGATACAACTAAACAAGTGGTGGGCATGGATTATTGATCAATAAGAGCACAAATCATAACCATGAAAAACAAGATTTAAAAGCAATTCAAACATACATGTATATAACACCACATTCAAGATCATTAACATGAGAAGAAACGGAATTTTATTGATGAAAGATTGTTACAAATGTGGTATGCACTCTCCATGGAGTGTATGCACCATTCAATGAGTATATTACATTCCAAAATGTCTCCTCTAGCTTCTATGTAATCCAATCCAAGCAAACATTTAAGTGCTTAGTAAAGATCTAAGGAAAGAGGTCGAGAAACAATGAAAAATGAGGCAATAGACAACAATGAATTTAAGGAACTTCAGAAGCCAAACAACTTGATCTAAAGAATCAATGTCTCTTGATTGTCACAACAAGACATTACTAATCATTTGATCAAGGATTTAAGGCTTAAACAAAGATCAAATGAGCTAGGAAAACTATGGAGTAACGAAAGGAAAACAAGGCTTGAACTTAAGATTTAAACAACAACAAATCCAAAGCAATAAAACAAGAAACAAAGACAAGCAACTAATCTGAACATCAAAGTGAATTCATGCATGGAATGAAGATCATAATCCCAAGAGAGTAGGCATGGAATGCTGGAGGAAGATGTCAAGATCCGGGGATGATTGCATTGAAGGAGTTGGAGAGGGTGAAGAGATGGGAAGGAGTGAGATGCCCTCTATTATGTTCCTAATTCGTGCCCTCATGGAGGTTATTTATAGGTGTTTTGAACTCATTAGAAGGTGACCTAAGGGAAAAAGAATGGTGGGATGAGGTTGGAAAAATAATGGATGTGTAGGATGAGGTGTGGTGGTTATTAAGGTTAATTATGAGGAGGGATCATGGTGGGAAAAGAGTTGGGAGATGTTTCCATTTTTCTCCCATGCATGGAGAATCCTATGGAAGAAATGATGTGGTAAGTGGAATGGGAGAGAAAAGTGGGGGACAATTAATGATTGAAAGAGAGAAAAATAATGAGCCATAATTCTTCCTTTAATTATAGCACCCAATGAGCATGTCATATTTAACTTATGCATTAGATTCTCCTTAAATCATGGCTTTCCATAAATCTTGGCTCAAATGGATTGATGTCTTGCTTTGAGGGCTCATTTGGCTTGGCTTGATAGCTCACCCCTTTGTCTTTGATGGCTTGGCTAGGCTTCATGGCTCTCTTAGCTTATCACCCTTCTTCATAGTTTACATGGCTTAAGCAAATCCCATGCAAAGGTGGTGGACTTTGCATAGCTTGTACGTGGGCCCACCTATAACTCCTCCAATTCTATCCTTTGCTTGACTTGATTCTTGATTTCATTTTTGATTGATAATATTTAAGCTTTGACTCAATCTTTTGATCTTGATATTTGTTTTTCATCTCGTTTGATCTTGATCGTCAGATCACCATCTTGACTCCTATATAAACACTAATTAAATGCAAAAAAAATTTATTATTCACATACTTACTTTGGAATAGTTTCTAAACCTACAAATTATCAAATATTTGGTATATTATGTTAGAAATGAATGCATTATATTTTTTGACCAAAAACCCTAATTTAACTCTATAAGTTCTAACATATGGGCAGCTAATTGGGTGATTTTTATACAAAATTGAATGCTTATCAGACTTCATCACCAAAGGTTTCATCTCTTCTATGGAGACAATGTTTTTGAGCTTGAAGAGTACCCATCTAGAACTTTAATATTTGATAGGGTTTTACACACTATTCTTCTCTCCTCTCTACAAAGTGTATAATTTACTTTAAGTAAGCATGTTCCTTGGCTATCCTGATCCTATGGATGCAACTTTCTCTTCAAACCCATTGTCATGAGAACCATTCAAGTTGCAAGTTTGTCCTTTATTTTCCCAAGCATGTCAAGTAAGGTACCGGTCATGCTTTCACATAAATTCTTCTCTATATGCATAACATCAAGCACATGCCACATGTGTAAGGATTTCTAATATACAAGGTCAAAGAATATTGACTTCTTCTTCCAACAACTTTTAGAGTTGCTTTCATTTGTATGTGAAGTTACCTTCTTCTTCTTCCCCCATGATACATTAAGATTCTTAACTTGTTCCAATAGTTGTTTTCTAGTCAACCTCTTTGGTATGGATGATTTCTATGCAACCAACTTCTATGGCCTAGGAATACCATCTTCCTACCATGTTGAAGTCATATGGAACAAGTTTGGTCACTACAAATAGAACAAGCATTGTATCCCTTAGCTGTGCATCTAGTCAAATTATCATATGCAGGAAAGTCGCTTATTGTCAATAGCATTATAGCCTTAAGGGTGAATGTCTCTTCTTGTATGCATTATAAATTTCAACCCCTACTTCCTACAATGTCTTAAGGTTATCAATCAATGGGGCCAAGTACATGTTGACGTCATTCTCAGGTTGCTTGGGACATGATATTGACATAGTTAACATCATGAACATCCTCTTCATGCACAACAATAGTGGAAGGTTGTAAGAAACTATTATAACAAGCCAATAGCTATACCTACTGCTCATAGAGCCATGAGGATTAATCCCATATGTAGATATTGCAAGTTTAGGTTTATGGTTTCTTCTCCAAAATTGGGCCACATGAAGTCTACAAGCTTCCATGTAGGGTTATCAATTGGATGGCATAAATAGTTATCACTCACTCTCTCCTCAACATGCCATACTAATTTCTTCATTGTTTTTCTAATATGAAACATTCTTTGGAATCTTAGAATAAGGGAAAAGTACCATAGGACCTTTGTGGGGACATCTTTCACTTGCTAATCACTTTAATTCTTCCTCATTTTCCATCTTGAATGTCCACAACTTGGACATATAATTTTGTCTTTGTGCTCCTTTTTGTAGAAGATGTAGTCATTGGGACAAGCATGTATCTTTTTGTACTTTAAACCTAATGAAGCCAAGGTTTCTTTGCCTCCCATGTTGACCTAACCAATTTGTTTTCCTTTGGTAGCATTTTACCAATGACTTTCAACAATTCTATAAAACCATGATTTCAAATAATAAATCTTAACTTCACATTGTAAAGCACTACTGCTGCAAACAACTTGGTATAATTTCTACACCAAATGTACAATGGTTCATCAGCTTCCTCCAATGTAATATAAAATTGTAGTGGGTCAACTTAGAAGTCATTGTATACATCTCGAAACACAAGTACAGTTGTACTATTATCTTCACCACTTCTTCGAGTAGCTTCTTTTTCATATACAAATTCAGCCCATACTTAGGGCCTATGACATATTTCCTCTCCATGCCACATCCAGGGGCAAGAGCCTTCATCAACTCAATCAAAGCACAAATGTTATCTCAAGTCACCAATAGTAAACATTTTTAGATTTCCACACCTTGAGCATGGACATCACATTTTATTATAATCACTACCTGCCCCAAATGCAAACTCAATGAAATTTTCTATTCCCTCCTCACATTCCCTTGATGATCTTTTCACATGCATCCAAGCATATTTGTCCATTTTTCCCAAAATTTGAAGTTCAAATGTGTGTGAAGACTTTTTAGACATGAAAAGATTAATAACATGGGTTAGGAATTTAACTAAATGCTTGTTGTGGACATAAAATGTTCATATTTAGTAAAAACATATATAATTAATATATATTAGAGGATTTGACACTTTTAAAGTATGGAAAAAGTAAGAAGGATGTAGAAACATATCTAATGTACATGCATAAATGTTCCACACATTGATCCATACATATGAATATAACACACAAATGCATGAGGAAAAAAGAAAAGGAATTTTATACCAATAAACATCAAATAAAGTAAACATATGACAAAGTACAAGGATGAATACTACACAATCGATATCAACAGAGAAAATACAAGTTCAGGACAAAGTGTATGTAAATCCATCCCAATGTTCAAGTTTTCGTTGAAGCAACCAAGAGTAAAATATTAAAGGTTCAACTTCAACTTATAAAACATGAAAAATATAAAACAAATTTTAAAAGTCGTCTTATATTGTTAATAATATAAGATGATTATCAATAACCATCTTATAAAAATTTTATATCTGATAGTAATGGATAACCATCTTATATTCTTTTAAAAATATGCCTTATTATATTATTTTAATAATACAAAAAAGTTTTCCACAGCCATCTTATATAAATTTTTTATAAGATGGTTATGTGAAAACTATCTTATATTACTATAATATATAAGATGGTTGTATTAAAAATTACCTAACCTCTTTTCATTCCCTCCTTAGCTACCTCTTTCCCTTGCTTTCTATTTCTTTTCTACCTTACTTGTTCTTTTTCCTTCCTAGGTTATTTCCCCCACATTCCTAAAATAGAATTCATGCCCCCCTCTCGACCACCTCTATACCTTACATTTTCATCTCATTCATTCCATCTTAACCCTTTCTCCTTTATCCCTTAGATATAAGCCATCCATCTTGAGGGCTTCCGTTCCTCAAACTCTATGAATAATATGTGAAGGACAAGGAAAACTTTTTATGCCTTACCTTTCCCTTGTATTTGAGAGCTAAATCTAGGAGAAATAGAGGGAGACAAATCATCTTTTCTAAATCTCCCACATGATCAAAGTCAATCCTTTAGAGAAGAGGTAGGAAAGCTTTTCCATCCCCACTACCCTTATTTTCTTTTTTCCATCTTCTTCTTCTCCCATTCTTCTTATTCTTTTTCCCTTTTGTAGACCTTGCATTCTTCCAGCACCAGCCACTAGCACACTTAGCATAATCTTCTATCACATGTCACCTCACCACCCTTTTTTCCTGTGCACAGCCATTTCATACATCACCTCCATCAATCTTACTCTCTCCTTTACAAGCCTTCCACCCTTCTCTTACATGCACATAACCTTCACCCATCACCCTCCTTTCACTATTCCTTCTAACTTACACACAACCCCTCTTCCTCCTATCATTTTCTTCCACCCATCTTGTTCTTCTATCTTCTATCTTCCACCTTTTATTCTCTCATTTCTTCTCTTTCTCTGAGATTTGAGAATGAAGGAAAAGGAAGAACACCTTCTAATGGTAGCAAGGAGTCTTATAATTCCAAAAGCATGGTTGAGGATTTCATTAGGTTTGTGGCATGTTGGTTTATGGAGATGAGAAAAGCTTGGTTGTAGATTAGTGTACTTTAGCTTGACTATAAGTGTATATGTCCTTGTTGAATGATACAACAAGAAGATGGTAAAGTGGAGGTCAAGCCTAGATTTGAAGAAGACGATGTGTAAAGAACCTTGTTGAGTGATGCAACGAAGGACACCTATAATGGCTACTTCAAGAAAGTTTCTTTTCTTCCTTTATTTTTCTCATTCCTTTCATTCCTTATTATAATGAAGTTGATTAATGAATTTTTCCTTTCCTTTCCACAATTAGTTTTAGTTTAGTTTCCTTTGCTTTATTTTAGTTTAGGTAGCTTTCTTACTTTAATTTCATAACTTAGGTTTACTTCCTTTGGTTTATTTTGCTTTGATTAGTTGTTTAGTTTAGAATTCTTCTTTTCTTCCCTTGATTGGCTAAGTTAGATTAAAGAAAATTAATTTTAATTTATTGTTTATCAAAGACCGTTTATGGGATTGACTTGTATGTAATGATTCTATACTCAATAGAGTTGTGCACATGTGGTAATTATTAAGATACATCACATCATGTCAAGGAATTCCTTGACATATGCTCTACTTGTAAGTACACCAATTTCTCATATGAATCTATTTGGTTGAGGCTATTCCTCTAAAAGATAAAGCTTAAGCATGGCTTAACTCTCTAGAAGAAGGGTTCATCACCACATGCGATCAATTGTGCAGGAAATTCTTGAATAAGTTTTTCCTAGTACACAAAACCAATGTCCTCTGGTGTGAAATTATAAATTTCCAAGAAAAGGAGAGAGGGGATTTCTATGAATGCTGGGAATGTTGCATGGACTTGTTTCTGAAATGCCCCCACCATGGATTTGAAAAGTGGCATTAGGTTCAATATTTCTATGAAGGTCTAACATTGTTGAACAGACATATGATTGACGCCACCAATGGAGGGGCTTTCACACAAAAGCGATGTGGAAGCTTGGAACTTCTTTGAAACGATTGCTAAGAATTCCTCACATTGGAATTATTCTACCTAAAAGGAATGAAATTGGCATGCAAAAAGGAAGGGTGATCTATATGAAATATTGGTGTCTCCTGATATTTCTAATAAAATTAACATGTTGACCTAGAAGTTAAGCAAGATAAATGATCATCCCAATGATTAGATGCCTTCATGATGAATAGGTCTCATGTGCAGCCTCAATCTAAAGTTTACTTAATGAGTTCTTGTCCAAATCATGCTGCTCCAGCATGCTTATCTAGCTCTAGCTTCCCTGAGTTCCTTTTAGAGCAGAAGAATGCTTTGAATGCATATCACCAACCCAGCACCAACACCACTTTTTATAATACATTCAACCTTGGATGGGCTAGGAATCCAAACTTCTCATGGTCAAATAATAACCACCAAGGGGGTCCATCGAGGAATCCCCCTCAACATCCTTTTCCTAGAAACAATATGCCTTAGTGGTAGCACCCTCATCAGTAGTTTCCTCCCTAAAAAAGGAAACAATCACTGGATGAGATGTTGAATATGTTCATGCAAGGGACTATGTAGTTCCAAAATGATACTAAGCAAACTTTGCATGCCAACTCCCAGTCTATTGATAAAGTTGGAGTATTAGATTGGTTAGCTTTTTCATGCTACAGAAGAGTGGGAAAAGGAAAAGTTCACTAGTCAATGAGTGCCAAACCCCAATTTTCAGTATGAGATTAGTTCAACATTGTTAGAATAGGCCAAGTCAATCTGAACCCTTAGCACTAGAAAACAAGTAGATAATCAAGTAGGCCAAACTAAGACAACCCTACAAGCTAAGGAACCTACCCAATTTCAAAAGGAAAAGAAAATGTACATCCCCCTCCCTTTGCATCTTAAACTCTTCTTAATGCTCCAAAAGGCTCTCTTTCCTTAGAGACTTCATACAGTAAAGAAGGAGAACAATTATAATGAGATAATGGACATTTTAAACAAGTTAATACTAACATTCCATTACTCAATGCTATCTAAGAGTTCCCTCATGCTAAATTCTTCAAAGATCTATGCACCTAAAACTATAAGCTTAATGTGCATAAAAAGGCCTTCCCCACTGTTCATGCTAGTTCTATTCTACAACACCAAATGCCTCTAAAATACAAAGATAGTAGATGTTGTACAATCTTACATGTTATTAGGGAACACAGATTTGATAAGACACTTTTAGATTTAAAGGCTAGTGTAAACCAGTTGCCATATTCGATCTACAAGCAATTAAGTTTAGTTGAGCTGAAACCTTCTTCTGCCATACTCCAACTAGCTAACTAGTCTCTCAAAATTCTTAGAACGGTAGTAGAAGAAGTCCTAATATAGGTGGATCGATTTCTTTTTCCAATGGACTTTCATGTCTTATACATAAAACCTATATCCAATCTAAATAGTGAAATTCCTATCATCTTGGACCAACCACTCCTGACTACATCTAATACCATAATCAACTGTTGGAGAGGTGTTATGAAACTATCATGCAACAACATTAGACTATAGTTCAACATTTTTATTATAGCACAACAGATGGGATCTACCAAACCATTTGTCATGAATGTACTAGAAATCCTAGTTCATGACATTTTCCAATCATCCTCAGATTCTAATTCGCTTTTGGATCAAACTAGTCCCATGGAGGAAGCGAACTCATTCCTTGAAGCTACAGTGGTAGTGGGTACTCTAAAAAGGAAGCTTAAGATAAAGCCCCTTACACCTCTTTCCACTACTTAGAACCCACATGAGAAAACAACCTCTTTAAACGTAAAACCCATTGTAGAAAGATTAAAGTATTTAAGTCCCTCTAAAACCTTATCTCTTATCATAATTGTTGATCTTGATCAAGAATAGGAAGGTAAGCTACTTAGTGTTCTTTAGAGACATAAGATGACAATGGAATGGTCCATCTTAAAAATAAAAGGAACTAGCCCAACCATTTGTATGCACTGAATCGATTTAGAAGAGAATGCTAAAACACCTTGAAATTGCAACTGTGACTAAACCCTCACATGAAGGAGGTAGTTAGGGAAGAGGTACTTAAGCTATTAGATGTACGTATCATCTACCCAATTTTTGATAGTGCTTGGGTTAACCCTATACAGGTTGACCCAAAGAAATCTAGAATCATGATAGTTAGAAATGAGGAAAATTAGTTAGTCCCTACTCATATTACTACCATGTGAGAATTCTATATTGACTACTAAAATTTGAACTCGATCACAAGGAAAAGACAATTTTCCTCTTCCCTTCATAGGCCAAATGCTAGAAAGATTTGCTAGTCATGAGTATTATTGTTTCCTTGATGGATATTCTAGTTACAACCAAATTCCAATAGCACCACAGGATCAAGAGAAGACTACCTTCACTTATCCCTTCAAAATATTTTCTTACATACATGTCTTTTGGGCTATGCAATTCACCAACAACTTTTACGTCATGTATAATGAGTATCTTTTCAAATATGGTAAAAAGGTTCCTTGAGGAATTTATGGATAATTTTTTTGTATTTGGATCCAATTTTGATGAGGGCTTGGCCTACATAGCTCTATTGTTAAGAGGTGAAAAGAAAAGAATTTAGAAGTAAACTAGGAAAAATATTATTTTGGGGTAAAAAGTGGCATAGTACTAGGGCATGTAATATCATAACGAGGCATGGAGGTTGACAAGGCCAAAGTGGACCTCATCTCTAATCTTCCCTCTCCTAGGATGATGAAGGAGATCCACTCATTCCTAGGCCATTCTAAATTTTATAGTCACTTTATTAAAGTTTTTAGAAAACATTCTAGACCCCTCTATAATATGCTAGTAAAGGATGTGATTTTTAACTTTGATGAAAACTTCATGAAAGCCTTTTAATGTTTAAAGGTCGAACTCACCTCTATACCCATCATACAACTGCCAAATTGGAGCATAACATTCAAGATAAGTATGACTCCTCTAACTACATGATCTGCACTATTTTGGGGTAGTTAATTGCTAGACTTCTCCTTATGATTTATTGTGCCAATAAGACTCTTAATGATGCTCAACTCAATTACTCCTCAACAGAGAAAGAGTTGATGGATATAGTCTTTACCTTGGACAAATTTAGCTCCTACCTCTTAGGGAATAAAGTCATAATCTACTAGGATCATGTAGTATTGAAGTATCTTCTTTCTAAAAGGGATGATAAACTAATATTTATCTGATGGAATTTTTGCTACAAGAGTTTAATATAGAAGTTCGGGACAAAAAAGGTTCTAAGAATGCAATAGTAGATCACCTATCCGATCGGATTGTTGAGTCTTTTAGTGAACCTGTGCTAGTTAAAGAAAATTTTCTTGATAAGAAAATTTTGCAAGTTTCCCAGTTACTCTAGTATGCTAAAATTATCAACAATCTTATTATAGATAAATGACCATCAAATTAGTCAAAGCATGATATATATAATCTTCTATTGAAGGTTAAGTACTTTATATGGGTTATTTGTACTTATTCAAGTTTAGTCCCGATCAAAGCACTAGGAGATGCATCTTCTATCGAAGGTTAAGTACTTTATATGGGTTATTTGTACTTATTCAAGTACAGTCCCGATCAAAGCACTACGAGATGCATTCTTCATAATGAACATGATCATGCCCGTGGGGTCCTTTATAGTGCAAGGAAGACCACTGCAAAAAAATTTCAATGTGGATTTTACTGGTCCATGATTCTTAATGATTCTTGCATGTATTGTAAAGCATGTGATTGATTCTAAAAGTTAGGAAACATTAGTCATGGGCACATGATGCCACTAAGCCCAATCTTAATAGTTGAATTTTTTTTATGTTTGGAGCTTAGACTTCATGGTTCTCTTCTCAAAGTATTTTAAAATTCTATACACCCTAATGGGAGTGGGTTACATGTCTAAATGGGTAGAGGAAATAGCATATAAGACAAATGATTAAGTGGTGGTCGAGTTTTAAGAGATAATATATTTTCACAGTTTGGCACTCCATGCACTATTATTAGCAATGGAGCAAAAGAATTTTGCAACCAGATTAGTAGCCAAGTTGAACTATCTAATATCGAAACTAAGCACATACTAAAGAAAACAATGAACTCCAATAGAAAAGATTGGTCTTGTAGACTCACTAATGTGCAATAGGCTTATAAAATAACACAGAAAACCCCTATGAAATGTCCACGAACTACCTAGTTTTTGAGAAAGCTTGCCATCTACATGTTGAGCTAGAACATAAAGCATATTAGTGATTAAACAGTTCAAATTTGACCATGACAAAGCTGGGACCCACAAGAATTTCCAACTTCAAGAGTTGGAAGAACATAGAAGAGATGCATATGATAGTGCCAAAAGGTACATGGATTGCATGAAGATGGTTTATGACAAAACCATCCTATGTAAAATGTTTGAACCAGATTAAAAGGTCCTTCTCTATAATTCTCATCTACGTCTCTTTCCAGCAAAGTTGTTGTCTCAATGGGCTGGCCCATATATAGTAGAGATTTTCTGTCTTTATAGGGCCATCTAGATAGAGAAAGATGGAGAGCTTTCCAAAGTTTATGGTTAGCAATATACAATGTACTTTGATGTGAGAAGCCTCATAAAGGGGAGGAGCTCCTACCAGAGGAGCTTATTTATTAGTACTAGATACCACACATGTCATTTGTATCATCGGGTAGGATGGTACAGTTGTAGGAGTTTTCATTTGTATATTTTCCTTTCATTTTGTAGTTCACATTCACATGTTAATGCACCTTCTTTCCAATGTAGCTAATATCATTTCAACCCTTCTCTCTACTTAGTTCTTCATTGGTCCATGCTTTCAATTCAAAACATTGGGGACAATGTTTAATTTAAGTTTGGGGATAGGATATTTTCAAATTTGATGTGTCCACCATGTTTTTAGTTAATTTTCAAAATTTCCTTTGCTAAAAAATTAAGACTTTTGATAAAAACTTATGAAAAATTCCTTTACAAAAATGAGAAATTAGATTTTCTAAATATTCAGTATATTTTTGGATTTTAGCTTATTAGTACACTTGTATACAACAAGTTCATCTTTTTATCACTTTTAGGAAGCCTTCTCTATTGTTGCCTCTGTCCTTAATAGCAAGTTCCTTTCTCTCTTAAGAGATTTGAGCAAGGAAATGTAACAATTTGTTTTACCCTTCTACTGCATTTACTTCTTGTGTGGGTGGTGATCTTTTAGGAAAGGTGTTAGACACCTCTTCTCTTTGTTGCCCTAGCATATCATTCCTAAGGATCCTTGAAAAATATTTCACTTTTTGGGTTGTGGCATGTTGTATTAAGGAGATGAGAATGGCTTGGTGGTAAGTTAGTGTATTATGACTTCAAAATAAGCCTACAAGCTCCTGTTGAGTGGCATGGGATGAGGGCCCTATAGCTAAATTCAAGCCCAAATTTGAAGGACTTTTACTAGCTTTCTTTATTTGCTTTTGTAAGAAATCTATGTAATCTATCAAAGGATGAGAAGTCCTTTACTTTCTTTACTTCGTTTTTTTATGTGCATATTTCCTTGCTTTTTAATTACTTAGTTCTAGCTTTAGTTTCTAGTTTGATTCCTTTCCTTTATTTACATGTTCCTTACTTTGTCTTGTTTCCTTAATTTAATTTTTTTTATTGCTTTCCTTTCTTAAGTTATTTGCCTTAAAATTTCATAAATTCCTTTGCTTGGCTTGGTTAAAGTAACACAATCTATGTTTAAATAACTCCCTTTATTAAAGAGTCCCCATGTGATCGACCTATATTTGCCAATTCTATATAGCATTAGAGCCATTCACTTAAGGTAATTACTATGACACATCATAGCTCAAGCAAGGGATGCTTAAGGTTAAACATGGTTGGTAGCATCAGCTAAGAAATAGATAGAATTGGACTTGGTAAAGACACATGATTATGGATCATGTTTAAGTGAATTGAGATGGATGAAGGATTCTCAATTATGGATTGTCTATATCCCTAACAATCATGCAATTTATTACCCATCTACATGATATGAAGCTCATTTGGGATAAGCAATAGGTTAAAGATAAGGGATCCTTTAGTGGAGGTACTATTATACCTCGCAAAGGCATGTTTAAGGTACATCTAGAAGCCTTTGTGAATACTATATGGTGTGCACTTTAAGAGTGTTAAGCTGAAGGTTGAGCTTTCTATTAAACACCTCCCTAATTCTAATCCCTCGGTCATGACCTTCCATGAAGGGTCAAAGATCTATTAAGACGTAGGGAAAGAGGATATGCAAGCATGATATCCATGATGCAAGTGCATGAGTTTTTGAGTGATTATGAAAGGAAACAAGTGGATCACTTATTTATCAGTAGATTTGTTTCACCTTTGTATACTAGCTCAATAATAACTTCCTTTGTTTATTAGTTTAAGAGTTTTTTTGTTTCTCCTCTATTAGTTGCATTATAAGGCTATGTGGCTTACTGCTTTATTTAGGAACCTGATGTACTTTAAGCTAATGCTTTATGTTTTATTATGGAAAAGTAGAACAGAGCATGAATGGACCTTATTGCGTGCTAAGGTGAGCCATCTTGCAGACAACCCAAGATTCCTAGGCAAATCATTTTTCAAGTTAAGCATAGTAACCTTCTATGAGTGCTCAAAACATATTGATTTCAACATAGAACAGGCCTATCTCATAAACCATGTGTTCTCATTATAAGGGTACAAGATGAAATAGTATGGTCCAACTTCTATTTATAAAGGTAGATTTTTTAGTTAGAGAAAATAAGGATCTAGGACCTTGATATATAGAGAATGAGTTCATTGCTTGGTTACAATGGGGGTTAGATGGTATATATGGAAATATTACATGCATACCTCTTTATTTAGTAGATTTTAGCCTTAGAAAACACTTAAACCTTACTAATTAGAGTTGATTTTATATTTTTAGCTCTAAGTTACAAAATAAAAAAAAATGCACAAATTTGAAAATTTTACCATTAAAAGAGCTACTCAAATTTGACAATTTTATAGCTAAAAGAGTAAGTTTATCTTAGAAGCTACATCATGGATCCACACATGCCAAATATGAAGATAGAAAGTTTAGACTAAAAATTGGATGTCAAATACAGATTTAGAGCAATTAGAAACCCTAAGTGGAACATTGAGCCTTATTCATTTAAAATAGGGTGTTTCTATCAAAAGTGACATGATAGAAGACAGGGCCTGCATAAGATTTTTTCCTTTCATTCTCTCTCTTACTCAACCAAAGGATGGGACCACCTAAAGGGAGGCATGAAATTTTCTAGTAAAGGTTGTAATTTTGATTCAATTCCACATGGAATATATGAAGAAATAAAGAGGATTTGTGGACAAAAACAAAGAGGAGAAAAGAGTGAAAATTTATGGGAAATGTACAATTGAAATTCATCTTACTCCTCAAGGAGAAGAAGGAAGCTCATCCATCCCACTTCCCTTTCCTTCTTTCTCCCATCCTTTCCTCCCAATCCATCACATGCACCATATACCATTCCACCTCCACACCTTCTCCAACCTCCACATTCTTACATACAATCACCCACTTCCATAAGTCTTACATGCACCAACCTTCTCCTACCACCATCTATCCTTTCTTACACACATTGTACTCTAACCTTTTCATCCTATCCCTTGCATGTCCCCATATTTCACCATTGATTCACATGCACCTCCTATCTTTCCACTCTCTCACATGCCTATCCATCCACCCTTCATTCCATGCCAACCTTCCTTTCTTCTAAGCATTACACACACACCCCTCTTATCAACCTCTCTCTTCCACCCATCAGGCTTTTTCATCTACGCTTTTCTTCTTCACTTTTGGTATTGGGAATGTAAAAAAAGGAAGAACACCTTGTGCCCTTCTATGATAGCCAAGGACTCTTTCAATTCCTAAAGCATGGTTGAGAGTTACTTTGGGTTGTGGCATGTTGGTTTAAGGAGATGAGAAAATTTTGGTTGCACCTTAGCATTCATTGATTTGAAGAGAAGTGTATAGGCACTTATTAAGTGGTGCAACAAAGTAAGCCATAAAGCAGAATTCAAGCCCAGATGAAGAAGAAGAGGAGGACATGTAAAGTGATTTATTGGGTGACATAACAAATGACTCCTATAGTGAACACTTCAAGAAAGTTTCTTATTTGCTTTGTTATTTTCCTTTCCTTTCTTTATTGTAAACCTTATAGCTCAATCTCCATTACTTTATTCCATTTATTTGCTTTGATTTAGTTTGCTCAATTATTTAGATTAGAGTTCCTTCCTTTCTTTTCTTTGTTGGCTAGGTCAGAGTAAATAGCTTAATTTTAATTAATTCTTATTAATCATAGAGTCTTCATGGGATCCATGCACATTTTCTAATTCTATACTATAATTATTGTGCCCTTGTTGTAATGATTAAAGTACAAATAAGTATTCAATTTATATAATATGTACCCAATTACAAGTCCAAATATTGGTAGTGCTTAGATGAGAATTGAAGATGAAGATCAAAAGATGAGTCAAGGCCTAATCTCCAACATTTTAACTCTTAAAATCAAGGTTCAAGATCATTTTATGACAAGAAAGGAAGCAATTGGAAGAAATCAAAGGTGACTAGAATGGGAACATGTCTAATCTAAGCATTCAACCAACCTTAGCGATCTAGTCCATCAAGGAGAATCCAACACTTCAAGCCAATAATGCCAAGGGTGCGAGTCATGGAATCAAGCCAAATGTGCCATTAAAATGTGCATTGAAGCCATTTGAGCCATGCCACTTGGAGCCACAGAATTGGAGGAAGTTTTGAAGCAATTATTCCATAAAAAAGAAATTAAGAGGATAATTAGAAGGAATGATGACTTATGAAACTAGAATTTGTGGCATGCTAAGGAGAACTAATGGTAAAGAGTCCTTGTATTTTATCTTTCTTTTTGTCATTTTCTTTTTTCTCTCTCTATCTTCCTAGATTTCCTTATCTTTCTCTCTATTTCCTCACCCTTTCTTACTGTCTTACCTTTCCACATGAAACACCTTTAAGGAGGGGGATTCCATGCAATTCCCCTTGAATAGTGGTGCCTCCCTCACCCTTAGTTGTCCTTAGAAGTGTCACCTTATCTCACTTTCTATTTCCATCTCTTTCCACCTTCCACTTACCTTCCTATCTTGAGTCTATTCCATTCTTTCCTCCCTCATAGAGATAGAGTCCTAGCAAATTAGAATGTACAACTTACCTATAAAAGCATCTAGGGCTTCCACGTTGAAATATAGAAAGGAGTTCCATGCCCCTTTTCGGGTTGGTTCTCTCCTTCTTCAAGCTTTAATGCATTCTCCATTTTAGTAGCCTTTCAAATACCCATTCTTGTTGAAGTTCCTTATCTCTTTCCTTCTTTTTCTTCCTTGTTTTGTACTAAATTTTGCTAGTTGGTTCACTTCTTTTCACTCCTTGTTCTTTGCTTTGATTTCTAGTATCATCCTTTAAGTTCTTCCCTTGTTTTACTTGCTTATTTATTGTAATGACCTGGGTGTTTGTAACACATTTTGTAATATATTTTAAAAGACAGAGCCCTTAATAGTAAATTTTTTTTGCAAAACAAAGCAGTGAAAATTCTTTTCCTTAGAACTTGTTTTGGAAAACCCAAGTCATCACTTCATATATAACATAAGTAGAACTTTGTACAAGATAAAATTCCATTGAAGGAATATACTTTTATTAAATTCCAGAATCCATCAAGTAGTTCACTGTACAACCAAATCCATTACAATACTTGTCCAAATTACATAATCCAAACTCAAAGCTCACCATACAATGAAACTCTCATTACAATACAACAATCTCAAACAAAGCAAAATACATGTCTTCAAGGGTATACCTTGAAGATTATTCTCTTCAAGTCTTCTATCGTCTTGAGCTCCTAACGCTCCTTCCCTATATCTGAGATATTGTAACATTTATAATATCTCAGCAAGCAATGCTTGGTAGGGTATTCAAGAAGCATAATAATTAACAATATAATTCTAATAGTTCATAATCCCGTTATACATACTATACACGAGTAAATCAGTTAACTTTATGAAAGTAGTCAAACATCATTCCCAACTAAGTTGATCAATTCTCTTCATCATAAGAATTCAGTATTTCAGCCAATCTTACATTGGAAAATTCCCTTCTTAGAAAATATTGGTAATATATAATTACCTAGCATTTCATCATGCTAAAACATAAGGCATTTCACTATGCCTACTCTTATATGCATCATAGTGCAAAATAATCAAAGGGCTAGCATGTTGCGTCTGATTCGTACTAACGCGCTCAGATAACTACCCTGTTCACCACTAATATCACGGTGAAAAATATTATGTCACTGTCCATATGGGGAGATAGGACTTTCATAGTGGTGGCCTTCCCATAATTGTCCCACTCAACTTTTAGCCTCTCATAGGGCAAGGTAGCATCATTAATTGAAGGTTCTGATAGTTACCTTATTTTTACAAATTTTCATGCAAATCAAATTACAGTAAAATAAAATTTTCATTAAACAACAATACATATGTCTAAGAAGTAGTTCCACCTACCTAATTGGAGAAAAACATTTTTGATGATAAGATAGCCTAAGATCAACTTATCTTGTGATTTCCATTGTTTGAACCATTGGATCTTGAAATTTCTTTGGGCGTATTGTAGCTAAGGTATGGTAGGAAATTTTATATAGTGAGATATATGATATTTGATCTAGAATAGAGTGCTTAATTGAATTTAGGTCTCTTGTTCCAATCTAGAGAGAGGAGAGAGAAAATGAAAGAGAGAGATCTTTTGGGAGTTTTGGGATTTTGAGAATGGATCTATGTCTGGTTTTGTAGGAAAAATCAAAATAAATTTGTGGGAATTTTATGGACATTTTTAGAGGATTTTTTGGGGTGTATTTATAGGCATTTTGGGTCTTTTTTCATGATTATGGTTTATTTTTTTTATTATTTAATTAGCATTGGATTCTCCACCTCCACCTTTTTCTCCATGACTAGTTGGTAGTGGTTTGACTAATGCTTTCACGTGGGCTGGTCATAGGATCCCTTTTTAGGTCCCTTGTGGGCCCCACATAGTGTAAAAAGACCGTTTTGCCTTTTATGTATAAAAAAATTAGGGTTTATTCCCATGCTCTCGGAATTAAGCGTACTTAGTAGCGTTGGATTCATATTTCTCAGAACATTCTAAATTTTGATGTCTAAGATCTTGATTATAGGTAAAATTACTATTTTACCCTTTTGTCCATAAAATGAAGAAAATTAAGGATTTTTCATCCGAATTCAGAATTTGTCATGCTTACAATCATTCTGATGGGTTTGCTAAGTTCAATTTCAATTATAGATGTATCATCCCTTGATTATAGTTTTATAAGAAGTACATTCTAAATAACCCTAATATTCCAGCCCAGAATTTTTGAAACTCAAACTTTATTGATTTTCTTAATCAATTACAAATATTGGGGTTATTACATTTGTTCTAGTTGTGTGCTTTATATCCTTGCATCCTAAGGCAATTAATCTCTTGTAGTGACAGCCAAGAGATGGTAACCTTAGGATCATGTTAGTTGTTCTTGTTCTCCTTTGAATTCTTTCCTTGTCATTGCTTTTATTCTCATCTATTTTAGTCTCTTGCATCTTGGTTCTTCTTTAGGTTTACATGAATGATACTTATTGAATAGTGAATGTTGGATTGGAATCTAGGTTAATTTCATGCCTTTGAAGAGGCTCACTTTTCATTCAATGTTCATGTAATATGCACACCATTTCTTTATGAAGTTCAATTCAATAAAGTAACATGAATCACATGCAATTCCATTATTCCATGAGCACTTTCCTTAGGTCTTTGTTGCATGCTTTGTTGATTAGGATTTGTTCAAGTTTAGTTTATATTTCATTGGTAAATTTTTTTGCATCTTAGAGTAGCTTTAGAAAGTTTCTATTTTTATTTTTAGGAAGTGTTAATATAGAAAGTTTCATATTTTGTAGTTTATAATTTCATGCACATTTCCTTTTTAATGTTATTTACTTTCCTAGTTTAATAAAATCAATCTACCAATCTCTCTTTGCCTAGGGTAAGTAATCTAAATAAAATACAATCAATATACAAAACCATGAGATTCGTCATAGGATCATCCTCACTCATGTGCCAACTAATACAATGATTCGTGCACTTTTGAGTAAGCTTGCTGTAGCTTTAAGTATACTCACAATAGTATGAATCAATGTAGTAATTTGCATGCGAGAGAGGTCGATCCCACAAGGAATCTCACAGATTTATTTATCAATTGGATTTTATTAAAGTTACTTACCCTAGCTAAGGAGATATTGGTTTTAATTAAACTAAGAAAGAAAATAACATGAAAATGGAAGCATGCATTGAATTAGAAACATGAAATAAATAGAAACTTTCTAAAATAAATATCGTCAATAGAATTAGAAACTTTCCCAACTAACATGGATTCCATAAAAGAAACTAATGCAAAACTAGAATGATCTAATCTAGGAAACTTAAATATACATGAATTGGGAACTTCCTAAAATAACACTTTCTAAAAAGTAAAAATTACTAAAACTAAACTTGGAAACCAACTAAACTAACCTACAATGAGAAAATCTAAACAAAGAATGCTAAACTATAATGAAACAAGGAAACAAATAACCACGTAAATAAAAATCACCCTATCACCATGCACACAACCCAAGGAGTTGTGCGCATGGTTCATAGAGTGAGATTATGGATATAATGCATTAAAAAAAGCATTCTAAAATGGGAATCAATCAAAATAATAACTAAACTAACTAAAAAGATAAATAGCATCCTAAGGAAGTAAGTAAATAAAGTGTGTTGATAGCATGAAATTGTGCATGAATTGTAAACATTGACAAATATAGTGGACATAGTACTTAAATCAAACAAAGCTTGTATAGAGACATGATGCACTAGATTCAAATTTCAAAGAAACTTTGCATGAAACATAACCCTTATTGGTCTGATATTGTACATGAATTATGTGTACATAGATGAATAAACCTAAAAATTGTGCACTATTCTAATCACTATATCTTGATCCAAATTCATAGCTAAAACAAACTCCATTATTCTTAAATTAATCATAGATATCATCAATGTGGAACCCAAAATAAAAATCAAGAGAATAAGAACATGAAAATGGGAAATAAAACAACAAGAACTAGTCCTAGATCCAAGTAAGAAACTAGGAGATTTATGATAGGAAACAAGAAAATTCAAAGCTATGATTCTATTTTACTATCACTATAATAGAAACTAGGGCTTGAATCTTGAAGAACTAAGCACAAAAAATAACCGAAGTGGAAGAAAATTTTAAAGGAGATCTAATAGTAACAACATATATGGAACTTAAACAACAAAGAAAGCAATAAACAGACAATGGAATCAAGGTAAATAAAACAAGGTACTGACCTCAACTAAGAGTAAAAAAACCAAAGAAACAAAGCATCACAGAGGCTTGGAGAACCAAGAAAGGCTGCCAAGGAGAAGTGTGTCCAAACCCTACTATCAAGCAAGAAGGATGAGTGGAATTCCAGCCTCCGCAAATTTTTGGTTTCATTGTTGGGGAGTCACAATGGAGATTAATTACAATATAAGTTTTCTTAACTTTACCATTAGTCGTAGTCTTAGAATTGCATATAGAATAGTTGCTTTTATTTTTGCATACTTTCCTGATTCCTAAAGATACTGGATAGTCACTTTCCTTTTTAATTGTGCATGAATTTAGAGAAGAATAAATATTTTGGAGGAAGACTTAAGCTAGTTTCCTTGTTCTGTTTTTCTCTTATTTGAGTGGATTGTAGTGAGGATGTGATTGTAAATTTTTATACACAGTGATTCATTTAAATTGAAAATAAAGTATTGTAATATATAGGTCAAACGTGGGACATCCTAACCTAGAAGAGGACGTGGCATGTACATGGACCCAGCCCTATGCAAGAAGATTAAATTTATAGCCCTATTGTGAAACTGTTCTTCCCTTCTTTCCATTTTCTAGATTAGTTGAATTTCTATGGTAGTATAGAACATATAGAAAGCATTTCCAAACTTGTTGCATTCTAGCGTTTGCATCAATAATTAGGGAACACTTAATCGCTTTAAGGTGAATATATGTGGATCGAACTATGCAGGAATGTTGAAATGAATTAGTCAGGGCACTTATCCCCTATAAGGTCAAGGATGGATTTAGTCACCATCCATTAGCCCATCTAGAATAAACATCACATTATGCACAACCCTAACCTCAACAATTAAATTAAAATCAATTTAGAATAGTCCTTAATAGCTACAAGCTCATCGGACCCTCTTGGAAGGAGGCAGCTTCAATTTTGTATAAAAACACTCAATTAGCAACCCATGTGTTATAAAATATAGCGCTATTTCTAGTGTTTTTTTTTTTGGAATTTTGATGTGTGTCCAAAATTGCATAAAAATCACCCTATTAGCTTTCCATATATTATAACTTATAATGTTAATTTAGGATTTTTTTTTTCAAAATTTATAAAACATGCATTTATGACCTAATAAATCAAATATTTAATAATTTGTAGGGTAATATGCTAATTTGGGATATGTATGTAAATAATAATAAAAATTTAGGATTTAATAAGAGTTTTCATTTTATAGAAATTGAGATGATGACCTGATGACCAATATCAATAGAGATAAAAATTGAAGATCATGATCAAAAGATTGAGTCAAATGCTAAAAGTCATAAATTCGAAGTGAGATGAAGGATCAAGATCACCTTAAGACACAGAAAGGATGGAGTTGAAGAAGCCAAAGGTGATTAAAATAGGCACATGCACAAGTCATGCAAAGTCCACCACATGGGATTAACTCAAGCCGCCTAGCCATATACAAGCGATGAAGAAGGTGACAAGATAAGGAGTTTAGCTAGCTATTAAAGCCAAGAGGGTTGAGCCACTAAGTTAAGCCAAAAGAGTTCCAAAAGCCAACCATGAAGCAAAGCCTAATAAGCTCTCAAAGCAACCCAATAAGCCACTTGATCCATGCTATATGGAAGGCCATGATTGGAGAAGGATCTAAAACAAATATCATGGGATTTTAAGAAGATAATGAGAAGATATTTGAGTGAAAATCCAATTGGGTAATGTGACATTTGGACCAATAGGAAAAGCCCGTCTTAATTTTCTCCCTTTCCCACTTATTTTCTCTCTCTCCACCTCACCCTTGCCCTTTACCTACCTCCCACAATTTCATAAGGAGGGAGACCACCTTCCTAAATGGATGTCAAAGCCAGTCACCAATCCTAAAGTGCCACCTTACCTCTTCAACCAATCACCACCTTTGATTTTTCCATTTCTCCTTATCCCTCTCTCTCTCTCTCTCTCTCTCTCTCTCTCTCTCTCTCTCTCTCTCCAATCCATGCTTCAAGCTCTTTCTAACTACCAAATATCTACCCAATCCCCTCACTTGCCTCATTCCCTTTATTTCCCCTTATCCTTCCACCTTTCATTAATTCTATCTCCCTTCTTGTCCACCTAGATCCTTACGTATTCTTCCTATATACCCATCTTACTTTATTGGCTTCCCCATATCCAATCCTAACCCTTACATTCTGCCTCTAATAATCTGCACCTTAGCATCACATCTTAGCAAAAATAGAAGGTATCCAACATATAAAAAAGAGTCTTAGGGATACCACATGAAGATATCTTTGGGAGAGGAGGCACCCTAAAAAAGTGGGGCCTCCCTCATCCTTTTAAGGGAATCCATGATTTTCTCCTTTAGCAGCTTTCCTTCTTGGAGTTGTCTATATTTTTCTCCTTAGGCTTCTCTTCCCTAAATATTCCATGCATAGATCCAAGCTTTTGTTCTTCATAGGTGTTGAGAAGTTGATCCAAAGGCTTAGATTGATTGAGATGAGAATTGAAGATCAAGATTAAAAGATCAAACTGAAGCCTAAATGTCATCATTTTAAAGCTAGATCAAGGTTCAAGACCATCTTAGAGCAAGCCAAAAGACAATGGAAATCATCAAAGGTGATTGAAATAGTCCATACAAAAAGTCATACATGTCCATCCACGTTGTATGAGAATTGGAGCCATACATGAGGTTTCCTCGTTTAACTAGGAAGTCCAAAGAAGCCAAGCCATTTAAACTTTGAAGCCAAAGGACTTAGCCATTCAAGACATCAAGAAATGTGGAGCCATACCACATGGAGTCACACTATTGAGGAGACTTTTCAAGCAATTATCCTATGTTAAAAGCATGATTTTTAGGGGATAATTAGAAGGTTTTGAGTGACATTCGTAAAAGTTAAGATGATCATGCATAGGTAGACCAATCAAAAGAGAAAATCCACTCTCCACTTTTCATTTTCCATCCTTTCTATCTACATAACTAGGGTTTCCACGTTTTGGCTTAAGGAGAGAGCCACTTTCCTAAGAAGGTGACTCTTCCTCCTTGCTTAGTTAGCATCTTAAGTGGTTTCATAATTAGCAATCCCCTTAATCTATTACAAATCAAAGCAAATCAAAACCTTGGATTTTTCCTACCATTTTCCTTTCTATTTTTCCATCTTTTTAACAACCAAAATACCATTCAATTAGAAAGGAAGGAGCTCCAAGCTACCTTCATAAGAAGGTGACATCTGCCCCCTTTCTAATTACATGGAAGCCACCATGATGTCATCTTATTACCTCACTCTCCACCTAACTTTTCCTCATTAAAACCCTAGATCTAGATCCACTTTACCTTCTTAGAATAAGCTCCATCTAATTGGAAACCCAGAAATATATAAATCCCCAAGCATTCCGTGTTTCTTTTTTTCAAAGTAGACGTTTGGTGACAAAACCTCAAAAAGTTGAC
The DNA here is from genome assembly GCA_035236585.1 of Warburgia ugandensis. Lineage (NCBI taxonomy): Eukaryota > Viridiplantae > Streptophyta > Magnoliopsida > Canellales > Canellaceae > Warburgia > Warburgia ugandensis. Next base: position 43,024,186 of record CP141127.1, on the reverse strand, counting down.
TCTAGCCTGGTTATCTTTGGAGCTTTAGACATTCGATTTCTTTGGGATACTTTGTATTCGAATTCTAAAGTCTTTTTATTTTATTCTTTTCACTTCAATTCCATGTTAGTACTTTGTTTCATTGCTTTACCTTATAGCTTTGCTTCCTTGTTTTGAATTTATTTTCATGCTCAAAATTTCTCCAAGCTTAGCCTTTGTTCTTTCCTTCCAATTTCTTATTATTTATTTCTTATTCATCAAAGATCCAAGTTAGTTATCCTTTAGTAGTAAATCCAAGAGAAGGAAAATATTGGATTTCACTTACATGTCATCATAGTTTAGTTTTAGAAAATTTGTGTGTTGGATGTTTGATTTGAATCAAGTTTTAAGTGTGTGAAGATTGCATTTTTTTCATGTTCTAATCTGTGTAATGAGAACAATATTTGATGTACTTCGGCATTCAATTAATAAAGTTCTTTAAGAAATATTTCTTATATTGTTTCTCGTATTGAAGTATTTTAGATCTGAGGTGTTATCTTGCATAAAAATTTCTAGTTCATTTGCTTTCTATGCTTGGTTTGATTTGAAGTTCTTAATTACATAAAATATGGAATTTTTCCATTCAACCTTCATGCTTAATTTCCAGCACCGTATTCATCTTATTTGCTTGATTCCTTGGGAACCTATTTAGCATTTTTGGTTGTTTATTAATAAATTTTTTATTGGATTGCATGTTAGTTAGATTTTTCTTATTGAATTTTTTTTTATTTTCATTCTATGAACCGTGCGCACTATCCCATGGATCATGCGCATGGGTCTTGGATGATTTTTATTTAGATTATTGCTTGGTTTATTCCTTAGTCTTAGTTTAGAAATTGTAAATTAGTTGTTTCCATGTTATTTTAGTTTTAAAATTTTTTTAATATGGTTTTAGAATAATCCATTTTTAGAAAGTTTTATAATTAGGAAATTTTCCTTTTTAGTAAGATTCCTTAAGTTAAGTTGCCTAGTTTCATTTATTCTAATATTTCATTAGTTTCCTTTTATTGAATGCATGCTAGTTTCTAATTCCATTGCATAGCCTTAATTTGAGAAATTTTCATTTAATTGTAGTTTTTAGTTTTATGCACATTTTTGTTCGTTTGTCATTTACATCCCTAGTTTAAATTCAAGTCCAATTTAATCTCTCTCTTTGATTAAAGTTAAGCACTTTAAATAGGATCCATCTAACATACAAATTTATGAGATTCCTAATTGGATTGACCTCTCTTATGTGCAATACTAATTTGATTCATGCACCTGTGACTTATACTAAAGCTACACCACCACTCCACTGATCACTACTTTATTAGCTATTTTGGTATCTAATGACTAAGGAGAGTATGAAGTGGTTGATCAAGGCATGACCTAATTGGTAAGTAGTAGGAAAGTCTAAAAGAGAAGAGGAGCTACCTAGGTTAGACGTAAGCTAAATCCACTCCCCTTACAAAATATAAAAAAAAAGTCAACAATTCAGATTGTTTAACATAGGTTTAGGTTATTATTATGTGACTTTGCTTGTTTATATCATATAGCATTTAGGTTGCATTATCTAGTTTTGGTTTCTCAAGACTAGGTAGAAAAAAGAAAGTACTCTTTCATTGTATACGACAACTTGTTTTCATCATATATGAATTAAAGTCCACTAAACCAGCCATTGGTGTGACTAAGGCCATCTATCTATCTATCTAGATCAAGTATCTTTAGATCAAGAGACTAAATGAACCAAAAAGACAAGGTCGTCGGGAGTAAAGAAGATTTAGAAACCCTTGCCAAAAAACATGGCCAATGAAGTAGTAGAGGTTAGCCCTTAAGAGACTACTCAAAGCTTGTATAATTTAATTTACCATCATATGCATAGTTACCTACAATTAATACATAGTATTTTGAATAAAAATTAGCTATCATCCAACTTCTACCAACCTTTTATGATCTAGGTAGACAGGATCCCAAACACGATGTCAAGAAATTTCTTAACATCTGTGATACAATCAAATACCAAAAAAAAAACTCTGCAACTTTGTTAAGTTACTACTATTTCCCTCCTCTTTAAAGTATAAAGTGAAGGCATGGCTAAATTCATTAGCAGTAGGGTCCACCACTACTTCAGAGAAATTGTTCATGAAATTCCTAAACAATTGTTTTCCTATCCACAAAATTAATGCACTCCATAGAAAAATGATAAATTTTTCAGTGAAAGAGGGTGAGCATTTTTATGAATTCTAGGAAAGGTGGAAGGACATATTGCTCGAGTGTCCACACCATGGTTTTGAGAAATGGTAGCAAATACAATATTTTTTACAAATGTCTAACCCCATAGAACCAACATAAAATTAATACCACAAATGGTGGGACACTTTGGACCAAGGATGATGTGGAGGAAATGAACTTCTTTTGACCAACAATGGGATTATTCTACCTAAACAAAAAGATATCCATAGCCTTAAAGGAAAGGTGGTGTACATTGGATAGGAGCTACTTTTGACCTCTATAACACAATAGACATATTGACAGTTAGCATGGACAAATTTGGTAGACTTCTTACTAAATTAAGGGGAGTTGTGTTGGCTAGAGAATCCACTATTCAACCTCCACCTAAGGTTTTATCCAATTTGTTCTAGTAAAGTACATCCTACCACTTTTGTGCCCCTCATTCCTTAAAAAAATTTCACAGCAAGTGAATTCATTAAATGCATTTAGAAAACCTAGCACCCATAATACATACTCTGAGACTTATAATCATGAATGGTCTAGGCATCCCAATTTCTCATGGTCTTAGAATATCAGGGAGGACCATCTACGATCCCTCCTAATCATCCTTTTCTTAAAGTCCCAATTCTACAACAACCTCTACCACCATGTTAGTTTCCTCCACAATAGAGGAAACAATCTTTACAAGAGACCCTGAGTTTGTTTTTGCAAGGTTCAGTAAATTTTCAAAATAATGTAGACTTACTCGCAATCTATTGCATAGTTGGAGTACCAATTAGGTGAAATTGCTACTACACTCATTGAGAGGGAAAAGGGAAAATTTCTTAATTAGCTTAAGCCCAACCATAAGGGCTAGTGTGAGATTTGCACAACTTCTAATGACAAGTTTTTTCATGACCAAACACAATCCATAACTAACTTAGGAGTTGAAAAATAATAGATAGTAGGTTTCACAAGGGAAAATGAGTAAGTCGAGGACAATGAGAGCCTTAAAAAGAATTAAAAGGGAAAGGAGAAGAGATAGTCACCTCCTACTTCTCCTAACCCTATTCTGAAGGCACATTATATTCCAAAGGCTCCCCTTTCTCAGCATCTCAGAATGGCTAAAAGGGTAAATAATTTTGATAGTTAATAAATATGTTCAAACAGGTGAATACAAATATTCCATTACTTAACACAATAAAAGACATCCCTTCTTATGCTTAATTCCTAAAAAAAATTTGTAGCCATAAGAGAAAACATCAAGTGCAGAAGAGTGCCTGTCTCGGCAACACAAAACACTAGTGAAGTACAGTTATCCAATATGTCCCACTAAATCATGTGTGACTAGGGACCACAGAAATGATAGTGCATTATTTGATTTGGTGTTTAGTGTTAACTTATTACCTTATTCTGTGCATGAGGAATTAGGCTTAAGTAAGATGAAAAGGACTACCTCCACACTATAGTTAACAAATAGGTCAGTTAAAGTTTCTGATGATATGGTAGGGGATGTAATAGTTTAGGTTGACAAGCTTTTGTTTCCAATAGACTTTTGGTCTTAGACACAGCCACAAATAGACCTTGGAAGTCAAATTCTAGTCATTTTGGGACAACCACTTTGGCCACATCAAATGCAATGATTAATTATAAGAATGGTACCATGGAATTTTCCTTAGGGAATATGGACATTAAGTTTAATATCTTTAATGTAGGACAACCAAACTTTGATAGTCCTTTTGAAGTCAATATGATACAAAGTCTACCATCTCTATCATCCTTCAGCACAGATCCTCTCTAGGCCTATCTAGCTCATTTTGGTTTTGATGATTTTAATATAGAGAGCTCTATTAATGAAGTGAATGGTTTACTTGATATGGTGCCCTTAATGGACACTTTGAAATGGAAAGCTCGTGTAGGACCCATCACATTTCCTGACTTTCTAGTTGAGCCATTAATTGAAAACACATCCAATTTGAACCTACAACTTATCCCAAAAAGTGCACACTATAACATTTTTAGTTCATCCAACAAATTCTAGGATGTATAGAAGATACTACTAACGGTGTAAGCCCCTCTATTTCTATGCCAGAAGATGAAAATGATGAACCTTTTAGGGTGATGCAAAGCAAGCTTATCCCTAGCACTCAGAGTTATGTGCAAGAGGAGGAAATTTTTTAGTTATTTGATGTTGGCATCCAATATACCCAATTTGATAGTTCTTGGGCCAATTCACCTTGAGTTGGTCAAAAGAAATACTGGTTCATGGTGGTCCATATTGTTATCACCACCATACATATCTATGTGGAAAATCTACATAGACTACCATGAAAGTCTGAAATGGAGTGAGTTTTCTAGAAACTCCTTCATTGTTAAAGTTGGTCTAGATTTAGTTGATTAGATAGTTAGTTTTGGTATAAGTTAATAGCACTTACTTTAATTTAGTGTCATAGAGTTGCATTTGCATCATCATTATCCACATTAATAGATCAATGAACTAACCTGAGAAAGCAAGTACTATCTTTCTCACCCTTTCCTTTCATGCTTATTATTTTCATTTGTACATGCCATGCAGTTCTAAACATTGAGGACAATGTTTACTTTAAGCTTAGAGTAGGGTATTTAAAATTTGATAGTGTCTAAAATCTTTGTTTTTTGAGTCTTTTCTTGATTTCTTTAAAAAAAAACTTTGAAATTTTTTTAAATATTGAAAAAAACTTATGATGAGTTCCTTTACAAGGATGAGAATTAGGATTTTTCAAATATTTAGTATATATTGAGATTTAGCTTATTAATAGATTTGTATACAATTAGTTCATCTTTTTTTCCTTTTTGTAAAGTTTTCCATGAAAAGTTAAACTTGGAATAATTATTGCAAAACTAGTCATATATATAGTTTAAGTTGAAGAGAAAATATAACTTAGAGATCATGAAGAAGATTTGTGGAGACTATTAACCCATATGAACTTTAGAGTGATTCTTGCTTTTTGAGGGTTATACATAAAATCTCAGTTTTCTTTAAGAAACTTAATTTCCTAGTTGATCTCTTTATTCTTTGTCTTGGTTAAGTATTAAGAAATCATATGAAAGTTTATACCATATATCTCTGAGTTTGTTGTCATTTTTAAGCCATGTGAGTCTTAGGAAATGATATAGTTCATTCATAGTAAACCCTAAGCCTATAGCCTTCCTAGGTTATTTTTTCACTAATAAACCCCTTCAATTTTTTTAACAAACCTTTTCTCTGTGAACCCATTGACCAATACCAATTTTTAACCCTATAATATATCCATTACCTAACTTGTTTTGGAAATATATAGAGTTTGGTGAAGAAATACCTTGAGAAAAGTATGAGCAACACAAGTGAAGAGATGAACATAAGGGCTGAAAAGAAGAGAAAAAATTCAAAGAAAATGTCCTATTTTCAAAAATCAAGAAAAAAAAGGAAAAAAAAATATAGAAATGAGAAACAGGAAATGTTCACTCTTATGGGTAGAAAATGGGATTCTAAATACTTAGTAGAAGACCTTTACACATCTTTTAAAACAACCTTGGCTTATCCTTATACCCATTCTTTCGATAACCCTATCCTAAGCCCATGTTTTCTCCCAGTAAAAGTCTTAACTTGATCTTAGGATAAGTATGACTCGGATATGGTAATGAATTTATTGGAACATTGGTAGAGAAAAACATTCCTAATAGTTTATATCCTTCCTATGAGACCATATCATATTCTTTCTAATTTATCATTCCGTTGTATGAAATATGTGAGATTATTTAACCTTACTTAACATTATTCTACCCACATATTGAAGAGAGATGTAGCCTTTTCTATGTGACTATTTCTAAGTGTTAAGAATATCTTGTGAGATTTGAAGTCAAACATGCATTTGGATAGTAAGTTAGCTTACAATTTACTTAGAGACAAACAACTATGTATATATAGGCTATATTCACACAAGTACACTTTGACGCTTTATGAATTAATGGAATATCTTTAGCATAATGGTAGGGCTTTGAACTATTAGTCATTTTTATTAGATAGCTAAAGTTAACAATTTAATGAAATTTGAATAAAATAAAAATTCTCTTAAATAAGTAAAAGGCTTTAATAATAGTTTTGGAAAAATGTTAATGGGTAACATTTTTGGAAACCCTTACGAGACTACAACTAGTCCACTGGTGAACCATAGGGATTTAAAGGCTTTATGTCAATGCTAAAGGTAGATGACATCACTTGTGGGAGTGGTTAAGAATTTTTAGATATATATATATATATTTGTATTTCTTTGTTGTAGTATTGCTAGGGAATTAGCAAAATTTAAGGGTATTTTATAGATATCGAAATACTACATACATACCTCCATACCTAGTTGGTTAGCACTAAAAATCACTTAAACATCACTAATTAGGCTTAGTTCTACATTTTGCAGGTCAAGGGTACAAATGAAAAAAATGCATATATTTGACAATTTTACCCCTACAAATGGAACTTTACCTTCTAAGCTTCATTGTGGATCAACGCATGCGAAATATGTACTTAAAGAGTTTTGATTAAAAATTGGATGTTAAATATAAGGTCAAAGCAGTTAGAAACCATAAATGGAACATTGAGCCTTAACCATTCCAAATAGGATGGAGTTAGCCAAAACCTTGGAAATCTTTTAAGAGAAGCCCAATTTATATAACATGATATCTTGTACAATGAAAGCTTCTTAAATAAAATAAGTTAGAAGATCAAGGCCTGCATAAGGCTTCTTCCTTACATTCTCTCTCCTACTCAACCAAAGGAAGGGACAACCTAAGGGGTAGCACAAACTTTTCATGTAGAGGTGGTAATTTCCTTTCAATTCTACATGGAATACATGTAGAAATAAAGTGGATTGGTGGAGAAAAACAAGGAGATGAGAGACACAATTTATTGAAAATCAACAGTTGAAATTCATCTTATGCTTTAGGCACTTAAACTTTAAGATTTATCCTTTTAGATACACATTTTAAGTAGCCAATGGAGACACCTTCAAGTAAAGATAGACCAATAGGAAGATAGTTTGCATTGAAGGCCAACTTCAGATCCTACTGGTGGAGAGATTTATGGTGGGATGCCCATGTATTTTCAAGCAAATTCACAACTAAAAGTAAGGATAACAATGTTCCTATAATAGCCAAGTAAGAGCCACACACCACTCTTATCAATAGCCCAGCAACTTTTCCGTTAGCGATGTGGGACTAACTCTCTGTCCCTGAGCCGTCTCCCATCTACAAGGTACTCAGGCCTTCACAGTTCCATTATGTGGTATAGAATAGTGATGATCTAAAGGCCAAGAATGAAGTATTGAAAAGATCAAAAAAAACCCTAGCCACCTTAGCATTATTGAAAAGTCAAATCAAAGTTCTACAGTAAGAAAGATCTCTACCACTCATTAACATCCACTGGATCACATCCATTATAATCGTAGTAACTCCAACACAACCAAAGTCCTTCCATGCATCTCACCACTTAATCCCTTTCCAAATCCAACCGCTTTTCTAGATTTTCTCCTTTTCTTCCTCACTTCCTTTCCTCCTAGGAAATCTTCTTTGCTACCCATCCTTATCTCCTTCCTTTCCCACTTTCCCCTTCCAAAATTTAATGTCATGTATCTCCTAACATAGCTTCCCTTCTCCTCATCTCATCCCAACCATTCTTTGATCATTTCTCCTTTAGATCCTATCCATCCATCCTATGGCTTCCACTTCTAAAACTCTAGAAATAAGACATTAAGGAAAAGGAGAAGAGTATTTCCTACCTTTTCCTTGAATTGAAAGATAAACTTAGGACAAATGGAGAGAGAGAGAGAGAGACAAAGAGATAGAGACAGAGACAGAGACATCACCCTTGCCAAAGCTCCCCAAGATCAAGTTCAATCCATTGGAGAAGAGCTAAGGAAGCTCATCCATCCCAATTTTGTTTCATCCTTTCTTTCTTTCTCTCCATCACATGGATCCACCTCCATGCCTTCTCGTATACCAACATTGTTACATACTCTCACCCAATTCCATAGGCCTTACACATACCAACCTTCTCCTACCACCATCTATCCTTTCTTACACTCATTATACTCTACCCCTTCCATCATATCCCCTGCATGTCCTAGTATTTCACCATAGATTCACATGCAACTACTATATTTCCACTCTCTCATGTGCCTATCCATCCATCCTTCATTCCACACCTACCTTCCTTTCTTCTAAGCATTACACGCTTACCACTTATCAACCTCTCTCTTCCACACATCTTTTTCCTTCATCTTTCTTTCCTTCTTCAAATTTTGGATTTGGGAATATAAGGAAAAAGGAAGAACACCTTGTGCCCTTCTATGGCATCCAAGGACTCTTCCAATTCACAAAGCATGGTTGAGAGTTACATTGGATTGTATCAACTAGTTTAAGGAGATGAGAAAAGATTGGTTGTAGCTTTGTGTACATTGTCTTGAAGAGAAGTGTGTAGGCACTTGTTGAGTGACAAAACAAAGTAAGCCTTAAAGTCAAATTCAAGCCTAGAAGAAGAAGAGGATGTGTAAAGACCCTTGTTGGGTAACACAACAAAGTACTCCTATAGTTGCCACTTAAAGATGTTGTCTTATTTACTTTGTTATTTTCCTTTCCTTTCTTTATTATAATACTTATAATTCAATCTTCATTAATGAAATAGTTATTTCTTTTCTTAGAAAGTTTTGTTCCTTACTTTTTTTAATTTACTCGCTCTGATTTAGTTTGCTTAGTTTTTTAGATCATGTTCTTTCCTATCTTTACTTATTGGCTAGGCTAGAGTAAAGCAAACTTAATTAACTCTTGTTAATCATAGAGTAATCATGAGATTAACTCATATTTGCATATTCCATACTCTATAATATGCACTTGCAGTAATTATTAAAGAATGTCATTAGGAACCAAAACCACCTTGTCCAAATACCAATCTCTACTAGATGGGCTAGAACAAATATCTTGGGTCACATACATAAAAGGTGGTTCTACAATATATGTTCAACATGGCATGAGCATTTCATCAAACATCTACCATGTAAAGGAAAATGAACATGGGCATGATTGATCTCCTAAGATGAATGAATACTTATGGACATAAACATGATAAAGGAAAATAATTACAGCTAGAGTGAAAAAGTTTTATGCATGCCTTGTATGTAATGCCCTTTAGAGATGACCTTTGTGGCATATTATCATACTTTAGGCATATACCTAAGTCCCTATATGCATGAGAAGATGTTATGTTATACTAGAGAGCACGTAAATCTAATTAATATGTTAAGAAAATGAAAAGACGAATGGCTTCTAAGCCATTGAGGGGGTATCTATCCACCTTTAAAGGTGAGGAGAAGAACTTAACAAGGCTATGAGGGAGAGAAAGTCCTATGGAAAGAGGAGCTTGATTTCTCCCCTTTTCCTCTCCTCTTAGGAAAATGGAGAAACTACTTTATTTTATAAAGAAACAAATAAAAGCAAGAATTTTATTCTAGACAAAGGTAGAAAAATAAGTAAGAAGATAAAAGAAATTGTACCTACACAAGATGAAATAAAATATATGAGAGAAAACCAGAAACCATATGTATCATTCTCCTCTTATATATCCTCCTAGTAAAGTAAGTTTGCTTTTTCTACTTTCTTTAGAAACCCTGAGCTTTTGGAGCACTAGTTTCCGTATTAGGAAGTATTTGCAAGACCAAACCCATGATTTGTTTGAGAAAAACTTGATTTCTCTTCAGATTGCACTCCATTATATAGGCCTCAAGTGGGAGCAAATAGGGTGTAATTTACAAAATATCCAATCATATAGTAGTAAAGATTTGTGGTTAGAGTTGAGTGGTAAAATCATTTGGTGATGTCATGAAGGATGAGATGTCTTTCTTAAGTGTGGGGTAGCAAAATCATTTGGCCATGAGGTGTCTAATATGATGTCACATGGGTGCTGTTTGAAGCATGAGACGTCCCCTCGTGCTTAAGGGTTACAAAAGCTAAATGGTAAAGGGATAAGGGTATTGTCATAAAATAATTTTAAGCAACTTTAAAATCTTTTGGAAAAATTCTCTTTAGATGTTAGTAAAGAAGTGGAATTCTGAAGTTCTAGAATAATGATTTAGTCAAGACTTGGTGGAATATGATAAGATTTGTTGGTGATTGTTGAATATGGTAGAGTTTGCTAGGGATTGCTTAGATTTTGTATGGTTTACTAGGAATTGGTAGGATTCATTGCAAGGTATTACCTTAGGACTTGTTTGAGAATAGTTAAGATTCATTAGAATTTATTTAGAAACTATAAATTGGATGAGATGTGGATTTGGATATGGATGACCATGATGGGTTGATAATTAAAGAGGATTAAGGAGGATTAAAATAAATAGTGGGATAATTTGTTATAATTAGGCTATAGTTGTAGATAATCAAGGATTCAGTGTGGAATTTCGGCTATGTTACTATCATGTGGAAGCAACATTACATTTACCTAAAGGTAGATTCCCAAGTAGAAATTAGATCATCATTGGGGACTAGATAAATACAAAATTATGTTGTTCTATTTGTTGAAAAAGAGGGTTCTCAAGCTATGTATTTGAGAGTCTCCTCCTACTGCTAGAATAGGGAAAAATTTCTAGCTAGGCTATGGGGTCATCAACGAGAAAGAGAGTTTCACTCCTCTCCTTCTCCTTTTCAATGGGGAATTCTAAACTATTCTACTCAAACTAGATAGCAAAATCTTGTATTAGAAAGTATAACTTTTTACTACAAAGTATGAAACATATTTTAAGATTCTATTCTATATGTGAAGGTTACCAAAAAATAAAATAAAACAAAAAACAAAAAATTAAATGGGAGAAAGGGAAAGAGATTATACATAATTGGATAGATGAGAAATAATAGGAAAACCAAAAGGATAAATAATACTTCAAAGAAAGCCCAATAACTCTGGAGACTTCTCCAAATGACTCACAGAATTGAAAGCTTTCTTACAATTTACTCAGGTAATACCCAAGTAACATAATCACTCTTTCACTCTCTACCTTAGTTTCCAAGCTTCTAGAAGCTTGAAACATTCCTGAGAGAAGTTTCCATGAGTGAAACACCTTGCAATGAGGAATGCTTGCCTCTACTCTTGGGTGGGCACCTCCTTATATAGTGTTCCAAAGGATACCTCCAGCCAATCAAATTGTAAAGCAAACATTTTTGCGCATTTCTTAGGTCATGTGGTCACATGAAGTTAGGTTATCTAGTGGACAATGGTCATTTAGCCTCATGGAAACATCGCCATCTAGATGCTTTTATCATCTTTTTTAGGTCATGTAGTCATATGTCATCATTTTAGGTGATGCAACTGCACATAAGACTGTTCGAGTAGGGGACATGTGTTCCCATAATGTTAGACAAAGATATGGTTATATTGCCTCAAGTCTCTTGTCATGCAGTAATGTGAATTTCTTATCATTACTCTACATTTTTCATGCTCTTGATATTGTGATACTGTTTTTCATATTTTCTTCAGAATTTTAAATAAATGAGAAATGTAAGAGTAAAACTTGATTACCATCGAGGATTTTTTATTTTTTATGTTTTACTTATGATGATTGAGAAGGGATTAAAATTTAGTGTCTATAACGACAATCACTACTACATAAGTGGCTTTTAAAGTTGGCATAAAGAAGTCATTTTTTAGTCAACCAATTTTGTAAATATTTTTCAAGACAGTTTGCAAAAATGACTTTAAAAGTCATACTTAGGAAATCAATTATTGAAAAATCAAGTTCTTTATTCTGGCATGAATCACTTTTTTTCATGAGAATGGACTTTTAAAGTCGATTTCTAAAAATCACTTCAAAAGTGGAAACTTTTAAAGTCATTTCCAAATAACAAAAATTAAAAGTATGGAGTTTTAAAGTCAATTTTTTTGAAACCAACATTAAAAATCCCTACTTTTAAAGTCATATTAAGAAAACCAACCTTAAAAGTCCCTACTTTTAAAGTTGGTTTTTGGAAAGAGACTTTAAAAATCACTACTTTTAAGTCATTTCCAAAAACCAACTTTAAAAGTGCCTACTTTCAAAGTTATTTTTCAAAAATTACTTTAAAAGTCTCTACTTTTAAAGTTTATTTTGGAATATGACATTAAAAGTCCCCACATTAAAGTGAATGAAACCATACCTACTTTTAAAGTTGGTTTTCAACAATGACTTTAAAAGTCTCGATTTTAGTTTAGCAAGAAAAACCTATTTTCCTGGGAGAAGATTTTAAATGTTCGTTTTAATAAATGACTTTAAAAGATTGCACTTTTAAAGTCATTTTTAGGAACCAACTTTAAAAGTACTCCTCCATTATAAGAATTTTTACATCGACCTTCGATTTTCTGTTTCCAACTGTCTTCATCTATACACAAACTAAATATCATATAGGTTCATTTTTATTATGGTTATATTCAGCCAAATCATGACTATGAATTGAAATTACACACACACACACACACACACACACACACATATATTAAATTTTTCAATCAATAGATTTGAGCACTAGTTACCTCCTTATCTGTCTCATATATATGCGTGTTTTGTATAGTTTTGATGCATGGTTATGATTGGAAAGTTTCCACATTAGTTGAAAATTTTCAAATGTGTGCATGCACATGTAATTTAGTTTTCTCAAACACTTATAATTAATGTATACCTAGTTTTTTGCTAAAATCCTTAGCCAAGTTCACTATAATCTTTTTATGCCTAACAAGTCTTCACACATGGATTAGTGTTAATTTATTGAAAAAATGGACAAATATGCTTGGATGACCTTTATAAGAATATCAAAGGAATATGAGGAGGGCACAAAATAGTTCATAGGGTTTGCACTTAGGGCAAGTGGTGATCGTAATCAAATGCGTTGTCCATAGTCAAAATGTGTAAACTTAAGAAAAGTAACTATAAGAGTGTTAAGACAACATTGTTCTTCAATGGAATCAACAAAAGCTATCCCCTATGGATTTGACACGGAGAAGAGCTTTTGCATAGGCCCTTGGTAAGGGCAGTAAGATTTGAAGACACTATAGGTAGTGTAGTAGATAGTACAGCTACACCTATGATGGCGTCCAAGATAACTCTCAAATATTTCATACTACAACAGAGGAAGTCAATGAGACATTGTTCCCTAGGTCTAAAGATTATATCAAGTTATGTGCAGTAGTATAATATTACAACATGAAATCATGGTTTGGTTTTTTAGATCAAGGTTTTTATAGAAGTCTTCAAAATAGTGGGTAAAATTGTGACAACCCAGGTTTTTGTAACACGTTTTGTAAAGTATTTTGAAAGGTAGGGCCCTTAATAGTGTAAAAAACTTTCGCCAAACAAAGCAGCAAAAATTCCTTTATTTAAAACTTGTTTTGTAAAACCCAAGTCATCACTTCATACGTAACATAAGTAAAGATTTTGTACAAGATAAAATTCCATTGAAGGAATATACTTTTATTAAATTCCAGAATCCATCCAATGGTTCACAGCACAACCAAATCTATTACAATAATTATCCAAATTACATAATCCAAAACTCAAGCTCACCATACAATAAAACTCTCAACAAAGAAAAATACATGTCTTCAAGGGTATACCTTGAAGATTATTCTCTTCAAGTCTTCTATCCTCTTGAGCTCCTAACTCTCCTTCCCTGTATCTGAGATATTGTAACAATTACAATATCTCAGGAAGCAATGCTTGGTAGGAGATTTAAGAAGCACAATAATTGACAATGTAATTCCAATACTTCATAATCCCATTATCCCTAAACATATTCATGCCTCTACTCTTTACTTTGTAAGTTATGTACATCCATATACGTACATACTATACATGGGTAAATCAGTTAAATTTTTGAAAGTAGTCAAATATCATTCCCAACTAAGCTGATCAATTCTCTCCATTATGAGAATTCAGTATTTCAGCTAATCTTACACTAGAAATTTTCCTTCTTGGGAAATATTGGTAATATACAATTACCTAGCATTTCATTATGCTAAAACATAAGGAATTTTACTATGCCTATTCTGATATGCATCATAGTGCAAAATAATCAAAAGGGCTACCATGCTGCAGTCTGATCCGTACTAATGCACTCGGATAACTGGCCTGTTCACCACTGATACCATGGTGGAAATATTGTGTCACTACCCATATGGGGGGACAAGACTTTCACAGTGGTGACCTTCCCATAATTGTCCCCACCTAACTTTTAGCCTCTCATAGGGCAAGGTATCATCAAATCATCAAATTTCAAGGAGCAGGTGGCCAAACCCTTATAACTCCTCTAGCATAGCATCCCCCTAGGCTTATGCCTATTAAAACAAACTCACAAGCCTCCAAGCTTGTATGTAAAATAGATTTCATATATATCAGACCATCTATCTGTTTACTTAGGGCTGAAATATTTTCTAGTTCCCTATTCACTTATACTCTAGTCCTTAGCCATTTTATATGTGTTTGGTTGGATCATAAGGTTTTCAAGGGATATAATACAAGTATTAACATTACTCTTGTCAACATAAGGTCATGAGTTCAATCATGTATTATCTCATGTAAATGCATTCATCAAATCCTCCTACCTTCAAAGAGTGATCTCTTTTCCCAAATCTTCCATGATCCTAACTGATGTATGTAATCTGTACATCCATACATATTGTCAATAGATAAATTTGAACAATCCTATTGATCACTGGATCTAATGTTTAGAATGATGTTTAGATCATTCATATCTAAGTATTTTTCTATCTCTATGCCTTTGTGTGTTCATCTCCTTAATCTTGATCTTTCATAGATCCATTGATACACTTGTTGATAAAGATCAAGGTCCTAGATCTTATATCATCTAGTTCTTCTTTGATCTAAGTTCAGTTATTGGATCATCCCTCAGGAGGATGATCTTGGTTTTCTTCCTTGAATCATCTTTGATCAAGGGTTTGGATTAACTAATATAATGAACTAGAACATGCATACTAAGTACAATATAATATTCTTATTCTTATTGTTCTTGATCATCATCCTTATCTTACTTACAGTTTTTATTAGGGTTAGGTAATTTACTAACCTTTTATGCTCTTACTATTATTATTCAACCAGTTAATGTTTTGCTGGTTGAAGCTAACTTATTTAAGCATCAGTCTAGACTGCTCCTCTTACTTCCAATT
This sequence comes from Warburgia ugandensis, assembly GCA_035236585.1. Classification (NCBI taxonomy): domain Eukaryota; kingdom Viridiplantae; phylum Streptophyta; class Magnoliopsida; order Canellales; family Canellaceae; genus Warburgia; species Warburgia ugandensis. The sequence goes on along the minus strand of CP141127.1, from coordinate 43,008,771 downwards.
GGCTAAGACTTACAAGCTGAATGAATGAACACAAAGTGGTTACTTCAATCCTCATGTAAGGAGGCATTTAGACCTCACAAACGTCAACAGAAGGTAGGGGAAGAGTGAGGCTCTATTAGATAACCCCCTTAACCACTATGTTCAACATTCACTAGAATGACCATAGCTCAACCTTTCATAGGATTCCTATAAGCATGTTGACCCTAAGTACTCTTTCTAATAAATTTTTATTAAGTCCATGAATATTTACAATGTCATTCATGGGGTTTATTATTCTCCTAGTTTGGGCCAAGGATTTGATACTCCTTATATTGTCTTACTAACTATAGTCCTTACTAATTAAGTCAAAAGTACTCCATTCTTATTTGTGTCATGAAACTCTAATTTCCAATTAGATTACATTTTGGTGATTTATGCTCATTATATCTTAACGACTACTTACATTTGAATCTACTAATAAAATTTGATGACAATTAAATCATAAACTTTAAAGCATGGTTCCAATATAAATTTAACAAAAATTTATACCAACATGCTCCTTATGAATGTAACTTAACCTAATGGAATAAAACAATACTTAAACTAGCATGATCTTAAGTTACAATGGCATGAAATCATACTAACTTGGTCCTAAGTTACACTTGCATAAAATCACACTATCATGCCCCTAAGATAATTAAATCTAGCAACCTATGTAACAATCTAATCACATGTCATGCTAAAGTCTAAAAGTTACACTATCATGCTTTATAACATAAATCATATTTAAAATACTATTCTCAATTAATATAAAATGAAACTAATTACATTAACATTTTTAGAAACCTTCACTTATGATCGAACCATTAGATCTTAGATCTTTTCCTTTGATTAAGGATTTTAGTTATATTTAGGGGGTTTTCTTTATTAAGGTCCAAAGATCATATTGATCCATTTTTGTCATAATCCATCCATGATTTCCTTGGATTTCATCATATCAACATCCATTCCATCCATCTCAAGGATCTGGTCACACTTGATCTTATTGATTAAGTGAGTCCCTTTGAAATTTTTAGGATTTTTCCTTCCACAGTGGGGAAATCCCTAAATATCTCTTAGATCTATCCAAATAAACTATTTAGATAACTTCATTTCAATATTATATCATTATTAAAACATATCTCCAAGATCTGGTCACTCAGATCTTGAAGATCTTGGCAATTGGAAACTTGATTCCTAAATATAGAAATTTGTATTACATGTTTTCTCCATTTTATCATTTTATAAGAAAATATAGGTTGTAAGCTTTCCATAGCTTCTTTTCGATCTCGATTTGGAGTTCATATGACTCCAGACTCAGATTTGGAACTTCACAATCATTCCTAGGGCCTAGATTTGATCTGGGCCCAACGGAATGGACGGCCCAGATTTTTTGAGCTAAAACGAGCTGGGCAGAATGCTCTGTTCATCGTGTGCATCCATTGCGGAGACGATACGGATGCTCCCACTCGGAACGTCCACGGACGAGTGCGGGACGAGCGAAACGCTCGTCGTTGTGCGCCCGTAACCAGGATGTGAGGTAGGCGCATCCGCTCATGGTTTTTATAGACGCGCCGTCGTCTCGATTGGGACAACGTCGCACATGCAGTGCACACAAAAATGCTTCCACGGGCAGCATTTCCGTGGTACATTGCATGCGTCATCTTGAGCCCCGTTTGATCGGGAGATCGGACAGTCCATTCTGGACTGTCCAATCAATCCCCTATCAATTAGGGCCCAAAACTGATCCGATCTTTGTGAAACTTCTACCCTAGAGGTTTTGGACCCTTCTGGATCAATTGGCAGGGTCATAAATTTCATCTGAGCACTCAATCGTCCTGAATTAAAGGTTCTGTTGTTTGCTTTATTTTTACCATTTTATTACCAAAATAAAATTACAGAAAAATAAAAATTTCATCAAACATTAGTAAACATGTCTAAGAAGCATTTCCACCTACCTGATTGGAGAAAAAAAAAATGTTGGTTATATGTCCAATTTAAAATAATATCCATTTCATGAAGATATGGCCTAAGATCCACCTTTCTTGCGATTATCGTTGTTTGAACCGTTGGATCTCAAAATTTTGTTGGGGGTTTTGTAGCTAAGGTATGGTGGGAAGTTTTGGACAATAGAATTGGTGATATTAGATTTGGAATAGAGTTGCCTAATTGATTTTAGGTCTTATTCCAATCTAGAAAGAAAAATAAATTGAAAAGAGAGAGATTTCTTGGAAGTTTTGGGTTTTTGGGAATGGATCTAGGTCTAAACTTTCAAGGAAAGTGAAGAAAATTTTATGGGAATTTTATGAGCATTTTTGGGGTTGTATTTATAGGCATTTTGGGTCTTCTTTAATGATGAAATGTAATAATAATATTTAATTTTTTATTATTAAATTGGCATGGAAGTCTCCCATGCTCCATTTTTCTTTCCCAAGACCAGCTGGTGTTGTTTGACCCATGACTTCACATGGGCTGCCATAGGATTCATTTTTGGGTCCCTTGTGGGCCCCATGTGGGCCCCACATGGTGTAAAAAGACCATTTTGCCCTTTATGTATAAAAATTAGGGTTTTATTTCCATGATCTAGTATTTGAGTGTACTTGGTGGCGTTGGGTTCGTATTTCTAAGTATATTCTAAATTTTGATTTTTGGGTAAAATTACTATTTTACGCTTTTGTCCAAGAAATGAATAAAATTAAGGATTTTTCATCCGAATTTAGAATTTATCGTGCTTACAGTCATTCTGAAGGGTTTGCTAAGTTTAATTTCAATTGTACATGTCTTATTCTTTGATTATACTTTTATAAGAAGTATATTTTAAATAACCCTAATATTTCAGCCCAAAATTTCTGAAACTCAAACTTTATTGATTTTCTCAATCAATTACAAAAATTGGGGTTATTACAAAAATCCTACCAAAGGACGACAAACTACAAAGGTCTACATGGGAGGCCAGGAAAATCCTAGTTTCTTTAGGGTTGAAATCTTGAGAAGATACATACTTGCCCCAATGATTGCATCTTGTACAGGAAGGAGCATAAGGATAAAACTACATACCCAACTTAAGAGTTGTCAAGATAAAAGTTTAAGGAGAACTCAACTAAGATAGTGACAGACATTCCTGCAAAGCTCATATGGTATTTTTTTTCCCATTCCAAGGTTTAGAAGAATATTTCATATTATGGAAACAATAAAAGAAATTACTATGGCATGCTGAGGAGAGAGTAGTTGATAGCTTTTCACTCCATCCAGCATATAGCTTAGCATGGAAGCTCATACACTTCTTATGGCCTAATTTTGGATAAGATCCTAGAAACCTACTACTTGGATTATCTTAGATAGGATTAATCTTCAAGGTTCTATGAGTAATAGGTATAATTATTAGCCTATTATATTGTTTTGTTACAACCTCCTACTATTTATATGCATGAAGAGGAACTTCATGATGTTATCTATGTTGATATCAGGTTCGAAGCAACTAGGGAACAACTTCGATGTGTACATGACTCCCATGATTTATGCTCTTAACACATTATGGGATGTATGTGTCAAAGCTCATGATGCATACAAGAAAGAGTCATTCATCCTAAAGGCTATACTATTGTGGACAATAAGTGACTGTCATGCATACAATAATTTATCTAGATTCACCATGAAGAGATACAATGCTTGTCATATCTATAGTGACTAAACATGTGCCATACAACTTAAACATGGCAGAAAAATAGCATTTCTTAGGCACAAAAGATGGTTGCACCAAGACCATCAATACCATTTTGAGAAGGGTGAATCTAATAGTAGTGTATATATAAGGACAACTTCAAAGATGTTGACCAGATGACAAGCATTGAAACATGCTGAAAAGCTTGATGTCTTGTGGGTGAAGAAGAAAGCAACTAAATGTACAAGTGAAGGCCACCCCAAAAGTTATTGGAGGAAGAAGTCAATTTTCTTTCAACTTGCATACTAGAAATCCCTACATATGTGCCATGTGCTTGATGTCATCCACATTAAGAAGAATGTGTGCAAAAGCTTGACGAGCACCTTGCTTGACATTCCAGGAGAAACAAAGGATGGACTTGCAAATGAAATGGATCTTATAAAGATGGGTTTGAAGAAAAGGTTGCATCCATAGGAAAGGGGCAATCATGGTACACACTTGCCTAAAGGAAATTATACGCTTAATGAGGAGGAGAGAAGAATAGTGTGCCAAGCCTTGTTTGAGATAAATGTCTCAAATGGATACTTTTCAAACTGTAAAAGTATTGTCTCCATGGAAGGGCTAAAAGTGTTAAGATGAAGTCCATGATTGCCATGCATTGATGCAATAACTGCTACCAATAGCAATACATTATATACTACAGGATAAAGTTTGAAGAACAATTATAAAATTTTATTACTTCTTCAATGCTTTGAGCAAAAAGGTGGTGAATGTTTTAGAATTATAAGATCAGGACCAGTGGTCGTGTATTGACCATTGACCATAAAGAATGAGACCAGTTGGCACCTTCATGTGTTGTGAAATAACATTGATGATGTTCAGCCATACATTGAGCAATGTTGATCATGCACATTATAAAAACTAGTTAATGGATATATTTTCTTTGATCTCTACATTAATATATTTTTTGTGTGTGCGTGTGTGTGTATATATATATATATATATATATGAAGTGATCGTGTGGACATCCTCAGAGTGAACTATGCAAGTTATGCAAAGAAGCATAAGTGGCTACAATTTAAGCACTGTTGCACTTTCCCTTTTGGTTCCATTAGAAGGTAAAATTAATTAATTCACACTTCTAATAAATTGTAGTATATATGCATATGGTGTAGCTTTCAAATTACTCACAACCATACAAGTCAATGTAGTATTTTCATGCAAACGAGGTCCGTCCCATAAGGAATTCTATAGATTTGCAATGTATTGGTTCTTATTCAAATTATTTAGCTTCAGCCAAAAGAGAATGGTATGGATTACATTAGGAGATTATGATGCTCAAATTACAAACATGCTTAGAATTAGAAACTAAAACTAAAAAGCAACCTTGCTTAAATTAAAACTAAACAATGAAAATAAAATCTTACCTCATTAATATGCAGTTAACTAAAATAAAATACAACACTTTAGAAAGATTCTAACTAATCAATGAAACAAAAGGAAACTATTGAATTAGAAGCTTTCCTAAATTAAAATTTACCTATCCTTACACTTACTAAAAACTACTTTCTAAAATGCAAAAAGAAAACTTTCTAAACATAAAACAATATGCAAACAACTAATTAATAGCTTCTAAAACAAGATCAAACAACTAAATTCATGACAAGTACTTTAATGAAATAAACAATTCATAATAAGAATTCCGAATGAACTTTATTGAATCATATCCAATTTATATCAAATTTAGGTGAATAAAACTATTTATAATTTTTGGAATTTGTGCACTTTTCCAAAGCCTAAAAGGCTACATAAGCAACAATAAAATTTTAATCTAATGCTCATAGTATAAACTATTAATGACATGCATAGAAAACTCATGAAGGAATTTGAGATAAACAAAGGCTAAGTGTGTGAGGACTTGTGTTCTTGTAACATGTTTTGTAATATATTTTTGAAAGGCAGAGCCCTTAATAGTAATAAAAATTTCACAAAACAAAGTAATGAAAATTCCTTTCTTTAGAACTTGTTTTGTAAAACTCAAGTCATCACTTCATACATAACATAAGTAGAATTTTGGACAAGATAAAATTCCATTGAAGGAATATACTTTTGTAAATGTTGCAATGTTTACAATATCTCAGCAAGCAATGCTTGGTAGGGGATTCAAGAAGCATAATAATTGACAATATAATTATAATACTTAATAATCCCATCATCCTGAAATACTTTCATGTCCCTACTCTTTACTTTGTAATATATGTACATCCATATGCATACATACTATACATGGGTAAATCAGTTGAATTTATGAAAGTAGTCAAATGTCATTCCCAACGAAGCTAATCAATTCTCTCCATTATGGGAATTCAGTATTTCAGCTAATCCTACACTAGGAATTTCCCTTCTTGGAAAATATTTGTAATATACAATTGCCTAGCATTTCACTATGCCTACTTTCATATGCATCATAGTGCAAAATAATCAAAGGGCAACTATGCTGTAGTCTGATCCGTACTAGCGCACAAGAATAACTGCCCAGCTCACCACTGATACTACAGTGAAAAATATTATGTCACTGCCCATATGGGGAGACAGGACTTTCACAGCGGTGGCCTTCCCATAATTACCCCACGTGACTTTTAGCCTCTCATAGGGCAAGGTATCATCAAATTTCAAGAAGCGGGTGGCCAAACCCTCATAACTCTTCTAGCATAGCATCCCCCAGGCTTATGCCTATTAAAACAAAATCACAAGCCTCTAAGCTTGCATGTAAAATAGATTTCATACATATTAAACAGTTTGTGTGTTTACTTTGTGCTAAAATATCTTATAGTTCCCTATTCACTTAGAGTCTAGTCATTAACCATTTTATATGTGTTTGGTTGGATCATAAGTGTTTCAGGGGATTTAATACAAGTATTAACATTACTCTTGTCAACATAAGGTCATGGATTTAATCATGTACATCCCATGTAAATGCATTCATCAAATCCTCCTACCTTCAAGTAGTGATCCATTTTCCCAGATCTTTCATGATCCTAACTGATGTATGTAATCTGTACATCCATACATACTATTAATATATATAAATTATGAACAATCCTATTGATCACTAGATCTGATGTTTAGAATGATCTTTAAATCATTCATATCTAAGTCTTTTCTATCTCTAAGTCATTATGTGTCCATCTCCATGATCTTGATCTTTCATAGATCCTTTGATCGATAATCTACACCTGTTAATAAAGATCAAGGTTTTAGATCTTTTATCATCTAGTTCTTCTTTGATCTAAGTTCAGTTATTGGATCATCCCTAAGGAGGATGATCTTGGTTTTCTTCCTTGAATCATCTTTGATCAAGGGTTTGGATTATCTAATCTAATGAACTAGATTTGATCTGTAACATCCATACTAATAAACATGCATACTAAATACAATATTCTTATTCTTATTGTTCTTGATCATTCAAGATATAATGGATCGTGTTTGATCATCCTTATCTTACTTACAGTTTTTATTAAGGTTAGATAATTTACTAACCTTTTATGCTCTTACTATTATTATTCAACTAGTTAATGTTTTGCTGGCTGAAGCTAACTTATTTCAGCATAAGTCTAGACTACTCCTCTTATTTCCAATTGGCTAAAGCTTACTAGCTGAATGGGTGAACACAAAGTAGTTACTTCAATCCTCATGTAAGGAGGCATTTAGACCTCACAAACGTCAATGGAAGGTAGGGGAAGAGTGAGGCTCTATTAGACAACCCCCGATAAACACTATGTTCAACATTCACTAGAATGACCTTAGCTCAACCATTCATAAGGTTCCTATAAGCATGTTGACCCCAAGTACTCTTTCTAATTGATTTTAATTAAGTCCATTAACATTTACAATGTCATTCATGGGGTTTATTATTCTCCTAGTTTGGGCAAAGGATTTGATAATCCTTATATTGTCCTACTAACTATAGCTCTTACTAATTAAGTCCAAAATAATCCACTCTTATTTGTGTCATGAAACTCTACTTTCTCATTCGATTCCATTTTTGGTGTTTTATGCTCTTTACCTCATAACAAGTAGATCTACTAATGAAATTTAACCATAAATGAATTATAAATTCAAAGCATAAAACTACATAATTGAATAACTTAATGATAATGATACAAGGTATTTAAAATTATACTAACATGATTTTCAACTAATATACCTTAATAACTCAATTTAAACTAACATGCACCTAAGGTACAATCTCATAGTATAGTATAATCTTTCATGAAATCCTAGCATGGTCCTAGGTTACAATGGCATGAAATCATACTAACTTGGCCCTAAGTTATGCTTGCATAAAATCACACTAACATGCCCTTAAGATAATTAAATATAGCAAGCTATTATAATAATCTAATCACATATCATGCTAAGGTCTAAAAGTTGTACTAGCATTCTTTATAATGTAAATCACATTTAAAATGCTATTATCAAATAATAGAAAATGAAACTCATTACATTAAGTTTTTTAGAAACCTTTACTTATGATCCAACCATTAGATCTTAGATCTTTTCCTTGTAATCAAGGGTTTTAATTACATTTAGGGGTTTTTCTTCATTAAGGTCCAAAGATCATATTGCTTTGTTGTTGTCATATCCTGTCCATGATCTCCCAGGATTTCATTAAATTAACATTGATTCAATCCATCCCAAGGATCTGATCACACTTGATCTCATTGATCAAGTAGGTCCCTTTGTTTTTTTAGGGTTTTTTTACCATAACGAATAGATCGCTTAATATATCTTAGATATGTCCAAGTAAACCATATATATCACTTTATTCCAATAGTATGTCATTATTAAAACAGATTACCAAGATCTGATCACCTCAGATCTTGAAGATCTTGGAAATTGGAAACTTATTTCCTAAATACAGAATGTTTCGTAAGATATTTTCTCCATTTTATCATTTCATCAGAAACTAGAGGTTGTAAGATTACCATGGCTTCTTTTTTATCTTAATTTGGAGTTCATATGACTCCTGAATTGAGTTCAGAAGTTCATCATCCATTCCTAGGGTCTAGATATGATCTGGGCCCATCGGAAGGGCTGTCCAGATCTTTCAGGTGGCGCTGGGTAGGAGGAACTGGGCGGGTGGCGCCTCTGTCACTAGGACGAGTGCGTGATGCGCTCGCCCGATAATCAGCCCTCGAGTGCAGTCGTCCCATTGGGATGACATCGCACGGGCGGTGCGTGTGGAAACGTTGCCGTGTGCCGGGTTTCCGTGTGGCATTTCGCACACCGTCTTGGGGAACCCGATCCGATTGGGAGAATGGACAATCTGTTCTAGACCGTCCAATCAATCCCTCTCAATTGAGGGTCCAAAACTTAATATAATTTTGTGAAACTTTTACCCTAGGGGTCTTGGACCCTTCTGTATCGATTAGAAGGGTTAGATTTTCTATTTGAGCCCTCAATCATCATGAATTGAAGGTTCTGATTTTCACTTTATTTTTACAAATTTTCACCCAAATCAAATTATAGTAAAATGAAATTTTTATTAAACAACAATAAATATGTCTAGGAAGTAGTTCCACCAACCTGAATGGAGAAAAACGTCGATTATATAGTCCAAATTAAGAGAATACCAGTTTGATGATAAGATAGCCCAAGATACACTTGTCTTGTGATTTTCATTGTTTGAGCCGTTGGATCTTGATATTTCTTTGGAAGTTTTGTAGCCAAGGTATGGTAGAAAATTTTATATAGTGCCATCGGTGATATTTGATTTGGAACAGATTGCCTAATTGAATTTAGGTCTCTTGTTCCAATCTAGAGAGAGGAGGGAGAGAATGAAAGAAAGGGATATTTTGGGAGTTTTGGGATTTTGGGAATGGATCTATGTTTGGTTTTGAAGGGGAAGTCAACATAATTTTTTGGAAATTTTATGGACATTTTTAGAGGATTTTCGGGAGTGTATTTATAGGAATTTTAGGTGTTTTTCATGATTATGTGTAATGATTATGGTTTATTCTTTTTATTATTTAATTAGCATTGGATTCTCCACCACCACCTTTTTCTCCACTACTAGCTGGTAGTGGTTTGGCCCATGATTTCACGTGGGCTGGTCATTGGATTCCTTTTTAGGTCCCTTGTTGGCCCCACATAGTGTAAAAAGACCATTTTGCCCTTTATGTATAAAAATTAGGGTTTATTCCCATGATCTTGGAATTGAGCGTACTTAGTGGTGTTGGATTCATATTTCTTAGTACATTCTAAATTTTGATGTCTCAGATCTCCATTATGGGTAAAATTACTATTTTACCCTTTTGTCCATAAAATAAATAAATTATGGATTTTTCATCCGAATTCAAAATTTGTCATGCTTACAGTCATTCTGAAGGGTTTACTGAGTTCAATTTCAATTATACATGTCTTATCCCTTGATTATACTTTTATAAGAAGTACATTCTAAATAACCCTAATATTCCAACCCAAAAATTCTAAAACTCAAACTTTATTGATTTTCTCAATCAATTACAAAAATTGGGATTATTACAAAGTGGGTGAACTAGCAAAGGAAAAATAGCCTATAATTAAGGGTAAATGAAAGCAGCAATACTTGAAATTCAAGAGGGAAAATCAAGGCCTAAGGTAGCTCTTCTCTTAATTGTCACTACCAAAGAAGAGTTAACTTAAATCTCGAGTGAATAACAAAGAAAAACTAATGGAATTTAAGTAAAGAATAAAGGAGAAGCTAGATGGAAAGAAGGTGCAAAATTAGAAAGCAAAACAAGTGAAACTAAAACAATAAAAACTAAACTAAAGCAAACAAACTACTAACCTAAATTGGAGAGCAAATGACTAAGACAATAGCTAGAAATCCAGTGGAATAAAATCATTTAGGAATCCTCCCAAAGTCCAATAGCAAATGACATGAAAGGATCTATATTTTGAGGTGTCTCGCCCACCTCCTAGTTAGCTCTTGGCATTTTGACCAAAACAAAGATACTGGGATCTTTTAAAGGAATATTTGCTAAAGAAAATATGGAATTACTTATAACCCTCTCAAAGATGAGAGTCTCTAATATTCATAGGGTATATAGGTCTCCACTGATATTCCCCAAGGACTCTAAGTCATAACCATCTATTAATCTTGACTTAGGTATTGTGTGTAAGTGTATTTCATGATTTTAACTTTTATAAAACACTTCAGGACATGAATCAAATGCATAATTAACCATATGTTTAGAAAATCCAATTCTCATCATAATAAAGGAACTTTGACCTAAAAATATTTTGTCTCTCTTTTTTTTTTTAACAAAAATATGAAGAAAACTAATCATCTCATGCATGTCTACACCCCTCAGTATGAACTATACATTATTCCCAATGTTTTGAAATATAGGACATCAATATGAAAAAAGAGTGTCATAGAACAATGAGATTCTAAAAGCCCTAGGTTACCTCTTGGTGAGTGCTAAGTTTAATGTCATTGACTAGACTATATTAACTCATCTACTCTACACCTAATTGATTAACCCAATACTCACTCTAACAATGGAGGAATTTCTTACTCTATGTACGAATTTAATCGTAGTAATATAAATCCTCCACTTAGACATTTTTGGTGGTGGTAACAATACGACACAGTAGATCACCACAATTTTAAATTTTGTGGGATGACTATGAAATTGAGGATACTCCATTTTTAGAAATTTCACATTAGTCAATAAATATCTTCCACTTGAAATATGAGGCAGTGGTAACTTGATAGCATAAAAGACCACCGTGAAGTTTGTTGGACCATATTGAAATGAATGGTCCCCTTTTTCAACAAATTGAGGGATAATGGGGCATATAGCAATCAATACATCTTTTCCCTCCTCTCTTACATTTTCTTAAAACTAGGGCATAAGCTGACTCTCTACTTCCTTAAAAGGTTGTTCTTGATAAAAATGGAGGTAGGGATATGGTGGGCTTAAACCCTTAGTATCTTTTAATGTGTACCCTAGAATTGTACGATGCAAGGTCAGTATATTAATGGACTCTTCTTTTTGCTCTTCTTTGAACACAAGTTTTCAGGTGGACCTATATTACTATATAGAGTTTGATCAAATAAGGTTTTGTAGGTCCCAATTGGGTACATCTTTTACACTACATGGCTCAATTTGTATTTCAAGCTTTGTAAGGGATTCCACTCGGTCATGGCATCGAGAAGTGTCTACTAAAGGCTCAGTGTTTAAATATTCATTGTCTTCATCAATTGATATCTCATCATCATTAAAAGGATTAGGACGTGACTTAAGTATATATGAGTTTGAGGTTTGAAGGATAGTTGTGCACTTTTTGACTTAGAATGATCATATGCCATTTTCATCCTATGTTCTTCCATTTTCCTTATTTGTTTCATTTCCTCAGTCTCTTTTTATAAATGCAACAATGTTTCTTTTATTATATTCCCTTACTGGTTTAATTTTCTCTTCCCATTCCTACTCTCGCATTTCATTTCCTCATTCTTCTTCTTAATAGCAGCATTTTTTTATCTACTCTCATAAATTTGCTACATATTCTATTCTAATGGTTATTCTTCATGATGTAGAGGAAATGACTCTAAGGATTGGTATTCCTATGCATTGCGAAAAAGGCTATGATGGTTGACATTGATGTTCTTAATAATCATGATATGGTGAATTAGAGTGGCACCATGATAGTTCTTGCTATAATCCTAAGACCATGGTTGTTCATGATGCCTAGCCCATCCATTATAGTCTTGGTAGTTTGTCTCAGGGTAATAGTTACTGCTGGGATGTGTGAATGTAATAGGGCTATCCATAGGTCCCTGATAATATACATTGTAATTGGAGTTAGATAGCTAAGAAAGAGTGGGATATTGAGGTTTAGAATAGGTGTACTAAGGCTATGGATTTGTCATGGTATTTTGCCTTAAAGCAACAAACCTATTCATTTAACTCATACTCCTATCTCCGAATGTGTCAATTTTATGGGACACAGCAAGAGTATACCTTGGCTCTATCTTATACCTATCCTCATAAGGTACTAGCTTAAGAGAGAAATAGTAGGAAAATGGTGGTTTGCCTTCCCTTATTTGATAGGTCATGGTACTCAAATTTACATACAATGAAACAAATGGTTATACACTACAAATAAGTACTTCTTCTTTTTTTTAAGTAGAAAACCCTAACTATATGATGCACTCTTAAATGCTAGTCCTAAATCAAAATGATGCATAATCAATACCTAATAATTCATTAATGAGCTGAATTATTGATCTTTGATAATGTGTAGGGTAGTATCTTTTAGACCTAAATCTAAACAGCTCCTCCTTTTGTCTAGGCTTGACCATTGCTTACCAGTTAAGTTTTGCTTTGAAGTGGTTATACAATTCTAATGGAAGGAGGCGTTTAGACCTCAACAATTGACAATGAAAGGTGTGGGAAATCACTTGAATTTTAGATACCCACTATAAACACGATGCTGAAATGCCACTAGAGTGATAGCAGATCTCCCCCTTCAAAAAGGGTCCTACAAGCTCAAAACCCTAGGTCTCTTGCTACTTGATTTTAAATTAAGATTAATGACTAAGATTGCAAGCATACAAGGCATTAATTTGATTTCCTAGGTGGGAAAAACCTCATGATGAAATCCAATGCTGATCTTATGAGGGTTCCTGTGGAGCCCTTACTAACATTAAGTTCCATCCACCATAAAGGAATAAACATCCAATGCAACACAAGAAAAAAAACTAATGCAACCTATATGCAATCAAACAAAGTGTTAGATAGGTGCAAGCTAATAGGACAACCATACCACACACTTGCTTGTTTTAATACATCCCACTTAAAATTGAAATTGAAATTGCACTCACTACATGTTTCACACAGAAAGAAAAAGCCCTAATCTAGGAAAGCAAATAAACCCTAAGTAATGAAGCTACTCCCTTTACCAAATTCCCCTTGCATAAAACAAGTAAGATGGTTTAATTTTGTGAGGAATTAACAAAATAAGCAACTATGATGCAAAACACTAACCTAGTGCAAACTAAAATTAAGACTAAAGAAAAACAATCTAAATAAGAATCCAACAACAAATCCATTGTGATTCCTTGATTATGGGTCAAAAACTTGGTGTAGCTTTAAAATTACTCGCAAGCACATGAATCAATGTAGCATTTTCACACAAGCAAGGTAGATCCCCCGAGGTGTCTCACGGACTTGCAATGGATTAGATCTTATTCAAATGATTTAACTTCAGCCAGAAGATAATAGTTTGGATCGGATTAGGAGATTAAAATGTTCAAATTACAAAATTGCATAGAAATAGAAACTAAAACTAAAAAGGAAACATACATAAATTAAAACTAAACAATGAAAGTGGAAACTTACTTAACTAATATGAAATTAACTAAAGAAAACTATAGCACTTTAGAAAGATTGAAACTAATTAATGAAACTTAAGCATACTAATAAATTAGAACTTTCCTAAATTAAAACATAACTAGCCTTAGACTTACTAAAACAAAAACATTATAAAATGCCTCACGAAAACTTTCTAAACCTAAAACAATATGCAAAAAAATGATTAACAACTTCTAAAACAAGATCAAACAACTAAATTAACCAAGAATCTAAAAGGAATGAGATTTAGAACCATGCACATAGTTTTTGGACTATGTGCATGATTTTGGAGCCCTAAGGATGGTGATATTTAATGCACCTATGATGAGTTACTATATAAACTAACTATGTGATCTAATAAAAAACATGAAAATCTAAATGGGTATCTAAGGATTTTAGGAAATAATAAGTTTTTGATTGACGAAATTAAAGCACAAATTTAATGAAAAACAAATTTCTAAATTTTCATACTCAAGAATAGTCAATAAATCTTGCATTAGAAAGCTATTGAATCCATAAATTTTATGCATGGAAAAAGCTCATATGTGAAGTACTTAATGACATAAACAATCCATAGTAAGAATTCCCAATGAACATTATTGAATCATATCCAATTTACTTCAAATTTATGAGCATAAAACTGTTTGTAATTTTTGGAATTTGTGCACTTATCTAAATTCTAAAATCCTATCTAAACAACAAAAGAATTCCAATCTAATGCTCACACTCTAAAGTATAATGACATGTGAAGAAAACCCATGAAGTAATTTGAGAGAAGCAAAGGCTAAGAGGGTGAATTAGTTAAGGGAAAATAGCTTAAAACTAAGGGTAAATAAAAGGAGCAAAACTTCAAATTCAAGAGGGGAAATCATGGCCTAAGCTAGATCTTCTCTTAGTTTTCACTAGTAGAGAAGAGTTAACTTAAATCTAGAGTGAATAACAAAGAAAAACAAATGAAATTGAGGTAAAGAAGAAGGGAGAAGCTTGATGGAAAGAAGATACAAAACTAGAAAGAAAAACAAGTGTAACTAAAGCAATCAAGACTAAAGCAAAGAAAGCAAAAGACTAACCTGAATTGGAATGTGCGTAATAATCTAAGGTTTTAAAGTTACTTGGATTGAAGTAGATGTAGGATTTTCTATTTAGGAAATCCTTGATCACCAAATAGGAAAGTGATGGGGATGTTTTTTTCATAATGAAGTGCCTCCCTCCTTTGTATTGTAACCCTAGGAAAAAGAGTAGAAAAAAAGTGGGAGATGGAGTTGGAAAGCATGGTTTCTCTCTTGTTGGGTCCACCAATGCATAATCATCTTACATTTTACATAATTCTCTCAAACCTTCTCATTAAATCTTAAAAATCCAAATTTAGAAAGTGGGTCATTGCTTGAATTATCCTCCAGTTGTACGACTCCATATGGAAATTGGCTTATGTGACTCACTTTGAGGTCTCATTTGGCTTGGCATCATGGCTCACACCCTTGGCCTTAATTGCTAGAATGGCTCAACTTTAATTTCTTAGCATGTCACCTTCTCTCATGGCTTCTATGGCTATGGTGGCTTGAATGGCTCCCATACAAAGGTGGTGGAAATGCATGGCTTACTTCTTGGGCCCATTTTAGTCACCTTTAGCTCTTTTAGTTAAGCTTTGGATGATGATAGTTGGACTTTTAGCTTGATTTCTTAATCTTAATCTTCAATTCTTATCCTGATTAATCTCAACTATTGGATCATCTCTGGAAAACCTACAAAAGACAAAAAATCATAATTAAATCCTAGAAAATCATCATCATTCACATACTTACTCTAGATTAGCCTTTGAACCTACAACATATCACATTTTTGAATTATTAGGTAATAAATGTACGTGTTATAAAATTTTGGCCAAAAGCCCTAATTTAACACTATAAGTTATAGTACATAGGCAACTAAATTGATACTTTTTATACAAAATTGAACACTTATCAATATATATATATTATAAATACTAGAAACAATCATATTCCACTTAATATATGTTTGTACATAGTTTCAAGATTAGCGAGACATTCTTGGTAATGGTACATCTAATCTTCGGCCAGATGATGAGGGGATCATGACCAAAAGTAATAAAATATGCTCAATATGGCATCAATAGTTATCAGTTTTACACAAAAGATTGTGATAAGTCAAGAGTGTACTAGAATAGTAGGGTTAGCTTAGTTACCAATGCTACATTCTTTTTTACTTCAAAGGATAATAGGCCAATAGTGCCAAAAGATACCTTTTACAAGGTTATAAGAGAGATATGGGCCTTAGATTATACTTGTAGAATTGTGACTGTGCTTCAGTACAATTTGATGGAACACAACAAAGAGTATCAAAATTAATGCCCTTGGATTGGCATTGGTTAACATCTTGAGTGACAAAGGTATTTTATGTGCAACATAAAAATGATAAAAGATGGTTACCTATTTTATCATCCAGTCTAAGGGATTTTTATGATGAAGATGACCTAGGTGATATTGTAATAGATTAACCTTTTTTTACCAAAACAATTCCATCAATCGATGTCATTAGTGAGAATGAGGATTATGTGAGTGATAATGCTAAAGATGGTATTTGGGTTGTTAACAATTATAACAAGTCTTATATTTTGTTTCAATAATTCCATATTAACTCCCTTTATTAAGTGTTAGCTTGTATTAGGGAGATTGAATAGTCTGTAAAATATATAAATATATATTATTGTAATGAAATGATGATATATGAAGAGTTCTCTAAAAGCTACTTGATTTCCATGTTCTTGTGTGTTAGTTATATACAGAATGCATTATTCAATGCTAAATTGTATTTTTTGCATTAATTAGCTTTTTTAAAGCTGATAAAAAATGACTTTTAAAGTTGGTTTCCAAAAATTAACTTTAAAACTAATTTTTAAAGTAAAAACCAACATTAAAAGTTGGTTTTAAAGTAGATTTCTAAAAGCCAACTTTAATGTTAGTTTTAATCTATAAAAAGGCCACAATTATCTCATTTTTTCTTACACCTTTGGACATTTTTCATCTTGAAAAGGGAATGACGGGCTTATCCTTGGTTCTTCTAAACAACTTTAAAAGTTATAACTTTTAAAGTCATTTTTTAAAACAACTTTAAAAGTTTATAGTTATAAAAAAAATACTTTGTTTTAATAATTTTTTCATTGACTCTCAGCTTGTTTTTTTATTATTATCTTCATATATACACATATTAAAGCTAATATATATTGGTTGATTTTTGTTGTTGCAGGACCAGATCCCAAATGTGAATTAGTAACTACCCAAACTTTTAGGTCCTATTTTATTTTAAAATTTTGATTTTAACAAAAGGAAGAAAGATTTATAATTTTTTGAATCTTAGAAGTAGGATTTTATAAAAATCAAATTTAGTGAAATTACCTAACAATTAGATTCTTCTCAAAAACTGGAATCCAACAACACTAAGAGCACTAAAAGTGGAGTTCAGATGTGAAAGTTACATAGTTTTTAAGTATCAAGGTATTTTGATAATTTCATAAATAACTTGGTAATACATTTCTAAATATGAAACAAGTCAAAATTAAAGGGGGGCACTTTGATAATGGTACCTCACATCTTGAACTCCTTCACTGGGGAAAAAGATTAGTGATTGTGCTGCCTGCAAGGAAGGCAAATCACCAGCAATAAAAACCCTTCCCCCTTTCCCCATCGCATTCTCCTATCCTGCCCAGGTGCTATCACTTTTCTTCTTCTCCCTTCAGCTAACCCTTCTCCATCTCTAGTGACCTGATGTTTTGGCAAGCACAAAAAGTATTAGCACCCACCAGAAAACCTTAAATCCACCCCTCCTTGGTAAGGAGGTACCTTCTCCCCCCTTTATCTCCCTCCATTTCCCTTTTTTTGTCATTTCCCCTCAAATCTAGGATGAATATGCTCTCACTAACCTACAAAAAATCAATGAAAATAGATCTAAGATAGGTCCGACAATGCATCCTTGTTACCCCTGTATCGATGCGTTTTGATCCAAAAATTAAATTTGGACCTTTTAAAAGATCTAAAACATAAAATTTAAAATTAAGAGGGCTATACAAGCCCGATTTATGATCACAAAGGTCAGTTGGGGTCATATTGATGACACAAAACTAATTATATAATAAACAATTAGGATCAAAG
Organism: Warburgia ugandensis; assembly: GCA_035236585.1. Lineage (NCBI taxonomy): Eukaryota > Viridiplantae > Streptophyta > Magnoliopsida > Canellales > Canellaceae > Warburgia > Warburgia ugandensis. Next base: position 42,990,520 of record CP141127.1, on the reverse strand, counting down.
GACATTTTTAACTGATCATAACCTAAAAGCTATAAAAATTTCACAGATCTATTAGTTTATAGATGATCAGACCGTAAGAAGTGATCAATTAGATAATGTAGTAGATCTATGTACATGGCTCAACCCTAAATTAAGGATATCAATCCTTGAACAATGGATTTTACCAACTACAATTAGATCTAACCATCTATCATCATCTAGCACATAATCTATCACCTAATGTCTAATCTGTGATCAAATAACCAAACTCTCACATGACCCAACTATTAATCAAACACCAAAACTCAGATCTGTGATCAATCTGAGCTTTTCATCATGATCCAAACATTAATTGACCACCGTATGCTAAATCTGCAGCCAAACCATCCTCTTAAGATGATCTAACTTGTGGTCAACTACTTAACACCTTGATCATCCACTGATTTGAGCTTCCATTTAGATTTGATTTGAGATCTAACACTTGATGTGAGCCATTCATTCTTGAAATTTTTTATCAAAAGAGGTAAAACCCGATCAAGCCATATCTAACATAACATCATACATGGGTTTAAATGATTAGAGGTAAGACCACTACCAAATCTTATTTAAATCAGTTAAATTTTATTTTATCTTACTTATGCCTAAATAAATTATAGCAAATTTAGAAAATAAACAAGATTAGAATGCACTGAACCTTAATAAGAACAATTGACCTACTTATGTTAGTATTTAGATTAATCTACTAGCTAGATTATTCTAATGACCTTAGATTTAAAATTTTGATATCAAAATGACTTGGAAGTATAGATTTGACTAATCACGATTCAACCTAACTGTCGGATCAATAGATCAAATATTGAGATATGAAATAAACCATCTAAAGTCAAATATTAATAAGAATTAGGAGAATTAGACGATCTAAACCGTTAATCTTTAATCAATATCCAAGATTTGATAATATGACTAAAATAAAGAGGGATACCTACTATTAGAAAGTGGTAAAGGCATGATCACCATATTAATGGTGATCAAAGACTAAGTAAGTCACAATTAGGAAATTGTAAGTAAGATAACCATGTTTGAGTAGGCAGTTTAAACATCTATTTGCCAGTGGAATTTGGAGCATGTTATCAACCTTATTAAATATGTAGATTTCAAATAATGAAATAATTTCATTATCATGCTTTCGATTTCAGATTACTTGACTATCATACAAGGGGTATTTTGTTACGTTGCATTACCTTGGCTTTTGAATAATGTAATATTTGAAAATGAGGCATGTGAGCTATATATGTGTACTTTCATAACCATGATGCATAATTTCATATGGAAAGTGCAAATGATGTTGCTCATTATATTACATGTAGTTGTGTCTTTAAAAGAAATGATTATGCTTGAAATTGCATCAATCCCATGCTTTGAGATGAGTCAAGGAAATGCATGATTTTGTATGAGATATACGATATATGATTTAATGATATTTGGATTGAGATATATGCTTGTTAAAACTAATGAGCGATGTGGGCACTATGCTAAGAGGATGTATGGGTTTGGCCTCACGGCCTCTAACCACCAAAGGTGGTAGGTATCCCTACCCAAAGAGGCCCTATTTTTCTCAACTGCTATAGTAGGGAAACGATCACTAGAGGTGTTCATGGTACCTTTTTGAGACATATTCATAGTCTCCATGGATGTTGTGATGGTTAGGCTCTGGAGACCAAAGACACACGATTCAGCTAGCTGGTCGTGAGTATAGTGCTTGATGAGATTTCTATTTTGTGACCCTGAGTAGAGGGGCATCATGATGGTCTTTAGATGAGTACTCGTGACCAACTGACTGATGATTTTGATAGGGTGTATATGTGCTCATGATGATGATGTTGTCGGTTCTATATTGGTGACATTCGTACTTTAACCGATTATTATTTTAATATTTTGAGGATCTTATGCATTTGATTTATCAATTAAATGGTGGATTTTTCACATAATTTAATATTTTGAGGATCTTATATACTACAATTTATGTGACATTACCATGTAGATCAAATCATTTGAAAGTATATATTTAAAGTCATGCATGTATTACATTAATATTATCTTAAATATTTTAGCATAAAATTATAAAATGAGATTTAGATGTTGTTTTATCTACATTTCCTGTCTCTGATCCAAGCATTATATTCTTTAGAATTTCATGAAAAATGATTTGAAATATTCTTTACAATTGGATTTAAAAAATGGTATAATAGACGTCAGACTACCTACACAAGTGCAAGCTTGCAGAGATATTGTAAATTGTTTACAATATATTAGGTCTTTGAATAATTTGACTTGAGGCAGAGTAAATCAAGGTGGATGCAAATCTGGATGACAATAATAACATAATGTACTATGATCAATGTCAGTATATGATATATACTTTTTGGACATGTATATGTAGTTATTACTATTGAACTGTGAGTTGTGACTGGCTAGATCTGGATGCATGTATTTTTGTTTTAATTTTATTTAATAAAAAATTTCATAGTTATTTTATTTCCTTAGAAGTAAATGACACTTGATGTTTTTAAAATGAATTTAAAACAAAAAGATTCTTCTACTGCTTTACATTGTTTTTATAAAATTGTTTTCAAATAGGGATTGATCTGGCATTAGGAATTAGTTTTGCATTTAAAAATGCATATGAAAATCTCGGTTGTCACATTTGGTATCAAAGCTTAGGTTTATCCTTTTGTAGCTAGTCCTTGTTGAGTGTTCAATTTTGGCCAAAAATCCCTAATTTAGCATTTAATTAAATCGTCTAATTAATTAATTTGGTAACTTTTAGAAAGAATATGAATCTTATCTTAAATTGATTATCCAACAATTAATTTATGGTATTTAATGGTCAAATAATCATATGAGCTAAGCAGATACTTAATTATGGTTTAGATGACTCTAATATAGTCTTATATTTTTGCATATCAAATGGATTGTGGTTTGGGTTGCTAATTCTATGGTGCAAATAAGTTGGATTGGATATTTGATGGCTCAAGTTGTGCTGATTAGTGTCAAATCAAAAACCAATGGTGTAGATTATCCAAAAGGGCATTGAGTGAGCCAGATCACTCACAAAGCAAGATGGGATGGTTTCCTAAATGAAAATGAGTTCTAATTAAAGGAAAGGACATCATGGATAAAATTTCCTCAATAAGAGATTGGCTTTGGAATGAAGAGTTGCATAATTAAAGGGGGTAGAAGTTTCCTAGTGGGAAACTAACTCTTCACCATAAGGAAAGTGTAAGGAAAGCTGGGGAGAACAAAATTAGAAAGGCATCAAGGCTTTAAAAGGAGGAGGGCACTATTGGACCAGGACGATATTTTTTGGTGTTTCATCCTGTGCAGTCTGTTCCCTTTGTTCATCATCTTCTTTTGTTTTCCAATCTTCTTACTGTATTCCTCTTCTTCCATATCTCCTTTCTCTCTCCTACACCACCCAACTCATCTTCTCTCCATCACTCTTCCACCATCCCTGATCATTGCATAGACCTGAGCAAGCCAGACTGGGTCTCTCTAATTCATCGCCACTAAGGTAGACAGCCGTAGTAACCTACAGGCCACACCCCCACGTCCCCATTTATCTTTGCCGCGTTATTTACCAGTGTCGGTAGTTTTTCCTCCATCTGTCTCTCCACTTAGAATAGACAACTAACCACCCCCCCATATCTTCTTCTCTCCTCTTCCCACTTCCTTGCTCCACCATACTTCCCATCATCCTCCCTATCAACTTGTCTCTTTCATCAATGCACCACAGCATCTTCCTTTGTCCTCCCGCTCTCTGCTCTCTTCTTATCTCCTTCTCTATTCACACAGCGAGCATCGCAACTGGAGTCGACAGCAAGCCCTCTTGATTCCCTATTCACCTTGTTCCTCTCCAGCATAGCATTACTCCAACCTGAAGCTAGATCAGCCGGCAGGCATTGCCATCCTCTATTCCGTCGAGTTTTTCCATTTTACAAGAAAAAGAAGGAACTTTCGGTGAAAATTTCAATTTTTCCCATAGCACAATAATTCCAATTGCATTTTCATCCTATTACTGATCTTATTTGTGTTCTATTTTATTTCTATATTCCTTATCTATGTTTTTTATTATTCCATGATTAATTCCTATTTTAAATAAATTTTAAGCGAATCAATGGTTCTACTTTAATAAATAGGATTTCTTCATTTTCTCATCTGTTTCATATCCGATTTTCATTCAATCTCTAGATCTTGCTTTTGGGACATTTTATAGCTTGTTTATTATTCTTGATCTTTAATCTAAGATTTAAAAATCAAATCTAAGCCATTAAAATCCAAAATCCTTATCTAAAAAAGATCTTTGAAATTTTGTAGAATTTACCCAACCCATCCATTGGATCTTTAATAAAAAATACCAAAAAGAGATTGATGAAGGTTGATTGAAGTTGATGATATCAGATTTGAAGATATTGGCAATGATCAAGCTAAGGAAGTATATTTTTCTTATTTTTTTAGTTCAAGTTTTGTCTTCTGAGTTGGACCTCTATATTTTTTATATTAAATATATCTAAATTTTAATTGCACTTTCATTTAATTTAGTTTTAATTTTTGAATAATAAAATTTTATTTTAACTCTAAATTATTAAGGTGAGTCCCCATGGCATCGACCCGTACTTGCATACATTGCACTACAATAGCCCGTGCAAATGTGGTTATCAACAAGTTTTTGAAGCCATTATAGGGGACCTGCAATAGAGCTTTCATAAAATTTAATTTAAAAAATTTTTAAAATATAAAAATTCAAAAAGAATTATAGGGATTGCATTGTTTTAGTATTTTAGGCATTTTTAGGTTCATGTTTCAATTTTTCTTAGTGCATAATCACTCTATTTCCTAAATTTGTTACTTATTGCTATTTTTATTATTCAGGAAATTGGAAACAAGTGAAAATTGATAAGTGGATCTTCATCAACTAAATAGGATTTCCCTGCTTTCTTAAAATAGGACTTCTTTTTTTATGGGGGGAGTGAAATTTGTAGTGAGGCCCATTGTAATTTGCAAGTATTTCAAATGTGGGGTATGGTGGCCCACACTTGATCTTCATCAGAAACCTGAATGTAATTATCCCTCAACTTTCTTTTTAGTTTAATTTGCATTTAGTTTAGTTTCACAATTGGATGGTTGTATAGATCATATAGATTAGGATCATTAATTGATAAATTGTTGCATTAAAGCACCTATCTAACCTTCATTGGATAGCATATAGGTTGCATTAGTTTACTTTTATTTTGCATTGCACGTTTACTTGCTTTATGGTGGAATGGAATTAATACTAGTAAGGGCCCCACAGGAACCCTTATAAGATAAAGACTGGATTTCATTACATGTTCCTTATCCCACCTAGGAATTAATCAACATCCTTGTATGCCACGATCCCAACCCTTAAATATTAATTTAAAATCAAGTAGAAAGAAACTTAGGGTATCGAGCTTGTAGGACCCTTTTTAGAATGACGCAATCTACTGTCACTCCAGTGGCTTCTAAGCACTATCGTTATAGTGGATGTCATAAAATCCAAGTGATTTTCCTATGCCTTCCATTGACATTAGTTGATCCTAAACACCTCCTATCATGAGTACTATATTAACCACTTTCGAGCAAAACCTAACTGGTAAGCAATAGTCAAATCTGGATAGAAGGAGGTGCTATTTAAATTTAGGTCTAAGAAGTTACTAGCTATACATTAAACAAAGATAACCAAAGCACCTCTTGATTAGTGCTTACTAGGATTTTATTTTGCAACACAGAGAGTTAAAATCAGCATTTAGATTAGGACATTTTATATTAGGCTAGTTTATGTAAGGGCATTCATCTCATAACCAGGAGCTAATACCTTTTGACCCAAAGATTCAATGCAACCAAAGACAAGGGGAAGGAAACCCAATTCCTATCCCCATGGCTGAACCACTAGTAGAGGTTGAGCACAAAACAATTAGAGATTTCTATGTGCCTCTACAACTTAATAACTTATCCTGCATGCATTTACCTCCCACAAATGCTGACCATTTCAAGTTAAAGTAGGGAGTCATTCGATTACTCCCTACTTTTTATGGTCGAGACTGAGAAGACCCCTACCTACATATCAAGGAGTAACTTGATATTTGTGCCACATTTAGCTTCCAAAATTTCTTGGTTGATTCTATTAGGCTTAGGCTATTCTCATTCTCACTCTCACTTAAGGCCAAAGTTAAGTCATGGCTTAATTCATTAGAGGTAGGTTCCATGCATACATGGGACCAATTGTCCAAGAAGTTTTTGAATAAGTTCTTCCTTATTCATAGAAAAATTCCCTTTATCATGAAATTATCAATTTCTAAGAAAGGAATGATGAACAATATTACGAATGCTAGGAATGATGAATGAACTACTGTAGAAATGCCCTCATCATGGATTTAAGAAATGGCAGTAAGTTGAATACTTCTATGAGGCATTGATGCCTCCAAATAGACAAATGATAGATGCAATGAGTGGGGGGACCCTTATGCTAAAGGATGAAAGTGAGGCATGGGAGTTCTTTCAAAAATTAGTTGATAATTCTTAGCAATGAGATTATTCAAATAGGAGAGAAAGAGCCAACCATCCGACTAAGAAGGGTGTCTCTATGAGATATGAGTGCATACTGATCCATCCCATAAACTTGACTCTATAGTTGAAAATTTTGGTGGAAGAATGGACAAACTTGAAACCACATTTGAAACTTTCATGGTTGCTACTTTATCCCATAAACCACCACAAATGGTTTGTGCTATATGTTCTAGCCCAGCCCATATCACCTCATCTTGTCCATCAAATAGAGTACTAAATGATTATCTTATTGACCAAGTGAATGCATATCGCCAACCTAGCAACAACCCATATTATGAGACCTACAACCTTGCTTGGACTAAACATCCCAACTTGTCTTGATCAAAGAATAAACACCAAGGGAGACCATCAGTAAATCCCCCTATCCAAAACTTTCCTCTTAGAACTATAGTTCCCTAGTAGCCAACTGGATTTCAACAACCTCAACAACAAAAGAAACCATCTTCAGAGGAAAACATCCATACCATGCTTGAAAAATTTGTAAAAGATAACGATGACACTAAAATGTCCTTACACCAATTGAAAATGATAGTAGACATTCAGCCCATGTCAACTCTCAAGCCATAGCCAAGTTAGACATGTAGGTAAGCCAATTGCCAGCTGAACTACATAATAGAGGAAAGGGTTAGTTTCTTAGTCAACCCATCCCCAACCTTGAGGGTTAATTTGAGATAGGGTCAAGTTCTCAAACCCTTAACCATCATGAGCATGCCAAGTCTATAACTACCCTCAAGACCAGTCGTCAAATAGATAACAAAATAAAGCAAGCTAAGGAAAATGTAGAGGAAAAAGGGGCAACCAAAACACAGGAGAAAGAGAAGAAATAGAAAAATCCCATAAAACGTATAGTGGAGGCACCCTGTACACCTAAAGACCCTTTTCCTCAATTACTGAACAATGCTCGGAATGGAACAGACTTCAATGAGTTAATGAAGGTATTTAATCATGTACAAATCTATATATTATTGCTTAATGCAATTAAAGGCATCCCTACCTATGCCAAGTTCTTAAAAGACCTCTGCACAAGAAAAAGAAAGCTTTCCTCACTAAGCAAGTAAGCTCTTTGATTCAACACAAGACCCCACCAAAGTTTAAAGACCCAGGATGTCCTACAATTACTTACATCATTGGAAATCATGTCATAGGTAGGGTACTTCATGACTTAGGGGCTACTATTAACTTGCTCCCATACTCTATTATGAGCAACTAAGACTCAATGAGTTAAAACCAACCACTACCACGGTGCAATTAGTTGATAGAATAGTCAAAATACCTTATGGTTTGGTTGAAGAAGCGTTGATACAGGTACACAAGTTTTATTATCTTGTTGATTTCTTTATACTAGACACCCGGCTTGTATTTGATCTCTGTAGTCAGATTCTAGTCATCCTTGGACATCCATTCTTAGTGACGTCCAGTGCCATTATTAACGGTAGGGATGATGTAATGAAACTGGCGATCAACAACATGAAGGTTAAGCTTAATGTCTTTAATGTTGATCAACAACATGTAGATCTTGTTGATTCATGTGATGTCAATTTGATCGAGAGTCTAATTAATGAGATTCATCCACCATTGTCCATCTCTGACTCACTAGAGGCTTGTCTCATGCACTTTAATGAAGAATTTGATATAGATAAGTTTATTTAGGAGGTAAACAATCTTTTAGATGCTACACCAATCATGAATACCTCCAAGTGGGGTCCTTACATGGAATGACTCCCACCTTCTAAATCTATCCCCATACCCTTAATAGAGGAACCACCATCTTTGGACCTAAAACCCTTGCCTGACAACTTGAAATATGCATATCTGGGCCAAAATAAAACCTTACCTATAATAATAACATCAAATTTAGATAATGAATAAGAGGGTAAGCTTTTTCAGAGTTCTTAAGGAACATAAAACTTCTCTAGGGTGGACGATAGTAGACATAAAAGGGATTAGTCCAACTATATGCATGCATAGTATACATCTAGAAGAAAATGTAAAACCTTCTAAGGAAACCTAAAGATGACTGAACCCCCATATAAATGACGTGGTCAATAATGAAGTCTTGAAGCTTTTAGATGTTGGTGTCACATAACCTATCTTTGACAGTACTTATGTCAACCCTATTCATGTTATACCTAAGAAATCCAGGGTCACGGTAGTAAAAAATGAGGATAAGGAGTTAGTACCCACCCACATTACCACCGGGTCAAGAGTTTGTATTGACTATCAAAAGTTGAACGCAGTCTTGAGGAAAGATCATTTTCCTCTACCCTTCATTGACAAATGGTAGAGAGGTTGGCAGGACATAAATATTATTGTTTTCTAGATGGATATTTCTGTTACAACCAGATTCCTATAGGACTAGAGGATTAGGAGAAGACCACCTTCACCTGCCCTTTTGGAACCTTCGCCATCTGATGTACGCCTTTGGGGCTTTGTAATGCTCTAACTACATTTCAAAGGTGTATGTTGAGCATTTTCTTCAACATGGTAGAAAGGTTTCTTGAGGTTCTTATGGATGACTTCTTGGTATTTGGGTCATCATTTGATGAGTGCCTACACCACATAAAGTTAGTTCTTGCAAGGTGTTAAGAAAAGAATCTTGTGTTAAATTGGGAAAAGTGCATTTTTATGGTACAAAGTGGGATTGTATTAAGCCACGTAATATCACCCATTGGGATAGAAGCCGATAAGGCGATGGTGGATTTAATAGCCAACCTTCCTCCACCAAGGATAGTTAAAGGAATCCACTCCTTTTAAGGACATTCTGGCTTTTACAGACAATTCATCAAGGATTTTAGCAAAATTGCCAAGCCCCTGTGCAATTTACATACAAAGGAGGCCATTTTTTACTTTGATGAAGGTTGTAAGAAAGCATTTGAGTGACTCAATGCCAAGTTAACTTCTGAACCTATTATTTGACCACCAAATTGGATCACACCATTCGACCTAATGTGTGGCACATCGAATTATGTCATTGGAGCTATTTTGGGGTAGCACATTGATAAACTTCCCCATGTAATATATTACAATAGTAAAACACTAAATGACATCCAACTCAACTATTCAACCACTAAGAAAGAGTTGTTAGTTGTGATGTTTTCTTTGGACAAGTTTAGATCTTAATTGTTAGAGTCTAATGTTATATTATACTCGAATCATGCAGCTTTAAAGTACCTCCTTTCTAAAAAGGATGTAAAACCTAGGTTGATCCAATGGATACTACTACTATAAGAGTTTGACTTAGAAACTTGGGACAAAAATGGTTCCAAAAATGTAGTAGCAAATCACTTATTTAGATTAGCAGCAGAGCACATTAGCAATCATGGGCCTATAACTAAATCATTCCTAGATGAATAGTTATTGCATATTTCCTAGTTACCTTGGTATGGTGATATTATTAATTATCTTGTTACAGGACAAATGCCTAATCATTGGACCAAACAACATAAAAAGAGAATTTTAATCAAGGTTCAATATTTTATTAAGTACAATCTGTACTTATTCAAGTGTTGTCCCGGTCAAGTAATTAGGAGATGCGTAGTAGATAGTGAACATAATCAAATCATCTCCTTTTGTCATGATCATGCATGTGGGGGCGATTTCAGCTATAGAAAGACTGTTGCAAAAATTTTACTATGTGGATTTTATTGGCCTATCATATTTAAAGATGCATGTGCGTACTATAAAGTAAGTGTAAGGTGTTAACGGTTAGGAAGTTTAGGAAGGAGACATGTGATGCCCTTAAACCCAATCCTTGTCATTGAACCTTTTGATATTTGGGGCATAGATTTATGGGACCCTTTCCTAATTCTTTTGGAAACTTTTACAGCCTAGTGGGAGTGAACTACGTGTCCAAGTGGCGGAGGCTATACCTTGCAAATGATCACAAGGTTGTGGTATGATTTTTAAAAGAAAATATTTTTGCCTGATTTGGTACTCCATGAGACATAATAAGCGATGGGCGAAAACGCTTCTGTAATAAAGTGTTTGAGAATTTAATAAAAAAGTATGGTGTCAACCATAAGATAGCTTCCTCTTACCACCCTCAAACCAGTGGTTAAGTAAAGGTATCGAATAGGGAGATAAAGCATATTTTAGGAAAGACAGTTAATCCAAGTAGGAAAGACTGGTTTCTAAGACTTAATGATGCTTTGTCTGCTTATTGTAGAGCATATAAAAGCCCTATAGGAATGTCACCATACTGCTTAGTCTATGGAAAGGCCTACTACTTACTAACAGAGTCAGAGCACAAGGAATATTAGGCTATGAAAAAGCTCAATTTTGATTTAAATTTTACTAGGACCCACCAAAAACTTCAACTCAATGAGTTGGAAGACTTGATAAAAGATGCATATGACTCTGCACAATTGTACAAAGACCAAATAAAGGTTATACATGATAGATATATTTTGAGAAAATCCTTCCCACCTGAACATAAGGTCTTATTGTATAACTCTAGATTGCATCTATTCCCAGGAAAACTCAGATCTAGATGGACCGAACCTTATATAGTGTTCATAGTGAATCCACATGGGGCCATCGAGATTGAGAAGGATAGGGAGATCCAAAAAGTCAATGGTCAAAGGTTAAAACCTTTCACAGAAATGCCTAACCCTGAAATTGAAGAGACACTTTTAGAGGCACCTCATTATCATGACCCACTTTAGATTACCACTCCCAAAACCTTTGCAACATACCAACATCGCACTCATCATTATATCTAGTTGAAGACGTAAAACATAATGCTTCCTAGGAGGCAACCTAGATGTTTTTCAAATCTCCATATTATATATCATTCCATATAGGATCCTATGCTGTCAAACATTGGGGACAATGTTTCATTCAGGTTGGGGGCTTTAGATGAACATATATATTTTGAATTTTCTTGATTCTTTGGAAGAAAAAAAAAAAAAAAGAGCTTTTAAGGGCGAGTTCCCTTACTGCGATGAGAACTAGACATTCACAATTTAGTAATTCCACTATTTTCATCTCTTAATGGGAATGCATGTGATTAGTTTTTCATATTATTCATGTGTTAAAGCATTTTATGAATATTAATTAAAGGGACCATTGACACATAGTACATAGTTAGGACTAATAGAGAGGTATGACTTAGTGACTTAGAGGAAAATCAGTGGAAACCTATAACCTAGTGAGTTTAGGGGCTATCGTCTTTGAGAGAGTTATATGTATTTCCACAATTTTTTCAGCTTATATAAATTCGTGTGATCTTTTTATCCTTGTTTTAGTTAAACATCAAGAATAAATAGGAGTAATAGCTTTATTTCTAGAAATTTTTTTAAATGTGACAGGTGTTAGTAAACCTAGGAAATGATATACACCATCCTTGCTTAGCCTAGAGATATAAAGCCTACCTAGTATACTGTACTACTTGTTAGCCCCTTTGAGCCTATTATTAAGCCTTTTCTTTCTTAACCCCATTTACCTTAACTCAGAACAAGTTAGTAAAATAAATATCCATTACCCATTCTCAAAATGAGTAGAGTCAGTAGAAAATGTTTAAAAAGAGGAAAAAAAGTCAAAGAAGTGTTAAAATTAGCCGTCTTTCTACTAAAGAAGCCAAAGAAAAGGAATAATGAAAAGAAAGAAGTATTAGAAACAGAAGAAGAAATTTTTTTTGAAAGATAAAGACAAAAATATGAAAGAGATATTCACTTCAAGTACAACCTGAAACAAAAGTTGTCCTAATAGATGTTCATTGAAGACCTCTACTCAATTTTGAACCTTTAAAATCCTTATACCCTTCTTTTCTGAACTTGTGTTAAGCCTACATTTCATCCTAGTTAAAGACCTATTGATCTTAGGTGGAACATATCCTTAAAGAGGATATAAAAAGAAGGAATTCGGGTACAAGACACCTAATATTATTAGTGATAACATCCACTCTTAGGGATCACTTTCTTTTGTCTCATGAGAATTTAAAAAAAAATTATTATTATGTAGAATAGTAGCTTATTGGATTTAGTCACATAATGAGAGAAATATGTTTAAACCCGTATCTGAGAGTTTCATTTCTAAGAGTATACTTGTGATAATTTGAGGTCAAGACATATTTCCAATGGAATTTAACCATATCTAGTTAGAAGTGAAGATTTATGTGGCTACACACACGCACTCCAAGAAATAACCCAAATAAAATGTCTTTAATATGTGCATGATGTGTAAAATGGTCAAAATAGGGAACTTAACCTTGTTGAATTTTGTGGGCATATTCATTGCAAATCTTCATGAGGCATAACATGTCCACTATAGGTTACCTAGGGGTTCAAGGACTTTTTACATGTGCTAAATGCTATAATAACCCCTACTTTTGTAAATTGATTGAGAAAATAAATTTAGTTTGAATTTTTAGAAATTTTGAGCTAGAATATTAGGTTATTGGAAATTCTATTTTTATAGAGATTAAAGCATGATTTAAAACTTATAAATTATGAATGTACTTGAAAAATTGATCAAAATGACACTAAGTATGTTCATTTCTGAGTTAAAATGAAAAATCCCTAATTTTCTCTATTTTTATGAATAAAAGGGTAAAATGGTAATTCTACCCATAATCAAGATCTAAGACTTCAATATTTAAAATGTAATCAGAAATATGATTTCAATGCCACTAAGTACGCTCAATTCTGAGTTCGGGAGAATTTAATGGATTTTTCTCCATAAAAGAACAAAATGATCCTTTCACACCTCTGTGGAGCCCACAAATGAATCCAACAGCCAGAAAACATGTAATGAGTGGTCAAAACACTACTAGCTGATAGTGGAGAAGGACGTGGTAGTAAAGGATCCAATGTTAATTTAATATTCAAAAGAATTAAAACATAATTATTACAAGTAATTATGAAAATTTCAAAAGCATCTATAAATACACCCCGAAAATCCTCCAAAAATGTTCATAAAAATTATCATGAAATTATCTTGCTTCCCCTAAAAGAATAGATCCAAACCCATTCCCAAATTTTCAAAATTCCCGAAAATCTCTCTCTTTCACTTTCTCTCTCCTCTCTCTCAGTTGGAACAAGAGACCTAAATTCAATTAGGCACTCTGTTCCAAATCAAATCTCACCATCCATATGATCCTACATTATCTTATCGACAAAATCCCCAAAATAAATTTCAAGATCCAATGGTGCAATCAATAGGTAATCACAAAATAAGCGGTTATTGGGCAATCTTATCATCAACAGAATATTTCCTTAAAATTGGAATTCAAAACCTATGTTTTCTCCAATCAAGTAGGTGGAAACTCTTCCCATACTCATTTCATGTTAGTTTACATTATTTTTATTTTTTGAAATTAGTTTTAGGTAAAAAATTATAAAAATCAAGTAAGGACAAGAACCCTTCATTTTTTGTATGATGGAGGGCTCAAATGGAAAATCTGATCCATCCAATTGATCCAGAGGACCCAAAATCCCTAGGGTAGAATTTTCATGAAATTTAATCAAGTTTTGAGTCTTTGATTGAAGAGGAATTGATTGGACAATCCAAAATGCACTATCTGATTTTCCTAATAAGATCGGCTGCTGGGATGCCACAGCAGAATGCTGCATGAAGATGCTCAAGTTTTGAGTCTTTGATTGAAGAGGAATTGATTGGACAATCCAAAATGCACTATCTGATTTTCCTAATAAGATCGGCTACTGGGATGCCGTAGCATAATGCTGCACGAAAATGCACCCTACGGGAGCATCTCTACACTCGCACTCTGCATGCGATGACATTCCAACAAAACGTCCATCCGACATCAGCGGTCTCAGGGGAGCATGTTTTGATTTGCATCCCGGTAATGGGAGAGCTACTACCACTCTGCCAAACTGGACCTGCTTTGCCAGAACAATCTGGGCCGTCCGTTCTGATGGGCCCAGATCAAATCTAGACACTTGGAATGACTATGAACTTCATTCTTCAATTGTGGAGTCATTTGAACTCCAAATTAAGAATAAAAAGAAGCTATGGGAAGCTTGTAATGTCTATTTTCTTCTGAAATCATAAAATTGATAAAACTCTTCAAGAAACTTTCTGTTTTGAGGAAATAAGATTCTAATTTTCATGATTTTTAAGATCTGAGATGATCAGATCTTGGGGATCTAATGTAATGATGAAATAAAGTGATATCTATGATTTATTTTGATAGATCTAACATAAATTGAGGAATTTACTCTTTATGGTAGAAATAACCTAAAAATACAAAGGGGCCCTCTTGATCAACAAGATCAAGTATGATCAAACCCTTTGGATGTGTTGTATGAATAGGATTATTATGGAATCCAGTGAGATCATGGATTAAATGTGACAAAAACAAATGGATATGATCTTTGGACCTTAATGAAGTAAAAGCCCTAAATGTAATTAAAACCCTTGATCTAAAGGAAAATATTTAAAATCTAATGGTGGGATCATAAGTAAAAGTTTCTAATAATCTTAATCTAATTAGTTTACTTATCTTTTATTTGATAATAGAATTGTAAATGTGATTTATGTTATAAATTAGGAAGCATGATAGTGTAATTCTTAAATTTTACCATTCTATGCTTTATATGTTATTAAATTGTTATAATGAGCATAAATCACCAAAAATGTAAATTAATGGAATATAAAGATTCATGGACAATTAAGATGAGTGAATGACTTTGGCTTGATATTAGTAAGGGTTATAGTTAGTAGGACAAGATAAGGATTATCAAATCCTTGGCCCAAATTAGGAGAATAATAAACCCCATGAATGACATTTTAAATATTCATTGATTTAATTAAAATCAATTAGAAAGACTACTTAGGGTTAAAATGCTCATAGGAACCTTGTGAAAGGATGAGCTAAGGTCACTCTAGTGAATGCTGAGCATGTTGGTTAAGCAGGTTCTCTAATAGAGCTTTCATTGACATTTGTGAGGTCTAAACCCCTCCTTACATGATAACTGAAGTAACCACTTTGTGTACAGTCATTCGGCTAGTAAACCTTAATTAATTGGAAATAAGAGGAGCTGTCTAGACTTAGGATGGAATAAGCTATCTTCAACCAGTAAAACATTAACTAGTTGAATAATAATAATAAGAGCATAAAAGGTTAGTAAACTATCTAATCCTAATAAAAATTGTAAGTAAGATAAGGATGATCAAATAAGATCTATAGGATCTTGAATGATCAAGAACAATAAGAATCCTAATGTCGTATTTTATTATGTATGTATGTTGTAGACAAATCTAGATAGAGAATCCAAACCCTCGATCAAATATGATTCAAGGAAGAGAACCAAGATCATCCTCCTTAGGGATGATCAAACAACTAAACTTTGATCAAAGAAGAACTAAATGATAGAAGATCTAAGCCCTTGACCTTTATCAACAAGTATAAATTGTTGATCAAAGGATCAATGAAAGATCAAGATCAAAGAAAAGAATACATAAGACTTAGAATAGAAAATACTTTGATATGAAAGATTAGAAGATCATTCTAACCATTAGATCTATTGATCAATAGGATAGACCCTATCTTAAGAAGATAGATCATGATAGGACAAAAGATCTAGATCCTTTATATCAAAGAACAAGATTAAACAAAGAATATAGATAGGATTACTTAGATTGTATAAATATTGACAGTGTGAATGGATTTACAGATTTTATATGTCAATTAGGGTCATGGATGATTTGAAGAGATGAATCGCTACTTGAAGGTAAGAGGATTTTATGAATGCATTGACATGAGATGTACATGTTGAATACATGATCTTATGTCTAGAAATGTTGACAAGTGTAATGTAAATGCTTGTATTAAATACCTTGAAAACCCTTATGATCCAACCAAAACACATATGAAATGGTTAAGTTAGAATTAAGGAAAATACTTTAAGTGAATAGGAAACTAGAAGATATTCTAGCCCTAAGTAAATAGACAAATTGTCTAATACGTATGAGAATTACTTTACATACAAGCATAGAGGCTTGTGGTTTTGTTTTAAATAGCCATATGCCTAGGGAGGTTATGCTAAGATAGTAGGGTTTGGGCATTCGCTCTCTGAAACTTGTTATGATATGGGTATGAAGCCTAAGTGAGGCTAAAAGTTCAGTGGGGCAATTATGGGAAGGCCACCACTGTGACAGCCATGGTCCCCCCATATGGAGATGGATATTGTGATTTCCACCAAGGATGGTATAGGTGGATTATTGGGTAGTTATTCGAGTATGTTGGTACGAATTCTGACTGCATGCATAATAGTCCTTTGAGTATTTTTTCATTATGATGCATGGCATAATGAAATGCCTTATGATATGACATGATGAGATGCTGGGTAATCATGGATTACCAATATTGCCCAAATGAGGGAGTATGTCCAGCAGAGTCTAGATGATCTATCAACTTAACATAAACTGGGTATGATTTTGTTTTGAGATATTAACTATTTTTCATAGTTTTGACTATATATATATACAAACTATGTAGTATATATGTGTAAGGATGTACATATATGACCAAGTAAAGAGATTGATCCATGAGTATGAATAATGGGATTATGAAGTATTAGGATTATACTGTCAAATTATTATGCTTCTTGAATCCTCTACCAAGCATAGCTTGCTGAGATATTGTAAATTTTTCAATGTTTATAATATCTCAGATACAAAGAAGGAGAATTAGGAGCTCAAGACTTAAGAAAACTTGGAAGAATAATCAATCAGGGTATATCCCTTGAAGGCATGTATTTTATTTGAGACCATTGTATTGTATTGAGAATTTTTATTGTATGGTGAGCTTTGAAATTTGGATCATGTAATTTGAACAAGTATTGTCCTGATACTCGGGCTGTACTGTGAACCATTGGATGGATTCTGGAATTTAATAAAAGTATATTCCTTCAATGGAATTTTATCTTGGACAAAAATTCTGCTTATGTTATGTATGAAGTGATGACTTTAGTTTTTCAAAAGAAGTTCTAAAGAAAAGAATTTTTGCTGCTTTGTTTTGCAAAATTTTTTTACTACTAAGGGCCCTACCTTTCAAAAATGTATTACAAAATGTGTTAGAAAAACCCAGGTCATCACAAATGAATCATGAGTACCTACAAAAGTGACACCTTGTATTAGTTTTTGTAAAATAAATTTTTGCATGTTTTGCTCAGGACTACAAAGGTGCTAGTTGGGGGTATGTATGTGTTCAATTTTGGACAACAAACCCCTAGTTTAGCATTTAATAAGATCATCTAACTAATTAATTTGGTAATTTTTAGAAAGAATATGAATTTTAGCTTGATTGATCATCTAACTGTTAATTTATCATATTTAATGGTTAGATGATCATCTGAGCTAAGTAGATGCTTAATGTAGGGTTTAGATGACTCTAATCTCATGTTATATTTTGTAGATCAAATAGATTGTGATTTGTACAGCTAATTTTATGGTGTAGATTAGTTGGATTGGACATTATATGGCTCGAATTATGCTAATTAGTGTCAAATAAAAAATCAACAGTGCAGATTATCCAAAAGGGAATTGAATGAACCAGATCACTCATAAAGAAAGATGGGATGGTTTCATAAAAGAAAATGAGTTCTAATTAGAGGAAAGGACATCATGGATAAAATTTCGTAAATAAGAGATCAACTTTGGAATGAAGAGTTGCATAACTAGGGTAGAAGTTTCTTAGTGGGAAACTAACTCTTCACCATAAGGAAAGTGTAAGGAAAGCTAGGGAGAATAAAATTAGAAACACATCAAGGGTTTCAAAGGAGGGGGGCACCAGGACAATATTTTTTACTATTTTCATCCTGGGCATTCTATTCCTTTTGTTTGTCATCTTCTTTTGTTTTTCTTGTCTTTTTACCATATTCCTCTTCTTCCATATCTCCTCTCTCTCACACACCACTCAACTCATCTCCTCTCCCGCTCTCTTCCATCGTCCCTATTCACCACACAAACCTGAGTAAACTAGACGAGGTGTCTCTATTTCATCACCATCGAGGTGGGTAGCCATAGTAACCTACAGACTACACCACTGTGTCTCCATCTGTCTCTACCTCTATTTACCGGTGATGACAATTTTTCTTGTATCTGTCTCTCCACCATAGAACAGACAGTTGACCCATATCTTCTCCTCTCCTCTTCCTTCTTCCTACTCCACCATACTTCCCATCATCTTCCTTGACAACCTCTCTCTTTCATCGACACACCACTGCATCTTCCTCTCTCCGCTCTCTTGTTATCTCCCTCTCTGTTTACACAGCAAGCACCACAACCTGTGCTGGCAAAACACCCTCTAAGTTCCATTCTCTCCTTATTCCTCTCCAGCACAGTATTGCTCCAAACTAAAGCCAGACCAACCAGCAGGATTCATGTTCCTCTATTCCATCAGGTTTTTTTATTTTATAGGAAAAAGAAGAATCTTTTGGTGAAAATTTCAATTTTGCCCTAGCACAATAATTTCAAATACATTTTCATCATGTTCCTATTCTTATTCATGTTTTATTTTATTCCTATTTTTCTTATTTGTGTTCAATGTTATTCCATGATTAATCCAGTAACTATTTTATCAATTCCAGTTTTAAATAAATTTTAACAGAATCAACAGTTCTACTTTATTAAATAGGATTTCATCAATTTGTCATTTATTTCACATATGATTATCAATCAACTTCCAGACCTTATTTTTAGAACATTTTATAGCTTCTTTATTTTTCTTGATCTTCAATATAAGATTCAAAATTCAAATTTAAGCTGTTAAAACTCAAAATCCTTATCTAGACTGGATCTTTGAAATTTTAGAGAATTTGCCTAATCCATCTGTTGGATCTTTAATGAGAAGCACCAAAAAGAGGTTGATGAAGGTTGATTGAAGTTGATGATATCATATTTCAAGAAATTGGAAGTGATTAAGCTAGGGAAGAAGATTTTTCTTATTTTTTTTAGTTAAAGTTCTAGCTTTTTGAGCTGGAACTCTGTAATTTTTATTGATTAAATATATCTAAATTTTGATTGACTTTCATTTAATTTTTATCATTTAGTTTTAATTTTTGAACAATTAAATTTCAAATTATTAAGGCAAGTCCCTATGGGATCGACCCATACTTGCATACACTGTACTACAATAGCCCGTGCACTTCTGGTTACCAATAGTCCTATATGTCCAAAAGTCATATACAACTAGAATAATTAAGAACAAGTAGTCTAAATACAAGTTATAGAGATGACTAGTATAGTAAATGGTATCGAATGAGAAAGAAATACATTGTAAGTAAGTTGGCAAAAAAACAGTTAGAGTTAACAAATACTTGGTTAGTGGAAGATGCAAACCCCATCAAAATCCAGTCTAAACTGCTTAGGGTTAAGAAGTTATGAGTAGTGGAGTAAACAAGGAAACTATTAACCCTTGTAGGTATAAAAATAAATAAATAAATCTATGAGATTAATATAATTATGAGAGTGAAGAATGAGAATATAGGATCATTTTGATGATATCTTTTAATAGATAACTGTTATACTGTATCTATTAAACTGATAAGTATGGAGAACTTTGCTCAATGCTGGATGAACTACATGAGACTTTATGAGAAGTAATTGCTATCTAACAATAACAACCTAAGTATAATGGAGTAGATTAGAAAATAATTATAATAAATGATATTTTATGTGACCCAGGGGAACAGGACATGAGTATGAACATGTTAGTGGATGTAAGAGACTGAATTGGAGTGGTACTACAAGGAATTTGATTAGAACATGGTTAATAGAAGATTTTGATGATAATCTACTTGACGATCATTGATCTGTAATTATAGATTGATCATGGAATTTAAACTCAATGAAGGAATGAGCTTAAAAGGTAGAGAAGTGTAGTGTGGAGGTAATATAAAAAAAAATCAATGGATTCCTTAAGATATTGCAAGGATTCATTGGAAATATGAACATTTGATGATATAAATGTTTTTATTAGAGGAGCCTAATGTTATTTAGAAGCATCTGCTTCATAACATATGACCAAAAGTGTAGACATAGTGTTTATTATGTGCAATAAATCAAATGGAGACATTGATCTAAGTGGACCAAAAAGGAAGAATTCAACTACTAGGAAACATGAGATGTAAGTATTCATATCTGGTGGACTTTGAATGGTTGAACAAGAAGATCATAAATTTGATGTAATAAAGCAAGGTAAACAAATAAGGATCTTGAATTGTTTTTCCAAATTGAGAAATGGGAGGAACCGATCAATGCACTGATACTTGTGCTAGCTCTTAATAATTGAGGTCTAATGATTGTCACCGATGTCTTTGATAAATGATTAAAGAATGTGCATATATAGGATAAGAAAAGAGAAAACATGCTTCTGAGAGGTGAAAAGGAGTAGCTTGATATAGGTAAATGGTAATGAAGTAAAGCACTCACTGCGAACCTATCAATGACAACCATCATCAAAAACACTTTTGATATCAACAAATAATGATTGAGACACAAACAATGGTTGAGGAATCGATTCTCAGGTGAAAGGTGAAAGATAGCTGGAAGTCGAAGTTGGACACCCCATGTGTCCTTGAAGATTTCATCGACTAAGGGCATATGAGGTTTAGTATGAAGAGAAAACCCAATTATTGATTTATAGGTCCATTCGAAGTTCTGGATAGAATTGGGTTGACTACATACAGACTAGCCTTGCCACCACATATATACTGGATCACACACATGTACTTTAGTGAGTGCCACTCAATTTACAACCAAACTTGACTTAGGAAACAAAACCATTTCAAATTCTAGATAAGAAGGTAATGTAGTTGTGAAGTAAAGAAATTTCGCTAGTTAAAGTTATATGGATGATTGTATCTGTCGAACAAGAAACGTGGGAAGTAGAATTGGAAATAAGGGACAAATATCCTAAACTCTTTAGTGAGTAATAAATTACAGAATTTGATGGACAAAATTCTTTGTAGGGGTGATGATGTAACTACTAGAATTTTTAAGTCCTATTTATTTTAAAATTTTGATTTGCATAGAAGGATGAAATCTTTATTATTTTTTAATCTTAGAAGTGGGATTTTATAGAAATCATATTTCGTGAAATTTCCCTTATAATTAGATACTACTCAAAAAATGAAATCTAACGACACTAAGAACATTGAAAACAGAGTTCATATGAGAAAGTTATATAGTTTTCTAAGTATAAAGGTATTTTGATAATTTCACACATAACTCAATAATACATTTCTAAATATGAAACAAGTTAAAATTAAAGGTGGCCACTGAGAAAAAAGTGGGTGATCGTGTTGCCCATTAGGAAGGCAGATCACTGGTAATAGAAACCCTTCCCCTTTTCCTCTCTAAGTGATATCTCTTTTCCCTCCCACATTTCTTCTTCTCCCTCTGGATAAAGCTTTTTCTCTAACTCTGGTGACCCGACATTCCAACAGGCACAAAAAACATATGCACCCACATAAAACCCCAAATCCACCCCTTTCTCTCCCTCATTTTCCCTTTTTCAAGCATTTTCACTTAGATCTAGGCCAGATCGGCTCTCACCAGCCTACAAATCACTCATGAAAATAGATTCGATAGATCTAAGATACCCACTGAAGGATAGCTCAGATCAAAGATCTGGGCGATCTAATGAATTTGACGGACCCCAAAACCCTAAAATCCTCATCAACAGTAAACTTTAGAATCATCCTAGGTGTTGATCAGTGACCAGAATGATCTGTTGGTGTAGATTAGAATGTCTCATCCCTATCAAACCAATTAGGTGACTAGGATGCACCTTGTTGACGGGTGACAGAGATGCACCCATTCGGCACATCCCAGTTCTTGCACACACATGCAAGCGTGGTCACAGATCAACTAGAACTCAGATGTGTTTTGGGGATAGTGACACACTAACTGGGTGTTCCAAAGACTAGGATGCACTGGTGCATTTCGGAACATGCATCCTACTCTAGTGCATCCACTGACCCCCTCTTGATGCATTTTGATCCAAAAAATAAATTTTGAACATTTAAAAGATCTGAAGCATAAAATTGAAAATTCAAAGGACTATACAAGCTTGATTTGTGATAAAAAAAAAGGTTCATTGGGTTTGTATTAATGACACAGACCTAATTTTATAATAAAACATTAGGATTAGAGAATGTTTTTAATTAATCATAACCTAGAAACTATAAAAGTTTCATAGATCTATTAGATTAAAGATGATTAGACTCCAAGAAGTGATCAATTCAATAATGAAGTGGACCTATATAGATGCATCAACCCTGAATTAACGACATCAATCATCAATCCTTAAACCATGGATCTGACCAACCAAAATTAGATCTAACCGTCCATCTTCATCTAGGACATGATCTATCACCTAATGTCTAATCTGTATTCAAATCAAGAAACCCCCACATGATTCAATTATTAATCAAACACCAACACTCAGATCTATGATCGATTTGACCTTTTCATCATGATCCAACTATCAATCATCCACTTGATACTAAATCTCCAACCAATCCATTCTTTTAAGATGATCTAACTCATGATCAACTGCCTAACACCTTGATCAGCCATCGATTTGATCTTCTATTTTGATTTGACCATAGATCTAGCACTTGATTTGAGCTACTCATTCTTGAATTTTTTATCAAAGGAGATCAAACCAGATCAAGACATATCAGGCACAACATCATATATGGGTTTAAGTGATGAGAGTTAAGACTGCTACTAAGTCTTATTTAAATTAGTTAAATTTCATTTTAACTACAGCCAACTTTCAAATAAGGTATAGTAAAAGAAGTGATATGTTATACCTTTTCTATTGAATTTTACTTTTACCGTGGAAAGAGAAAAAAGAGAAAGAGATGACTTATTTAAATCAGTTAAATTTCATTTTATCTTGGTTATGCCTAATAATTATAGGGTATTTAAAAAATAAACAAAATGAGAATGCAATAAACTTAATAAGAACAATTGAAGTATTCAAGTTAGTATTTAGATTAATCTACCAATTAAATTGTTCTAATGACCTTGGATTTGAAGATTTGATATTAGGATGATTTTGAACTATAGATTTGACCAATTAGGTTTCAACCTGACCTTCAGATCTATAGATCAAATATTGAGATATAAAATAACCTATCATAAGACAAAGATTAATAGGAATTGAGGAAAATTAGATGATCTAAACTGTTGATCTTTAATCAACGGCGAAGATTTAATATTATGACAAAAATAAAGAGGAATACCTATGATCAGAAAGTGGTAAAGGCATGATCAACACATTAACGATGATCAAAGACTAAATAAGTCACAATTAAGAAATCGTAAGTAAGACAAATTACATTGTAATGTACATGTGTTGATAGAGATGTTGACTAGTACAAACTAAGGTTATTGAGCATTCCAAGGATTGGGATAACCATGTTTGAGGTAGGTAGTTTTAACATCTATTTTCCATTGGAATTTTGAGCATGTTATCACCATTATTAAAATATGTACATTTCAAATAATGAAATCATTTGATGACCATGATTTCAATTTCAAATTACGTGACCATCATAAGACTGATGTTTTGTTGTGTTGCATTACCTTAGCTTTTGAAGAATGTAATATTTGCAAATGAGGCATGTGAGGTATATATATGTACTTTCATAACCATAATGCATAATTTTATATGGAAAGTGAAAATGATGTTGCTCATTCTATTACATGCAATTGTGTTTTTAAAAGAAATGATTATACTTGAAATTGCATCAATCCCATGCTTTGAGAAGAGTCAAGGAAATGCATGATTTTGCATGAGATATCCGATATAAGATTTAATCATATTTGGATTGAGATATATGCTTGTTCAAGATAATGAACCTAGTGGGCACTATGATAAGAGGTTGTACAAGTTTGGCCTCCTGGCCTCTAAGCACCAAATGTGGTAGGTATCTTTGCCAAAGAGGCACCTATCTTTCTTTACTGCTGTGGTAGGAAAACAACTAGTGGAGGTGTTCACAGCACCCTTTTCAAAACATATCCATAGTAGGTGTGGTGGTTGTTGTAGCTAGTCTCTAGATATCAAAGACACGTTATTCAATTAACTAGTCATGAGTATAGTGTTCCATAGATTTATATTTTGTGACCCCACGTAGATGGTCATGATGATGGTCTTTAGATGAGTACTCATGAACCAACTAGCTAATGTATTCAACGATGTGTACATGTACACATGATAATAATGTTGTTAGTTTGGGATTGCCAACGTTCATAGTTTAACTGGTTACTATTTTAATATTTTGAAAATCTTATGCATTTGATTTTGTGATACATTATATACTACAATTTTATGTATGATTACCATGTAGATCCAATCATTTGAAAGTATACATTTAAAGTCGTGCATATTTTACATTGATATGATCTAAAACATTTTAGCATAAAATTGTAAAATGAGATTTACTTACTGTTTCATCCACATTTCCTCTCTCTAATCTAATTATTATATTTTTTAGAAATACATGAAAAATGATTTAAAATATTATTTAGAATTGGATTTCAAAATTGGTATAATAGATGTGAGACTGCCTATATAAGCACAAGCTTACTGAGATATTGTAAATTATTTACAATATCTTAGGTCATTGAAAAATTTGACTTGAGGGACAACAAATCAAGGTGGATGCAAATTTCTATCTAAGCACAAGCTTACTAAGATATTGTAAATTATTTACAATATATTAGGTCATTGAAAAATTTGACTTGAGGGACAACAAATCAAGGTGGATGCAAATTTGGTTGAAGATAATAGTGTAACATACTATGATCAATGTAAGCATATGACTTATCCTTTATGGACATGTATATGTAGTTATTACAGTTAGAATGTGAACTGTGACTAGTTAGATTTGGAATGCATGTATTTTTGTTTTAGTTTTATTTAAAAAAATTCCCTAGCTATTTTATTTCCTTGGGAGTAAATGACACTCTAGGTTTTCTAAATGAATTTAAAATAAATGATTCTTCTACTGCATTACAATGATTTTATAAAAAAAATTTCATATAGGGATGGATCCCGTATTAGGAATTTGTTTTGCATGTAAAAATGCATATGAAAACCATGGTTGTCATAGAATTGGAATTATATTTATATTTTCTTAGTCAATATTAAATTTTCAGTCTTGGTTAGTATCTCTTTTATTTGTCACATATATATATATATATATGTATTTATGTTTGAAGAATTTTTGCATGATACCTAGGTCTTTTGTATCCCTTTATATATATTATGTATAGAATACACCCTTCAACGCTGATTTGTGAGAAACATGATTTCTTGTAGAATTTATTAGTGTATTTAAATTCATGAAAAAATGAGTACAATAAGGACTTTTAAAGTCATTTTCCAATAAATGACTTCAAAATTTTCAACTTTTAAAGCTATTTTATGAAAACAACTTTAAAAGTTCTTCTTCATCTATAAAAAGGCTGAAGTTATCTCATTTTTCCTGTATGCTCTATTCATTCATGTTCTTCATGTCATATGTGGCATGACAGCTTCCTCCTATGGTCCTTGTGTCTCTCTCTGTCCTATTTTACTTCTTGCTCTCTATTTTGGATATTTTGATTATTTGTGGCATCAAAAACACTATAAGTAAACAAAACCTCTTTGTATCATGCATGACTTTCTTGTTACCAACTCTCTTTGTTTGAATTTTGCAAATCAAGCGGGTTTTGTCACTATAAATGATGGGTTTAAGAAGTGTTAGGTCATCGTGATTTCAACAAAAATTATATGTTTCATTACAAACAACAAATGCTTCTCTCTCTAACCATCACTATTGGAGAAAGGGAGAACATTACGATATGTGGTTTTTGTCCAAAATTTGGATATGATGGAGAGAAATGGTACCATTAAGTTGGCTAAGGATGTTGCAACTTAAAGCTTTACCCTCTCTCCCCGTAGAGTGGTGTCAGCTATGGGGGAAGATTTTGATGAAATCATTTTAGATTAGCTCTTTCATCATGGTATCATATTTATAAAATCTAATAAAATGTAACATTTCATATATGTAATACAAGGATGATAAATGATGATTAATTGCAACAAATACTTTGATTTCCTTCTTCACATGTTTATTTATAATATGTGTGTGATGAATCAACACTAACTATCATAAATCTTTTATTGTGTATTTATGTAAGATATTATAAAGTATTAATATAAAATATGTCTGAAGTGATTAATTTTTAAAGTTAATGACTTAAAAAATAGTGACTTTAAAAATCACTTTCTATAAATGACTTTAAAGTATGGACTTTTAAAGTTGTTTGCAGAATATGACTTTAAAAGTATATACTTTAAAGTCGTTTATAGAAAATGGATTTAAAATTAATACTCTAAATTGTGGCTATCCTCAACCAATTCCTAACTATGAATTGGCACTACATTCGCATATTAGTGGTCAATATTGATTTTTGAGTGTTGGTTAGTATCCCTTTATTTGTCTCATATATATGCATGTTTGAAGAATTTTTACATGGTTATAATTAGGAAATTCCCTTTTAAAGTTAAATTTCTCCCTAAATATATTTATCATATTTTGCATCTTTTTTTATTGCTAATTGAAAATTTTCACATGTGTGCATGCATGTAATTTAGTTATTTTAAATACTTATAATTCTTGTATATCTGGTGTTTAGTAAAATGCTTAACCTAATCTTTCCATGTCTAACAAGTCTCCACACACAAATTTGCTTTAATATCTTGAGATAATGGACAAATATGCTTAGATGATTACAATAAGAACATCAAAAGAATAATAGGAGGGAATAGAAAATTGCATGTGTTGTCCATGCTTAAACTGTGGAAACTCAAAAAATGTAATTGTAGGGGTATTGAGAGGGGTGTATAGCTGAATCTTATATTGTAGAGGAAGCGGTGAAATTCTGCACAAAGTACTTATCACTAGTGGATGTGATTAGAATCCTAAAAAAGAATAGAAGTGGCTGCAATTTGAGCATGGTCACACTTTCACTACTTGGCTCTATTAAAATGTAAAATGAAAGAATTCACACTTAATAAATTACATTTTGTGTGTGTGTGTGTGTCTGTGTGTATAATCTTACTTGCAACAATCATATCCAACTTAATATGTGCACACATAGGCATGATAAGAGATGGTCAACTGTTTTATCATCCTGTCCAAGTGATTTTTATGATGAAGATGACCTTGGAGATACGAAAATAAATTACCCTTGTATTACAAAAATAATCCCACCAATTGAAGCACTTTGTGAGTTAATAGGATTATGTGTGTGATAATAGTGAGGAGGGTGCTTGAGTTGAAAACAACATATTGGGGGGCTATATGCATTGTATTAGTGAGTTGCAATAATTATAGATTTATAATTAGTTCTTTTATCATGTGCTATAAGGATTGAAGTGAGATGAATACTATGTATGAGTAATAACCTCAACTTTTAAACTCAATTTCAAAAAAAATTGAATTAATTTTGATAAGATTTAAATTGGATAATTTCATGCTTAAACTTCCATAGAATTGATCTTTTGAAAGACACTTATTTGATCCGTTAAACCTAAATCATTTGATTGTAGTTGAAAAAAAGAATCCAACAGCAGTAAGATTGCTGAAGTCGAAATTCAATTGAATAAGTTGTGATTTTCTTACAAAGGGTAAATTAGTAATTTCATAGAGTGGGCACCACTCATGAAAATTCACTATCGGCAATCAACAAATGTTGGAGATTCATCATAGAAGGCATTTATTTCATTTTGACTAAAATCCTAGTATTTGAAACTAAAAAAATTCATGATTATGCAACTTTAATTAAATAAAATAATTTAAAAGTAAAACACAAAGGAGGAGAGCCATTTTGATATTGGTACCCCCCACACTCCCGTAAAAGAATTGAAAACAAAACATTTGGTCTATTCCCAAAATTGACCTAGAGAAGAAAAGAAGAAAATAGAGGAAGAAGAAGGGAAGAAGGAAGGAAGGAAGAGAGAGAGAGAGGGTGGCAAGCCGGCCACCAAAAAATCCTATTAATGCCGGTGACCTGCACCCCATAGAACTATTAGGTTAGGGAAGAATGAGGAGGAGGAGATCTCATATTAGAGATCCAACGTTGTCATGGTTTCCCCTATCAATGACAACTTCAAAACCCTTTGTTTCTTTGATGATCGGCGAAGAGTCGAACTTTAGATTTTGGGAAAAATGGAACATGCTATGACTATATAAGTTCAGTATTTGATCTCTACAAAAAACCATCATCTTAATTTGGTGACTTTCTAGATGGAAAAACCCCATCACAGGTGAGAAACGTTACCATTCCACCTTGGATTTCCTTGTTGTTGATTTGCATGCTAGATCTAGATTTTATAGATGATCCAATCATCCATTTCTTAATCCAAGCATAGAAACATGTAAATATATTACTAATGAAGCTCAAATCGAACTAAAATTATAGATCTAGCTAGAAAACTGATCAAACAATCTCAGTCATCTTATTAGTCACTATTTAAATAGTATTTAGTAATGCCTTGTTGATGATTAGATGCAACAAACTGTTCCCAAACCTTGGATTGACATAATAGATCAAAATTATCATATTCTAGAAGCAAATAGATTAGATCATCTAAACTGTCCAATCTATAACTATCTAGACAATGATCGATGATCAGACATCATAGATGAAATCTTGGACCCTGAGTAAACTAGTATATGATGGAAATTGTAAATTTTTTATGGCAATTGATCAAATGATCTTGGTTGTTCAATTGAATGGTAAACTACAAGGACTTCGTAGTGTCTGATCATTGATCAAATGCCATCATTATGTACCCTGACCTTTTTTAAGTGAAGGTACTCTAAAAATTTTAAGATCAGAGCACTAATTATTAGAAAACTGATAGATTAATTGAGGACCATTGATTTGCTTCTATGCTTATTGTTTAGTTGGTGATGAGAACTCTAATAACCATTCCATGGTAAATGTGAACATGCTAATCAGAACTCTAATTGGAGATCGTTGATTTGTTGCTCTATTCATTTGGGTTTACATGATGTAAGTATGGTGCGCCTACTGCATGAATAGTGTGCACCATCCTTGTACTTCATGCACATGATTCTAAGGAGTTTTGGTTGAATTTGTTAGAGTTTGATAATGATTAGTAGTATTAAATCTTGAACTCTTATTCTTTTATGCAAGTTTATGTCTTGTTTATGAGATTCAATCTTAGAGTACATAAATGTTCACAATCTTAGAAATGTTTAGCATATTGTTAGATCTTGTTCTTGTAATTTAAAGTTAGTAGTTCATTTCTATTCATGCACTTTCATTACTACCATTTACATATTTTACATCATATTTGTGAGATTTCATAGTGAGGAAACACATTAGAATCATGTATCCCATCCTATGGTCATACACATGGTTCTAGATGCACTTCCCTTAGATTTGTTGTTTACTGATGCTATTACTGTGATGAAGTCTTGGTGCCCACCTTCAAGTTTAGCCACTAGTGTGATTATTTAATTGTGCCCTACTTTCTTCATCCCCAACCACTCTGATTGACCATGATCTATTACCAATTTTTTAGTTTTTGAAAGGTGTAGAAAACAAATATCAAGAGGGGAAGAGGAGGGGAGAAACAAGAACACTCTGCTTGGTATTCTTTGTAGAACCACAATTTTCATTTAGCAACACAGCTTCATCTAGTTTCCAGTATACTTAAGAATCTTTTGTATAATACATTAACATTAACACTCCCTCTTAATGTTTTGTTCTTGAATACCTAGCAACTCTCTAAATTTATGAAACTTCTCTTTGAAAAGAACCTTGGTAAATATATTAGCAACTTGGTCTTCTAGTTTGCAATAAGTGACATACATTAACTTTAGCACTCCCTCTTAATGTGTTGTTCTTGAATACCTAGCAACTCTCTAAATTTATGAAACTTCTCTTTGAAAAGAACTGTTGATGTTTTCCACAAGTGCACGGGCTATTGTAGTATAGCTATGCAAATACGGGTCGAACGCACAGGGACTCACTTTAAGTGGAGTTTTTAATAAAATTTAATTATATGAAACTTGAAGAGAATAACAAAACTAACCTAACGATTCAGATTTATTCAAATGATGCACTTTAAATAACTTTCAATTCCAGAAAATAAAATAAAACTAATCAAAACATCTCTGAATCACATTGTCCCTAGATAACACTGTCAAAAGATAGATAACATAAAGCTTAAATGGAACAGGGACACAGATGTAAATAAGCAGAGGATATAGATGTAATTAAATAGGGGACGCAAATGTAATTAATGGAAATGAACAGAAATGTCATTGCATTTAAAACAGAAGGGAAAAACTAGAATTCTATTCAAAATCTGGTTTTTAACAAAAACCAGACGAAAAGCCAACAAAGAAGATGACTGGTGAATGGAGGAGATGGATCTGGAGGAGGGCAAAGAGGGCAGCGACGCGGAAGGAAAACCCGGTTTAGGTTTCCTTCTCTGAGACGTCCAGAAGTGAGAAATCCGCCGGATGACACAGAGATGCCATAGAAGATTGGAAAGCCTTCCGAATTGGGGCTGCTAGAGAAGACATTCTGTAACGGCGGAGGAGATGAATAACCCAAAGATGGTGTTGTGCGGTCAGGCTGGAATAGCTTGGTCTTGCTCCTGGTAGGTGATCTACGTCTCTGGGCCTAGTTCACTTTCTAGGTATGTGCCTATGCTGGTCCGATGGAGAGCTGGAAACCGAGTTGGGTTCAAGGCTGGCTGGTGATGGAGTAGAGAGGAAGATGGTTTGATGCCTGGCCTACTTGGTGTGTCACGCACCTATCACCGGTTGGTCCAACCGAAGAGGAAGAGGGAAAAAATAGAGAGGGAAGAATGAAATGGAGAAGGAGAAGTGAAGTCAAGAGAGAAAATGAGAGGGAGAAAAAAAGGAAGGATGGGCTGCCTCGCCCAACCTCTCCTCACGAAAGGAAAAAAAACCGTCCCCCTAGGGAGAGGAGAAGTGGAATATAAGAGGGAGAAAGAGACGTAGAAGAGAGAGATTCATGAGTGAGTGGGAAGTGGGAAGTGGGAAGTGGAGGGAGAAACGTGTAGGAGATAGGGGGATAAGAGAGAGAGATAAGAGAAAAAGAGAGAGATGGAGAGATAAATGGAAACAAAAGATAAGAGAGAGGGAAAAGAGAGATAGAGTGGGGTCCACTAGAATTCTAGACTTGCTAGAACTGTACAAGTCTTCAAAGTCTTCAGTCTTCTGTTTCCATGCAACTTCATCATCCTCATCTGATATCCTTGATTTGATCTTGAGCATCCACGCCTGAGTCGATTAATCTGCAATGCACAGGACCCAATTCGAATCATCTGAACCTTTCAGTATTCCTCTGATTAGCTTTAATGATCATCTGACCACTAAATCTTTCAATTCAATGGTTGATAGCCAATTAAAGCTAAAATAAAATATTTTATGTAAAATCTTGAAAGTAATGGCCTAGATGCTCTAATTGAACACTAAATTAGGGGTATTTTAGCCAAAAATGAACACTTAACAAGAACCTTGGTAAATATATTAGCAACATGGTCTTCTGGTTTGCAATAAGTGAGTTTTATCTCTTGTTCTTCAACCTTCTCTTTAATAAAGTGATATTTCACAGCTATGTATTTTGTGCTGATGTTGTAAATGCAATTCTTCAACATAGAAATTGTTGATTTGTTGTCACAAAACATTGTTGTAGTATTTTTTTGCTTTTCACTAACATCTTTTAAAATTCTCCATAGTCAAATTGCTTGAGAAGTTACCACATTAGCTGATATATATTAGCTTCAATACAGGATCATGCAATTATGTCTTATTGCTTGATTTTCCATGGAAATACTCCAAAGCCAAGAGAGAAAGCAATCTTATTGTGCTCTTCATATATCATCTACAAAACCAGCCCAACCATTGTCACAAAAACCAACTAATTTCAGCTCTTCATCTTTTCAGTAGTAAATATCATATGCTATTGTTCCTTTTATGTACCTAAGGACACTCTTTACTACTTCAAGATGAATATGGATGGGAGTTTGCATAAATTTGGGTAGAAAACTTGAAGCAAATATCATATCTGGCCTTCTTGCTATGAAATACGACAAACTGCTAATAATACTTCTATACAAGGTAGCATAAACTTCCCGTCCTCCATCTTCTGTCATCAATTTCTCAATTAAATCAATGGGTGTGGCCACTACTTTCTAGCTATATATATTGAATTTTTTCAACATTGTTTTTTCTTTCTTCTTTTGAGCAATAAAAATTCCACCTTCATTTTGATATATTCCAAGTCCAAGAAATGATGCAATAACCTCATTTCACTTATTTTATGTCTAGTAATCATATATTTTTTAAATTCATTAATCATTTTCTCATCAACATAAATTGCAACAATAAGAATACATATACCTTGCTTTTGCACATAAAGATTTGGCTCACTTTTGCACATCGTGACCCTCCTATGAATAAAATAATTGTTGATTTGGCTATACCATTGTCGAGGTACTTGCTTTAGCCTAGAGAGTACCTTAGCATATGAACTTTTTCTTCTTCTCCTTGATGGCAAAACATTCTAGTTACTAAACATAAATGTCTTTCTCCAATTCTCCATTCAAGAATGCAAATTTAACATCAAGTTGGTACAATAACCAACATCTTTGGGCTGCTAGAGCAATTAAAGTGTGAATGATGTCTTTGTGAGAAATTGGGGCAAAAGTTTCATAAAAATCAACTTCAAGATGTTGTGAATACCCTTTTGCAACCACCCTTGCTTTGTTCTTGAAAATTGATCCATCCAACTTATGTTTTAAATTCAAAATGCACTACACCCAAATAACTTCTGTATTTTGTTTTATTTACGAGCTTCATGTTTTGTTCTTCTCAATCATTTGAAGCTCATCTTCCATAGCCTTATTCCAAGTATCTCCTTTAAAGAACTTTCAATTTTTTTTTTGTTTAGTAACACAACAGTCACAGATTTCATAGATTTTAGCTAAGCTTCTCTTCTTCTTCTTTTATTTTTATTTTATTTTTATATGCTACTTGGACTAGATGAACTAGAGTTTGAACCACTACTCGAAGATGATGGTAAGTCAGCCTTTGGTGATGATTGTGGGAATTCTTCAACATTCTTTTCTTCATTTTTAGGTTCCAACTAAAAAATAATAGCTTGCTTTTGAACTTTTCCTTCTTTCAAATCCTAACTAGCTTTCTCATCAAGCACCACATCTTTACTAATAACTATCTTGTTTCTCTTCAAATTGTACAACATATAGCCCTTGATTTGATGCTATAGCCCACAAAGTACACTTCTCTCTTATCACTTCAAACTTGTGTTGCTTCTCCTTTCGAACTTGAATATAAAAAAATACAAGAAATATTTAAGTGCTTTATAGAAGCTTTCTCCGTCTCCAAGCTTCCAAGGGAGTTTGATTTTGTATTGCCTTGGTTGGGCATCTATTTATGAAGTGAACTAAATTATAAATATTTTCATCCTAAAAAGAATTAGGCAAACCCTTATCCTTAAGCATTGTTCTAGCCATCTCCATCATTGTTTGATTTTTTCTTTCAGAAAATCCATTTTGTGATGGGTTGTACCCAACAGTGAGTTGGTTTCTCAATACCTTCATTATCGCAAAATTTATCAAATTCATTTGAGGTGTATTCTTTACCTTTATCACTTCTCATAACTTTTATGTTGTGGCCACTTTGTTTTTCAACAAGACTTTAAAATTTTGCAAAAATAGAAAATACTTTAGATCTTTGTCTCAAAAGATAAGATCAATTCATTATAGTTAAATCATCAATAAAGAGAAGGAAATACCTATTTCTAGAATAAGGAGTCCTAATAGGCCCATATATATGTGTATGAACTGACCTTAGAACATTTTTTACTCTCCAAGCTCCTTCATTTGGAAACAAGTCTTAGTGATGCTTGCCCATGCAACAACCTTTATACACATAAAATTTTCTTCAATATTTGGTAGCCCATGCACCATATTTTTCTCTTGAAGTAACTTCTGCCCATTGAAAATGAAGTGCAGAAGCCTTCTATGCCATAACTAGGAATTGTCTTTAACAATACTTGAAGGTTAATGGAAAACTTATGCTTTTCTCCATTTTTATTTTCAATACCATCTATTTTGTCTTATCTTTATCATATATGATACAACCATTGTCTTCAAAAACATTTGAGGATCCATGCTCCGCAAGCTATTCAAGAAATAGTAAATTTTGTTTAAGCCATGAACAAATTTAGTTCCTTACTTTGTTTGAATACAAACTGCACCTTTTCCTTTCACTTGAACCAAATCTCCATTTTTAATTATAACTTGAGAATTCATAGTAGTATTAATATCCATAAAAATAATTTTATCTCCTTTCATATGATTGCTTCATCCACATCAAGCAACAAAACATCACTTCTCTTCTCACATGCTCCTCGACAAGCATAAGATATATTTCCTTCATCTTCTTTTTCTTCAAAAATTTGTAGCTTGTTGATCATTTTTGGTATGAAATCTTTCTAAGATGCCAAAATTTTGTACGATTGTAGCATTGAGGATTTCCTTTAAACCAACAATCTTTGTTGATGTAGTTTCTCTTTTTGGAAATACCTACACTTCTGCTCAAAATTTTTTGCTTTTATATTTCTATCATTATTGCTTCTACTTCTTTTCCTTATACCACTTCCTCTTTCATGACTACCTTTTCTATATGATTCTCCATTTTGGTGTTCTTTGTTTGTTTTAATTAAATTAATCTTTAATTGAAGAGAACTTTCAATAGATTTTTCAGAGGGTCTCAACAACCTTTGCTCATGAGTTTGTAATGATTCCATCAACTCTTGAAAACCTAAATTGGAGAATTTATTTTATTTCCATGGAATCATATTTTTCTAGTAAGCTAATCAAATTTTTTTTTACAACTTTCTTCTTTGTTATAACTTCACCATATATCCCCACTCAAATTACTAATTCAATATTCTAGAAAAATATTCTTTTAGAGTTTTAGATTCTTTCGTTTGCATATTCTCTAACTTGCTTCTAAGAACTTGTAGTTTAATTGTTCTTACCTTTGTGCTTGCTAAAAATAGCTTTTATATAATGCTCCATGGTCCATGCTTCCTTAGCCTTTGAAGCTTTCATGTTTCTTAGAAATAAATTATTTGAAATTGCATGCTAAATGAAGAATAAAGCTTTTGTATCTC
Organism: Warburgia ugandensis; assembly: GCA_035236585.1. NCBI lineage: Eukaryota > Viridiplantae > Streptophyta > Magnoliopsida > Canellales > Canellaceae > Warburgia > Warburgia ugandensis. The sequence goes on along the minus strand of CP141127.1, from coordinate 42,954,655 downwards.
TCTTTTTGGTCTCCTTCAAAGGTTCTCTTTAAATACTTGTAAGACTTGCTGATTGCTCAGGTTTTGCATAGCCAATTTCAACCAATCCTATAAGTCTTATGGTAGAAAGAGACTTTTCATCTTCATGCTCCAAAAGTCATAATTTTCTCTTGAGAATATAGGAATAGAAGGTTATTGGGTTCTTAAACCTTTGCAAAATCCACACTTTCAACATTCATATTCAATATAAAAAATTCATAGACATAAAAGACAAAAACTTCACAACCACTAATGAAATAGTATTATCCATTTTGTGCATACTTACTGAAGGGTGAGGTAGTATCAAGGGTTGGCACCCTTGGCAAGGGTGTAATAGATTTGACAGGCCACAGCAGCAGAGGCAGTCCCAACCACAATGACAGCACCATACACCTTTCTAGAGATAGCCATACAGGTGTTTAAACTCTGGAGACGTCGGCCACTTCATTAAGGACTGTCCTAAGGCATAGAGAGAGAGAGGCAGATCGAGATGGGTGCAGAGATAGCTACCACGCCACGTAGCTAGGGACGAGTATTCGCCATCACGTCAGGACAAGTGCAAGCATCACACCAGGTCTTTAAAGGTACTCTTCTAGTCTTAGATCAACATGCCAAGGTTCTTTTTGACACAGGGTCTACACATTCTTTTATATCATGTATTTTTGCATCTTGCCTTGATCTATGTGTACACAATTTAGCATTTGGATTAGATATTATGACACCTGTACGGGAGACATTTGGATTAGCATTCTTTTACTAGACATGGTAGACTACGATATTATTCTTGGAATGGATTGGTTAGCCAATTATTGGGCTATGGTAGATTGCCAAAAGAAGCGAGTCACTTTTCTTATACCTGGGCAACTAGAAATAGTGTTCTAGGGTAGGAAAGATCAGTCAGGTACATGCATCATTTCTGCTATGAAGGCGGCACGATTTTATGTAGGAGGGTGTAACGCATTCCTCGCATATGTGACTATTGAGGACAAGGAGCAACCACAGCTTGACGAGATTGATGTTGTTCATGAATTTGCTGATGTCTTTCTTGAGGAATTACCAGGATTGCCGCCAAGTAAGGAGATTGACTTTACCATTTACTTGGTGCCAGGTACATCGCCTATCTCTAAGGCACCATACAGGATGGCTCCAGCAGAGTTAAGAGAGCTTAAGGTACAATTGCAAGAGTTATTGGATAAGGGCTTCACCAGGCCGAGTGGATCACCATGGGGAGCACCAGTCCTTTTCGTGAAGAAAAAGGATGGATCACTGAGACTATGCATTGACTATCGGTTATTGAATAGTGTTACTATAAAGAACCGATACCCTTTGCCACGCATAGATGATTTATTTGATTAGCTCCAATCGGCACAAGTGTTCTCCAAGGTAGATCTAAGGTCAGGGTATCGTCAGCTGAGGGTTAGAGAAGAGGATATCTCGAAGACTGCTTTTAGGAGTCGCAATGGTCATTATGAATTCTTAGTGTTCATGGATCTAAAGAACCGTGTTTTTTGAGCTTATTTGGATAAGTTCGTGATTGTATTTGTTGATGACATCTTGATTTATTCGCCTAGTCATGAGGTACACAGAGAGCATCTCCACACTGTATTGGACACACTTTGTCAACATCAGTTGTATGCCAAGTTCAGTAAGTGTGATTTTTGGTTAGACCAGGTGCATTTCTTAGGCCACGTCATATTTAAAGATGGAGTGGCCGTGGATTCAGCAAAGGTAGAGGCAGTACTACACTAGGAGAGGTCCAAGTTAGTGACTGAGATACACAGTTTTCTTGGTTTGGCAGGATATTATCGTCATTTCATAGAGGGATTCTCTAAGATTGTGTTACCATTGACAACCTTGACCAGGAAAGACACTCAATTTGTATGGACCGAGGCTTGCAAGGAGAGCTTCCAAGAGCTCAAGAGGAGGCTTACCATTGCTCTGGTATTGACATTACCATCAGGTGCAGACGATTATGTGGTTTATTACGACGCCTCTGGCATGGGATTAGGAGCAATGTTGATGCAACATGGGAAGGTAATTACCTATGCGTCTAGACAGTTGAAGACACATGAGGTAAATTACCCAACACATGATTTGGAATTAGCAATTGTGGTATTTGCGTTGAAGTCTTGGAGACATTATCTTTATGGTGAGAGATTTGAGGTATTCACTGATCATAAGAGCCTCAAGTACTTCTTTATTCAGAGTGATTTGAAGATGAGGCAGCATAGATGGATGTAGTATCTCAAGGACTTCGACTTCACCATACAGTACCATCCTGGGAAAGCTAACGTCGTTGCAGATGCCTCGAGTAGGAAGTCTGGAGTGATGATTGCCAATTTGTTGACTCGATCTATGTTCTTTGATAGGATCTTAGAGGCACAGGACAAAGATAAAGAAACACAGGATCTGACAAATAAGAAAGATTTTTCGAGGGAACCAGATGGAGGAGTCAGATTTAAGGGAAGGTTGGTAGTACTGACAGATGACGAATTGAGGCGTGAGTTACTTCAAGAAGCACACCAATCCCCGTATACAATTCATCCTAGGTGTACGAAGATGTATTAGGATCTCAAGATGCATTTCTAGTGGAATGGTATGAAAAAGGATGTTGGAGAGTACGTTGCACGGTGTTTAATGTGTCAGCAAGTCAAGGCTGAGCATCAGCGTCCATCAGGACTACTCCAGACACTAGACCTACCTGAGTGGAAGTGGGATCACATTACCATGGACTTTGTTCTGGGTCTTCCAAGAACTGCCAGTGGCCACGACATGATATAGGTTGTTGTGGATAGGTTGACCAAGTCCACTCATTTCCTTCCTATCAGATAGAATCAAACCGTGGATAATTTAGCGAAACTATATGTGAAGGAGATCGTAAGTCTACATGGAGTTCCCTTGATAATTATATCAGATTGAGATACTCGGTTTACTTCAAAATACTAGAAGAGCATGCAAGAGGCGTTAGGGTCAAGACTAAAATTTAGCACAACATTCCATCCTCAGACAGATGGACAGAGCGAGAGGACCATCCAGACTATTGAGGATATGCTATGAGTTTGTGTTATGGATTGGAAGGGTAGCTGGGAAGATCATTTACCTTTGGTAGAATTTGCCTATAATAATAGTCATCACGCTAGTATTGGTATGGCTCCATACGAGGCACTTTATGGCAGACCTTGTCGATCACCCTTATGTTGGAGTGATGTAGGAGAAAGGCGTGTGGTGAAGTCTGAGTAAGTGGAAGAGTGTGCAGAGAAAGTCCAACTCATCCGAAAAAGATTATTGACAGCTCACAGTCGATAGAAAAGTTATGCAGATAAGAGGCAAAAAGTCTTAGAGTTCTTTGAAGGTGAGCATGTATTCTTGAAAGTTTCTCCTATGAAAGGAGTGTTGAGGTTTGGAAATAAAGGAAAACTTAGCCCCAGGTATATTCGACCTTTTGAGATCTTACACAAAGTTGGGTCAATGGCATACCAGGTAGCCTTACCACCATAGCTGGCAAATGTACATGACATCTTTCACGTGTCTATGCTAAGGAAATATGTGCCAGATCCCTCACACGTGTTGGAGCAGATCCCAGGAGAGCTATAGTCTAATATGACGTTTGAGGAGAGACCAGTGCGCATACTGGATACTAAAGTCAAGGAGTTAAGGAATAAGACCATTACATTGGTCAAAGTCCTTTAGCAGAATCATTCATTACAGGAGGCCACGTGGGAAACAGAGGAAGAGTTGCGAAAGATCCATCCAGAGTTATTTACATAGAGGTATGTAACTAAATTTCGAGGACGAAATTTTTATAAGGAGGGAAGGATGTAATATCCTTAATTTTTAGTATAAATTAAGAATTTGTTAAATAAATTAAATTAAAAATTTATAGATGGAATTTGATCTTAAAAACTTAATAATTTGAAAGTGCTCGTCGATAAGATTCCAACGCCACAAAAAATGCGAAAAACGGAGCTCAAACGACGGAGTTAGGAGTCGTTGAAGTTATAAGGGTATTTTAGTCATTTGGCAGAAATGTAAACACAGGGGCCCGAATTGATAACGGCACCCCCCTTCTTCTACGCGCCTCTACCGAATCTGGCAAAATCACCAGAGAAACCAGCAGAAAGAGGCGTGAAGAGAAGAGTTTCTTTTCCCCTTGGACTCTAAGGCCTATATCTTTCCCCCCTCATGCACCAAAATACTCCACCTTTCCTCGTTTTTCACTGAGTTTTACTCTAAATCCTAGCTCAGGAAAAATTCAAGTTTTTCAGCGAGTGGAACTCTGGCAACGTCAAGCAACGGCCAGCAAATCAAGTAAGCTCTATGCCCTCAATTTTTATAATTTATATGTATAAATATAATAGAAATACAAAATAGGAAATACTTGAAAAATCAGGAAAAATCATGTTTTTCCTAGGAACCTTGTGCAAGCTACTATTGGAGCGTGATTTCCTGGATGAAACCACATTTGCTTGCAAATCAGACCGTCCATCTAGTGCATGACAGACCCAGGAATAAACCCTTTAAATTTGGGAGAGATCTAATAGTTGGTTTCTCCAGAAAACGTGAAAACTAGTACCTAGGGAAGTTTTTAAAAACTTGGGAAAAATTGCATAAAAAACATGGTTTTTGGAAAATTCAAAGCAAAAGGAGGGTATAAATGAAATCTAGAGGAAATTCTGAGAAAAATGGCGCAAAAATCGTAAGATTTGGATGCCTGTGGGCTTATCGGAGAAGACCGGAATCTAGTTGTCTTCTCCAACGACAGTGACCGCGTCGGCGCCCTGGTGCTGACGCCGGGACGCCCAGCAGGACGCCCCAACGAAAACGCCTAATGGGAGTCGACATCGCACGTGCACGCGGTGTCTCGCGCGCACGAGGGAGACGGTGTGCGCTGTCTCGGGAAGTCGGGATGCGCAGCGTCCTGGTGACCGTGACGCTTGCATCGGTGCGTCACGGTACCGAGGACACACGCGGCACATCTCCTTTGGGTTTCATGGTAGTAGGCATCTTCGGGACGCTGGTTTACATCGGTATAAACTGGTGTAAACCAGAGTCGGCGGTACAGACCCCTTATGGTGGTCGGTGAGGCCCCATTTACGTATATATGCACTTAAAACTTGATTTTTGGGAGCTAGAGGAGTCCAAATCACGATCCAAAAGAGGCGTTGTGACCATATTGATAATGCGGACCTAGTTTTAACTTAAAAACTTATAAATGACCACTTTTAATTTAGAAAAATTTTAAAATAGTGATGTGACATGTATAGGTGCACTTGAACATACCAATTAAGGGGATTATTAGCAAGCTAAGTGGTCTCACATTGAGGTAGGTGACGACAATTAATGCTTTGCCTTGATTTTAAAACCATGCATAAACATAGCATCATGCATGATTGTGTTTTAAATTGCATTTATTATTTGCCGTAGATTTCACGAGACTTTGAGTACATTATGATTATTACAAATTGAAATCTTTTAGTGAATAAACTCATGACAAATGTTTTTAAGAGCATGATATTAATTAATTATGCTTAAATAGAGACTTCTTTCTTATTATATATTGAAAATGCATGGATTGGTGTGAAAATAAGAATAGAGGCTTGTTAGCTGGTCCTTTTATAGGCTAACCCCAGGATGAGGGTGTGTCTTGGGGATTGCAAGCTACGAGTGCTCTTGAGTTTTAGCATATACATATGAGTTCCGTGTTTTTATATTTGATGATGGGTGCTCTCACCAGGTGGGCGTCATGCTAGGAGGGATAGGGCCGGCCACCCACCCTTCGAGATTGTGATGTGATGATATTGTGATATGATAGACACCTGCCCATAGATGGCATTTGATAGGGGTTTGGTAACATGGATAGTCCACACTACTGGTCTGGGCCTTTCCATGGGGACAGACGCTAAGACTCCCGTTATGGTGTCGACGGAGAGCGGCGGTGGTTAAGACCCATGGAGGGTTGCCATTGTGGCATGATGACCCATATTCTTATTATGTGTGCGTGTAGGATGAGCATGGTTATGGATGGTATGCCTGGGTGTGACAACACTCAGAGGTTGGCTATGAGTACTCATGATTAGTGATATTAGTGCGATATTGTGGGACCCATTACCTTAGGGTGCCCTTATTCTTATTGTATCCTCATTTACATTGATTCATGTCATGTTTTAACCCTGTGAAATGCATGTTTTAGTATATGGAATAAATTGGCATTTATGTTGGCATGACTTATGATGCTGCTATCTTCATAGATGATAGACTTTTTATTTTATCAGTATTGTTATTTATTTATTTCATTTTATTACATTAATTGTCTATGTACCTACACAAGCGATAGCTTGCTGAGGCATTGCTTTGTTTTGCAATGCCTTAGATCTCAAGCACGATAACAGGAAAGGCAAGGTTGTTGAGAAACTGTGAGAGCTGCGGAAGATCCTTTTACCTAGAATTTTAGACAGTGATGTGAGTCAATAAACAGGATTATCATTTAAATTTAATTATGGATTGGATACTTTATATTTTGGATTTGATTGAGATGTTTAGACATGTGTTGGACATTTATATGGGATGTTAGGATGGATAGACCCTGGGCCATATTATTATTGTGGTTTGGATATTTATTTGATTCAAAATAAAGGCGTCAATTCATTTAACATTGATTGATACGAGTATTGTCCTAAATCTATTATCATAAAATTTTATTTATGTTTTAAATTATATATATGCCATTTTGAGAAAGGAAAACTAACACCCGGAGTTTTTAAGAGATGTTTTAGTAAAATGATAAATAAAACTTTTCTCATGGGATCCCAAATGCTCTTATTAAAAATGCTATTATTATATAAAAAAAAATGTCTTAAAAACCCGGGGTGTTACATGACCTTTTTCTAATCTCTTGTTTAACTTTTCATGGGGTTCCTTTAGAAAGGATCCTAGCCATATAAAGAGTTTTAAGGGCTTCCACATGAAATCATATTGGAGAAGGGGAGAACGCCTTATCCTAAAACGAAGGTGCCTCCACCCTTCTTCCCCTCTTCAAGTCCTCAACATGGTGCTCCTTGGTTTCTCCTCTTCTCTAGCCCTTCAATACCTTATCTCTTTAGGTTTTGATCTCATTTTGATGTTCTTCAAGTTCATGTTAGTGGTTTCCATGAATTCTTTGTTTGTTGGCCTTGGCTATCACTTTGTTTTAGTCCTTAAACACATGCTTTGGTTTCTTTGTTTCTCTGCTTAATTTCCTTTGATTATAGTACTTTGATTTACACCTAAGATCCTTGAATCTAAGTACTATAACTCTCTTGTAGTGATAACTAAGACAATGTAGTTCTTGGATCAAGTTCCTTGCTAATCTTTCTCCTTACATCTCCTTGCACATTTGATGCTTTCTTTCCCATCTTTTCCCCTTGTTTTTCCTAAGTTCTCGTTTTGGAAATCATGCATGTTTATTTATGATTTATGTTAGATGATTGAAGAAGCTTTTGGAATGTGCTTTAGGTTGGATTAAGGTCAAGTTTCATTCATTGTAATAGGGCACAATTTTCAGATTCAGTATACATGTATTATGTACACCATTTTGATGTAATTTGCCTTTGATTCAATAAAGCTATTTGAAGTTCTTGGTTCATACATCTTTCCAATACCACCTTGATGCCATAAGGGAAAAGGGCTAACAGGGCTTACAAGACTACTTTGATGTCATAAGGGAGAAGGCCTAGTAAGGGCCATAAAGGCCACGACATACTTTAGATGTTGAATGCTTTATTGCATAAAAAGTGCTTATTACAATGCTTTCCATGTCTAATTGATTGGAAGTTCAAAAACAGCATGTTGCTAGAAATTTTCATTGGATTGCTCATACTTAATTTCCAACATATTATACATCATCTTTGCTTGATTCTTTAAGAACCCAATTAGATTTTTATATTGTTTAGTTAATGCTTGAATTAGGTTGCATGTTGTTAGACCTTTAAATTATGGTTTTAGGTCATTTTCTAGCCCATGAATCATGCACAACATTTCATGGATCATGCGCATGATACTTGGGAAATTTTCTTTTAAATGCTTGATTAGTTGTTGTTCCATTTAGTTTTCTTGTTTAAATGTATTTCATCTTAGTTTAAATTCTATTAATTACTGGTTTGCATCTTATTTTAGGAATTTTGTAATTTTAGTTTAGGAAAGTGTTACTTTCAGAAAGTCTTAGCTTAGGAAAGTTTGCATTTGTAGCATGTTCTTTAAGTTCATGTTTCCTAGAGTAATTCATCTTAGTCTTGCATTAGTTAATGTTTTAGATTGTACTTTTTAGGAATGTTTCCAAGCTTTAGCTTGTTTACTTTTAGTATGTTTTATCATTCCATGTTTTTAATCCATGCATGTTTAGTTTTTATGTTGGTTTAAATCCTTAGTCTAGGTCAAAAATTACTTTCTTTGGCTAGGTTAGATAATTTAAGGAAGGATCCACCTAACACATAAACCATTAGATTCCTGTTGGGATCGACCTCAATCGTGTGCATCTACTACAATAGATTTGTGCACTTGCAAGTTAAATTAAATCACTCCCCACTGATGTCACCTACAAAATCTGAGCACATGGCAAATGAAAATTATACTATTGAGCTTTGTTTGGCTCTGATCTATACTCACTAAATTAGGTTCTATCTTCTCACCTTCCTATCATTTGGTGTGATAGCTTAGGTGCTACATTCCTAGCTATCAACCTAGTTTTTCATGCCCATGCAAAACATATTCTTCTTGTGAAAGACTTGTTACAAGTATGCTTCATCTCTACTTTAAGAACAACTTGCTCATATATTTACAAGTATGGCAATTCAACTTGAAGTGACATATTTCATGTATGTATATATGTATGGAATGCGTCTCTTGTGTGTGATGAAATTTTTTATACCTACCTATCTTGAGGGGTTGTAAATTCCATGAACGAATTAGATTACTCACAAAACAAGGAACTGGGCTCAATAGGTGGTGTGGACTTCTTCCACACTTTTTGAGCATGGACTCCTATCGGGACTAGCTGTGCGAGGCTTAATTGGCCTGTGTTTGCTTTATATAAAGTATAACAAACGACCTTTACCCACTTACAATTTTTAAGCTACACTTTACGTGAATAACACACGTAGAGTTCCATGATTCTTCCTTTGAATTAGAAATCAACCGTAGGGACATGGGGTATGCTATTAGTTTATTTGTTTTTAATCTCTTTCTCACCTAGGTGTATCCCTAAATCCGAAACCTCAACAAGGCAGCAGAAGGTGATTGGAATTGGTCGATACTCCACTGTGGAAGTGTGTATGGGCAGCCAAGCTGACTTTTACTGATTTAAGTCTCGTTTCAACCAAATGTTATGAACATCTAGGACGCAATGTAGTTGGTAGCACATCTATTACATGAAACTAGGTTCCTGCCCTATAAGCCGTCACTTAAAATGTTTCGTCAAAGAGACGGTAAATAACTAACTTGTAGCCAACAATGTCAAGTACAGCTGGTTGGAGTTAAGTTGGCATTCCATTGAGTATGCTTGTTCGCAGGTTTACTTTCGTCTGTATTTGGAGATTAGATCTAAACAATTGTCCCAGTAATTTACTTTGTAATTCTTTTAGTTATAAAAAAAAAAATGAAATCTTATGACCTTTGTCGAGCATAACTGTGGATGTCAATAGTAATGATACGACAATCGTTAGTCTTAGTTAAATAATCGGTGGTTCAATTTGTGACCTGTCTATGCTTAAACATCAATTTTCATGAGAGTCAAACCTAAAACGAAAATAAAGAAAGAAAACTGTGAACAGCCACGAACATTATTCTTCAAAGTTAAAATATCGGATAATACAATAACATTGAAATTCGAATTCATCATTCCCTTATTTATTTATTTAAACAGAACGGTGCTGATTGACTAATCATATTTTCACCACGTTGCACCTGCTTCACTTGCCGTTGCCATTGCCTTACCAGAACATCAACGATGAGCCAGAACCGTAGCCAGAACCAGATCCCTCACCGGGCCCCTCACCACAGCCCTGACCATACCGTGAACCTCGTCCAGAGACAACCGTAGCCCTCCTCACGTCCAAAACCGGCAACCTAGCCACGACCAGACCCAGAACCTGCACCATAACCTCGACCATGACCTGAGCCCAAACCAGCATCAGAACAGGAGCCCGAACCAGCACTGGACCCAGCATATGAACCAGCACCAGAACCTGTGCCTGAACCAGCGTCGGACACAGCTCCAGCAACTGAGTTGGAACCCGAGCCAGAATCAGAATCAGAACCACTACCACCTCCCCGGCCAATGCGGACGGCTGCATCTAATCCAACTCCAGCTGCTCCCAGGTTTAAGCGCAAGCTTTTTCTCGCCGCTCAGCATTTTGCTATCAGGAGGGAACAAAGTAGTTGCAAGAGCTAGAGCCTTGAAGGCGGCCCCATCTTTCTGATGTGAACTTCTGCTTCTACGTCCAATTAAAAGATACTAAACACACTCGCTTGTGGAATAGAATTAGAGAGGGCGGTTTGTGTTCTAAAGTTAATTTGTAGTGCCACTATGAGAGAAGTGATTCACCTATTCATAATTGTCTCAGCAATTAAGTTTTAGATATACATGTCTCAGCAATCAAGTTTGAGATTAGGACGTTTGGACTTGGTACTGAAGTTTGTGCAGTACAGCGGGTATGGCTTTTTGTGGGGCTGTTTTTTATTTGAGAATTTTGCAAAAATACTATCACATTTTGGCATTTTTGTAAAACAGTTCAACATCTTTTTGAGTTTTGTTAGTTTGTCACTAAATTTTTGTGAGCTTTGCCAAATTACCATTCTGCTAGTTTTCCATCCTTCTTCCCAGTTAGTTTTTCTAAATTCCCTTGTAGCAAACAGATGATGATGAACAAGAAGACTTTGCGCTTGATTTTTTGCTTCATTAATAATGAAAATCTCTGACATCAATCTTGATATATAGAAGACATTGAGAACCCAAGTCCTAGATTTGCAATTTTCATTCAAAAAGGTATTAAATGAAAAGGTTAAAGTCGACTACTCGTCGCTGTTTGTGTGAACTGTAAAAGTATTTTGCTTATATTTAACTTGAATTTTTCTTTAATTTATTGTATTTTTTATTGATCCAAAGCATTGATTATGTTCTAATTTGTGTTAGGAAGAGTTTTACACCAATTTTTAGTGAGAAACTAAAATTTTAAATTGTTGAATTTCCTTGAAGAAGCTTTACAAGTACTATTGCATAAGTTGGTGAACATGGTATGTTTGCAATTGAATATTTTATTATTGGTCTGTTTTTGTTAAAATATAACCATACCATTACATTCCTTGGTATCAACTTGTGTCAGATACCAAGTTTTAGTGAACCTTTCCATCAGAAAGTCACTAAACTTAGTGTCCAAAATTAGCAACTTAATCATTAGTTACTGTCCTAAAGTATAGAAATAGAATTTGACATAAGCAAGGGTAATATTAGAATGTAAAAAAAACTAATTGGGAAGGAGGATGGAAAACTAACAGAATGGAAATTTTACAAAGCTTAGGAAAATTTAATGCCAAATTTGCGAAACCAAAAAACGGTAGATATTTTTGCAAAAATGTCAAAATGCACTACTAAAATTTGAGCTTTATAAGATGAAAAATATAAGAGGATTTTAATACAACCATCTTGCGTAGAATTTTATAAACCATCTTATGTATTATAATAATATAAGACAGTTTTGACATAATCATCTTATAAAAATTTTATATAAGACAATCTGGAAAACCATCTTATATTACTAATATAATATAGATGGTTTTTCAAAACCGTCTTATATTTTTAAAAGAATATAAATGGTTATGGATAACCGTGTTATATAAATTTTTTATAAGATGGTTATTGATAACCATCTTATATAATTAACTATATAAGATGGTTTTTAAAAACTGTCTTATATTTTTCATGTTTTGTAAGTTGAATTTGAACCTTTAAAATTTGAATCTCAGTTGCTTCGACGAAAACTCGAACATTGGGTTGAATTTACATGTACTTTGTCCCGAACTTATATTTTCTTAGTTGATATCAATTGAGTAGTATTCATTCTTGTACTTTGTTATATGTTTACTTTATTTAATGTTTATGGGTTTCCTTTTTCGTCTTGCATTTGTGTGATATATTCACATATATGGATCAATGTGTGCAGCATTTATGTATATGGATTAGTTATGTTTTTGAATCATTCTTAATTTTTCTAATCCTAAACTTGAAAAGTGTTGACTCCTCTAATATATATTAATTATATATTTTTCTCACTAAATATATACATTTTATGTGCACACCAAGTATTTAGTTAAATGCCTAACCCATGTTATTAATCTTTTTATGTCTAGAAAGTCTTCACACACATTTGAACTTCAACTTTTTAGACAACATGGACAAATATGCTTAAATGCGTGCAAAAGATCATCAAGGGAATATGAGGAGGGAATAGAAAAGTTCATTGGGTTTGCACTTGGGGCAAGCAATGATTGTAATCGAATGAGATGTCCATGTTCAAGATGTAGAAACCTAAAAAAGGTTACTGTCGGAGTTGAGAGAATGTTTATGCTTCAATGGAGTTGATGAAAGCTATCAACTCTAAATGTGGTGGAGAAGAAATACCTCATGGGCCCTCAGTAAGTGCTAAATGTGTATATGAAAAAGAAGCCACTCTAAGAAGTAATGAAGATAGTAGTACAGTTGCACCTATGTTTCACGATGCATACAATGACTTCTAGATGACCCAGAACAATTTCAGACTGCATTGAAGGAAGTTGATGAGCCATTGTATATTGGGTTTACAAATTATACCAAGTTGTCTACAGTGGTAGAACTTTACAATATGAAATTAAGTTTTAGTATTTTAGATCATGGTTTTACAAAACTGTTAAAAGTCATTGCTAAAATGCTACCCAAGGAGAACAAATTGTTTAGATCGACATGGGAGGCAAAGAAAACCTTGGTTGTATTGGGCTTGAAGTATGACAAGATACATGCCTATCCTAATGACTACATCTTATACAGAAAGGAGCACAAAGACTAAATTATGTGTCCAACTTGTGGACATTCAAGATGGAAGATGAAGAAGAATTCAAGTGATTGGCAAGTGAAAGATGCCCGTGCAAAGTTCTTAAGGTATTTTCCCCCTATTCCAAGATTTTAAATAATGTTTTATATTAAAGAAACAATGAAGAAGCTAGTATGGCATGCCAAGGAGAGAGTGGGTGATAACTATTAAGTGTTTAATTTTGGCTAAAAAGCCCCTAGTTTAGCATTTAATTTGACCATCTAACTCATTAATTTGGTAATTTTTGGATAAAATATAAAAAATAGCTCAAATCGACCATCCAACCATAAATTGTCAAAATTAGCAATCAGATGATCAATTGAGCTAAGTGGATGATTAATGTATGGGTTAGATGACTCTAATCTAGTCTTTGATTTTGCAAATCAATTAAAGGAAGGTTGGATGGCTAGGATTTAATCTCAATGATGTAGAGTAGTTGAAGATCAATAAGGTAATGGAAGAGGTTTCCTAATGGAAGAGGAGTCCTAATTTGGGAGAGGAGAAAGTCCTAATAAGAATCTACCTCTTAAAGGAAGGAGGTGGAGGAAGATTAGAAAAGAAAAAAATTATAAAGAGGGAAACCATATGGGAGTTGGGGCATTTTTTGTTTTGTGTTGTTGGGTTTCCTTTGGTCTTCTTTGTTCAGTTTTTCTTTCTTTCCTAAGTTCTTTTGTTATACTTTTCTCTTAATCTCCATTCATCTAGTTACATTCACAGCATCTTCCACAGCAATTTTACATTACTTCTTCTTCCCAACACTCTCTCTAACATCTACCCATCTCCATTCACCGCATCAGCCCCCTTCCTCTTCTCTTCCCCTTTACCCTCTCTATTTCAGGTTCACAACCCAGCACGCCCTTTGCATCAGCTTACACACCATCTACCCAGGATCATTCCACCTGACTCCCAGCATATGTCCAAGCTGCTCAAACACGAACCAGAATCGGATCTCCTTCTTGTTCATCATCAACTGGAGCTCCCTTCTCCATCTAATCACTAGCCACTTGTTCCAAAATTCTTCATTGCTAAGCTCCTCCGCTCCCATTTGCCCTTCACCCATATCCTAATTGCATTCTTCCAGGTCCAGTACCTTCACCCCTTCCCTTCAAGTTGGCACCAGACGATGCCCAGAAAAGGCATTGTTTTTCTCTCTCTTCCATTGTCGGGCCCAGACCAGGAGCTCCCTCATCACTGGCTGTACCTTTCCACTGGCCCAGCACCAACTGGCCAAGCAATGTCCAGCACCATCAGAGGCATCTCCATCTTCTCCAACTAACTTTGTTCCAGATGACACCCAAAAAAGGCATCATTTTTTTCATCACCACACACACCTAACGACATGCCTGGCACTAACACAGATCAACAGGATCTGCTTCAACCCAGGTGTCTGCCCTCATCTCCTTCAAGCAAAGTCATCTTCTCCAGCTATCTCCTCCAGTTTTATGGGAAATTTTGGGCAAATTTTGAAATTTTCCCTTGCAAGATTATTTTAAATTACATTTCATGTCCTGTTACAGTGTTTATTTTCATTTTACATTATTCCTGTTCTGTGTTATTCCATTACTGTTTAACACAATTAATGGTTTTGGTTTAACCATGGATAACCTTTAATTTCTTGTCTATTTTAATTCATAAGTTCAATTAAATTTTATGGCATGTTCTTAGGATAGATTCTAGTTTAATTACTATTCCTGATCTTCAATTTGTATTCTGAAAATAGATCTAAGCCATTATTCTTAATTTGATTAGATCTCTAACAATTTGATGAATCTGACAAATTCATTCATCAGATCATTAATCCAATTAATTTTGAATATATTGATGGAGTTTGATCAAGTTTTTTCATACCAGAAGTGAGGAAATTGGATAGTACTTAAGCTAAGAAATTAGATTTTTCTTAATTTGTTCTAGTTTTAGTTTTAATTAAGGTTTTATTGTTGCTTTTTCTATTCTTCCTAGAACTAGACTTCTGGAATTTTATTATTAAACTAAAGATGAAGTCTAAATTTCTTTATTAATTTTTTTCAATTATTTGGAATTTTAAATAATTAAATTTGATTAAAAGCTCCAAAATTTTAAAGCGCATCCCTGTGGGATCGACCTATACTTGTATTAGCTATATCACAATAGCCTGTGCACTTGCAAAAACATCATAAATAACTATTTATGCCATCTAGTAGATAGCCCTACATGGAAGCTTGTAGACTTCATGTGGCTTGATTTGAGAGAAGAGCCTAGAAACCTACAACTTACAATATCTATAGATGGGATTATTCCTCATGGTTCAATGTGCACTTGGTTTCGTTGATTGATGACCTTAGGATATTGATGGAAGTAGGGGTTGAAGCTTATGATGCATACAAGAAAGCGACATTCACCTTTATGGTTGTACTACTATAGACAATAAGGGACTTTCCTACATATGGTAATTTGGCCAAACGCAGAGTGAAGGGATACAACTTGTGACCAACACATGTTCCACACAACTTCAACATGGTAGGAAGATGGAATTCTTAGGCCACAAAAGATGGTTGCATAGAAACCATCCATACTGATTTCAAAGAGAAATTTAATGGTAGTGTGGAGACTAGGACACCTCCGAAGAGGTTGACTGGAAAACAAGTATTGGAACAAGTTAAGAACCTTAATGTATCATGGGAGAAGAAGAAGAAATCAACTCTACATACAAATGACAACAACTCTAAATGCTGTTGGAAGAAGAAGTCAATATTCCTTGAACTTGTACATTGGAAAGCCCTACATATGTAGCATGTGCATGGTGTCATGCAGATTGAGAGGAATGTCTGTGAAAGCTTGACCAGTGCCATACTTGACATGCCACGAAAAAAAAGGGATGGATTTGTAGCTCTAATTGAAGGTTGCATCCACAGAATAAGAGTAGTCGAGGAACATACTTGTCTAAAGAAAATTATATGCATGATAGGGAGGAGAGAAGAATAGTTTGTAAAATTTTATTAGATATCAAAGTTCCAGATGGGTACTCGTCAAGCTTTAAAAACATTATCTCCAGATAAGAGTTGAGACTATTGGGGATAAAGTCTCACGATTGTCATGCATTGATGTAACAATTTCTGCACATAGCAATACAGACAGCACTATTAGATAAAGTTAGAGGATCTATTACTAAAATTTGTTGCTTCTTTAATGATTTGTGCAAGAAGGTGGTGGATACTTCTAAATTGCAAGAAATCCAGGAGCATTTAGTGTCAATCTTATGCGAGATTGAGACAATCTTTCCACCATCCTTATTCAATATCAAGGTACATTTAACAATGCACCTCATTGATGAGGTTAGGTTGTGTGGACCTGCTTATTTGTGATGGATGGACCCATTTGAAAGGTACATGAAGGTGTTAAAAGGATTTGTATGAAATCATAATTGGTCAAAGTGGTGTATTGCTGAATGTTACATTGCAAAATAAGCAGTTGAGTTTTGCACTGAGTATTTATTAGGAGTGGATGCTAGCAGTTGAGTTTTGCACTGAGTATTTATCAAGACTGGATGCTATTAAAATCCTAAGAAAGAAATATTCATGTGCATTAATTGATCTAAGAGTTGTTGACTGTTGATTGTAAGGAATGGGACTAGGCACACCTTTACATTTTATGAAATATTAATATTGATGAAGTTCATCCATACAATGAATATGTAATTAATATTCTCTCTTTAGTTGGTTTCACATTAATTAATTTAATCATTAACATTGCTGAAGTTTAGCCATATATATATGCATGTATAGTAAAGGGTACGTAATTTATTATTAATGCTGGTATGTTATATATTTTCATCTTTGATAATTGTGTACTATGCACATGGGCTTCTTAAAAGAGAGGTATCAAAGAGATGTAAGGAATGAGAAGTGGCTCCAAGATGAGCATTGTCGTTCCTTCATGACTTGGCTTCATCAAAAGGTATTAAATTACAATGAATAATGCTCTATGATGAATTAATTGCTTTGTATATAGTATACGTGTAGTTACATTTATTAATCATATTAATTAATATATTATATACAAATTTTAGCTCTACGAGACATTCCAGGTCATGATATTTTTGAATGCTAGGGTAGGTGGCAATGGGACCTTGACCAGAAGTAATAAACTATGTTGGATATGTGTGATGACTTAGATTTTCATGTGTATTTTTAAATGCAAAAATAATTCCTCATGTACAATGCAGTGGAGCTTAAGAATCTTTTCCTTTTAAGTTCATTTTGAAAACCCTGAGTGTCATTTACTTCCAATAAAATAGCTAAGGAAATTTTGTTTTATTTTATTTTTATAAAAATAAAATAAAAAAGCATGCATCCTAGATCTACCCAGTCATAACTCATAGTCAAACTATAATAACTACATACACATGTCCAAAAAGGATAAGTCATATACTTACATTGATTATAGTACATTACACTATCGTCTTCATTCAAATTTGCACCCACCTCGATTTGCTCTGCCTCAAATCAAATTCTTCGAATACTTGAGATTTTGTAAACAATTTACAATTCTAGCAAGCTTGTGTTTATCATCGGTAGTTTGACAACTATTATACCAAATTTGAAATTCAATTCTAAACAATATTTCAAATCATTTTTCATGTCGTTCTAAAGAATATAATGATCAAATAAGAGGTAGGAAATGCAATTGAAATCACATGTTAACAGCAGTTTACAATTTCATGCTAAAAAATTTAAAATAATGTCAATATAAAACATGCACAACTTTAAATGTATATTCTTCAAATGATTGCATCTGCATGGTAAACTCACATAATTTATAACATATAATGTACTGCAAAATTGCATTAATGCATAATTTGTAAATTATGTTGAAGATCCTCAATTTAACTTGATAAGTCAAATGCCATATGATCCTCAAAATATTAAAATAGTAATCGATTAAACTGTGAAAATTAGCAATCCCTAATCAACAACATCATCATCACATGCACATATGCACCCAAGCGAGCAAATTAGTCGGTTGGTCATGAGTACCCATCTAAAGACCATCATCATGCCCATCTATGTGGAGTCACAAAACAGAAATCTCATGGTGCACTGTGTCATACTAACTCAGTGAAATCATATACCTCTGGTTTCTAGAGACCATCCATGACAACCTCCATGGCGACTATGGATATGTCTCAAAAATGATGTGGTGAACAACTCGAGTGGTAGTTTCCCTACCAGAACAAAGCATGGGATTGATGCAATTTCAAGTATAATCATTTCTTTTAAATACACACAACTACGTGTAATAGAATAATATTATTTTCATTTTTCATATAAAATTATACATCATGGTTATGAAAGTACATATATATAGCTCGGATGCCTCATTTGTAAACATTACATTCTTCAAAAGCCAAGGTAATGCAATGTAACACCCTTAATTTTTGTAAGTAAATTAAATAAATAAATAATGAAATGGAAATTTTCAATGAAAATCAGGTTGGAATATTAGGGTTACTAAAAATGCACTTCTCATAGAAGTGGAATCAAGGTATAAGACATTTATAATTGGAAATATATTTGACGAACCCTTCAAAATGACTGTAAGCACAACAATTTCTGAATACGAATGAAAAGTCTGTATTTTTCTCCATTTTTATGAATAAAAGGCCAAAATGATAATTTTACAAATAACCAATACCTGACACATCAAAATCTGAAAATACAAATTCAATGCCACTAAGTACGCTCAACTCCGAGCCCGAGAGAATAAAATGAATTTTTCTTCGTAAAAGGGCAATTTGGTCTTTTTACACCTTTGTGGGGCCCACAAGGGACCCACAAAGGGATTCAATAGCCAGAAAACAGGCCATCATTAGTCAAACCACTACCACTTGCTACTGGAGAAGGAGGTGGTAGTGGGAATCCTAAGACAATTTAATAATCAAAAGAATTAAACATGATAATTACAAGTAATGATGGAAAATTCAAAACACCTCTATAAATAGCTCATAAAAAACCCAAAAAATTCTCCTGATGCTCCTCATGAGGTCCCCTAGAATGTCCCAAAATCCTAGCTCCAGAAAATCCCCCATCTTCCTCAATTTCCTTTTCTTTCTCTCCTTCTCTCTTAAGCTCACTTGGCTCTTCAAACTTAGTGGAGTTGTTTAGTGCGTCCAGGGACGCGTCGTCCTTGACTGAACCTGGGTTTTCGCCTGAAAACCCTATTTGAATTAGCCACCACCATGGAACCATTGAAACTTGATCTTAACCCTTATATGTGTTTGGACAAGGGCAATCTATAAAAGCCCTTTGATTAAATGATGATTAGATTCCTAGACCATCAAAAAAACAAGACGAAAATTAAGAACGTCCCAGTTACCATCTCTGGTAGTTAATTCAAGCAATTTTGGCCAATTTGTCCTATGAAAGGCAATCATGATCCAATAGATCTCTTCAAAAACATGAGATAAATGTTTCCCCTCTAATCTTCCTCCTCCATCAACGGTGATGGAGCAATTATTCTCTGTATACATTTTTCGGCGCTAGGGTTTTCAATCTTATCTCTGGGGGGTTTTCTCCTTCTTTGGTGAACTCATCCACCTCAAACTGGTATAGGTAGGTGCACTTGCACTCCTCTTTCATTTTTGGCTATTAGATCATGTTTTTCTGCCACTTGGAGAACTCCCCAGCCATTGATTCGTTGGGAATGACGAATTCAGCATTTAAGGTTGAGATCTCCTCATTCCATGGCTTATATCCAAATTTTGAGCTGTTGGGTAAGTTTCTAGGGCCCATAAACTTTAGGGTTTAAAATTTTAGCCCTTGATGTGTTCAAATCTAAGAGATCTGGAGAATGGTTGATCCGATGGTCTAGATCAAACCATCTCAACCGATCTCAATAGATTGGGTTCTAGCATGCTAGAGAGGAATGCAAGTAGGGACACTCTCTGTGGGGGCACCCCTATGTGTGCACTCACATGCGAAAGGCCATCCCCATAGCTGCACTGCCTAGAATTGATTTGGACCATCCGTTGTTTGAACTAAGAACCTAAATTCTTCAATTAAGAGCTCAATACAACTCAAAATTTAGATATGAAACTTTCTGTCGATTCCTTGTATCTTCTAGAATTCACTGAACTCATTATATCCATATTTTAAATTGTAATTATATGTGTTATTTAGTAAATTCTGTACCAATGATCATGGATCATGGCCCAAATGACATTAAACTAAAAATCTCAACTAATGGATGTGTACAGAATGTACCAAAACCCTAATAAACATGATCATAGTAGAGATTATGTGTCTATAGATCAATCAAATAGACAAAAACCAGTAAGAGTGAAATCCAATCCTTAAAATGGGCTGAAAGCTTTAAACCTCAATTCTGATCTCAATTGAAATCCAAATTGAGATCTGAAAGCTTTTATGGATTCCTGATGAAAATTATAATGTACTAAACCAATAAAATTACAATTTTAATTCATTAATTTTTTTATAATTAAGTGGATAAGTATACTAACATCCTTGATTTCTAAGATCTAGGATGATCAGATCAACCAAACCTTATTGGATGATGATATAATAATGTAATAACATAAATCAATGGGTTAGATGTAATTGAATAGGCAGATCTTGATAGATCCATTCTTAAAAGCAATAAAATGTATAAAAATCAAGTGAAATCTCCTTGATCAAGTTGATCGAGGATAATTTTACAGCATGGATGAGTTTTATGAATATAATGAGTTAATATTATATGGATTTATGGAATGGATGATGAGGATTTGGGTTAGATAAAGATCTATGCCCTTAAATGGGATAAATTAACTTAAGATCTCCTTGATCGGGTAGATCAAAGAAGATCAAATCAATGGATGAGATACATCAATGAACTAAGAATGAAATCACATCAATAAGATGTGTTAAATCTAAAAGAAAATGAAGGATCAATATCTAAACCCTAAAAATAGGAAAAATGAATAAGGATCAATTAAGATCATTGGATCATGATAGGTGTTTATAGCACATTACATTTGCATTGAATTATTGAGCATTATGATCATCGTCTTTTATTGCTTTGTAGAGTTAATTGTAGATTATTTATTTATGCTTTTTATTTATGTTTTAATACTTATGAAATGGAAAGTACCTTGAAAATGTAATTAATGAAATTAGAATTGAAGAACAAATGACATGGAATGAATGACATGAACTTAATGTTAGTAAGGACCATAGTTAGTAGGATAATATAAGGAATGGATATTCCTTAGTCCAAATTAGGAGAATAATAAAACTCCATGAATGACATTTTAATATTCATGGATTTAATTAAAATAAATTAGAAAGAGTACTTAAAGTTGAAATGCTCATAGGAACCTTATGAAAGGTTGAGTTAGGGTCACTCTAATAGATGATGAACATAATGGTTAAGGGGGTTCTCTAATAGAGCCTCGCTCTTCCCCCACCTTCCGTTGACGTTTCCTTACATAAGGATTGAAGTAACCATTTTGTGTTCAACCATTCAACTAGTAAGCCTTAGCCAATTTGACATAAGAGGAGCTATTTGGACTTACGATGAAATAAGCTACCCTCAACCAATAAAACATTAATTGGTTGAGTAATAATAATAAGAGCATAAAATGTAGTAAATCATTTAATTCTAATAAAAATTGTAATCAAGAGAAGGAGGATCAGGCAAGATCCATAGGATCTTGAATGGTCAAAAACAATATGAATACTAATGTAGTATTGTATTATGTATATGTAGAAGTTATGTATGTATATGTAGAAAAGTATAAGTAGAAAACCCAAACCCTTGATCAAACATAGTTCAGGGAAAGCTTAGGGTATCCCTTGTAGGAATACATACTTGAATAGAGAAATAACCTTATACATATGGCTTGACAGATGGATGAATCTAGACCATGATGGACACTATGGAAGAATACATTTGAGATGTATGAATCAAGATACTACTTTGAGGTAGGTGGATATACAAAGATATATTAGAGACTCATGTGTATACATACATGATTTTCTGTCTAGAATTATAGACCTTCATGATATAATTATGCTTAGTACCTTAGCATAGTCATGATTCAAAACTTATGATCCAACTAAGTGATTCAAAACATATGATCCAACTAAGTGATCCAAAACTTATGATCCAATCTCGTAATCTAATCAAAATTGATCTAATCGGATGATCAAGGCTAATGAGGTGAAAGTAATGAGATATGGAGACTAAGGAAACCCTAAGAATAGGGTATAGAAAATATTCCGGCCTTAGTTAAATAGACACATCGTCTGATATATACAATGTATTTTCCATACAAGTATGGAGGCTTGTGATTTTATTTTACATAGAGATAGAGATTGGGGATGCTATGCAAAGGGAATTTATGAGGGTTTGGCCACCCACTTCTTGAAACTTATATGATGGATACCATGCCCAAAGAGAGGCCATGGTCCACCCCATGAGGACATGGAGTTATTATTCCACTGTTGGTATCACTGGAGGATTGCAGTCATCCAGGCGTGTTGTACAGATTGAGACTGACATATAGTAGTCCTAATGTATTTTGCATTATGATGCATATATGATAAGCATAATGTAATGCCATGGTATAATGAGATGCCACTACATGAGTTCTTGGAAATCCTCGTATAAAGATTGGCTAAATACTGAATTCCTAAGTGGAAGTATAGCCAAGGGAAGGAACAAGTTTTGAGCAATCTTCACTATATTAACTAATTTTTCATATACTACATAAATAACGTATATATATACTCTATGTATGTGACGACCCAAGTTTTCTCATGCATTTTCAAATGAAAAATCTAAACTCCTAAGGCAGGATCCCTATTTGAAAAATAATCCAATGCAGCGGAAAACCCCGAGTATCATTTGCTTTCACAACAACCAAAGTAGTCTTTGAAAAACTTCAGAAATCATAAATGTTTTCCCCAGGTCTATCTAGTCACAACACACAGCCCAACTGTAAATAAATGCCAATACATGTCCAAAGGGTTGAGAGTTTACTTACATGTATAATTGTCTCCTATTTGATTCACTTGCTTGAAGCACTAATATCTCCTCAGACGTCTTCTATTTGTGAGTGGAACTATCCTGAAAAATGTTAAGGATAGGGTGAGTATATACTATACTCAGTAGGAGTCTATCACTATTAGTTTTGCAATGCATGCTATGTTTAAAATCATATGCTCTTTAAAACATGTGCATATTCGAACAACCATGTTCAATATCGATATTACAAACCACTGTCGAATCGGAATACTGACGACTAAAGAGTCGCATAATCCAAGTCGAAAGTATCATATATATATCATTAACATAATGATATGCATAAGATGCTCCACTGAATCCAACTCATGGATATCTGGTATGGTCGACCAACCTCATGTCATGCCATATGCAATGCAAATAAATCCTCAAACCATAGGGTCTAACTATGCCCACGACCTCATTGCTGTGTGATCCCCGGGTACCTAGGGACACAGGGTCATATACCTCCACGGGAAATATGAACTTCGACCTAGTGCCGTGACACCAGTGGTAGCCCCCTGTACCACATGCAGCCGAAGCAGGGACATGCCCTTTTTGGGCGTGGTACCCATCCACCTAATAGTGGTAGAGGCTGGGAGGCCACCCCAGACCTCTCGGCATAGCGCCCACGAGCTTATCAGCCCAAATCATAATCAGATTAAACAAGCGAAAACCTCTTTTTTTCAAAACCTGTCCTCTTCGGGTCCCTCACAACTGCCTAGCCCTCGGCACTCCAGTGTCTTTCGGTAACCCTCAAGGACATGCAATTTTTACAAGAACTTAATGCTCACAAATCATGCAATGTATGCAATTTTTTGCAAAACATATCTATGCATAATGTATATTTATGTACAAAACATGTCTATGCATAAAGCATTTCTCACTTGTATGCTAAATTAAGTCATGCTAAACAAGTCATATACTTAAAACATATATTCAAAACAATCATGGTTCTATTAAAAAAGTCTAGTAGCGATAGAGCACCTACATCAAAACATCATGGTTCTTTTTAAAAAGTCTAGTAGCGATAGAGCACCTACATCAAAGTCTCCTGGAGTCGCGTCCTTTATCACTCAACCCGTCTCTGGGTCTCTTTTATAAACTCCTGGGTATGAATGGATACAAAAAGTCCTTATTAATTTCAATCTATTTAGGCATTAGACCACTAGCTCTGCCTATTGGGCCCAAGGTCTTTGCCTAATTCATTGTCAGGCTAGATCCTATGATATGGATCTACTTTCCAATAGTTAAACTCTGTAGTTTATCCTTTAATCCTAATTTTTAAAGTCGCATCGGGTCTGCGTGTCCCAGTTCCCAGGACACTTGTGCATCCTGGTTGGACCGCGACCACCTTACGTGCTTGCGTGCCTAAAGGCTGTGCCAGGGAGCGCGTTTTGCACGCGCACATGCATGCTCAAGTGACGCGCTATGACGCGTATCATCACACGGATGCACCTTGTAGCATGGCGTGTCTCAATTCCCAAGGCACCCCATGCACCCTGGTCGAGCCAGGACCCGTGCCCCATGTCGCGTGCGCACTTGAAGGCCACACCTGGGACAGTGTATGCACTATCGTACACCTGGAACCCGTCCCAGGGACCCAGTCCTAGGTGCACATACAGCATGGCGTCCCTGGGATGTCGTGTTCATGCACAGCCAGCTAGAATCGGTCTTGGGGCATTTTTCGGCTAGGAACTTAGCTAGAAATGGTTGGGAAAGGACCAGATCCGGCGTGGATCTAGCCTGGGGAAAGAAAAAAGGAGAGGGAGTGGAGAAAATTGGCTTACCTGGGTCGCCTGGGGACGCCCATCGCCGGTGGTGGAACCCCGTTTCATTCCAAACCTCCTGCTCACTGGAAAACTTGAAGAAAGGGGAAAAACCCTATTGCCAGACCAGAAAGGAGAAACGGCATGGAGAAAAATGGCAATGGCCGGCTTAACTTGGGCCTGGCCGTTGCCGAAAAATGCAAAAAGATGGGTTTCCATTTTTTGCTGAAACCTCAATCTCAAACGATTGGAAAAATGCGATTTGAAGAGGGGGGAAGATGGGGATTTTATAGAGGAGTGAAAGGTGGTGCCCCTCAATGGCTGTGCTGCCATTTCCCGTGGTGTATTCTAGAGAAATCGGGAAAAACTGGTTTCTGGAGGGGTCTAGAGGTTGAAGACGACAGGGGGTGCCGTTATCAAAACGGCCTCCTGCGTTTTTCGTCCTTTTTCATTTTTTCGTTTTTCTATTTAATTTTTAGAAATACCCCTATCTTTAAATGGCTGTAACTTCTTCATACGAACTCAATTTTGGGTGATTTTTGAGGCGTTGGATTCCATTTTTCGAGTAGAATCTAATGGTACTAAGTTTCCTCACAAATTCCTTTGTTTACTATTTTAAATAAAGTGAAACTTTTAACTTAGTTTATTTCCTATAGACTGTCCAATTTTCGTTAAAAATAGTGTAAATTGCTCGGGCATTACATTATTACCCCCTTAAAAGAATTTCATCCTCAAAATTCCATAAATTATCATCTTCAAGGTATTTTGTCTTTTGGATAACTTCTTGGTGAATGCATCCCCCCCTTAGGAATCAAATCTAGGCTTAGCCTCAATTTATCATTTCTATTGTTCCTTCTACAAGGCCTTACCTATATGGGCTGCTTTCGCTGCGTACTCTGATGCATACTCTCATGCGCGCCAGTTTAACAATACCGGTTTCTAGCTGTAACTCATCTTTCTCGAAATCCTTAGATGCCTATCATGTATAGGATAGTCTCCTCGTAGGATCATGCTTCTTTATTTATGCATAAATTACTCCATGATCATATTATCTTATTTCCCATAGTCCTTTTTGAATATCATAGAATGTTCCTTTTTTCTTCTTGTCTTTCATCTAGTGATCTCTTCATCATTCGTATCTCCTTCTAATGGTTGGTAAGAATTCAAAAATTTTACCTTCTTTCTATTATGTCTAACTTTGCTTCTTATCTTTTACCTTTGTCCCCAAGATACTTCAATAACTAATATGATATTTTGTGCTCTACAACCAAACCCTTGATTAACTTCAAATGACTTGATTCCTTGACCAAAATTACATCCAAAATAAAATCATGAAAGTCAATTAGTAGCATCTTCCATCGAGGACCTTATCATATACTAAAAGCAAAATGTCCTAACTCTATATCCAGTTTCATAATTATAGAATTCATTAAACGCTTTTCTCCGTGAAGATTTTATCCAAACTCATGTCAAATGTTAATGGTCGATTCATCATCATGGGTCAAATGTTCTTCTCCAGAGGCCTATCTCACTATTCACATCAATTGGTCATTAGGATTTTTAATAATGTACCCATTTATGGAAAACAAAAACTCTCTTATTCATAACCGAGCACCCTTACTAGGTCATGGTTGAACCCTTTGTCATCATCCTCTTTGCCCTTTCTTTGCTTGATGGTTTTCTTCGTAACCTTTTAGTCCAAAAGTTCTATACTCAATCCAGTAGGGTTAGTCCTTGGGAAATTCCTTCAATTGATTTTCCGTACTTGGTATATGCTCATAATAACTAACTATTTATTTAAAGGCAATGTAACATCAAATCTCACCTTATAGTGTGCTAGCCATCTCACCTTTTCTCCTTCCATCCCCTATGTCAATATATTGTTCAATCTTTTACCAAGGCTTTATCGTCAACCATGTAGTCTGTATTGTCAGTAGTGATTTTCTCAATTCCTCAAACTTTATTTTTCAAGTGCCTCCTTATTTTATCTTTCAAGTGCCTTCTCATACTTAGCTTATAATAGCAATAATTCTCCTTCAATTGCCATTATATCAAATTGTACTAAAGTTGTTAACTCACAAGTTTAACAATACTCAGGTTAGCATAAACATTTTCTTAGACATAGGAAGACTTTATTTGATTACCTATTGATCTCTTTCTAAATATATCTATGTCATAAGCTCAAGGGCCTCTAAAGTGATCAATAATTATTTGCCTTCTCTTTCAATCCAAGTCAACAGTATTTTTCAGACTCAAAGTAATTTCTTTACCTTGTCATGGTATCCATTAAGGTTTGCAAAATGTTTCCCATTGGTCTAGATCACTTCTTATTTTTACTCCTATCTCAGTTGCAACTGTTCTCATCAACTGACCTCATACCCTTAATTGACTTATTTTAACAGGTACTTCTTTCTAGGAAAACTCAAGTCTAAAGACTTATAACATCCTTCTGAGTATATAACTTCGACTACTAACTCATAGATACTAACATACTTGATTAATTAGGGTAGGATACCTTTATTTAGTCAACAGTACTCTAAAGGTAATGACTAAATAATGGTCTTAAGATTTTTGGTCTTCCAAATTTATGATAGCAAGATCTCAATTTGATCCTTGATGGTACCCTATTGCTAAATGGACTAGTTACCGTCTCGGCTCAATTCCTTTATTCACTCATGTAGTGGCAAGGTAGGATATCACCAAAATTTTCTTTTTATGGACTATATCCATTGGTGCACCACACAAGCTAATGGATCTAATAAGATTCTAATTACAATAATTGATATCAACCATTTGTAGAATTTAATTTCTAATGGGTCACCCTTCCTCTTTGGAAATTTTTGTGCAACATAATGTCCTTTCATTCAATGCTCTACTCAAAGTCTTAAACCCCATATACTTTCTCCCTTTTATACTCTTTTACAATAAGATCACCAACTCATCTACCATCATTCCTTTGCATTTGTTTGATCTACCTTCCAAGATGATAGAATTGTATGTATCTTCATAGAGTCATGATCTTCTTCTTTTGATTATTCAATAGTCATTGAATACTTATAGTTACATCTCTATCTCTTTCTCTCTTTCCTTCAAAATCCTCATTTGGTCTACCTGGATCAATGTCTCTATATGTTTTGTTGCATATGATTGATACTGCATCTACTCCTTTACTTAACAGATATGATAAACTGAATGCTTCTCAGAAATTCTAAACTATCTTAAGATCATTGAAATCCTCAATTACCTATAGCCTCAATAAAATTCATACAATGTCTTAATACTGACATTGACATTTTGATCATGCTATAGTTTTCTTACAAGTTCATGTTAGGATCAATTTATTATCACAGATCTATCATCCCTAATATTATCGTCAAAAATCTTTTGATAACTCGGTCGAATTCATTTCCCTATCATATTCGTGTTATGTTTCTCTTAATCACATAATATGTCACTTGATTTGCTCCATAATACTCAAGTAGTTATTAGTCAATAGCACTTCACTCTTCATGAGACTCCAATTAAGATATCCACAATTGAACCAAGTCCTTCAAGATCCATACCTTTGTGACCTAGTTCGAGTCACAGTCATCTCCTAATATTATCTTGCATTCTCATCCCTTTTAGATTATCATCAAAATTCTTCTCAAAGTCTATCTTTTACATCCCCTATCATACTCATATCATATCCTTGTGATAGTGTACTCATATTATGATATTCTTTATGATGGTAAGATAGCCATCTAGGTTTCTCGATGTTCTCATCTTTAGTGAGATTAATCTATTATAGGTCAGAACTATCTACTAACAAGTTCATTAACATCTTCATTCGTCATTCTTATCATAATATGATCCTTATATGAGATTTCATCTTTGCACCACTGCACAACAATCCTTATTTCCTATGATTTTGATAGGATTCAAGCAATCCAATATTTAAGTATTTGCTAGACCAAGTTGTGTTTCACCTATTTATTTATGGTGAACTGCCTTGAGCATTAATATTGCAATCTTCAAATAGAAGTAGTCATCTCTACTACTCCTATTTATCTTACTTCTTCTTGATTTTCTCAATTGTCTATGACCCATGGACGTGCTGGACTGGCTGTGAAAGGATAAAACCTAGGCTCTAATACCAAATGTGACAACCCGAGTTTTCTCATGCATTTTTAAATGAAAAATCTAAATTCCTAAGGCGGGATCCCTATTTGAAAAACAATGCAATGTAGCAGAAAAATCTTTTATTTGAAATTCAATTTGAAAACCCCGAGTATCATTTGCTTTCACAACAACCAAAGTAGTCTTTGAAAAACTTCAGAAATCATAAATGTTTTCCCCAGGTCTATCTAGTCACAATACACAGCCCAACTGTAAATAAATGCCAATACATGTCCAAAGGGTTGAGAGTTTACTTACATGTATAATTGTCTCCTATTTGATTCACTTGCTTAAAGCACTAATATCTCCTCAGACGTCTTCTATTTGTGAGTGGAACTATCCTGAAAAATGTTAAGGATAGGGTGAGTATATACTATACTTAGTAGGAGTCTATCACTACTAGTTTTGCAATGCATGCTATGTTTAAAATCATATGCTCTTTAAAACATGTGCAGGCTCGAACAACCATGTTCAATATCGATATTACAAACCACTGTCGAATCGGAATACTGACGACTAAAGAA
Organism: Warburgia ugandensis; assembly: GCA_035236585.1. NCBI lineage: Eukaryota > Viridiplantae > Streptophyta > Magnoliopsida > Canellales > Canellaceae > Warburgia > Warburgia ugandensis. Next base: position 42,925,054 of record CP141127.1, on the reverse strand, counting down.
TCGCATACTCCAAGTCGAAAGTATCATATATATATCATAAACATAATGATATGCATAAGATGCTCCACTGAATCCAACTCATGGATATCTGGTATGGTCGACCAACCTCATGTCATGCCATATGCAATGCAAATAAATCCTCAAACCATAGGGTCCAACTATGCCCACGACCTGACCGCCATGTGATCCCCGGGTACCTAGGGACACAGGGTCATATACTTCCACGGGGCATATGACACTTCGACCCAGTGCTGTGACACCAGTGGTAGCCCCCTGTACCACATATAGTCGAAGCAAGGACATGCCCTTTTTGGGCATGGTACCCATCCACCTAATAGTGGTAGAGGCTGGGAGGCCACCCCAGACCTCTCGGCATAGCGCCCACGAGCTTATCAGCCCAAATCACAATCAGATCAAACAAGCGAAAACCTCTTTTTTTTCAAAACTTGTCCTCTTTGTGTCCCTCACAACTGCCTGGCCCTCGGCACTCCAGCGTCTTTTGGTAACCCTCAAGGAGATGCAATTTTTGCAAGAACTTAATGCTCACAAATTATGCAATGTATGCAATTGTTTGCAAAACATATCTATGCATACTGTATATTTATGTACAAAACATGTCTATGCATAAAGCATTTATCACATGTATGCTGAATTAAGTCATGCTAAACAAGTCATATACTTAAAACATATATTCAAAACAATCATGGTTCTTTTAAAAAAGTCTAGTAGCGATAGAGCACCTACATCAAAACATCATGGTTCTTTTTAAAAAGTCTAGTAGCGATGGAGCACCTACATCAAAGTCTCCTGGAGTCGCGTCCTTTATCACTCAACCCGTCTCTGGGTCTCTTTTATAAACTCCTGGGTATGAATGGATACAAAAAGTCCTTATTAATTTCAATCTATTTAGGCATTAGACTGCTAGCTCTGCCTATTGGGCCCAAGGTCTTTGCCTAATTCATTGTCAGGCTAGATCCTATGATATGGATCTACTTTCGAATAGTTAAACTCTGTAGTTTATCCTTTAATCCTAATTTTAAAGTCTCATTAGGTCTGCGTGTGCCAGTTCCTAGGACACTTGTGCATCCTAGTTGGACCGCGACCGCCTCACGTGTGTGCGCACCTAAAGGCCGTGCCAGGGACTGCATTTTGCACGTGCACATGCATGCTCAAGTGACGCGCTATGACGCGCATCATCGCATAGACACACCTTGTAGCATGGCGCGTCTCAGCTCCCCGTGCACCCCGTGCACCCTGGTTGAGCCTGAACCCGTATCCCATGTCGCGCGTGCACTTGAAGGCCACACCTGGGACAGTGTATGCACTGTCGTACACCTGGAACCTGTCCCAGGGACCCAGTCCCAGGTGCACGTACAGCATGGTGTCCCTGGGATTTCATGTTCGTGCACAGCCAGCTAGAACCGGTCTTGGGGCATTTTTCGGCCAGGAACCTGGCTGGAAATGGCCAGGGAAGGACCAGATCCGGCGTGGATCTGGCCTAGGGAAAGAAAAACAGAGAGGGAGTAGAGAAAATTGGCTTACCTGGGTCGCCTGGGGACGCCCATCGTCGGTGGTGGAACCCCGTTTCATTCCAAACCTCCTGCTCACTGAAAAACTTGAAGAAAGGGGAAAAACCCTATTGCCAGACCTGAAAGGAGAAAGGGCATGGAGAAAAATGGCAAGGGCTGGCCTGACTTGGGCCTGGCCATTGCCGAAAAATGCAGAAAGATGGGTTTTCAGTTTTTTCCGAAACCCCAGTCTCAAACTGTAATGACTCCAATTTTGTAATATTGAAATTCCAAGTTTAGCAATAAAAAGTTCAGTTTTAAAGAAAAGGGCATTTTGGTCATTTCACTAGTCACCTTAACTAAACCCAGGAATTTGGTCCTAAAAGTGGTTCCACTGGATGCATCTCAGAAAAATGAATCCAACGAGACCAAAATCACCCAAAACAGAGTTAAAATGAGCAAGATATGGCCCTTTGAAATTCAGGGGAAATTGTAAATTTCACAAAAAAAGACTTAACCTGAAAAACACAGGTGCCCGTTTTGATACAGGCACCCCGTCGTCTTCAAGCTCCTAGAGGCTTCTGGAACGGCGGTGTTTCAAGGAGAAACCACCGCCATTCAAAGGCGGTTAGAACCCCTCCAGAACCCTCTTTAAAAGCTCTATAAATAGAGCTCTTGGGTGCCTCTAATGGAAGCCCAAAACCTTGGAGAAAACCCATCGCAGAGCAGTGACCAAGGGGGGAAAACATGGAGAGAAAACCACCCACGAAGCAGGTATGTTCAAAAACTCCCCAAACCCATCTCACCCATAGTCTTAGGCTCAATTCCCCTAAGTTCTTGCATGAAAAACCATGCAAAATGGAGCCTGGGAGGGCCACCAAGGACCCTGGGACGTCCCCAGGGCCGCATTGGTTTGACAGGGTCAAACTAGGGTGACCTGAGGACAACCCTGGTCTCTAACGGGCGGGACAATCCAATAGGAACGTCCCACGTCGACGCAGGTCGACGCCCGTTTGAAAAACCAAACGGGTGCGTCCAGGGACGCGCCCACTAAAGGGATAGACGGGCGGCGTTGTCACGCACGTCTGCAGACGCTCCCACTAAGGCGCGCACCGCAGATGCGCAGCACTAGCGCACATCGTCTTTTCTGTTACTTAAGGAAGCAGGGCGCACGTCGCAGACGCGCAGCGCCCTAGCATTCCGTTTTTTTGTTTTTAAGACCCTATGTACAGACAATATTAAAACGCTTATAACTTGAGATCTAGAGCTCTGATTGAGGCACTGCAAAAGGCGTTGTGTCCATATCGATAACACGGACACATCCAAATTATAAAATCCCTGATCAAGGCCCAATCAAAGTAGGGCATGACCCTTAGAATAGGGTGGTGGCGCGTGACCACTAGAACTTTGGAAAACTGAGAATACCAAGGCCCAATTAGGACCTTAGGACACCCATAGGCATAGGGATGGACCCCTAATGCCTAAGTAATAAGACTCAACTACTCTAAACCCATCAAAGATAGGTTAAACTAACCTTCCGTCCCCAAACCATGTTCAGGAGCGTACGAGGACAAGAGGGTAAACGCGACCTAGACAGGTAGGTGCTCTATCACTATTAGATTCTTTTAAAGATCTATTATTGTTTTGAGAACAAATGTTATAAGTATATGACTTGTTTAGCATGACTTGATTCAGCATGCATATGATAAACGTTTTATACATAGACATGTTTCGTAAAAGAATTGCATATACATTATGCACACATATGTTTTGTAAACAAGTGCATACATTGCATAATTTAAGTACTTGCAAAGATTGCATGTCCTTGAGGGTTGCCAAAAGACGCTGGAGTGCCGAGGGCCAGGCAGTTGTGAGGAACCCAAAGAGGATTAGTTTTGAATAGAGGATTTTGGCTTATTTGATCGTACATGATTTGTGCTTGTAAGCTCGTGGGTGCTATGTCGAGGGGTGTGGGTTGGCTACCCAACCTCTACCACTATTAGGTGGATGGGTACCACGCCCAAAAAGGGCATGTCCCTACTTCGACTGCATGTGGTACAGGGGGCTACCACTGGTGTCACGGCACTGGGTCGGAGTGTCATATGGCCCGTGGAGGTATATGATCCTGTGTCCTTAGGTACCCGGGGACTACACGGCGGTGGGGTTGTGGGCATAGTGAGACCCTATAGTTTCCTGGATTTATGTGCATTTCATATAGCATGATATGAGGTTGGTCGACCATACCAGACTAGAGGTCCATGAGTTGGACTCCATGAAGCATCTATTGCATATCATGATGTCTTCATATATATATATATATATATATATATGATACTTTCAATTTTGGATTATGTGATCTTTTAAGTCATGAGAATTTCAGTTGATTATGGATTCTTGTAACTGATATTGAACTCGAGTATTCAAACATACGCATATTTTGAATTTCAGTTGATTATGGATTCTTATAACTGATATTGAACTCGAGTATTCAAACATACGCATATTTTGAATTTCAGTTGATTATGGATTCTTATACTGATATTGAACTCAAGTATTCAAACATACGCATATTTTGAATTTCAGTTGATTATGGATTCTTATAACTGATATTGAACTCGAGTATTCAGACATACGCATATTTTGAATTTCAGTTGATTATGGATTCTTATAACTGATATTGAACTCAAGTATTCAAACATACGCATATTTTGAATTTCAGTTGATTATGGATTCTTATACTAATATCTTATAACTGATATTGAACTCAAGTATTCAAACATACGCATATTTTGAATTTCAGTTGATTATGGATTCTTATACTGATATTGAACTCAAGTATTCAAACATACGCATATTTTGAATTTCAGTTGATTATGGATTCTTATACTGATATTGAACTCGAGTATTCAAACATACGCATGTTTTGAATGAGCATCTGATTTTGAAACATCTCATGCATTTATAAAACTAGTAGTGATAGGCTCCTACTCAGTATATTATATACTCACCCAATCCTCAACATTTTTCAGATACAACGTAAATACTTAAGGGCAAGGAACGTTTGTATTAGAAGACACAAACTAAGTACAAGTAAGTAAACCCCTATCTTATCTTTCAATGTTACTTGATTGTAGTTACTCTCTAATAGCTGGGGCTGTGACTAACACTTTCTTGGGAACAATTTTGATTTAAAACTTGCCATGACTAAATAGATTGAGAATGTGTTTTCACACTCGGGGTTTTTATGAAAGGTTGTTTTCCAAATGAAAAAGATTTTCATGCATTTCATATTTATAAAACAAGAGATCTCGCCTTTTTATCAACATTGCATCATATAAAAACCCGGGTCGTGACACAAATGACTGGAAAAACGTGATTTGAAGAGGGGGGAAGATGGGGTTTTTATAGAGGAGTGAAAGGCGGTGCCCCTCAATGGCGGTGCCACCATTTCCCTTGGTGTATTCTAGAGAAATCGGGAAAAACTGATTTCTGGAGGGCTCTAGAGGTTGAAAACGACAGGGGGTACTGTTATCAAAATGGCCCCCTTCGTTTTTCGTCCTTTTTCATTTTTTCGTTTTTTGTTTATTTTTCAGAAATACCCCTATCCTTAAATGGTTATAACTTCTTCATACGAACTCTGTTTTGGGTGATTTTTAAGGCGTTGGATTCCATTTTTTGAGTAGAATCTAATGGTACTAAGTTTCCTTACAAATTCCTTTGTTTAATATTTTAAATAAAGTAAAACTTTTAACTCAGTTTATTTCCTATAGACTGTCCAATTTTCATTAAAAATAGTGTAAATTGCTAGGGCATTACAATGTATGAGTATGAGGTAACTCATGAATGGATAACCATGATGGATTAATGATTGAGATATGTATTCTTATATTAGTAAAGTAGTATATTTTTGTATCCCCTACCAAGCATAGCTTGCTGAGGTATTGTAAATGTTTTCATGTTTACAATACCTCAAATACAGAGAAGGAGGGTTAGAAGCTCAAGACTATAGAAGACTCAAGAAGATTTGGAAGAATAATCCATTAGAGTATTTCTTTGAAGACATGTATTTTTATTTGAAAGTATTGTATTGTATTGAGAGTTTTTGATATATGGTGAGGTTAAATTTTGGATTATGTAATTTGGACAAGTATTGTACTGATACCGTGCTGTACTGTGAGTCATTGGATGGATTCTAGAATTTAATAAAAATATATTCCTTCAATGAAATTTTATCTTGTCTAGAAATTATACTTATGTTATGTATGAGGTGATGACTTGGGTTTTTTCAAAACAAGTTTAAAGAAAAGAATTTTCGCTGTTTTGTTTTGCGAATTTTTTTTACTAAGGGCACTGTGCCTTTGAAAAATGTATTATAAAATGTGTTACAAAAACGGGGTTGTCACATGCAACATAATTAAATATTAGTTTTATGATAGTCAAGTAATCTAAAATCGAAAGCATGATAATCAAATGATTTAATTATTTGAAATTTATATATTTTAATAAGGCTGATAACATGCTCAAAATCCCAATGGAAAATAGATGTTAAACTACCTACCTTGAACATGGTTAATCCAATCCTAGGAATGCTCAATAAGCGTAGTTTGTACCAATCAGAGTCTCTATCAACACATGTACATTACAATGTCAATTATTTTACTTCTTATTTATTAACTGTGACTTATTTAATCTTTGAACACCATTAACATGGTGGTCCTGCTTTTACCTATTTTTTATCATACGTACTCCTCTTTATTTTTGTTGTAATGTCAAATCTTGGCCTTTGATTAATGGTCAATGACTTAGATCATCTAATTGTGCTCAATTTCTATTAATCTATAATGTATAGATAGTTTATTTGATCTCAATGTTTGATCTATTGATCTAAGAGTTAGTTTAAATAATGATCGATCAGATCAATAGTTCCTAGTCATCATAATATCAAATTTTTGAATCTAATGTCATTAGAACAATCTAACTATTAAATTAATCAAGTTAATAATATAAATAGCCCAATTGTTCTTCCTAAGGTTTAATCCATTCTAATCTTGTTTATTTTCTAAATTTTTATAAATTATTGGGCATAACTAAGATGAAAATGAAATTTAATTAATTTAAATAATACTCAGTAGCAGTCTTGGATCTGATCTATTAAACCATGTATGATGTTGTGTTTGATATGGTCTGATTTGGTTTGATCGCCTTTGATAAAAAATTCAAGAATGAACTACTCATATCTAGTGCTAGACCTATAGTCAAATCTAAATGGAAGCTCAAATCAGTGGCTGATCAAGGTGTTAGGTAGTTGATCATGGGTTAGATCATCTTAAAAGGATAGATTGGTTGCAGATCTAGCATCTAATGGCCGGTTGACGGTCAGATCATGATGAAAAGGTCAAATCAATTGCAGATATGAGTCTCAATGTTTCATTAATAGTTGGATCATGTGAGAGTTTGTTGATTTGATCATAGATCAGACATTAAATGATAGATCATGTTCTAGATGATGATGATGGATGGTCAATCCATGCTTTAAGGATTGATGT